>JAFFSR010000293.1:0-2734743 GCA_017163975.1 Anastatus disparis
TTTTAAACATAGTTTTAATATATAATTAAATTAATAGGAGAAATAAATTATAAAATGTATTTTTAATCAATATTTTTAATGTATAACATACATGTATTATTTAACATATTTAACAATACTTATTATGCATACAATCTCACATAGATAATAAATAATTTATTTTAATATTCATAACTAATAATTTTCTACTGACCATTTTATTAAGTATATAAAAAAGAATAAAAAATTACAACAAAAATTTTCTTAACTATTGCAATGAACTGTATAAAAGTAATTTCAAGGAAGTAAATTAATTTATTCAATACTATTTGGTGTATTTTCTCCAATATAAAAGCGTGTTTTTAAAATGTTTTTTTTTAATTTTTTTCTGTTGATTTTAAATAATTAATTATTATTTTTCTTAATTTTCATGCTTCAATTGAATAAGACTATTCAGTTACATTAAATAGATAATTCATTGTTATTGATTAAATCTCTTACTTTTGAAATACCATGCATAAATAATGAAGTCAATTTACTTATTTTGTGATGTTCTAAAAAATAATATTATATTAATACATTCAAATTATTTATATGAAAAAATTATTTTATTAAACAATTTATCATTGTGAATCGTTAATTTTTATGACAAATTTATAAAATTTATAGATTAAACAATTTTTTCTTTTATTACTTTATTGATTACTAGAATTTAAGAATATAAATCATATAATATCCCTGGTAGAAATGTGAGCATTAAAATGGTGTGTATAAAATTTGAGGTTATTAGTGATAAAAATACCAAATAAATGGCCAATAAATGTTAAAAAAAGCGTTTTCATTTTACTGGCCAAAAATGGTAAAAAAACGTTTCAATTTCACCAGGGATGTTTTACCAAAATTAATGAATGTTAATGATAAATTTTATTAGTTTTAAAATAATCTAAATTTGGCCCAATATTATTATTTAAACGATAAATTATTAATTTTTTTGTTCATATTTAAAATATTCATCTCTATCTTCCCAAATGGGAAAATGATTACTATTTTGAAAATCAAAATTTTCTATTATTGTTTAGTTTATTCAGTTCTTTGAATTTTTCATTATTTTGAAAAAATTAACTTTTTATAAAGTTTTATACTCAAATTTTTTATGTTGCTTGAACTTTAATCACAAAACCAAAGGTATTTAGAAATAATTGTTAAAGAATATTTATTTGAATTTGATATCTAAAACAATTTTGTCATAGTAAAGCTAAAAATTTTTAAGAAAGTAAGGATTAAAGCATTAATTAACTCACAGTTTCCAATTTTCAAAAAAATGAATCATATTAATATCAAAGTTTTTTCCCATATCCCTTCAATACACTACCTGGAATTTTGTACTGAATATTTTTCAAAATCTTGCATTTGATCAAAGATCGCCAACTAAAAAAGATAGAAAAGACAATCAATGTTAGGTTATGTACATATAGAAAAGTTAGGAATATGATAGAAGAAAAAATGTGAAAATACGAAATAGAAAAATATAGATATTAAAAAAGAGGACGAATAAATATTGTACATATGCATTAAAAAATTTGATAATTGACAGAAAGCACTGTAAACATCAATATATAAAAGAGAAACAAAGCTGTTAAGGCTTTAAAAGTAAATTTTGAATTTTGAATTTTACTGTGACATCCCATGGATCTCGTAATTTAAATTAATTATAATAAATTATAAACAGTTATAACTATTTTGTATTATAAACTCTTTTTGTGGAAATTTAAGTGTTCCATGAGATGTCCTGAATTCAAACATCCAAAATTTCACTATACACGTCTCGAAAATTAACAACTTTTATTTGTAAAGAAGCGAAAGAGATAGAAAACAAAAAAATAGATTAGTGAGCCGACTAATGAACCCAGTATTTCAAAACATCCTAAGTAGTCCTTCTGAAGATTTAGGCTCTGCGTCAGCTATATCGAATTTTTTCAATTCTCGATCGTTCACACGGAGATTATAAAGTTCTTGAGCTGCTCCACTTATTGCCTTTTGTCTAATTGAGACTGCAACTAGATAGTCGGTTGTGGGGACCACTGTAAATTAGTGCAAACTTACAAATAATATTGTAATTAAAATAAAAAAATGGAATTTATTCATAATTAAGAATAAAGTTAAGTGCAAATAACTTAATTTATTCTAAATACATTTATACAAATACAATTAATTATTTCTCTTGAGATAATATTGAAGATCATTAAAAGACAATTAGTTTTGTGGTAATAACGAGTGAATTATGATCTAAGTAACTATCAATATTATCATTGATTGGTGAAGCTGACGCAGAAACTAAATTATTAGAACGGACGAAAAGGAAAGGATCACAGAGAAAAAGGAAATCACAGCCGTTAGAACATTCTTCTCTTTCCTCTTTCTTCCAATATTGTAAGTTAATTTATAGACTGTAATTTTAAATTAATTGTATTAGTATTGTAATAGTACGGTAGTATTAGGCTCAGCCGCTATGAGACGCTGCTCTCACAATAGAAACAGCGAGCTCCTGAGCATATAAGAGCCAAGGCTCAGCGAAGAATCGAAGCAGTGCAGACTATGCTCTCCTCTCACTCTTAGCCAGAGGCGCACCTTTGACTAAGAGAGAGGGAGGCAGATAGTGATAGGCTATCTTTGCCTTGCGGCGCTCTAAGTAAAGACAGACTTGCTTGCTCTCTCACGAGATCAAGCGGGCTCGCCCGTTTTATCAAAGATGCGACGAGCTACAGCTAATCTTAGTGAGAGGCGCTCCTCCATTTAGATAAAATGTAGTACAGAAAAGACTGCACATGCACCTCCGTACTGCCGCATCGACCGCGTTATAAATATTAATTAGATAAGTTTAATATAAAATTATATGAGTATTAAGGGTGCTTCACACCACACTATCATAGCATGTACTGTTGAACTCTCCGTACCGGCCGCCTTATAAATAATAACTAGATTAGTTTAAATATATTTTTCCATTAATATTAAGGATGTTTCACACCATATAGCTGCTTGTACTTTGAGCCGCTGTACCGGGGGCCTTGTAAATAATAATTGGATTAATTCAATATAAATTCATATTGATATTAAGGGTGCTTCACACCGCACTGCCATAGCATGAGCCACCGCGCCGACCGCGCCGACCTGTATACAATACATTTTGATTAAGACAAATTCATATAAATGTTAAGGGTGCTTCCCACCCATTATAGCCGTAGTACTAAGATGATTAAGGGTGTCGCCCATCCATCACCGTCGCGTTACCCGCATATATTTAAGTTCGCTTTAAGGGTGCTTCCCACTCACTGCAGCCGTTGGAACAAAGCGAGATAAGACTCCTCTACCCATGTGCATCCACCGCGCATTAGAGAGTTTAGCCGCATTCCGCTCGACCGCATTAAGTATGCTGTCCACTTATTGCTATTATAGTAATTAGTTTATTAATATTACGTTTTTCCTGTTCGTTATATGATTACAGAATTAAGCTAGCAGACCGTCCAGGCCATTAGCTACTGCTTAGTCTGATTTGATTAACTATTAAAGATAAAGTTTATTTTTGATCAAAAGAAAGAAATACAAATTAGTTTGAATTATTTTAATTTCATTTATTTCACTGCCAACGAGTGGCTCTATAGTTAAACTCGCTCTTATTTTATTGTATCCCGCGTAATTATTTTAGGTTAGTTATTTTATTTATATAATTTAGGTTAGTTTACCACTTTCTACTATTACATTCTTATATGTCGTTGTAAGATATGAGTATTTTGAGTACAATAAAGCCCAGATACTCCTAGCATAAACAAACGTGTCAACCCGGTTACTTTCCTTTATCATTCTACCGTCTGTCCGATCCACCTCCTGCCTTCGAACCCTGCTTACTCACTGAAGCGTTCGGCAACAGGAGGCAAAACATCATTTCCTCACCCGAGGAAAAATAAAATCGTTACAATTTATATAAATAAATATAATTAAAAATATTAACTTGTGAAAGGTATCCGGGACTGAATTAGACTGGTTCAGCACAAAAATAAATAATTTTTGTTGTAACCCAACGACCGAAGTAAATTCGGCCGTAACATTACAGTCAACTTTCAGCAAAGAACACTTTGATTTCTTTAACCTTAAAACTGTAAGGCTAATAAACTTCTAATTTTGACTTGTACTGTGACAGGTCACTAAAGCACTTAAACGACACAAACTGTATTAACTAATCAGAGAGCTTCTTTAGGTTTATTTCATTCGTAACAATTACTAAATATTAGCTCTGTATTTACTTTGTCAAGTAACATATTTTTGTTCTCTTATTTTCGAAATAATTCGAAATTTCGAATAAAATAAAAATGAATATAGTTTTTTTGTGACCAAAAAAACATTTGATTAAATAAACAATCAGTTTATTTTAATCTGTCAAATTAGAAGGTCGTGTTTTTTCCAGATTTAATTTTTCAGTTTTAAATTATCAGTTTAATAAAATTATTAATTTTATATAAAAAATTTTTAAATTTCTTTTATAAAATATTTGATTTTTCAACTCACAAAACGTTTATAAATAAGCTTTATTTCAATTTATCTTATGTAAAATTTTATAGGACTTTACTCAAATATTTTATAATTATTACATTTAAGCTTTTTCATCAACTCACCTATATACAATCTAGCACGATATCTTACAGAAAAACTCACACTTTTACAGGACGTCCTACGTCAAAAACTCTAACGGTTTTGTCAATAAACAGCAAAATATTCAACTAAAATCAAGTGACATCCTAGCCAGTTTTGATGTAGTATCACTTTTCACAAAAGTACCAATTCCAGACACCACAAACATCATGAAAAATATCCCGAATCTACCTCCACACCTCTTACCTCTAATACAACACTGCCTTACCAACATGTACTTCTCATTTAACCAACAATTTTACGAACAGACAACAGGAACAGCAATGGGCTCTCCAATATCGACAATCATTGCCAATTTATTTATGGGATATTTTGAAACTGTAATAATAATAATTATAACAATAATAATAAGAGACTCAGCAATTTACTTGTACTTGTATCATTTATTAAAATACTGTTATTTACAAATAAAATGGAGGATAATAATCAATAAATGTGAAACTATCAATCATGAAAAAATTAATTTTATGGTTCATCAGCCTCAGGAGCAATTTATCTGTCTTGATCTTGCAAATTGCTGTAACAAAAAAAGTTTAATCAAATAATTATGTATATTGTTTTTAAGCTAAAAATGGTAATGAAATCTCAAAATACGTACATGCATGGTTTCTTTAATAGTTTTTAAATCACTATATTTTTATTATAACTTCTATACTTAAGTTTTCTTTTTTATAAAGTATATATCAATACCAATTTTGAATATTATTTTCTAATCACTATAAATGTGAATTCAAATCATGTATTTTTATTAAATATGAAATATAATCTAGAATTAAGAAAGAAATTATGCCAATCAAAAGAGTTTAGTCTTCTTAAATTTCGCTAATTAAATAAAAATTAATTAATTACTTCGAAATTGTATCTTTTATTGTCTTCTTTCTTTGGGCATTTTGTAAACGCTTTTTATCTTACTTTAGCCAAGTCTTACAAGAAGTCTAGGCATCACGCACTGAGTATTTTCGATCATTAGGATCGACTACAATTTCCGAAAAATTTAATATACGTAATCATTATTATTAAGAAAATTCATTTATTGCATTTTCAAGCAAATCGATATTATTAAATAGCAAAACAAATTAAATTTTTAATTCTTTTTTTAGTTTCTGTTAAGCACTGTTTTTCCTAAAAATTTTTATCGCAGTTTTAACAAACATTGATGCATTCTGTTACTTTTTTTCATATTTTAAATAAAGAGATCAATATTGACTTTGAAGCTGCATTCTTCGTGGATCAACTAAAAAAGAGAAATTGAACAATAATTCAATTAAAATATTATCTATGGTCATTTTCGTTCATACCCTCGATCTGATTTTGTTGAAATATAGTGTTTGACAGTTTGAAAAAAAATTGAATCTTTGATTTGTTTTGTTTCTCTACACTATAACTTTTTAAATATCATAAAGACGTAAAAGTAAAATTTTTAATTTTGAGTATAAAAATTTATTATGATTATCGATGAAGATTAATTGATGAAAAAATACTTTTTAAAATTTTACATTTTTTCTAAATCTATTTATAATTATTATTAATTTTCTTAAATATAGTATACTATAATATTTTACCTAATATGAAATCATATATACGGAGGTCTTTAAATGCAATTTTTCCCCATTGCCCACAGAAATTAAACTTTAAAGCTAAATCATTTGTCATTATTTGACCTACCATGGTTCTTACATGCTCATATTTAGTAGATCCGCTCAGTGAATGTAAATATTGTTTCTGAATAAAATTATATATGGAATATTTTAGTAATCAATAACAATAGTTTCTTAGTGTCTAATGCTCTCTTAGCATTATACTTAAATTTTATTAAAGTATTGTGTATAGCGTCAATAAATTAATTAGTCCTCAAAAAAGAAATATATTTGCGATACTTTTGTAGTATTTTACAATCAAATTTCTTGTTAACCTTTTCGGCCCAGAATTATTTCTTTTAAAATTTTTTTTTTGAATTTAAATATTTTTATAGCACTGCGTGAAATCAATTCGCGCTTTTGACACGTTTTCCCAAGGCAAAATTAGCCTATTTTTTAACAGTGAAAAAAAAACTGTGAAAAATTTTTAACTTTTTCATACGGTTCAATAAAGAAAGGCTAATTTTACATGTGCTTGACACTTGATCAACAAGGAACGTCAGTATAATAAGCAATAATTTAATATTTTGATTATTTTATAGAGTTTTCATTGATAATTATAAGGTGTGAATTATTGCAACTCATTTATGTTAACAATTTTAAAATTAAATAACAATTATAAGCAAGTAAAATACGAATAAAACTAAAATTGATAGTAGCGTAACATGCGAAGCGAAAAGATATAGTCATTTCGGCGTTGTATTATAAAATGCTTCGGGGGATCCCCTATTACTACCCACGATTTCTGTTGCTATACTATACATGAGTTACCTCCTCACCGCTCCTACGACACTAATACATACGTGAAATAAAATTTAAATTTGACTTTATAAAAAATGATTTCAACAAAAAATTTCACATAATATCAATTATATTGATTAATATTAATTATAATTACACATTTTAAGTATATTTTGAAATTATAATTTTTAAAATCTTTTTCGATTTATCATTCGCGGAGTGTTTAGTATTGGCTCATATATTTTTTCGCTTGCTTTTTTTTTTAATTTATCATTCACGGAACGCCTAGTACTTGCTTTTTTACAGTTTTCGGTTTTATTTTTGAATTATCATTCGTGTAGTGCATAGTTTTTGTTTGTTATTGTTTTTTTATAGTACAGATTTAATATGGCGAATTTATATCACTCGAGCTATAAAATAGTATAAGATACTCGTGGCTTCAATGTCCCATTATTTCACGGCGTTTAGCAGCCTCACTACGCTCGGCTGCTAATCTCACGTAATCATCGTCAAATAATGGGCCATTTTAGCCACTTGTATCTTAATATACTATTTTTTATTTCATGCACATCCATCAACAATTCGCAAAATTTTACTAAAATATTTTATAAGTTATAATTTTTACTTTTTAGTTGTTTCATACTATGCTTTTAAATGATGGTCATTTTATAGGTTAATATTTTTTCGTAGTTTCTAATTTTTATCCCTGCAGTCATTAGCTAATTTTTTTTTTGCTTTCATAGAGGAAGCATTGTATCGATAAAAAATTTTTTTTCTATTTTTTCATTAATTTGTACATATTTGAACTCGGCGAGTCGAAAAAGTGGTTTCCAGAAAATGTCTGTGTGTGTGTGTGTGTGTGTGTGTGTGTGTGTGTGTCTTTGTGTGTGTGTGTGTGTGTGTGTGTGTGTGCGTGCGTGCGTGCGTGTGTGTGTGTGTGTGTGTGTGTGTGTGTGTGTGTGTGTGTGTGTGTGTGTGTGTGGATGTATGATTTCAGTTAGTAAATTGTATCTCGAGAACTACTCGATGGATTGGCTTCTAATTGTGCATGGAATTTAGTTTTTTGACTAACTTGCTGGAAGCTATTGATAATTGGTTCTTCTAGCGTAGTTTTCATTTTAGAGTTGTTTAAAAAAAAATTTCTGATTTTTCATTTTTTTGGTTTCTTTTTTGTTTACTACTTGATGAATTTACTTCAAAATTTGCACGGAAATTATTTGTGATTGTCCAAATACAATAAATTTTAAAAAACTGATTTTCTTGGCTTAGTTTTAATTTTAGAGCATTTTGAAATTTTTGAAAAAATTGTTTCTATTTATTAATAGAAAATAAAATTAATAGCCAATAAAATCTTAAAAACTACTCGATGGATTTACTTCAAATTTTCCATAGAATTCAATTTTTCGATCAACTGGTGCGGAAGCTATTGAGAATTGGTTTTCTTAGCGTAGTTTTTTTTTTAGAGTCATTTGAAGAATTTTAAAAACTTTCGATTTTTCATTTTTTTGTATTTTACATAAACTACTCGAAGAATTTGTTTCAAAATTCGTATAGAACTTAATTTCGACTGCCAAACGTAGAAAGACTTTTAAAAACTGATTTTCTTAGTACCCTTTTAATTTTAGAGCATTTTAAAATTTTTAAAAAATTTTAATTTTTTTTCCATTTTACGAAAACCATTTGATAGATTTGCTCCAAAATTTAAATGCAAGTTATTCGCTACTGTCTGAAAAAAACAAGCTTTGGAAAACATATTTTCTCAGAACAGTTTTAATTTTAGAGCATTTTGAAAATTGAAAAAAAATTTTTATTTTTCATTTATTTTCTATTTTGTGTAAACCATACTATAAATTTTCTCCAAAATTTTTGTACAATCAATTCGATATTGTCTGAAATAAATAAGCTTTTAAAAACTAATTTTCTTAGAGTGGTTACAATTTTAGAGAATTTTAAAGATTTGAAAAAAAAATTTCGAATTTTTTTTTTAATTATTTTTATTTTACGTAAAGTACTCGATAGATTTGTTCTAAAATTTGCAGGGAAATCATTTACAAAGGCCGAAAGAAGGAAAATTTTCAAAAATTGATTTTCATAGGGTAGTTTTAATTTTAGAGCATTTTTAAAATTTTGAAAAAGAAATTTTGGAAAGAAAATGTTATTTATTCAGCCAATTAGATCTCGAAAATTACTCGATGGATTTGCTTCAAATTTCGCATACTATCTATGTTTTTGTATAAGTAGACGGGAAGCTATTGAAAATTTGTATTCATAGAGTAGTTTTTTTATAGAGCCATAAACATGAACAGTATTTATATATAAATATGATTGCATTTTATAAAGATTAGAAATTTTGTTGTCATCATTCTTTTTATTACTACATTATATCATTTTTTCAATAGCGCTAATTTTTTTGTATTACTTGATGATTTAAAATAAATTATAAATGTTGAAAAAGCAAACAGCTAGCATATATGTTCAAAATTTATAAAGTACAATATGAGTAAATATTAATGTTAGACAATTTTTTAATATTAAAATCACATTTAAATAAATATAAAAAAATTAATGAAACTCAAAGAGCTCTATGAGAAAGCATTCCGCCAAAGCACTTGGCAGCGTTTTTTTTAATTAATATATGAGGATATTGTACTCTATATGTTAACATTTTTAATATGGTGATATCAAGGGAGCCCAACCCGGTTCCCGTTTAATATATTACATCAAGCTAGACTGTCTGACACACTATACCGAAAACTTTGACTACCGATGGATGGTCAGCCACTTTTGTGACCAACAATGAACCGATAACCAATGAGGTCGGATTATTTAAGGGTCACGATATAAATGGCACATACACTAATTTTCTTTCGAAAAAAAGTCAGATGTATCTGGCCAGAATTCGAACCTATACCTATCGCGTTGAAGGCAAGAGCTCTATCCGTTACACGACCACGCCTCGCAGTCATTAGCTTATAAATTTATAACATTTTATCAGGAAACATTATAAATAATATGTATTATATATAAATTATATGTAAGTTTGGCTAAAGTTCAATCAAATCTAAGCCAAACTGTACCGAAAGTCCAGACGCAATTTATCGCAACTGTATCAAAAGTTTAGTCAAAATTTGAGTGTTTTATTGTTTTATATGCTATCAAAAAGTTTAGCAAAAGTCTATCGAAACTTTTACTAAACTTTTAAAAAACTAAACATTAACTTTCAATAAATTTAGCATATATAAAGGAATGAAAAGTTATATTTTCTAAATTTTATGTAAGTTTTACTAAAGTTCAGTGAAACCTGAGCCAAACTGAATCAAAAGTTTAGTTAAAATTTTGCCAAACTGTATTAAAAGTTTTATTAAAATTTTTCCAAACTATCTATATTATCAGAAAGTTTAATGAAAGTCTATCAAAACTTTAACTAAACTTTTGAAAAACTATACATTAAGTTAGAATAAGTTTAGCATACTTAAGGGAAAGTTATAAGCTTTTACACCTCTAAACTTTATGTAAGTTTGGCTAAAGTACAATCAAATCTAAGCCAAACTGTACCGAAAGTTCAGACGCAATTTACCGCAACTGTATCAAAAGTTTAGTCGAAATTTTGTTAAACTTTGAGTGTTTTATATGCTATCAGAAAGTTTAGCAAAAGTCTATCGAAACTTTTACTAAACTTCTAAAACACTAAATATTAACTTTCAATAAATTTAGCATATATAAAGGAAAAGTTAATGAAAAGTTATACTTTCTAAACTTTATGTAAAAGGTTAATTTACATCTTTTTAACAAGATTAAAAAGATATTCTAAACTATTATTTATTTTTTCTTTCAAAAACAAAAACTACAATCAATATTAAATAAAATTAATTGAAATTGATATTAAATAACAGATATTGTCATTAATTTTTTTATTTAGTTTTCTTTATATCTTCTACGTTACGACTTTCATCTAATTTTCTTTTTCTATTCTTATTTTTTTACGATCATTCCTTTCTTTATCTTCTTGGTTAATATTTTTCGTTTCTTGTTGTAATAGTTTTTCGTCTTCGCTACTTTCTTTATTCACTTCATTATTTTCGTCTACGTTTGCTTCTTCAATTAATTTTAAATTTTCTGTATCTCGATAACTCTTTTTATTCATACTTATTTGAATTTCATTTCGTGCATGATCGTTTCCTTCATGTGATTCTAGTTTTGCGCTTATTTCAGTTTTACTTTCTGATTTTTTTGAACCATAATTTTTCTGTCTGCAATGACTTGTAGTTGCAGAGGTTGTACTATTTGGTTTATCGGATTTGGGATTTCTCAACGTGGCACACATCGCTGTTAGTACTTCCCTATACTTTTTGTGTGATAATGCATATTTCTTTTTTGCGACATTTTCATTCACAAATGCTAAAAAAGTAAAATAATATAATTATAAAATGAAAAATTTTAAACATAATATGATATATAAAAGAAATATCATTTAGATGATCATTATATAAATTTATATAATACGTCGCTAATTAGCAATCGCAACGGAATACTGAAAAAAATTTACTATTAGCAAATAAACGTTTACTTGAATAATGGCAAGTAAATATTTTTAAAAATAATTAAATATTTTCTTGATTGAAATACCATTTTCTAAATTGGAGTAATATTTACTAAATTATTTCTCCAATTTAGTAAATCGTATTCGAATCAAGTAAATATGTAATTATTTTAAAAAATATTTACTTGCCATTATTCAAGTAAACGTTTACTTGCTAGTAGTAAATTTTTTTTGAGTTTAGCATAAATACAGTGACGTTGAATAAAATAAATAAATATATATGTATATATATATATATATATATATATATATATATTCATAAAATAATTATGATATACATTTTTTTATAAAAATATGCTATTAAAATCATTTTACGTATATAAGATATGAAAACAACATTACTTTCAACTGCATCATACACACCTTCTGGTATTGGGGCCCAGCCATTTTTTCCAGTTGGTGAACTTTTTTTCAATACTTCCTCTCCTATAATGAGCTTCATCAATTGACGAACCATTTCCCTAGAATTCTTCCTATAAATTTTTTAATATTATTCATGCGGAGCTCGTTTACCATGACGCGAGAATCTTGCACGAGTTCTACCTAATTATAAAATTATTAGAAATTAAACACAAACAATATTTACATTATTAACAACAATAATTCAAGTTTATAATTTTTCGATACTTACAATAGAATCTTTTTTTACGCAATAAGGGTTTTTTCCTATTTTGTTGACATCTGCATCATTCAAAAAATAAAAATTGTTAAAATCGTAATTTTAATTTGTGAATTATATTAGAAAACTTTAATATTAAATAAAAAACCTTTTCAACACTAAAGTAAGCTGTTCTCGCTATTTTTAATATTTGATTAAATTTCTCAATATCATCTATGGAAACTGAAAAAATAATTAAGGTTATACTTTTAATGCATATGTAATGCCATTTTTCATGTTCGCATTTCTACTGGGGTACACGAAGAGAAAAGTAGAGTAAAAGTTATAATGGTTTTTTTAAAACTTACAATATTTTATTATAAAGCTAAATCATTATGGCAAGAAATTAGCATAATTTGTAATAAAATTTGTTAGTAATATCCCCAGCGGAAAAAATAAACGGAAGTAATTGAAAATTTCTGAAAGAAACTGAAAGAAACTGAAAGAAACGGAAAGTTCTTGTGAAAATTGGGACGAAACAATTGGTACATTTTAAACTGTTTCAGAAATTTTCGGAAGTTTTCTGAATGTCTCATTTTATATCATTTTCTAAGTGGATATAGAAAAATCAGCTGTCATAATCATTTTGGTTCATTTTAGTTTTTTTTAAATTTATTTTAATTTTTTTAAACTGTTTCAGTTTCATTCTTTTGGTTTCAGTTTCTTTCTATTCGTTTTCATTTCTCTCGTTTTCTTTCATTTAATTTCAGTTTGTTTCATTTTATTTCATTTTTCCTTAAACTAATTCAGTTTGTTCCTGATTATTTCCAAAACTCTTGTAATTAATCAGATTATTTCATTTTAAATTTGGAAATAAGTAATGAATTATGAAAACTGAAACAAAATGAAACATACGGAAAATTTTTGTAAAATTATAAAATAATTGGAACATTTTGAATTTGTTTTAAAATTATTACAAGTTTTCGGTATTTTTCATTTTATTCAATGTTAAAAGTAAATATGGAAGAAATTAGATTTCATACAAATTCCGATTTTTTCAGTTTTTCTCTATCTGTTTCGGTTTTATTACAAAGTTTTATTACACAGCAAATTCTAACTTTATTTAAAAGAGGAGGTTAAAGTTTTCAGATATGCTATTGTGGACGTTAAAAACATAAATTTAAGTTAAAAACAAAAATTTCATTTTTTATGTATATAGAAACAAAACTTTATTTGTAAAATTAATTTATAATAAAAATAATTTTCTAGATCATAGTTTTGTGATATGTTTGTTTAACAAAAAATGTCTGTTGAAATAGTTGAGTATTAACGATTTCCCAGTCTACAATTTCAAGCTCGATTCCTTTTTTAAGTGGGCTCAAAATCGAGTTTTTAGCTTGAAATTTTTGATTAAGTCGAATTTTAAATACTGAAATATTAAATTATTTAACAGGTTAAGTATATATTTCAAATTATTATTATCAATAAATGTTATTTTCTAATATTATTCGTAAAATTTAAAAAGTTTTGGTAAGATTCGGAATGTTTTGAATTTTTTCGAAAATTTCTGAAAATTTCCGAGGGTTTTCGAGAGTTTCTGAAAATTTCTAACAATTTCTTTACAAATTTTTTAATAATCTAATTGAAATACTTAAATAATTGGAATAAATCCAAAACTTCAAAAAATAGGGAAAACTTTTGGAAAAATTTGAAAAGTTTGGAAAAATTAGAAATTAATTAAAATACTCTAAAATATTCTGATTATTTCAATTAATATTCTAAAAGATTCTGGGAAAATATGAAAAAATTCATAAAGTTCTAAGAAAAATTGAAAACTTCTGAGAAATTTTGAAAAATTTTGAAGCCATCCGAAAATTTCCGAGAGACTCCGAAATATTCTGAATATTTATAGAAAATAAATGTTTAATTATGGAAAGAATCTAAGATATTTTGTAAAAAAATGAAAAGAAATGAAAATAAATGAAATATACCGAAAAAAGCGGAAACAAACTTGAATACTTTGAATGTCTCGTCCCAATTTTACCAAAGTCTCTCCAACCGATTTCAATTCTTACTGTTTCTTTCAGTTTCCCTCATTTTCTTTCTGATTACTTTTAAAACTTTTCGAATGATTTCAAGTGTTTCATTTATTTTTTCCGCTGGGGATTATAAAATTCCTAAGGACATAGCAATTTTTATAATATTTCTAGTAAATTTTACTATAATTTTTCGCCATAATGATAATTTATGGTAGCTTTACATTAGGTATTTTTTGAAGCTATGCTTCTTACGCGACGTTACGGCAGGGGCACTAAATGTATAAAAATCGACAGTCCCAAATGTCACCCAGCGTGAATGAACGAATACGGCACAGGATGCCATTATTGCTATCAACATACAAACATTCTTTTTTCTCTTTCTTTCTTTCCCTCTCTCCCATTCTGCTTAAGAATATGCATGTATATACACAAGTGGATGTGTATAAGAAAGATAAAGAAAAAGAGACTGCTTGTTGTAACCGGCAAAGAAGGCTAGACATAGCCCCCTCCATTCATGGCTACCTTTATTGTACATATAAGAGAAAGAAAGAGAGAGGGAGAGAGTCAATTCTTAAAGCCGGCGGACAGAGAAGGATAGACGTAGAATACGATGATTAAATAAATAAATTATGTAAATAATATTTATTTAATTTAAATTTTAAAATTAGTATACGTATGAAAATATGCGTTTGTATTTATAATATTATAATCTTAATATATTTTTTTGGCAAGAAATTTTTATTTTCTCTCATTATCTTCCCTCCGTTTATTAATATGTGTATATTTATATAGTTGTTATTAATTACTACATTAATAACAAAAATGAAAATTTAATAAAATTTAATAAAATTTTTGTATTTTTCTGTTTACAATGCACATGACGAAAATTACGTTTACCTAAATATATGTTTTTTTAATAATTGATATTAATAAAAAACTACATTATTAATATATTTTTAAATACATAATACATCGAATGAAAAATAACGTTTTCACTAAAAAATTAATTATAATTTTGCAAATGTCACACTTCCTAATTTCTATGTATATATACTGGAAGCATAGCTTCTGTCGGCCAGTCCCCACGACTGCCACTCCTGTTTTTTTTTCTCTCTATGTAATATTGTTAAAACATAAAAATATATATAAATAACCTGAAGGTAATTTTGAGCAAATACACGAGGATCGCTCTTTATTGCCTGCTGGTTCCAGTTTAAGATTTTTTTTATCTTTGGATATTCCAATATCAGCATCATCATCACTGTCACTGGAATCTTCATCACTTTCTTTTGACGATTGCTGATCATTGTCACTAGAATCATCACTGGTTGAATCATAGTCGCTGCGCTCAATTGCATCTCTAAAATAAATAAACAATTATAATTCTGTAAATATATTTTTTTATGATTTCTTTACTTTAAGTTAAATTTATTGAATTTTCATATGATTCTATTTTTTATGAAATATTATATTAATATTAACTTTTAAATAAATAATAAAAATATGTCATTCGATATAAATATGCACGTACATATATTATTTTTTCAAATATATTTTTAACATTTTTTTACATAAAGTTTATTTTCAATTATTTTATTTATATGAAAAATAATTTTGAATCTATACATTCTATAAATTAAATTTATTTTATCTTAAAAAATTAAATTTATTTTATCTTAAAAAATAAAATCGATAGTGATTAAAACTCACGTGATTGGCTCTTCATGTAACAATGACGTAGATTTTTTTTCAAATATTGATGGTTTATTAAGAATATCCAAATTTCTTTTCAACTCAACTTGATTTTTTAATGATTTTTCTTCTTTTTCTTTTTGCTTGTGTTCTCTTTTCTTTGCAAGCAAATCTGGTGCAATGGATGATCTTCGTTCTGGCACAATTATTTCGCCTTCGGTAGTCACATCCAATGACTCTAAGTATTCCTTATCATCTATTTTATTAAAGATATATACATAGTCAATTTTATTTAAATAATCAAGTTTATCATATCTAAATATTTTAATTGAAATTAAAAAAAAAATAATTACTTTATATTTTTTAAATAAATAAATTTATAAATATTGACATTACCACTTATTTTCAAGATTCGTACTGGATACCATTTTTTGCCCCATTTTGCTTTTTCCTCTTTTCCTTTTTCTTTTTTCACGGTATCAGAAGAAATTACAGTAATTTCTTTTGATTCCTCCCACAAAACTAACACAAACGTTTTCATGATATAAAATTTCAACTAGCCGTTCGATACTTTTTTAAATTGTGACAGTTCATAAATAAACAAACTAATGATGAGAAGTAAACTACTAAACAAAATACATTATGAAGTTAACTAGCAATCAATTGAAATACGTAAAGTAAGCTAACAAAAAATCGATAATAGAACAAATAAAATTTCTTTAAAAAAGTTGTAAATTTATTCAAGAAGTTAATTAAAAGTTCTTAAGGAGTATTTTAAATAATGTTATTGTGTTGATTGTATATTAATTATATAACTAAGAACATAAAAATTTAAAAACTATTCTTTATAAAAGGTTAAGTGAAAAATGGTTATTTTTTAATTTACAAAAATATGCCTAAACTTATGTTTCTTAAATAGTGTTAATAAAAAATATATCAAATAATACAATTATATAACAACTCGTAAAATTTTTTTTTAATTTTTTTTTTTAATTGAATAATTTTTTTGTGAATCTTTCAGATTGCTTAAATGTTGAGGTTACAATTATTATGCTAGCTATTTCATTTTTATTTTATTAACTTTTAGTTATAATTATTTATTGTGATTGATGAAGCTATAATTTTTGTTGGACATAGTATCGTTAATGATTGAAACGACGAATATTAACACATCTAATCAATATTACAGTAAAATCAAATCGATTTAAAATAGAATAAAAATCTTATAGAACATAACAATTAAAAAAAATATTTTTAAAAGTAAAATTTTCAATCTTGTTTTTTTTATGAATGAATATATTTCTTTTTCACATACAATGAATGGCTAATGTCTATAAAAGACAAGAAATAATTTTTTTTATTTTTATTCGTAACTTTACTATTATTTTTTTGAATAGGTACTGTCTACGTGCACCCACTTATGTACGTACATGGTATACAGAACATGGTTAAGAAGACAGGTCTGTTTACTCAACCCATGCACATTGTGCGTACATAGCGCACAGGAAGTCATCAACCCATGAACGGTACACGGTAATTTTAAGCAGAGATTTGATCTGTAATGCACGTCACAAGGTACACGGTTCACGGTACACTATGGATGTATTGCAAATTCACTGGGACCTATGCACGAGCTAAGTGCATAATAGACCCCGGTGCAATAGTGTACAAAAAAATTTTTTTACATCAATAAAATAATTGCTTTTATTTCGCGCTTGCAGGAAAAAAAAATCGTACTTATGACAATTTATAAGAAAGCTTTCGCATATGATTTTTCTTAGCAGACTATTAATTTTTAATAATTTTTATTTAAAAATTTTTTTTAGGTTAAAATTTAGTTTTGTAGCACAAGTTATAAGTTGTTATAACTATGTTTCGTAACAACTTTTTTATTACACAGCATTATATTTCTGTATTTAAATTTAAAACCAATAACCCAACAAAATGTTCAGGAAAAGTCAAAATTGTGCTTGTATATGAAGAAAAATTATTTTTGAAATCAAATTTATAACCAATAAGCTAAAAATTTTTTAATGAGATTTGAGAAATTCAAAATTACCATGTTGAGTGTTAATTAGCTGATAAATGAATAGTTTAAGCCCATGGATAAATTATAAAAAATATATTATTATAATATTACTGTAGTAAAAAAATTTAATTCGTTAATATTTTTTAAAATAATTAGTTTCTGTATAGAGATTTGATTCTATGTAAAAAATTTAATTTTCAAAAATAATTATCAACTTTATCATGCATTTGGATAATGATATCATAGTAATTGAAAAGTAAATAAATAATAACAATTTAATTACAATATGATGGTGTTAAAATTGTAGATAAAAAATTAATTCTTGTGGTTATAAATAACCTTTTGTATACATTAATAGTGCAATCAGACTTGCATTTTTTTCCTTTCCGAGAAATATTAAAATTTTGGTATACATAAAAAGAATATCTCATTATAGCTTGATTAGTCTAATCATAAGTATATGACTAAATAACTAGTTATTGATATTTTCAACAAATTTTAATGTAGGTATTTTATATAGTGATCCCTAGTAGGATTTGAAAAATTTAAAATTCAAGTTAAATAATTTTTATTTTAGGAGTTATAAATATGACGATTATTAACATAATATTTTATTACAATTTGTTAAATGTCATTTTGTTTGAAGTTTTAATATATAATTTTTGTCAATTAAAGTTCTAGATTTAACGAATTGTAATGAATGCTTTAGAATTTTCGGAGATGTAGTTTAAGACTTTCTAATTCAAAAATTTAATGTAGAATGATCAATTTAAAGATATATAGTCTGATTATGTAACTGTTAAGATTTTTAATTCAACAACATCAAAATTTAAGACTTTGAAAATTAAGCCTTAAAATATTCACATTTACGATTTCGTTTCTAATTCAAGTTTTGACAAACTATCGATGCAATGAATTTTTTTATTATATTTCATAAAATTATTATTACACCATTGAATTCCGAATCTATCAAGTGTTAAAATCTATAACTTTTTTCACATTTTTATATAACACTATCTTAGAATGTCATTTGTAATGTACTCCATCGCCAAGTACGAACTTAAAAATGTCAAGTGCGTCCCGCGACTCGCCAAGTTCAAACTGAGAAGTCCAAATTCGAATTTGAAAACGTCAAGTTCGTCCCGCGAATCTCTATTCATAAATTGTTCATAAATTCCCCTCTTGCTCTCTTCTGTTCGTAGGAAAGTCTCTAGAGAAGAAGAAAGAAAGAAAAAGAGAAGGCCTAAAAGGCTCTTTAATGATTGAATAAAAAATATTAGATAATAGAGAAAATAAATTAGATCAATAATTGTTTTCATATTTACTTATTTTTACAAGGTTAAGTAATAAATAAAAATCACGTTCCCTGTGGTAATTGAAATTTTTTTTATAAATTATTTTATTTTCCTAATTCATTAATCGTTAAGAAATATTTAATTAAAAAAATTAATAGATTATCTAACAAGCATTAATTTCTTTGCAGTTTACCAAAAGTTAAAAAATTTTCTGAATTTACTTATATGTACAAGCCCTGAAAAATATTAGGAATCAAAATTATTTTTTTATCTTGTTCATCAGTATGTGGTTAATGCCACATACTGATACACAACATAAAATGCCCATTCAGGAAAAAATATTTCTGATTTTTAATTTCTTAGATTAGATAAAATTATTGAATTTTCAACATTAATAAAAACATTATTTATTCAATTAAATTTATAAATAGTAAGCCCTAAAACCCAGATATTTCTTTAGGTGGATAATGAGATTTAGACAGAAATTATAACGATCATAATTCACGTATCGCATACACAATTTTGGCTTTTCTCGTACGTTTCGTTGACCTTTATAGGGATACTTGAGTCTTTGGATCAGTGGTTTTTAATTGTACAAAGGAAATAATTTTTGTCCACGTTTCACTGTTCCCCCAGAGAAGTATTTGAGTCTTTGGGTTATTGGTTTTAAATTTAACGAAAGTAATATAATGCTAAAGTGTAAAAAAGCTTTCATAAATCATTATAATTATGTCAGATCAATACAAGCGCTATGAAACAAAATTTCTGCATCTTGCATTTAGCTCGTGCAAAGGACAACGTGAATTTGCAAGACGCTTGTGTATCGTGTAATATATATATATATATATATATATATATATATATATATATATATATATATATATATATATATATATATTTTACTGGTGGCTTCCACGTTCATCTTTACAATCTTAACGTATTCCCCACACCTTTATTTATACTTCCAATTCTTTTCGTTTTACCCGTCCCATTCCGCATTCGCCCGGGGTAATGCCCGTAGAGAGGGGAAAACCCATAGGCAAACCCAGTGGGATAAAACCTGGGAAAACCCTCTTCGGAATGGGTCGGTGTATATAGCAGATTCGGTATTAGGCATCCTTGTATCAGGATACCTACACCGTATCTGCCACACCTCCTGCTCACATTGTCATGTGGCCAGCACGCCCAAGCGATCGTCACACAAAGCAAGTCCAGATTGGACGCGCAGCGTTCCTTGGAGCGGTCACCCATCCAAGTACTAACCGCGGCCAATGCTGCTTATCTTTGCAGATCACCTGGCGCGCGCCCAACCACTCGGCCAATGCGTCGGTTATATATATATATATATATTGTAACGCGGCTTTTTTTTAGAACTTCTTTCTTTTAAAAAATCTTTTTGTCTTAATGAGAGATAGAAGATGTTGTTTATATTCACATCTTCTCTCTCACTCTAAGACTATCTTTTCGCTCTTTCTATCCCCTTTAAAACTTAATATAATGAAAATGATGACTACCTTACCGCACACGTATACGCTGCATACACATGCACACCAGGAACACGCCAATAAAACCCAGGGTACTAATCCACCTGGTTGTTGATTTTTCTTGTTCCCGGTGCTGATGCTTAAACCTGTCATCTAGTAACACGTGAGACCGTGTTTTGGAGGTTATGCCTAGGTGGGGACACTCACTAACACAAACCCAGGCACACATACACACATGGTTGCACGCACGTCACTCACGATCTACAACGAAAGCACCGAGCAGACGACTATCACTACCACACCTCCAGGAGGTGGCGAAGCGGCGCCGACGGCAAAAATATATACAAACACGTGCTCGCGCAATCATGCTATTGTGGCGCTCGCGTAGAGTTAATTAAGAAGTAGAAAGAGAGAGAGATATATAGAAATACACTGAGAGAATAATAAAAGTCGATAAAGTAGGATAAACGCATATGGTAAAAAGATAGCGTACATATAAAAAACTTAATTATAATAAAAAGAGATGCTAGATTAGCAGATAAGAACTGAAATGAGTCATATTATAGGTGGCGCGCAAAATCTAAAGATATTCGAATATAATTTAAATAATAATTTCTATTTACTTGTTGTTAAGACATTTTAGTATATTTTTATAGATGGCGCTACAGTACAAATAAATAAAATAACTGTGTAATTATACGAAATAATTAAAAATGAAAGTAGTTAACAGAATAAAGACTCAAGCGAATCTAAAAATAACAAACAATCAGAAATTATTGTTTATAATATTAATTAATGTTCGTTTATGAAACTTTTTATTGTAATGAGACAAAGAATTAATTATTTATAGAGAAAATAAGATGAACTGTAATCAAATTAAGCGCGCAGATGGCGTAACCTGTAAAGTGTAAAAATACTACACTAGTAATAGGAAGTAACATGTAATTTGACTAGCGAGTAGTAAACTACACCAGAATAAAATGATAAAGGAACTTATTCGATTAGTGAGTCGCGAAATAGAAAAAGATAGTAAATAGGAAATAACAAGAGTAACAAAGAGAGCAATAGAGAAGAAGAAGCCACTGATGCTCAGCGTTCGCTTCCTTCTTCTTCGTGCCTCATTATCGTTTCATTAGCCTTGCTGCACAGTCGCATTAAACCGTTTTTCTTTAAAAGCTAAATTTTTGTTATTACTTGTTAAAATTATCATTGTTAATTATTATTGTTGAGTTTTTTTTGGTTGTTATTAACGATTAGAGATCATTGCTTGTTTGGTCGAAAGTTAATTGATTTTTTTAGTTTGTTGTGCGGCCGCACTATCGTTCGATTGTTTTGTTATTTTGTATTTTGTTCGCGGATAGAAGACGCGTCGCGGTAGTATATTGGCGGGAAACGGGAATGATGCGCGCGAATACAAATGACGCGGAGAGAGTGGTGGGGGCGACCTCGTAGGTCGAGTATAAAGGGAGCAACGCAACGTTGCTCGGGCTCAGTCATCGTTAAGCTTCTCACATAGCGCAACGCTATAGGCAGTCGCATACGACTCGTAGAGAGATCTGCAATTAGATTTCTCTGAAATAAATCACACCTCATATCCTTTTCAATTGATCAATGATTTAACAGTAAACATTTCTTTAATATTTATTGAATTTGTGTTTAGAAAATAAAGTATAGTAAACAACATAAATATTGTTTTTTTTTATTAATTTCCCGAATAACGAAAATCCTCCGGATTGGAAGGTTTTCGACGAAACATTTTGGTGCCTCCTGTGAGGTGTGATTTTTTTCCTGAATCGAACAGTGCAAAGTGATAGTGCGCGTTTATAATCAGAAACATTTATCGTAAGCTCGTATGCGTAATAAAATTCTACACAACGTGAAACAGTGGTGAGGGTATACATTCAGCGGCGTCAACAGCAAGTCATCGGAACGTCACGGAGTCTGGTAATATTCAGGAAGGATGGATTTGCGGGCTGCTCTTTGTTAACCACACCTTCAACATCGACCAACGGAATAGAGTAAGCTTATTTAAAAAAAAAAAAAAAAAAAAAATTCTATTTTTTTTCTTACAGTCAGTTTATTGTATATAAGCTCGGTCAGTGTGTATTCAGATATGCGCCAATTCTTGTTACAACGTCACCTTTATAATTTCGTTTAACCTTGTTCACAATTTAAGCTTGATTCAAAATTTTATTTTCTCGGAAACGATTGTAAAGCACGCACACGTGCCTCTACTATTGGATAAATCATTTATTATTCACAAATTCAATAGTTGGAAATACTAAGTAAATCATGACCTCACGCATTAAGGCAATCGCGCAGAAGCGCACTACACTAAAAACTCAAATCACGAGGGCAATCTCCGGCTGAGTTCTTGCAAAATCGGACTTGGTTTGAGGGGCCTCCTTGGTTGAAACAGTCTGAAGGTTCTTGGCCCTCAGCTATCGAGACGATTCCATCGGAACTTCCAGGACTGCGAAAAAATACGTGTCTCTTCTCCAATCCAGTCAATTGTGCTATTTTTCAACGATTTTCTTCTTACTCAACTCTCATTAACTCAATTGCATACTGTCTTCGTATGCGTCGTTCTAATATTTTTAAGACCAAAGACATTGGTGTGGTAGAGAGATTGGAGTCAGAGAGAAGAGTCATCAGTTTGATCCAAAGGGAACGGTATGCTAAAGAATTAGAACTTATTTCCAAAACCGGAGGTACCAGGAATAATAACCTTGCAGCCTTAAACCCTTTTATTGACGAACACGGAATATTGCGGGTTGGCGGTCGATTACGCAATGCAAGTGTCTCAGCCGATCAAAGGTATCCGATTCTTCTACCTTCTTACCATTACGTCACTGACCTTATCATCACCGAAACACACAACAGAACATTTCACGCCGGTATTCAAAGTACGTTGTACACCGTCCGACAGCGATTTTGGCTTCTCGACGGAAAAAATCAAGTCACAAGAGTCGTGCGTCGTTGCGTAACTTGTTTTCGACGGAATCCGGTAGCTGTGCTAGGAAAAATGGGAGACCTACCTGAGTCACGTGTTAAAGAATCGCCTGCCTTTGCTCATGTTGGTGTCGATTTCTTCGGACCCATTTTTATAAAGGAGAAAAAATTACGAAATCGAAATCGTGTAAAGGCGTATGGCTGTATATTTGTGTGCATGGCCACGAAGGCGGTGCATTTGGAAATAGTCAGTGATCTTACCACTAATGGTTTCTTAGGTGCTTTCCGACGATTCATAAGTCGTAGAGCCATCCCCACACACGTGTACTCAGATAATGGAAAAAACTTCATTGGAGCGAACAATCAGCTTCGCGAACTATATGCGTTATTTCATTCAGCCCAGTTTCAAGAGACCGTCAACAGCTACGCAGTGCGAAGGAATATTTTATGGCACTTTAATCCCCCATTTTCCCCACATTTCGGGGGTATTTGGGAGGCCGCGGTCAAGTCATTTAAACACCATTTCAAACGTGTTGTTGGCCAACAACTTCTTACCTTCGAGGAACTCAATACTATGGCAATAGAAATTGAGGCTGTTTTGAATTCTAGACCCATATGTTACATTTCAAGCGATCCCAATCGCGCTGACACCGGCACACCTATTAGTAGGGCGACCACTAACAACGTTACCTGATGACAACTACCTTTCTGTTTCGGTAAATCGACTTTCCACTTGGAGGTTTATAACAAGAGCGCGCCAAGACTTTTGGAAGAGATGGCATGTGGAGTACCTCACCGAACTACAAAAACGCCAAAAGTGGTTTCATAACAAAGGTGAACTTGCACAAGGTTCGATTGTTATTATCATTGATAAAAATCAGCCTTGCATGCGATGGCAAATAGGAGTGATCCTCGATGTTCATCCAGGACACGATGGAGTCATCCGAGTAGCCACAGTCAAGACCAATCAAGGCATTTTTAAAAGGAACATTACTCAACTCTGCCCGCTACCTGATGTGGCATGAACATAAATCAATCACTCAAGCACGTAGACACATTTGCTCAATTTTCTATTTCGCAACGGGAGGAGCGTTATGTTTGGTCGAAAGTTAATTGATTTTTTTAGTTTGTTGTGCGGCCGCACTATCGTTCGATTGTTTTGTTATTTTGTATTTTGTGCGCGGATAGAAGACGCGTCGCGGTAGTATATTGGCGGGAAACGGGAATGATGCGCGCGAATACAAATGACGCGGAGAGAGTGGTGGGGGCGACCTCGTAGGTCGAGTATAAAGGGAGCAACGCAACGTTGCTCGGGCTCAGTCATCGTTAAGCTTCTCACATAGCGCAACGCTATAGGCAGTCGCATACGACTCGTAGAGAGATCTGCAATTAGATTTCTCTGAAATAAATCACACCTCATATCCTTTTCAATTGATCAATGATTTAACAGTAAACATTTCTTTAATATTTATTGAATTTGTGTTTAGAAAATAAAGTATAGTAAACAACATAAATATTGTTTTTTTTTATTAATTTCCCGAATAACGAAAATCCTCCGGATTGGAAGGTTTTCGACGAGACATTGCTGTTAAGTTTCTTTTATTAAATAAAACTCGGTCGCGTGAGGATCAAAACCAACCGCCAACGATCACCATTATACTGAAGGGTCCATAGTATCAATTGCCGGCCATTTTGGGGATTGTTTGAATAGACTTTCGGAATTTTTGCTATTGCTTGTTTTTGATTGAGAGGATTAAATGATGGCTACAGTAGAGCATAGCAACGAGCAGAAAAAGGTATAATTTGTATTAAAAATTAATTTTTTTTTTATTCTAATTTGTGATAAAAGAAACTAATAGTGCGCGGAATTGAAACATAAATCTCTCTCTCTCGTGATGAATTAATAGTAGCGTATAAATTAATTGAATTTGCTGCTATTATTTAACAACCAAGAAATTAGAAATTTAATTAGTTCTCTTTTCTATCGGAATTCTTGGAGATTTTTGCGGAGAAATCACGGCAGGCTATATAAATAGCCACGTGGTTTTCTAACCTAAAAATAATTCGCGGTCATCATTGTAACGTAGCGAAAATTTAAAGTGTCTGTTTTATTTAAATAGTGAGATAAAGATTGTTATTGAATTGAATGGTGAAAATTAATTGTGAGATTTCATTTCGTATTCCTAAACTAAAATATCGAAGTGTAAGAAGAAATTTAGAAATTTAATAAATGATTGCGAATAAAGGATATTTCTTTCTATTGATTATAATTGATGAAAAGGCAACCTCAATGATTTATAATTTAAAATAATAGTTCATAATTAATTCTAGAAACTTTCTTTATTTTTAAGTTTTCTTTTACTTAACTTTTGTCTTTTTGAAATTCTAACCTTGTGAGAGATTAAGAAAAGATAGTGGTTTGATAAATTCTTTATAAACTATTTTCCTTTTTGATAACTTTTTTTTGATTTATAATTAATTTTCTTACAATTGTGAAGATAGTAAATTGTTAAAAGCGAATAATTTTAAATATATTAAAAATCAAAAGTCATAGTAATTTAGTTTCTGGATATTTATATATACGAAATATATATATATTACATTGCTATAACCTCGCTTCTATAAAACGCCTACTGAAGATTAGAGAGAGAAAGAATCAGAGGATATTCGACACTAGCGCCACCAATTGGAGAATTGCGTAATATGGGATACGCACTGCTGTTCGAGCCCCACCCTTACATAACCTAAAATATATATTGAGCACGTGTTGCATCCGTTACTCAATTTTCTTTTAATATTAAAAAGATTCAGATTATTATTATTGCTTACTAGTTTAAACTAATAATTTTTTTTTCTATAATTTAATATATATATTTTAATTGATTTCAATATTTTCTTATTATTTTAATTTGATCTACATTTACTTAAAGAAATTGTCTATGGCTTAACCTAAATTCTTTTAATTAAATTAATTAAAGTCTATTTAGTGAATTTTACTCCCTATAATTAGATATTTGTTAACTTATTTATTGAAGTGATCTTATAATTGATTAGAATATTAATGGTAGAGAATTTAATTCCCTTGTTATATTATTATTATTAATTTTGTAGGCTGGTAAATCTCAGAATTTGGGAATTATAAGCCAATTATTATTTCGTATTTAATTAGATATATTTATAATATCCCAAATAAAAACTACTCTTACAATATATATATATATATATATATATATATATATATATATATATATATATATATATATATATATATATATATATATATATATATATAATTTATATATTGCGAACATTTTTCTCTCTATGATCCTTATAAACTTATTCACGGAAAAAACAAACTCATTAACACTTGTCAATCAATAAACAATCATAAGTAAGGAACAAAATTAATTTTTTTTATTTTAACCAATAAATAATCTGAAGTGTATTGCATAATCGAATGTTTACAATATTTATCCTTTCGAAAAAGATTCGAATCGTATTTATATATTTTATGTATAAATAAATAATAAAAATTTCAATAGCTTTTTTTATAGGTTATTATTTATAGATATAAGTGATAATGCCTAAACGTAAAACTGTATTAAGAGAATACTCACGTTCCCAATGTTATAAAATATTAAAAGGAATTAACGAATCAAGTGATGAAAGCAATCAAGATTCGAACGACAGTAACCAGAGTGATTCAGCCTCAGATTCGCATGATAGTGATTCGAACTCGATATCTGAAGATGATGGTAATCTTTTGAGAGTTACAATAATTTATTGAGATAGTTAGTGTTGAAATTTTTTCAGATATAACAAAGTTAATGGTTAAAGCAAAAAATTGTTTTTAAAAAAATGAAATGATATTTACATCCTATGATTTTTATTGTATTGTTAATCGATCTGATTTGAGTGTAATATCATTTATTCAATGTGTTTATATATCATGGACGATAATTAAATAAAACTAGGAAAAGCAATTTCTAAAATATTTTAATTAATTAAGAAAAAAAAGTTTTTAAGAATTGATTAGATAAACTTCCATCATTATTATTTTTAAAACCTTTATTTTCTAAATTAATTAAAAAATTTTATAAATTTTTTTTTAATTTCATGTTATCATAGCCTATGAATTTTAAACACATTTAATATATTACACTCAAATTAGATTGATTTATAATACAATAAAAATCATAGAACGTAAGTACAGAATTTTTTTTTTTTAATTAAATTTTTAATCAAAAAGCAATTTATAAAATTATTTATAAATTTCATTAAATTTTCAATGAAAAAAGTAATTTATAAAATATTTTAGTTAAATAAGAAAAAAAAATAATTATCATTTTTAAAACCTTTATTTTCTAAATCAATTAAAATATTTTATGAATTGCTTTCTTCAGTTTCATGTTATTATTGTCTATGATTTATAAACACATTCAATAATATTGCAGTAAAGTCAAATCGATTTAAAATCGAATAAAAATCATAGAATAATCATAGAACGCAAGTAAAAAAGTTTATTAAAGTAAAACATTTCGTCTTTCATTGTTTTTAAAAATAAATACATTTTTTCATATATTAGTTACGTCACATATATTGACATGAAAAAAAAAAATTTATCTTGTTGAATGGTAATAGTAATTTTACGATTATTATTTTGGATTATAAGGATTTCAAATTTAAATGAAAGACAACGGTTCGCTTTCAATATTTCGTAACATTTTCTCAATACATATTGAACATAATTTTATTGAGAAATTGTCACGAAATATGAAGAGCGAATCATTGTCTTGCGTTTAAATTTGAAATCATTGTAATATAAAATAATATACTTAAAGTTACTGCTACGATTGAACATTTTAAATAATTTCTTTTGTGTTTACAAACATAACTAATATGTGAAAAAACTTTTTTATGTGTAATAAAATGAAAAATTAAAGATTCTATTTTTATAAACTTGTTCTATTGTTTTATAAGTTTTTGATGATTTGTATTATATTTTAAATGGATTTGACTTTACTGAAATATCATTGATTAAATGTGTGTTTAAAAATCATAGACAATGACAATATGAAACTGAAAAGAGTAATTTGAAAAAAAAACATTTTAATTTATTTAAAAAGTAAAGATTTTAAAAATAATAAAGATAAAACTTTATCATATCTATTTTCAAAATTTTTATTTTTTATATTCATTGAAATATTTTTTTAATTGCTTCCAGTTTCATATTATCATTGTCTATAATTTTTAAACATATATAATCAATGACATTATTCCTAAATCAAATCGATTTAAAATACAATCTAATCATAGAACATAAATAAATATCTTTAAAAGCAGAATATTTAATGTGGCTTTACAAATTTTCTTTACAAATAAATAACTTTTTTCACATAATAATCATGTCTATAAAAAACAAGAAGAAATTATGATTTAATTTTTTAATTTGTATTAGTAACTTTACGATTATTATTATGTATTATGAAGATTAAAAATTTAAACTTATGGCAATGGTTCGCTCTCAATGTTTCGTAAGATTTTCTCAATGCATATTAAACTTTATTTTAGAGAAGAGTTATTGTATTGGTGTACAGTATTTGTACTATATTTATGTTAAAGAAAACATAATAAATTTCATATATGTTTATGCATATAAAATTTATTGTATTTTTATTTAATATAAATGTAGCACAAGATTTGTGCATTAACAGGATAACTCCTCCTTTAAATAAAATTGAATATGTATAGAGAAAATGTTACTAAATGATGAGCAGGAACGATTATCTTACGTTTAAATTGAAAATCCTTATAATCCAAATTAATAATCGTAAAGTCACCCTGGTAGAAAATTAACCAGCTCGGCTGGTTAGCTTATTAACAGTTAGCTAGATTCATTAACTACGAAAATAAGTAGTTCATTGTTAACTTATAGCTGACAACTCGTTAACTAAAAGTAAAATGCTATGGTAATATACTTTGAAGCTTTGCGCATGCGCGTGAACGATTATAGTAACTATTATGGTGTCTCTCTCCTTTTTCTATATAACCGTTGAGAGAAAGAGATAGTAAAAGCGAGCAATTCTTTAATATAGTAAAACTTGTATCTCTCCCTCTCTCTCTCTTTTTCTTATGTATAGTCTTTGAGAAGTAGAAAGAGAGATAGTCAAAACGACTTTAATTCGTTGTAAACGCGTTCCGGTTGAGATTGGATTTTATTCTTGTGTTTAACACTTATTTAATTATTGCTTATTTTATTTATATGAATTATAATCACGGGAATATATTGTGTTGTGTATATAAAAGAACAGTGCGTAGATTTTTTTTATTTATGAATTATCGCAAGAATCTAGTGTCATATACGTAGCAGAAAAAAGTGTCACTCGCGCACGTACACAATCTAAAAAAAAAGATGCACGTGGTCCTACGCGAGAGCGAACTAGTACCACTTTTTAAATTATTATTAATTAAACGATTTATTATTTGTTTTTCATAGTGGATTTGCTGCCTGGTATGAAAAAAGTCGTATATTCTCCTCGGGGAGAAAATCGGACTATCGCTGCCCGCATATTTTCCACTCTCGCTATATTTCACTTTCTACAATTTTTATTTAATATATATAAATATATGTTATTAGTTAATTTCTAGATGGAAGATAGCTAAGAGGGTGAAAATATTGGCGAGGTTTCTGGCTAAGAGGTTAGCTAATATTAAGTTATTTTGTTTAATAATAGCTAATATCTAGCTGCAAACTATTTTAAAATTCTACCAGGGTACTTATACAAATAAAATGATTTACATAATTCCTTTTTTGTCTTTTACATTAGTAACTATTATGTGTAAAAAGAAATATTGTTTGTAAGAGAAATATAAATCAATATTTTACTTTTTAAAACAGGTATTATTTAAATTTTATTATTTTTATTCTATCTTAAGTGTATCTGATTTTGTCATAGTAAAATTAGATCATCAAATACGTGTGTTTAAAAATCATAGACAACAATAATATAAAACTGAAAAGAACAATTGAAAAAAAAAAACATTTCAATAGATTAAAATGATCGTAAAAATGATAATGGTAATACTTTATTACATCTATTTTCATAATCTTCATTTTTTATATCAATTGAAATATTTTTTTTATTGTTTTTCCAAGTTTCATATTATCATTTTCTATGATTTTTGAATGCACGAAATCATTAATATACAATTAAATCAGATTGATTTAGAAAACAGTAAAAAATCGCAGTTTTTTAAAGTAGATAATTTAATTTGTTATTGTTAAATAAATATCTTTTTCACATTATAGTTATGTCTATAAAATATTTAAAAAAATCATTTTATTTTTTTATTTGTATTAGTAACTAAAAAATTATTATTTTGGATTATGAGAATTTCAAATTTAAACGTATGTAAGACAATGGTTTGATTTCAATATTTCGTAACATTTTCCGAATATATATTGAACTTAATTTAAGAAAGGGATTTTTGTATTTGTTTACAAAATTGGTGCTATATGTAGACGGAGTAGAATCTAATACCGACCGAGTAAAAATTGAGTTTTTTGTTATTTACTCAAGTATTAGTCGGTGTAGCTTCAAATTGAAGGTTGAGCGCAATAGATATTATTATTATAAATATCTATGCACAAGAAAAAAAAATTCTACCGCTTTGTTTTTGAGAAAAGTAACGAACGCCGAAGTAAAAGTTTATGTTTATAATATTTTCGCGTTCCTTACTTTTCTCAAAAACAAAGCGATAGATTTTTTTTTCTTGTCTCACACAGCATGTAAGAATTTTTGAATAATTTCATGAAATATTACAAGTAATAATACGTTGAAAGCATTTTAAAAAAAAACTTAAAAAGATAACTATATTCTTTTGAAAAGAATTTATGAAATAATACACAGAAATATTACAAAGTCTTTACAAAAATAAAACTAAAAAAGAAACGAAAGTTAAAACATGAAATATTACACAAATCCTTACTAGAAGGACTTTGAAAGGACTTCTTGAAAGGAAACAAGAAAGAACTCAGAAATCTTCCAACGATTCCAGTCATAAAATAAATTAGAAAGATTTTCGGAATGATCTAAGGTATTCTTTCACCGAATCATTTCAAGATTCATTCAAAAAGCTTTCATGAAATAATTCATGCAATATTTTGGTAAAGTCTTAAGAAATCAAACATGAAATAATTTTGAAATCTTTTTAAAATATTTCATGAAATAACTTATAATGAGAATAAAAGTTATTACATGAATCCTTACTGAAAGTACTTTGAAAAGACTTCTTGAAAGAAAACAATAAAGAACTCACAACTCTTTCGAAGTTTCCAGTCGTAAAATAATTCAGAAAGATTTTCGAAATAATCTAAGTTATTCTTTTACCGAATAATTTCAATATTCTTCCAAAAAGCTTTAACGTAATAATTTCATATAAGATTTTCGTAAAATCTCACGAATTCTTAAATGAAATAATTTTAAAATCTTTTTGAAATAATTCATGAAAGAACTTATCATGACGATAAAAGTTATTACATGAATCCTTACTAAAAGTACTTTAAAAGAACTTCTTGAAAGGAAACAAGAAAGAATTCAGAAATCTTACGAAGGTTCTAATCATAAAATAAATTAGAAAGATTTTCGGAATGATCCAAGATATTCTTTCACCGAATCATTTTAAGATTCATTCAAAAAGCTTTCATGAAATAATTCATGCAATATTTTGGTAAAGTCTTAAGAAATCATACCTGAAATAATTTTAAAATCTTTTTGAAACATTTCATGAAATAACTTATGATGAGAATAAAAGTTATTACATAAATCCTTACTTATAGGATTTTGAAAGGACTTCTTGAAAGGAAACAAGAAAGAGCTCAGAACTCTTTCGAAGTTTCCAGTCGTAAAATAATTCAGAAAGATTTTCGGAAGGATCCAAGGTATTCTTTCACCGAATCATTTCAAGCTTCATTCAAAAAGCTTTCATGAAATAATTCATGCAATATTTTGGTAAAGTCTTAAGAAATCAAACATGAAATAATTTTGAAATCTTTTTGAAATATTTCATGAAATAACTTATAATGAAAATAAAAATTATTACATGAATCCTTACTGGAAGAACTTTGAAAAGACTACTTGAAAGGAAACAAGAAACAACTCAGAAATCTTCCAACGATCAAAATCAGAAAATAATTTAGAAAGATTTTTGGGATAATCTAAGGTACTCTTTCACCAAATCATTTCAAGATTCTTTCAAAAAGCATTCATGTAATAATTCATGCAATGTTTTGGTAAAGTCGCACGAAATCTTCCATGAAAAAATTTTTAAATCTTTTTGAAATATTTTATGAAACAACTTATGATGAAAATAAAAATTATTACATGAATCCTTACTGGAAGAACTTTGAAAAGACTACTTGAAAGGAAACAAGAAACAACTCAGAAATCTTCCAACGATCAAAATCAGAAAATAATTTAGAAAGATTTTTGGGATAATCTAAGGTACTCTTTCACCAAATCATTTCAAGATTCTTTCAAAAAGCATTCATGTAATAATTCATGCAATGTTTTGGTAAAGTCGCACGAAATCTTCCATGAAAAAATTTTTAAATCTTTTTGAAATATTTTATGAAACAACTTATGATGAAAATAAAAATTATTACGTAAATCCTTACTGAAAGAACTTTGAAAAGACTACTTGAAAGGAAACAAGAAACAACTCAGAAATCTTCAAACGATCAAAATCAGAAAATAATTTAGAAAGATTTTTGGGATGATCTAAGGTATTCTTTCACCAAATCATTTCAAGATTCTTTCAAAAAGCATTCATGTAATAATTCATGCAATGTTTTGATAAAGTCGCACGAAATCTTACATGAAATAATTTTGAAATCTTTTTGGAATATTTCATGAAATAACTTATGATGAGAATAAAAGTTATTACATAAATCCTTACTGAAAGGACTTTGAAAAGACTACTTGAAAGGAAACAAGAAACAACTCAGAAATCTTCCAACGATTAAAATCAGAAAATAATTTAGAAAGATTTTTGGGGTGATCTAAGGTATTCTTTCATCAAATCATTTCAAGATTCTTTCGAAAAGCACTCATGTAATAATTCATGCAATGTTTTGGTAAAGTCGCACGAAATCTTACATGAAATAATTTTGAAATCTTTTTGAAATATTTCATGAAATAACTTATGATGAGAATAAAAGTTATTACATGAATCCCTACTGAAAGGACTTTGAAAAGACTACTTGAAAGGAAACAAGAAACAACTCAGAAATCTTCCAACGATCAAAATCAGAAAATAATTTAGAAAGATTTTTGGGGTGATCTAAGGTATTCTTTCATCAAATCATTTCAAGATTCTTTCGAAAGCACTCATGTAATAATTCATGCAATGTTTTGGTAAAGTCGCACGAAATCTTACATGAAATAATTTTGAAATCTTTTGAAATATTTCATGAAATAACTTATGATGAGAATAAAAGTTATTACATGAATCCTTACTGTAAGGACTTTGAAAAGACTACTTGAAAGGAAACAAGAAACAACTCAGAAATCTTCCAACGATTAAAATCAGAAAATAATTTAGAAAGATTTTTGGGGTGATCTAAGGTATTCTTTCATCAAATCATTTCAAGATTCTTTCGAAAAGCACTCATGTAATAATTCATGCAATGTTTTGGTAAAGTCGCACGAAATCTTACATGAAATAATTTTGAAATCTTTTTGAAATATTTCATGAAATAACTTATGATGAGAATAAAAGTTATTACATGAATCCCTACTGAAAGGACTTTGAAAAGACTACTTGAAAGGAAACAAGAAACAACTCAGAAATCTTCCAACGATCAAAATCAGAAAATAATTTAGAAAGATTTTTGGGGTGATCTAAGGTATTCTTTCATCAAATCATTTCAAGATTCTTTCGAAAAGCACTCATGTAATAATTCATGCAATGTTTTGGTAAAGTCGCACGAAATCTTACATGAAATAATTTTGAAATCTTTTTGAAATATTTCATGAAATAACTTATGATGAGAATAAAAGTTATTACATGAATCCTTACTGTAAGGACTTTGAAAAGACTACTTGAAAGGAAACAAGAAACAACTCAGAAATCTTCCAACGATTAAAATCAGAAAATAATTTAGAAAGATTTTTGGGGTGATCTAAGGTATTCTTTCATCAAATCATTTCAAGATTCTTTCGAAAAGCACTCATGTAATAATTCATGCAATATTTTGGTAAAGTCTTAAGAAATCAAACATGAAATAATTTTGAAATCTTTTTAAAATATTTCATGAAATAACTTATAATGAGAATAAAAGTTATTACATGAATCCTTACTGAAAGTACTTTGAAAAGACTTCTTGAAAGAAAACAAGAAAGAACTCAGAACTCTTTCGAAGTTTCCAGTCGTAAAATAATTCAGAAAGATTTTTGGAATAATCTAAGTTATTCTTTCACCGAATAACTTTAAGATTCTTCCAAAAAGCTTTCATGAAATAATTCATGCAATATTTTGGTAAAGTCTCAAGAAATCATACATGAAATAAATTTGAAATCTTTTTGAAATATTTCATGAAATAACTTATGACGAGAATAAAAGTTATTACATGAATCCTTACTGAATGGACTTTAAAATAGCTTTTTGAAAGAAAACGTGAAATATAACAGAATCATTTAGAAATATTTTCGGGATTAGTTTATAATTTATCCGCTTGATGGCGGTATCTCGAACTCTCGCAAGCGGTAAGAGTGCTTCCGTTTTATATATAAGGAAAATAAGAATCTAAAATGGAAACTATAAATTGTTATACGTGCGATGTCTGTGTTATGATAAATTCGATTTTAACCGCTGTGAAACTATTCGTAATCCTATAAATAATTATATCATCATATCCGTTATATATATATATATATATATATATATATATATATATATATATATATATATATATATATATATATATATATATATATATATATATATATATGGGTGTGTGTGTATTTGTGTGTGTGTGTGTGTGTGTGTGTGTGTGTGTGTGTGTGTGTGTGTGTGTGTGTGTGTGTGTGTGTCAATTCTAAATTGATTCTTAAATGATACAAGAAAGAATAAAGTTTTTACAACTTTACACGTCTCTCAACTAAAGATATATGAAAAGATTAATGCATTATTACTAAAAGAATACATGAATCCTTTCAAAATTCATCTATTAAAAGGATTCTGTGATAATTCTTTGTCCGAGGTATATTCCTTTTAGAAATAATACAATGAAATATTTTTAAAATATTTCATATCATTCTTACAGAATCCTTTCGATGAAAGATGCATGAAAAGATTTACGAATTATTACTAAAAGAATTCATAGGTCCTTTTAAAATTCTTTCATTAAATGGATTCTGTAATAATTCTATGCCCGAGGTATATTCCTTTTAGAAATAATACAATGAAATATTTTAAAAATATTTTATATCATTCTTACAGAATCCTTTCAATGGAAGATGTATGAAAAGATTTACGAATTATTACCGAAAGTATTCATGAATCCTTTCAAAATTCTTCTATTAAAAGGATTCTGTAATAATTCTTTGTCCGAGGTATATCCCTTTTAGAAATAATACAATGAAATATTTTTAAAATATTTCATATCATTCTTACAGAATCCTTTCGATGAAAGATGCATGAAAAGATTTACGAATTATTATTAAAAGAATTCATAGATCCTTTCAAAGTTCTTTCATTAAATGGATTCTGTAATAATTCTATGCCCGAGGTATATTCCTTTTAGAAATAATACAATGAAATATTTTAAAAATATTTTATATCATTCTTACAGAATCAAAGTTATAGCGTAATAAACATTGGACCTGATTTTCGTTTTTAAAACATTAATTAATAACAAAACCTGAAATTCGGTCTAATGTTTATTACGCTATAACTTTGGGAAAAAATAATATTTTGACATACTATAACTACTATTTCTAAAGGATTTGAGCGCAGCTTTCATTCAAATAAACTTTCAAGCTCCTAGTTATCAATGCTAAGGAACTATATGCGTTTGAAAATCTAGTAACTTTTTTAGTGATTTTTTTAAATTGCCTGTAACTAGGGAAATCTTGAGCGTTGGGATCTAAAATTCGGTTCCCTTTCATATTTTGACATCTGAAAACTTATCTCAAAGTTTGAGCAAAATCCGTGATCCGGAGGTCTGATACTCTCCTAGTCAGTAGTTATGATATGAATATAAGTTTATTAATACTTTCGTCGAGAGAGATATGTCCTATTATTAATTCGTCGCCTAATACGTTCCTTGCTGCTTGCTCCAATCGGGCGTACTGCCGTCGTTCGTGGCTAAAGGTTGGTTGCTTACTCTCTCTACATCTCTCTATTGATGGTCTACTCACTGACTCCTCGTGGGATGTCCGGCTGTATTTATACTCGCCAAATTCGTTGTTTCCACGTGCCTATCCTTCTAGAATATTCGTTATTGATTGGAATTTGCTGATCAGTCCGTCAGTGACTTTTCGTTCTGGTCTTAACCTGTTGCTGGGTGGTCAGCTCTTTTTCTATGGTGCTCGACGCTTTTCGTTGTTTCCAGGCAGGTTATAACTTGTTAGTATGACAGTCAGCGTTTTCTGTCTTTACTTGTTGGAACGTGTATTCGTCGCATTCTTTGTATATTGCTGATATTAATTCTTATTCATTTTATAGGATATAGAATCCGTAACACATATCATTCTCACGGAATCCTTTCAATGGAAGATGTATGAAAAAATTTACGAATTATTACTAAAAGAATTCATAGATCCTTTTAAAATTCTTTCATTAAATGGATTCTGTAATAATTCAATGCCCGAGGTATATTCCTTTTAGAAATAATACAATGAAATATTTTTAAAATATTTCATATCATTCTTACAGAATCCTTTCAATGAAAGATGCATGAAAAGATTTACGAATTATTACCAAAAGAATTCATAGATCCTTTTAAAATTCTTCTATTAAAAGGATTCTGTAATAATTCTTTTGTCCGAGGTATATTCCTTTTAGAAATAATACAATGAAATATTTTAAAAATATTTTATATCATTCGTACAGAATTCTTTCAATAAAAGATGCATGAAAAGATTTACGAATTATTACCGAAAGAATTCATAGATCCTTTTAAAATTCTTCTATTAAAAGGATTCTGTAATAATTCTTTGTCCGAGGTATATTCCTTTTAGAAATAATACAATGAAATATTTTAAAAATATTTTATATCATTCTTACAGAATCCTTTCAATGAAAGATGCATGAAAAGATTTACGAATTATTACCGAAAGAATTCATAGATCCTTTTAAAATTCTTCCATTGAAAGGATTCTGTAATGATTCTATGTCCGAGGTATATTCCTTTTAGAAATAATACAATAAAATATTTTAAAAATATTTCATATCATTCTCACAGAATCCTTTCAATGGAAGATGTATGAAAAGATTTACGAATTATTACCAAAAGAATTCATGGATCGTTATAGAATTCTTCCATTGAAAGGATTCTGTAATGATTCTATGTCCGAGGTATATTCCTTTTAGAAATAATACAATGAAATATTTTAAAAATATTTCATATCATTCTTACAGAATACTTTCAATGGAAGATGTATGAAAAGATTTACGAATTATTGCCAAAAGAATTCATAGATCCTTTTAAAATTCTTTCATTGAAAGGATTCTGTAATAATTCTATGTCCGAGGTATATTCCTTTTAGAAATAATACAATGAAATATTTTAAAAATATTTCATATCATTCTTACAGAATACTTTCAATGGAAGATGTATGAAAAGATTTACGAATTATTACCAAAAGAATTCATAGATCCTTTTAAAATTCTTTCATTGAAAGGATTCTGTAATAATTCTATGTCCGAGGTATATTCCTTTTAGAAATAATACAATGAAATATTTTAAAATATTTCATATCATTCTTACAGAATACTTTCAATGGAAGATGTATGAAAAGATTTACGAATTATTACCATAAGAATTCATGGATCCTTACAGAATTCTTCCATTGAAAGGATTTTGGAATGTCTTGTGAATTCTTTATGAAATATTTTTTTGTATTATTTTTAAAAGAATAATACCTCGGACATAGAATTATTTCAGAATCCTTTCAGTGAAATATTTCTGAAAGATTGTAGTCCTTTCATGAATCCTTTCAGAATCCTTTCAGAATCCTTTCATGCTGTATGGGTGTGCATAAATATTTGTAATAAGAATATCTGTTGCGCTTAACCTTCAATTTGCAGATATACCGATTAATACTTGAGTAAATAACAAAAATCTCAATTAGACAAGGACAGCGAATCCAGCCTGCTCTTAAAAGAGAATATAATAAATTGTATGTATACATATACAAAATTTATTATATTCTCTCTTAATATAAGTATAACACAAATTTTGTGCGGCAACAAAACATCTCTTTTCGTAAATTAAGTTTAATATTTATTCAGAAAATGTTACGGAATATTGAAAATATTTCGTATCATATCGTAATAAATCAATTTTTGAGGTCATAATAATAGAATTCATTTAACGAGAAAGCATGCGAATAATTTTGACGAAAATAATACCACTGATGAAGAAGAAAACTGTCAACGACATGATTACGATAATAATAATGGTATATTTATTTATTTCTCATGAAAAATATGTATTACAGTAGAAAAATCAAAGACTTATTATGTTTTAATTTATTTTTTTATGAATTTCAAGTAAATGATTATATTTATCATGTTTCAGATACATGCTATTTTAAAATTTCTTATAGAATTAAATTTTTTTTATATTTCTTAATGAAAAAGTTTTTTATAATTTTAATTCTTATTATTTTAAATTTGATGAAAGTGTTAGTCTGATAATTAAAAAATTTTTCTTCATATCTTAGCCGAAAATTCGTGTTTCTGCTAGATCAAAAGGCAGAGAAACTCAGAATTTCTGTTGAGTGAGACGATATCTATCGTAACTAACACAGCACTGACGACCCAATGCAGAAAACTTTCAATGGCCGCCAGACGCTGGCGCCTCCTAGGCTAATAGCAACAGCTGTTGCTGTTGCTATAACCTTACTCGAAGTTCTTAAACATGAATTCTAAAATATAAATACACACAATGTATTTATATATGCACATGAATCTTTTTAATTTCTTGTCGGTTTTTTATGTTGATGCTGTGTTGTATGTGTGTGTGTGTGTGTATGTGTTAATTTTTATACGTAATACATCGTTATGAAATACATTACGTATAAAATATTGACAACAATGTTTAAATAGTATTAATTTTTCGATTTATTATTTACATTTTTTAATAAATTTTTATAAGCAGCATTTTTATTTTTTTTTTTAGATTTATCATTTGTATTTGTTTTTTTATTCATAATTCGTATTTTTTTAGATTTATCATTTGTATTTGTTTTTTAATTCATAATTCGTATTTTTTTAGATTTGCAATTGTTCTTAATTGCATTTAATAATTTATGTTTATAATTCATATTTTTGATGAATATTTAGATTTATCATTCGTTTTTTTAATATTGTTTCATAGGTTACATTTTTTGCGTATAATGTGTCATTTTGCAATTGACCGTAATTTTTAGTGTTTAATTTTTTAGATTTATTATTCATATTTTTTGATAAATTTTTATATTTATCATTTTTATTTTTTTTAAGATTTATCATTTGTATTTATTTTTAGATTCATAATTCGTATTTATTTTTAGAATCATAATTCGTATTTATTTTTAGAATCATAATTCGTATTTATTTTTAGGTTCATAATTCGTATTATTTTTTAGATATATCATTTGTATTTATTTTTAGATTCATCATTAATATTTCTTTAGATTTATCATTCGTATTTGTTTTTAGATTTATCATTAATATACATTTAGATTTATCATATGTATTTTCGGTAAACCCTTAGATTTATTATTCGTGATTTTAAAAGTGTATTCGAATCGAGGCACGACGCGCGCCTTTGAATTTTGTTCAGAGCTGGCCAGCAGATGGCGCGTGAGCAAATCAGAAAGAAAATTCATGGCCGCGCGCTGTCGTTAGCTGGTATATCCACACGCGTGACATTTTTTTAGATTTATTATTAATTAGCGTGGCGAATTTTCGGCTAGCTATGAAGAAAAGTAGTATTATCCACTCAGACATAAATTAGATCAACCTGCCGTGCGTTTGTCTCTCTCGGCTTCGCCTCGAGAGACAATTCTACGCACAGCAGAAAGATCTAATTTCTGCCCTCGTAGATAAATATACTATTATTTTAAAATAGAAGTTTATATTGAAAATTATGCAAGCGATGGAAGTAATGACTCTGAAAACGAAAATCAAAGCAGTTCGAATTCTGCTTACACTGAAAATAAAAATAAGCAAAGTTAGCTTGAGTGTGCTATTACTTGTACCTTATAGACTCAGGCAATCAGCTTTTAAGTTACAGTTGCCGGAGACCCAAGCAAATATTGCTTGGGTCCCATCGACAAAAGTGACCGGTCGCGTACCAAGTAAATACAATACTTGAAAGTCAAGTGAGACCTATTTTAAATAATCTACTACGAGATTCACATTGAAAAAAAATCGTAGTGGTCATTAAAAAATATATTTATCTTGCTATGATGTAAATAAATATAATAAAATACACGAAAAAATTCTTAAATTAACATTACAAATCGTTTTGAAAAAATCACTGTTTTTTTACTGTGACCGTAAAATATACTTGATTTCGTATAAAAATTTATACTATTTAATATATGTGCATATGAAATGTTAATTTATATATATATATATATATATATATATATATATATATATATATATATATATATATATATATATATATATATATATATATATATATATATATATATATTTAAATTAGTAAACATTTGATATATATATATATATATCAAATGTTTACTCAGCAATATGCAGTAATTTTCAATAAAAATAGTAATTTTTATTCAGAATCAACTTAAAATTAATTTTTACATTACATTAATTTTTTTTCATAGAATTTCTCGTTGCAAAAGATTATTTTAATTATAATGAATTTTTAAAAAATTTTGGAAATTGAATAAGAAGCATATAGTTTATTAAATAATTTATTTTATTTTTTAAATCATGAATGATTTTACAGAGCATATTTAGGTATGACATACCATTTATTTTCATTTTGATACAAAAAGCACGGATGTATATAGGGTAAATTTTTTAAATCTATCAAGATACATGTGATTGCCTGGTATACGCAATACGCATAAATATGTCGATAAGTTTTTCACAAATTTTGAGGTTAACTTTTCAATACTTTATATATAAAGTGCATCCAAATATGCAATTTTTTTAGTTTGGAAAAAACAGAATTAATGTAGCAAGAATCTGTTTTAAATAAACAATAATTATGTATATATTTTTTAAGAAACAAGACATATAATATAAACCTCGTAGCGGAGAATTACGAAATATACAAAACGCCTGACTTGATTTTGAAGCCTTGTCTTTACTTGGTACGCGACCGATCACTTTTGTCGGCGGAACCCAAGCAACATTTGCTTGGGTCTGCGGCAACTGTAACTTAACAGCTGATTGCCTGAGTCTGTAAAGTACAAGCAATTGCGCTGTCAAGCAAACTTTGCTTATTTTTATTTTCAGTGTATGACAGTGAAAGTAGTTCAACAGACGATGAATCAAGCGAGGAATCAGTGGATGATGATTATATTAAAAATGCTAATGAGCCTTTATATCAAGGAGCACCAATTACAGTAGCTGAAAGCATTTCAGCTATTTTTACTTTAACTAATCGTTTTAATATAACAGGACAACTATTACTTAGTATATTATCTTTAGTAGAATTACATTGTATAAAGCCGAATCATTGCACAAAAACCCTTTATAAGTTCAAAAAGTTCTTTTCTACTATTCAATCTCCATTAATCAAAAACTTTTATTGTGCTTTGTGCTTTTCTGAGGTGGACAGACATTATTGCGAAAAATGCAATGAAAATAAACAAATAAATTATTTTTTAGAAATACCAATTCTAACACAGCTGGCATCTATTTAAGCGAACTGGTTTCAGAGAAAATTTAAATAATTCTTTTAATCGCGTTAAAAAACATATTAACAGTTATGAAGATTTATATGATGGATCTATATATAAATCATTGCCAAATGATTTCACAGAAGATTCTAACAATATTACCTTTACTTCGAACTCAGATGGCGTGCCTTTATTTAAATCATCTAAAATAAGTATTTGGCCAATGTATCTTTCAATAAATGAGTTACCTTACAACCTACGCATTAAAAAAGAAAACACGATTGTGGCAGGTCTATGGTTTGGATCTATTAAGCCAAAAGTAAATCTTTTTTTATCATCTTTTGAAAACGATCTTCAAGAATTATATAACGGCGTTGATTTTGAAATTCCTAATAACATTAATCCTTTGAGAGTCCGAGGTATGATTATTAGTAATACTTGTGACTTACCTGCGAAAGCTCTATTTTTAAATATGCAGCAATACAATGGAACAAATGGATGCCCTGTTTGTGAGATCGAAACCAAGAGATTTGAAAATGTCCAAACTTATTCTTTTTCATTAAATAGTACTATCAGGACGACAGAAACAACATTACAACATGCTGATAGAGCCATTGCATTGCATAATTCTTTTTTTGGGTATCAAAGGGCCATCATTCTTGAATGTGATACAGTATGATTATATATCATCAACAGCAATAGACGAAATGCATTGTGTTTTTCAAGGCGTAACGAAAAAATTAATGGGTCTTTGGTTTGGTGAAGATCATCGCACTCGTCCTTTTTCTCTACTTTCTTTTATTAATATAATTGACGAAAAAATTAATCGTTTGTCACCACCGTCTTTTGTAAATAGATTACCACGAAAAATTTTGGACTATTCATATTGGAAAGCATCAGAGCTGAAAACTTTTTTGTTAGTATATAGCTTAATAGTTTTAGAAAATTTTATGAGTGCTAGATACTTTGAGCATCATATTCTACTAGTTTATGCAATCAGTCTTTTAAATTATTCAAGCATAAGTGATGAGATGGTAGATATTTCAAAACGCGTTTTAAATGAATACGTTTCAAGATTTGAACAATTATATGATCAAAAGTACATGACGTGTAATGTGCACCTATTATTACATTTGCCAGATGAAGTTAAGAAATTTGGACCGTTGTGGGTACAGTCGTGTTTTTCATTTGAAAATTTTAATGGTATCTTAAAGCGTTATGTACATGGATCAAAAAATCCTCAATTACAAATTTTTTCCGCAGTAACGAAGTTTCTATGTTTATCAGAAATTAAGGATAAACTAATCAGGCAAAACAACTCTAGTTACGAATTTTGCAAAATGATAGAAAAGTCAGGCACCCATCGTCGTAAGTTGAAGCAAGTTGATCATAATATTTTTATAGTAGGTAGTTGTATGAAAGTGCAGCAGCTCCCATCCTATGTAGAAAATACCTGTGAAACCAGTTGCTTAATAATAGATAAAAATAAATGCCACTTCTTTCATAGACTATTAAAAAATAGTAAGTATTATGAAACAGAATCTTATGCTCGGAATAAAAAAACCCATTCTTTTTGTATAAGCTTTATTTCTGAAAATATTATTCATCATGGCATTATTAAAATATTTTTACGACTATGTCAATGTTTGTGTATAGATCCGTGCGAAGATTGTAATTTAAATTGTACTAATTATGCCATTATATCCCGAGTAACCTTTTTATTACGGCAACCAACTTCTCTTAGTTGGGCCACCTTCGGCTGCCGAAGTCGGGCCACCGAATGGGTGAGGCGTGGTGGCGAGCGTGGTCCTATGATGGCCAGCCGAAAATCGTATAGATTTTGTCATAATATCGACGTGTATCTTACATAACCTCGAAATATTCTTTATTGTATTTTCATGCTATGGTAAAACTTTTTTTAATTGAAAATTAAAAATGAGTGATTGAATTAATAAAAATGATTTTCTTTGGACTCGATCTGAACTCGTTAAAAATTAATTTCAAAATTCCGCCCGAATACACGGACAAATACAACCTAAAACCAAATGATAAAAACATAATAAAAAACTGATTATTCTCGTGGAAATAAGAACTAATTACCACAGATAATATAATTGATAAATTAATTTGTTATTCGAGTAACTCAAGTTCTTCATATTTTGTCGAGTAATTTATATTTTCTCGAGTACTCGAGTAATTCATATTTTTTCGAATACTCAAGTAATTTATATTTTTTCGAATACTCGATTTATTCGATTAATTCATATTTTTCGAGTACTCAAGTGAATTGAGAAATTCAAATTTTTTTCGAGTACTCGAGTAATTCGAGTAATTTATATTTTTTCGAGTACTTGGAACGAAAACTTGAGTACGCCTTCAAGTGCGAGTACTCGATTGTCGAGTACTCGCGAGTAATTTTTTCTTCCAGTTTGAGTTAAGTACTCGAAACTATCAGTACTCGACAAAAATATGAACTTGAATAACTAGTGTTACTCGAATAATTCGAATCACTTGAATAACTCGAGTTACTCGAACAACTCGAATAACTCAAGTTACTTAAATTTTTTCACTAATGAAAACTATATTAAAAAGTAGACAGTTGCTTGAACAATCAATCGATCGGTTACCATTGGAAATCAGCTGTTTTTTATATAAATAATTGTACATAAATTATACGTTCAATTCTATGATTTTATAAGCTAGATTCGGCTGCCCTCTCAGGGCCCCGTTTCGCCGCCACGCCTCACGCCGATGTGGTGCCACTGTGGCGACAATTCGGCAAGAGTTTCGGTGCCACTGAGGGTGATTCGGCACCGACTTCGGGCCCTCTGCACGCCGAAGTGAAAAGGTTACTCGGGATCAAGGTGTATCACAAAAAAAACATTCAAATGTAATTTACTAGAAGACTTTATACCTACCGTTTATTTATGCGAAAGAACAGAGGATTTACAAATAATTGAGATAAAAAATATTTTGAATATTTGTTATTATTTAAACGCAAATGAAAAATTATATGTAATCGAACCAAAAAATGAAATCGAAATTGAAAATTAAACTTCAAATCTGCTGCATTTATTGTATTTATTTATTCATATCAGAAGATTTAATAACTTGTAAGTTTTCCTTCAAATAAATGATTTATGAAACTTTTAAAGACCGATGAAATTCGTCTAATTGAACAATAAATTTCTATACTTACCTCAAAAGAACGATAAATGACGCACCGACCCTTAAAAAATGTCTCTTTATGTCAATGTTTCAGGACATAATTAATCATTATTATATATAAAATAAAGTTCATTGTATAAAAAATCTCAATTAACATATATATTTATCTATTATACAATGGTTCATAATATCTAATTAAATTGTATTATATATATAACACTTTCAAGGCCGGAGTAGAACCTGATACCGACCGAGTAACAATTGAGTTGTTTGTTATTTACTCAAGTATTAATCGGTGTATCTTCAAAATAAAGGTTGATCGCAATAGATATTATTATTATGAATATCTATGCACAAGAAAAAAAAAATCTACCGATTTGTTTTTGAGAAAAGTAAGGAAGGCCGAAGTAAAAGATTATGTTTATAATATTTTCGCGTTCCTTACTTTTCTCAAAAACAAAGCGATAGATTTTTTTTTCTTGTGCATAAATATTTGTAATAATAATATCTATTGCGCTTAACCTTCAATTTGCAGATACACCGATTAATACTTGAGTAAATAACAAAAATGCCAATTAGACAAGGACAGCGAATCCGGGCTGCTCTTAAAAAAATTTTTTAATTTAAAAAGTTTTTTCGTTTTTCATTTATGCAAAAAAATTTTAGATACAGCTTGATTCAGGTAAGATTGAATTTTAGCCAAACTTACAAAGCTTTGATAGACTTAAGTTAAACGTTCTGATAATATGAAAAACAAAATAAAGTTTGTAAAAATTTTAACTAAACTTTTGATTCAGTTCGGCTCAAGATTTATTGAACTTTAGCCAAACTTACATAAAGTTTAGAGGTGCAAGAAGCTTATAACTTTCCCTTAAGTATGCTAAACTTATTCTAACTTAATGTATAGTTTTTCAAAAGTTTAGTTAAAGTTTTGATAGACTTCCATTAAACTTTCTGATAATATAGATAGTTTGGAAAAATTTTAATAAAACTTTTAATATAGTTTGGCAAAATTTTAACTGAACTTTTGATACAGTTCGGCTCAGGTTTCACTGAACTTTAGCCAAACTTACATAAAATTTAGAAAATATAACTTTTCATTAACTTTTCCTTTATATATGCTAAATTTATTGAAAGTTAATGTTTAGTTTTTTAAAAGTTTAGTAAAAGTTTCGATAGACTTTTGCTAAACTTTCTGATAGCATATAAAACAATAAAACACTCAAAGTTTGGCGAAATTTTGACTAAACTTTTGATACAGTTGCGGTAAATTGCGTCTGAAATTTCGGTACAGTTTGGCTTAGATTTGATTGTACTTTAGCCAAACTTACATAAAGTTTAGAGGTATAAGAAGCTTATAACTTTCCCTTAAGTATGCTAAACTTATTCTAACTTAATGTATAGTTTTTCAAAAGTTTAGTTAAAGTTTTGATAGACTTTCATTAAACTTTCTGATAATATAGATAGTTTGGAAAAATTTTAATAAAACTTTTAATATAGTTTGGCAAAATTTTAGCTAAACTTTTGATACAGTTCGGCTTAGGTTTCACTGAACTTTAGCCAAACTTACATAAAATTAAGAAAGTATAACTTTTCATTAACTTTTCCTTAATATATGCTAAATTTATTGAAAGTTAATGTTTAGTTTTTTAAAAGTTTAGTAAAAGTTTCGATAGACTTTTACTAAACTTTATGATAGCATATAAAACAATAAAACACTCAAAGTTTGGCGAAATTTTGACTAAACTTTTGATACAGTTGCGGTAAATTGCGTCTGAACTTCCGGTACAGTTTGGCTTGGATTTGATTGAACTTTAGCCAAACTTACATGAAATTCAACAAGTATAATTTCATTAACTTTCCCTTTACGTATGCCAAAGTTATTGAAAGTTAATGCGTAGTGTTTCAAAAAGTTTGGTAAAAGTATCAATAGACTTTTCCTAAACTTTCTGATAATATGACAATTAAAAATTTAAAGTTTGGCCTAGTCTCATTGGCCAAGCTTGGGGAAACTTCACCTAAAGTAAAACTTATGCTAAACTTTACCTAAAATTTTAATCTATTTTAATTATTTTATTTATGTTCTATGATTTATTTGCTCATAAAATAATTTATGATTTTGTGAATTTTTTAGTAATAAATCAAAGAATGAAGACAATGAATCATTAGGAGAGTCTTCCAGCGACACTGAAAATGATTCAGAAGAAGATGATAGCTCATCAAATGAGGATGATGTCATACAGCCATTGACTTCACAATAGAATCAAGAGCGCAGGCCGTGCATTTGCTCTAAACTATCTTTAGGTTAGTTATATTAGATATTTAATATTTATTACATAATATTAATTATTATATATTAATAAGCTATTGAATTATTACATTACAGTAAACGCAGATGATGTTGAAAAATTTAATAAAATCTTAGAATTGGTACGCGTTATTAACTGTCAAGCAAATGAGATTAGTATTTGAAGATATATTTTAATAATATTATTTGCATAAGAATATAATAACTATTTTTAATATAAATATTATTTTTCTAAAGAGCAATATTATTTTTCCAGAATCATAAAGTAAATAGTTCATCCTCAAAAAAAGATTCAGTGGTAAGTTACAAATAGAAAAAGGGAGAGCTCTCAGTGGCTCATTCGGTAGAGCGATGGATTCGTAATCTCGAAGTTTCGAGTTCGAATCTTGCTCTCGGCAGCCGATTGATACAAGCACCACTGTACTCATTACATATGCTTTGTTCACAAACACACTGACGATCTCCGTCGCTAATTAGCATATCAACGATAGCACAAATACAGCAACGTTAAATAAAATTAAAAAAAAATAAAAAAAAAATAGAAAAAGGCTTAAATTATTATCTGCAAATAATTTATTTATTTAATAAATTTTTCATTTACAATTTTATTTAATTAAGATGGAGCTTGCAGAAGGTACTGGAGTATTTGTAAATGCATAAAAAGTTGATCATTGGAGAAGATGAGCTAAAAGAAAGCTCGCCAACAGGAAAAAAGGGTTGGAAACCAATTCCCGATGACGTATATAAAGCTGTCGAAAGTATGATGCAAAAACTTTTTTATGTAAACATTATATCATAAAACTCTCATAAAAAATACTTATTTGCTTATTTTTTAGAATTTGTAAATGAGAATGCAATGAAAAAAAGTATACGTTATCAAATAGAAAATACAGAGAGGTTTTAACAGCAATGTACGCGACTTTAAGAAACCCGAAACAAAAAAAATACCTTCAACTAATATCAAATCGACCAGTTCATCAAAGAATTCAGATGAGCCAATCAAGGAAAATGAAAAAGGAGAAGTTTTTGATAAAAATAATAAAAAATCAATTGAACCGGAAAGTAAGTAAAATAATCAATATCAAAAATAAAATTTTAGAAATCACCACAAATTAAAATACAAATTAATTAATAACAGAGAAAGCAGAGGAAAAGTTAAGCAAAACTAAGAAGAGAAAAATAAAAACGCTGCCAAGTGCTTTGGCGGAATGCTTTCTCATAGAGCTCTTTGAGTTTCATTAATTTTTTTATATTTATTTAAATATGATTTTAATATAAAAAAATTGTCTAACATTAATATTTATTTATAAATTTGTACTTTAAAAGAACGATGGCAACGAAATTTCTAATCGTAACCACGCTAAGAAAGAAGATAAATAAAAAATAAAAATTTGTATGGAAATTTTCAAAATTCTCTTAAATTAAAACTGCACTGAGAAAATTAGTTTTCCAAAACTTGTTTTCTTCAGACAGTAGCAAATAACTTGCATACAAATCAGTTTTCAAATGTTTTTATTATTTTAACAGTATCAAATAATTTCTATACACATTTTTAAGCAAATTCTTAGAGTGGTTTACGTAAGATCCAAAAAAACAAAATAAATTTTTTTCAAAATTTTTAAAATGATCTAAAATTATAACTGCGCTAAGAAAATAAGTTTTCCAAAGCTTGTTTCATTAAGGCAATAACAAATAATTTTCATAATAATTTTATAGCAAATCTATTGAATGGTTTTAGTGTAATATAAAAAAAAAAATGAAAAATAAACATTTTTTTCAAAATTTTCAAAATTCTCTTAAATTAAAACTGCGCTAAGAAAATAAGTTTTCCAAAGCTTTTTTTCTTTTAGACAATAGCGAATAACTTGCATAAAAATTTTGGAGCAAATCAATCAAATGGTTTTCGTAAAATAGAAAAATAATAAAAAATAACTTTTTTAAAAATTTTCAAAATGCTCTAAAATGAATAGTATGCTAAGAAAATCAGTTTTCAAATGTTTTTATTATTTTAACAGTAGCAAATAATTACTATACAAATTTTTAAACTAATTCTTAGAGTAGTTTACGTAAGACCCAAAAAACGCTGCCAAGTGCTTTGGCGGAATGCTTTCTCATAGAGCTCTTTGAGTTTCATTAATTTTTTTATATTTATTCAAATGTGATTTTAATATATAACTAGTGGGCATATATTTGCACTTGACTTATGTAATTCTTATCTAATTCTGGGGTAAAGTGCTGCAGCAAGGTTCTTACGGAAGACTGATCAAAAGACTGAATGATCAAAAAGCTGCGCTAATAAAATTATTTTTTTTAAACTTGGTTTATAAAGACAGTAGCAAATAACTTGTATACAAATTTTAGAGCAATTCTATCGAGTACTTTACGTAAAATGGAAAAAAACTGAAATATGAAAATTTTTAAAGAAAATTTTTAAAATTTTCTAAAATGAAAACTACGCTAAAAAGATCGGTTTATAAAAGTTATCCTTCTTTTGGCAAGTGCAAATTATTCCCATGGAAATCTCAAAGCAAATTCATATGAGCGCATACTCAGCTGTATGCGCTTGGACTCGGAGATACTGAGTATACTCGCTTAATTAACAATTGAAAAATAACACTCAAAAATAAAATGATTTGAAATTACTCTTCGGGATTCTATTAAAGAGTATCTAAATTTTACTTTAAAACTTTGCCGACCTAAAAAAAATTCAAATTTTAGTATCGTTTCAGAGTTTTGAAAATGGGCATTTTAGTGATTTTTAACATCTTTATTTGTTTATAACTCAAAAACCGTCAACTTTAGAAAAAAACCATAGAAATACTTTTTTGTTTAGAATCACTCAATTAATCTAAAAAAACTTTGTCCGAATCAAAATGAACAACTTTTAAAATTTGTTTAAATAAAATCGATTTAAACAAATTGGGACCACTTTTTCGCCAGGTAAACTGCAGATCCTTATTCTAGGACCCTTTACAAAGGTCATCCCGTAAAAATTTTCCCTTCGAAAATTTTTTTTGCTCACCCGCCAATTTCGACTCGACTAAATGGAACAAATGGATGCCCTGTTTGTGAGATTCAAACAAAAAGAATAGAAAATGTTCAAACTTACCCTTTTTCCTTAAATAGTATTATCAGAACTACCGAAACAACACTACAGCATGCTGATAGAGCTATTGGGAAATATGACACCATATATATAGCTATTTTTTTTAAACTTGGTTTATAAAGACAGTAGCAAATAACTTGTATACAAATTTTAGAGCAATTCTATCGAGTACTTTACGTAAAATGGAAAAAAACTGAAATATGAAAATTTTTAAAGAAAATTTTTAAAATTTTCTAAAATGAAAACTAGGCTAAAAAGATCGGTTTATAAAAGTTATCCTTCTTTTGGCAAGTGCAAATTATTCCCATGGAAATCTCAAAGCAAATTCATCAGTTAACTTACGTAAAATATAAAAAAAAAAATTAAAAATCGAAAATTTTTTCGAATTCTTAAAATGGCTCTATAAAAAAAATACACTATGAATACTAATTTTCAATAGCTTCCCGCCTAGTTATACAAAAACATAGATGGTATACAAAATTTGAAGCAAATCCATCGAGTAATTTTCGATATCTAACTGGTTAAATAAATAACATTTTCTTTTCAAAATTTCTTTTTCAAAATTTTAAAAATGCTCTAAAATTAAAACTACGCTATGAAAATCAATTATTGAAAATTTCCCTTCTTTTGGCAGTTGCAAATAATTTCCCTGCAATTTTTAGAACAAATCTATCGAGTACTTTACGTAGAATAAAAAAAAATAAGAAAAGAAAAATCAAAATTTTTTTTTAAATCTTTAAAATTCTCTAAAATCGTAACCACGCTAAGAAAATTAGTTTTCAAAAGCTTATTTTTTTCAGACAATAGCGAATTAATTGTATAAAAATTTTGGAGAAAATTTATAGTATGGTTAACGCAAAAAAGAAAATAAATGAAAAATAAAAATTTTTTTGAAAATTTTCAAAGTGCTCTAAAATTAAAACTGCACTGAGAAAATTAGTTTTCCAAAGCTGGTTTTCTTCAGACAGTAGCGAATTAATTGCATACAAATTTTGGAGCAAATCTATCGAATGGTTTTCGTAAAATAGAAAAAAATTAAAAATTAAAATTTTTTTAAAAATTTTAAAAATGCTCTAAAATTAAAAGTGCGTTAAGAAAATTAGTTTACACAATTTTTTATACTTTTGGCAGTCGAAATTAAGTTCCATACAAATTTTCGAACAAATTCTTCGAGTAGTTTACGTAAAATACAAAAAAAATGAAAAATCGATATTTTTTTAAAATTCTTAAAATGATTCTAGAATAAAAACTACACTAAGAAAGCCAATTCTCAATAGCTTCCGCACCAGTTCATCAAAAAATTGAATTGTATGGAAAATTTGAAGTAAATCCATCGAGTAGTTTTTAAGATTTTATTGGCTTAATAAATAGAAACATTTTTTCTTTAAATTTCAAAATGCTCTAAAATTAAAACTAAGCTAAGAAAATCAGTTTTTAAAAATTTATTTTATCCGGGCAATCACAAATAAATTCTATGCAAATTTTGAAGCAAATTCATCGAGTAGTAAACAAAAAAAAAACCAAAAAACGAAAAATCGAATTTTTTTTTTTTTTTTAAAAACTTTAAAATGAAAACTACGCTAGAAGAACTAATTATCAATAGCTTCCCAGCAAGTTAGTCACAAAACTAAATTCTATGCAAAATTAGAAGCAAATCCATCGAGTAGTTCTCGAGATACAGTTTACTAACTGAATTCATACATCCACACATACACACACACACACACACACACACACACACACATACATACAGACATTTTCTGGAAACCACTTTTTTCGACTCACCGAGTTCAAATATGTACAAATTAATGAAAAAATAGAAAAAAATTTTTTTATCGATACAATGCTTTCTCTATGAGAAAGCAAAAAATGAAAAATTTTTTTAAAAAATGTTCAAAATTTTTTTAAATTAAAACTGCGCTAAGAAAAAAAGTTTCCCAAAGCTGGTTTTATTAAGGCAATAACAAATAATTTGCATAATGATTTTAGAGCAAATCTAACGAATAGTTTTTGTGTAATATAAAAAAAATGAAAAATAAACATTTTTTCAAAAATTTTCTAAATGCTCTAAAATTAAAACTGCACGAAAGAAATGAGTTTTCCAAAGTTAATTTTCCTCAGACAATAGCGAATAACATGCATACAAATTTTGGAGCAAATCTATCGAATGGTATTCATAAAATAAAAGAAAAATGAAAAAAAAAATTTTTTTTCAAAATTTTCAAATTGCTCTTAAATTAAAAGTGCGCTAAGAAAATCAGTTAGTAAAAGTTTTTCTTCTTTTGGCAGTCACAAATAATGTCCATACAAATTTTCAAGAAAATTCTTCGAGTAGTTTACGTAAAATACCAAAAAAATGAAAAATCAAAATTTTTTTAAAATTATTAAAATGGCTCTAAAAAAAACTGAGCTAAGAAGATCAATTTTCAATAGCTTCTCCCCTAGTTAGACAAAAAAATAAATTGCATGCAAATTTTTAAGCAAATCCATCGAGTAGTTCTCGAGATATTTTTGGCGTACTGAAATCACACACACACACACATTTTCTGGAAACCACTTTTTTTGATTACCTGAGTCTAAATATGTACATATCAATGAAAAAATAGAAAAAAAATTTTTTTATCGATACAATGCTTTCTCTATGAGAAAGCAAAAAAATAAAAATATTCAAAAGAAAATAGATGAAACAACATAAAAAAAATAAAAATGACTGAAATTTGTGTATTGTTAATTATAAATTTATCAATTTTTTTTACATAAATGTTAAAAAATTAAATTTTCTTCAAAACTTGCTAGCTAAACTTACATCAAAGCATAGTTTTAACATATTATAAATTATTATTCTAATGATGTTAAAAAATTATGTTTATGAAATAAAGATTATTATATTAATGAGTTTAATTAAAACATACACACTTACAAAATATACGCATACACACAAGCACACAGATACACATATAAACATTAAAATTTATATTTGAACTTTATAAAAGTTTACAATACTTAATTAAAATGTATTTTTAATCTTTGATCTTAAAATGTTTCCTTAGATATAGATAAGTCTAATATATAATTGTAAGTTTAATATATTATTGTAATTTTGAAAAAATTTATACATTATTTTTTTAATGTGGAAAACTTTAATTATTTAATATAATTTAAAATTTTTTTATAAAATTAATAGATAAACTTTTAATACAGTTTGGCTTGGCTTGATTAAACTTCAATCAAATTTACATTAAGTTTACTTTTGTATCATGCAAAATTTTTTTTAAACTTATACTAAACTATTGAAAAACTATACATTAACTTTGAACAACTTCGATATTCGTAAAGTAAAAGTTTATAAGGTATTGAAAGTAATACTTTATTATAAGCTTTCCGAATATCAAAGTTATTCAAAGTTAATGTAGAGTTTTTCCAAAGTTTAGTAAAAGTTTCCAAAACTTTGCAAAACTTTGTTTAATTTTTTTTATTTTATCAGAAAGTTTTGCAAAACTTTGACTACACTTTTGATACAGTTAAGCGAAAGTCTATCGAAACTTTTACTAAACTTTTGAAAAACTATACATTAACTTAGAATACCAAAGTTATTCAAAGTTAATGTTTAGTTTTTCAAAAGTTTAGTGAAAGTTGAGATAGACTTTTGCTAAACTTTCTGATAGTATAAATAAGAATTAAACAATCAATGTTTTACAAAACTTTGATTATACTTTTGATATAGTTTGGCAAAATTGTAACTAAACTTTTGATATAGTTCGATTGAACTCCAGCCAAACTTACATAAAGTTTAGAATGTATCATTTGATAAACTTCCTCTTTACGTACTCAAAAGTTAATATGTAGTTTTTCAAAAGATTAGTAAAAGTCACGAAAGACATTTGCTAAACTTTCTGAAAATATAACAAATAATAAAGCAAAGTTTAGCAAGTCTCATTGGCCAAGCTTAGAGAAAGTTCAACTAAAGCAGAACTTATGCTAAACTTTGGCTAAACTTATTTATTTTTATGCGGGAACAACCAAATGTAGTTCTGGAGAAAGAGGCGTACGGATAAAAGTTTGTTTTTGAAGATAATCTTGTACCAATTTATTTATTTATTTATTTAACCAGAATTTTCATAGTATACAATGTAACCGTAGAGGGAAACAAATCCCTGTACACGGACTGGTATCTAAACTAAACTAAAACTAAAAACTAAACTTAAAAACTAATAAAATTAATAGGTATATACATATAATTAAAATTATCAGTATGTTATAAATCCCATCCTTAACAGTGCTATATTCTCAATTACTTATTTCTATTTATATACATATACATATCGTTTACTTCTTCTAACAAATTATTTTTTTGTAACCATTTTCTTATTTTATTCTTAGAGGTCTTTTTCTTTATTCTCAAATTCTTCAGTTCCATAGGCAACAAATTAAACAACTTTATTGCCTTTATATAGCTATTATTTTTACCTATCTCTTTACTACATTTAGGCATAATTATATTTTTATTTCTTGTTATACTTTTTGATTTCACATATGTACTATTTAGTCCATCATAATGAAATGTCAAAGATTCAAGACCATACAGTTGTTCCAAATTTAATATGTTATAATCAACTATAAATTCATTTCCATTTATTATTTTAACCAATCTATTTTGAAGAGTCTGTAGTGGAGTTATACAGTTATCATATGCTCCACCCCAAGCTATTATTCCATAAACTACCACACTTTGGAAAAATGCATAATAAATCATCCTCAGCATTTCCCTACTCATAACTTTCTTAAGCTTATAAAATATAAAGACCAAATATTTTGTTTTATTTATCAAATAGCTAATATGATAATCCCATTTAGCCTTAAAATCAAAAACAATACCAAGATACTTATATTCTTCAACTCTTTTCAATGCTTTATCATTAATTCTTATATTAACATTTTCAGGTACACTATCAACATAATTACCAAACGTAATATAAACAGATTTATCAATATTAAGAGATAACCTATTAAGTATCATCCAGCTATTTATTTCATTCAATGCATTTGTTTTGGCAATTGTTCCATACCATGTATCATCAGACATAATTAATGCAGTATCATCTGCATAAGATATGATTTCTCCATTAACCACACCATCCAACAAATCATTTACATATAATATAAATAAAAGAGGTCCAAGGATAGTTCCCTGTGGAACACCCATATTTAACTCTTTCTTATCACTTAAAACATCACCAATTTTTACTCTTTGAGTTCTATTACTTAAATAACTTCTAATTAATTCATTAGCTTTACGTCTTATTCCTATACAATAAAATTTTTCTAAAAGCCGCATTGGACTTGGGCGAATGCCATTATAAAAAAAAAAAAAAAAAGAGTACTATGATCCACAGTGTCAAATGCCTTAGCCAAATCCAAAAACGTGATTATCAATGGTTTACTTTTGTCTAATTTATTATAAATAACATTAGTTATAAAATTTAAAGCATCCTTAGTTCCTCTATTCTTAATAAAACCAAACTGTCTATCAGATAATATTTTACATTCTTCAACAAAATTAAGTATTCTAAAATGCAATATTTTCTCAAAAATTTTAGCAATATTAGAAATCAACGATATTGGTCTGTAGTTAGATGTCATACATTTGCTGGATGCCTTATGTACCGGTACCACATCTGCAGTCTTAAGTGCGTTTGGCCAAATCGATGTTTCTATACATAAATTTATAATGTAACTCAATGGCTCAATGATAAAATCAATTATGCTTACTAGAGCCTTAGTAGATATCATATCAACTCCACCATTTTTATCTTTTAAATTTTTAATTATATCATAAACTTCAATAGGATTAGTTGGCCTAATAAACATTGTTCTTGGATTTAGCTTTAGCATTTTTATTTTTTGTCCAATTGGTAATTTTATTTTCTTACTCAATTCTTTTCCTATCGAACAGAAAAAATCATTCATATGATTAGCAATTTGCTCTCTATTTGTTACTTTTTGTTTATTTACATTTAAAATATATTTAATTTCTTTATCTCTCTTATCTCTACTGTTCACTTTGGTATTAATAAATTGCCATAATTTTTTGGGCTCTCCTACTGCCTTTTCTATTATCTTTTTATCAAATTTAATTTTGGCTTCTGCAATTACTTTGTTCAAATTATCACAAAAAGTCTTATACCTAATCTTTAATTCATTATTACTTTTATCTGTTTTCCACTCAAGATATAATTTTTCCTCACGACACGTTTAACTCCTGGGTCTGTCGTCGCTGCGTCGTCGTCGCTGTTCGAGAATTTGCAACGATTGTAAACAACTTCCTGATGAGCTAGAGACTGAAATTTTAAAATAGCCGGACTGGATGACAATGCAATATATAAAAAATATATAATCACCGACATATATATATTCAATCACGGAGATTTGGAAATTGAAGATTTGAAGATTTTAATATAGATACACTTTTACATTAGTGTCTAACATCTTCGAAATTTTAAAATCTTCTTTGATATAAATAATATAATATCATATATATATATATATTATATTTATTATCTTATATATTTATATATAATTATTTTTTATATTTATATATCTTTTATTATTTATTTCTTTTTTTTGATGTTTTGTATATAATATATATATTCCCACCGAATATTTATACTTATACGTATTGGATTGAATTTTGAGTTTTTATATAGATATACTTTTAACTTAGGTCTAACCATCTTCGAATTTTTAAAATTCTTTACTTCTCTATTGCATTAACTAATTACAGCATTTTCATTATACTTAGATTGAGACTGTATTTTATTCATTTTATCTAACATGATAACATAAATCTTGATTTCAAGGCGTCATCGTCAAACGAACTCACCTGGTTACGTTTCTCTAAATAAGAACACGTTTTAGTCCCGACACACAAATCACACAACACGTAAATATATTATAATAATAATAATAATAATAATACCAAATGTATAGTAATATTTAAATAAAAAAATTTTCAATCTACCACGTTTTTAATTGAACTATATAATAATATTAATAAAAACTTTTTACACGTTTTTAATGACCAAGTATATATTATATGAGTGAAGTTGAATAAAACGCCCCACACCCCGTTTTTATTTCCTTTATTTTTTTATATTTTATTACATAATTCAATTATTTCTTTAGTAATCCAATTCTTTCTACATTTAAGACAATTACTCTTTTTAGTCTTTGATCTATTAATACAGTCTTTTACACACTCAATAAAGTAGTTTATTGCCTCGTTAGGGCCAGTCCTATAATAAATTTCATTCCAATCAACATAACTTGCATTAACCTTAACTTTATTATAATCAATATATGTACTTATATGTTCCTTCTCGTTTCTATATGGCAATCTGAAATTACTTATTTTAAACAATAAAGTATAATGGTCAGTAATTGAGTTTCTTATAGTAAAAGACTCTACATTTAATCCATCAATTCTATAAAAGACATTGTCAATGCAAAATCCCCCCATGCTATCATCATTGCTGGGTCTGGTGATATTTCCAAATGCCGGCAGATAACCGAATTCCAATAGATTGTTTGGATGTTCCTGAGCATACATATCACACTTTAATAAATCAATATTGAAATCGCCAACAATTAAGTGGTTTCCACACCTCTTCATTTCTTTTAAATAAATTTTTAAGTTATATATGAATTCAGATTTAGCAATACTATGTGACCTGTATAGAGCAGAAACATCCAAACTACGACCATTATTTAACTCTATCTTAGTATTCAAAATACTTAAGTTATTTATCGTTACAATATTTGTTTCTTCAATAATATCCTCCCTTACATAAATAATCACTCCATCAGCCTTATTTAAGATACTTTCGTTATAATACATTTTATAACCCGACAATTTATAAAAATTACAATTTACTACTTTCCACGTTTCAGAACAGCAAATATAAAAAGGTTTGACACTCAAACTCTCAATATAAATTTCTAATTTTCCAAAATTTGCATCAATACTCCTAATATTAACACATAAGATCAAGTTACAGTTATTTTTTATTAATCTATTGAAAGTTTCAGTATCATTAAACATCTTTTCCGATAACAATACATCTCCATTTATATTATCAAAAATATCTAAATTGAATGCTATAATTACGTAGTTCTTAATGAATTTGTTGCTCTTCCTGAGGATTTATTTCCAAATCCTGTTAATGGGTTGTAAAGATAGTCAATTCTTGTGATGAATCTACCTAACAATATCTTGTATGTTTGACAGGAATTTTTATCACCAGCTGAGTGATTTATGGGTCTATTTTGATTATATCTTTTATTATACTTTATGCAATTGGAGCATTTGATATTCTTTTTATTTTTACAATCTTTGTAAGCATGACTTTCAGCACAGAGACTACAAGCCACACTTGCTTTACAATTCTTACTATTATGACCATATGTAGCACAATTAAAACACATATTCAAGTTGAAATCATCCAAGGCAATACATCTATTTGTCCCAGCATATATTTTCTTACTAGCCATTATTTTGGTATACGTTGTAGGACTTACTTCAGCAACAACATTCCAACCATTCTTACTTTTGTTTGGATATTTATGAACAATTTCCAGAAAGTCTTCTTCAGTTTGTAGTCTATTTCTTTGTGATATATCTTCTTTAATAATTACATTATTCTCCTTGCCCAGATCATAATCTATATTTATTATTTTTATCCTTGGTTTTATTTTCTTCTCAATTTGCACACTAGTTTCCTCATTGGCAATAGTACTTAATATCTCTTTCGTTTTATTTAAATCATCTTTTTTATTGCATTTAACTATTACTTTATTTTTTAATTTGATAATTCCATCATATTGTATATTTTTGTCTTTGGCTAGTAATCTTTTTGTTTCATTATGAACTTCATCAATCTCTACTGTTTCCTTGCATTGAATAATAACAGCTGGTATATTATCAATATTTACATTGCTTACTTGCTTTACTGATTGAGCATATGACATAACCTCACTTTTCCCATTATATGTTTCCATTTTCTCTTTTAATAAACTGATATTTTCATTTAACTGTATAACATGTCTTTCTAGAATTTTATTTTTGTCAGTAATCTCTTCTATAATTTTGTTTTTATCTATTATTTTGTCCCTTAAGTATTCCTCAGTAGTTTCACATTTTGCCTCGTAGATTTCTTCAAATTCCTTAATCTTCATTTCTGCTAAATTCAAGGCTTTCTCTTGTTTTTTGTTTTGTTTGAGTAAATTAGATTTTTCACCCATTAAATTTTTCAACAAAATTTTTAATTTTCCTATATCATTTTCGTTATCAATATTGATCTCTTCTAGCGAGGTTATGTTTACTTCCTCACAACATATTATTGTATTCTTGTCAATAACTAAATAATTTTTGACATTTCTTTCAAGACAGCTGGCATGGTATACTTTGGCACATAATATACAAAAAACTGAGTTACAAGGTTTTTTAACACAACATTGAAAGTTATAATTCTTAAATTTTTTATTCAGCGGTGCCGAAGTACGTCCATTCTCGTCAGCCGCCATTACGAATTTTGACAGCATATTAAACTTATGTATATTCATTCTGGTAAGCCTTTTAAATTCCTCTTCATCATACATTTGAAAATATTTAAATGTTATAAAATAAAAACCAAACGTGTCACGGAGTGCACAACTTATGTGAGGCTTTACCCACCATCTTTTTAATTTTTTTTCATCACTTTTAACATTTTAATTAATATTAAAATTTCTAAATAACGGTTGAATTCATTTAAAACGTTTATTGTTTGTTATATGTCCACTTCCATTTTAAAAATATACAACTGTATTTTTTTTTTTAATTTACGTTAATCAATGTACATTTCCAAAAAATGTATTGATTACTTCTTCTTTTCAAACTTAATCAAATTATTATATTTTTGATATTATATTAATAATTATTACAAATTATAGGTGAATTGAAGTTTAGATGTTTATCAGCTGACGTAATATGAATTGAATGATGTAAATGAATGGCGCAGTTGCCAACCATCGTTTACTTTTTGTTCGCTCTTTCTAAAAATTATACGGAACGCAATGGAACCGGCGAACCACCGGTACTCGGAGCTGTGAGCTTGGTATATATGGGTCACTGTAAAGACAGACCCTTACAGAAATTGTAAATGATCTTTCCAGTCTTCATTTACCCTGGTCGTGATTTTTTTTAAATAAAAATTATATAAGTATAGTGTAGTATAGTATAGTAGAGTAGATAGATAGATACATATTTATTATGTTATAAAAATACAAATTAGCATATAAAACAGCTTTCATAAAACTGTATTATATAAGTAGAAAAACTTACTTGCCTCCTTTAATATTTCCACTTCAAAGGCTTTTCAGCTGTTCTCAATTGGTTTTTCTTGTTCTACTCATTGTGGAACATTAATATATTTTTCACTTGGAGGGTAAGAACAAAAAGTATTTTCAATTTTATGTACCCAAGATTTTGGTACTAATTCTATTGCAGAGCGACCATCATTTAAAACGTATTCTGAAAACTTTACTATAACAAATTTAGTTTTATCTTTAAGTGACATTTTGAAAATTAACCTTAATTATAAAGTAAGTGTCAATCGCAAGTAAAATGTCAGTTATAAATTGAAGCTATTACTAAATATATTTTTAAAAAAACTAAAAATCGTTATGTTTCCTTTATTTGGAATAACGCGCTTCAATTATATATAAACACAAAATTAATATTTTTTATTATATTCTGTTTTATGCTTAATAGTTTCTGACTTATAAGATCCCAACGTTTAATTTTTTCAAAATTATGAACTATTTCGAATAAATTTCAAGACTTTTTTAACAAAATTTTAATTATTCTAGAGGGTTTTTACCAATCACATATTAAAGTTGAGATTAAAACCTTTTGATTAAAAACAAAATTTTATTAAAAAAACTCGAGCTGTTTAAAAGTTATAGAAAGATAAAAATTGATATGAAATTTGGACTAAAATGCAGTATTTATTTTCTTTATACATTTCCAGCTGAATATTAGCATTATTTACACTTCCTTATAACTTTTAAAGAACTGGAGCTTTTTGAACAAAATTTTTTTTAATCAAAAGATTTTAATCTTGACCTTAATTTGTCATTAGTTATAATCTTTTAGAATAAATAGTTCAAAAATAGTACAGCTATAAAGAAGAAAACAATTTTTTTTAATCCAGACATAATTGTTCATAATTTTGAAAAAATCGAGCTTATTTCATAATTTTATATAAGAAATAATATCCAAAAGTTCGAAGAAAATCCGAGACCCTTAAAATCCAAGCCACCTTAAATGAAAACTGAACTCAAATTCTTTCTACGCAACACTTGTAATACATTAAAATATTATTTTTTCTCAAAGTTATAGCGTAATAATGATTGGACTGAAATTTAGCTTTTATTATTAACTTATATTTAAAAAAAAATTCAATAACTCAATTTATATTACGTTATAACCTTAGGCAAAAGTAATATTTTGGTAAACAGCAAATGCTATCGAAAGGATTTGAGCTCAGCTTTCATTTAACAAAATTTTCAAACTTCTAGCTTTCCTTTGATTGTCTGAACTAGAACTAAACCCATAAATTTTATACGCATAAACCCTAAACCCATGAACCCAAAATCAATGAACCGTAAATCCACGAACTCTAAACCCACAAACCCTAAACCGATGAACCTTAAACCCATTATTCTTAAACCCATATAAACTAATACACCCATGAACCCTAAATCCATATAAACTAATAAACTCATGGACCCTAAACACATATAAACCAATAGCATGTGCTAGCGCACGAGAGAGGAAAAACATCTTTCGCTTGCCCCCGTGTTAATGAGTAACAGAACCATCGTATGGGTATATTGTAAATGCAATTTCCTAGTAGCTCGCACGTGGGGGCTTGATACTGGAAATTCTCTTGCATGTGAGCTACTATAAATGCACTGCTACGAGTTTAGGGTTCATGCGTTTAAAATATATGGGTTTTAGGTATGTAGGTGCTTTTTTAGGGTTTTAAGTGCTCCCTTTTAATAATATTTCCATTCAAAGTTTATGAGTAAATAGTGGGTTTAATTCAGTTTTTCGCTACAATAAATGAATTTTTTAAGATCAAACTTGAGCGCGGACAACTCAAGAAATCAAAATATACAAAGTTTCTATGTGTAGTATGTTGAGGTTAGGTTTATCGAAATCAATATCTAATTTGCATTCAAAGTTCATAAAAAATTTACAGGTCTAAGCAATTTTTTATTTAAAAAAAATGATCGTATAAACTTTGGTGCGGACAATTCATTATATTTGTTAAAATTTTAAATTCAAAAAGATATCAATAAAATAAAAAAATTAAAAATCGATTCCAGCAACTTCGACATTCCATTAAAGGTTTATAGGTTAAGAATTTATAGGTTTATAAGGTTTATAGATTCATCGTTTATGGGTTTAGAATGTATGGGCTTAAGATGTACAGATTTAGTGTTTATAGGTTTAGTGTGTATGGTCTTAAGGCTTATAGATTTAAGGGTGATAAGTTTAGAATTTATACGTTCAGGGTATATAGGTTAAGGTTCAGAGTTTAAGGGTATATAGGCTTAAGGTGCATGGGTTCAGGGCTTATAAGTTTAAGATGCATGGGTTGAGGATGTATGTTCTTATAGTTTATGATTTAAAGGTTTATGGAATTAGGGTCAATGGATTTAGACTAGATAGATTCAGGGATACTGAAATTAGGGTTTATGGACTTAGAGTCCATGGGTTTGGGGTTTGTGAATATAGGGTCTATAACTTAAAAGTTTATGATTTAAGAATTTATGGGTTGTGGGTTCTGGAGTTTTTGTCTTTAGGATTTATAAATGTTGGGTTTATAAGGTTAATGGGTTCTAAATTTATGGGTTTAGGATTTATAGGTTTATTTTTCATAGATTCAGAGTGTATTAGTTTAAGGTGTGCGGGTTTATCAATTAAGGGTTTATGAGTTCCAGTGTTTCTAGGTTATGTATTCAGGTTTTTGAGTTTGGGGTTCATAAGTTAAAGGTTTATGAGTTAAGAATTTATAGATTGAAGGTTTTTAGATTTGTCGTTTATGATTTTAGGATGCATGGGTTTACTGTGTATATTGGTTTAGGGTTTACGAATTTTGGGTTTAATGATTTAGGATATACGGGTTCAGGGTTTATGAATTTGGGGTTCGTTGATTTGGTATTTATGGGTTTGAATATTATAAGTTAAGAGTTCATAACATAAGGGTTTATGGGTTTAAGGTTTATAATTTAATCGTTAATAGGGTTCGGGTATATGGGCTGAAGATGTACGAGTTCGAGGTTCGGTTAAGAAACTGCTGTATACCTTAGAGCATATACTACTGGATGAAGCCTTCCAGCTATTAGAAGTATGACAAGCGCAAGAGAAAGAAAGCTACTACCTAGGTACGTATTATCTCTCTCTCTCTCAGCTCATTTGATTGGCTACTTCTATTTGCGAGTCATCAGTTCATAATTATTTAAGAAATAAATCTCAAATTCTGAGCCACAAGTTATTGCTTGAGTAATTACTTAAGTAATTTCTTAGGATATCACTTAAGAAATAAGCTATTGCTTAAGTAAATACTTAAGTAATTACTTGAGTATTAACTTAAATTAAATTTTGTTTTAATCTAAATAAAATTCATCTGTACGGATTATTATCAGACTGCTATAATTGAGTCTCTATTGTAAGCCTATTGAAATAAGTATATACATATCATGATTATAAAAAAAATTTTCATGTTTAATTATTAACAATAATGAGGGAGTAAAGTTGCATATTTCTTCAACTTTTGTTAAATTTGCGACCCGAGTGAGCGGAAAGAAGCGAGGGAGTACATTCCCGAGGAAGAATAAACTATACTTCCGAATTGCATAATGGACTTTTTTCCACCCTCAACAGAGGCCATTTTACTAACTGAAAAAAGCGGAAAATTTATTATTAAAATTTTATGAATTTTATAATAATTAAAATAATATTTATTAAAATATAATACTTTCAATCATTTTTATAAACTTATTCAATAAATAAGTAATATAAAATAGTATATTACGTAACAAGTGCGTGAAGGATGCGATTTACACACGAGCCGAGTTTGACAAAAAGGCAAGTGTGTGAACCGCATCGTGCACGTATTAGGTATACTATTTTTTAAGACACCGTGGGCAAAACACAGGCAATCGAAAACGACATTTTTACGGACGTAACAAGCTACGAGTTTTGTTTGTCACCTGAGCGAAGCTCAGGTGACAATAAAACGAGTAAATAACATGTTATGAGAAAAATACATCTAAAAATATATATATATATTATAAAGAAAAATATATATTACAAAAAAATTAAATAAAAAATTTACAAAAAAAATACATATTGTTAATTAAATAAATATAATAAATAATTCAAAACAATCAAATAAATTTAAGTATACAATTCATTTATTGATAAACTACTTAATGTACAAATATTTCATTTTTTTTCATTTACTAGCAAATTCTAAGCGTGCTTCGCACGCCTTACTATGTTTATTTTTCTATTAAATGAAATTTATATTTAAATTTTTGTTATGAAAATCGAAATGAATAATCATCATTAATATAACTAAAATCTTATTTTAAAAAAGGATTTTATTCGTTCGTTTTTTTTCATCAGTAATTTTGAAACTCGTGCATAATTAGGTTAAATGATTAATTTTATGGTTATAATTTTTCAAACATCTCCTGTCAATCCTCTAATTTTTAAATTTTAAACTTCGCTCTATTCTGCCATGTTTTATTTCAACCAATAAAAACATTCTTATTATGATGACAGAATTTATCCATCATTTTTTTAAAAGAGGATTATAAAATTGACTGTACACCTAACGTCAATTGATTCTTTCCCGAATCTTTTGAAATGTTCCAATAAAAACAAAGAAAACAATGAGAAAGAATCCATTAACGGTGGGCGTACAATTATTAAATTGATATTTAGCATTATCAACTCAATTATTTAAGATCTGGTTTGATTTAAAAATAGAAATATACATAACATATATATAGTATGTAACCATGTACCGAAGCATGGTTACTACTTCAATTTAGATAAGATGAAATAGCACCAGGAGGCGCTGTTCGCATTGTTAAATAATGTAGAAAGATGTATCCGCGAAAGCGCGAGTAAGAAAGATAATGAGAAAGAGAGAGATTAACGAAGTAGGCAGAAAGTTAGAAAGAGCAAGCTAACGATTAGGAAGTAGGAAGGGATAGCCGAGAGAGCCTTGCACAGCAAGCGTAATGCGAAGCTCGCTCTCTCGTCGCCTGACCACCAGCCAAGACAGCCGCTCGTATGTTCAACTCCAGCCTGAGGTCCAACGCGCGAAGGGAAGGCTTTTCATGTTGCCACGTGTTCGGTGTCTTATCCCGAGCTCATACTCAAAAGGCTAGGAAGTTGCAGAGAGAAAAACGTGCAGAGAAAGATCTACGGGAGGTGGGCCCGCCTCGTCGTTCTCGGTAGCGTAAGTTCCTCTACAAAGAATTATATTGTAAAACGCGGCGCGAGTCACAGTAAAGAAAATCTCTATCTCTCTCTTTCACGCAAATTTGATGTAATGATTCCGCGAGCGTATTATTTAATTTAAATCTAGAAAAGAATCAAAAATATTTTGTAAGGACTTAGCATTAGTTTTTCACTGTAAATATCTCATTATTTAGTATATAATTTCAAGATTCTTTTATATAAAAAAATGATGTTAAAAAATTCAATATAACCTCAAATCATAATCCTGCATGCTCCTTTATTATATCTTTTTATTTTAATCCTTTACAAGAAAGTATCAGGGTTGAGAATTCACCCTAGAGAATATATAATTAATATTTAAGTCATTCATACATTAGGAGTCGCTTGGTCTACGACTCAGTTAGCAAGAGCAAGAGCGAGAAAGTTCTCACTCTTTTTGTATCATAGTGTGCTCGTCCTCGCTAAAGTCGGGGAATGGGGCGTCAATAGTGATTAAAACCTCCTCAGGATTCACAGCGAATAAAATAATAGAAATAAGAATTAGTTTCGTGTAGCATGTCATTTAAACCCCAAAATGCGAGCACGCTACGTTACAAGTATATTTCGAAATATACTAATACAATATCAAAATGTTTTGGTTAGTTTTTTTTATGTATGAGAAAAAAATAAAAGAAAGCTTGCATGCATGAAACCAGCGCTAAGCGAAAAACAATGACAAATTCTAAAATTTTGTGTGTAAAAAGACTGCTTCGCACACCGAATAGTGACACAAAAAACTGTGTTTCGCACACGGGTGTCTTAAAAACATAATAATATTAAAATATAACAAATAATATTAAAATATTAATATTTTATAAAAATTTCAACAATCTATTCAAATTTATAAGTTTTTGTAAGTAGCTTTTATTCCCGCTAAATTTTAGAAGTCAATAATATCTTTCTCCCTACTTACTTTTCAACTTAACCTTAAGAGGACCGGAAAACCACTATAGTGGCGTGACCCCTGATCGACCTTTACCCCAAAGTCAATTAGTGATATCAGATACCTTTTTGGACCACTTTCTTAGAGCGATCACAAATCTCAAATACCGGTCCTCTAAAGGTTAATGAAGTGGCCATTGTTGTTGAGGTAATGTGATAAATTTCTTTAATTTTCACCTCAACAATAATATCTTTACATATTAAATCTTATTATCTTATTATACTTTATTAACTCGAAAAGTGGACTGAAAGTAATACATTATTTACGTTTAAAATTAACGGGAATAAAGTACTTTACTTCAATAAGTCATTAAATTTATATAAAACATTGATATCTATTGATAAAATATCATTAATTGATTTATAAACGAAATAACTAAAAAATTTGTTGATTGAAAAAATTATTATTCTATTCAAAAAATTCAATTTCATTTTAATTTGATCCGTTTATTTTAAGTTAATTAAGTGACCAGCATGAAAGTAATAGTAATTATACAACTATAGAGTAAAGTCGCATATTTTTCACGAGGGGAAGTTTTCGACCCGAGCGAAGCGAGAGGAGTAAATTCTCGAGGGAGAAATAGACTTTACTCTCGTGTTGCATAAATTGTCATAATAAATATTTGTTAAGAAAAAATTTCTTTTTTATTTCAAATATTTTAAAACTTTAATAATAAAATTTCATAATTTTTTCAAAATATTAATTTTTATTAAAATATGGTATGTTTTTAAAATTTTATTAAGTAATTTAATTATTTGTAACAAATTTCAAGAAAAATTGTTCGAATTCACAAATTTTTCATTTAGCGGGAATAAAGTTATTATATTCCCGCTAATATAAATTAAGCTTAAATAAAGTACTTTATTCAAGCGGGAATAAAATTACTATATTCCCGCTAATATCTCAGAAGTCAGTTATATCTTACTTTTGGCCTTCTTTACGAGTTAATAAAGTGGCCATTACTGTTGGGGTGGGAATAAAATCGACTTCTTCCTCGGGAAATACAACCCTTAGGAGGCATATGAAACTTTACTTTGTAGTTACATAATGTACCATAAATCTTGTAAATTATTCAATGTTATAAAACAATTAATACTGTATGATACAGCTTGGGAGTGAAGTGCAAGATTATCCTTCAGGTGGAGGTCGCGAGCGAAGCAAAACAAGGTTAGCAAATTGTCAAAAAAGGAATATATTTTACATCGAGATGTATACAGTAATTTATGTTTGGTGAAACTAACTTTTATTAGCATCTCAAGAAAGCAAAACTTATAGAAATAAGTTTTGTGAGATGCATAAAAAATGAATAATTTCTATTAAGCATATTTACTAATTTTTTTTATATTTAAATAATACAGTCGACGATCTGAGTCCCGCCGCCTTCTCCTCCAACGACTCACTCATGCGTTACCCCCACTAGCTAAGTAAAAGAATTTGTTTCCAAACATTCTGAGTCCCGCCGCTGCTCCATACGACTTTTTAACTTGTGAAAATGGGTTTATTATAGTTTATTTTTTTTGTTTAGAATACAATAAATGTTTATTGAAATAAAAGGTAACAAAAAATAATATTATATTGCATAATTCTCATTTATATTTACTATAAAAAATATGAAAATTGAATTTTTTTATTTATAGGTAATATAAATTTAAAATTAAACAATATATTATTTATTGATGAACTAGGTACTCATTGTTATTATGAAAATAAAATAAAATAAGATTCATTTTATCTTTTATTTATAAAGAAGTCACATAAATTTTTAATTAAATAACATTTTATTGAATGATTAAATATATCTAGTATTTTTATATTTTTTTCAGTAAATATAAATGAGAATTATGCAATATTCTATTATTTTTGTTACTTTTTATTTTAATAAACATTTATTGTACTCTACACAAAAAATTAAACTAATAAACCTATTTTTACTAGTTAAAAAATCGCATAGAGCAGCGGCGGGACTCAGAATGTGTGAAAACAAATTCTTTTTGTCAGAGAGTGGGGGTAACACACGAGCGAGTCGATGGAGGAGAAGGCGGCGGGACTCAGATCGTCGACTGTAAAACAATTTTTCAAAGCATTTTATATAAAATTTTTATTGACCTTATTTATGTTTAATTTTATCATTCATTATTAGTGACAAGAATAAATTTTTTATTAAATGCACAGGTCTCTGTTTCTCAACTTTTGAATTGAATAGAAGTCTCTTTGGTCAAAAGACTTCATATCTTGTTTTGCTCGCAATACAAGATCTTCTAATTTTTAAGAGAAATTCGTCAGAATTAAGAATATATCTTCTTCATTTATGAAACTAATTTTATGTTAATATTCTTTCTGTTGTACAAATTTATTTTTAAAACAAAATTTTAGCTAGGACTGATTAGAAATATGTTTAAGTCAAATATCAATGCATCGATCAGATTTTATTTTCAAATAAAAATCATTCAATTTGTAAAAATTCAATGATTTATGAAAAAGTATAGTGTTGAAGAAGTTGGTAGTGTTTTTATGATACTGTGCTACGTTGTTAGGGCAACGTTGATACTGCATCTTAACAAGTTGACAATCATACATTAAAAAGTTTTAACTTATGAGATTTCAGAAAAAAGAAAAAAATTTACCAAACAAGAAAAAGAGCTGATTACTTCAATAGTGGAGGAATATAAAACTATTATTTTCAATAAACAGAGGTCTACTACAATAGTAAATGCAAAGAAAACAGCTTGACACGAAATTGTTAAAAAATTTAAACAAATGAGTGAAACGAATGTTCATGTAAGTAACATTTCATTATCATAGGCAAGATTTAAAATAAATGATATTATAAAATATCGCAAAAAATTCATGCTTTATTTTTTTTATTCTAAATTTATTATTAATACAATTATAATTACGTGTCTACACTAGAGGAACTTTAATAAAATAATTTTAGTAAAATAAATATTTGGTTGAATTTGTAACTTTTCCATGAAATTAAATTGAAAATTAAATATCAAATTTGATAAACTTAACCTAATAACCTCATAATAATTTATCAAAAGTTTATATAACTAGAGCTTGAACAGCGCGCGTTGTGCGTGCTAATTTTTAACATGAATTTATTAAAATTTAATTATTAAATCTAAATAATTTTATTTATAAGTGACATCACAATAATTTATAATTTAACAGTAATATTATACTTTTTTTAAATAAAACTAAATAAATTTCACTTCATTTTTACTAATTATCAAATATTTATTTACCTATAATAAATAATAAAATATTTTAACTTAATGATGTAAACCTTAATAATTTATGTTTTAAAATCTTGCGAGTATATTACAACTATGCAGACAGTACACGTATACATAACCAAGAAAAAACAATCTTTATTCAGATCAAAATTTATAACAATCTTCATTAAGATTTTGAATGAATCTAATTATATTAAGAAAATTAGATGATTTAAACTAAGAGCTACACGCATGCGCACTGTGTGAGTTAATCACGAAACGTAAATCCTGGTTTTATTTAACAACATTCAATCATGACTTGTGATAGTGCCCTCTATGAATCAAATCTAAAAACTATTACTTTTGCCTCATAAATCCAGTAATGACTTTTTTATAGAAGAAAACTTTTTATAAATAATATTTTGATATGTACTATGATTATTTTCAATATTTAGTTAAGGCGATGTAAGACGAACACCTGTAGTTATAAATATTAACTATCTTTTGATTTTATTGCAAAATTTCAGAAAAAGAAATACTCTAGCTTGTTGTGTGTACCATGAGGATTATTCAGTTACATTTTTGAGAGAATTCATTTACTACTTTTTAAGAATTCCGTATTTACAGTATAATATTAAAAATTTTAACCTATAATATTGAAATTCAAAATTCTCAACAGCTAATAAATTGACTTATTTCAAAATTGTAATGAATTATCTCTGTGGTATATATTAGAAGCTAACGTATTTCTTTTTCTGATATTTTTTGCAATAAAATAAAAAGACAGTCAACGTTCATGTGTACTAATATAGTGTCCGTTTTACATCCCCTTAAATATTCAATTATTCTATTTTTTTATATTAAGGTAGTCCCGTCATTAGCTATAGTTTATTGTTCACAAAAATTTTAAAAATGTATAATCTTTTGAAACTTTCAACAATGTGAATTTTTGTTTCAAATATTATCTCAGAAAAATTTCAGTTTACTTTTTGATTGTTTTTCTATAATATACTTACTTAAACAACCGACGCATTGGTCAACAAAACAATGCCGGCATGGCGTCGAAAACTCAACTTCCAATCAGACCGTTAATGGAGAAAAAAAACGCCAATACGAGCTTAATAAATGTGCATAGCAAAGTGCCAGTCTTGCAAAATCGTAAAAGAACAATACAACTGCTATCAACTAGTGAATACAACGCGAGGTACAAGAAAGCTCTTAAGGAGATCGCGACAATGAAAACTGAAAATAAACAAATGAGTTATGTACAAGATTTACTGACATAGAACAAGATGGAGGAAAGCTTCTCTACAGACGTAAAGTACAGCATGTTAAATGAAAAAAAAGAAAATATTCCGGAAGGTGCAAAACTTGACCAAGAAGAATGGCTACAACCAAAAAAAACAGTAAGCCCAAAAAGTATAAATGGGAAATACAAAGACAGCAGTATGATATTAGACACACAAAACTTTTACAGCGCCCTCTCCCAAACATCAGCAGAGTATACTAGCAACACAACAGATAATAATGCACACAATAACGAGCCTGATGATCCAAGCGTTCAATTGATTAATAAAAACAAAATATATAACAAAAAACCACCGCCAATCTATTGTTATGAACATAAGTTAAGAGAAGTAATACCAATAATCTCACAGGACTTTAAAAAAGGAGAAATTATTTTTAAAGAAATTAATGAGACAGAAATTCAAATAACATCAAACGACGTAAATGTTTATAAACAAGCCATAAACTTACTAAAAAATAAAAATATAAAGTTCTATACATATACACTAAAAGAAGAAAAACCTAAATCAATCATATTAAAAGGAATCAAAGGAGACTTTAGCGAAAAGGAGATACTCGATGAAATAATCGAACGTAATATCCCTAACATAAAAATCACAAAATTAACAAAAACTAAACTAGGTCGCCATGAAAACGTGCAAGACTGTTACTTTATACAACTGACTGCAGATAGTATATTAAGTAACCTTACAAAAATAAAAAGTATTCAATATCAAGCAGCGAAATGGGAGCACTACAGAAAAAATAAAGTTTTCCAGTGCAGAAATTGCCAGCGCCTCGGTCACTCGAGCAAAAATTGTCATTTAGGATACAGGTGTGTTAAATGCCTCGAAAATTATAGACCTGGAGAGTGTAAACGAAGAGAGGGAGACAGCGGTAGTGCAGCATGCGTTAACTGTGGAAAAAGCGGCCACCCCGCTAACTACCGTGGATGTGAATACCTTAAGATAGGACAAAATATGGTAAATGAAAAAAAAAGATACAATAAAGAAATTAAAATAGATAGAATAAATCGCATTTCTAAATTAACGAATCCAAATATAACGTACGCACAAATAACGAATAGACAAAATGCATGCGAAAACAGTCAAACGTATATAGAAAATAATTACGCATCTAACCTCAAAAGTGATTATAACTTACAAAGGACGCAGAAAGAGATAGAGACAATGACAGATAATAACCTAGATATATTATTAGAAAAATTTAAAACAGACATAATAAACGCAATCAATTATAAGATAGATAATGTAGCCACTTCAGTAAAAAATAACACAATAAAAATAAATATGATTGCTAATTATTTAAATATAGAATGGGAGTGAAAAACAAAAACTCCAAAAAATTATACCTATCAATATCATCTGCATAGCCACAAGATTGTAAGGAACGAACACAGTGTATTTGACTTCAAAATCCTAGGAGAGAATAAAATAAAAAAAAGGAGCAAAAAAAGAACCAACCAAGAAAATAATAGCTATGAGCGACAGATTTCTAGTGTATAAACACAATCAATGTATTAATTTAAACAAATTTAATCTTAACAACACTCCTAGTTCTTAAGCTAACTTATACTGTACATATCTGTAAATAACTTATATTTTATCCCTACATCCTCCTAAATCCAAAGTAAAGTATGGTTTTTTATGATATTTGTGTATCCCTTTTTCCATGCTACATCCCAATGAAAACGCACAACATATACTCACCTTCTCTTTTAGTAATAAAAAAGAAATCAAATAAGTATATGCACTAAAACAAAATAAAATTGTTTACTACGAAATCCCCAGACATTGTATAAACTGCGAAATCTATTATTAGATATGTATGTTTAAACTGTAACTTAACATTGTAAAATGGTTCCATTTATACCATTTAACTCACTTTGTAACTGATTTTGAATAAATTAATAAATGGAATTTAAAAAAAAAACGCATTGGCCGAGTGGTTCGGCGCGCACCAAGCGATCTACAAAATTAAGCAGCATTGGCCGCAGTCAGTACTTGGATGGGTAACCGCTCCAAGGAACGCTGCGCGTCCAATCTGGACTTGTTTTGTGTGTCGATCGCTTGAGCGTGCTGGCCACATGAAAATGTGAGCGGGAGGTGTGGCAGATACGGCGTAGGTATCCTGATACAAGGATGCCTAATATCGAATCTGCTATATACACCGACCCATTCCGGAGAGGGTTTTCCCAGATTTTATCCCACTGGGTTTGCCTATGGATTTTCCCCTCTTCACGGGCATTACCCCGGGCGAATGCGGAATGGGACGGGGTAAAATGGGACGGGTAAAACAAAAAATTGGAAGTATAAATAAAGGTGTGGGGAATACGTTAAGATCGTAAAGATGAACGTGGAAGCCACCAAATTTAAAAAATTTTACTTACTTAAACTTTATCTTTTGATTACTAATGAGATTGTCTTAAAGAGATAATCGGTAAGGCTATCTGAAATTTTACAGGAATTTCATTTGAAATAAAAAGTTATTTTGTTGAAAGTTTCAAAAGATTATACTGCAGCTAACGACGGAACAATCTTAATCAAAATAAGCTTTGAATATTTACAATACGCAATATAAAATTATAATAATAAATTTTGTCGAAATTGAAAATACATCCTTTTTTTTAACTTCAAAATTTTTATTTTATTTAATTTGTCTATTTTGAATGAATATCAATTTTATAATATATTTTATAATATCCTTTTTCAAAATATTTGAGCATTTTTTTTAAATTAATAAAAATATAAAAATTAATGTGGATATACTTTGTATATTCACTCACTCTAATGAGACTTCATCAAAAATATTTTTTGATGATCCTTGTATACTAGTTTCAGCTTTTTCTTTACAAAGCTGTCTCATGAGCCGCTGTCCCAAACTTTGATGGGAATTTTTAAGATATGTGTGTGGTCCTACTAATTTAATTGTGTTAACATCATGCTCCGTATTAATGTACAATTTGGCTCTGCAATCTTTTTTAATGCAGTCGTACCTGCAAGTGAGAAGATAAAGGCCATGTGATTCCAAAAATCAATATTTATTTTTCAAAAGTATTTAATATGAAAATTTCTAATGATAATAAACGGAATTACATCACATTTCATTTAAACAAAGTTTCATAAGAGATTAGCTTATTGAAACTTTTTTACTTCCTAATTTAACAGATTTTAATACGATGAGAATAGCATACCCAGCTAAATATAAGTATAAGCAAATTTTACGATGGTAAAGAAATAATTTTATAGTGCAGTATCTACAAATTATCATTAATCGCAAATCTCATTTTACTTACAAACTACCCATTAGAGTTATTTTATTATTATGAATTTTACTTATTATAATTACATCTAATAAAGATTAATTATTTTAACTTGCTATAACCTATGTTTTTTATGCAAATAATGAAAAGCATTATTTAAAATAAATAGAAAGTTGTGAATATTAATTTTTTCGATCATTAAGTAAAAAATTATATGATTAAAAAATATATAATAGAAAAAGAATCTATAAAATATAACAATGATTTGGTTATAAGAACATTTTTTTATACAACGTGCAACTTTCCTGATTTTTTCTCTATGAGAAAGCATTGTATTGACAAAAAAAAATTTTTTCTATTTTTTCATTAATTTGTACATATTTAGACTCGGGGAGTCGAAAAAAGTGGTTTCTAGAAAATGTCTGTATGTATGGATACTCGATGGATTTACTTCTAATTTTGCATATAATTTAGTTTTTTTTTTTGAAAATTGGTTTTCTTAGCGTAGTTTTTTATTTTTAGAGCCATTTTAAAAATTTTTTTAAATTTTCGATTTTTCATTTTTTTTTTGTATTTTGCGCAAACTACAACGATGAATTTGCTTAAAACTTTGCAAAGAAATCCTTTGCGATTGCCAAAAGAAGAAAAACTTTTGAAAGCTGATTTTCTTTGCGTGGTTTTAATTTTTTAGCATTTTGAAAATTTTGTTTATTTAGTCAATAAAATAAACTAAGAAAATTGTATTTATTTAGCCAATTAGATCTCGAATATTACTCGATGGATTTGCTTCAAATTTTGCATACTATCTATTTTTTTTTGTCTAAGTAGGTGGGAAGCTATTGAAAATTGCTATTTCTTAGTGTAGTTTTAATTTAAAACCATTGGAAAAATTGAAAAAAAATTTTGATTTTTTCATATTTTTCTTTTATTTTACATAAATTACTTGATTAATTTGCTTTGAAATTTGCATGAGAATTGTTTGCATCTATCAAAAGATGTATACCTTTTAAATACCAATTTTCTTAGCATAGTTTTAAGAGGCGGTCGGAACCATTTGCCGCTTGGTGGCGCTGCAGGTGAGAGAAGAATATAAAATATTTTTTATACACGGATTTACAATTTAGTAAGACAACAATATACTTCTAATGTTGTCAATAACTCTTGCCATATATATGTAAAATTAATTATCGATGCTAATCTTGTTTGAAAAGTCTAAAATATTTTTGTAAAACGAAAAATGCTGCGCGTAATAGAGCCGATATAAACATGTGTATTTTTCTTTCGTGCGACAGAGAAAGTAATACTAAAGAATGATGAATACATATGCTCACGCCGGCTCTATCTCGCGCTGCATTTTTCGCTTTACAACAATATTTTAGACTTTTCAAACAAGATTAGCATCAATAATTATTCTACATATATATGGCTAGAGTTATTGACAACATTAGAGGTATATTATTGTTTCAGTACATTGTAAATCGCTGAGTAAAAATTATTTTACATTTTTCTCTCACCTGACCGCAGCGCCCCCATGCGGCAAATAGACCCGACCGCCTCTTAATTTATGAAAATTTTTTTAATTTTGAAAAAATTTTTCATTTTTCATTTTTTCTTTTTTTTATACTACGTAAACTACTCGATTGATTTGCTCTAAAATTTGGATACAAGTTATTTGCTACTGTCTTTATAAATCAAGCTTTTAAAAAATAATTTTCTCGCTCCTATTTTCATATAATAGCTGTGACAGAGACAAGACTGGGTCAGATTGTCTGTGACTCTCTAATTGCTCTAGATGACTACGTGCTCTTCAGGCAGGATCGTAATACTAGAGGTGGTGGTGTTCCTCTATATGTTCATTGCTCTTTAGATTCCATACGCCTGTGTTCTTCGAATGGTATCTGGTGTGGCAAGCCAGGTTTACCTGAATATCTCTTTTGTGAGGTTAAATCTCCTGATGTGGTTTCTCCTATTTTTGTTGGCGGAGTCTACAGGCCACCTCATGCACTATTTCTAGCTGGAACTGATTTCATACCAGATTTGACATCTCATATGCACGATTATAGTACAAAAATCATCTTAAGCGATTTCAATACTAACCTTTCTGTTGATTCTGACGACTCTGTGTTTCTGAAGGGTCTAATTAAGGAAAATGCACTCTTCTCTGTGCCTTACGGTGCAACCCATCATACTGCCACATCTGATACTTGCCTTGATTTATGCCTCGTAGATGAAAATGATTCCTTGCTTGACTATTGGAAGACCAATGTACCATTTATAGATGGGCATGATCTTATTGCAGCCACTGTTATGTCCTCTCTCTCTAAGCCTGTACTTAATGATTTCTCCTATCAAGACTTTAAGGATGTTGATAATGCCAGATTGCTCGACTATTTTAGTTCACTGAATTTCTCTATCTGTGGCGGTGATTCCTCTCTTGAGACTCGACTTGATTGCCTTTATAGCCATTTAAATGAAGCTATTGCCCTATTCGTGCCTATCAAAAAGGTTCGACAGGGTGTAAAACGTCGTCCATGGATTACTGCAGAGCATCATGGCTTGGTTCACGAGAGAGATAGGCTTTATAGGCGCTACAAACGCTCATGTCTTCACTTCGACTTACTCAGCTATAGAGCTGCACGTGATCGTGCCCATGAGAGCATTAAGTCTTCCAAACTCCTTTATTATCATGATAGACTCTCTGGGCTCACTGATTCTAAACAAATCTGGAAGGAGCTGAGGAATCTCGGTATTTGCTCTAGTGCTAATACTTCTCGTCACTCCTTCTCTGTGGACGAACTTAATCGTTACTTTTCTAGTGTAGCATCTGATCAATCGGTTACATCAGTCTCTGATTATTTGAACTCTTTAACTGAAGATGAACCGTATAAACCGATGTTTAAGTTTTCTGAGGTATCTTTGTTTCAGGTTGGTCTGGCTGTGCGCAGTTTCTCTTCGCAGGCTAGAGGTCCGGATGCCATTCCTCAATCATTTATAAATTCCGCGTTTCCTGTAATTGGACAATTCTTACGTCGAATCTTCAATGATTCACTAAGGGAGGGTCTTTTTCCAACATGTTGGAAGATGTCTCTAGTTAAGACTATCAATAAGGTTTCTCCTCCACAATCTATGAGTGATATTCGCCCTATTTCTCTACTGTCATTTTTATCAAAGGTACTTGAGCGTCTTGTTCATCAGCAATTGTATGAATACTTGGCTATTACTATTATTAAGTTTGAATCGAGGGTTCGTGACTTGGGGGTTTGGCTGGACCGTAAACTGAATTGGAAGGAGCACATTGCTCAGGTTTGTAATAAATCATTTTCATTGCTTTATAGGCTAAATTTCTTTAGAAAAAGCACTAATATTGCATTACGCAAACATCTTATTCAAACTTTGCTTTTTCCGCTCATAGACTACTGCTGTCTCGTTTATTGTGATTTGTCGGCTGAATTTGATTTGAGGCTTCAGAGAATCATCAACTCTGGTATTCGTTATGTGTATGGTATTGGCAGACGTGAGCATGTTTCCTCTTATCGTTCTAAGCTTGGCTGGTTATCTACCTGTGGTAGAAGGAAATATTTTACCTCACCCTTCCTCTACAAAATGTTTTCGACTACAGCACCTTCTTATCTTTACTCTAGGTATAATTGGAACCAATCTGTGAGGACATTGAGGGGTGCTGTGAGGCCATTGACTGTTCCACCGGCTCTCACTGAATATTATAATGGATCTTTCTTAGTCACTTCATCATTCCTACGGAATGAACTTCCTGATCCAATCCGTAACTCTCCATCGCTCCTTACATTCAAATCATCTGCATTGGCATACTACCTTTCCTTACAGGATGGACATCTGCCATTACGCTAATTTTAAAATCATGTTTATATTAATTTTGTTAAATGTATTTAAAATTTATCACTGTTTCAAAGTTTTTTATTTTTGCTCATTATTATATATAAAATTATAATCTAATGTATATAGTGTATTATGTAAATTGTACAACATACTGTACATAAAATAAACAAAAATCTCTCTCTCTCTCTCTCTCCTACACCGGCTGAGATACAGAGTCAGGAAATGTTGGCCATGATTCTCTCGAAGATGGAGAAGCTTAATAAATTGGATGGCATAGAAGAGAAAATCACTTCTATTGGCTCTCAGCTCACTGCTATAGACAGCAGATTCACCGCTCTTGAGAGTCGTGTAAGCACTCTGCCCACTACATTTGAAGAGCGTTTTAACTCGAATGAGTCTAGACTCGATAGGGTCTGTCAGGAGCAACAAGAGCTCAAGAGGAGATTGGAGGATGCACCTGTTAGTGCTCCGGATGCATCTGCACTTTTGCCCGTCTCCACTAAACTGCAGGAGTTGGAGAATCTGAACAAGTCATTGCTACAGCGTTGTGAAACATTGACGGCGCAACAATCGCGCTTGGAGCGTACTTCTGACTTGGTGCTTGGTGGGCTTGTGCCAGAGGAGTTTAATGATCTGAAGCGAGGTGCTTTTGCAGTGTTGTCCACTTTGGACTCTGGCTTCTCTTTGAGTGATATTGGATCGGTTCGAGCTCTTAGGCGACCTAAAACACCATCTGATAAGACGTCGGATGATGCTATACTGAATGAGAATCTGGTGCAATCTGCATGAGCTCCTGCATCTGTGCAGCAGCGTGCTCATCTGTCAGATATGGTACTACTGCTCGTTACGCTTCGCTCTCCAACAATTGCTCGTTCTGTCATCAGTGCTAAGATCAAGAAGGGTAAACTGCACATAACTATGATTCATGATCACCTACTGGATGGAGTTAAGACCGTCGACTCGCTTACACCTGCTCCGATCAATATTAATGAGTATCTCCCTTCATCACTTTATCAACTGAAGCTCCGAGTGCTCTCTAAGGCAAAGGATAAGAGGTACAATTTCATCACTTTTGTGAGAGATGGAAGGCTGTATGTGCGTAAGGAGAGGAGTGATGTACCAGTTAAGATCACTTCTGATGCTGATTTGGAGGCTTTTTTATTGAAGATTTCGCCTATACCAGCCGAGACTGAGACGACCTCTTAGGCTGTGGTGTTGAGGTAAGTCCATTCTCTATTCCTTCCCAGCCTAACACTTTACTCTCTACTAACGGAACAGCCTCTTCTTCCAATTATAATTGTTGCACTGCTAAGAACGGTCTGAGGGTCTGTCATTTCAATGCTAACTCTATTAGAGCACACATTGGGATGATTAGACTCTTCTTGGCTTCTCGCCCCTATTTTCACGTGATAGCTGTAACTGAGACCAAATTGGGCCATATTGTTGGTGATTTTCTGATTGTCTTGGATGAATATGTGCTTTATAGGCGGGATCGTAACACTAGAGGCGGTGGTGTTGCACTATTTATTCATAAGTCACTTACTTCTGTGTGTCTTTGTTCTTCTACAGGTAGCTGGAGTGGTAAGCCCGGTTTACCAGAATATCTCTTTTGTGAAGTCAATTCTTCTGACTTGGCTTCGCCTATCTTTGTTGGTGTGGTTTACAGGCCTCCACATGCTCCATTCTTGGCTAATACTGAATTTATACCAGACTTAACATCTTTTATTCATAACTATAGCACGAAGGTAATCTTAGGTGATTTTAATACCAATTTATGTGTTGATACTGATGACACCATATTTCTTAAGAGCCTGATTAAAGAAAATGCTCCCTTTCTGTACCATATGGTCCAACGCATCATACTTCTTCGTCTGATACATGGCTTGACCTTTGCCTTGTTGATTCAAATGATCTTGTACTTGACTACTGGAAGACTGACGTTCCATTCATCGACGGACATGACTTTATCGCTGCTACTGTCAAGTCTTCTCTCTCTTAACCTCTACTTAATGATTTCACTTATCGTGATTATGGTTCGGCTGATGGTGCTGTTCTTCTTAATTACTTCTTCGCTCTTAATTGTGCAATCTGTGATGGTGATTCTCCCTTGTCGACTCGTCTGGAGTGCCTTTATGGCCATCTTAATGTAGCGACTGCACTGTATGTGCCTTTAAAGAGAGTCCGGCAGGGTGGAAGTCGTCGTCCCTGGTACACCTCTGAGCATCATCATCTGATTCGAGAGAAAGATAGACTATACCGACGCTACAAACGATCTCGACTGTACGCTGATTTACTGTGCTACAGAGCTGCTCGTGATCAGGCTCATGAGCGCATTAAATCGGCGAAGCTCCTTTACTACTATGACAGACTATCTGAAATGACGGACTCTCGACAGATATGGAAGGAGCTCAGGAATCTTGGTGTGTGTTCTAGTGGTGGTAGCTCAGGTCACTCTTTTTCTGTTGATGAACTTAATCGGCATTTTGGTGGAGTCGCGTTTGATCCCTTGGTACCTCCTATTTCTGAATTTATAGAGACTCTCTCTGAGGATGAATCTTTCAAACCAATGTTCAAATTCAATGATGTCACCTTAGAGGAGGTTAGAATGGCTATTAATCATTCTACTTCTCAAGCCAGGGGATTCGATGCGATTCCCCAATCTATTATTTATACTGTTTTTCCGATTATAGGGCCTATTCTGTGTCGTATTTATAATGACTCCCTGCGTGAGTGCCTTTTTCCTTCTTGTTGGAAGATCTCGTTGGTTACTGCAATCAACAAGGTCTCTTCCCCGCGCACCATGGGTGACATAAGGCCGATCTCACTACTGTCCTTCATGTCCAGGGTTCTTGAGCGTCTTGTATATGATCAACTGTATTGTTACTTGACTACTAGGCAACTACTTGACGAACATCAGACCGGCTTTAGGACTGGACATAGTACTCAGACCGCACTTCTTAAACTGACCGAGGACATTAGACTTAATATGGACCGACGCTACGTAACTATGCTCCTGTTATTTGACTTCAGCAAAGCATTTGACACGGTCTGTCACACCACTTTACTCCGCAAGCTGTGTTCTCTAGATATATCGCAGACTGTTGTTAGATGGTTTGGTTCTTATTTGTCTGATCGTCGTCAGGCTGTAATTGATGCTGCTGGTAATCAATCAGATCTTGATTTAAGGCTTCAGAGGGTTATTAACTCTGACGTGCGTTACATTTATGGTGTAGATAGGCGCGAACATATCTCTGCTCACAGGTTCTCTTTGGGCTGGTTATCCACAACGGGTCGTAGAGATTACTTCACTGCCACATTCCTGTACAAAACATTTTCATCACGTTCACCTTCCTATCTACTTTCCAGGTACCTGTGGAGCCAGCCTGAGGGGTGATGTGAGGCCATTGGCCATTCCTTTCGCATCTACAGAATATTACCAAAGGTCATTCCTGATCGCTTTATCGCGGTTATGGAATGATCTTCCTGCAGCATTGAGAAGCTTACCCTCACTGTCACTGTTCAAGTCTGCCTCATTTTCCCACTTCCTATCCTTAGAGCGTGGACCTCTGCCTTAATAATAATTTTTATTAATAATTTATATTTTATTTTTGTTTTTATTTTCATTTTTATTTTTATCTTTTATTTTCATTGAATTTATACTAATACTCATATGTTTGAAAAATTTTTTTTTTCTCACGAGATTTTTTTCTCTCTATTGTATTTTTATTTTTTTATTTTTTGCTGTTTGTATTATTGACTGCTTTATAACTCTCTCTCTCTCTTTGTTCTCATCATCTCTCTCTCTCTCTCTCTCTCTCTCTCTCTCTCTCTCTCTCTCTCTCTCTCTCTCTCTCTCTCTCTCTCTCTCTCTCTCTCTCTCTCTCTCTCTCTCACACACGTTTTTTCTTGCTCCGCTTATTTGGACTATTGAAACTGCATTTTTTTGCCTGCGGGCTTTTTGTTTCAGACCCACTGCAAGCCAAAAATGCAGAGATTCATTTAATATATTAATCAAGGCATTTTGGAGTCTCTGTTACTTATTATTAATCATTTCTTCTAAACGGATCTTCTTTGAGGTTAGCCACGTGTTTCGGATTTTGAGGTTATTTTTTTGTGCTGCATTACCATCTGATTACCATCGGAGCGACGAGTCTACATTATCCGGAGCGTACACTGTTGGTACTTTCTTCACTCACCACCAATTTTTGTCGCTGAGTATACTGTTGCTGCAAGGTGAGTTTCCATTGTATAATGTCGAACTGTGTGCTCTTCGATTATGGTGCTTTGCTCTGCTTGTAATTTGCCTATTGCAAGATTAGATACTTCTTTACTTTGTACTAATTGTACGTCTATCTATCACACTAGGTGCTGTGATAGTACGTGGTTCATCTCTAGTAGTTTAATTGTTTGTTGTAAAGGCGAGAGATTAAGAAAGAGCAAACATACCGACATGGGTGTACGTTCGGCCGATACGGAAGATATAGTCTCTCCGCCTCCTCAGCCAATCGATATTAATTCATCCAATCAACGGTCTCTCAAGAGGGGCGTGGTTTCACCGCTCCACCCACTAGAGCCTTCTCCTCGTCGACGCTGTTGTTCTGATACTGGCTCCTCTCCTTCATCCGTAGATAGCTGTATTGCTGTGGGCGGCAACTTGACGCAAGGCGCTATCTCTTTCTTAGTACGATTGGATTCAGCTGAGCCTCCTTGTTCGTACGACATGCCTACTGATGATTCTTCTTCCGTTGATCCAAAGATTGTTCCAGAGTGGTTTAAGCCGTTTGCTAGTGATATGAACAATAAACTTGATCAACAAATCTCTGTTGGTAGTCAGTTGTTGTCGGAGGTTGGTGCTCTTAGGACTGAGGTGAGTGAGGTCAGACAGGCTTTTGCTGATCTTGAGAGGCGTTACCAGGCTCTCTCTGATCGTCTAGATGAGCATATTTCTTCATGCTCTACGGTTGCTCCCTCTATTTTGCACGATTCCTACGAAGTGCTCTTCACAGGGATTCCTCTTTCTGTAACCCTCAGCAATGAAGAAATTGTCAAAGTTATCTTGGGGGCTCTTGGGCTTGGTAATAAGGAGACTTTTCTTCTGAATACTCGTGAGTGGCTTCCCCCTTTGCCTGTTGAGATTGAACAGCTTGGTGGTTCTCAACTTAGAAATTTTCGCTCATTTGTGGGCAAATTCAGTTCTGATGCGGTTCGAGATTGTATCATTGAGGCATCGCCTAAATTACAAAATTTCTCTGTTTCAAGATTGTTTAATGTCGAAGGTAATAGCAAAGTTTTCGTCCGGCCAATTTGGCCAAAGCCAGTTTACTTACTTCTTAAAAAAGCTTTGGCTGTTTACAAAGATCTTAACTACCTTCGTCCTGTTGTTCGTAATCTTGTTGTCTGTATGCGTCCTACCAGAGATTCCGTCTTGGTACCTATAACTAATGAGGCTCAATTGGCAACCTTAAAGCCTTTAGCTAAAAAATAGGGACTTCTTGACTCCCTTGCAATGAGCAAAAGCTCACACTCTAATGTTTTAACCAGATTTATCTCAGATGATTCGTCTTTTCTAAACTCCAATTTCAATCCTACTTTAAACTCCATTTCTCTTATTGAAACTCCAAAGATCAAAGGAACTGAGTTTTTCCAGGATATTAAAATTGCTCATGCAAATGTCATAAATTAAAAACTAATTAAAAACTCATTTTTCTATTGTTGAGTCTTATATAACAGATAATATGATCGACATTTTTGCAGTCACTGAAACGTTCCTAACTGAACTTGATGATAGTTCAATTATTTCTGTTAATCATTACAATTTTTATAGGTTAGACAGAGTGGACAAAGTCGGTGGAGGTGTTGGTTTTTATACACGTGACTTCCTAAGAGTTAACATCTTATCCCATTCTGATCCTTTATTCAACAACACTGCTGAATTCATCATTGCTGAAATTTCGATTGATTCTGAAAAACTTCTTTTTGCAGTTGTATACTTGCGGCCTAAGGCCCTTTTTCCAGATGAATTCTTTGAATCTCTCTCTAACATGCTTCCTTCATACAAAAATGTAGTTATAACAGGAGATTTTAATATTAATCTTATGAACAGCAATTATGCTGCTGATACTTTTCGCTCTACTGTTGATTCTTTTGCTCTTTTCCTTGTTCCCTCTGAGCCCACACATCATACTCTTACTGCAGAGTATTCCTCTCACACATGGATTGACTTATTCATTATTAATGATGAAAGTTCATTGCAGTCTTATAATAAGTCATCTGCTCCATTCATTGCGGGTCATGACGTTATTAGTATATCGTTCAGAGCATTTAAACCTCAGAATACAAGTAGAAATTTTTTGTTTAGAGATTTAAAAAATTTAAACTGTGATATCCTAAATAATCTGGTTTCACAAAATCTCTCAATTAATTCACAAGGGAGCCATAGTCTTTCAGACTGTAACCTTAACTCTTCTCATATTGATAATCTAGCTTTCAAGTTGTCATCTGTCCTTGTTTCGTCCTTTGATATATGTTCTCCACTTAAATCTTGTCAGCTTAATATTAGGAAGAAACCTTGGGTTTCTGCTGATATTCGTAAAAAGATGCATGAACGTGATCGTGCTTATAAAGCTGCAGCTCTTTCTGACTCCTCACTCGCTATTGCTCGCTATAGACGTCTTAGGGGTGAGGTTTCAAATTCTTTGGATACAGCCAAAAACACATATATAGCTAATCGGTTATCTTCTTCTGTAAACTCGGCTAACCGCTGGTCGATTCTTCATAAAATTGGACTTTTAAATAAAGTTCTACCATCACCACTCCAGTACTTTTCATCCAGGGCCCTTTTGACTCATTACACAGCTATCTCATCGCTTTCTTCTCCTCTTAATAACAATGAGATAAACGAGGTACTTGCTATCCCTCTTCGACATGATTTGCCAACTTTCGAGTTTACACAGGTTGATCAATCGTCGGTCAAATCGATAATTAATATTGCTTCGTCCAAATCAGTTGGACCTGATGGCTTATCAGCTGACATGTTAAAGTTTTCTCAGGACTCACTTGTTCCTCATTTGACCGACTTGATAAACCTGTCCTTAGCATCTGGGTCCTTTCCTGCTTCTTGGAAGCGCGCTTATTTCTTACCATTGGCTAAGTCATCTAAGCTTAAATCTCTGTCTCATACCCGTCCCATAGCTAAACTATGTGAGATTTCCAAGGTCTTGGAAAGGGTTGTTCATACTCAGCTTTATACTCACATTGAGTCACACTCTTTACTTAATAACTTGCAAACTGGTTTCCGTAAATCGAGCAGTACGCAGACAGCTCTTTTGAAACTCCTAGAAGATACTCGTTTGGCCATTGACAAAAGAATGATTACTTTACTACTTTTGTTCGATTTTTCAAAGGCGTTTGATACGGTGCCTCATGCAAGGCTCCTTCGTAAGCTTCGCTCTGTTAACTGCTCTGATGCGGTTATCTATTGGTTTGCATCCTATCTACGAGACAGAAGTTATGCTGTACCGGATGCGGGAGGTGCTGTTGGTGATTGGATGTCTTGTTCGGCTGGTGTTCCTCAGGGTAGTGTGTTGGGACCTCTGATTTTTTCTGTTTATATCAATGACCTACCCCTGGTCCTAAATAATGCCCAGCACATTCTGTTTGCTGATGACCTTCAGGTTTACCATTCATTTCTTCCTTCTATGCTAAATGAGGAAATTTCCTTTCTTAATCATGAGGTAGCTTCTGTGGTGAAATGGGCTAAAGACAACCATCTAACACTAAATCCATCTAAAATGCAAGCAGTTTTCTTGGGTAGTGAGCAGTACATAGCTAGGATTGATTCTTCGACCTGTCCTTCTATATTTGTAAATAATCCAATTCCTTATTCTAGTGTTGTGAAAAATCTTGGTGTTTGGATTACTAGCACCCTAAATTGGAACAAACAGGTTAATTCAGTCATAGGTCGGATCTATGGTACTTTACAGTCACTTAAATTTCACAAACACGCTTTGTCCAAATGTCTGAGAAAGGAATTGGTTGAGGCTCTTATTTTTCCTATTATTGATTACTGTTGCATTATCTATGATGATATTCCGCAAACCCTAAATATTAAACTCCACAGAGCTTTAAATGCAGCTGTAAGGTTTGTCTTTGGCAATATAGGGAGAGGGTTACTCCCTTTCGTCTTGGACTGGGGTGGCTGTCTGTTCAAAACAGACGGTTATATTTCAAGGCAACGTTAGCTCACTCTGTCACGTACCAAAATCCATCTTATTTGGCTTCTAAATTTCGTCGTGCCAACATTGACACAATTGTCAGATCTTCTTCAAGACTTCCACAAAGACTTTTGATTTGTCCAGTCGTTCGTACTGCAGCGATGTTAAATTCTTTTGTGTATTCTTCATCTACATTTATCAATAATAATGTCAATTTATTTGTTGATTTTGAAGCAGGGCGGACACAGGTCATAAAGCATCACCTGTATGTTAGACTCCTTGGTGAAGAGCGCACTGAGTGGCATAATGCAATGGTTACTCGATGAGGATTTTCAAACATGAATTTACTAATTTTACTTGCAGTATACGCTTATCAGTGCTGACTTGAGGTGTGGATAAATAAATAGATCAAGAACTATGTTATCTATATAACACATTAAATACTACATAACTGAATTATTACCAGTCATTATTTTTGTGTTATATTCATTTACATATTTTATTTTATTTTGTTATCTATTGTTATCTACCGAATGCTTACTATCTACTTACTGATATAATTATAATTATCTTATGTTGTTTATTATCACTACGTTATCATGTATTTTTTTAATTTTTAATATTTGTAATCTCTCTGTAGTTTAAATGGGTCATACGGGGTTATACCCCACGACCTGAAATAAAGTGCTCAATCAATCAATCAATCAATCTTGGCATTAATGTTTCCGTGCAGTACGCATTTTAAATTAATGTGTGCTCACGGTGGTACGTATATTTCCTGTATTTGGCCTTATTCTGCATCGATATTTTTTGCAATCGTTAATCTTAATTATACATTTTGAGTTTACATTTGCGATGTTTATACAATCAGCTGTGCTCCAAATTTCATGGTCAAAAGCGAACGAAACGCCACTTTTTTATGCTGCATTTCCACCTACTGATAATTACTTGATGCTCGATTTATTGTGTGCTGGCTGCCGCACTGAGAGAAAATTCTTGCCGATAGAACATTTAGTTTTCGTATCTAAACACTTGCGTCAATCATAAGGTTGCATCTCCACTCGCTGACACTTTACCTAGTGATGAATCACTGTGAGCAGATTATTATTATACTGAAGGCTCAACTGTTCCCGTGCAGTGCGCATTAATATTAATGCGCACTCACGGTGGTACGTATTCAACTATATTTATAAGTCAAACATTTTATGCAGTTTTTATATAAAATCTATATGATATTTTCATGTAGCCGCACGTGTTTGGGGTTGACTCTTGAGAGGAGCTATAAGCTGGAATTGTCGACAGCAGCACCATTTTTCGCATCAAGAAGTTCATAGTTTCCTACATCACCAACTCTAGCAGCGAAGTACTCAGCTTCACTTTAGAACCAATCCATCATTAGCTAAACTTTATTTCAACTACGAACTTATTTCTGATTCGTACTGCGCACTGTCAGCTGCCCTTGCAACTGTGATTTGCCTGGTAAGTACTATTTGCTATGCCGATTTTTAGCGTTCGTCATTGATGGGTCGAGTGTGTGCGTGCTGTGGGTTATCTTTGGACAGGTCATCATCCACTATACTTTGCTCACGGTGCAGTTCTATTTTTCACGTGGATTGCTGTTCTAATCACTGGTTTGTCTCGTCTACTCGTATCATCTGTAATAACTGTATAGATATTTCTGTTCGTAACGAAGCAGGCCTGCAGGGGTCTATTGTGCAGTCGATTAGTGACAGTACCGCCATTGCTGTTCCTTTGTGTGCTGTTTCTCAGTCTGAGACGCAATCATCTTTTCCTTTAACCAGTCAGGTCTCGACCAAGCGTGTGGCTTCTCTACTCTCTCCATCTACTGAGCCACTGCTGAGGCGGCGTTGTGCTGAGGCGACAACATCGTCAATCTCACACGCTGTTTCTAAAACAGCTGGAGTTTCTCTCTCTCCTGAGTCACCATCCGCTTGTCCTCATTTAAACGTTGCTCCTACTCCCAAAGATGTGTCTAACTTGAGTGAAATTCTAGAGGCGTTGAAAGAGCAACAGTTGGAACTTAATGCCCAACAAATAGCTACACTTAAGAAACAGGCCAATGAACATCATGAGGAGATTAAAAACGAATTAGCTTTGATTCGTGAGGAGCAGCATGATCTTCGTGCTCTGCTTAAGCAGCATGAGGCTGAAATCAATGCCATCAAGTCGGACCTGGCTCTTATTCATAATGCTACTCAAACAGATGAGTGTAAGATTCTTATTTCAGGCATTCCTTTGTCGGCTACTGTACCTGATCGTGATGTTTTGAACACTGTTTTCAGTGCAATTGGCTTCCAATTTAGTTAGGCCGTCTCGTAAGTTTGTCTTTAAATGTATTTCTACTACCGTCAGAGACTCACTAGGAGAGTGTCACACCTCCGGATCACGGATTTTGCTCAAACTTCGGGATAAGTTTTCAGATGATAAAATATGGAAAAAGCTAAAGTTATAGTCATAAATACTCAATATTTCCCTAGTTACAGGCAATTAAAGAAAATCACTAAAAAAGTTACTATATTTTTAAACGCATATAGTTCTTTAGCATTGATAGCTACAAGCTTGAAACTTTTTTTAAATTAAAGCTGAGCTCAAATCCTTTCGAATTAGTAGTTATAGCATGTAAAAATATTATTTTTTCCCAAAGTTAGAGCGTGATAAACATTGGACCTGATTTTTCTTTTAAAAACATTAATTAATAATAAAAGCTGAAATTAGGTCCAATCCTTATTACGCTCTAACTTTGGGAAAAAATAATATTTTGATATGCTGTAACTACTATTTCGAAAGAATTTGAGCTCAGCTTTAATTTAAAAAAAGTTTCAAGCTTGTAGCTATCGACGCTAAAGAACTATATGCGTTTAAAAATCTAGTAACTTTTTTAGTGATTTTCTTTAATTGCCTGTAACTAGGGAAATATTGAGTATTTATGACTATAACTTTAGCTTTTTCCATATTTTATCATCTGAAAACTTATCCCGAAGTTTGAGCAAAATCCGTGATCCGGAGGTGTGACACTCTCCTAGTCAGTCATGGCTGCAGCTGCAAAATTGCGCTTTAAATCATGTTTTCAGCTTTTTGGTATGGGTAATGAGAAAGACAACGTATTTCTGAGAGCACTGTGGCCCAAGGAGACTTTTGAACTGCTCAAGTCTGCTCATACAATATCTCGTGAGAAAAACATCCCAAAACCATTCGTCAGGTCTCCAACAGTTTATATGAAGAGTTCTACGAAGGCCAAACCTCGTGCCATCCATACTGTAGCTGATCTTGCTTTTTTTAATAATCTTCAAAAAAACTGACGGTGTCTAAGGTCTCATGTGACTGATTATAGTTCTAATTTTAATGCTTCATTTCTGAGAAATAGTCTCAATACTGATCGTGGTCCTAACGCAGTAATTACTGCTCCTGTGTTAACTAAGCGCAAGGACAATCTACTTGCTGCACATATTAATGTAAATAGACTAAGGTCACACTTCAATTTAGTTGAGGCACAATGTCTCGACAAAGGCTACGATCTTTTAGCTCTATCTGAAACTTTTCTGTCAGCACTTGATGATGAATCCATTTTATCAATTGCTGGTTATAATCTATTTCGATTGGACAGGGTTGGTAGGGAGGGGGGTGGCGTTGCGACATACATTCGTGAGAAATACAAGGTTACAGTTCTGCATCATTCTGACTCTACTTTTAAAAATGAGCCTGAGTACTTGATGCTTGACATTGAGGTGTTCAATGAAAGGCTTCTTTTTGCCGTCATCTATGCCCGTCCCAAGGCTACTTGCCCTGCAGATTTCTTTAATGTTTTGTCTGGCCTCAGCAGCAAATACAGAAATATTCTTATCACAGGTGATTTCAATGCAAATTTACTCGTTACTAATCATGCCTCAACGTTTCTCAGAGGCAGTGTCGAGACGCTTTCTCTTCATATCGTTCCTTCGGAGCCGACGCATCATGTCATTTCCGAGAGTTATATTTCACATACTTGACAAGACTTATTCATTGTTAGTGATGCTGATTCAGTGCTGTCCTACTCAAAATCTGAGGCGCCATTTATAGGGGGTCACGACTTGATTGAGCTGCAACTAAAGGTCTCCAAACTTCTTAGCACTCCGAAGAAGTTTTATGCTCGTAGGCTGGGTTCTGTGAACACTGAATCTCTTAACACTTTTCTTACGAATTCCCTTGAGGCTAGCTCACATGAGACCAATTGTTTTGTTCTAAGTAATTTAAGTAATTCTGTGTTGTCTTCTTCTCTAGCTATTTCTGGTTCTACCAGTTTAAGTTCTAATCTTGATGTACAGGTTGATGTTTTGTCCAAATCTATTATAGATGCTTTTGACAGGTATGCTCCACTTAAGCTGAATGTTATTCGACCTCGTAGCAAGCCATGGGTTTCTCATGATATAAGGCTCATGATGAAAAAGCGTGACCGAGCTTATCGTTGGGCTACGAGAACTGGCTGCGACGAGGACATTCGGAGATATAGGTCTCTGAGAAGCGAAATTTCTAACAGTCTAGACACTGCCAAAATCAACTACATTTCGTCTCAGTTGAATGCCCCCACTGATGCCAAGGGAAAGTGGTCCTCACTTCACAAGCTTAGTCTGGCTAGGAGCTGCCTTCACCTCTGCAGTACCTTTCTTCAGAGACTTTGCTAAAGCACTACTCTTCTGTTGCTAGTGGCTGCCTTTCGTTGACTCGCCAGAGACATCGATGAGATATTGAGCATATCCCTGTCAGGCCATCGGCCAATTTTTGATTTTCACATGGTTGATGTCAATAAAATTAATGGCTTCATAGTTTCTGCTTCTTCTAAGTCTTCAGGGTGTGATGGTATTTCCGTGAATATGCTTAAGATTGCTACACCCTCTATTCTTGAACCATTGACGGAGCTTGTGAATGTCCGCCTTTTCTTGCTTTCCAACAAATTGGAAAAGAGCTTTCATATTACCATTGAAAAAGTCTAAATCTGTTTCTTCACCAGATCAAACCCGATCTATTGCTAGACTTTGCGAGATTTCCAAGGTTCTTGAAAGGGTTGTTCACGAGCAGCTTTCACGATTTCTTGAGACAAATAATTTATTGAACGATCACCAGTCTGGCTTCAGACCGGGGCACAACACCCAGACAGCTCTTCTCAATATTCTGGAAAATGTTAGGCTGGCCATTGATAGGAGAAGGGTCACTGCTCTTCTTCTGTTTGACTTCTCCAAGGCTTTTGATATGGTGCCTCATAGACGGCTCCTCTTTAAACTCTGTGGTTTCAACTGTTCTGACGGTGTAATAAAGTGGTTCGCCTCCTATCCTCGAGGTAGATCGCAGTCTATAGAAAAGCTGGATCGTGATGCTACGCAACTCTGGATGAGTATTAATTCTGGTGTTCCACAGGGTAGTGTCTTAGGCCCACTGTTATTTTCTATATTTATTAATGATCTGCCTAAAGTTTTGAAGTATTCAAAGTACATGTTGTACGCGGATGACCTACAAATTTATCGTTCGTTTTTTCCTTGTGACATAGAGGAGAAAATTTCCGTTATCAATTGTGATGTTGGGGCCATTGTCGAATGGGCATCAGTCAATGGTCTCAAACTTAATGCCCTTAAAACTCAAGTTATCATTCTCGGTAGTGAGCAGTTCATCTCTAGGCTTAATGCATCTCAAGTGTAGCTTATGGTTGAATCAGACTCTCAACTGGGAGAGGCAAGTAATTGCTACTGTTGGTAGAGTGCATGGAGTGCTTCATTCGTTAAGGTTTTATAGGCGCTCGCTTTCGAAGAAGCTCAGGAAGAGCCTTGTGGAATCGCTGATTTTTCCCCACTTCGACTACGCCTGTGTAGTCTATAACGATCTTTTCAATTATCAAAACTTAAAACTTCATAGGGCCCTCAATGCCTGTGTGAGGTTCGTTTATGGTAACATAGCTTTTCGAGAATGTGTGACTCCCTATAGGCTTAACCTCGGCTGGCTCTCAGTCCTATCGAGGAGAAAGTATTTCACTATTTCGTTGGCATATTCTGTCATTTCTGGTCGCAGTCTGACTTTCTTGGCAAATCGGTTCGTCAAAGTTGACACTGGCTCTGACATACGTTCTTCTATACGTAGGCCACCTAGAGTTCTCCTCTGTCCACCCGTTCGTACGAGTGCCTTGCAGAACTCATTTACACATCTTACTTCAAATTTCATTAATGAACTAGGTTCTGCGGCTATACTCCAATATCTTTTGAGGTGGGTTCTATTAGAGTGGTTCAAAAGCACGCATTCGACTGGTTAATCGATGGAGAGTGCGGGGATTGGCATAGGGAAGCAGCTGCTCTAGACTAAGCCCTAGTTGCTGTGGGATTACCAGCTGGCGTATGCAATTAAACTTAATTTTATTAAAATCTATTTTTTGTTAAATCTTAAATTTTACATAAGTTTTTCTTAATTATTTTTCATTGTTTTTCAATTTAGAAATTTCGATGTTCACTGTTTTAATTACATTAGTTTATTTTTAATTTAATTCTTTGTATTGTACTTGTTGAATCATACGGGGTACTACCCCATGATTAATAAAATTTTTGTCAAATCAAATCAAATCAAATCTCCTCTCTCTCTCTCTCTCTCTCTCTCTCTCTCTCTCTCTCTCTCTCTCTCTTGCTCACTCTATTGTTTCGTATCAAAAGCCAAGCTATCTGGCTGCTAAATTCGATAGGGTAAACATTGATACAGTTGTTCGAACTTCGACTAGACTACCAACTAGACTTCTCATTTGCCCCGTTGTTCGAACTGCTGCTATGCTACATTCTTTCGTCTACACGGCATCTAGCTTTATTAATGTTAATACCTCCTTATTCGCTAGTTTTGAACTAGGACAAACACAGTCCATTAAGGCTAAGCTGTACAACAAATTCTTGCTTGAGGAGCGCACTGAGTGGTTGGGCGAGACAGAGGGTCAATGAGTGTATTTGCATATTATGGTACACTTTACTACACACTTTGTTCTGTAGACCTCCAACGGTTTAATCATTGTGTAACTTGTTGTTCAGATGAGTGCAGTTTTAATAAAGTGTAACAAACTTATACTTTTAAAATCATAATTTTTAATTGTACTTTTATCACAGAGAGAGAAATCTCAATTGAATATAATCAAATTTATTACTATTATTCTTGCTTGATATATTTGCATTTTATGTTATTTTGTAATCAACATTATGTATTACTTTTGGGTCATACGGGGTTGAACCCCATGATCTGTAATAAATATGAATCAATCAATCAATCAATCTCTCTCTCTCGTATGCATACTATAGTTTATCCTTTTTTGTTTACCAGTCACATGCATCGACTCTCTCTGTCTGATATGTATTACAAACTGTGTACAAACAATATTTATTTGTTATAAAGTATTAAAATATAAAATAAACGATTGATTGTGCTGTTTAATTAGTTTTATTTCTATGGATTATAATTTGTAGTGTATTATAATAAAAGTGATATATTTATGGATTATTTAAATGAATTATCATCAGTGGCAGTGGGGCAGACAGAGAGTGCGCATGCTTGGTGGATAGTATTAGATAATTCTTCGCAATACTTTTTTATTTATTGATTTTTCATCAATAAATGAATCATCACGAACTTTAAGTTGTACGTGTTTTTAGCCCAACATGAAAAATTTTTATTTACTATTTTTCATGGTATCATTTTTGCACTTCTAAAATCTTCTGATTTTGCAATTTTACGATATTGTCAGGCTCAAGGGGTTTTCTAGTCATTTGTTTAAATTTAAGTTGCAGCAGATCACAATCGATATCATTTCTTTTCAAACATTTTCCATCACGTCCATATTTTTTCAAACATTCACTGAATAAATAATTTTTATGAATACTAGGGGGCAAGCGCGCCAACCCCCATCTTGATTCTATAACATTGAAATAAATATTCAAGAATTTGCAATTTTTTAAATAATTTTTATTTAAAATACTAAATAATTTTAATTTTTAAATAGTTCTTTTAAAGTTGATGTCTAATGATCCTTTAATGAAACTAATCATCTACACAAATTTCTACAAATGTATTTGCAGAAAAAATAATTTTGATTTTTACATTATTATTATTATTTTTATTTTTATTTCAACCCATCCCGGAGAAGGTTTTCCTAAAAGGGATTTACCCCACGGGGTTTGATCACAGGTTTTCCCTTCTCCACAGGCATAATCCTGGGCAAATGCGGAAAGGGGTGGGAATAAGGGGAGAAAACTTGGAAAGAAAATGAATGAATACGTAGATTATTATAAAAAAAAAGAATACTTACGTTGACTGTAAAATAATGAATTAAAAAATAGTTCTATCAGTCTATAATTCTATCAATCAAACGCTGCTTTTTTCCTTTTTTTTTGAATTGATGTTTTAATGTTTTTTATTTTAAAAAATTTTTTATTGACGTTTCAATGTAAATAGTATAACATTTTTTTTTATATCTATTTTTTCTATCATATAAAACTTTTTTAACTTTATTTAAAAATTTTATGAAATTTATTTCTCATTTATTGAATTTTTATTATCCATTAAGACCTATCAAAAATCTCTGTGGCTTCACAATAATCCTAAATACAAATCGTCCAAAAATGCAATCAATTATCTTTCGGTGTATTAAAAAAAAAGTTATTGAATGCAACACAATTGAAAAATTACCTCATGTATATGATATTTAACCAACTTAATTATATAATTTTTAAAATTTCTTTATGAAATTCATGTAAATCATTTCTACTTGCAAAATTTATATCCTTCATTTGAACAATAATTCGTCAGTTAATTCAAGCGAACTGTTTAATTTACTAACTAAAATAGAATCTTAATTTTAAATCTTCAAAAAATAAAGTAGAATTAAATTAAAATACTTGACATGATTGTTTTTAACACTTCCTGGTAGAAATGTGATCATAAAAATTTAAGGTTATTAGTAATAATAATGCCAAAGAAATGGCCATAAAATGTTAAAAAAAGCGTTTCCATTTCTACTGGTCATCAAATGGTAATACAAAGCGTTTAAATTTCTACCAGGGTTGTTAAAATTTTTAAAAGTAAAATAACGTAACTTTTTTCTACGCACAAGTTGTATCTTATTACACATATGCATAAGATAAACATTTCATATAATCTTAACAATAAATCATAAGAAAAAATTTTTTTCTCACAAAATAAAAATTTAGCAGAATTCAAACAAAAATTTACCTGAAATTGTTTAAAATTAATTTAAATTCAACTAACTCTCAGCTGACGTTTAGTTAATTTCTATCTAAATTTTGTATAAATTCAGCTAATTTTAATATTAAATTCAACTAATATTTATCTAATTTTATTTGACTTCAGCTAACTTTTAAGTAACTTTTAGCTAAATTCTAGCTAAATTCTAACTGAATTCAACGCTGTAATGAGGGTCGAAAAATAAGGGTCCACAAATGAGGGGCATATTTCTGAAGGCGACAGCGGCGATATATTTTTCATCATATAGGGAGATTTAATAACTTTCAGCTATAATTAAGTTCAATTTAGTTAGCTTTCAGCTAAAATAAAAATAAAATTAAATAACTTTTATCTAAATTTTAAGTAAATTTTAACTAAATTTACATCAATTTGAGTTGAAAGATAGCTAAATTTACATTAATTTTGAACTAAAATTAAGTTAAATTTATCTAAATTTCAGCTAAAATCAATGTTATGTTAGTTGACTTTTAGCTAAAATCAATGTTATATTAGCTGACTTTTAGCTAAAATTAAGTTAAATTTAACTGAATTTCAGCTAAAAATCTAGCTAAATAAATCCTTGAGTAATTTTTATACACAGCGGCAGCGACAGGGGCGGCAGTGGCAAAATCTTTTTATAATATAGAGAGATATATCGGGTTTCAAAAAATTTTATATTTATTATATAGCTAGCTTTTAGCTAAATTACAGCTAAATATATCTGAATTTCAGCTAACTCTTAGCTGATTTTCAACTAACTTTTAGCTAACTTTTAACTAACTTCTAGGTAACTGTTTGCTGACTTTTGCTTGCTTTCATCTAAATTATATCTAAATGTATCTAAATTTTAGTTGACTTTTAGCTGATTTGAGCTAAATTTTAGCTGAATTTTAGCTAAATGAAGGTTAAAAAATGAGGAGCCAAAAATGATGGGCATATTTCAGACGGCGACAACGGCTACAGCGGCGATATATTTTTAATAATACTAGGGAGCAAGCCACCTGCGTGCAAGCGCGCCAACCCCCACTTGACATGTAAAACTTTAAAACATAATTACTTTTAAAGATAAATACTTTTGTAATTTAATGATTAATTTTTTCTTTTTTTTTAACCCATTAACGGGCAAAACGAGAATTTCGCGCACGCAATTTCAAGTAAACGATCCGAATAGAAAATGGAGTTTATCCCCTTCCAGAGTCACTTCTATAGGGTTTTTGGGGTCACTCTTTCAGAATTTAAGATTAATTTTTCATGAAACCTTAGAGAATCCTATTATTTTTTAGTTTTTTTTTATAAAAAAGGCTGAATTTATTTAAACTTTTTTTTTTCGAAGTCGATTATTTTGTTGTTACTGCTTTCGAATAATCATATAACCACCAAAAATCGTGCAAAAAATGTCTGGTGTTTCTGAAAACATGGTTCTGGATGTTTTTTTCTGCTCTGGTTCTTAAAAAATAGCCATTTTCGTCCAGCGGTCTAATAAAAAATTTTGAGAATTTTTTACTCAAAAAGCAATTGTTTTACAAAATAATTTTATAGAACAAAAAATGCTTAGAATCAGTCAGAAAATATATGTGAATTTTTCTAGAATGTTTTGGGCCATTTTTAGAATTTTAGATTTTGATCATTTTTTGAAAAATCAAAAAATGGCCCAAAACATTATGGGAAAATGCACATATATTCTATGACTAATTTCAAGCATTTTTTGTTCTACAAAATGGTTCTGTTAAATTGTTTCTTTTTGACAATAGATTCTTCCTGTAATTTTGACACGATGATAATAGTTGTCTTTGCTTTGCATGCGGGTGGTGATTATCGAAGATTGTAACATTATTGTCCAATTGAATGTGATTTCATATATTCTTTCATTTGACACATATTTATGCAAAACATATTACAATGATTTAATTCTTTTAGTATTTACAGTTCGGAAATACTATTTTCTATTTCAACTTATTTTTCATTCATCATAAAGCTTTCATATTTTACGCTGTTATATAACTTGGCGAGCATCCCTTACTGATTTCAATATGCCTAAAAGAAAATCAGCTTCCTTGTCTAAAGCAACTTGTTTGATAAGGAAAAAGCATGTTCTTGAAATCCGAGAAAAGTCTTCAATATTTCGAAATGTGGAAAAATCTCAAGATTTTTATGAGGATAATACATCTGAATCCGATTCACATTGTTCTGAAGGCTTGAATTCTGAAGTTTCTGATAAAAACGAAAATACTGATTCAAACTCTGAAAATGACGAAAGTGATTTTAAATGGATTTATCCTGCAAATTCTTACAAAAAAATTTCTGAAGATTATAATAATTCACAAAAGAAGTTAGAAGAAACTCATATATATGATTGGACTGATGGTGAAAGATTGTCTAATGATAGTTTTGTGAATGATATAAATTTAAAAAATGTGGACGCAAAAAAAATATCTATGAGTAGTATAACCGAATTATTTGAATTATTTTTTTCTACTGAACTAAAATTGTATATTATAGAAGCTATGCAAGAAAATGGTTTTGAAATTTCTTTAGGTGAATTTGAGGCATTTATTGGAATCATAATTTTCACAACTTACAATAAAAGAATGTCTCAAAGGGACTATTGGTCAGGTGATCCACATCTTAGAGCTGAAATAATAGCTAATATAATGGGTTATGAAAAATTCGAAAAAATAAAATCATCACTGAAGTACTGCAAGTCTAACGATATAAATCATGATGATAAAATCTGGCGTGTGAACCCAGTGTTGCGTATATTTAGGAAAAATTGTCGTCAGTTTGGAGTTTTTTCTTCTGCATTATCTGTTGATGAAATGATGCTGAAATTTTACGGAAGGTCTTATTTGAGGCAGTTCATAAAAGAAAAACCAATTAGATTCGGGATTGAAATGTGGGCTTTATGTAGTTCAAATGGCTATCTTTGTGATTGTGATATTTATTGTGGGAAAAACTCTAACCAAAACAATGTTTTGAGTAACATTGCCATGGGTAGTCGCGTCGTAGTTGAAATGTTGCAAGTTCTTCTTCAAACGGTAACTCCACGTAATTTAAGAAAATATCATGTTTATTTTGATAATTTGTTTACTTCTCCTGATTTATTAATTCATTTTTAATTTTTTTTTTTTAGAAACTTGGATTACGCACCACAGGAACAGTGAGACAAAATAGGGTTACCGTGAATAATGAAATTTCAAAGAAATCTGAGAGAGGAAGCTACAAAGTACTACACGACAAAAATAGTGGTATAAATTTTGTCACGATCATGGATTCAAAACCAGTTTCCATTCTATCTACAGCAGCTGGAGTAACTCCGCAAGATCCTGTTCAACGATATAGTAAAGAAAAAAAAGGCAAAGACAACCTCTTGTTTCCAAACGCTTTTTCTCTGTACAATATGTTTATGGGTGGCGTTGATTTACATGATCAACATTCTAATCACGTTTTGCCAATCATCAGATCGAAAAGATGGACATGGGTCATTTTTATTAGAATGATTCAGTCATCTATCACGAATGCTTTTGTTTTATATAACATAACGCATAACAAAAATCAGAAAATTGGAACTAAAAATATAGCATTGTGTGTAGCTAAAGAATATCTTAATAAAAAGAAATCTTTAAACCCACATACGCATAAGATAAAAGTAAAACCAATGAAGTATTGCTCCAGCGAAAACTGTAAGATAAGGACAACCAAATTCTGTGTTCAGTGTAAAAAATACTTTTGTAAGATGTGTTTGCAAAAAAATCTATGATATTATTGAATAACTTTATGAAAAACAAAGAACAAAAATTGTAAAAATAAAAAAAAAAGATAAAAATTGAAAATGTACAAAAAAATACGAAAAAAATTTAAAAATTGTAAAAACAAAAAAAATTATAAAATTGATAAAATACAAAAAAAAAAAAAAAAATGATTCGCGATGATCGTTTACCTCCACGCGGTGCGAATCGGACAACCTTTATGAAAATATATTTTTGAAGGGCAAAAAGACGATTTTGTGAGTTCTGGTACATGTACCTATGGTGGTCCCATAGACCGATTGGTCATTTTTTATCATTTTTCTGACAATTACTTTAGTATTTGTTTTGGGTATTTTTTCCAGTTCTTGTTATTACAAAATAGCTATATTCGTCCAGCAGTGTATCTAACAAAAAACTGATTTTTCAAAATATGGTCAGAATCAAAAATTCTAAAAATGGCTCAAAACATTCTAGGAAAATTCACATATATTTTTTGACTGATTCTAAGCATTTTTCGTTTGATAAAATTATTTTGTAAAACGATTGCTTTTTGAGTAAAAAATTCTCAAAATTTTTCATTATACCGCTGGACAAAAATTGCTATTTTTTAAGAACCAGAGCAGAAAAAAACATCCAGAACCATGTTTTCAGAAACACCAGACATTTTTTGCACGATTTTTGGTGGTTATATGATTATTCGAAAGCAGTAACAACAAAATAATCGACTTCGAAAAAAAAAAGTTTAAAAAAATTCAGCCTTTTTTATAAAAAAAACTAAAAAATAATAGGATTCTTCAAGGTTTCATGAAAAATTAATCTTTAATTCTGAAAGAGTGACCCCAAAAACCCTATAGAAGTGACTCTGGAAGGGAATAAACTCTATTTTCTATTCGGATCGTTTACTTGAAATTGCGTGCGCGAAATTCTGGTTTTGCCCGTTAATGGGTTAAAAACTGACATAATTTAATTCACCAATAATTTTTCTATTTAATTTAGAATATATTATTTTTATTTGCAAATAACTTAAATATTAAAATGTTTAATTTAAATTCACTGATAAATTGCAATCAATAATAAAATTAAAATACTTGAAACATTGTTTTATATTATTGCAAATAATAATACTTTTATTTTACATTTTGATTTACTTAAATCATTAGATGATTCTTGCTTAATAATTTTTCTTTAAAAAAGTTTTTAAAGCAAGCAAACATTAGAAAAAAAAATCTTTTTTCAATCGTAACAAAAAATGTATATAAGGAATATACATGTATTTATTTACATGTATATTTCTTATAAAAGAAAAAATTTTAATCAAATGATAATACTATACATTTTTTAATTTAACAAACAAATGTCAAAACAGACGTAATCGTATCTTTTGTTTTAATTAATATATATAATGTTTGACATTTTTTTTGACATTTGCTTCAAATAATTTAAAAGATCATTTAAGTTTGTGATAGCTGAAGAAATGGTAGCTGAAGAAGACCAGGAAGCAGAAGTAAGTAGTTATTTTAATTTTTTATAAAAAAAAATCTAAAAAAATATCAATCATATTTTTTTTTTATCAATTTAATAATTTTTTAATTTTAAAACTTTTAATTAACCTTTTTAATTTTCAGGGTATTGTATTGAATTTACATCCAATACAATATTCGATACAAGATGGAGAAGAAGTTGATGTTGACGAAGAAGTTGATGTAAATACATCTTCAGAATCTGGAGCGGACGAAGAAATTCGTCCGGTGGAAATTGCACAAGAGCCTCTTTGCCATGAGGAGACGTGGGAAATGCCCTTGTGCAATACAGTTTGCGAAATCTGCAATACATCTCTAGGGCATACGCCTCCCGCAGTACAAACATTCGTAAGTGTTTATAAATTTTTTTTTTATTATTTAAAATTTTATTTTTTAATATATATTTTTATTTTTTAGAATACTTTTCTAAACTGTTAGATGCACCATACATAACGATTGAAGTGATTGATGCAGTCTGGTAGAGCTTAAATTAAACATGGTATAAAAACGATTATATTAAATGAAACTTTAAAATTTTCTGATTATTTGCCAAAATTTAAAGTATTCAAATTAACAAAAAATATGAGAAATAATAATCAAGAATTTGGATAATTTTTATTAAATCTTGGCAACGGTATCATTTAAAATTTCAAAATACCAGAACACTGGAAAACAAACGATATCTGTACAAAAATTTATGGTGAATCTATTGATCCAAATGAAGATTTATCTGACAAAATCATTTTATCTTCTCATAACGAAAATATTTACAAATTAAATGATATTATTTTAAATAAATTAAATATTATACAAAAAGAATATTACAGTATAGATTATGGTAAACATAAAGGTCTTGTGTTGCGTAGTGAAATAGGAATTAAGTTAAAATATTTTTATTTAAGATGCTTATATTTTTTTTGAACAAATGTTTCTTTTAAGTTTCATATTTACTTAGTTGCTATATAATAAAATAAATATGTTTAGAATTTTTAATAGCTGCAGCCCTTCGCCAGATTTTGAAAGAGAATAACTTTCTTTAAAATATAATATAATAAACGTAAAACTTTTCATGTGTTGAAAGCAATACAGTGCTTTCTCTATAACAGAGCAAAAAATTGGAAAGAGACAAAAAAAAGGGTTTCTTATTTTTTCCAACACTAATTTCTTTCGAAAATTTATGAACAGGCAATTAACCATATTTTCGCACTCTGCGAGACATATGGATTTTATTGACTTGTTTGTAAGTTTTCTGAAAGTTGAAGAGTGGAAAAAGGATCCGCCTACTTAATAAGTCTCTACCAATAAAAATAAAATATAATAATTTTCTAAAATAGTGGGATAACTGGCCAAGGGATGCAGCGTCTCAAAAACAAAATTTTTAGTCAGATAATTTTAGACTCTCAAATAGAGAAGATACTTGTAGATTCTCAAATAGAGAACAACTGATCCTTCTTGATTCTCAAATAGAGAACAACGGAAATACTTTTTAGATTCTCAAATAGAGAATAACACAAGACATAACACTCAAATAGAGTGAACATACGCATTTTGTAATACTGTTTTAATCTTTGTAATATTTATATAATTAGTATATACATAAAGACATTGTAATTTTATAGTTAATTATTAAAAGTAGTAAAATTAAATAATTATATTTATTTATTTCAAACACCAAATAAAAAATAAAACATCAAAAACAGTTGCTTCGGATTAAGTTTCGAAGTAACCATAAAGTGCAGAAATATACCTACACTTTTTTCCATCTTGATCAAACAGAAACATATATTGAATTAAAATTTCCAACTGAGTATTTAAATTCTCTAAAATTTCCAAGTTTTCCATTACATAAATTGATACTCAAAAAATTTTCTATTCTTATGTTAATTAGAAATTTAAGTGTTAATGATGGATTATGTAATGGTACGAGATTGAAAATGTTTAAATTTAATATAAAAGCAGAAATTATAACAGAAAATAAAAAAAGTTCTATAGTTTTTAAACCTAGAATTATTTTGGACACAGGAGAATACACATCATTACCATTTATTTTGTATCGTAGACAATTCCTAATAGTTTTAGCTTTTACAATGACCATCAACAAATCTCAAGTACAAAGTTTTGAATCAGTTGGCATTTATTTATATAAACCATTATTTTCACACGGTCAATTATATGTAGCTATTTCTAGATCAAAAAATTCAAATAAAATTTTCATTCAAAATGAACAAAATAATAAAAATGAAATTAAAAATATTGTTTGGGGCGAAATTTTATAATTTTTTAAATAAAATTAAAAAAAAAAAATTTCATTGCATTTTATTACAATAATTATACTTTTATTTTTCATATATAAAAAGTTTTATTGCCAAAATTGCAAAGCTCGATTTGAAAATTATCAATCTTTAATAATTATCTCATAGAGTTTTCAAACATCGAAAACATTATTTAAGACATATATATGAACATATTAATAAAAATACATTTTCATGTAAAGTATGTTATAAAAAATTTTCAAGAAATTTCAATTTAAAAAGACATTAATGTACTCAAAAATGTCATAAAAATAACAATAACAAAATTAATAATACATGTAAATTATGTAATAAAATTTTCAATTATCGAAAAAATTATTTCAGACATACGAAAGAACACATTAATGAAACAAAATTTTCATGTACAATTTGTGGAAAAAATTTTAAAACAATTTTCAATCTGAACAGACATAAATGTTCAAAGATGAGAAGCTAAAAATGATGGGCATTTTTCAACATCAAGACATATACATGAACATATTAATAAAAATAAATTTTTATGTAAATTATGTAATAAAAAATTTTCAAGAAAAATTTAACAAATGTTTAAACTATTTTTAGCATAAATTTACTTATATTCATCAATTATTGAGCTTTTTGATACCTTTAATGTAGCTGTATGTAAATGTTTAAACTAATTTTAGGATAAATTTACTTATATTCATCAATTATTGAGCTTTTTGATACCTTTAATGTAGCTATATTTTTTAATCTATTTTTACAATTGCTATTCATTCATTTTTAAGCTTAGATTTAACTAGATTTTTCCATTATCGATTTTCAATAAATTTTATATTTATGATATAGCTGACTATTAGTTGATTCTAACTAAATTTCAACTAACTTTCAGCTAACTCTTAGCTGATTTTCAGCTAACTTTAAGCTAAATTCTAACTAACTAATAGGTAACTTTTTGCTGACTTTTAGTTTGCTTTCAGCTAAATCATAGCTAAATTCATCTAAATTTTAGCTGACTTTTAGCTGATTTCAGCTAAATTTTAGCTGAATTGTAGCTGAATTTTAGCTAAATTTTAGTTACATGAATGTTAAGAAGAGGTCGAACTATCTGTCTTCCTATAATAGTGTTTTTCATCATTTATGTAAAGACCATTGGCTGTAACACGAAAAAAATGGCAGCCCCCGCTAGATACTAGTATAATGGTTAAATTTTATAATAAGAACAAAATAATTTAATCATGTAGTTTCTGAATAATATGAGACCTACCAAAAAAGACAAGTTATATTTTAGATTTCCAGTAGGTCTCATATTATTAAAAAACCACGTGATAAAATTATTTTGTTCTTATTATAAAATTTACCTATTATATTAGTATCTAGCGGGGGCTGCCATTTTTTAGTGTTACAACCAATGGTGTTTATATAAATAATGAAAAACACTATTAGACAAGGAAAGATAGTTCGGCCTGCTCTTAAAAAATGAGGGGCATATTTCTGACGGCTGCAGCGGTGATATATTTTTAATAATATAGAGAGATAGAGAGAAATGTGTTTGTTGACTGCATTTCTTGCAAAGGACAGCTAACTTGAACTATTGTGTTTTTTGGAGTTAGAATCAATTTTTTTTATCTATCCTAAACAATTTTCGAATGGGAAAGCAGAAATTTGTAATAATGAACCTTGTGTATGTTTTACATTATCTGATGTATAAATTAAATTATGACAATTAATTACTTAAAAATCGTTCCCGCATATTAATGGCATTAACTCAAAAAACTTCCTTAGTAAAGAATTTGCATATTCTGCATACATCACGGCTTGATTGACATTAAAAAGAATTCTACTTGCTACCAATAAAAGTAGTAAATGATTGTATTTATTATTGGATATAAATTTTTTTAATAAAAATGGTCCAGCATACAAACAAAGAAATCTATATTGTGATGCCTTCCAGTGACTTAACTCATTGAGGTTAAAGGACTTTTGAAATTCAAGAGTTATTCTTTGTCCTACACCTTTTAATAAATCATCCAATTCAGTTTTTTGTTGTCTATTCAACTTAGATTTACTACTTGAATTTGTAAATTTATCCATTAATGTTTTTATAACACCTAAATGAAATAAATGCATGGAATCTAAAAAATACTTGTTTAACTGAATCAAAATTTGGTATTTTAATTAAAGGTGAAGTTGACTTATGAGATTCTGGATGAGTTTTATTATTAAATGATATTTTTGTTCTCCATTCACAATTCATATAATTGTAGACACGTTTCTTATTGACTGTTACTCCTTTAACGTTGCATCGTTCACAAGCATAGAAAGCACCGTGACCTTTGCAACATTTTATGAAGGATCTCGCTGGTGTGTCACATGCGAATCCTATAATTTTAAAAGAATAATGTTTATTTGAAATATTTACTCCAGTTTCTATTAATTATGTAGCTTCTTGAAAAAAATCTAATAAAAATTTTTCAATAGAGTTAGGTTTAGAATCTCCGTAATACAATGCCACAACTCCAGATGTGCATCAATATTGTTCATGAAAAATTCGAATTAAAATGGGCCAAAATTATTAGATTTTTTGTACAAGGGTAATCAATCTGTATTAACTAAAGTTTTGATTATACTATCTTCGTAGACATTTGAATTCAGCATTGTTGATAAAATCTCTTTAATACCAAAATAAGTATACATCCCATTATTTTTTCTTGCTGTCTCTATTACTTTAACATCATTTAAACAGTTTTTACTTTTCAATAACGTTTCAGCAGTCTTTGGCAATTCTAAATGACCTTCAGATCTTAAAATTTTTAGTGAATCCGTAATGATATTATTCTCTAAAGTAAAAATATTATTTACAGCCCATATTTGTAATTTATCTTTTATAGAAAGGGTACTTTCTTGTTCTTAATTAAAATAATTAAATTCTTTGAATTAAATAATTGATGAATGAATTAATTATTAACTAAAAATAAATTATAAATCCACTGAGCAGTTTTAGTTACTCAGCAAGAACTATTAACTTTAAAATTAGATATTTAAAATTGAATGACTATCTTATTGTTCTGAAAAAAAATTTATTCAAAATTTACCTGAAAATACGTTGTTTCATCAATTTCACTTCCAAAATTTTCATTAAAATTTGCAATGCCATTGAAACTAATACTTTTAGAACTAAAAATTAATAACAATTATTTTAACAATTGCTATTTTTATCTATCATATTTACAAAATTAAGAAGTAGGATAATTATAAGTAGGTTAATTATTGTTGTCAAATATGAAATAATACATACAAAATCAATGAACCGATGTCACTTTTAACTGAAAAGTCGTGAACCGATAAATCTATGTATTTTCATTTATTGTCTAATTTTAAACGTCTTGTTTTGATACAACGGCCATATTTTTATTTGTTGCCCAATTTTTTAAGTGAGATTGAATGTTATCAAACGGTGGAGTTGATATGGTGTCATTGCTTATGTTAGCATTATTTAATGGCTGAATTAAATATATAAATAGTTATATTTTCACTTTTAGATAGTTAGGATTTTATTTATAGATAGTTAGGATTTCAATATGCAGATCCTTTATTATAGGCAAAAATGAAAGATTTGTACATTGATTTTATTAGACTTTAAATCAAATTGTCTAATTGTTTAAAATTTTATATTTCAAAACAATTGAATTGAGACACATATGAGCAAATTGCAGAAATTTTTAATTTGCTATATCTGCAGATAAATTAGATTAAGAACGGACTGGATTCGCTGTCCTTGTCTAAGTGAGTTTTTTATTTACTCAAGTAATAATCGATGTATTTATTTATCTTTCAAAAACCGATATCAAAAAATTTACAATTTAAGGTTAATTAAATAATATAAATTTTAAAACTTATTGAAAATTATAAATTTTAAATAAAAGTAAATAATAGATGAAAATAATAGGCAATAACAATAATATTTTAATAGATTTAAATAAAAAAGAATATAAATAAAACAATAATGAAATTTATAAAAATTAATTTAGACAATCTTCTTCATGTATTTTAAGATACATAATATATTGTCTTATTAATGCAAAATAAATATTATATACGAGCACGAATTGAAGTTTAATATACGTATATTAACTGTTACGTATAGTGTTGGGAATAGGAATAATAAAATAAAAATATTTTAACAATGATATTAAATTTATAAATTAGACTGAATTTGCACAAAACTAATTTAGTTTCTATAATCTGTTTAAATCAATAGTCTTTTGAATCAATAGAAAAATCAATTTAAAATAATACAAAATTGTAAGATACTATACAAAGAGTGAGTAAAGAAATTTAACTTGAGTGAGTTTAGATATTACTATAGTATACAGCAAGTGAGTAGTATTTTAGATCTGAATCTAAGAGAGTCTAAAAAGAATTCTAAAGTGCATAGGCCACGGGCCCTTATATATGTCAAGGAAAAAATGACCCCCACCATCCCGGCTGCTTATCGCTAGTTCCGAGCTTTTGTAGAGCCGTTTGTGCACAAGAACCTTTTCGATTTTGACCGACTAGCTAGTGGCCCCGAGAAAACTATAAAATTTTCTCGTGCACACAGTCTACGTGAAAATCAAATGACAAGACAAATCTCATCTTTTCACGTAGAAAATAAATTTGGCTTCCAGGCCATGGCATAGCCATGCACAGAGATCGCCACCAAAATGGTTCTTGCATACAATTGCACAATTTTTTCCGTCCTTTTAATTTTTTTTTATTAATTATATTATTATTATTATTCATTATTTACTATTCAATTCAATATATTCTTAATAATTTCACTATACCAAATTCTTTTTTGTATATTTTTCTGTATATTGTAATTAATTTTAAATACTTAACTTATTTATTTAAATAACCTAATTAGTTTTGTGCAACTCCCTTCCATTTAATTTATTCAAATGTTCTTTTTATAATACATAAACATCTTATATTTAATACAACAGTCGAAGTATCGCAGTACAACAATTAATTAATAAGTAATTTACTATATTATTCATTCATATAAATTTATGCATATTTTACGAAAATATTTTATTATTTGGTTATTCTTTATTTTAAACATATACAATTTTTAGATACAAATATTATTTATTCAATCATTCATACTGAGAAATTTTAATAACATTTAAACATAATAATGAAGAAAAATTATATAAGTCTATTCATTGAAAAAATCTTATTTAAAAATATAAAATATTAATTCTATTATCGAAATAAAGATTATAAAACTCAAAACAATCAATCTCAAAGAACTATGTCTATACTTATGACTAATACGATATTCGAATATCTTGAGAACTAAGCTATAGATTTTAAATAATATTCTACGTTACTTCTACACAACTGCTTTATTGTCAAGCTAAAGTATATGTTTATCTTAACTAAGAATTTAATGTTTAGTTAAAAAATATACTTCATAAGAAAACGATTGTAAACTAAAACATATTTGAAAAATACTTAAATTAAAACTTCGAGTAACTAACGTTTCCTATAATTTTATCTTAATATAAATACATTCTAAATTCATGATTATTTTCTATATTAAATTCTATTCTATCCGTAACATTAACTTCATCAACAAATTTTATTATACTTATGTATTTTGTCTTAACATATTTAAGGTTAATAGTAATAATTTTTCATAAGAAAATAAAAATAATTGCGAGAAAAACACAAAAAAGTTATTGTAACTATTATACAATAATATGAAAGGTGTAAGTAGATAAATGTCGCGTTAGGTTAGACACCGGTTTGTCATTACTTCATAACAAGCTTTGCTTCAGTTAATTGTAAATTTATTAAAATTTAGTATACTTATTTCGTTTTTAAAATGTTATTTCATTATCATAAAAATTACTCATAGAATTCTTAATTTTAACATTAAAATAGGTAATAGTCGATTAAATTCGAAAGCAATATTATTTCTGTATGTATAATAAAAAGTAAAGTTCCATTGAACTCGAGTTTCCCTTTTGATGTAATCAAAAATATTCTTTGAATATTCTTTAATTATTCATAAATATTAATTTCACTTTCAAGTTTTTATTTTTTTTTTTTTTTTGTAATTTTATAAAAATTTTATAAAAATATAAAAAATAATGTTAAAATAATTCTGATGATAAAAGAAGAACATCAAATTGAATTTTAAGGCTTCTCATAAATTTGGTGGCATATGTAGTCGATTATATCAACCCTATCCTTTTTTTCAATCATCAGCTTAAAATATGTTCTTTTTAAACTTATTGTTATTTAATAAAGTAAATTAAGTATAAAGTTAATCAAAAAGCTTTTTATTTGACTAAAATTAGAATTATTTTTCTAACGGCGTGCGCAAAATTCGATTTCATGTACTCGTTTGCGTACATAAAATATCATATTATGAGACGCATTTGTTTAGCGTGCGTAAAATGAATCGAGCGTGCGTAAAATGATTTCAGCGTGCGTAAAATGATTTCAGCGTGCGTAAAATGAATCAAGCGTGCGTAAAATGATTTGAGCGTGCGTAAAATGATTTCAGCGTGCGTAAAATGAATACAGCGTGCGTAAAATGATTTGAGCGTGCGTAAAATGATTTCATCTAAAAAAAATTTTTTTAATTTTTAAAGTGTTATATTTCATGAACTATACATCATAACAGACATTTATACATCTCATTTGAAAGCTCTTGTGGTGCTCTTTTAAAGTGCTATGTACAATTTTTTTCGCGATACGTGAACTCTCTTATTAATTAATCTTAGAGTTAATCATTTAAATAATTTCTTATTTATTGTTTTAAAGAGGGGGGAGGAATTCTCAATTATTATTTTAATAATATATTTTCATGGAATTTTAATTTAAGAGCAGGCCGGATTCGCTGTCCTTGTCTAACTGAGATTTTTGTTATTTACTCAAGTATTAATCGGTGAACCTGCAAATAAAAAGCTGAGCGCAATAGATATTATTATTACAAATATTTATGTACAAGAAGAAAAAAATCTATCGTTTTGTTTTTGAGAAAAGTAAGTAACGCGAAAATATTATAAACATAAACTTTCACTTTGGCGTTACTTACTTTTCTCAAAAACAAATCGGTAGATTTTTTTTTTCTTGTGCATATGATGTTTATAATAATAATATCTATTGCGCTCAACTCTTAATTTGAAGATACACCGATTAATACTTGAGAAAATAACAAACAACTCAATTGTTACTCGGTCAATATCAGGATCTACTCTCGCCTGCCGTTTATGGTTTTATTAATTTTATTTTTATATTAGTAATATTATTTATTTTTTTGGAGGAGGGGGCGCTGCCCCCGAACCCCCCCGGCAGCGGCTTCGCCCCCTGCACCCCCGCCGGGGCTCCGCCCCTGGACCCCGTCCTGCGCCCCGACCTCGACTACCTCTTACGATCTTGATAGCCTTCGAACAAGATTGTACATGCTATCACAGACGCAAGTTTGTCATTCTTAGAATTTTGCGCACTTGTTAGAAAAAATAATATACGCAACTAATGCGTAAAGTGATCACATATTTTACGCACTCGTTGCGTAATATACTATTAATTTAGCTGGCGACATATATTATTTAATGTATCAAAATGGCTATTATCAAAAAATCTACAGAATTGTAATTTTTTATTAAAAACTGTCTGCTATTTTACAAGTTTAGCAACATTATGTATTTTTTCCATAAGAACCCGTAATATCTTCATTAGATTTGTTCAAAGAATATTTTCCTTTAATTTCAATAAAAACTGCAATTCCAAATATTGTATGAGATATCTTAATTGATTTATTAAAATGATTTTATTCCAATTTGTTTACAATTTAATGCAATCAAATAATACAAAAATAAATGAAAATAATTTTTCAAAATATTAAAACTATGTTATGCTAATACTTTGAATTTCAAACAGGATCTGTTTCACAACTTCAAAGAAAATGAAGGAAGTGATATTTACATGAATGATATTGATTCTGCAGCATCAGAGCCTTCATACTTGGATTCATTAAACGATATCGATTCTGTAAATGAAGATCCAAAAGATTTGCAAGATTTCGGAATTGATAACGAGAACGATGATTTAATGAATAAAAAGATTTATGAAACTTCTGAATTATCCGTTGGCGATTGTGTATCTAAGCTGTTAGGTTATTACCTCGAACAAACAACAACGAAAAAAGCTTTGTATGATTTGTTTGATGCTGTGCATTATTTGTTACCGAAACCAAATTATTTGCCGAAAAACAAATATTTTCTAATGAAATTTCTTAGCAAATTAATGCCTAACAAAAATATTATTAAAAAACATCGTACATGTGAGAATTGTTCTCACTATTTAGGTGAATATGACATAGAACCCCGAATCACAATTTGCCCTAATTGTAAAAGTAATAAAGTAAATGCAATTTTCGCGGATTTTGATTTGAGATTCTTACTGAAAAATGCTTTTGAATGGCAAAATCTTAGTTATTATATTATTAACTTACAAAGGCAAAATGGAATTCAAAATCCTCATTTGATATGTGACATATTTTCCGGGACTCAATTTAGTCATTTAAAAGCTAATGTTTTAAAAGGGATCAACGATGTTGTTTTGCTTTGGAACACTCACGGATTACCTATAGCAAATAATTCTAACGGACAAGTTTGGCTAATTCAAGTACAAATTGTCAATATTCCTCTTGAAAGCAGGCATAATTTCCAATTCGCATGTGGTATTTATTACAGCCGAGAGAAAAATCCAAACATGACTGCTTTTCTAAGACCTTTTGACAACTGTCTGAAAGAATTAGTAGAGTGGTTCGATAAAACGACTCTTTCGTTAAAGCGCAGCATTGTCATTGCTCCGATTGCTACGTTAGATGCACCAGCAAGAGCTGCTGTTCAAAATATTATGCAATTCAATGGAGTGTTTGGTTGCTCATTTTGCGAGCATCCAGGTGAAACTTGTCAAACAGGATCTGGATCAACAATGGTTTATCGTAGTATTCACCCTGCATCAATATTGAGAACCAAAGAGAGAATGATTTCTCAAGGAATTCAAGCAGTACATGACAATTTAGAACACGTCAACGGAGTCAAAGGTCCTTCGATAACTACTTTGATTCCTTTTTTTGACGTTGTAACCTCATTTTACCCGATTATATGCATGCGATTTTATTAGGCACTTTTAGAATGTTACTTACCATATGGTTAGACTCTAAATATAAAAATTATTCTTTTTATGTAAAAAAGGCAGACAAAAATAGAATTGATGAAGAGCTTAAAAAAGTTTTCCCTCCAGATTTTGTGACAAGAACACCCAGAATAATAAAATATACTCATTATTGGAAAGCTTCTGAGCTTAGAGAATGTCTAACTCATTACTTTCCAATTTTATTAAAAGATATATTAAAATCAGACTATTACAATCATTTTTTATTATTAGTACAAACAATAACAATTTTATTACAACCTCAAAATCATGTTCAGAAACTTAATGAAGCTGAAAACCTTTTGAATAAATTTGCTGATGATGTAGAGCATTTATATGGATGAAATAAATGTTCTTTTAACGTACATCAAACAAAACATATAATTCATAGTGTACGACGATGGGGTCCAATATTTACATGGTCTACATTCCCTTTTGAAGATGGCAATGGACAAGTGAAAAAGGCTATTCATGGACCAAATAAAAACGCTACCAAGTGCTTTGGCGCAATGCTTTCTCATAGAGCACATTGAGTTAGAGTAATTTGATTTTATTTTTTTAAATACGATTTTAATATAAATGTCCCTATCCTCTATATTGAAGGCTGTCTTAATACCTACGAAAACTATATGAATTTTACTCTTTCTTAATTTTGCCATTTGCATAATGTGATTTTATGATGCTCTAAAATTAAAAATGAGTTTATAAAATTAATTTTCCCAAGCTTGTCTTCTTAACACTATAACCAATAACTTGCATACAAATTTTGGAACATTTTCATCGAATAGTTTACAAAAAATACCAAATAATTGAAAAATAAACATTATTTTAAAATTTTCAAAACGCTTTAACGTTACAACTACGCTAAGAAAACCAGTTTTCAAAAGTTCATTTTATTTAGGCAATCGTAAATAATTTCTATACATAATTTTAAGCTACTTCATCGAATAGTTTACGTAAAATACCAAAAAATAAGTGAAATTCTATTCAAAATTTACAAAATGCTCTAAAATTAAATCTGCGCTAAGAAAATAAGTTTTTCCAAGCTTGCTTTAATTAGGCAATAACAAATAATTTGTATGAAAATTTTTGAGCAAATTTATCGAATGGCTTTTGTGTAATAGAAAAAAAATGAAATATGAACATTTTTTCCAAAATTTTCAAAATGCTCTAAAATTAAAACTGCGCTAAGAAAATAAGTTTTCCAAAGCTTGATTTATTCAGATAATAGTGAATAATTTGCATAAAAATTTTTGAGCAAGTTTATCGAGTGATTTTTGTGCAATAGAAAAGAAATTAAAAATAAAAAATTTTTCAAAATTTTCAAAATGCTCTAAAATTAAATGTGCGCTAAGAAAATTGAAGAAAATTAGTTTTCAAAAGTTCATTTTATTTTGACAATCATAAATAATTCCCATACATAATTTGAAGCTCTTTCATCGAGTAGTTTACGTAAAATATAAAAAAAATTAGAAAAATTTTATTCAAAATTTTCAAAATGCTCTAAAATTAAAACTGCACTGAGAAAATAAGTTTTTCAAAGCTTGTTTTATTTAGGCCATTGCAAATGATTTCCATAGAAATTTTCGAGCAAATCTATCGAATTGTTTTGGTGTAATAGAAAAAAAATGAAAAATAGAGATTTTTTCCAAAATTTTCAAAATGCTCTAAAATTAAAACAACGCTAAGAAAATATATGTTCCAAAGCTTGTTTTCTTTAGACAATAGCGAATAACTTGCATACAAATTTAGAAGCAAATCTATCGAATGGTTGTCGTAAAATAAAAAATAAATGAAAAAAAAAATTTTTTTCAAAATTTTCAAAATGCTTTAAAATTAAAAGTGCGCTAAGAAAATCAGTTGGTAAAAGTTTTTCTTCTTTTGGTAGTCGCAAATAATGTTCATACAAATTTTCAAGAAAATTCTTCGAGTAGTTTACGTAAAATATCAAAAAAATGAAAAATCAAAATTTTTTTAAAATTCTTAAAATGGCTCTAAAAAAAAACTGAGCTAAGAAGATCAATTTTCAATAGCTTCCCAAAATTTGAAGCTAATCCATCGAGCAGTTCTCGAGATCTTATTGGCGTATTGAATACATACATACACTCACACACACACACACACACACACACACACACACACACACACACACACACACACACACACACACACACACACACACATTTTCACACACACACCTACGACATTTTCTGACTCGACTCCTGAGTCTAAATATGTACAAATTAATGAAAAAATAGAAAAAAATTTTTTTTACCGATACAATGCTTTCTCTATGAGAAAGCAAAAAGAAATGGAGACTGTAAATACTATGTACATATTTAATGCGCATAAAGTATTAAAACATAAATTGTCATTACTTCATGATGAGGTTCAAAGCAATGACATGATTGAGATTAAATATTTAGGAAAATCAGTTAAAAAATATTTGATGAAAACGAATTAGAAACTCTTTACCAATTTTGCTTAACAAGAAATTTTATAATAAATAACATTAAATTTTATTTGAAAGTGAAAATTGGCAAAGAAATATATACATCGTTAATGTATCAAAGACAGAAAACAAGAAATAATTTTAATATTTACTACAGTCAAAATTCATTTGGTGCTATCTTATATTTTTTATCCATTAACCATTCATTGTTTGCGTTTGTTCGACAATTTGTTAAATGTTCTACAATAAGTGATATTGTAAACGAAAATTTAAATATTGATTTGTCGAATTATATTATATAAAAAAATTTTGCAGTGGATTACTACAAACACAAGTATTTAACTACTACTATGGATCGCAATAACGAATCACTGTTAAGCATTGAAGTATATCGTTACTTATATTGTTGCTGTTCCACTACGCAACTTATTATTAAGTTCCACTACCATCGATAGGTAACGTTTTGCTCCTATCCATAGGAGTGATAGGATGCTCGAGCTGTCAATCTCGGGCGCGCTTCGCGCGCCCTCGACTGTTTACTGTTATCGCAACAAACTCGCCCCGTATTCATCCTTCTTACTCCCAAATGGCGTATATAACTAATATAATATAATTTCACGAACAGCAGGAGTTATATCTGTCCTGATTTATCTCATCGGTTCAGTGTTATAAAGATTCGAGAAACGCTTTAGAACGAAACCAAATGTTTTTTATTATAAAACAATTTAATTTTATCTATAGATATGCACAAAATTAAGTACAATCAACTCATTTCTATCAAAATAATGAGAATTTGATCATTCTAATAACTATTATTTTTTTTATCAACAAAAAAGATTTTTAATATTTGTTATATAAAAATTATTTTTTATTTTTTTGATTTTGTTCAATAGCAAATTATTTTAAGAAATACAAAATTTTTTTCAAATAATTTCTGATTTATTTATATCGTTAAATTATATGTTATACAAGCATAATTTTTCTATTTTTTTTTATTAAACACTACAACATCACAACAACAAGTATCATCTTGATTTAATTTTTCAAGCTCTAATTACTAGCAAAGTCATTCATCCTTATCTAACTGCAGTCACGTTCAATCCTAAACAAACATAATTTGTGAGTCTTAAAAAAAAGTTTAAACATATACTTGCTTGAAGACAAAAAATAATAAAGATATTGAAAAAAAGAGTAAATATTTATTAGAAGTACCAAATCGATTACACAGTCAAACGTAAATACTAATCAGTGACGTGTCTCCACCTCTCACTAACCACGTAAATAAATCGTTTTAAAAGTCGCGCAGAAAACCAAAAGAATGCGCGACTCGCGTTAAAAGTAGGTGAGCTGAATAGAATAGCCGTTATAAAATAGCTGCCTCAGCAACGTCATTCCTCTCAGCTTTTCTTTTCTCGCCAAGGGAATATGTAGTTCAGAATCCGCTAGTTCGGGAAGATAATGCGACGATTAACTTAATTTTAGTCTGCGCTTCGAGTTTTTTTTTTTTTTTAAACGAAGAGATTTGACATAATTATTTGTCTTCGGAAACAATGATTAAGTAGAAAATATTTGAAATTTTCAATAAAGATAATCAATTTGTTCAAGACGAGAAGAATTCCATTGTATTAAGATTAGGACTCTTCTTTACTTTTGGAAACTTTTTCTTAATTATTTTCATACTGTCTCTAACATATTTTTTTTTAAACTACGTCCGCTTAGTTTGGTACTCAATTTATTTTAAAAGCGTATAATTTTTAAACGAATAGCTTTAGAATGATTTTACCGAAACAAATTGAAGGTTGAGATCAAAACCTTCCAATTTAAAATGAAATTTTCTATGAAGACAAAAATTATTGTTAAATATAATAACAATTATTCAAGAAAATTTTATGCTTGATTCGTGTAATATTTTTTTTTCATAATTTTTGAAATGGTTAGTTTTTTCAAACTTTTCTATTAATTTAGAAAAGATTTACTAGAATTAATAATTTAAAAGTTACACATATTTAAAGCAATTGAATTCGATTTTTGAAAAATAATCTCATCTAAACAAAAGAAACCATAACTTTAGAAAAATTATGTGAGACTGAATGGGCACGACTTTCTTTATAATTTTATGTAAGAAAAAGTTAGAAAAAAATCCAAGTAACATCTAACCCCCTCATGATAGGTTTAAATTCTGAATTTCTGAATAAATACTAACGATCATCTTCATTATTTAAAAAAATACATAGTTTTAAATACCAAAGTAAATACCAAGTTACAAAACAGTTTTACAATCCACAAACACATTGATAAAATCAAATAAAAATGTTTAACAACACAAGAACTCCTCCCTAAAATAAAAAAAAATAATCAAATTAAAAAAAGGAACTTAAGGTGTTATAAAGAATTTAAACGATTCACACCTTCGTCCCAAATTCCATGCGTAAAACACCTATATAAGCACACACCTTTGCGACCTTACAAAGGTCGGCGACAAGCCAGATTCCAAAAGATCGTGAAGGTATGAGCGTTGGAATCGATAACATCTGTACTCTTATAGCACTGCGAGCTACTGTTCAACGTGATTCGCTTTACGCGTACTTTATGTATTATACCGCCACTCGAAGAAATTCTTTGGATTTTTATTTCATTTTATTTATAACGAAACTAAATATTTTTGCATTAGGTATTAAAAGATTTTTTTTATTTGAGTTTGGAAGAAAGGAATTTTGTAAAATATTTTAATGTAAAAACTAAGGGTATAAAATAATAAATTTTTAATACAAAATAAATTTTTTAACAACAAAACTCATAAATTTTTATGAATTTTCAATAATTTACATAGAAATTCCTAAATTTTCTTTTTTAACTTGTAGACTTTAATACAAAATAATTTGATCAAATTTTAAAAATATATAGAAGAGAAGTTACAATGATGATAACTCAAATTAAGTTAAACCTCTATAGTGTCGTAATATGGTCATCTAATGAACTTTTCCAAATTTACTCGATATGAAGAATCATCAGTAAAGTTTTCCAAAGATTTCTGTATATTTTCATTATAAAAGTCATATTTTTTATATTTGAACAAGAGATTCTAAAAATTTATACCGTGACTGTAAAATTATATAAAAATAAAAATTTTGTGTATAAGGTAAAAGTACCCGTTGTGGAACAATTTTATGTAGGTTAAAAATTTTAATCTAATTTGAATTGTTGTAAATGGTAAAATATCAAAACTTTTAGTATTATTCGATGGGCCACATATTAAAGATTAAAATAACACTTTAAAAATATAAATTCAATTAAAATTAAAATTATTATAAATTAAATACTAAAACAGTATGTGGCATGTGTTATGGAACGCCACTTTTGCGACTTGTCCCGCTGTTCCATAACTCATGTCTCCATTTTGGAACAGCTTAAAAATTTATTATAGTCAAATTCATATTATTTTTTATTTTATAAAAATTTATTTAACTAATAGATAACAAAAATACACATTTTTAAACATATCAACTTTCTTATATCGCTAATGTTATAAAAAAACTATAATTTTTCAGTTTTCAATTTTTTTTGTATCTTATCCATTCTTGCTTTATATTCGCGCATTGAATTTCTTTTTTCTTCTGCTAATTTCTTTTTCTCATCTGCCAATTTTTTTTTCTCTTCCTGTAACAATTTTCTTTTTTCTTTTTGTTCTGCTTTTTTCTTCTGTGCCTGCTCCTTTTCCATTTGAAGTTTCCACCACTCATCTGAAGTTCCTGCAGAAGGTAGTTTGGTTTTTCTATTAACACTTAATTTATCGCGTTTTTTTTCGGTAAATATTCAAAAGGCAAAGTAAAAGCGTTTGCAAAACTCTTTTTTTCATGACTGACGTCATCTGAAAATATACAAATTTTATATGATGTAAAAGATTCAATTTTCATACAGAATTCATTGAATTGTAAATTATATCAATTTCTAAGACTCACCTAGATTTACAGAAGAAAGACCAACATTCTCTTTATTTCTAACTGATTCTTTATATTGACAGTCCATCATGTGATCGAAACCTTCTTTTTGTTGACCATCCAGCTCAACATTTAAATCAGAATTGGTAATTGCATTTTGACTATTGTCCGCTTTTGTAACATGAGATCTTGTAGGCTCTTGCACTTGATCATTTAATAATGCGCTAATTTCTGTAGAATCATTGAATTCATTTATCATATCCGCACTTTTAAGAATGTTTTCTAAGATAATTACAGGCGATTAAAAAGAAGTAAGATAAAGTATTATCATTAATAATTTAACATAAATTTTTACAAACCTTTTTGACAGATTACACTATCTAAATTTCCAGGTGATACATCTACATGCTTGTCAATATTCTTAAATATATCATTGTTTATTTTTAAAATAGTACTTTCCATGCTATCATCATTTAGAAGAGCATTTAATTCATTTTGTTCTACGTTACTTAATTCTATTATAATTCCATTTGATACATTCAAATTACTTTCATTCTTAGATTCAACAGATAAACTTGCATATTCTGTAACAGGTACTACAATAACGTTGTGATTGTTTAAACATTCAATCTTTTTAATGAAAGGTTGCGATTTCATTGTGGAATCTATGTTTAAATGTAAAATGAACAAATATAAGAATTATCAAAAATCTTTTTATAATAATTTGTATTGTAAATAGTAAAAAATAGTAATTGATTAAAATTGTAAATAGTAAATTAACTTTGTTAATAGCTAATTAAAATTATAAATAGTTCATCGAAATTGTAAATAGTTAATTAAAATTGTAAATACTTAATCAAAGTTGTAAATAATCAATTGATATCCTAAATATTATTTATGAATCTAAATTGTAAATATTAGTTTAGTAAATTATCAATCGTAAATATTAAAATTAACTACATCGAGAATTAAATAATTAGTTAAAATAATAAATGTCTGTTCATTTGTTTACCACTATCAGCTTTTTTTACTTCAAGCCAATAATTAAACAAGCTACTGTTGTCTGTATCTACATTTGGTACACCAGTGATTTCAGTTTTTTTGAAGTTCTCGAGCATAACACCAGGTAAATTTTTTTCGAGGGTAATTAAATGCTTTTTCATATCTTCCAATTCATTATCTGGCTCCGTTGGCTTAATCTGCTGGATTAGTTCATCTTTCTTCCTTTTTTTAGTTTTCTTTTTATGTAAAACATTGTAATTGACTGCTTCAGGGTCAAAAGGTACCAAACCAGCAGCTCTAAAACCATTTTGAATGGTTTTCTTTTCATTGACAAATGAATTTAAGGTTTCTTCAAGCACAGCTGGAAAATGTTCCTTCTTTATTCTCGAAATATCATTTGCAGCTTTATACTTGATAGTAGATTTTCACCACATTTCTTTAAAGGGATGAAAGAACGCAATGTCTAAGGGTTGCATGATATGTGTTGCGTTAGGGAACAGAGCAATCACCTCTATTTGTTTTTCTCGACAAAATCGCACTAATGGAATGGTGACATGAGATGAATGACCATCCAAATAAATAATAATTGGGAATTCTACCTCGTTTTGCACCAACCAAGGATAAAAGACATTGGTTATATACTCGTAAAATGTCTCTGTTGTCATCCAACCATTATCAGAATTGCCAATGCCCCAACCAGCAGGACAATTTTTGAGAATCTTCATTGGTACACTATCTGTATACTTAAACATTAGCATCGGTGGAGCTCTTGTCCCATCAGCGGCGTACATAAAAAGTGTAGTTAAACATTCTTTTTCAAACCCATCAACAATCTTGTATGCTGAGCTAGTTCCTTTTTTAGTCAATACCTTCTCTAATTTTGGAATAAGTTGCACGTTTGTCTCATCACAGTTAAAAACTCTTGAGGGACTTAAGGCATCCAAGCCTTTACATTTTAAATATACTCCTATATCAGAAAACCATCCTCGTAAATCTTCTTCAGTAACAGAAGCACGTGTGAGAGTAAGATGCTGTGGAGTCCTTAAAGTTACTTCAGGGTGTCGAATCCTGAACTTCTCATACCAGTGGCGACCAGGTCTGTTATCAGTGAATGGAGTCTTGGAAATTTTATTTCCAAGATCGTGAATATATTTTTGCACACTGTCCAATAACTCCGTTTTAGAAGCTGGATATCCACGTTCAGCTCGATACAAAATCCACTTAACAATGTCACTTTCAATTTCAGATGACAAAACTGGAGGAGGGCCTGTCTTTGAATTCAATTTATCAGGATTCTTTACAGCTCTATGGACAGATGTTGGCGGAACGCTATATTTCTCTGCAGCTTTACGCACAGACATGCCACTACTAACTGCATTTACAGCTCTTTGTAAATCTATAGTACTATATATTTTTATTTTTATTTTTTCTTTTTTCACCTTTTGTACTATTTTTTTGACAAAAACGTTTTTGCGCTTTATAGTTTTTCTCACAGCATCATAGACCTCTCCTTTGCATTTTTTAGTTTGATTTTCTCTTTTTATTTTTTTTTTCGCTGCCATTTTTAAATTATTTTAAAATAATACTTGTGTATCTGTAACAAGTATCATACAAAATTCATAATGATTAATGCATTTGAATTTTTACATTTGTAGGTTAAATTTTTACCTGTGCTCCAAATCTGCATTGATATATATTTATTTGTATTCACCAATAACTCAAAAAGCACTAGAAATACAAATTTATTATCTGAAATGTTTCGACTTTATAAAAATTATAAAAATTTGTTAAAAATTACACTTTTTCTTAACCGTCAAAACATGCGCCATAAAGCAGTACATGAAGTCATTTCAAGTCCGCAAATTTGGAACACTGATTTCGACTGTTTCATAAATCCGGTCTATAGCAATTTTCGCGCATCATTTATGAAACATTAATATGTTTTATAAAAAATTTTATCATTTAAAAAAAAGCGTTGAACAACTTTAATCTACGAACAAAAAATAATATATTATTCAATTGTTATCGTATAAGAACATTTAATGCATCAGAATAGCGAACAAATAAAATCGTGAAAAATTACTCCCATGTATAATAATAAAGCATCGATTTCGATGTATTTTAAGATACATATAATTTTATATTAGTTATTAATTATAATTACTGCATATAAGTACATATCATTGGATAATTTGAATGTACATATTTTAAATGATTGATAATATTTTTAAAATTTCATACGTATTATTATAATATTTTATTTGATTATATTTTGAATTGTTCCAATATGGGGTCACTATTTTTGCAATGTTTCATAAGGGGTACTTTCGAAATCTATAAATTTTTTTATTTTTAGTATTTTTTCACATTTTTTTGTAAAGATTAAAATTTACGCATCTTATGTAAATATTTTAATCGATATTTTTTAATTTTCCATATGAGGATTTTAACAAAGATAATTTAATTGTAATGGAACCTATTTATTTGATACCATCTAATAATTAGTTAATTAAACTATGATATTGTTAATATTCAGTAACAAACTTCAGAAAATAAATAATATTGTATAAATAAAAAATTAAAAAAATTTTCCAAATTATAGCAAAATTTACAATTTTACAATTATTACAATAAAAAAATTTCCAATTATTTACAATTTTATACGTTTTTAAATTTTGTATTGAATTGAAATCATAAATTCACTTTTATGCATAGAAAAAATGTGGTCTTCTAAGAAACTAAAAAAATGAACTTTTTTTTAAACTTTTCTAAAGCATGTTTTGATCAATCAACTATTAAAAATCGCTTTCAATGGAAAAGGCCAAGCTACAACCTAGAGAGGACAGAGCAGATACATAGTCCAACGACACGTTCATGGCCACGCAAGTATATACGACATTCTATACCTAGTATATATTTGCTGCGTGTATTTCATTCTTTTTGCATATATCTGTGTATATATGTACGCGTGGCGACATTAGCCTCGTTATAAACTCTGATCCCTTCTCGTGCACACGCACGCGGTGTGTCTATATAAAACAAACGGCACGCACAATCAATGTGCAATGAAGCCAGCCTAGCGCGGAGTATATATATATATATATATATACGTTGATCGCGAGAAATCGAACGAATATACAATATTATTTATTTCTTTTTCATCGTAACAAAGATTTATATTTATTTCATGCATATTAGATTACAAACATTCGATATAAGGAAAAAATATTAAAATTATTGTTCAACTATCATCACTTTTGAACCATTCTTTCATTGAATTACTTTCTATTTGTTAAGATATGTAGAAAAATGTATTGAGCTATCAAAATAAATCATGCATTACTTTAAATTTATAAAAGAGTAAAATTATCACTCACATCAATTTCATGTCAATGCAATGTTTTTATTTTTACCCATTTTTTAGTTCCTGAAATCTAAAAGAGATAAAGCTCTAATGTAATTTTCGTACGTAATATTTTTAGGTTTAGAAAGATATGAAGAAAGTAATTCTAGAGCTTAATCTACATAAAGTTTCAGAGCGACCTCCATCGTATTTTATTAATCAAATTCAAATTAATTTCAGAACTACATCTTTTTTAATTTCAGAGGACTGGGAAGTGGACAAAAGAAACACTTTTTCACATTTTTTCAGACCCAAAATAACTTTAACTACTTTATGTTTCAACGTAAAACAGCTAAATACAGTAGATTAAACTACTCTATATTCGAAAACTTACAACAAAAAAATTGAAACCATTATTTAATATAATTATGATAAAGATCTAATTCCTGAAAAAAATCAAATTTAAATATAATAATAAATTTTTTTCTCATAATATTATTCACGAAATAACAGTTTTAGTTGAAAAAAAAAAAATTTTGAAGTTTGGTTTAGAAGTTGAAAATTTTGGAATAAATAGTTATTTTTGTGAATTTTATGCATGTAATTCAATTCAACATTTACTTAAACTTATTTTATCAAAATTCCAGCACTGTTATTTTACGAAGATATATAAATTGAAGATATCTAGAAATTTTGAGGTCAATTTGTGAAAAATTGGCTGAGAAAACCTGTGATAACCACCGAAATCAAGTGTTTGAGTAAATGTAAGAATTTCAATCATCGGATGAGATTTTTTAAAAATATTAGTAGACTAAAGTCTTAGGTAAAAAAAGTTTTAATAATTAATAGTATAAGAAAAAAAATTTATTATTGAATTTAAATTTTATTTTTTTCCAGGCTTTAATTTAGTCCTGGTACCTTAATTTATTTTAATAGCAATACTTATTTTTCTAACATTTAAATAATTTAATGTATACAAAGCTCTATATAAAGTTTCAGTAAGTGTTTCCATCTGATTAAAATCCTTATTAGAAATCATTAAATATAAAAATGTAATGATTATTGACTCTTACGTCTATGCATTTTGAAGACTATAAATTTTATATTAAACGATACTAATTATAATTAATAATTTACCAAGAAATAATACTATTTAATTGGCCTATTTACATTGATAATTTCTTTGTCATGAACCACTGACACCCTTTTGAATTTATTGTTATAAATTTAGGACAGTTTTCATATTTTACAAATCAACTTGATTATACATATTAAAATGGAATTATAATGGTGTAACAATAATTTATTAATTATATGTTCATCACAATTAAATCCACATTAGTAAAAAAACAATAATTCTTCGAAACTCTAATAGAATTCAATATACAGACTTCTTTGATTTTCAAAGAAAAAAAAGAAGAAATGACAATATCAACACGTCTAGCAAACATATAAGCGACATTAACAAAACCAGTACGACAAGAAACGCGCGTCGCAGTCTAAAGAGAGTACGTTCAAGGCCTAGATCAGAGTCGAGGTACAGCACACCGTCCATAGGCACACATATCCTTCAGTTCTCTTGCACATGAGTTAGCTCACGCATACGTTGCAGATCAAGCGTATCTCGTATATCTATCGGACCCCGCTACAAGTGCAAACGAGCGCAAAGCGTTCTCTTGCGGAATGCGAGGGCGGGGTCCTTCTCTCTCTCTCTCTCTCTCTTTTTATTTACTTCTTTATTTTCTTTTTTTTTTTCTTTTCTCTCGTCTACGCGGACTTTATCGCAGAGCTCACTTAGTCGTTCAAGAGAAAGAGAAAGAGACAGAAAAATAAAGAGAGCGTCTTTGATAACATTTTTCACCACAAGCACCGCGAAGGTCATGCGTGTCAAGAACAAATTTCAAATTACTACACAAAGTAGAATATTATTTGCATCTTCGTGTATATTAGTTACGTTTTAAGATTTTTAATAGGTAAAAGATCAATGAACTTGACAACTCGCAATTAATATTATTTACATATGTTATTTGTTGTAAACTTATCATCAACAAAGCTTTATTGTCTTAAAATTTTTTAGAGTATAATTTACCGCAAATTAAAATTGACGTTACAAATATAATAAGTGTGATTCAGGATACGCGAATAATATTTACAGATTATAGAAACTTCAGTTTTTAATCAATTATCATCAATCTTATACATATTATAAATCGTAAAAAATTAAATTTTTTTAAAAATTTTATCACGTAAAGCATAAACTGATCCTAGAACATAGGCAGTATGCAAACTTGCAAGATTTTGAAACATCTTCGTTACAATTTTTAAAGTTTATTTTTCATAAACAAATACAATTATTTCAACATTAAGAATTTGGAAAAAATACTTTTGCTATTCATCTAAAGATATGTATAAAAAATGACCTATATTAATCCAAAGAATAATTCATATAAATATATGTTTATCGATAAAACAACAACAGCTTAACTTCGCATGATTAATAAGAGAAAGAGCAAAGAAGGATATCATTGTAAGACGAAAACGCTGCCAAGTGCTTTGGCGGAATGCTTTCTCATAGAGCTTTTTGAGTTTCATTAATTTTTTTATATTTATTTAAATGTGATTTTAATATTAAAAAATTGTCTAACATTAATATTTACTCATATTGTACTTTATAAATTTCGAACATTTATGCTAGCTGTTTGCTTTTTCAACATTTATAATTTATTTTAAATCATCAAGTAATACAAAAAAATTTGTTCTATTGAAAAAATGATATAATGTAGTAATAAAAAGAATGATGACAACAAAATTTCTAATCTTTATAAAATGCAATCATAAATACAGTTCATGTTTATGGCTCTATAAAAAAAACTACTCTATGAATACCAATTTTCAATAGCTTCCCGTCTAGTTATACAAAAACATAGATGGTATACAAAATTTGAAACAAATCCATCAAGTAATTTTCGAGATTTAGCTGGTTAAATAAGTAACATTTTCTTTTCAAAATTTCTTTTTCAGAATTTTAAAAATCCTCTAAAATTAAAACTACGCTATAAAAATCAATTTTTGAAAATTTCCCTTCTTTTGGCAGTCGCAAATAATTTTCCTGCAATTTTTAGAACAAAACTATCGAGTACTTTACGTAGAATAAAAAAAATAAGAAAAGAAGAATCGAAATTTTTTTTTAAATCTTTAAAATTCTCTAAAATTGTAACCACGCTAAGAAAATTAGTTTTCAAAAGCTTATTTTTTCCAGACAATAGCGAATTAATTGTATAAAAATTTTGGAGAAAATTTATAGTATGGTTTACGCAAAATAGAAAATAAATGAAAAATAAACATTTTTTTGAAAATTTTCAAAGTGCCCTGGAAGAAAATTAACCATATTATAGGCATAATTGCTGGTCAACAAATGTTAAAATGGCACTTATCTAGAAATTCTAGAAATGATATAAAAAAAATTTCTAGATAAGTGTCATTTTAACATTTGTTGACCAGCAATTATACTTAAGATATGGTCAATTTTCTTCCAGGGTGCTCTAAAATTAAAACTGCGCTGAGAAAATTAGTTTTCCAAAGCTTGTTTTCTTCAGACAGTAGCGAATAAATTGCATACAAATTTTGGAGCAAATCTATCAAATGGTTTTCGTAAAATAGAAAAAAATTAAAAATAAAAATTTTTTAAAAATTTTAAAAATGCTCTAAAATTAAAAGTGCGCTAAGAAAATTAGTTTACAAAATTTTTTATACTTTTGGCAGTCAAAATTAAGTTCCATACAAATTTTCGAACAAATTCTTCGAGTAGTTTACGTAAAATACAAAAAAAATGAAAAATCGAAATTTTTTAAAAATTCTTAAAATGATTCTTAAAAAAAAACTACGCTAAGAAAACTAATACTCAATAGTTTCCGCACCAGTTGATCGAAAAATTGAATTGTATGGAAAATTTGAAGTAAATCCATCGAGTAGTTTTTAAGATTTTATTGGCTTAATAAATAGAAACATTTTTTTTTTAAATTTCAAAATGCTCTAAAATTAAAACTAAGCTAAGAAAATCAGTTTTTAAAAATTTATTTCATCCGGGCAATCACAAATAATTTCCGGGCAAATTTTGAAGCAAATTCATCGAGTAGTAAACAAAAAAAAAACAAAAAACGAAAAATCGAAATTTTTTTTTTTTTTTTTTAAACTCTAAAATGAAAACTACGCTAGAAGAACCAATTATCAATCCATCGAGTAGTTCTCGAGATACAGTTTACTAACTGAATTCATACATCCCACACACACACACACACACACATACATACAGACATTTTCTGGAAACCACTTTTTTCGACTCACCGAGTTCAAATATGTACAAATTAATGAAAAATATAAAAAAAATTTTTTTTATCGATACAATGCTTTCTCTATGAGAAAGCAAAAAGAGAGAAAAAAAACGTTTAACAACAAGGAAACATGTACAGTAATACAGTAACATTTGTATTGGTGATCCTATCCTGGTGGTCTTAAATCGACGTATAAGCGCTAGTTTTAACATCGCATGTATATATACTTATATATCGAATATACCAATTAACGGGATTAATATCCTCACGCGCGCTAGTCTGAAAATTTCTATATATTATAAAAATTTGCATACGTCCTAGAACGCTGTTTTTTTGCATATATCTTCTTACTTCATTGCTTATCTTTTATTATTTTTTTTGCGAGCTATAAAAAGAAAAGTGTCGATAAATTTTGAATTTGAATTAAATTGCCCCGTTGACATTTCAAAATAAAATTTTAAATGTATTGCTTATCAAAAAGGAATTAAGATAGGATTCTGAAATAAAATTAATTTTTCTTAATAAAATGTCCACTCAATGTGACAGGATAAAATTATAATCGAATGAGAAATTATGTTTTTTTTTATTAATGAAAATTTTATTTACTAATAAAAAAATAATTTTTATTTTCAATGAGTAAAATATTTCTTTAATATTATAATTTCATTTGCGAAGAAATTTTCTACAAGCATAATTTAAAAATATTGCAAAATTTTATTTTCCGAGTATTGTAACACAAATCATCATTAGTAAAGGTTACGATTATTAACTCTTTAACTATTCGAATTATTATTTTCAAAGACTGTTAACAAAAGAAACATTAAATGTTTACATTTACAAGTGACATATTAATGTAGCAAATCTCATGATTAAAAATACACACACATATCCTAAGTCATCTAATGGGTATTATATTATATCTAAGAGCGTTATACACGTTTTGTTTCTTTTTAGCGTAATTTTGTACTTTCGTTTGTAGGAAAATCTAGGCGCATAAGTGGCACACGCGCAGAAACAAATTACGCGACTGTTTTCAAACAAGAACGATTTACGATTTGTACAAACAGCGCATGCACACACATACTAGCGCAGTTATAATCATGAAACAACTCGTTATGTAGAAAAAGAAATAAGAAACCAGTTAAAATTATTAGGACGCGCGCATTAAGTATTTGCCGATTGGTATGTACACGTATATATGTGTGTAAGTACATAATGGCCATAAGACATGAAACAATAATAGCTTAATCGTACTTACAAATATTCCTATCAACTTTATTAACAAACTCATTTTAACTTGGAATTTTCAACTATCGACCACTGGATTTCAAAATATATTACTACATATTTTATTTTATTTAACGGAAAGTAGAATTTATTTGTAAAAAATTTGGAAAACCGTCCATTAAATTTCTTTTGTCGTAGCACATTCTATAACTTGTATTCTTGCATTTTTCTCTTAATCACAACGAAGCGCAGACTTAACAATTATATCAATTTCAGTATTTTGTTATATTTATAAAATATGTTTTTTTTTTATAATTGTTATATATCGTATTTATTTAGTTTTAAATGTTGATAGTTAAAAAAAAAAAATATAGATAAAAAAATTTTTAAATGATTTTTCTACATCGATTGATTCTAAAACAATAAGTTTATTAATTTCAGCTTCAAATATAATTAAGCTTCTTTAGAATTATAAAAAATTAATATTTTGACAAGCATCATAACACACCTAATGAAATATATATAAGTACGTATTCAGCAAGATATACTTTCAAGACTGATAATCTATTGTAAATTTGAAAAAATATTATAATAAATAATCTTATAGACACAAAATTTTATTTGTATAATGCAATGATTGTCCTCATTTTTTTACATAAGCAAAACTTTAAACATTTAGTGAGCCACGAAGATAATGTACTGACTCTACCCATAATCGACTCGCCATACACGATCAATCTGGATGTAGTATTTTCTTAGTGAAATCACAATGCAAAATACTGGCCTTCAATATAAATCTCATCCATGGAATCAAATTGCAGAATTTAAAAATAGTTTACGCGCTTAGCTCAAAAATTTTTCCAAAACCAATAATTTTTCAAATCTTCTGTTTTTAGTTAAACTTTCTCATCAAATAGAAAATTAAATAAATAATGGTAAACTTAAACTCAATTTTGAATGTTTCAAGATCATTTAACGGAATGTCGGAGCTGCAGCAATCGAGTTTTGCTTTATTTATTCTATCAATATCTTTTCAAATTTATAAATTAGACAAATATAATGACTTGTCCGCACTAAAGCTATACTAAACCAATAATTTTTATTAAAATAAAAAATCATTTGGACTTGTTATTTTTTTATGAACTTGGAATGGATAATAGATGTCAAACTCGACAAACCTAACCTTAAAATACGATACATTGAAAGTTCTTATTATAACTTTTCATGTATAGTTTTTTGGTGGATTTCTTGAGTTGTCCGCAGTAAAGTTTTATGTTACTAATTTTTTCTTTTTAGCAAAAAAACTCGATTAAACGCACCGTTTATTAGTAAGTTAGGATTGCAAATATTATTAGAAGGCGGGTAGCTCCGTTATGCTCTTAAAGGGTAATTCTAAAATTCATTTAGTAAAACTCTTGATCCTGTGCTCAAGATTGAACAAAACGGGAAAATTTATAACTGGATACATGGATTCATTGAAGGTCGATTGAAGGTCAAATATTACTCTCCCATACAAATTTACTTCATATATGAAAAATTTTTTGCTTTATTCGATTTTTAATTGAACTCCAAATGATCTTTATGTTAATTTATTTTGTTTTGTCTTATATATAGATTTAAGGTGTGAATGTATTTATTAGCGCGAATGATGGTTGAATGAATGTAGAAAGAATGAGTGATTCTGTTTCTTTTTATTTGTAGTTATGACATCTTCGGTATCAAGTTTTTATTTTTGAATTTTATTATTATATTATTTTTATTTATTGTTGCATTGTTATGTCCAATTTTATTTTTATTTGATGTCATGACTATGCTTTATGCTTTATCTTTTAAATTGTGTTATTTGATTTTAATATGATTTTAATTTTATGACTGATAGATATTTAAGACTGTTTTTATTGTAATTTATGTTTTTATGCTTCCTGCGTGTATTTAGAGTAGTCTGTGATATCGCTTTTATATAGTGACTTACTGATACAGTATTATATATTAATTTTAATATTTGACTGTGATATCTTATCATATTATGTGCAATACTTTATACAGAATTATTATTTATTGCTTGTAATATAATCTGATGTATTACACGCCTTTTTGTACTCTTTTACAAAATAAATTAATATATCTATCTATCTATCTATCTTTAAATTCGAAATAATTTTCACTGGAAGTTCTATTTTTTTCTCTATTACTGGACTTTTTTAGGAAAATTCAAATTTTTCATACCCATATATATATAAATTTTATCAATATATAAATTATAAAGTATAATAAAATTATTTACTTAATTGTTTTACTAAATGACAAAATTTTTTAATATATTTAATATAAAAAGAACTATTATATTTTGAAAAAATAATTCATAATGATTGATGATACTATACCTTATTAATTTTCACTCTGTGATGTACTTATTAGAACAAAATATTAATCACGTCAATGGATTAATATGTGTAATATTGTAAAAATAAGTGCATTGAAAATAAAAAATATGTATCTTGATGACGTGTTGATATATCGACGCAATATATCTGATAGATTCATCTTAATAAGTGTCAACCTTATTTAATGCCTAAATAAGTATTTTTTTAATAATTATTTTTAAAATTGTCCATTTTTTTAAAAAGTCATTTATTAAGAATTGTTCCACTTTCGTTCTCAAGTTAAACTTATATCATCAAAACTTATATCTTGATTTTTAACATAATTGTGTTCTTTACTCGAAAAAATTGATTAAATTAATCCATTTTTCCAACGTTAAATGAACGTAGTCTTTTATTGTGGCATCGATAAAATTTTGTAATGATTTATTAGGATTCGACCTTGACAAAGTTTTCAAAAATTCTAAAATATTTCTGTATGTATATGAATGTGTATAATCTCCTTATTAGACAAAGAATTATTATATACTTCTTATAAGTTGATGTGTTTATAATAATTATAATAAGATAATAGCACCCGTTAAAGAAATAAAAAATTTTGACAGTTGTCATTGTACCTGACGTTTATTTTTTCTTCGAGAATGGAAAAATATCTTGATTAATGTAAACATATGTCTCAAATGACGATTATTTAAAAATATAATCTAAAAAAAAGTCCGAAGTGCATGATGGAAATGTTTTAAAAAGGAGAGAAAGAAGAAAACCGGACCTATACGTTGGGGAGATGACAAATTCTCATGTAAATAAAAAGCTCGAAGTTATAGCTCAGTTTACTGCGTTAATCGACCACTACAAGCTTAAATACATACTTTATATTCGGTATAATACTTCTTTCTCGGTTCAAGCCCACAAAACTGTTTCAATTATACGAGTGTTATTAAGAGAAATGGGCATATGTAAATGTATGGAAAATTTTAATTAATGCTAAAGAAATTTTTAAGTATTGAACTTTTGTCTTTGATTGTAATTTTGTTTCAATGATAAATGCAACAATTAAACTTTGGAATTAATTTAATAAATAAATCATAGTTTTCGAAATGTATAATCATATTTGACAATTTGACAAAATCATATACAATTTATGTACAGATTGTTTTTTTTAAACAAATAAAATTTTTCTGAATAGTATTGCTTTATTTCGAAAGATGAATTTCAATTTATTATTTGGAAGAATTTCTTTTAAAAAATTTATTACCAAATTTAATAAATTACATGATTTCTTAATTATTATAAATTGTATTCAATAAAAAATAATTTTCAATAAGAAACTATTATATTACTGATAGTAAATCTTTCTAAACACCTAGGTGTGTCAGCTTATTAAATTCTTTTGCTTCAATTAATGCTGCATCAAAATACACATTTTCTTAAAATAATTCTGCTAAAGCTCTTGATAATACATTACGAAACAATATAAAAAAGTTAAATTAAGTCAAGCCTATTAAAACTATTTTAACATGTTAAATTTAAATATCCTCATTAAATAGCAAAAACTTTAGATAAACATAAACATTAAAAATAAAAGCAGCTTACAATATAAAGATACGTGTAAATGGATACACATACGCTCCACAGTCCCAATATTGCACGCTTAAAAACCATGTTACAAAGAATTTTTTTAACGCAAATACAAGGCTATTTCTCTTATTACCGCTAACTACGTAATTTATAACAAAGTAATTGCGAGTAGTTTTTGTAAAGGATGTGGTGGTCCACCGGCATATACGTTAGTGCATCGTGTCTCTTTTATCAGAGAAAAAAAAAGTAAAGAGGAAAAAAAAGCTTCTCCCGCCTATAATTCAAACTTTCGTTTTGTTTATAGTCCTTTGTGGTGTTGTGCGGCAATATTCTTATATATACCGAGTGCGCTTGCTGTTGTTCGAGGTCAATTTAAAAAAAAAGACGAAGGTCGCTGTTTGGACTTCCAGGTAAGGGGATGAAATAAAATTTCACAGACAGCCGTATACGCCGTGTGTGCATACTTTGCAATCAAGATACACAACTGTTACGAACGATCTATAATAAATTCTTCGTCCCAATATACGTGTGTATACATATGTACTTGGTTGACCACTATACGAACCCATAAATCCCCTGAGAATAATAAAGGAAAAGGTTAATTGCACATCGCTAACATACGAAATATTGGGTAATGCCATGTGGAAAAATATTCAACTTTTTTCGCATTGGCAATTAAATCTGTTTCGGCTAATTAAAACAATTGTACTTTTTGCATATTTGTAGAATTTTTATTGAGTTAAAAAAAATAGATTTTAGAAAAATCGTTAATTACAAAATTGCTTTAGGGTTTTTTAAAAATATTTATTCATGTGGCGCCATATGAACATTAAAATTAATCGATACGTATGCAGCTTGCTTACGAAACATTTAATAAGTTACGTATGAGAAAGTCCCATAATTTTCCATGGATAAATTTTTTTAAATGTTAATAACAGCAAAAATTTAGCGAAAGGACAACCATTTGTCAAAGGATCATCTTGCTTCGATGAAAGAGAAAATTAATGAATTTAGAATATTTTGCAATAAGTGTTTATTTTTTCTAGCCTTATGTAAACGATTGATCGATTTGCAATTTCTACAAAGCTTATGTTTCTTACCTTACCTGCGTCACGTGCGACGAAAGCCAAGGATTTATTATTATCAAAATATATAGAATTACAAAGTTTTCTCATATTACAGCTATATTAACTTGTAAGAGAAAATTAATTTGTTTTGCAAATATTGCTTTGAAGGTATTTTTTGATAAGCGTGAGACAAGATGATTTTAGAATATAAAAATGTAATTTCTGAGACAAGATTAATTTGACTTTTTAAAGCAAGTTTTACATATTCTATTTAAAAGCAATAATAGGAAGCTTTGAAAATGAAATTAAAAAGTATGAACTGATCACCAAATAACGGTCAGCATGACCTTTCTTACTTCCTACAATTTTAATTGAAAATTTTTCATTATTAAGTACATATGCATACTTAATATATATTATAAGATATGTAAATTTAAAAGTGCTTTATCTATGTATAGTCTATTATTAAATAATATTCATACAAGGTATGATATTTTGGTCTACTACTAAATTGCTTATTTGAATTTGACAAAAACGTTAAATAAATATGTTTATTCATAATAAAACTCAAGATTGATTATAAAATGTCAAAAGAAATGAGAATTAGTCCTAGTTGCATAATAAAAATGTTGATTGAATGTATTTACTTGAGCAAAAAGAGAAAAAAATTCAAATGAGTCAAAATGAATATTGATATAAATTATCTGAAAACACAATTAGTACACGCATTAAAAAGCCATTTAAGTTAAACTGTCAACGTCCAAAAAAATTTCATCAATAAAATGTATATTGTACATTAAATCAAACGACGCGACGAGCGATAGTAAACTTAATCGTCTTTCGGATGATATGCTAATTCAATTTTTAGTAATTATTATCCTCGCTTAGCTTAAAATGCTATCAATAGGATTATCGACATACATCGACTATTTTATTGGTTTGAATAATTTCGTGAATATCTTGCAAAGATTAAAACGTGAGATTAAAACCATTAAAATTTCAAACCTTGTGTTCAAAAATAATTTTTTTTTATCAAAAAAATATTTAGTGTAATTAAAATGTTAATTTTAATTATGAATCAGTGTTGAAAGGAATTATTCACAAAAAAACAATCTTAGTAAAGTTTTATATGAAATATTAATTAAAACCTATATTTTTTGTTTTATTTGTATTTATTTATTTTAATCATTCTAAAATTCTAATCTTATACATATACATTTAAAATGCATATTGATATAAATTAATAAATATGTTAATGCATTCATATTAATATTAGCCGTATAAATGATTCAGTTATTTCAGTCCTATATATTTTTAATTTACAATTGCAAGTTTTTCTTCGATTTTTTCATACGTAAACTTATCGTGATTTTATTTTATGGACAGTAAAACGATTTTGAAAAAAAAACCTCTCAGATTACACTTCCACGCTCATTGCCAAAGACAGGTACGAACGTACATAATGAATAAAATGAAATGCGTGAATGATTTTACTTTCATCAATAACAAGTCATTTTTCATAGATCGATCGTTTCACGATCTCTTTTTCCTTGCCGAGGTCGACGTACGATACCACACTTGAACGTATATCATATACATATAGATACATGTTGACTTTCGAAATGCCGTTTCTTAGCGAATATTATATGAATTTATAAATGCAGTAATTAGTAGACTGAATTATGCATGAATTAATGAAAAAAAGAGAAAAAATAAAATTCCTGTTATTGTTGGCTCGTATGGTTTTACTTTTGCAGTTATTTTTAAGCATGATTTCATTATTGTGTTCATTATAATTATTCAATTACTTTTTACGAAACGCGTAAATTCTATTTTGTATAATTTAATAATGTCATGATTATGTTAAATTAGCCTATTAAAGTTTTTTTTCGCGTGCACGCTCTTTGTTAGTTTTAATAATGTTTTTGGATTATACGTTCTTTTTTTCAATAATTAATTATACGCCGCTTAAGTTTAAAATTGTCGTTATTATAAACATTTTATTTTACGAAAATAAAAAAAAATTTAGTCGTGATATAAAAATGAAAGATGATAATAGCTCCTAATGGATTTAAAAAATCAATTTCATGATCAAATAAATTAATTTCTTTTATTATGGTATTAATAAAAGTATTTAGTTTTAAAATCAATACTATAGTATCACATTTCAGTAAAACAATGAATCATTTAATCTTAGAATATTCAATAGTTTCATCACATTAAATTAATACAAATAAACATTAAAATTTTTCTATTTAAAGATATTAAAAAAATGCTTAAGCAAAGAATAATTATAAAAATATTACGATAATAAAATTGAAAACAAATGTTACCTATATACTCAATCCATCACAATATTTCATTAAATTTTAATTGATTCCTTGCGAAATATATCTGTTCAGTGAGTGTAGCAATTGATTAACAAACAAAAAAGGTCTCTTGCTTAAAAAGAAAAAAAGAAGAAAAAAAATTCGCTTTACCACATGAACATTAAGTTGCTTATATACCTGCTAGTATTTACACACGATATACCGCCTTTTGCCACCGCCTCTCTTTTTGAGATTCCAGAATCATGCTAAGTTCGCACGATCTGCACGCGCGTCGTGTTTGCACACACTTTTACCCCTGGAATCCCAAATGTCAAGGTGTTCCGTAACGAGTATTGAAAAAGATAAATTTATCAGACTCGTTTTGCCTTTATGTAATCTTGTATCTAATACACTTGGACGATCATTTTTTTTTATTTCGCATGTTTATTCGCGTTATTCTCCTTGTTTTACCGGCTTGTCGATGGTTTAATGAACTTTACAAGTTTATGATTTATCGTTCTATTATATTCCTGGATTATCGTTAAAAAAACGAAGAAAAAAAAACAATCGTTGCATTTCTAAATTATTGTGTATACAATGTAATTGTTAAGAAAAAAAATAATCTTGAGGTTCTTTAAGTATTGAAAATTATTGCTTAGATTTTAATGTTGTACGCCATATAATGGTACATTACACTTTTGCATTGTTCGTAACATATGTTGCGAGTTTCGTTTTAACTGTGTTTTGACAGATATTTTCCCTTTATTCGTGATATTTATGATAACTTATTTCAACTTTTATTTTACAAATCTTTTTATGTTCTCTCCCTATTTACGTAAACGTTGGAATAAACGTTTATGCTAAGAAAAATTAATACAAATCGTTCAGAATCTTTACAGTTTTGAATTTTAGTAAAATATTGTTTTATAGAAAGTTCAATTTATCGGTGCACATTATTAAAAAAATTTATTTTTTACAAAAATAGCAATTTTAAAATAATCCAGTAATTAAATAGACATAAAATAAATGCTAAAAAAATAAAATTTAAATTATAGTAAAGATTCAGAATGATGATGGAGATTACATAATTTATGTCGTGAGTTGCCATTTTTAATCTTTATCCATAAAAAATATAATTGATTATCAATCCCGTAATAGTAAGTGTCATTAAATGGACATATTAAATACTTCGAAACGGTATCTTCAGTATCAATAAACATAAATTCCGCCTCATTGAAACTTCTAATACCTTTGATATATAATAAATCGTCAACTTTTAACATACACACATGCCCACGCCCAACTTCCATCATATTAATCCATTAGCCAACTTCCATTTTCCAATGAAATTATTATATTACCACGTGAGAAGTTACATACAAGATCAACTTGACGGACTTTGTTTTTCTTCCCTCTTGTTTCCTTTTCTTTTTTTTTTCTTACATCTCATGAATTTCATCAGCGGTGAGATAAATCGTGCGGTAAGAAAAATCATAATCGCGCGAAGATTTAATAAGATTTACGAAAGACTGGCCGCGCTTTATATATATATCTATATAGCATTAGGCAACACGACACCTTCGCATATATCCTTACGGCATTTAATAATAAGCCTAATCGGCCTCCTGCAATTCGACCTCTTATGCAAGTACATTAAATGCGTTTTACAGCTTCGTCGACGCTGTCCAATCGACGGGATCACATATTTTTTTCAACTGTACTTGATCGAACTCATCTAGTTTTTTATTTTTTTTCCATCTCTTTTTTATCGAGATAATAAATTTCATTTTTTTTAAAATTCTGTGTAAAATATTATTTTACCGATAGGAGAGACTGTGAAAATATTTAATTTTTAGATTTTCCTCGTGCATTTAATGAGATCACACATTTCTTTGAGTTTCGTGAAAAATTATATATGTATCCTGTGAATATTTAATTACTCCACTAAATTCCAAATATAACATAAGAGTATTCTATCATGATTAGATGTAAATCTACAACATTTTAAACACTTACATGTTGAAGAATTTTAACGATTGCATTCTATGTATTTTTTATGCAATTAAAAATAATAAATTTTATAAAAACCCATATGTAACTAAGAAACAAATAAATAAGTCACATATTTATAAAATATTGATTTCGAAGAATTGCTTAATAAAAATTATACAGTAAAATAATTACAAAATCGGTGATTATAATCTTTTTTTTCAAGTCTGATCAGATATTGATAAAAAATTAATGAAAAATTACATCCTCCAATAATTTACGTACTACTTAACCACTTGGATATTTGTACGAACTTACGTATGATTTCTCGTCGTACGTGTATCTAATAATTAATCACGCAATATGTATACATTTATACAGTAAAAGCCAAAGTTGCACAAATCCATATTTCGCTGTTCAATTAAAAACAATTACCAGCGACAGTAGCGAAGTTAAAACTCGCGCCTTCATTTATCGGCTCTCGAGATCACCTTTTCTCCGCCTTCTAATTACCTATCGTGGCGGCTAAAACACCTTTTCGACTTTTTATTTTCCGTTCCACAGAATACAATTAGTAAAAGTTTCTCCCTTCTTTAAACCCTACGGGAGAATTTCGCACGTTACGTGCTGTATGAAAAACCGCTCCCGCGCATGGACTTTAAAAGACATTAAGAGATAATCATCGACGATTTAAACACAAACTGCCATTGAGTAACTTATATTGCTTTCATCTTACATAGGAAATTAAACATTAAAGCCAAAAATTCATTGCATATATTCATTGAATGTGCATGCATATGCATACACATTGAAAACTCTCTTTTGTGCAAATTTTCTTTCGTAACTTTAGACGAAGCGAGCTTGTCTTGTACATCCTGCAATTTTCAAAGCTCTCGAGAGATGGATGCAGGTATTATCAGATTTCTCAGGTACTTTTTTCTTTTGACTCGCGATTAAACAGAAGTGAAACAGTAGATTTTAGTCGAAACATTGAGAAAAGGATGTTTAGTAAGGGTCTTTGAAACGGTTAAGTCCATAAAGTTTTTAAGAGTTTTATTTTATGAGAATTTTTTTTCAATAAAACATTGTGTAAGATAAGTGCATTGCGTAACTCGATCAAAAACAATAAGGATATTGGAAAACAAGATAATTCATATGTATAATTTATAGATGAAGGTAACATGACATTCCTGATAATAACAAAAAATTACTAACTAGTTTGATTCTTGTTTTAAAAATCAATAAAAAATAAAAAGCAAATTTTTTCTGCGTTAATGTTTATTAGATTATGATAAATCTTTCGTAATACTAAATGATGACAATATTAATGCACAATCTATGCGAATTATGCATAAAGTAGAATTTTAGAAAGTGAATTTTTTCGAAAATCCATGACGCAGCTAAAAAATAAATCATAAGACAAAATTTTGTCAGGCTTTTTGAAAATTCATATTTCTTATAAAAAGACGTTCCAGGCTTCATAAATAATTTAAATTCATAAAACCTGTACTTACGGGCTGGCTTGCTAAATGTTTATATATGTTTTATAATAAAACTGCAAGTGAAACATTATTTTTACGCGGTAAATGCACTTTAATGCATTACACAACTGATATATCTCTGAAATATGCATATACAAATAGCTCAAGCTTTTTCGAATCATTCAAATTGTCACGTATGATATTTTCTTCAAACTATATGTTATCCGTTAACTTTCTAAGATATAAATATAATAAATATACATCGTATTAATAAAATAACACATTTTAATAATATTCAAAGTTAAAATATAAATTATGCAATAAACCAGACTTTATTAAAATAATAATGTCGTGCTTGTAATTTTGCAACTTAACAAATTTTCATTCAAGCATATGAGAGAAAATATTAATTGTTAGGCGATATAATGGAACTATTATAGATAATTAGCGAATGACATTTTACGCTTACAACTGCTAATACATTTTTTAATGCATATCCCCCTTGCACAGCTTGTACAGTAATAAATTATTTAATTTCATTCTTAATATTATCATTATCATAATTACCGGTATTTCAAATGCATTCCTCAAGCTTAAAATATAATAACAACAATTTTCATATAATAACAACAAAAAGCTTATATATTGCTCTCCTTTCTTATGTACTTGAAATCCACTGGTAATCTAATAATAATGAAATCCAATAAGGGATAACTGTCGTCGCATATTATTCCTTATAACGTTCACTCGATTGCTGTGTACGTACAAGCTCGCTCAAATCACATTACACGAGCATTAAAGTCGAGTAAAAAAAGTAAAATTAAAGAAGAAAAGAAATATTACAGAAAGAGAGGGTGTCGAGGCAATGATAATTAACGCATTTACTTATGCTCATAACAAGGGCGTCGGCTTAAACAGGCGATTTCATCACCTCTTATATGCAGGTGCTACATTGCGAATCCATTGCAGCGGATCGTAAAATCAGCGCGTAACTTTGCTTCTAAATTATATTCCGTACGGTTGTTCATGATCGCGACACGTAGAAGGCTAATTGCTTTTACATTGGTTAACGATACAAGTATTGCATTTTTTTTCTCCTTCTTTTATACTTAATTTTTTTTTCTTTTGCTTCGTGGTTGGAGATTTAGAAACTGTCCACTCAGTTGAATAGCTTAGTAACTTGAGTAGAATTGATTCATGTATAAACTTGTAATGTAGATTATAGGGTCATATTAGGTAGATTGACATAAAGAATGTTTCTATATTTTTGCATCATCATACGGATAATTGACTTGCAGTATTTTTTATGCTAACAATTTAATCGACAATTCTTATGCTAATCATCGCAATCATTTAACTTCAAAATTAATGAGCTATCAGGATTTAATTCTTATTTGTTTATTTTGATTGATCTACTTGAAAACATTTAAAATGATAAGATTGCAATTAATTAAAAATGTTTAGTGCATATTTCATCGGATTAATTAATTTGAAAAAAAATATAAATTTAGGTTTTTCCAAATACAATCGCACGCCTAATGAATAAACCATTAATTTATTTGTTGATATATCAGAATAAATTTATCCCTATAATTCGTTCATTATATCATTATATTAATCTAAAACGAAGATTTTGTACCGAAACAGTATAGCGATGTTACTAATCGACAAATGCGGGCAATACATTTAGCATGTAGCGGACTCTAATTAGCGTTATCAACCTTCGATGATAATACACATTGAATTAAATTATTTACATTCAGCTGGAAATAATCTCGGTATTATTTAGAATTATCTCTGCGCAAAATAATGATTAAATTAATACAATACCAACTAAATTCTAAATTATAGCATTGCAATGATTGAAACGGTGTGTACTGGATACAGGCACATCATACCGTTTGTATATAAGAAAAAAAATTTTTTCTCAAATGATAACATGGCAGAGTATAGAATTTCTGAATCTAGAACTCAGGCGTTTGAAAACCTTTCACTTTATAATATTTTGCACGGCAGTTAACTTATGCTATAACTATGATCTATTGCTTATAGAATATGCAAATTCGCATTAAAACAAGAAAATCCATATTTTTTTGATTTATAATAATGCTACTACTCGAAGAATCCTAAATCGGTAAATGTTGGAAAATATTTAAGGTCACGGTACTTTCTAGGAAACTTTAACGTATTCTCGTAAATTGCTTCTATTAAAACATAAAAAAATTTTTTTCGATTGTGAATCTATTAAAATACACGAGCTGAAACTATTAAAATAAATTTCTTTTTTTTTAAATAATGAATTTTAATTTTTATGTTCAAAGTGTATAATATAAAAATAGATGTAATATTAATAAATCTAAAAAGTTTGTGCTGTGAAATTAATACGAAAATTAATTTTTTTTATAAAATTCAAAGTAGAATCAAACAGAACATTTCTAAATCTTATTCAATTTGATCGATATTTTAATGATCCAACTTGATATGAAAGTTTATCTGATATGATCTTGTGTTGGTATAATAAGTTAACCCTTGCACTTGACTGTACAACGATATTTCATTAAATTACGTAAACGTAACAAAGATATTTTTTTATGATTCTATATTACATTAATAATATTTTTCTCGATTTGCTAAACATGTGAACTTTGTATACAAACTCCAAAAATATAAAATCAGTATAAAATATTACCGTGCTTGTTTTTCACTTTGAGCTGTTTAATTCATGTAACGTCGATTCTCTTAAATACACATGCAATACAAGATCGTAAGTGATTCATCAGTATCGAATTTCCATATCTCGTGTTACATTACGTATGCAAGCAATGTATACACAATGTGAGTATATTATACTACGTGCAAGGGATGTGATCTAGACGTTAGATAAGAAAATAAAGAAAAATCTTTTTATTGTGTAGTTTTAATTCTTATAGCAAAAATTTTTAAAAAATTATCGAAAATTTTTAATTCATATAAATTGAATAAATAATCACATGACTAACTAGGAGAGTGTCACACCTCCGGATCACGGATTTTGCTCAAACTTCGGGATAAGTTTTCAGATGATAAAATACGGAAAAAGCTAAAGTTGTAGTCACAAATACTCAATATTTCCCTAGTTACAGGCAATTAAAGAAAATCACTAAAAAAGTTACTAGATTTTTAAACGCATATAGTTATTTAGCATTGATAGCTAGAAGCTTGAAACTTTTTCTAAATTAAAGCTGAGCTCAAATCCTTTCGAAACAGTAGTTACAGCATATCAAAATATTATTTTTTCCCAAAATTAGAGCGTAATAAGGATTTGGCCTGAATTTTCTTTTTAAAAAATTAATTAATAATAGATGCTGAAATTAGGTCCAATCTTGATTACGCTCTAACTTTAGGAAAAAATAATATTTTCATATGATGTAACCACTGTTTCGAAAGGATTTGAGCTCAGCTTTAATTTAGAAAAAGTTTCAAGCTTCTAGCTATCAATGCTAAAGAACTATATGCGTTTAAAAATCTAGTAACTTTTTTAGTGATTTTCTTTAATTGCCTGTAACTAGGGAAATATTGAGTGTTTGTGACTATAACTTTAGCTTTTTCCATATTCTATCATTTGAAAACTTATCCCGAAGTTTTAGCAAAATCCGTGATCCGGAGGTGTGACACTCTCCTAGTGAGTAAAATCATCATCGTTATCATTGTAAATAATTGGTTTCTGAATTTTATTTATCTAAACATTGTGAATTTCAAGTACTTATGTTACAACTTCAGTCTAATGTACATTATATAGGTCTTATCTCAGATCGATCAATAATCAGTGAGTTCTGTAAGCTGGCAAAAAAATTGCATCAATGATGTTTCGCGTTTCGATTTATATGTTCACTTTTTTACTGATTGCAATAAAATGTCTTAACTCAAATCTAATTAGTATTACTTTGTGAATTCTACGAATACAAGCACTAGTTAATTTTTTGCTTGAAGCTGACTCTAAAAAAGTTTCTTTTTATATAAATTTAAAAGTATTTCTAATCATGCTTTTTATCGAACCATCATCTTCTTTAAAAAATTCAAATCTAAATAAAGAAATGTAACGAACTTATACATACATCAACTTTTAATATTAAAATAAATCCACAAATTATCATTTTAAAATTTGAAGATTCGCAAACACGAAAAAAAGTTACTGTGACTTAGATGTATCAATGTTTTTGAACTTTAATTTTGTTATATCACTTTGATTCATTCGTACATAAAAATTTAAAAACTTGAGTCTTTTTCAAAAGAAACCATTGAACGCTCTCTCTCTCCATCTTAACACTTGCATGTTCTCACACTGATTGCGTAATATTCTGTAACGATAGTTGAAAAACATTCGGAAATAATAGTTGAATAATCCGTTAACTATACGTATGTGACATGAACGCAGATATCAATTTTTTTTTTATTTTTTATTTTTTATGTGGTATAAGCTAAATATAACATACTCAATTTAATAGTTAGATCAAAGTTGACTATTTTCGATCTCATCCTATGGGCCTAAAATAGTTTTGATCCATTAACACCTGAGAAAATGTAAAATAAGAAACAAATATAAATTGCAGAAATCCTTTATTTGAAGGCCGAAACATATTCCCAAGTAATTTGAATAACATTTTTCACTTTCTTAGTTTTGAGCTTAATGGGTTGAATATTGATATAGTTTGAAGTTGAATCAATAGTTTGGTTTTTGAATTACAAATTCTTAAATATCAGAACAATAAGTTAAATAATTTTTAATATTCCTTTATTAAAATAATATTCCTTTATTAAAGTAAATATTAAAGTAAATAAAAATAAAATGAATAAATAGCTCAAAATTTTGAGCATTTTGAAATTTTTTTAAAATTGAAATTATCTGTTCTATAAGATCAACAATAAATTCTCTCAATAAACGTATTGCTTCTAAAGGCGCATTCTATTTGATGGAATTTTCACATTTCCTTGTGCTCATTTGGCCAAGCCACCCGCTTTTATAAATTCTCCATCTCTTGAAAACGAAGAGAGCAGGCGCACGCGAGAATTTGTTCTCGCCAGAATTAGACGGCCTGTAGACCATTAAGCGATACAAATTGCGACAAATTCGGATATCACGTTGATGCATAACGTCGTTCCATCACCATGTCCGAGTATTTCTCTATCTCAATGAAGATGTTGCTTACATTTGGGTTAAGTAGCATTTTTTCAATGTTCTTACCTTTTCCACTTTGTTCTCCCATTTTCTTTTTTTCTTTGCTGGCGATAATTTGAATGAAATCCGATGCAGCATTCTATTATTCAGAAATAATGTCTTATTTTAAAATTAAAGACTTTCGAATAAAGAATATATAAAATTATTTTCATGAAAAATTCTTTAAAGCAAACTTAAAGATAAATATGATACATATTTATAATTTATAAAAAATAAAATTATTTAATTATTAAATGAATTGTTTCGACTTTTATGATTAATATTTATTTTTTTATAATTTTTAAATCATAATATTTGAATAATTACTATGTTCAATAAAACGGTAATAACCATTATATTGATTATGATAAAAATAAATATTGAAATAAAAAAGATTAAATAAGAATAAATAAAATAAATTGATTCCAACGAAGATTATAATTTTATTTATTTTCCCCAACAAACAATAAAATAAATAATTGTTTGAGCACATCGCATCAGATTGAATCTCCTTTAGATATAGGTAAACATTAACTACTTTCACTTGAATTCAATAAAAGTAAGATTTGAATTTGAAAAAACTGCATTTATTTCTATGGCGCATCATTAAAGGAACAGAGTTAGAAACAGAAGTAGAAAGTCATCTCGATCGATAATTGGCACTAAGCTCGACTGCGTTTTATAAGCTACGAAAAACTTCTTTGGCAGACGCTTTGAAACGTTGTCTTCTTCGTGCCGAGCGTTGAACCATCTCTGTAAAGCATCTCAAACTTCTTTTCATATTCAATGTACTTTTTATACACTTGTTCAAAGGATGCTTTTTTTTCAACCGATAATATCAATGAATTTCAATAGTTTATATACTTTTAAAATTAAAAATTAAACGCGTAGCCGATATCGCGCAAACGAAAAGCCACCAATAAATAATAGTCAAAATTCTTGAGGTTAAATTCTATAGACTGAAATTGCCATTGGTTATAATGAGCTTTCTCCATTTTGATATTGCTTTTATATATCCCAAACAGATATTCTAACTGTTCTCTTGACAAAGAAAAACAACAATGCTTGCATTTTGTTTCGGTATTCTAACATAAAAGCTAATCAATTTATCACTGCCAATCGTTAATTTTCACGCTTTAATCCTTGAGGCAAGTAAGTACAAAGTGTGAAAAAGGAATAGGAAGAGAGAGAGAGAAAAAGAGACTTATTATGCAATCGGAGCAAGATACCGAAGCAAAAGATTTCCAGCTTGCTAAAAGTGCTCCCGGTATTTGGACGCATCTTAAGCCTAAACGTATCCCGAAATAACAAACTCACTTCTCTCTTTCTTCAAGCTTGGCTTTTCTCATTTGCTATCTTGCTTTTCTATGGGTGGCACACTCGGAGAAAAACAAAACGCTTCGTTGAAAAATCGCACATGCCGGGCGCCAAAATTCTGCCAGCGAACGAAATACTTATCTTAAAATATGTGATTATACAGCACTTTCTTTATCATTTGTTTTCCCTGTAGACTTGACTTTAATTTATTTTTCATTTGTTAATTGTATATGAACTATCCAACAAATTATCTAACAAAGTGCTTTCATTAGGTATGAGGAAAAAAATCATTTATTTAGCAAATGTTTATTGAAGAAATTTATTAACCGATACAAAATAAAAATTCCAAATAATTATAATTTCAAGTTACATAGTGCGTAATAAGTGACTTTTATTTTATAAAGATTTTATAACCTGTTAAGTGTTCGCTAAAAAGAAAAAGAAAATCTTTTACTACGAGAGCATAGCATGAGAAAGTTGCAGCAATTCAATTAGTATGTAAAGATAATTACACGCTTGGCACAGTAGTGCAGCAAAAGTATTTCTCAAATTTCATCGTTAATTTTAGTAAAACACGGAAAAAATCTATAATTTTAGTTGTAAAAATAATTATATATAAAAAACATTTTCTTTCGTGGCAAACTAATCGCAAAGGGTTCACGGATATTATTAAGTTTAGACATTATTTACGCTTATTGAACGAATTCTTTAGATTTTTTCGTACAGTACAAAACTAAAAAGAATATAATCTTTAAACGCGCATTATTGAATGAAATTAAATTATTGTATTAAAAAAAATAAATTAAATAATCAATGTTTAATACTTTTAGAAAGTAAAAAATATATTTTTTAAAACAACATTATAAAAACATATTTTGAATGATGATTATTATAAATATACTATTTAAAAAAAAATCCTTAGTGTGTATGTGTATGTATTTAAAAATGCTGGTGTTGTTAAATCGTGAGAAGGGATTGACAAATTTTTATTCTGAATGCTTAATTTATTCATTTTTATTTAATTTATAACTTTATTTAATGTGTTTTTATATTATATTGATTCATCAATTTTTCAAAAATCGGTAGTTTGAGTTTTTAGATAATTTTATTGAATATATGTAAATAAATATCAAAGCACTTCTATTTTTCTATACTTTCAGCAAGAATTTTTTAAATAGCTATCATCATTCTTTTGTTGGTCTAGGAAGCACTTATCTTGCAGTAAATAAACAAACATCGAGCATCAAAATATTTAACTTTAATATTAATAATGTTACGTTACAAATTTAAATATTTTATGAAAAGATATGTTAATTTACTATATTTTCTGTTACGTGATATTAAATAAATCTAACATAGTTTTTTAAAAAATTTAATGCTTCATTACTAATGATGAGTATTATATAGAATCTTCCATATTTTAACAAATTGTTTTTCTATGATCCTGCATAACTGGTGGAAAATATACATCTATGAATTTTTAATTTTACAAAGATATAGTATTTTAATGTATGTTATATAGATTGGTTGTGTACTTTATGAGATCTATCACACTGACAAAATTAAATGTTTTGTAAAATTTTCAACAAAGTTTGTAAAATAACTAGCCTGACGAAACATTTGTAAAGTTAATTTTAATTTATATATTAATTTTTACAAAAAAAAACAAAATTAAAATAGCAAAAATGTTTGTAAAATTTTAACTTAAAATAACGAACGAAACATTTGTAAATTTTTTAATTTAATTTTTAACACAAAATAGTGTGTAAATTAAAATTAACTAATTTAATTAATTTTATTAAAAATTAATTAAATTAATTTTTTGTATTGATTTTAAATATACATGTGTAAACTTCCCATATAGTAATTTTTATGCAATAAATGAGTATCACGCACAATTATACTACACAAAATTTTTCACAGAGTAGTTTTAAAGATATAGGTCAAGGTTATGTTGTTTTGAATATTTTTTCAAATTATTGTATCCCGTCAAGTATTCATCTTTTTAACCATCAGATTTCATTTTTAACCCATTATGATCACACCTCCTAAGAATTACGTATTGATCACACCAGGTCAGTTGGACCGCTGCAAAGAAACAGTTGCCATTTGCAGCTTAATTTTATGAATTGCTTCAAATCTTGGTAATGAACGAAGTCTAAAATTCCATTTTGCACCATTTCTTGGAAGATCCCATTTGAAACCTTTCTTGGAAACTATACATTAACTCAAAAATTGTCAGGGTTTATCCGGACCGTGCGACCATTACAAGTTAAATTAAATTTAGTTAATAAAAATAATTTTTTTAAATCAATAAATATTTTATGCAAACAATAATTATGAAAACTTATTTTTTCAATGTCTAAAAAACATTTAAGAAAAAATAATTATTATGTCATTTTAGAGTTGAGATAAAATTTTTTCTATATTTAAATTCTATCCATTTTCTTTATATACAATATATATTAGTGAGTATCCACTTGCAATTGATAGTCAGTCTGCAATCGACCATTAAGAAAAGAGAAGCGCAGTAAAATTTTAACCTATTACCTAATCAGTCGAATAAGTTAAATGTATTGTTTTTTTTCGAAAAAATATTAAACATAACATTATATGATATTTAAAATGAATGAATTTTTAACAGTAATGAACAAAATGAGTTAAAAAAATTAACTACATAGAAATAACGTTTTCTAAAAAAATGTCTTTTTGGTTTATCAGTAAATATTTTTGAAATTTTAATAACGTATATTATTGTTATAAAATATTTAATTCCGTTTGACTATACTTGAGGAAGTTATAACTTGCCTTTCGGTTATAACATGATTTCAGTTTAAGAAAGCTAAGTTCAATAGTATTAGTATAACAGTCTTTTTTCTGAATAAAAAACGAATCATTCTTTTGTTCGTTTGTACATCATTCCTAAGGATATAATATGCATTTTATGTTTGATAATTAAATAATATTTAATTAGTCATTTGAATAAGATTTGAAAAATTTTCAAAGCATATTTACAACTAACAACTTTAATGTATGCCGTTTATAGATTAATTTTATGATTAATATTTCTTTGAGACGTTAAACATTAAAAATAATTGTTTATACATGCAAATATATATCTATTTATATAAAACTAAACTGATATTCCACTTGCTCATTAAAATAAAGAAGTTGACAGAAAATAGAAAGTTACTATAGATCGATAATTGGCACCAGCTGAATGCATTAGTATAACTATGAAAATTTCTTGGCAACTATTTCACGTTACAGACTCGAGAGCCCGTGCGTTGAACCTTCGCTGTTATTGATCACTAAATTTTTTTTTTCATTGCTTAACTTTGAGTTTAATGCTCTTTTATTACAGCTAATAAATAAACTTTTTAATATTTACAGAGGTTCATAATTAATTATTTCATTGAACTTTATTATTGAAATCATTACAAAAAAAGAAATAACATTTTAAACGATCAATGATGGATTAAAAATAATATTGAATGTTGTAAATTAAATAAAAAATTAGGTAATTAAAAAACAATTGTAACAAAAAAAAATCCTTTGAAAAAATGTTTATTGGCAATATAATCTTCATTTATATATTTTTCTTATTTTTCGTTAAAACAAGTGTGTTCATTCATTTAAAAATGTTCCTTTTTTTTCTCTCCGTTTAATTTCATCTTACGGGTGCATCATGACTTTTGAATCTCTGTAAAGCCGATGCTCGTGCGCGTGCATCGATCGAATCAAAAGCTATAGAATTGCGATTCGTTCGTGCATATCCACAGAGAAGAGTCGCGATTGCGAAAAATTTTCACAAAGATCAAAGGGAACGTCCGTCGCTGTACGTTTGTATATACCAGCAAAAAAGAAATAAACGTGAAGCGGTATATTTGAAGCGTTACTATATAAGCGATGTCGAAAATCAGTCTTTATTGACTAAACGAAATAATTTGCGTATTTTATGTTTGAATTTAATCATACGCGTAAATTAATAGAAATTTATTTTATAATGATTTATTGCAATAAATGCATGCTATTTTGTTTTTCTTGGCCAATTATGTCAAATTGTGATTAATCGTATGTTTTACTTCGACGATTAAAATAATTATTATTTTTCAATTTTTTATAATGCTACTTTTATGTGTATGTAATGATATAATAATGCTAGAATATTATTTTTTAAAAATTTATTTACATTTATTTCGAGGGTCGCTTTTGCAACTTTTAATGAGGTTTATTGAATTTTTTTACGCATATATACACATACGTACAGATTTATTTTCAATAAAAAATAATTACATTGAACTATTATTTTAATATTTTAGTATCTTCATACTATTTCAATAATCATTACATAATTTTGGAATTTTTTTATTTTTAAAATATAACACTTATTCAAGAGTAATGGCAAATGATACAGGAAAGGGTGAGACAAATAAGATAACATTTCTGAGGTAATTAGTGAACGGATTTACAACGGACTGATGTCCATAAGTATTGTATGTCCCGGCAAAAGGACAAAATCGAGAAGACGTGTCGTTCGTGTTAAAATGTAGGCCGAATGTTGCCTGTCAACTTGTTTTGTCAAATGTTCTCATTTATGTTGTCTCACTTTCTTTTTTTCTCTTTTTTCACTTAATTATTACAATGTTTCTTTTATTTAACAAAAGATTTATTTTTGAATAACAATTAAAATCAAATAAATAAGCAATTATTTGAATTTTATATTTTGGATTCTAAAAATGTATTTATAATCTTAAAAATTTTTTTCTTTTTCTTAGTAAAATATTGTACCGTAAATTTATTTGATACGGAACAATTCTTAATATGGACTGCTCGTACACTTTAAGCAAAGATGAAACTTTAATGAATCATAAATAAGCTTCAATGATTTATGTACAACTTGATTAGATGTTTAAAGCTTTTCAATCATTAAGTTTTAGTTAGAAATACTTTGCCATGTATTAATTTTTCTACATTAATGATTGATAATAAAAATTATGTAACTTTTTCACTTAGTTTTTACAGTCATTGTGTCAAGTTAGGATATTTAAAAAAAATAAATTTTCGAAAAAAAGCACACTTTCTCCTTCTGAGTTATAGATTTTCTTGAAACTTTAAAAACGATTGTATAGTCGAAAAAATAAAATTAACGTTTCAGTGTGTAGCCTAATAAATCATAAAATCTTGTAAATAGTCAAAAATATTAGAAAAATTAAAAATTATATTATTTTATTTATCTAGATTTTTTAAAATGATTCAATTGTAATAATGATAAATTTTAGTGCCTTTAGCTATACGCAGATTATGAGGATTTATTGAACGAAACGCTAAAACGTGCATTCATCTTCATCACTATGAAATTATTTTCCAAAGTTTCAAAAAATTCCATAAAGATAATGTATACTTTCCTTAATAGTAAGTGTTAATTTTAGTAAATTATTTTTTAAAATTGCAAAATTATATAATTATTATATGATTTTTCTAGTTTGTAAAATTTTATAAACATTAGCTTTTCATGCATATTGTCAAATTGAAAATTTAATAGCTAATACATCCATACAATTATAAGGCGGCTATTAAATAACTTGACATCACATATAAGTATGCGTAATTTAAGAAATTGAAAAATACAGGAAACTAGTCTCTATTCGCCGAGTGCTTAAACTATTTGCTTCCTTCTCTTTTCATCATCTCGTTCGCGCTCTCTTGCAAAAAGGGAACGCGTCACGTCAAGCGCATTCCTCGAGCTCGTTGTCCACATCGTCTCCCTTGGTTCGTCGGTGTACATACGCGTCACGTTTTTGCGCGGATGAATTCGCATAACGAGACAGAAGCGTCCGCATCTTCGCGTTAGTCTTATATACGTATACGTATATATGTGTATATATGTCTTATGCAATGTGACGCTGCAAATCTTATATGAACGATCGAAAGAGAAAGAGATAGAGTAGAGAAGGAGATTTTAAAAAAAACATAAAGGAGAGAGAAAAACGTTTTGGCGCCACTCTCTCGTTTATTCGCTTTTATCAAATAAAATCTCTTTAAAAAGAGGTTATGCACGATTAAGAAATATCTCTTTGCCTAATTAGGATTCGACGCCAAAGCTTGTTTTATTGGTGCACATTTGCCATTTCATGGCTAACATAACTTGTGCCAATCTTTTCTCTTTCATGAGATTCTATTGGATTCATGTTGATCGATATATTCATCTATTGAATTCTTTAATGTTACACTTTTTAAGTAAACGTCTTTTATTCAAAAAGAAAACAAGAAAACAACAGGTATTACTTTTAAAATTTTAAACACTAAACATTTTTAAAAGTCATATGTTTTAAAATATATTTTTATGAATTTAGAATATTTCGATTTTTTTATTATTTAGAAATATTTATATTTTTCTTGTTATTTAATGTTTATGTTGCTATTAAAAAGTTCTTAAACTTAATGATTACTAAATTAATGAAAAGGCACAAATATTTTAATTATTATTTAAATTCAAATTATTAGAAAAGTTAGAAAAAGATACTTGCCTAGATGTTAAGAAAACTTTTTTTTTTAATTAAAAATTTTGCAATATTTACAGATATAGGCATCATAAATATGTTTGCTCAAAGGAATTATTTCAGCCTTGGTAGGCTAAAACAACAATATAATCCAAATATGTCACAATTCCGAGTCAAGTGAAATCTTAAATTGAAAAGAATGGATTTTATGTTATTGTATTTTGATTATAATATATGCAATAAGCCCAACAGGATAGAATCCCATTGCTTATGCCAACAAGTTCTTAGCCAATATATATTTACGCATATAGTATATAGTACGACGCATCATTAGTAGCTATAACTCATGAGTTGTCAATTGGAATGCGATAGTCCGTATATATCGATGAAGCATATACACCTACCTAATGTCGTCTCTCTGTTGAAAAATAACTCACAGCATACCATACCCAATCTCATATATCTGCGTTACAGTAGCATAAATATATATATATATATACATACATAAAATTGTCTCTGAAGATTTTCTCGTTCCTCTCACTCTGCGTGGAATTTGACGGAGCGTGTCGCGTTCACTGACGACTCGCGTATGGACCTGTTCCAAAGTAAGCTGCGGTGCATTCATCACGTTTAGGTAAAACGAAACGAAAGGAGAATCCTACAACTTCTAAATTTATGCGTCGACGTGCCAAGCATTATTTGATCCTTTGTCGTCTTGTATAAAGGAGAGTAAAAAGCAAGAGAACGCGTCTTAAGCTTTTTGGCCTCTTTGATATATAGCTTTAAGCTTCGAGTATTCAAAACGCAAAATTTCCAAGCTCCATAGCTCGTTTGATCTTTTCGCACGAGTTTACGAATGGATGAGTGTCTTCTCTATAGATCTCTAATTCAATCTTTTGTAAATCTCTGTACACAGTGTAGTTTTTGGAAAACAACTTTTTGCGACTTGATGGAGGAGATAACGCGAACCGAGCGGAACCATATACGTAAAAGCCCCATATATTTTAATATTATTTTGTATTATGCGAACATGAATGTTCTATTAAGTCTAAGTCGGTACGAGTATACTTGTCATGCTACGATGCGGTTCGGAACTTAAAATCCACTTAAATCAGACTCTAATGGCATAATGGGGTAGTTCAAGATGTTGGAAATGGTATGTGGCATCAAATGGATGTAGTTGTTAAACATCAGACTTGCTATTTCATGGACCTACATTTTCACAATCAAATCTTTAAATCTAGATGAGCCTTTGTTGTTATAAGCATTTATTTATTTTTAATTCAGGAATTTTAATTGAACTTTTTTTTATTACTCTGTGATAACCATTGTTTCAATCAAAGCTCGAAATACTGCAGTTATAAATCCGTTAAACAAGTTCGTTAAAGATCGAAATGTTTTAAATCAAATAAATATGTTGTTTGGAAACTTTATATAAATTTATTTCATTATAAAACCTTCAAAGCATGTAAATTAATCATTTATAAAAAATTAACTGAAATAAAAGCTTTTTAAATTAGTGGGCATTTAAGACGCGTAGATAGATAATTTTTGGAGTCTTAATAAGTTAATAATATTACGATAGCTCCAAAATTTGTTGCATTGACATTTTTCAATGCAATTAATTACTAATCTACATATTGAAGCTTGATCGTATCTAAGAAAATCGAATATTATTCGTATTGATAGAAAAATTAAAATCATTCAATTGAATTTGATTTAATGTCTAAATCTATTACAAGATTGTTTAAAAAATATTTGTCTATAAAGAATATTTCATTAACTATCATAATATCTTTGTTTTCGATATTTTATATTTTAAATATTTTCCGAGATTATGATTAAAATTGTTACTAATATAATAAAACTGCTCCAAGTATTTATTTCCATTTCCTAACAAACCTCGCATATAAAGTTAAATAAGTATTTCCGCATATACTGAACAATGACATTTATGGTTTGCATCATAAGAAAAAAAATCAATTTTCGCGTAAATATATAAAACTGAAGGAAACTGTAACTGTCGTCCCAAAACTAGTTGAACGTTAGAGAAAATTTGCGATAAGAATCGTTAGAATCGCTTGCTACCTCCTATTATAGGCACTTTGATAGGCTCGTAACATTAATTTAATCCTCGCTGCAAATTCTCTTAGCACACGCTTGAGAGAAATCGCGTAATGGAATTTAATGGAAAAGCAATAATATGGGTTATGCTAAAAACATAATATTAATCATCCACGCTTACGCATTATTTTTAGCTATACTGATCATTCCATATTAGTGGTATTTCGATAAAAATAGAAAATCTTTAAAAAAAATGTTAACTGCATAATACAATAATTTTACTAAAAATCGACCCATCAATTAATTATGCGTAAAATATTCAGCAACTATGCTGAATAGCGATTACAAAAAATTATGAACTTCTAGCTCTAATATAAAAAAATTTACAGTTTACTTTATAACTTTGAAAAATAATGTGAAATTAATAAAAAAAAATTGTATGCATATTTTAAAATATTTAACACAAACAGTAATTATGAAATCAAAATTTTCCTAATTATTGTTTATGTTTTGAATTCCGCACTATTGTAATTATACAAATAGTGTATACTTTCTTAAACATCATCTATAATTTAAATCAATCAAAGCATCAACAAATTTTCTAACAAGATTGTTGAGTGCAAAAAAAAACTTTTCACTTATAAGCATAATAGTTACGCATGAAGTAGCAAAATGAGGTACAATAAAGACGGTATATACGCGGTCCTACGTAAGGCACGTGCACACGCACATAACGGAGCCTCATCATCGCTTCTGGCTCGTTAAAGCTTTTCTTTAAAGCCATATAGTCTGGGCAATAGTAGCCGATCAACCGAGAGCGATAAGGACCGTTCAGGAGAGAAGGAGCTACGATAAAGACTGTGCTAGGAAAATTATATCGCTAAGCCTCTTCGAGCAGGAAGTTACCTCAGCTTATTTTTTCTTCTTCCTCTTCTTCTTCTTCTTATTTTACAGATGATATTATTGTACGCGTGTGCCGACAATGAACAATTTATATTTTGATAACAAAGACGTATTTTGTTGCTGGTAGCTATTTTTTTTATCTTAACTTTATCGATAAAAGGATTACTGTTGACTACTGAATACAAAACTTAATAGCTTCTGATATAAAACATGTTTGATTAAAAGAAAAAATATTTTAATTTAGGATAGTAATACTTAAAAAAATAGATAAAAATAATATCTAACACGTCACAATGCACAAAATAGAAATTTTCATAATTTATAACAAAAAGTTAATTGTTTAGCTTTATTAAATTAAAGTTATGTTTATCTGATATAGTGCAAATGAATTCTGTTTTCTTATTTATTTTTTGATAATAAAAATTTTGACTGATGTCAATTTCTAAGAACGTTATTTGATTTATTATTTTTATTTAAAATATTAAAATTGAATATAGGGTAATCTATAAGAGAAGGCGCAACAGATGCTGACCTTAATCTTATGTTGTTAAATTTAACTGTATAATATATCGGAGCTCTATCCTTATATTCAAATTTGTGATTCACATCAGTTCTACACTCAATAAATAAACGAACCATATAGTGATAGAATCATTCAATATTGTAATATCCGTTGGAGATAAATTGCAATTTGTAGCAATTGCAGAGATATTGATATTATTTTTATATTTTATAAAAATTTTAGCTATTCACAATAAACTCTGTCGTGCAAAGATGACAATTTTGTTCAGGGATCAACTGAATTAACATGTGTCCCGTTGCTTTACCAAAACTTTATAAAACGTGTATGTTTTTATAAAATTATATAAGAATAAATACTTATGATGGTGTTGGTTTATTAGTCCAATCAATAAAGCAAAAAAATGGCTATTTTAGACATTAATTAAAGGCTTAATGAAACTTATATGGAGTTGTTAAGGGCGATGAAAAAACATACTCTGTATAAAATGTAACCAAAAAAAAACGGTAGAAAATGCTCCAGGAGGCTGCAAAGTTGGCCAAAACAGCTTTTTTAATTCTCTGAAGCAACCTATGCATTTAATCGAAAAAAGTAATTAATAAAAGTATTAGAGAATAAAAAAACCTACAATTTGAGTACTGCTGCGATTATTTTCATCAATTAGTTATTGCAAAAAAGCCAAAAAACCATAAAAATGGCCATTTCTTGAATATCAATTATTTATTGCAAAAAATAATTTTTAAATATTTTTAAATTTTTAAAGGAAGCCTTCATCAAAACGAACAGAAAGAGAGGTTGCAACAGCAAATTGGTTAATTTGTTGCTGAGATATTCCTATTATTTATCCCAACGCGTTAAATGTTTATTGCTATAATTTTTTTTGGCTGAACATATTGAGTTGCATAAGGGCTTAAACTCTTCATGAAGGTTCAAATTTTCATATTTTGTTAAGAGCAAATTAGAAAATTCAATTGCAATATTTTTATAACGCTTTAAAAAAGAGGGTGTTTTTTTATAAATAAATAAAGCTGGTGCTTTATTTATAACTTTACGAATTCGCTATTTGAATATTCTTATAGCGGTGTTCGAAACGAAGATTAAAAAAAAAAAAGAACTCTCTAAGGCCAATAGGAGCCGAGATAAGATTTTTTTTTTTTTAAATCACAGGCACTTTGTTTATAACAATTAAGAAACGAATCAAGCGTCATTTTGTAGTTGAAGACTTATATTTTAAAAATCTATGATTATATTTTTAAAAATAAGACTCTTTATTATTAAAATTAAAATAATACTAACATACAAATAATAACGTCAAAGTCGGAGTCGTGGTGGGGATGCTTATCTTTGCGCGTGAGAAAAATTAACGAAGGACCCCGTCCCAATAAAATTCGTAAAAATTAACCGTATCTCCGAAAATAATGGACCGATTTTGATGTTTTTTTTAATCTGGGGTATCTTGAAAAATTATCAATATTGGTGCAAATAGTTTTTCAAAATAGGGTATATTTAAATTAAAACAACTGTACCTATTACAGACACCTTAAACGCAAATAATTGGTGTGGCTCACTAAATCAATATTTTTAAATGTGTAATGTCTCATTTTAAAGCTAAAAAAAAGAACTTTAAAATGAGATATCATGAGTTTCATTACGATTAATATTTACGAAATGCGCGCGGATTAACGTAAATGTTGTAAATGAACTTACCTTATTATTCCTCATAATTATTACATTTGGAACCTGGAGATAAATTTAATTAAAATTTTTACTTTTTCTATATTTTAACTAATTATTATAATGAATTTATAGTTTAAATAAATAAAAAAATAATTATTAATAATTGCAAAAACTTTAATAGTAATAATAAAAATTGTTATCTCATTTTTTCTTATTTTTCTTTGTTTTTCATACAAAAAAATATTTCAAATCTTATAATTGCTAGAAATAATAACTTTATTATCTATATAATATACTGAGAAGTTGTTCTGAAATTCAATGTTTATTTAAATAAACAAATTTATATTTTCTGATTACCCTTTGTTTATCGAAAATTTAATTTTGTGTTATTTAAACATATGTTTTTACAGCAAAAATCTCAGTAGTTTACTTTAGAAAATAAAATGAAAATATATTTAATAATGAAAAAATTTTTTGTATGAAAAACAAAGAAAAATAAGAAAAAATGAGATAACAATTTTTATTATTACTATTAAAGTTTTTGCAATTATTAATAATTATTTTTTATTTATTTAAACTATAAATTCATTATAATAATTAGTTAAAATATAGAAAAAGTAAAAATTTTAATTAAATTTATCTCCAGGTTCCAAATGTAATAATTATGAGGAATAATAAGGTAAGTTCATTTACAACATTTACGTTAATCCGCGCGCATTTCGTAAATATTAATCGTAATGAAACTCATGATATCTCATTTTAAAGTTCTTTTTTTAGCTTTAAAATGAGACATTACACATTTAAAAATATTGATTTAGTGAGCCACACCAATTATTTGCGTTTAAGGTGTCTGTAATAGGTACAGTTGTTTTAATTTAAATATACCCTATTTTGAAAAACTATTTGCACCAATATTGATAATTTTTCAAGATACCCCAGATTAAAAAAAAACATCAAAATCGGTCCATTAGTTTTGGAGATACGGTTAATTTTTACGAATTTTATTGGGACGGGGTCCTTCGTTAATTTTTCTCACGCGCAAAGATAAGCATCCCCACCACGACTCCGACTTTGACGTTATTATTTATATGTTAGTATTATTTTAATTTTAATAATAAAGAGTCTTATTTTTAAAAATATAATCATAGATTTTTAAAATATAAGGCTTCAACTACAAAATGACGCTTGATTCGTTTCTTAATTGTTATAAACAAAGTGCCTGTGATTTAAAAAAAAAAAAATCTTATCTCGGCTCCTATTGGCCTTAGAGAGTTCTTTTTTTTTTTAAATCTTCGTTTCGAACACCGCTATAAGAATATTCAAAAAGCGAATTCGTAAAAGTTATAAATAAAGCACCAGCTTTATTTATTTATAAAAAAACACCCTCTTTTTTTAAAGCGTTATAAAAATATTGCAATTGAATTTTCTAATTTGCTCTTAACAAAATATGAAAATTTGAACCTTCATGAAGAGTTTAAGCCCTTATGCAACTCAATATGTTCAGCCAAAAAAAATTATAGCAATAAACATTTAACGCGTTGGGATAAATAATAGGGAATATCTCAGCAACAAATTAACCAATTTGCTGTTGCAACCCTCTCTTTCTGTTCGTTTTGATGAAGGCTTCCTTTAAAAGTTTTAAAATATTTAAAAAATTATTTTTGCAATAAATAATTGATATTCAAGAAATGGCCATTTTTGATGGTTTTTTGGCTTTTTTGCAATAACTAATTGATGAAAATAATCGCAGCAGTACTCAAATTGTAGGTTTTTTTATTCTCTAATACTTTTATTAATTACTTTTTTCGATTAAATGCATAGGTTGCTTCAGAGAATTAAAAAAGCTGTTTTGGCCAACTTTGCAGCCTCCTGGAGCATTTTCTACCGTTTTTTTTTGGTTACATTTTATACAGAGTATGTTTTTTCATCGCCCTTAACAACTCCATATAAGTTTCATTAAGCCTTTAATTAATGTCCTCAAAATGTCTTTATTGATTGGACTATATATGTTTATTAAAAACATACGCTTATAATGGTGCTTGTTTTTGTGAAGTTACATAAACTGTACGGAATAATTATAATCTCAAAGGAAGGTTAAAAAGCTGATATGCATTTTTAACGTTAGTATGCTATTGTGTTGAATAGCGCAACAAATTGAACTCTTATCTTTTGAAAGTGAAATCAAGCATTTGAGCCTTATTGGTGAGGACTATCAAATTCTTTTTTTTTATTTAGTATTAATATTTTTAAATCTTTAATATTCAAAAGTAATTAAACTTAGAATATAATCTATGAATCTCGATTTTGTTGACTTTTTGAGGACTATTGTTCTATTAAAATTTTATAATAATTAATAGATAATAAGTTTATTTGTTACTACCCTAATAGAAAATTAATCATATTCTGGCTAGAATTTCTGATGAACATAAGTTAAAATGAGACACAACTAAAAAGTTTGTAAAGATAATTTCTAGAATTTCTAGATGAGTGTAATTTCAACTTACGTTAACTATAAATTCTGCTCAGAATATGGTCGATTTTCTCCAAGGTAAAGCAATATTTAAAAAAAAATTTTTTTGTTGTTGGTTTTTTTGCAAAAAAATATAGAAAAGTTTTTTCGTCGTTTAAAATTTGTTAAAATTGTGAGATTTATTATTTATTAAATGCCAAAAAAATTAAACAAACTGAATTTGATACTTCACACATACAAAGAGTCGATTGAATATGACAAGTTTTGTGATATCGTTTTCTATCACGTTTTGAACTTTCTTAATCTTATATCAGTTATAAGAGTGCTAAAATCATAAAAATAGATGCTAAACACAATTATAATTATTGTATTAAATTTAATTATAATATTTTACAATTTTGTACTTTTTATAATGAATCTCATGAAATATAATTCATCTTAGATGCACCCAATTGTGTTGAAAGTACACGTGAATCCAAAAAAGTATACATAAACGAGATTTTTTTAATGTCTTCAAGTGATGTTTTTACTATATTGATCGTTTTTTTAACTATACAAAAATTTATGTAAAGTTTTATTTAAAAGTTAGGCTACTTGATATTAAAAAAATGAATAATTTATAAATTGTTAAGTCATGTTACCATCGAATTTAACTTAACAATCATTTAATGATTATCGTCAATAAGTAGGAATGTTGAACTTTCTTTTCTTTTTTTAAATTTCCGTTACTAATAAAATTTAAATTATATTAGAATAATTTAATTTATGTTTCTTTTCTCCAAATGAAAATATAGCAAAGTTTCTTTTATTGTTTTCATCTTTTTGATTCAAAGCCTAAATTTATAGTCTTAAAAGGTAATAAAAATTTGAAAATAAATCAATCTTTATTTTTAGTATATAATTACAAACTAAGCTTAAAAAAAAATCGATGAATATTTGTTAACTGGTTAAAAGTAAAGAAATATTAACAAATATACATCCTTTTTATCTTGCAACTGGAAAATAGCGCTATCATAACAAACAGGAAGCTAAACTCTCTTTCTGTGGTTTAAGTACATGCAATCTCAAGTTGGTCCACCAAGCGCTCCTTCATCGAGTTACTTATACCACTACGCTACCGCAGATTCATATACACACATCCATACATAGGTACGCCTGCAAGGAGAGAAATTCTCGCCTATTAGAACTGTGGTAAGGCCTGCATAAACAAGGATGTAGATTTCGCACGAGTAGTTCTTTTTACTTTTTATTTTTTATTTATTTATTTTCTGGTTACGAGTGTACTTATGCTGATCACTTTTTGATAAGATGAAATGCGCGTGCCTGCATTTCATTTGGATTTAATACATTGCCGTTGGTATGCATACGTATACGTTGCTTGCTTGGTATAGTTCAATTGCTAAGCTGTGTGTTATGCCTCGTTAGAAATAAAATCAGAGGCTTTAGATATTAAGAAAAGTTAAGTAGATTCTGCTTCTGATGATAAACTGGAGAATTTTATTTTTCAAATCATTTATTTCAGACTTTAAGATGTATCTACAATATTATTTTGATATTTTTTTAATTGCCGATTGTTTTATTACATGAAGTAAATAGTAGATAAATGGAACATCGTAAATTTAATATGCAAAGTATCTATTTAAGTGAAAGTTTATTTGGTTTTATTTTAATTATTGGCTGTCAGGAATAACTTTTTCATTATTACTCTTAAAAATAAAATAAAATTTTAATACTCAATTTTTAATATTATCCAGTCATTACTACCCTGAGGATAAAATTAATCAGCTAACAGAAATTTAAGTGGATTTTCAGTTAAGTTTTTACAATAATTTTCAAAGCAAACTTTTCTCAAGTAAGACTCATTTGTAACTCTTCGCCGTTCTTGGTATATATTTTATCAAAAATGTATTTTTAAGCACACACAATAACAAGTGCTCGAATACGTCGCGCCAGCTTGGCGCGCGGAGAAACCCCTGAGAATCACTAGTCGTCGTTGTCTACTTCTGAATTAAAAAAAAGTAAAAAAAAGACCTTGAAGAAATGAATTGCAGTATTAATACAAGCTATTTTCGCACTTGCATATGCGCACTTTTATATGACTGACCCCCGCGCGAATCAACATCTTCAAGTATCGTCGAGACGAAAATAATCTGTGTTCAACGCACAAAGAATCATAAGTATCAAGCGCATTCCCCGGAGCACTTTCGTCATTTCTACATAAAGTATATAATTTCGACTGAATCACGAACAAAGTATTGAAATTTAAGCTGTTATTTAGTGATATTTACATTAAAATACAGTACCCCTTTGTCTTTATTTATTTAAAAAAAGTCAGTTCAATTGAAATTATTCAATCATTTGTCACTACTTTTGGAGAAAGTATTCAACATTATTTACTAACTTTTTTCTTAACAAACAAATCCTAAATTAAGCTCGGAGAAACAAGTTTTAAATGAATTTACCGTTGCATCAGTTAAATATTTGTTAACAGCGTATAAACAAATACAATATATGTATCTGAAAATATTTGTACACACACAATATGGATCAGTATTCTTTAAGCTGGCTTATAGCAATTACAGCATCGGTAATAAATTCAACATTTTCTTGTTCTGAATTTACGCGGCGCGCAAAAACGTGTGTACACGTCTCTCGAACTAAAGCATTTTGCCTCGGGTATATACCGTTGCACCGATTATGTGTTTATTACGTACTACGCATTCAAGGTCTACTCTCCAAATCATCACGAACGAATATGGCTTTGTCGTAAATTTCGACCTTTCTTTGTTTAAATTCTCCTTGGTGATTACGATCATCCCTTTTTTTCATCTTCTTTATGTACTTCGTATCGATATCGATCGTTACGAGCATCAGTCTCAGTTTGATCATTACACCAGTTGATTATTTACGAAAATGCAAAAACTATTAAAATTAAATGATTCATATGTTTATGTGAAAAGTAAATGAATATTGGCAATTTTTTTCAATTATTTTATTTTATTAGCTTTCAATTCTATAAATTGAATCTCAAAGTCATTAAATAATATTTAAATACATCAATTTAACTGAATTTTATAAAATTTTACTTAATTAATTTGCTGATATAATTATTAATACCCTATTAGAATTTTACAGATAAAAATTTGCTTATCGTTTAAAATTATTGGTTGAACTTGGAAGAGTTTAATGTTTCTAATGATAAAGAACATTTGATTTTATTATTATTGTTACGGTTTCTCCATCATGAAAATGACGAGCAAATAAAACGTACGTATATAGAATTTGCAAACAATCATAAGGCAAAAAATCAATAAATCCCGTTTTCATATCTTCTGTTATTCTCAACAAAACAAAATCCTTGAGCAGATAACAGTTATATTACCCGTAGATACCTTCCTTGGTCACCCAAGTATGATGTCAATCAAAATCAAGCAAAACCACTTTTATTCCTTGAACGTCAAAGTTTTCTTAAAGGAAATATCGAGAGACGATGATGATGTTGTTAAAAGCCAAGTATTAACCTCGTATCGTTTCTTTCTTTCGTTCGCTTGGTCATAACTTAATTATTTCATTATATTTTATATTTACAAGTTGACAAAAGAGAAAAGTATTTGGCCAAAGAAAGGATTGCATAATGTCGAATGCTAAAGTCACGCGTATTAAGCGTCGAGTCATACCGAAGAGTGAAAAAGCGAAAGTCAATTTTGTATTTTAATTTGTAATATTGAACGTAACATTGGCTTGGCTGTTAAAAAGATATTACAATTTTTGCTTGATAATATTAGGAGACGATTTTCTTTGAGCGATCAAATTGGCAGATGTACAATATTTGATGAATCAGAGCCGATGAGCGTGATATTGTTTTGCACTTTATAAAATTATAATATAACTTTAAATCTTAGTTGAGTCATGCAGAATGTGTCTCTTCTTTTTGTTTTGTTATGAGCGAATATTTTTTTTTTATAAAGACCGGTTCTCATAGTTTTGTTGTGTACTTCGTTTGCCCGCGGCTTTTTTGTTACGCCGTAATGTAATGTTTAAGTAAATTAAATTGTGTGGAAGTTTTTGTATGCTCAATTAATGGTAGAAGAGTTATTTGAATCAAATTCTTTTTTACGCCCGTTTATATAATATTTTATAACAATTCGCTGATGGCTATTTCACTTTCTTGAAGAAAAAGAAATCATTGTAAAGTTTTAATTGATATTGAATTACATCGATGTAATTATACTTCAGTTCAATTTTACTTTATTTATCGATCTTAACAAAATTTTATACAAGTAATATAATAAATAAATAGACGAATAAAATAGTCTATTATTAGAAATTATAAAATAGATAATAAAAATTCATTTATTTACTCAATTTTTTAATATCAATTATCAGTTGGTAGTATAATTTATCGTATCTAATGCTTTTAATAATATAGTATTATAATTATATAGAATTATAATTCTATTTCTATCTCTTATAACTGATTTATAAGATTAATTTAATTTGAAATTTCAAATGAAATGCTATAGTTGGTTTATCATTGAAGATGTGAAATATAAGACTAAGAATGAGTATTAGTATTAAAATTTTGAAAATTTGTTTTAAAAATATTTTATTTGAATCCCTTGAAGTATAAACAAGTGCTTAAAATTCAAGTGTATTGAAAATAAAAATATTAACAATATTTTTTTTATATGTATACATAATCAAAAGTAATATCATAATTTACTTTACATATAACAATAAAAGTAACAGAAAACTTTTGTAACATTTTTAACCTTAGGTCAAAACAAAGTCAATTATTCAGCGATGTCTTTCACTTTGTAATCTTTATCAACAAGCCTCAAAAAGCTTTTTCTTATTTTAAATTCAAAAACGTCCATCTTTGAAAGCCGTAATATCAGTCAGTGACGCAATCGAATGTCAAAAATCAAAAATGTATTTACGTCAATCTAAACTCATCTCGACCGTATATGAAAGATCACAAAGTCCGTCATGAATTCATCGTTTTTTATTACCGTATTACTTTTATTTTCAATTCGTCCATCTCGGCATTGTCAAAATAGATAATCAATTATATCTTCATTTTTAGAATATTCCAATTATGCATACACGTTTATTTATCATGATAAATGTCTTTGGTATGTCGAATTATATGCTAAAAATTGTTATTTCGTAATTCTTTTAAAGTAAAAGCGTTAAGTAAAAGTTACAAAATCACATAAATTTTAATTCAATAGAAAATATTATCTGCGTTTGAAAATACTTTATTATAAGTTTTGTTTGAATAGTCATCTAATTGAATATTTCATATCTAATTGGTAAATAACTTATCTTATTGATTCTTTTTTATGTTTAGAGATTAATAATACTGAGACTCGTGCTAGAAATTAATTAATTTCAAGATAATATTAAACTATTTTTAATTTTACCAAGCCCTTTATTATTAAATAGTAATTTATACAATTGATCGATTCACTTTTTATTAAATATTCTGGAAGATAAGTTTAATTATTTCTATAAAACTAGAAATCTAGATTATTCATTTACATGGAATATCAGCATTTGTTTTGTGCTGAAAGATTTAAAATGAAAAATAATAAGATATTTTAAAACAGCATATATATAGTTTGTAAAATAATCAAAGCAATCGCTTTGTACTTGGTGAACTTATCGGACCACTTGTCTTGTATAAAAGGGAGAGCTTGAGAAAAGAGCTGACAGCGACATTGCAGCCGAGATACGCGCTTATATTCACGAGACAACATATATATACATTATACAAGAGAAAGGTTGAAAAGTCGAGTAAGTTTAAGAAAAAAAAAAGATAGAAAGAGATGAGCGTATGTGTGTATATACTCATATACGACTTGAGCGAAAAACTAATTAATTCGAGCGCATCCGATATATGATACGATTGAGATAACACGAAACTGAGTATTGACTTTTAAACCTTTTTTTTTGTTGTTGTTGTTGTCGTTGAATCCTTCTTGCAAATGGTAGTTTATGTAGTAGATTTTTAAAGATTAAAAGTACACGTGTGAAGAATATAATTAGCTGTTTACCAAAGTTAGTTGAGATATCATTTATATATTGTACCTATTCTCAATAAATATTATTAAGTAATCACATAACTTTGTTCTTTTTTTTAATATATAAAAATATGAAAAGTGCAAATCAATATATATTGTCGACTTGGATCAAAACCCTACTGTTCTAAAAAGTCTTGAGAACAATTAAATTTCATTTTAGAAGAACGTACTATTTCGTTCGAGTCTTCATAAATCGGCCATACGAATTGAGCTCATGTGAAAAGGTTTTAATTTTTAACAATAATATTCCCTTGATTAAAAAAGACTTTTTTGAAAAAGCAGGTTTTTCGAAACTGTTTTGAAATTACAGTATGTGTTTAATAAGCATAATTACTATACTATTATTTTTCTCCAAGAAGAATAGAATCAAAAGTTTGGATCAAAGATTTTGATATACTATTATTATAAAATGTTTTATAATTTAAGATCATAAAATAAACTACATTCTTATTATCCAGCACTAGATTTTTTAAATTTTATCAGCTGTTTCGTTTAATTTTAAGAGACTTTTTCATTTTCAATATAAAAAAAGATAATTCTCCAACAAGAGCTCCCAGTTATATTTTGTAAAAATTTTTTCAAAGATGTTCTAAAATCAACCTAAACGCCTTCGCTCGCTTTATCTTCTCCAAAAAACACGAACGTAATGTACTATTCCTTCTTTAAAAAGAACAATACATTTGACCGTTAATACGCCAAACACACACTAACTCGTCTTCTCCCCCATACAAACTACTAAACAAGCAACCCAATAAAAACATACACAAACTTTAAAAAAACCACCTATAATGCACATACATATAAAAAAAAATAACATTAACTTTCTAAATAATTTCTTCTAATTTCTATACGTCTTTAACACTTTTAAAAATATTTCACTTATTTTTTTTTTTTTTTATATATAAGTTTATCATTTTTGTTTTATTTAAAATTTATATATTAGGTTAAAAAACCAATTATACTGTAAGTTACAACGAAACTCCTTACACTCTCCTTGTTAGATATATTAAAGTTCTTTTGTATGTACGACGCTTATTATATAATATTAAGACGTAAGCTTACATTTTTCACTTTCGCGTCTGTGAATTTAAAAGTCCGAACTATTAAAGTTTGATTTTAATCTGACAGTGATTCACTTATTCATAATAAACATTTGAAAGATTTTCTAGACTAAACATGATTAGTTGATTGTAATCGAAACGTGATTAGTGCCTTTCGTAAAACTGGTTACAATACGAAACCACATAATGATATTATGTCACAATAGAATTATAATGCTTATGTATTTACAGTTATTTTTTTTAAGAATTAAATTATTTTTGAGAAAGTTAAAAAAAATTTTATAAAAAAACTTATTTAATGTTAAACAAAGTTTTACAAATTGGGTACAATTAATTTTTATGTTGCAAATTCTTTTTCAAAGAATCAAAGTTGCTAGTAAATTAATTGATAACAGTTAATTTTGTAGAGTTTCCTCAATAACTTTATGATTATTTACAACATCGTATTCGCATTTTACTTATATGGATTTAACGTAAATGTAATACCATCCTTTATCCGACTACGTGTAAGGATTACATACGAGTACAATAAAATTTGTCGCAATTCGTTTGCTCCAAAAGACGTTAAAAAAGGAGAATTATGGTCGCAATTTTTATGTTTTACGTTTTAAATGTATCCAATTTACGAACAACATTGGCTGTCAATTTAAAGGACAGTATGAAAACTTATGTGTGCGTGTGCCAAAAATGGCGCGATTAATCATTCTCTTTTTTCTTCTTTTCTTTTTTTATTGTCTCTGTTTCAAGTCGCCGGCAAGTATGACCCTAACGTAAAGTCGTGCTCGATTATTGGATTAATAAAGATCGCTATCGCGTCCTTAATTGAGTTTCTGAGGATAGCGAACACGTATAGCGCTTCTCTTTAAAAGCGCTTCCTTGTCTCAATTTGGACTTTTTTTCATGTTACATCTCAATCTGGCTTTTAATTACAAAGTCTTTAACTATTACAATTATAAAGAAAAAATGGAAACTTTAAAATTTGAAGATTTAAAATGATTACATTGTATTAATGAAATTCAATGGATTTACATATTTTAACGGATCGAATTTTAATGTACTAATTAAAAAGTTTAATAATTGAATACTAATAGAATTTTTGAATAAATTTTGTTCAAGAAAATGATTTTACAGTTATGAAAATATTTACTGTTCGAATCATTAATAAAGATTATTTTTATTCATTAAATATTTAATATTTAGATCAGAGAAATATAAAAATAAATCTCTGCCTGTATAAACGGATCTTGCACTGACAAGGAGAGTGCATTAGAGTCTCGAATTTTCTTAATATTAAGGCTGCATTTTAGTCTAAATTTTATTTTATTTTTTATTTTTTATTTTATTTTAACGTTATGAAATCTTTTTTAATTGAAAGGTTTTAATTTCATGTTTAATATATTTTTAATGAAAATCTTGTCGAATAATTAGTTGAAAAACTGTACATCCAGGGTAGATGGGCCAATTACTGTGAGTTAAACGTTACCTTACAAAGATTATATGAAATCAATAATAAAGTTAAAGTATCTTTTATCTAATAAACATAATTTTATAATTACGTATATATAAAATTATTTAAAATATTATTAAAAAATGAAAGCTAATACATGCGTCAATTACTGTTTTTCGACTTTAACATTTTTACATTCTGTTTATCAGTTAACGTACCTCTAAGTATGCCTTTGATTAAATACTACGCGCATCAATTGTCATACATATTTTTCGATTCGCCATCATTTATGTTTTAAGGTATTAAAATATAGATGATGACGAATGCCTTTATGTAGGAAAAAATCTTAAAGTTAGAAAAAAATCAAGAAAGCAAAAAAATGCACTTTTATAATTTTTTTTTTAGTGAAAACAGCTTTTAAATATCACTAAAGCTAAATATTTTTAATCCAATTTTTTTTCTATATTAATCTTATTAGAAATTTTTCCAAATTTGTCGCAGTGATATTGGCGATGACATCACACATAGGTGCAGACACACAAACGCATGCACACATATTTTAATTTTCTAGAATTTATTACAAAGTTTTAAGTTATTTTACAAATTGTTTGAAAAAAAAACAAATTTACTTTAGTGACACACTCATCAAAGATATTTTTTTTATAAAGTAATCTGAAGCAAAAGGTCTTTGGGTGATAATATAGTATGGAATAGTTTATATACAGTTTACTACAATAGTATGTTTTGTTGATAATATAGACTATTAACTTAAGGAGATGTAAAACGGACACTACACCTGTACTTTTAGAGATTAGCTTTCTTTCCATTTTATTGCTGAATTTACAGAAAATAAATTCATTAGCTTGTAGTATATACTATGATGATTATTTAGTTAAATTTTCAAATAAATTCATTCATTAGTAATGGAGAATTTTGGGTTACAAAATTATTTATTAAAATTTCTCGATTTTGTACAGGAATCCAAATATTTTAAAAACTAATGAATGAATTTATTTGAAAATTTACCTGAATAATCTTTATGGTTCATACTACAAGCTAATGCATTTTTTTACTGAAAATTTTGCAATAAAATGAAAAGATAGTCAATATTTACGAGTACAGGTGTAGTGTCCATTTCACATCCCCTTAAATAAATTTATAAATAATACATAAATATTAAATACCTGAATCTCGGTAAATTTTATTATGATTATAGTGCAATGATTTTCATAAGTAATTTATATGACCCATTTAAGAAATTGATACATAGTAGTTATAATAATTTTAACAATCAATGAAGAGAACTTATTATAGAAGTCAATGATCGAAGGGGTGGTATGAATGCCAGTCAAAATTTTATGATCATCTTTATCAATATTAGGTATACCAGCAAATAATAACAATAATCTCATAATCTCTCATAGTACAAATAAATTTAACTATTTCTGTACAAACTCTTTAAAAGAATTAATCTTTTCAAACCTCTACCTGTGACTTACACTAGCAGGAAGTTTACATTATCGAAGGACGTCTTGAAAGACAAGATCAAAGAAGATAAGAAGAAGCCTTGCCACCGCGTATCTGATCTTTCTTACTAATATTATTCTAACCCTGATAGTGACCGCTGGCATAATATGTGGGCACTGCCACAAGGAAGTATCAGTAGCCTCTCAGTTAAAGTTTGTTAACTGTGTTAGATTTATATTGTCGTATTACAATAACCGGGATGCCCCGAAGGATCAACGGGATCCAACTGAAATGTATGAAGACTGCTTATTTGTATACTATTGTCACCAGAAGAAAATCGAGATGGATATCATATTTAAGACAATGCATACTCAATGAAAACTTTTGATTTTATAATGATCTTTAATTTATAAGAATTGAGGCTCGTTATTTATTAAGAGGTGGTCGGTGTCAATTCTGACATTTAGCTCGCAGTGCTTTGATCAAATCAGAAAAGTAAGTTAAATATTTCTTGTGAAATTAATTATTGTTCATTTATATAATTGCACAATTCTTGCTGAACTTATATAGCAATTCAGCAAAATGAAGTCTTTATATGAACATTTTAATTTTTATTTTAATATAAATCTAAGTAGTGATATCTTGTCCGATCCCTTAAATTATACAAAAATTCTTAACCCCTTAAATTTTACAAGATTTCTTCTCTCATCCTTGAACCTTAAAAGCAAGTAGGAGTCGCTGTCCTTGTCTGAGTTTTTTGTTATTTTCTGAAATATTAATTGTTGTATTTGCAAATTAAAAGTTGAGCGCAATAGATATTATTATTATTGTTTGTTATAATTGGAAACCTTTTGATTATAAAAAGTTATCCATGTTTTTTTAAAATCTTATTTATAAACTATATTAAAATAATAAATTTAAATATCTTACATTATAATTAAAATAATAAAATCAGTAAATTTTATATTTTATTGAATTCATTCATTAAAAAAGACTGGAGGAAAAGCCCTAAAAAGGGCATAAAAATCTCTCGAAATGAAACATAAATAATAGATTATTACATATAAAATTTAAGTATAATGTGTTTTGAAAGAGGAAAAAGAAAGTATTAGAAAAAAATGAAATATTGAAATAAGAACAATATAAAAAAAAATATTGTTAATACTTAATCAGTTCAGGAGAAGAACTCTTCTGGATTGTTATCGATCGCTGTAAGGATGAATACAGGAGAAAAGTATTTCTCCTACGGATCTTCAATGAAGATCGCGTTTTCAGGAACGTGTTGTTCCTTTGGATCGCTGATGGACGATCGCAAGAATAAAGAATTATTCTGTTCTTTTTATTAATTTTTTTAGTCACTTGAAATGAAATAAAAAATTAAATTAATATTTCTTTCAAAAAAATTAAGGTTATTTTTTATAGAAGAGTTAATGTTGCTGTCTCAAACGTAACTAACTTAGTTTTTTAAACTATTTGAATATACATCAAGAAAAAACAAAAAACATGTTGTGTATATGTTCATATGAAATGTGTTCGATGGAACAATTATATGAATGTTTATACACAAGAGAAAAAATTTCCATTATATTTTTATTGTAAAGAATTAGAAACGCGACAATATTACTACGTCATTCCTTAGTTTTCTCAAAAACAATACAATATAATTTTTTCCCTTTTGTATAAATATTAATTATAATATCTATTGCGCTCAACTCTTAATTTACAAATACCTAAGAAAAAGACACTAGAGTGTTCAAACCTATGTATCGACAAAACCTCGTTATTACCCCTAAGATTCGTAAACCGCCCTTAATACGGTGACATCAAGTATAGAGCAAACGAATCAACGCTCTGTCTGCCTCTTTGTCGCAAGCTATCATGGAGACAACACGTCGCAACAACATTGCAGCGTCAAGATGGATCTTCGCATGAATGTAAGATAAATCGAACAATATTAATAACATATACACACACACTAATAACAATTAACAACATAACAAATGATAAATAATAGCTAACAATAATTATTAACAAGCAACGAATAATAAATAATAATTAACAATAATTATTAACAAGCAACGAATAATAAATAATAACTATTAATTAACAAAGAAAATAGAAATCATAACGCATCTAATTAGTAAAGAGATAAGAGCATATCTACGCACTCTCACACATATACATGCATATACACATGCACATCCGCACATACTCCAGAGCACTTTCCTCATCCATTCCTCTCCCTATTCCTAAGCATTCCTAGGGGCGATCAGGGAAGAAGAGGTCAGGGCAGAAGAAAGTGCAGGCCCAGTACCAATGGATGTTGTACCCAAGCCAGAGCCGGCCAATGTAATTGCTATGCCCTTTCGCATTCCTAGGCCGCTTACGAAAGGGGAAATAACAAAATTTATTCAGGCCACCCAGGGGAAGCTAGACACGAGCGACCCTATGCTAGCTCAGGTGGTCCATTTGGATGCTCATTATTACGAGGACCCAGCGACTCAAAGATGGTGCTGTATTCAGTGCCATGAGCCTCTCGGGTTGGAATGAGCCTTCAAAACAGCGCATTATGTACGGCCAGCCGATGGCCTGGTCCCTATACCATGCCAACATGCGTGTGAGGAGTATACGCACAAAACCAAGCCAGTGACAAAATGTGCCACCTGTGCGTTTACCTATTTTTGTCATAGAGAGGAGGTACAGCATAGCGTGTGTTTTAAATCATGCAAACCCCCGGGGACACAAGAAAACATTTTCGCTTGAACAAAATAAATAATATTAATAATGTATAAACAAAATGTCATAAATAATTGTATGTAATAAATGTTTAATAAATGTATAATAAAACGTAATAAAGTAAAATATATCAATGAATATAACCTAAATAGAATAATAAAACATAACAAATATATCTAATATTGGTGACCCACGTAAACTATGGAGGAAAGGTAACAGCGACAACATCTGAAAAACTCTGAACGGCTTAAGAGCATGACGAAGCTGCCCACCTTCTAATAATATTTCCAATCCTAACTTATGAATAAACGATGCGTTTAATCGAGTTTTTTGCGACAGAGAAAAAATTTGTAAGATTAAACTCTAGTGCGGACAACTCAAGAAATCCACCAAAATATTATACATACAAAGTTATAATAAAAACTTTCAATGTATCGTATTTTAAGGTTAGGTTTGTCGAGTTTGATATCTAATTTCCGATCAAAGCTCATAAAAAAATAACAAGTCCAAATGATTTTTTATTTTAACAAAAATTATTGTATTAATATAGCTTTAGTGCGGACAAGTCATTATATTCGTTTAATTTATGAATTTAAAAAGATATTGATAAAATAAAAAAAGCAAAACTCAATTGCTGCAGCTCCGACATCCCGTTAAATATCATGGAGCTTCAAAACGACCCATGAAGGTTATATTAATATATGATCGAAAAAACAGCTATACATATATATATATAAGGGGTCGCACGCCATTAAAATAGTTAGGAAACTTTTAGGGTACCCAGGGCAGACGCCGGGAGATAAAAGTGTGTAACATGGTTCCACATTTTTCTTTAGGGGGAGACTGTTATAACCTCACCCTGAAAACATAAGAAATAAGTAGATGGGCACAAGTAAGGTCTAACAATGGTTAATAAGCATAGGATAATTAACTAGGTAAGGGTAATTAGGTAAAGATAATTGGGTAAAGGGTAATTAGGTAGGTAATTAGGTAAAGGTAACTCACTTAGACAGGTAAGTAATAAGTTACGAGAGTCAAAACAAAGGAACAGACGATGTAACAAACAAAGGAATAAACATATGATGCAATAAGACAGTTGAACAACACAATGACGCAACAAACAACTGAATTACGCAATGACGCAATAAACAACTGAATAACGCAATGGACAATTGAATAACATGATGATGCAATAAACAAATGAGTAACGAAGATGACGCCACAAGCGGCCAAACGAAATACGAAGCAAATGAAACAAGACCAATGAAATGAAAGCTATTTCAAACATGAGGGAAAACAATAGCCAATAGGAAGACAAGAGGATTGCTATAAAAGGCCAGCCTACCTAAAAAGAAGCAGCATTTGAGCACAGACCATCTGGCAGAAGCCTTAATGAACGCTATTATAAAGTCTAATTTAACCTACAATCTTATAAAAAATAAAGTTCACAGTAAATTAAATAAATAAAGTTTTATTTATTTAAACTCCTTGAGTTTCACTCTTAATTTGGCTAACGTACCACTCGCCGCGTTACGCTATCTTTCAAGTCAATAAAATCTGTAATAAAGATTTACTCCATGACCTTATACTCTATGGAATAAGGTCAGAGCATAACATATAACAAAGGTATTCACGCAGCGATATAATCGCAGCGATTTGAGGTCATGTGACCATTCGTCATCATGGTATTATCGTGGTAGAATTAAATTTTTTCAACTTTATAGCGATTTATAGTTGAACTGTCAGCGATCAAATGACTGAAAAACTATAATAAATTAATGTAAATGTTTTAGCTGGATATACTTTAACATCGTTGAAATAAATGGAAAAATTCATATGATACTTATAGAGTTTGCTTATTAAAAGAAAAAACAAAAAATGGTCAGGCAGTTGAAAAATGCAAACCATGGAAATACATGAACCAAATGAGTTTTTTAAAAGATATTTTAGAAGCAAACAAGTAAAAATATAAATTAATAATGCTTTGAATAAGTTAAACAAATATATATATACCAGAGGGCAAGCGTGACAACCCTCACCTCACATGTAAAACTTTAAAACATATTAAATACTTTTTTAAATACATTGAATTTGAATTGGAATATGAAAAAATCTGTTTTTTCAAAGTCAACTTTCTTCTGTTTCAAATATACATTCATAATCTGTTTTGACATTTGCTTGTTAAAATTACAATTTAACATTTGCTTTAAGTTTGTGTTTTCAAAATGGTAGCTGAAGACGATAATGAAGCAGAAGTAAGTATATATTTTTAAATAAAAAGCCTATAAAAAATATAGTTTTATTTCTTTAAAAAAAATACTACACATAGAATAATACAACGCAGAGAAAATAACCGAACTTCGGAAAAAAATCCCTTTAGAATCACTTTTCTCTATTTATTTAAAAAACGTTCTAATCCCTAGCTCTTATTTTTTTTTATATTTATTTAAATTTTTTATATAAAAATTTCTATTTATTTTATAATTTGACTTTAGATCATATTATATAATTTCTTAATCATATCATTCACTGAATTTTTTAAACCAGACAGCAAAATACACTTTTAGACATCTATCAGTACTTACTAAATGAAAAATAATTTTTAGAATTTTAAATTTTCTAAATAACTAGGGTTATATTATCCTCTTTGGGAATAAATCTCAAAACATAAAAAAAAACTCATTTCATCTTAACAAACACAACCATCACTTCCAGATACAAACATATCTTTACACTTTCATCAATTATATAACTTTTCTTTTAAATTTCTTTTCTAAATTTTAAAATGCTCTAAATTAAAAATGAATTTTTGAATTTCTTCTTTGACATAATTTCTTTTTAGACAATCACGAAACATAAAAAAATAAATCTTTTAAAATCTTTAAAATTCCTAATACACAATTCTCACCATGCTTATTTATAAATTTTATTTATTTTTACAAATATATGAATATTTTTGAAATTTTCAGTCTCTAATACTCGAATTATTCCATTCCTACTTTTAAATCTTCATAGTTTTCTATGAATTTTTTTTAAAAATTTTAAAAATGCTCTAATTATTTATTACATTTTTTACTTTGGCGCTCCTACTTTTCCATTCTTCAATTTATAATACAAATAAATTTTTTAAAATTCTTAAATGATTCTAAAAACACAACACCACCCGATAATTTATGTTTAATCCATATTTTAGTTTTTATATAATAAACTTTTTTTATTCAATGTAAAAATGTGAAATCATTTAGTTTTTATCCATTACAATTCCCTTTTGCATTCATCTTAAAAAAAAATCGATATTTTTTTTCAAAAACTCTAAATGAACACCGACTTCATCAACTTCTATCTCCTCAAAATCAACATCCCACACACACACACACACACACACACACACACAACACACCACCACACCACCACACACACATACACTTTTCTGAAACCACTTTTCACTCCGTTCATATACATTAATGAAAATAGAATTAGTATCTTCTAGCATTATAACTTTTATATCTAACTTTTTTCATTTATAACTATTTTAGTCTTATTTTAATTTACTTTCTCATATTTATTCATCTTTGTTTCGATTTTAAATCGATCGTTCTATATCATTACAAACACCACCCACCTCATATTATTCTCCCTTTTATTAATTTCAGGAATAATTTTATATTTTTTAGCTTTTTTTTAATCACCATTTTTTTTATCCTATTCCATACTATATAAATTTTTAAAAATCAATTCCAATAATCCTAAAATATAAAAAATAAAATAGTTCTCATGTTATCTTCTTTTTTAATACAATAAATAAAAATTTTTTTATTTTCTTATTATATAATTATATCTTCTTTCAACATTTTTATTTTATTCATAACTTTTTCTGCTGTTCATTTATTTTGATTAAATAAACAACTTTTAAAATAGTACTTTTAGGCATTTATACTTATTTAAAAAATTTTATCTCATCTATATTTTATATACTTTTACATCGATCTTATCTTTTTTTTTTTTTTAAATATTCCGATTTTTATCTTTTTCATTATCAACCGCCTATTTTATGATATTTTATAGCTAATTCTACATCTGTATTTTCTATTTATTTTATATACTTTTTTAGTCATTTTTAAATTCAGTATTATTTACCTATTCTCTTTAATATACTAAATCGACCACCCGACAACTTCACATTACACTGTTTTACTATATTTATTAAAAATCATCTTTACCTATTTTTTTTTTATCATTTTATTTTTTTATCGTGTTACTGTATTATAGTAATCAAACCGCTCCCAATCAATGATTCTATTCAACGCACCATCCTTCTTATATAAAAGTTTCACAACACCTTTTTTAAAGGGAATAATATCTTAAAAATATAAATTGAATATATTGCCATTCGGGGTTAATAATCGTTACTTATTTTGAACGTTTTTGTTAACCAAACCACGAACGCTTTGTAAATTACAGAATCTAATCATTTGTTAAAGTGAAAATAATAATTCAGCTAAATATTATAAACAATTATATTTTAAAATTATTGATTTTGTATCCATAATTACGTTTTATTTTATGATGCAGTCTTATTAAAACTAATCAAAAAACTTTTATTGTGATAAAATTATCATAATTATGATAAATTTTTTATGAAATTTAAATTTGTTACAATTTTTAAGCTTTTAATATTCTATAAAATTTATAAACTGTAATTTGGCTCATAATTAATACGTGATAAAATTACGGTTGTTAATTTTTTTTTTTTTTTCATACAGGTTATAAAAAAATAAAAATGAAATTTAATATTTATAATAAATCAATTCAAAGTGCTATAACCGTTTTTAAACATTCATAAGTTTTTAAAATACATACAATTCAAAGTTATCAAATACAGATATTAAAACTAACAAACTTAAATTTTATATGTATTTTTTAATTATATAATTTAATTATTTAATTTTAACTATATAATACATTTGGAAAATATTAAAAATTTTCGATATTTCAAAAATAAAATAAATTTTTAAATTATCACAGAATTCGTGAATATAACACAAATAAAATAAAGCTACTTGCAAACATTAGCAAACAAGTTTGTTCACTTTGTTTCTTCGTGTTTAGGAACTTGTGTCTAAAACTTGAACAATAAAATCAAACAGAATGACAATTCTATTAAAAACCTTAATCAAAAAGCTTGAATTTTCATAACTATAATATAATAAATAAAATCATAACTATATTATTATAATAAAATGCAATGCGAAAATTTTTTAAAAATATTTAATTTAAAAATTAAGACACAAACAACAGTACCTGTTTACGAATCATTTAAAATTTATTTTATAAAAACTAAAGCCAGGCAGAATAAGAGATGGTTTCGATTCGGTAATAGAAAGCAATATTTTCTCTGAAAAGAATAATTAATTCCACCGCCGAAAGTTGAATAACTGAAAATCCCTTTGACACTTTTCAATTTTTAGTTATTCCAACTTTCTTAAAACAATAAATTAATCATACTAATCGAAAATATTACATTTTATTAAACACATCGAACCTCTCTTATCCCTTGTTCTAATTTTGGGAAAAACAATTTTTAATTAGAAAGGACAATACAGCGGACTCTTAACTTAATTTAATTTTCAGGGTATTGTATTGGATCTATATCCAATACAATACACCATAGAAAGTGGTGAAGAAAAAATAGAAGAAGAAGAAGAAATAGATCAATCAGAAGAATCCGGGGATGACGAAGAAACTTCTGCACAAGGGCCTCTTTGCCACGAAGAAAGTGGGAAATGCCCTTGTGCAATGAAATTTGCAAAATTTGTGGTTTGTCATTAGGACACACACCTCCTGACGTGCCACCCCCATCTACTATTCCTTCACTTCCAAAAAAAGATGAAATTAATAATTAATAATTTTTGTGACGCAATGAAAATTAAAATTAAAAAATTATCAAAATGAAATGCTAATAAAGCCATGTTTGAAATACATCATCAAATTTGAATACTTTATCAAATGGAAGAAGGTGAAATTGACAGAAGGAACAATTAATGTTTATTTTTAAACTTAATATTATTGTTATTTGTAATTATTCTTATTGAAGTAAAAAAGATAGCTGAGAAGATAACCAAAAAAATGTCATTTTAACAGCTACATTTCTTTTTTTAAATCCAGTTTAATTTTTGATTGATGATTAAAATATAACTAAATTATTAATTAAAAATCTAACTAGATTATCAGATAAAAGACACAAATGTATCTGTATATTTGACAGGTCGTTTAGTTATATTTTTTAGCTACCTTTTTAAACTGAGAAGATTCTATAAATATTAAATTGTTAAAATTTAATCTTTGAAAAAAATGTATATTTTTATATTGTTAAATATTTTATTAATTATTAAATAAAAATATTGTTACATTAGAAATTTTTTTATTTATTTATACATTTATTTTACTGGAGCAATACATAGTAATATAATAAGATTATAATAAGATTAACCAGCATTCGATGGACGTTGATATGTAATTATTAGAATAAGTTTCTAAAAAGTATTATATAAAATGAGTATTCATTATAATAATTAACTGAATAGTGATATGTTTGCCATCAATAGCTCCTATGCAATGTAAGAAATTCCATGTGTTTTCAAAATTATATGCTATTCGCAACCAATCCCCTTCGTTAAAATTTTTGTTCTTAAAACTATGGATGGAAGATTTTTCCAAATAGCAGCACATGTCTCACTCCTCTAATCTAGTAAAGTAAGCGACAAAACCGATCGCCACCTATTGGACAGTCAACGAAGTTTCAATTTTTAATAAGAAATCATAAAATATTAAAATTAACCTTACTTAAAAAAAGTACAAAATAATTTAATTTTTTTTCTTTAAAAATGGCAAAAAATGATATCAAAGTACAAAATTTTTGGAAATATAATTATGTTAAAAAAAATTTTTAAATGGTAAGAAATAAAATTTAAATTCAAAATTTTTGAAAATATAATTACTGTTACGTTTTCACGTAATTGATTTATTATATTGTGGGTATCTTTTTATCACGACTAAGCTTGGTAAATCCAAGTAGTCAATTTGCGTGAAGGTAATTAATTTAATAAGACGATAATTAAAATAAACTGTTTGATTTATTATTACGTTAGTCGCGAGAGAGAGAAATGTCTACTGTACTACTGGTGTAAAATCGCTGATACGTCCTCGCTGCGCCGATCGTGGATTCGTGCTTCTTTATGCTCTGGTCGGGTTCTAGTAGTCTACATCTCTCTTGGTGCTCTAGTGCCTCGTAGCCTAGTAGGCCGCGGCGTGGTTCGCCCGGTCGTATTTATACTTGCTGGGTTTGTTGTTTCCCACTTCTTTATTCTTCTAGAAGTTTCTACCTCGTGGCTTCTATTTTTCCATGCTTTACTTTGTTCGTTCTCTACAGGTCTTAACTTGTCGGCTGGTTCGTCATCATTTCTTTCGATCACGAGTTGTTGCTAGCTGGTTTCAGACGTCTAGTCAGCGCTTTCTTACTGGCTTATTCATTTAGTTTAATATATTTCTTATACTTCTACGTTTTATTATTTTCTAGAATATTCCACCCGTAACATTACATTTAAAAAAAATTGTTTTCATAAATCAATACAACTTTAGTAAATATATACACTAAAAACAATTTCGTTTTCAGCATTTTTTTTCTTTAAAAAAATGGCAAAAAATTGAATCAAAGTAAATAATTTTTGAAAGAATAATGACATGAAAAAAAATTTTTTTACGTGAATGTGTCAATTTTAGTTGAACTAAAAATGACAATTTTACATTTAGCAATTTTTTCTTGATTAAAAACGGTGAATATATGGAAAATGGATAAAATATATTTTTTACGAATTTATTTAAATATTATTTTTTGTAAATATTACAGGTTAATAAAATCAACAATATTTGTAATTATGTTGACAAACGAAAAAAAAAATTGTTTCATATTTTTTCAGATATAAAAAGTGGAAGGAAAATTTTTTCTACACAAATATGTCAAGCTTTGTTAACATACTTTGTACTGAAAAAAGTATATTTTCTACAAATTTCTTAAAAAATTTTTGAGAAATTGTATGTTAATAAAATTAACATGATTTGGTCCACTGATACAACAAGCTGCCATAGGAGCTTTTCTGGCTCAAGGTCCATTATCTTTAGAAAGATCTGCCCAGCGTCCATCAGAAACATCATCTGCTGCAAAGGACTTTCCTAAAGAAGAAATTAAAGAATCGGCAACGGAGGATTCTGATGCTACCGAAACCGACGTCGTTAATGTAGATAATGATGGAGACATCATTTTCGAGCTTGGCGACGTCATCCTAGTAAATTTCGAGGAATATCTCCTTTGGGGGGCTGTTATATTAAAACGTATAGATGACAAGTACTACAACGTTATCACTATTAGTGATATAGTAGAACATCGTGTACACAAAAAAAAGTCGTGCGTGACGGGTCAGTGCTTAAGAAACTTTTAGAGATGTTACCCGCTTAGATAGCAATACGAGCACCCGTGCAGCTATTTGAATTAAAGATGAACTTTCATCATATTTCAACAACGAAAGAGCTGTAGCCTGGTAACATCAATACATTTAAGAAATCATGTATAATTTATTATTTAAGATCATCCGGATGGTCAAAAAGAGTTAAAAGAATCCTATTTAAAAAAAAAACAACAAAGCACAAGCAGATCTTTACTACTAGAGAACAACACCACTACAAAAAAAAATTAAGAAATTTGATATTATTTTCAAAAAATACTTTTAATTTTTAAAAAGATGTGAATAAATATTGTAAAAAAATGTAAAAATAAATTTGAATATAGTAATATTCTGTCACAAAATATAAATACTTCGTTACAAAAATTCTTCTCTAATTTCAAAATTGAGTTTATCAAGAATTATAAAGAAGTTATAAAGAAAAAGAAAATTTAAATAAAAAAATGGTAGTTGGAGGAGATAATAATTCGGAAGTAAATATTATAATCTTTAAATTATAAAAAAAAAATTTTTTAATATTAATTAATATATTATAATAAATAAAAAAATATTAATTATCTGAGGTTAAAAAAAATTCATTTTCAAATTTATTTATAACCATTTTATTTTTCAGGGTATTGTATTGGATTTACATCCGATACAATATACGATCAAAAAAGGAGATGAAATTATTGAAGAAGAAGAACCAGAGGATATTTATCCTGATTCTTCGTCATCTCCGGAAGAATCTGGAGACGAAGAAACTATTACAATTATATTTTATTTCATAAATATATTTTTTTTTCAGATATAATAAATATTATTGTCAAAATTGTAAAAGTCGATATCGAAATTTTCGATCTTTAAATAAACATATTAATCGTTTTCATAATAAAATTAATAATACAAGTAAATTATGTAGAAAAGTATTCAAACATCGAAAACATTATTTACGACATATACAAAAACATATTAATAAGAACGAATTTTCATGTAATATATATAACAAAACATTTATAAGATTTTCTCAGACATCAACATGTTCAAAGATGTAATAAAAATAACAATGTTAATAAAACATGTAATCTATGCTTTAAAATTTTTAAACATAGAAAACATTTTTTAAGACACGTACGAGAACATAGTGATGAAATTAAATTTTCATGTAACATTTATAAGAAAAATTTTAAAAGAATTTTTCATTTGAAAAGACAAGCTTAAATATAAAGTATACAGTATTTAAATTTTATAATTTAATTATAAAATCAAATTCTTTTTAAATATTTCAAAGCAAATTATTAATAATTTCGGAAATTATAGCTAAATTCATCTAAATTTTAGCTGATTTTCAGTTGATTTTAGCTAAATTTGAGCTGAATTTCATCTGAATTTTAGCTTAATCTTAGCTAAATTTTAGCTAAATGAAGGTTCGAAAATGAGAAGCCAAAAATGAGGAGCATATTTCAAACGGCAACAGCGGCTACAGCGGCGATATATTTTTTTTCAGCTAACTTATAACTAACTTCTAAATAACTTCTAGGTAACATTTTGCTGACTTTTAAGCTTGCTTTCAGCTAAATTATAGCTAAATTCATCTTAATTTTAGCTAACTTTTAGCCGATTTTAGTTAAATTTTAGCTAACTTATAGCTAACTCCTAACCAACTTTTAGCTGACTTTTAGGTTGTAAAATGGGGGTCCAAAAAAGGGGGGCTTATTTCTGACGGCGACAGCGTCGACAGCGGCGATATATTTTTAATAATATAGAGATATATATATATATATGATATATATATATAGTGTGTATCTATGCTGAAGGAATTTTTTTTTTTTTTTTTTTTTTTTTTTAGATTAATATATAAGGATATTGTCCTCTATATGATTAACCTTTTTCCATGATGAGGTCGGGAGTCCCGCCCGGATCTGACACACCAGGCGGACGCAGACCCACCACCGAACTTTAACACCGAGGAGGCAGCCCGGACCACACACAACCCAAACGATTTAAGTCGTATAAATGACGACCATTTCTTCGAATTCGACCCATGCCCTCCGCGTGAGGCAAGAGCCATCCAACGCCACCGCGCTCTCTTCGTGGGAAGGAATGGAAGGAGTATTAGCATATGTGTTTGAAAAAAGCATTAACAACAATAATAATTATGATGATGAACTTTGAGATCTTCAGCTGTTAATTAGGTAGAGCGATGGACTCAAAAACTCAATAGCCCGAGTTTGAATCCCGGTCTTGTACGATTGATACACTGCCATCCATATTTTTTGACCTTTTTCGATAAAGATTATATGAGCTTTAAAATATATCTCTGCGAAAAATCAACGTACAGAAATCGCCAGCATGGATTTAAAAAGTCTGGAAGAGCACTTGAAAATAGCATCGTTTTTATTTAAAAATATATTCTTTTTAATTATTTATAAGAATTAAAAAACTAAAAAATTTTTTGTAATTTCTACGAGTTGGCTAATAACTAATTAATAAAAAATCGCAGACAAATAAACCGAACGGAATTTGAAAGAGGGATGAAATACCTTCATTTTGTGTTGACAGCAGAGAAAAAATTTTTTTCAATGAGTGTCAAAATATTAAAAATAGGTCAAAATTAAAAAAATTTTTTTTTTAAATTTTAACCTATTTTTAATATTTTGAGAATAAACATTACATTGCGGATTTGGAATTGAAAATATATTCTTCATTTTTTTGTTCAAAAGATGTTATGAAGAGAATGTAAAGAATGCTCAATTGGAGATTAGTATTGATTTAAAAATGATTTCTTTGACAGAAAAAGATTTATATGAAGAAATAACTTTATTAGACAATTTTATTTTTTATCTTACTTGTCTTATATGCTTGAATGCGTCAAGTCGTTAATGAGAATGCAAAAAGCGAATTTTCACCATCTAGCGGTGGCATATGTCACTCCCTACAAAGTAAATTTAAAATCGTAGGTGCAAAATTCAAACTGAATACAAAATTTTAATTATCAACAAAAAAAATTTCTATTTTTATAAACTTAAAATCATCATAACTTCGGTTCTAATTGATAAAAAAAATTTGATCAAGGGTTTATTTTAAAGAGTTTTGTTAATATTTTTGATAAATTAATAAATAAAAGCATAAACAAATTGTAAAAAGACGTAATAGTTAGAAAAATGGCATGATGCACCATGGTATCAATGCTTGAAAATGGAAAATATAAAAAAAACGTTTAAAAATTTGTTTAGAAAAAAATAAGGCATAATCGCATATTCTTACCTATCCTAAAAGTTATTTTTTTTATGTATAAAACCATAAAAATTTCAAAAAAAAATAGTTTTTGAGAAAATTGCGTTTGAAAAAAATCGTTTTTTTCGGTTTTTCATGAATAACTCAGATAGATCAACTCGTATCACAAAAATCAAAACGGCATATAAAACTAGACTAATTATTGCACATTTTGATTAAAAGAACGTCCAAAAAGGTCCACAAAATTGACGGAGCTATGGCAATTTGAAAATTGAGATTCATTTTCAATTTTTTAATTTTCATTTTTACACCCAACACTAAATACGCTGTAGCGAGGAAAAAACATATTTTCGAGCGTTCTATGAGGTAAATTTTATCTTCATATATTGGAAGGTATTTTTATCATTTAGAAGAGAAAAAAAATATCAGTGACGAATTCAATCAGTGAAATATTCGATCAGTGACGGCCTGTATGAAACGAATGGAATTAGTTAGCTGTTTCCGATTGATCTTGTGGTGGATTTGTTACAACATTTTGAAAATTTAGAAAACCTGGAAATTCTGGAAAGTTTATAACTGGAGTAGAGTTTTTATTGCTTCTGCTATTGTTTCTGCTGCTCTCAGGTCATTATTATTACTTTTTGGGCGTTTTCTTTTTCCTCCTTCATTACTAAGGCTCTCATCGTCCGAATTTAATATTTCTTCCAACGGTGGAAGATCGTCAGTATTGGGGAAAAGAATTGCAGGATTCTACATTAGAAGCTGTTTTCTTATCTTCCAGATTGAAATCCCTTATAAAAGCCATCATGTCATAATAGCAGCATTACTTTCTTTTTTTTTGCAGCTGATCCACTGGCTCCTTTATCTGCAGCAACTTGTCTCCTGTAGGTGTCAACCAAATTCTTTCATTTTTTTTCAAAATTACGATATCTGACTTTAACATTTGTAGCAATTTTATTCCATAATTTTGTTCTATTTCCTTTACTTCTCAATTCTAAAGAACATCTCAGATTCCACAAGGGCTCTCTTTCTTGAATTAATGAAATTAACGATTCTTCAAGAGAAGTTGATACACTCTCACAGCTGTTTGAATCTTCTACAACATTGATTTCTTGATTATTTACCAGACTCCTTCTAAGAATCGTACCATTGTCTCAAAAAGAAATTTTACATAAAAAAATATATTTAATATTTTTATAACGAATATTGTCTTAATATAGCTTACCCAATTGTGGATAAAAATATAAATTATCATCTATATATATTTCTGTAAATCCTTTAAGACATGGGTGTAAGTGAACCACATCAAAATTAGCAATCATTTTTTTTGCGCCTCTCTGTTTCTTTCTTTTTCAACTTACATCCTTTTAAATTTTAAAAACCCCTAACCTTTTAAATTTCGGCGACTGTCGCTTAGAGATCAAAAATTCGAACTTTATTATGGCATCGCTGAGCGACGATTTTCCCACTCCCTTTTTTTCAGTCAGTCACTCGTCGCTCATCACTACCATGAAATTGAACCTTAAGTCAAACTACATGGCGCCAGCGTTAGTCCTTAAGCGTCTGCTAACATCTGTTAGATTATTAATTTTTTTATCAGCTGTGGTCTGACCATAATCCTATGTTTTTTTTCATAAGCAAAATAAACAATAAATTTTCACTCGTATTAGCGTTCACTATGCAAGCCGTGTAAATTTGTCATTATTATCATTGTAATTTAACCCCCTTCTCCCTTACTTATACATGTTTTGATTGAAAGGGATATAAAATACCGATATTACAGTTTTCCAAATTTTTATTCTTTCCAAATTTTTAAAAAATATCTCTATATTACAATCTTCTATTTTAATTAATAAAAAGTATAATATAAAGATATGTCAGAAAATTTTTGAGATTAACGATTCAGGAAACTGCAATGTCGGTAACTACCCTAGTAGAAATGTGCACATAAAAAATGGTGTATATAAAAATTTAAGGTTATCAGTAATAATAATGCCAAAGAAATGGCCATAAAATGTTAAAAAAAAATCGTTTCAATTTCCACCAGGGTATGTATTAAATATACACCCTATTACATCACCTTAAGGGTATATAAAATGGACACTGCACCTGTACTCATAAGTACTAACTATTTTTTTATTTTATTGCAAAATTTCAGGAAAAGAAATATTTCAGCTTGTAGTATTTACCTCGAAGATTATTCAGTTAAATTTTACTTTATTAAACCTTTCTATAGTATGAAAAAACTTATAAAAATTACGTTTACTTTACTTGTTCTTATTATTTGTCTGATTCAGTCAAACACAGCTATACTTAAGTTTTAAAGTCTCTTAGCAGAATTCAGTAAATTATATGAGTAGAATATTGCCCTTGCATTAGAATTTTTTAATGATCTTGAGAAAATGTACAATGATTGATTGGATTAGACATGGACTGAAGCGATAGGTAAAGTTTTAAAATGAGTGTACTTAAAAGTACATAAATATCATATAAAATTTATGATTTAGCCTTAGGTGTAATGTAATACTAATGTAAAAGTTTAACCAGTTTGTGTTCTCATAAGAATTATGTCTTCTATTCCTGTGTGAAAACCATCTCATATCAAAATTGTCGTAAAGGACAGTTTAGAATATATCACATTTTTCCCGTTTTATAAGACGAATATAAAATTTTTCATATCATTATAATTTTTATATACTCAAAAAATGATTGATTTAAAAACTGAAAAAAACCTTTATCTATCTTAACTAAGATAATGATCAGCAATAGAAAAGGCCCACAATAAAGAAGAATAATTATGACTTTTTAGTACATAAAAAACAGTTCTTTATTAACTTATAATTTTGTAAGTCAATAGAAAATCCCAATGTAGAATCTGAATCTATTTATAATTTTTATTTATTTTTACAAGTTTTTGAGTTGCAACCAAAAAAAGGACCGGTGTCTTTGAGAGACGTTCTTAAACATATTTTTCTCAAAGTATCATTTTCCTAATTAGTATTCAAGATAATCCAAAAACTCATGAATCTATCGAGCTGAAATTTACCTTCTTAGAAACAATTATAATTAGACGGTAAATCAACAGTTTTATGAAAAATTCATGTAATTATTTATAATCATAAGTATTGAAATTTTTGCAAAAAAAATCTTTTTGACTATTTTCGATGAATATTATAAAATGATACTTTCAGGATTACACAATTTATTTTAAGAAGCTATCAAAATTAATCTTTAGAAAAAATTTTTTATTTCTAAAGTACATAATTTATACATAGTTACCAACATTGCAGTTTCCTGAATGTTTTATCAAAATATTCAAAAATCCTCTAAAATATCTCTATTTCATGCACTTTAGTACTTGAAGTGAAGAATATTCTTAAAACTTTTGGATTAAGAATGAAAAATTCTGAAAACTGTAATTTTGGTATTCCCATCCCCACAATTATTACGGTATATTTATCAAGTCCATTATAAAAAATACGCTTTTTTTGAGTATCAAAGATGATAAAACAAAGTAAAATTACATTCTTGTAGACAATATTACGACTTGTAAATAAAAATTCATTAAAACCGTTATAAACTGTCTATCTATTAAAAGTCGTTATCAGAAAATTATACAACTGATACATCAGAAACTGGTATTCAAATAATTCTCATCAGACCCTTTTTACACTGCATTAAAACTGATACGTATGCAAAGGGACACGTCAGTCGAGATTCATTATGTTACATATACAAAGAGTATAAGGCCGATATGGGAGAACTTTAAAAAGAGTAAAAAAAACGAAAAAAAAAAAAAATTTTTTCAACGCGCCGAACATGCGGTCGAGCCACTTTGTCACGCGTATACAATATATATCCACACGTGTCTGGCCTCTTGTTGAATAATGCACGCTGATCCTCCAGGGGTTACGTGGATAATCTCGATCTCTTCCGCGACGTTACAATCCGTATAAGGATCATTCAAGAGACTTATATATACATGTATATACTATCAAAGAAATCTTATCGAACGAAAATTGAAATTTTGCGTGAAATTTTGTGTTCCGGTATACGAAGAGCCGACCTAATTTTTGTCCTCTTTTTACGTAAGGTTTTGTAAACGCTACATTTAAATCGCATTATAAAGAGACTTTTTGATATACGACGCTGTGGGCGGCACGATGAATTCTTTTATTTTTAATGGATTTTTAAGTCAGCTTAAAAGAGTGCAAAAGAGAAGATCGATAGTTAATTTATTAAAAATTATATAAAATCCTTTTACATTAAATTTATGAAAATTTAAAAAAATTTTAATTCTTCATTAAATCGATAAAATCGCGTAAAATTGATTTATTAAATTTCAAAGACATACTTTTTGTTAGTTTTAAAGTGTGTACAATACATATATAAATTAACATTTTCCATAAATAAAACTATTGCTATCTTCTCAAGAGTAAAATTATTTTTCAATTTCACATACATAAGATATAGAAATTTATAATGGTTTTTATACAGTTAAATATTATGATTCTCATGTGTAGTTTTAAAAAAAGTCTTCATTTAAATATGAAGGCAACTTATTTATAAACAATGCTTGGTTTTGTTTCGTCAGTTTAATAAAATTACTATATAATATAAAATAATTATTTTATAATGTAATAAAAATGATTTTTTTATGAATCAAGTAGCAGTCAATTTTTCATGTCTAATAATCATAGAAATCATAAATATTTTAATAAAATAAAAAATTATAGTGATAATTTATGAAACAAAATTTATTATTCAATATCTGACTATATTTAAATTTTTAAGATTTTTCTCAACAAGAAGAAATAAATTCTATTATTAAAAAAATATGTATATTTTATACATATAAATACATAAATTGTAAATTTTATTGAAATTGGGTAATATTAAAGTTATAATAAACTACTTGATATTCTATCACGGTAATCTATAAATTTAAAAATAATGAATTGAATTTCAATGAAAAATCGAATCCTAGAATTTGAATCGTGTCTTTTACTTCCAATATCTCACATAATTTTCAAGAATTCAAACGTATAATTTTAAACAAATATTACATACCAGTCGGAATTTTTCTGAAATCCACTATAATGCTTATGAATGTAGATTCGAAAAATTTATGCTAAGCCCATAAATTTAAATAGTTCAATGAAAATCAAATTATCTTAAAATCGTACTATCTGACCAATAAAATATGAGCAAATATAAGTAACATTCCTTCTAAACGTCAATGAAAAAAAAATGTTTAATAGTAGATTGCTTAATCCTCTAAATAACGACCAAATGATTTGATGCAAATTACCAATTCTCGTCATATTACAAACCCATAAAAGAAAAAACAATTTTTTTTTTGCATTTCATATCAATTTAAACAACATAAATTCTTATAAAGTATCACGATATCCTCAAACTATTAATCATTATAATCGACGAGTGGATTATATGGGACATTAATGAGATTGTGGCTCTTACTTACACAAAAGCAACATGTACTTTTCGATGAAAATATGATAGTTATATCATTAAATATTTATTTTTATTTTTATTAAAATTAAAAAATTTCCAAAGTTTTATTACAAAGGAATTACAAATTTTTTATTTTAAATTTCATAACAAATTATTAGAAAGAGGTAGAAGATATATAAGTAGTAGATATATAAGTTGTTTTAAGATAATTTTATTTAAGTTGCTTTTATAATCAGAGGCACATTTTTTAGTTAATTTTTTTAAACCTTATTATCTACATTTTAATTAATATTACTTCATTATCATTAGTAACATTTATCAATTAATTAAAAAATTTATTTAAAAATTTTTTATCTTATTAACAATTTTTTATCTTATTAACAATTTTTTACTTGTTTTCTTTAATTTGATCCACCAATCTAAAAACTTAAATTTATTAATAAAAACATCATTCCTTATCTCAAAAATTTAAAATTAAGAAAAAATCAATTTTTCATAATTTATCAATTGAATCTTTTTTTCATTATGCAAAATAAAATCGGCAGGTAAATTTTCTCGCATAATAAAACCATAGTTTTTTTCATATTTGGGTGAATCTCATGCATAATTCTCCTCGAAAAGATTTCGACTTTGCATTATACATGAAAGTGTATACATGTATATGCACTCTTTAATAACAGAGAACCGATATAACGCGGTAATTTTGCAAAAAAAAGGAAGAGTTTTATACCTCTTTTACATGCGCGTACCTTTGATATAATATATGTTTATAACCCGACAAAGAAACTTTTCTCACTTAATCGGAATAATTTAACATGGTTATATTGGCCTACCTTTAATCGACGCGTTGGTTGGGCATATAGCGGGAGCGCACCTCGGGCAATCGTTGGGGTTAAGCAGCTTTCGGCGCCATTAGCATTTGGATGAGCGACCGCTTGAGAACTCTGCGTTTCAGATTTTTCGACCTTATCAATCTCTTAGGTGTGTTTTCACATCCGACAATAAGAATGGAAAGTGAAAGAAGTATAATTACGGTGCTTCGAGCCACGAAATGTGACATATCCTGGGCAAATGTTGATTGCTGTGAGTTTAAAGGAAGAGGCAGGGTTTTAATAGGGAGGGTACAGATCACTCTAATTTAATGTGTTAAACAGTTCTGGAGTTATTCCATTATTGGGCAAAAAGAAGACGGAGAAGGATTAAACAAAAGAAAAATATTGACCTATCTTTCGTAAAAGATTTCAGGTTTTGCATGCTATAGGAATTTTTAAAGTTTATTTCTCTCTCGGCATTCTTTGTACTTGCAGTTCTTTTTTTAATTTACGTGAACGATTTTGTTCTTTATATAATTTAGGCTGCTCTTTCAAGTTTGGAATTATTATATGTATGTAATGAAAAGGAAGTTAGTGGAAATGTTTGCGCTAAGTTTGCATTATTAATGCCTGACTTTATACATTATTTAAAATTATTAGGTTTTATACGCTAGGATGAAGTTGCATGAAATAGATTGTTTCGAGCGCATAGTTAAGTATCACTGTTATAAAACCATCGCTTATATCTTCTATCGCCCAACCATTGATATTTAAGATTAAAAAGTCACAAAGATTCTGTGTAAAGATTTTATTGTATCTTTGAATATTATTTTGAAGCAGTTTAAAAAATCTGTTGAGATTTTCCGAAAAAATCCAAAACATAGTTTCTGTGTTTCATTCGTATAGATTAAATTCAAAGGGTATAATTAATTTTTTGTAAAGTAAAATATAAAATAATTCGAAAAAAAGTCTTATTTTTCTTTTTTATTGACGTCAGATAGTTAGAGAATTCGCTGAAACTGAATTAGAACGGAACAAGAAAATTCGTTTGAAAAAAACTACACTTAAGTACAAACGAAATAAATGAAAAGAAAAGAAAAAAATAATGTTATCCAGGCGAAGCATATGCAAAATTAAGGTCGAGCACGTGGGCGGTTTTTCGAAGGCACACGCGCGCGCTGTAAGAAAGATAGCTTCGATGTTGTATTGGTATCGCGTATATATACATACGTGACCTCGGATGAACTCGTGAACTCGTTGTTCGCGCGCTTGCTTACAAATACATCTATAGATATACAAATATATATATACATGTATATAAGTGTGAAGGCGCGTGCCTTGGACCTTCGTCACACGAGGACAATGATGATGCTGTGTTTCATTTCTTTTTTTTATTTGTATCTTTTGTTCTTTTTTTTATCTTTATTTTTGCCTTTTTTTTCTTTATGGGCTGTTCCGTGTCATTGGCCAAGGTGCGCGTAAATTCAAAAGCATAAGCGTGCCGCAATATGGGCTTTTGAAAAGATATAAGATATATCAGTCTAAATTTCTCGGCAGCGTTATAAATGTCAGTAAGTTTTGATTTACCGAGTGACAGATGAATAAATTGATTTTGAAGTGGAATCCGACTTTACTGGATGGATTGATAATTTACATGAACCATTAAGAAACAAATAAAAATATCTTTCAATTAATGTATTAAAGAAGGATTATATCATGCTTTTTTTATAAGCGCTGATTTATTTCACGTGGAATTAATTAAGCCATGTTAAATTTTATTTTATTTCAAAGAACATTTGAAAGCATCATTTTATATTTCTTAATTAGATGAAGATTTCATTACTTAACTAAGTTTCTATTGAAAATCTTATTTTTTATTAAAATTACTTTTTAATTTCATTCATCTTAAAATAGCTATTAATCTTGATATAAAATATTATTTAAATTCTATTAATTTCAAAACCGTAATAAAATTACTTTAATTACTATTTTTCTTCATTTTAATCAAATTGATTAAAAATTAAAAATAAAAAGAGGTTCTCGGTCTTACTATAATGTCGGTAAAACAGGAATTTACTATTTTCTATTTTACTAGAATTTTCATAAGCCGCAATAATGTAGATTAAAATTAAAAAAAAAAGAATAATACTTATCTTTTATAATGGAAAACTTATTCAATCCAATAAACAATAAAAAAATTGTCTAGTGCTTATCATATTGTCTAAATAGGAATTGATTTCAATCTCTATAATATAAGCACTTTAATTTTGACCGTAACTGAAACGTGTGTCAAAAGGTAACTCATTAACTTTATGTAGTAGTTTATTTTATCAATTTTTATGGTATATAATGTATTAAGTCAATTTATTAATTTTGTCATTAAGCGATTTCAATAAAAAATAACACAAATTACCAACAAAAACTATACATCATGTAGCATGATTCATACAATAGATTCAAAATAAAAACTTAAGAGATACATATTATGATGAAAGAATTTACATTACGGGACTCTCGAACATGGACCTTTCGTCAGTTCCCGAAAGGGGACACAATAAATGTTTTCTTTTACTTTTTTTAATTGTAAATCTTTGATACATCTCACGTCTGTACAATCAAATCGAAGCATCCAGCTAAATTGTTGCATTTGTTTTTTTATATTTATTGAAAAAATTCATTAATTTTTTTTTAATTTATGGTTATGCATTTTATCAAATTCATTCTTTCTTTTTTCTATCGTTATAACTGAAAGTTATAACTTATAAGACAAGTTAAAAAAAATTTTAGAATGTTTTTTAGATAAATTTTTAATTTTTAATTAAAAAATTTTTAATTAAAAAATTGCAATTTTTTTTTTAAATAAAAGAAAGTACTTTTATTATATCGACGATTGCGCGAAAGAAAGTGTTATTTCATTTTCAATTAAAAAAGATGTTTTTTCGAAAATATTCACTGTGTAAAATTCTTCAAAAATAACATCTTCAACTGAGAATAAAACATTTACTATGAAAAATTCTTTCGGAATAACACTTTTTTCAACTGAACAAACTTTTTTCAACTAAAAAATAACACCTTCTTCCGTGTGATTATCGATACACCTCACAATTTTGCTAACGCCTGCTAACATCCGTAAAATTAAAAAAATTAAATACAAAAGTTCATCTTGTATTAACTTCTTGTTTTTAAAAATTAAAATTCTTAAAAAAAAGAAAATGTATGGATTGTTATTTATTTACAAGTATGTCTTCGAGTTTTAAAAAAATTTTGAACAAAATTTGCACGATCAGTTACTATAATACAAATAATAATTTATCTTATATCAATTCAAGTTAATTTAATAAAAAGTTATAATATTAAAAAAAAAATCTTATAATAAAACCTATGATCTGAGCGTTTACAGAATTTCATTTTAAATAAAAAAAAACTTTAAAAATGAAAAGATAAAATATTTCCTTTTTAAATTTGAATATCTAATATTTTTTACATGCACGTGTAACATTTGAGTTTAAGTTTATTTTTAAGCAAACACTGTTATCTTTTTTTTGTTGTGCTCATGCTATTTTTTTCTTCACAGTTTGAACCAATAGCTGATGAAATATTTTAAACGATAACAATAGTTGAGTTTGATTTTTGAAATTTTTATTCTTCTAAAGCTTTCTTATTCTTTGACTATGAACAAAAATGTTATAATTTATTTAAAATCTAAAACTTCTTTGGATAATTATGGAAAATTTAACTGAATTCTTTTTTCAATTTAACTAAGCAAAAAACGCTGCGAAGTGCTTTGGCGCAATGCTTTCTCATAGAGCACATTGAGTTAGAGTAATTTGATTTTATTTTTTTAAATACGATTTTAATATAAATGTCCCTATCCTCTGTATTGAAGGCTGTCTTAATACCTAATAAAACTATATGAATTTTACTCTTTCTTACTTTTGCCATTTGTATAATGTAATTTTATGATGCTCTAAAATTAAAAATGCGTTTATAAAATTAATTTTCCCAAGCTTGTCTTCTTAACACTATAACCAATAACTTGCATACAAATTTTGGAACATTTTCATCGAATAGTTTACAAAAAGTACCAAATACTTGAAAAATAAACATTGTTTTAAAATTTTCAAAACGCTTTAACGTTACAACTACGCTAAAAAAACCAGTTTTCAAAAGTTCATTTTATTTAGGCAATCGTAAATAATTTCTATACATAATTTTAAGCTACTTCATCGAGTAGTTTACGTAAAATACCAAAAAATAAGTAAAATTCTATTCAAAATTTACAAAATGCTCTAAAATTAAAACTGCGCTAAGAAAATAAGTTTTTCCAAGCTTGCTTTAATTAGGCAATAACAAATAATTTGCATAAAAATTTTTGAGCAAGTTTATCGAATAATTTTTGTGTAATAGAAAAGAAATTAAAAATAAAAATTTTTTTCAAAATTTACAAAATGTTCTAAAATTAAATGTGCGCTAAGAAAATTGAAGAAAATTAGTTTTTAAAAGTTCATTTTATTTTGACAATCATAAATAATTCCCATACATAATTTGAAGCTCCTTCATCGAGTAGTTTACGTAAAATATAAAAAAAATTAGAAAAATTTTATTCAAAATTTTCAAAATGCTCTAAAATTAAAACTGCACTGAGAAAATAAGTTTTTCAAAGCTTGATTTATTTAGGCCATTGCAAATGATTTCCATGAAAATTTTCGAACAAATCTATTGAATGGTTTTTGTGTAATAGAAAAAAAATGAAAAATAGAGATTTTTTCCAAAATTTTCAAAATGCTCTAAAATTAAAACTACGCTAAGAAAATAAGTGCTCCAAAGCTTGTTTTCTTTAGACAATAGCGAATAACTTGTATACAAATTTAGTAGCAAATCTATCAAATGGTTGTCGTAAAATAAAAAATAAATGAAAAAAAAAATTTTTTTTCAAAATTTTCAAAATGCTCTAAAATTAAAAGTGCGCTAAGAAAATCAGTTGGTAAAAGTTTTTCTTTTTTTAACATTTGCAAATAATGTCCATAGAAATTTGCAAGCAAATTCTTTGAGTAGTTTAGGTAAAATACCAAAAAAATGAAAAATCAAAATTTTTTTAAAATTTTTAAAATGGCTCTCAAAAAAAAACTAAGCTGAGAAGATCAATTTTCAATAGCTTCCCCCCAGTTGGATAAAAAACTAAATTGCATGCAAAATTTGAAGCAAATCCATCGAGTAGTTCTCGAGATATTATTGGCGTACTGAAATCATACACACACACACACACACACACACACACATACATACAGACATTTTCTGGAAACCACTTTTTTCGACTCCCTGAGTCTAAATATGTACAAATTAATGAAAAAATAGAAAAAAAATTTTTTTATCGATACAATGCTTTCTCTATGAGAAAGCAAAATGATTAAATATTAATACTCTGTAAAAAAAAATTTTGTAATTTTAACACATATAAGTGTTACAGATGAAACACAAATTTGTTTATGTTAAAATTTACAAATAATTTTTGTGTATTTTTCAAAGTCAAAATTTTAATGCAAAAATTCATGAATAATACAAAATTTTGAATAATAAAATTTGTAAATTTATTTGTGTTAAAATATAATGATTGAAATGATGATTAGATAGCAAAGTTTATTAGATAATGACTTTCTCGTATTTTTTCCTGTAGATATTTTTAATAAAAAGAGAGAGATAAAGAAAAAAAGAAAAAGGATAAAATGATGGATGTTGAAGTAGATATATGAAATCATAGATGTATTAGTAAATGAATAGCCAAGAGGGCTAAAAAGTATATTTTTTATTTACATTGCCCTTATATCGAATAATTTTTATAAATTATTAATACAAAAAATTATTATTTATTAAAATATCTTATTCGTGTATACGTTATATAGTTTCATGGATTTTGAAAATGGAGTTTCTTTTATATTTAAAATATTAAATTTTTTCGTGTTTTCAATCAAATATTCCATAGTTTTTTTGCAAATACCGCAAGTGTTTCATGTTTTGTACACCATACAAACATCATTTTTTTTTATATAAAAAAATACTATTTTGCCGAAAAGATATTCTCTCTATAAATATAAAGTATATATATTCTCTATTATATATAAAGTAAGAAATTAATAAATACATAGTAAAATTTACCATTTTATAGCATTTTAATAGTATATTATAACAATGCTAATATATAGTTATTATAAGTATGAGATCATTTGAATAACAAAGTACACATAAGTTTGTAAAATTAACAAACTGAAGGTGTTAATTCTACAAAAAATTTTGTGTTGATTTTAAAAGTGTACAAAAATTTTTAAATAACAATTTTTTATGTTAATTTTACAAACATGTTTGTAAAATTTCAAAGCAAAAATTTTTATACAAAAAAAATTTGACGAATTACACAAAATTTTTTACAGTGTACTTTCCGTCTCCCTTCTACAATCATTAACTTTCGTTTTCTAAATTTATTTAAAAATTTTAATTAATTTTCATAAATTAAAATCAAAACTTTAAAACACAAAAAATATAACTAAAAGAAAAATTGAAAATAAAAAAGTTAAAAGCTTGAGTTTTATAATTATGTTATAAAAATTTTTTCTTACTCTTAAAATCAGTAATAGACTGATATATTATTTTTTAAACAGAAGAAATAAAAAATATTCGTTGAAAATATAAAATTGTACTAAATTATATTGCATGACTTTTATTTTTAAATTTAAGTTTACAATTACAATGAGATAAATACATGAGTTTTTTGACGATTTATTTTATAAATATTTATTAAAAATATCATTAAACAATCAGAAAATAATTATTCATTTTTATCATAAACACATAATTTTTTACTTTAAATAAATTTAAAAATTATGTAATATATAGTTTAAACAATTATTTTAATTGAATAACATTTTTAATCAAAATCATAAAAAAATCTCAACAAATTCCATGCAAAAGTTGACAAAATTGCAAAATATCAAAATTTTAATTGAAATAAAATGTTATATTTAACTTAAAAAATATAAAAAATATAAAAAAAAAAAACATGTTAGCAGAGCGTGGTTTCGATCCACGGACCTCTGGGTTATGGGCCCAGCACGCTTCCACTGCGCCACTCTGCTAGGAATAACAACATATGCTTGAAGAACACTCAAAAGGCTTTGCCTAATTTCTGCGCCGGCGCGTCAGTTTCGATTTATTCTATACGATGTGCTATAGCACCGCATGCCAGTTACCTACACCTTAATGACCCTATGTTATTTTATTTTTACTGTTACACATATAATATTACATTTTTGCATAAATAGTATTATATTTCTGTATTTCTATGATTTTCTAATTTATTCTAATTATATTTCTAAATTGAAATTTTTATTTATTAATATTCAAGGAATTTATAATTCTTGTACGTTTATTGATATTAATTTCAATTAATTAGCATATTTTTTTCTGTAAATTAATATAATGTTGAATTACTGATCACGCGATTTTTATCTTTATAGAGCATGATTTTGCAGAATTATTTTCTTTTCTAAACATACATAAAAATTTTTTTTTTTAACATTAAAAATGTAAAATTATTGTTTGAATTTTTTTTTTTAAATAAATGTTAAAAATAATAAAAATTATAAATATCAAATTTATCTGAATAAATTTTAACAATATTAATTTTCAAATTCTTTTATTCGTAAGATTTAAAAAATATTAAATCAGTGTTAAAAAATTACTCCTTTCGTCGATAAAGTAGGAATTATCACATGTAACGTGTTCTCAAGCATATTCTCAATTGCAAACTAAATTTGTATTGATTATGTAAGAACTGATTACATTAAATTCAAATTTATCACATTTTCTTATCAATATTCAAGAACGGGTCATGATAAATGTTTCAGGAAATAATTTCGTAAGTAAAATGTCTTTATTGAGGAAATTTTTATACGTAAGTAAAACTTTATATAGTTCAAGTAAATAATTTTAACGGGTTCCTGCAGTGAAAAAAAATTTATTTGATTCAAATAAATATATTTATTTAATTTCTATTTATTTGAATTGAATAACTGTTTATTTGATTTAAATAAATTTTTGGTAAATTAAATAAATTATTTAGTCAAAATGAGAAAACTGTTTATTCAGATTCTCATTTATTCAATTCAAATAATATTTATTTGATCTAAATAACAAATTTGTCATGTCAACAAAATCATTTATTTAAAGCAAATAATTTCATTTTTTTTTAAAATGATAATTTATTTGTTAATAAATATTTAGTCAAATTGAAAAACTCATTAATTCGAATCAAAATAGTTATTATTTAAATTGATTAAATTAATTGTGAATAATAAAATTGTTAGGATCAAAAAAATATTTATTTAAAATGAAAAAATATTTTATTAATATTAACAAAATATTTTTATATTTTGAATAAATGATTAATTTAAATCATTTAGTAGATAAAGTTTAGTAAATCAAATAAACTATTTGATTAAAATAAGATTATTTACTTAAATTCTTATTTTTTTAATTCAAATAACTTTCATTTAATCGAAATAATAATTTTTTTGTGTTAACAAAATCATTTATTTAAAACATTTTTAAAAATTCTTTAAAAAAAATAATTTATTAACAAATGTTAATAAATATCTAGTCGATTGTCATTAATTATTTAGTTAATAATTTAAATTAAATAATTTTATCATCTAATTTTTTATATTGATTGATCCTACCGAGAAATTTATTATATTTTTTCATAATAATAAACGATATTAAAACACATATTAAAATATTTTTAATTTATAAAAAATTTAATCTAATATTTTTAGATTAATTAAAAAAAAAAAAAAAAAAAAGTTCTCCATGTTGGAATCGAACCCGAGACCTTTAGGATTGACGGCTTCCATAAAAAAAATTTTTCAATCTATATAAATCATTTATTTATATTGACGAATTCTAATGAGTTTGATTTTATTTATTTTAGTTATTCGATTTTTGCGATAGTAGTAAAAAGCGTATAACCCTTTCACTGGCAATGTATCATATATGATAAAAAAAAAGTCGTGCCACAACTGGCGATGTATCATATATGATCAAGTTGAATAACTGCTACATTTTTTAACCAATTCATTTCAAATTCAGTGTGTAAGAGTTTTGGGGGTGGCTGATTACGAATCTAAGGTCAGAATTAAAAAATTCAAAATGGGGGATTCAAGATGGCGGATTCAATAATTTATTTGGCGGATTTAATAATTGATTTAATAGTTTAAGTTTATTATCTTACCATTTTTGGCACATAAAGTAAAAAAAGCTGCACCAGTGAAAGGGTTAATGTCAAAATCTTAATATAATTGTCATATATATACATAACATAAAAGCAAATAAATTTTCTCAATATACATCTGTTCTAGTAAGTTTGGTCATCATCATCATTGGTGGTTAAACAGTAAATGTGGATTACTGCAATTAAATACTGTATAAATATTGATAAAATTATTTGTTTGAATCGATAAGCAAATTGGCTAAATTTTTTTTTTTATTTTAAAGGAATATTTTATTGATGTGACTAAATAATTTATTTGAATCAACCAAATATTTTTTAATTCAAATAAATATTTATTTCAATTGAATGAATATTTATTTGCTTTGAATAAATATTTTATTAATAAAACTAAACAATTTATTTATTATAAACAAATAATTTATCAACTTAAATAGATATTTATTTGGATCTACAAAGCTTGATATTCAAATTGAATGAATATTTATTTATCTTAAATAAATATTTTATTAATAAAACTAAATAATTTATTTAATTTGAATAATTTTTTATTGAAAAGAAAAAAATGTCTTTAATTGAATCAAATAAATTTTTTATTTAGTATGTATCGGTAAAATTATTTAATCAATTCAAATAAATTTTTATTAATATGCCCAAATTTTTTTTTCAGTGTGAATTTGTATATATTACAGTTACTAGATTATTAATGAAAATAATCAATTACAAACAATTTGAATCACATTTTTTAAAATTGTCAAATTGCACAATTTTATTATTTTTTTAAAAATTTTATTTAACGTTGCTATATTTATGCTATTATTACGGTGCTGACGGAGGTTTTTCAGTGTTTGTGAACAAAGCACTTGTATTATATACAGTGGTACTTGTATTAATCGGCTGCCGAGAGCGGGATTCGAACTCGGATCCTTGAGATTATCAATCCATCACTCTACCTATTGAGCCACTGACGACCTCAATATTGTTGTTATATATTCTCATTGGAAAAAAATTTTTAATATTTCCTTTTATTTAAAAAAATAAGAAAAGTAAAAAATGTTCTTCTCTTAAAAAGATATAAAACAAAATAAAAAATATTTGTCACCATCTTTTAATTTTTTAAAGAAATAAGGAACGCAAAATTAATATGGAAATGATCAAACACAGTCTGGACAATCGTTAAATTTGCAACGAGCAATAAAATGAATCATATAGAAGTTAATGAAGATCATCCCTTCTTCTTGGCAAAACGACCTATTAATTTATTCAAGCCACATACACATTACATATATACCAGCAGTATATGGTTTATATGTGTATACACGCTTTAAAGCTTGCAAAGTGAAACATCAACGTATGGAATAATAAAGACTGAGTTTAACGTCTATTAAATATGCGCTGTACGTCGTCGTACGCGTAAATTGGGTAAAATGCATTTTAGAGTTTAACGCGTAGGTGACGAGTATATATTATACTAAAAACCATATATAAGCTTTCGTTTAAACCATAATCTTTTTTTTTTCTTTATTCTCTCCTCATTTTTTTTATTTCGCTCAACTTGCTCGAGTAATTCTTACTGACGTCTGACTAACCGTTTCTATTTTGATTCTCAGAGAAATTACTGATATAAACGAAGAAAGTGTTAAGCTTGATAGGCTGACTAATCTGCTGATGCTTAAAAGGCAAATGGACTGGACATATTTGAATAAGTTTAACGATTTTATCCAAGGTATATACTATATGGGTTATTTAAATTTCAATTGGTACGGTCAATGCTTTAAAATAGACGAGGAGCTTATGTGAACTTGAGGCAAATGTTTTACTCTCAAGAAATATGTGATAATCTTTTTGGATCTATTAATTATAAAGCTTCGAATTAGGTTTAGATGATTTAAATTACTTTGCTAATTATTTGACTTTAGTAATTATATACTCAATTACGAAAGCAAAAAAAAAAATTTTATTATTTAAAGAAAATTTATATGAATAAATATTTCATTCAAACTTAAAATTTAATATATTAAATAAAGCTTTTTTTGTTGGTGTTAATCAGATGATTAAATGTAAAAATTATTTTAAATACCGTCTTATAGTTAATTAGATAATTTTCATTCATTTATGTGTCAAGAATAATTTTGAAATTCTTATAAAAATAATTTTTTTTATTTAAATTTATTATATTTTTTAAATTGAGTGTAAAAATGTTTTATTTTAAAATCGGAATTTTTAATTTTTTATTATATTATTATCATTGAAGGAAAACAATATTATTGTTAAAGAAGTTTTTTCTACGTTAATGTCAGTTAATGTAATTAAAAATGAGTTTTTCCTCGTTAAATTTAAAAATATGCTAAACAAAAAATGTACAATAAAAAATTTAATTTATAGTAAAATTTTCACTAAAGTAACTTGGATTCAAATGTAAAAGTGAAAATAAAAAATTCAATTGATTATATTATAAAATTATAGATATATAAAATAATATAAAAATATTTTTTAATGTTACGTTTGTATCTTTAAGTGGTTTTTGAATATCGAATAATTATATCTTTTCCAAAAACTTCAAAAAGTATAATTATTACGTCGACTGCATGTTACAAAAATATATGTCTAATTAATATGTTATTATTAAAAATAAAAAAAAAATTTTATCTCCCAATTAGGCTTAATTTAGTATTTTTTTTTTACTCATAATGAGATATAAATCTACATTTTTTGATGCTTCTGATAATATTCAATATAATTACATTTTATTTCTTCATTGATGCTCTATTACTAAGCAACTTTTTATTAAGAAATTATTAAGAAATTATTGAGAAAAAAAATATTTTTGATTATAAAAAATTCATATAAATATTCTTTCTTCCTTTTTTTACCGCACAGTAGACATTAACATGATGTTAAATTATATATTCATTTGATCATGTAAAGATAATCACTGTCAAAACAAGCATATGCATAAATTACAATAACAGTTATATCCCAGTAACATTCGTGTATACAATACATCATATATACAAGATCTGATGTACCATATGAAAAGTATTAGCTATGGAATGTTAGGCGGTGATCCTAGCCTTAAAAAAAAAGAATAATCCCAATAAATTTCTTATATGATATTTTTTATTTTTAACCAAGTTTTGCATCTATGCGCAAAAATCGCATTCCTCAAGAGGAAATAAAAAATAATATAAAAGTAATACCAAGAATCTCTGTAACGCAGTAAAAAGGATGAAAATTTTGCACAATGCGGGTCTTGTGTGTATTGGCAATCGTTTGCCGGATATCATGCTTAGAAAGATTTTTTTTTACTTTCAACGTATAGGTTTAAATCCTTATTTTACGGGGTTCTCTCCACGTGGCCCGCATCGATTGCATTTACACCTTGTGGCAGGATACATACACCGAAACCAATGTTCAACAAGGTATAAGGATGTTTTTCTCTTTTCCTTTTTTTCTATCGATCTTTATCTAACATTTTGCGTGTTGCTCGTTTTAATTCGTACGGTTGCATTTCTATTGCTTTTACCATTCGTGAGGTTAGAGAGAAATTTTTAAATCTCTTTGCGAGCTTTATCTTTGAAACTTTAACAATGTATATTTTTAATTTAACGAAATTATTTTTAATCCTTTAAAACAACATTTCACTTATATTCTCATTTTACAATGAAATTATCACTATCAGAATTAACAGTAGTTACTAATAAGTCAATTAATTTTACGAAAAACACTTTTTTCCTATTAAAAAATGTAATGTAAATGATATACGACATCATGAACATTAAAATATCACAAGTATTTTTACATCTTCTAATTAAAATGTGTTTATGCAACAATCATATTGTCAGATTTAATTTAAGATAATAATTTTACAATGTAATAAACGCATTATCTTTACAAATAAAAAATTGGTAAACTTAGTAAAATATATTAACAATACATATATTCAACCAACTTTACTCTTTTATCGAGCAGCAAACTAACAGAACTAAACGTGACAAATAGTATCATAGTACTTGACAACTTACAAGCTAGCAATCTTTTTAAAATATTTAAATTTCACACCGGAAACATAAGTTTACATTCCAATTTACAAGAAAAAATCCCACTTTATAGCAGTTTAAAACAAAGCTAATGTTAGGGTCAATTAGCTAGTAAATGGACAGGTAACACTCGTAAATAGACATTTTTCAAGTTTTGTTAGATTGATGTTATTATGATAACTGTAAAATTTATTGTAATTTATAATTTGATTGTTCTAGATGTAAAAGATTGTTCATGTGTTAGAATATCGAATATTCAATGATAATTATAATTATTATTTGTAATTTAGTCCAGCTACCAGCTAGTGTCCAGGTACCGACTGCTCGGCCCTAAATGCTATTTCATTATGATAAAATATACATATTCGTATAATGAAGTTACCAAAAAAAAGGTAAAGAATAACATTAAAAGAGCATAAAAATATGAGAAATAAGAAATGAAAAACATTAAAATAGCTCTGAGTAAAAGTAACAATTCCAAAGGATTTCCTGTCTACGTTTTATGTATACACTTGCTTCACACACATCACGCGCTCTTCTTCCGCTGCCAACAAAGTGGGTTAATATTCAATGAGTATATAAGTCACACAAGACACCTAGAAATAATTTCTTCACTATTTTTTTTTTGCTTTCATTCGACCAATTTCTTTCGTATTCACATAGTTGCTTTAATGTTCACACGATTTATACGTATAAGTGTATATATAGCGGCTTTAATAGGGTAAGCATGTACATAAACGTATATGATTGAGGTGTGCCAAAAGAGAATTTTTCCTGGTACCGTAACATCGACCTCCCAAATGTTAAATGGTATTGCTAGTCTGATGAGTACACCAGAACAATGGCTATTGATTCGTTGCTTTACGCCTCCTTCTATTTTTTTTTCTTTTTCGTTTTTTTTATTCTTCCTCTTTTCGTCTGTACATATCGTTATGTTGATGATTTAGCTTTTACATTAAGTTATCGATTCTTGGAATTAAATAAAATTGGATTTAAAGTGCTGATAATTTTGATGAATGAATCATGAAAAAAAATGTATTGGTTTGTTTAACGTAAAAATATTTTATATAATTTTATTTAAGTTAAATTAATATTACATATAAAATTTAATTTATGATCAAATTTTTCAATTAATTAACTTAAAACCGATATTTAACTAAAATTTGCGATTTTAATCTAAACTAGAAAACTAGAAAATCTAATTTCATACTAATGAATTAAATGAGAAAATGCAATTAATTATACTTTGAAACTTTTTAACTTTTTATTTTAAAAACAAAATTGATGATTTATAATTATGTGATAATTTGCAAAATTAAATACATATTTTAAAATCCATGCGTTAATTAATTATTTAGTTTATTTTCTTTTAGTCAATTAAAAAAATAATTTCTAATACTAATTTACAAATTCGCGTACACAAATTTTTTGGCACGTGAAAATAAAAACACGAATTTAAAAATGCAGTTGAAAATATAACTCATAATTTTCTTTGCATTAATTATATTAAATCGGCAATTTAATCCAGTTTAAATAACGCATATTATCGTAAATAATTACAACTAAATTCATGCATAAATTATTATAAATATACAATTTTTAATGATAGTTATATTTGTCCTTAATTAAAATGATTTTTCAAAATTATATTTACATTCGAATGAAGGACAACATAACGGATAGGGTTTGTCACAACCTTTCTCATTTTTTACCAATTCCATACATGGATAGTTTGTTTGTAAATATCTGATACAAACGCGTTTGTAATAAATATTTCTTTTTAATTAACAATATAAAGAACTAAAAAAATTTTTGCATTTGATTTTTCATGACAGGAAAATATTTGTACATATTTTTAATGATCTTTTTATTTCTATTTTTTTTAAAATTAATACTTTACATCTCTTTATTTACAGTATTGAAAGAATTTTAATCCGTTTATTATTATAAAATATCTTGAGGAACTCTTGAACTGATTCAATTTCTGTTCTCTTATCACAATATTATCGGTATTAAACATTTGCAATATAATTATAATTGTTAATTATACTTCATTCGCCTGATAATAATTCAACAACAATTAACGTCACAAATAAAACAGCCTAACATGTCATAAAGTACTTTATGTTACCGTTTAATTTTAATAAAAATTTTACAAATAACGCACAAACAATCATACAATTAATGTATATGAAAAAAGTTTCTTGATATGATTTAACCTGACGGTATTGAGAAAATATAACTTTTTTACTAAATTTAAATTTTATCATGTCAAATTTAAACATCAAATATGATCAATTATAAAACTCCAAACTTCATATTTTTTAATCCATCATTCAATCTTGCAATGTTAATTGTATACTTTTCTTTATTAATATTTCTGCAAATATCTTTTTATATTATTTAGTATTTTCTATTTATATAACTATAAGCAGAGTATTATTACTTTCATTCGTATTCATTTTGTAACAGATGTTTACAAACAATTTTTCTCTTAACAAAGAAAAAAAAGACCAAATTTTTTATTATAAAAAAAAAAATTTTTTAATAATGTTTTTATTGTTGAATATAATTATTTAAACTAACATTGATTCATATCATTTAATTATTTTCTTAAATTATTATAAAAATTTATACAAATCACTACAGAGAAAAAAAATTCAACGCGTATATAAAAGAAATCAATTAAATAAAAACATATGTAATGATAATGACCTTTCACTTTACACTCACAATTAAATAATTGAAATGATTACTATCGCTTTGTGATGGCAATTTTCCATAGCTTTTATTTCGTTTAATTGTTTAGGTGTACCCATGAGAGTATGTAATGAGATTTCTTCTTCATTATTTTAAAGAAAAATCTTTAAATGCACCATTTCCTTATTCTAGAATAAAATTTCTCTTTGTTTCCCGTTCATGAATTGAAATTTTTATAATAATGATTCTCAGAAATACTGTAAATCTTTACATTGTTCTGGCTAATTTATTAAAATCATTTTATATTAAACTTTATAAAAAATTATAATAATTTATTTAAATATTTTTAATAGTAATTTTTTTCAAAATTATGACGAGGATAAAATTATATAATTAAAGTAATTTTAAGTAAAATATTTTGAACTATACAAATGTTTTTTATTTTAAGATAATTTTATGCACTAACTTTCCAAGAGTAATAGCTACACCGAATGCAAATACTTGACACGTTGAAGTTACAATAAATGTAACACATTCCCATCACGTAATACCTCGATGCTTTGATTTAGTTATATAACCAACTATACACTCGACATCTTAATAATCACAAACGTTATTCGTAACGTTCTATCATCCACTGAGCGATATATTAAATCAACATAATGCGTGTTAACGTAAGAGATTTGCCTTTGTACATACGAAGATCCATTCAACCATCTCACCAAAATTTAAACATCATGCTGATCGCTCTCATTTATTACTTAAGAATTCTTCTCCATACGTCAACAAAAAAAAAGAACTTGCGTAATCGTGTCTTACGAAAAATTTCATCTTTTATGCGCGCTTTTAACGCGTTGAAGAAAGTGCTGTGGACAATAAAAAATTCAACCTAGAAAGAAAAAAAAAATATATAAGAAAAAAGAAAATAAAAGTCTACCGAAAAGTCAAACGCTTTCTTCGCACAATGCGTGAGAGTAATCCTTAATGTTTCTACTTATGCGACGACGACACTTTATACTTTCGTTTTTTTTTTCATTTTAATAGCTACAGTAATAATTCTTTCTCAGGATAGAAAGTCGCTCGCGTTAGGCGACAGAGAAAACACCCGAAAAATCCATATTTATTGTGCACGAACAACAATTGGAAGCAACTCTTTTGTTATTAATATTCTTAACCACAAAGAAGTTTATGTGTGCAGTATATGCATATGTGTAAAATTTTAAAACTTGCGGCGTTTTGAAGATTATTACAACGTATACGAAGCAAATGATTCACAATACTTTATACCCAATGAAACATGATGTTTAAACTGGTCGTTAATCGGGTCGACGCAGTTTGTCTTTTTCGTTTATAGTGCCTCTTTTAATAGATTGAGACCTACATATACAAATTCGAAATTTCTCTGTTGATAGGTAAGTATATATATACGATTGTAAAGTACTCTGTTGTTAAAGTTGATTGGTTACTCGTGAGGAGAATAAAATTTTGTACGAATGATTTCAACGTCAGATAAGATATGCATTTATGAAAGTTTTAAAACTACTTTTTATTTTTTCATGCAATTAAAATTATTACCTTTTTCTTTTATTATTGTGAACAACTTCAATCATTTAATTGAATAAACATAATTTAAATCAATTATTTTATATGAAATTGTCAATATTCTTATTTTATTCTTATAATGATAGTTTTAAAATTAAGAATTTTTCGAATGAATAAATTAACAGGTATAACAGATTTTTTTCATATGGAAATTCAAAAAATCAAAATATAACAGAAGGGCACATATTATTCTAGTAAAAATATATATTACGTTTCCCTCTACTAACATTTTTTGACCTAATAATAATTATAAAGATGTCATCATCGAGGTCGTCAGTGGCTCAGTTGGTAGAGTGTTGGATTCATAATCTCGAGGATCCGAGTTCGAATCCCGCTCTCAGCCGATTGATACAAGCACCACTGTACGTTACATGTGCTTTGATCACCAACACGCTGAAAACCTTCGTCGCTAATTAGCATCGCAATGATAGACATGACAGATACAGTGACGTTAAATAAAATTAAAAAAAGTAAACTTTGTATTGGGTCCAATTGTATTGTGTGATATCGCTAATCATATCATTTAAAAATAAATATCAATACATATTTTTTATATTTTTTCATTTACCACTTACATTTCAACAAAGATGTTTACTTTCTATTTATTTGCTTAAAAAATTTCTTCCTCAATCTTCAATGAAAAGAAAAAGGTTTCACCTAATGGTTAATCATATTTACATATGCTTACGTTCCACAGCATAATTATACAAAATAAAAGAAAATATCTTCGATGACCTGACCGAATAATTATCACGACCTCCTTCGCTTTATAGTATGTATACATAAAAGATGCATATACACCGCATGTAGGAAGAGAATAAGCGCCAATTAGGGACACCAAATACCTAACCGGAAGCATTAAACGACCCGACGTTATATTTGCATTATAGACATTAGCGAGCATTAGCGATGCGCGGCTATAGTTCACCCTTATTTTTTATGATCGCTATTCACGTAACTTTACGATCTTTTAGAAGACTGTACATTTCTGAGATCTCGTAATGTAGCCTATCTTGGAAAATAATGGAAATATGTATTTTTCAGTTAAAAAATTTAATATTATTTTATTGGCTTTTAAATTATTATTACTACTTTCTCGTAATCAACAAACATCATTGATCTCAAATTATGATCAAGAGCACCGAAATGTGTTAAATTCGACACCTAATAAGAAAGTTTGCGTTATTCAATTACTTTAAAAAAAAATAGCAACGACTTTAAGTTTGACAAAGATTAACACATTCCGTGCGATATCTCGAAAAATAACACAAAATAATTAAAGTTAGATTTAAACGACCAGAGAAAACGACATGGATTATAAACATAAATTATTATTGTGAAATTAAGATTATAAACACAGATTACTATCGCAAAATTAAGATTACAAACATAATTTATTATCGTGAAATTGAGATTATAAACATAGATTATAAAATGTAGATTATTATCGTGGAGTTCTAAATGTTCTCGTTTTCGACGGGTATAAGGCATTGGTGTATGGGTTTGCCATAGCTGCCCAAAATGCCGGATGTATTATTTTTCGTAAAACAAAAAATAAGTTTTGCTAGTTTTTGCAACGAGAATTGAAATATTGTTTAGTTATATATTATTTTTCCTGGTTAATAATTTACGAATAAACAGTCAAAGAAACAATCTTAATATACATATGCATTCAAGAGATATTAATCAAATAATTATTCAAGAAAGCATTTTTTTAAAAAAACACTTGACAATAATCTTGAATTTTTTTTTTTAAATTAAGTTTCATTTTAAATTACAAAATTAAGGAGAGCAAAAAAATATTAACTGCAATTAATTTAAATTAGTGTGGATTTTGAAAAGAAAAAATTCAAAATAAAAAATGTTATAGTAAGAAATATTATTTTAACTTTATCTGCAGGATGAACTTCATAATTTAAGCAATTATATTTTAAAATGTACATTTATTATTTGCGCAAGATAAAAAATAACAACTACTCATGTAGAAATTTAAAATGAAATTTAGTCAGATTCTGAGGAGGATTCCAATGTTAGAAGTTAATTTATGCAGTAAAAATAACTGTTGATCTTATGTGCTAAATTATATTACATCTTCAATTGAATGTAACTTTTGAACGAGTTAATCTTTTAACTTCTAAAACTTGGAAAATTAAAGCTGGCATCCTTCACTTTTATTTTAATTTTTGATGATCTTTCTACGCCTTTATAGTTGCCAAAATATGACGCTCCAAAATTCATACATGAAATTTTGCTTAAATCTCTAAAATTATGATTAGTAAGGGAAAAAGGTTCTGTAGAACTAAATTGTGTGTGTTTTTATTCATTGTTATACAACAAAAAACAATCTACTATTAACCTTGATTCCGTGTGTTTTCTTCAAAATATAATAATTTTTTTAATTTCAATCATAATACAAGTACAAAAACTAAATTAAAATTGTAAAACTTATTATTTCAAACTCTTGAAAATATATGAATTACAGAAATTTAACTTGTTCTCTTTTTCAAAGAAGTTAAATGTATGTTTTGAAAATTCTCATTTCTGTAAAAGCAACATTATAATAATCCAAAAACTTATTAAGCGTTATATCTGCGAAATATTTTTGAGAATTCAATTAACATTGAGGTCAAATATAAAGGTTAATTCTTTTAAATGTCAAGTCAAGACCTATGTGGAAGTGCCAAAAAAGTGCCAAAAAAAAGTAGGTATCTTAATTGATTCCCGCGTAGCAAAGTGCCGAGAGAATGCGGCGCGCCGCTGTTTAATTAAGCAGAAATTTCACTAGGATTAATTAGCATTCTTCTTTACGATGGGACGCGCTACCATGCATCACTCCTTAGATAAATGATTTTACTTTCGTTGTTTTAGATGGATTTTCTGCTCTCTTTTATACAATAATGTCTCTTGGTGTCAGGGATAGAAAATCTGCAAATTTTTGTCATATTTCAAATTTTAGTTAATTATCACGAAACACGTGACGAAAGAAATTTTTAATTTCGTAATGTATAATTTTTTATTTTTATTTTATGGATGGAGCTGGGTGTCAATTAAAAATATTTTTAAACTAAACCATTTATCACGCTATAATGCTAATTTTGACCATAAAGTAGTATTTTGACTATTATAACAATGAGCAGAATTCCACTAAAGAAAGAAACCTAAGATGACAAAATACGAACATCACATGAAACGAATTCAATTGGAGAAAAAGATAAATTACTGTTGTAATTTCTCCTATAAATACTAAAATTAATTTCTAAAAATATAAATGCAATAATATTAGAGTGTATCATTTACCAAGTAATGAGCTTCAAATTTTTAAAGTTATTAAGACAAATTAATTTTTTTATAATTTAACTTTTAGTATTTATGTTACAATATCAAATTCAATATAGTTGAGAATATTTTTTCAAAATAAAAGTTACGCCTTATAAATTTTAGTAATGATTGTGTAATTGTTATTAAAAACCTTAAGGTTGAATGTTAAATTTCATGTTTTTGTTTTGTTTATATTTTTAAAAAATTCTCATATTTATAAATTTATTTATAATATAAATAACATATTTTAATTATACAGTTAATTAAAAAAACCTTTCTTATATGACGTTTTTCTCAATTTAAATTAAAAAGTCTGTAATGCAACACATTTTTCAATGTATAAAAATTTTGGTGTCCTTGCTTGGCATGAATTAAACCTTTGTTTCAATGTTGTTTATATACGCATTTAATAAAGTTGCTTAAGAGTTGCAAATATTAGAAGGTAACATTTTTACGCTTCATAAGTAAAAATAATTATGTATTTAATCATAAATATTAATTATTTCGTATATTTATAATATTTATTTTTTTAATAAACAAATTTGAAAATAAATGGTATTTGAAAGAGTCTTTATTTTTTTTGGTTTGTCCTCATTATCATTAACTGATGTTGACATTTTTGAGCTTTCAATATAAATTCCTTTAATATTAGGTTTTTCAATAAATAATGAAATTTTTTTTATTAAATGAAAGACTTTTTCGAGTTCTCCATTATTATATTGATACTTTTTCCAACTAAAGTTTGTATCCATACGTTCTGACAAAGATTCCTTTTTTTAAAAAATTTTAAAATTAAAACAGAAATTATAATATTATACTTTACATAGTTACATTAAAAAACAGATTATAATATGCTTTTAGTTATGCATAGTTAAAAAATTAACATTATTAAAATTGCATTCCATTTGTTTTATAAAAAAAGTTTATGTATGCAGCATTGAGATGTGCTAATCTTGGTGCAATGATTTAAATACGCTACTTTCTAAGTTTCAACCGTACGAAATAAGCTAGTATTTTTCTGAAATATGAAATATGCCGGATTTTACTTGAAAATTGAAATATTTTAGTCTCTGTTAAAGACGATGATATCATCTAAATATTTAACAGTGAACTATTTTATTGATTAATTCATAATACGATAACTTAGGAAGCGACTACATATATCTAAAAAGCCGAAGAGTCAATATGAAATAGAATGAATATAGAGCTATAAGTCTCCATGAACGGAACTTATCCTCTTAAGTTATGGATGTCATGGGAGCAGAAAAATTCTGACTAAACCTTTTCCTTCCAAAATGAAGAAAAATGCGCGGATCTGTGTCAAAATTTTTCATTTATTTCCAGTAAAGGAAGGAAAAGAGATTTTTATTAGTATATATAGAATTTCAGTTCACTAGAATCCACTTTCTTTAATTTTATGTTTTATTTCAACTTGTTCACTTGACCGAGATGTATTAATTAAAAATTTTTAAATAAAACAAATCAACTTTGTAATAATATTACAAATTGATATATATGAAAATCTATGAAATTTTTGTTTTAAATCATTAGAAATTAATAGTTTAATTAATTTAATTGATTAATAAAACATTGTTTTTTAATTCTAAAGAGTACTTTATTTAAATTTATGGTAATTGAAATTTTCTTCTCAATTTTTTCATTGTTTTTAACTCTACTATTATATAAAGAGTTAATGATTAATTGACTATAATACCAGAATGAAAAATCTTCAATTGATTGGATAACTGGCTCAAAATTGATAACTTATTCGCCAATGAGCCATTTACTGCACAAATCGATTAACTCCATCAATATATGAAAATTGAAACATTTTTGGCGATAAATTTATGGCTATTCTTTTTTATTAATTTTATATACTTTTAGATAAAAGCTACATCTGTATTTATGCATTCTCCAATATTTATTTAAATTTTTATTATAAAGCGAATTTTGAAAAAACAATGCACATGATTTCATCGCATTTCTCCACTTTTTTTTATGGAGTTAATCGATTTGTGCATTGAACGGCTCAATTATTGGCCAAAAATTCTTGCAAGAATGTAAATAAACGCATTGAACAAAAAATAAAATCATCCAGTAGATTATTTTTTATTTCCAAAGTTGTTAATTTTTTAAAAATTTTTATTTAACATCGCTGTATTTATGCTATGATTATAATGATAATTAGCGACGGAGGTCGCCAGAGTGTTAAAGCACATGTAACGAACAGTGGTGCTTGTGTCGATCGTTCGCTGAAAGTAGAATTCGAACTCGGGATCCCGAGATTATGAATCCATCGCTCTACCAACTGAGCCACTTTAGACCTCAACAACTACAAGCACTCAAGAACTTGATAAAATAAATTCAAATATATCGATGGATATTGCGTTAATATGTGATTGTAAAATTATTGAATGCATGAAGAATTTCAAAATCAATCAGTAAGAAATTTATTTAAAATTTAATTTCTTAACGCAAAAAACAATAAAATAGCGTGTGTACATAATTGTATAAAAATCGTCGGTCAGAAGAGTATAAAATAGATTAAAATCTAAAAACAATTCAGTTAAATTAGATAAATTTAGTATTCATAATAAATATATTTATTATTTTAAATATATAAATTTTAAATATTGACTCTCAACACATATAATAATATTTTCATAATTTTTAATTTTTAAATTAATGTTATAATTACCATATTTCTTATTATTTACAAATGCATTATTACTTTTATTTATTTACATTTTATTGTATGTTAAACTCATTCTGTATTAAAAATAATTCAAAATATTACTTAAAATATACTTATACAATATATCTTGAGTTTTGATTCATCATTTAAAGAGCAAATGACCACATTATTTACTCAATCAAACCCTTTGAAAAATAACAGCAATAGAAGTATTTTTGTAAATATTAAAATACAGTAATATTTGATACAATTTACCTGTACCAAAAATACTTTTTTCTTTCAGTTGTACTACTTTATTTGCACAAAACTATTAAAAAGTCATCCGTTTATTGAACTTGTTTATGGCTTTGCAAATCCAACAACTATAATATCGTCATCCATGCATGTTATATTTCTTTTAGCTCAGAAAAAAGTGCGCATATAAATATATACAGAAGGAGGTAAGCGAATAATATCCGAAGAAGTGGCTAATAGTTCATCAATAACAAAAGCCACGTCGGCAAATGTCGTTAAAAAAGACATAGACGTCTAAGTTTTGCCTCTATTCTATGTATAGGTGCAGTCAAAAGGAGTATAATAACAAAACGTTCCACAAGAGTAAGAAGGCGTGCAAGGAGTTTGAAAATACCTGAATAAGTGGCTCTTTTTTTTGCGTTAAGGCCAGTTTCAAGTAGTAACAACAACAGCAGCGCAAACACAATTTCGTTTTGCATTCTGATCTATTCTTCCTTCTAGCTTGTCCCGTGAGCTTGCTATCTCTCTCTCCCTTTTACTCTCTTTCTCTTTTGCAAACTACAATATAACTTTGAGAGAGAACGAGTGAGCCGCAAAATTGCTTTGTTTTCCTCGCGGCATCGCTACTGCCAACACTTATATATATATATATATATATATATATATATACATAAGCGCGCACGCCAGCCACGTGCATGTTGTACAATTCTGTGCTGAAAATTTTATATTACAAATGTCTTATACGTGGTCCAAAGAGTTAGGAAAGTTATACGTGCAATGTTTAGTTGGCTCTGTTTTTCATTTAATATAGTTCATACTTGACTGATTTTTCAAAGTTTTTTATTAAATTTAATATTTTTACGTTTTATTAGAATAACAGCAAAGAATTACAGAGATCTCTTGTAACCATTTCCTTGATTTTTATTTACACTGAGAATCCATTAAGAGCGTAGCCTACACAAAAAGCCGATGCGCGGCGCTATCGAAAATTGTAAGACTGCTTTCTTGGTTTTGGGGCGCTGCGGCCCAACTCACAGAAGCCTGCGCACTTATAACAGCAGACAATAGTAATGTTCAGCTGCGTTCTCACCTTTTTGGACGGCTGAGCGCCAAAAAAGAGAGACCAGCCTCGCATATTCGTAGTGGCGCCACGCTACGTCCCTTTGAGAAGGTTACGCTCTGAATGGATTCTCAGTGTACGCTTACAATTTTTCTAAAAAACAAATTAATTCCCACTAGATTTTTCAGAACTACTTGATTTACTGATTGTAGGTTAACAATTGAAATTTATCAGTACTTGTAGAATTCAAGTTGAAAAAAAATAAACGTTTTTCAAACATGTAATCAAAGTTATAAATTTTTTCGATTGTGTTAATTAGTACCCTGGAATTAAAAATTTTTATTATCCTATACATAGTATTTCATTGGCTCTATAATTAAACATTAATGATTGTTAGTTTGCATATCTTGCACAATTTAAGTAAGAATTTATTGGTGTTGTATCCTACTTATAATATGTAGATTGGATTGTCGGAATAAAGTATCCTATTTATTGAAATAATTGTAAAAAAAATATTTTTTAATTAGACGTTAGAAAACGAATGTCAGGTGCAAGTAGTTTCTGTAATAATAAGCTATTTCTCCTGATAAAATTTTTTTGCATTTATTTTTTATCTTATACTAGATATTATAAATAAATAAATGCATATAAATATGCAATTATCAATATAAATATTATGATAAACTTACTCTCAAACGATAATATATTAAACATATAGAACACATAATAAATAATAGTTCTTAACAAAAACAACATAAAAATTCAAAGAACTAATGCAGTGCCCCTTTTTAAAAATTAAAAAGATACAAAAATTGTAAAAGTCATAAATTTCATGAAAATTAAAATAAAATATAATTGTACAAAATTGATATAATTGCATGATCCATACTTTGAAATTAAATATATTTAAATTAGTGGATTAATTTTACATATCATGTATTACTTATATATAAACAATTTTATATGTAAACAATTTATAATATATCCATATAAACACTAATACAATTATCTTCAATAAAAAAGTCCTCGTTGACAATGATGAAACTATTTAGGAAGTGTAAAACGAAACGTAATGAGAACGAATGTATGATTGAAACTAGAGATTGGTTTTTTCCAAATTAATTATTGCTCTAAAACTACGAATTTGGCATTATTGGAAAGGAGTGCTAATAAAAATCGCGAAATGATTCTCAGAAACTTAATACTTTATTTACAGACATAATATTTACAAGAAGAGTCTTGGCGGTAAAGAACTATTTTATGACTATAATGATTTTCATAAAAGAAATAAATATACAAATAGCGAATACAATTAACCAAATGAAAAAAAATAACAGTGAACTGGAATAAAAGAATATAAAAAAAGTACTCGACTCGTATACAAGAAGAAAATATTTTTTTCGCGTATGTCAGTAGGGCGTAGAGCTCTTATGCGTTTAAAACACGTACACATAACCCTGCATATAAAAATTGAAGTATTGTATATATAAATGCAAAGGAGCATTTGGTACATGAGTTTTAGTATATAATACGGTGAAAGGCAAGAACAAGAGCGAGCGAGTTCGAGTACTTATACATTAGTACATAATACTTACGCTTTATAAAAGAACTTGGCTACTGTGCACACGCGCGCGGAAAATTTGACCCTTTTGTATTGAACAAAGTTTTGACTCTTACTTATACCAAGTGGTATGCCACTATATATGTACAGACCGGGGTTTTGTTCCTTTAGAAGGCGTAATTCGTGGAACTCTTTTCTGTCTCTTGTGCTTGTATACTTTTCGACTACATACATATGCATACGTATATGTCTTGTGAGAGAAAGCGCACACCCAACAATCTTATTCGTGTCTTAAAAATATGTCATTTTTTATATGCAGCCCATGATCGTTGCAAATAACATTTGCAAGCCAAACTTGGAGATTTAAAAAAAAATTTTTTTATTTACTTTTACGCAAAATTTTAAATTTCATTTAATGACAATCAATAATATTGTATGAAATTTAAATATTGTGAGAACTGTCATTATAAACGTAACGAAACTTTAGTTATATAGATTATTTTTAAATTTAAAAATTATAGTAGAAAAATTGAAAATTTCAGTTAATTCAATTTTTTCATAAAATAACTTTAATAATGTTATAAATATACTGAATAAGTGATATTAAAGTTATAACGCGATTTATTTTGCATTAAGAAAAAATTTAAATATAATTATTCTTAATTTTATTAAGGTGTTAGTTAAGTAAAATTATCTCAAACTCAATTTGTCCATAACATACTAGTAAAAATAAAAATATTAATAACTTTTTTCAAGAGCTACTCCAAACATTTTAAAATATAACAATAGTTTTAAATGTTATCTTAATTATCTATATGAATAAATTAAAGTTCCTTCAAATAAAATATTAAAATTTTCAATCAGCCAAGAGCAGGATTTGAACTCGGGACCTCGAGATTACGAATCCATAGCTCTAATAAGTGAGCCACTGACGACCTCTTAATTTTTTTTAACTAATAATTTTTTAAAGAAAATGTCCACATGCAATCTTTAATTTTTAGATTATAAAATTCAACCCGTTTCTTCATAGATATTTTTTTTTCTTTTTATATTTTTTTGCTGTTGTGTTTTCTATTTTCTATTTTTCTTCTTAATAAAGGGAAATTCATAATTATATGTTAAATGAAAAAGAAGTATCAAAAAGTTAGTAAGTACTACTAACTTGAATTGAAACGTTGCTGAAATAGTAAAAATTGCTTCATTATAGCGATTAATTGATATGAAAAATTCTAATTGTAAAAGATTAGATAAGTCATATAAATACAGGCAATAACTAAATTACTTTTTTTCAGTTTAATAAAACAATAAAACTTTCAACATGAAATAGTTATTAAAAGGAAAAAAAATACAATTACTGCAAAAATGAAGTTCTTCTACGGTAAAAAATAAATTATTTATTATTTACTTCCAATTTATCATTGTATCCGTTAATTTTATTTTCTAAAAACTTTAATCCTTTAAAGTAACTTTATGAAAAAATAAAATAAAATTTGATCTATTTTTATATTTAAACTTTAATTAAATTTTACTAATTATATTCTATAGTCATTTTAAAATCCAATATAATAAAAATTATTTACTCCTTAATTTGAAAATAATAAACTATTTGAATCAAAGGTATGTTTTCTGCGCTTCTTTTGGGAATCCCAAGCCAATGTACACCTTTTTATAAATGCGATTCAAATCATTTAGTGAATGAAGACATCGATGTACCGAAAAAACTTAAGATCAATGAGTGCAATGAAACACTATGCGAACTACGTAAAAATACGAATCTTAACGTCGAATTCGATTTTGTGGTTAGTGAGTATTTAACATTTATAACTCTTATCAATTGAATAAAATTAATTTTTATTTATTAAAATAATTAAGTGTAAAGGTATTATTTTTCATTTTAATTTAACGGGATGTGGGAGCTGCAGCAATCGAGTTTTTCTTTTTTTTATTTTATCAATATCTTTTTAAATTCATAAATTAAACAAATATAATGACTTGTCCGCACTAAAGCTATATTAATACAATAATTTATTTTAAAATAAAAAATCATTTGGACTTGTTATTTTTTTATGAGCTTGGATTCGAAATTAGATATCAAACTCGACAAACCTAACCTTAAAATACGATACATTGAAAGTTTTTATTATAACTTTGTATGTGTAGTATTTTGGTGGATTTCTTGAGTTGTCCGCATTAGAGTTTAATCTTACAAATTTTTTCTTTGTAGCAAAAAAAACTCGATTGAACGCATCGTTTATTCATAAGTTAGGATTGGAAATATTATTAGAAGGCGGGCAGCTTCGTCATGCTCGCAAATTTGAAAAGTTTAGAAATTTTGACTATTGTGTTTCGTTAAAGTATATTGAAAATAAAATATAATAATGATTTGTATTATAAAATTATCGTAATTCATGTTAAGTTATTAATGTAATTATATAGTCAATTTTACTAAGAAAAATTATTTAAATAATTTTTATTAGTAAAAAATTAATTACATCATTTTTTAAATTTGATCTTGAATTTTCCAAAAAATTACATTAAGAAAAAATTATTATCGAAAACTTGAAGTTTCATGCTACAAAAATAATGATTGCAAATTAAAATAATAGGTTTGCTTATCTTTTCTAGTTTTTTTATATATATAATGAAAACTTATTTAAAAATTAATTCACAGATCATGACATCAAAATATTTATTCCACGATACTTTTTTATGGCAAATGGAAAATTAGTGGATTTGGTGTATTTTGGAAAGGATGCGTGTATCGGCTTTTTAAATCCAAAATGTCCTTTGAAAGCTGGTCAAAATATTACATTTAAAGGTTCAAGGTCACTCGAAGAATCATATCCGTCTACATCAGGCGATTCTATTTTTATATTGTATGATGAAAATTATAAATACGTTATGTGCTTTTATTTACCTGTTAAGATTATCAATTAAATTGGCAATTAAAAGAAGATATTTGCTAAGATTAACGGCCTTTAATCAAACTATTGAAATCGATGATTTTTTTTCACACAAAAAGATTAATTGAAAAAAAATTTTATTTCGATACTGATTCTCACAAGCAAACAATTCCGTCGTTGTTAAATACTTGAACGTATAGTTCATCGATATATGAGGTATATCCAAATAATCTGTTATTTTTAAGTGAAAACACAAACAATTAAAATAAGTTCGTTATATTCTGCTGTTAAATTATTACTTCCTCCAAACACCAGATTTATTTGTCAAGTAATTACTTGTCAGATATTCATGTTTTTCTTGGCTAAAAGGACGCTTTGTTTTTAGGAAAATTAGTGATTCATTACAGCTTCATGAAAAAATTTGTTTTGCATATTTTTGTAAGTGTTAATGTGTTTGAGTAAGTATAAAAAATTCTATAAAAGGCGTAAAAAATTATTTTAAGTAATATGTTTATCTACAAATTACAGCTTTATTTATTTAATTTTACTAGTTAAACTTTTTTGTTAAACAAAATTATAAATTTATTGTAAGCAGTAAAATTTTTTTAGAAAGTTTTAAATGTTTCAAAGGGTAACAGGTAACAAAAATATGATTTAGTTCTAGGAGCACCTAATATGTTGCAAATAAAAATTTTTTTAATTTTTAGCCTTCTAACACTGGATCTATTTTAATTTGGGGTCTAACAATATTATAGTATTAGAATTAGAGTTTTTATTGAAAAAATAAAGCTTTGGAGATAAAATGCATACATGTATTATAACATTTTTACATTAATTTTTTCTTTCAATAAGTACAACAATATTTTATTCTAATATATATTAACAGTAACAATAATTTTATACTCAAAACAATAAAAATATCATACGAAAACTATAAAAACTCCTGACATTATGATTTAATTTTTTTTAATTTGATGATTTTCAAGAATCCCTTATATTTTCTTTTCTTTTATAAGCCAACATTATTCAATGAATTTTTTTATTTTTTCATTGAACAAGGCAGTAATTTATCATGAATGTAAATTTTCCTCAATATTCATTAAACTTCAAGCAAGACAAGAAATCCGTTCCGAAGAGATGGTTATGTACTTCAGAATTCAAATTTTATTTTTCTCATTCCCTCTCCATCTTTCTTTCCAGAAAAAAACGAGAGTAAAAGATTTAACTTGTTTGAAAATGAAGCCAAAGTAGAAGAAAAAAAAAAAAAATAAAAAACCGTAGACGCTAAATCGCGTCTAAGTCATCAACTTAAGTACTTTGGCGAAGAAAGTAACGCTGCCACTGCTAGTCATTTTGGATCTTTTGTAAATAGCTTATTTTTTTAGAAAACAGAGTACTGGTTGTTCGGTCATTGGGATCTTCTTTTGTTTTCTTTTTTCTCTGAATATATATTAATGCTTATGGTTTTTTATCCTTATTTTTTCTTCTTATTCTCTCTTTCGTGCTTGTTGTTGAGTAATAGCTGGTTTGGCGAACGAGAGAGAGAGAATATAGTGAAGCATTCATATAGTGAAGCATTCATATAGTTAAACATTCATTTGGTACCAAGGTATAGCTACGGTCTAAATGGGTTAAGAGTTGTATATATATATATTACATATACCAGTAGCTGTATGGCCAAACACCTTTTTTTGATCGGTACGATAAAGAGATTAAATAATTATGCGCTAAGAAAATGTTTGAGAGGCACGTTTATTTCAGTTGTTGTACTTTTGTGTTGCTATTTTTTAATCAGATTTTTCTAACTTTTTTTTACTCTATTTTCGGCTCTATCGCTTATAATGTTTCGTGCAGAAAAAAATTTTTTTTCAAACTTTCAGTTCGTATTATTACGTTATGGTATTTGATGTAATTTTTTATTCAATCCTGATGTTTGAGCGGAGTTGTATTTTTTAAATATTTATTTTGTAACGATTATATCCTATTGTTGTGTTAAATTATTTAAATAAATAATGTTTGCAGAATTTAATGATCTATAATTTAGGTATATGTAAACAATTTTTTTTAAAATTCAATTAAGAAATGGTTATAAAAACCACAATTTTAATAAATTGCAAACAAATATACAATTTTATATAAGTATAAAAAAATCTGAAACTAAAAAAATAAAAAATAGCAAAATAAATCGTCGATTGTAATACATTTAAAAAATGAGTAAATATTTCTTTTTTATTTATTTGTACTAAAAGTGTTAAAGCAATTTACGATTTCCAGAACGTTTAACCCAGAAAGTAACATATTGACACAAGAATTTTCACGCAATTCAACTCTGTAGAATTAAATGAATTCTTTAATTTTTTTTTCAATTCTTTATAATAGGTATCGTGGCAAGTATAGAAACTGTAAGGAAAAAAAAACAAGGTAAAATAGTAGCTAATATAAGCGAGCTTAGCCGCAGTTTTAAAGGACGTTTATATATACATATATATATATAGTTGTGCAACAAGGCAAACGGTCTTATGCGCTCTGTCGTCGTTGGTGCAAAACGCCAAGCTAATTGCACTACCGCTGCTGCAACTCTGTATGTCCTGCACGCGCACTGTCATTATCAGCTATTTCGTTTACATATACATTCTATAACTTGCCCTTTGCCCGTACTCCCTTTCCTACGATAAATAAAATCTTTTTTTTTTATTTATTTTATTCCGCATGTATACATTGAGCATAAGCATGCAGCATGCAGAATCTCTCGTTGGGGTGCAACGACTTTCTTATGATATTACCTACGAGTATAACCGTGACCTAAGTCTTTATCTCTCTCTTTTCTCGAGTTAATTCTTACCTTTCGGTGTATATACCTAGAATCTTTCTCTTTCTCTATTCCTAAAGCTTCTTCTTCGTTTTTTCATTTTTAAAAAGTCATTTTTTAAATATCTCTTTATACTTGGATTATAGAGCTCTTTTGCTCCCCTTTCATATACACTGGCTAGAGTTGCGTCGCGAAAATTCTCACCGCTCTTTGTGTACATATGTTATATGTGTGTATATGCACTATTCGCGCGGGGAAAAGATGAATGTTTTTCCGTGCTTTTCAGAACGTGCATTAAAAGCCTCACCTCCACAAAGATCTAACGAAAGAGAAATAGAGATGGAGAACTTTTTTCTTCTCCAGTGAAAAAGATAAAAATATTATGCATCTATCTATATATATGTGTACGTATAAATGTATACGTTAGTTTCGTGTACATAAGAGAGATAAAGAATGTTATCCGTTAGATCATGCTGGGTAGGGGGGAGGTAAAAAAAATAAATAAAAAGAAGGTTTAGACCAGCAATTTTCGCGCGTGGATCTTGTAATTTAATATACAAAGTAATGGGGGCCCGAGCCTAAGCAAAAGGCTTTAATAACGAGTCTTGTTGTACCGACGAATGAATAATGACGTTTCTAATGTTTATTTTTCCGTAAGGCACAAAAACTTTATAATAAACGTATAGTAACGATACTTGTACTTTCATTGGCCATAGAGATTTTATTGCATACTAAAGAATAAACAAAAATTACGGCCTTTACTTTAGCTTTGATTCTTGTGTATTAGAGTCGAAAAGTTTATTCTTTTTTTTTTAAACAATGAAATGTCAATTTTATGGAAAAATACTTTTAAATAAATGTTGAAAACGGAGATCAAGAATATATTCATCGAGATCAATTATTTTAAAATTCAAACTTTCATACTGTAGATTTACTTACTCTTTTTAGTGCCTTTCAAAAACATTTAAAATTTTAACTGTTGACTAGATGCAATGTAAAAAAAAATAAATATAAATTTTAAATAAATTAAATAAATCTAAACTTTCAAAAGGATAACAACCCATTTTTCATTCGCAAGCATATTTATTCAACGCTTCTTACTCATGTTTTGAAAAACTTTATGATGAAATTTCAGTTTTATTCAATAATAATTCTCCGAAAAATACAAAAAAATTCCTTGCAAACTTTCTATTAGTTATTTTTGTGACATTTTATAATTAACATAAATTTATTATTTTTTTACTAATCAATCCCATCTAATTTACGTGGAGGATGTATAAATTATGGCTGATAATAGAATTTTTTTTTATTATAATATAAATATTGAATGATTTACATTTTAAAAAGCTCAGTCCTCTTACAATTTAGAAAGAAATTGAAAATACTAAATAATATATTGTATAGAATTCTATTGTTCGTTTTTCTATGTTTAGTAGTGTGAAGATTTAATTTTCACGAACAAAAAATTCGAAGTGTTTTTTTTTAATATTGATTGTCATCTGCAATTAATATTTAATATTCAACGCTACCGATTACAATTTTTTGACATTTAATTTTTTATATAAAATTGTTTGATAAATTTTTTTTTTATTTTATTGATTAATATTAGTTAAGATTTTTTAAATGTTATGAAAATATGTCCATTTAAAAAAAAATAAATTCATAACCCATATCCTTCACTTTTACTATCTCAAAACTTAAAATAATTTTTGTTTTTATTGAAAAGTTTCAAAAGATAATTACGTTTTATTTTAATTAACTTTATATAAACGTTATAGTACGTGTGATATAATTAAAATTTTTGTTTTAATTTTGAAAAATAACAAACGTAACAGTCACACACTAAATTGCCATAACAGATTTGAAATCATATGTTAGAATCTTTTGCGAAATTCCGATAGCACAGTAAATGAGTTCGTTTGTTGATGTCACAGTTGGATAAGTTTACGAGCATGACGATAGCTTTTTTAGTTTTAACAACAACAACAAACAACGGCTGTAGAAATCTCGAGTTGTTGCTTCTCTTATATATATATATACACATACATGATGGAGAGCAATTAAAAGGCACGTGTGATTTACAAGGCTTTTTATCTTACAGGCGGTGCAAATGTGTCAAAGGTGGCGACGCGATCGCAAGTCCGTAGTCATTATCATTGTGCGGCATCTGCGCTACGCTGCGATCGGAATCGGAAACGAAAAAAAGGAAAAATTAGACAAAAAAAGAGAGAGAAAGAAAAAGTTTATACGAGGTCGTGGTGTACTCTTGCAAGCTGGTATAATGTTCTTATCACTTGACCATATCGACACGTAAGCACGCGCCTTATCCCTACCATTTACTTTTTCTTTTTTTCAATTTTCTTTTTTAGATTCTTTATCCTCGCACTGCACACACTTTTCGTCTTTTTAATCTTGATGCTTATCAACCGCGGCCAATCCCATATCCTCTCTCGCTCTTTCTTTTTTTACTTTTTAATCCTTTTTTTTCGACAGAGAAGGGGAAGAAATCGCGGACTTTATAAAAGTCACGCGTTTTATCGGAAAGAGAGATGACAAAGGCAATAAAAGCACGTAGTTTACAAATCCTTGCAAGAGTGCACGTAAGCAAAGAAAAAAGTGTGTGTATGCGTTTAAGAGCTATATATATATACATACGAAAAAAAAACATTAACAATCGTTGTACTGTTTTTATCTTTGATGACTTTTTTCCACGAGCTTTTATCGATGACTCGTTTAACTCCACGGGGCTAAATTAAACTTTGAATGATGTACGATTTATCAATTGTTTACATTGTTTATCAGAAAGATTATATATCAATTGTATTAAGTGCATACATGTACATTGTATACATTGATAATTGAAAAATATATAATAATATAATGTTTTTCAGGTTATTGTACACGAAATTATTCAAACGTCAAAAGCTGGTGCTTCATTATGCTTTTGACTAATTTTTTTATATTTTATTTTCTCATTTGTCATTAATAAATATGTGAGTAAAATTGCTACAGAATTAAATTCATACAAAAAGTAGTTATTTATATTTTTTCATCAAGTTAAAATAATGAAAGAAATTTGTACACGTAAAATACAAACTTTCACTATTCTATGACAATCTATTATCAATTTTGGGGAATCATTAGTTACTGTCCACTTTTTTCTTCTAATGGCTCTTTTTTTTTCAATTATATCTGTCAACGTCTCTAATGCTTTTTTTTATGTTCGTCGGTTAAGTTTTCTTTAATTAATATACATAAAATAATTATAATACAATAGTTTGTATAAGTATATATATATTTTTTTTCGAAATTTTCAATTTTTTTCGTCCATTAAAATCTAAAAATAAAACTTTCAATTAGTTTTTTTTCAATTTAAAGTAATTAAATGCATTAAAACTAATCAAAGCTACTTTCTTTAAAGCTATCATTCAATAAATATAATTTTAGCTGATTTTGATTTATGTCAATAATTGTATGTCATAAACGTTAAATAAGTTTGAAAAAAAAATAGTTAAATTATTTTACTACTTTGAGTAAATTAAAATAACAGAAAAGGAAAGCGTAACCAAATTATAAATTTTTTTTCTTTCAACAAATTTCTATACATAAAAAGATCAAATCGATTATACGATTGAGTTACAAGGCATAAAGTTTAATGTAACGATTTAAATATATGATATAAGTAGTATATATTTATGAATAATTCTGAATGTTAATTCCGATTCCGCGATGTGAATAAAAAGTTAAAAGCAATAGTACAAGGTTTGAGCACGTTGTATATCAAACTGTAATTATAAAATTTTAGAGCGGGGCAATAATAAAAAATTTTCTCCTCGTGTACATAACCATATCGTTTTCAGTTTCGCTAATTGTCAAATGCCATTAATTCCTTCTTTCAACGTTAATATGTATATATACAGAGAATTTTTGTAAAACTATTTTCTATGAAAGTTGTATATATAAAAATTCGCAAGAAACAAACGCTTTATAAACTCATATATCATAAAGAAATTTAATATGAATAATGCATCAGCAGTGGAAAATTATCGCTATGAAAAATAGTTAAAAGGAAGATAGACTTTTTCTCTAGCCTAAATACATACAATAAAAAAAGAAAAAAATACAGACTCATATATACTAAAACTTTGGAGAAAGTCCTAACGTGTCGTCGTTTTCTCAGACACGTACACACATACCTATATGTACATATAAAGTTAAAGAAGACTTTCAAACGAAAGACCTATTGAACGAACAAGAAGAAGAAGAAGATACTTGGAGTATATAATACACGTATGTAGAGAAGTTCTTCTTGTGTCCTTGGCTCTCATTGCCAGTATGTACAGGCCTCTTTATCGTACCGCAACTCTGCATCACGATGTAGATATATACCATGGCTATACACACCGTATTCTTTTCTTTAGTTTATTTTTTGTTTTATATTTTTTTTAATCTTTCTCCTTCTTGGCAAGCGAGAGAACGGAATTAGCTTACGCGCTTCTCTAGATAATCATCTCTCTTCTTCTTCTTCTTCTTTTTTTCTTTTCTTCTCTTTGCATGGTATAAGCTACTTGCATCGGCCGATAAACGTATAGGGGTGTATATATATATAAAGAAAGAGAAAGAAAAAAAAATTGATTTCTCACTGGCTTGATCGTTATGGTGTGATGTTATGCTTGTTTTTCATACGTTATAGTAAGGTTTCACTTTTGCTGGGAAAATTATTTGGTAGGTTATATTATGTGTAGGATTAAATATTCTATTTAATATTAAATTGCTCGGTTACTTGTTTTTTTTTTTTTAAAGAAACTTATTTTTAAAATTTTTAGCAATGAAACGTCAGCAGCTTCTTCATGCTAATGTACAAGCGTCAATCATTATGTGCTTGAATTACTTTAAACGCCAAATAACAATTTGGCAGCAACTGTTATTCTAAGTTAATGTTTCGTGCAAAATTAAAGGTCTTGAATTATTTTTACGAACATTGTTAAAATAATAAGCTTCGTTATATACATTTAAAATCGATTGTAACTAATATAATGTATTATTTTTAAGTTTTAAGTTTATTCTTACTCATGAGTTCATTGATAGATATAAATTAAGTTTATGTGTATTGAAAAAAAATAGATGAATTACTAAAAGATATATAGTTTAGAATAAAGCATAGATTACATTTTTTAGAAATTTTTTTCCGAAATACAGGGAAATAACTTCTATAGGTGAAATTATTATGTTTTACTTAATATGGAGCAAATTTTATTTTGATTAAAAATTACTGTATACACACGATAAAAATTTGTTTCTTATGAATAGTAATTTTTAATATACAAATTTTTTTCTTATTTTATTTTCTTTGTAGAAAATTAAGCATATATTCTGTTAACTTAAGTAACTAGTGGATATATTTTTCAGAACAGTATAGCCAGATAGTTTAAGATAATCAGTTTACAATATGGTAAAAATTACAAGAATATGTCAAATCGAGTAGATGCACGGGCGCTTCTCTTTCGTTTTTATACAGCTGTTAAATCATACTGCTGTGACAAAGTTAGATTTGAGTTTTGAAACAGAATCGGCATAAACAGTAACGTTAAATTTGAATTTCGGAGCAAATTTTATTATTATATTAATCTAATTATTAAAGTTATTCATGAATTTTGCTTGTGTTTCCTATTTTTTGTGAGATGAAATAAAATTATAAAAAAAATATTTATTCAAATTCTCAAGAATATATTTTTATTTTTTAATTTGTTTTACGTCGCTGTATTTATGCTATCATTGTGATAACAATTGGCGACGGAGGTCGTCAATACGTTTGTGAACCAAGCACTTGTATGATATATACAGCGATGCTTGTATCAATCGGCCGCCGGGAGTGGGATTCGAACTCGAAACCTCGAGATTACAAATCCATCGTTCTGCCGAGTGAGCCACTGACGACTTCAATAAATGTATACAAAGATTTGTATATTTATAAATTTAAATAAAATAACTTGTTATTATTTAATATTTATTTATTTTGTAACTTAAGGTTATGTAATACGGTATATGTTTAATACATGGTTACCGATATTGCAGTTTCCCAAATTTTAAATCTTTATTAAAAAATTTTCCGAAATATCTCTATGTTTTGCTTTTTATTAATTACAATAAAAGGCTGTAATATAGAGATATTTTTAAAAAATTATACTTTATATTTTTACACGGGTTGATTAAGAATAAAAAATTTGAAAAACTGTAATGTTGGTATTTTACATCCTCTTAATATGTATTTTAAATATATTTTCACAATTTAATTTCTTTACATCTATCTATTACAGTTTATTTTTTGTTTAATTAATATTATTTAATAAATAAATAAATATCGCTAAATCTAATTTATATTCGATATTATATGGTTCATCAGAATCTTCTAATATGCTGTCCACGAACGCTTGTCAGAACATGAGATTTTTGGACAGAAAATTTTATAGAATCTGACCACTGAACAGAAAACTAACGATGTTCTGGCCACAAGAAAACTCAATTTTCTAAAAGGGTTAAAGTATAATATTATTGTGATGCTAATTTGGATGGTGATTAGCAATGGAGGTTATCAATCTGTTTGTGAACTGCAGCACATATAACTTACAGTGGTGCTTATATCAATCGGTTAAGATTCGAACTCGGGACCACGAGATTACGAATCCATCACTCTAACGAATGAGTCATTGAGAGCTCTTAGTAATTTAAAAAAAAACATCAAGTCTGTTCCATCGTTATCATGATTAAATTTTTTTTTATTTACTATTAATTACTTAAAAAATTATTATGTTTCATCGTATAAAAATAAAACTATATTATATCTATAATTACAAGTTTAATTTACAAAGCATGATTAAATAAAAAGCACTTATAAAAAAGAACGCCATATCTTTGATCCAAGCATCTCTAAAATTTAAAAACCTAAAAGATACTGCCTTATCTTTAAATGTACTCGAAAGTCAGACTGGTAAGAAACACTGCCGAGAAAGTCATTGAACTTGAAATTTTCAATGAAGTTATCTATAAAATGATTATACATAGTGAGTAAGGCTTGATACACCGAAGTTAAAAAAAAGAAAAAGATATTCTTCTAACTATAGATCGCGACAAGAGAGAACAATAATACTCATGATGATCTAGTGATTTTCCTTATATACAAAGCTTTGATTAAACCATCATCCTTCTTGTAGGACTTATAACGATCCCACCCACAGATATCACCTTCAACAAAGTCATTAAAGACTTCAAACACAAGGGCAACATCTTTTCATATAAAGACAATATCTTCCTTCTACGTATAGATATAGATATATTATATAAAGGACGAAATTATCAATATAGGTAACATACGTTAGAAAAATGAAAAATTAAAAATTTGAAAAAAAAGGTAAATTTTCTATAGAGCTGTGGATGCACGCGATGAGGAAAATACGCGCTTGACGAGAGGTGTTCGCGCGCTCTCGCACGCGTCAAGAGAGGTTTCCCCTCTAATAATAGAGTAGACACACGAGGGCATCCGGCGTATCCAGATGAAAATGCCACCTAGAAGAAAGAGAGATAAAAAGAGCCAAGGTTAAAGAGCCTTCGTATTATATACACACGTATCATACAAAACCTTTTTCTTAAATATATACTTCAACGTTTTTGTTTGTATATATAATATATCATACAAATATTGAGAAGTAGAAAAAAAACTAAATAAACGTTATTCCAGCAGCTTGTGTAAAGATTCACATATAATAATCGAGCACGTGCGCTGATTCCCGAGACTATTTTTTTGTTGTTTTATTTTTTCTTTAAAAAAAAAAAGAAAATTGTTTCTTCCGTATAACGACTTTGATGAGCCGCGTGTATCATGTGAAAGTTGTTAATTTTGTTGTTTTCAAAAAGCGCATACACGTGAATTATGGATTTTGCCAAGATATTTTGAATTCGAAATTGTATATACGGTAGAAGTTAGAAAAGCGTGTATGAAAATTTTCATCATGATTCTCTTTTTTTTTCAATTGCTACGCTTTTGCTAATGCTTTTTTGATTATATAGGTACATGGGTTCAAGAAAGAATTTCACCTGTTCGATTGAGAATCAAATTTCGAAGAATTATGGAATTTTATTACGCAAGGATAGATAAACTATTTATACCGTTGCCATTTTTCATGATTAATGATCATTTTTAAATTAAAATTCTTATTGTTTTAATGTCTTCGGTTATATTATAAAAATTTATATCTTCGAATGTGACTATACGACTCTTTAAAAAATTATTTTTTTCATATTATAATGACAATAATGGTAATCGTGAAAATATTTATGATTCGCAATAAACATTTTTATGAGCAATGCTTAAATTATTTTAAAATTAAGTTCATACTTTTTAAAAATAAAAAAAAAATTATAATTATAAAAAATTGACAATAAATCTAAATAAAAATAATTTTAATCAAACAATAATAAAAATTGAAAAATAATAATAATTTATAAAATAAAATTAATCCTATGAGTAATTTATAACTCTTTACAATATTATAATTTTATCAGAGCTGTCTATACATAAATATTGTTTTATAAATAAAAAAAAACTGATACGAACTTTGCTTAACCCTTTCAAGCATATTTAACCCATGCGCGACAAATGTTTATAGTTTAAGCATGAACCATTTGCGACACGTTAGTGGGTGAAAGTGATTTTTGGCATCGTATTTTTTAAATTATTTCTTCGACCAAATAAAATTTAAGACCACTAAGTTATAAATTACGTACGTTTTTATTTCCCCTTTGTTTATCCATTTTCGTGGTCTTGGGTATACACAGACACAGATACATTTGCGCTCAAGTTGAATGATGGAGCTGTAGGGAGAAAGTTGGCGAACTTATACGAGCGCAATAATTTTGCATTTTCTACGCTCAAACGTTGACCTTTGCCGACCTTTTCGCGCTCTATACAGTGATGTAATTTCTTTTTTTTTAAAACTTTTTCTTTTCTTTTTTCAACTTCTTAATAGATATGTAAACTTTGTGAAACCTATATAGAAACGTTACTAAATCTTATTCGCATAAGAATTGTTGGTGCATAATAAGTATCCAGAATAAATAATCACTTTAATTTTTTTAACATAACTCACTCGCTAGATATTAAAGAATCACGTATAAAAAATATTTTTTTATTGCGTAGAATTGAAAAAAAATTTCATTGTCATAAAACGCATTTTATTAAAAATATTCTTTTGTTACATTATCTTTTACAGAACTTTTGTCTTTATTATAATTTTGAAAGAGTTATGTCATACATTGTTCGATAAAATAAATTTGATGGATAATATGAAAATCGGTATAATCAAAACAATAAAATTTAAATTTTCAAATGATAATTGTGATGTGAATATAAAAAATAATTTATCCTATAAGCCAGTATTAAAATCTAAAATTAAATGTTGCGCCTATTACTCTTGCTCATGAAGGATATAATTCACGTAATTTCACGTTTAACCGATGAAATCTCGAAATTCCGTTTTTTTTTTTAAGTTGCGGAGGCACAAAAGTTTTTCCCTTTCAGGAAGCAATAACTTTCATTCGATATTCACGAATAAATTAATATCCGCGCGTGCATTTAATAACTTAATATAATATTATTATTTAAAAGCGAGCCTTCCTTGAATATGTTTTAAAATTAAAGAATTTCACTGATTTTGTAAGAGGCTTTGTTAACTGTTTCATTCTCAATTTTCGAATCAATAACTATAGAAAATTATACAGTACATTAGAAATTAATGTTATACCATAGAGAATCTATTGAATTAGTATAATTCACGTATCAGAATCAAACAAATAAAATAAAAATATTTTTTTTTATAAATGTTAATTTAATAACAAATGCAAAATTACAATGTTTTCAAATCATTCAGTTTAGGATTTAGTTAAAATCATAAAAATTATTTTTCAATAAAAAGGTTCTTTTTTCTCTTAAAACTGTTTTTAATTTACAAAATGCTCATAAATCGGAATTATTTAGAAAGATTAAAGAAACATCTAAGAAAAAAAATTCAACAGCTTATCGACATTCGTTAACCATCTGTCATTTATCCTCACATCTGTGAAACAAACTCAAAAATAATTTACAACTCCTAAAACTTTTGAAATCGTCTGCAAAAAAAAAACTAGCGAGGATCATTTAAAATTTCTTTTAAAACGTCCTTAAACATAAACATCCGGTTATAATATAAGAACAGTGAAGTTGAAATTCCGGCAGGGTTAAAAGGCGCCTGGTATTTTCGCGCGTTTCATATTATACATACACGACTATACAGCATTCGACTCGACCTCTCGAAGTTTCATATATACATACGCGTGTGCGCGGGTGGGAGAAGCATATAAAGGCGAAAGAGGCCCGTTTGGCCGTCCTCGACCCGAGTAAAGGCTCGCCTTCTCGAGGTTGTCTTTATATGTTGCGTTTCTCTCTCTCTCGCACTCTCTCTTTTTTCATTTTCTTTTTTTTCATAATTCTCTTCTTTCTTTCTCCTTTTCTTGTCTTTTTCTTCTCGCCTTTCTCTTTTTGCTATTCTTTGCTTCTCTTTGGCTGTCTCTTTTTTCAAGCTTATGATTACTCTCTCCGGTTTTTTAAAATGCGGTTTGATTTTAAATCCATATTTTATAAAATTGTTATTATTATATGTATGTTTATTTACAAATATGCTAAAATATACTTATTTACATCTTTACCTTAAGTAGTCATGACAAACATTGTTTTTGACAATTTTAGTTATTTTTTAGCTTATTATGTGGTTTTGTGATGTCCAAATATACAATTTTTCGAGTTAGTAAAATTTTAAAACGAAATTTAAAAAAAAAAGTTTAGTATGACCTTTTTTTAAAATCATTTTTTGGATCTAAACAATGAAATAAAAAATTGAAAGTTTTTGAAAAATGTTTAAAAATTCAAAATTTGACCTCTTTAAAAATTTAAGAATTGACTCAAATAAATGTGAAATCTTGTTTCTATTATCACAAATAGTTACTATGTCAAATTTGAACTCGTTTTATGGAGTCTGTTATTCAGATGATGTGAAATGTTCCATGTATATGTATATTTTTTAATTATTTCAAAACTTAAACTTTTCGAAATTTGCAAAATAAGTCTATAGTAATAATTTTTGTGATCTAATACTACAAGTTTTTTTGCATTTAAAGTTTGCACAATACTAGCAATTGTTTATCATAATTGATAATAAATATCAACATGCAAAATCCTTGTTAAGTATATAAAGTTAATTTGTTTGTTAATACAGTTTATTTAGTAACCAAAAAACATTGTAATACATTTTCAAATTGTAATAATTATTATAAATAAATAAATAAATAAAAATTTGTTCGATAAAAAATTGAAAATTCGACATTCTTATCTGAAGATTTTACTCGCGTCGAGATTATTTATCTTACAAAGTAATTAATTCACTTATTATTCCATTGAAAGTATCCAGCTAGAAGCACATTTGTTTACTAATTTAAGAGGTCGGAAATACACTTGACCGTACAATACAACGTATACACATTCTTTCTTATTCTCTTATACACGAATTATTCTTTATTCATTAAAATTCTCCTTTTACACATGCGAATGCCTCTAAAACACTTGAGATGATTAATGCTTTAAATTTTCTCTAAGATATCATTTCGTTCCTTGCCTTCTAGGTAACTGTTTGAAAAAATAAAAGCATTCAAAGGTTTTTTAAAATATTCCATTTTTTTCAACTTTCGAACTTGGAATGCAAACTTTTTAGATTCTATTTAAGCACTGTGTTATACTTTTATTTAAGTTTTTTCTTAATAACTAATTTTCATCTTATTAATTAGTTCAACGACTTATAGATTTAAAACTAAAAAAAATTTTAATATTTTATTATGAGAGGAAAACGATTACTAAAACAGACTAAATAAAACGCTCCAAAAACTTGAAAAAAAAAACAAATAAAATAACATTGTATTCTTTCAACTATTAATTAGGTTAAACAAGTTTGTAAGCATAAATCATTCGATCAATCGCATCATATTTTCATAATTCATAATTACATAAAATTCAGCAAAAAAAAACTTATGCAATCGTTTCGTTCTCTAAAAAGCATTAAAAAAAGCAATCCATAATTCAGGATTCGATATAAGGACAAACAAATAATATTCCTCGCTTCCTTTTTTTTTAGTTTCTTTTCGTTTTCTTATATATATTATACGGCTCACGAATAAAGCAGCGCGCGATCTTTCCTCTCTCTTTCTTGCTTATAATATACACACATGTATAGGTACAATTCACACAGACAGACAAAAGCATTCGTTCCGTCTTGCTCTAGCGATCACGGTAAGATTGCTGTTTGGCCGCGGCGCGGCGTTGGAATCGGGGAAACTTGCTTCGGCGTACCTCTGCTATAGCACTCTTTTCCAGTTAGTCCACCTCGAGCAGCCGAATGCACCGGGTCTTTATTATTATCTTTTATCATCCTATAAATAAATATTGCATCTTCTGTTCGTTCGTTTATTTAATTTTTTGTTTTATTGTATTTAGGTGCGCGAAATAAAAACTCGTGCTCTCGTTAAAATTCTATGCACTTTTTTTTATTCTCGATTGTTTAGAAAAAAGGAAGTTTCAGGAATTATTTGCTTGAAAATATTGTGCAAAATCGCCTCCCAACCTCATGCGAGGGAGCAAAGATTTTGAATTTACATAGTTTTTTTTTTATGTGCGCGGACTTTGTATACGCGTTGAATATTCGCGAGTGTTTACAAAAGAAAGTATTGTTCGTTTGAGGAAAAAAGGGAGTTTATTATTTTGGATTTGTGTCTTCTTTTCCATGATTGAAAAGAAGCGATCGCAAAAATAAAGCATAAGTGATTACAAAAGCGCACACGTGTGAAAGCCAAGAAACCGGGATTTCTGGATTCTGAGGATTGTTTCTTGAGCTCGCGAGTTTTGTGTGTTTTGTATATTCCCATAAAATATTAAGAAAAAATAGAAGAACGAACGAGGAAGCCAGCAGCGCAACGCTTCGTTCAACGAGGATTTTTTTAAAGGTGAGAGATGACGATGATACGCGAGAGAGCAGACGCTCTATAATAACAGCAAGTGATATAGCAAGCGAAGTAGGAAATATAGTGTTATGAAAGTTGGATTACAATTTATTAATATTGTATTATTTTTATCACGTTACATTCATCGTTTTGCGTTGTTGTATTATTCAAGCTTCTATAATCGATAAAATGACAAAATAGAAGAATGAGTCATTTCTACTTAAATAAGAGACGTTCTATCAATTTTATTAATCACAGCATTTCGGCATACACATTGAATTATTGGCTTTGAAACGGTAAAATGCTTAATGTTTTGCTAAATTAAATTTTTTCCCAGGAGTCGATTAATTAAAATAAAAGGCATTTTAAACTTTTGATATAGTCGCATTTTAATGTTTCTTTAAATTTGAAATTCTCTTCGGAATTAGGTTGGGCACGTTATTTTAATTTTATGAAATAAATAAAAAATTAATTACATTTAAATTTCTAATACCTTCACATTAAACTAAAACCTGTCTGAATTCCTTAACTTTATCTAAAAACTTTCGATCGTATAAAAAATTCATTAATCTGGGAACCAATATCGGGCCAATACTTTTCTTTATTAATTTGAATATTTTGAGAATATCTAGTTTTTTCAATTGAAGGTTTATTTTAAATTTAAAAAAAAAGTTTTTAAATATTTGTAATTAATAAAAATTGTAAAAATTTCTTTGAATTTTATTTTTGTTATATTTGAAAACGCATTATCAACATAAACAAAAGTTTATTTATCAAAATAATAGATACGTTATTTAAAAAAAAAAATTTTAATATGATAATTAACACATTAAAAGGAGTAATGGATTCACTGCACATTTAATTTAGAATATTCATCAAAACGTCAAGTATTAGTCATACAAACCTATTTAAATTTAAAAAATTTGAATTCCTAATATGTAAAAAAGAAAGTAGGAAAATCAAATAAATTTTTTAACGAGTCAACTTAAACTAACACGGTCGTCAATATTTATGTTCGTATAAGCAAATAAAAAAGGGTTGAAAATTTCAAGGCATTTAAATATTTGTTACATTTAAATTTAACGAGGTCTCTTTAAAAGTACAGTAATACAAAAATAATCAATCAATAGATAATCCATTCAATAAAAGTATGTTTACTTCCACCGTGTAAAATCATTGTAATTCCAGAATACAATTGATTTAAAAAAAAAAAAAAAAGAAAATATATCAAAACAAAAGTTTATTTTTAACAATAGAAAAAAACTTTTAAATTCAAGAAAATAATCAGACAATGTTAGACCTCGTTTTACAAGATTTGAACCCGAGATATTCCAAAGGTAAACCGAGAAAGCTGCTGTTACATTTGAGCGCGTCACAGAGAGGGATATTAAATATTTTTTTCCTCTAACCCTCATGTCTAGCCGATACTTTGCGGGGGTGAAAAGCCTATAGGTAGAATGCATAGCTATATATAGTATTCGTATGGTTTTGCGTTAAAGCCTCTGTATATAGTATCGTTGCGTCGTCTGAGCGCAATAACATGGGCTTGCGCGTTTCGTATATATCTATAGAGAAGAGGAAGAAGAAGTATTCTCGGCTCGTGCGTTGATCTATTCCTGGAGCACGGGGGCCTGGGGTATGCTTTTTAAACGCGGCCACACGGGATAACACGCTTACACCGGTGCGTCTATATACGCGTATTCTCTCTTTTTCTTTGCAGCTTGCACATATAGAAAGATTGCTCTTCGATTCTAATTCTCTTGTACGCTAAGAGTCAAAGGCTGTTTATATAAAGAGACTCTCTTTTTCGATGGCTTCTATTAATAGAGGGTAGCTTTAACTAATCAAAAATAAGAAGGAATTATCGAGGATTATATTATGTATTTGCTGTAAGGCAAACGTCATTATTGTTCGATCAACGTCATAGGATTGCTTGGGGCTGGTTCTTTAAAGGTTTTTTTTTCTTCATCGATGAGAGAATGGAATGCGGTATGGTAGGAAAATTTCATGGCACTGTGTATGTAGTGGAATTGTACCGGAATTGATACTTTCGTGTGCTTTTAAGGTTTTACGCGTAAGACATAATATTATTACTTTTAATTTATCAAAAAATAAAAAAAGTTTAGTTTAGCGAAAACTAGATAGACATGATACTTTTCGTTATTATTCTTACAAAAGATACTTCAGATTTCAAACTTTTGCTGTTGAAAAATATTAATGAAAAATAAAAATTCATTTTATCAAAAGTCCTTTTAGAGTAAATTTTACTGTCTTAAAATAAAATTTCTTCAATTCAATTTTAATATTGACAACAGAAAATTAATTTCGGTAAGCATTAAAATTTTAAAAACACGATGTTCCAATTAATGAACGCAAGTTTTAATGAAGTATAAAAATCTGTATTTAAAAAAAAAGTTTTTATGGAAAACAAGAATTTAAAAATAATAGTGTATGTAACATGCATTACCTGAAAAGCAGAATTCGCATTATATTATTGTTTGTCAGTTTGAAAATGTAAATTTAAAATACTTTGCTACATAAGAAAACAGCAATTTGTTTTTAATCGTAACTAACTTTAATAATAATTATTTTAAACTTTTTACGAAAATACAAAAGGTAAAAAAATAGTTTAAAAATATATCATTTGATTAATTTTAATTGAACAAACGTACTATTATTTAATAAGAAAATTGCAAGCCGTAATTACAAACATATAAAAATTTTGATCCCAGTCAAAATAAGTTATCTCTGTGAAGCATAAAATTTGTCGGCTGGATCAAAGAAATGAAAATTTGGAGGTTAGCTTAGCTACCTTCTAAAACGTGAATCTTCCGTTTTCTTTTACTTGCTCGTACAACGTATTTTGCGTATGTATTTTTTATAGAAGCCAAGCCAATGAAAAAAATTATTTTGCTATGCATTTTGAATGTGCGTCTATTTCCATCCTACAGATGCACGAAACGCTCTTTTGCCTAGCCATCATTAGGGCTTTCTCTTCTATCTCTTCGTACCGTATCTTTCTCTCTTTCTTCTTTTCTCTGTCTCTCTGTATTCATGTATATACTCGCTACTATATACTCCTTTCATCTCTTCTGTCCGAAGGAATTATTGAAATTGCGCTGGCTATGCAATTCTTTTTTTCCTCTTCTTCTTCTTCTTCTTCTTTTTCGTTGTTGTTTTCTCTTGCTGCAGCTGCAACAGCAATATATACTTGGTTATACGCCGATATATCGGAGACTCCGAGAGAATAACGTGCTTCGAAGTTCGCTACTATTTATAAGACTTGTTGTTCTTTTTTTCTTTATTTTTTCTTTAAAAAAAAAAAAAGGTTGGAACTTCTGAAAAGATGAAAATTTTTTATTCGTCTTTATGCATCTCTTATGCAAATTTACATAATATTTAAGATAATATATAAGTTAAATAAAAAATAATACAAGACATAAAATTTAAAAAAGAATTTTTTCTCTCAAACATTTCGACAGTTGTAAAAAGAATCACGATTTTGAATATTCTACATTAGGCGTTTCCATTACGTGACTGATTTTTTTTTCTTTGCTTTATCTACATGAAAATCAGTTGTAATTATTAAGGTACTGCCTTTGCAGTTGGAGTTGCACAATACACGTAAATTTAGCGTTATTTCTAAAAGCAACTAAATAAATGCCATTAATTTTTTACTTTTTGATCTTTACGCGAAAGGATCTATACAAATTTATTTTATATAATTTTCGTAAAGTTCCACTTGAAAGATAACAAATTAAAGGAATATTATTTGAAAATAAACATTGCATCATATGACAATACTTTGAGTATCAACGTTTAAAAACTCTTCCATAAACCTGCAGTGTAAAAAAAATAAATTAGCACTACAACCAGTCGGATAAAAATAAAATAGAGAATCACCTGCCGAGTGAAAAAGATTAAACGTTTGGAAAAATAACGACAACAAAGTATCGTTATCCGACACTTGGGTTATCAATTCCGGCGACACGTAACTAAGCGCAAACATTAATTTGCTCATTAGCACAGAAAAGAACAGCGTGCATTAGTTCGTCACTATACCAACAATGCCCGATGAGTCTCTTCTAATCTTTTCAAAAGAATGTTTGATTCTTCATATACATTTTTTCTTCGCCTTAGGCAAGGTCGTTCGCAACACTCATTACTTGACGTAATTATAGATTTTGCGCGAGTGTGTTTTTAAACTTGTACATACTGCTATATTGACAGTAGAATGAAAAATTTAAATACACGGTTTTTGCGAAATATTTTTTCTTACTGGAAGGAATGTTGTTTTTATTATAAAATATCATTGTGAAGAATTTTTAAAACTGGTTCAAATATTTTTTAATAAATTTTATCAATTATTATCATTTTATTATCAACAATTTATTGCTCATTGAATTTACAATCTTATTTCATTTCTTTTATGTACTTTTGAATTCTAAATAAAATTTTTTTATGTAACTTAAGAAATAGGATCTATACATTTGTTTAACAATAAAATAATATTTTTTAAAAATTCATGGAATTAAACACCAAAGAATTTATTAGAACGTGAAAGGAGAATAATCTGATATTAAAACTAGTAATATATTCTTTCACGTATTAACTTTTTTAACAGTTTCGGTTGTCCGATAATATTTTACAAACTAATATTTTTTTCATAATAAAAAAAAGACTATAAAATCGGAGTTTATATGAAATATTGGAGCGCGAAAATAGTGTTTCTAGCTGAATTTTAATTGGTTATTAATAAACTAGAACGGTATAAATTAAATTTGAAAAACAAAATCGTATTATTTGATGTGGGATACGGAATCTTCAATTCTGTTACGCATCAAAACCTTAAAAAAGAAATATTTTATGTCACGCATATATATGTTTTTCAGAAGACATTTAATAAACGACATTCCTTTATTCCGTTGCTTTCTTTTTTTTTAAACACAACGTCAAATAAACATTAAATCTTTCCTATTTATTACAAGCTTTAGAGTGAAAGGCAAAAAATTTTCAATCGTTTGAAATTAATTTTAAGTAGATTTATGAAAGAAAGTTGATTATTCAAATTAAATTGGTAAATATCAATATTTTCAGTAAATAAAAAAATATTATCACGTTTATTTATTTTAATTTAAAACTGAAATCGAGAGTTGATTCCACTATATTTCTACTTTTTATGCAATAATTTTTTATCCATTAAATTACACAAAATAGAAAAATAAATTTAATACCATTTTTTGAATTATTTAGGAATTTAAGTTATATTGGAAAAAATTGTAAATCTTATCAGCTTGAGTCATCTTCGTGCATTAAAAATTACTTTATGGATTTGATAATCTTTATTGAACATTAAAGTTTTTATTGCTTATTTGATTAATCATCAATCCTAACAAAAACTATCAAATTAAAAAGTTCCGAATTCCATATGATCTTAAAAATATAAAATAAAAAAAAAGGTTTTTAATTGTATAGATGCCAAAATACTAAATTAAACACTAGAAAATATAGCAATTTCTTTTTATAGGCAAAAAATTCTCGCAAAAAAAAACAGATAAAAAAAATCCAGAACACGGTACATCCAACCAAAATTCAATCATCCGTAACTCCACTGATCTACTTTTACATTTACAACACTTTAAAACCTTCTTCAACCGTTTTAACCTAAACGCGTTCTGACGCTGTATATCTATCAATCTGTTCCAGTGCACATTCTTTTCTATGTTTAAAAAAAAAAGGATGGAAATAACCAAGAATCAAATCTGTTCGAAAACTTGTAACAGTCGTACGTCAAAAACAATTTCACAACTAGCGCCGTATCTTTCGAAAAATCTTTGGTTTAAAAAGAAAAAAAAAGGTAAAATAAAAGAAAAGAGATGGAAAAAGAAACCGGTGAACATAAGTAAAGAGAAAAGAATAAAAAAAGGAAAGACCTTTAGAGGCTTTAAAAACACACGTGAGCGGCTCGTTATTGCGCAATAGAGGTCAAAAGACTGGCGCAGGCTTACAAGCGGTATTATATACCGTTGATGCGACCGGTCCACATTTATATGCGAGTCTATCATCACAAGGGAGCCTTTCTATAAACCATAAAGAAAACTAACCGCGCGACTTTTCTATAATAATCGAACTGAGCTTTAATGTCACATGAATTCTTTTTTTTCGTTATATTAGTCGTTTTTTTCTTATTTAATGATAATGAAAAATTGGTGGAAATTTTATAAAATTATTAAAAAATCATGATAAAATAATGTGTTAAATTCTTGTGTAGTCGAGTTGATTGAATTTCACATGATTGTGAAATAAGCAGACAAAATGTCTGGAATATTTAGCACAAATTGGATTATTATTATAAATGTTAAAATTGATTAAAACTTAACACACAATTAAAATGAAGAATGCAAAAATTTAAAAATAGTGCTTTGATTAAATAAAAAATAAATAAATTCATTGAATGAGTATTTAATTTAAAGGAAACTTTGCCGTATCATTAAAAATCAACGCGTGATTAAAAGATGAAAAAAATTCAACGTAAGTTAAAAATAATGTTTTCCTCAAACATTCTAACATAGGTGTAACAATGATTATCATAAAATTTCATCACGTCAATCGATAAGAATGTATAATAAACTGAAAATATTATTGAAAAGAAGCTTAAATTATTTGTATACATTGATAAATACTCGATCGATTATGCGCTATATATTTTGCCAAAGGAAAACAAAAGCACGAGAGAGAACGATCGTGACAACAACGTACGCTCGTACAGCTTGCTGCAGCATCCAACTAAAATATTATATAATGTTTATAATGCATATACGTATGGCATGCATTCCGGAACCTATTAGCGACTATATAACCTATACTATCTAAGCGACCGATCGACTTTATTCAATTTGCATGCCGATCTAAAAGAGTATGTATATATACGTGTATATCCGAGGGAGGGAGGCAAAGGGGCCGGTTATTAGTAAATATATATACATATACCTTTTATCCGTTCTGTTGTGCTTCTATGTATGTGTGTTTGTATAAAGAAGCACCGCAAGTCATAGAAATGCGAGCGCCCAATAAAACAAATGGATATTTTGTTTTTATGCGCGGAAGATATAGAGAAGCGCGAGGAATTAAATGTTTAACGTTATACGATTTTATGTTTATTTTTCATGTCTCTTATACGATCGATTTTTTTTGTTTCTTTTCTTTTTTAAAATCCAATAATTTTTTAATTGAATTTTATTGAGTTTAAAGTTGTTAAAAGATATTCTTTTTTTTGTATAATTGATGAGTTTAAACATACGTAGTCGTATTTATGATTCTACATTTTCTGAATTCTCGCACTAATTAAATAAACGAGGTAAAACCAATTTGTAAATATATATTTATTTTTCTTTTTAATTAATATAATTCAAGTATTCACGATTCATGTGTTGTATAGATTCATTCAAGATAAATGCTATAAAATGTTATATCAGTTCTATTTTAATATTAGATCATTATTAATAGAATATTTATAATATTTGGTTTGAATATTTAGTTAAAAATCATATGTAAAATAATGAAAAATATTGCTTATTAAAAAATATAATACCATGCCTGTATTCAAACAAAAATATTTTAAACAACATAATAGTCTTTTACATCTTTATGTTGAAAATTTAGTTTAAATGCAGCGCGGGTGACGTTGTGGCTTTTCTTCTTGGCAGTTCCTGGATGCGAGGTCAAAATAAAGAGAAACAAAATAAAAAGAAAAAGAGAGAGAGAAGGAAAGACAGACAAGCTCTAAACGCGTTAATCGCACCTTCACGATGAAACTCACGCGTGTTGTGTTGCTGTTGTTGTTACCCGCGAGCGGATTTTTTTTATTTTTCTTTTTTTTTCTTCTCTTTTCCCTTCTTTTACATCGTTTTCTTAGGAACAAGGAGAAAGGTCAAGGGGATCAAGGCTGCTGCGTTGCAGTTCTTTCTCTTTTACCAAAGCGATTAAAGCAATTACGAAAGGGAAAAAAAAATTTTTTTGTATGCGAGCAAGTAGTTTGTAAAAGAGGCGGGAGTTTGCTTCCCTCATTCGTTTTCTTTATTTTTATGATGCTCTCTTTTTTGTTTTTCTTTTTTTTTTTATTTTTTTATTTCTTCGTTATTCTTGCAATTCTAACTCTCGCACAAAAAATTTCCTTTTTTTACAATTCAAGTATGCGTGCATACGTTGAAATTTTTACAGTACACTAGCGCTACAAAGACGTAAAAATATTGCATATGAAAACAAATATGTATTTGTATAATCGTAGAAACAAGTTATATTCCGTTGATATATTAAAATCTTTATTTTTTCATTAATTTAAACTGCAATAAATTAATCATTTAAGGTAAAAGTCTCGTTGAGTAATCGTGTACTTATATGTTGCTACTTGCATAAATTTAATTATTTCTTATTGTTTATAATTTATTTCAACGCAATATAAGCATCAATTAAGTATTTTTAATATTTTATTACCTATGTTGAAAATTTCAGTTTAAGAACTTCCGAATTAAAGCATTTGTTTTTTATATTTTTATGTATCCGTTAATAAAATCAATAAAAACTGCATCCCATAATATTTCATCTTAAACACAAAAAAAAAACTCAAACCAAAACCAAAATAACAACAAAAAAACAACTTCAAATTAGTAGCGAGTGATATCTAATGTAATAAGCTCATAATAAAAATATTTTTATTTTAAAAAATTATTGTATAAATATAGCTTTACGGCATTATATTTGTTTAATTTAAGAATAAAAGATTTCACCCACACACAAAAAAAAAATATCCAGAAATTTCAATGATTATAGATATTTTTTTTTTAAATAGATGATAAGTTTTTAATAATAAAAATATGATTTTAATTATTCGGGTATTCTAACTCTGCATCCCCCCCCACCCACAACAAAGCAAAACTTAAAAAAATGTACATATAAGCAAAGCAAAGCTGATTTTAATTACCATCACTTTTTTTTTTTTTTTATGTCGCTGAATTTATGTTCATTGCGATGCTAATTAGCGACAGAGACCATCAGTGTGTTTGTGAATAAAGCACATATATCGTATACAGTGGTGCTTGTATCAATCAGGCGAGACTTGGATTCGAACTCAGGACCTCGAGATTACGAATCCATCGCTCTACCGACTGAGCCACTGACGAACTCTAGAGTTTATATTGGATATATTGTTACGTTTCAGAAAAAAAATTATTAGCGATTAAAATCTGATTATTATCTAGAAAATATAAATTTGATAATTTATGTATCGATTAATTACGTTTCATAATTTTAATAATTCAGAATAATAAATCTATTTGACGAAGTATACAGACAAAAAAAGTAAAAAATTTTTAAACTTATAATTGACCTTACATTGTAAAATTCAAGCATAATTTTTTTTACTCCGACTGCACGTCAAGAGACTACGAGGTTTATCACGGCCATTTTACACCGAAGAGCGTAACGGCACTCGCAGTTTTATATGTATAGAAAGAATTCTTCGCTTTTGCTGTTGAAAAGGTTTCCGTCATTTAAAAAGCGACGCTTTTCAAATTACTTGAAAAGGCATGCCAAGGGATGCCCCCCTTCCTTAGGCCGAGTTTATTTTTCTATGGTTTTTCTCAATATTTTGTGGATTTTGTGACACAATTCAATTTAGCTTTTTTTTTCTTCTTTTGCTGGCTAAAATTCTTTCAAATATTTGAATTTTTAATTTTTGGTTTTATTCAAATATTTTTTTTTTTTTTTTCAATTCAAAAGTTTGGTTATACTTTATAAGCTAATAGCAATTTATGATTGGTGAAGATAATTAATTAATTGATTAATTTATAAGAATAATATTTATAAAAAAAATATTTTATATAACAATTTTAAAGTTTTAAAAAACTTATTTTCATCCGAAAAATACAGAACATATACATATAAATTATCAATAAAAATAAATATGTAAAAGCAGAAGTCTGAATTTAAAAAAAATATAAATAACAAATCAAGATAATTTATCGGATTATTTAAAACAACATGAACACATCAGTATTAAAAACGCAGAAAGAAAATTTTATTTTCTCTAAAAACATTCGATGAATTTTCTAAAGAAAATGAAAAACCGGAAAAGCCCAATCCCGAAGACTCATCTTCCTTAAAGAGCGTAAAAGTCATGGGAAAATCGAGTTGCCTCCTTCGACGCCATTAATAAAAGCCGCAATTACTGATAATCGGGTGCAGGCGCATAAACCGCTCGTTCACGCGCTCGCTTGTGTAGGAAAGAAAAAAGAAGAAAAAAAAGATGCACTCGCGCGCTTTCGAGCGACATTCTATAATACAAGCTAAAGGATAAAAGAAAAGCTTTTTCCGGTACCTTTGTAGTATAAAAGAACAACCAGTTCTTTTTTTCTTTTTTGTTCTTTTTTCTCTTGCTAATCGATTATACGATTCCGTTGTAACTTATAAACTACTGTTGTAAAAGAAATTCGACGCTGTACGAGAAAACAAGAAAATATTGTTGTATATATATATATATATATATATACTCTCTTCTTTTCCTGTTGTACGAAGAACGGTGTAATTGCCAGAAGGTCGTTAGTATATAGATATATTGAGGAGAAAGAAAGAGAAGGAGCACGCTTATTTCATTATTTTCAAGAATCAAACGTTAATAATTATACGCGAAGAACGTCGATGTTCTGGATTTTTATAATTTTTTTTTTATTGCTGGCTGGATTAGATATTATAAAGACGTAAATATGATATTTACGAATTGTGTGCTAATAAGAAGAAAGTTTTTCTAAGTTTCTGATTCTTTGTTTTTTTTTTCTTTCTTTCTTTGCGTGCCATGGAAACGTCTTCAATTATGTATTAATAATTGAGAGGGAAAAAAAAAGATTGTTGGAATTAGTACATGAAATTTAAATGTTTTCAGCGAAAGTCGACATTTTTGTAGTATGCTTAATTTTTATTAACAATATTCATGGTACGTAAAGTATTTTAAGAGAAATTATAAAGGTATAAGACTATTTTAAGATATACCATTTGAATTTTATGATCTTTTTATGCATTTCTAATAATGCTTTTTTATTTTATTTAGAATTTCATTAATTATTTTAGTTTATAATTTACTAGTTATAATATAAAAGTTCAATAAAAATACTTGAATATATGCCACAAAATTAGAAAAATAGAAAAAAAATTGCTTTCACAAATAAAAGTCACCTGTTTAGAAAAATTTCTAAACAACAAAAATAATTAAGAATCTTTTTCTAATCGATTTAGTTGACACGTAAGATGGCAACACAACGTATAACCGTAAACAATTGTCGGTATAAGAAAAAGGGAAAATTGCGCTAATAGTTAAAGCTAAAAGTGTCTGATATAGCCAAGGCTACCGATACCACATATATATACCGAGACTTGATCTTTGAGAATCTTCCCGCAAGAGTCGATTTCATACTACAACGTCAATCGCTATATAATCATAGTCGAAGAAGTTACGGTAAACTCGTAGTCACTCACTGTGAGAAAGAAGTGCGCAATTTTAGAAAAATCTTTGTCAAACATATTTATTTTGTTTTTTGTGGCTTTATCAATCAATTTGGGTTTGTTGACATTATTTTTTATGAAATTTTATTGAGGAATAATATTTCAAAAGGAATATTTTCTATTTTCATAATGGAAAACTTTTAATAAGAATTTTATATTCTTAGAAAGCAGGTTGCTCATCGTACATTTTTTTATTCATTATTTTTGCTAGTTTTTACACAATTTTTTATTTTTTAGTATAGCAGAGTAATTATGATGTAGATATGAAAGAGAAAAATTTACGGACTTTCTTTTAAAATTTTATAAGCTTTAAATAAGCAATCTTCTTTTTACACGAGCATTAATTTTTTTTCGTACTTCATTATATGAAATTTTTGTCAATTAAAAACTTTTTATTTTATTAATTAGTACTTGCAAGTAATTTTTGGTTTATGCATCCACTATGTAATCATTATTAGTTTTTTTTTACTAATGTTTAAATTATTTTATAGCTTCCAGTCATTGAACCTTTTTTAAGACAATTGTAGTAATCACATAGCATGCTCAGTTATATTAATGGCAAATAAGATGATTACAATAAAAGCTTTAAAAATAGCCTTTGGTATAAAAGCATAAAATGACCATGTAGCTATTTTATGAGAAATCAAAAAATTTCATGATGAATTTTATACAACGGTTTAAATTATCATTATTTTTAAAACTTGAACTTCACATTTTTGTAAATCTCTTTTTGCCCAGTGGGACTTTTTAATAAACACTTGTTTTGCCCAAGAAAAAGAAGAAGAGATTTACATAGGAATACCTGGTCATGGCCTATGCAAGGCCTGCTTAATAACGAAAAATAATAATAAAAATTATAAACAAATAATGTATTATAATACAAAAAATACTTCGAGTGTATGTAAAAAATCGTTTTCAATTCGGTTATTTAAAAAAGTATTTTCATTCTGAAACAATTATTACCATACAACATTAATTTTTGATAAAATCATCAGATTCATGAATAGAACATGAATATTGGTGTAAAACATTGTAGATCTCTTGCATATTTTATTTTTAAATAAAAGACAATCTGATAAAATGCAATCTTAAGTACATATTGAAACGCAACGATTTGCTCTCGATTTGCGCGACCAAATCTCATCTTTCTTCCCACATATACATATATATCCATGAGCTCTTACTTTCGCCTCTTGTATTTTTTTCATCTATTTTCTTTCTATAGCACGTCTTACGCGAATTTCTCTCTGAGATGCCCGTCGCCGCATAGAAAATCATCGGGGAAATTATTGCCGTCTTAAAACATCGGAGTAATCGATACTTGTTGTGGGTATAGCATACACATACGGTATAGGCCCAGGAAAAACAGCAGCTTAAAAGCAAGCAAACTCTTTTATCTCTCGCGTCCATCCGTTTTCTTTTCTATCTATATACGTATACACGATTCTTCTCTTTATTTCTTTCTCTTTCTCTCTTCTTTTGCATCGTGACATCGTGGGAGATGCGGCGCGACGTTTTCTCTATATGCTTCTTTTCTCATTTATTCTATGAGCTTTGCATAGAGAGTGTGTGTGTGTGTGTGTGTTGTGTATGTTTGCATCTCTTTATAGGAAGCGATGCATCTTATCAATCGAAGCATAGGGTGAAAGTGACGCTTGCTTTATAATGTGTATATATATATGCCTGTACTCGATACAAATTTAGAAAGTCGATCGTACAAACGTGTATGCGCACGCGTTTTTTATTTATCTTCAACGTAAGCTGCTCTTCTTTATTTCCTTTTTTTTTCTCTACAGTCCGTACGAAGAATTGCTTACATTCCAAAGAGACGAAAATCGTATACGTGAGCTAATTAACCTAATGTGTCCCGGCCATGGAGTCTACTTTTTTCACTTTATTTTTTTTTTTTCATATACACAGTTCTTTGTCGAGAATACGTCTCTTCTCACTTTCTAATTTTAATCTTTGTCAAACGAGGCGCTACGATATGTTATTAAGAGAACATGTATATAATGTAAAGAAATTGTATAAATAAACTTTCTAAGCTCAGCCATACAAATGCGGTATATATGGGATTATCATCATGATTATTGTCCTGGCGTCAACTGGAAAATTATTTACGCGTCTTTTGCATGCATAAAATGAGCTGACGATGACAAGTTCGTTATATTAAGGCGACATTATGTATGTCTTGTCGTCGTATATTTCTTTCGAGCTAAACTAAGTGACGCTGAATTTAACCATTTCTTTCTGCTTAATTAAGAGGTTTATGTGTACGATAGATTTTTCGAGCTTCTTTTGCCTTCTTCGAAAATATATGTATGATTATATATTATTTTTGGATGAAAGTAGGATATAATTAATTTACGTTTAAAAATATGCATTAAATTTATATATACGTATAGACTAAATTTTTTTTTCAGTAACTACAAATCAACATTTTCAATTTCTGTTTTTTTTTTCATATTTATGAAATCCGTTTGATTCTAAAATATTGAAGTGTATTTATAAAAATAATTCTCTGAAACGTGGAATAAAAAGAAGGTCACAAAATAATATTTCTCGAATTAAGAAAAGGTAAGCAAATAAAAAGGAATAATAAGCATAATCTAAAAAATCTGTTAAGCAAATAATCGCGAACTTTCTCGTTTTTCTGTGTGAACGAGAGCAAAGCGTGAAAAGTCGCGCATATTCATTATACGATCCAACCTCGAAAACTTGTGTCGTATAACCAAGCTATTATTTGGAGCTCTACATTTCCGCCCGCTCGTCGATTCTATATGCATGCACTCGCATATATAAGTATACAAATATATTGTTTGGAATCGAGCATATATACTTATATCCCATACGATTCGTAGTTAATTAAGCTAGAAGAAAAATAAGCGGACAATGGAAAAATCTCTTGTAATAGATCTTTCATTCGCTTGTGTGTGTCTCTCTCTCTCTCTCTCTTTATAAAGCTTAAAGTAGATCCGACAATGAGAAAATACCGCGCACGATTCTCATGTCATAGTCAGGGCGTAAATTCGTGCTGAGTTAAAAGACAATAGAAGCCCGTAATGCCGATTTACATGTTGATATATATTTTATATGTATATACGCGAAGAGAAATAAAGTGATGGAAAGAGATAGACTTTAAGGTTTTGCAAATAGAGCAATTCATAAGTCTTAGCGATGATAAAGGAATAAAAAAAGCATAATAGGGACAGATTGATTTCTTAAAACGTCTGAATTGGTGAGATTGATTTTTCTGAGGTTTTTCAAGTGTTGAATTTATCTTATTATCACTCAATATATTTTTATCTTTTGACAAATTACTTTATTGACATTTTAATTAATCTCAATCTGTAGATGAACTGTATATTCAAAATTTTTTTCTTCATTTCCATACATTTAAAATATCTTATCCAATTTTCAGAAATATGCGAATGAGAAAATACGTTAAATTATCAAATTGAGCATTTCTCACTTTTATGATAAGGTCAATATGTCAAATTTTTATTATAATAAAAAAAATTAATTGAAGTTTTCGATTTTATGTTATTACAGAAAATTACGTGCATATTTATCTTTAGTTGCTTTACTCCAACAGATTTTTTTTATATGTCCAGACTGATTACCGTAGAAGCGATAAGACTTTCTAGACAAGTTCAAGTATGAAAAGAAGAAAAAAGAAGGTTTGAAATGTCGTTTGACATTCCTTTCCGCGTATCTTATCTGGCAGAGCAAATTTTTTTCTTGCTTCCATGGTGTTTTTAATATCTTCCTTTTTTTACGAGTTTCAACGTCGTGTGTAATAACGAGACTGCAGAGCGGCTTCGTTTGTTTTTTCTTAGCTGCTCCTCATTTTAATGCATCCTTTAATTGTCGACTTCGCGTCATGAGTTTTCCAAGTAATGCACTAAAGATCTGCGTCGTGTCATCAAAAGGAGATCACGTGTATAATTTGGATTTTTACTTTTAAATTATTTTAGATTTTATGTTTAATATGATAAAATATATTTTTTACTTATATGGTGTTCTTGATTATTCTATTTTAATTGCAAAAACTAAATGATAAATAAACTTATTTTTCTTTGCTATTATTTAATTTTAACAACGCCTTTATTTATTTTCATTTTTTTAAAATCAAGCTAAACTTGTGTATTACAATATTAGCTTGTTGAAATAACTCATCAAATGACTACCATAAATTTATCAAAGTTATCACGTTAAATAAATGTTTAACATCGTATACACACATAAGGAGAATTTGAATAACGTTTTCATTGTACCTCGATCTAAAAACCACCTACACGAAAACCGAGAACACGTACGTATTATATAAATACCGTACTAAAGGTAAAAAAATCATCATCAGTTAGCATTAGGGTCAAAAGCCACACATTTAGAAATTCACACCGCATACATATATGGATCCTTCCGCATAAGTATAAGAAAAAAATGAAGATTCTTTTCCTTGCTCATCTCCGCGAATGTAAACAAGCCCGACGTGAAAGTAAGCCAAACTCGGCCTATCCTTGTATTTTACTCATTTCCTTACATACGTACACAACAAGCCATATACCGAAAATATTTTTCTTTAAAACAAGTAAATTAGCGACCTCAGGCAGAGGCGCACATAAAGAAGAACTAAAATACATACATCGACAAGAGGGCCGATTCACGGCGAGCACTCTGATTTCGCACAGAGCACAATGAATGTAAACTAAAGAATATAGGTGAACGCCGAAAGGCACGAGAAACGCCGCCCCAGAAACGCACGGAATGAAACGCGAGAAAGCACTCCGAAGAACCCCACACGGCACCGGAATTTCAGAGTAAATTTATACAAACGAGGCAAACGTACACTGAGTTTTAAAGAAAAAATCTTTCTTCGTGTAAGAAAACATCACGCAGTCGAATCGATCACGATCATACATTAAAGAGTTGTAATACAAAGTTCGCGGATAGATAATTCGTGGCCATCCGCAGCATTAGCCGATTTACGAGGATCGTTCATCAATGATTACCACTGAAGCTTCTATTTTTTAAATATTTTTTACTATTTGCGCGGGTGTGAGAGGTATGGTTCTTTTTCTTTGTATGAACCTTCTTTTTAAGCTTAAGAGGAGGTCACGTATCTCTGTCCTTTTCTAATCAAAGAAATGATTTTTTTACAAAAACTAATAACTTTATCAAAAAATGAAGAGAAAGCCGCATCTTGTATCAAAAAAAGCAATATTTTCTTTGATAAGAAAAAATTAATTTTATTGCTTCGTTTTCAAGAAAACCTTGAAAAACTTAAATCATAGAGGTTAGGGTGGACAATTTGGTTTTTCAAGGTTTTCTTGAGAACGAAGCAATAAAATTAATTTTTTCTTATCAAAGAAAATATTGCTTTTTTTGATACAAGATGCGGCTTTCTCTTCATTTTTTGATAAAAATATTAGTCTTTGTAAAAAAATCATTTCTTTGATTAGAAAAGGACAGAGATACGCGACCTCCTGTTAAACATATACTTCAATGTTTATCCAGTTTTTGATGATCTATGTATGAATGCACATTATTGAATGAATTTGAAAGTTTTCTAGGTCTTGTTAAAAGGTTGAAGATATACTTTTAATTTGCTTATCAATTTGAGAATCTATTTATTTTTAATTAGAAAAAAAAGAAATTGTATTTCCAATGCAATTTATTTAATACGTGTAATTGAAATTGTAAGGATAAGTTACGCGTCAAACATTCGATAAAATTAATTTAACACATTTTTAATATAAAGCTATTGATAATATGTGAGAAAATTTTCTATTCTCCTATTGTTGAAATAAAATTACTTTTAAAGTGTTTAGAAAAAAGTGTAAAATATATAAGATTAGTTTATAATATTGCTTAATACCATAAACTACATAACGATAAGCAAACATTTTTTTTTCTTCCAATATTGAAATAATTTATCTGATATTAAGTAGTTTTCATATTATAGTTTTCTATCTAATGATTTTCTTCTTCGAGAATAAAAAAACTAATTTTAAACAATAGGCTATTTAAGACCGTAACAAAGTTCTAATAAAGCGGGAAATATGCATGAAAAAGCTTTCTTAAAAGCATTGTACATTTTTTTTCTATTGATTATATTCTTAATAAAATTAAATTTAAATACAGTTATAACATTGCTTACAATTATACTAAACTAAATTTATTGTAAACAAGATAATTAATGAAATTTCCTGTGAAAATTCTTTTATCCAATGTTTAAATATGTATATAAAAAAAACCAAGTTTGGAATACTTCCTAGACCTACAAAAAGCCATTCTACTGTAAACTTTACAAAAGGAGTAACGCGAAAGTCAAGAATATCTTCTTCCTCGATTCATGCACGCATAGGTATATACATATATATATATGTGTGTGTATATTCAGACTCAACATCCTGTGGACTTTCTCCGCTGTCGGGCTACTATATTGGTATATCTGGTAGTCGCCGACACAGTTCCGAGTTGTAGCATATACACATACACACACACCTTTTTTAAACTAAAGCTTGCCGCACCTGTCGTACTGCACCTGTTCCTCACTTTAGCCAGCCTGGGGGGCTCGTCTCTTATGTTTCGTTTGTTTTTTTTTGTCCCTCTTTCTTTCTTTCTTCTTTTATTTCACCAAAGATCGATATCGTCGCGTCAAAATTCTCTTCCACACGTTATTTTATTTTTATTTTTTGCTGATCAGATTTTTTTTTTATAAATGCAGAACTTTCAAGAAATGATGAATGTGCTCCCAGTGATACTTTTTAGTTCGAGTGTTTTATTCGATGAATATGTGTAGAGGTATTGAAATGTATGTTAATCGTAATATTATACAAGCGAAACTTATATAATGACTATATGCGAGCATAAAATTTGTGAATTAACCAAAATCATTTTTCTCATTTTCTCTCATAAAACCTCGTGCTCGAAACTTCTCGTTTCCTAAAAACCATCTGCACCGTTTCTATGCGGCATACCGTGCCGAAACTTTGCCTAAAAGTGCTCCTCATGCGGCGGAACCGCCGTACATGTGTTATTCCGTTACATACGTGCGCAGAACGCACCGCGCAGCTACGAACTGTACGTCTTCTCGGTCGCTTCACTGTCTGCTGTATACTTAAACTATATCTATATATACGCGAATGTCTAACCTCAGCATTAAATAGATAAATGCATACATCATACTTGTAGTTATTAATTAAACAAACACACTCGATATTAATACACTAATATACATATAATAGTTTAAAATAACGAATTGTAACTTTCGTTTAAAATAGATATTCTTTTTCATACACGTTTCTTTTAATTCACGACACTCTTTTAAACACTTCATGATTGTTTTTGTACAAAGAAAATAATTAAATTCACGTTTTTACACGTTTTGCTTTACACGTTTTGTTTTTGTGCACTTGATATTAATACATTTATATTTATTAAAATGAACTATATCTTTACTAACATACACAATTGTTTTAACTCACAATTTTTTCTTTTGCTCTTTAAAAGGTTTTCATACACAAAATATAGTATTATAAAAGTATTATAAACACATTTCATTATTTCTCTCGTTTTTTAAATTTGAATTATCATTTATATATTTATTGTGTATCTTATGTTAACTGCTATGTGTGCTGCTATGTTCGGTTTTTTCTCTCTCTCTTTCTCCACCGAACTCAACTGTATACTGTAATTGCTTGCGCATGCGCGCTACAACGAAATAACGCAACAGATGACTCTTCGCTTTTGACGAATTTTTTTTTTATTAAAAATGGAGTTTTATCACTTTTTGGGGTGGCAAAGTTCCGGCCGGGCATGAAGGAAAATCGTATACGTTCCTCGGCACGAAACAGGCTCATCATATGCGCGTGTTTTGCTTCGCTCGGCTTCGCCTCGCGAAGCAAACCAACACGCGCATGGAATGAGCCTGTTCCGTGCCTCGGAACGTAATATACTATTTTTTTCATCCAAATCAAGATTTTCATTTTTATGCAGATATATCAGAATCTTTAAAAAAATCTCTAGGACAAATGTTGAAAAAAAAATCAGGCTGAAACCCAGAAGCAATCGTTTTTTATGAAAATAAAAGAACTGTGTCATTGAAATGAATGCCTCGAGGAAACATACTATTGCTTTTTGAGAAATGTTATTTTCAAATTTCGTGTGATTCTATGCGAACATTAAAACAATCAAATTGTTATTTTGTATGGAAAGTTCTATTTAAATATTTACTTTAAATAAGCGATTATACTTTAATAGATTGATGATTCTATATAATTTTGATGAATTAAATTGATATGAAAAAAATATATCTTGGACTACTTTTTTTATATGAACATATACATGCTTTCGACTTTCACATAAATAGCAGCAATTATTACACCAAACTAACTATTAAAAAGTGTTTTCTTTCATTAATTAAACGTTTTTAACTAAAATTTAAAAAAAAAAATGACAAATAAAGAAAAAAAAACATTTTAAAATAGTTAATTAAAAAAAAAAAAAGAAAAGACTTTGATATATTTAATGTGGCATAAACTCAAAATTATCTGATAATCTAAACTCATTAGCTTTCGTAAAATAAAAGTTTAAAACTAAAATAAACATGATTAATGTTACTTAAAACTTTCTTACACACACACACATACACACATGCTCGCATCAAAGTTTAAAACTGATTCCGTTATCAAAAAATTTTCAACACTCAATACATTGAAAAAAAGAAAAGAAAAAAAAAGTACTATGTCTAAACGCAAATGAGCGGTAACATGAGAGAAGTCGGTCTTGATAATTTTTGCGCTACTATAAATTTTCAAATCCCTCTTCATATGTGCATATAGACGCTTGCTTACGGATAGATAGAAAGCGCGTAATATGTGTAGAGAACTTTCCTGATGTGGTTGCGATGGAAAGAGACTCGTGGGAGCAAAAAGGGTTTTTTGCTGCTATTTTACCCGAACACGAGAGAATTATACGCGGAAGAAGCGCGCATTTTACATGTGTATATACATATGTGGGAGTTTGCACGCGGCGGTTCTTTTTGTACCTTCGGTATTAACATAGTGTTACGCGAATTTTCTCTTATTTAAATACATTTTTAATATACTAATTAAATACATTGCGTTTATTTGAATAAGTAACCTCTTTTTTTAATTTGAAATTTTTAATTATTCAATGGGAAAACGAAAAAAATATGTAGCAAATTGTCATTCATTACAAAAATTAATATTTAAAACGAATTTAAAAATTAAAAAAAATAATTTCAAAAATTTTAATCCTAAAAATAAATATTTTAAAATATTTAAAAAATAAAAAACCTATTGATAGATGAATTGGTAAAAATTTTACAAAAATATGCAAAAAAAAATACAATAAGATTAAAAAATAGATAATCCGAAAACGCATTCTATAGCTGATTCCTCGATGATTTTTAGAAAATTACTCTCTACTTACTTAAGGATTATTATGTATGTGTGCCACATTAATCCTCCCGCGGCTTATAATACACGCGTACGTACAACAGTAGGTTTCTCTTGCGCGGTATATACTCGCGGCGATTTTAATGCGTTTGGACTTTAACGGCCATTCGTTTCAATGACCGCCGAGGTTATATATGAGTCGTGAATTTTTCAATGGTCACGAGGTCGTTTCAGCGAAAATTCAAAATAGAAAACAAGAAACTTTCGCGTTTTCTTAAATTTTTTTTAGGAAAATACTTATATGTACAATTGCTTGGTTTAAAGTGGATAATGAAATCGAACTACGATGCGTTTGAAAGCAAAACATTCTTAGAAAAAAAATAATTTTAATTTCATTGCTTATACTAACATTTGTATTTTAAATTGTTGTTTTATTGTCAATGTTTTTATAAATCTAATGATTTTGTTTTTTCTTTTTGTTACAGGTAAGACTTGCCAATACTTGCTATACCTTTAACTGAAACAAAGAAAGATTACATTAATTTTAAAACACTGTAAGTTTTTTAAAAAAATACATAGTATCTGTTTTTAATACATGTTAATTGTTTATTATAAAATGGTTAACAGTGATATCATAGAAGATATATTTTATCAATCGAGTCTTGACAAACATTTTTGTCTTTTATATTACTATTTTTTTTTTAAATTTATTAAAAATAATTTGAAACCGTAAATATTAACTTTTAATATTACATTTTAATGTTACAAAAGTTTAATACTATTCATTTAATTCAGAGCATATATACTTTTAAATTATTTTCAAATATTTCCAATTCTGTAATCCAAGAAAAATTCTTGTTTTTTAAATGTTTCACTTTACTTATTTTAAATACATATCTCGATATATTTGACTTATCAATCTTCATACCTGACAGTATGTAATAAAAAAAATACGAGAGAGACAGAAGCAGAAAAATTCACATATAAAGAAAATAGCCAGCAGCATACAAATGTGTCCATCCACATACGAATTGCTTCTTCAACTTGAGAGTTGCATGTATGAACAGTACAAATAGTAATCTTGTATTCCACTTGTTCAGTCTTTCGTTCTTTAGCTTGCTTTATCTCTTTTTCTCTTCCTTCTCGATTCGTTTATAGGTTTTCTTTTTTTCCATATTAGGTACATTTAAGATCTTTCTTACACATAAATATTTTTCCTCCGTATATTCCACATAAGTATTAAAATGTTATCCCTAGTCCAGTGTACATAAGTGGCAAAATAAAAATAAGCTTAAGATGACGCAACTTGCAGCGCGCACGCATGGCGCATGCTCTATATCTTCGTGCAACACACGTGAAATCCTCGTGTAGTATTTAAAGCTCCTTCTTTTTACCATTATTTTTTTTCGTATTTATGAGGTGACACAAGCTGCATTTTTTTTATTATTGAAAAATTTTTAATCAGTTAAATGGGTAATTAAAATATTTATTTTTTTAAAAAATTTCTCAGATTTTATCTGTATTTTAAAACCGGGCTTGTTTCAGATCGAAATCTTATTGATAATGCTAATACATATTCATTAAATTATAATTTATCAGATTGTTCAAGTTAAACTATTTATTTCCATTTAGGTTTATATATGTATATGTATATATATTCAATTTAAGGCTAATTAACTATCAATATACTTTAATTATTTTAAACAGGTACATCTCCGCGGTACAGACGGAGATTTATTTGAATATTTATTTACCCAAGTTAAAAATAAATTTATTTACAAAAAAGAAATCCAAAAAAGGTATTTCATTAGCTTAGCTTATTTAACTTTTTTCGTTTCAAACGATCAATTGAAATGTAATGCATTTGAATAAAAGTTGAGAGAAAAAAATGTCAGAGCATTACAAATCGCTAACGAACTAACTATACATTACGTTGGAATTTTATACTATCTTTTTATTGCATAAAGGAAAAAAATATATAAAATAAAACGAAGGTCAACAAAAATAATAGTAGAGGAATGTAAGCCTAATTTTCATACGAACAAAGCAGAGAATAAAAAATAAAGAAAAAAAAAAGAACTCATCAAAGAGATCCAAGGCCTTACCTCATTCACTGAAAAGCCATATAATAATACTATACTCTCAAACGTATTTATATATATGTATGTATGTATACGTATATACAAGAACAAGAAAGATGGAAAACTGGTACGCGTGCAACGTTTTCACCGCATACGTTTGTGCCGTCCCATTGTCGCCGGACATCCGCTCAGTAGCAAGTTAGTAGTAGTAGTAGTTAGTATAGCAATAGTAGTAGTAAAGCAGTAACAGCAAAACCGGCTATGAAAGTCGAGCGCTACTATATAGTTGCTTCTTCTGCTGCTGCTGCTGCTGCTGCTGCACCACGTAGGAAATAGAAATTCAATATTCCGAAACAACTGCGACTCCGCGGTTTTGAGTATGCTTGTATTTTATAATGCTGGATATTTCATTTCTGGGCGTTTTGTCAAGATGGTTCAGCTCTTTTTTTTGTCTGCTTCACCTGGTTTCCTTCTTTTTGTATAGATTTACAATTGCGTATCGCCTAAATTATTTTTTACAATTTATGGATAAAAATAAATAATTTAAATTACATAACGTGTTATTTTAAATAAAAGTTTAAATATTTAAAAGAAACGTGATAAATATGACGTAATTTTATGAAATTCATCATTATTATATTATTTTGATCCTTTGTAAAACTTTTATTTCAATAATTATCCAGCACGATGTTATTTATGCGTTACATAATTCAAACTTCTAAAACTACATTGGGAAGTACTTTTGAGAACGTAAAAACTTAAATATAAATCAGAGTAATATCAACTATATTATTAACATGTAAACTACGTAATATAAAATCTTTGAATTACATTATAATCACAATTATTATTACTATTATTATATTAGAAACGCGAAGTTACAGCACAGCGAGACGCGAGTGTATAATAAAATTACCGATCCTACAGTAAAAGCATAAGCAAAAAAAAAATTTAGAACAATTCGCGTTCCAATAACTCAAAAATAAAATACATAATGTATATATATACAGGTCTTATAATGTAAAGCGCTTTAACAATTTCCTTATAATTCGATTACACAAAGACCTTACACAGCAAAAACATGTACACACAGCTTACACAACGCATATGTTCAATCACTCTTAAGTCTTTACATGAATCGCATTTTGTTATACTACCTTCAAAAGCAAAAAAAAATAAAAAGAGTTAAATTAAAGAAAAAAATGTAGATGTATAACGTTAAAAAAGTGACTAGAAAAAGCAGGATAAAAATGCCAAGAAGAATCATAAAACCGTTATATGCGTACTCTTCTGTATATATACGTATGCGCGATGCAAAAATCCGTCAAATCCATAACCGTTAAAATGTATAGAGCGGTAGCCAAATGCTTCTCCTTCTCGTCATCATCTTTTTTTCTTCTTTTCTTTTTCCGTGCGCGAGATAACGACACACGTAACAACAGGCTATAAAAGAATATCATCGCGACATTGTGATTTTGCTGGCTGCACACCATAAAAGTCTTAAGCTCGTAAATATATAACCAGAGGCCATAGAACTTTCTCTCTATCCTTCGTTCTTCTTTTTTCTTTTTCTTTCTCGAATTCGCGGACGACTTTTAGAAAAGTTTGCAGATAGGATATGAAAAATATTCAGTCCGTAAGGATGTTTTGTGGTCTAGGTTTTTCAAAGTTTTAAAAGAGATAAATTTATACAAAATTTTCATGCTAAATTTGATTTTGTAAACGGATAGTGGCTATGTGGGTTTGGATAGCAACCCTTTTTTCTTGCAACATTGCAAACAAACAAACAAAAAAAGTAAGACTTTTGATAAGTGGCTACATTTTGCGGTGCAATCATATAGTCTTCTTTTTCTCTCTCTCTCATTTCAGTTCTACATAAATTGGACATACTTATACTACAAATGTTGCTGATACCATTGCTAAGAATCATTTTGCGTTAAAGAATTTCAAAACCGCATAATTACCTATTTTTGGCTTTTTTTTAAAACCGCCACGATAAAAAACTAAGCAGTTAAGCTTGAGGTCAGATGACACGATTTTTTTTCATCGGTATATAAACTAGCCTTTTATTGCACTTTTTATTTAGATAAGTAGCTACTTTAAAATCTAAAGATTCAATTTCAAATGATGTCCTTTTGTTCTTGGATGTAGATATATTAAAAAACCAATTTAATACAATGACAATTGCAATTTCTTAAAGAATCTTATAGAAAGTCTAATATATAGAAAAATTTTTTTAAATCATTCTTGTTCACAATTTAGTTTACAAAATTACATAAAAATAACTTTAAGAACAAGTAACACTTTATCCATTCAAAAAGAATCTTTAATTTTTAATTTGTATTGTACCAATTATTTAACTGAAAAAAATTTCTCATTTGTATTTTTTGAAGTTAAAGCCACGTCATTTTCAATTATGTTTTCTAAGGCAAGGTTAGGTTGAAGGGTTCAAACCTTAGAGGCGATTCTTACAAGCGGTGGCCTGTGGCTCATTGCAATACTTTTGAAAAGCACTAAGTAATGAAAAATGCTGTGCTCATAAATAATGATTATTTATATATAAATATAAAAATTTATTTTTTAATATCTGTTGAATTATTAATTTTGGGTGAAAAATTGAAGTTTAAATTTAATATTAATAATTTTTTTAAATAATCGAGTTACAAAAATTTTTGTGAAATTGACTTGATCTAATATTGTATGAAGTAAATTTCTCAATATAATTTAAAAGAAAAAACATTTTCCAAGATTCGCTGGCTGATATAACTTTCTTTTATATAAAATATATACCTTTAAAATTACAATAATTTCATCGAACCTAACATCGCAAATTGTCATTAATCATAGTTTGATACTTTGTAAAAGTATAATTAATTACTTTTTTATTGCTCATAACACATTATATTTTACAAGACGATGAGAATTTTATTTTCCTGAAAAGTCGAGCATGACCACAGGCTATTGAGCAGTTGCAACTATATAGGCTTTATGTGTATTAAATGTTAAGGAATTAAAGAAAAAAATGTGGATTCCGGAAGTTATCTATGAATGCTACGCTGTCACTCAACAGGAATAAAGAGACGCATATACCTGAGGGACTGGTATCGCGGAATTTTATGTATATAAGAAAACTTGAATTAGATTTCTAAAATAAAACTTTCTTTGATAGATTTCTCAAGACTTGTTTTTCATTAAACTTATGGTTATTTACCTGAATTGCAATTATCAAAAGAAACTATTTACTTATTTCTATCTCCTTTTTTTGCGCTGCTACTTTATATTTATTTTTAAGTAATTTGAAGAAAAATTTAGAAAAGTTATCACTAATTATCAAATATTCAGATTATCTAGACGATTGGTATGATATTTTCTAAAATTAATTTTTTTATCTCTAAAATCGTTTTATAAATTATCAATTACCCTTGATCTTTTTACATAAGAAATTCTTTAAAATTATCATAAGATCATGATAGTAACCTTCTATATTTTTTAAAACTATTTTAGGAATTTCTAAGGTTATTTGTGACATGCCAACTTCTCGTAAGATCTTCAATCTATCTTATTCTTAGCATTCCAACTATCGGTATTAATTAGTCAACATAAAATAACATTTTCAATGCAAAGGTGACTCGGGGACACTGTGTTTCTCTATTTTTTTCTAATTGAAAAATTTAGTTTTTTGGAAAAACTACTGACTATCGATAGAAAGAAAAAGTTTTTCGCAACTTGTATAATAGAAAGTAATGCGAGGGGCTATTCACTTAAAAAAAAGTGTCAGAATGATTACAGATTTCATATGATTTCAAATGATTTCAAAATGATATCAAATGATTTCAAAATGATTTCAAAATGATTTCAGAAATATATTTTTATACTTGTAATTTCAAACATTTTCAAAACAGCCTATGGTAGGCAGTGATTTCAAATGATTTCAAATGATTTCAAGCAAATTTTCTATGATTTCAAATGATTTCAAGCAAATTTTTTATGATTTCAAATAATTCCAAAATCATTCCAAGATAATTAAAATTAATACTTATGAAGGTTAAACTTACTTTAAATTATAATCCCTAAATCGTCATTATTGAATCATATAAAAATTAAAATAATACCTATATTTTAACACCACAAAAATAAAATAAAAAAACAAAGAAATTGCATTATTAAAACAAAAACTTTTTATCACTTTAGTAAATAAAAAGACCAAAAATGTGTTCAATAATAATAAAATTATTCTAGATTTGTACTTACATTGGCTATGTGCATAGCAGAAAACACAAAGTTAAACTGAACTGACAGTTGTAAAACAAATAAGTATGGACAAATTATAAAGACGCATCAACATGCACACTATATATTATATATCGATACTATTCCCCAAAAATCAAAAATTATTTTATTTATCAGAGCAGCTCATATTAATCTGATATTTAAATAATATTTAGTATTATATTTCTGGTAATATTTTAAATTGTAAACTAAATACAAAAATATTCATTGATTTCAATGATTTCAAATGATTTCAATGATTTCAATTTGAATAGTTTTGATTTCGGTAATCATATTGTGCACATAAAATTTAATAAAATATTTCAATGATTTCAAATGATTTCATCTGAAGGTGGTCAATGATTTCTTATAGTGAATAGCCCCTCGAAGTAATGTTTTCTTTGATAAAAATAAATTAATTTTCTAGCTTCATTATTAAAAAAAATTTGACAACTTTGAATATCGTATTTTATGCCCTAACTTATAATTTTGTAAGTTTGGCAAACTTTTCTTAAAGACGAAGTGATAAAATTAATTCATCCTCATAAGAGAAAATATTGCTTTTTATCATACAAGTTGCGGATAGCTTTTAATTTCTGTTTATTGTGGCTATTTTTTGCGAAAAATTACATTATTCGATTAGACGAAGATAGAAAGATCCAGCGTCAATTAAAAAAAGTAAATAAAATCAAAATTTCGCAAAGTTTAATTGATTATAAATTATTAAATGTTAGTTATCTTTTTAACAATTTTAAGTTAAAAAATTTCTATGATAATGAATATAAATTTCGTAAAATATTTTTGAAGTAATGTAATGTTTAATGTTCTTTTCATTAAGTAATAAAATTGTTAAAAAGTCACAATGATGCAGGTAAAAATTTGCTAGACCGGAAGGTCGTGTTGATTATGTTTCTACATAATAGCCAAAATGAAACCGAGCGGGTCCATATAAAAATAAACTATCGAACTCGTCGTTCTATACGTCGCCAAAGGTATACAATTTTACACGTTTAGCTATATACCGAAGGAAGAAAAGAGACCTTTAGTCGAGCTTTATAAGTAAGCGGGTCAGCATAGCATCGCTGCCGCTGCTGCTGTGGAAATAAGTTGGCGCTGCAGTAACAGCTGCCAAAGAATCTGATCCTCTTTACTCTTTCTCTACTTCTCTCATCTCTTAAAAGATCTTCTTTTGTATACGCTACGCTGCTGGTGCTCTCTTGCTTCTCTCGACTGAGGTTTCCGTATGGTACCAACTCCTCCTTCTTCAATTTCTTTTCTTTTCTATATAACACTGACGATGAAAACTCGAGAGATGGTAATGTGGCACCAATGTAATGCTGGCTCTTCTGATCTTCTTTTCTCTTAGCAAACTTTTTTTTATTCTTCAGACTTTTTTTTCTTTTTCCGTTAGAAAGGAAATACTTCAGTCAGAATTTTTATTTTAATAAAGAGCGAAAAATAATTTTATCTTAAAGTAAAAATTAGTAATTTATACAGAGACAATTAATTTTTGTTGTTAAAAAAATTTTTAAAGTTCAATATTTTAACAATAATCTAATCATATCATCATAACATAATTTAAAAAAAAGAGTTTTACATCCTGATGAAATTCTCGATAAAAGTATTTATAAGAGCGCATACCAAAGAGTATGTAGCGCCGTATATACATATATATATTCTTCAGAAAAGAAATTTGCCTCTTATCGAAAGATCACCTCTGCACGACAATAGCACACACAAGCGCGCATAATAAATTTTCTTCTGCTAACAGTTATCCTAGAATATGATCGTTCGTGAATCGCTGAACGAAAAAAATTTCATCATATCGATCGTAGTTGCCGCGAATCGAGAGATGATAGCATACGCTCACGAATGTACAATACAATACTTTAATCCGTATATTGAAGAGGTACTATTTTTCTTTGTCAATAATAAATATAATATCATGATTCTGCTTTTGAAATATTTCAAATTTCAAAAGCTGTGCAAACAGGTGTACAACAAAAACTTTTTTGATACCATGTATATGTATTACGTAAGGATATATTATTCAATCAATTTGAAAATCTTTCTTGGATTTTATTTTAATATTTTCGTAATAACGTTTTACAAAAATTATTCAGCATAGATTGATCATTCATTTGAAAGTAAAATTAATAAGTTTTTCCAAAATAAAATAATTTTAAATTTACCGTCGAATTCAAAGAAATATTTTTTCTTTAAAAGTGTACTTTAAGAAAAAATCTGAAAGAACAAAGCTTTGAAATAACTTGAATATAAAAACAAAAGCTCAAAGAAAATCAGTACGCATATCTACTAATGGAAAAAAGGAAAATAGAAAAAAAGCGAAGAAATAAATACAGAAAGAGAATGGCACGTTGTCTTGAGCTCATGTAAAGATCGACATTGACGAGTGGTAGCAAAATACCTTGAGATTCCTGAACTGAGCTTTTCCCGTCGTCTACATTTGTAGATTTGTGCGCGCAATTTACTTAACACCCAGAGAACCTTAGGACATTTGCAAAGCGCATATATACGTATAAATACTGCTTTAGCATTCGATGTCTATACCTTTTGTAAAAGACGCTCTTAATTTTCCACAAACGTTTTTCGTCGCCGCATACACAGATATATGTATATTTTTCTTCTTCTTTGCTTTTTCGCAGGCTTCTCTTTCGTTTGCGTGCAATTGCACCTTCTACGGTTTCCACCTACGTGTATATATACTCCTTTGGCTCTCTCGTTTGTTTCGCGAACATTCAATGTCTTGTCTGTCGCGTACACGTTTTCTTGTAAATAAGTCTTTTTTTTTCTTATTTTTTTTTTTGCTTTTCAAGAGCGACTTGTAAGGAATGCAAAAAGCCAACATTGTCTTGTTTTTACTTTTTTTTATAAATTATCAGTTTAAAGAATTCATTTGGAACGAAATTTTTGTTAAACAAAAGAATTCTCTTAAACAATTGTTAATGAATATTTACTATATGCATGATAGTTTTAAAAAAAATTTCAAAACATTTTGATATATGTTTTTAATATAATATGAAAGATTAACATGATTGATATGTGAATTCGTTACATGAGAACTAAATATTCATTGTTTTTATTTTGCAATCTTTTATGGTTTATTTAATCTCATTATTGTTAAGAAACATTGCTTTCTTATGAAGTTCTCAATACTTTTTTTTTTTAAATTGCTTAATAAATTTTAATTATTTTAATTATTATTAACATATTTCTTCTTTTATTTTTAGGTCAGTGTGATACAACGCTCAGTTCACATAATCATTTAAATCATTGGTTTAGTAAGTATATTATAAAAGAATAATTAAATATGTCAATCAAGTTCTTTTTAATAAATTTCGTAAAAAAATCGTTTATATTTTAAAAATAGAATCTACACTACCCTCCAGCCACATTTGCCCACCCTACATGAAAATCGATAAAACTTTAAAGTTTTGTGGCTCAGTGAAAAATAGTCGTAATTAAAAAATTCTGACTGGGTTTAAAAAAGGGTTTAAAAACCTTTAATTTAAGCCGAGTTGAGCAAAAAAAAAATTAAAAAATGCATGCCTTATGCGTAAAAAACTAGCTAAAAAATATTCAATTTTTTTTGCCCCTATTCAAATGCCTGCCATTTTTGCGGAAATTATCGAATCATAGAAAATCAAAATGGAGGTAAAAGCTAAAGGGGTCACCTTCAAAATGAGCTATAGAAAGCTCATTTATGATCGATTTTACGGTAGTTATGGTCATTTTTTATGAAAAAAAGGATTTTTTTAAATAGCTATTATCTCAAAAAATACGCATGATATAAAAAAATTTTTAATGAAAAAATTGTTTATTTTTGAGTCAAAAATATAAATATTTAGATTTAACTGAAATCCGGAAGGAAAAGTTTTTTTTGAATAAATGAATTTTTTTTTCAATGGGATCAAAAATGAATAAAAACTTTTCCTTTTGGATTTCAGTTAAATCTAAATATTTATATTTTTGACTCAAAAATAAACAATTTTTTCATTAAAAATTTTTTTATATCATGCGTATTTTTTGAGATAATAGCTATTTAAAAAAATCCTTTTTTCCATAAAAAATGACCATAAATACCGTAAAATCGATCATAAATGAGCTTTCTATAGCTCATTTTGAAGGTGACCCCTTTAGCTTTTACCTCCATTTTGATTTTCTATGATTCGATAATTTCCGCAAAAATGGCAGGCATTTGAATAGGGGCTAAAAAAATTGAATATTTTTTAGCTAGTTTTTTACGCATAAGGCATGCATTTTTTAATTTTTTTTTGCTCAACTCAGCTTAAATTAAAGGCTTTTAAACCCTTTTTGAAACCCAGTCAGAATTTTTTAATTACGACTATTTTTAACTAAGCCACAAAACTTTAAAGTTTTATCGATTTTCATGTAGGGTGGGCAAATGTGACTGGAGGGTAGTGTATTCCATATGTGTCCGGTATACTAATTTCATCATATTTTATTATGGCTTTTAAAATAAAATAAAATCTTTAAATTAATAAAAGTGTTAATTTTTTTTTTAATGTTAATTGATTTTTTGAGAATTCTTCCAAAAAAATAGTAGTTTTTTGCATAAAAGAAAACTAAATTGTTGGTACAAAAAGAAAATCATTTAAAAATTATTTCTCCGTTACAATACATAACACGGTAATATTTTGTTTGTTTCCCTCTCTTAAATTTTTTTTTTCGTCGCTATATTTGTGTTATGCTATTTTTGCGATGCTAATCAGCGACGGAGCTCTAAAGTGTGTCTGCGAACAAAGCACATGTTACGTACAGTGGTGCTTGCATGATTCAGCCGAGAGCGGGACTCGAACTCGGAACCTCGAGAATACGAATCCAACGCCCTACCGACTGAGCCATTCTCTTTCTTAAATAAAAAGATTCACGTTATTCAATATGAAAAAAAGAAAATCCATAGAAAAGCAATAACAGGAAACCAATACTTTATCACTCAAGAAAAGCCATTGAGACTATCGCCATAGAGAAAGAGGCGTGAATGCAGAAAATTTGATCCCTTACTTTATATCGTTTTAATAACTTGTTCGCTTTCCTCGCCTCAAAACTTTACGACAACAACAACAACACTAGCATTACAAACATGTTATATACTCTCTACGTGTATATATAAACGCAAAAAAAGGTTTAAAGAATAAAGAAATAAAGAATATAAAAAAGGGAAAAAAAATTGACAAGAGAAATAAAAAAAAGAGATCGGTGAAAAAAAAGCTGATCTAAAAGCTGAGTGTCAGTAGTAAAGTATACACACAGAAGAGGGTTTATATATCCAGAGCGAAGAACGTATAGTTCATTGACCTAACCGCTTGTAGCTCGTGCTCTCGCGCTTATTCCTTTAAGGTGCAAAAACATACACGCGATACCGTTGGCAAATACACACTCACAAATACTTACACACACGTATACGTATATATATATAAATCTATATAAATATATACAAAGCTGCACCTGCTAGTTTCTTCTTCTTCTTCTTTTGCTCATGTGCTTTTTCTCTTTCTCTCTCTTGTGTGTCGTTCTTCTCTTGGTCTTGCTTCATTATAACTCATTAGACGATGATTTACATTTCTGTTTCTGGTACTGTATAGCAAAACGCCGACATCTTTTTGCAAGACCATTCATTTTCTTTCTTTTATTTCTTTCTTTTCAGCTCTTTACTCTTTTTTTTTTGTTTCTTTTCGTTGTATTATCTTGTCGTTTTTCTTGCAATCGACACACAACGAACGAAACCTACATTAGGAACATTGTGTGACACACTGACACTGTTGAAACTACGCAAAGAAAATAATTTTAAAAGCTCTTTTTTGCTGCATTATATAGTCAAAGTTGCGTGCAAGCGAGAAGCGTATAAGATTTTTCGTTTCAAGTTTCTTTTCGTTTAGCTTTTAAAAGTTATATTATACTTGGTATAAATTAAAGGTACACGTGTTACTAGAAGAAAATAATTACTACAAGCGAATGTGTTTTCCTATCAACAGCACTAAATAAATACTTACCTTAAAGTTTAATTTATGTTTATTTAATATTAGGCGAGATTGTACAATTTAACTTGTTAATGCTGGGAAATTCTGTTTGGATAGAAAAAATATTGTTTTTAAATTGAGGGAAAGGTGGATACGTAAGTAAGAAAATGTATTGCGCGCTTTCGAAAAAAAAACTATTTCTGACCTACTCATGTTTAGTTAGACTTGTACATATGTTCTTATGTCAAACGAAATTTATTTTTAATTTTTCGGTCAATAACTGCTGCATTGGTACGATTATTAATGGCTTTGCAATGTTTTTACTAAATCTATAAATTAATGAAAGTTTAGAAATTTTTTCATAGATAAACATATTTAGTATTCGCTTAAATATTTATAGAATTATTAATTATTCCGTTTTTTTACTATTGCTTGATAAATTTAGAAAACTTATCAACAATCATTAATAACAAATGAAATAATTTACGTACTCAGTAAAATTTAAAATAATTTAAAAAAATCATTTCCTCAATAATAAATAATTTGTTGAAAAACAAATGAGAAAAATAATAATAATAAATAAATTGAAAACGAGTAATATTATACAAGAGTGCGAAAATTGAAGCGTATATACTTTAGTATTGTAGAGCAATTTGTTGGTACAGCCCCTCGAGATACATAATGACATGTGAAAAGCTCAAACCCAAATGATATAAAACAGCATCAAGTCCATCCTCTCTCGCTTTGCAGCTTCTCTATTCTAATTTAAAATAAATAAAAAGAGAAAGTCTCTCGGCCTTCGGCTAGAGCAGCATGCGCGTGCCCGTTAAAATAATAATACCTGCACGCGTACATACATATTCTTTTTTTTCTTCATCTTATTATTTTTTATTTACTATTGCTAGAGTAAAACGCCCCCACGCGCGGTATCTTACGTGTATACATACTTTTATAAGTTATTATACTTGCAGCGCAGCAATAACAGCAACAACGCGAGAAACGTTTCTTCAACTTGAGTCGTTCCTTTTTTTTTATTATTTCTCTTTCTTTTTTAAAGGGAAAAAAGAGGGTATGATATGTACCGCTATACTAAACGATTATGCAACACTTCCTCCTACGTTTGTTATTGTTTGTTACGTATAGAAGATTCAGTTTTATGCGGCTCTATAAGCTATACAGCTTTTATATATTTTTTTTTGTTTTATTCGATCTCTTTTATATATGTAGTAGCCAAGCCCTTTATAGACTTTGTAGACAGCCATTGTTTACACGCTTGGATATTCCAAATGGACAAGAGAACTTGTGCTCTCTCTCTCTCCCTATAGTGGTGTACACTGTTTTTCTTTACTGTATTTATATCCAACTTACTTATACGTTTTAGCTTGGACTATTACACTTTGTTAGTCGTGCCTTGTTGCTTTTTTTTATGTCTCTCTCTCTCTCTTTTTTTCCTCTCTGATATGTATTATATGTTCGATGGCTTATACCGACTACTATGTCCTGTTCACGGATGTTGCTTGAGATATTGCAAAGATTTGTTTCACCAAAGTGAACTTCTGTTTTTCTACAATGTCTCTTTTTTTCTTACACTAGTTCAAATAAAAAATATTTTAAACAATACCGTCTATTAAATGTATTGCAGACTTTGAACTTGCAACTACATGAAAAATTGTTTAGATTGTAATTATATATAGTTATTGTTTAAAATTGTATACCTTTGTTAAATGAAAAAAAATTTTTTTTCATTAGTAGAAAAATAGTGTAAAAGTGATATTGAATTCATTTATATTCATTCTGCATTCCGAGGTAAACAAAACAATTTTCTATATTAAAATTAAAACTTTGAGTAATTGAGTGAGAATTGTAATCTCACTCCAATTGAATATAATATAATTCTATCTTATTTTCACTCAGAGATTGAGGCTAATTTTTCATTGTACCTAATTTAGCTTGTTCCGAAATAAAAATATTTATTATTTGACAAATGATTTTGAAATATTATTTACGTCATTTATAGTGTTGTTTATTTAATAAAATCTTTATTTTACAATGAGATATCTGTCTTGTATTATAGCCTATACCAAAAAACTCTAACAATAAGTTTTCGTAATAGTTTTTCTAAACATAAACTATGCCATTTCAGCCCGCATATAAATCATCAAACTAAAATCATGTCGACTTAAAAGTCTATTGCGAGAGTAATCGTGTCGACATTTAACACCTTTGTAAGACACTTTGCAACACCTTCTGATGAACTATAGCATAAGAATGTTTTATTTAAAAATAATTCTTTTTTCTTCTCTCAACTCTTAACTAGCAAACAACATAAAGTAACAAAGTAATAAATTCAAATGATTTTATGCTTTATTTAAATGTTTAACAATTTTCGCATTAGAAAAAGCATTAAATTAATTTATATGTATCTAAACTAGAAAGTATATCATTTCCAAAGATAAATATTTGAATTTTTATTTATTCATAATTCTGAACTACGGCATGCGGCATTCCAATATAAAACGTATATGAAATTCCATTTTGCATTAAAAAAAGAAAAAATTGCTTATACAAAACTTTTACTTTCAAAGCGCTTGAGGATTCATTTAAATTGCATGCAGAAGTAAAAGAATAAAAAAAAAACAGTCACACTAAAATCCAGTCCACGTTGCATTCGTGCAACGAATAAATGTTATCCAACTCTCTCTCAAAAAAGGCTTTTCAGCCAAACAAAGTCCAGTAAATGATTTGCGCAATAATCTTGTAAAAGAGAGAGAAATTTCAACTAATTGCACACGGATTCTCTTAAGGTAGTACTGAGTTTTTTAATACTAGACCTTCTCTATCTTTTTCAACGTCATTTTTTACGAGTTTTTTTTTGCACGATGTATGCGCACAAGTTTGTGCAGTTGTAAGATTGTTTCGTCATATTTCATCTTTTTCTCCTTCTTTTTTTTCAACTATGTAAAAATAGTTGAGCTATCGCATGTAAATTTTACAGGAAAAAATGAAGATTTTATTATTTTATAAATTTAGTTTTATTAGTTTGAACTACTTTATTATTTTTAAAAATTCTTGTATAAGTTTTTGATAAACATAAAAAAAAGTATTAAAACCGAATATTGGTTAACGTTTTAATAATGCGGTTTAAAAAATTCCTAAAAATGACAAAAAGTTTTATGCTCAAAACCATTAGGTTATAAAAGAATAATTAATTTTTCTAAAGATTTTTAACGCACCGTTAAATTTCTTTAAAAATTTTTTAACGTTTTTACTTTCATGATAAAAATTTGTAGTTTTTACTTTTTATGATAATATTTGCTCATACACGTTCTTTTTTTTTTCTTTTATAAGCCATTAGACTTACAATAATAAAAGCGAAACGAGCGGAACGTACGTGAAATTACGAAAACACCTGCATGTAAATTTCTAGCAACAATGACGAAAGACATAATTGAACGTAGGCGAGTTCCGATTTTTTAATGGGGACGAATAAAAAGCATTGTTGAAGAATAAAATTATTCTCTTTTAGAAAAATTTTAAAACAAGGACGTAAACTATGTTCCATTTTAATGAAATATTGTGTGAAAATTCTAAAATATCCTTTTGTTAAATTTTGATGATTTATTCCGCTTTAAATACACAGGAAAATTATATTACACTCGGACAAATTACTTTCGATGAAATTTTTTATAATTCAATTTACAGTAGCTAATTTTAAACCATTAGATCAGGAACTTTTACTTTTACCAAACCAGTATTTGATTACATACTCTGTGGTATACTTCGTATTCCATATAAAAAAATATAAGTACCTGAATACATTTTCAAATTTGAATAATTTGCTACAGATATTTTATTTTCTTTATATTTGTATTTTTAATCAACTAGTTTTATAAATATTAATGCTGCTTATTTTTATGCATAAGTTTATGTTAATAGACTTATTAATGCGAATCGAGCTTTTCAATCTCTTTAAATCAGTAAGCTAATTTACATGATTCTTTCTTATTAAAATCGTACTCTACATTGTTGTTTTTTTCTTTCGTTAAAATGTAGCGTTATACATTTATTCCAGTGAGGACTTTACATATATTAAAAATGAATTTACTTGATCATTGTAATAAAATGTAATATACGCTACTTTTACCAAATCCATAAATATGGTTAATTTCATAAAATTATGTAAAGGAAGCACTAGCTCAAAATAATCACACAGGATGTAGCTGAAATGAAAACCTAATATTCATCTTAAGAAAAAAAGAGAGAAAATAAAGCTTTTACTTATATTATTAAACTCTCATTAACAAAACCGAAAACAGTACCTTTCGCTAGTTAGAGAATTAAAATACGTTGAACCCATATTCCATTCAGATATCCAATCAGCATACATGTGTACACGCGCATATATTATATCTTATACATTCACAACAGCTCATCTCATGTACAATGTGGTGATCGCAGTATTTTTATAAATATATACATATACATATATATGCTGTACGTATATATCTCCATAAAAGCCTCACGTGATACAAGGTAAGGGTAATAAGGACTTTGCTTATACCTCACAATAGCCCTAGTAAATGAATCGTCCCGTTATATTCCATATGTCGTAATTGAAAAGACGCGCGCGCGTGCTCACCAATCTCGGTGATTTTATTTTCTTTTTTACAAGTCACCGTTACCCGCGCCTCAGCTACCGAGACATACGATAACGTGGTCGACCTCGGCCGTCGCACTTTTTCCCAGAAAAATCTTTTCTCTCTCTCTCTCTCTCTCTCTCTTTCTCTTTTTACCTTCGAATAAGAGATTGGTATATAATATGAGGAGTTCTGTGTGTATGTGTGTGCTGTGCGTATTCGCATATTACAGGTGCATAAAGGTCTGATGTAGCGGATAAAACGCGCGTACGTTATGCAACTAGTAAGATTCTGTCTATATGTTATAATCTTGTATGTTAGAGAAGGTATGGATTTTGCTCAAAGGTGAATTGTTGATTTGATGCGGCGCATTCTATAGAAAGTGCCTTGAGAACGACGTGTGGGATCGATGCGTTAATCGCGGGTGTGGGCTTTTATTATTATTAAGTTAAAAAAAGGATTTTTCGTCAATAAAATAACTTGCTAACACGTTTAATAAATTTTATTGTAAATTATGAAATGTCTTGGTGATTCTATCTTTACAAATATCATAAGTATTTATAATATTTAAAAAATTTTTATCTTAGTAACTGCAATTAAAATAAATTTTCTCGAAATTCTTTATTAAAATATTTTTATCAAAAGTTTGAAAATAAATTTCAAACTGAAATATAATTTGTTTTAATTAATTTTAAAACAAACAACATATTTATTATCAGATATTAATATCTCTGAAATTTAAAAATTATGTAAAGCTAGAAAAAATTTCTTTCGCTATCTTCGTTCAATTCAATAGACGATTGTAAAATATATTCTCATAAGCACGTATTAGATGATATGTTAATAAATAATGATTAGATGTAATGAAACACTTCTCTCCATCGCAAAAGAAATAAATATGTATACTTTATCTGATTAATTTTTCTCATCTGAAACATTATATAAATTACATAATATTGCTTCATTATGTCAGAATTTTTTATACATCAAATCATTGTCGTATTATAGCTTTCAAATTCTTTCCTTCGTATTCCAAATTAGGTGCGAAGATATTTAAATTTTTTTTTTAATGTCTTGTTATTGTCAAATTTGAGTTATAGTATAAAGGCAAACTTTATGTTTATATTATTTTAAATACCAAGGGGAACTGAGAATTAATAAGATTAAAAAGTATATCCATATAATTTTGACACATGATCTCTCTAGTTATTGGTATTTAAAATTTCTACATTAGTTTTGATCGAATCAAAATTATCATAACGTGATATTCATTGACATTTTATTATTCAACTATACGGTGATAAAAAAGTGATATTGCTCGTTAAAAAATAAAATAAAGCATAGCAATTTTGAGATTCGGTTGTAAAAACAACAGATTATATACCCTCTTATTATATCAGACAACTTAACTGTTAAGAATATAATATGGTTTAAAGAGAATATTTAAAATATATACCGAGGGCTATAAGGATGATCCTTTTAAAAAGCTATACGTCCATTTTTAAAGCATCTTATAACCAGACACTTAAAAAAGCTCGGCAATATTCATTTGTTCAAAAACACAGGAATAACTTCTTTACCTTTTGAAAACGACAGCTTTTAAAAATCGAAAGGAATGTATTACCCCGTGCATATTGTAGCGTTGGTCAACTGCAATAAGAATAAAAGAATAACTTTTATCGTCATAAATGAAAAGTCAGCGTAAAAACAGTGACATTAAAGAACCATAAAATTCTTTATATTTTTTCTTCTCTCAAGCTAAATAAAAACGAGTTTCGCTTTGTCCAACCAATTAAAGGGCTAACCATGGCCGCATATTTTCAAAGGGTTTATATTATAACAGCACCGTTATGCAATATATATTCTTCGTATACTCGTACGGCGATTGTTATTTTCTCTCGTCTCGATTCTTTCTTCCATTCTTTATTTCTTTCTTTCTTCGTTTTTTTTTTGCAATCGGACACGCAGAGAAGAGAATTTAAACCCACTCATACGTGAATGCATATACACAACGCACTTTCGAGGTGAAGGTCGTCACCGTTCTCGTATAGAGACGTATTTTTTCTTTTATTTTTATAGGAATGTTGTGCGCGATGTATTTTCTGTGCGCGTAAATTTTCATTGATATGATAATTTTGTACAGAGGACTGATTGATTATACTCATAACGGATGTGATTTTTAAAAAGAGTTTATATGTTCTTTGTTTTGATTGTAAAAAATGTAAGTCAGGTAAAATTGATTGCAACATGATATATGCATTAAATTGGTTTTGATTGATGGACTCGATCATATTCAATGAAATTGTTAAAAAGAATTACTTATATTTACCAATTTTCTATTTAATTATTACTAAATGTCACTAATATAATAAAATGTGAGGAATTCACTATATTGATCTTAAAATAATCAACAAACTTCGTCCTAAATGTATAAAATATTACTTTAGTAAAAGCATATATTACTAAATCTTTAAATTTAATCTAGATAACTCTTCAAAAAAACGGATGCACGTTTCTTCTTGCTGATTTTGGAAACAATACAAGAAAAAAACTTTCAAAAATAAAATTTATTATTTCATTGAAATTTTTGGCTGTTTGTAAAGTAGCCAACAAAAAATGTATTTTTGTTAATTTATAAATATCAAAATAGAAAAAAAATCATAACCACTATAACGGGATTTCCTCTTACGTAGTAACGAAATAGAATTATCTGTACAATTTATAAATCCTGAAATTGAAATTTACCAAGTAACGTTGTAATTCAAAAAAACTACAGAAAGAGAAATCCTCCCAACAATTTTCAATTCCATCTTCGAACACTTCTAAGCACAAGATACAAGATCTAACAATTTGATAACAAGAAAACTTTAAAGTTAAAAGAAGCTCCTTCATATATAAGAAGTACACCTTAAGGAGACAAAAAACGAGCGCGAGAAGAGAGAACAATAATACATCGTAACAACAATAATAAGGGGAAGAAGAAGAAAAAAGAAAAAAAAAACGGTCCGGTGCACACGTTACCGTCGAAGCGCGAAGAACGAACCTCTCGCCCGCTCTCGACCTACTTGTGCGCCTTTTAACTATCTTGTACACTCTTACGTTAAATCATTTTTGCTACTTGCAGTCTTGTTGCTAAGTGAAATATTTTTAATCATAAAATAAGTTATCAGTTTATTGTTTTGGATAATGTCAATTGTAAAATTTGAATTTTAAAAGCTTAAACTAATATGGAGTTGTTTGCGGTTTTACAAATTTGTTCACGTTTTAGTGAAAGGATATTTAGATGTTGTTCAGACTAATTATATTGCGATTTTTATAATTCTTTTCGATGTTATACAATCTTATGCAAAAAAATTTACAGTACACTCGACAGTGTCATATATATTCTTTAGATTTTGAATTATATATAACAGAAAATAAAGAGAGTTCGTCAGTGGCTCAGTCGGTAAAGCGATGGATTCATAATCTCGAGGATCATAGTTCGAATCCCGCTCTCGGCTAATTTATATAAGCACCACTGTACGTTATATGTGCTTTTTTCACTGACGACCTTCGTCGCCAATTAGCATCGTAATGATAGCATAAATGCAGCGACGTTAAATAAAATAAAAAAAAATTATTATCATCATTGAGACGTTTTTTGTATAACTTAAACTTTTGTAGCCATAAATCGCTAGAAAAATTTTTATATTTATTAAACAGATTATTCTGTTCTTTACCAAATTCAGATATATAACTTTGTTCTCCTTCAAGTATGGCATCTTTCTCCGCTTTATTATATTAAAGCTTTTACAATGTCTAATTAAAATAAATAAAAAATATTAGCGAAATAAAATAGTGCGAAATTTTAATTTCTCTCGCATAAAAGAGCATTTGTGATGCCATTAAAAAAAATCGTTAATGTCAAACACAAAGAATATGTTAACACCTTATGTACTTTTTAAAATGTAATATCAATTCTAATATGATGTTGATAGTAATAAATACTAGTTAGATGTGAAAAAAAAATTGATCATTAGAAAAGACTGAAACGCTTCGTTATATGATCTAAATATTGGTTGAAGCAATCAAGTAATTAGTTCTAGAAAGTAAAGACTTAGCAAATAAAGCTAATTATTTTCTTTCTTTGAACTAATTTGTGAGTAAAAATCTCTCACATCCTAGAGTTTAAAAAGTCCAAGTGCGTGATTTAGTTAAAATCATAAAAAGTTCAATGTACGAAATTTTTTTTTTCACTTCCTGTCCAACTAATTTTTAATTGTTTAATAATATCCAAATAAAAATTTTTATTACGAAGAAAAAATTAAGTACGATTCAATTAAGTGTTATATATTTTCCGGATTACTTATCTTAAAATGACAAGTTTATTGATTTTTCAAATAAAAAGTTTATTTTAACGGGAAATAGGATTTCAAGCAAATCAATGCTTTTGCACAATCGAATTGCTTGTTTCTATTTGAGGTTTTTTTTTCGTCCGCCCACGTTTATAGTTCCGCCTAGTAAGTGCTTGAGCTGGATTGTCGAAATTTTTGTGATTCGTCGTAAAATATAAATGATTGTGTAAGGATTTGATGTGCTTCGATCGTTAGAAATCATTCACCTTTTTTTGAAATAGAGAAATTTCAGCTCGTTCAATTAAACGAAATACGTAATCAAAATAGCTTTTCCATTAAATAATGTTAATCTTATCGTTATAATACGATAAAATTACGAGTAAATGAAAAAAAGTAGTTTTTATAAATTTCCTTATAAATATTTGAAAATTCAATTGTGTTTAATATTATATAAGTTTATTTTCACTTCAATATTAAATATAAAACTTAACATTACAGTTTTTTTTTGTTATCTTCAACTTTTTGAGATGAAAACATTTTTTTAAATCTAATAATATCTGAATTTCATTTTTTGTTATACATCTCAAGAAATTATTCTGTATTGCTAACTTTAACTTAAATTCAGTACATTTAAGCTCTTAAAAACATTAAAAAGTTTTCTTTAACCTTAAAAATTCTTCCATGCGCTACAATCAAAATGATCGCGCTATAGGTTATTTTTATTTCACATTCTTCTGCATGAGCATAATGCTCGAATGTACAGGAAATACGATGTAGATGCGCTTTACTTTTTCGCTATATATAATAATCTAGATTGCTTGTACCACAGCCGTAACGGTTGCGTACGCACATATACGCACACACGCACACACTTGAAATGGAAACGAGACATATAAGTATAAGCCTTTGTGTACCCAGAATGTTGCTTGTCGTCGCGGTTTTTGAGGTGTTTTATATATACACATAAACTTTATACGTGTACGTGCGTATATACGAAGAAACCTCCGCGGTATTAATATATAGTTTTGCGGCGTTGCGTGCAAACAGTTATACGTGTGTATATATAAACGACATTTTCTTCAAGTATACATATTGAGTGTGTGAATAAGTTGCTTTAATAATCGGATGTAATGTAATAATGTTCTTATATATGTAATTCTAGAAAAATTTTCCTCTTATCGAGGAAAGGAAAACTAACTATTACGATATTGTATAATATTTTTAAAGGATCTTTTTTTTTCTCTTACGTTATTCTATAACAAAATAACGTTCTAAGAAACAGTTTAGAATGAAAGAGTCTTTAATCTATTAAGCTGATACAAAGCTTATAATTATAATGATTATTTTTCACTTAACCCATTGATGTAATATACAAAGTTAATAATAAAATTCTCACTGCTACATGACAAATTAATTAATGCTAACGTATAATCAACGTAGAAAATATTGATCTAGTATGCGTCTGGTATACAGGCACTTAGAGCCAATCAGCATGTTAAACTTATTAGAAATTTATAGTTACGTAATGATGCGTTTTGAGGTTTTATATATTGGATCATACATGCGGTTTGTATAGAGAGATGAACGCTTTATATGTTTACATATGTGAAATGCTATATAGTAGAAAACTTTGAGTCGAAGAGAGCGAAGGATATTCTCTCGCGGTTACGCAAAAATAGAAGTTTTTTTTACCTTTAAATTACTTTCACAAAGAACCGTACGATATAGAACGTAATTATGCTTTCAAATACGATAAAATAATTTTTTTATGCAAGATTTTCGTAATAATTATTATTTCTAAAGAGTCTCATATGTAAGGCTAATGTAATAAGTTTTTTGAGTTAATAAAAAAAATGATTTTGCTTAAAAAAATTAAAGTAAAATCGTCATTTCATTATTTGCATGAATAAAATAATCAATGTATGCAATTATAACGCGAAAATACTTTAATGAAAAAATAAATATAGTTATTACGCAACATCCGCCCACGACAAAAAAACATTTTCAAAAAATAACTTCCATTTGTATGACGCAACTGAAGCAGGCAATTCTCTATATTAAGAGAAGACATAAAATTTATCTTCCAAAAATGGTATCTCTCTCGTGCGCAAAAAGCATCAAAATCGGCTAAAGAGATTCGTAATGTGCGATGCACGCAAAGAACAAAAAAACAAAGTAATTCGCACGAGCGCAAAACGAAAATTAGCATCAAGTGGCTATTAATTAGAAGCATATCGCTCATTGTTATGGCTTGCACGTACACTTGTATTCAAAGGGTACCGATCATCTCTTTATACCGTGACTTTTTTTTTCTCACATTTCTTCGTGTATGAATGAAAAAAAATGTATCCATCTAATGTATGAGTATGTGTTTATATTTTTTATTTAAAAGGAGACAGGAAATTACATTGCACGCGAGAGAATATAGAGAAATTTACTCAAATACTTATTTTATTATCTTGAATCCGATATATATTGAACTTTAAGCTAAATAATGCGATCTAAAAATCATAAACTTAAACTATTCTATTTATAAAGATGATTTCTTAAATTTTAGATTCGTTTATAGTTAAATAAAATAATTTTTAATTATAGAATCTTACTCCAAATGATTTCAGACAATATATGAAAAAAAATTTATTCAAAATAAAATAAGGGACAAAAATACGTCTATTAATTCCAAAGAATTTAATGTTAATTATATTAATAGATAAAAATTATAGTTTTATTTTTTTCTCTGGTTACTTGAAAGTTTTTTCATGAATTTTGGCAAATTAAAATATTATAAACATTGTTCCTATTATGTCTACTTTTTTGTCTTATATTCAATAAACTCGAAATAAAAGTTAATAAAAAATGATAAAATCTTAATAATAAATGATAAAATCGTAAGTTACACTTCATTTATAGATGTAGAGATTAAAATCATTCGGCAAATTCAGAATACATTTTAAATTTCAATTTTATATAAATAACAAAACAAAATTATTAATATTTTTAAAATAATTTAAATATTTATTTTCCATTTATATTACAATTTTTTTTTTCAATTTTTAATTTAATTATATTTAACCCTTTCTGATCCGGTGTTCATTGAAATAGACATTGATGTTTTTTTTTAAATTGTGCAAAAATGACTTTAAATTTTTTAAAATAAAATGGATTAGATTGAAGTGGGCTATTTCCGATCTCAAACTTGGGGCCTAAGTCTTTATATTCCTCATAGAAACTGAGAAATATATGAAAAAAAATAAATCGCGAAAATTGCTTAATAAATGAATATTTATTATCCTAAAAAGATTATTAGAATATTTTATGATAAAATAAAAATTCAGGTCTGAAAGGGTTAATATAATTTTTATTTAATTTAATATAATTATATTCATATAATATAATAACCAATTTTTAATAATAAATTTTTTTTTTCAGGTTAGTAGCAGACTTTTTTTTATGTTTCAATAAATCCAGTACATTTATACGTGAGTATTAAAAAAAGAGAAACAATGAATATTTGATATCGTAATCTAAAAAAAAACTCAGTGAAAATGTGTAAATATTTGTTTGAAAAAAAATCTAAATTATCAAAAACTTACTTGTCAAGTATACAAAAATCGCCACTACATATATGGACTAGTTGAAATGGAATGTACGTGTGAAAGCGCGAATCACGGAAGTTGGCCGGATGCGCTGCCAAGCAGTAACGCATCGTGGAGTCATTAAATTATTGTCTTTTTTTATTTTAACTTTTTTTTTCAACTCGTGCCAACTTCCTATAACTCCTATTTACGCATGCGCTAACTGCAATTTTCGTGACCACCTGCGATGAGTGAGCGTACATGTCATAACTCGATGAGAAGAATTGAAAACCCGGAAAATAATATGACATAAAACGTTTTGTTTGTAATTTGTAACTTTCTAAAATTAAAAAAATGTTGATGGAAAACTTGACATTCATTAAATAATATAATACATTAAATAAATTTCCTTTTATATATATATTAATTAATTAATTAATTTAAACTTATTTTGTAATCACTTAAGAGCGAGTATACTGAATTTAACTTTTTTGCACTTTTTATCCGATTCTATCGAGCAATAAAAAGTCAAAGATATAAATAGTCAAGATTTCAATTTAAATTCAAACATTTTTTTTAAACACAACTATAAATTCATTTATTGCATCTAATTTTCGATTTATCTCATTGAAGCAAATTACAATTTCTGCGCATAATTACACTCTCTCCTCGCAAAGTTCAATCGAAAGCGATATTTATATATATGTGTGTATATTCTTTCTCACACGTAAAGTAAATTTGCAATTTTCACTTTGCACAACTAATACAGGTTCTTTTTTTCCGATATACACAATCGGTCTTCATAAATTTCTTGTCCGCGAATTTTTGCGTCTTAAGACCCACCTTTCTTATACACATTTTCATAAAATATAATATCAGTCCTGCATTATATTATGTGAAAAACTATATATAAGTATGCATATAATGTCAGAGCAAAAGCGAATTGTAATGTACAGTAATATTAACTCGTGTACATTGGAATTAAAGAAAAATTCCTTAAAGCATTGCATAATCATTTAATGGCGTTTCTACGTATGTGTGTGTATATATGCTGCTTGCTTAAGGTACGAGGCACGTGAAGTTGTATTTATAAGTCTAACGGCGCCCGATTTTCTACATTATAATTTCAATTATAAAGTAGGCGTTTCAATATAAGCGTGCGAGCTTAAGCGTGTGTATCATTATGACTTTTGCTTATATATATATATATATATATATATATATATATATTAATTCATAAGAGACTGAGGATATATAAAATGATCGATTATGCAGTTTGAACGACGAACGACCTTACTAGGGATTGGCACTGTGTCTTTGTTATGCGATGGTGACCTCGTGCGTCTTATTGAGGATATTTATCTGAGTCTTGTCTTGTTAAGCGTCTTTTAGATTTTATTTTTTTCATTTGCTGTTAATGAATAAAAGGGTGTGGATTTTTCTTTCCTTTATTTTTTTATAGGAATTTATTTTTAATTAGATGATAGATTGATCAAACTTTGACCTCCTTTTTTGTATTAATTAAAGAATTTGAACATTTTATAGTTTGTAGTATTAAGAAAAAAAATTCGCATTTTTGATTAAGTAATAAAAATAGTTTATTAATACTCGAAACAAGTAATTGACTTTAATAAATGAACTTAATAGTGCAAGAAGAAAAATAGAGTGGAAAATCTGTTGCAACATTTTCGCAACCTGATTTTTCTTCGTGAATGATATCTTTCAATTTAAAGAATTTGTTTTAATCTTTCTTTTTTATTAATAGCGTACGCCTTTACATCAATATTTTTTTTAATATCTTTGATACTCGATTTTTAAAAATTGTAAGATAAAAAAAAGGGAGAATATTGTAATTAATGATTTTTACGTAAAAATTATCTCGTGCAACATATAATTTATTAAATCATTAATCATATTTATATTACACCTGCATACTCAATATTCATAGTAATCTTATCACTTCGGAAAATCTCCATGAAATCTATTGCGATATAAAGTAATCTGCGTAATCGAAAAAAATTCGATCATTAAAAGAATATATAATTTATATAGCACTATAAAAATCCATGTTAAAAACAAAACGCCGCAGAAATACATCGAATCGAATATTTATGACTCTATTAAAAATTTTCTTTCTCGCTGAGTTATTTTTCACAAATCGTATTCTTACTTTTTTAAAGAATTTTGTTTGTTTAAATTCATCATTATTTATGAAAACAAAAAAATCAAATTTTCAACGTTGCAAAAAAATTTTTTTCTGATGAAATAAGTGTAGTTTAATTTAACTTTTGAATTTTGTAACCACTATTTGTCTATTGAGATGATAATTTATTTAAACAAACAAATTTATTATTCGAAGAACTTATTTGCTTAATTTTCTATCAATTTAATTTACAATGGTATACGCATAATCGAGCATTCTTCCATTTTCGTATGTTAAAAATTTGGCAAAAATTTTCTCAGCTACGCATATACGCATAAAAGCAGACTTCTCTTATACATTGAGACATACGCTATATCCATCTATGGAAGCATGAGAGAGCAAGGTTCGTAGTTAACACGATGCTTTTTCGCGCGCCAAAGAAAAACTTTCCCGAGTCCCGATTCTCACGACCCGCTCCCTCCTCCTCCCTTCATTCGATGAGTATTGCTTATATACGTATATACTTTTAACCAAAGAGAATGGATCAACAATGAAACTAAGCACGTGCGCAATCCTCGCTTCTATATATACACATATATAAATGTACGCTTAAAAAGAATGCAAATCCATCTGTGTATGTATATGTGTGTACATGAAAATCTGTTTTACGGGAGGAGCCGCGCCTTACGTACCGAGTCTGCCGATTCTATATATGTATATACATTTTCGTTGTGAATTACGTGTTGCCTTTTTTAAAATGTCAATGAGAAAAGAGATTGTCCTAGTGGATTGCGTGTTACATGTATTGTAAATTTTTTTTCCTATCTCTGGTCTGTTTAATCATTTTAAGTTTGGACTACTGGTGTTCGTTTATTTTTATTTTTTTTTTTAATTTAAATTTATTTTTTCTAATGCTAATATAAAAAATATTGATTGTATATAGGTGTGTAATTAAGTTTCTTAATGTTTATGGAAATCGCAAACTTTTGCAATGTGCAAATAGCGCTTTTTATGTAACAGAATAAAATTTTTTTCAACAAACAAATTATCTTTTTCAAATGAAAATTCCAGCTTATAAAAGTTGTATAATTTTTTTAATTGAATTAACAATAAAATTGCGCTGCACTCTTTATTTATCAGTTCTTTTTTTTTTATACAACATCGTGGAAGTAAGGCGAATGGTATTTCTTTATTCATTTGTTTAAGTTAGTTTCACCTTTCGACGCTTGTAAAAAGATATTTTGCAACGTCCGCATGTATATTTTTCGACGTAAAAATTGTAGAAAGGATGAGGAAGAGCTGCGGCTGCATTGCAGTAAACGGCTAACGGAAAAAGAACGAATCAAATGGCTTTTTCCTGCCAATGTAATATAGACGGGAGATAGTTAAAGTACGATAAAAATATACTTTAAATAAAAAATTTTAAGACTGTGCTGTATTTATTTAGAGAAAAAAAGATTTCCTTTATATATTACTTTTTATTTTGTACACCCATTTTTTCAGTTTTATTCAACAAATAATTTAAATATTAATTAATCTATATTTAACGATATTTGAAAAACTTTAAAATATTTTATTTTTTTAAATATACTAGATCAATATTTTATATTTTCTAAAATACTTTGTAAAATAAATTTGGTTTTAATCAAATCAACAATCTAATTATAATTAATCAATTACAAAAAATTCATCTTTAGCCTTTCACTTTTTATTGATATTTTGCTGATGCAATGAAGAAAAAGAAAAAATTTAAAATACCATATGAAACATGATGCTAAAATACATATAAAATTGAGGCATGAATTTTTAAAATCATTAAAAATAAAAAAGAATAAAATAAAAAAATAATCTGAAAAACTGGCACTTAACATTTATTCGACGTGACCTAGCGCACGTGTGCGCAGCTGCAGCTTATATGTCCACTTTCTTTAACCTTTGAGGTTTTATATGTTTCTTTTGGTATATCATGCAAGGTCATGCGCATAAATTTTCCTTCTAACATAAGCTTTATATGGTTAGGTCATTAAAAGCGTCTTACACGTTAAACTAGAGCAACAAAGCTTAAAGTATCCAAAAAAGGGTTGCTCTTTTTTAATGACGGTAATGTATGAAAAACTTGATGCTTTATATGTATACGTATATATAACGCATAAAAGTGAGCTTTAGTTTATGACTTGACCATAAATATTCGACATGTCGAAATTACGCTTCTTGGGGATGTGACGCGCGTGACTCGTGCGAGATTATGAGCTGCAAGAAGTGACAGCACTAATACCAGCATTTTAACTGCCTCACAGCTTTACAAACCCGTCGAATGGTTAATTGTTTTGTACATTCAATAAGATCTTTTTACTTCGGATGCCAAATTTTATTAGCAACAAAATAGATTTTTAAAATCTCATATTTTTAGCATATTTTATTATAATGAAAGAATTGCTTTTTTTATCATAGAAAAATTTATTTGAAAAAGTTACACGATTGCTTAATTCGATAGTAGTTTCACTCGTTATATGCGGAGAAAAATTCTTCCGTGAAAAATTACTATAATTTAATAATAATTACAGGACACTTTCGTTTTTCGTAAAAAAAAGTTACTTTTATAAATATAGTAATTTTATGTTTATGATAAAAGTACGCGCGCACACTACATTTATAATAATAATTTTTGTGTAAGATCGAGTATGTCTCAAACTTGAAATGGTTCTTGCTTTTCCCATGGAGTTTCTGTTTGAAAAAAATGTTCCTTTAAGTTATTAGATAATTTTTAATTTGAGAAACTCCAATTCCATGGAAACTTAAAAATTATATTAAAATTACTTTATTGCTTTTTAATATTTCTAAAATTGAGAAAATGTTAAAGCCTACTCGTAGTAATAAGTGGTGTCAAACAAACAAAATTTAAAAATTACTTTTATTTGTCAGAAACTTTCATAAAGAAATTTAATGATTTTAAAAACTAATTATTAAAAATACATTAATTTTTCTATTAAAAATAATCAATTGAATATTCTTACAACTTCGAGAAAATGGAATATTAGACTGAAAAGATACGTAATTTCTCATGATTTCAGGTAAAAAATCTAAAAGATCTAAATCCTTGTGATTTTTCTCGTTCGATAAAACAAGACAGCTCGTTTCCCTGTCAAACATATTTAAAAAAGAAAATTGTCATTTTTAAAAATCGCACCTACGATCTCAAACAAAATAACAAGTCATCAAGGCTCCTTTTAAAATGACATCTGTCTTTCAAGATTTAAAGTACATCCCAAAATGTATGGCGAAACAATAAAAAAGGGCTAAGAGAAAAGAAAAGAAAGAAAGAGAGAGAGAGAGAGAGAGAACGGTTTTATATATTAGTTACAATGTGTGGCCTTGCCACGCCTCCGCGATTCTGGCTTTGCGCTCTATCGGAGTGTCACGACGCACTGGGTAAACTGATACCCTCTCTTGGTTAACTTTAAAACACGACTTTCGCGCGAGTAAAACACGTGTAAGGCGGGTATACGGATTACATTAAGAAAAATTATTCTCGTGTCCCTGCTAAAACTCGATGCAGTGACGCTTCAAGTATACAGCATATAACGTGACGTTGAATTTTTAAGCGAAAAAAATATTTAAAGCTGCAAATTTTATTTTCTTCCTTTTTTTTCTTTCGAATAAAAGCTTGTACATAAACAACTGATATTAAATCGAAATAGGCTCATTTGAATTTCTATATTTTCATTTGATATTTACATGTGATACAATGATATTAAAAAATAAATAAAACTATCTTTCATAAACAAAAAGATTTTAAAGCAATGACAAAGATTGCTTTCTTCATTCTGCGCAATAGCGCAGCTGTATGATTCTAAAATCAAGTGAATTAAAGAGATTAAAATTAAAATAACACAAAAGAAAAGATAAAGAGAAAATAAAAAAAGAATTGAACTCAAGAGGACAGAGAGCAAGATCGCGCATAAAGTAAACTTACGCGTGGGACACAACAGTCCTATGGCTTATAAAGTTGCGCCTTATAGACGCCTACGCATGCAAGCGAGAAAGATCACAGTCAACGATTACATTCGTTTTTTTTCTTTCACTTTTTTCATATTATTTATTTCTTTATTTCTGCAATGACGTTCTGTCTCGTTAGAAACAGAGAAAGGAGTCATGGCGCCTTTGCTACAAATTTTTTTTACACGCGTGGAAACTTGGAACGTATAATTTGATTTATTTCATTTTTATAAATAATTAAATTTTTTCAAAATTTTATTAAAATTTACAAGCATTATTTAATAACAGAAATGATTATGTATTTACGTAATAAGTAAAAGCGAATACTTTAATTAAGATTTTATAAATAATATTGTGTAAATTTGCACATTGTTTTTATTAAAAAAAAATTTTATATTAATACTTTGTAATGATAAGAAAAATAGTTTAAAAAATTGTTATATGAAAATATTTTGAGATTAAAATATACTATTTTTTTAAAATTTCTGTTACGTTTACACATATATGTAAGGTCTTCATAAATTAACTACTTAAATGAATTTGATTTACGATGGCTTAATTTTTTTTATTTTCACGAGAAAACAGCGATTGAATCATAAATTTTTGGTTTAGATTTTATGTCTTCATAATTTTGATTTCGTAAGTTTTAAAATTTATTTTTTTAGACCTTTTTTCGTTTAAATATTATTTTTATGAAATATGTGCAAATGTTTTATATTTAACAGAATTATTATTCATGGCTAACTTTCTTATGATCATTCAAAGTAAATTAATGTTTTATAGCTTAATTTTTTTTAAATAATTAATATTTTTTCCTTTTATGTGTAAACTATGTAGAATAATTTAATGAAATATTAATTGATTATTAAGTGTAATGATTAAGTATAAGTGCCTCATTTTACTAATCCTCGAGTATTTATCTACAGTACTTTTAAAAAATCATAATTATTGAAAAACTTAATTTTTTTTCTTGTTTAAAAAAATTTGTGTTTTTAATAAAAAATTTTTTTTTTATAAAAAACTCAATATAAATATTAAATTTTCACTTAAAGAAACTTATGATTTATTATACATATATTCGCTTTTAATAATCATATTTCTATAATTATAACTTTGTAGAAAATAAGTGCTTTTAAGCTGTTTCTTAAGTAAATTACAGAAAGTAAGGCCATTACAATTCTGTTAGCGTTCGTTAACTCTATTATTCATTCTTATTATTTTTAAAAATCGAGAAAATTAACCATACCTTTGACTTAACTTTTTTTTTTAAAGTCATCAAGAAAATCTATGTAACAATGATTCTTTAATAGCGGAGGTGCTAAGCCCTGAAAATAATGATGAATCAACAACAAACAGTCATCGTTATGCTCGTTAACTTTAGATTAGCGGCATTTTGTAAGTAAGACGCTCTTTTTTCGGTAAGCATCAGAGGCCAACCTTTTTAAATGAAGCTAAGTAGAAAATAGCAAGATAAAAGAGGAAGAGGCCTGATTAGATGATGTTTACCATTTTACAAAAATTTCATAATTACTTTTATTTATAATTCTGATTAAAAGAATTTCAAAAATTCGTATGCTAAAAGTAGAAAATTTTAAAAATAAATAAACGTTTGTTTAATTTCTCACAAAAAAAATTTCAACTTTTTTCCTTCAGCACAATGGAAAGAAAATTATAATCTCAAAATATATAGTCATAAAGAAAAAAAATTGAAAGAACAAAGTATGCTAGAAAAAAAGAGAGCTTAATCTAAATCTCGATTAAGAGAGCACTGATTGAAATGATGCTAGTATGTAAATTAAGAAGAGCGCTTAAAGAGAAAGTTGTCATTAACATCCTTTTCATCACGGAAGTATATATGCCGAGCAAATATGTAAGCAAGACAAGCTCAACAGATTGACGCTCCTGCGCGTTTAATACGTTTTGAAGCTTGATCGATCTATAGAGCCCAAAGCAAATATGGCCAAAGCTCTCTCGGCTATCTTTTTTCTTTTATATATATATGTGCTAGAAAAGTGCCAGGTGTAAAGAGGCTGGCGCCCTTTTTGGCGATACTCCATGAGAATTTTAGATAGAAGCCTTGACGTGCGCGTCTACTGCATTCCTTCAAAGACAAGTTAAAGGGTTACATCACGTACTCCGTATACACATACACGCGTTTAAACGTGCGTGTAGGTGCGCGCGCGGCTATGACCTCTGATCTTAATTTCAAAATTCCGTTGCGCATCGTAATCACTTAAAATAGCTTCTTTCTATTTTATAATGTTTTATTGGTTTATTTTTGGGATTTCATAGTTTTATAAGGTTCGCAGAGTTTTCCAATGGCCATCGTCTATTATTATTTGTTTTTCTTTTATTTTTTTATTTTGCTTTGTCGCAACAAAGTTTTATTCGCGTATCGAATCGTTATTGCCGTATACAATAAAATTCAATACGTTTGTTAAAGCTCTATTGTTAACCCGATACAATCATAATTATGATCTATATATATCATTTTTTATAAATATTTTCCTACAAACAGTCAATCAGTTAATATGATCTCAGGAAAAGATAAATAATAACCTTCGCATTACGTCAACGTTAGAAGAAAAAAACGACATACAAAGCTATAGAAAATGAAAAATAAAATAAACGATTGAATCACTGGCAAAAGGACACGATTAATCATTTGGAATAAAAAAATCAATAAAAATAAAATCAAACCAAATGAAAGAAGCCAGTATGAAATGATTTTATTTTTGTGGCACGAATTTTGTGGCATCAATAGAAAACTGCGAATAACTTCCGCAATAATCTTTAAATCGTTTAATCGTCTCTGTTCGAATGGTGTTGCCGTGTTAATTAAATTACATAAATCTAGCTCAGAGAAAATTTTCATTTGCAATTACTTAGATTAAGTGTCTACCTGTATATATAATAATAGCACGTAACTTCGCATTAAGTAAAAGCTTTAGTTAAAATCGTGATAATCGACACGAACGCTCAAAACACTTATTGTTCATACTGTTATTTCATTTCGTGCACGTATGCGTTTTATGTCATTGAAAATGCAATACTATTACGATCGTGATACGGTCTCTCTACTTTCCACCGATGATATTATTAAATTGAAAAAAAAATCTAAATTCTGGTTATGATGTTTTTATTGATTATTTACCAATCAATATAGAAGTTGAGGAAAAATCTTTAAAAATTTCTTCCTGAAACTCGGATAACAAAGTAAAAATTCATAAGGAAGCGAAAAATAAAAATCAGACAACGTTTATATTTAAAAAAAAGCATATAACGCACAAAACAAGAGCTTGTGATTTATATCTATAGCTCTTTTTTCCTTAGGCTCCGTATTTTTCATTTTTTTTCCTTCTTCATCTTCTCTTTTGCAAAACGTTAAACGTAGAAAAAGAAAGAAAAAAAGTAAAATAAAAAAAGAGTTGCGTACAACTTGACTATCCGTTGGCTGGCTACTATATGCAGTTGAAGATACACGCGTATATACAATGTACAACATGCACCTTTGGTTTCTGTAGTACGATTATACGCGCAACTGCCAACCACGCCTCGATATCTTTCTTTCTCTCCTTCTGTGTTTCCTCGTTCCATCGAAGACTTTTTAACGGCCTCCCCTACCTTCCTCTCTTCTCTCTTACAACGATGCAAGTGCTATATGCATCCTTCTCTCTTCAATGCTTTCTTTTACCTTTAGGACTTTCGCTTTTCTTCGTTTACTATATACACGTTGCTCAAAGTGGATGCAGCTGCAGTTTGTTGTTTCGCGTATATGCAGTTGCAAGAAAAAAGGCGAAAAAATTTTTCTGCACATGCGGATATTGCGATGAATGTAAAAAAAAATATTTAGACTAAAAATAGAATTTGGAATTGTTAAAACATTTGTAGGGAGGAATACAGATATCGAAATGAAATTACATGAAAATTCAAAGAAAAAAGAACATTGTACGATCAAATCATAATATTTGCAAAATTATGCATATTGAAAAAGTTGCAATCAACATTTGTAATCTTTTCACACTTTACGAGTAAAATACAAATGAAAAGAAATAAAAATAATAATTCTTTTATTATATGAAATTTCAATTTTTTACAAGCTAGCTATAAATAAAATTGTGATTTAGTTATTTCTAATCTACATTGCTTGTGACAAAATATTTTGATAATTTTTGTCCTCTTCCATGTATTATGAACTTTTGATCGTTTACGTCGACTTGTATTTTTTATTTCTACTAAACGCTTTTTCTTCATAACGTTTTTCGCGAGCTTCTATACGTTGCTCCTCTTGCTCTTCTTCTTTCATATATGCACTTGTATAATATTTTTACTTGCAGAAAATAAAGAAAAATTCCTACACGTCTTTGTAAGTTAACGACCTTTTCAAATTCAGCTTGCGTCTTTTACAACTTCAGAAAGAGAGCCAAGAAAGAGAAAAATATCTATATATACATAAAAGAAAGAGCATCAGCTTTTAGGTATTTCAAGCATATAGGAAACGAGCGAATTCCATTCAATGACGCAACCTTAAAATGCATCCTTCTTTTTTATACTTGTAATACATTTTTCACTGTAATTTACAATTAATTGAATTTCTACGGTCTTCATGTATTTAACAATAGCTTATGTGTCACCAAAACTTAAAAGCATTGGTAACCCAGTGCTTATAAAATGTTCTTTTAAATTACTTTCTATGACTAACCTTCTTTTTTTTGTTATCATAATGAAATCTTTTGATCAAACGCACGATTAATTCAAGTGATTCTATACCCAGCTCAACAGTAATAGACATTTTTATTAACTTGAAAATTGAACCAAAAATTATCATTTTTTTTCCTAAATTCATTTTTTCCCCTAAAGTAAGGAATAAAAAAGATTGTATAAAATGAAATAATTTTAATATTTCAGTATAACTGTCCGCATTATCTGGAAAAATTTGTAATAAATTCTATTTTTTTAATCTAGCCTGCTTTTTTAGCTTGATAAAGTAGTCTGAATTAAATTAAAAACAAAAAATTTTATGCAGCATGAGAACAAAGTCAATTTCTTTCTCGAGTAATTGCATTAATCCGATTTTTAAGAGGAGTGTACGACTTGATTCCCAAATTTTACGATAGACTTAAATTTAATTTATTACAATTAATTGTGTGAAAATATCACGGATAGTGTTAAAACAATGAAAACATTATATGCAATCATAAGAAAAAATATTTTTGAAAAGTATTTCAAGTTAAGGCGATATTATTGCTTGAGAAAGGGTTCTACTTTATCGGCTAATAAGCATGTAAATTAATAATTACAGTTAGAGCTGTAATTTTGGAATACGACATGCATTAGCTTTGTAGCATGACCTACAAAAATTGGAAATTAAAAAACGTTATCTTAACAGAAACCCAAAATTATTCGGAACTAATGAATGGATGATTTTTATGGGTTACACTACAGTTGATGTGTTTTTTTTTAAATTTTAGCTTTAATTATAATTATCAAGATAATAGCTGATAAGATAGAATTTTTCTATGCAGTTACATCTTTTTTAAATTGCATAATACTACATTATGAGCTTTATTGTCTCAGCTTTTTTCAACATTTTAATCCAATCAAAATTATTTGAAAAAATAAATTGAAAATTAACAAGGTCATAAAAGCATAAAATCTTGTAAATTTCTAAGATTAATCATACCTACATAAACTTTTGAATCTTCGAAACCTAATTTATAAAAGTCAAACAAAAAGAATCCAATTATGTACTTAACCCGAGTCGCAGCGAATAAAAATATAAAAAAAAATAAAATTTCACTTCCTGCCTATAATCCACACATTGTACACATGTTTAAAATACATAAACTTTCTTACGAAACTAAGAGCCTTGGTTCTTTTTTTTGTCTTCCAACTGTTACAGGTAATTACCAAACTTCAATTTCCCATAGTCGTGTATGTGTCCCCGTGAAAAGAAACTACTACTATCTATGCTCAGAGATCAAGCATTAATTACCAGCCAGCTAAAAGGCAGTACCGTTTTTCGGCAATAAAAGTTTCTTTCTCTCTCTCTTTCTCTCTATCCCCTTCTTTAGACGTCGTTCGTTTTTACTGCTCTATAAATACCCGTTTTTCGAAGCATGCCTTTTGCTTTACTGGAACGACACAACGAAGCGGTAAACTTAGACGACCTCGAGGGTGCTAAGGCAATTATTTTATTTATCCACAGGCGACGCTATTTCTTTTCTTTTTCTCTTTTTTTTCTTATTTTCTGCTGTTTTTTTTCTCTCTTTTTTCTTCTTTCATTAGAACTTGACCTGATTGCTTCGTTTGTAATGGGAATAAGGGTTAAAACTGTACCTCAAATGGCTTCTCTATAAACACTGTTTACTTTGTATTTTATCATATACTTTTACTCGAATTCAGTCAATGATTTTAGGTTAAGATTCAAGTTTTATAGAAACTTTTTTATCGTCATTTAGAAATTAGTTCAGCAAATCGAATCGATTTGTTAAATTTACGAGTTTAAATTGTGGTTTTTATTATGCTTTTAGCGTATAAATATAACGTTGTTGTGATCATTTTTTTTATACACTTGATCTAATAACTCACCTGCCGGTCTTAACCAGCCACAAAATGGGTTTTTGTTTTGAAAATATTTTTTTCTTTTATGACTGTTTTATTTTAGATTATCTTTTTATTGGGTATAAAGTTAATACGAAAAATCGTTATACTTTAAATAAGAATGCTATAAAATGGTTATAATACATTTTTAATGAAATTTTTTTAAAAAATAGCTAAAAGCATTTTCCTGTTTACTTGAAATTTCAAAATATTTTTGTAAATAACGCGGAAATGATTTTCTAATTTAATGTATCACATTCATTATAAGTTTTTAAACTAAACAATTAATGCCAAAAATTTATTTACGACAAACAGCTGATGAGAAATTTTAAACACTTAAATATTTTTTCTTTAAACATTTAAGTAATGAAAATATTTTTTTTTTAACAATTGAAAAGAAAAACAATATAAACGATACAATTTAGTGATATTAACGATTTGTTTGGAAAAATTCAACAAAAAAGAAATTGTAATGCAAAACAATAACGAGTTATCTTATGTTACACAAAATATTACTCAGAGCGAACATTATTTCCGTTACGTAAAAGGATATCTGTAATATCCTTGTATAAAAGCCATCTCAAGCTGTTACTCGCACTTTCCAATGTGCATTACGTTATTAAACAGAGGCTTTTCATCGATCGTTTAATATCCTAACACCAACACGTATGATTTGACCGCGGGACACATTTTATATCATATCGCATGCTGAGTCCATGTTAAAATTACGTAAAGATGTAGATCTTTTTTTATTTATTTTTTAATTTTGCATAAGTTGTACTTCTTTTCAACAGAAACTAAAATGTATGACGAGAGAAGGTTACATCGGTGCATTAATGTATATTATATATCCTAGGCCTGCGAACACTTTCACCATTTAACATGCTAGTTTTTGCTTCCTTTTTCTTTGCTTTTTTCCATGTATACTCATTGGTACATGAACACAAGCTGTCATCGCAATGGATTTTACAACTTTTTATACAGCTAATTATACATAGAATGCAAAAGATTTAATCATTGCGACGTTTTTTTTCATTTCCATATTTTATTTTTGTCTACATTACCTAGCACTGAGTTATGCATTTTTAAAATTATAATCTGTCTGTTGGAAAATCTCAGTGATATAGTTTGGTACATTTCATTTAATTTCGGTTATTCAACATAATTTAATTGTAAATTATAGAATTAATGTCAATATTGCTTTCGGATACTTTTAATTTTTAATTCAAGGACTTATCATAACATTGATATTGATTGACTTTTTGACATTGTTTTTCTTTTTAATTAAAGTAACATTCTTATTGATTCGAGAGACTAATTATAACAAAGGACAAGTTTTTTTTTCAAATAAATATAAAAAACTTAAATGCGAGGATGATTCAACATGAGTTTGTTTACTTCGTTTTATAGATCGATTTATTTTTGGTCCAAGGTGATTGAATTCTGCGCAGAATGGGAATCGTTATACAATATATTTTTTTTGCAAAACATTAATTTCATTATTTTTTTCAAATTATATAGAACAAATGAAATAAAGATTAAAAATTATATAATTACATGATAAGGGTTACATAAGAAAAGTTTATATATATTAAAATGTTTGAAAAATTTTCCACAATAAATTAAAAACTTTCGCAACTTGGTATTAATTAATGTTAAATTAATTTCAAAATCAATTGGCCTTTTCTCACTCATATTTAATCACGAAACGCATAATCATAAGCGATAAAATCTTGTGTTTATACTACCGTAGTTTTGTATATTCGAAGCACGTGCGTTAACACGTAACTTTAGCAGTAATAATAATTTCAAAGCCTCGAAGGCAAAAACAAAAAGAGGAGAAGAATAAAATTGTGAAAAATTCACGAAATTACAACTTATCAAAAGTATTCTTGCGCATTCTTTAGCCAAAATAATGTTGTCGAGCCGGTAAAAAATACCCTCTGGCATTTTAAAAAATCTTGTTTTCCTTTATTCTTTCGAAAAAATATTTTTTTTAAAGAGAAGTTACCTGATATCACTACGTCGGTGGTATGTTTTTAGTCGAGAGCGAAAATGTAAAGCTTGTGTTACCAAAGAACAAGTTTGACTTTCTGAACTCGGTGAACAAATATGTTGCTTTGTATATCAGATTTAACAAAGTAAGAATCTAAACTTATGAATGTGAAATAAAGTTGAATGACCAAAACGCTGATCTGATATGATTTTTACAGTTTGAAGAATTTGATTAATGTTGCGATGCATTTTCTTGCATAAATTATATTTACATATGATTTTGCTTTTAATGTTTATTAATGTCAGATTGCTATTGGTGGTAAATGTATTGAACAATCAAATATTTTAATTATAATAATAAATACAAAGTAAAAATAAGTAATTGCAATAAAAAGAATAAAAAGAACCATTTGAATGATAATATTGTGATTGAGATATATTGTCATTCTTAGTGATAGATTGTATAAACGAGTTTTATGCTTTGTTAAAAGAATTTTAAAAACTGTAATTTTAATCTTATTTGTCTATTTCTGTCTGATTTCAACAAAAGGAATTAAACGTTAAAAAAAAGATGCTTGATTTTTTCATTATAACCTAACAGAATGATTAAAATTATAAGCAGTCAAGTTTGCAGTTAGAAATAGGATATCACTTGTTAAAAATATAACGTTAATCCTTATATCACCTGGCAACATCCTCTAATTTATTTTTTGCCGTCAGCAGCATAAACACGAAATAAAGAAAGGTTCTATAAACGCTGACAAGTCCTCCGGAAATTCAATGTTTTAGCATCCTACAATTATATATATATGTTCCCCCTCTTTTTTTAAACTCATCACTATATACCTATATAATTGAATAAAAACATCGGGTACCAACGGATGCAGGAAAGCTGAAGCTACATATATAAGTATGAAAAAGATATAATGCCACAGCTTTGTCTGCGTATATGAGCTAAATGCGTGTAAAGTTTTGAGTTAAATGAGAGATGAGTTTATTTGATGTAATTATAAATTAAATTTTATATTGTAAGTAGTTGACTAACTTAGAAGCGTGTGACAAAAATTTAAAGTTGTCTTTTTTACTAATACATATTTTAAAATTATCTTAATTAGAATTAGTTAGAATTATATTCTTCTAATAGTTTTACGCTATTTTCTAAATTTGCAGGACATATTTTGAATTAAAAATTATTTATCTTACATAATTTTCCGATGCCGATGCTTCTGGTGTTCCTAGAATTTTGGAGTTTACCTTAGGATTGTTTGCTTACGAACGTTCCGAACTTTAGATTCATGATTATTTACAAATATTTGATTTACCTTTTTGAAGAGTTTATATCGAAAGTTAATCAATAGATTTGAACCAAATTTTGAATATTGATAAGTTTAGATATACAAATAATTCATTCATTGAAATTTTATTAGTCGAGGTGACTCCATACAAAATATTTAGAAAAATTTGATGGTTTAAAATTTAATGTAAAATTTCATAAATATCAAAATTTTTATTTTTGTGATTTTTTCATAAAGTTACCTCGTTTATAAAATTTTGAGTCCTTATGCCCTAAACCGCGTTGTATAAAATTTTATTAAAAAGTTAATTTGTTTGTTAATTTTTTTTATCTATAAAACTTTCTTTAATTATAATGTTATCTCCAGATTAAAAATATTAATTTTTTTAATATTTAATAATATATGATTGAAAAATTTTACAATTTTTATAATTAATAAATTATTAATAAATGAAAAAATTTCCTAAAAAATAATCTGAAAAAAACGAAACTCTTTTATGGAAAAAAATGATCGAAAGTCCCTTGAAAAGCAAGCCAAAATCGATTGGACTAAAAAAGAAAAAAAAAGTCTATTGCCCCAGGGTTTACTGTATCGAAAACGATCTTAACCATATGCGTACATATTCGTCGAAGCGTTCGTTGTCCGTAGATGCATTAGTCATCACGAAAATTCATCTCCGGCTCTCTTCGGGATGACGAGTCAAGGTCGTACCTCTCCGAGTTTTGGCATGCAAAAAACTTGCCTTTCACCACAGGCAATTGTGTATATACGCGAGATGCGTGCGTGTACACATATTACTTTAATTCGATGCTCGTAAAGGATCGAAGGAATAAATTAGCCTTGTATCAAGCTTTTTTTTATATCTTTTTTATTTTATTTTTTATTTCTTTGAATATTTATACAATGAGCTGTAAAAAAATATTATTTTTTTATCATTATTTTATTATTATGATTATTAACTTTTTCTTTTATCCCAACGTCAACTTCTGTATTGTGCAATGCGAGCTGGACCTTTGCATTTTTATTACAATCAAAACTTTTTTAAAATGCAAATTATTTTCTAAAGCATAAATTTTTATTTTATTTCGTTTTATTATACAAAATAAATTATGCATAAGTGAATTAACAAAAAATAATAATAAATAAAAAGAATTTTTGAAAACTTGTTATCCGGCTCATTACGATAAATTTTATTGAAATTCATCAAATTCTACCATTTATTTGAGCAAACCAGGATTCACCTATTTAAGTTTAAATCTATATGTATATGAAAAAAATGAACGTAATTTAATTTGCATATAACGCATACAAGTTTAATCATTAAAGAAATTGCAAAAATTTATTAAAAACTTGTATATTTATAGGTTAATCATTCCTATATTAAAATGTTTCTGGCGTTAAAATCATCTTTAAAAAGTTTTATACCCGTGCTTTGAAAAATTATATTCCATTTATGTGGCGCTCACCTATCGAGACTACGTATATATCTAATTATTATTTAAGAAAAAATCGTTCATGATAGATGCTCGCTCGATTACGCTTAATTAAACTTTCGCAAATAGCCATGAATACAAAGTTAACTTTAACAGCGCATAGAAGCAATGGAAGTTTTTTTTTCTTTTTATTACTTCTCGTTGTGGAGAATTCAATACTTGGATACTTATTTTATTGAGCACATTACCATTTTTTTTTGTTCAACGAATCAGTTATGATTACTAGATCATTTGAAACTATTTATGTGTCTCTGATTTGATCATATTGATCGGTCATCAATAATCAAGATAATTATTATTGCAAGTTTTATCGATTTCCTTTATCGTTTATTAGCAATTTTCGTGCAATTCTTCTTTCAGTCTAATAATAAATATAGAAATTAATTATGAATTATATATTTTTTAAGATTTTTATCTATAGGTTAACTTTCGATTCGTATTTGATTTCGCAAAAGATATAGATGAAAATTTCGTAATTTGAGATTAAGTTGTAAAAAGCTTTGCTACCGTATTAAGTATCTCTCAAAGCCGTAAATATGAAAGTCATTTTATAGATAAAAATTCAATGACAAGTGTTATTTCCTTATCTTGAAATCTTACTTTTAAATAAATCAGCATAAATAAATTATAGCTTAAAATGTTAAAATTATACATTTTGGATAACGCAGGTATTTCTTTAAAATTATATTGATTAGCAACCTTTTTAAATTAAGAGGTTGGGAAAAAATATTAGTTTAAAACATTCGTAAATTTTGTAATTTTTAAAATTTTTTGATAAAACGATGAAATTTATTTAAAATTAATAAAAATTTTATATTTTAAATACAAGACGGTTTTATTGGGCTAAATAAAATTTCTGCAACTGAAGAATAAAATAAATATTCATCAACCTTTGGACTGCCGGGAAGTCTGTATATCGGCTCGATTCATGATATGAAATTTTTCTCTAATTAATACGTGATAAAAGACACAAATTTGGACACATTGAAATGACATTTTGATATCTCATAGTCTAAAGGTTAATAATAAATAGAAGGAGAGATAGAAGTTGGTAAAATTTTGACTTTGTTATTCATTAATAAATAATTCTATAAATAACTACATTTTGAATGATGTCGTCAGTGGCTCACTCGGTAGAGCGATAGATTCATAATCTCGAGGACTCGAGTTCGAATCCCGCTAGCGGCAACCGATTGATACAAGCATCACTGTAGTAGATACATATGCTTTGTTCATAAATACATTGAAAACACCCGTTGCTAATTAGCATCGTAATGATAGCATAAATACAGCGACGTTAAATAAAATTTTAAAAAAATACATTTAGTATACACATTTGTTTAGATATTGTAGTAATACTCTAGATTGTATTAATTGAAAAAAAATAATTTTTGAATGGTGTACTTTTTATAATTCTAACATTTATTAATAAAATCTTAAAAATTATTTACTTCAATTGATGATAAAACTTAAAATATTGCTAATTTTTTGTAACTATTTTGACGAAATAACCCATTTAATAATATAAAAAAATTTTCATCGCTCTCACTTGGCTCTTATAGATCATTGATTCTTTTAAACTTTTCCTTATATCAAGTCAAGTCAGTAGTAAGCATAGAACTCATCAGTAGCGCATCGCGTCCCGCATTCCTGCGTGGGAATGCATCTAACTCTCTTCAAAACCCATATAGCTACCTATAGATATACGCGTGCAATGCAACTTTCTCATCGATCGATTCTACGCTAACCCTTCTTCTTCTTCTTCTTCTTCTTCTTCATGTACATAAGGCCGGTTTTCAATGAGGGATGTATATCTATATATACGTATAAGCAAGTCTAGTTTGTTTACGTGCTAAGCTATATAGTGCTAATGGAAAGTTTACCGACTTTTACACGAGGAAAAGAGACTTTTTTGAGATCTATCGATTGCATTCAATATAGTTTCGATTTTATTAGCTGATTTTTCATCCTGATAAAAAGTCTATTTTTTAATTATTTCTTTTTCATGATTTTGCAGTTATCTCTAGTTTTTTTTTCTTTTTAAGAAGATCAAGTTTCAAACCTTTTTTTATATTTTTTTTTTAATATTTTTAAAGCATTTTATTTTATTAATCTTTAAAATAATTTTTAGTATAGAAAGTTGGTTCTGTTAATCATATTTTTTACATTACTGTACTAATATGAAACTCAATTATTGATTATTGATAAAAACATTAATTAACTGAAATTATTAAATTTATTAAAAGTTTAATGAATTTAAAAATACCTTAAAATTAATAAAGTAGCCAGAAAATATTAAAATTTACTGAAAATTCTAAATATCCAATATATACGATATCCGCTCCGCAATTAATACGCTAAATCGAAACGCTTTTTGATAAAACTTTATTAAATCCTATTTAAATATTCTATATCGGTCTCATTATATCAAATGACGAGAAAGTACAGGAGAGGCACAGAACCAGAAACCACGATACTTTGCACTTCCTCTTCTCGTTTCTTATTTATTTATTTTTTTCACGACTTGTCGATCTGTCGCGTCATTCGATTTCTAGATCGGAATTCTCATTGGCCCATTTTGCATGCATATACTCTATGCGATTTGCAAAAAAAAAATCACCTTTTTTTCTTTTTCATTTGTGGGCAATTCAAGAAACTAGCATCTAGCAAACGACGAAGATACTATAGAAGTTTGCATGCGTATACGAGAAAGTTTCAATCTCTGCGGCTTTCTTGGTTCGTTGTGCATTTTTTTCTCTTTAAGTCGTTGAAATCAAGATTGTCACTTTTACTAATGTATTAAAAATTCATTTTTAACGTAATTTGAAATGTGTGTAGGTAGATATTACAGAAAAATCTTTTAATAACTTAAACAATAATAGAATGATGATTATTAAATAAAAAAATTAAAATAAAATAAATCAATTATAAACAGAAAAAATATAAAAAATTTAACAATCAACTTGCATCACTCAATTAATTTTTCTGGAATAAAGTCCAAAATTAACGTTGGTATGTAGGTTAATTTAGAAGAGTTAATTGATTTTTTTAAATTCATTGTTTTTAATGTGTAATCTGATAGGTAGCTAAACAATTCAAAAATTTTTGTACTCTTTTCTCATGTTTCGCCATCATTACACATCGCATAAAAAGAAAATTTCAGTCACTGTACATTCGTTTAATTATGAGAAAAGCATAAAAAAAAGATGTTAATTCTCCATTCTGACATAGCATATATGATTACCTTAGAAAGAAAATTACAGTGATAATTAAAAGCAAAATTTTTTTTTCTTTCCTCTCCCCGTTTAAGTTAGCATTCGCATATATAACGGCATCTATTATGTAATGGTACACTCAAGAAAGTATATACGCGCATCCCAAAGACAAAAGTCGACGTTCATATCATACATTGTAACAGTGACGTAAGTGTAATTCCGGAATACAGTTCCAATTGCCATTTTGCTCTGTGCTATATAAATTGGGTTAGATTAAAGGCTTGGTATTTCAATTCGATTAAGCAAATTTGCGTAGGACAAAAATTGGATTTGTATTAGCACTGCATACACGTGGGAAAGATTTGATTTTGGAGTCTCTGGCTTGTTTTGTAACAAATATTAAATTTACTTGTTTGGCTTTTTATTTTTCATTTCGTAATCTATTCTTTTTAATGCAATTTCATATTTTTTAAAATAGTATATTTTAATAGAATTTAACTATTATTTATTTCTTGTATTTTTTAAAAATATTATTAATTTTTTTAGAGACTTAGAATATAAAAAACAGTTTATTAACCAAGTTTACCGTAACACTGCGCTGAGAGAAATATCATTGTTAAAACTGTTTTGAAACGAATCATCCAATTAAATACTTTGAAAGTAACTTTTAAAACAGTAGTTTTTCCTGTTTTTTTTATAACAAAAATATGTATTATGCCATTACGTTTCCACATGACGAGTCAAAACATTAATTTTTACTATAATATCCCTCTCGGTTTATCAATTAATGTCATCAAAAATATCATGAACAAGCGTAAAACCTTTTTGATTTTCACGGGAAAATTAATTTTCCCGTTTTATTATTCTCAGCTGAGAAACTGCTTTTGAAACCGCGTGAAACAATAATATATTATATTCGATTGTAATAGATAACGCAAAACATTTAAAGTCTCATTTTAAGATTCTCATGAATTGCATGTTTCTTTTTGACTATAAGCGAGTGCGTTGATTATCGTTTTAGAACTATGTAATGTATACATATTTCATTATGATGACGGTATTTTGGTGTAAAAGGAACAAAGAAAAAGAAACCGGGAAAAAATATTCACACACACATTAAACGGAAACGTAATTTTAAATCAAACTGCTGATCTACGTTCCTTTCTTAATTTCGACAACGAGATGTCAAGAAATAGAGAGAGTTTCTATTTTTTTTATTGCTTTACAAGATTTTAAAAAAATTGATGAGAGCACGAGCAAAAAGTAATCCATTATGTCGTGGTATACTTCAAAATTTATTGATGTAATGATACAAACTGGATAAAGTTGTTAAGTACTCTTGGTAAAAGGCGTTCGACGGGCAAAAACGAGGAAAAGATTTTCTCGTTTTTTTTAATCATATACTTTATTAAACGAGAAAGTGATTTTTTTCGCGTGCTCACATTGATTTAAATTTCGCTATAAAAATTGGCAAGTTATTACTAATGTTAAATTAAATAAAACTAAGGGCTATTAGACCTGCTATAAACGATTTAATCATATCGTTTAATTTTCCTCCACTTTCTCAATTTTGCATTACTTAGTATTATACAAAAGCAATTAGTTTACAATATATTTTGTTAGATATAATTTGAAGTAATCGTTTGGAAATTTTGTGTGCATAATTTTTAAAAATATTCAAATCTTTATTGATATTATATATATACTTTAAAAAAATAAAATTCTTTTAAATGTTTAAAATATTTTACGCAGGATTTAAAATTAACGATACAGGAACGCATTGTATGCAAAAATTCTGTCAAAAGAATAAATTTATAAAAATTTTCTTTTCAACTTTAATAGAAACAGAAAAAATACTCCGGTAATTGCATCACTGCAGTCAGTTACGTTTTCCGTTCTAGTCGTGGACGACAGCGTAACAAGCTTCTCGACATTTCCAAAAAAGAAAACGAAATACCAAAAAAAAAGAGTAAAACGAAAAAAAATGCGTTCCTTCAGTCTTCTGCTTGACTTGGTTGTCTTTCCAATAGTAAAAGGGGAAATACATAGCAGCAAAACAATCGGCAATTGTAGGCGAGTGCGCGCAAGTCTTCTTTTATACATATATATAGAAACGAATAAAACAAAATAAAAAGGAAATCTCGATAGAAGAGATCGAGAAAATAGAGAAAGAGTCAATAAGAAGCTTCCTTTAACTTTTGTACGGTTTTGTATGTCGTGCATGTCTGTGTGTATGTGTGTACGCTTCTTTTTCCAATCGGACAAGAGAAGAAGAATAGAAACGAAAAGAAAAAAAAAGAGAATAGTTTCTCTCTTCCTTTTTTTCTTTCTCTCTTTCTCTCTCTTGCACACATGAAAGAAGTCGATCTCTTATCTACGACAGGCCGCTACCGTCAAGACAGAAAAAGAGAGAAAGAGAAAAGAATGAAAGAAAGAAAGAAAGAAAGAAAGAAAGAGAGAGAATTTTCTGGCTGGTATATAGTATAAAGAGAGCCTGCCAGCTTGCATAACGTCTTAACTCTAGATCAATCTTTGTTCTCTTTTCTCTCTTGTATATATACTCTCTTCGTTCTCCTTTTAAGCTCTCGCTCTCGCTTGACCCTTTAAGCAGTAATTGCAAATTCAAGATAGATCGAGAAAGAGAATATCTTATTGCGTGCAAGAAGGGATATATTTTATAACGAATTTCAAGCGACACGCACTTCTAATAATAGTATTAGCTTAACGCATTTTTAAGCATTTTCAAAATTATAAAAAATTTTCGTTTATCAAAATAATATATTTTTTATATACATTTCAGAAATAAAATTTCATATTTGATCTAGGGATTAATTGTAATAAAACTTGCATAAAATTTTTTATAAAAATGATCTTTTTATCCTAACTGTATGTCAATTTTAATAAGCATATTTATTGCAGCCAATAGTTTTTGTAAATTTAATAAAATCTATACAAACAAAATCTATTTAAAATAAATAAAAGAATAATTTCAAATTTTATGAAAATATGTACATGAAAATTTTAACAACTAGAATAATTTTGCTGAAAATGAAAAAAATTTTTCTTTCTTTAAATAATTTTTCTCAATTAGAACTTTTTTCTGTATTGCATATAAAAGCTTTTTCTTATTCACAAAGATTCTTTGAATATATTCAAAGAATCGTTAAAAGCAAGATTTTCACAATTTACAATACTACATTGTTTAAAAAAAAAAAATTTTTTCTTTTTACTCAAAATTCCTACTCTTAACTTAAACTCGAAACAAAGAGTATCAATCCTACTTGGAATCCCTCTTGGTTCTTTACGAACGAGATCAACGTATATAAATCGTCGATCACCCTTCGAGCAAAAGAGAAGAACAATGCAACGAAAAAAAAAAAATAAATAAATTCGCTTGGTAATCCTTTCCCCCTACAATTTAACCTCCCCGCTGCAATTACGCATGTAAAGGATATATATACGCGCGACAGCCGTAAAGAGGAGGGACATGCTGTATGTATATATACATATATATCTCTTTGAGTTCAAAAACCTCGGACTTTACTCTCGCTTTATGCGGCTACTAAAAGGAAATCCTTTTGCTTGGCTTGCTCATTTCTGCGTTTCTTTTTTCTCCAAAATCGTTTAATTTTATTAAAGTATTGATTATATATGGTATTGATTATTTTTTATTTACTTCTTCAATGACTTTTGTAATTAATTATTATTATAAAGTTCCTTCTTAAAACCCATATAACGTCTAATACTTTTTTCAATATTGTAAACTATGTACCAATTTTCTTGAACAATAAAATAAATAATTTAAAGTTTGAAACGCATATTAAATAGTTTGAATATAATTTGTTCTATTTACACTTAACAGGCTTGAAAAAAAGTAGCAGCTCAAATAATTTTTTCCACGCATTTACCATGAACTAACATTTGACTAATAAAGAGGATTTCTATTTCCCAAGTGTGTAAGCGTGATGGAGCCACTTTAAGTAGAACGTTCTATCTATGTATATATATGCGTTCAAGCGTGCGTGACGACGACTAGTATACTGATATACATATAAAACTCGTATATATTGCTTCTTCTTCTTCTTATTCTTCCTCTTTATAATGAATAGCTCCTTGTCTTTTCACTTGGCCCTTTTTTTCTCCTTATGTATACACATAGATTAATTTTGATCTTTTTTATATGATGCTTTCGACAACGCCTGTACACGTTGTCAATATCCGTTGTAAGTGGGCCTATACAGAAGCTATACAATGATCGTTTTACTTTTATTTAATAATATATAAGCATTGATAAATTATGATTAAGAGATATATTGATACGTGTTTTAGAAATGAATTTTGTGATTTATATGAATTAACGGGATGATTGTTGGTGCTTATTCTATTTTCTTAATATCCTGTACTGATTTTTCAATGCTCATTTCTTTTGGACAAGTTTAAACTTATCCTACATGAACGTTAATGTTATTTGACTATTAAAACAAAATAAAATATAATGCTTAAAATCATAATTTACTTATGATGCAGTTTGCTCTAGTATTTTAATTCAAATCTAAAATTATTGAATCTAGGTAAGCGTGGCATGATTTTAATACAAATAAAATACTTTGCATTTTTAAAATATTATGCTACTAATCTCGTTTTCAGAAAATTTACAAAAATCGAGAATTTTTATTTTTAAGTATTGATATAGGTTGGTAAAATAGAAGATAAGGTTTATTTATTCATATTTTTATAGAACTGAAAATAAGTGTATCTAATAAAAAAATTCTCTTTTTGTCATAGGTGAGTGACTGTTTTGGATTACCAAGTTCTCTTAATCACGTAAGTTTCCATATCAATTTTTCATAGAATAAAATTTTCAAAATTTTTTATTTTACAAAATCTAACGATTATCAATTGTTCAATACTATTTTTTTTATTCTTTTTTAACGTCGCTATATTTATGCTATTTTGTAATGCTAATCAGCGAAGGAGCTCTAGAGTGTGTTTGTGAACAGAGCACATATAACAGTGGTGCTTGTATCAATCGGCTGCCGAGAGCGAGATTCGAACTCAAAACCCCGAGTTTACAAATGAGCCATGAACCGGCTCCTATTCAATACCATTATTACATCAGTAATGTCTAATATTTAATACTTTATGGAATTAATTTTTTTCATTTAAGATTTCTATATAATAATTGCTGAAACAGTTAAAAATTTAGCAGTGCTAATTACGATTTCTTAAAATCCATCTCACAGCTTTATAATTTCCTGCTAACATCAATGACATAATTCCGCGCATCCCAAACCTTATATTTCTACATTAAAAGAATAAAGAAAAAACAACAATCCGTTTCATCGTCTCGTTAAAGTATCTCCATCTGAGTTGTTGTGTTTTTTTTCTTCTATACTTTGCTAGCTGCCATATTATCGTAACGGTAAATAGTTAAGACTGCTATGCGCTTTTCCGCGAATAGAGAACAACTTCGCGCTTATATACCTTTAGAGTCGTATATATAGGCATACATAAGCGACGTTTTCTCTCTATATAACGTCATTTTTCCTCATAGTCGGATCCACGAACTAGACCTCATTCGCTCACTTGTGCCGAGCACATCACACTACACTCCGGATGACATTCCAGGCTAAAACCAAGACACCAAACTGTTTTATATCTGTATACGTTGCTTTGTTTTTTTTATGCTTGCTCAAAAGAATATCTACTTCGAGATATTGTAAATTGACGAACAATTCGTAATTTTGGATGGATTTTTACAACCTCTCAATAATATTTTAGTTTTCATATTATTTTGACAAATAAAGAGATTGTTCTATACTTCTTTTTTAATGTTTGAATTTTTCATGTCTTCATGTATCTAAAGTGTAAGTTTTTATCTTAATTTGCTTTGCTAAACAAGAAATCTATTGTTTGCGGTTTCATAAATTATTTAAGTTTATAATAAAAATTTTTTTTATTGTATTTAATGATTTACATATAAATTTAAAGTTAGTGATCAGTTAAAAAAATTCCCATGTGGTTTCTTGCACAACATTGAGGTATTTTTAAGTTGACCATCAATTTTTTTATAGAATATCCAAAACCTTGATAAGAATACAAAATTTCGAACGAAATAATATAAATCATTCAGAAGGAAGTAAAAAAACTATAGAGAACAATCACTTTTTGTAATCTAGATACCTAATAGCTTCCAGCTAAAAAAACAAACAAATAAAAATAACTTCAGCAACCTTAGAAAAACATAATTTATACAAACAAATGATCTCATTACATCATCAATAATTCAAATAACAAAAGAAAAAAGAAGAAAAAAAAATAATAAATGATGGAAAATTCAACTATAATATATTGATCTTTTCGATCTTGACTACGTCCGAGCAAGCAAATCTCTCAATACAGCTTAATCTTGTTTTAGTTTCAACTCTTCCAGCCTATATATACACATAGACGCGATGGAATTTGCCTCAAGGCACATAACGTACACATATAAAACACATCGTATCTTCTTCATATAGCGACTTTGTGATATTTTTTCTCTCTCGAATTTTCCTCTTTTTAAAAGGCGGCACGCTGGCTCGATGTGAGAAAATGCAGTAGGACGTAATTACGCGAGTATATATAAGCTCGCTAAGGTTGAGTTTAAAAGCCGATCACATACGTATACGCAAGCGCAGAAGCAATTATCGCCTATGGTATACATACACATAGAGTTCGAATGCACAGAAAATACATGTGCACACGCGTTGCATTCTTTGCTTTGTAATTGGGCCGCGAGAATCATATAGCTATACGTATGATACACGACAGGTGCCACTTACAACGTCAATTGCCTTTTGGATTTGTAATTTTCATAGATTTTGTTTATTCGATTTTTAATAATCTTTCGAAAGCTGCATTCTGATTACGTTTCATTTTTCATTCCTCATATTTGGATATAGTTTAACTTTTTTTCAGAAATTTACAAATTATTAATGAAAAATATTGAGAAAAAATAAAAAAATAAAATTACGAGACATAAAAATTTTTGATGAAATATTAGTTTCAAGTATAGTGAACTAATGCTTGGCATAGATTATAATTTAAAATAATTTTCTAGACATAATTATTATTCCAACCCTAATATAGTACTGGGAGATAATTCAGTATATCTTAACGCCGAGACGCTTTTACCTCATAAATAATAATAAATAGAAGTTATTTTAATCGTGAATTCATATATATTTTAAGTATAATATGAAATATATCGACAGTTTATAATAAAATATTAATATTTCTCTACGTATATATAGCCTCGAGTTGAATAATCGTATTGGATTTCACTGAAAATTTTTTTTTTTAAGTACTCAATGATTTTTACCATAAACCTTTATCAAGTAATTTCTCATTGAGTTTTTAATAAATCGTGATTTATCGCTTAAGAATTTTAACTTGCTCAACTTTAAAATATATTTACACAGGAAGTGCAGGGACTTTTTTGTACCATTACTGACTTTTATGGATTTTTTATTGCAGAATATAAAATTTTTTTTTTCATTAAATACTATTTAGCGAATTCCTTTTTTTATTTGAGCGACCTTAAAATAAATAATTTTTATTTCTAATGAGTCATAAAAAAATGTTTGAAAATCATAAATATGATAACGTTTTCCTTGAGAATCATTTAACATTATAAATCATTATTTACATTATGATCTTGTTATAGAATATTGATAGTAAAAAGTTAGTTTTAATCCATCAGCATTTTCCCTTTTAACCTTTTCACTGTATCCAGAGTCTAATCGAATCTCGCGTCAACTACCTACACGTGCGCCGATCCGTTCGATAACGAGGAAAAATTGTATAAAACATTTTAAAAAATGCATTACATTTCCATGATAAATAATTGAGTTTCCGTGCATTTTTATTGCTTGCACCAGAGTTATGAGTATAAGCGAAATTTTTTTCTTTTAACATGTACATATATAACTTGGTTAAAGTCTCACGGAGAAGAACGTTGTAATTGAAAAATCGCTCGATCGTACCTTGATATATTTTACGAGACAAGAGAGTGGAAAAGTCATGCTTTAGCGACTTTAAAATAGATAGATTGTTATTTGCGCACAATTGACGTTCTGTGTACATTTTCGAAATCGTTAGTTTCCTGCGACTTAATCTTTCAAACGTATTTGACAATAAATAATTATTATTTTCAGGTTGATTTTTAAGAAAAACTATATATATTTTAAATTTTCTTTTAAATCTGATATGTTAAAACGTAACTAGTTTAGACTTTATTCAAATCGCACTATTAAATTAATTTTATTGATATTTATTTTCTTGTTTGTTACTAATCCACTTATAAAACACATTAATAATAAACCGAGAAAGTGCAAGAAAGTATGTAATAACTTTGAATAATTATAAATTCATAAAAAAATAATTTTTCTCAATCTTTAAAATAAATGTACACTAATAACCACGAGATATTTGAATAAACTATTTAATTTAGTATTCGTGTAATTAAATAAGTAAATTGAATCTATGCAAAAATCGCTATTCAAAAATCGGTCAGTAATATATCCGATAAACATTACGTAAAGCAAGAATGTCAGTGTTAATACGGTACTATTGCATTGAACGCAAGGCAATGTAAGAGTTTGACTAATTATTTTACAAAACTCTTATGTACACCATATAGTTATTTGGAATAAGCAATAAATTTTTTTTTTATTTTCAGATATTGATCTAAGTTGCTTTTGTGCCAATTTTGCCTTATATGCATTTAAATAACGTTAATTAGAAAATTTTTAGCTTTGTAAAACTAAAATATATTATATTACCTTTTCAATAAGAAAACAGTCCGAAAATGTAACAGATTTTCTTATTCAATCAGTTTCTTTTTAATGAATATGAGAAAAATTTTTTTCTACATCAGTGACACAGAAAAGCAGAGCTCGTTATCTGTGTATATGTTTTCGCTCATTACACTTTCCTCTTGTGCTCGTACATTTCTTTATTTTACCGAGGCACAATGAGAAGCAATAAATCAATAGCAGCATGACAATCGTACTTAATTATTACAAATTGACAGCGATCTACGAATGCTAATTACCCATAACCATATATATATATATGTGTGTGTATATACAAAAGTACAAGTATACTCATTACCATCCATTTCTCCGATTGTATACACAAGTTTAAATGGAGTAGTTACTAGCTCTTTTGAATTATTGATACACATATACATATGTACTATATATACATCGCTTTTCCTTGTTGCCTTTCTTTTTTTATTCCAGAAGAAATGGAGATAGCTTTAACTAGACATTAATATTCCTTATCATTGCCATGATTGCTTATCTTAACTATTGATCTCTATTACATTTCGAGCAAATTATTGAAGGCGTGTCTTGTTATAATTGAAAATTTTTTCCTATATGTTTTCAAAAAGTTTTGTTAGAGAGACATAATCTTTTCAGATCGCGATTAATATCGCTCATAACGACTAATGTTTTTCTACTGTTTTAATCTTTAATATTTTTATTATACTTTTAAATTATAATATATGATGCGAAAAAAAATAAGTTGTTCGATATATACGATTATCGGTTAACTGCTTTTGACACCTGTAATAACACTTGTTAATGAGCTCGATCCCGCATGTGTATATTGATTTTGTTTATTAATGTATTGCCATAATCGAACAAAATTTGCGTATCATCAGCTCTATGTACGCAAATTCTTTCTCTATAGCTACTGAAAAACGCTGTATAGGTTTTAAGCTTGTTATTTTAAAACTGTTGCAAAAAAAATATCCATTTTATTTGCCTACTTTCTGACGCATATGCATAAATTTGTACGAAATACACATTTCATTCTTTTCATAACAGGACTTTCTTTTTTTATAATGATATAATGTTTATTTATGAATTAATTTGAACTCTTAAATTTTACCCACATATTTATAAAAAAGGGTGTTTGAAATATTTGAATTTCAATCAAGTTAAATTAAGATTTACGATTTCGCTATATTTTTAAATATTTCAGCTAGTTATAAGGTTATATCAAGGCTTTAATGTTATAAACCATTAGAATTGCGTAAGAAGTCAGTTTAATATAAAGAAAATAAAAAAACAAAATTCCAACATTGACAAAAATAGATTTATCAACATTTATTAATGGTGGATAATTTTATGACTATATGTTCATTATATAATCATGTTTTGAGATAAAATTCTACAAAAATGCTCGCATAAAAATTTATTCGTTGCTCGGCTGATCTCGGAAGCACATCGATCTCTTAATTTTTTTTTGTTCACGAAAAAAATTTTTAAAACTGTATTACTCGTTAATTTAGCACGCATTGTCGAAAATTATAAATCATTTTCAAATTTATCGGCATTTTGAGTTCGTGATAGAAAAGTGTTAAAGAGACAAATTTTCAATAATTACTTTGATAAAGTGTAAAATATTATTAATATCGTATCAATTAGACGTATTATAACTACTATCAGGCAAGTTATATTCCTATAAGTACTTATATTTATAGGAATTTTTATATTTCTTATCTATGAAATTTATTTTTACAATACGTTGCATATTAAATCTAAAAAATTTTAATAAAAGATTTGTACCGCAAATCAATTATTATTTATATAAACTAATCATTACTTATTTAAGAAGAATGTTTTTTATCGACACTTATTGTAATTTAATCATATTTTATCATTATGTTGTTTTATTTAGTCATAAATTCCTTTTGTTATTTCAATATATTTATTATGTTTCGGTAAAACAACTTCATATTTTGTAGATTTTAAAAATGTTATGCATAAATAAATAAATAAAAAAGATTGTAAAATATCTTTCAAAATAAAATTAATATTTTCTTAAGTACCCTCTAGTTTTGTAATAAAACAATCTAGGTCTATCTGAATATCTCTAAATTATGAAATTTCTTACAGATTTATCTGTTTATAAATATCTCAGTCAATAAATCTCCACAGTTTTATAATAACCCCTTTTTTACGATTCTTTTTTTCTCAGCACATCCTACACAAAGTTATATACTCGGTTGTAAAACTATTTCTTTATCTAATAAGGTTCATTAGTTTAATATTACACAATAAGGTAAAATAAATATTTCCATTTTAGTAAATTATGACTTTCATTATCTCACTGTTAGTTTTAGGCTAGCTTTAGCATTTCTGAGCTCCCGATTTCTTAGCGGGCAATGCTAGAAAAAAAACATTAAAAATTTCCCTTATAAAACTTATCATTCAGTAATCGACAAAAGTAAGCTGCCAAACTCCGTTGCATCTACAAACCCAATCATATCATAATGATTAATAACATTAAAATTTACATGGCGAAACGATCTCTGCATGATTTGCCATATATACTTTTACACTCTCGCATTTCGCAAGCTTCTCGTGTACCGACCGCCGTTAATCTCAACTTTGCTATATATAGCCAATCGGCGACATTATCCTCTTTCTCTTTCTTTCTTTCTCTCTCTTTTTCCATCGTGTTCACGTATTGTAAGTACATACAAGAGGGCCCACGTATATGGGCACACGGGAGGGTAATCGATATCCAAGCCATGTCCCACGTCGTGTTTTTATATCCCCGATCCTTTTGCATCTCTATAAGGATATAAATGTATGTATGTGCGCAATGTAAAGGTGCTAAATCCTAGAGAGAGCGCTAATTTCACGCGCAGCATAGGGGAGTGAATTCATTAATTTTCTCGCGCGTCGTACTGAACTTATTTTCTTGCGTAATATGTTATATAGCGCGCAAAAGGTTCAAAGTGACATAAGGCTTTTTCCTCCCGATGTTTCTCTTTCGTTATACTGATTAAAAAGTTCGAGATTTCTTTTTTTTTCTTATTTTTATGCTTATTTTTTTTTATTTTTAAACTTGTGCAAATTACAATCGTGGGAACGTTAGAAATTGGCAAAGGTTTTTTTTTCATCAACTTTTTGGTGTGATATGGTTAATGTTTATTTTATACAAATATTTCGCATAAATTTCTTGGAAAGCTTGAAAATACAACTATTTTAATACCTTAGAGTATTTAACTTTTTGGTCACTTACGAATTAGATTTATTTCATTGAACTCGTGAATTGTGCTTCCAAACTTTCTTTAATAAATGTGCTCATTCAGAATTTCGTTGTTTTTGAAAATAGTTGTCTTTTAAACTTTTACGTAATTTCAAGTACAAAAATGCCGTTGAGCAGGTATAATACGATTAACAACAAACTTTCTGGTTGCAATTTATCTTGATTTCAATTTTCTAGTTTTGATTAAAGCAGTGGCTTTTATATAAAAGAAATCGCTCAAAGTCGGAATGATTTATCGCCAATGATCCCAAGAATCTAAGAATACAAATTTGTAGGCCATCTCGGTAAGCAAAAAAAGAAAACTCAAGACTAGTACAACAAACGTGTATATCATAAGTAAACCTGGGAACAAATGGGTTTCATAGACGTGCTAAAAACAGTTTGTTAGTCTATTCTTTGCGAGGAATTGTGCAAAAAGACGTCGCCTACAGTCGTCTTCCCACACCATGTAATCTATACCTTACAAATATGATCAGATTCATCAACGTTTGTATAATCGTACAATTCACTCACGCCTCATTATACATTATTCTTTTGAACAAAAAGAAAAAAAAAGGATATAGTACACACGCTTGTTTACGTTCTTCGTGTACTATGATGTGTACATTGTATAGCGTACGGTATTTTCTTTTTGTGCTCTACTCATCGATGATCGATTCATCTGGAGACCTGTCGTCTCATGAGCGAAAAAGAAAAACTGCCTGCTCGTACGAGGTTTTCATTTTCACACGTGACAGCTCCCCCTTCTTCTCGTAGGTAATATCGAGGAGATCATGATCGAAAGACCGTTTTCCCACGCACAGTATATATACACTGTACGCATAAATATTGCGAGCATTGGTGACATAGCCTCGAGGCTGCGCAATTCCTTTTTTTTTATTTTCTCCTTTTTTTTTTATTTCTCTTTGATACTAGACTCTGCAGGAGGGAGGTCTTTATTGCTGCTGGCGCTTTCGTAATACACGAGTTCTTGCCACTGCTTGCAGCGATGTACAACAAGACTGCAATTGCACTGTGATCAAGCTATGTGTTTTATAGAGATTTGAGAGAAACATATATGTGACCGCTATATTTTCCTAGATACTAACTAGTTGTTCTAAGAACGAAGGGATACAGGTGCGTTGTGGGTGCAGGTATTTATTGCAAATTATCGATGGACTTGGGATTGCAATTTAATTGTGAATGTTGCTGATTCTTGCATATTTATGAACTGACGATTGTGAAAGATCTGACAGTACTATAATATTAAAAGGAGACATTTGTGAAAGTTAAAATTATTATATTTGATTTATTTTTTTTACATTTGAATGGTCTTTAATTTTAGGGATGATTTTGATTAATCTTTAATGGAGTTCTTATTCTGAATATTATCTTGTAGATCTTTTGATAATTTCATTCATTTTAAAAGTAATAATTAGGGTCATCCATGGCTCATTCGGTAGAACGATGGATTCGTAATCTCGAGGTCTCGAGTTCGAATCCTGCTCTCGGCAACCGATTGATACAAGCATCACTGTATTTGGTACATATGCTTTTTTCACAAACTCATTAACTTTCGTCGCTAATTAGCATCGTAATGATAGCATAAATACAGCAACGTTAAATAAAAAAAAAGTAACAATTATTCTTAGTTAACTTACATTTTTAATCGATGTTGTGTTAAATTTTTATTTTTAACTTTTTTTTTACTCTTGATTTCAACTTGCCCACTTGAGATGGACAGTATTTTGAATAAAAAGAAGTCTAAAATGCAAGCAATCTTGCAACTGGCTACGTAATTTGCGAACCAGTCTTTCTGTATACCAAAACTATAAGAATGAAACAAAATAAAAAGTAAAAAAAAAATAAAAAGAAGACGCCAGACGGGAAGCGTCCGATTGTGTGTGCAAGCATTATATAGCTGCTGTTGCTGCTGCTATTGAACCGAGGAGAACAGTGATGCGCCAGACCGGAGGCATTATGTACTTAGTCCTTTTTTTTTCAATCTCAACAAGTGCCATTGTTTCTTACGACAACGACAACAACAAGAACGACTATGTTGTTATTTAACCTTTTTTTTGTGGACTCGCAATGCTGATTATCCTGCTCATGGTTTAAGAATTTAAGGAACTCTTTTTCTTAGATGAGCTTGACAAGAGGATGTGATATTTCTATTTTTGGAGGGAAGTTACATTTCCATTTATTTTTCAATAAAGACAGAGACGTATAATTATCTGGTTGTTGTACTTAATTAAACAAGATTGTAATTTAAAGTAAAAACTTAATAGTGACTTCATTTCCTTACACATTTTTTCATAATCATTTTTTCAATCTGATTTATTAAAATAAATTTAATAATTAACAGATTAAATTTTTTTTATTCTAAATAAAACCTATTCTTATCTGTAAGATATAAGAGAATACAATAGTAAATATAATGTAAAATACTGATATTTATACTTCTCACAAGATATCCATGTAGATAATTGTATATCCCGACGCCATTCCGTTATATGTGTTGCAGAAATTTAAAATACTTTAAACGAAAGAATAATGGATACCTAATAACAATAATAGGAACAACTGTACTCCATATCATTTCGAATATTATACATTATTTATATGTAAAGGATAATCATACATTCCCATGTAAACACAGTATATTAGTATTAATAGTCGAATCTTTTATCCAATTTCTTTAGATATAACGAAAGGCACACCAAAAATTTTTCAACATATTCTTATATTATTCACGTACATTCGAAACAATGAGGAAACCATTTTGCGCATCAACAATTATTATAGTCTTCACAGAGCTCCTTCAAATAAAATTTTTCGTTCACATAACCTGAAACTCATTTCACGATTCTCTAGAGTTAAAATAACAATAATAGTACAACGCGGTGTAACTTTTTAAAATTCAAACTGAGCACTTTGTGACTTCTCTTTCATTTGACGAAATTCTTTCCTAGTCTACACGTGTACGCAAAAAGAAAAAAATTTATATATATATTTTTCGCCTACGCGGTGTGCACACTTAAAAGTTACGAAACGAGTCCGGATTCCATGGGCTTGACTTCATCGCAAAAGACACGCTTTGTGACTTTACAAGTATGCGTGATACGCGCTCTCTCAACTCGTCGCGTATTGCCATCGTCAACTATCCTTTCTCCCAAAACAGGCAGCTTCTAGTCTGACTTATAGTTTTATGAATATCTTTTCGCTTTCTATGAAAAACATGAAATGTCGACGTGCTTTTTACAAACGCAGATTTTGAGGAAATCTGATGGACAATGATGGATCGTTAGACATTTATTTTGACAAATAAATGGTGATGATAAAAGACCTTTGGATCTTTATTTCCAAGCCAGATAAAAAAATCAGTCAGAATTATTTTCAATATGGAACAATTGAAATCTTTATAAATTATTTATATGTCTAAAACAAAGTAGAATGGTAAGGAGTATTATGAGAATCAATTCTTTAGAACAATAAGTAAGTAGACTTTTAATATAATCTAATTAATTATTGCTCGAACACAATGTAACAACTGATTTGTTGTTAGCAATGCATTGCTACAAAATGTTATTTATTTCTAATACATGATTTACAATGCTTTGAATACTGAATACTTTAGTTGCATAAGACCGCTTCAACAGATTGAAGAAACTTTTTTCGTGAGCTTTTGTAAAACGTTCAACTGATTTGCAAATTGATGTTACAATACAATAAAATTCACGATAAAGACACTTTTTTTTTATATATTATTCTAGCGAAAGTTTGTAAAATGTTAAAATGCATTATGCAAGGTTTATGTGAATTTTCAAAATTTCAAAAAATATTAGCAATTCCTAGTAGTTTTGAATGCTTTTTCTGCCAATTTATAACAAAAGATCTTTTGACCTACAAAAATATTGCGTTTATTAGCATTTTAAAGTGTTGTTCATGACGTTCGCAAAATAAATCCTGTATTTTTGTACTTTATAAAACTGTAGAATGTATTTATAAGTAAGCAGGATTTTGCTTTTAACCAAAATTCCAATAAACTTTAAAATAAACCTCGTTTAAATATCTATAAACAAATTTGCCAGCAATTAATAGCCAACAACTTTGCAATATGTAAAATAAGCGAAAAAAACATCTAACCGCCATTTTCGAAATTCATAAATTTTGCACGTGTCGTTGATCATCTAAAAAAAGCATCAGAGAAAGGAAAAAAAAGGTTCGTCCTTGCAATCTCTCTTTCTCTTAAATGCCACTCCTTGGCCACACGGATTACGTTCACTCTCTTCCTTAACTTTATGTAAGCGCCGCCACCACATGCAACCTGTGCGCCTTTGAGAAATCCGCGCATGAAAAGAAAAAAAAAGTAACAACAACAAACGAAATAAAACGAAGCACGGCACAGGTTGTGCACGAAGAGAGAAAGATTCGCGTGCGTCTTTTACTACACGGCAGCAGTGAGAAGAGATTGGCCATTGGTTGCTTCTGTTCAAGACGTTTTACGTATGCGTTGCCTGTTCAAACTTAGTATTCTGTATGATTTAAAACGAATAGTTGATTTTACAAGGCTTTCCATTTGCCCAGAAACCTTTTACAGATCTAGCTATCGCGGTTCAAAATTCTATGTACTATAATTTATTTAATAAAGTAAATTTTGATACTTTACTATAAAATGTACATTTGTTAAATAAATTTAATTAAGCCAAATATTTCGTTTCTAAAACATGAAACAGTTAACAATATAACTATATCTAAGATTCAATTATGTTGAATCATGAAATTGAAATTTTAATTGAAAAACTTGTAATACCTGATTTGAAAGTTGCATATTTCTGACTGGTTAAATTAAATCCTTCTTAATCAAAAGTTTGTAAAGTAGATGCTATTTCATTTTTATTATTACTATTATTTTTTACTACTATGAAAGACTTTAATTTTTTAGGTTTTTGTTTAAATAATAGTTATTAATAAATTTTTTTAGTTTTAATAAATATTTATCTATAGTTAGAGTGTAAACTTTATAGTATATTATACATATGGAATGCGATGAATGTGACGATCAAAAGTGATATAACACAAACATCATAGTGATATACAAAACTTAATATACACATATAATCTCTTTAATGTTTCTAAAAAAATAACCCATATTCATTGCTTTTTGTTTTAAGTACATATAAACATATGTAGACGGAGATTACATTAATTTTCCATCTTTCGTTTTTGTTATAATAAGGATATTGACGGCGAGCATATTTGCTTGATCATAAAGGGAAGAACAAAGTCACGCAACGGAGAAAAAGTAGAAAAATAGTTTTATATGTGTAAGTAATCCTTTGTTTATGGCGCCTTATGACAGAACCGAGTTTAATCGTATCACGATCGATTTCCAAAGGTATATTCCTTCTTAAAAACTGTTCTCATCTTTTTGGTTTCTTTCACTACTTTTTTTTCTTCTGCATTTCTCGTTCTACCTCTTTCTCTTAACTTCTACGGCTATTTCTCTCGCTCTTTCTTTCACAAACACTCCCTTTCTTTATTTTCTTCCTTTTAATTTGATGTTGCGTCCTTTGAAAAGAAAGGGAGAAGAAGAGAAAGAGCAAGGAGAAAGGTCGTCTCAAGGACGAAATCATCGTATTCTACCTGAGAGGCTGGAGCAGCCTCGAAAAATGATACTCTCTCTCCCCCTTCAAGATGGACTTGACTGCTCGCCCAGATTTACTTCGTCCAGTTTATATTGCCAGGTATATATAGACTCTTATATATCCATACGTTCTATATATACATATGGTGTACGTGTTTATCTCATGAGCAACCAAGTGAGACGGATCAATGATACGGAAGAGAAAAGTAAACCTGTCATTTTGGGATTTAATCCGAAGAAAAGCAACCAGTTGATCTTTTATTAGTTTCTCCTTTTTTTTAATCTTTAAATGAAACTCTGGACATTGCGTTCATATTTTTCTTTCTTTTTATTTGTGTACTTATGCGAGGCCACCCTAAGTGACGAAGGAATGCTGACCGTCTTGTCAAAGAGTACGATACAATGTTGCAAGTACATTTCACATTGGCATTCGCATTACGATAATCTTAATGCGAATCTGCACGATGGGAATTAACGTTAGCGATTATGCAGGATGCGTAATTGAAAAGGAATTGTACATAAAGGCGAACATTATTTATTTATTTTTTTTTTTTTTTTTTTAAACAAACGATAAAGTGAATTCAGTGGATAATAACGTTTGCATGTAATTTATGTGCAATCTGATAATTCTTTTTAAATTATCACGATCATTCTGTATTTTAGATCATCATGTAAATGCGTAATCTTATTTTGTAGTTTAAAGCCGATTGTATTGAGATGAAAAAGAAAAAAAATTGTTTTTCGAATGATGAATGTTACAGCTTCAGGGACTATGGAGCATTGAAAATGTAGAATAGTCAATGTCAAAAAGCCTATTGCAACTGTAAAATTGTTCATCGTAAGTGTGGCAATAGTAAATGCAGGAACTATAAATTATAAACTGGAGTAAGAACGCTTTGTAGCTGCCAAAGAGCTACATTCACAACGAGGCCAAACAACAAAATTTTCTTTTGCTTAGAATCGTATTTTCTTGTAACTTCATATTACTACCTAGTTTTTATTCGACTACTAAATAACCTAGTTTAATTCCACAGCGTACATCAAAGTATCTAAAAATTCAAAATTTCAAAACATAAGTGATTGGATATAAATTAAAATTTTCATTCTACGCTATGAAAAATAAAAATTGAAGGTAATATTAAAAATATTCTGAAAAAAAAGAAGTCAAGCAGTTTATAAAGGTGTATCATTAATTCCTTCGATTTGCATACCAAGCTTGACTTAAAATCCTGGACTTGAAGAATCTTTTAGTTGCTACCACTTGCACGCAATCAGTATAAAAAGAATAGCAAAACTATACGTATGCCACGATAATAGCCATACATGACCAGGTCTTTGTGAAAAAATCGAAAATAAACAATTGGCACATACAAACAACATGGCAGACCAAAACAAAAGCTATGTATAATCGCCTTCCAAGGGCAGAGTAATAAATATATCCTTAACGCAGGACTTCGGCATGCTTTCGTGAGTTGGAAAAAAGGAAGAAAAAGGAAGAAGAAGGAAGAAGAAGAAAGAAAAAAAAAGTGTACGGAATTTGTCAGTGCAGGAAAAATTGCTATCAGTAGAATAGCGCGTATACCAGACAGGTCGAAAGAGCGCGCGCAGACTCTATATATCCGAGGCCGATTTCCTTTTCTTGATCGCTAACCAGGATAAAAGCTCGTAAGAGCAAAAAATTAGAAGGATATTTCGCAAGTAAAAGAGAAGTCTCTTGTTGTATCTCTGTTGCGATGTAGCTGGCCTTGAACTCGTCCTCAACGTACACATGAGTATATGTATGTATATACGTATACATGGTTAGAAACCCTCTGAACTCTCCTCTCCTTGGGCTTGTTCTTTATTATTCTTCTTTTACTTCTCTTTCTTATTCTCTTTTTATTTAGTCTTCCTTTACTCCTTTCCTTTCTTTCTCTTTCTTTGCTTATTTTTCGGTCAAGTATGCTTTTTATGGTTTTTCAGGCTACGTTATGTTTTGCTTTTAATGTGTACCCTCAGAATAGGTATTAATTTTTTAAACCAAATATTCAAATGTAAATGTACTGAACATTTCAATAACAAATAAATGTACAATAGAAAATTTATATTATATTCAATGTATACGATTTATGACATTTTAATCATATAGTTCTATCATAAGTAGAAATTTTTATTGAATTTAAATAAAGTCAATGGTTTCTTACATCATATTGAATTCTTCTATACGTATTTAATATTTACACCTTAGAAATTTTTATTTTTTTTCCTATATTTTCTTGTTTATGTATTCAAACAAATCAAAATACGATTTTAACCAAACTCTGATTACACGCCTATAAAGTTAATCTAAAGGCGCTCTTTTTTTCTCTCTCTTACAAAGGAAAAAAAAGAAATTATTAACTACAGGAAAACATGGGTAGATCCTTCAATATATAAGTTCTGTTGAGCTCGTCTCTTTTACTTTAAGTTCAAACGCGAAGCTGATGATGATCGACAGGAGAAAATTGATCCTTCTTGGTTCAGTACTTTTTTTAAAAGCTTCTTGTGCTAGCTTAGTCTGAGTTGTTTGGCTATTCATGTGGAATACAAATTACACTTATGTTAATTTGTTTAAAAATTTCAAAAATTTATTGCGCATTTCCAAGATGATAATAAAGCTTTTACTTTTATTGAACTGTTAAATGTTTTTATATGAATATTGATAATATAATTTTTTTTAAATGAGGTAATAAGGATACAAAAATGAAAGTAGACAATTTTTAAATTTATAAATATAAAAGATTATTCATAAATGAATGTGTCAAAAATTATAATTTTCTTGAATATAAAAAAAATTTTCATATAAATTGAATAAATAAAATTTAGCCTTAAAATATTGAACTTTTATTTTTAACTTTTTAAACATTAGCAGTACGTAAATTTGAATAAAATGTGAAAGCTATAACAATTCAATCCAATGAAATTTTTGTTTCTATAGAATAAAAGTATCAATTTTATTATATAAAAAATAATATTTTAATAATTTGCGATTTTAAAAATTATCAATAAATAATTTAAAAATCCATAAAATTAATTGAAAATTGAAAATGAAAAGATAAACTAAGCCATATCATAAATATATAAATACAACTCTATAGAGTATAATATGCAATATGCATAAAAAGTGATAAATAGCAAGCGTGCAATAGGACGATTTAAAAGTCGCGCCAGATATTTGTATATGCAGGCGCCTTTTTGCGGTATAATACACACACGCGATCATCTCTTCCACAGTTTCACGTGCATAGAACAAATTTGCGATTCCTTGCATACACATATACACGTTTTAAGTTCTATGCGTCCTTGAAGATTTTACAAGCATTTATATCTTAGTATTTTCTTTTTCTACTTTTTAGCTTCCCCCTTTACAAGCTTGCTACTTTTCTAACGCCGAAGAAGATCTTCTTGTGAATATATACATCTTTTTCATTAGTTTACGTCGTAAATGTTACTTTTTTTTCTTCTTCTTCTTCGTTTTTTCGAGCTTTTTTATTTTTCGACGTGTGCGCGAAAACATAAATTATTTCAGTAGGAAAGCGATTTATTAGAGGAAACGTTTTCACCAATTTATTCATTGCATCAATTGCAAAAGAACAACTTGAGAAATTAATTGCATTCTAAGAGGGGAGAATCTGTACTCATCGTGTAATATTTCTTAATTATCATTGATTAAAATGTCATTGACCTAATCATTCTACATTAATTATACAAATTTTTAATAATAATATAATTTCATTAACATTTTTTTATTAAAGATTGTTTCCTTATTGTTTGAAATTTGCAAGTGTTAAATTTCACCTTGATTGTTTATACAAGTGTTTTTTTATTTTAAAAAACAGTTGAATTCTGCGCTTTATAGGATAAAGTAGATAAGTCACTTTTATATGATTTTGAAATACTTATATTTATGCTATGACGTTATAGATAAGTTAATTGGAAAAATAAATAAATAAGTCTTTTGTTCATTATTTTATCATTTTTACAAGAAATATATTTAAAAAAAAGAGTTATATCTATCTATTTTTAATAAGCCATAAAATTAATCTAATATTACAGTTTATCAAATAACTAAAACTAATGGCGTACGAGATCACGAATTTATTTACACGTTGAAAAACATAAAATTTAATCCTGTACTTAAATCTTTAATTTGATAGAAATAATTCGTAATAGGAAAAAAAAGAAAGATAGTCCAGAGCATATTCATAAACAGCAACATTAATGAAAAGTGTGCGTTGCAAAAGCCATCAGCAACATTTCTCGAAGCTCCCGTCGAGCGAGAAAATATCTTGGAAAGTTTTTAAAACACATCTTTGGTAAAGAAGGCGCGAATCGCGTGAGAATAAGCGACTTAGTTCTTAGCTAGAATTACGCTTACGCATCGGACAATTATTAATAATAACCTGTAATTCTTGTGTGCTTCTCTCTCTCTCTCTCCCTCTCTTACTTTCTAGAAGAAAATATAGTCTCTTTTTTTACTCCCCCTGGGGTTGATGTTTTATTTCTTGTTTGCATGTATTTTATGTACCATCAAGGGATAGAAAAATAACAAACGAGTACATTCGTATGTTTGCTATATTAACCGACGTGATACATGCTTTGTCGTTACTTATACGTTAGCTCAAGAGTACTATAGAATTACGGTATAGGCTTGTAATACATAAAGGGTGGCCTTTTTTCAAAAATAAAAAAAAGGGTTGATTCTTTGAATTTGACTTTAGTATTTTCAGAGGGTTGATGTAGAGAGTTCATTACAGAGAACTCATGTGGGTTGAATTTATTTTATTCCTTCATAATTTTATGATCTAAAATGACGTATAAATAACAATAGAATTTTTTACTTAGATATATAATTTATTGAAATGAAAAAGTGTAGTAAGGCCATTATTTATTGATTTCATATCATTATTAAATACTTTTATTACAAAAAATTTTAATTATTTTACTGTTATGCACCGAGTATTGTATCCGTTAAATTTAAAACAATAGCAGTGAAATTTCATTATATAAGATAAAAATAGGTAATCAAGAAAAGATGACTAAAAAGCTAACATAATAAAATTATCTTATCCAAATGACTGAATTTTACAATCAGAAAAAGAAACGTTTACGTAATTTCGGCAGTTTATTTTATTTTAAATAATATTTTTGCTCGTAGTAACAAATAAATTACTTAGCAAGTTTTTATATTATTAAAAAAATCTTACAAAATGTCATTCTTAGAATAGAAATAAAAGCATAATTAACTTCGGTAAAACATAAAATTTCATTAAAAATAAAAAGCGTAATAAATATAAAAATTTTGTTTTACACAAAGAAAGAAACTTAAATATTTTCAATGGTATTATAAAACCGCGCCGATAACGACATCGCTCTAATTGGTCCAATTTCTTTGATTAATGTCTTTGGTTGTTTATTTTATATTTTTATGTACGTACGAATTTAATGTACGAAGAGTAGGTTTTATTTTTTATGATACTTAATTATCAGTTTATTTTATTTCAGCGTAATATTTAACATCCAATATTCCATATAGACAATAATAAAATCTGTACTTTTTTTTAAAAACATTTTTCTATTATCTTTAGTTTTATGAAGCCACTCGTTTTGTCTCCGTTGGTTTAATAATTTCGACCACTGACTGAGATTCTGTTTATTGCTACACGCAGCAGGACTACAACATAACTTTTATTGAAAGAATCGAGTTGTGCTACTTCAATTGATCCTTTATTATCTCTTTGTCCCTCGGTTTTCCATTAAAAACGATATAAACTTGGCAAGACTTATTTTTTATATTCTTTTTTTATTTTATTTTCACCTTCTTGTAATTTTTTTTTGTCATCTCGTTTTTTGTTTACCTTTCAAGACAATTTATTGTATAGTAAAAATTAAAGAATAGCTTTTTATAAACTTTGTTGATCTTTCGTCTCCTCTTTTACTTCTGTTTCATTTTTAAAGATAATAAAACCTCTTTATTTTCCTTTGAAACACAATTAGATTCGTTCGAATTCTTTTTATTCACCATTAATTACTAATTGCAAGTATTGACGTATCAATAAAACTTACTCATTTTTAAAATTTTGTTTATTTTTTTAAAATGACCTAATCTTATTGTTTACTGAAACAATTTATTTTTAATGCTTTTTAAAAGCGTCGAGCTCTATTTAGAAATAATAACTTTTTATATCTTTTAAAATCATTAAGTTTTATTTGAGTGGAAATTGTTTTTAATTAAACTTGTAGAAACTAGTAATAACTTTGCTACTAAATAATCGATTACTGAATGCTTGCTGTCGTTTTAAAATTATTTTTTCCAATATTTTCACGGACATTTTATATATTTCTTTTATATAAAATTTTTTTCATCGTAAGTAATTTTCTGTTAAAATGTAAACAAAATAATAAAATCCACAGTAAAACCGAATCATATGTTTCATTATCTTATCTAGTATTATTTTTTTTAACAAGATAACGTAATTTATAACTCTGCACACAAAGTGGCATTGTACAACCCTCATAAAATTAAGCTGGCTTTTATTATTATTTTTCATTGAATCCGTGTTTAATAATGCCACCTTTCAGAAATATGCGATCATTTAAATAACAATATAAAAGTCTAAAAAACAAGTAGAGTTGGTTATTAGTATGTATAAGAAATTATATAAATGCGGTCATACAATTGTAATTTACAGATAAAAAACAAAAAATTAATTGATTATCGGAAAATTTTTAAAAATAAACTATTCAATTGATTAAAATATATTAAAACTTTATGAATTCAAACTTACTGTAGCTATATTTGCAGAAATCAAAAAATTTTTTTAATATTTAGTTTATTTATTATCTTTAGTTAATAGCACATTCCATTCTTCATAAATAAAATATCAACGTTTTCGAAAAGTTATTATTTATTAATTAAATTATTCTATTTCTTAAATAATACACTTTAATCATGTTCTCAAAATATCAATTCCATCAAGAAAAATATTTCTTTGACTAAAGTATTTTAATTCTTTCGGTCAATTAAAAATATTTTTAAATATCAAAATTTAAAACATCTTTATGTATTCTTGACAGCGTTGCATTGAATAAGTAAGTATAAAAGAAGCAATGTATGGATCAGGGCTATCTAAGGTGGCGATACGGTAATAGTTAGGTTTTAACCGGATAAGTCGATCACGATGAAAACAAGAAAAAAGTAAATCATAAAAGAAGATACATCTCATAAAGGTCGATCGTCTGTAGTTGACTATATCTTTTTTTTTCCTTAGCTGAAGTAAAAATGATAGGGAAGAAGACTTGCATAGTATCTTGCCTTTCAGAGCATGCAAAAGTACAGGCTAAGAAAATCTGGTTTTTAAGTATCCTTAAGCTTGTAGATTGATAAATTGAAAATTAATCTGTATTATAATTTAATGAGCTTTTTATATCCGGTTAGACATCTACTATATATATTATGTTTATGTATACTTTATTTTTTTTCAAACTTCTAATTAAGTGAACGCTAAAAATTAAAACTTTTTCATAATCCGTGTGAAAAGCACTTTGTATTTAATAATTAGGAATAAATATTAAATAAATAATAACTTTAGAATATAAAAAAAATTCTTTTATTCTGATTTTTTTTTCAATTTTACATACATCACGCATTTATCATCCGCAAAATGTCATAATCAGTGCCGTAAATTATCCTATCTTGTTTTGGATTCATCTGATCTGATAAGAATAAGAATCATACCGCATTCCATTAATAATGTGTATATATGTATAACATTTGCTCTTCATGTCCTTCAGCTACTGGCGGATAATCATGTGCAAGCTTCGTTCTTAATATTTCATATTCAGTCTTGATAAAATATGAATAATATACTATTTTATTGCCCAAGGCCCATCATCTTTTTAGATAATAGCAGCAGCACACCGAACAATTTTCTAAATAATCTTGTTATGTACTCTGACACGTTTGGCTACCGCTATTTTAATATCCTCAACATTAAAGAGGAGAATCGAGTTATTTATCTAATAGTAAAAGCTTAATACCTAATAATGACGTTATTTAGAATTTTAATTTTTAACTTTCTATTCTAGTTATAAACATTAAAAAGTAACAATAATTTAGTAGTAATTTATATAAATAATATTTTTTAATGAAAAAATAATTGCAAATATTTAAAAAACTATTCACATAGAAGTTATCCATATACGAGTAACAAAACCCAGATTGAAACTTTTTTTGAATAAATAATTTGATTGGTAAAGTATACTTTCCATCATCTTCTCAATTACGATTGCTCATCTTTACCTCATATCAAAGTAAAAAGGAAAAATAAAGAAAAAAAACAACAAAATAAACGCACTCTATAACAGTATAACATAACTGATAATCGCTGGTAGTCAGTTGGTTATAGAAAAATATTTTCTTGCTAACACTCTTACTCTCAACAAGTTCTTGAAACGCAAATCTTCTCTAATACCACCCATATGTTTGTGTACGTTACACTAAAAATAACCATATACCTCTCATATATATGTACAAGCCTCTAGGAGAATCTGGAATTAAAAGATTGAAGGTGGTCGCGCGATCTCGGTGGCAACTACCTATTATACTATACTAGTAGACTGAACCTTAATGTTAGGTCTTGATCGGGTGGAAAAAAGAAAAAAAAATAAAGAAATATACAGGGATGTCGGAGCTTCCGGCATTTCGATGCATTACGGGTAATTGCAAGAGCGCGACTTTGCGGCAGCGGCAGTGGCATCAATAGCTTTACTGCATACCTAAGCGTAGGTGAAAGAAAGAAGATCAAATACAAAACATGTAACGGGATTCGATATAAGAACATCAACAAAGGGATACGTTTATGAGGATGGACAATAGTTATTTTTTTACATTTTTTTCTAGAAGTTTTGTACTTATACTAGATAATATAATAAAAGTATTTTTACTGAAGATATGTTCACTTTTTGCGGACTTGATCATCTCATATGTGCGAGAAAGATTGATGTTGTCAATAACTAAAATCTTTCTCCGTTTTATAATAAATAACGTAGTAATAAGTAATGAATGCGTAGTATTTATAATGATTGAGAAAATACAAATATTTAAAATTTTTGGTGCCATTTATTATTAATAAAAACAAAGATTGAATTTGGAGATTGTGATAAACTGAACTACTTTATATTGGAATATGAAATATCGAGCTTTTTATTAAAAATAAATTCTATAGTTTTTCTCTTGTCTTTTTTAAAATTAAAAATTAATATGTCTGTAACTGATAAAAATTTAATATTTCAAATCACTAAAAAAGCGCTATAGAAAATTTCACATGCTCTTTTTTATCAGAAAATATTCAAGTGTGTAGGAGACACTGCAGACTCGTAAGTCGTCTGCAGCTACGGTAAAAAATGAAATAAAGAAGCTTAGACGCGTCGTAACCCTAGGGACAAAAGGGGAATTTTTGCTGCAGTGCCAAACCACGACCCGAGGCAAACTACTGTATACAAGAGAGAAAAATTATAAGTCGTTAGGAGCCGAGAGGATTTCGTATTCTCAAAGCATTACCAACCCTTTTTTTCCCTTCTTGTCGTCCTTATATAACTTGGCTTTTATATGGAACACCTCAACCTGAATAATCCTTTCTTTCTTTTGTTTCCTACGAGAAACTCATTTTTTGCGATTAAAAAAAAAGTTTTTTACCAACACACAAGTGTCAAAGTAATGATGCTTTTCGTAACAAGCATTAAATGTTCATTCGAGAAATTCATTAATACTTTTGCTTTTTTTTAAACCTTAATATTTTAATTCCGTAATAAAATTTTCAATAACTTTGTATTTTATCCAATAATTTTTTGAAATGCGGAAAAATTTTTACCAATTAAATTATTACTTCAACTCTGGAATGTACTTGATTTCGTGTAAAAATTACTATTATTTCAACAAAAGATAACATATACTTATATAATGAAATTCACTTATATACTACTGCAACATAGATTGACCATAATATCACCAATTTTCGCTAACCGGTTGCAAAGATAGAGTGAAATAAGCGTTTTATTTATATCATGTTGATACTTGATTTCTATCAAGGATACATAAATTTTTCTTATAAAATCAAATATGTTTTGCAATAAATGTAAAATGTAATGATTTTATTTATATAAAATTTTAATTTTTGTGTACAATCATTTGTTACATATCAATTTTCTCTTCTTGTTTGTTACAAATATTTTTAATTCGACTTGACAATAAAACAGTAAAATATTACTAAAGTTTTAGTAATTTTTTTTTATTTATCATAAAAAATACACGAACATCATCTTCTCTAACTCTTGATCAATCGATAAAACAAGCACTTAAAAATTGCAATCTAAATTTGCTAAAGCTTAATGTCGGCTCTTTGGCATCTCTAAATCACATAATCCCGTGGTTCACCAGCTGCAATTAATCGCATTCGCATAGAAAAAGAAAAAAATAAAACGAATGTTCGCTGGGTACGCAAAAGAAAATATCATTCGCCTTATAGATCGATAATCGAGATACATAGATCCTCTCTCTGTCTTGCGCATACATACGTACAAACTGCTATGTACACGCATATATACACACTATGCTATCGAATGATGAATGCGTTTCTGAGGATATATACGCGCGGGGGCAAAACAAACGCGATTCTCTTTAAGACTACTACTGCTGTATATAGCAGCTTCTTTTCATTCTCACGGCGTTCGAAGGCTAATTGAAACGCGTGCGAGAGAACATTAATTATATCGTACATATACCATGGCTATAGGTTCACCTTTCGGCTCCCGCGCCCTCAAATTTTTATTTACTTTTTTTACCCATTTCTTAAGTCTTATCCTCAACGTTTTCCTTTTTTTTTCTCAAAGGGTTGCACGCAAAATACAAGAGTTTTGCTACGTCTATATACATTGGATCAAAGATCTCATGGTAGAAAATGATCAATTATTAGATCGATGATGCCTTTTGCTTTGATTTGCAATTTCGTATTTTTTTAAAATCTTATTTTGGTTTTAATGCTATTTCTATAATTAGATTTCCGTTTGCTATAAATTATCACCCTTAGAAAGTGTTGGCTAGAATTAAAACAAACTTTTTTTACCGTGATGTAATGATAACTTTATATGGGAAAAATATTTTGCTTTTTTTTCAATTTGCAAAGTGTAAACTTTCTTTTTTTTACACTTTCATACGTAATATCGACGTAATAATCTAAGTTATTAATTTTAAATAACCGTTATCATTTTACAATATCAAAATTTTATTTTATCTTATCATGTAGACGTAATAAAAAAGATATATAATATATGCCTTTCTTCACAATTTTTTTGAATTGCTGAAATTACGACCAATTTTTAAGACATTTGAATTAAATTAATTCCTGTTATTCAGCTTTGAGAAAATAAAAATCAATGGAAAAATTCTAAAGACACTCGTTTTCATCTCATAAAGATCTTCGAAGAGATCAGATTTTAGTGATTTTCGTATTTAAAAACGTCTCTTTAAAAAATATCTCCCCATTACATTGACTTAAATATTTGTCCTTATTTTTTTTATTGCTTTCTTACATAATTTAGGAATGTCTTGAAACATAAAAAAAAAAAAATTTTCTTTAGTAAAATCATAGTCAATTGGAATGATGTGATCATAAGATAAAGTAAAACATCAGATCCAATAGAAATGCGGTAACTTTGTTGTGCCTCCCTTACGACCCTCCAAGTCCAATTAATTACGTCAATGAAAGCAATTGCATTCTATTTTGTATGCGTATACGTATGTAGCAAGCGTATAACCTGCCTGCACTCTCTACTGCCGGATTCCAAAGACGAGCTCAAATACAAAACAAGCTTTGTTAAAGCAATGGTTAAAAGTTACAGCGTGCAATAAGCTTTTACGACGATTGCCGTTTCTCTTTTTATTTCTTTCTTTGTTTTGTCACCATTAAACTTTTAAAAAGATTAAAAGTATTTGCTTTTAGTGCAATACTCCAAATGGCATTGTTAATTTATAGATAATAAATTAATAGGAGTCCATTTTTATTTTTTACAAATAAATGCGCATACTTGAAGAAAATTTATCAAATGGAACATTGAAAGTCAATTAATTCTCCATATTTTTAAAATCCTTTTTTTTTATTGCGAAAATTTGAATTTTTTTATAAAATTATTTTGAGAATTTTTAAGTTTATGTAAATTTATTTTAAATTAATTTACTCTGAAGTAATAAATTTTCTCTTTTGATTTATGTTGCAGGTAAGGGCACCAGAATTACGGAGCAACTTTGTAATCAACTCTAGTTTTCAATGTCGTGAGTTACTTTTGAAAAAAAAATGATAATAAAACTTTATTTATAAGTTTAATTGAGCATTTATAACGTCTTTAGAAGATACATAATAATCTTTTTGATTTCCGTGTTTCTAATTAAAAATTTTTACTTATCGAATTAAAATTCTGAAAGTCCAAGAAAAATATTTTTTTTTTCAATTTTTAGATAAAAATAAAGAACTTGATATCTTTTAAATAAAAACTTTTTCTAAAAAATAAATATTTTCAAAGAAAACTAAATGAAAGTATCTTAACGTTTGATAGTTTTATGAGTATTTATACGAAATAAAACTTTTTTTACGATCTTGCCATGGGACCCGTAAAGGTAACTTTAGAAATCATCCTTCTTTTTTTTTAGCTTTTTTAAGCAACTTTGTGATAAATAATGCATAAACGAAAGGCGAAACTTTCTGGTATAAAGGTGTGGTAAAAATAAAATTTTCCTAAATTTTAAATAACATAATAATCATTTTAAATGAAGATGTGTATACGAAAAAAGAGACTTTTACGAGCGTACCACACGTCAATAGATGCGTAATATAAGGAATATATTCATAACTAACGAAAATACCAAAAAATCAACAACATCGTTAAAAATATAATTATAACCAAGTTTTGTTCGATCAATTTCGTTTGATGTCTTTATTTCGTAATTAAAACTTTTTTCTTTAAAATTTTTCTATAAGTATTTTTTTAACTTAATAATAAAAATTATTTTCAATCAGATGTTATGATGAATGGAAAATAATATTTTTTTAATAATCACTATTTTTACATAAATCTTCTTAACTTTACAATACAAAATCTATGCCCTAATTTTATAGATTAACAGTTGCATTTGATACGCAGCAAAATAATATTTACATAAGGAACAAACATAATAAAAAGCCTTAATTTCTGAATATTCTCAAATTATTTCCAGATATGGCAATTTTTATCGCATGATTTCTGTTAATATACATATTAAAGAAAAAAAGCTAATAATAAGTATAAAAAGTAACATAGCCCATTGAAGCAAATAACATAGGAGGCCGTGTCGTATAGAGCGTCAAGGCCGTTCTCTTGCGTGTGGTACACATTTATAGCAGCCCGAAAGCAGCGAGGTCATCAACCTCCATATAAACATACAGCACACATGCACAAGTAATAAAACAGCCTAGACAAGAAACAAAAAAAAAAAAGACAAGAATGAAAGAGGAGAAAGAGCGCGACGGATTGATTGACCCGTCGTTGGCTGCACCTGCTTCAATGTACTTCTACTCAACTTGCTTCAATTACCGCATTATGGCTAAATGTGTATTATGTGCCGCTCTTGTGTATAATGCGCACGTTCAATCAGTTTTCTTTGAGAATATAAGGGACAAGTTTACCTTAAGGCTAAATTTTATAGACATGTACGATAGAATAGAAAATTTTTATAATATTCATTTGATTATTTATACAGTGGCCTTTAATTGAATTTTTGTTATGGTGTCAAAATAGGGTCTGTACCGAGTAGTTAATTTTAACGAATTATATATCATTTGGTAGAAAAATAATAAACAAATTATTTAAAAGTGAAATTTTCAGAGTTCATTTAATGCAGGAAATGTTTAATTTCTAAATAAAATAATTTTTTTACAAATTCAATTCACTTAAAAATAACGATTTTTTAAAAATTTATTTCATAGAATCAGCATAAATTTAGAGTAGTTGATTCTATTACACAATCTATTTAATAAAAACAATTGTTCGCATAGAATCTAATTCGAAATTTGTAGGACTTCTATTATGACACTATGGCTTCTCAAAATAGAACAATAAAAAGCTTGTAACAGATGTTTAAAGCCAACTTAAATATCAATCAAATGTTTCAAATCAAACGAATGAAATACAATAAAAAAAATAAATCTAAAAATAGAGGATAAAAAATCCAAACGAGATTGTCGCACGTCTTAAAAAAAACTAGAATTAAATTTTAATTTATTTAGCATGCAAAATCTCATAGACAGCGCATATAACTAAACGTCCACCTGGATTGGAATCAAGTCTTAAATATACCGCTTTATAAATCATCTTTCTATCTCGCTCTGTTAATCGTAGCCGGATCACTTTTCTCTCCCTCTCTCTCTCACATATGAGCTATGGTCATTAGCTAGGCTTTTATTGCGCCTCCTCGTCATATACAAACTTCTTCTTCGTGCTGCTACTTGCCTTTTGGCGCAATAATGCTGCCTTTTCTTATAATTTTTTTTCTCATTTATATCTTTTTTTTATTATTATTATCATCTTAACTCCGCGCTCTTTGTTGAGCTCGACTTTGAGATCTTTATTAAAGGGAGGTTAATTTTGCAATTGCGATAAGTTCAGACCTTGAAGGTACATACATCGAGCTCTCTGGAATTTCTGTTAACCCTTTTGATAGCTAGTCATTATTTAACGATTAAGGACGATTGAAAAGGTTTGTTTGTATTAATTAGATTTTCAACCGTGATGATAATTAATTTATTATATTTTTTTTAAAGAATTCTGATTTATTTTTATTAATAATGTTTTTTCCAAATGTGATGAGAGGAAAAAATGAAATTGAATGATCAATAAACAATTTTCTTAGTATTATTTAGTAATTTGTATGATACACACGTTGAATAATAAATTTAATTTAATTTTCTCTTTGTCTTAATTTAGATTGATGTTTTTATTAAATTGAAATACGTTCAATAACAATTCCATATAATTCCGAGCGTACAGAATCTAATGATTATTTTACAAGTACACTACAATAAATAACGTAAAAATAGTAAAAACAATCAATCTTTATTTAAAACCATCATCAATTAAACTTAATCCATCGTCCATCAAAAAATCCAATAACAACAACAACCAATGGCAATAGTTATCCAACTTAATTGAAAGATCCATTCGTCATTAATATATCTCATCTTACCATTAAAAAAAAGGAAAACAGTCGACGCATTAAATAAGTTTGAAAAAAAACAACAACAACAACAAAGAATAAGAAGAAGAAGAAGAAGAAGCTATCTTATAAAAAGCAGCAGAGAGAAGATTGTTGATTGTGTACAAGGAAGGAACAGGCCGAACTTGTTCCTTCAGCGATGGCTCATCGACGCCTTATATGTGCACTCGACGCGATTACCACTGATGCCATGTTCTTTCCTAATACGGATCCTATACGTGTCTTGCTTAGATCGTCTTTTCTTTTCTATTTTGATATTTCTTTTTATTTTCTTCCTGTACATCTCATCCTTAGTCTATTTCTCTCGCTCTTTCTCGAAAGATTGTCTCTCAGGTGTAAATGCGTACATACTATGTGGACCGCTGCATCACACGCGTAAATAGCGTCAGCAAACTTTTCCCTCTTATCTCTTTCTCTTTCTCTAGTTACTCGTTAAGATTGAAAATTCTCTAGGCTACGTGTGTGTATGTGTTCTTTTACATATAGTGCTACAAGTGATGACAGAAGAGAGAGAGAGAATTGCTGCTGGAAAATATAAGGAATGTGAAAAATTGCTTTTTCAATTGCTCATGTTTTTTTTCTTTCAAAACAAAATAAGTTTATGAGTTTTTAAAGATCGTTGGCTTTTTTCTATTTCTCTAATTGTTGATTTAAAAAGAAAACTATTGATAATGATCTTTTGAAAAAATATTATTTATCCAAATAAAATAAATGAACTTTTTTTAGATGAAAATGAGGAATGCAATTTTTCTTATTCTCCTTAATACATTGTTTCTTTTACATCTGAATGAATTGTTTTAATTTCTGAAGAGCACAGTCTATAATGAATTCTTTTTTGCACATGTTATAACATTTTATCTTTAAAAAACCCCATTCAAATAAAATAGTATTAATAAAAACATTCTAAAAATTTTAAAAATTACTCAAAATATACAGTGTGCTACGAGAAAAAATCACCTTTTAAGGAAAAACAATGAAGATTGCGAGCTGTGACAAAAATTTTCCACAGGAAGTCAAACACGAAGTTTTCCTCTGTCTTGAGATGTAAAAAAAACAAAGCGCAATTGCAAATTCAAAACGTCGAAAAGCCGTTTTTTTCTTCTAAAACTTGCGCGTCTTAGATTCTTTAATGTTATTTACAGTTAGAAATTCTTAAAAGACGGAATTTTGCAGGTAACGGAAAAAAGATGCTAGCGTAAGATTCTTCGGGGTTCCTTTACTTTGTCCAATATAAGAAAATATAATAACACGCTGTGCGCATGAACAATGGCAAGCGAAAAAAGCATTAGGCTATTATATGGATAATTATCACCGAGACGTTTGTCGTAGGCGTTTATTAGCTAGACAAAATTATGATTTTAAATAAGAGAAATAACTGCACTACCGGATTTTTTTTCTTTTTCCTCGAGAATTTTATTTTAGAATCTAGCACAATGTATTGGCTTCCTCATGGAACAAGGAGATTCTATCGGTAAAAAAAATTTCTTTCCATTCATTGATTTAGAAATATATATTTAGACTCGGAGAATCTAAAAAGTAGAGTTTTAAAAAGGTCAGTATGTGTATTATGTGAATTTGTATTAGTAACTTACTACTTAACTATTCGATAGATTTGCTCTAAATTTGGCACAAAAAATTTTGCTCCATTATTTAGAGCCCGGATGTGTTTTTTTATATTTTTTAAACAAGAGGATTTATTAAATTTTATACTCAATTTGTAAAAATATATTTTAGACTTAAAGTATAATTTATATGATTTTTTAAAATTCAAAGATCTTTATGAGGAAACATAATACCATAGCAATTGGCAGTCTTTTTCATGCAAAAAACAGAACTGTGAATATGTTAAAGCTTCGAGCAAAGTACTTTTTAATTGTCTTAACTAGCTATTTACAGTTAATCAGGAGGTATGGTATTTATATTTATGGACTTTCAAAGTGAATTTTAAAGACATGAGCACATAATAATAATTACGTGGATAATAATGTAGCTTAACAACTGTAATATTACTATAAACCAAAATATTTACTAATTAAAATTGTTATATATTCACTTCTGCAAGATGTTTAATGAACATTAAAAAAAAATTAGTTTAAAAGAAATAATTTTAAAATAAAAATTGTTGAAGTTGCATTCCACACTAACGAAGTGAATTTTGCGTATTGAAAAGTATAATGTTTAAAAAAAAAGATTTAATTCTAAAAATAAATGAAATGAGTAAACGAAAATTCCCATATTCCTTCCATTGAATCTAAGGGAAAAAAGTTTTCAGCAAATCCCTTCCCCTTACAAAAAACAATTCATTTATAGACATTGATTGTAGCTGCAAGCAGCAGCCTCTGCTTTGCTGTTTTTTTATTCTTTCTTTAACATTAGGTCAACACAAAGAGTAAAGAGCCGGAAAGGGAAACGAGGATAATCCAAGCACACATAGAACGCGCATAAAGGAACGTATTACTTGATTCTAAATATAAAGTTCTTGCGTGCTCTCTCTTTCTCTCGCGTTCTACGGAAGTTTTTGATTGCCGGAAGTATGTGTTATACGAATATTATTATTGTCGCTCGATTGGTTAGTTCAATGGTTCGTAAGCTTTTGTCTTTGGTCTTCTGTATATGAGAGAATCTGTTTAGGATGAGAGTTTTGAATAGTTTGCATCCTGCCACCCACTAATGGATACTTCCAAGATCATGTCTTTGTTATAGTGAGCAAAAAAGATATAATGAATAAGATTATGGAAATTTGACTACTAAAATAAAGCCATTTAGCTAAGATGTCTTGTTTTTCAGGAAACAATAGGGAATTTTAACGATGAATAATCATTCCAAGTAAAAGTAAACTTTTTTATTTTTTTAATGCTAATTTTGTTTAATTATTTAAGCTTAATAAAAAGCAGACCAATTTACCATATTAAATTTATTTATTTTAAAGTAATAATATGAAGCCATTGTTGTATGAAATATTTAAACTTTTTATTAATAATTTAAAATTACCATAATGCTTAAAAAACTAAACAGGTTTGTTAAAATGACTGAGATACAGGTATTCATAAGGTAAGATATTACATTGGTTAGAAATAAAAAAAGGAAAATTAAAAATTCTATTCCTGCAAATCCATAAAAATTTTAAATATTCATCTGTATACAATGTGAAGAGTGTACCATTTTGTCAAGAATGCATCTAATTAGTGTCTATTTAGCTTTGAATGGAGTTTTTGAAGAAATAGAGATGTTCACTTCAGCTATGAATATTTAGATTTTATAAAAGGAAGAACGGAAAATGTTCTGGTAAACACATAAAGCGATGTTGTACAAGCGCCTGCTTAGCATAATCTTGAATGCAAAAGAAGAATTAAAAATTAAGAAAAAAAATGGCTATATTTCTCAGTATTTATAATTAACTACTTTAAATCCATTCAAAAGTTTAAGAACATTGCAAAGAGTAATAATGTATTATGACAAATAAAATAGAGAATGGCTTTTTGTGTCATTAGAAAAATTAACAACATATTTAGGAAATTTTTAAAGTTTAATGTATACCGATTTACAAAATGTAAATTTATTTTCTAAAGTTTTAAATGACAAGCATTATACAATGAATAATTTATCGTCGTATTAAAATGCATAATTGCTAAAACAGCAAATTATAAATTATTTTTATTATTGCTTAAAAAAAATTTTTTTTTCAAGAATTTAAAAACTTTTGAAATTATTGATATGGCAGTATGTTATTACACATAACTATTCGTGCAATTTAAAAAGAACTTTCACTTTAGCGTTTTGTTACTATAACATAAACTAAAATTATGAAAATTTCAAAAAACCGAATTGTGTAATAAAATAACAAAATGTATTCAAACCAAACTTTTAAAACTCGTTTTGCATCTATACGAAACTCATTTAGCCGTCATCTTTCAACTTACAAAACTTTCGAACTGTCAATCACATCCTTCGAGCAAAAATCGAAAATAAAATAAAATAAAGAAAAAAAATATAAGGAAAAAAAGAAACAAGTTGAAAAAAAACTAAACTGTGTTCTCGAAGTCAAGAACCCAGCGTAAACAATCCATGTAATCTGGGATGGAGTGGACGTCGTCCTTATAGCTCGTAAATCCTAACGACTAGGCGATACTTTTCACAGGCTGTAAAACAAATCGAGAGAAAAGAAAAGAGAAAAAAAAGAGAGAAAAAAGCACTTGATTTCCGAAGACCATATATAATGGTATATACATATATATACATGGCCTTTTAAAAGAAGGGAAGATCCTGCAGCAGGTTCCGAAAATTTATGAGCCATGCGACATTCAACTTTCCTAACATTACACCTACACGCTTACCTGGTACATCTTTTGGCTTTTCCATTGACAAGGGGGGCACAGGTTTCTCATGAGATTGAAGAAAATTTTTTTTTCCTTTTTTCTTATATAGACTGAACTTAAGTCCTATAGGTTGTATATAGATACACAGTTTCTCTTCAGACGTAGTAAAAAGGTGTCGTTTCCTTGTAGTTACGGTGTGCTATAAAATAGTTAAGCTAAGATTTATTAAGTTATTTCAGGTTGACTTATGGTTGTAAAAAAAAAATTCTATTTTTTTTTCATCATCTTAAAGAAAATTAGCTACTTTTTTTTTAAATAGTAGAAGATGGTGCTATATAAAAAGTATTTAAGCAATCCTAAATAAAAAGAAGAACAGGCTAAGAGCGAAGCCTCTAAACATTTTGATTGGATGAGTTCTATATTCGACGCGAGCGTTTGATTGGTTTAAGTGTGGTATTTAGCGCGAGGATTTGTTATACATATTATGACAGTTACAAACTTTAAAATTTTTATGCGCGCGTAGTGCACTTCCATTCTCTAATAATACTAAATATTATATTATCAATTATTTAATTAATTTATTATACATCAATAAATATTTTTTATTACTGCTACTTTCCCATCAACGAATTAAGATTCGCAATAATTTTTAGTATATAATTACTAGAAATTATTTATCCAAAAATGAAGACAAATATAAAATAAAAGACAAATGCATATTTTGTTTATCTTATAGTAGAAGTATTCATTAACATCCAGCCAATTATTGACCACTTCTTACAAACTCGATCATTGCGTATAAAGTTAATCAATTATTAACATATTTGCAATTTTCAATATTTACCAAGATAATCGGCCTTAATCATACTGCAATATTACAAGATCATTACAAAATAATATGTTTTTTTAATATTGCAATAATAATTTTACTAAATCACGAGTATGTTTCTTGTTTGAAGCTCAAGTTAGCTATATTAAACTTATCAGATTGCAATAGCAGAATATAAATAAACAAATATTATAAAACGCTCATAACCTTAATTAACTGGCAATAAAAAAGGTTCTAATCTTTTAACAATGAATCAGATAGTATCATAAATTTTAATATTTAAAATTATTTCTTGTTTTCAATAAATTTTTCCTATTTATTGTGTTATTTATGCATAAAAGAGACTTTATCTCATTTAAAATGAAAGAAAATAGCTGAAATCCAAGACAAAAACAACTTTAAAAATTTCTAAAATCATGATAACTTTTCATTTATTTTTCTTTTCATTTGTTTCGATACCATTTCTGTAAGAGAAAGGCTACTTAGCCTCTCTCTGGAACTTTTCGAGGCCTATAATCGAAAAGTCCTAAATCTAAAAATCTACCGGTATCTTTTATCTCTCTTACTCTCATGCCCATCCTTTTAAAAAGTTGTGCGTTATATATATGCATGTTCCTCAACTCAATAGATGCTCGGCCGGCTTTACTGATGCTGCGGGCTAAAGACTGCGAGAGAAAGAGAGAGATAGAGAGAATCCTTTGAAATTCTCCTCCTTCTCAATGTCTTGCGGTCTCGAATATTTCAGTGAGCAAGAGAACAAGCTCTACGGCACAAGGGGGCAGATTCCATTTGGACCTCCTTTCAAAAGAGCCTTATAGCAAACGAGAAGAACCTTCTGGAGGACGTCGCTTCGACCTTCCCTCTCCTCTCTTTTTTTCTTCTTCTTTTATTCTTTTTTCTTTTCTTTTTCCTTTCGTTCTCCACACTACTCTTCTCTTTAAAAAAATTTTTTTTCCCTCGTTTGAATAGTTTGAAAGAAAGAGAGGTATAAAGGTATGAAATTCCACTTTCGAGGAGAGAGAGAAAGAGATAGCAAGGAGGGCCTTAGGTCTGCTGCTTGCGATAATCGATTTCGAGTGGCTTGCTGCTGCTGCTGCTGCTGCTTCTGCCTACTTGCGTATCGCAATAACAATAAATTCCTTCAGCAAGACTCCCAGTGTGTTTAACGAGCACGCAACTTTTGCCTTAGTGCAAATGTATATAACACGCTCGCTTCTTTCGGTAGCTTTCATGTGGTGTACATAACATCTACACCAAAGGAATAATATATATCGCCAACTTTTTGATTGAGCAGGTATGCGCAACCACTTGTATAAAGCTTATAGTATAAGGAAAACAAAAAGATAGGAGGAAAAAAAATTTATGAATTTCTGGAAAATGTTCATTTGAATAGTTTGAATAGTCGGTGCGTATACGCGCACGCAGTTCAGCTTTATATCTTATATAGCAATTTGCGTAAGCTAATTTAACTTTTATTTCTCAAGGAGCCTACTGATGAAGAGGGCGAGAAAAAATTCTATATATACAAATTACACGTGTAAAGGGATTGTGCGCTCGTTATTCATATTTTTCTTGGATAAATGAGTAAGCATGCGAAAAAATTGATATATTACTTTAAATATTGCGGAATGTTGCTGGAGAAATTAAACAATTTTGCAAGATTATTATTATGAATTATTTCTATTCATGCATATTTTCTGTAGAAGAATATTCTAAATTAAGAAAAATAAGAATTTATTTGTTTTTTTTTTATATTTTATTGCATAAAACAGAAATTTTTAAAATGAATATTATCATTTCTCATCTAAAATAATTTCTTAATATTTTTAATAACATATATTATTTATAATTTTGTAATTCTGGTTTAAAAATTAATAGCGAAATATATTTGTTTGAAAAAAAACAATAAATATAGTAAATGACCTAATTATCATGAGATTCAAAAAATACACAATGCAATTTCTGTAAATTACTTAATAATAATAATTCAATTTTTGCAACACATTAAACTTTAACACGTCATAAAATTCATAACTTTTGAAGCATAGTCCTTCAGTGCAAAAAGATATATACTGTAAGTCAATACATAAATTAAATTATGCCCATCAAGAAGCGAGCAATTATTTACTTCTTATGACTATTAAGTCATAAATTAAAATTTTAAGTTACATTATATATCTTACCTCTTTTTCACACATCACATTCTCAATTTTTTTTTCTCTTTTTTTTTTTACTAACACACTCTTCGCATAATAAATCTATGTTATAATTATTTTTATTATTAAATCTCATCTAAAATTGCACAAAAGTGTTAACTTGATTGCTATCACGTATAACACCTGCGAAGAAGAAAGAAAGGGGAAAAAAAGAAAAGAAAAATGAAAACGTAAATAGAAAATGACCGCGTGTAAAATGTATATGGATATTCGTTTTACATCATTTTTCAGTCCAGCAAAGGCGGAGGCAATTTCATTTTAGCGCTTGTAATTTTCCTCGGGATATAAAATATCGAAATCAATATGCAGTTGCAGGTGTACCCCGACGAGATATCTCTGCGTTTCTTCACAAGGCGAATCGAAAGTGAAATCTATTATTCTTATTATTAATAAAAGTTTATTATTGATTTTATTATTAATGTTATTTATTATATTGCAATGTTAAATTCAATAAATAAAAGTTTTTTCATTAATTTTCATTTTTTTCCTTTTTTTTTGTTTAAGATTCAAGTAATTATTTAAGTGGGTTTTAAATAAATTGAAATAAAAATAATTTTAATATCATCAATTATTTGCCTATAAAGTTAATGCTTTTTAATACTTTCAAGAGCAAGAAAAAAATGTATATGTGTATAAAATAAAATTTTAACATTCGTGAAATTAATTTGCTATAAAACTTGAATTCACTGCTAATTGCATCTTTTTAAAATTGTAGAAAAAGCTTTTTTAATAGCTCATTTTATATGCATTTAATTAAACATTTAAAATACTTAACTAAAAGAAGGAAAAAAAAGGAGAAACATAATTTAAATAGAAAATTCTAATCGTAAGTTCTTTCGTATCAATTTAAAGAAATCAAAGAGGGCAATCTTATTTTCGCTGAAGCAAATTTTCTCCTTCTAAACTTGCAAAATAACGAAATTGTACACGTGCGCGTCAAGAGTGAAATCAGCAAAATACTCTTCGACCTATGCATATATATACATTTAAATTGCTATCTATGATATATCCAATGATTTCATCGGCGTTACTTTTAATGTATTCGCTTACGGCGTTGATTACGGAATGACAGTTGTAAAAAAATAATGCATGCATAAGAGGAGGAGAGGGATTTCCTTTTTGATGGATTGCTTTGATTATATACAAAGATTGTTATGGTTGGAGAGAAACAATAGGAGATAGAATAATAAGACGGAAGATGACAAGCTATACGGATGTACATAAATGCGATGATTGCCAAAGAACGTTTGATCGAGCGTTAAATTAGACTAATGTTTCTAAACAGGTGAAGTTAGATCATTTTTTTTCTCTCTCTTTATATATTTAACGATGCGATTCTAAACAAACTAAATTCTTAATTATTGCAGTCACAATAATTTACCATTGTTTCTTTGTTAATGCAGCCTTTCTCCATGCGATCTTTTATTAAACGATGACTTCATTATTTTTAATACTTCAAACCTGTTTTCCTTTTTATCCGAGTCTTTAATTAAGCGACTATTAATTCTTAAATACAATACAAATAAATTATTTGCAATTTCATATTTGGCTATTGTAATAAATTTTCATGGTTTTTTTTTCATTTTTTTTATTTGATCAATATTTACAATTCTCCAAAAGATATTATTTATCTCGCTTTTAAAAGTTGCACGAAAATCGTAATATACGATTGAAGAACCAAAAGAGTATTCGTACGGGTAAAAGTACTAAGGCTTCTGGTGCTCTCTCATAAATTTTCATTTGCCAAGACTGAGATGAAGCTGTAGCTAATTTTGTTTGATTCGTACCGGCTTTTGTGCACTTCCACGCAATAATTTTGTAAAAGTTATTGTGGAATAAAAAATAAATTGCTTTATTATTATTTCATTTCGAAAAAAAATTTGTATTAAAAAACATTTTGATGCTTTATTAAGTTGAAGGAAGTTCAAATTGTTGCATTTTTAAATGAATTTATTTATGAAGGCTTATTTTTTAGAAAATAATTGATAATAAATTACAAACAGAGACAACTGACCGAAATAATATTTAATAAAATACATAAAAATATTCAAATAAAAGTTTAACCTTATAAATATTTATTTTTTCAGACACAAAAATAACAATTTTTAGTTCTGTAAAATTTTTAATATTGTTAAAAATAAATTTTACTACTTTCACATTTTAAAATAACTAAAATCAGAGCTGATTTGTATTTTTTAAAAAATAACACCCGCACAACGTATACTTTCGAGTCATAGAATCTACATTACTTATACCCTTTTCTATAAAAAATTTTTTGAATCCATAGCTCAACAAGATCTACACACATATAATTCTCATGGATCCATTGAGCGCTCGTGTCATTGAATGCAAATTCTTAATAATATTCCAAATGAAAATTCCTATATATACATATACATATAAATGACGAGGTCGAGCGTATATATGATATCCTTACCAACATAGAATTGAAACTCGAAACATTAAAGGATAATATATATATGTATGTATACACTCATTGCCGGATGCTGTACTTGGAGGACGACGTGTGCCAAATGTCGCGATTATATACTTTACGGTATGGCCTTCCATATGTAATGTGTGCAATGTATATAAGTTTATACCCTTTACAATAAAACCGGCACGTTACATACATGCGAGACGCGAGATGATTTCATTGAGATTGAGTTATTTATGGACTCGCATAGAGTGATCGATGAACATTCGGAGTTTTATTGCATCTCTTTTGTGCAGTTTGTTTTTTAACGCGTTTAAATTTATAAGCTTTTTTTCAAAACATACTTTTTTGTGTAAACAGTAGAAAAATTGCACATCTCGTATTCACGATTCACAAAAATAATTTTAACTTAATAGACTGCTTAATACTAACATTACACTATGACATTATATTAAAGATTATTTTTTATGATGATTATCTTGAATTTATTAAGAAATAAATTATAAGAAATTCACAAAAAACGGATCTTAATTTTTAAGTAAAAATCTAATCTTTCAGTTATATTTAAATATAAATTTTCTATTTGTTGAATTCTATTATTAATAATATAATGTTTAACATTTATTCATTTAAATTGATTTTTTAATGACTTTAAAAAAGATCTAGTCAATAATAAAGATCAAACTATATCTATTCATAGTAAAAAGAATTAAGATAGTCTTAATAAACTAAGTGAAGGCCATTGTGTGTCAATAAAAAAACAAACAAATTAACTCGTCCAACAATAGAATTTTAAGTACAATCAAAACAATCAAACGTTGTATAGTAGCACACTTTAACGTGCTATATCATGAAGTTACGTTAAATTGCCTCATTTAGACATTCCTTTAAAGTTTAATTTTCATTTCCCTTCTCTCTTCTTCTTTTTTTTTTAATAAAGATATCATTAACAGAAAAGTTTGCAATATGTGAACCCTTAATGCGATAATGTGTCTTTGCTGCGAAATCAAGCAGGATATTTTGCACGTGTGTATAAGGTATATACGTAATGGCAATATAACTTTAAAGTCATAAAGCGGAAAACCTCTATTTCAAGTCTTCTAATTAAACGTTTACTGCGCACACCTCGTAAAGACTAAGCAGACTAATCTGCACATGTATGCACACATATATACGTACACACGAGGACATTGAGATAACCTTATAATTATTATATCTTTATTGCATCTAATGACATTATATGTACTCTTCAACTTTCACCGATGACCTCCAATTTTAATTCATAATTTCATTCTTTATTTACTTTGTATTGAAGAACGAGTTCTTGAGTGTATCCGTGACTAGTATAAAAATTTGAATAAAATGATATACTCGATGATCATAATGATAAATCTTTGCTTATTTATTTCTTAAATATCGTGATAATTTATCATCGGTTGGACTCGGTTGATGGTGAGACAGTTATCAATGCAATATTTTGGTTTTACGACAAAAAAAAATTATTTCTTTTAAAACATCTTTTTTTAAAATTGATGATTCAGTGATAATTAAATTAAATTTATATAAAAATAGAATTTATCAAAATGTGGTAAATCTACACCTACATATATTTTCTAGATGCTTAAATATTTTTTTAAATAATTAATCACACATCCTGAATATTTATGAAAATTTTAATATTTTCAAAGTCATAATCTTAATCATTTATTTACACGATGAATAATTATTTAAATACTTCTGAAAATTAACGATATTATCGTGAAATTAAATCAAACCTTTTTTCATAAAGATAAAATAAAGATGTGAAATTTACTTGAAATATATAACAAAACAAGTTTTTGCTTACATCTGACTCACGTTCAACTCACTTAATCGCATTAAAATTTTTTTAATTTCTCGCGACAAACGTCAAATTAAGATTCACACTTATTATTTTTTATTTTCTATAAAAACAAACACATTCACGTCCAGAAATCTGAAACATTCCAACTTTCCAATGTCTCTTAAAAAAAAGAAACAAAAACAAAAAAGCAAACTATCATAAATATTCATGAAACAATCAAAAATCATGAAACCCAAGAGTAACGATAAATTTTCGCCGAGTTAAAGAAAAAAATGGAAATATCTTAGTCTTAAAGTGGCCAACTCGCCAAAAAAAAGGCCTCGCAGAGGAAAAAAAAAACTGAAGAAGACTAAAAAAAAGGAAGCGAGAGGAGAAAGAAAAAAAAATTACACTACGTCTGAAGTGGTGCATTTTACGTTAGCAAGAACACGCAGTAAACAAAGAAGAAACATTCTGTATATAGATATGTTTTCGCACGTTTTATATGCTTGCACGTGTATGTATATATATATATATATATATTTTGTAGCGTCTTTTAAGTTCGTTCACCTGCGGCAGTGTATTACTGCTGCTACTGCAAAGAGCACGATGCTCTTTTCAACTTGTAGTACACGTTGCGCATTTCCCTCGTCTTATTTTCCCTTTTTTCTTTCTTCTTTTTTTTCTTCTAAATCTCTTCCTTCTTTTAGATGCTCTTTTTAAGTCGTCTTGTAGTACGTTATCTTTTTTTTCCTCCTTTTTTACTATTCTTTATAACTTTCACTCTCCCTTTTTTCTTTTCCAAGACTTTTTTAAATCTTCCAAGTTCAAGTTCACTGAATTTAAATAAAATATTAAAATAATAATGCAAATTCAAACCATCTTTGTAAATAGTTAAATAAAAAATGTGATATTAGTAACGGATTAAATAAAAAATATAATCTCGTACATTGTTTTCTCGCTGCCATTAATCTTTATTTCATTCATAATAAAACAAGTTAGCTAAGCTCATGAAATGTATAAATTTTTCTACTATATAAAGTCTTTAAAATTTTCTTAAGATTTAATCTTATTAATCTAAACAGAAAGCCATGCAGTATGAATGAAAAAAAAAAACTAAAATAAACTTATAGCCTAGGTGTAGAAGGGACTTATGGGTCTAAAGCTGGAACGTAATGCAGACTTATGGTGAGCGTTTTCTCTTTCTCTTGAAAATAAAAGCTTTATCTTTTTTTTTTCTTCTTTTCTAGGATGTATGTACCAAGCATTTATGCACTTATGTATATACGCACTAATGTCGTAATGAGCAAGTATACTTGCACGGCTTGTAATGGCAATTTATTTTATCAATGCCCTACGCGTATACGTGTATGCCCTTTTACCATTTTTACTTTAGTACGTAGCTGCTGAACAACTTATCTTTTTTTTTATTTTTTTCTCTTATTTTTGTTTCAGTTTTGTTTATTTTATTTATCCAACATACAAATAAACATTTACACGTGCACGAATGATTTTTATATGCTACGCAAATATTACCGGCACGTGGAAAATGAGCATTCGGAAAAAAAAATTTTTTTTTACGTTCAATTATTAATATTACTCATATTTAACTTTATTATGTAGCAGTAAACGATAATCGCGTACATTAATGGAATTTTCTATGGTTTTGTGTACTATAACCTTTACGGATATAAAATATTCAGCGTTTATATTTGCAGTAAAGAAATAATTTTAAACTTTAACTTCGTTACATATACCAATGTACTGAATTCCTGAAACTCAGCGTTTGCTCAAAAAGCTTATAAAACGTTAAAAGTTAACTATTTTAAAAATTTAAAAAGTTTAATTAAATTTTATTAACAGTACGAAAGTCGACTTACTAACGTATGAACATCGACTGGCAATTAAACAAAATTAATAACTATTCTTAAACATCTATTTTTCCTGCATTCAATTAAATTTTTATATGCAAATTAATTATTTTGAAAATTATTAGTATAATAAATTCTTCAGCTACTGTAACATTAATTAATCTAACAAAACTTTAAAAATCATTCGTCTATAAATTTAAAGAGTTCATTAGCTATACAAATCCTTGATCAAATGAAAATTTCTACATAAGTATAATAGGAAAAAATTGAAAGTAAAAGTATAAAAATGTAAATTTAAATTAAATATTTATCAGAAAAAACAGGAAACTCTAATCTGAATTTTTACTAAAACATTAAATATTTAATAAAAGCATCTATATTTATAAAACACGTTAGAGCGAGCATTAATTATAAGATTAAAATTCTTCATGTTTATATTCATTCATCAAAATATGTAGGTATGTGAGAGTTTAAAAGTGACATTTTCAAGCGTAATGGATACTAAAAACATTAAAGAACAAGGAGAAATCAACGATGCAAACGATCTTGGTACTTTTATAGAAATAAAAAGAAAAAAATAGAAAAAAAATTAACATACCAAGCTAGTATTTTTCCTTAACGCTGGCAAGAACAGCAGGAGAAATTTCTAATGTCAAAGGTTGAAAGTATCGTGAATGAAGAGAGAAAGTTTTTTAAATTATTTAATTACTAGTATTATTATACACGCCAGCGCGTTAAAATAGCACATTTGATTTTTATTAACAATCACAACTTTTCTTTATTTTGTTAAATTTATTTCGAGGCTTCGGTGGTGTTGAAATTGCTGAATTTAACAGTGACGATGTTATGACTAGTTTCTTCTCATAAAAAATAAGAATAATGGTTGACCGAAAAAAAAATTTTTATTTTTAAACGAGTTTACATTTTTTTAATATAAATCATTTCCGAATAATTTCTCTTTTCTTTACACAATCATGATTTAAAGCACTAGATTACTTTGGTTTTTTAATAAGAATTTATGGGAAATTTTATAGTGATTCGGAAAATTGTTTTTCAGATATTCTAAAACTTTTTTAAAATACTAGTTTGGATCACATTGTTATGCTTTATTTTATTTTTAAGGAATAAGAAAAAATAATATTTATGAATCAGATAAAAAAAAAGTTATATGTATCCTTAAAAATTTTTACAACTTTTTTTATAATTTTGTAAAAAAGATAATTAAAAAATTATTTTTAACTTATAAAAAAATTTTAGTATTACGTTTATTAAAAAATTCTTAAAAAAATTATTTTTATTTTAAAATAATTAAAAAGACTAAAAATCTTATTGCATAATTATTCTTATTGTTAACATCTTAACGTTTAAAAAAAGGAATGAACTTTTTCTTTTAATTTTTGATTAAAACAATGGCTGAAAATCTAGTGAATTTCTCACAAATCTCACTTACAAATTACGCATACACCGTAATATTCCCTTTACACAAAAGCAACAAAGCACAACAAGATCGTAGAACAATCTTTAAGATATATTACTATATACTCGGTATAACGGGGAAAGTGCTTGTCTCTTCAAAGTCTTCTATATACGCACACATGTACATACTTTTCAATGCACCTATACACCCACATATACGTAGACATCCATTAGAGCACAGTAAAAAAAAAGGAAGTTTGCGTTTTACAGGAGCTACTACTGTTGCATCTGTACAGACAATAAAAGGTAAGAGTTTATATAGAAGGATTCCATTCATCGTGAGAAAGTTATCTCTCGTTTTTTTTCTTTTCGTTATATATAAGAGGAAGCAACTGCTCTTAAATTTAGAGTAGCGTAAAATTGGCCCGAAAATCCAAATGTCCAAGAGTCCATGGTTAATGTACAGACAACGTTATGTATTTTATGCATACATATAATAAACGCGTTTATTGCAGAACTGAGAGCTCATTAGCCTGAGCTTCTTTTTCTCTTTTCGTTATGTACTAAAGAAAGAAAGAGGGAGAGAGAATTTTTACGTTGTTATTGTTACTTGAATTAGCCGGTATGCAAACGTGATAATGCGAGTAACAGTTCGTAATATGTTTTGTACCAAATTAGGGGATAATGTGAAAGTTGCAGGAAACAAGATCTTATTTTTTTTTTGTTAAAAATTTTATTGTTGCGTAAGAAAATTATTGAAATATATGTAGACATAAAATGGTACAATTATGTTCTCAAAAGGACCTGGACTTTCTTGTTAATTAAAAGGATTTTAAAATATGTATAGTAATTTTTTTAGGCTCTGTTATAAAAGCTGTAAAGTTTGTCGTTTCATTCTTTGTTATTTAGCAAGAATATTTTTTCTTCTTCTTTAATTCAAGATTGTCTCGGTAAAAAGTAATTAAGTTTCTTTCCGAGTTCCCTGTTTATAAGCTGGACAAGAGACTTAATAAACTGCGAGCTTTGTAGGGTACTTGGAGTATTCTTTATTGCACGATTAAAACTATTATATTTTAGTGATAAAATTGTTGAAGTATTATACTGTTCAAATTTATATGATTCAAAACATTAAAAGTTTTGCGTTAATTATGAAAATATTTAAAATTATTATCATCGATCTGCTCTTTTAGTGTTTATTATTTAAGATTTTATTGAACGCGAAGATAAATGTTAGCGGCTTGATTTAATGTCACGAATTCAATATTGAAAAAAAATATCACAATTTTAAATATAAGAATACTTCTAAATTATAATACGTCAATTCTGAAAATTAAATGAAAAAAATTCGAATATATAGTTTCAAAATTTTATTTTTATTTTTAAGTATGGAATTTCTTTATTCTCCCAAAGATTTATATTTTTATTTGGATTTAATTATTTGTTTTACAATAATATAATCCTATTTTATTTAATGTGTCAACCAATATTCAACGAATTAATGTATTTTTTATTTTTGTTTCAGGTGAGTTGCAAATACTTCCTGCCAAAAACGATAACAAAAACAAAAATCCGTAAGTAAACAATTCCTAAAATATCCTGAAATTTTGAAAATAAAATTATTCAAAATTCGTGTGAACGATGACGAAATATAAAAACTACGTGAAAGGGATTTCTGGTTGAAAATATCACTTGTACGTTAACTCACTTAACACGTCACTTGAAGTACAGAAGGACTTTTTTAAATGAAAACAACAAGACCAGATGGAATTCTCGTAATACAATACAGCGTCTTAATATTTTGCCTTTTTTTTCTCATCACATACGCAAAGAGAAATGTAAAAAGCTCAAGCGGTTAAAGAGTAGTTTTTTGTTTAAAGTTTTTAACATTTCGTGTAACTTCATTTTGTGAGAAATTATTTTTTATACGTTTAGTATTATTAAGCTGCTTCTGGGAATATCAAAACAAAATACATTTTTTTTAATGTTCACAAGTTATAATTTGTATATTTACAATTTAATATATGTTTGTTATTTTGACTTTCTTGGTAAGGTTTGAAAACCAGGAATTCGTATTTATAATAAATTCGCGTTTCTACTTTAAAACGTTTAAAATTATTTGGTAATATTGCCTTTACGATTTATTTCGAAAACTTGCTTTAAAGTAAAAAAAACTTTTTAAAGTTTCTGTGGTTTTTCCACATTCCTTTATAAAATTGTTGCTGAATACTAAAATTACGTAATTGCAATATTATTTAATTTTGAACGAATGGCACAATTTTAAAATATAAACTACCAAATTTCTTGTGTATACGTACCTATTTACGTAAGATGTGACTGTTTAATCAAAATTTTTTTATGATTTCAAGCAAACTTACTCTTTACTTTTAAATTCATTTCCTTATACAATAAAAAGTTTTATTTTATTCAATCAGTAGTTAAATATGTTCCAAAAACATAAATATGAATGATAATTTAAAATAATACGAAAAATGCAAAGTAAGTTTATAATTTTTATTTTGTTTGGAAAACATTTAAAAAATATGAAAAATATTTTAAACGTAATACTATTAAAAAAGTTACATAAAATTTTTCTTAAATGTTCCATGAGTTTTATATTTTAAAATATTCCATTACTTTTTTTCATTACTCAAAGGTTTCTAGAAACACACAAAACAATTAAAATGTCATTTACGCATAATTCAAAGACAAAAAAAGGGATTTCAAAACCATTCACACGACTCGGATGAAAAGCGCGAAAAAGTAAAAGGAAGAGAAAAAAAATATCAGAGCACACACACAATCAATTAGCCTAAATACCGTAAGAAAAATTTTTCATCTAGTTTTCTAAATTTCTAATTACTCTTGACTGTATATGCTCGCACGCTTATATGTATATCCGGTTTTTAGAGAGCAGTCTTACAACACCTCTGAGCTTTTTTTTTGCTTTAACGTTATCTTAACTCTTTCTTGTGACCGTCTAAGTTATGGTTACATACCCACAAATACGACAGATCATATTTTTTTTCGTTTTACCTCTCAAAACTACTGGATCGCGACCAAGTTCGATCGTGTTTATGTGTATTTTGTATACCGTAAAATATGCATGTAAAAAAAAACGATCGTTTTTATGGAGATTTTTTTCTGATTCGTTTTATTATTAGACGAGAAGAAAATTTCTTAACAGATTTTTTTGCAAATTACGGTATAGCTTAAATTGTTTGTTTTGTTTTGAAATTTTATTTTAAAGATGTAAATACTTTAATGTTTTTATTGGTGGAAATTTTTCAAGTAAACTTTTTCAATTATGCGTATAACTTCTTATGAACTATTTTTTGTAAATGCCACTGTAAAAAGATTCAATAAAAAAATTAATGGTACAAAAATATAAACTAATGAATGAAACTATTTACTAATATGATGTTAATAATTAAGTATTTGTAAAAATATTGTGATTTTTTCAATTAAATTAATCATTAAAATATATTTTATAGAATTTTATATTCATATTCAATTTAAATTATAAATTGAATAATGATTAGATTCAAATATTGAACGATCATAATTTTATTGCTATTCGGTTAAAGTTGATTCGAAAAATAATTTCGTAATTATAATAAATAAAAAACGTTGTATAAGAAATAAATATTTAATTTTCATGGAAAATGTCAACATACAAAATAAACCACTAATTCTATTTAAGAAATATATTACGAAGGAAATTTAAGTTTTTAATACTTACTAATAAAATTATCCGAAAAAATAGGTTCCACTTAATGATTCATAAAAAAAATTAAGGAAAATATGCATGAAAATAAAAGAAAACTTGCAACATAGTAGCTACATGCTTATATATATGTATTATAAGCACATGGTATGCGCTTATAGGTTTTTTAGATTCTAAAAATGTAATACTTGTTAAAGTTTTATCGTTTTGTATAATGTGTACTTGATTACGTATTTATAAAATTAAATTATTTTCATCAGTTATTGTTTATCGCTTTAAGTTAATAAAATTCTTGTTTTAAGGAACTTAACTTTAAAATTACACATCATTTAAAATGACTCACCGCAATCAAGGGACGTAAAGAGTTTTTTTTAATTATTATGATGACGCTTCATAAATTTTACCTATAAGTAGTACTGTAAAATTAATTGACTGTATTTTATCAAGAAAAAGTGCAGTTCATATGCGCGCAATGAAATTGGACACTTAAATATTTAGAGCAAATTACAGCATTCCATTAAACATTACAATTATTTCCATAAAAACAGAGAAATCTCTTCATTTATTATTATTTCGTAATTTCTTCTTTATTATTCTATTTAATTATTTAATATCTAACTTTTAAAAAAATTAAAGAAATAAAATAAAAATTTATTAATTTTGATGGAAAAGGAAATATTGATTTAAACATTTGATTGGTTATTATGCACTAGTCTATTGATGACACTATAAAGGACAATAAGATCCTATGAAAGTTACAGTTCAGAATCTATATTTTAAATTTTAATTTATGCAGTTGTCTACTTTGTTTCCAAAAAACCACACTTTGATTTAACGGTAATAAGATTTGATAATTTCAGTTTATTTTTGTTTTTTGCCTTGCATTTAAAGGACCCTATAAAAAATTTTTACCTTTAAATTTTATGTTTCACGTTTCATTAAAAGTTTTTAAATTAATTATTCATTATAAACCAATTAAAAGCTCTAAAAATAATTGAATCTAAAAAAAAACTAGTTTAATTTATCGAAAATTAACAAATTATAAATAAAAAAAAAATTAGATACCATATCATAAAAAAAAACAAGAATTCATCATAGAATGAAAGTCCAACCTTTTCCCACAAAAATTTAGCACGGCCAATAAAAATAAAAAAAAAGTTCCCTCTATATGCACGCGTATCAATTATATTATCACGTATACATATACGGTTAACGCCCCGTATAAGTTGAGCAATAGATTTAAGGCTGCGTGTATAAAGCTACCGAAAGTCTTTCGCAATTTTTGTGCAAAAGAGATACCCATAATTGCCCTAGCGTTAATTGTCCACTCATACGTCCTCCTCTCTCTTTCTCCTCTGGAATACATAAATATGCTTGTGCGCCCCATATGAGAATGATGGAAAAAAAGAACGTTAATAGCTCTCCTGAAATCATTAATGATTGATATATCTGTATATTATATATATATGCATACTGATATTCCAGGATAGTTATCTGCCCACTTTTTTTTTTTTTTTTTTTTAAGGAAAGAGAGGAAGGATCGGGTTTTAGATTTTCTTGTTATGAACATCGATTTTATATATATACCGCGCGTATGCAGTATGATGGTTGAAGTGTTTATTTTTAACGACGTGATAAGCTGAACGTTTTATTTGGGAAAAACTTATGGCTATTTGAAATGTTTGAATTTTTATTTTTTTTTCTAGCTTGTGGGTAATATAAGTTAAAACTGGTTTTGCTTGCTTTGAAAATATATATATTTTATTTGTAACGAAGGGATAGCTATTTGTTTTTATAAGCTATAGGAAAAGTAATTTAAGTCCTTAAATTCTAATCGAAATTTTCATTATAACTCACCAAGATTTATATAAGTATTAAAAAAACCTATAAGCAAAAAGTTTTTGGAACTTTTAATTTTAATGTCGTAATAAATTTCGTAATATTTAAAAAGTTGTTTTTATCTGCATATCAATAAAATATACATAGTATTTTAACTTCTAATTGAAAAATTATTCCAACTTTTGAATTTTACCAACATCCTTCAGCCAAATACTGTGATTTCCATAATACACGCACTATTGAACAAAAAAATAGAAAGTAATTCGTTCGATTTAAAGTGTATATATAAGATTCATAGAAGCAAAGATGAATACAGCCAGCGCATCAATGGATATCGATAGATACGAAATTACTGTAGTTTTGTAAATGAAGCGCATAATGTTTTTCAAAGCAAACGGTTGTTACTCTCCGCTATATCTGTACGGGAAAATTTCATTGCGCAGCGGTTACAAACAGAGCGTAACGTTTATTCCGGTATTTTTCATTACCTCCCCTTCTCTCTCCCCCTTAACTGCCGGACCTCACTTTTATAAAAAGAACGTCTTCAATGTTTAATTTGGCCTTTTAGCATAATAATTACTTTGAGAATAGTTTAAGCAGTACTTTTACTTTGATTTATTTTTTTAGTTCTTGATAAAAAGTACAATCTATTCTTGATAAGATTTTTACAACAACGTATAAATTTAACATGTATATAATATAAATTATTTGGTTCAAGAAGAATACAAAGTTTTATAATGGTTAGGGAGTTAAAGGATTATTGAGATAATAGTTTACCGGTTTGTTTTAAATCGATTGTTTACAGTTTAATCTAACTGGTTAAACAGGTTTTATGATAACATCCATTACCGAAGTATTGTTCCAAAAGTAGATAGTTAAAATAAAGAAAAAACTATAAATAATTGTAAATGTTCACTTTTTTTAATATATTAATAAAAAGTTTTAATCTTACGTTAGTCAGATGATTAGTTTCCGATAAGATTTATCTTAGTATTTAAAAAGATTACATTTCTAAATTTCAAATGTAAAGTAAAAGTTAGATTTTTTCAAAAATATAAAGGAAACGTAAGTAAATTTAAAGATGGAAATCTAATATGCAGACTTTTATGAATTAAACATAAATAATACGTTATTTTAATTTTAATTTCTTAAAATTTTAAAACACTTTCGACATTAAAATATCTATGAAATAAAATTTATTTGTTTAAAAAAAATGTATATTTTATTTTATATAAAAAATATCAAATATCAAAATCATTTGATCGCCTAAAGAAACTAGAAAACGGAACAATTGCTAGTCATTTTGAAAGTTGAATAAGTTTGAACTTTAGTGACTTTTATATAGAAGCATGTCATAGAAAATCGAAAAATAAAAAAAAACAATCTGTCTAGGCCACAGAGAGTTGTAAAGAATAATAGAGAGACTGGGCAAGTCAAGAGAGAAGCAAATTATCCCCCTTTCCGTATCGTTTTTGCGCAATTTTAGTATTACTCAATCGTCGTCGGAAGGAGCTGCTGCTGGCTGTTGCTGTCAATATATAGTCAACCATTATAAACTTCTCATATTTTTTCTCTTTTACTTTATTGAGCATATGATCTATATTGTATTTTTTTCTTTTTTTTTTTTAAATCGTTCTTAGAGTACATTTTTTACTTTATCAAGTATTCGGGTCAATTTGAATTGTTTGAAAATTACGTACAGCATTTCTTGTATTATAATTATTGTTTTTTTAACAATTTCATGATAAGTACTATGTGGAATGTTTACAAGCAAAAGTTTATTTTTCGAAATGAAATTTTCTTCTTGGAAAATAATATTAAAAATTAATTCATTATTCATAATAAACTTCATTACATAACGCGCACGTAGACAAAGTAATGTATAAAGATCACTTAATAAGTTTAACCACATCATTAGCAATTATTAATAATAAAACTTTTCAACAGAATGTTTATAATTTATAATTTTATGCAATTAACAGATAATGCAATCATTTTCCGTTTGTTTAAAAATTCAATTTTTTGCTTATGCGTATTAAGATCAAGAATTTTTAGTTGATTATTAATGATGACTAATCTAATGGATTTTTCCAAGATATTTTTTACAAGAAAATTTTCCATTTTCCGCGCAAAAGCTCTGTAAAGTCAATAATTTGATGACATTTTAAAAATTTTGTTCATAAGCATCAAACAAGTTATAAAAAGCTGACAAAGCGTTTTTCACGAAAGAAACATTTACAAGTTAACAATTTTGACTTCAATACGTATACTGACGTGGCAAAAATTACCAGTATTTCCTCGAGTATCAAAGATTTTTGCTTCTTCATTCTTTTAATTATTCTACGCCTTGTAAATCTAGGCTAATTGTATCAACTTAACTTTTTATAATTATATTAAAAGCGGAAGCAAAAAGTTTTCTTAAAATTTTCAAAGTTTCACATTGTATAGCGGTAGAGAAATTTGTCACCAGTTGAATTTATACATAAACATCTGGTTTCACTAAGTGAAAGAGAAAAGAATTCTGGTTTTCGCGTTAAAATTAAAATTGCTAGACCCTAGACAGAAATGTGCTGAACATTAAACACTTTCACACATAATGCTGAGTTAAAGTGCTTATTTTTTTTAAAACTCGAATTTAGTAAATTAAAAAACTAGAAGTTATTAATGATACGCGAGTTGAATTATAATACGTAAGTATAAGAAAGTTTTTTAAAATTATAATTTAAACTGATGTTTCTTTAAACGAATATTCATGAAGTCGGTTTAAAATTTATTTAAATACAAGTTACTTTACGAGGCAACTATAATGCACAATACATAATTACAAAAATTAGTTGAAAATTTTAAAAGTTAATTTTAAGTGATAAACATAAATACTTTCATTTCTTAAATTTTGTGCATATAAAAATAAAAAAAAAAATTATTGATTCTTTCTTTATACGTCATAATGTTTACTTATCAAAATTATTTAATTGAAAATATACTAATTATCGTAACTGGTTTTAACATCTAAACTTATGTTTGGTTGACAACGAAAATTTCATGTCAAAATTTATAAAGATGTAATTAATAATAATTGATATCTGCACGTAAGATCAATTGCAGTATATAAAATTAATCTTACATTATACACATAAGAGCTTATATGTGTTATATACGCGTAGACAGTTTGATCGCATTATAAGAATATAGATTTTTTTATTTTCATTCGATCCAATCAGTCATTTTCAAACGAGGAAGTTGTATGCAGCGTGAATCGCTATATATCGGTTAAAGCATTGTAAATATGCAGCTATAGCTTGATATTATCTTAATTACTTTGGTACAAGGAAAGCCAATGACTATAGAAGTTTTCATTCCAATAGAAAGCTTATAGCCAACTTATACTTTCTATGGGGTTATATATGCCCTTTTGTTATTTTTTTTTTTAATAAACGTTTGTTTTTTTCTTATTTATTTATTAACGTCGTTGTTACTTTCACGGTAAAAATTCAATTTGGTTTAATGAATGGAGTAATCAACAAGTTGGAAATTTCGTGTAAAATATTTTTGCTTCAATAATAACTTAATTTAACATTTTTATATACTTAAAATTATTCAGACTCGTTTTCTGTGTAGATAAATATATTATAAACAACTTAGAAAGGCTGATTATGCAATCCTAAATGAAAAAAGTCTTTCCAATTTATAAGATTTTTCTAAATTATGATAAGTATAATCAATCAAAATTCATTGACTTTCAAATTGGCAGCATAGTTCAAGGCATAATTACTGCTACTTAAGCATAATTTTATTTTTTGCTTGTACATTTTTTGTTGAAATTAATTTTGACAGATTTATCATTTTTATTGCATAAAAATTTGAAATATTCCTTTTACTTTTTCAAATATTTCACTTTAAAAAAGTGAAGAAATTTTTTTTTTCTTATAATATTTCTAAATAATGAAATTCTAGACTGTTCGAATGTCACCATCATTTAAGAATTAAAAAAAAATAGTCTTAAATTATATATCTAACAATTTATTAATATCCTTTTCAATATCCACTTAAATAAAGAAAAGTCTGCAGCTCGTAAATAACGAAGATTGGTTGATCTCGTTTTAAAGTTGATTTTCCTATGCAATAAACCCGTAATTGCTATAACGAAAAGTCTATACATTTATAGTGCTATACATATACATACAACAGTAGGCGGAACGTATATCACGAAACAGTGACAGTGTAGCCACCAATAAAGGCCAACACGAACATGACTACTGGTCTTTGCATTACGGAAGTTACGTTTAATATTTTTTTCAATTTTTTAATTTTTTTTTCTCGACCAAGTCCATTATTATAGACGCTTGTCGAAGCCTATTGTCAGAGCATAAGGATAAATTATCGAGGTGAGAATCGATTTGCTTCTATTACGTGGACTCACGATATCTGGCACTTTTCTCCTTTGATTTTTATGCTGTTATATTACTTAATTACCACGTGCAAGACTGTATTAAGCCGTTGAAACGAAATTTATACATAATTTGACAAACTTTCTATTAATAATAATTAAACATTACATACATTGCAAAATTATTATTATTTTATACAGAAAATTAAATATATATTTTTTTTTTCTTTTTTTATGTACAATTTTAAAATGATACATGTAAAAAATTAAAACTAGAAGTTGAATTTTCATAACATAATTTTTTTATTAATAAGATGAATATTAATAAAATATCTTTAACAAGAAACATTAATCATTCTCGTTAACTTGACTAATAGATAAGACGACAAATAACTTTCAAAAATTACCTAATGAAAAAATTTGCAATCCACTATGTCATATATATATATATATATATGTGTGTACTGTAGCTACTTCACATAAACTTTCGTAACAACTCTCGTACAATTCGTAGATTGGAAAATTTCGCTCGCATTGCGAAAATATGATTGAGCACCAAGTATATATACACAGAGAGAAAATTTTCGCGACGGCGCGACGGATCGATATATGGCTCAAGATTGATAATTCAAAGACCTTAATTTTTTTTTTAAGCAACTTATAATTGAAGCGATTGACGAAATCAACATTCGCGTGATAGCTTCAGTTGGTTATAGAGAAACCGCTAATTAATTTCTTATCCAGGAAATTAAAATTTTCAAGTCAATAAAAAAATTAATTAATCGCGCAATGTGTTCTACATCTTAGTAAGAATACGCGATATTCATTGCTTGTATTTCAATTTTACGGAGCATATAAAAGTAAGTGTATATACACTAAATAAAAATGAGATATTTTCTAATAAAATTTAATCGCGTATTATGAGAACGAAAAAAATATTAAACAAAATGCTTAAATATATTCCTAAAACATATTAAACATGACAATTATGCAAAAAAAAGATTAAAAAAATAACATGCTTCCAAGAAAGAATTTTAATTTTACAATTGCTCCTTACGAGATTACGCATAAACACCATAAACGGCCATTGAACTTTAAGAAATTCCAGTTAAAAGGATCTCTTCATAAACATCAACATTATTCCGAATACGTAGTCTGCGGGCATTGCGAGGAAGTAAATTTCGTATGCCGCCTCGGCGCTATGTACTTTGCTTGGCTTTGAAGAAAGAAAGAAGAATCAAAAGGAAAAAAATATGACTTCTTGAATCATGCGCTTCATTAAAGTTGCTGTCGCTTTCATGAAAAAGAAAAAAAATAAGAAAATAAAAATAATGCGCAACTCAAGGCAGTATAGCAGCATTATATACAGTACCAGTGCGCTTTAGATTTCCAAGTTTCGCGTACCGCCATTTCACTTTGTTGCACATCTTATTTTGTATTGCTCACGCGAATCGGAAAATTTGTGGCTAGATATTGAGAAAAAATGGAAAGTTGTAGCTGAAAACAAAAGAATACGATAAAAGTGATATTCTGTTTCTTTTGTTTAGAAAAAATTCATTTTGTTAATCTATTAAATTTAAATTTAATATTAACTAATAATATATTTATTTTGTTTTTAATAATAAATGATATATTAAAATCATTTTATTATATTTTTTGTATGCATAATTATTTAATTAATCGAATTTCCAAATTTGTTACAAGATGATTTACTAGGTACTGAATAATATGTTAACAAAGTTTGCAAATCTGACCAAAAAAAGACAAAATTCAAAATAATTTATTCATAGAACCAAATGACCAAAAATTCTAAAACATGGAAATTAATTTGAATTCCGTCCGCTAATTTAGAGCGATGTTTCAAATCTATAAAAAAATTTTTTCTTAGAAATTCTTGGACTTGAGTTTTAGTTCTACCATAATATTAATAATAAGAAAAGATAACAATCGATAAAATTCCTATCATATTCACTAATAAGCTGTTGTATAGATAATTACATTTAGAACAACAATTTTAAATACAAAATCTAGATATCTTATCAAATTAAGTATCACCTTAAATTTTCCGTTTTATTAATAAATGTGGGAGGTATAAAGGTCTGCATAGGCTCGCATCTTAAAAATTATTTCTTTCGAATCCTCTTGACTTTTACATTTCGTAATGAAACCTTCTGAAAGTTGGTTTATATAATATATATATATATATATAAAACATATAAAAGAGTTTTAATGTCCTAGAGATAATTTTTAAATAATTGTTCCAAATATTATCATTCATAAAAATGATCCCTAGTAGGTAAGATTAGAAATTTCACTAATTCTTACCTTCCTTTGATTGCGTACGTAATATTAGTCAGAACAATAAAAAAAAAATATTTGAATAGAAGTAAATAGAGATTGATATTAGAAATTAAAAGATTTGATAAAAATATCTGTTTAACGATCAATAAATTACGCTCTTAACATTGGAAATCCTCATTCATTTTCTAAGAACTTATAAATCTGAAAGAAAGTACCTTCGGTTCAGCCATAAGAAATTGCAAAAGATAAACTACCCATCGATATGATATTCATATATACGCCTATAGCTACCGAAGTATTAGTTTAAAACGATTTTTTTAACTTCAAGGTGTGACATCGTTCGCGGATCTGGATCGTATACACAAAGATATACGTACGATTTAAAAAAACATCTATTGCTTCACGTAATCTCTCACACCTTAAGTAGACCATTATGCAGCATTAGATATCTAGATTGTATACCTTGATTTATAGAAGTAGTCGAGTATAATGTGTATTATTACGGCTGATAACTTGTCTTTTACAGAAATAAAAAATCTTGAGGAAGTAATGGATAGCAAATGTATGTCACTATTGTAGAGGAGATTTGATCGATAGTCACGTAAAAGATTTCAAAAGTTGCACTCTTTGAATATTTGGATTATACTTTTCGTCTTATTTTGCTTTACAAATAATCGAATGTCTTGAATAAACTACTTAATCCAATCATTACTATAAATTATTTGCTTAACATTTTTTTCCAATCAATTCCATTGATAATGTTGAAAAATTATTTATCCTCTTTCATAGATTAGATAAAAAATGGTACTTTAAAAATTTTTAACAGATTTTCTAAGCGCGCATAATGTATCCGTATTGAATAAATATCTATTTCTAGAACTAATAAACATTTCAATAATAGAAAATTTTTATTTTTTTGTTTCAGGTATGAGTTTTGTTTAAATAGCCTACAACAGTGTAACTGGGTATGTTTGCTTTTAAAGTCATGGATATGCATAATGAGAAAACAGAAGTTATTTAACAAGCGTTTGTATATCAGACCAAATAAAAAAAAAACTTTTTTTTTCAAATTTATCATTTGCAAGTATACAAAGTACGTCTAAAATTAGTTATGAAAATTGCACAACTCTACTACTTGTGCGTTAAGAAAATTTTACATAACTTTAAAATATACCTTATAACGTTTTTCAAAACTAAAAAAGTCTCCGAAACTAATAATATCTCCGGCACGTCAAAAATACCTATACACACGTAAATTCCATTCCAAGTGGAAAAGAAAATAAGAAAAAAAAAGGTTCTTATTTCTTGTGTGTGCCTTTAAAATACAACTTAGACATTCACCAAAGGCGAAAGAGTATGGCACATGAAAATTTAATTCAAATAGTATATAGGAACGCGTTAATCGAATCCACAAGCAGTAGCGCCTGTGTATGTACTTTGAATATATATCTGTTTACGTTTAAGATTTCTTCAACGAGACTTGAGTAAAAACTAGTTATATACGCCGCCGTGACATTTGAGATTATTATAATGAAAAAGCTAACGCTTAATATATACGAGGAAAAAGGAGAAATCAGTTTCTTAACTAATGTTACCGTCAGGTTCAAGATTTTATGAAAGTTTTCAAGAGCTTTTCAACACACACAATATGTCGCTAAAAGAATAATGCTACCGGAGAAAAGTCTTTGCTATGATGTTACTTTCAATTGATATCACTTTTTAAACGATTGTATATGTGTTTAACCGATTTTAAGAAGTAGGTAATTGTTCTTTTTTTTAAGACTTTACCAAGTATTATGCATTCAAATGTAAATGATAGATAATTACTGCTTATTAGAAAACATTGAAAAAACATTTACATACTAATGAAGGAAAATATTTATTGTATACTTTAGAAAGTTTTAGCAATTACTTGATTCTAAGTTTTCATGTTTTACTTTGATCTCTGGAGTAGAACATAATCATTAAAACTTGAATAAGATTTTTTAATCTCAAACAGTTTTTTATATCCTATTACAAAAGTATAATATCATTAATCAATGTATACTTATATAGCATATCCGTTTAAATTGTCAAATTAAATTGCTTTTATTAAAAGTGTATGAATATTATATGGTTAATGCTCTATGGAAAGAGGTAATATATTAAAATTCTAAATATATCCTAACTCTTCACCTTCTTACCTTGACTTAATAATCATCGAAGACATTTAAAGCAATGCACACGCGACGTTGGCTTGCATTAAAGCTCGAATAATTATACAAGTATAGCCTAACGCTCATTAATAAAACATGCGTACTCGTGAGCACGCATATATATACAGAATGCGGAAGAAGCTTGCTATAAGCAGTTTTAAAAGGAGGAAAAGAAGAGGAAAGATATTAGGCGACGAGCGTAATCCTCGTGTAGAGTCCTGACGGTGTACTCACGCATGCACACACGCTTCTTCTCATAATCCCTTCAAGAACTTAATCCCATATATATATATATACGTATATACATAGAGAAGAGAGTAAGAAAAGAGGAGACTTTTGTAGGCTTTAATAAGAGGAGTCCGTAGACATAAATTCATGCAAAAGCTTCTCTCTTAATGCACATTAACGGAACGATTATTCACGCAACTTTGCCAGCATATAAAGTCGTCAACGTCGCCATTATCTGTTTCCGAGAGAGGATGGCTTCTCTTCTTACATTTATTAGTTATTTTCTGGTTGCTCAGCCTCTGACTTGGTTCGTATATACTTTCGTTTAGATCTATGCTACGGACTATAGATTTTATTATTTTAAGCGTTTAATTGCTTCATTGTTCATTTTGTTAGAGATGATGATAACAAGTTCCAATTTTAAATAATATAGAATAATGATTCAATAATTCATAGGAACAATTAATGTTGCTAAATTTTAAATAAATTTATTTTTTTAAATGTATTTATTAAAAAAGCGATATTTTAATTAATCTATTCATGTTGCGAAATTTTTTCATTAATTAATGAAGTGGAACTCATAACTAATCGTTAATATTGAGCTTTTAATTAGTTCCTTTTTATGCTTGACTTTATCAATTTATGTCATTCCGATTATCTAATAGAGTACATAGTGCAATAAATAAACAAATTAAAACCTCAAATCAAAGTAATTACGTCTTTTTCTAACGATAAAAACCACAAGGTCGTAAAAAGTCTGCTTGAATTATAATGTTTTAAATTCAAAAATTTATAATAATGTTATCCAGATATATTAAAGGAAAAACCTCAAATCAAAACTACTCCGGAATGATTTTCATTATAATCTAATGGTTTGCATAAATATTTGTGGTAAATTTAAAATCGGAATGAAAATAAAATTTGAGATTTATTATTTTCCATTATGGTATGCCGGTTCACTAATTTCCAATATATTTCAACGTTCTTTGTATTTAGAAAAGATTTTCTCTCGAATCATTCGAGGAGTCCTAAGTGTCTCATAGTAATTTTCCGTCGAGACGTGCTGATATTGCACGTATATAGACTCTCGAGCTATTGTACAGCAGGTAATTGTCGTTTGAAACGTTTATATTGCTCACACACCAGCGCTTCTGTTTCTATGATGCTTCTTCGTTTTAAACCTATAATTTTTTTCATCTTGCTGTATTATAGATAAGTATAGAATCTTCGAGGAATTTCATGACGATTGGCGTGAAATCCCTCCTTGAAATATAGATGTCGCATTATTTTGCTGTTTAAAGATTTCTTTTTTATGGGTCTTTACTTTTTTTTTTGACAAACGTCGTTATTACCTAATAATTGTTTGTGTGCGGTTTCGCATATAAATGCACAGGTTTTTATGATTATTTTGCAATCAAGTTTCAAAGGTTTGATTAAAAAAAGATATTATGATTATATTTACATATTATTACATAATAAATTAGAATTGATTTTTTTATTTATTTAACGTCGCTGTATTTACGCTATCATTTCGGTGCTAATTAGCGATGGAGATTTTCAGTGTGTTTGCCAACAAAGCACGTTTAATGAACAGTGGTGCTTGTATCAATCGGCCGCTAAGAGCAGGATTTCAACTCGGACCCTCCAAATTATCAATCCATCGCTCTACCGACTGAGCTACTGACGACCTCTATAAGTTTAATGTATTAATAAGTCATAACGATCTTGTTTTATTAACGAAATACGTTATTAGAACTTGAACTGTTCAATCTGTTTATAGTTGTGGCCATGAAGTTGTTGATTTAACACAATATTCATACAAATATAAGTACATATAAATATGCTTTCTTATTAAATATAATGAATAGTTCAACATTAAACTATTAAAAAATTGTATAGAGATCCTAATTGATTATGGAGTACGATTTTTTTAAAAATCAATCAAATATTTAATAGAAGTCTTTATTGAATTTTCAAAGTTTTTTATTACTGGAGTCATATTAATGACACTATAAATTAAAGAAAATTTAAGTATATTTTAAGTTTAGGAGAATATTTATTCTTCATATATAAAATAAAATTGCAAAACTTCGAACTATGTGTATGAGTAGAAACTTAAAAGGAGTTAATAAAGTATTATCAAATATGAATAAAAATATGCTAGATACTCTTTAAACGTTAGAAGAATTGAGCAATCAGAATAAAAGTTAATTTCATAGTTAATATCATCATTCTGTTATCATGATAATTTTTTCCCTATTATTAAATGCTTTGTTGACATACTAAAATGCTTATTCGTCAGCTTTATTTAATCATTTGTTAATTAGAGCTTGATGTTTTCTATCTGGCTTTTGATTTACTTTCAGTATTAATGATATTTTGTTTAAAAAATTTTTAAATTTAATCTAATAGATAATTTTTATTTTTATTGGATTATAATGCACTTTTACTACGTTTAATTTGTTTGCTATGAGCACGAGCTTGAGTCTATATGATGGATCAAAAGTTTTTGTATTCATTTATGACAAAGTACATTTTTGCTTGACTAAAAATTTTTATTAAAATATGACAATATTTAGTTAGTTTTTTGAATAACAAAGTCAATCAAGTGTGTAACATTCATTTAAAAGGTGTAAATTATTTCAATTTCATGATATCACAAAACTGTTAGGTATAAAATTAAAAACAATTGAAAATTTTCTTACCTTTGGTAAATATTTCTGATTCTGCATTTTTATAGGACAATGTTTATGGTAGGCTTAGGATTATCCCCGAATCTAGCAACGAATAAAACAAAATAACTGTCAAAAATACATCTCTAAATAAACCGTCTCAGCACACGCCCGCAGCCCTCTACCCTACCTCACCCTACCCCGAGACGTCAGACAAACATAATTCGCGTCCTGATGTTCCCCAAGGAGGCTAGGCCCACATCAAAGCAAGCCCAATCCGCTCCCGCCCCTAACATACAGTTTTATTTGTTTACCCTTTTCCAATTTTCTTTTTCTTTTAGCCTATTTCTATTTAACTTCTTAAAATACATCTATTTTACAAACTGTTTCCTTTACTTTCTAACTTTATAAATTTTCTACCGTAACACCGATGTTTTTACCCCATTCTATACATAACTGTTCTTTTCTACTCTACCATATCCTTCTCCTCGCCCCGTCACTTCACGTTTGTCTTCTTGAATACCTACGAGACTTTCCCGAATGTTTTTTCAATTGTTTTTCCTACTTTGAAGGTTTGTCTTTTACTATATCCCAGCAACTCTTCCTCAGACCGCACGTATTGTTTGTCTTTCAACTGGTAGCCCCCGTCGTTCCACTATCTTTGTCGGCCCTATATCACCCAGCCTTGCCTGTCTACTTTTTACTTTCTTATTTTTTTTTCTTGCCGTGTCATCGAACGATTTTGTTCTACCGCCCTATCGCCCCCCCCCGACCCCTTGTTTCTCCGGCGTTTCAACAACAACTCCACACAAATACGGCAGGGCTGGCCTACCATGCGGCCTTGCCAGCCGTCGTCGTTCGCTTCCCTGAAGGCAATCACACCCGACCGCGGCTCTGTCCTGTCTGGTTCCACCCGTGGCTCTACCGCCCTTTTTGCCTCCCACCGCCCCTGAGTTGCCCCCTCCTACACACAACTACCCAACCCCACCCACCCCACACTCTAAGCCACACCCTCATCATTTTATGCTCCTTCGTAATCATATTTATTGCATGCACCTTGATTGTTTTTAAATGAATTATCAGCTTTACCTATTTTCATTTTGTTAGACGATCTAGTAGCTTTCATCGCCATACTATTTTACTACAAACATAATAAGTTTCTGAACTATACTTTATTTTACATTTCTTTTTACCTTATTTATACATTTATATCAAATATTATTCTATCCGTAACAGTAGGCTGACAATCATACCAATTAAAATTTTGTACTTTAAAGCACTTGTAACTTCAGAACATTTATTAGAATTAGAATGTCAATATTTAAATATTCTCCCTATGTTTCTATTAGCTTAAAAATCTTTAAAAGCATCTAGTAATTAAGACATTACCTGCTTAAATGTAGACTACTAGTTCCAGTCGATTTAACGCAAGACTTAATACTAAAACGTAGAAAGCTTGAATAAACACCTCAAGCAAAACGTCATCTAACTATGAAATTAAATAAAATTAAGCTATACTTTGATCTTATAGTTTATCAGGTTATTATCATAGTAGATTAAAAAGCTTAGCTTTTTTATTTTTAAATAAATTGAGATGAGTGGCAATGTCGTTATCTATAATTTAATAAATTTTTAAGTTCTCAAATTAATTCATATAACAATATAATTGCAAAATTTAGTATGCTCATTTCAAAATAATTGATTAGCAAATAATGTAATAAGTTGATTGTAAGTAAAAAATGAATGTTATAAAATTGTCAATAATTTTGTGGATTTATGGTAAAGCATTTATTTAATATTAAATTGATAATACATCAACTCCAATTTTTTTATGATTGTAAAAATAAAAAAATCAATATATGTAATTAAAAGGAATTTTATTTATATTAGCTAAATTTCTTTATTACTCTTAATTATATGATTCAATATTATATAATTTCATTAAAGCTTAGTCTTTTAGTCTAGGAATGTTGGTCAAATTTTCCATTAGCTTAAGTTTGTTATTCTTTGCGTACATTAATTTTTGCGCTTTGAAGTGAAAATCCTTGTGCGAGGCGCCCAGGAATAATAAGCGAAAAGATATTTTAGCTCGCTCAGTCTGACCGGAAGGAAAGGAAAGTCATGAATGAAATCTTGTCAGCGGGCCATTCGCCAAAACACTGACGCGCCACAAAGTCCCTTGCGTTATTAATAAATTGCGAGGGTGGCTTGTGTAGTTCTATCTTTTTTCTTTACATTCATTAATGTCGTATTATACTAAATTTATCCATCCGTACGCTGTTAAATTGATTTATTGACATGTTTTTACCGGTTAGCCGTACAAAGTAGCAAACTATAGCGAATAAATTTGGATAAAATATTTCTTATACTTGTCCAAACATTTCTAGAATACACAACTCGAAGAAATAGTGACTTTTTATGCAAAATGTGTTTTCTTTGTTTTAGTTTTCGTGAAAGATAATATCTTTCATCAAATAAAAGTTGTTTGATATTATTTAAAACTTGAATTATTAACAATTAAATTTTTTAATAAATAAATAAATGAGTAATTAATAAATGTGATTTTAACAATTTTATTTTTATTTGCGTAATATATTTAATTTAAATATTTACTTTAATCATGCTAATGCAAAGTTCAAACTCATCAATTTGAAGACGGAACAAACAATACTTTTCATCGCTTGATCAGATTGAAAGTTCTACTTGAAACTTTCTACAAAAATATATCCATTAAATTTTGTATAGCGAAAGTAAAAATTGATTAGAAAATTACAAGCAAATGTTTTATATACAAGCAAATCAATTTAATTAGAAAAAAATAATATTGTCGTCATTAATTAAAAGGCATCCATCAAAATTCAAGGTCTCGATCATCTCTTTACAAATTTAAAACGCCTGCTCATACTTTATCTCGTCAAAATAGTAGCGTTGTGTCTTATTTCAAACGTAGGCGGCCACATGGCGAACACATGTTATTCATTTCAATCATGAAAAGACAGTTTTCTTATTTTGTAATCAAAGATATATATAGACATCCTTATTTTAATCAATGAATAATGAAAGTATAAGAAACTTCTAAAGAAATGTTGAATTTCAGTGTATTGGAATTATTATTTGTATATTTGCTCTGTTGAATGACAAAAGTGAGAAAATCTTTATGTAAAAGTAATGTCAAAGAATAAAAGTAATAGCGAAATTATGTTCATTTTGATTCATACAGTTTTGTATTAAAATTTATACACGGTTCTTTCGTCAATCTTAACATAAATTTTTTATGTTAATCATCTAAAACTCACGGGTGTGTTAATCTCAAACAAAATTTAAAAAAATGCACTAATTGTGATGGAAAGTACCATGTAACTGATCAGATCGAATTTCGGATTAAGAATATTTCTTTAAACATAAAGTGAATTTTAACGGATCAGTACTTGATGCGCCTTACATTTTTGACACGACCAAATGTAACACTTTCAAATATCAAAAATATATAGACGTTTTTCATGTTAAAATTTAATCCTACTTATTACGAGAAAGTTAGCAAACTCATCGCTTGCTTTCCATGTTAAATTTTACAAAATTTGACGTTCATCACTTTTTATAAAGTACAGCACAATTTCCAAAATTTTAAGTGTCTTGTATACACTAAAATTTAGCAGTATATAATATTTTATTGAAATTTATTTACTAATACTTTTACCGAGACAACCGTTTTGCAAATGTAATACAAAAAAATATTATTAAATTCCTTTTCATTTGAGAGCTGTCTCATTGTTAACTAACATCAGGATGCACCAAATTATAAGTTTTAATTACTATAAAAAAAATTTTAAAACGATGAAGAAAGATTCATCATTTATATAAAATGACTTTAAAAGTAGAGAAAAAAGAATGCAACCGCGAAAGTCGACGTAAATTGGCAAGCATTCTCGCGCCTTTAAAATACCCTTTCACTGCATTTGATTCGCGTTTATTAAAGAATCCTTCAAATTCAACGAAATCATCCGCTTAAAGAAAAGTCTTTTGCAACATGGAAAATTTTGCACGCAATCAACGCTCATATACATCCGCGTTACGCGTAAAATAGAGCAATTATAATCTTGAATCGTAATTAAATGGCCAATCAAGCTGTCCGTCAAGTGCGCGCTGCTATGTATATATATAAAGCTACGAAAAGATCGACTTAAAACCGCGATAAATCTTCCGCGAACCGCGAAAGTTAGTGGCTCTACGTTCTCTCATCATATGCACACACGTATTTCAAAGAGAATCGTATATGTTGCGTAATGTTCTGTGGCTCCCGTAATTTTCCGGAATAATAAAGGAAATAGCGCGTGGTTGAGCTGTAATGAAAATTTTCTTTTGTGATGTGCGGTAAGCCCATGTGTATATTACTAGAAAAAAAAAGTTTAAGAAAATTGTTGGACTGCAATGTGTAAGAAATGAGAGCGATCTTATGTAATGTTCAAGATAAAATACAAAAGTACTTAATTTTTGACTTTTATTCAGTAGCAGCTTGATTAAGATTTATCGATTAACGTCGTTAGAAAAATCCACGTTATAATTAAGATACATTGTTGCATTGAACGTACATCGAGTGATTTAGATATTGTTTAAAGAGAAAAATATTGCTTTGTTACAGTTTAACTTTAAGAAGAATAATAATAAATGTACAATAAGCATGCACAGTTAAACCGATTAACCTAGATACAAGAACTTACGATAATAGAGTACCTACTTCTTACCTAGCGCCTTGCGCACATTTAATTTAACATTTTATGGGCCATCGGTTACGCATTACAGAGATGAAAAATTGCTTCCGTTATTATAATACTGTATTGTTTCGTATAATTTAGAAGGAACAGTTACTTTTTTTCTCCTTATCAGTTTTTCGTTAAAATTACAATGCACAAGATTTAATTAATTTTTCGAAAAAATTTATAAAATTGTACATTATGATAAAAACTTGATGTTAAGAATGCGTGAGTGAAACTTTTAATCATAACCGAAAACTTATTCTAATTCATGTAGAGCTGGCTTACCACAATTACACAATTTAACTCTTTTTGAAAAATGAATTTAGATATTCAATATATATGTATTGCATGAATTATAAGAATTCCATGTAAATTTATAATGAAAGTTGGTGATAAATGTCAAAATATGTTCATACCAAATATTTTGACACCAATCAGAATCCACAATAAAGGCCTAAATATTTTATAACATGGTAATTATATTGATTGGAAGTACTATTTAAATTTTATTAATTTTTAAATTTATTAAAATTTTACAAAAAAGTAAGTCTAGTCTGTAATAAACAAGTCATTATTAATTTAATAAATTTCAATACTAAAAGTCAACGTTAAATTTTGAAATAACATCATGAGTTAAGGTGTTGTAAAATTTTTTCCCATTTAGAAATTAAAATTTTAATAATAAAAGTTACACAACAATAAAGCTGTAAAATCAGAGATCGTCAGTGGCTCACTCAGTAGAGCGATAGATTCGCAATCTCGAGGTCCCGAGTTCAAATCCTGCTCTCGGCGGCCGATTGATACAAGCACCACTATATATTATATGTGCTTTGTTCACAAACACACTGACAACCTCTGTCGCTAATTAGCATTGAAATGATAGTATAAATACAACGACGTTAAATTAAATAGAAAAAAAATTATAACAATATAACAGAATATTGTGAATAAATATTAGTAATTTTTTTTATAAGAAAAAATATTATTTCCACCGGGAAAAAATTATAAAAACATATCTTGGAAGAAAAATGATCATTTAAAGGATGCAGCTAGGTACGATTATCTTATAGAATATAAGTGAGCAACAAAAATGAGCGACAATATGTTCGTATTTTTAAAGCCACATAAAAGGTGTTGGTTTCATCTCTGTTCCGTCTAAATACCATTGGGTTACAGTCTTCGTACAAGGGTTGTACCAACAATATTTCAAAATTACCTGTTTCATTAACTTGGTAATTAGTTTAAAATCTTATAAATTTTGAATTAAATCTGTTATTTTTTAACATAAGTTGTGAAGTTCTCAGCAAAATCTCATAAAAATAACATGAAAAAAGTTGGTAGTAAAATACTCTCAACTTTTTCTTTCTTTACAAAAATTGTGATCCATCTTCCTATTAGAATCCTCAAATCACACATATTTCAAGGCAAATCTCATCTCACGCTGTGGAAAATTCGCCACACATATAACATTTAAAATAAAATAAATCCTGAAAGTAGCGTCAGGTGAAGACGAAAAGAAAAACAAAGAATAAGAAAAGCTTCTGAGCGAAAGTAGTGATGTTCTTTCTAAAAAAAAGAGGATCAATTTGGTTCTTCTTGAGGGTAAGAAAAGAAGCGTGACGATCAGATAGAAGCGTGTCGGATTAGCTACACTATGCCTTTTTCCGTTCTATCACATACACTCTTGCTGTATTTCGTACCTTTTCTTATAAAGTGCAAGTAAGCGGCTAGCCTCAAAGAGACAAGAAGGTAAAAGTTTTCTATTTTATGACACTTCTTGGTGACTTTGTCGGTATGAAATGTGTAGATGTATATATATATATATATAAGGCACAAGAATCTTATGAGTTTTTGTATTACTTTTTCGTTTTTAAGGAGGAGCCTTTTAAATAACTTTAAAAATTGTTAAGGAACATTAATACGTTTACGTATTTCAAAAAGCCGTATATTTTCATTGCCTCGACAAAAGATTGTATACAGTGTTGGTATTGCTTTAATACTGTATCCTGTGTCAGTATCATAAATAAAATAAAGCTTATTTTTTGGATGAGTGAAAAATGAATTAAAATAAGTGAAGAAAAAATGAATATCATAAAATAAATATATAAATATAATAATAATTATACGTGATGTGATTGAAATTGTCTTTTACAGAGAGACATTTTTTGCGTTCAAGATACTATTTGCTGTCAAACATACTGAAAATATTATTTTATGAAATTATGTAATCGCAAAGTCAATCGGGCTCTGTTAAAAAAAAAGTAAAATATTCATAAACCTCAAATATTTTTATAAACCGCAAATTTGAAAAATAAATTCTTATCGTTTTAACAAAAGCAACATAAACAAATCCAAAGAAAAAGTTTCGCAGAAAATATTCTTTAACAATAATCGCGATTGACAAGTAACATGAAAAAAGAAGAGGAAAAAGAAGAAGGAGAAGAGAAGAAAAAATAAAAGTATCTTTGAAAAGCAACAGCAGCAAGTCGCGCGAATCGAAGCATTCCACCGGTCATGAGAGATCTATAGATCGTATAAGACGGCAAAGCAAACTAGCAGAGACAGCGAAGAAGAAAGATAGACGATACAAATGTAGTGGGAGGAAGAGAAACGTAAGTAAAAAAGAAAAAAAAAGAGAGAGAAAGAGAGAGATAACGACGAAGACGACAACGCGACGCAAAGAGCTTAGAAGTATCTCTCTTCTTAAGTAAAAGAGAAGGAAGAGAAGGAGAGAGAGGCCATCGCCCTGACCGTGACCTAGCCACCGCAACTCCTCTCCGTGAAAGAAAGAGAAAGAAAGCAAATGTGCTTATGTACTTTTACAGATACGCATATATATATATACACACACATATATATACAAATACGCATATGGCTGACTTGGATAACGCTAGCTTAGTTTATAGGAATTTCATCGTATGATTATGCTTGAATTTTTGGTACGTGCAATTATTCATGTGAATTTACTATCGAAAAATTTGTCAATATTTTTTATTGAAATTTTCGTTAAAATTTATTTTGACTGTACCTGAAAAAATTACTAGTTATATTGTTATCAATTATTATTCTACAAGAAATTTTGATTAAAAAGAAAAATATAATTGTAATTGCAAACTTGTTCAGGATATTGATCAATTTAACATAAATATCAGTTAGTACTTTATTCGATTATTAACTAAATTTGGAGTAGTTTTAAGAAATATATGAATCATTTATCATTTCGAATTTTTGGATTCATTTGTTCTTTTCGAATTTCAAATAAATATTCGGAAATTTAAATGTTATCTTATTATTGTCGCAATGGGCTATATAAACGTTAAATTTTAAAAATTGACATTGAAAAAGTGAAATTAATTCGGTCGATGCTGATAAAATAAATGTATATTTAATTATATATATGAAGAAAAACCGGTTTTTTACTTTATCGTTTTTTGAAAATCAAGTTTCTGGAGTTTAAATCTGTTGATTCACCTACTCTTCAAACTGAAAAATCCCTTTTTTATTTTCAAATTTTTTTCGAAAATATTCATTAAATCATAGTGAACAACAATAAAAGTGTCAATAACTTAAATTTCATTAAAATAAAAATTCGTTTTTTTATAAAAAGGAAAAAAAAATCAATTATTAGCATGTTAAAGCTGATAAAGTATAAATCTTAAAGTCGCTGTATGATATACAAAGCGTTAATGACCGCGGGCCTATTATGAGAGGGGCCCCTGCTGTGTTCATAAGCTTATAGACGACTAGTCCTAGCCGATCCAGTTTGTGCTCTTATGTCTTATACACTTAAAGCATAATACGGTGGCTCACATTATCAATAACGATCGCACCGACATAAATCGATATTATATTGAGAGGCTTCTACCTCTCTCTCACTCTCCTTCATGTAGAAATTTTTTTTTAACTTACAGCTATCGATAGAATAGATCGTTCTACGTAGCTAGTTCGTAATGCATCGAGGCATTATGTCACCTTCGAATAATTATGTTTCATCTCCACTTACATTTTAGAAAAATTATAATAAAAATGAAATTATGTTTATAATACAAGAAATTTTTAAATATTATTATCAATTGATAGAACTAGTATTGAAATTTTTCATTAAAAATTGTGCATTACAAGAATATTTCCTACTCATTATAAAGAATTTTCTAATTAAATCATCTTGTTAAAAATCCTAAATAATCTGATGTTTTCGATTCGTTCCACCTTTCAATATTTTGAGACTAATTATTACAGATTGAAATTTAATTAAAGAAACCAAATATAATCAAGCAGAATCAATTGAATCTGATTTTTAGTTTGATGATAAAAAAAAGCAAATAAATTACCAAGTTAGATTCTAGATATAATTAAAATTACAAAATCTTGATCATTACATCAGATAAGTATTTGGTATGCTTAATTTTGAATACTGTTAAGATAAATAATCTCTGCATTGTATCAGTAACGTAAAAAATAAGTTAACGATTTTATTTATGTAAATATAAAAAATTCTATTCAGTAGGAAAAGATTTATTTTGAATGACATGTCAAGCAGGAAGCCTTTTCCTATCAAAATAATTATTTACAATTTAAAAATATTTCTTTTAATTGAAAGAAATTCTTTAAGTTAAAAAGAACGGTTCTTTCATTCTATTTAAATAAATATTATTACTGTGTTATCATATCCATGTAAATATAAATTTAACAAAATCTCATGGCGTTTCAATCAAAATGGGGCCTTACACTGACATACCGTAATAGAATTAAAAATATTTTGTTTAATTTATTTAATTAAAAAAAGTTAAAATATTTCGAACCTTACCTTGATTTTAAAAGGATGTTTCTTTACAAAAAGTTTATGTATCTAAAATCATAAAGAACTAATAAATTGATGAAATAAAATTTGAAAAATAAGTGGGAAATCAGCTTTAAGTTTAAACTACATAGGATTCTCGTTTGAAGAAGGAGAAGCTTCGTCCAGAGGACGATGGAGGACAAAGATAAGGCCCCGTGCTTTGAGCGTATTATATGAGGGCAAAAAAGGGCCTTATATACGCGGAAGCGTTAAACAGCCCACGCGTGTTTATATGCGTATATATATAAGAGTATAGGTATGTGTGTATACGCAATAGAAGAGGCTTTTGTTTGTTATTTATACTCCATAAATGTCGAGGGGTCTACGATGCTAAAAAGAGGGGTGATAAACGTCCCCTTCGTTAGGCTTGTTTACGCTCTTCTTTCTTTTCTTCTTCTTCGTAGTCTTCTTCTTCTTCTTCTCTTTCTACACACACACATACGTATCATAGAAAGCGGCTTATATTCTATTAAGCAGAAACGTCGATAAGGGACAAGAGCACGCGGAAAATTCATTTCGCAATGGAGATATGATTAAAGGAAATGTGCGGCACTTAATGCTTTTCATTATTTGTGGATTGAATTCTTTTTATCCTTCTTATTCTTCTTCTTCTTCTTCTCTTCATGTCGATTGTTAGTTGATAAAGAAATTATAAGAATGTGTAAATTTAAAAAAATCTATGTATAAGAAATGTACTGTATGCAGTTAGTTCGGTTAAAATATGTAAGCAATTCGTTCGTTTAAAGGAATATTGTAAAACAAACGCAAAGTACCAAGATGATAATTGAGAGCACCACAAATTGCAAGAATAAATGTACAATAAATTATTTTCTCAAAGATCGCGCGGCTCCATGCAAAACCTTTTTTTTTTAACGGAAGGCACGTGTGTATTTAAATAAAACGTTCGGTTTACCTTGAAAATAAAAGTAAATGCATTTCGAAAAGTAACCGCTCTCTCGCACGATTACATGTTACTTTTTTTCTTATTTATTTATTTTTTTGTTTTTATTTTCTTTTGCGTCTTTACGCACGTAGTTTCTTAACATTTTAATGGTAAACGCGAAAGTGAATTAACATATACCATTTAAAGTAATCTTTATTATGTGACTTGTAAATGGTTTGTTTCTTTAATAAACATGCTAATTTTCTTTCAATGTTTTTGTAATGTTCTTAAATGCTACTTGCTTTTATCAAATTAATTGAACGGCGGAATCATCAGTGAGATACATTTTAATGGTATTTTATAAATTTAAAGAATTAACCGAGACTTTATTTATGATTTTAAATAACCATTATTTTTTTTAACGTTTAATTATTAAACGTTTTATTTTTTCACTGCTTTTTTGTACAAAAGAATTTTTCAAATTATTAATGAAAGAAATATTTTTTTTTTTTATATCAAATAAGATGAATATAATTCCATTCATAATGACAAAAATGTTAAAGAAAAACTCATGACACGTATTCAAATTTAAAAGATGCCATTTATTACTGCAAAGATACAAAAAAAGGGCAACTTTTGAATATCAATAAATTTTGTGCAAATCTTGAAAGATTAATATCAGCAATCACGTACTGGTTTTTATATGCATCTTGTATTTTTGACATTCAAGGTGACCAAAACTTACTATAGTTTTCATGTCACTAAAATTCAAAAGTTTATTACAATTTATATCATATACATATTAAGCAAAGCTTTTGACAGTTTTAAATATATGTTAAAAGAAGTTTTATGTGTTTTTTAATAAATTCACGTTAAATATTTGTGCTTGTTTCGACATTGATGATTATTAACTATTTTTCATTTTTCTTATTTAATAATAATTTTAAACACACAATGCACTTACGAACTTTTTAATTTTTTTCAAATTTTAAATGAGAACTTAATTTATCATTTAATAACTAGCAATAATAGTAATGTTAATCTTATTACATGCCTCAAAAGGACAATCTTGAATTAAAAAATTTATGGTATATTAAAATATTTAAAAAAAGTTTTTGAATTTTAATAGTATAAGTTGAAATTTATTACATATAAATAATATAAAAGCCGATTATATTAAAAAATGCTTCATTCTTTTCGATCATCACGTTTCTATAAAGTGATAATTATCATCTTTCTTTTATTTCTTATCATCTATAAAATAAAATTTTAAAAATAAATATTATTTAAATTTATATTACCAATCAAGTGTGTATGTGTGTATATATATATAAAATATATATATATATATATATATATATATATATATATATATATATATATATATATATATAAAACTTGGAAATAACATTTAAAAGTTAAATTCCCCAACAATTTTACACGTGATGTACGGGCAATGATCTTCACGTTAGTTTTATCGATCTTAGGATTATACATACCAGTAATGTTGTGTTCGCGTATATCATGATCGAGAATATATATATATACCCGAAGCCTTTGCGCGCGGAAGCGCTTTAATGCTCTTATCAGTTGAGCGAGCTGCTAATACGTTAATTGCATCGCAGCAAAAGTGGGCCGTCCCTTATTATGCGCTCTATGAGCTCTTATCCTGTACATATATATACATCGCGCTCATAGTCTCAAAGTATTTTGCATGCATCTTGCTTCGGGGAATTCAACAACTTTTTTGTTTTTCTTATTTTTTTTCATTTTGACACCTTATCTGATGTTTTGCGTGGGTGGGTTTTCAGGTTTTACTGCTTGAGTATTTGGATTTTTGTTTAGCGATTATAGCGGTAAATCTAGAACGGGCTTTTCATTGTACTTTGTACACTTAACATAATATATTTAGAATTAAATGTCTTTTCTTATAAGGGTTTATAGATAAGAAAGTTATTTTCATATCGCGTCGTTATTTCTTACCTTGAATTAAAATTTATATCATTTTAATGGAAATTCAACTTGGATTCGTGGAATTTTCATTAAACAATCAAACAATATATCAATTCTTTTTTCTTCAATAATTCTTTTTAATAATTAAAAAAATTTTTTTGTTCCAGGTAAGAGTGACAAAAATGGAATTCTTTTGTTGACTGCTTTATTAACGTAAGTCGAACATTGATTTGTTTACTTTGTAAGGTACTATTAAATATTGTCATAAATGGAATAATTTTATTATTCAAATTAAAAATAAATTTAAATTCTTAAATTAAATTTATGGCAAGAATTTTCTCACTCTGAATACTCATTTAAATGTTCCCAATGAAATACGAAGAACATAAATTGAATTAAATGCTTTGATTTAAAATTTATTCTTAAGAAAGAATAGTGTTTAACATAACACAAACATTACAATTTAAATCATTTATGATATCAATATCATACTTTATTGAGATAAATATTGGTGAAATAATTTATGAAACCATATGGGTAATTCTTTCATACTTTTAAAAATCATGTTACTGCGTCATTTCTCCTAAATATGAGATACACATCTTGTTAGCAAATGTTCACTGATTTATTGAGTTATTAGAAACTAATTTTTTTAAATTTTGTATATTTTAATGATAATTAGACGTGTCATTATGGCGATGGGGAAAAGAGGTTTTTTTTTTGAAATTTAAATGTTACCAGGCCATGTAAAATGATAAATTATCGCTATAAAAAAAATGACATTTTAGCTTTATCTATACACATACTTTTGGAAAATCAAGAGCATGGGGGTGCCCCCGTTAACAAAAGTACTTTTTTGAAAGGTTATTAAAATGTTACCAAAAATTTATATATTTTACTTTTTTCTATAAAATACGATGCTGTAAAAAAGACTATTCAGCGGTGACATTTTAAATACTAATCAAAGTAAATTTAGAATCACAAAGAGAAATTTTTTTTTAGACGTGTGGGGGGTATCACAATATCATACTTTGACTCACTTTTTGTAATATTTCCAACCTTTCCCTTTTTTTGTGAACTTTGTAATTTACTATTTTATAATACTCAATGTAATTTTAGTTGCTTTTTTTTTTAATTCTGGAAATCATTGAATTTTCCCCAGCTATTAAATTTTCCAAATTTACATCGATTACCTAGTTTCTATCAATGTTTTAATATAAATAGCTTACACCTAGAACATTAAGTTGAATCATCACTGAAATTTCTAGATTTAAAAACTAATTTTTTAATTCGAGATTTTGTTTATATAACTAATTGTCATAATGCTACGATCTAAGATTATTTTTGATTGTTATATTTTTAATGTTTATTAAATAAACTAAAATGTTTAGTTAAAAGGAATATAAGTATTTTAATTCGAAAACATAAACTATACAAATCTATGTCAAATTTCATACCCTAAATTGACAATTTTAGCAAAAATAAATTGATATTCCATCACTTATGATTTGTAATCAGCAATCCCAAAAGCCATTGGGTAACTAATATCACTCAATTTTAATCGAATTGAATTTTCCAAAAAATTAATTGCATATTTTATTTATTACAAAAATTTTGTAATTATTAATGAATTGCGTATTTAAATATTTTCTGTAACATAATAAAACATGTAAAAATGAAAAAGCTCAATGGGAAATGATCTATTATAGCCAAAAACTTAAAAAATGATTCAGATAGGTAAAATATTATACCTGGGTGTGATAATAATGAATATATTCAAATGTCTTATATTAAAAAAACTATCTTCAAAAGTGAGTAATGCGATTTTTTCTTTTATTATCATTTTAATATATCAACATTTAAAAAAATAAATTTGATACATGTGTCTTCAATTTTTTTAAATTTATTGAAAGTAAATTTTAGCACTATGAAAAATTTACTCGAAAATCTGTCTTTTATTTTGTTAAAAAGCCTACCTTAAAAAGGTAACACGATTTTTTTTCTTTCATTATAATACGTCAACATTCAGAGAAAATTAGTTTTATACGTGTGCCTGTATTTTTTTTTTTTTAATTATTTGCAGGTGAAATTTTAACATTATGAAAGATTTACCCATATATACCTTGTCACAGTGAAAAAAAATGAAAAATAAACGAAAATATAAAAATTAATTTATTCAAAATCTTATTGTGATATAGTAGATACTTATAGATGAAAATGTATGAAATTTCGTATAACTGTTAAATAAATAAATAAATTTTTATTTCTAAGCTATTTTGTTTACTTTTAACTTTGCATCCAAAAAGAAAAGATATTTACAGTATAAAGTAAATAATATAATTATACATATTGACGAGCAAATTAACATTGAAAAAAATTTTTCCTTTACTTATTTACTGTAAATATCTTGAAATTAATTCTTTAGCCAAGCGCGAGTTCAAAAAAATGAAAACATTTAACAAAATTATCTACATATAAATTACTTGAAAACTGTACATCATTGTAAACACAGACGTATGCCAGTGCTGTTAAGTTGTCTAACGTTACCTTTAGGCGTCAGCTCATCATCAAAAAAATATTAATAAAAAAAATTTTTTTAGATATAGCTAAACCTTTCTAAAACTATATAAGACACTCATCAAAACGAATAAATATTCTTGTGCGCGCATCTTACACAAACATTAGCTATACACCTATATAGAGATAAGTATACTCAAGCTGTCACTTCTGTCAGATTTTTTTTTGTTTTTTTTTATTGAGGTGTCATTGTAAACCTCATGATGAACACTTGATTCGAGAAGAAAACTGTTTATTTTACAGGTTTAAAAAGAATGAAAAGCTACTCTTTTGGAGTCAATTATTACTTTACTAGAAAGACATAATAGTACAAATTTTATTTATGTCAAAATTTACTATTTTTAAAAGTTTAATTGATAATGATAAATAAAGGAGAGTAATTTTACTTCCTAAGTTGAATATGCAATAAAGTGCACAAATTTCAATTTTTAGAACAAAAATATATAATTATTTTATTCTCTTAGAGTAATTTTTTTTTACTTCTCACAAATTAATATACATATAATCAGAAAAAGTTAAATGTTTCAAAAACGTCTTTGTATTGGTGTATAAGTTTTTTTTAATTTGAAAAGATACAAAGAGTCACATAAAAATTTAACAGTAAGTATTTAAGTTTTAAATTTTATAAAATTTTGCTTTGAGTTTCATAATAAATTTGAGTCTATCAGACAATTGTATTAAATATTGAATCAATATCATCCTTTGATTCGTAAAAAGTTATAAAATAAATTTATCAAATATTTTAATATTTGAAGTATGGTTAAAAAATTTAACCAAAATATCTAAAACATGGAATGTATTGTCTTTTTATTACATCAACAGATACTAAATTACGAATGACCATTTTCACGAATCACACACTAAAAATAATTCAGACGTGATTCTTTTCAATGTTTTGGTTATGTTATAAAAAATTTTACGTTTAATTTTAATTCAATAAATGGAAACTATTGCATTATCAATTGTAATTTGTCTATTTATCGACAACGTTTCAGCTACATTTTTGTAGCCCTTTTGAAGTCTATAACTGTTACAATATACATGATGAATGAAATAGTCACAAAACATGCGCAATCATAACATACAGACGATGTCAAATAAAAATCTACATTAAAAACAATGAGTCAAAATTATAAAATTTAATCTATGTTTGTTACAATGAACCTTCATCGACTAAGGATAACAAACACAGTCAATGTTTCCTTATTTTCCTTTACAACTGATACCATTTCTCATTATACATACGCATTTCACACAATAAAACATAAATTAAAACAATAAAAACAATCAATTTCAAACTTAATAACAGGCAATTTGTAAAATTCGTAAAAACTGATTTTAAATTTTGCTGATCTTATATTATGTCAATATTATCAAATAGAGGTCGTCAGTTGCTCACTTGGTAGAGCGATGGATTCATAATCTCGAGGACTCGAGTTCGAATCCCGCTCTCAGTCACACACTGACGATCTCCATCGTTAATTAGTATCGCAATGATAGCATGAATACAGCGATGTTGATAAATAAAATGAAGAAAAAAAGTATTGTTGTGTTGCAGATCGTTGTTAATTATTAAATAATTAATATAATATTTCTTTTTTTTGTAGATTAATAATTTAAAAATTTAATATTTTTAATGTAACACTTTATTTAAAATCAATTCTCTTATAATATATATGATTAAGCAGAGCAGACCTATTTCTGTTATATTTACAATTTTCAGAATATTCTTTGATTTTTTTTTAATTTTATATTTGATTTTGCAGTTTATTTTATAACGATTTTTATCTTTGGTGTAAACTTTCATGAAATCTGAAAGGTGAATCTAAAAGATTTAGGTACTGAACTATTTGCATTAATTAATATTGAAAAAAATTAAAATCAAACAAAAAATAGAATTCTTTATTATTTTAAATAAAAGGTTATTAGAAAAATTATTGTTTATAATAATGAAAAAAAAAATTAGATTAGATTTTAATTAGTATTATATTATTATTTGTAAGTAAAAACTTGAATTTATATAAAAAAGAATAAAAAATTAAATGAATTGAAATTTCTAACTTTGTATTGAAAGAATACTTATGGTGCTTTCAGTTGTATAAAAACAACGTTCCTTAAACATTGTGGTATGGAAAATCAAAATTTATGTTTTACATATACTCAAAATTGGATTCTTTTATTACCAAAAAAGCAATAAAAGAAACCACAAAATAAAAAAAAGGATTGAAACAGCATAAGAAAAAAAGGAATCCAGAGAGTTCAAATAAGGTGGACTACCGTTAAATCCATATATTGGCATTCGACGTGCGAGCTTGAAACAACTTGACTTTTTAGTACTGTTAACTCTTGACTAAGATGCGTGAGTGTTTGGTGTTGATGTATCCTAACGATAGGATATTCGACTTGACTACTAAAGCGAATTCCAAATTCTTTTATAAAACCGACCACTCCTATTTTCTCTTTCAATCATTGTCATTGTTGGCTGCACTCTTGCGTATAAAATGATCAACTTTTTTTTCTCTTCTTTTTGCCGTTATATGGTCAATGTCAGATGGGATTGAGAATTCGAAGAGATGAACAACCTTCAATTCAAATTTTCATTAGAATTTAAATGACTTGACGTTAGTATGATCGAGAATTAATCATGAAAAATTCATTAAAATTTAAAAATATAACCATCTAAAATAGGTCAGAAATTTAATATTCAAACGTTTAGTAAATTTAAATGAACTTACAAAGATTTATTCATCTTTGGAAATTTTTCTGAAACTTTAGTAAATATATTTTTTACTGTCAATTAATACTAATGATTCTAGAATCTAAGATGTAGTTCTAGAGTTTTAATAAAATTATCGATCTAGAACTTTGGTCTCTTATTGATTAAATTTAAAAAAACGTGAAATTTCACATAAATTTAATTATTTGATCAGCAGAAAACTTAAACTTTCTCAAAACCGTTGAATATTTATAACGCAATGTAATCAATGAATTGAATTTCGCTTACGGATTGACTAATGCGTTACGCGAGCTTTACGCGCACATATATATCGAGATAATAGCATGCAATTCATTTTTATCACCAGCTCGTTATTACGTATATGCAATACAATAATACGTATATCATTGCGAGATATACACATGGCGGAAGTATGAGCATTGTAATCTTTGCCTTCTTTTTTATGCTTTGCACAATATAATAATTTTGTACTTCTGATGCCGAGCTGTTATTAAATCGAAAACACGTGCTCGTGGCAAATTAGAGGAAAAAAAATTATACGTTCGATTTTTACGATGTTGATGATTTTTTGGAGCTTTTAATTTCAATCGAATTTTTACTTTGATCGCTATTGTTATAATTTTTAATCCTTATAAAAAGATGATTGAACTTGAAAAATGTGTAAAACTAATAGTAAATCATTATTTTTAAATCATAAATGATTTTAAATAAAAATTTATAAATTTATCCATTCTAAAATTTTAGAAATTTTCAAATTTTTATTAATGATTAACAATAAATTAAGTTGTAATACTTATATCGCAAAAGGTTTTTTTTGAAAGTAGACATTAGTCATATAAAAAAACTTTAATTATTTCCTTATAAGTATTTTTACATATTAAAAATAACGATTATAATATCATAATAAAACACAAATTTGCTCAATAAATAAATTACAGAATCGGTAGAAAATCTATCGATAGAATGACGTAATGTCGAAACAATTTTGTTGGATAATAATAGTAGTTATTTGGTTGTAAGTACATATATACGCTAGCAGTTCATTCAAAGTAAATTACGAGCATTTTACAGGCTTTCTGATTCCATCACTTTCATTTTTTTTTCTTTTTTTTATTATAATTCAATAATGATTTAAAATAACGGTTATATTTCTAAGAAAATATATTTCAATTTTACCGATGTTCTTTATGTTTACTGAAGTTCTCTATGTCTAATTCGCGCACGAGTACATTAAATTTTAGTACTGGATAATGTTTTCTCGGAAAAAAATTTTTTTCAGCCAATTATTTAACTAGTTTGTGATTATAATTTATTGACAATTCAGATTACATTAATATTATTTGCTTTTAAGATTAGTGTTTTAAATCAATTTTTAATAGCCTACAAAGCTATATACTTATATTTATTATATGTTCTACGGTGCTTTAATAAATAAGTAAACATAATTTGTGTAATATGTGCATTCGTATACTCATGCGTGTATTCAAAAGAATCGACGTGTGCAAAATCAATAATTTCCATCAATTAAAAGAATTATAATCTAAATGTATCAATAAGTAATACAATATCTTATATCTAGTATTACAAGCGATATATGAATAAGATTGTATATAAAAGCTTGAATATTGTTTAAAAAACCAAAATGAAATAAAAACTGAAATTAAGTAAAAAAAAAAAAAAAAGCATTCAGTATATCGTGAATAATTTTTTCCGAGCACTTAAAATACGATTTTTCATGAAGTCATATTACAGGTAATGATTTTATCGTAGCCACTGTAAATGAGTCACATTTCCTCTAATTACACGATAATGGACACTAATTCACACGCAATGAAAATTCGAAACACCCTTTTAAATTATAGAAATAAGAAAATTATACTGACCTAGCGAGTTCCGTTACCCCCTTCCCCCTCCCGCCACCCCTACCTCATATGAAATTATATTGGCGTTTAAGCTTTAATCGATTCTCGTGAATGTGAATAAATCGATTCCAGCTAAAAGTCTATACCAATCGATTTGGCTGATTTTCAGTCGTAGACACTTACTATAATAGTAATTCGTTGCTCGTTTCGTAGAAAAGACCAATAAGAAATTTACAGCTGCTGATCGACAGACTTGAGACAAACGTATTTTGTATCTTGTTACCAGAGAATTTTTTTTTATTGTTTAATTTCGGAAAATTATATTTCTTTTTTATTTAGAAATTATGAAGGCCTATTTCCATTTTTCATAGTAAATTATCAAAATGTAATAATACAAAAATTATAAATTTTTAATTAAAATTTCAGAATTACATATGATTGTTTAATTTAAGAAACTGTTCTTTTTTAATTAAAAAAAAATTTTTTTCAAAAATTAGTGACTGCAGCCAGAAATAAAGGAATTTTCATGAAAATTTTGAAAAAATTTTTAATTGTCTTCTTTTTTGTACACTTCAATTTCCCAAAAAGCTTATATCTTGCACTTTTTTTAGTGTTTATTTAGAAGAAAATATAAAAATCAACATGAAATAATTAAACTAAAAATTTAATTGAAATATTGCTATTCATATAAAATACTTACTCCACATTAGGTTTCCTTGCAGAATGACGATCCAGACAAGTAAAATCTCATCGTCATATCACGTAACGCAGCGATATATTCTTAATTCTTTTTTCTCATTTTCTATTTCTCTCTTTCTTTCTTGTTGCATTTATTCATTAACGCGATAATCAAGGTAACGTAACGTTATTCCTCCGCCACGAATAACAGTTAGCAAAGCGCCTGAGAAAGCCGAGACGTATTACAACGTCTCGCGGTTTTTTCGCGGCTTCCTGTTGGTTTTGCCTTCTTTTCATTTTCTATTTTTTTTTTCGTTTCATTTTTCTTTCTCTTTTTTTTCTTTTCTGAATAAGAGACGAAAGAGTAGAATGTCTCGGAGACTTCATTATGGTACCTGTACATCTGTACAATTGTCTATTGTAAGCAAGAATATTGCTTAAAACTTTTCTGACTTAGTAGTAGGTTGTTTGTTTGTCGTTGCTTCGTTATTAAGAACACGACGACTGTGTTGCATGTTTGCCTCAGAGAATGTGTAATAGACGCTGTTAGAAGAAAAAATAAAACTTAAATTAAGATGTGGTTTTACGTTTTTTATTGTTTTTAATTATAATAAAAAAAATTTTTAATCTTTATACTAGGAATTGAATAATTTTAAAAAAATTTGTGAAAAGATTCAAGTATTTTGTTAAATTACTTATTTTTTATATTGATTCTTGAATAATTATTACTTCATTTTTATTTTTCTTATATTACAAAAATAATTATTTTTTTCAAACATTATTTTTTTATGAATTGTATCTCCAAATCAAGAAAACAAAAGAAGTATTAAAAAATTCACACAAAAGGTATAAGTGAAAATTTTAAAATGAGAAACTCGCGCAACTCATGCATTCTTCTCCTGTTTGTCGCAAGTTTGCGCGTAATCGTTCCTTTTTGGTATGAAACAATAGAGGCGCGTGCCACTTGGTGTATATGAAGAAGTAGAAATTTTTCAACTGTTGTATGCATAGGCACTAGTACAATGGACCTGTTTTAGGAGTGAAATTTTGCGAGAGGCTACTCATGTTCGAGTTGTTTAATATTTGTATGGCATAAGAATAATTATGGTTTGCAAACTTTAATGCATTTTAATGGAATTCTTAAAAAGTATATTTTCGAATAGTAACAAATATGGAGAACAATGTACATATGAGATATTTAACATTGAACTGAATATCTGAACTCTGGAAATCAATTAAAATTTGACTTAATCTTTGTTTATGATGACAGAAAACAAATTCTACATTTGTTTCAAAATTTCCTTAAATTTTAAAAGAGGTCAAATCCTGAATTTTTAATCATTTTTCGAAAATTTACAATATTTCATTATTTTTTTAGGTTAATAGATGTATTTTTATTAAACAAGTTGTAGATAACTTTTGTATTTGAATATCTTAAAGAATGTAATAAAAAAATTTCTGATTTTGAATTACGACTAAATATTGGTAATTATCGTTAAAATGATATAAAAATCAAAAAATAGTTAAAATCATGAAATTAATGATTTTTATGATGACTGATTTGCTTAAAAATGTATACATATAATTGTATTTTAGTAGGCTTTTTAAATTTTGCATAAGATCCATATAGATATATAGATATATATACTGAAATATTAAAAAAATTGATCATGATGAATTCAACATAAATGGTTTTTTTAACTATCAAAAATATATCACAGCGAGATTTAGATTACATTTCAATATTTTTAAAATCATATAAAAGTAAATACACTTTTTAAATGAATTTTTAGTCAATTATTATTTATTTAGTAATTTTGGTGAAGTTCAGGTAAATATTGAAAATTAGAAGTTTTTTTATGTTCTTTAAAATATGTCAAAAGAAAATTTCGCTATAAGTATTTTCATAAAAATGCTTTCTTTGCCTAAATTAAATTATTATAATAATCATACTTAGGAAATCATTGAAACGTAATTATTAAAATTTCACTCTTTTCGTTTATTTCAAAATTTAACCCTATCAAAAGTTTAACTAAAATAAACATGAATTTTTGTTTCTATTATCACAAATTATTATATTAAATTCGAATTTTCATGCAGGAGCAATTTGTTTAGTAAAGTATCTCATGTATGTACAGTAAAAAAAAATGTATTCTTGAATTCATGTATTCATATTAATTGTTCTACTGTATGAAATTGTGGTTTATTATAAAAACATAAGTATTACATTATGTTACCGTATGTACTCTTATTCATTCTATTATACAATAATACAGAAATTGTTGGGAATATTTTATTGTAGAAAATATTTGTCGAATTCTGAAAATAATTTTATTTCCAACTAAACAAAATAATTTGTTGAAATTATTTTCAAAGCCATTTAATATTGTATAGAGCTATACATATTTCCTCCCTCATCTTTGGCATCCATGTGCTTTTTACTTGATTATATGTCTGGTGTTTCTTTTCTCCATGAGCTGCCGTGTGTGTATGTGTATGTGTACGAGCTCAAAAGGAAATATACATGTAGAATCGCACGCAACGATATTATACCTCCAAGGGAGATATTTCGCGTGTGCCTCCTTTCTTCTTCTCTTTTCATGCACTCGTACCTTTATTATTTTCTCCTTTTTTTTTATTTTTTTTTATTCTTTTTTTTTACAACTCATATAAGGACTTTGGTCATTTTTACTTATGGAAATTACGTACTCGTGTGTGTATAGATATCCATGTTTCTCTTATTGTCAAATGAATTATTTCCTTGCATATGTTAGAGAAGGCGGAGACCAATTCAATTTTTTTTCATTTTTTTAACTTTTTTTTTGGTTGAGGCTATGTTTTGGGGCTGGTAGCGTATTGGTAATTAACAATGAGAAAGAGAACCAGTAGTTTGACAATTAATTATTTCTTTTAGGGAGATGTGGTGGGCTATCCTTATGCAAACTGTAATTTGTTAGGGTGTGGACTTTGGTGTTATTCGTTTTCGTGTAGTTTATCTTGGTTTGTCCTTCAATTATTGTGAAAGGCTCAATTAAGTGCTTATTTATTATTCATAATTCGATGGTTTTTTTTCCCAACCTTTCATTTTTTTTTCCACATAAAATTTTTTTTCCAATAACCATTTTTAGCTATTGCGAGACTTGAAATTAATAAGCGTTATTAATTTTGAATACTTGTATTTGTATTTATTATTATTTTTATCTTCATCTGTATGGTATTATTGTTTATTTATTGTTATCATCAATATTTTTACTATAATTTTATATATCTTTTATTATAAAGAACATGTAACGCGTATACGAACTCTTTTATAATTTAAATATTATTCAAACGCAAATGATATTGAAAAATTGCATTAAAAAGTTAGATAAATGAGTTTGTAAAACGGAATAATAATTTTAACGGGTCTTACTTGTGTATGATTTTGTGTGCGCGCACTTATTATTATATATACGATTGCATTGCAAAGTATAAGAAAGAGACGATAAAGACATTCGAAATAACGAATCTGGTTTAACACTTTATACATACAAGTTTACATTGTTGCTCTGAGTATTTATATTGATACCAATCTTCTTTTAATCCCTTTATAAGATAGATTTCATTGGCGAACGTAAAGTAAAGATTGGAAAAAATCAAAAAAAATAAAATAAAAATCTATTGGCCTACGGCTTGACAAAGATATTATGTACATATCGAAGAACGTGTAAGTACGTATGACGTACACAAAAGTGTAAGAGAAAAGAAGAAAAAAAATAATACCTGACGCATATGTATTTGTAATTGAGACTAACAAGTAAAACAGAAACGAAAAGAGATAGAGAGAAAGAAAAAATAAATGAAGAGGATGATATATAAAAGCAGACGAGAGAATGTGGTGTGTTAAACATTATTGTATGATTGAAAGGGGACCATTGAATAACAAATTATACGTGACATTTTTATCTTGATTTCTCGTATAAAAAAATATATATAATAAAGTATGGCTACATATTCAATATTTTTCTTTTCTTACAATGTTGCCAAACAATTTGTTTTAAACCTTTTTTTCTTTATTCTTTTCAACTTATAATGCATTAAAATACAGTGCGTATGTAGATTTAAAAACATTATTTTAAATTTATAATGTGAAAACTACCCGAATAAACTGTCCGTAAAATATTCTCAATTTATTTTACGATATCATAAATATGTTAATATATTTGCGCGCATTAATATTTAATGTTATTAAGTATAACATGCAAATTTATTGATACGCTTAATTAAAATAAATAAGTTACTTTTTAATATGATGTGTATGAACGTAACATAACAAGTTGCAAAATTGAAAAATAATCTTTAAAAAAAATAAAATAAAATTACATTGAATAATACAAACAATTTATAAACAATATCCTAGAGTTTTTCTCTCCTCTTATATGTTAAAAAAACTACATATTTTACAAAAGAAATAAAGCATAAACCCAAGCACGAATAAATACAAGATTCGCTGCGCTTAAGAACATAAGAAGAAAGGCCATATCGAAGATTTGAAGTTTTCGCATCGACTTTATTATCCCGAAATCCTTAGATTATTATCTCACCGGTTATTATATATCTCTTTGTAAGTATATATACCTCTTGTACAGAAAAATATATATCTGAGATTCATCTAGTTCAAACAATAAATTGCACTTTATTGGGACCTCTGAAAAAAGAATTGAAGATGATAACAATACAAATGTGTACTTGGTTATTCTTTAATAATGTACATACACATTTTCGTTTTAATTGAGTTGTTATTTTTTTCTTGATTTGTAGGGATGATGGATTATACGAATTACAGAAGAATCTTTTATTGTTATCCTTCATTTTAATTCAGAATACACGAGAGCAATTTTATAATCTATAAAACATGTTTCTTTTCTTTTTTTTGATTTTGCAAAGGAATCCATTGAACAATTCATTTTACAACCGGTTTATATATACTTATGTTGTTTTAACTTAATGATTATATCAGTTATTATCGATTGTTACGTACAAAATTCAAGATACATTATATAAACATCGCAGTCAAAGTTCACGAAATAACTCTTACACTGACATTAATATCCGATCTATTTTTTAAGATTAAAAGTACACGATAGGTATGGTTTGCATGGCAGAATGATATCTTGATAAATGTTTTATTATTATAAATGTACTTTGATAAAGATCGATTATGCTCTGCTTTGCGACTTTAGAATTTTCAACAGTTGCTTTCTTCAACTTTCGAATATCAATCGATAATGCTAATTTTTTTTTTCTTTTAGAAATTTTCTATCTAATAAATTTTCAATGTAACAGCAAAATTTCACCGAAACCTTTATACCATTCACCCGTCTTCTTATATTTTTTCTTTCTTTTCTCAAACAATTCCTATTATATTTTCTAAACGACATCAAAATCGACAAATCAATCCTTATCGATATGGAAAACCAAACATACATAATATAATAGAATTGAGAAAAAAAGAGAAAAATTTGTAGAAGCCCATATGTAAGCGATTCGTGTCAGTGGGACGTGACGGATGTATGTCCATAAAATGCAAAAGAAGACTTGTCACGCGTCATTAAGCGAAAAGCTCATCGAAGAATCTTTTCACTTTTACCTCGGCAAGGAAAACTTCGATTATCACTGTATGTTTACGCGCACAGATATGCATGTAATTACGCGCTAATTTTAAGCTATAGCAAAATGCAGTTTGCCGATTAAAGTAGAACTTGTTTCGATATCATAAAATATGGTTAAGGAAAAGTTTATATTATGTTTCCTAGTAGTAAAGTTTCTTATCTTCAAAAGAGTTTGTAGCTTTTGAGAGCAATGGATTTTTAATATTTTTTGGTTGATAGTATATATAGTATTTTTCGTGATGTAGCGAAAGATGTTAATAAATATTGTTTAAAATTCAAGATTAAAAATAGAAAGTTTGAAAATTGTTGAAGTATATTATAAAATTAAATAGATTGTAATTAATGTTTATGATTTTAGGTATAATTATAAATGAAAAATAAATTTAACCGAGCGTGAAAGTAAATAAGAGAAAATATTTCAACAATTATAGTGTAGTATTTTTTTAATATTTAATAAAAGAATTTAGAACTTTCCAGAGGATCAAAATTAGTAACTGTATTTTTAAAAAATGAAAAAGAATAGTAATAAAATGGAATTAAAAAGTATATATCTGACTTTTTTTTCCTTAAACACCTAAAAATGTAATCAAAACACCAAAAATTCAGATATTTTTATTATTCATGACTAAGAAATATCATAACTTTCTGAAATACTTACATAAGTTCCTAAATTTAATGGAAATATCACCACAAGTGACAGTTGGCAGTTCGTAAAAAGTCTATTGGCAGTAAAAAAGTCAAGAAAGTTTGGCCAATTCTTGTTTTTTTTTTTTTTTATTTTTACATAAAGCGATAAAATCGGCCTGAACCTACTTGCGACTGTAATAACTTATTTTCTTTAAGATTTCGAAGATATTTACGCTCTTGTTTATATTCCTTATATATGATGAATACAAAAAAAATAAATTTTTGTTTAAAAAGTAGCCAGATCAAAGACGTGCCGTATGAAAAAAAATATGAGATATGGGAAAGAGAATTGCAAAATCTTACGAAAAAAGGGAACCGGCTTTTTTGTATGAAAAATGGATAAGAAGGATATTTATGATTGTTTGTGAAAATTTTTTAGTAAATTAGATTTCATATTTATATAATATTTTTACGTAAGATAATTTAGTTGTATTCCCATCTTAAATCAAGAAAAAACTTGGATGAAATTTTTAATAATGATATTCTTTACTTTAGTGATCTTTTTGCTAATTTTATAAAACTATTAGACTAGTCGAAAATTTAAATTGAACAAAATAAAAAAGAAAAATAATCAGACACTTATTTTAATTATAATACAATATAATTACTATTTTATAATGTAATGTTTCTTATGAAAGTATATTAAGAATAAAAAATATTATTTTATAAATAATGGAAAATGAACTAATAAAATATACAATTATTTTTAGTAAAGCATTTAATTTAGTCAGAGTGAGAAAAAATATTGTATTTAAAAGTATAAAAAAAGGGAAAAAAATGATAGAAAAATGATATAATTGCATGAAAGCATATTAAGAAATCAACATGAAATTACAGGAGTTGGCTGGCGCGTAGGATGGGCCCGGTGCAACCGAGCAAATTGCTCACCTCGGCGTGAGGAAGAGGAGGAGGAGGAGAAGGAGGAGGTGGACGAGGGGAGAGTGAGAGCGGCTTCTCTAGAGAAGCATAGAGCTAAAGCGCGGAGCGGCAAATATGCCCTCCTCGCAGGCTACCGCTGCCACTGAGCGGCGTAACGATAGGACGCTTAGTCCTCATACTGTAAGTAAAAAATCTAATGAATTTTTTAAAATTATATTTTAGTTAGTTATTGTCAATAATTCAAAACATCAACTTTGATACGTAATATAAAAAGCGAGTTTTATAGAAATTTTCATAAGCTACTGATATTATATTAAATATATGTGCTCACTGACCAATTTTCAATAATGTATTTACATTTGATTTCTATTAAAGATTCTATTAAGCAATTTTTAAAATAATTTAAATCATTTTTATTTGATGCGAGCTTAATTCAAGATTAATCTTTCTTTGTCAAATGAATTTTTTCATCACTGTAGAAAGTATTCTCACATAATAAATTTATTATTTAAAATGCTTCAGATTGTTTACTAATTAAATTATATTTAAAAAATTACATTAAAAAAAGTTTTAAATTTTATGTACATGTATTTATTTATTTATATACAAAAAAAAAAAAAAATAAAAGTAGCTTCATAGAATTTAAAGAATATAAAACGTAATACGTTTAATGCATAACTCCGTGGTTATAAGGGCACGCGTAATGTAAAATAAATTGTAAATGCAAACGTGTCCGGAAGAGGAAGTGTGCTTCGACGAGATTGTATTGGACCCTTTACTAACTGTTGTCCAATAAGCTCGATAATTAGCTCCAGTCGTTTTATGGTTAAGACTCTTCGACCTTTTGTGAACTTACTTGCCTTATTAGCACTGGCTAATGGTCTTTTAAACTTAATCGATTCCAAGATTTTTTTTATTGCTCTTTTAAAAAAACCGATTTTCTTTTCTTCTTCTTATTTTCTTTTATGCATTACCGATTTTTTGGATGGTAATGTTGTATTATATAAAGCTCGGTGTGTTTTACCTACTGATGAAGTAACTAGTAAATTGTTCCTCGTGTACTATTACCATCCTTTTCCTTGTAAAATGTTAAGTAAATCTTGTTAAGAACCTTTTTTTATTATAAATTAATTACGTAGTACCTGGTAAACTGTGCCTAGATTGTTTACTAATTAAATTTAAATGTTGTTTTCTCGTTTAATCGTTCAGGTAATAAAAAGAAAATGTTTTTTTTTTTAATTTACAAAATGCCTTTTTTAAATATTAATTCACAAAGTAAAAGTAAATTTATTTAAATCTTGAAAATTTAAATAACGATCTTTGCCAATCACAATAAAATAGGAACAGCGATAATATCTTTTTCGAAGTTTCTTGACGCTCTAATTGACGATCTTCAATCTCGCCTTCAAACTAGTTATTTCTTATCATTACAAGTTAGATCAACACTTGTAGCTTGACAACTACAACTTCGTTTCGCACCAAATAGTTAGTTAGTTAAGTAGCTTTTTATCTATATTTCAAAAACAAGATCAAGAACCCTTCACGAGAATCTTGAAAAGTTGAATTTTCCTACAAGTTGTTCTTCAAAATAAAAAGTATTCAGATGAGTTTTCAAGTTCCTTATTTCTAGTCCTCGTATACCATTTTTAAGTAGGTAGAACTACTTTATTATACACTGTCATAAAATCATGTAATTATACGGATTAATGTTGTACATATCTAATAAATTAGATCAATTTAATAACTCTTTTATGAATAATTTTTTTTATATTTGTCATAGCTCGAATATCAAATTTGTATTAATATGATCGATTGCTACTCCACTCAATTAATTAACAAAACAAAGTTAATAAATAAAATACTTAAAGAATAAAACTAGTTCAGCTGAACAATTTGTTATCAAATACTTTATTTTAAATTTGTTTTTATTTGCAAATGTATATTTATTACGTGCATTTTTTAAAACAACTTTTTATTATAGCAGACTAGAGAGTTAAAGGTTTTATAATGTTTATGATGCTATGACAGATGATTTAATGAAAAGTTTTTTGTTTTTTTATTTCTAAAACTTTATCCTATTCGACTCATCAATTTGATTCTTTTGAGAATTAATTTTCTTTTGACAAATATTCTGATATCTGACATACTATATTTCTTACAAGTTTGTTTCCAAACGAAATTGAAAAAAGAAATAAAAAGAACTTTAAAAACTTGTTGAACTGATACGAAAGTAGATAGATTATGGAAAAAGCAAAAAAAAGCAAGAAATTGTATGGCCTCCACGTATTTAGATTACATCGATCGCAACGTTCGCATTCCAGAGGTCGCGGTCCTTTTGTGCTAGCGAAACCCTTCAAGCATTTTAAATAATAAATTTTAAACTTCATAAACTAAATTATGCTTTTAAAAAAAGTAAAATAAAAATCAATAATTTTTATATTTTCCTTTACGAAAGTTAATTAAAAGAAATTAATTATTATTAAATATTCATAAATTAATTTGATTAAAATAAATTTTTCAGATAACACCCGAACCGCCTAAATTGAAGACGACTTTAAAAACACCACCGAAACAAGCCACAAATCCTTTACAGTTCGTTAAAGTTGGACCATGCTCACTTTATCGTACTGCACAGGAACAACTTCAAAAAGTTCAAGAAGTCAAAAAAATCAAACAAGAAATTCGAGATGATCCTGAAGATTGGCAATCGGTTAGTAATTTAATAGATTATTATTTGAAACTTCAATTTTTAAATGTTTTTGCACTTATAATTTTTTTCTAATAATCTACTTATGGAACAAGAACTTTATAAGTCATCTAAATTAGTTATAAAGTGCTTTAAAAAAAAAATTTTTTTGCAATGTTCGTAAATAACAACAATTGTTGTATAAATCTAAATAGATATTAATAATTTATAAAAAATATTTTATTAATTTTTTTAGAATCTTGATAACTGGAAAAGTAGCAGGCGGAAACGACAAGAACACATAATCGAGCGAGTAGTTGAAGTAAAAAAACTTGAGTTAGAAGAACACGACAGACAACGCAAACGGAGCAAGACTTTTTCGGAGATGATGGAAGAACGAGGCCATCGAGGTCGAAAACTTAGCATAAGTCTTGCTATGTATAATGAAGAAGATGCAAATGATTTGAGCGATCTTGGCATTGGAACGAGTAGTGGTAAAAGTTCAGTTAGTGGCGATACTCATGATGACACCCACAGTGTTCTTGTAAGGAACTTTCATATTTTCTTTGTTTAGTTTTTAATTTTGATTTTGAATTTAATTAATCATTTTACAATAATCAGTGATAGATATTGAATCTTTTAATGGATATTAAATCAATGTCTTAATTTTTTTGAATTTTCAAAAAAATTAAGACATTGATATGTTAATTTTATTTATAATGATGTATTAAGTATTATTGTAATACAAGATTACAAAAGATGTTTACCATTTTACAGAGCGACAGGGATAGTGAAATAGATAAAAATCATTCAGATGTAGATAATACGAGTCACGAAAATGGTAACGATAGTAATGACAACGGTACTCATACTTCCTCGACAACTGAATCGTCGACCATCTCGACGTTAGCAACAGCAACACCAACAACAACAATACCTTTAAAAAATGAATTTCTAAATAATGGCTTTCACAAAAATGGCACGAGTAACAATCACAACATTCAAGAATATGATTCAGCAACGACGGCGACGACAAGTTCGCCTGAACCTGAAGAATATAATTTTGAACCAACGGTTCGAGGTTATGTGTCACGTGTCTCTCAAAATCTCCCTCGACGAACACTTGTAGATATTGACACTAAGACGGACGATTTTGAAACAAAAAGTAATGGAGTCTCAGCAGTACCAGTTGTCAAAGTTGATATTCTGAAACGGCGTGAAATATTTGAAAAAGCTTCTAGTGAAAACATAGAAAACAAAAACAATAATAACAGGTTGGACTTTGCAAACACCAAATCAATCAAAGAACGACTATCTTTTCTTGAACGACAAAAGAATGAAAATGAAAAAGTAAATAATAGCCCAAGGCATTCTATTGATTCAACTGTTTCAGCGAAGGAACGATTAGATCAAGAGAAACAAAGTTGTGAAAAAGAATTAAAGACATGTGGTGTGGTAGCCGAAGAATTAGCAGGTGTAAAACCTTTGAGAGAACGATTATCAAATCTTGAAAAATATACCTCCATTGATCAAGCATTCATTGCATTGAGTGCATCAGCTCAACGTAATGATGAGCTTAGTGCAGAACGATTCAATTGCAAAGAACCAGAGAAACGCACGACAAACTATTTCCATGAGCAGGTACGGCATTTGTTTATTTATTTAAATAATTCTATTAAATTTGTAAATCATTTAAAAGATATATTGTATTAATGTAAAATATTATTTTGTTGAAAAACAGACTAACAGCAGAGTGGAGAATCCAACACCAAGTGAACGTAGCTCGTCTCCGGACTCAGAATATCGAGCGCCGCGTGCTACTTTCCATCAGAGTCTTGATTCACTAGATGCAGATGCTTCCAGTGGACCTGATACTTTTGAGCGCGTTCAAAGCCTTGAGGAGTTAGATTATCATCAAACACGACGCTATCCTGCCTCATCCTCATCAGCTGAAATCCTTAATGATACAGATCGTGAGGATTCTGGTATTCATACAGCAGATGCCAGTTGCTCTGTCAGCCAAGCTGATGAACCTATTGAGGAAGAAATCACTAGCAATGCTAATAGTAACATCATTAGTGATAAACAACAACATCAGCCAGTTATTATTGAAGAGATGACGGAATTCCGCAGCACCATCGAAACGACTTTGATAGAAACCTCAAAAAGCCTCGAACGTGTCGAGGAAAAGATTGCTGGGCTATCGCTTGAGCCTGAACCATGTGCTGCAGTGCTGACAGAAACGGTAAGTGTAAAAAATTCGCCTGTTGGTATCTTGGAAAATATATTCACACTATAGAGTAAAAATTAAGGAACATGTTGAAAATTTAATTAGAAATTGTTATTCTAAAATAAAATAAAAAATTATTTATTAAATATTGGTAAATCAGCTAAAATTAGTTTATTGTTTTTTTTTCATAATTTTTGGATTTTGAGTATCTTCATGCTCCTTACTCAATTTTACTCTAAGCTTATTATTCCACGGGTATAAATTGCTTGGTCCTTGGTGTAAATTGTCTTGTATTGTAAATATTTTAATTGTCCTCGGTAAAAAATCCTTACGGTTTGGCTATGGTGTCGGCAATTGTAAACATGAATGCCTTTTGTTTCTTCGACTGCTCAACAGGGCACCGCTGAAATTTCTTCTTCCTCTTCTACTTCTGGAGAAGCACTATGCGTTAATAGCAACAAAATTGAGTCACCGCGGACTACTAACTCTAATGCAACCTTCCTACAGTCTTCCCCGCGTCCAGTAGTCTACCAAAGTCCAAGAGTACCTCCTAGAAGATCACCACCAGAACCTTTCCCAAAATCCAAATTACCGTCATACTTACCTGGACTGTCTACAATAGAATTAACTAGTCCTAAAGATGACAACAGTAGTTGTTTACTGCTAGAAAGTCCATCCGAAAGTCTATCTACTCCTGATTCCTCATCCACCAATACTATCTGTTCCCTCAATTTTTCCATTGAACCAGATAGTCGAAACTTCCAATCTACAACGTCTGACCAAATATCCTCAGGTTCAACCAGTCCCCAAGTAGAATCAAAACCTCAGACACCATTAGCTTCACCACGTTCACCTTCAAAAATTCCAACACCGTTACCTAGAAAGACAATAATCACATCACCAACCAATTCCACGTGCTCTTTACCATCACCAACAATAAGTAATCCAGCTTCACCTAAAATAAGCAGTCCAGGTTCACCTAAAATTCCTCCTCCGGTATCCCCGAAACCTCGAAGTCCACTTCCTAGATCAACTTCCACAACCGCACCACCCTCAGAAATCCCAGTCCCGGTAAAGGTTGCTATTACTGCTTCCATGAGTCCACCTACAAGTCCTACAAGGAACGACAGTGCAGACTCGGCAACACGTAGACGTACTGTGGTGGAGGTGTGCGAGAAGGTTGTGGTACCGCGGGGACAAGTACCATGTACGCCTTTCATCACTGTTGAACGATATGCGGACGAGACGAGCGGCAACACCGAGGTCAGAATCGATCAGCAGCATAGTACTGCTTTCAAGAAATCTTAAATATTTTTTGAATTAGTAAAACAAATCAACTTACGTTGAGATTGTTTTTTTTTTATCTCAACATTTGGTTCTTGGTATTTTTTGATTTGCGATCTATAATGGGACATGAAAATTAATTATAATTTTTTATTCGTTGAGATAACGAAATGTTATAATCTTAAGACAAATAATTCCATCTTCACTAATAATTTACGTGAATTTCATTTTATCTACATTAATAATGTAAAATTTAATACAAATCATTTCTTAAACAATTAAAATTAAAATATTTAATAATACTGCATTATGGCCCATCCTACTTTATATTAAAAGTAGGAAAAATTTTGAGATCGCAAATCAATAACATAAAAAAATGACTCATTCACAAAAGTGCTTGAAAAAAATGACGCATCAATTAATAAACGGAGAAAGCTTTCTTCAGCTTTTAAAATAAAAATAACACAAACTTTTCTGAGTGCTTCTCGGAATGAATCTATCGTGCTTTTTAAAATAATGTATCCACATTTTTCATCGCGAATTAAAGCCAAATGCATAATTGTTGATGAATTTATGTGCGAAGAATATTAAATGATGCAAAAAAAAGAATCAAATTAAGCTGATTTGACTTCCGTAGTGTACTTCTTTCAAGGAGTGCGCAAAACTTTGTAAATAGATGATAAGTGAAAGAAAAAAATATAACGCGACGACGGCAGCCTTGGCTCGTTACGTAACGAGAAGCGTTTTAATTTAATTTATTTGCTCCGCGTTTCTCTTTCTCCACAGGCTCGTACGAAGACGATATGTAAATAGATAAACTTGTAAACGACCTGATTCTTCTAAATATTTGATTTGGATGCTCCTTTTTCCTTTATTCTCTGCACTTATATTAATTTAATCGAAAGAAAAAAATAAATGAATATATAGAAAAGAAAATCACACTAAGATTATATAATTACAATTATTCATGGTAGCGCTAGTCGTGTAGTCGTTCATACATATTTGTATGCGTTTTGAGAAGCCAGCATCATTAGACGCAAAGTAGAATCATGTGACGCTAATGAAAAATCGACTCCTGACTGGCGTAATTTATGCTCGTACCATTAATTAACAAAGTGAAATAAGTTAACTTTTTATAGCTTATATATTTGAATATATTTTCATAAATAGCCATTATTTATAAATATATAATATTTATTAAAGTAGAATAATTTAATCGATTTTTCCATTTCCATAGTTAAAATGACGTCATGTAATTTATAGTTTCAATTATTAAAAGTTCTGTTCCAGTCTCAAAATTTAACGATTCACTACAATAGTAATAATTTAAATTAATTAAATGTCAATTATTTATATTTTCTGATTTAAATACTTGTGCTAATACTTTTCCTCGTATTTGAAAAGTAAACTTTTTTCATTTTGCTTCTGTATTATCAATTCAATTGCAAAAACATATTTTATCATCTATTATTAAAAATATCAACGATTAAATCAAATTTTATAGTAAATTTTATAATATAATTTGAATGTCATTTTTGATAAATTATTAATCAGTAAATTTGTATTCAAGTCAGAGAATGGAAGGCTTATTACATGACAATATTAATCAGATTTTGACTTTCGATATTTATGTATTTATACTATTTATACCTGAAAAATTTCATTCAAATTTGGAAAGTAGAAAATCATGCAAAATATACGTTTCCAGATAGTTGTGAATGAAAAGAAAAATAAACAAAAAAAAAGACGCCTAAAAATAATTGACCTAAGACGTAACGTATTGTGATACTTTTAAGATTATCTCGTGTTCATGAGACAAAGTATATGAACTATTTATTCCGCGAGAGAAATGGAAGGTCGGAGGACAATTATTACTTTAGAATAATAACCGAAACGAAAAAGGGAAAAAAATCGAAAACAATTCTGTACTGAAATCTTAAGCTCGTGTCAAACGTTAAAATGTTCGACTTATTGTAGCATTTGGAAAGATTTAAAATACGAAAAGGAAATATACACGAAAATACTGCATTAAAATAGATTTAACTTCTTTTCTTGAATCCTCTAAAATTCTGCCTTTTTTTGGTTAAATTTAACATTTTTTAAGCAATTTATTAAAAAATTTAAAAGAAAGTTTTTTTCATTAAATTTTTAATTTTTTTTCCAAGTTTTACATTTATCTTAAAAAAATTAGTTTTATTGTTTCAAAGAAAGTCATTTAGGGTTTCAATTGTTTAATTTTAAATTTTCATTTATTTTCATAATAATTTTTATGATAATCGTTAAAAATATCTTTTAGTTTAGTTGATAGTATTTTGCTTTCGTTGCTAAATATAAAAATCGTTTATCGCCAGTGCCTAAGTAGATCTTCATAAAAAAATAATCTATTCATAAAGATAATTAAATAATAAAAAAAAGAGTAAATGAAAACAAATAATTAAAAAAAATTCTCCAAGAACCTCTGTGCCAACTTTCTACAAGGCCTGCCTTTATACTCTAAAAGCTTGGGATATGTCAAGGTAAGGGTGACTTATTTCGGTTTGAATCCTAAAAAAAAAATAAAACATACAGAAATAACATTAACAATTGCAATAATTTTTTTTCTTTCTTTGCACTTTGTATATAGTGGCTTCGTATATTGCACGTTCCCACTTTGGATAATTGTTTTTTTTTTTTCTCATACACAGTTATTTTCGCTTAGCTTCTCCTTAGGCTTTATTTAACTTGTATTCCCTTATTAAACAGTTAGAATCTATGCTCCAGTTGGCTGGCAATATTGTGCACTTGTTTACTCATAGCACCTTATATATATTTTGCTAAAGTACATTACACCCTGAAATTTGTTTAATGTTTAAAGAAAATATTTTTTTGTATAAAAATTACAAATTATATTAATTGTTGAAATAAAATAAATTTTAAGTTGAGTTTGTTAAAAATTTTCGAAATATATCATTTAAAGAATATTTATTTGACACATGTGTTCGATCGAAATTACATGAATTTCAATTTATTTTTTCTATTTTTTAAAAGTAGATAAGATTAGATACATTTCAAAAGAATTTTTTAAGCAAATTTAAATTTTAAAATTTAAAAGAAATCAAGCAAATAGCACTTTTTTAGTGATAAAAAAGACGTTAAATACTTTAGACATAGTTAATTCCAATTCATTAAATAACTTGAGTGCTAATTCTATTAATGTAATAGAGATTAATAATTGAACAATCATGTTAAAGATTAATAATCGAACAATAATGTTAAAGATTAAGATATTATTTCTGATATAACGTTTATCCGTAATACTATTATATCACATTAAAACCTTTTAAAACAAAAACTATTAAGATATATATAAAGTACGTGAAAAAAGTAGATAAAAAATCGGTGATACAAGTTGAGTACCATTATATATATACTCGTAGTATCGTCATCATTTAGATAGTAAAAAGCTATTATCTTTGAAATATATAATGTTCTTTATGATCTATCCGTAAAAGACATTTTCAATGTCGTCCGTTGCTTTATCTCTCTAAAAGGTATGTGTCATTGAAGATAGTGATACACAAACTTTGTACCGTGCTTCGCGAATGTCTCTTATCTAGTTGTCATCGACTCGTGAGTGACAGTAGCAAAAAATGAGTTTCTTGTCTACTTAGGTAAATTTCAATTTATAAAAGAAAATCAAAACGTAAGTCTAAAAATTCTAAGTTAAATTTAAAATTTGAAAAATAGTTTTTATTCACAATCATACAGGATTTCAACAATTTTAATTTACAAACATTATATGATTAACCTTTGAATATCACGAAAATTATTTTTATTCTTTTAAAACTTATTAATATTTCCATCCGATAAGAATGGAATTGTAAATATTTGAATATCAAACGTATTTCATTGTTGAGTGCTTTATTCAATGTTTCAAATTAACCAGCATTCACCAACATTAAAAAATTCATGCACGTTTAAAAAATTCTCACTTCATTGTAACTAAAAAACATAAACAAAAAAAAATATATCACAAACCTTGCGATCATTCGAATGTACAAATATTATCCGTGCAACATATATATATATACACGCAGCATGCGCTCCACCGCGAGAAAAGATTCTCTCCCTTTTACGCGAAATTTGCATAGAATGTGGCGTTGCGAAATTTTGCGCTATATATACATATATATCCGTTCCGCCAGCTTCTTGAGCTGTGCGCGGATACACTCATGCGGAATTACAGTAATAACGCTCTGCTTTTCCTTTATTTCTCTCTCTCTCTTGCTGGGTACAACCTATAGGCTGAACAACAGCATCAACAGTCTGAACCAGAACCTGAACCAGTAGCAACACTCGCTCAAAAAGAAGACCAAGTAGAAGAAGTAGAAGAAGAAGAGCAAGAAGAGGAGGTGGACGAGGAGGAAGAAGAAGAAGAGGAAGAAGATAATAAAGAAGAGCTATTAATTGACATGGAATCACCAATTTTAGTACAAGAAATTGTACAGCAAGTTGGGCAAAAAGATAAGGATAATGTTAATATGAAAATGTCAGAAATACCAGCGGTTAGACCGACAACACTTGCACTTGAAAGAACAACACTTTGCTCAGATTTTCTTAGTCCGTTGTCGCCCGTTTCCAAACAGGTCAGTCGAATTATACGATTATTGATAAAAGTTTTTAAAGTGATTCAGTTGATTAATTGTCAGATTATAAAGTGGGCGCGATATGCTCGTGAGCAATATTTCCGCTTACATTTTTTCGCTATTTCGTGCCTGACTCGTCGCACTTTATTTTTAATTATTCGAAGAAATGCACTCGGCAAGAAGTCAAGTGTATTAAGTTTTTTTTTTTGGAGTTTTAAATAAACATCCGTTAAGTTTTGTCATAAAAAAGTGGAACATTTAATAAATGTTTATTTAGTTTAAAAATGTATTGCATATAGAATTTATTCTTATTTTAAAATTGTTCTTATCATCAGGAACTATAGAAAAATTTTGTGTATTGTTTATAAAAATAAAAATTCACTTCAATATTAATCTTTGTATGTTGAACGGTCGTTTATTACGAATTTATTTCATAGATACTTTTTTGAATAGTAATTCAAAAAGTAGAAAGGAACTTTTGTAAATTTCCTTTCCCAGTTAGAGACACGCCTTATTCTTCTCTTTCAATTTTTCAACTTTATTCTTTGCAATTGGATTTCGTAAGTTTCCGAAAATGAATGTAAGTGAAAAAAATATCAATTCATAGTAGAGAATACTTAATACAGAATATTAGAAAATTAGTAACGGTTTTTTTAAAAATAATATACATTTTTCATATCTTTGACCTTAACATAATTTTCAAATTTTGAATAAACAAAATTTAAGGTAACTAATAATATTTTTTATACTTTTTAAAAAAATTTTTTATTTAACAAAAGAGTCATTGTGTTCAAAGTTTTTTTTTTTTAATTTTTGAACAATTTTTAAATTTTAACAATTCAAAATTTATTTAGAGACAAAAATAAAAAGAAGTAATGCAACTTTGACATTTGTTACAATGAGTATTAAGTGATTTGACATCATCATGACTTGTTGTTCTAGTTATAAAACATTTTTTCTACTTTAAATTCTTCGTACCAAATTACTACCATTTAAGTAATTATAATTGTCAGAACTTTATTGCAACTTATAATTATCTTATTTTTTTACCTAAAATATAATTAATTAATATAAAATCATTATTTTATAAAATTATTAAACATTTTTTGATTGAAAAATTAAATTAATTAAAAAATTCAACATATTTTAAAACAAAAAAGTTTAATATTAAAATTATCGAATTTTAAATAAACTGTTAATATTTTGTTTTTCTATTTAAATTTACAGATTTTACCATTGAGCTTCTCAAGTGATGAAGAAATTGTTGCTGGACTTTCGTTCCCATTGGGACCGCCAACCAGCGTAGAACCCCCAAAAGAAAAACCACCTCCACCACCTGTAGATTTAAGTGACGAGGAAAATCATCCGATTGAGCCACTGAAAAGACTTAATTCTACTCGTAGAATTAAAAAAGAAATCCGTACCCGCCGTTCGGACTTTTTAGGCATTGAGGGAGTAAGTTCAAATAAATTTTTCATACTTATGATCGTTTTATTAACCTCAAAGCTATAGAATAAAAATTTATAGAAATAGTTGTATTTCAAAAGTAAATAATTTATTATTAAAAATTAAATTTATTATTATGATAATAATTTTTTATTACAAAACAAACAATATTTTAATGATTGGATATTAAAAATTTAAATACCATCAGTATGAAACATAGTTTTAGTTAAAAGCTCACTTATACTTTAATTATTTTCTATCTAATAGTTTAATGATGACGAGTACGAGCGGGAATTAACATTGACAAAGCCACCAGATATGGCAGCTATACTTGCTGAAGAACGTCGTATTGAGCAGCTTCATCGTCGTTCTTATGATACAGATAGTAATTACGAACAAGATTCAAGTCACGAACGTGATTCAGGTGTAGAGCTTGGACAGGCTGAAGACTGGACTAAACAACCAGTTAGTCCAGATATGTCTCAGCACAGTCGTCAAAGCAGCGAACCATTCGGCGCCAGTGTTACTTCATCCGAAGAGGATGAGATTACTAAGAAAGAACGTGAAATAATTGAGGTGCTGGAACGTGAAGAACAGTGGCGCTATGAGAATAATCATGAGATTAATAGGTATGAATAAAATATATTAATTTTAAGGAATTTGGAATAAAACAAATCTAAATTTTATTTTTTAATTTACTTATTTTAATTCGACGTTCATATTTTTTTTTAATTTTGGAATTTGTATTCCGTTTATTTTTTTATAATATTATATTTAATTTTTTGAAAATGGTTAAATTATGTTTTTTTAGTGACATTGGTGAAAAACTTGCGCATAAGCTTCGAGAGCTTGAAGAAGAGAAAATGCAACTTGAGCTCGAGCGTGCTTCTCAAAAAGTTTCTGACAATCAACAAAGACGTCGTCATCAAGAGCCAACTGCTGAAACTTTGAGAATGAATGAAGAAAATTTGCGCAAACAAGAAGAACTAACTAGGAAACAAGATGAAGCCATGGTTAGACAACAGCAATTAGAATTAGAAAAACAACTTTCTGAAGAACAGCGTCAACAGGAGGAAGAGGAAGAAAGAAGAGAAGCACAGCTAAGGATGCAAGAACGCGAAGATCGTGATAGAAGAAATGTAGAAGTACGTCACCATGAAGAAATACAAATTAGAGCTGTGGAAAAGCCTGCATTAGAGGTATATTTAATTATTTCTAACTTAAACTTTAAAAACCTAATTTCAATCAATACAATTTTTTTCATTTAAAATAATTACGATTTTTAAAAATTTATTTCAGAATAAATCAATGAGCCCAACATTAAACAGTAATGAAGATGATTATACATCAAGGGTAATTAATTTTTTTTCATTATTAAATTTCTTAAGCTATTTTTTAAAATGATTAAAATACATAATAAGAATTTAAAATATTGAAGAAATTACTAAACCGTCTTTTTTTAAATTAAAATAAAGGAGGTCTTACGAGTAGAGCGAGAACTTCTTCAACTTGAACAGGAGGAACTAAAACGTCAACGTAATAATTTGGCCTACCGTGAACAGAAACAGCAGCAACTAGCTGAACAATTACAAGAGCAATGGAAATCATTACAAGATGTAGCTCAAGCACCTCCAACACCAATACGTCGACCTTATGATGTTAAAACTCAACAACAAGCACCAATTAATTATCGTTCTTCAATGCCTAATTTGCAATTGCAAGATTCTGTAAGCCTTGGCCAACGTAGACGACCACCGCCACCACCCATACCTCCTGCCAAGCCACTCAGACTCGTTGAGCAACGTCAACGAGATGCCACTATAAGGTAATATTCTTTTACTAAATTTAATAATTTTACATCATTTAGAGATCTTACAATGAAATTATTACTACGTGTCAATTATTTACAACAATAAGAATAATTGGACTTTGATATCTTAGAACAATCAAACTTATAAATATCTTATTTGCAATAAAGATAATTTAAATGATTTTATGTTAATTTTTTAAAAATAAAAAATTTCAATTCGTTTTTCTATTATTGAAATCTGAAATCATACGTGCCTTTATTCCTCTTGAAATTCATGCAATATTTACAGGTTCGTTTACTCAAATAAATTTAATAATTTTTTAATATCTTTGAAAATTTTTAATAAATATGCTTTTGAAAATTCTTTTATTATAAAATAATACCAAACATCTTATAAGTAATAAAAAATCCTTTATTATAAAAATGCAAAGTTTTATATAAATACAAAAATTATTATTCAAATTAAAACATTAAAAATAATAGATACAATATAAGCTTTATTGTTTTTTAATAACTCTTACAATTATAATAATTAATAGCCAAATGAAAATAAAGATAATAATATAAGTAATACAATACTTTATGCAACATCTTCATAACATTATTTCTATATTTAAAATGTTGAACTCAAACGGATCGTTTTCACATTTTTTTTCTTTCAACTAACAGATTTAATTGCATTTACACTAACATATCTTTAACACTTACGTAACTTGCCTTATTCTTTAACGTTTATAACGGACTCGAATTCAAATAGAAACAGTTGCGATTCACCAGTCGCTTGGTTAACGTTGCTTGTTTTATGCAAAATTAAACCAAAAGTTCACTTAAAATCGAATACAATATACAATAAAAATTAGTCGATTTACTTATAATATTGGTTAAAAATTAAAATTAAAAATAATGATTAGGTGTAGTTTTCATCTCAATAATTTTTCAAAAATATTATTAATAGATGAAACTTTTATATAATATATTAAACATGCTTATTATTTTCAGGAACAGTCGTATCCCCTCAGCAGACTCAATAGCACAGCAAGTAGAAGCACCTTTAAGGCCAAGCTGTTCAACAACAGCTTTGCCTCAACAAAATCATCATGGCCAAATGAGCAGACAAACATTGCAAGCATTATCAGCTGTACCACGGCCTAGGATTGTCCAAGCTGATCAATGGGTTCAAAGACGTAAAAGTGATATACCTCGAGGTGCCCATGATTATAATTATCAGCATTGGCTTATACAGGTAGAAATTTATTTTAGTTTTAATTTTTTTTAATCAAAATAAATAAAATTTTATTAAAACACTTTTTGTTTTTATAAATTATTGGTATTTTTTTAAATTTCTGTAAAATACACTTTTGCAAAAAAAATATATTGTATAAATTTATATTTTTTAGTTATATTCAATAACTAAAAATGTTTCTTTTAGTGAAATCATCTAATCATAAATCTTTATTAACATGAAGAATATTTGTAAAATAAATGGTTTAACATTCCAGGAAGCAGAACAACGCAGGATTAACGAGAAGAACCAACGTTCACCAGCGCGTAAACCTCATATGACCGGTACTTCGGTGCCATACACAGCCTCACCAATACGACATGACAATAAGCCTTTACCCGACTCTATCATTCAGACGCTCACGCAAAGAGTTCAAAATAGGGTCCAAGAGAAGCCACTCTCACCTAGACGCAGGTACGTTTGTGTGTATACCATATATTACATTACACAATAAACTTGTGTACGATTTCCGGATCGTTAACTTTAATCGCCAAGCTTTTGTATGCGAATCACAAAGCGATGGGATTTGTGGAGGCGTGTGATCAATGGTAACAGTTATTTTATCTTTTAGTCATATGTATATCAGATATCATTTCCTTATTGTACGTTTTGTGTCAAATAAGTCTGTAAATTATCAAATTTTAATTTTAAAATTTAATTAAAATTTTTCTTTTATTCAACTATAAATTATTTTTTAACAATGACACATATTTTTTATTTTCAAGATTGGAACACAGTACCAGTCACGAGCATTTGCATACGTCTCAACATTATCAGATGCAGCAACACAAAGTACATCAGTCGCCTAATAACAATAACAATAATAACAACAATAATAGCAATAACAATAATAATAACAGCAATAGCAGTTCCGAATCACAAGAAAAAATGTTGAGCGTTAGCGGTAAAAAGAAGTGCTCACATTGTGGAGATGAATTAGGTATAAACCAAAATTTTAATTCATCTTTTTAAATATGATAAAAAAGATTATAAAATAATATTACGTAAAAAATTGGCAGTTGCAAATGAATGACTGTAAAACAATTAAAAAAAACGTTAGCAATTTTTTTAATTTGATAAATGTACAAATATTTATTTTTGATCAATACTAATCATAATTTCAATGTACATTGTTCTTATTGTTAAAATCTGAAAATATATTTATCTACTTATTGATCGATAATTGATTGCAGGAAGAGGCGCGGCAATGATTATTGAGAGTTTGCGGCTATTTTATCATATGGAATGTTTCAAATGCTGCGTATGCCACGTAAGACTTGGCGATGGCCTTATGGGCACGGACGTGCGTGTACGCAACCACAAGCTACATTGTCACAATTGTTACTCCAGCGACGATGGTACAGATACTACTACTACCAGTATCACGCACAATTATGATCGCACCGCTGGCTCTCTCACTAATTTTATCAAATAACAATTATAACGATTTAATAGAGATGTTTGTATATTTAAAGTTGTCCTGTTTTTCGTATTTTTGTTGCTACCGTATAGGTAACTATCGTCATTTCGAAAAGTCATTGTAATGTAGTTAGTTTGTGATTCAGTCAACTTTCTTTTGTTTTTTTATTTAAATTCAGAGTTTGTATTGGATAGTAAAAAGTTTCGTTTTAAGAAATTTCAATATTTATTATTGATTGTTCTAGATTTTTTCTATTTATATTATTTTATTAGAATTGAATAAACGAACATTTTTTCATTTGTTGCTTTATGAAGACATTCTAGCAACAAATAATTTTTCTAATTCGTAGAATTTTTATGCCTAAAATAATAAGTTTTCAATAATAAAATGGTTAATAAAAATCATTGATTGAATCACGAATTTATTAATTTGTTTATCTTATTCTTTACAAAGATCAAATTTGATAAGTAGTATATTGAACCAAAGATATACTGGATAATTGATATACGAAATGATGAAAGTATAAAAAGAGAGTCAAGAAGCAATGCAAACATGGGCTAATTTATAAGTGTACATTGAAATTTAAAAACTATTCATTATGTTAATAATGATTAAGAAATTTGATTATTAATTAAATATTTGAAACATATTTTTAAAAATATTATTTTTAATTAATATTTTTTATATTAACCAGACTGTAATGCCCATGTCTGCGTCAAATATTTTTTCAAATTAACAAAACCAAAAATTTATTAACACATTTACAAATTAGTCGTACTAATGGTACAATTATTTGCATTGACTTTTCCAGGTGTCAAATTCAGCTGTGTGTAGAACGAAAAAAAAAACTTAAAAAAGCTTAAAAGAACAGATAAGAATAACGACTTGAATAATGTACGGAAAATCTGAGAAAGCTGATTTAACTTGAACGTATAGCGTATTGCGGCTATACTTTCATAAGTTGTACAGTTCTGACCGTACTTGAAGTTTAATAATTACCTTGTCAATTTATGACGAGGTAGAAGATGTCATTATTTTCAATACAGAAAAGTGGTGTTTTTGGCTCTTTCTCTTTTGCGGTGTAAATAGGATGAAAGTGGCTTCTTCCATGCGCTTGATGTCAGGCAACTAACACACAAAGAAGAATTAGAACGTCGAGATGCCAGCGAAAACAATGGAAGAGGGGACCTTATGCAACAATAAAATGAAAAAACAAATAACTAACCAGCTGAATCTTACATAAAAAAATACAACACACAGGAAATATTATGTAAATAGCGTGTATTTATGTAATTAGCAATTAGCTTGTAAGTTGAAACCGCCATCGCTGTAGCTTTTTGTAAAGTACGATTCGACGTTTAATGGTTTGGTCGAATGCTAAGTGACTTTTCGAAAGGATTATACATAATTAAATAAATGTCGGCGATGTGTGAGTGCATTCAATCATTATCATTAATTAATATTTTTTCTTTCGCGTCGTTTTGACGACAGAAACGTGTACATTGTTGTATCATATGTGATAATTATAAGAAGAATATGATAAATAAATAAAACTGATAAAATGAGAGATTTCTTTATAAAATATAAAGTAGAGAAAAAAAATCAGAGTTGGGTAGATGTGCTTTTCATTGTTAATCCTTTGTTCATATGAAATATAAAAAGAATTAAAGAGAATGTGCCTATTAGGTCTGAACTTTATTTTTAACGATAAAACCAGTAATTAACAATTTTTTGTTTAAGGTACTTTAATTAATGCCTACTTTTGTATATTTCCATACATACAATTATTATGTACTACGGACAAATGAGTCGTTAATTTCTGTCTTTGAAATTTCCTCTTTACGCATTGTATTATTACGTAAACCAGACGATCACACCGGTAAGCGTGTGTTAAGTGGCATGAGAATAAAAGTTTATTTTTACCATTTATTTTCTGCTCCTCTTTTTAATTTCTTTGTATTCTTTAACTGCGCGATGGACGATTATTATTTGCCTGGAAAATTTCTTGGCTTAGTAAGAACATGATTTGTATCGTCTTCGAAATTTTTTATTACACATGTGAAATATTGTATGATACGTGTTTCATCTATCGCATAACGTGTAATTTTATATTCATGAGTAAATAAATGTTTATTAATTCTAACTGCAAAACTTTATTTTTCCAGTCTAGCTTAATACTTTTCCCATCCGATCCATTTAAATACAAACAGTATATGCTTTTCACATAAAATATAAGAAATTTAAAAAACTACTTAAAATTTAAAAAAATATATAATTTTTAATACAAATCACTCAAAGTTTAAAAAACATCATTTTATACAACTAAGAGTTTATAATGACCTAATTATAAGAAAAATTATTGTTGATAAAATTACAAACGAGATGATTTGCATACATATTAAAATAATCAGAGCATGAAGTAATTACTATTTATTTAGAATTGTATACATTCAACAATCAAAGTAGTTAGATATTAAATCATAAAAAAAATGACTTTTTAATTGCTCCAAAATTTTTTTTTATTAAAAATTTTGATTAAAAGTTTTTTTTATATTTTTTTTATATGAATGTTTTTGATTGCATATTTTTATATCAAATAATTTGAATTAATAACATCAAATTAACTAAAATGAATTCTTTTAAATTGTACAATAATTTTCAATCTAGTAATAAAAGTTTTCATTAATCTTGCAAGTAAATATTTTAAAAAATTAAAACTACGATATTTTTACATGAGCTTGACTTAGAGTTCAAAATCGAATATGTATACTTATACCTATTATACACAGTTTTTTGATAAATTTCACATTTGCATAAAATGAACCATTTTTCATTTTAATTTTGAATGCACACTATTTTTCTATATTTCAAACAGGCAAAGATTTTAAAAATAAATGAAAGAAATGAAAATTTTATTTTTTACATTAATTCGATTCATATTTAATATTTATTTGTTTTATTAATCGAAAAATACAATAAATTGATATTTCAATAAATTTTCTTGCTTATTATTTGTATATTTACTAAACTAGTTTAACCGTGCGTGTTGAATTGAATATTTCTATAATTAGAACTTATAGTACGTGTAGCAGAATTATCGGTTTATTATTCCGTAACACCCATAATACTCGTTCTATTTTACGTGCAATTCAAACTAGGTCTTACAGTTAATCAACTCGTAACATTTATACTAGAAATTTTAAAAACCTTTGAAAGCATTAACCTCGATTCAAACTTCGAAAATCAACTATATTCTATATGTTACTTTTGAGTGCAAGTTTATTTATAATATTGTTTTTTTACCAATATTTTCACAATTTTTCGTGTTCAATGATAGAGCTTTATTATTTAAGATGTAAAATCAGAATTTCTAATTTATATATAACATGAAATTTTAGTAGAAATTTAAAAAATTTCATGATTCTTAGGGAACATTTCTAATTTTTAATTTAATTGTAAATTTTTACATATAATTCTAAAAATTAACAAAAAATTCAAATTTTCTATTTTTATTATCTCTTCTATTATTAATGATTATTCCAAAAATTATTTTATAATATTGATATTTGAAATAATCAATTAAATATTATATCGTTATGTTTTCCTTATTTTTCTTAATCTTTTTTTTTAACTTATTTATTATTCAGTATATCGAGCAAAAATGTTTTGAACATGCTAGAAAGTGAACTTCTTCCCTAGTTTTCGATGAAAATAAAAAGAATAACACTGAAGGCCGTCGATTCGGAAAAAAAATCGACAAGAGGCCTATTAATAAAAGCTCGCCGTCCTCCTATAACTATAACTTTCTACATCCATTTCTCTTTTTTCTATTTTAATACTTTATTTCTCGTGCTTCAATGATTTACCGTCAGTTAATTCACAGAATCTTTTTATACAGCTTTTAACCAGCGATATTTGAATGGGTTTTAGTTTGGGTTAAAATATTTTTAGAATTTTATGGTCAAAGAAATTCTTTAATAAGATCGTCAATATTTTGTAAACTATAATGAAAATTAAGATTACAAAAAAATTCTAATAACTTTTATGAAATTTTTTAAACTTAATTAACTAATACTATTTACAAGGATTCATTAAAAAGAATGTAATTTCCTTTCTCGCAAGAAAGTAAGTATGCTGTAAAATTTAAGAAAGAAAGTTTATTGCTAGCTGTTCGTGAATAATTATAGAGAATCGATAAGTAGTTTTTACCGTTTCATAAATAATAGATTTATATTTATGTATCGATTTAACAAACTAATTCAATATTCAATTGATTATTTGAAAAGTTATATTGTTTTCATTAACTATAAATGTTAAAATAAACGTAAAAATTAATTAATTTTATAATCTAGACTTTCTGAAAATATAAATTGTTGCGTTAAAAAAATTCAATTAACAGTATTCTCGTAACGTATATCTTGAATTTGTATATAATTTTCATAAAGTTCATTTTCTTATATTATATTAATTGTAAAGTACAGGCGCACTTGAATAGAAAGAAAGTCTTTTCATTTTTTAAAATTCTTTTATTTTTGTCGGCATTAGAGCACGGATAGACGTTGATACGCTTCGACACGAGTATAGCATGCGCCAGTTAAGGTGTACACGTCGTGAGCGCAGCATCACTTCGTTATAAAGTTCTTTCAAAGTTTATAATTGCGCGATCTTGTTTTTCTTTTTGATGTGAATGGTGGTTATATCAATGAGAAGGTGATTCGTTCAAGTGAAAAAGGTAGTTCCTTTCTTCTTTTTCTTTTTAGCGAAATTTATGTGAATAGGAAGTTTAAGTGAAAGTTTTAATTGTAAGCGTGAAAATTGAAAATGTCAAGTAAAAGTAAGTGATAGTTGAGGATTTCGATCACAGTTTTAATTGTCCTAAATTTTATGTAAAATTCAAATTTTTTTTAAATTTAACGTCAAAAACGTTAAAATTTATAACTCTCTTATTGTATATCCTATGTAGAATCAAAATATAAACGGAAAATTTTTCAGTTTAAATTTTTTTTTATCTATCTTGAATTAAAATAATCTTTTTTATGTACATAAATTTCAAAAATTTTTTTTTTTTATTATTTATAAAGTTTTATTTAAATGTACATAATTATGGGAATCTATAAAATTAAAGCTCATTATTATTTGAAACTTAAGTACTATTTTTGTTCCATCTTTAACGACTGTTAAAAAATTTTTGTCACGTATAAGTGCAAACGTGATATTAGCAGATAGTATAGTACATGATGCTTGTTAAATATTATTAAAAGGAATTTAAAATTTTGTTCTATCTATATATATGGAATCTTAAAAAATGAATGATAACATATAATTTAATAATTAAATCATAAAAATATATTAAAAGAAAATTTTTAAGTTTAATTTATTTTAATCATGAGGTATCGAAGACATTAATCTTTTTACTGTGTTAATCAAAACAAAACTTTGATTCTAAGAATATAAACATTAAACATTTTAATCGAGATGTCATTAATACGATTTGACTTAGCATATGTTATTGATATATATATATATAAAGTGTCGTTAAGTGCTTTATATTTATAAAATAATAATATAATATGAAACATTTATTTACAATCACTGCAACTCATATTCTTTACTAAAATATATAATGTTGCAACCAAATTTAAAAAACAATAATAAATGACTATACGTATAAAAATATTGAAAATTAACTTTATAACAAGCTCGTCTAATGAATGATAATTCACTATAAAAAATAAAAGATTCATATCACTGTAAAATAAGAAAAAAGAACTTCATTGAGAAACAATGCATGACCAATTACATCTACCGGATAATCTTAAAAGCGTTTCTTCCGTTAAGGTCGGCGCTCAAAAGACTAGGCGTTATAAGGCGAAAACAATTGTTCTCTCAATTTTCTGCGAGACTTTTAAAAAGCACATTATTGTTTAGCCAAGCTGTTTTAAAAGCTGTATGGACTCCGTAATATTTAACAGAGCGAGTCAGAAACACCGCTAGTCAACTACTTTACCTTAGTGAATAATCAGTCATCTGTGCTTACGTCGGTTAAAATCATTGTTTTCGTCGTCGTCTTGAGTTTCTTTCTAGGTGACGCACCTTCTTTTCTCTTTGTTTTATATATATATATAAGACGGAAGAACACGGTAGTTTGTTGGTTGCTAACAAATGATGTAAAGTATATTTTTTTCGCGTGAAAGTTGATTTCAATAATGCTTAATGAAGAAGAATAACTTCATTTTGACAATAGAAAATTTCAGTTATATGCTTATTTAATTTTATATTTATCTATTATTATTTTGAATTTTAAACTATGAAATTAAGCTTAATGGGAATGTATATTTTTATATAAGAATTGTATATCAGGATAAAAAATTAGTTTGAGTTTTTTCAAGAATGTATAAATTTTGCAAGAATACCAACTGTTTCATGTTTTTCCATATTTGACAAGAATTTTTCAATTATCACAACTATTTTGAGATCATTAGAATTTTTCACATATTTTTTCTATATAACCTTGTATTTTCTTTTTGTTATTATTGATTATCAGGAGTATAAAATATAAAATAATTTCATATATATATATGAGTTAAAATTTTCAAAACTTTAAGTAGTAACAGACAGTATTGAACAGACAAATGATTCCATAGAATGTAATCTTAATTAAATAATCTATAAATATAATACTTTATGCTTTCACTTAATAAACCAATTAATATATAAATAAATAGAATTTTAATATTTTTAAGAATTTTTCTTTGTCTATAATTTTACTTTTTTAAGAATTAACACTTGTTGTTTATGCAATTTTGAAAATGTTTAAATTTTTTAAAATCTGTTATTTTTTTTTTAATTTAAAAATACTATGGATACGAAATTTTAACATATTTTGACATAAATAAATTTTTATGAATGTACAATGTATTAAAATTTTGTAATCTCTATTACAATTACTTTTATTACATTTGAAAACTTATAAAAATACTTTTAAAATGGACAAAGTAAATCCATCACTGTGAAAATAAAATTTCTCACAACCGTAAATAAATGTTATTTTCACGTTCCATACTATTCTTTTCTTTCTTTTTTTTTATATACGTCATTCTTACTATCGACTTATGTGTACAGGCAAGTTTTAACAGTTTAGAAAAAAATGAGCTTACGTTGGATTCATGAGAATCTTATACCACCCAACTGTGATGAAGAGTGCAGTGACATTGACGACAGCTGCAGCGATGACAGTTATGACTCGGATCTCATACCGGCTGGCGATGATAACACCAACAATAATAACACTGGAATTAACAATGTTATAAGAACGAAACGGGAAAGTTTGAGGCATCCAGTGACTACCGTTATCATTGAAAATGGGTAATTAGTAATACTTAAATTTTAATTATTTTATGTAATCATTTTCCTGCTTATCAAAATTATCAAATTGGGTTTATTTATTTTTAAAATATACAAATTATTAAAGTATAAAAATAATTTTACGTTCTTCTAACCTCAAAATCACAACTTCTTTTCTCATTTTCAGCTCTTGGAACGTAAAATACAATATGTTACTTGGACAAAAAGGCTTTTTAACGAAACTTGTTACAAACCTTGCCTTTGGCTCCGGTTGTTATCTTCTCGTTTCGTAAAAAAAAACCCATTTGTCCACGGAACGTAATGTACTATTATTTCTATCTCAACAGTAATGGCCACTATAATAATGCAAAATGCAGACCAAAAGAACGTCATTCTTACGTTTGAAACCAGCACTTTATTCCTGCTAAATTTGAAATTTATGAAATTAAACAAGTTAATAAAATTTATAACAAATTATTAAATAAATTAATAAAAAAGATAGGAAAAGTATCATATTTTATTTTTGGCCCGCTTTTCGAAATAATAAAGTAAACATAACAGTTGAGTCACTTCGATTTGCTCGTTTAGATCGTAAACTTCACTCTCGGAAGAAATGTGCGGTATAACAGCAGGAAATGATGAGAAACATTATTATTCGCTAAAGCAAGAATAAAATAAAATAAATAATAATTTTCAAAAGATCAATTTGAATTTCAAATTCTACTTTTTAAAGGTAATAAAATGGTAACACTTGATTTAGAAAAAAAGTATTATATACGACACGACAGTAAAGTTGATTTTTTTCTTAGAAAAAATTCATGATTTTACCCCTTATGAATTTGACTTTATTATTACATTATTGACCTTATCTAATATTACGCGGAGAATTTTAATGATATTCCACCTAATTTAACCATCGTTAAACCAATAATGTCTTTATTTTATACCTATTTATAAATTAAAACAACAGACGACATTAGCATAGAAAATAAAAATTCTCATCGAAGGTCGCATAAGCACGTAAGAGAATACTTGGATCGTTACATACACATGATTGTATACACAGCCTCTCTCTTTATTACCTTTATAAAACGTTATTACATCTTAAAAAAAAAAATTGCTGATGCGAGTGTATAGTTTACTTGGTATCCCCTCAACGTAACTCAAGAGCTAAATTTTTTAGAGCACCGTTAATTCGATTAATTTTGGCGGAAGTCCGCAAGTCGGCGGGTCAATAAGCGCGGTTTTTTGATTAAGAGTTTGATCATCACGAAATGGAGGGAAAAAATATGTGATGTATCTATTCATCGCTTTACTGATTGATATGATATAATGTGATTTTCAACTTACAACCTTGATGGCTTTAATAAAGTTCATCAAAATCTTTTCTATTTTTTTCTATTGTTATTATCGATAAATAAATTATGGAAACCATTGTTACAACTTAAATGCAAGTGAAGATTAATTTCAATTATCTAATCATAAATTTTATGACATTTTTAAAAATATATTTGCAATGTAATATAATTTCAAAAACTTAGAAATGTTTATGATATAGATTTTTTAATAATTTTATAAAAAAACAGTAGATACATATTAATTATATCAGTATTTTTTTATATTAATTAATATATTATTTAAAATAATAAAAGGTTAGAGAGTAAAAAATTTAATACCAATAAAATAACTCTCTATGTAATTGAAATGACCTATAATAAAACAAAAAAAACTCGATTAATCTAATTCTTTGAATTACTTTTTGCAGTTTATCCAGTTATTTATAAATAAACACGATAATAGAAAATTTTAAAATAAATTGCCAATTAAGATATGATAACTCTTAAATTGTATCGATTTACGTCTTTGAATAATCGAAGTATAAAAAAAAGTTAAATATAGATCAAACATCGATGAGAAAAGCAAATACTTGGATATATGATCAAAAGACTGCCGCTAATTTTAGTATACCTTTGGAAGATAAACGCACGTACCGTGTGTGTACAAGTCTATTATTTACAACAAAATTTTTTTTATCTTACGAGATAATGGCTTTATTGTATTTTTACGATGGATCATTATTAGCGTTTAATGCAATTTCTAGGAATAGCTCGAACGTAAATTAAATTAGAGCAGAAGATGCTGCACGTTAGGTATGACATAAATGGTGATGTAATATCAATGAAAGATCTATATATTCATTTGATTACTAGTAATTATCTGTTACGTCTTTCTGTTATTTTTTTCTATAATTAAAAATTCTTGAAATTAAAAAGTTTGTATCCAAGATTTAAAAAATATAAACACGTGGATTGTTAATTATTTTAACAGTTAGTTTAAGAATTTCTCTTTTAATTGATTTAGTTATTTTTACGAATAAAATTTTTTAAAACGCAAATTTCTATCGAAGTGAAATCTATGCGCATTACGATTAATAAATTATCAATTCAATCCGAAATATTTAATGTATTTGTTGAGTTTAGGTAATTAAACTATCAAATTTTCTATATTTTATTTGAATCATTTATTTATGCAATTCCACTTATTGATTTCTCACGGAGAAAGCTTCGTGGCGATGAAAATAGTATATTATTCACCTAGGGAGTAAAAACGAAAAATGTCTTAAATCGTATGTTAAATGTCACCCGAGCCGAAGGCGAGGGTGACAAACATACGATTTAAGGGATTTTTCATTTACTCCCGTGGAGAATATACGATTTTTTTACACAGGCAGCGTACAGTGGGTACCTTACTTTTCGCTGGGAGGGAGTAAAGTACCCACTGTACGCGCCCTGTGTAAAAAAAATAATTTTATAGATTAAATTTTCTATCCATTGACGATTATAAAACTACCGATGTTCAAATATTATATATAAATTAAAAATTAGATGATCGTAGAACATATTAAAGTTACTAATTTATAAAAAAGTTTCTCAATTTTCTATTTAAATTTTAATCTTTTACATATTTTTTCATGAAATATGAAAACTTGTTTGTGTGCTTTTATCGAAACAATTTTTAAATCACTCTTTATTTTTTTTAGAAAGCTACATTTTGAAACAGATGGATTGGAAAAAAAGCTTGCACCATGCACGCAGACTTGGGATCCTGATCGAACGATAAGCAATCCCATCACTCAATCGCTAAAATTAAAACTCTTCTGTCGAACTGGATATTACATAGGCATTACCACATCTGGTCGAATAAAAGGATTTCCCGCCGACAGTACAAATGATGCTCATGGTATAATTACGTTTATTTAAAATTTCTTTTCATTGATCACACATGCATGTTTCATGTAGCAAATATTCATTTTTATTTTGCAACATAATATTTTTGAAGGAAATACTGGAATTAAGTAAAATATTTTTTCAGTTGTGACTCTCTTAGAATTCTATCTAAAAGAGTAACGATTGAATATATTAGGATTTTAAATTTGAATTGTACAATGAGAATATCTATTTATTTTGCACACTGTTAAAAATATTCTTAAATTTAATACAAATTTAAGATAAAATGTATCTTAAATTTAAGAACAAAGTTACTTAAACAGATTTAATATAAAATATTATTGAATTTGATAAATAATTATTAAAATTAATAAAGAAATTTTTAAGTTTAAAATAATGGTTACTGAAGTTTCGCAATACTTATTGAAATTCAATATTATAATTGAAAACGTATCAATATTCCAGGTTAATGAAAATGTAATTAAACTTAATAAATACTTAAGTTATTTGTATTATAACAAATGTTATGATTAAGATACATGTAACTAAATCTTATCAAGACCTTGATAAATTATTATAAAATTTAATATAAATTCTTAAAATGTTTTCATGTATTAAAATTTTATAATAATTAATAAACTGAAGTTGAACCTTAAGATTTAAAATACTTAAACTTAAGATAAAGGTTTCTGAAGTTTAGCCATATAATTATTAAACTTAAATATTATAATTGAAGATGTCGTCAGGTGGGAGGAAGAAGGTTACGATTCGAAATTGGCCACAAAAAAGTAACGATTCGGATAAAGCCACAAAAAGGTTCAGATTCGAAATTGGCCACAAAAAAGTTACGATTCGGATAAAGCCACAAAAAGGTTCAGATTCGGGTTTAGCCACAAAAAGGTTACGATTCGGCTGCTTATTTTTTTCTCCGATGTTTTGGATGAGAACCGCTGTTGAAAACATAAGAATTTATCTCCGATATCCAAGCACTCATAAATATTAGAATTATTCTTTCATATTTTCCATAAAAAAGCAATCAATTGTAAAATTCCTTCTATAATAATATTATCTTCGCTTTTTTGATGAATTTAAAAGAATACTGTAATAATTGTTTTAAATTATTTACTGAATTAATTTAAAAACAATTTTTAAAGAAAACAAAAATTACTTTTAAAATATTTCATGAAAATATTATAAAAATGATTTAAACATACTTATTAAAAAGTGACATAAAATTATTAAAAATTAATTTAAAATTGATTGACGCTGTGAGACAATGCCAACAAAATGAACGATTCTTAACAGTATTTTTTATATTAATATAAATATATTTATTAAATTAATAATCATATATATATTCCAACGTAATAAATTTTTATAGAATTTATGGTATTTAGCAGGAATTAAATCTTTTTCCATGAGGATACGTGAATTTTTCGCTTTATCAGCATCGATAGCTAATAATCAATCGTAACACCTAGTTAATATGTTTTTATTGTCAAATTTAATGATTGATTTTTTACTTAGAGACTCATAATTTAAATTGTATTTGTTGATGAATATTTTCACTATATAAGGCCTTCCAATACACACACACACACACACACACACACACACACACACACACACACACATATATATATATATATATATACAGTGCCGTCCATAAATTCGGGATCACTCAGAGGAAAAAATTGCTGGAGAAAAATCGCAATAACTCGGTAAATATAGGTCGTATAGAAATTCTAAAAAAAACGATTTTAAAGTACTCCTCAAGAGCTTTAAAAACGCTGTATTATATTATTTTAAAAGTTTTTTTTATGGTATTAAAAAAATTACTTAAAAATAAACATTTTTTGCCAATTTTTTAAATTTTAGATTCGCTCACACCGTTTTTCGAGTATAAGATAAAAAAATCTGAAAAAAATATTATTTAAAGTACTCTAAAAGAGCTTTAATTTGCATTTTTTTAAAATTTTTTACAATGATTTTTCGTCAAGTTATAAAGCTTTAAAGATAGGCATTTTTGATGTTTTTTTCAGAAAATTGGCCATTTTTCTGCAAAAAACACCAAAAATGCCCAACTTTAAAACTTCATATCTTGACGGAAAATCATTGTAAAAAATTTTTAAAAAATGCAAATTAAAGCTCTTTTAGAGTACTTTAAATTATATTTTTTTCAGATTTTTTTATCTTATACTCGAAAAACGGTGTGAGCGAATCTAAAATTTAAAAAATTGGCAAAAAATGTTTATTTTAAGTAATTTTTAATACCATAAAAAACTTTTAAAATAATATAATACAGCGTTTTTAAAGCTCTTGAGGAGTACTTTAAAATCGTTTTTTTTAGAATTTCTATACGACCTATATTTACCGAGTTATTGCGATTTTTCTCCAGCAATTTTTTCCTCTGAGTGATCCCGAATTTATGGACGGCACTGTATATAAACAATTTCACGTCAATTTAACTAATGTTTGCAAATTTTTATTAAATTATAAAATTTGTGAATTTTTTATTCTTACATTGATAACGTTAAAGTAAAAAGATTTTTAATTTATAAAGTAAATCAATTAATTTTTATTTAATAAGATTATAAAAAGTAATAATATATTTCAATATATGATTTATACTCACTAAATTGAAAACTATAGGTTTATAAAATTGCCTCTTCATGAAAAAAATGAAAACATAATTATCATATTTATGAGTACTTAAGATATAGGAGACAAACTCTTATGTTTTCAACAGCGGGTTCTCATCCAAAACATCGAAGGAAAAAATAAGCAGCCGAATCGTAACCTTTTTGTGGCTAAACCCGAATCTGAACCTTTTTGTGGCTTTATCCGAATCGTAACTTTTTTGTGGCCAATTTCGAATCTGAACTTTTTTGTGGCTTTATCCGAATCGTTACTTTTTTGTAGCCAATTTCGAATCGTAACCTTCTTCCTCCCACCTGACGATGTATAGTATTCCATGTTAATGAAATTATTATTAAACTTAATAAATACTATTATTTAGCGTGGTAATACCGAGTTCGGCCACTACGCGCGCATCTCCACGTAGTAGGAAAAAGGGAGCTTACAGCATATAAAGAGCTTGCTCTCTAAGCTTTGGAGAGCCGCGCTTGCTCTTTCTCGCATTAGAGAATTTGCCTAGTGAGCACACTGGCTTACTCTCTCTTTGCGTACACTAGATACAGCAATTATTGTTATGCTAGTATACACTTTATCTTTTTTTTTATTATTTTATTATTTTTTTATTATTATAATAGCATTTGAAGACTTATTTAAGTCTTGTTTCTGCTAAATCTTTAGTGATCAAAAAATTTTACATACAAAATTAGTTTTACATTATATAGATAAGTCGCCAGATTCTGGAAACTTGATAATTATCGCACATACTTTGGATTTTGGCGTCCACATGATTAAGTCGGAATGTTGAGGCAAAGAAAAATTTATTTTACACAAGTTATTAATTAATATGGACCTTTGATTATCAAATCTAAGACTGCTTACGATGTTAACCCTGGCTAGTATGACTGCTGAATTATAGTGGCAACAAATATAGACATGTATGGAAGCGCAGAGCGAATAGGAAGAGTGAGGCAATTTTAAGAATCTATCACCCCAGCTTATACACAGCCTGTATATCTATATAGTACTAATATATAGATATACTAAAAGCTGGGGTGATGACTTGCCTCAAAATTTTGTACACGCCTGCTCTTTTATATACGTCTATATGCTTTGATAGTGGTCAGCTCTAATCCTACTGATTGACACTATGTATTTGCGAGTTTTAGATGTGTTGTGAAACCAGGTTTTTGAACTTTCATTGTAATGAAGTTTGAAATATTTAGAGCCTTTTACATTACTTTGATCTAAACAGAATTTATTTTTATTTAACAAGGAGTTCATTTTAAATTTGTGGTGAAAATCTGTAAAAGGAATGTGGAGCGAAGTATTGTGTTTTTTCTTAACAAAATTTTTGGCGAGTACATCAGCAGCCTCATTTCCGACAATCCTTATGTGCAACGGAACCCAGACAAAGTTAATGGTCTTGAAAGGGTTGCCTGTCATTATATCTAAAAATAGTTCTTTGGTTTTATAAATGTAGTAATTTGTTTTAATATCAAGTTTGACTGAGTTTAATGCTTGAAGAGTGCTAAGCGAATCAGTTATAATGGAAAAATTTAAGTTATCACTATGACTGATTGATTGTAATGCTTTAAAAATTGCTGCACACTTAGCTGTGAACACTGAGGTGGAAGATTCAAATGAGAATCCAGCATTGATATTTTCGGCTGGGTAGTGACAGGCAGATCCCACCGACCTATCTAAACCCTTACAAGTACTTTATCTTAATTTTAATCATTTATTTAAAAAATATATTCAAGAAAATATTCAATTTTAAAAAAGTATTTATAAATCATATTCAATAGAATTTCTTAAACTTAATATACACGGAAAGAAGTGGTACGACTGTACAGCCGTGGTGCGATCACAGCAGACAGCAGTGATTTGATTCACCACGAGGCGGCGTGGCATACTGCTGTTCAGCTGTGCTTACACTTCCTACTGCCGTGTTTTCAATCACGGTCGTAGAAGGTGATTGAAAACACGGCAGTAGGAAGTGTAAGCACAGCTGAACAGCAGAGGGGCTATTCAATTGGCTATACGTATGTACGTATCGCGCCGTACGTACGTACGAACGGACGTAAGTTGGTAGCCCTACAAAGACGAGTTCGCGCGCGCAAGGAACGGCTGCTCCAACAATCCAAACCTTAAGTCTACGTTTTCATGTAAATAAAACTATGCCCAAATGATTTTTACTGCGCGTAGTGTTATTTTAAAGATAGGCATTATTATTATTATTATAATTATTAATATTATTATTATTATCATAATAATTATTAGCAGTTATTCTCATTTATACAAATTATTAAATTTTTTATACGTATCTAAAATTTTTGTCATAGTAATAATTAATTTAAATAATTGCTTGATTATAAATTAATTATTTAAATAATTTAAGTAATAACTTTTTAAAAAATTTTTAATGTTTCAAAAGTTGACACAACAAATAAGTTATTTTAATTATCTTTGCCATATTATATTTTTTAATAAAAAGATTAAAATTGATTAACAAAAAAAAATTATTGTATAAATAAAAATTAAACATTATTTAAAAATTTTTATTTTTTAGAATATAAGATCAGAAGTTAGAATATAATATTACGGATGTTTACAATATAAGATTACGAAATGTTAAAAATATATTATTAAGATAAGAATATTATTATTAAAAATTTATTGTATTTTAAGAATCTTTTTTAATAAATTTTAAGTGTTTTAAAAGTTAACACATTAAATAAGTTATTCTAATTATCTTTTGATATTCAAACTTTGATTAAAAATGAAAATTTATTAACATAAATCAGAGATGAAATGATGTGCAAATTCGATCAAAATAAAATAAAATATACTTATGTATTAAAAATAATCAAATTTTTTTAAGTAAAAATAAAATAACATATTCTTTCAATTATTTATTATATTTATATGTTTCTACAATATTCAATCAATTCAAAATAGTAAAAAATATATTTTTAACATTTCGTTATCTTATATTGTAAACATCCGTAATATTATATTCTAACTTCTGATCTTATATTCTAAAAAATAAAAATTTTTAAATAATGTTTAATTTTTATTTATACAATAATTTTTTTTTGTTAATCAATTTTAATCTTTTTATTCAAAAATATAATATGGCAAAGATAATTAAAATAACTTATTTGTTGTGTCAACTTTTGAAACATTAAAAATTTTTTAAAAAGTTATTACTTAAATTATTTAAATAATTAATTTATAATCAAGCAATTATTTAAATTAATTATTACTATGACAAAAATTTTAGATACGTATAAAAAATTTAATAATTTGTATAAATGAGAATAACTGCTAATAATTATTATGATAATAATAATAATATTAATAATTATAATAATAATAATAATGCCTATCTTTAAAATAACACTACGCGCAGTAAAAATCATTTGGGCATAGTTTTATTTACATGAAAACGTAGACTTAAGGTTTGGATTGTTGGAGCAGCCGTTCCTTGCGCGCGCGAACTCGTCTTTGTAGGGCTACCAACTTACGTCCGTTCGTACGTACGTACGGCGCGATACGTACATACGTATAGCCAATTGAATAGCCCCTCAGTATGCCGCGCCGCCTCGTGGTGAATCAAATCACTGCTGTCTGCTGTGATCGCACCACGGCTGTACAGTCGTACCACTTCTTTCCGTGTATAGTTTATTGAATTTAAGAAAATTATATTGAAATTTTTAATTATTATTCTGACTATTTTTGTATTAATTTTTATTCATGAATGTATTAAAACTTAAAATAATATTAAAATTCAAATAATTATTGTTAAATGCCATTCAATAAAGTTTATGAAATGAGCTTCCGTCACTTTTATTTTAATTTTAATAATATATTTTCAACAGTGCATACATGCATATAGTGTACAACTGTACAACTTTCAATGTTAAAATCAAAATAAAAAAAATAAAGGAGGTCAACAACTTTTTTTTTGATTTTTTTAAATTTAATTCAACGGGCATTACTGCCCTTTTACATTTAAATATTCGCATTTAAGACAACACAGCTGACATTATTTAGCGTGGTGTCAACCCACGGCAGAGTTAGTGAAAAAAGTTAGCAGACGGGGAATCAATCCCGCGCCAACCAGAATACAAGTCCCGCGCCTTAGCTACTACTCCACCAAGCTCTACAAAATAAAAATCTTTCTATAAAAATTTTTTTATTTTTCTTTGGTATTATATTTTTCAAATAAGATATATTTTTTATCAATAATATAACAATGCACACCCATGATACAACCATACGCTCAACAATATAAAACAATATTTTTCACATGAAGAAATTCATAAAACTTTTAACTTTTAGGGAAGCGCTATATTCCTGATGATATTTCAGATGATTTTTTTTTCTCATATCAGTTATTCTTTTTTCAATAAATTAATCTTCTCCCAAAATTTGGCATAAGGACTAAACTGCAGATAGCAATGTCATCTTATCAACCAAATTTTTTTAATGCAGTTATAGAATTAAAATATTGATTCTGTTAACTAAATGTAGGAATGACCGTTATTTATATATAATGTAGATATGTCTTTTTGCATCGTGTCTATTTTATTTTGTTCTTTTTTTATGATCTCATCAATATCGTTCAAGAGAGAATTGTTACGTACAAGTCCAAAAGCATTTATCGATTGATTCATCACCGCATTATTAATTTGTGGCTCGTTACAAACATTTTCACTTATTTTTTGTATTGGTAGCAATATTGTTTGTGATGTTATTAAATTATACTGGTTTCTATAAGTTTCATCACATATATTTTGATTTTGCACTTCAATAGAATTCGAATTTTGTAAGTCTACATTTGTATTACAATTGCAAGTTTCAAATGCATGTATTTGGCAATAAAATGCTTGTGACAACTCAATATTTGACATCTTTTGCCCATTGCTAGCTATAAATTGTTCATCATTATCTTTGTAAAACCTGTTTGAAGAAAATATAATGTCATAATGTAGTGGAAGATCATCAGTGACTTGATTAATTGACGAGAGTTTTATGGATTCATTTAACATACTTTTAGCAACTTCTTCTTGATTAGAATTGAACTGCGAGGTCCATCCTAGTTCGTTGACACTTGGAATTGGACTTAATTTTCCATAAGACGAAGAATAACTTGATGTTCGTTGACGAAAACATGACTGTATATTTGATGTTGCATACTGTGAACTAAGTGAATCAAAGTCAGTTTGTTTGATATTGTCGTGATTGGGACTAGATAACATATCAGGTTGAATACTATTTTGTGTTAAGGCTTCTTTGTTTCTTCTTACTCGTTCTCTTTTTCTTTCAAATTTACCTGTTTCTATTGAAGTAGCTCGTCGTCTAGTTCTTTTTTCAAATTCTGCATTCGGATTAATCATCCACCATGAACTTTTTCGTGGATCATCGTTTGATACGCGAATGAAACGATTATGTAAGGATAAATTATGGCGGACAGAATTTTTCCATCCTATACTACTGTCAGTATCTCCTTTGTCCTTGAAAAATGAGATGTTTTCTATCATCCAATCATAGACTTGGGAAAGGGTTAACCTTTGGTTTATTGAATTATTAATGGCTTGCGTAATAAGATCTGCATAGCTTTCAGTTCCCCAAGCATTTCGCCTAGAGAATTTTTTTCTGGTTGATGAAAGGTCAGTTTTGTCGGAAGAAATTTGTCCTACTAAAGGCACTAATTTGACAGTTTCTTCATTGCTAGTTTTTTCTGCTGCGTTAATCGAAGCTTCATCCAAGTGAAATTCAGGTCTTGGCATAGGCCATGTGTTAGAGCGCATACGAGGAATTGGCTCCAAATTCATTTCGAGATCTTCAAGCTCATAATTAATTGCAATTATAAATAATTGCAAAATTGCAATTATTTATTATATTTTATTTGAATTTGAGCAAGATTTCAATTGAATCCGATGAATTTAAAATCATTGTACGTCACGTTTCTCTTGCACTCGACTTGATATCTGAAAATTAGTACAAAATGGTTATTATTATTTGTTGTGATATATATTTTATTTATTAAAATTATAAAAAAGATAAACGTTTTTCATTTTGTCGTGTGATTATCAAAAACTACTATACCGTCCACAAATTCAGAATTCCATCTGAAATTCAAGAATTATTTAAAAAAAAAATAGTAATTATTCAGTAAATATTACAGAACAATTTTTAAAAAAAGGAAGATAAATTTGATTTAAATACTTTCAAAAGATAAACTGCAATTCTTAATTAAAAAATTTTTTTCAATTTTAAATTCAATATTTTTAATTTTCTGTACAAATGAAATTGAGAAAAGAGGCAGATAGTGTAAGATGGCACCATCTATTGAAAATGTAGAACTGCATAATGAATACAAATATATTTTTACAAGAAATAAAAAATAGTAACTCAAGAATAAACAAGAAACATATACAAATAGTAGCTATCAATAAAATGGAGCCACCCTTGAAAAATGGAGAATTAACTTAAAAATTTTGGATCTCATGAAATAATAATCATGCAGAATTGTATGATAGCTCATTTGAAGATATTTGTAAGGGCTTTTCTATGTTACTAGAGCTTGAACAGCGCGCGTTGCGCGCCTTAATTTTTAACATGAACTTATTAAAATTTAATTAATAAATCTATAATGTTATTTAAAAAAGACATCACTATAATTTATTATTTAACAGTAATTCCCTGTTAGGAATTTCACCAATAAAAATGCTGTATCTGTTACTCGTTTTCTAACTTTATAGGTTACGGCTGTGTTTTTCGTTAATAGTCAACGGTTGGCCGAAAATTGGTGATGATTTCTACTAGGGTATTATACTTTTTTTTAAATAAGACTAAATAAATTTCACTTCATTTTTACTAATTACCAAGTATTTATTTACATATAAAAAATAATAAAATATTTTAACTTAACAATGTAAATCTTAATAATTTATTTTTTTAAATCTCGTGGGTATATTTATAACTGTAGGGGCAGCGCACGTATGTCAAGGTTTTGTGTAAATACATTTACATAACCAAGAAAAAATATTAATTTGTATATTTAAAAACATATCATAAGAAACGGTTTAGAATTTTAATTATCAAAATTTAAAATAATCTTTATTAAGATTTTAAATTAATTTATTTTATTTAGATCAAAATTTACAATAATCTTCATTAAAATTTTGAATGAATCTAATTTTATTTCAAAATTAGATGATTTAATCTAAGAGCTACACGCACGCGCACTCTGTGAGTCAATTACAAAACGTTTATCTTGGTCTTATATAACAACATCCGGTCATGACTTGTTATAGCGCCCTCTATCAGACAGATCTAAAAACTTATACTTTTGCCTCCCAACATCCGGACATGACTTTTTTATAGAGGGATCTAATTTTATTTAAAAAATTAGGTGATTTAAACTAAGAGCTACACTTACGGGCACTCTGTAAGTTAATTACAAAACGTTTATCTTGGTCTTTTATAACAACATCCGGTCATGACTTGTTATAGCGCCCTCTATCAGACAGATCTAAAAACTTATACTTTTGCCTCCCAACATCCGGTCATGACTTTTTTATAGAGGGATATAGACAATTTAATTTCAAGAATTTATCTAAAAAATCATAAAATTGGAAGAATATTTTTTGCTATTGTTAAATCTTGTTAAATATTGTTAAACCATTTTTAGCGAAATTATGATAGAAAATTTTTACACATATAGTTTTGAAGGTATTTTACTAGACTTTGAAATAATTATTTTTCTCCCTAGTTCTAAAATTAACCGAAATATGGCGGTATTTATAAAAAAAATTGACTATTTTTATTTTTTTCTCAATCTTTTTAATTAAAAAAGATACAAAAAAATGCCAAAAAAATGTATTTTTATGTATAGGATAATCTTGAATTTTTTGAGCATTTTAATATTTTTGATATTTTTACCGTATTCTTATATACGTATACATACTATTCAAAAACTCTTATGACTGATTCCATTCAGGTTCATGCAGGTCGTCACTGATCGGAATTTTTTCTCTCTTAAATGATAAAAATACCTTCTAATATGTATATGAAGATAAAATTTACCTCATAGAACGTTCGAAAATATGTTTTTTCTCGCTACAGCGTATTTAGTGTTGGGTGTAAAAATGATAATTAAAAAATTGAAAATAAACCTCAATTTTCGAATTGCTGTAGCTCTGTCAATTTTTTACCTTTTTGGACCTTCTTTTAATGACAATGTGAGGAATTTGGTCTAGCATTAAATGCCGTTTTGATTTTTGCGATATGTGTTGATCTCTCTGAGTTATTTATGAAAAACCAAAATAAAGCGATTTTTTTTGTTGAAATTTTTATGTTCTTATACATACAAAATATTAACTTTTAGGATAGGTAAGAATATGCGATTTTGCCTTTTTTTAAACAGATTTTAAAGCATTGATACCATGGTGCATCGCGCCATTTTCCAACTATTAAGTCTTCTAACAATTCGTTTATACTTTTATTTATTAATGTATCAAAAATATTAACAACTAGCTTGCCCTTTGGGCCGCTGTAGCTTGCACCTCGGTCCTTTCAGAGCTTCGCTTCGCTCAGCTTCACTCAGTTTCGCTCAAAACTCTGAAATGCCCTCGGGCCGTGCATCGCAAAGCGATCCAAGACATGCAAAAAGCTTCGCTTTTTGCATATAAGGCAGAACCGACAACGCTCGCGCTGCGCGCTCACTATTTGTTACTTTCTTATTTGAAATTAAAAAAAATTTTGAAACAAATCATTTACAAACGCAAAAGCATTAAAAGTTGATCTTATTTTTTTTTTCATTGTATTTTTCAACAGGAAGTTTGAATTTTGCAAATAGCCGAAATTGTAGAGGTTGCGACAATTTTAATTTAAAAAAATACGTTCAAATTATATTTAAAACTTTCCTGAAATTTATTGTTTTTAATTAAACAAACAAATTTATAATTATTTATGCAAAAATAAAAATAGTGTATTTATTCATTTGGTTTTACTTAATTTCTGTGATGTTGCAAATAATCAATGTTGTGTTAATGCTTAACGGTAGCATGTGGGAGATTAGGCTCTTTAGTGTGCTTATGTGTTTGAACATGGTTTTATGTACTTAAAACGAATTTAAATTTTTTTTGTGAATTAAGTTGATTAATTTCGAAGAAATCTATGTTATGTGAAAAAAATGTATATTCATTAATTTATACTTTTTAAAGTTTCGGATAGGATAATCTATCGAATGTTATAAGAAATAAAAGTTTTTTTATAGTTCGGTAGCTTGAAAGTAAAGTTTTGTATTAAGTTTTGTAGTTCATTTTATCTGAATAATTCCAATGGGGGATGATTTAAAATAATAATACAAATAAATTTTGACAGTTTAAAAAAAATTGTTCGGGCCGTTTTAAAACAGTAATTTTTTTAGAGATTAAAAAAATGATTTTTTGGTAATAACTTGAGAAAAACGTATTTTTTGGTAATAACTTGAGAAAAACGTATTCCGAAAAAAAGTATATTAAATAAAATTTATAGAAAAAAATAAGATACATCTTTTTAATATCATACATTTTTTTCTAAAAATAATATTTATCAAATCATCACTAAAAAGCCTTCGATTTCAATATTTTTCATGAACAATTTGAAAAATATTAACTTTCGAGAAAAATGTGTGATATAAAAAAAATTTATTTTTTTATATTCTATAACTTTTATTTTATATACTTTGAAAAAAAGTCGTATTTTTTAAGTTATTACAAAAAATTAATTTTTTGACCATTTAAAGGGCGACTATTTAAAAACGGTTCCAACGATTTTTTTCAAAATAGGAACGTTTACTTAAATTATTATTTAAAATAATTTCCCGTTTGAATTATTCAGATCGGATAAAAACTCGAGGAGAATATTCATAAATTTGATTTCTTACACACATACATCCATACGTACATTTTAAGGAAGCCTCGTAATGGTATTATTTTGCAATAAAAATAAGTTTTTTATCATAATATAACATATTTTTAAGGGTTACATTTTTTGCGATGTCGAAAATATAAGGCACTTCCGTATAACGGTCGTGCCTAAAAATCTTTAAAATAAACCCCCGATCAAATTTTTTTATCAATTAGAACCGAAGTTATGACGATTTAAAGTTTAAAAAAATGTTAAAATCAAATAAAAACTGATATTTAGATTAAAGAATACATGAGTTATTCTTTTTTTTGGATTTTGTTAAAATAAAAATTTTATTTTTGTTATTTTATTAAAATTTTCATTTTGTAAAAAAGTAAATTTTTTAATAAAGACATTTTTAATGAACAACAAATTTACAAAAAAAATTAACGAATGAAAATGAATGAATTTACAACCAATTTGAACAAAAAATAGTCCAAATTTAAATAAAACGTTTTAATTTACTTCTTGCCACTTATGTCTCGAAGTTCCAGCACTGAAGTTTGTTCATTCTTCTAACAGTGAATTTTTTGGATACCTTTAATTTCTTTTGCATTTTCTGATCATTCCATTTTTTTTGTTTGTCGACAAACTTCTAGCTTATCCTTGCGTGTAACAAAAATGTTAATAGACGGAGTATACTTTGACACATGAGTGGCGAAATCTCCATCATTTCTAATAAAATCAGCACTCTTCTTTGACAGATTATTTGTAGTAGCATAATGTTTGACTAAGCCCCCAATGCCATCACAAGCACCTTTACCATGACCTGTTGCAGAAAAAAGCCATTTTCTGCTTATTTTTGAGTTCTGAAGTTCATAAAATTGATATCTGTTTTTTAAATGACTTGCAGCTCCATCAGAAATGGTTATGATTTTATCAAGTTCTTGCGAAATGTTTTTCTTTTAAGCTGTTGATAATTAAATTCATAGCCATTACGGCAAGAGATCGAATCATGTTTAATATCGTCAGAGACGATGACATAACTGACTGTTTTATCATTTACAAAATAGCATACTGATGTGAATATTAATAACTGGCTTTTACTGCAATGGTAGCTTTGAATTTCATTTTAAAGTAGAACTGTCCAATTTTCCGCAAAATCAACATGAATAGATGTTGATTTTGCATTGAAGTAGATGAAATAGGTGTATTTTTCACTTCATCTAAGAATATTCTGTAACACGAAGGGCATACTTTATCCTCTGTAGAAAAAAGTATTCGGATACAAGCGCTTCAAAGACTGCGTTAGATCACCTAATTCTCTAAACAAATTTTTGGAGCAATCGTAAACTACTTTTACGTTCTTCTAACCTCAAAATCGCAACTTCTTTTCTCATTTTCGGCTCTCAGAACGTAAAATTCATTACGTTACTTGGACAAAAAGGCTTTTTAACGAAACTCGTTACAAACCTCGCCTTCGGCTCGGCTTGTAATCTTCTCGTTTCGTAAAAAAAGCCTATCTGTCCACGGAACGTAATGTACTATTTTGTGCCTTTCTTTGAAATTCTTGCACTTAACAACCAATGATACCATTATTCTTAATTAGTTCTTCGACAGAGCGAAAAAAAAATTTTTTGTTAGACAATTTTATTTTTGATCTCACTCGTCTTATGTACTTGAATGCGTCAAGTCTTTAATGAGAATGCAAAAAGAGATTCGTAGCCACCTAGCGGTGGCATATGTTAACTTAAATTTAAATCGTAGGCGCAAAATTCAAATTGAATAAAAAAATTTAATTTTCAACGAAAAAATATTTCTATTTTTATAAACTTAAAATCGACATAACTTCGGTTCTAATTGATGAAAAATTTGATCAGGGGTTTATTTTAAAGATTTTTTTAATATTTTGATACATTAACAAATAAAAGCATAAACGAATTGTTAGAAGACGTAATAGTTGGAAAAATGGCATGATGCGCCATGGTATTAATGCTATGAAATGGAAGATATAAAAAAAACGTTTAAAAATCTGTTAAAAATAAAATAAGGCAAAATCGCATATTCTCACCTATCCTAAAAGTTAGTATTTTTTATGTATAAAAACATAGAAATTAAAAAAAAAACATTTTTTCGGTTTTTTATAAATAAATCAGAGAAATCAACATACATCGCAAAAATCAAAACGGTATTTAAAACTAGACGAAATCCCTCACATTTTCATTAAAAAAACGTCTAAAAAGGTAAAAAATTGACAGAGCTATAGCAATTTGAAAATTGAGGTTTATTTTCAATTTTTTAATTATCATTTTTAAGTTTTTTGCATGCCTTGCATCGCAAAGCGGTGCAAGGCCCGATGGCATTTCAGAATTGAGCGAAGCTCTGAAAGGACGGAGGCGCGAGCTACAGCGGCCCAAAGGGCAAGCTAGTTGTTAATATTTTTGATACATTAATAAATAAAAGCATAAACGAATTGTTAGAAGACGTAATAGTTGGAAAAATGGCACGATACGCCATAGTATCAATGCTTTAAAATCTGTAAAAAAAGGCAAAATCACATATTCTTACCTATCCTAAAAGTTAATATTTTTTATGTATAAAAACGTAAAGATTAAAAAAAAAAACTGGTGTGGCAGTCTTTAGGACTGGCCGACAGAAGTGAAACTTCTTTACAAAATTATAGAACTCATAAATGTTTATTTAAGTTCTATCACTGTTTTATTTAATTTTAAAATAATTATAAAACTAAATAATTATAAAATTAAATAAAACTAAATTAAAATAATTTAATTTATTTGAGGAATTAATTTTTTTTTATTTTAAATGAGATAGTGTATAAAATTTTTGTTAATAATATTTATTTTACAAAAATACAATTTAAAAAATGTAGGGAAGAGAGGGGTTCACCATAAAACATTATAGAGAAAGAAAGAAAAAGAGAAAACGAGTGCTATTGCTTTCTTTATTTATTCAGATCAGATTCAGATATTTGTATTGCATATATAGTATACATGTATGCATATACTATATCTGTGCGTTTGACATCAAGTCAGTCCCGCAAATTTTTCTTTATACGTATTTAGTACCTTGATTTACATATACGAGGCGCGGACGCTCTTCCTATATATATATATATATATATATATATATATATATACACTTCCGTTTCATTAGTTCCGTTGCATGTACCGTCATGAAATCAATTCACTCCCGTATAATTTTTTTTATACGTCTCTTATGGGAAGTGAAACTTCTATACCGTCGGTAAAGAAGTTTCACTTAAAAAAAAATATTTTTTTCGGTTTTTCATAAATAAATCAGAGAGATCATCACATATCGCAAAAATCAAAATTCCTCACATTATCATTAAAAGAAGGTCCAAAAAGGTAAAAAATTGACAAAGCTACAGCAATTTGAAAATTGAGGTTTATTTTCAATTTTTTAATTATCATTTTTACACCCAACACTAAATACACTGTAACGAGAAAAAAAAATATTTTCGAACGTTCTATGAGGTAAATTTTATCTTCATATACATATTAGAAGGTATTTTTATCACTTAGAAGAGAAAAAAAATCCGATCAGTGGCGGCCTGTATGAATCTGAATGGAATCAGTCTTATTTAAAATAAACTATCACACAATTCTGTACGATTATTTCATAAAATATAAAAATTTTAGTGTTTCATTTTTCAAGTGTAGTTCCGTTTGGTTGGTAACCACGGTATGCGTTCTTGTTTATAGATGTCGCCAATTACAGTTGACTGGCTTTAAGGGAGTTGTCTTGCGAACTGACATTTAATGAAACTTTTTCTCATAACCTGGCTAAAAACACGTCATTAATGCTCGAACGCAAGCAGTAAAAATTTATGCTTTCAGGCCGGCACACGCTCTGACTTATTTCTGTTCTCGTGTCTCTTTCGTGCATTTTAAGAGTGGGGAGTATACGCTTAGCCTTTTCTGTTTACCGGTTATAAGCATCAACTCTCTCTTTCTCTTTCTTTCTTTCATGTATATTGTAGTCTATTCTTTTCAATTCATCGGCAACAACATTTGCTTTCTCTCTTTCTTTTATATGTATTATAGTCTATCCTGTTCTATTCATCGGTTACAATAGACTCTCTCATATGTATAATAGAAGAGTTTGTAAAAAATATTTGTTGTTATAAAAAGTTAGAATGTGTGATGCGATTGATTGTGTAATTTAATTTTTTAGTTTTTAGAATTATATTTGTTTTATTTTTATGAATTATAATCTATAGTGTATTATAATTAGAATATAATAAGAGTGTATTATAATGATATATTGATGTTTTATTTAATGAATTATCATCAGTGAGAGAGTAGCAGACAAAGAGGAAACATATTCGGCTGAGAGTAGCAGATCATTTTTCGCGCTGGTTTTTCATTAATGATAAATTATTAATAAGTCTAAGTTGTACGTGTTTTTAGCCCGGTATGAGAAAAAATCGTATATGCCACTTGGGATAAAAATGCGACACTGTAGGCCGGCATTTTTACCCCACGTAGCATAATATACTATTCTGAATAGTTAAAGTAAAGTAGAATGAATTAGTTCTCAAAATTTCAGACAATTTCACCGTCAATATTAAAAGTAACTAATCACTAAAAATGTGTATTTTAACACGCAGCCTTATGAGAGCACTTGTGAGAAAATTTTTAAACCAATTATTGCACGAAAAATTTCTAATGAAAGTTTCTAAAAAATTAATATAATATTATTTAATATATAATTGATCAAATTTATCAATTAGAATAATATTTACCAGATATAGTTTTTAAGATATTTAATTGTAAGCTTTTAAAATAATTTGAGAGTTTCGTACGGCATGTAAAGGGTACGTTCGGAAACAGTTTTCAGTTAGTTTGTCAGGTGATATGTGGCAACGCTGTGGCAAACCACGTGATAAACTAAATATCTGTGTGTTTGGAAACAAATAATTTTTATCAGCTGATCGAGGGCAGTTCTGAATATTTATTGTATTAATTAAAACTAATACAATAAATATTCAAAAGTAGTACGACTTAATCTAAACAATAATATTATTACTTATTTTTGACAAATTAGTACTATAAGATATATATTATCTTGCTTTTTAAAGTAATTTCTAAAAATTTATAGTCATATGTATTTTAATAATTTTTAAAATAATTTATATTAGGATTTTTAAAAATAGTCTAGTAAAATAATTGAGAAAATACAATAAGCAATTATAAATAAAATAGGTTATGAATATAATAAGGTTTTATTTAGTAATATTACCTAAAATTATATATTCATATCCTATTTTATTTACCAAGACAACTCTCTCAAATATTAATTATAAATATCTATTTTAATTAAAAAATTTTGTAATACTTTTTTTCGAATATTAGTATTAACATAAATTTGAATTTGTATCTAATATAATAATTTTTTTTAAATGAAAGTTTCTTTTGGATGAGATAAAAATAAAATTATGTTATACTTTAGTATTTTTTTATGCATATATATATATATATATATATATATATATAATATTTATTTAAACAAATTTTTAGATCGTAATAATAATTATTTCATTTCTAAATTCTTTAAATTCTGTAAGTTGAGTTTAAGGTGGCTCAAGCGTTTGGTGTCGTATCAAACGCGGCCTTATGTATACGACATTAATTTATTTTTATTAATAGAGCTATTATAAATAATTAAATAGTGGTATTAATTATTTTTTGTTATAAGAAAACAATATTAAGTAATAAAAAGTAATAAAAAAGAAAAAAAAATTGTTTTTCACTATAACTTTCATTTTGGTACGTCCCTGCTGTTTTGCTAGATTTGTTGGTTACGAGGACTCAAAGCACATACTAGGCTTACGTATGGCGTCTGTATCTGACGCGCATGTGCAGAAGCTGCCATTATGTGTAGCAAATTCTATTTTATATTCTTTTAGAATTGTTTTCTTTTTTATTTTTTCATCAAGTCTTTATTTTTTTGTACAAATGCCATCTCCATAAAAGAAACTATAAGTAGTTAATTTTTTTTGCGTTCTACTTTTTTATATTAGAGTAAAATCACATTTACGATTTACTCCCATAAGAGCGCGTGTATTTATTAACATTTTTATAATAACTTTTTCTCAAAAAATAGTTCGTCAACGCTTAGTTTTCAAAATACAGATCGAAAGATTAAAGTTTAAAGAATATTTTTATGAAAATTTTAGAGAACTAAATCATTTAAGAAAAAAAGGCTTGAGCTACCTTAAGAAAATATAAAAATATACTTACATGGACACGGACACGTTACGTAGTAAACATTTTCCATTATTTTTATTACTCCTAGGCAGTAAAAATTACTCTTTGGAATGGAAATGGCGAGTATCAGTTACTAACGATTTAATATTGGCTTAAACTTTACATATCCAAAGATACCGAAAAATTGATAAATACAGAACACTAGTTGTTTATGCTTGTGATGCTACTTACTCAGTTACTGTAAAGGCTCTGATTTATTTTAATATTTTAATACCTGTTACCCCTACTCATACATATACTCTACTATACCTAGCCTTAAGGATAAAATGGCTGTACAAGAAGCCATGTTTCATAACTGCCATCAATGCCCCCATGGTATGAAAGTTACTGTTAGGTTCCTGCAAGATTTCAGTGGAAGTTTGAAAGTTAACAGGAATATTTCATGAAAGATTCGTACAGTGTTTTTTTCTGTGAAGAAAAAACCTTACAAAATATTTCAGAAAGTATTATAAGAAATTAAGGATATTTAATGATGATTAAGAGAGGGGTATGGGAACTGCGGAGATAAGTACAGAGCTCTTAACAGTGGAAAAAAATGAATATAAAATAAAAAAATATTAAATATGAACTTTTATAGTTATACTATAAACTATTATTATATATATATATATATATATATATATATATATATATATATATATATATATATATATACACACTAGGGGGCAAGCGCGCCAACCCCCATCTTGCTTTTAAAATTTTTAAAAAATATCCAAGAATTTGCAATTTTTTAAATAATTTTTATTTAAAATACTAAATAATTTTAATTATTCAAAAGTTTTCTTCAGGTAAATCTTCAATAATCTTTTAATGAATCTAATCATCTGTGAAATCCTAGCTTTACACCAGGACAGAATTAATAATTAAATGTTGTGTGTTATGAGGGCTACATGTATATATTTTATTATGATATTAAATAAAGAATAAAGCTAGTAATTGATTTATAAACGTTTTATCAAATGTTAGTCTAGTGGTAGAAAGACTCTACCAATTTTAATTGATTCGAATCGCTGTCACGATTAAATATACTTGAATTTTGAAAGAAATATATATAAATATAACTGTAATAATCTTACCATGATTCAGCCAAGTAGATACAGGCAGACAGTAAATAAGTACACTTGATTTAATAATTTAATTGTAGAGATTTTATTTGATACTTTTATAATAAACTAGATATAGTGCGATTTAATATATGATTTAATATATTGTGTGAATAATTGTATAATTTTAAATTAATTTTAATTGTATTTTTGGAAGTACTTATTGAAAAGTGCGGGTAAAAGTGCTCATAGAAGTTCTTTGAAAAAGTGCTTCTTAATCTTTAATATAATTTAAATTTTGAATTGATGTCAATCGATGGAGTAATGTTTATTATGCATTTTGACTCTTATTGAATGATATAGTTAACGTGGTAAATCTGGTTCATGTAGCCTTCGCATTGTTCTTGTTTTGTTGATTTTGTAAATCGCATTGCACTTTCTTTTGTTTCTTAAAAAATGACTTAATTTTACAATATGCTTACTAAGTCACATTATCTGATTGATTAATAACTGCATATTTTGGAATAAAAAATTTTTAAATAAAAGATACGTTGTGACGTGACACATCTACACAAATTTCTAAAAATGTGTTTGCAGAAAAAATAACTATTATTTTTATACGTAGATTATTAAATAAAAAGAATACCTACGTTGATTGTAACATAATGAATTAAAAAATAGTTCTATTAATTTATAGATCTATCAATCAAACGTTGTTTTTCCTCGTTTTTTTTATCGATGTTTTAATGCTTTTTATTTAAAAATTTTTTTTCATTGACGTTTCATTGTAAACAGGATTAAATTTTTTGTCTCTAGATATACATATTAATATTAATTGTTTCTATAACAAAATTAATAATACATGTAAATTATGTCATAAAATTTTCACAATCGAAAACATCATTTAAGGGGATTTAATAAGGTATATGATTTATACATAGCTACCGACATTGCAGTTTTCCAAATTTTTAATCGTTGTTGAAAAATTTCCCGAAATTTCTTTTATATTAGGCTTTCTATTAGCAAAAACGGAATGCAGTAATAAATAGATATTTGAAACATTTTTGGACTAAGAATAAAAAATTTGGAAAACTGTGATGTCGGTGTTTTTTTACAAAATTAAATAAAAATTAAATTAAATTTATAAAGACGATATTTAAGTGTTTGATTTTGACTTAACAAAATTTAAATTTAATTATTTGATTTTTAAACTTCAATTTAGCTTTTTCAAAATGATATTTTCAAACCTATACTTTAAATAAAATCGTAAAATTATTAATTGTTTATATGATTAAACTTCACGATGATTACAAGATGATTAGCTAATTGTAAAAAAGATATTATTACCTATTTGTCATCTATTATTAATCTTAAACTTATATGTTATGATATATCGTTATATACAAAACTTAAAATTAGCTATTACCAAGTTCACTACAAGCTTAAATTCAGCTAAATTCAGCTAATTTTCAGCTATTTCAAAGCTTAAATTTAGCTTAATTTAGTTATTTCTTAACAAATTACAAGCTTAAATCCAGCTAAATTTAACGCTGTAATGTAGGTCCAAAAATGAGGGGCACATTTCTGACGATGATCATATAATTATTAAACTTTAATATTATAATTGAAGATGTATTAGTATTCCATGTTATGAAATTATTATTAAACTTAATAAATACTACTATTTAGCATAGTAATACCGAGCTCGGCCGCTACGCGCGCATATAGCAGGAAAAGGGGAGCTCACAGCATATAAAGAGCTCGCTCTCCAAGCTTTGAAGAGCCGTGCTTGCTCTCTCTAGCATTCGAGAAAATGCCTAGTGAGCACACTGGCTTACTCTCTCTTTGCGTACGCTGGATACAGCAGTTGTTATGCTAGTATGCACTATATCTTAATTTTAATCATTTATTTTAAAAATATATGTATAGTAAAATTTCTTAATCTTCATTATATTATATTAAATTTAATAAACTTACAATAAAATTTTTAATCATTATTCTGACAATTTTTTATTAATATTAATAAAAAATGCATTAAAATTCAAGAAAATATCAATTTAAAAAAAGTATTTATAAATCATATTCAATAGAATTTCTTAAACTTAATATAAAGTTTATTGAATTCAAGAAAATTATATTGGAATTTTTAATTATTGTTCTGACAATTTTTGTATTAATTTTCATACATGAATGTATTAAAACTTAAAATAATATTGAAATTCAAATAATTATTATTAAATACCATTCAATAAAGTTTATAAAATGAGCTTCCGTCACTTTTATCTTAATTTTAATAATATATTTTTAACAGTGCATGCTAAATTTTATTGAAGTTTTAATTATATATATTTTGTGAAAAAATAAAGTTGTTTTTAGCATCTTGCTAAACGACAGGTGAATTTTAATTGATGTTTGCCGAGTAAATTGTTTTCTACTCCAATTACACTACTTTGTAGAAAAAAAGTTTTTGTTTTTTTTTCTTTTAAATTAGAATGCTAGCAAGGTTTTTGCGACATTTTTCCATTAAATATGAAAGAAGGCTTATTCAGAATATTTCCAAACAATGCACCTCAAACAATTAATAAGGCTACATATAGCAGTCAGCCCGGCAAATTTAACTACCATATGGCTTGCTCTTTCACAGGGGCTTTGAAATTCTGTTTGCTTTTTATAACTTGAAATGCGCACTTTTATCATTATATAGGAAATGTACTCGAATTTTTTCAAACTTTTTTGACTTTGTATGTGGTCACTTTTTGAAAAATTTAGTAAATTGCTAAAAAAATTCTAAAAAAAATCATTGATGCATTGCTTAACCAATTCGAAAAGTTTTTTATTCGTGGTAATTTTTCATTTAAGTGCACTGTTTTTCGGTAAAAAAATGATAGAAATTAGAATTTAGCAGAGAGCAAATATCGAAGTGAATAAACTTTTATTGATTTTATACTATTAAAAAAATATCCGTATTCCAGTTTGTGAAATAGTTTCTAAGAATGAAAAATATATCAATCCATAATAAGCTGCAGGAAATAATTGTCCAATTTTACTTTTTATGGGTTCTGCACTTTTTGCTGATATTTTTTACTAAAAGTTTTCTGATTATCAATTAGTTCTACGTCAAGATTATCTTTGATAGAATTAGAACAAATAGATTTATTTTGATACAACAAATCTGAAATAAAATAATTTTTCTTAAACTTTTTGTATTATTTTGATGGGTTGAATAAGATATGAGATCATTTGTGATTCTTTGAAATAATGATAATTTTTATTATATCTCATAAAATAATTATTACTATACTGCCTACCTTGATGCTTTGGAGTATGAGAATGTAGGATAGACAGATTGATTAATATATCTTATATAATACCGTCGAAGTTTAATCTACTTCAAAATTATAATACATTTCATGATTAGGATTGTCTGGCCGACTCTTATATATGATTTCGGAAGTTAGCTAGCGGAACATTTAGAATTTTTAAGGATGTTCAATGGTGTCATGCGGGGACGTGAAGAGTCAGAGGGGTACCCTATGCTTTAACATAGGAAAGAAGGATTGCTGCCAACTTAAAGTAATGAAATATTTTTCAACAAAAAGTTCTTTGAATGGCACTTAGAGATGAAATATATTATTCAAATTACATTTAAACGTTTTTATTTAATAAATAAAACATTTTAAAATGTTATTTAATTTATTATAAATTAATTTAAGTTCGGTAATATGTTGTATGAAATTTGGCAACGCAGCGCTTCTATTTGTAGGTTAAGTTTAGCAGAAAAATATTATCTTCCAATTCAAATCTTATGTTATATATACGCAACGTTGCCAAATCTTTTACGTAGCAGTAGCGGGTTTTCAAAAATTAACTCTTACTTTAACTTAAACTTTGGAAATCTCTGTCAATTTTCCTGAAAAGTATATAAAAAACTATATGAAATGAATCCTTAGATAATATACTTTCATAATATCTAAATTTTAATTTGATCTGTTAACTTTTATGACAGAAATTTATATAAATCGCAATCGATTCTCAGATCGCCCATAAGAGCCCATGTTATTTTTCGTATTTTTAACATTAAATTTCTCGAAAAAACATGCGGAATGAAATATGGAAAAAAATTGAGGTACTTTAATTTAATATAATAAATCATATTTTAAAATTTCAAAGCATTCTGTTAACTTTTACGTAACCATTGAACATCCTTAAGTGTTTAAGTAACAAATTTTTAAATGTTGCAATTTTTTCAGATATAAACTTTTTTCCATAACTATTAAGACAAATATGCTTAGAATTTATTTCTTGTTGGTTTTGATTTATCGTCTACTAATAATAAAGATTAACCATTAATTAAAAATGTTCTATTTGGTCAGAAATTTTCTGTGATTTTTGCTTGTGATAATCAATAAATTTACATAAAATTTTTATTTTGTTTTTTTCATTAATTTCATTAACATATTAAGTTATCATTTATAAATTGAAAAACTTTAAACTATTGAAGAAAATTCATTAATAATTAATAATAATTTTTAAATTATTTTAGTGCGCTTTATTGTTTGCCCAGTATCACATGGCTTAGTGAGACTTCAAAATGCTGAAACAGGTCATTATTTGGCTTTTAACTCAACAGGTCACCTATACGGAGAGGTATGCATTTATATTTTTTAAAAATTGGTGTGGATCTACCCCACCCCAGCCTATAAACTTAATAACCTATCAATAAAAAATATAAATAAATACTACGGAATTAGCTCTATTCTATGGTATCATCTAATTAATCCGCTTCTTTTTAATATATTATAAAATAAATTATTCTAAATTCAACATTTTTCAATTACTGAAAATGTTTATATCTTTAAAAATAAGGACTCTTTTAACGCATTTATAATTTTAATAGATAGCTCCAACGCTAAAATAATTAGCTCCACATTTATATTTTTAAAATTAATCATATTTGATCGAATAAAATGATATGCACAATTAATTTCGCATACTACGCATGCGCAACTTTGTAAACGGCGTGAAATCTTAAAGTGGTCGAAATGATTTATCATTCCATTGGAAAAGGAAATCTTTAAACTTGATAATTTATTGATAAAAAAATGAAAAAATATGCCACGTAATTAGCTCCACTTTGTGGTACTTCTAATTAATCAGCTCCATTTGATTTATTGTAAAAATAATTATTAAAAATAAAAAATTTTTATATCTTCATAAATAAAGATTATTCTGATGCAATTATAATTTTATTAAATAGCTCCAGTGCTAAAATAATCAGCTCCCCATTTATATTTTTTCAATTAACTATAATTAATTAAATTATAAAATAAAATACTACGTACAATTAATTTCGCACATTACACATGCGCAGGTTTGTAAACGAATAGAATTTGAAAGTGGTCAATGCGATTTATCACTTCAAAGGGGTAGGTAATCTATAAACTTGATAATCTATTGATAGAAAAAACAAAAAAATGTGCTACGTAATTAGCTCCACTCTGTGGTACCTTCCAATTAATCAGCTCCCTTTGATTTATTGTAAAGAAAAATTATAAAAAATAAAAAGTTTTCATATATTCATGAATAAAGATTATTCTAATGCAATTATAATTCGATTAAATAGCTCCAGTGCTAAAATAATCAGCTTCACATTTATATTTTTGCAATGATCCATAATTAATTAAATAATAACATTAAATACGTAGTATAGATAATTTTTACATTTTTCAACAAGTAAAAATTTTTATATCTTTAGAAATAAGGACTCTTCTAATGTAATTTTAACTCTAATAAATCACTCCAACGCTTATATAATCAGCTCCACATTAATATTTTTGCAATCACCCATAGTTAATTAAATAATAAAATAAAATTCTTAGTATAGTTAATTTCGCATATCATGCATGCGCAGTTTTATAGAAAAAGCGCAAAATTTCAAAGCAATATATAGTAAACGAGGGATTTCGACAATATAAAGTTATAAATTAAAATTAAAATAATTTCAGTTGATAACGAACTTACATTTAATAGCTCCTCGTTTTTTTTTTGGTTTTTATCTGCTTCTATAAAAAGAATGTTTGTTAAAGTTTTTCAACTAAAGAATAAATACGATTCTAATGCAATGGCATTAATATTAATTCATATTTGCACAATCCATTATGATTTTGAATCTTATAAACTGTCAATAAATCTTTTGCAAGTCCAAAAAATATATATTTTTTGTGAAATCATGGAGCATTTGTTTATAAACGTATTTTTTCTAATTCTAATAAATGTAATGAATAATTGCTTATTATATAATTCACATTCTATAATCTATAAGTTATTCCAAATATTAGGTAGTATAAAATTATAAAACATGATTTTTAATCAAACAATAATATCAGTTAGAATTCTATATTATTTTATTTTTAAGACAAGTAACAAAAACAAATTAACGTGGTTAAAATTATTCTCTTATAATTTTAAAATAACTAACGTGATGAAATAAATTGTGCAAATGAAATAAATGAGAATAAAATAATTTGAATATAGATAAAAATAAAGATTCGTGTTAATCTATCAATGCTTTATTGAAGAGTGCTGCAACTAATTTTCCTAAAACATTATTAAAAATAAATGAATTAAAAAATGATTAAAAATTATTAATTATTTCATTTTTTATTCAGTTTATAAATATTGATTAGTATATTGATTATTTATTATTAGTGAATTTGTAATAAAATTATGGTTTTCAAAAATTATTTTTCGTATTTTCGCGCTTTTTTGGCGATTTTCTTTTATCAATACATAAATGGCGCAGGGTATGAAAGAATATTTGAATTTAGAAATTGTAAAACAAAAGACTACTGAAAAAGAATTTTTTTATAACAATGAAAAGATCTTGTGTCCACGTTTAGAAATTACAACTATTCTCGTGTTAGTGATTTTTTATATCGATCTTGTAGGGAACAAAAATTGAAAACTCATAAGATTTTTGAGTAACAACGTGACGTTTCGTCGGCCCAGGGTTTGCCGACCTCTTCAGACTTTATTAAAATTAAATAAAAAATTACAAATTAAATATAATAAATTAAGAAACATATTCAAAATTTTAAATATCCACACAAACATTACCATACACTAATTTCAATCAAAGAAACATGATAGTCAAGTATAATAAAATTTAGAGGAAAGCAAGTGCTCTCTTTGTCGACTAGTTTGAAACTGAAAACATATAAACTTCATCATTCGCAAAAGAAATACAATATAAGCGCAAACATATACAAAAATACACACACAAACACATATACAGAATTAAATAATCGGACATTATACATTACATTTTAGTTTTCTTATGATATTATACATTACATTTTAGTTTTCTTATGATAGAGTTATATTGTTTACTAAGAAATTGTATATCCTCTTTCTTATTAATACTGTTATCATTTAAGCTGATGTATAACATTTCAGATAGTATTCTTTTTTTGTAATTAGTCTCTTTATCTAAAATTTTGGCATTTTTAAATTCAAATTCATGTCCAAATTCAACCGTATGTAATGACAGAGCTGTTTCTCCTCCTATGCTCCGTCTATGTTCATTTACCCGTGTATTCAACGATCTCTTAGTTTCACCAATATAAACAGCTGGACATTGTTTACAGTTTAAAGAGTATACTACACCTGTATTATCACCGGTTTCACATTTATCTTTGCCTAATTTTATTAAATTTTTTAACGGTTGGTGAATAATAGGTACTGACAGTATATTATATTTTTTAAAAATCTTTTCACATTTTTTAAATAACTGGTTAAAATGTGGAATAGAAACTAAAGACTTAAAATTACTGTTATTAGCTTTAAAATTATTTTTTGGACTATGAATTGACATTAATCTTTTTTTAACGAATTTATTTATAAAAACTGTCGGATAATTATTGCTGATCAATACATCTTTAACGATCCTCAAATTTTGTTTGTGGAATTTTACGTCTGACAGTAAAATAGCTCTATCAATCAAATTATAAACAATATTAATTTTCTGTTGAAGAGTATGATTAGATGAAAAGTTTAAAATTCTCCCCGAGTCGGTAGGTTTACGAAACCAATTAAAACACAAACGACTGTTACATCGCGTCAAAGATACGTCTAAAAAATTGATGGAGTTTTGACTTTCCATTTCAAAAGTGAACTGTAATTTATTATGGTATGAATTAAAAACGTTCAAAACTGTTTCAACATGATCTTTAGTGTCAATGTCCAGCTGTTTATATTGGTGAAACTAAGAGATCGTTGAATACACGGGTAAATGAACATAGACGGAGCATAGGAGGAGAAACAGCTCTGTCATTACATACGGTTGAATTTGGACATGAATTTGAATTTAAAAATGCCAAAATTTTAGATAAAGAGACTAATTACAAAAAAAGAATACTATCTGAAATGTTATACATCAGCTTAAATGATAACAGTATTAATAAGAAAGAGGATATACAATTTCTTAGTAAACAATATAACTCTATCATAAGAAAACTAAAATGTAATGTATAATATCATAAGAAAACTAAAATGTAATGTATAATGTCCGATTATTTAATTCTGTATATGTGTTTGTGTGTGTATTTTTGTATATGTTTGCGCTTATATTGTATTTCTTTTGCGAATGATGAAGTTTATATGTTTTCAGTTTCAAACTAGTCGACAAAGAGAGCACTTGCTTTCCTCTAAATTTTATTATACTTGACTATCATGTTTCTTTGATTGAAATTAGTGTATGGTAATGTTTGTGTGGATATTTAAAATTTTGAATATGTTTCTTAATTTATTATATTTAATTTGTAATTTTTATTTAATTTTAATAAAGTCTGAAGAGGTCGGCAAACCCTGGGCCGACGAAACGTCACGTTGTTACTCAAAAATCTTATGAGTTTTCAATTTTTGTTTCCTACAAGATCGATATAAAAAATCACTAACACGTAAATTATGGAGGGAAATACAAATATTCAAGACACAATGGGCTTTGGATCTCCGGTAGGCCAGGAAAGATCTAGGATTTTTTTCCAACATATGAAAGAGAAACATGGGTTATACTCTTCGAAACTTTTAAAAGAGTGGTCAACTATCAACTTGGACCTCGCATCAGCAACTTCTAAACGATATTTTCTTCTAAGATGTAAATCGAACGACGTTTATCCATCACACATTACTCAACAACAACATAATAAGTTACGTAGTTTTAAGTTTTTTAGTAAATCATGTATGAAAAGATTTGTCTCCTCGTTGGATCATCATACACACATTATTTTCAAACTTGAAATTGTTGACATTAACATACATATAGTTTATTTAAACAAGCAATTGGTTTTCCTTAAGAAACAACTTTTAAATTCGAAAATAGATAAGGATGTTTTAAACAGATTTTTCGAATTTACGGATATAAAATGTAAAAAAGTTAGGCACAATTTAGATTTAAAACATAAGAAAAAAAAAAAAAATTTGAAAAGTTATTCTCTCACAAAAATAATACCGAAACTATTGTTGGTAATCCAAAATGGATTTTAAATTTAACAGATGTTGTTATTCCCTCGGCGGTCGTTGACATTACGTCGTTGGGACCCAAGTTCAGTCAAAACACGGATATTCAAAATAGAGATATTATAACAACTATTAAAAATGTCGAAGCATGTTTGGATAACAATAAATTCAATAATGATATTAAAAATAATATTCGGGATGATATTGTAAAAGTTATTAGCACTTGTGTCAATAATAATAGTGAATTTAATGGTCAAAAAAATAACGAAAAAGAGTTCATGCGGAAATTTAATGAAACTAAGGCCTTTGTAAAATCAAACCCTAACATCTTTTTTACCAATGCGGATAAAGGTAACATAACTGTTTGCTTGTATGAAGATCAATACATTGAAAAAATGAATTCTTTGTTAAGTGATGAGTCCACATACACGGTTGTAAAGTCTAATCCATTAAAAACATTACGTTCTGATGTTCATAAAATTTTGAAAGATTGGAATAATGCTGAATTTTTAGATAGAAAATATCATAATAACGAATTGACTCAAACTGATACAACGATTGCAAAATGTTACGGTTTACCAAAGATTCACAAAATTGACACACCATTACGACCTATAATTTCTTCTGTAAATAATCCTACTCATAAATTGGCAAAATTCTATATAGCTCTCTCAAAAAATTTATTAAACAACCGAATTCTCACATTAACAATAGTTTACAGTTAAAAGAAAAATTAAAAATTGTGTTATTCCGGATGATTGTGTGTTGATGTCTTTGGATGTAAAGTCTTTATTTACTAATGTTCCGTGTGACTTGGTTCTTAATTCCATAGATAAAAGATTATTAGATATAAGAAATTGTAAAATTCCTTTTTCTGAAATAAGGAGGGTTGTTAAATTTTTGTATGATAATACTTTTTTTGTTTTTAACGGTACTTTTTTTAAACAGATATTCGGTTGCCCAATGGGTTCTCCTATCTCGCCTTTATTTGCTGATATTGTTATGGAAGATTTAGAAGTTTATTGTTTAAACAAAATTAAACAAAACTTCGGCATTGTACCAATATTTTATTATAGATATGTTGACGATACAATCTTATGTATTCCTAAAGATCATGTTGAAACAGTTTTGAACGTTTTTAATTCATACCATAATAAATTACAGTTCACTTTTGAAATGGAAAGTCAAAACTCCATCAATTTTTTAGACGTATCTTTGACGCGATGTAACAGTCGTTTGTGTTTTAATTGGTTTCGTAAACCTACCGACTCGGGGAGAATTTTAAACTTTTCATCTAATCATACTCTTCAACAGAAAATTAATATTGTTTATAATTTGATTGATAGAGCTATTTTACTGTCAGACGTAAAATTCCACAAACAAAATTTGAGGATCGTTAAAGATGTATTGATCAGCAATAATTATCCGACAGTTTTTATAAATAAATTCGTTAAAAAAAGATTAATGTCAATTCATAGTCCAAAAAATAATTTTAAAGCTAATAACAGTAATTTTAAGTCTTTAGTTTCTATTCCACATTTTAACCAGTTATTTAAAAAATGTGAAAAGATTTTTAAAAATATAATATACTGTCAGTACCTATTATTCACCAACCGTTAAAAAATTTAATAAAATTAGGCAAAGATAAATGTGAAACCGGTGATAATACAGGTGTAGTATACTCTTTAAACTGTAAACAATGTCCAGCTGTTTATATTGGTGAAACTAAGAGATCGTTGAATACACGGGTAAATGAACATAGACGGAGCATAGGAGGAGAAACAGCTCTGTCATTACATACGGTTGAATTTGGACATGAATTTGAATTTAAAAATGCCAAAATTTTAGATAAAGAGACTAATTACAAAAAAAGAATACTATCTGAAATGTTATACATCAGCTTAAATGATAACAGTATTAATAAGAAAGAGGATATACAATTTCTTAGTAAACAATATAACTCTATCATAAGAAAACTAAAATGTAATGTATAATATCATAAGAAAACTAAAATGTAATGTATAATGTCCGATTATTTAATTCTGTATATGTGTTTGTGTGTGTATTTTTGTATATGTTTGCGCTTATATTGTATTTCTTTTGCGAATGATGAAGTTTATATGTTTTCAGTTTCAAACTAGTCGACAAAGAGAGCACTTGCTTTCCTCTAAATTTTATTATACTTGACTATCATGTTTCTTTGATTGAAATTAGTGTATGGTAATGTTTGTGTGGATATTTAAAATTTTGAATATGTTTCTTAATTTATTATATTTAATTTGTAATTTTTTATTTAATTTTAATAAAGTCTGAAGAGGTCGGCAAACCCTGGGCCGACGAAACGTCACGTTGTTACTCAAAAATCTTATGAGTTTTCAATTTTTGTTCCCTACAAGATCGATATAAAAAATCACTAACACGTAAATTATGGAGGGAAATACAAATATTCAAGATACAACTATTCTCATTTCTTTTAACTGTTGTATTGTTTTTAATATAAGATAAGGAAAATTTTATTTTTTCTTTTTTCTTATAATTTAGAGCAATAATTATATATATTAAAATTTTGTTTTACAATTCAAAAAAATTTTTATTTTAGTGCTATAATTTTTAGTTTTAAGAGATTTTAATTTGATTCCTTGACATTTTACTTCTTAAGGGGATGTAATAGGGTATATGATTTCTACATAGTTACCGACATCACAGTTTTCCAAATATTTTATCTTTATTCAAAAATTTTCAGAAATATCTCTATATTAGGCTCTTTATTAGTAGAAATGGAAGACTGTAATATAGAGATATTTTTAAAAATCTTTGATTCAGAACCAATAACTTGGAAAACTGTAATGTCGGCATTTTACATCCCCTTAAAATTAAATTTTTAATGAAATAAAAATTACAAGAAAGGGTCCAAAAGCTGCTGTGTCGCCGGAAGAAATAAAAAATAAACTTTAAGAATTTAATATACTTTTAAATAGTGTTGTTAAGAAAAAAACAGATAATGTATGGAGTGAAATTTGTGCTACGTTTAATGATTTAATTAAACCAATTAATTTATATTTCTTTGTAACACAAGGCCGATTCTTTGACACATTATAAAAAAACTAAAGGGTTTGAAAAGCCAGTGCAAGATTTTGAAAGTTTTCATAAAAATAAGAGAGATTACAAAAGTATTGATAAGTGTAGCAGCGAAGATAGTCCATCAGTGAAGAAAAGAAAGGCTTCTAAACACGCAAAGACTCTGACATTCGATATTAAAATATCAAAAGAATGAGTTAAAATTGAACCTATTGAAAAAATTTATGATAATGTACAAAAAGGCAAAGCTTTAAAAGGGTTGGTCCGATCTCATAAGAAAAGCCGTTTGAAATGAAAAAAAATTACCTTGTTCATATAGTTTTAAACGACTCATTATAGATGACCATAAAACCTTTGTACAAATATTTGGTTCTTGTACAAGTTGTCTAGAAAAAATTGAAATTATTTGTAAAGTTTTAATGAAAACTAAAGATTCAAGGAATATTCCTCACGTTAAAAAGAATAGATTGCAAGGCTTGCAACGAAAAACCATCAAAGAGAAATTGAGTGGTAAAAAACCAAAAGAATGGCGTCAAGAGCAGGCAAAGGAAAAGATGAATCATGGGGATCCTGCCAAGCATGCCAAGAAAGCAAAAATGAAAAGCTTGGTATTCAAAAAAGAATATCAGTTATTGGTTTAGTTATTATGGTACAAAATGGTCATGTATTGTAGAGGCTGCAACAAGGGTGCAAGATTTATAAAAAAGATGTGTTGGCGTCATGTCAACCATCGATAACTTAGAAACTTTCGTTGAATTCTTAAAAAATATTTTTATTGTAGCTAGCAGTAAGATGCATACTGAGAATTATGTCACTGCGTTAAAATATATTAGGGTCTGAGTCCCGGTTACTGTGCCTGAACCTAATTCTGTGCTTTACATGTATTTCACATTGGAAAAATAAAAACATTGAATACTGAGATTGATCAAAAAGAAGACAAAGGTGACTTCAAAACAAAAACACTGCTTTAGTGTAATTATGATGAGGATGATTAATCAGAAAAAGATACCTTGATTCATGAATTTTTAAGGGATATTCAGGGGAGTGTAGAAGTGGAAAACTCTTTTAAAGAAGATTTCCAAACTCCTTTTAATGACTATCATTTGCCCGAATTCATAAAATTTTTAAAATATTTGTGCGGAAAATTCCCCTGTTGGACCAATGTCATGAACCAATATATTAATAACAGTAAAGTGGTTGCAACATCTACGAGATCAGAAACGTATTTCGATCAAATTAAAAGGTCTTTACTAGAAAATAAAATTCCTCTTCGAATCGATAAATTTCTTGTTAAGCATTGTGAGCAATTAAATGCGGATATGAAAATCGCAAGAGCAAGGGTAAATAATTTTCTTTTAGAAAAAAAGCTCACAATAAAAATAAAAATAATGATAGTAATGATTATTTATACGAAGTAGAAACATGGAAAAATAAACATTCCGTTGAAGAAAGACTTGAAGATTCAGAAAATAAAGAAGAAAATATATTTTCTGATAAGAGAGAAAATGATAATACTCTTCAAGATGAAGATAATAAAATTGAAAATTTATTTGAAAGCAGATGGGATATTGTTTATGAAATTTTGGTTGAAAAAAATGAAAATATACCCTTGTAACGGCTCATATTGATTCTGGCTATAATTATTAAATTCAACATGAATATGTCATAAGAATGCCTATATTATTTAAAAGATAAAATAATTTTTGGTTATAAGAAATTTAAATCACATTAAAAGTATAAGTAGGACTTCATAGTTACCTACTGAGGTCGATAAGATAACTCAAATGTATATATATAGATATAGTAAAATGATTATAGAAATAGAATGTTCTATTTCTTTTAATAAAAAGTATTATCAATATTTAATTGTTAATAATAAAATGTAACTTTCTAAAATAATTGTGTATATATAAATAGAACATTCTATTTATATAATATGTATGAAACTGATTACTCTATTTAAAGTTTAAAGATATTAATTAAAATATAAAAGATTAACTTTTTCAATTAATAAATAATAAAATTAACTATAAAAATAGTTATTTGAAATGTAAAGGAAATAGAATGTTTCTTTTACTAATACATTTATCTTAATTAAATGTTTCTTTTGTAAATATCTAAAATAAATGTTATGGAACATTCTATTTCCTAAAATATAATTCTTCAATAAGAAATAGAACCTCATAGAAGGTTTAAGAAATAATATAAAAGAGCGTGAACTCAAGCAAGCTCTCTCATTATCTTTTAGATGTTCGACCATGTAACATCTAACATGGATACTATATTCATTCAATCTTATACTGTAAGAAGTATAAGATTTAAGCATTCTGTCTTAAAATACTAAGTAACTTTAGAATCTTTGTAATATATATATTTTCTTAATTTTTTAATAAAAAGATTAAGTATTTCAAATTTAAATGAGACTGTGTTTAAAAAGTTATTGATAAAAGTATAACTCATCTCATCTCATTAATCATTTTTCATCAGTTCCTTGTGAGCGCCTACCGAGCACGGACGTGTTTACAGTCGCTCCGCCGTGTTGATTAGTTTGTGTCGGTGTAATTGAAAGCTAATTCTAAGAAGCGCTGTGTTTGGTTTGGACCGATTTCTTCGCGCCCGAAGAAATTCGGACTGGTCTTGGCTTTTTGCTTCTTTGGCCATTGAAATGGACGCGCACTCAGAATCTGTGGTGCCGTCCCAGGGGATGCCTTCAGTATCTGGAGGTTTATCTCAACTAGATGAAATACCGTCGTTTGACTCTAAAGATTTGATAAATTATAGTTACGCGAATGCCACGCAATCAGAAAAAGTTCCGGAAAGAGATCAAGGATTAGTTATGATGTGCGTAGATGATCTTACGTTAACTGACTACACGTGCGCTATTGGAGAAAGGGTTGGTCCTGCAAACATTCTTTATTCATCGAAAGCGTCGAAAAATCGCGTCGTTCTTTATTTAACTACTAAATCATTAGTTGACAAATTAACCGAAGAAAATGAATTTATCGTTATAAAGGAAAAAACTGTCTATATTAGACCTTTAGAAGCTAAATTTAAAAAAATCATATTTTCGAATGTTTCACCTACAGTTCCAGGAAGTGTATTCGAGGCTATCTTAGACAAGTTAAACGTTAGCAGAAACTCTAAAGTTATATATATAAAGGCTAGTATTGATGATGATAGGTACAAACATATACTTAGCTCCAGAAGGCAAGTGTATGTAAAAGCTGAGGACATAAACAAAATTCCAAACATATTCAAGTTAAAGCACGCTGATATAAGCTACTATATTTACGCAAGTACGGACTCTCTAAAATGCTTTAACTGTAAGGCAGAGGGACACATTGCAAAGAACTGTCCGCAATTAACTATTTTAAACTCTGAATCATTACCTATGACCAATACAGACAACAGCACACCTCATGAAGAAAAGAATACGGATATGGATGTCAATGTACCTGCTACAGTACCAACAGAAAAGCCTACTAATGAGAATGTCAATAATGAAAAACAAATCAAACGGCCTCTATCACAATCTAATAGTGTTGTATCGTCACCTTCATCATCGTCTGTAAGCCAATTCAACTCGGACAGTAGCAAGGTTATCAAACCTTTAAGAAAGTCAAACCATAAGAAAAGTAAAATTGAAGTAAGCATCTCAGACAAACTAAATATTATTGAGGAAGCGCTCAAACCATGTGAGAAAATTTTCATCGATCCACTATATACAGGACCATTCAACTACCAACAATTCGTCGACTTCCTTAAATCTACGTATCAAAATCCAAACCTAGTTGTAGAGGCATACAAAATTACTAAAGATTTAGCCGATATACGGTCATGTATTCAAAAGGTTTATCCACTCGTCACAGTAAGATCGGTGAAAGCCAAATTAACTAGGATTAATAATAAACTGCCTCCGGTTGACCTCCTCGACGATACTCTCGAAAATACCGTAGCTGTTGTGAGTGAAAGTAGTGACCTTGACAGTGATTCAGAAAGTCAAGTAATATTGACTTAATTAATTCATTATAAATTATGATTAATACAAACAATAAATTATTACGTATTTTATTTTGGAATTCACGTAGCATTTTAAAACGTAAACATGAATTGCCAACTCTCGTCAAAGATATTGATATCTTCCTATGTGTCGAATCTTGGCTGCAAGACTCACAAGATGTCACTGGGAGCAATGTATTTAAATCTACGTTAGCAGCTGGCTTTGTTCAACTTCAGAAAAACAGAATTCATTCAAGAGGAGGCGGCATCTTGATCATGGTTAGAAAATCTATCGCGTTTCAGGAGATTCAAATAGGTTCACCGGACCCAAGTATCGAACTCTGTAAGATTCGTCTAACGAACACCAACCCGATTATCGATATTATTGTATGCTATAGAGCTCCGGGTGTCCTCTCCCAACAAATTTACGATTCCCTAATTGCAACTATCGATAATAATACTCCGACACTTCTAGTAGGAGATTTTAATGCACATAATTCCATATGGAACTGCTTAAGAACAGACGCTAATGGGGAACGGTTAGCCAATAGCATCGATAATAATAATATTTTTCTGCACAATCCTGATTCTTTAACACATGTAAACCCTTCAAATTGTAACCATTCGAACATTGATCTTGTTTTTTCTACTCTTAACATCGCGGACAAAATCAGTACTTTGGTGGGGGAGGAAACTTTGGGCTCTGATCACTATCCCATCTATTGCTATATTAATCTTGAGAAAAATATTTACAAACAAAAATCTTTCAAAATAAAAACAAAACGTACCAATTGGGAGCTCTTCTCGGAAACATTAAATGCAGATTTCCCTCTCTTTTTATCAAATGAATACGTATCTGCCCGGGCTGATACAAAATACGATATGTTTACTGAAACGATAATAAAAAGCCTTATTAACAGCACTCCTAAGAAAAAATTCGTAAATTCCAGCAAGCCTAAAAATCCGGTTCCGTGGTGGGATGATGAATGTTATAAACTTCAAAGACTAAAAAAAGCTGCCTTTAAAAAATGGAAGTTCAGTAAATCTTTAAATGATCGCATTGCTTACAATAAATTAAATTGTTTAACTATAAAGACCTTTGCTAAAAAAAAAGAGAGAGAAGTTCAGAGAGTTTGCGGAATCTATCAACTGTCGTACTAACAAAAACTATATTTGGAACACGTGCAAAATACTAAAAAACAAATGGACTAAAGTCCAACCTACAAATGTAAATTGTAATCTACAGAACGCATCCACCATAAACGATGCTCTTAACAAGGTTTGCCCTCCTTGGTGCGAAACTGATCCGGAATATATGCCTGCTTGCTGTGACAACCAAGATCAATTTTTTGATGCACCTTTTGATTTCACCGAACTTAATTCGGTATTAGACTCTAAGAAAAATAAATCTGCTGCTGGCCTTGATGGGCTAGACTACGAAGTCATAAAAAATCTACCTGTCAAATACAAATTGATATTGGTCGATATTTTTAATGAAATATACCAACAAAACTGCTTTCCTACATCCTGGCAAAAATCCTTCATTTTGTTTATAGACAAACCTAATAACAAAGGGGTCAGACCCATTTCGCTCACAGCTAGTCTAGGTAAAATCTTTGAATCGCTTATCAAAAATCGACTTCAATGGTACTGCGAACATTTTAACTTGTTGCCGAAGGGCCAATCAGGATTTAGGAAAGGCAGGTCATGCGCGGACAATCTAGCGAACTTTGTTTTGAACGCCGATCAGGCTTTCGCCAAAAACAAAAGTCTATTAGCGGTATTTTTAGATGTAGATTCAGCCTATGACAATGTAAATAGTGACATCCTTTTAGATAAACTAGCCGGTATAGGCTGTTCAGAATCTCTTATTAAATTTATTAAATTTTTAACTCATCGGCGAATTATCTCTTCGGACTCTCTAAATAATGAATTTAGACTCAGCTTTAAAGGTGTTCCCCAAGGTGGTGTTCTTAGCCCCTTGTTGTATCTTATTTACGTAAAGGATGTCATTATAGGTATCCCCAAGTCTGTTACAATATCACAATTCGCGGATGATATAAATGTCTATTGTAGTTACGGTTCAGTGAATAAATCGATTCGCATTTTAGAAAAAGCCATTAGTGCACTAAGTATCAACTTATTCAGATTAGGACTTGAATTCAAGCCAGAAAAAAGTGTATTTATACACTTCAATAACAAAAACATCCTGCCTGGCAAGTCTGAAATAAAAATTAATAATTACCCAATGAAATCGAGCGCATCAACCCGTTTCTTAGGCATCATACTGGATTATAAATTAACTTTCGAAACACACATTACTATGTTAATTAAAGAATGCTCATATAGGGCCAATATTATTAAATTCTTGTGCGGATTGAAGTGGGGGGCTCATCCCACCACTCTAAGTATGTTATACAAGAGCTTTGTTCGTTCTCTGATGGACTACGGGTGCTTTATCTTTTATCCCAAAACCATTAAATTGGCTGATTCTTTAGAAAAAATTCAATATAAGTGCATAAGAATAGCTCTAGGATATCGCATATCAACGCCAACCAACATAATTCTTGCTGAGTCTAAACTCCAGTCTATTGGTGAGCGAACAAGGTTCTTGTGCTATTGCTATCTAACTAAGGTGCTTTCTAACTCTAATCTTATGATATTTGACACGATTAAATCTTTATACCTTGATAATCAGAATTCACGGTTACTAAATATATGTGTTAATGAAACACTCAAGCTCAATATCAAAGCTCATAAAAACTTTCATATGTATTGTTATGATTTTAATACCTTGAAAACAAAGATAAGTTTCAACAATGAGCTCGGTATCGAGTGTAAAAATAATCACGATCCAAACAGCCTGATAAACGACTTTGTATATGTAACTCAATCGCAAGCGCTGTATACGGATGGAAGTAAGGGCCTCGAGAGGTCTACAGGAGCTGCCTGTCATTATCCGGCAAAAAATATAAACGTGGGGTGTTCGATTGACCATACAGCATCTATTTTTACTTCAGAGTGTATAGCAATATTTAAAGCTTTAAAATTGGTTTCTCGTAGCGATATGCACAATTTTACAATTTTTTCTGACTCACTTAGTGCACTCCAAAGTTTAAACTCAGTAAATTTCAGTATTAAAACAAATCACTATATATATAAAATAAAAGATTTGTATCGCTCGATGGCGATGGGTAGCTCCTCCAAGACCATTCGGTTTGTATGGGTTCCTTCGCATGTAGGTATAAGTGGCAATGAGGCTGCAGATCAACTTGCTAAAAAATACTCCCAAAATAAACATGATAAGTCACTCTACATCCCGTTCACAGATTACTTTCATAACTTTAGAATTAATTCATTTAGGAACACAAATAAATTTTGCATAGATCAATCGAATGTCAAAGGTAAAAAGTATTTTAACCTCTATTTTAAAGACAGTTCAAAAACCTGGTTCTCCAAGTCATATAAATCACGTAATTTCATAGTATCTCTAAACAGAATAAGAGCCGACCACTATAATCTTGCAGCCTCATTACACAAAATTAACCTCGCGAATAGCCCTAAGTGCGACCATTGTACGGAGTATGATTGCGATTTAAACCATGTTCTATGGCAATGCCCCGTATATGACTCGCAAAGATTGAAACTTGTTGGCAATTTAAGAAAAATCAAAGTATCATTACCGTTGCATATAGACTACTTAGTGGACAACCCGAACTCGAGAATCTGTAATTACATCGCTAAATTTTTAGCCAGTTGTAATATTTCTGTATAATTGTAAGAAAAAAAAAAAAAAAAAAAAAAAAATGTATATGTTCTTTTGATAAATAAAGGTCAGCAGAAATAAGACTCACTAGAGTCTTCAAATGCTTAATAAAAAAAAAAAAAAAAAAAAATCATTTTTCATATAAATACTAAACAAATTAATTATCGCACATTGAAGAGTATTGCACTTGGATATGTCGTCGATAATAATTTGTTTATTCATTTTGCATTAAATAGAAGTGTTATTTATCGCACATCTAAGAGTATTGCACTCAAAGATGTCGTCGATTTAAACACTTCTCTACATATCTCATATAATAAAAAAGTTGATTATCGCACTCTTTAGAGTATTGCACTCAACGGAGTCGTCGATAATAACTTTTATCATTCTACCCTCTCCTCCACACGTAAAGAAAATTATAAATTATCGCATCTCCAAGAGTATTGCACTGGAGGAGATCGTCGATAAACATAATTTTCTTATACAATATTGTTGTATGCACCTTGTATATGCATGGAATTAATTAAAATAATGAAGTAAATTTAAATTCGGTAATTAAAATATTACCTGGCGACCGTGAATAAAGTCGGGAACGCTTCACCCTTAAGTATACAAAAACAATTTTTCATTGAAAAAAATGAAGATATACCGTTGAGTATGCAAAAAGAATTTATTAATAAAGTGACGATTGCTGATAAATCTTTGAAGGATGAAACTGATAGCTGTGTAGTGATAGAGGAACAAATAAATATTATGGATAGATTATCAGATATACCAGTAATTGAAGATAATCAGCAATTTAGTCTTTCATATATCACAAAATCATCATCTATTATAGAAAAAAATGAAGTTACAGAAAATAATTGTAAAACTTACGTGAGCGGAAAATTAGAGGAACATATGTAACTCCAGCTCCAGATTTTGATGTTAAAATTAAAATAAAATTATAATTTAATTAAAATTATAATCGTGTTAAAAAAGTTCTCATTTCTAAAGATATAAACATTTTCAGTAATTAAGCTGATTAATTAAATGATACCATAGAATAGAGGTAATTACGTAGTATTTATTTAAATTTTTTTTATTAACGGGTCATTAAGTTTATAGGCTGGGGTGGGGTAGGTCTGGTGTGGCAGTCTTTGGGACTGTCCGACAGAAGTGAAACTTCTTTACAAAATTATAGAACTCATAAATGTTTATTTAATTTCTATCATTGTTTTATTTAATCTTAAAATAACTTTAAATTTAGTTTATTAAAGGAATTAATTTTTTTAATCGTAAATGAAATAGTGTATCAAATTTTTGTTAATAAAGACATTTATTTTACAAAAATACAATAACATTTTAATTTTCTTCGCTATTATCAAAGCTATTATCATTTATAGCAAAACTAATGTTTAAAATGACTAGCTTGTAATAGATAAAACAAGAAATGTTTGCTTGCGCGAACACGTTTAAACAATGTAGGGAAGAGAGGAGCTCACCATCAAATATTATAGAGAAAGAAATAAAGAAAAAGAGGAAAAATGTAAACCGCTATTGCTTTCTTTATTTATTCAGATTCAGATATGTATTGCAAATACAGTATACATGTATGCATATACTATATTTGTGCGTTTGAAATCAAGTGAGTTTTTCTTTAGAACACGCCTCCTATATATATATATATATATATATATATATATATATATACTTCCGTTTCATTATAGTTCCGTTGCATGTACCGTCACGAATTCTCTCCCGTATAATTTTTTTTACACATCTCTTATGAGAGGTGTGTACTGTCGGTAAAGAAGTTTCACTTCAAAATCAAAAATATTAAAGTTAATTAATCAAATAAATACCCACATAAAAAAAATTTCTGGATACAATTGTAAATATCTGTTAACAACTGTAAATACCTGTAAATAATAATAAATAACTGTAAATAACTAAATACTTATTATTTATATCTCAATTCTGATATTTTTTAACAATTATTTACAGTTTTTTACTATTATTTACAGTTATTCACAGAAATTATTTCCATATGGGTATAAATTCAAAATATAAATGTATTTTTTTAACAATAAAATTCATAATAAAATTCATTTTCTATTTTTAGTCAAAGATAAAAGACAATACAGAATGGGAACAATGGGATATTGGTAGTTACGACGCATTCCGTTCTCACAAATATGCAGAAGCTGGTTGGTGGCTGGGTATCAAGAGAAATGGTAGACATAAACCTGGTCCAAAAACTGCATGGGGTCAAAAAGCAATACAATTTTTAATAATACGCTTAGCGTTATAACATATATTTTCTTTTACTTCAACTTTGTAAAATATCAAAGAAATTCATAAAAAACCTACTTTTTAACTCATTTTTTTCATGAATATCAATTATGTTGTTAATATTTAATATATTGTGCATAATTTTTTAGTACAATGAAGTCATTTAGATTAAATCCTGAAAAATTATTACATTTTTATAAAAATAGTTAAAATGTGACCAGTACCGTAAATTTTTTTTATTGATATCATCTTAAATTGTAATGAAAATTATAATCTTAAGAACAAATACAAAAAAGTTTCTCTTCAAAAGGTTTAAATTAACTACTTAACTAGAATTAAAAAATAAACAAAAATTTCATTTGAGGAGATATAATTTTTGTAAGTCTGAGTTGTTAAAAGAGTCATATTGTCATTTTCTATGATAGTATTATGGTAACTTTTTTCTAAACGTAATTAAAATATTTATTAAACTGCTTATAAATTTTACCTTCACATCTAGTAAAAATAAACGTTAATAATATTTACGAGCGATTTCAGAAAAATTTGTAAGGATATTAAATAATTTTGGATAACTTTTGAACATTTGTTATGAATTTTTGAGGTTATTTTAACATATTTTCCTTAGCGACAATTTTTTTTTACCATGACAGTCTTATAATTATTCTATAACCACACTTCATTCCAAGATAACTGATCGTCATGCATTTTTAATGTTTTTCATTGCACTTTTTATAAAAATATTTTCTGCATGTAAATTTTCTGTATGAAGGTTTCTATCTTATCAACTGATAATTCATTCGAAAAAATTTTGGGTTTTGATATTTGAATAATAGAATTTCGAGAGCATTGGAAATTGAATCATTAGAAATGGTAAAATGTCATCTTAATTGAGAATTCAAAATTCTTTGAAAATAATGAATAAATTTGCTTAAAAATGTAACGAAATAATATCGATAGATTATACTATATAAGCTAATACATTTTATAGCACTGCGTGAGCTAAATCCGCGTTTTCTACACCATTTAGCGGGAGCTAAGTACAACTTTTTTGAACTGTGTGAAAAAGTACTACCGTAAGAAATCTCACACTTTATTGTACCGTTCGAAAAAGTAATATCGAAATCATGTGTCAGAATCACTCTTTGTACATTTATTAATACGTAGAAATATCTTTTTACCCATAATACATAGAAAATCATCCAAAAAATATAAATACTTCGATAAAGAATTAAAAGCATCAAGAAAACGAAAATTATAGTTTATAAATTCTTACTGTGCTGTGAGTTGTCCACATATGTAAAACCTCTGTGAGCGCGCATGCGTGTACAGTGTATACAGCCTAACGATAAGAAAGAGAGAGATGCATATATGAACAATGAACTATAGATGCTTCGCTTTGTCTGACTCATGTATACATGAATCTGAATAATCGGCAAGATTTTGTTAGCATATTGTAATTAATTATTAATAAAATATTAGTGACATTAATAATTATTAATATGATTTCACATTCTAAGAATGCTTTTAAAATCGTTTTTACTTCTCTTATTTGTTTGCGAAGGGTTTAGTTTTGATAATGTATATACTTTTCACTTTTTTCGAATTATCATTCGTGGAGTGCATAGTTTTGTTGATATATAGCGTTCGTTTTTATTTACGAATTATCATTCGTGGAGCGTATAGATTTCGTTAAAATTGATTTTCTAGAGTATAGATTACGTGTGGCGGATTTATCTCACACGTGCTATAAAATAATATACGATACGTATGCTCGAAGTGGTCCTCTTACACGACGTGCATAGCACCCTCGCTGCGCTCGGGCGTTAACTGCACGCCGTGTAAAAAAGGACTACTTAGAGCACGTGTATCGTAATGTACTATTGTTTGTTTGAATTATTGCTACGATTGCGATTAATTATTTAATCAGATAATAGCCGATAAGACAGGCTTCTTCTATGTAGTTAAAATTACTGAAAATTTTTTTTTAATGTTTGAAATTTTTTTCCAAACTTCCCATATGGAAATAATTTATGTGAAAAACTGTAAATAATAGTAAATAATTGTAAATAACTGTTAAAAAATGTAGGAATTGAGACATAAATAATAGTTATTTACAGTTATTTACTATTATTTATTATTAATGACTATTATTTACAGTTATTTACAGTTATTAACTGTTATTAACTGTTATTTACAGTTATTTACAATTATTTACAATTATTTACAGTTGTTTATAATTATTTACAATTATTCATAATTATTTACAGTTATTCATAATTATTTACAGTTATTTACATTTTCAAAAATTTTTGAATTAGTGGATAATTTAATGTTATTAATAATTATTTACAATTATTTATAGTTATTTACAGTTATTTACAGTTTTTTACAGTTATTTACAGTTATTTATAATTATTTATAACTATTTACAATTTTCCATAGTTTTTTACAATTATTTACAGTTATTCACATTTTTAAAAATTTTCGCCTATATATAAAATTATTGAATAAATTCGTGGTAATTTTCGAAAATGTAAATAACTGCAAATAATTGTAAAAAACTATAAATAATCGTAAATAACTGTAAATAATTGTGGAAAAAGTGAATAAATGTAAATAACTGTAAATAAATATAAATAACTGCAAATAAGTGTAAATAACAGTTAATAAGTGTAAATAACAGTTAATAACTGTAAATAAGTGTAAATAACAGTAAATAATTGTAAATAATTGTAAATAACTGTTATTTATGTCTCAATTCCCACATTTTTTAACACTTTTCTACAGTTATTTACAGTTATTTACATTTATTTACATTTATTTACAGTTATTAACAGTTATTTACAATTATATCCAAAAATTTTTTCCATATGGGTTCATTCAAATCGTTTATACGATTGATTCGGAGATAGTAAAACCTAGAATTTTTCTAGTCTTATGACGTTTAGAAAAAAATTTTTAAATGATACTCAAAATTAATAGAAATATTAATGACAAATTCAAAGATACAATTGAATCTTATTAAGTTTGTCTTTTAATCAATCATAACATTAAAACTATAACGAATTTCAATGAATTTTCTGCTATAAAATTTTGTTTCGTATTTATCTTTGACTCTCATTGTATAATGTAATCATGTCACCAAAATAATAGTTTATAATTATAATCATAATTAAACAAATGCTTGATTGAGGATAAATAAAAGTTAAATAAAATATCGTTGTATTCGTCTGATAACCAAAAAGGATTTTATATTCTTTAAAGGTTCATGTTGAAATTAAAATTTTTTAACAGTTGTTGAAGGACAATATTCAAGATTAAGAAAAATCGATATTTTCAATGATATTATAATTGATATGAAAATATAAATATGCTGAACAGTAAATTTAGTGAAACTTTAGAGTGTAAATGAAAATTTTATTTTAAGATAAGATATAAACATATGTATTTTTAATGAGGTATAAGAAATGTTCCTTAACTCATGATTGTACATAAAAGATTAATCAAATTTTTTTGTGAAAAAATTATCGAGAATATGGATTATTGTATTAAAAATAAATTTTGAAAAATAAAACAATATTCGTTTTTCTATAATGTATACAAAATAATATATTTTCAACTTGAATAAGTGTATGTAAAACTAAATCATATTAAGTGAAAATACTAAACAAGTGATGATTATTTTTCTATATATTCTCGACAATATTGATATTTTTATTTACAATTTATATAACGTCTAGAAATCATGTTCAAACATTTTTCAAAAAAAAGTATATTAAGTAGTTACGTATTCAACTAAGGTTGGTAATTAAGAATAACTTAACACTTTTTAAAGAATTTTTTCAATAAAAAAAAAATTATTATTTACGAAAATTCTAAGTTATTTATAAAATAATATATATAAGTACAATCTACTAGTTTTTCACGTGAAGTAAATGTTACAATAATAGAGTACGAGATTTTACTACCACAGAGCTCGAAAAAAAAATATTCAAAGGAATTATATTTTTCTCTGCTCGTAAAATAATAAATAGTTAAAGACCTTATTTTTCAGTATAAATAATTTATTATATACAGTGTGAAAAAATTTGTAATTTTAACACACATAAGTGTTACAGATGAAATAAAAATTTTTTTATGTTAAAATTTACAAATATTTTTTGTGTACTCTTCGAAGTTGAAGTTTTAACACAACTAGAAAATCCATGCGCGCAAGCGCGCTCTATATCTAATCTGAGTGCATGAATTTTGACTGTGAATATAGTATTATTATTTTCTGTTGATTATTAAAAAATAATAGTTTCATATTTACTAATATCTGCATCAGTAAAGAAATTGATGTTATACACTAATGTATCAGAGCAGTCTATGCGCCATTAATTAAATTTATTTAATACATGAGACACGAAAAACTTCGAGAAAAATAAATCCCATATAAAAGATATATTATTACTTTATTCACTTTCTTAGTATTATTTAAAAAAATTAAAGAAATAGTAAACTTTTATTATTTTTAGACTTTTCTTAAATCTTAAAAGTGTGCAAGCATTTTCAAAATTTAAATAACGTAAACTATTACAAATTCAAAAGTTATTTTACAAATATAGCTTTTCATATGCATAATTTTTAATATTAACCTTTAAATATCGTCTTTGATTTCCAAGATATATCTTAAGGCGACTACGGAAGTTCGGTTCGATTTCATTTTGTAGTTTACAAATTACTCTTTCAGTTTCTAAAATTTTTTGAATTTTTTAATTTTCCACCATTTATTATAATCCGTAGAATGGTGGAAAATTAAAAAATCTGAAAAATTTTACATATTGAAAGAGTAATTTGTAAACTCAAAAATAAAACCTAACCTAAAATCCGGAGTCGCCTTAAGAGGATTCTAAGATCGATCTCTGGATATAGTCATCTAAAACTGTTCATGATTAAAAACATCTATTTTTAATACAATGTAATGCAGTTTATAAAAACGACTTTTTCAGTTTTATCATCACTTAAAATTTTACATTTTAAGGAGATATAAAATGGACAATACACCTGCACTCGAGAATATTGACCATCTCTTCACTTTTTATTGAAAAATTTTATTGAATGATATGCATTAGATTGTATCATGAAGATAATTTAGTTACAGTTTTAAATAAATTTGTTCATTAGCATTTAAAAATTTTTTATTTTTGGTACCAATTGAAAAATTTAAATATATTAAATTGGGACCCAAAATTCTCAGCATCTAAAAAAAAAAAACAATAAAATAATTTAAAAAATGTACTATTATAAATAATTTGCAACAAATTGAAGTTCAAAGCTATTTTGTAGAGATCAATTTTCAAAATCATATATCAAGACTCACTATTTCTACTAATTATTGCAAAGAATGCTAATAAAAGTTTCAATATACCAGTTAAATAATATTAAAATAGTACATTACGATACACGTGCTCTAAGTGGTCCTTTTTTACACGGCGTGCAGTTAGCGCCCGAGCGCAGCGAGGGTGCTATGCACGTCGTGTAAGAGGACCACTTCGAGCACACGTATCGTATATTATTTTATAGCACGTGTGAGATAAATTCGCCACACGTAATTAATACCCCAGAAAATCAATATTATCAAAAACTATACACACCACGAATGATAATTCGTAAATAAAAACGAATTCTATATATCAGCAAAACTATGCACACCACGAATGATAATTCGTAAATAAAAACGAATTCTATATATCAGCAAAACTATGCACACCACGAATGATAATTCGTAAATAAAAACGAATTCTATATATCAGCAAAACTATGCACACCGCGAATGATAAATCGAAAAAAAGTAAAACTATTTATTATCAATGATAGACCCATCGCAAACAAAAAAAAGCAAAAACGATATCATAAATATTCTTAGATTGAGAAATTATATCAAATAAGTATTGATGTCAGTGATATTTTATTAATTAAATACAATATGATAAAAAAGAGAACTTGCAGATTATTTAGATTTATGTATACACAGGTCAGACAAAGCAAAGCATCTAGTTTATTGTTCGTGCAGCTATCTCTTTCTTTCTCAATCTTAGGCCGTACACACTGTACACGCATGCACGCCGCTCACAGATGTTTTGTTTCGACAACTCACGGCACAACAGTAATTTATAAACTATAGTTTTGATTTTCTTGATGTTTTCAATTCTTTATTAAAGTATTTATATTTTTTGATTGATTTTCTACGTATTATCATGTGTGAAAAGACATTTCTACGTATTAATATATATACAAAGAGTGATTGTGATGCGTGATTTCGATATTACTTTTTTGAACAGTATAATAAAGTGCGAAATTTCTGACGGTAGTACTTTTTTACACAGTTCAAAAAAGTTGTATTTAGCTCCCGCTAAATGGTGTAGAAAACGCGAATTTAGCTCACGCAGTGCTATAAAAATATTTAAATTAAGTTAATCAACATGAAAAGTATTTTCGCCTAATATTAATTTAAATAATTTTCATTTTAAAGTTTTTGCAAAATATTTATAATATTTCAGAAATTTTTAAATTTATTTTTACAATTAATACTCATGTCAGGATTAGCCTCATCCATTTCAATTGTATTGTTTAATGTTGAATTTTCATCATTTTCATCATAGTAATCTGCCTCTATTCTGTTCATTAAACTACTTTTTTCTTTAATCAAAGCTCCTTTTTCAAAATTATAAAGCCCAATAAATTTGATGATCATGCTAATGTCAAAATGATGATTAGCATTTGATGAAAATTTTCATCAGTGAACGAGTAAAACATATCATCATTTACATTAATACCTGTGTATAAATACATTTTTTTAAATTTATGATATTCCAAGCAATGAATAAAAAAAATAAATTGTATCAAACAAAAACAAATTTTAACTCAACATAACCTAAAAAAACTTTTGTCAAAAATTAAAAGCAAGCGAGTAAAACATATCATCATTTACATTAATACCTGTGTATAAATACATTTTTTTAAATTTATGATATTCCAAGCAATGGATAAAAAAAATCAATTGTATCAAACAAAAACAAATTTTAACTCAACATAACCTAAAAAAACTTTTGTCAAAAATTAAAAGCAAACAATCTTTAAAGCCGTGCTTATGTATATAGCAAACTCTGTCTATTTCTTACTTACTTCTTACCATAATATTTTATTTACTTTTTTCTTTTTAATTGAACTAAATTTATAAAGTTTCAATTTTAAACGCGTGTGCATGATATTCAAAGAAACTTTACTGTGCATAATAAAATACTTACTTGATAAATAATCTCAAATTTCACTTAAGAAATTATATGTTTTAAAAAAATTATCCATTACGTAAAATGTTGTTCATCAATCGCAACGAATTTTCCATACAGCACTGCACTGAGAATGTGCATACACGTTCTAAAAACTAAGAAAGCTGGCAAACGAAAATTTTGGCGGGATACTTCACATCAGTGATAAGTGCGCAGGCTTCTGTGAGTTGGGTCGCTGCGCCCCAAAACTGAGAAAGCAGCCTCGCATATTCGTGCTAGCGCCGCGCTACGTGTCTTTGCGAAGGCTACGCTCTAAATGGATTCTCAGTGTAGAGCCGTTACAATTTGCGTGCGACTTCGCTACTAATTCTTTAGTTTTGCTTGTTAATAAGGATATCTTAAGCCTTTGAGTGAGTGCGTGAGGCTATTTGATATTTTCTTAGTTCTTTTGCGTAGTAAAGCCTCGTTTTGTGGCGAGAGCAATTCGCTAGTGCTAATTAGAATGATTCAATTTATTCAACATCACGACGTGTGTCGGGCGATCGCGTGCGCATTCACTAGTTAAAAATTCCCTTAGTGCTTTTCTTTTCGATTTCTTTTTTATTGAGTGTAACCCTTTTAGCTTATAAATTTTTTTGTACTGAATTTATTGTTGTAGCCTCTGCTTTTTGCCGTGTTAATAATAACGTAATTAGTACAAGCAGCGTTGCGTACGCTATACACGGCTAGCATCCATTCTGAGCGTGCGTGCAACAATAGTGTAATTAGTTAAATAAAGCTTTTTTATTCATTTGATCAAATTCCATAATTTTCTACTAATTTAACTTTCGTGAGACCTCCTGATCCCCAAGGTCGTCACAAACTATTAATCCTCAATAGCAACACTATAAACAAAAGTAAATATTCTAACCCCCACTCTACTTCTAGATGTTCGCGTTGAATATATATTCATTGCTCTCCCTTTCTCTTTTTTTCTCTTATTTTCATTCATATGAGCAACAGAGATAAAGAAAAATACATTACCGTCACCCATAATATTTATGTTTTATTGTTTGTGTATACATTAATTAGTCGTGTATAATAGTCGTGCATGTTGCAATACCTGTTTCTTTGTTTATCAAGCACGTGTACCCAAATATTTTTTTTTTAATAATTTTTAATAATAAAATATAATTACAATCTTCCGTAGTGAAATAGTGCCTATTTTTATCTTAAAATTTATTTAAACAATAACATTAGTTTCAATTTATAGCTATATCAAAAACAAAATCTTTAAAGTGATAAATTGCAGTAATAAATATTAATATGGATGACTCTCAAGAGTTTTACAGACAACAATTTTAAAAATTAATTCAAAATCGATTAAATATATGTATTTTGCTTCATTTGAAAAATATTTTTAAATATTCCGACCTTGACAACCATGTTGCTCTTTTGGGCTTCAAAGATGGCGGGTTTGATTTTAAAGAATTAGAAGATTTTGTAAAATCTGAAAATTAAAAAAATGAATGTGCCGGATGGAGCAAGCAGCTCTGATTATTATAGACGAATACGGGATCCTTTGATATTTACGTTTAGTATGGGAGAAATAAATTTTGGAAATAATTTAGGAGGCAAATGAAGAATTGAAAAAAATGCAGATGAAAATTGGGAAGAAATCTATTCAATTTATCAAACATGGAGATCGCCAAAAATCAGTCAGTTCCAATTATCAGTTCGATAAAGAAAAGGAAATACAAAAAATGAAAATATTAATTATTAATAAAAAAGTGGAAAGGACCTGTTCTGCGGAAATATATAATAAATTGTCAAACGTGACAATAAAAATTGAATTAAGCAAAGATGTAGAAGTTATTTCAAATATTACATGTTCAATTTGAGACAAAACTTTAAAATTTAAAAAAAGATTTGAAAAAATTATTAGAAACAAATCAGAAGGTATTTGAAATCTGTCTAATTTTTCAAGACATTTTACTAATAATGGAAAACCTAAATCCTCTAACTATAAAGATAAAGAAACAAGGAAAAAGGCGAGGAAAGAGATCAGTTCCAAGAGGACAGCTATCGATAATGAAGATAGTTGTGATCTACAATAACAAGAATTGCTTTCTCATAGAAAAAACATTGTATCGATAAAAAAAAATTTTTCTATATTCTAACTCTTTTCTTACTTCCTCACTTCCTCTCTGTCTTTCTATCTTAGATTGATCCTCATTTTTACCCTATTTATATCCACTTCTGACTTTCTCTTCCTGTTTCCTAATCACTCTCTCACACTGACTAATTTTTCTTGAATAGAAATTACGTTTTTTACCTTGAAATCACATTGAAAAAACAAAATCAAATTACTTTAACTCAATGAGCTCTATGAGAAAGCATTGCACCAAAACGCTTGGCAGCGTTTTAATTGATAAGGAAATAATGGAACGAACTGCAAGAAATTTGCAAACAGAGCAAAATTCCAGAGCATACTTTGGCATTTAGTGAATTTTAATATTATTTTAATAAAACAAAATACTTAATTTGATTTTAAAAAATTAAATAAGAAAAAAAGTATGATTTATTTTACATTGGAAATCCATTATTCTTAAGTGATTTCACCCGTTGAATCTGAATCTCAAAATAAATCGTATTCTCTTTCTTTTAAGTCCTTAATAATTACTTTATTTAAATAGGGGATTTCATCATTATAAATAAATATATCATATACCTTACATTAATATTTTTATTATGTTTATCAATATTTTATATACATTATCAAACTCTCGATTGAACTTACTAACATTGTAACGGTAATTTTACTACACGTTACAAAAGAAATTAGATTTTTCTAATTCCAATTTACTTTTTGCTAAGACTAAGTAATTTTGTCAGAACACGGAGCTGCTAGAATTTATATCGAGTATGATAAACTAACAACAGATTCCGGCAAAGCTAGTTAGTATGTTAGATTGATGTGCGACGGAAGATTTTTCTATCAACTCGTCGCTGCGCGTCTCTCTCTCTCTCTCTCTTACCTGATCGAGAGACGCGTTGCCGGTAGCGCAGTTTTCCTTCGTGAGGCAGGTTCCAAAATACGTTATATTAAAATATATGATATGACGTAGTTAAATAATTTATAACTGCTCACAAGGACCGCGGAGGCGTCGGAGTAAGCAACGGGAAATATATATTTTATGTTTAATATAGTCAGGCAATATAAATTAATTGAAAGCACTTTTTAATAGAAAATAGAATTAATTTATTACAAGAAAAATATGAATATAATAAAGATGAAGTATGAATTAAACGGAAATGAAATTGAGTAATATAAGAAAAGTAGTTTACGCGTCTAATGAGAGAGTGAGCAAAGGGAGGGCGCATCGCGAACTAAATGACACTCGCTTATGACGCTGATCGGTTATATCACCGATGATACAATATGCCCGGATAAGTATCTCTCGAGGAAGAGACACTTGGGTATCGCACAGTATAATTATACTTACAATAACGCACTGGCCAGCTTACGCTAATTACCTACGTGCACGTAGACGCCGCTCGCCCGTTATCGAAGCTTCTCCCCTGTACGTAGCCAATACGTAGATGCTCTAGACTAGGTCGGTGGAAGACGTCTCTTCCCGATCCTGGAATTCCGCTGAGCTCTGCCAACGTGGTTGCCTGGACGTAGATCGGTGGAATCCTATACACGCCGATCAACGTATTTGCTGGCACTTAATGGCTGACCACTAAGACGCGCGAAAAGCGGTCAAGTAAAACTCAACAGAAAGAATTTCTGAGAGTTGCAATTAGCCAATATAATATAATACGCTAGTCGATATAAATTAACGACCTTTATTTAAGACAACGTTTCGCGTTATCAGTTGTGAACTTAGTCTACCGTATTATACGACCACGTGGCGAAATTCTTTAATAAGCACAACGCGGCTTAGGTTTCGTGCTAACGCAACGGTAGCCGGAAACTCTCTGAAGCGCCTCGCGGCCGGCTTGCTTCTCGCTCGCGTGCCGGTCGTCAAGATACGCACTTCTTTACTCGTCTTAGACGAGATATATGACCGAGCGTTTATTCTATTTTAATACCTAAGCGCGCAAGATTCAAACATGGTAAAATACCGTGACACCCCTCCGCCAGACGCAGCATAACCTGGTTCTGCTGCTCTGCCTATCGCGCGGTAGGTATGCAATCATTGTCTTAAGCAATTTTAATATTTACGATTTTCTACCACTAAATAATTTTCGTTGAACACGCGTTTTTCCCGGTGAACAAACTACTACGTTTTCGCTATGCTTCAAATTGGTAGAACCTTTAAGCCTACCTCGCTTACGCCTGATCGGTTCGGACTCAGCTTGACGCATATGCTCTACAGTTTGCGTTAGGACGATAGCTGCTTTACGCGGATGACTTCGGTTCCTATTCGGTTTTTCGATATGGGGAAAATCACCGCTCGCAGGCGGTCGCACGCAATCTGAGCCCGATCCTCCGTTGGCACACGGAGTCGCATAGATCGCAAGAGACGGGTCGCTCATCGTCTCATTTGCACGCATTGATTCCAACGGAGGTTGAGATTGCAGATCATTTTCTTGCCTTGCGATATATGCTCTCAGCTGCTCTCTATAAATCGGACTATACGAGTTACTATTCCTCCCTAACAACCTATGTGCATTTAATCCAGATTTAGCTGTAACGACATATGTACCAACCAATTTTGGAGCAAGCTTACTTGCTATGTCTTGAGCAGCTGGAAAGAGTATTTTATTTCTCTTGCCTATTAAATCATCTATATTATGAGTTGCTTTTGCTCTGCCTGGAACCAAACTTTTTACACAAGCCTGATCAGTTGCTGAAATATCAGCTAAACCAACTGTTTCTAATTTTCCAATGTACAGTTGTTTAAGAGCAGCAACTTCTAGATTGACCTTAACGTTAGTACCTTTAAAAGAAAGCTTATTTTCACAAGGATCGAAAATAGCTCTAAATGCTCGCACGAAGTTGCCTCCTAGATAGCATTCTTCATTTAAGCTAGGCATGATCGCACAGCGAATCGTTTTGGTGATCCCGCCTATAGTGAAAGGGAGGTCAACATAACCTACTAGTAAGCATGATTTACCGTCTGCTACTTTAACCAATCTGTCTGTAGCAGGTATTAAAGGTACATTACAGGCTACTGCTAGCTGTAACCCAAGCGAGTTCATGACCGTGCATGATGCACCTGGGTCATACAAAGCCCTTATTCGGTAATCTCCGATCACTACCGGAAGCCACCATCGAGCTTCATCATCGATTACTGGCTGATTTAGCTCTACCTGTTCACTTGTATTAACTTGACAAGTGTGAGACTCAACTTGTACTTCTACTGAGTCTACAGGTAAATTTTTAGCTAACACCTTTCTAGTAGAAGGTTCTGAGGTCTCATCAGCCTCACTGGGAACGGTAGGTACCTCATCTACTCGTTCCCTGGTCCTTTTCCCGCACACAGTGGGCAGGACCAGATAGTATATCCAGGTAATCCACACTGATAACATTCACGGTTAGGATTTCGATTTCTCGTACCTTTTTGATTTTCCTCGTCAGCTTTATCCTTGTTTGGGTTTTCAGTCTGGTTTCCTTTCTGGTTTTGACTGTGTTGTTCGGAGTTACCTTGCTCTCGATTAGGTTTAGGAGGCGGTCTCTTAAAATTCTGCCGATTTCTCTGCTGATTTTTACGTGATGTATTTGGCGAAGCTTGTCCAGACTGAGTCATATTCGAAACTGCTGGTTGCCTGCTCATCCTTTCAGAAATTTTATTTAACTGAGAGACTATTTGCATCAACGTTTTAGCTATGTTAAACTGTTCGGATGCCGGTGTTTTTTCTTCTATCGCGGCAACCTGGTGTTTACTCTCTTTTTGCTTGGACGTAGGACGGTAAGCTACGTCAGGCAATAAAGAATGTTCTGGCAGTGGAGGAGGCCTATATGTTCTCTCTGCATCTATCGTTAATTCAGCTTCGACTGCTTTTTCTAGTAGTGATTCTACGTCAACAATCTCATCCCTTCTTACCATGCGCTGAATCTCGGGTAAGAGGTTGCGATGTAACAGGTCGAGCTGTTGTCCAACATCTGGTAATGGGGCTTGCTTTAATATGATCGCCTGTAGACAGGTTATATAATCACGCACAGGTTCATCTTTGCCTTGCGTACGCCTGTTCGCTTCAGACCGCAGTCTTTGTTGGAAACGTCTACTGTGTCCGTACCAACGCAGAGCAGCTTCTTTAAATTCTGCCCACGTGTTCCATGAATGCTTATTGTTTCTGTACCACGTGGCTGCTACGTCTGATAACAGTTCTGAAAGAGAGGATAGCAGATCATTCTCACTCATTTTTGCTAATGTTCTGCATTCTTCTACCCTGGTCAGGAAGAGATCTATGCTCTGTCCTTTTTCGCCTGAGAATGTTACGTTCCATCGGCGGACTATGTAACCAATATCTAACGTTCTATTACCGTTGTTAGTCCGATCATTTTGCAAATTTGTGCTCATTTGCGGCAATGGGCTTGACGTAATAGGAGTCCCCCTCCCCCCGACTGTACTTACTCTTGGAAGTTCACTCGGAGGTAAGCCTGCCTGTACGTCAGCCAGAGTGCCATTTCCAGTATTATTATATACCCTGAATGTATCCTGGAAATTTACTCTCGTGTTTGTTGGCGGCCTCTGGTCGTTACCCCTTTCTAGCTGGTTGCTATGCTGCTCATCTATCCGTGTACTAGATGATCTTGGATTTGGAGTTTCCTCTCTTCTTTGTGTTATGGCAGCTACTGACTCTGCCAGTGCTTTTATTTGCATTTGCATATTGTGAAGATACTGCATCATCTCAGTTGGCAATATAAACGGTGTTCCATCCGTTGTTTGCATCACTGTTGTTGCCTGTTCGGTAACTTGATTTGGAGGGTTGGTGGGTGTTTGTGCCTGTCCACCAGAACATGGTTTGTTCGTTCCCTCTCTCAATGTCTCCTGTAGGTTTATCTTTATCTGAGGATCTTTATCGAGCACACTGAGAACATGTTCTTCATCTTGTTGCACGTTAGGGTCAAAAATAGTTGACCCTGTCTTCTCACATATTGTTCTTTCTATAAATTCTTTTCTTACTCTCAGACGCTGTTGACGTATTGTCAATTCATCATCATTAGAATTCGTTTGCTGAAATTCTTCAGCCGAATAATTTCCAATTAACCAATTTATTAATCGATTGGTTTTTTGATGATGAAAGCCGTCTGTTCTTAGACCTAACTCCTGTAGAGTTATTCCTAAGTCCTCCTCAGATATATACCCTACCCATTTTTCGGCTGCATCAGCACTTGCTTTTAACGGTACGTTAGCCATCTTGAATTTATTTTTCTTCTTTCTTGACTATATTTGTGTTTAAATCTGATCGCACGCAAGTACGCTACTACGCTTGCAGTGTGTGTGTATATTCGCTATATATATAATAAATAATATTTCAGTTCGTATATGTGTGGTTAGAAACTAAGCCGCACACATACGATGTGAAAAAAAAATAAAATATATGTATATATAATTAAGAAGAAAAAATATATATTTTTATGTTTTGGTTTTTGGATTTATTTATTTAACTTAATAACTAATAATATTTTAGTGGTTGACCGACATAAAACAAAATTTTCCAACACTGTAATTTTAATTTTTATTACAACAAGGACATTAGAAATTGTTGTTAAAATATTCAAAATACGCGGCTAAATCCAAAAGCCTGTGCGTTTTTAAACTTTAGTTAAAAGCGCACACCTAACTGTGTGAGGACAATATTTTTTTTTTATTATACATTTGTATTTAATGTGTAGTGTAAAAAGGTGAAAATTTATTAAAATGAAAACTTTGAGAAATTTCTAAATTTTCTCAACCACACACACTGCGCCGATCAATTGCCTCGGTACGAATTGGCAATCTTTGGTGAGAGAGAATTTAATATCACAAAAAAACTTTACTATGTGTAAATAAGGTTATGTCATTTAGACCACACCATAAAAAAAATTCCTGATCCTTTAGTGTATACTCAAAAAAATTTATTTTAATTTTTATTCAATTAAATTTAATATTAAATTACAAAAAAAAATGTTTACTCTTGTTGAGACTAAATTATTTTTACATTAAAGGATTATTAATAATTTATTTAATTTCAGCTTCCTCGCCAGCTGAAACTAATATTCTCTCTCACTTTATAAGTCAACGAAATATGACTAACGACCTGATCGATAAGGGGGTATATGGGTAAATCTTTCATAATGTTAAAATTTCACCTGCAACAAATTAAAAAAAAAAAATACAGGCACACGTGTAAAACTAATTTTCTCTGAATGTTGACGTATTATAATGAAAGAAAAAAATCGTGTTACTCACTTTTAAGGGTAGTCTTTTTAACAAACATCAAAAGACAGATTTTCGAGCAAATTTTTCATAGTGTTAAAATTTACTTTCAATAAATTAAAAAAAATTGAAGACACATGTATCAAATTTATTTTTTTTAAATGTTGATATATTAAAATGATAATAAAAGAAAAAATCGCATTACTCACTTTTGAAGATAGCTTTTTTTAATATAAGACATTTAAATATATTCATTATTATCACACCCAGGTATAATATTTTACCTATCTCAGATCAGTTTTTTAAGTATTTTGGGCTATAATAGATCATTTTCCATTGAGCTTTTTCATTTTTACATGTTTAATATGTTACAGAAAATATTTAAATACGCAATTTACATTAATAATTACAAAATTTTTTGTAATAAATAAAATATGCCAGAAATGGCAATTTTTTTTGGAAATTCATTTTTGGCGATTCGGGTATTAAAATTGAGTGATATTAGTTACCCAATGGCTTTTGGGATTCCTGATTACAAATCATAAGTGAGTGGAATATCAATTTATTTTTGCTAAAATTGTCAATCTTAGGGTATGAAATTTGACATAGATTTGTGTAGTTTATGTTTTCGAATAAAAATACTTATATTCCTTTTAACCAAATATTTTAGTTTATTTAATAAACATTAAATCTAAAAATTTTAAATTTAAAATCTAGAAATTTCAGTGATGATTCAACTCAACGTTCTAGGTGTAAGCTATTAAATACATACTAAAACTGAGCTTTTTAAAGTTTAAACTCTTTAGAATTAAAACATTGATAGAAACTAGGTAATCGATGTAAATTTGGAAAATTTAATAGCCGGGAAAAATTCAATGATTTCCAGAATACTCGAAATAATACTTCAAAAGCAACTTAAAGATTACATTGAGTATTATAAAATAGTAAATTACAAAGTTCACAACAGAGAAAAGATGAATCAAAGCTTAGGTTTTCATATTAGTGGATAAAAACCTATTTTCAAAAGTGAGTCACGTTTTTTAAGTATAATTTCAAACGAACAAAGAACTTTATCTACACTAGGCACACGTTTCTAATAAAAAAATTTCTCTTTGTGATTCTAAATATTACCTTTTGATGTAGTTTAAAATGTCACCGCTGAATAGTCTTTTTTACAGCATCGTATTTTCCAGAAAAAAGTAAAATATATAAATTTTTGGTAACATTTTAATAACCTTTCAGAAAGTACTTTTGTTAACAGGCACACACCCATGCTCTTGATTTTCCAAAAGTATGTGTATAGATAAAGCTTTGGTGTGAATTTCAAATAAAAAAAGCAGTAGTCATTTTTTTTATAGCGGTAATTTATCATTTTACATGGCCTGGTAACATTTAAATTTCAAAAAAAAACCCCTTTTCCCCATCCGCCATAAAATGACACGTCTAATTATCATTAAAAATATAACAAAATTAGTTTCTAATAACTCAATAAATCAGTGAACATTTGCTAACAAGATGTGCTATCTCATATTTAGGAGAAATGACGCAGTAACATGATTTTTAAAAGTATGAAAGAATTACCCATATATAATAACGCACGTCTCTATTTTAAATAAATTCTAAATGCCTGTTCGCTTTTTCTCATAAAGCGAACGACAGCATACAGAGTTATGTATTTTAATCTCTGTATTCACGCTAAGCTATGTCAATAGCGCCTGCGCATTACCTACAAAGAAAGAGACAAGAAAAAAATTTTCGCTGGGACACGTGGGGACGCAACTTGTAACAGAGAATTACAACGAAAAGAAAATTTCGATATGTAATTTTGCTCACAAAATTTTTTTTTTTTTTGCTATGTATCTAACAATAAACGAATTTATTTTAATTTTGTTAAATTTATCAATTACGTAAAGAAAAATTTTATGTCAAAATTATTTTCCGAAAGAAAAAAAAAAATTTTAATCCACTTTTATTTTAACAAACAAAAATAATTTTATGGTTAAAAGAGAGAAAAAAAAATTTACCACGTGCTACTTCAAATATTAAATTTCAGCTACAGTCAAAACGCCATCTTTAATATAAGATCTTTTAAGAAAACGCGAAGTCCGTTTACGTCGATGTTAACTACACTCTCGACGCCATTTGTAATTTTCGATTTATTCGACAACGCGAGAAAGCCTATCCCGGCTGAGCCCCACGTTGGGCGCCATTTTGTAACGGTAATTTTACTACACGTTACAAAAGAAATTAGATTTTTCTAATTCCAATTTACTTTTTGCTAAGACTAAGTAATTTTGTCAGAACACGGAGCTGCTAGAATTTATATCGAGTATGATAAACTAACAACAGATTCCGGCAAAGCTAGTTAGTATGTTAGATTGATGTGCGACGGAAGATTTTTCTATCAACTCGTCGCTGCGCGTCTCTCTCTCTCTCTCTCTCTTACCTGATCGAGAGACGCGTTGCCGGTAGCGCAGTTTTCCTTCGTGAGGCAGGTTCCAAAATACGTTATATTAAAATATATGATATGACGTAGTTAAATAATTTATAACTGCTCACAAGGACCGCGGAGGCGTCGGAGTAAGCAACGGAAAATATATATTTTATGTTTAATATAGTCAGGCAATATGAATTAATTGAAAGCACTTTTTAATAGAAAATAGAATTAATTTATTACAAGAAAAATATGAATATAATAAAGATGAAGTATGAATTAAACGGAAATGAAATTGAGTAATATAAGAAAAGTAGTTTACGCGTCTAATGAGAGAGTGAGCAAAGGGAGGGCGCGTCGCGAACTAAATGACACTCGCTTATGACGCTGATCGGTTATATCACCGATGATACAATATGCCCGGATAAGTATCTCTCGAGGAAGAGACACTTGGGTATCGCACAGTATAATTATACTTACAATAACGCACTGGCCAGCTTACGCTAATTACCTACGTGCACGTAGACGCCGCTCGCCCGTTATCGAAGCTTCTCCCCTGTACGTAACCAATACGTAGATGCTCTAGACTAGGTCGGTGGAAGACGTCTCTTCCCGATCCTGGAATTCCGCTGAGCTCTGCCAACGTGGTTGCCTGGACGTAGATCGGTGGAATCCTATACACGCCGATCAACGTATTTGCTGGCACTTAATGGCTGACCGCTAAGACGCGCGAAAAGCGGTCAAGTAAAACTCAACAGAAAGAATTTCTGAGAGTTGCAATTAGCCAATATAATATAATACGCTAGTCGATATAAATTAACGACCTTTATTTAAGACAACGTTTCGCGTTATCAGTTGCGAACTTAGTCTACCGTATTATACGACCACGTGGCGAAATTCTTTAATAAGCACAACGCGGCTTAGGTTTCGTGCTAACGCAACGGTAGCCGGAAACTCTCTGAAGCGCCTCGCGGCCGGCTTGCTTCTCGCTCGCGTGCCGGTCGTCAAGAAACGCACTTGTTTACTCGTCTTAGACGAAATATATGACCGAGCGTTTATTCTATTTTAATACCTAAGCGCGCAAGATTCAAACATGGTAAAATACCGTGACAACGTATTTAATAAATCATTTAAATTAAATGAATGAATAATGCTCCTCAACGAAATGTGGAGATTCAATGAAATAGCCGATTCAACTGACTAGGAGAGTGTCACACCTCCAGATCACGGATTTTGCTCAAACTTCGGGATAAGTTTTCAGATGATAAAATATGAAAAAAGCTAAAGTTATAGTGATAAACACTCAATATTTCCCTAGTTACAGGCAATTGAAAAAAAATCACTAAAAAAGTTACTAGATTTTTAAACGCATATAGTTCTTTAGCCTTGATAGCTAGAAGCTTAAACCTTTTTTTAAATTAAAGCTGAGCTTAAATCCTTTCGAAATAGTACTTATAGCATGTAAAAATATTATTTTTTCTTAAAGTTATAGCGTTATAAAGATTGGACCTGAATTTTTATTTAAAAATATTAATTAATAATAAAAGCTAAAATTAGGTCCAATCTTTATTACGCTATAACTTTAGGAAAAAATAATATTTTAATATGTTGTAACTACTGTTTCGAAAGGATTTGACCTCAGCTTTAATTTAAAAAAAGGTTTAAGCTTCTAGCTATCAATGCTAAATAACTATATGCGTTTAAAAATCTAGTAACTTTTTTAGTGATTTTCTTCAATTGCCTGTAACTAGAGAAATATTGAGTGTTTATGACTATTACTTTAGCTTTTTTCATATTTTATCATCTGAAAACTTATCCCGAACTTTGAGCAAAATCCGTGATCCGGAGGTGTGACACTCTACTAGTGAGTTAAAGAATTGATTTCATAATACTTTCGGTGTTATAAAATTTCTTAATTATAATAACAAAAAATTATTGTATTGATTTCAATAAAGACTTAAATTTATAAAATCGAAAACTTTTTGATAGAATAAATCATTTTCTGTATTTCCTGTATTGAAATAAAAAATTTTAGCATAAAAAAAATTTTTTTGTGCATACAAATTTTATGACTAGCAATTAATATCGTTAACTAAAAAAGAGACTATTTTTATTTGAAAAAATATACTTTTCAATTTAACTAAATATGTATTTCAATATTAATTAGACTTTTGGTAATAGTATATTAAGATACAAGTGTCTTAAATGGCCTATTATTTGACGGCGTGAGATTAGCCACCAGCTAAACGCCGTGAAATAATGTACCATTGAAGTTACAAGTATCTTATACTATTTTATAGCTCGAGTGATATAAGTTCACCACATTAAATCTAAACTCTTGAAAATTAAATAACAAACAAAAATTAATCACTCCACAAATGATAATTCAAAAAATAAAAACGAAAATTGTAAAAAACAAACACTAAGCATTTCGTGAATGATAAATAAAAAAAATAATTATTATTTCAAAATAGTATATTTCTAACTAAACAAAGTAAGCGGTTATTAGTTTAGTTGGACTTGCGCACGTTGGAGTATACAGTATACAGTAGGATACTTCAACGAGCGCAAGTTTGCTGTTTACTTTGTTTAGTTCAAAAAGTTCATGTTTGAGCAAGCATGATCATTGTACAGCTTTCTATGAAGTTGAAAATAAATAAAATAAAGCAGTACACAGCCGATTGATTTCATTCAGATTCATGCAGGCCGTCACTGATCGAATTTTTCTTCTCTTTTAAGTGATAAAAATACTTTCTAATATGCATATGAAGATAAAATTTAACTCGTAGAACGCTCGAAAATATGTTTTTTCCTCGCTACAGCGTATTTAGTGTTGGGTGTAAATGAAAATTAAAAAATTGAAAATGAACCTCAATTTTGAAATTGCTGTAGAACCATCAATTTTTTACCTTTGCGAACGTTTTTTGTCTAGTTTTAAATGCTGTTTCGATTTTTACGATACGATTTGATCTCTCAGCTATAAAATTTTTTACTCACTAGGAGAGTGTCACACCTCCGGATCACGGATTTTGCTCAAACTTCGGGATAAGTTTTCAGATGATAAAATATGGAAAAAGCTAAAGTTATAGTCATAAATACTCAATATTTCCCTAGTTACAGGCAATTAAAGAAAATCACTAAAAAAGTTACTAGATTTTTATACGCATGTAGTTCTTTAGCGTCGATAGCTACAAGCTTGAAACTTTTTTTAAATTAAAGCTGAGCTCAAATCCTTTCGAATTAGTAGTTATAGCATATAAAAATATTATTTTTTCCCAAAGTTAGAGCGTAATAAGGATTGGACCTAATTTCAGCTTTTACTATTAATTAATGTTTTTAAAAGAAAAATCAGGTCCAATGTTTATCACGCTCTAACTTTGGGAAAAAATAATATTTTTACATGCTATAACTACTAATTCAAAAGGATTTGAACTCAGCTTTTATTTAAAAAAAAGTTTCAAGCTTGTAGCCATCGCCGCTGAAGAACTATATGCGTTTAAAAATCTAGTAACTTTTTTAGTGATTTTCTTTAATTGCCTGTAACTAGGGAAATATTGAGTATTTATGACTATAACTTTAGCTTTTTCCATATTTTATCATCTGAAAACTTATCCCGAAGTTTGAGCAAAATCCGTGATCCGGAGGTGTGACACTCTCCTAGTCAGTTTGAATTTTGCGCCTACGATTTAAATTTAATTTGGAGGGAGCCAACGCTAGATACATCAAGTAAGCAATTTTTTACAATATCATAAATATTATTATTGTTTAAGTTAAAATTATGTGAAAAATTTTCAATTTGTATATAGACAATGCCCCTCTTTATATCAGAAGCAATATAATAAGTTAAAAAAATTTTAAATCAAGGTATCCATGGCCTGTTTTTTTAAACACTTTTAACTTTTTGTTTTTGGTTACACAGAGTGGTTTAATTTTAATTTTAGAGAGAGAGAGAGAGAGAGAGAGAGAGAGAGAGAGAGGGAGAGAGAGAGGGAGGGGAGAGGGAGAGGGAGAGGGAGAGAGAGAGAGAGAGGGAGAGGGAGAGGGAGGAGGAGAGAGAGAGAGAGAGAGAGAGAGAGATTGATTGATTGATTCATATTTATTACAGATCATGGGGTTCAACCCCGTATGACCCAAAAGTAATACATAATGTTGATTACAAAATAACATAAAATGCAAATATATCAAGCAAGAACAATAGTAATAAATTTGATTATATTCAATTGAGATTTCTCTCTCTGTGATAAAAGTACAAATAAAAATTATGATTTTAAAAGTATAAGTTTGTTACACTTTATTAAAACTGCACTCATCTGATCAACAAATTACACAATGATTAAACCGTTGGAGGTCTACAGAACAAAGTGTGTAGTAAAGTGTACCATATTATGCAAATACACTCATTGACCCTCTGTCTCGCCCAACCACTCAGTGCGCTCCTCAAGCAAGAATTTGTTGTACAGCTTAGCCTTAATAGACTGTGTTTGTCCTAGTTCAAAACTAGCGAATAAGGAGGTATTAACATTAATAAAGCTAGATGCCGTGTAGACGAAAGAATGTAGCATAGCAGCAGTTCGAACAACGGGGCAAATGAGAAGTCTAGTTGGCAGTCTAGTCGAAGTTCGAACAACTGTATCAATGTTTACCCTATCGAATTTAGCAGCCAGATAGCTTGGCTTTTGATACGAAACAATAGAGTGAGCAAGAGCTGACTTGAAATATAAACGCCTGTGGCTCACCGACAACCAGCCCAACTGCAGGCGAAAGGGCGTAACCCTTTCTTGTCTTCCTATATTTCCACAGACAAATCTAACGCAGGCATTAAGTGCCCGATGAAGTTTAATGTTTAACGTCTGAGGTAAGTCATCATAGACTACACAACAGTAGTCTATTATAGGAAAGATAAGAGCTTCGACAAGGTTTTTCCTGACCTGCCTAGACAGAGCATGTCTATGGAACTTTAATGAATGAAGGGTACCAAAGATACGTCCAACCACCGAACCCACTTGCTTGTTCCAGTTTAAAGTACTAGTTATCCAGATACCCAAATTTTTGACCGAACTAGTATACGGCACTACCTTATCATTTACGAGAATTTTAGGGCAAGAAAAGAGATCAATTCTTGAGATGAATTGCTCACTACCAATGAACATTGCTTGCATTTTGGATGGGTTTAAGGCAAGACCATTGTCAACAGCCCACTTAACAACTGCAGCAACTTCATGATTTAGAAAGTCAATCTCGTCATTCAGATTTGCGGGCAGAAATGAGTGGTACACCTGCAAGTCATCAGCAAACAGTATATGAGACGATCTGGTTAAAACAGAAGATAAATCATTGATGAAAATAGAGAAACCCTCAGACAAAGCTGGAGTGGCAGAAGAAATTGTAGTGTAGTGAGAGAGAAGAACATTTGAGGAGAAATACTGTAACGGTGAAGGCAATATCCTTGAAGCCAGACCAATCTTGTGAAGAATGTTCCAGCGATTAGAAGAGTTACCCACAGAATTAAGACGATCAGCTATATAATTGTTTTTTGCAGAGTCAAGCGCATTTGAAATTTCACTTCTGAGTCTCCTATATCTTAAAACTGTCTGAGCAGAGCCGGATCGAACAGCATGACGATAAGCTCTATCACGCTCTCTCATCTGAAATCTAATATCAGATGTGACCCACGGTTTTTTCTTAATGTCTAATTTAAGTGCTTTAATTGGTGCACAAGAATCAAAGGACGAAACAAGAACAGAAGACAACTTATGAACTAACATATCAACAGAAGAAGAGGCAGTGCCCAAAGATGAAACACAGCTCTCGTGTGAGTAATTTGAAAGAGAAGATGAAATCATACTGTTTAAAGTTAGAAGGTTAATATTAGCAAAATTACGAGAATTGATTATTTTAATTGCAGCCTGAGGCTTAAAAGCCTTAAAAGTGATAGTAATCAGATCGTGACCTGCTATGAAAGGAGATGATGTTTTACTGTAAGAAACCAAAGAATTTTCGTCATTTAAAATGAAGAGATCAATCCAGGTATGAGAAATATGATCAGTTGTAAGGGTATGGTGAGTAGGTTCGGAAGGTACTAAGTAAAGGGCAAGTGATTCAATCATTGAGCGGAAAGAGTCTGCGCTAAAATTTTTAGCCAACAAATTGATATTGAAATCACCAGTGATGACAATGTTTTTGTACGATGGTAATAACTCAGATAATGAGTTAAAGAAATCCTCAGGAAAAAGGCCCTTTGGCCTCAGATATACTACCGCAAAAATGAGTTTCTCAGCACCTAGAGAGATTTCAGCTATGATATACTCAGCTGTATTATCGAAAACGGCATTTGATTGAGAAAGTATGCTGACTTTGAGAAAATCTCGCACATAGAAGCCAACTCAACCGCCAATTTTACCCACTCTATCTAACCTAAAGAAATTATAGTGATCAATAGAGATAATAGAAGAATCATCATACTCGGTTAAGAACGTCTCTGTAACAGCAAATATATCCGGTTGATTAGAAGTAATATGATGTTCTATAAGGGAGAAATGAGTTTTGAGCCGATTAACATTAGCATGAGAAATTTGTATATTTTGAAAAAATTGTAGGCCACTTTTTGGCACAGAGATAGCAGGAGAGTTTGAATTTATTACGTTATTAGATAAAGTATGAGAAAAAACGTTATTAAGACTATTTGATGAGTTTGCAATAAAAGAAGGGTTATTAGTCACACAAGAGCCAAGCAAACCCTATTTTTTGTTTTTATTTGGTGTTAGCCTCGACAAGTGAGCCTCATCCAAAATTGGAATCAGCTCAGCCTCCTTATGGGGACGCATGCAGACTCTTAAGTTTCGAACAATAGGACGCATATAGTTTAACTCCTTGTATACTGCATTCGCCTTAACTAATAACTCGAAGACCGGTTTGGGCCAAATAGGACGAGCAAAGATCTTCGAAGAACCTTTTATACCAAAAAGTTTCGAAACAGTAAAATCTCTCAGCTTAGCAGAGTTTGATACTATAGTATCACTAATTGCATCAAATGTGAAGCGCCCAACGATTGCTCGAAATTTATCCTTTTGAGAAGGTTCAGGCTCGTCCGTTTCCATAGGAACAGCAGGAAGCCATTCACGAGAATCGATGAGCATCATGCAAGCCTGCTCTAACCCGATTGCTCTCAAGATAGTATTGATTATCTCGTTATCACTTATTGATAGAGTTGTTGGAATACCCGAGAACAAAACTTCATACGTATCAGACATTAACGGGTCAGCAGGTGCAGAAGTTGTTGCAGAACAGGTAGCAATGTGCTCATCAAACCGATCAGAAAGCAAATCTTGACGCTTTTCAACATCCGATAGAGATTGCTTAATCTCACGAATGTCATTGCGCAGCGAACCCACTTCACCAACAAGTTGAGTAGTCAATAGTAACAGCTTGTCCGTTTTCTCCATCTGAGCCGCGAATTTCAAGTCATTGTCAGACTTAAAATTAGCAAGCCACTCACTGTCCGACATGTTAACGGGCCCTGGTTGAGAAATCGCAAGAAGACTCGATGCAGTAGCACTGGGCTCAGGAGCCAATAAGTGAGGACTAGAGGAAGCAACAAGTTTAGGCTTAACGCCCACCGGTGTACTACTCTCAATAGAGGATTGGGAGGAGCTTGACTCCGACCGACACCGTCGCCTTAGTAACGGTTCAAGTAGGTGGAGCGGGGAGACCGCACCCCTTTTTTGAGAGCCCTGATTGGGAAAAGAATCTAATAATGGCCCTGGGGAGGCAGAAAGTAATTTATTAGGGGAAACCACACCCAAAGCACTACTCGTGGAGACAATTCTTGTGGTTTTGCGCTTTTCGCAACAAGCAAGAATATTATTAGGTCGAAACCAAGAATTATCACAGCAAAGCAAGTGATAAATTGCTGAACAATTAATGCAAAGACGCGAAGAGTCGGTGCGAAGGATAGCTGCTTCACAGAGAGAACAAATTACCATACTCGATAAAACGCAGCAAAGAGACAGGCCGTGTACAGAGGGTCACCTCCCAGTTAAAACTCAAAGTATAAATGTTAAACAGACAGTACTCACAATCGGTAACGTTGAAGTACAGCAACAGTCGATGATGTAGAGAACAGCGCTCCTATGGTAACGGTTACAGCGCACCTGGTTTCAGAGGCAGTTACTAGCTGAAGACTTATTGAAACTAACCTCAAAATTGATGGATGGTCCTAACCTCAAAATGTCGGCACTGCAAGATAATTTTAGATGTTTTAATGTTGCAAAGCTCACCAAAAGTGCAGTCTATTAGGACAATCGATGCTCTGCAAAATGCGCTTGCAGTTACCTGAAAAGACGCACGCCCGAAGGCAGCAGAAGCAGAGTACAAGGCCAAAAAGTAATAGGAGCTAAACAGAACACAAGTTGATATACTCAACACAGAGAGAGAGAGAGAGAGAGAGAGAGAGAGAGAGAGAGAGAGAGAGAGAGAGAGAGAGAGAGAGAGAGAGAGAGAGAGAGAGAGAGAGAGAGAGAGAGAGAGAGAGAGAGAGAGAGAGAGAGAGAGAGAGAGAGAGAGAGAGAGAGAGAGAGAGAGAGAGAGAGAGAGAGAGAGAGAGAGAGAGAGAGAGAGAGAGAGAGAGAGAGAGAGAGAGAGAGAGAGAGAGAGAGAGAGAGAGAGAGAGCCAAATTTATTATATGTACATTATGTTGTACAATTAATTACAGTAATACATTAGAATAATAAAATTAATATAAAGCAAATAATAATAATAATAAACAGTAAAAAAGAAAACAGAAATCAAGCAAATATATAAGTAAAATAAACTTTACAGCAATAAAATCAATACAATATAAAACAGTTTTATAAATTAGCATGAAGCAGAGGTCCACTCTCCAAGGCAAGGCAGTGTGCAAATGAGGATGTCTTGAATGTCATGAGGGAGGATGAGTTGCGTAATGTTGCAGGAAGATCATTCCATAGCCGCGAGGAAGTGACCAAGAACGATCGTAGGCGATACTCAGTGAATGAAAAAGGAATGGTCAAAGGTTTCACATCACCCCTCAAGGAGCTCACCGGCCTGCTCCACTGATACATAGGATACAAATAAGATGGAGTACAATATAAGAACATCTTATACAGAAACGTAGAAGAAAAATAGTTTCTTCTACCCGCAGTGGATAACCAGCCTAATGAGAACCTATAAGCAGAGATGTGCTCACGCCTACCTGCACCGAAGATGTAACGTATACCAGAGTTGATGATCCTCTGAAGTCTAAGGTCAAGCTCAGCCGAGAGGTCACAGTAAACCAAACAGCAGTAATCCAGAAGTGGAAACAGCAATGTTTTTATAAGATGTATACGAAGAGCAAACGTGGTGCTCTTGCTAAAGAAGTTTAGTCTGTAAAGCAGAGAAAATGACCTATTACACACTTGTGTAACGTGCTCTCTCCAGTTAAGCTTACTGTCCAACCAAACACCCAGACTACGACTCAAATCTAATATTAGCACCGTTCAACGGGACGCCAGTTACAGGTGATGAGGATAGCATATTTATATAAAAATAGGAGCCAATAATTATTGCCTTCGTTTTGTCAACATTCAATTCCAAATGGATATCAGAGGCCCAATTTGAAATGAGAACAGCATGATCACTCATAAGATTAGTATAAGCGCTAAGTTCAGAAATCGGAAAATGCACATAGACTTGCAAGTCGTCGGCATATATCAAATGCTGTACACCAGAGTGAAAGTTGGCAGCAACGTCATTAATATAAATGGAGAATATAAGTGGTCCAAGCACAGAACCCTGGGGTACTCCTGTATTCAGAGTAACAAAGTCAGATGCATTATCATCAGAGTCAACAACAGACTGCCGTCTATCAGATAAGTAAGAGGCAAACCACCCGACAACAGAGTGCGAGTCATCGAGAGAAGTTAGTTTCCGAAGCAGAGTGACATGGCACACAGTGTCAAATGCCTTGCTAAAATCAAATAATAGAAGCATAGTTACATAACGTCTGTCCATGTTGAGTCTAATATCCTCTGTTAGTTTGAGCAAAGCTGTTTGGGTACTATGTCCAGTTCTAAACCCAGTCTGGTGAGAATCCAACAGATGTCTGGTGGACAAGTAATAATATAGTTGTTGATGGACAAGACGCTCAAGAACCTTGGACATGAATGACAACAAGGAAATAGGTCGTATATCACTCATAGTGCGTGGAGAAGAGACCTTGTTGATTGTGGTAATCAATGAGATCTTCCAACATGAGGGAAACACACACTCACGAAATGAATCATTAAAAATACGACATAGCAAGGGCCCAATAACTGGAAAAGCCCCATGAACAATAGACTGAGGGACCTCATCAAACCCCCTAGCCTGAGAAGTAGAATGACATAATGCCATCCTGACCTCCTCCAAAGTAACCTCATTAAACCTGAATAAAGGCTTATAAGGCTCATCTACATTAACAGTATTCACATACTCAGAAACAGAAGGGGCAAGTGGATCAAACGCAATCCCACCAAAGTATCGATTAAGCTCATTTATAGGAAATGAGTGTCGCGAGTTATTATCAGTAGAATATATACCAAGGTTCCTGAGCTCTCTCCAAATCTGTCGCGAGTCCGTAACACCCGATAGTCTGTCATAGTAATATAACAGCTTAGCTGATTCAATGCACTCATGTGCCTTGTCCCGAGCAGCCCTATAGCATAGTAAGTCAGTATACAGTCGAGTACGTTTGTAGTGTCTATAAAGTCGATCTCTCTCATTGATCAAGCGACGATGTTCAGAGGTGATCCACGGACACTGAGCCCTACCCTGCCTGACCTTCCTGACAAGCACGAATTGTGCAATTACCTCATTGAGATGGTTGTAAAGACATTCAAGGCGAGCAGTAAGAGAGGAATCACCATCACATGTAGCACACCTTAAGGAGCGAAAATACTGAAGGAGTGCAACATCATCAACAGACTTATAATCCAAAAAGGTAAAGTCTTTAAGCATAGGTTTAGAAAGAGAGGACTTAACAGTCGTAGCTATGAAATCGTGGCCGTCAATGAATAGAATATCAGTCTTCCAAAAGTCGAGTACAATGTCGTTGGCATCGACAAGACACAAATCAAGCCAGGTGTCAGAAGAATAAGTATGATGAGTTGTGCCATATCACACCTCTAAGAAACTTAGAGTCATCAGAATCAACGCACAAGTTAGTATTAAAATCACCAAGGATGATCTTCGAACTATAATTATGCATAGACGATGTTAAATCAGGTATGAAATCTGTGTTAGCCAAGAAGGGAGCATGTGGTGGCCTGTAGACTACACCAACAAAAATAGGTGAAGCCAAGTCCAGAGAATTAACCTCACAAAACAAATATTCAGGAAGACCAGGCTTACCACTCCATTTACCAGAAGAAGAACAAAGGCGCCACGAAGTAATAGAGTTGTGAATATATAAAGCAACACCACCACCTCTAGTGTTACGATCCTGCCTGTGAAGCACGTAGTCATCAAGATCTATCAGAGAGTCACCAACAATCTGTCCCAGCTTGGTCTCAGTTACAGCTATAACATGGAAGTAGGGGCGAGAAGCCAGAAAGAGTCTAATCATCTCAATGTGTGCTCTAATAGGGTTAGCATTGAAATGACAAACTCTGAGACCATCCTTTGCAGTGAAATGATTATTAATGAGTGATGAAACAGGATTATTAGTAGAGAGTGGTGTATTAGAGAGGAGTGGAGGAGAGAGTGGACTTACCCCAGTACTAGAAGCTACGGTGCTGGACTGACGCTGACCAGCTTCGCCTTGGCTAAAAAAGCATCCAGGTCCTCAACAGAAGCAACTTGGGTAGAAGCATCCTCATTCTTCCTTCTCACAAAAATTCTTCCATTTTTCACGAATGAAAGAAAATTTAGTTTCTTGTCTTTCGATTTTGTAAGCACTTTCATCTTCAGCTGATGCAGTGAGGGAGGAAGGAATTCATTGATGTTGATTAACGAAGGCGAAAGAGCAGTGACGCATTTAGCTCCAGAAAGAAGATTCTCACCAATCTAAGAAGTATGAAGTCTCCTAGTCTTAATCTTAGCAGCTATGCTCCCACGTGCAAATACAGGACTCTTCATTGTTACAAGCAGTGGCACAGTTGAGAAGCGGCGATCACGCTGCCGTGTAGATGGGGACATCACTTCAGATGATGTACCAACATGAATAACAGTAGTAGTAGAAGAAGTTGAGGTGAAAGAGTCAGAAACCGAACGTCTTAGTGGCCGAACAGATTCTATATCCTCAATTGAGAAACTAGCATTCAAAGTAGAAAAGACAGCAGATACACCTGCCTTAAGATTAGAAAATTCCGATGGCACAAGACCACCCAGTACCAAGTCAGAAGCCCTTTCAATACGAAGTTGCTGTGCTTTCAAAGCATCACATCGCTGTGATAGAGTTCTAAGATGATCCATATTAATAGCAGAGTCCGTTCCAGATATTGTTGTATTGGTAGTAGTAGCAAGCACACTCTCAACTCTCGCCTTTAGCTCTTCTTGTTCGCGACAGACCTGGTCAAATTTGGCTTCATTCTCAGTAATTCGTTTGTCAAATGCAGTAGAAAGTGCACTAACTCTTGACTCAAGAACAGAAAATTTATTAGCTAGCACAGTAAGCAGACTGCTCACCTTAGAAACAGAGGATTCCATTGAGTCCAATTTATCCAGCTTACTCATCTTCTCAAGTGTCGTAGTAAGAATATCATTAAATTGCTGCATATCCATTTAAATAAATAGAATGAATTATCAAAATCCAAGAAATCCAGTAAAACAATATTGTAGCACTCGAAGAAACAGCAGTGGTGTAGTATTAAATATGCTAGTGGAGTAGCAGCATAACATGTATACTATGAAGTTGTTGATCCGTCAATAACTTAGTGAATAATTTCCAGAAGGTGGAGAAACAGCATAATAATACAGATCTGAATTACACGTAGTAAATAACTTAATAATGAAAAGTGGAAAAGCACCTTAAATATGAGACTCCACAGTCATTTACCAATCAAGTTACAAATCTAGTACTCAAGGCAACCAAGAGATGGAGCCACTGATATCAAAATTGTGCATGTATTGAAAGAAGCAAGCCGGCACCAAGTAATTTGTAGGTTAGGATGCAACAAACACAAATAATTGCATTTAATGCAATTGAAACACTATGCCCACACAGACACACTAACTACACTCCACAGAGCACCAAGCCAAGCAGCAAATCCCAATAAAAAAGATTAAACAGCAACAGCAGCAAATAAAAAATAGTAGAGTGACTATCTATGCTTCAGAATCAGAAAGATCGCCCAGAGTCCAAGAAATGCAGTTGCAATTTGCAAGAAAAATATAGCCAAGGCTTCAGGACTCCTATGGGTCGACTTTCTGAAAAAAATTTTCACTCGGCAGAGTGATAAAAGTTATTAAGAGGAAAAAAAGCAAGAGCAGAAAAAAGCGTGTGTGTCGCTACTTACGCCTAAAGAGAGGGGAGCGAGAGAGAGAAAGAAAGAGTGTGTATATTAGTAGCGGCAACAGCAATACGAATACAAATAGATATATACATATATTCTTTGATCTCTCTTTCTCTTATTTTCCCTCATATTCTCGCTTTGTTTATAAATGACGTGTTAAATTATTATTTGAGCAACAGAGAAAAAAGAGCCGCTAGATATAATATGTCTGTATTTCTTTGATACCGTGTTTTAGTAAGTTTTTTCAATAATTGGTATTATTATTTATCAATTTAAAAATAACTAATTCTAATATTAAAAATATTCATGATTTTCGTCCCACACTTCTTAATTTCTATAAATTTTTTTAGACACTCTGTGCGCGAAATTCAACTTTTCTTGCCTCTGTAGCGTACGCAAAATAATGTATTCGGACACACTGTAAGTTCAGCGTGCGCAAAACGAATTCAACGGGCGCGAAATAAGAAACAGTATGTGAATTAATAGAGGTAAAATTAATGACACAGTTTTTTTTCTATACACGGAGAAAAATCCTATCGTAAAAATTACAAATTCCATAGAAAAAATTACTATTTTAGATGGTATCCATGGGACATACTTTATATGTATAATAATTACTATTTTAAATTGTAAAAATTGCTATTTTAAATAGTAAAAATTTAGATAATTCAGAATTTTTTAAGACAGAAATTTTTATTATTTAAAATAGTAAAAATTGCTATATCAAATAGCAATTTTTACTATTTGAAGTAGTAATTTTTGTAAATATAAAGTATGTCCCATTACTATATCAAATAGTAATTTTTACGATGGAATTTTTCTCTGTGTAGGTCAATAGATCCATGGGCGAAGTTGAAAATAATTTTCACCTTTATCTTATAGTTATGTAAATAATCTTTTAATATTTAATGAGATCTAATATATTTTCATGGAATATAAATTTAAGAGCAGGCCGGAGTAGAATCTGATACCGACCGAGTAAAAATTGAGTTCTTTTTTATTTACTCAAGTATTAATCGGTGTATCTTCAAATTAAAGGTTGAGCGCAATAGATATTATTATTATGAACATCTATGCACAAAGAAAAAAAAATTCTATCGCTTTGTGTACCGCCGAAGTAAAAGTTTATGTTTATAATATTTTGGCGTTCCTTACTTTTCTCAAAAACAAATCGGTAGATTTTTTTTTTCTTGTGCATACATATTTGTAATAATAATATCTATTGCGCTTAACCTTCAATTTACAGATACACCGATTAATACTTGAGTAAATAACAAAAATCTTAATTAGACAAGGACAACGAATCCGGCCTGCTCTTAATTGTTTTATAAATTATGTTTTTTTATTTTAAAAATTATTATTTATTTTTTAAAAGCGAACCTCCGCCCCCCCCCCCTTCCTTCTCACACCGAATCACTGCAAACTATTATTATAAATAGTTGATTCTCTCGATATAAAAGCATTATTTACAATACTCATGCAAATGCTCATGCTCAAAATAATCGATGTACGCATCGAATTTCGCGCAGCTTGAGTAAAAAAATAGCATGTGTAACACGTGCGCTCAAGGGATTTGGCACTCGTATGAGTTTGGCGCCCACGCTTCGCTCGGCCGACAAGCTCTCGCTCGTGCACAAATCCCTTATTTTGCGCACTGGTTACACAAATACTATTATATAGCTTTATCATTCAAATAATTACAAGTGATTAAACAGTTACAAAATTTTCAAAATTTCAAAACTATTAAAAACGGTAAAAAAAATAGAAAAAAGGAATTCAAAAAATTTTACGACCTAGAAAATTTGTATTATATTTACTTTAAAAACTTTAATTTCTTTTTTGCTTTCTCATAGAGAAAGCGTTGTATCGATAAAAAAATTATTTTTCTATTTTTCACTAATTTATGCATATTTGTACTCAGGGAGTCAAGAAAAAGTGGTTTTTAGAAAATGTCTGTGTGTGTGTGTGTGCGCGCGCGCGCGCGTTCGTGTGTGCGTGCGTGTGCGCGTGTGTGTGTGTATTCATTTACCCAATTGGATCTCGAAAACTACTCGATAGATATACTTCAAATTTTAATTTCAGAGCCATTTTTTAAATTTTTTAAAAATTTTGATTTTTCATTTTTTTTTTAATTTTACGCAAACTACTCGAAGAAGTCGCTCCAAAATTTGCATGGTAATTATTTGCAATTATAAAAAAAAAGGAAAACTTTTGAAAACTAATTTACTTAGTTTAGTTTTAATTATAGAGAATTTGAAATTTTTGAAAAAATTGATTGTATTTAGTTAGTAAATTAGATCTTGTGACCTACTTGATGAATTTGCTTCCAGTTTTGCACACAATTTATTTTTTTGTCCAACTGGAGGGGGGGGGGGAGCTATTGAATATTGATTTTCTTAGCGCAGTTTTAATTTTAGCCATTTAAAAATTTTTTTTTTATTTTGAATTTCTCATTTTTTGGTAGTTTACGTAAACTAGTCAATGAATTTGCTTAAAAATTTATATGTAAATTATTTGCGATCGCTAAAATAAAAAAAAAAAATTGAAAACTGATTTCTTTAGCGTAATTTAATTTTGAAACATTTTAAAAATTGAAAAAAAAATTTTTATTTTTCATTTTTTTTTTATTTTACGTTAATCACTCGATAGATTTGCTCCAAAATTTATTTAAAAGTTATTCGCTACTGTGAGCAGAAAACAAGCTTTTGAAAACTAATTTTCCTAGTGCAGTTACAATTTTAGAGCATTCTAAAGATTTTGAAAAAAATTTTCATTTTTTTATTTTATACAAAGTACTTGATGGATTTGCTTTAAAATTTGTATGGAAATCACATTATTACATCAAAATTATATTTAAAAAAATAAAATATAATTACTCAAACTCAATGAACTCTATGAGAAAGCATAGCGCCAAAGCACTTGGCAGCGTTTTTTATTCTATGTTTGTGTTTAAAGAATTATTTGTGTTATTAAAAAAAAAAATTATTATTTTTTGTTTCTAATATTATTTTGTTAGTGTTTTTTCATTTCTTTCTTGGTATATTTTTGTGTACCTTCGTTTCAGATTATCAAATACAAAAACTATATTGTGGGATGACATATCGTACGTGCAAGCATATTTACCCGAGATGTACACAATCATTAATTACGGATTAAAGAGGTCGGGTAGCATCACCAGATACATCGTAGCCGGCGGTTATAGTTATACTGGACGGACACTGATTCGCGAGCCCATGTTAGTGCATTTTAAATATATATTGGGTCGCGAATCAGTGCCTGCCCAGTGTACGTATACATTTCCAACATCCTGTACTTTTTTGGTTCACAACTATTGTAATCGCTATTTTTCTAGTTATGCTTCATCATTATTAGCCAAGAAGAAATAGAAGATTTTTTATCAACTTGTGACTGACGTGAAGGCTCGATTAAATGAATTCAAAACTGGCGTCAAGATTATAAGTGAGCATGCGTCACTTAGAATTAAAGAGGTTCGAATATTTCAAGGAAATAATTTCTTGAAAGATGCTCAGAATTCTTTTGAATCTGGATACGTCGTAACGGATTTGACAAGAAGATTCGTTGAAAACAATGCCTATATTTCGACGAAAGGTATACGAGATTATCCAAATACAAACGCTATTTATTCAGGAACGCGGGAGGATTTACTTAAGAATTTTGTACGTATTTACATTTTTATTTTTATAATTGTTATATTTCATAGTTCAACGACGATTAATTCGCAGATGTGTATTCAAACTAAGCGAGAAAAGTGATCCTTGCATAACGTACATTCAAGTGTATGAACCTTCAGGGCATTTAATACAAGGAAAATTGAATTGATTAGGTCAATTTATTACTTTTTTAACAATGGGAGGATACAATTATGAGTAAGCTTAGACGTGTTTCTCTATAAGCTATCTCTAAATAACAGCCATTACTTTGATAAATTTTTTTTTCAGATATTGTCATAAATATTCATACTGCAGCAGATTGAGGACCGATAGATTGGCGTCCTTACATGATTATGAGGAATTCCATCGTATAAGCAAGTATGGTGTAAATATTAGAGTTGAAGAAGTCTGGACTTGAAGCAGCATCGAAAGTATGATACATGTATTCTCGTTATTTAATGAATCAGGGGAGCTTAATCTAATGATGGAAAAATCATTGATGTTCTTCATAAAAGAGGACTGGAACACGTACGTAGAAGGTTGCGTTGGAAGCCATTTGAAGATCGTACGATTGTTAATAGACCAAGTTATAGCAGAAGGATGCATCAACATTGATGACAATATGCTTCTTGAATGTTACGCATCAGAGTCAACAATCAAATATATGTACCATCCACAATATTTTAAACAATACGACTACAATTTTGTAAAAGAATTAATAAACAATGGCAAAATAATACTTAAAATCGTTGAGAACGACTTACACATTGATAATCATAATACCATCACATCAAGTAATGGATTAATTTACAAAAAATTTTTAAGACATAAATTTGAATATTCCACGTTTCATTTACAGAATGTAGTCAATGTAATGACAAGAGCATTGGTTCGATACAAATAAAGTTAATATAATTACCGTAACCTTGGCTGATGAGCGCATCACAATCCATAACTGGCCCGAAACACAAAAATATTTAGAATTTTTTGAGCCGACTCTCCCCTGTTTTAAGATAAATAGAATTTACAGGGATAAACCGATGAGTGAGAGGTATGTCGCCTTTCTATTTAACTTACTCGGTATGTGTGCAAAAAAGTTCCATTCTGGATTCACTACAGAAAACCCAAAAATATTTGATCATAAAAAGATTTTCTTAAAAAGAAATTTAAAGGCAAGGATTAATGCGAGTAAACACCAAGAATTTGACAGTCAAGTTACACTTATTGGCACAGATACAGCTACAAAATTTCATAATAAAAATATTATTTAAGAGCAGGCCGGAGTAGATTCGATACCGAGTGAGAATCGAAAATCCGTTGTTTGATTTTCTCTTACTATACGTAATGGAATGCATTAAAATTTTAAATACATTCACAAAATTTACTTCTCTATTGGGCTCGCCAAAAATAATTTAAGAAAATTTTTAAAAATTAAAAATTTAATACCACAATTGTTTATTAAATTCTAAGTACGGTTATTTGCTTTTTGTTTAAGGTAGCTCGTACCGCACAACTGTAGTCAAATGAGTATAAGCAAAATTCTATTGACTCTTGTTGTTGTGACTACAGGAAACGTCGCGTGTATATGTATATAACATGTTAGCAGACGGTGTTTTTATTTTGACGGGTTAGGAGATACATCTAACCTATTGAAAGCAAACATGCCTCCAATCAAAGAGAAATTGATTCGTCGTTAAAAAATGCAAAATAACGATTTTTTCTATTACATTATATTGCTATCCTCTACCTGGCTAAAAGAATATTTAATTAATATGTTGAAGAGCATGTTATTTATTAATTATAATACCGTTATAATTAATAAATAACATGCATTACAAATAATCTTTATTATTTTATTATTTTTTTTATATAAATATTTTAAAAATTTATATTATATAAATATTTTAAAAATTTATATTATATAAATATTTTAAAAATTTTAGTTAAGAAATCCTCATTTGAATATTTTGAATTTCGCGCGAGCTAACCTTGAAAAACAGACTTCCTGTTCAAAAAAATTTCTCATGCGAAAATCAATAAATTTACAGATTCTTTTCGTAATATCTTTGAAAAATGCCTAGGTACACACAATATTCAATATATCATTAAAAAGCTTGTTAAATGAAGTATTTATATTTAATTTTTCACAGCGTTAGTAAATCTTTAGATATAAATATTCGATTATAACTGTAGGAAAATCGGATATCTGTCATAAGAACAATGTTAAAATGTCAGTAAACAGAGCATTTTTGAAAGGCTTTTTCTTGAAATTTTCCCTGGAAACCAGGTCTGATTTTTTGCTAGGAGATTCATTTTGACTTAAAGAACAACCTCCTACATTTTTGTTTCATTCATAAATTTTTCAGTTTCGGTACGAGCTACCTTAAAATATGGTGAATTTTATGAAAAAACATCTATTATACAATCATGTATGTATAAAAAATTGAGCTCGGAAACAATTTCTTTATGATAAAATAACATTTTCACTAAACGGTCGGTAAGCAAATTTGCTTCGGCTTATTCTTAATCAATAATCCAGCAACCAATTTCACGTTCAAAATTCATTTGTAATAGGTACTGTCTCAGACGTAGTGAATTCCATTCTATCATCGACTACACTTATTGGGAATTTAATAGCATCCATTGTAAAAATTCCAAAAGAAAACATGGAATTAATAAAAATCAATAAATGACTTTGTGGGAAACTGCGTTGAGGTCTATCCTCTCACCCTCACTAGTTACTCGCCTGACCATGCCTCTAATAATTGGATAAATATATTAAAGAAGGGCGTAAAGAGCATTCCTTAACCATCTGGAGAAGATACTGGGATGATTAAGAAGATAAGAAACCTCAAGCCATACTCCGTCAAAGATAGTGGGATAACTAAGCGGATGAGAAACCTGAAGCAATATGCCGGAAAATAGTGTCATCATATATATGAATTTATATATTAGATTGAGTCTTTAACCTTCTGACAGCCGGCATTTTTTCCACTAAAAAGTGTAACTTTTTCGAAATTTTCCATATCAATGTTTCTTAAGTAATAGTATATGTGGGCCGATCATTGGATGACGCCATATGGCGTCATCCCGGCTGTCAGAAGGTTAATATGTATTACCAGTAAGTAAAATAATAAAATGTACAATTGATATGAATTCTCGAAAACTTATTTCTCTTATTTTCTCCAATGTCATGTATTAAATAATCGCATTATAATCGTATCTTATTGATATATACCCTATTGAAAATAATGACGTCTTTAGAAGACGTCTTTGAACGTGTCTGGATTTGGAACAAAAAAAGACGTCTTTTTAATCAAGACGTCTTTTTATCAAGATTTTAAAAATAATACCTACTAAAATGTTTTAAAAAAGAACGTACTTATGCTAAAGTGTATATAAAGACGTCTTTGAAAGATGTCATTGGATGTGTATTTACAAATCCCAATACAACAAAAGACATCTAGAAAAGCTGTTATTATTTTTAATAGGGTATCTTCCTAAAGAAAGATATGGAAACAAAATAAGCATCAGCTCTCTGCAGACCGAAAAGCTTGAGCGAACAAACTGGAAATGTTATAACTTTATATACCCGCGTCACTAAAATTTTCGTAGGAGTTCTCGTATTAAGAAAAACGCCACCTAACAGTCAGAGATAGAATTAATAGTCGATTCGAATAATTTTTTCAGTAGTTACATTTTTAACTATGAGGTGCCGTTTTTCTTAACTTTGCAATCCCTTATCCAAATTTCAGAGATACAGGTATATAACGTTATAATTTTGCGGATTTATTCACAGTTGAAAATCAGTATACATACTTTAATTACGTACTTCAAGTATATACACTTTAGCTTAAGTACGTTCTTTTTTGAAACATTTTAGTAGGTATTATTTTTAAAATCTTGATAAAAAAGACGTTTTTAAAAGACGTCTTTTTTTTGTTCCAAATCCAGACACGTCCAAAGACGTCATTATTTTCAATAGGGTATATATGGGACATTTCACACCAACTGGAAGAGTAAAAAAATAAAAATCGCTGAACCTCTTAGAATATATTCTTTTTGTTACCCTAAATACGTGAAAAAATTTTCAAGGATTTAGATTGGGAGGAAAGGATCAAGAGCTATAGATTCCTAAAATGTAGAAATTTTTCAAAATTTTTGAAAAAGTCCCAACTTTATCATTTTTTTCTGAAAATCCTGATGGTTTAGTGAGAAATTAATAAGAATACTTATTGTTGTAAATGAAGAGGAGAGTTGGCATAATTTTTTACACACCTGAATTTGACGTTTTCTATTGGTTCTTATATGTATTATATAGTAATTGAAATTACTCATTGTTCGCCACTTCAGAAATTACTTTTCGAGGGCTTATTTTCTTCCATTTTATATGAACTTTCAAATAAATTTTTGATCATGTAAATCAGAGCTATCAATAAGGAGTTATGACTGTTTGAAATATATATTTTCATGTATAATTTATTTTAAATATGAAAAATAATTCATACATGAAAATATATATTTATATTCAATTTTTTTATTATTATTTTGAATAGTTTCCCGCTGGAATTATTCAGATTAAATAAAAACTCGTGAAGAAAATTCATAAACTAGATTTCTCACACACATGCATCCATACATACATTTTAAGGAAGGCTTGCAATGTCTTCATTTTACAATAAAAATAATTTTTTTATCATAATAAAACATATTTTCAAGGGTTACATTTTTCGCAATGTCGAAAATATAAGGCACTTCCATATAGTGGTCGTGCCCAACCAGGGTATATCACAATTAAAAAATTCAAAAGCTGTATTCAAATTATGACAAACGTCAGAAGAGGTTAATTTGTATGAATATGAGGTTGACATCAATGTTATCTTCATGATCATTTTATTCCCATTAATCGGGATATAGCAACTGTGCATTCTAGTCTTTGAGGACATGTGAACTTTATCAAATCGTTTTTTTAAACGTCTTTGATATTCATTTACTTCATTTTTGAACACCCATAAGGTTCTGTAAGAAAATATAAGATTATTTGATTAAAAGATTCTTTACATTTGTTTATACCCTACACGGAGAGACTTTTTGGGGCGATAGACTTTGGTAAATCTTAAGGTGTAAGACCCTTATTAATAGAGCGATTCGATGAGGTATCATGCCTTGAGTATAAAGGCCTGAGACCTTTATCTTGAAGACTGAAGGCATAAAGCTGGACAAAACTAAATCTGTGTATACATCATCCGAACGTAATAGACGCACGGCCTCGGTGACAAAGGTCTCAGACCTTTACGCTCAAGACGAGACGACTTACTTACTTTATCGAGGCGCCCGGCCCTACACTACAGAGGCCTCTCGCCCCAAAAAGTTTCTTGGTGTACTGAAAAATCTCAAATGATATATCATGCCAAAATATTATTTGACAATATTTTTTATTTTGGCATGTTTGAAATTATTGATTGGGGGCTATTTAAAAAAAAACGAACTCAGAAAAAATTGTTTAACCGACTTCAAAAAAGGAAAAAGTTTTCAATAAGATTGAATTTTTTTTTTATGTTTGTTACCTTAAAACTCCGTCATTTCTAAACCGATCTGAAAAAACCTTTTTTTATTTGATAGAGACCCTATATCTCCGGTTGTATGACAAAATAACATACTAAAATTTGGTACAGATCTGAGGACCCCCCCCCCCGGAAAAACTCAATAGGTGGTCAATACTCTTAAAATTACGGCGGTAATGAAATACATTAAATGATACGGCGGAATATAAAGTTATATTAAATAACGCAGCGGAGATGGGTGGACAACACCCTTAATCAAACTACAGCTGTAATAGTTGGGAAGCACCCTTAATATCAATACTTAATTAATCTAATTGTTATTATATACAGGTCGGTGCGGGTGTACGGCGGCGCGGCGGTACATGCTATGATAATGTGATGTGAAACACCCTTAAGAGAATATAAAATACCGACATTACAGTTTTCAAAACTTTTGATTCTTCATCTAAAAGTTTTAAAAATATCTCTATATTACATCCTTCCATTTTCATTAATAAAGAGCCTAATATAGAGATATTTTGAAAAATTTTTAAATAAAGATTAAAAGTTTAGAAAACTGCAATGTCGGTAACTATATGTAAATCATATACCCTTTTACATCCCCTTAATATTAACATGAATTTATATTAAACTAATCTAATTATTATTTACAACGCGGTCAGGCGGCGGTACAGCGGTACGGAGGTACACGTGCGGTTTTCTCTGGGCTGCTTTATCTAAGTGGAGAAACATCTCTCACTAAGATCAACTGTAGCTATGTCGCATCTTTGATGGAACGGGCGAGCCCGCTTCATCTCCGATGAGAGTGAGAAAGAAAGCGATTCTGCCTTTACCTACGGAACGCCGCAAGCAAAGGCAGCCTACTACTATATGTCTCATTCTCTCTTAGTCAAGGAGCGCCTTTGACCAAGAGTGAGAAGAGAGCATAGTCTGCACGGCTTTTTCTGTTCCGGCTTGGTTATCGGCTCGTTATATCCCTTGAGCCTCGTTTTTCTTATTGCGCGAAACGACACGCGTAGCGGCTGAGCTTGGAACTACAGCTCAGCTGTTAGGTGGTATATTTTAATTGTGCGAGGATATCAACACTCGTCGCAATATATATATATATATATATATATATATATATATATACATATATATTGTAACCTCTCTCTATCCTGAATCTGAAAATGATAGCATAAAGTGCTCATGTACGAGGAAAAGGATAAAGGAAAAAGGTTATTTTTAAGCTAGACCCGTTCTTAGTGTAGCGTCATGCTGCAACTAGTCCGGGGTCTCTTTGCTTGTATGTTAGTTGTTAGTATATTTAAGGACCTCTTATAAGCCAAAAACTCCAAAGACTCACAGTCTTGTAAGAGCATTTTCTCCAATTCAATTTAACTAACACGTAAAGTTATCATTTATAGCTAATACTATGCACAAACTAATTTCATATAGAGAATAATTATTTAGGATTTAAACACTTTAAATACATTCACTAAAAGAAATATAAGTAAATGTATAATTAATTTAATTTACCAAAATAAAACTTTGATTTTAATAAAAGTATTTATCCCGTTATTACTGCTACCGGTACGGAGCTGATGGTTATCCAGCTCCTCGCGGACCTGCAGAATAATCGGAAATAAGAACACTACATTACAACTTATTAATCTTTAGTTAAACTTTATTAGAAGAGAGCTGGCCAAAGAGTGCCGTACAAAGATTCGGCTTCGATCTGCTTAAGCGTCGATAAAGCCGCCGCGGCCGCAATCCTCTCCTACTACTAAGTAGAAGGGATACATTTACATATCTTACATTATACTCTTACAGGTGCGCTTAGATATGTGCTAGCGTACGTCACTTTATAGGCGTGGATCGGCGCACATCTAAGCGCGTACATATATTCTTATTAATATCCATCTATCTAATAAGATTATTGTTAATTATCTTTTATTCTATTCTTTTTTCTTACTTATTCTCTCTCAAATTCTCTTTCAATTCTTTATATTATGAATATAATATAAGTGAGGTCACAATATAAATACTATTTATTCAAATTTTTTAATAAATATATATATATATATAATATTTATTCAAATTTTTTGCTTATTTCAAATATTAATTTCCTTGTGTTATTTTGTTTATTTTCCAATTTTAGAAAATTAATTTAAGAATTTTTCAAGAAATTTTACCTATTTCAAGCTTTTATACCTTCTCCCATTGCGTGATAATAAATATACATATCGTATCAATTCGGAATTTTTGCTTTTTTTGGATCACTATTGCTTTAGTGGTTTCTAGGCATTTTCCAATTAAGGCCGTTACACTCAAAAAGATACAAGATACAGATACAGTGACAGATACAAAATTACATTGGCTAGTATATCTATATATAAAAAAATACAAGAGACAACGCATTTGTTTTTCACTTATATAGATATACTAGCCAATGTAATTTTGTATCTGTCACTGTATCTGTATCTTGTATCTTTTTGAGTGTAACGGCCTTTATTTGAAAATGCATTTGGGGAATTTTCAAATTAATTAACTGATTGCAGGCTCCTGTACCTCCAACAGCATGTAAATATGATTTCCAATTTTTTATCCCGCGTGTAAGTATATATAAATAAGTTTTACCATTTTTAAGGTATGTGTAATTTTTGCATGGATAATTACACGGTACTTTATATTGGTAAAGCTTATTAATAAAGCATAGCACATCTATCGGCGTGATCTTGAATTGTTGTTTTTATTATGTAAATTATGATGTAAAAATTATAATACGATTGTAAATTACTTTTTATGTATCGTAAGAAACACGTGTAGAAAATTATGAAAAATGCATCATTTTTGATGTATAAAATTGTATATCGTTAGTAACTATTTTTCAATTGACATCAAAGTTCGAGTACATATTCTACTCTTTAAAACGAAAATTTTAAGTACTGGTTAAAGCCTGTACCATCTTAGGAACTTAAATTATAAACTTTTAAATTTCTATAAAACCCTGTTCGTAAAAAGTGAAAGGTTCCAGAGATATACCCATATAATACATTTTTTCATGAAACATGCTAATTACATTTAATAAAAACCAAAGTTTATAATAAAAAAAACGCTCACAAGTCCCTTGGCGCAATGCTTTCTTATAGAGCTCATTGAGTTAGAATAATTTGATTTTATTTTTTTAAATGTGATTTCAATGTAAAATACAATTTCTACTTAAGAAATATTAGTTAATGTGAGAGAGTGGTTAGGAAATAGGAAGAGAGAGACAAGGATGGATGAAAATAGGGTAAGAACGAGGATTAATCTGAGATAGAAGGACAGAGAGAAAGTGAGCAAGAAAGAAAAGAGCTACGCTAAGAAAATTATTTTTTTAAAGCTTGTTTTATAAAGATTGTAGAAAATAACTTGTGTACAAATTTCAGAGTAAATCTATCGAGTACTTTACGTAAAATGGAAAAAAAAATAAAAAATAAAAATTAAAAAAAAAATTTTTTTTAATTTTCTGAAATTAAAACTACGCTAAGGAAATCGGATTTTGAAAGTCATCCTTCTTTTGGCAGTTGCAAATAATTCCCATGCAAATTTCAAAGCAAATTCATCAAGTACACAGACACACACACACACACACACACGCGCGCGCGCACATTTTCTGAAAACCAATTTTCGACTCCTTGAGTAAAAATATGCACATATTAATGAAAAACTGGAAAAAAATTTTTTCATCAATACAATGCTTTCTTTATAAGAAAGCAATAATTGATTAGCTACCAATCGTACAGTAAAGAAGAGATGTTAAACTTAGCAAATCACTTTGATGCACCCTTGTACGATGTATAACGGCTTGGGAATAATCACGCCAATATGGCCTATTCCTAATAAACAATTTCAATTCTGCAAAAACTATTAAATATTTTTATTTGAAATTTTTACTGTAAATTCACTGTCATCAGAGCTTCACTTTTACCAATTATCAAACCCCTAGTTATTTTTTTAACGGAGTAATAAACAATCACTAAAATGGCCATTTTTGGTGATTTTTTGCGATTTGCAAATAAACAAATGAATATAATGAAATTCTACAAAAAGTGGTTTTGCAGGTCTTTTTTGTATCTACAAAGTTTACTTCAAACATTTTTTAATAATCAATAGTGTCTGGGTACAAAAAAAGTGTTTTTTGCTTTCTCACAGAAAAATCATTATATAAACAGAAAAAATTTTTTGAATTTTTTTGAATTTTTCGTACATATTTTTACTCAAGGAGTCGAAAAAAGTGGTTTCCAGAAAATTGGTTTCCAGTGTGTGTGTGTGTGTGTGCGCGCGCGTGCGTGCGTGTGTGTGTGTGTGTCTGTGTGTGTGTGTGTGTTTTCACGTTCAATTTCACGTTCTAAATATATTTTTGAAATTGTTTTGGCTTCTTTTTTTGATTCATCATTCGTGAAGTATGTAGCTTTGCTGATAAACAGTTTTTGTTAATTTTTTTCGATTTATCATTTGAGGAATGCTTAATTTTACTGATAGATGTTTTCGTTTTTTTATTTAAATTATCATTTGTAGAGTGCGTAGTTTTTGTTTAGTATTGATTTTTAAGGGTATAGATTTCCTGCAGCAGATTTACCACACTCGTACTAGAAAATAGTGTTCGATATACGTGTCCTATGACTCATTTTCTGGATCGGAATATGGGATTCATTCCATGGCGAAATATTTGCGATACATCAAAATACATCAGGCATACTTATACATAGCTTGGCGATAGATACCCAATGTCTCGCCAAATGCATTTCTGATATTTTGGCGATGGTACTCTTTAAATTTATTTCAGTGAAAAATCACTGATTGATAGTCAATATTCATTATTTGAATTATTAAAAAGTAGGTGTGAATTAGTAAATATTGACAAATTATTTCAGTGAAATAAACTATTTTAATCAGTGAAATCTTCATTTAATTTAACAATATTATTTATTTCGGGATACATCAGATTACTTTTTATTGATTATTTATAACTGAAACAATTAACAAAATTATAACGCTTATAAAAACGCAAGAAAAATATTTGACCTAACTGGGACACGGCCGTACGACCTACGGGATACGAGGCATCGATGCTACCGATTACGCTACGCAACGCTTATGCAAATCGTGATAATTTTATATATTTATAGTTTATTATTATAAAAATTTTTATATAACAAAAATTATATAATAAACTATTTATATTATTTGTAATATTCATAAATTTAATATCAACAAATAATTAATTAATAATAATAATTATAAATAAATTAATTTTTTGAATTTTTCGTACATAATTTTACTCAAGGAGTCGAAAAAAGTGGTTTCCAGAAAATTGGTTTCCAGTGTGTGTGTGTGTGTGTGTGTGTGTGTGTGCGTGCGTGCGTGCGTGAGTGTGTGTGTGTATGTGTGTGCGTGCGTGCGTGCGTGCGCGTGTGTGTGTGTGTGTGTGTGTGTGTGAATTTAGTACGTCAGTTAGATCTCGAAAACTACTCCATGGATTTGCTTCAAATTTTGCATACAATTTCTTTTTTTATCTAATTGGTGTGAAAGCTATTGAAAATTGGTTTTCTTAGCGTAGTTTTCATTTTAGAGTCATTTTTAGAATTTCAAAAAATTTCGATTTTTCATTGTTTTTCAAAACTGATTTTCTTAACGCACTTTTAATTTTAGAGTGTTTAAAAAATTTTTTTTTCATTTTCATTTTTAATTTTTAATATTTAAAAAAAAATTTCGATTCTTTTTTGTTTTATTTTATGTAAAGTACTCGATGGATTTGTTCTAAAATTTGCAGGGAAATTATTTGTGACTGCCAAAAGAAGGGGGAATTTCAAAAGTTGATTTTGCTAGCGTAGTTTTAACTTTAGAGCATTTTGAAAATTTTGAAAAAGAAATTTTGAAAAGAAAATTGTATTTATTTAGCCAATTAGATCTCGAAAATTACTCGATGGATTTGCTTTAAATTTTGAATATTATCTATTTTTTTTGCCCAAGTACTTGAGAAGCTATTGAAGATTGGTTTTCTTAGAGTAGTTTTAATTTTAGAACCATTCGAAAGATTGAACAAAAATTTTGATTTTTTCCTTTTATTTTAAGTAAATTACTTGATGAATTTGCTTTGAAATTCGCATGAGAATCATTAGCATCCGCCAAAAGAAGTATGACTTTTAAAAACCGATTTTCTTAGCATATTTTCCATTTTTTAACCCTTTCAGAACGGAATTATTATTTCATCATGAAAAGTTCTGATAACCATTTAGCGATGATAAATGTTCATTTATTAAGCAATTTTTGCGATAACAAAATTTTTTTTTTTTTTTCTTTTCAAGTTTTCTCAGTTTCTATCAAAGATATAATAACTTAGGCCCTCAGTTTGAGATCGGAAATAGTCCATTTTAATCTAATACATATATTTTTTTTACAAAATTTAAAGCCACTTTTGCACAATTTCAAAAAAACCAAAAAATGTTAATGTACATTGTAATGTACATTGGTTCTGAAAAGGTTAAAAAAATTTTAAATTTTGAAAAAAAAATTTCATTTTCCATTTTTTTCCATTTTACGTAATCTACTCGATAGTTTTACTCTAAAATTTGTATGCAAGTTATTTGCTACTGTCTTTATAAAACAAGCTTTTAAAAAATAATTTTCTTACAAGGAGAGTATCACTTCTTCGGGTCACAGATTTGTCTGAAACTGTGAGAAATAGTTCATCTTACCTAAAAAACATGTTTCCCAAAGCTACAGAGTCTAACGCTCAAGAAATTTTTAAATATGTTATGAAGCGAATCCAGATTTTTACACTTCTTCGACAAAACAAATTTATTTACTTTTCTTATCTTTGTTTTGATAATATATTTAATATGATTGACTTGATTGTTTAATTTATTTGAATTATAACTATACTATAATTCTAAAAATTAAATATTAAAAATAGTATATTACGCACCAAGGGAGGGAAGGGGGACATTCTAACCCGCGCGTATGTTATCGCCCGAGCCGAAGGCGAGGGCGATAAACGCGCGGGTTAAGATGTCCCCCTTCGCTCCCGTGGCGCGTATACAATTTTTTACCATAGCCAAGCCGAAAGTTGTCAACTAAAATTACGTATAACGTAAACGTTATGCTATATTGTTCTGCTAGATACGTTACACGATATCACACTACACGGTAACACTCGTAATGATAATTCATTAATAAAAAAAGATTTTATGAATTATTCTAATTTTTTATCACACACATTTTTAAAGATTCTATGCTTTGTTTTACTATATACACTACACGATAACACACTACACGGTAACACTCGTAATGATAGTTCATTAATAAAAAAAAATTTATTATTTAATCTGATAGAGTTATTCTTCGATATACTCTGTTTCAATGCACACATTTTTCATCACACACATTTTTAACTAAATAATAATATAATACAATGTATACATATACATTATAATGTACACATTTTGTTTTTTTTGTTTCAAATTTAAGAGATTTTGAAAAAGAAACAGAAAAAGATTTTGATATCTGCCTTTGTTTTGTTCTTACTATGACTTTTGATGAAGAGCAAAAAGGCAGGTATATTAGACATTATATGGGGAAAAGAAAGAGACGGAGAGATATAACGTATGCTATACTCTGTGATTAGCGCCTGCGCAGAACGTTCTTTTTGCTTCCTGCCCCGGCAAGAATGTGAGACTTTCGGTTGAAGTAGTGGGGACGAAAGTAGAAACTTTCGGGTTGGATATGGTAAAAAAGGCTATTTTTAAAGAAATTTTTAAAGAATTTATTAGCTTACCTAAAATATGAAAATAACGCATACTTGTTTTTAAGAGGATGATTCTTTAAGTATGCAATTGTATACCTATGCATAAGATCAAATACATTTTTTCTAATAAAATTTAATTAAATTTTATGAAAACTATTATTTTAAGCCTTTGGTTTCTGCTGAACTAAAATAAGACAAATGATAAATCATACTAGCGGAACATATGATTTATGCTTCTATTACTTCCATCACTCCTCTATGATTTTAGATACTTATTTCCCTGTTGAAAAATGCTGCTAGAAATCTGAAAAGATAAACAAAGAATCAGAATTCTTATAATGAAACCAAAATATTTTAAACAATATACATAATAGGTCATGGTATACTTATCTAATATTGATCAATGCATTATTTCTCTTCTTTTACTTATGAATTGATCTTTTGCATTTGGATTAGACTTTCATTAGTTTATGGTATTATTTATAAATTAAAAAATAAAGTAAAAATTTACTCATAAATAATGCCTAGTCTAGTTTATCTTTTTTGAACTTTTCTTTTTATAAACTTTTTTAAAAACTAGCAGAAAATTTTTAAAAATTATCAGGGAAGGTTTAGACAAACTACGCCATCTAGACACACTATGTATGAATTAATTTGAATTTAGAATTTTTTAAATTTTACATTAACTGTAAAAAAATCGAAAAATTCATTGGCTTGCCTAAAGAACATTTTCCACGTAAATTTAACATTTTATATTAATATAAAAAATTTTTAATTTTTCTTCTTTCTATCATAACTTTTTTTATCCTTATTATTTATAGTTTTTTTTAACAGTATTAGAATTTTATTATTCTTTTACTATATTTCACTTAAATCATAAAGAATTATTTATACACTCTGATTTTTACATTTAATAATACATTAATTACTAACATTTATTTAATAATTAATTTAGATTTTTTTATACCTAATCAATTGATCAATACAAAATATTTTAGATTTTTTATATCAGATTTTTATTTCTAGATTTTTATTTCATAGATTTTATTTTATAAAATTAATTTTTGTAAGTATTAATTAAGAGATATTAATATAATTAATATTGAATTTGCGTTATGGCTTCTTCGGAGAAGTCAGAATTAGGTACAGAACATGATTGTGTACCAGATGAAATTATCTCTGCGAGTGTATATGAGTGCATAAGGATTTTAAAAGAACAAGGTATTATAAGCAGAGAAGAAATAATACAATCATCTTCGAGTGATGTTTTGAGATTAGGAAGAGAAATGGCAGATTTGCTTTTAGAATTCATTGATGGTATAAAAGTAGTAGAAGAAGATGAATTGGTGGCTTTTGATGAAAATTTTACAGAGGAAGAGATGATTGTAAATGCAAGCGAACATGAAAGTTCTGAATCAGATGTTACATCAGGTAAGTACTATTTAAATAATTATTTTATATTTTTTAAATTTTAAGTAATGAATGAATTATGTTTCTTTTTAGAAAAAGATTTTTAGTAATATTGTTTATTTAAAATTTTAAATAGTTTACTTTATATTTTATTTAATTTAAAAATTTTGAATTCATTATAGTAAGCTTATTTAATCAAGTTTCTTTATAATGACTGTTCTGCTTATTTAGTTATATCTTTTAATTCATTAAATTAGAATAATGCATATAAATAGAAAAAACTAAATAATATAAGTTATTATTAAATAAATAAGTATTTTTTGAAACGATAATAGTCATTAATAATTATTATTAATTATTTCTTTATGTAGAATCTCAAGAATGTAGTCAATCATCAAGTTATGAGCCTGAAGAGAAAAGAGCCAAAATTAGTCAAGCTACCCCCCATTGAAATAAAGATCAAAGCAGTCAACTTGCAACGTGAACATCCTAATTGGAGTTTCAAAACCCTGCAGACTCATGTGGGTAGATTTTTGACTAGAAAGGATGAATTAACACGATGGAAGAACGATATTATCAATGGTGGAACAAGATTTGATAGGAGTAAATTCATAAAAACTTGGACTTACAGTCGTTTTTCAGAGGCTCGCTCTATGAATAATCCTATTACCACCAGAAATTTACAGGAATGGTCTCTACAAGGCGCCATGCAACATATTATGCAAGGTTATACTTTCAATGCCTCATCAGCATGGATTAGTCGTTTAAAAAAGAATATAGGATTAAGCAGAGACGAGTTACAAAATATGTCAAGCAAATAGAACATCGATCACTGGATGAGATAAAAATTTCTAGTGAAAACTTTCAAGCTGATTGTCGTTCACTCACTTCTACTTTTAATAGAGACTTGATTATTAATACAGACCAGATAGGCTGTGAATATAGGTTTAATGTCCATCGCACTCTGGAACATGTTGGAAAAAAGAGTGTTGAAGTTTATATTGGAGATACAAATAAAGTTAGCCACTCATACACAGCCCAATACTCAATAACAGCCTCAGGGAAGTTATTGCCCAAAGTTTTTATATGCCTGCAAGAACCATCAGGAAAATTTGGACCAAGAATTGAAAAACAAATGGAAACACTTTCAAATGAATACAAAAATGTGTATCTTACCTGCTCTAAATCAGGAAAATTATCGACTGCTCTGTTTGATTCATACACATCAAATGTTTTGCAAGAGTACGTCAAAAACAATCAATTTATTCTTATTTTAGATACTTGGAGTGGACAAAGACAGCCACATTTGTTTGACAAATTTAAAACAGAAGATGGCAGATCTACATGTACATTGAAATACATTCCACCAGGATGTACAGCATACTGCCAGCCACTTGATACTTATTTGCATCGTCAGATAAAATTATTTATTAAAAAACTTCAAAACTGCACGTATCTTCTTCAAAATCAACGTCAACTCAATTCCAGAGATGATGCAATCAAGATCCATGCAATTATCCACAGACAGTTATCAGCACCTATTTTCAACAATATGATTGAATACTCTTGGTTTACAGCACAATTAATAAGTGACCGAGATGTGTTTATGAATGTTAATGAAGTTTGTTTCTCACAAACCATCAACTCCAAATGTACCTGTGGACTTCTTTCTTTTATTACGTGTGGTTGGTGTCGAGAAAAGTTTTGTTTTTTATGTTTCTACGACTTGAGCCATCCATTTAAATGTATAAAATACTATAAGAATATATAAAATTTCATTATTATTATAAATATTTTATTTATGTTAACATTATTATTGTAATTAAATAAATATTTATTTTAAAAATATAAAATCTTATAGTTTTTAAATATAAATTATTAAATTAAAAATTTCAGGTTTTTTCTTACTCTACATTTTCTGAATTTCTCCATAATATTAAATTTTTCTTGATTTTCTTGAATAATTACATCTTGGAAGGATTATTTTCTTGAATCGAGTCTCATACTATGAGCAGCTTTGAGATTCTTAAGAATTATGGGCCTCGTTCTTCACTAAAAATAATTAATTAATAATTAATACTTCTTGTAGGTTAGATTTTTTTTAAATGAAGTAAAATAGAAAATTTCACAATGCACTAGAACTAAAAATTTAATTATATTTACACTATCATGCAATAATAATTTTCACTTTTCACAATCACATATATAAGTTCACGTATCAGGTAAATAACATCTATTTTTTAATTATTATTTTACCAGTTTATTTACAGCTTTACCAAAACTCTGTTTTGATATGCTCTGCTGCTGTGTTAAAAACAAAATCTTCCTTACCAGCTGTGCATTTGTATGTTTTGATCACATCGATTTAAGCATTTCGTCTGCTAGTTTCAAACTTGAAAACAAATTGTACATATATTATTTTTTGCGAATTTAAAATTTAAGTATTTGAAAAAAATAATTTAATTAATTTTCTTTAATCTGTGCGAGTTATAATATCAATAGGTTTATAAATAAATATTTATTTATGGCTATGAAATAATGTATCTATTGATGTCAGATAAGTAAATATTTTTATAACCTATTATATATTTATATTGTTTAAAATATTTTGTTTTTATTATAAGAATTCTGATTCTTTGTTTATCTTTTCAGATTTCTAGCAGCATTTTTCAACAGGGAAATAAGTATCTAAAATCATAGAGGAGTGATGGAAGTAATAGAAGCATAAATCATATGTTCCGCTAGTATGATTTATCATTTGTCTTATTTTAGTTCAGCAGAAACCAAAGGCTTAAAATAATAGTTTTCATAAAATTTAATTAAATTTTATTAGAAAAAATGTATTTGATCTTATGCATAGGTATACAATTGCATACTTAAAGAATCATCCTCTTAAAAACAAGTATGCGTTATTTTCATATTTTAGGTAAGCTAATAAATTCTTTAAAAATTTCTTTAAAAATAGCCTTTTAGAAAAGTAAATAAATTTGTTTTGTCGAAGAAGTGTAAAAATCTGGATTCGCTTCATAACATATTTAAAAATTTCTTGAGCGTTAGACTCTGTAGCTTTGGGAAACATGTTTTTTAGGTAAGATGAACTATTTCTCACAGTTTCAGACAAATCTGTGACCCGAAGAAGTGATACTCTCCTTGTTAGTGTAGTTCTTTGATCACTTTTTTTAATTTCTGATTCAACGCTTTCACTAACTCTTTTCTTACTTCCTCGTTTCCTTTCTGTCTTTCTATCTTAGATTGATCCTTATTTTTACCCTATTTTTATCCATCTCTGACTCTATCTTCCTATTTCCTAATCACTCTCTCACACTCACTAATTTTTCTTTAATAGAAATTGTTTTTTACATTGAAATCACATTTGCTTAAAAATTTTTATGGCAATTATTTTCGATTGCCAAAATAAAAGAAACTTTTGAAAACTGATTTTCTTAGCGTAGTTTTAATTTTAGAATATCGGAATTTTTTAAAAAAATGTTTGTATTTATTTTTTTACTTAGATCTCGAAAAGTACTCGATGGATTTGCATCCACGGTACAGTATTTGTCCATAAATTTTTATTAGGGTAGTTTTAATTTTAGAGCCTTAAGAAAACATAAATTGAACATTATTGATCCAAGTTACAGCATATGACCCTAAATTTATGATCACTAATGGAGGATTAAAATGCTTAAGGTGGCTCAAGCGCTTGGTGCCGTATCAAGCGGGGCCCTGTCTGCGACATCAAAATGTTTTTATTGATAGAGCTATTATAACTAATTAAATAGTATTATTGATTATTTCTTATGATAAGAAAACAATTTTAAGTAATCAAAAGTAATAAAAAAGAAAAAAAATTTTTTGTTTTGTTTCTCATTACAAGTTTTACTATGGTACGTCCCTGCTGTTTTGTTGGTTTCGAGCACTCTGAACGCACGTTAGCTTTACGTATGGCATCTGTATCTGACGCGCATGCGCAGAAGCTGCCATTATGTGTAGCAAATTCTATTTCGCATTCTTTTAGATTTATTTTCTCTTGTATTTCTTCGTCAAGTCCTTTTTTTCTTCTTGAAAAATGATCTCCGTGAAACAAACTATAAGTGTATAATTTTTATTTTAACTTGTACTTTTTTATATTAGCGTAAAACCTAATTTATGATTCAGTCCCATAAGAGCACATATATTAATTACAATTATTAAAACATCTTTTTCTTTAAAAATAGTTCGTCAACCTCTATTTTTCAAAATAAATATCGAAATATTACGATATAAAGAATATTTTAATACAAATTTTGGATGGTTTCACTTTTTTAGAAAAAATCGCTTGAGCCACCTTAAGAGGCGGTCGGGACTATTTGCCGCAAAGGGGCGCTGCGGTCAGGTGAGAGAAAAATGTAAAATAATTTTTACACAGCGATTTACAATTTACTGAAACAATAATATACCTCTAATGTTGTCAATAACTCTAGCCATATATATGTAGAATAATTATTGATGCTAATCTTGTTTGAAAAGTCTAAAATATTGTTGTAAAGCGAAAAATGCAGCGCGAGATAGAGCCGGCGTGAGCATATGCATTCATCATTCTTTGGTATTACTTTCTCTGTCGCACTAAAGAAAAATACTCATGTTTACGTCGGCTCTATCACGCATAGCATTTTTTGCTTTACAAAAATATTTTGGACTTTTCAAATAAGATTAGCATCAATAATTATTCTATATATATATAGCAAGGGTTATTGACAACATCAGAAGTATATTATTGTCTTAATAAATTGTAAATCCGTGTATAAAAAATATTTTAATTCTTCTCTCACATGCAGCGCCCCCATGCGGCAAATAGTCCCGACCACCTCTTAATATTATAAAATTTATATTAAGTATAGACCGGATTCGCTGTCATTGTTTAATTGAGTTTTGTGTTATTTATCCAAATATTATAACGACTCCGTAAGCGCTACTTCGAGATCGGAATTGTAACTTGACAATCTCCGTTGCTCATGATTGAGATACATTTTTATATTACAAAATTATTGATGTTAGATTATTGTTTTATAGCACACTGTATCCTAAATCCGCATTTAAACACACAGCTTCCTGTGACTTAAGTAGACTATTATTGCACACTATGTTCGGAAAACTTCATGCTATAAAATAATGAGCTACAATTAATTTTCATGAGAAATCTGTGGCTATTGACAATTGCGAGTCTTCCGAGCGGACCTTTATAACCAAATCTCTACCTCAAGCCGAAATCTGCTCCAACATTACCCAGTAATCGAAAATTGTTTTCGGTGTTTATGTCAAATTCCGTTGGTTTAAACACCGAAAACATTTATCTCTTACCTTTACACACATTGTTGACAAAGAAAAAACACCTAATCGATCGACGAAGTTACATAGGCAGCGGTCACCCATTCAAGTTATAATCGCGCCCAATGCTGCTTAACTTCGCCGATCGGCTGAGGTGCAGTTCCGTAACCCCACCAATGTGCCGGTACATTTTTTTAATTAAATAACAATAATAAGAATGTGAGATACGAGTAAAACTAAAGTTAATACCAGTGTAACATATGAAACGAAGAGGTAATATTATTGTATTATCATTATTATACAATTTAAGTAAGTATTTAAAATTACAGTTTTAAAATTTTTCTGTTTTGATTTATCATTCATGAAATGTTCAAATTTTTTTTATTTATAGTTTTTGCTTTCCTTTTTCGATTTATCATTCACGGAATGCTTAGTATTTGGTCTTTTACAATTTTCATTTTAATTTTACGAATTATCATTCGAGGAGTGCATAGTTTTTGTTAATTATTGATTTATAAGAGTACTCATGTAATGCGGCGGATTTGTAACACTTGTGCTATAAAATAGTATACGATACTTAAATCACATGTATCGTAATATACTATTTTTTTATCAGCTATAATTTAGCTATGATATACATCGTATGTTTTTACTAGAGTTGTGTGTTATTTATTTTTAATTGAATTAAGAAAAAAGTTGTTGAAAATTAAAAATTCAACATAGGCTCTTTTGGATAAAGAAACTTTTATGCTTATAATTCAATAAATAAGTGTAAGTTTCAAAAGAAATTTTTTTTTTTAGATCGAGATTATAAGCTGACAATCTTCATTGCTCAAGATTGAGATTTATCTATTAATTGCATCCTTATAGATGTTATCTTATTGATTTTTTTATTAGCTAAAATAAAAATAAAATAAACACCAACTCAATGAGCTCTATGAGAAAGCATTGCGCCAAAGCACTTGGCAGCGTTTTATAATATGAGCAATCAACGAATTTTTAAGAATACACATTCATTCCTATAGTATTTTTTCCAAGTTGCTCTTGTAGTAGACACAGTTAAAGAAATTATCAGCAGCCAAAGAATTGTAATATATTAAGGATAATTGCGTAAAAGCAAAGATTGATTTAATTAATGTTTTTAATAATCTACATTTTTATATTTTACTCTCTTTGTAAAAAAGGGCGAACAAGTGCGTTAATTGATGGTTAAAAATTGCAACGTAAACTTTTTATCTATGTTATAACAAAAATCATCGAAATGCTAATCATCTTTATGAAAAGAGTTAAAGAATCGCGTACCTTTTAAAATAATTCACTTCATTTCACTAGTTAAACAAAACAAAATGCTCAATTTTAAAGATAGCGGCGTTTAAACACTGGCTCCGATTAACACCTTATAATCAACGAAATAATGTTGTCTAATAGAAACAAGAAAATATCAGTATTAAACACATTTTATTGAAAAAAAAATGTATGCTTGGATACTTGGATACTCGACCGAAACCATGGGCTATATATCTCAAACGAACTGAACGATTTGGCTCGTACTGCACAGAAAGAAATTTGGAATTGAATTATCTTGATGCGTTAATTTATTTTAGTTCGAGCATAGAATTGTAATGAAGAGGATAAATCTCGAAAATAAATCAAGTTAAGTTGGAATAAATTCAACTTCATTTTGTACATACAAAATGTTTGTATATATGGGAGTATCGTCATTATATTGGACCTATGAGAGCTCCAAACCTCGAGATTCCCTATGTCCGTGTTTCACGAAGTTACGCGAACATTAAACTACATATCTCTGTTGTTTAACATCGAGTTGAGCGATGCAATGTTTTGTTTTATATCAACTTAATTTTTCTCGGAGTTCTTACAACTCGAGTTTAACGAAGAAACAACACAAGACCATGAATTATGTTATTTCGAGTAATGTTAAAGTTATGCTAACTCTAGATTTCTTTCTGTGTGCTTTTTACGAAATACATTTCTTAAATCTTAAATTTCAAGTGATAAAATAAACAAATATCATACTGACAAGGATAATAGCCCTCCTAAGATTGCCTAGTCGTCATAAAAATGTGTCTCGAAAAATTCTCTCATAATTCATTTGTTATTAGATTGTTCATCCCCAAAAAATTGTCAAATTTTGCTATAGTGAAGTACTTTCACAGGTGCTCTTTATTTTTTGTAGGTTTTATAATTTCTGCATAAAAAAAATCAAATTGAAAAAAAAATCGGCGTGGCAGTCTTTGGGACTCTCCGACTCATAGATGTTTATTTAATTTTCATCCCTTTTTTGCACGTTTAAATAGTGTAGGGAAGAGAGGAGCGCACCATCAAACATTATAGAGAAAAAAAGAGAAAACCGCAAGCCGCTATTGCTTTCTTTATTCATTCAGATTTATCCCTTCTTAAAAAAATGATGAGCCGCCATGTTGAAGCATCTAAAGATCGAATCCTGATTGGTCGATATAGAATAGGCGCCAAAAATTAAATTTTAAAGGGTTTAGATTTTTTAAATAAATAAAAACTAATTTCTAGGCATTATTTTTTAAATATAATAGAAGTAACTCAATTAAAATAGAATAAGAATATTTTATTTTAAACCAAGGAATATTATTTATGTATATAACCAATGTATAGTTTAATGATAAAACATATAACTATGAGCACAAGCAAGGTGACTACCTTTTATTTAAAAATTCCAGTAAAATTGTAAAGACATCAAATAATATAACAATTCAGATAAGTAATTTATTGCTTTATTGCATAAGTATTGCTTAATGCAGGTACAATATGTATATATTTTTAATTGTTTTTCATTTAAAAATAAGTATAGTAATAGCAATTAATGAAGGTTTGAGGTTATGAAAGTTTTATTATTCTATATTTCTATTACGCAGATTAAAAATCACCAAAGTACCAAAAATAAGTAATATATTTAAGTAATGTTTCAAAGATAAATTTATGTGCACATTTTAATAAAAAAAATAAGGTTAGAATAAATCAAGATCAAAATTTACTGATAACGATGGATGATACAATTGACGAACAAACTGTATGTCTATTTTTAATGAAAATTTGAAGAATCTACTTATACGAGTGTGCTATTTCATAATATACAATATTATTTACTTAAACTTATTATATTAAATATTAATACATAAATAAATAAAAGTATAAAATGTGTGTTTTCAGTAAATGTAGTTTGAAAATAATTTACACACTGAAGAAAATATGATTACGGTAGACAGCTTTGTTATAGATTAACATATAAAATTTGTATTACAGTTGACGAACAAGCTATATGTCTATTTTTAATGAAAATTTGAATAATTTACTTATATAAGCGTGCTATTTTATGATATACGATGAATTAATATTTAATATAATGTATTTAACTGAATAGTTTGCTTGTACGAGTGAGTTATTTTATTATATACATTACTATTTAACTAAATATTAATACATGAAATTAAAAAATGGAAAAACAATTTATGTTTCAATGAATAAAGCTTGAAAATAATTAACATGCTGATAAAATTATAACTACACTGAAAAACTTTTTGCTTGCTAGTTGCCCTTCTCCCTAACTACGCTAGTGCCACGCGTTCGGCGCAAACGGTGTGCCGAAAACGACAAAGAAAGTACTGGAAATGAACTGTATCTGCTCCGATCGTTTGTGTGTAACGTTGTTTTGACGAATCGGCGCTTTACATATGCCTCCATCAGCGTAAGGGAAACTCAAATCTGAGTAACTGCTACTCCGATTGCGCGTATACCTCGAAACGTAACGAATCAGAGTAGCACATAACCTTGAAGGTTACAGGCTGCTCCGATAGTCTTTCAGTGTATAGTAAACATCTTTTTTATAGTTTTGTATATAAAATTTGCATTACAGTTGACAAACAAGCAATATGACTATATTTTCAATAAAAATTTGAATATTTACTAATATAGGTGTGCTGTTTTATAATATACAATGAATTAATATTTAATATAATATATTTAACTGATTAGTTTACTTATACATGTGGGTTATTTTATAATATACAGACATAAGCTGAAATAACTTGGGCGCCTATGCACTTTCTATTCAACTGTAGTTACTAGAGCTATCAGACCTGAGCTTCAGCCTGAAAAAAAATCAGATTTAAATGTAATTGATAATTTTTTGTTATTATAATATTAACTAATAAAACTTCTTGCGACGTTTCAAAAATTGCGCTAGACATAGTTCATATGCTCAGCCGCTACGAGGCGCTACTCCCGCAACGGGAATAGCGAGCTCCGTAGCATATATAAGTAAGCCGCCGAGCCAGCCTTTGGTCATCACACACAGCCATCATTTGTTCGAACTGCACCTTCGTGCAGTGCAGACCTGTATACACTGAGTGTAACAGCCCTTCTAAGGGCTACCGTACGGAACTATACTAGCATTAAAATATACCTTCTCTGATCCAATATGAATCTTGAGCTACTCTCTGATCCAAATACTCTCTCAATGGAGCAACTGGTGCAAGCCATCGACCAGTGCCGACACACCTTAACTACTTTAGAAGCAGCCTTGCAAAGGCTCTGCCCAAATCAATCTGATAAAATGGAAACATCATCGTTCCCTAACAAGGAAACAGCTAACCCTACATCCGCTGAAACCTCTCACGTAAGTATACAAAATAACAATAATACTTTAAAAAATCCTGCAGTTAAAACTGCAACCAACACACAAATACAGTCCCCTTCTTACAACTCTCAAATAAACCACCCAAACAAACGCCGACGCGATGCTACCCCCTCAGAGTCTTCTGACTCTTCTTCAGAAGAAGAAGAAGAGGAAAACTCTAATTCAAAACGTAGTCCCCCTCCTATCTGCATCCTTAACAAAGAACTTTGGCCACAAATCAACGCCAAAATCAATTCTTTCGACATCGAAGTCCGCAAAGCAAAGAACACCTCCAAATCAGTCATGGTTTATCCCAAAACAGTAAACGATTTTCGTACACTTACCGCCCAATTCGATAAAAAGAAAATTCAATACACCACCAATCAATTGGAAGGAGACAAGGACCTCATCGTTATCATCAGAGGAGTCACGGAAACAATACCAGAAAAAGACATACTAGACGAGCTTACTACTAAAATTCCCGCAGTTAAAGCGTTTACAGAATGAAGAGAGGAGATAAAATCTGGCCCTTAGTCGCAGTTCATCTCGATCCATCCGTCCCATCAGCCAAAACAATCTTTAACTTGAGTAACCTACAGGGTTTGAGCATAACTGTAGAATCCAAACGTAAAACCAACGCAACCCCCATATGCCGCCGATGTCTTGGATACTTCCACACAGCAAACTACTGTCACGCAGACTGGCGATGTGCCTTCTGCTCTCGAAATCATGCTACTGCCTCCTGCCGTACCAAGGATGAACCAAACGCTACTCCACTCTGTGCCAATTGTCAAGGCCCACATCGAGCCACCTATGGTGGCTGTCCCAAAGTTCCGATAAGACCCCAACAAAATCCCCCCGAAATTCAACCAACCCCTAATACGCCTATTAAAAAACCCCTCCTTCGAAACCCCAACGTTAGCTATGCCAAGATAGCCAACTCCCAACCTGCCTCTCGTCCATAAAATATATCTCAACCACAACTTCAGTCCCAACCTCCAACACAGCCAGCCCCGGCATCGAATCCCAAAAAGGTTCCAAACCAAAACCCAAAAGCTCAACTTCTCGAGCAGCTTTTTCGTAACTTCTTCGACTCCTTGCTTCCAATCATCAATCAATAAAGACGAACCCCTCAAAATCCTTACTTGGAATGCTAACAGCATTCTGTCGCAAAATCGAACGAAAGTTACAGAGCTCGAGGCCCTTCTCGAGTCTAACCACATCGATGTTGCCTGCATAACCGAGACTCACCTAAATCCTAATAAGAACCTATTCATACCCAACTTTACAATATACAGAAAAGATCGCCCTAACTCACAAGGAGGTGGCGTCGCTGTCCTTGTTAGAAATTCTATTCGTCACAAACCTATCAGCATCAATACGGCCATCACTTGCGAAGTGGTTGGCATTCAAACCGAATTCGCAAATAAGTCCCTTCGTATCTTCTCTCTTTACTCTCCCCCAAACACCAATAATATGTCCGAAATCCCCCTACTTTTTGATTCAAATACTCCCACCGTCGTTGCTGGAGACCTGAATGCCAAAAACAAGCATTGGGGTTGTCTCTCAAACAACACTAAAGGAAACTCTCTCTGGAGTTTACACCTTCGCCACAATTTCTCTATCGAGGCCCCTGCCTCCCCAACACACTTCCCTGGTACTACTCATCATCAACCAGAAATTTTAGATATTTTTCTCACGAAAAATATCTCTCTCGACAAGGACCCTTGGACTTGCGCAGAGTTAAATTCAGACCACAATCCGGTATATATAGAAATACCAATAAATCCTACCCTCAATCCTCCCACCAAAACAAGCATAGATTTCCTTCATCTAAAATACATTCTCGAAACATCCTCCTTCAAATGCAGTCAGATACACTCCATCGAAGATATCGATGCAGCCATCCTGAATCTCACAAACGAGGTAACCAACTCAATAGAAAAGGCCAGCTCATCCATTACTCCCAAACCCCGCAAAACTAACCTTCCCAGCTCTACAAAAAAACTAATCGTAACTAAAAATAGAATCCGTAAACTCTGGCAAACTTATCGAAACCCCATACATCGTACTCGCTTAAACGCTATCCAAAAAGAACTCACCTCAGCTCTTAAAGAAACAAATGACCTTGCCTTCGAAAACTATATAGCTGAAGCCGAGGCCAACCCTAAAAGTAATTGGAAAATTATCAAATCCCTCCGCAATCGCAAAACCCATTTACCTGCTTTAAAAAGATACAATATCTCCTACTCTCTTGATGAAGAGAAAGCTGAAATCTTCGCGGACTCTCTAGAAGAACAATGCTCTCCACTCCCCAGTTCGAACGAAACCTCTCTTTTCCACGAGCACGTTACTGAGACTGTGCATGAATTTCAATTTTCTGACGCCGAATTCCACACACTTCTCCCCATGAAATCTCGAAAATCATTCGCTCCCTAAAAAATAGAAAAGCTCCAGGCTCTGACGGCATTGGAAACGGAGTCCTCAAAATTCTTCCCCGTAAACACATTGTCGCTATTACCAACATTGTCAATGCAATGTTGAGATTACGGTACTTTCCCAAAGCTTGGAAAGAAGCAATAGTTATCTTAATTCCTAAATCCGGTAAGCCCTTAAGCTCTGCATCTAGCTATCGACCCATCAGTCTACTCTCCTCCTTAAGTAAAATCGCTGAACAGGTCATACGCTGTCGTATTGACCAATTCGTCGACGAAAGAAGTATCGTCCCCGAATTTCAACATGGATTCCGTAGGAAACATGGTTCAGTTCACCAACTCCTCCGTGTGTCGGAGTTCATAGCCGATAACCTCAACAAGAGAAAACATACCAGCATGCTTTTGCTAGATGTAAAACAAGCCTTCGACAGAGTCTGGCACGAAGGTCTGATCTACAAACTCATTAAACTAGAATTTCCACACTACCTCATGGGCATCATCAAATCCTATCTCACAGACAGGACCATTCGGGTCCGTGTGGATAAGTCTCTCTCTTCTCCCAGACCCATAACTGCAGGGGTTCCCCAAGGTTCGAAAATCTCTCCTCCTCTCTTTAATATATTCTCTTACGACCACCCCAAGGACAATAAAGTTCTAGTTGCTCAATATGCCGACGACTCAGCCCTCATTTATACTTCAAAAGTTATCACTCATTGCTCCTCCGTACTAAACAAATTCACCCCAGAAGTGGTAAGATGGTACCACACTTGGAGAGCAGCAATCAACGAATCCAAATCTGTTGCCATATTCTTCTCTCGACGAAATCGTACTCCTTCAAATCTCCTAGTTAACAACCATCGTGTTGACTGGAGTTCTTCAGCCAAATACCTGGGTGTTACCTTTGATCGTAAACTCACATGGCAAAAACAAATCGATTCAGTCCGAGCCAAATGCCAAGGTGCTTATGCTGCCTTAAAGCCTTTCTTCAATAATAAATCGCTAACTAAGAAAACAAAAGCCCTCGCTTTTAATGCCATTATCCGCAGTATTTGCACTTACGCGATCCCAATTTGGGGATCCGCAAACCCTAACTGTATAGCTAAACTCCAAGGCACCTACATGCGCCTCCTACGCTCCTCTCTTCAGATCCCCTGGTTTATTCGAAATAATCAAATCTTAAAAGAAACTGGTATCGACTCAATTCCAGAAGCAGCGAACAAACACGCTGCGAATCTCCATCTCTCTATCTCTAAACACAGCAATCCTAGCATAAAATTTCTTGTAAATTACCGTCGTAAATCCAACGATCGATTCAGAAGGCCATGCTCTCTGATTCGATCTCCATAACTCTTCTTCACTAACTGACTTTAAACAGTCTATTTTCGTGTTTCGCAATTTGCGCGAGTGCTATACAGCCCCCGCTGTATGAGCCACCGTTGTCTCTCAATTTTCTTCTTCTTAAGGTTCATAACCATTTTGGTTGGTAACCTACGGGGAGGCGGTTTTAGTCGGTAGGCACCTGCGGGTGAATCCGACACTACCCCTACGGGGCTGTCTTTTGAAGATTTCCCCTCCTCGACCCTTCAAACAAAAAAAAAAAAAAAAAAAAAAAAAAAAAAGCCAGCCTTTGGACTCTCTCCCCTCTCTCTATGTAGAGAAGTTATGCTTTACGTAGTGAGAGCTCTCCTACGTGTTTCAATGTGTACAAGGGGGATTCCTATACACATTGCAGACCGTTCCTACCTGAGCTTAGCTTGACTAAATTTTCCATCTATTCCCAGCAACTACGTATAAGGGGGTTTCCTATACATGGTTTCCTATCTCTTACCTCCACCTTTTCGGTCGAGGTAGTTCCTCCGTCGGTCGATGGAGTTTCCACGACTAGCTCATCTTCTCTTTGTCTACCCTGAGGCTTGGAGGTAGCATTATCGTGTCTTTCTGCGACACTGACCTGCTTCCAGTCTATACCGGGTGTCATCGAGACACTGCTCGTATTATCTGCCACCGGTAAAGTAGATTCCGACCGTAACCGCCGTCGATAATACCGAAGTCTGTAAATAATTTATTTTTCTTTTACCCTAGTTTGCAACCGATACCGATCGGAAGTATTGATAAGTATAATTTTTGTTAAGTCGCGTTACCAGTAAAAATAATACCGACCGCTTAAACATATAATTTGATCTTAGTATTACTTGATTATTCGTATTTTTGCGTGCCGCCGTTTCCGGCCAATTTTTCCGAGATTATCATTTGATTAATTAACCTTGTATTAGTTTTAAGATCAACTCAATAAATGCAAAGAATATTTATTGTGAAAAATATAAAATACACGACTCATACATTTACCAGTTCCGCGAAAACCTGTCCTGTAAATCCGCCCCGTCATTCACCGCTTTAGTTTTAAGATTTGTTATTTCATCAATTTAATTATTATTTAAACGCAATAGTAAATTTCTTTTCCTTTAATATTAATTACAGTTAAATTTTTATACATTTCTTTTATTACAGTTAACTTTTTATTATTAAACTCGTTTTTATTTTTATTATTAAATTCAGTAACTTCAATTTAGTTTATAAGTTTTGAACTTTGGCTTATTCGAACCACCGACCGACCATCTTCCAGCATCAACCCTCAGGTAAAAAAAAAAGTCTGATGGCACCGACGTCATCGAGTTGTCTAGGGCAACCGCCAGAAAAGCCAAACGTTACATTCTTTTTAGCTTAAATATACATTAAGGGGGCCAGATACTATTAGAAGCTGAAATATATTGCTGAGATATATTGATATAAATTGCTGATGTTTAAAAATAACTAATTTCATATAAAAATACATTTAATTTCAAACATGTTTTGGAAAAACATTTTCTATATCTTGAGAATTGAAGTGGTGGTGCTCGTTGAAAGTCTGGAACAAAAAACCCTTTACCGCAAGGTTTCTTCATGAGTTTTCATTGGATTTACTTAAAATTTTATGGAGATATTCAAAATTATAGTAGAATCCATATAAGTGTAAAACATTCATAAAAAATTCAAATAATTAAAAAATTTTTGAAAAAAAAACAATTTCAAAAAAATTTTTTTTATTAATTATTATAAATAATAAGTTGATAAATAAATAGAAATAAATTAATTCAAAATCTGCTCCACGTATATGGATTCTACTATAATTTTGAATATCTCCATAAAATTTCAAGTGAATCCAATGAAAACTCATGAAGAAACCTTGCGGTAAAGGGTTTTTTGTTCTAGACTTTCAACGAGCACCACCACTTCAATTCTCAAGATATAGAAAATGTTTGAAACCAAAAAATGTTTGAAATTGAATGTATTTTTATATGAAATTAGTTATTTTTAAACATCAGCAATTCATATCAATATATCTCAGCAATATATTTCAGCTTCTAATAGTATCTGGCCCATGTATCATGTCTTAAGATTTATGGGTTATAAATATATTTTAATACACTTCTTTCTCATAGAAAAAACATTGTATCAATAAAAAAATTTTTTCTATTTTTTTTATTAATTTGTACATATTTAGACTCGTGAGTCGAAAAAAGTGGTTTCCACCCTGTTAAAAAAAATCAGGCGAGAAATCACCTGATTTCTTAGGTGATTTATCATGCCAAAATCTCATGTAATGATCTCTCACCTGATTTTTTTTTGTAGGTCAGAAAATGTCTGTATGTATATGTGTGTACTCATTACGTCAATTAGATCTCGAAAAGTACTCGACAGATTTCCTTCAAATTTTGCATACAATTTATTTTTTTGTCTAACTGGTACGGAAGCTATTGAAAACTGGTTTTCTTGGCGTAGTTTTAATTTTAGAACAATTTAAAACATTTTTTTTTAATTCTAATTTTTAATTTTTTTTTGTATTTTACTTTAAGTACTCGATGGATTTTCTCTAAAATTTACTTGGAAATTATTTGCGACTACCAAAAGAAAAACTTCTGAAAACTGATTTTCTTAGCGTGGTTTTAATTTTAGATAATTTTGTAAAATTAGCAAAAAAAATTCATTTTTCTTTTATTTTACGTAAATTACTCGATAGATTTGTCCCAAAATTCGCATGCAAGTTATTCGCTATTGCCAGAAGAAAAAAATTTTTTTAAACTAATTTTCTTAGCGCAGTTTTAATTTTAGAGCATTTTGAAAATTTTGAAAAAATTTTAATTTGAAACCACTTTTTTCGACTCCCTGAGTCTAAATATATACAAATTAACGAAAAAATAGAAAAAAATTTTTTTACCGATACAATAATTTTTCTATGAGAAAGCAAAATGAAATCAAAATACTCTAACACAATGAGCTCTATGAGAAAGCATTACACCAAAGCACTTGGCAGCGTTTTTGTAAATGCTTAAGTTCAAATAAATGTAATAGATATATTTATTATTACCTATAATGCGGTTATGAAGTAGCTAAGTAAAGTCATTTATTTAATAGTCATTAAATATATAAAGATGAAAAAGATGCTTTTGTAATTTTAAATAATGAGAGATTTTTAAACTCTTATTACCAATAATAGTATTTAAAAATTTAATTTACTGTAATATTTAATTTAATTTAATGCTATCCAAACTAAAGATGTAACGCATATAATAATTTGTGAAAACAATTTTATATGAATGAGTTGAAACAAAAAGTAAATGCAAAAGTAAAAAATAAAATGTTTTTTTTGTGAAAAACTTTTTGATCTTTTATTGCAAAATTTATAGAATTTTCATACATTATTTTAAAACTCGGAAATTGATATTGATGAAAATCATTAATGAATCAGATGAAATGTTTCTTCTAGAATATTTAAATTCTTTTAATCCTTCCAGTAAATTACATTTGAGAGAAAAATTTATTGTAATGCTTATAAGAAATATAAGTATTAATAAAGGTTCATGCAATAGTGCGAGATTGCAAATTTTAGAATTTTCTAATCATTTACTAAAATTTAAAATTTTGACGGGTGGTATAAGATAATATTTTTCTAAACCGTAGTAGATTATATTGCGAAAATGAATATTCCTTTTACATTTAAAAGAACATAATTTCCATGTGAATTATCTTTTGCTATGACGATTAATAAATTACATGGACAAACGTTTGATAATATAATTATTCTTTTAAGGAACTGAACACGGTTAAAAACAATTGTGTAGTCTGTTAACTTTTTTTTTCTGTTACTAAATTGTCTGTTGAAGTAATAAACAAGGATGTGACGATTTAACAGACTTTATGTCAGTTGATTCTGAAAATGTCCGTAACAAACGATTAGAACAGATAGTCCAGGGGCAAACTACATAAGTCTTGGTCGATCGAGGTCCTCGATTCTACCCAGGTTTTTTTTATGTATTTTGACCAGCTGAATCCGATTTTTTTTGGGTAGAAAGTCTGAAAATGGCGCATTTAATAATTATTAACAATTTTTATAAACAAATTATAAAAATGCGCTTAAAAAAAAAATTTTATTATAGTAAAAAGGTACTTTTTTGAGCGATTGAGAAGCGGTCGGAACCATTTGCCGCTTAGTGGCGCTGCAAGTGAGAGAAGAATATAAAATATTTTTTATACACGGATTTACAATTTATTAAGACAATAATATACCTCTAATGTTGTCAATAACTCTTGCCATAAATATGTATAATAATTATTGATGCTAATCTTGTTTGAAAAGTCTAAAATATTTTTGTAAAATGAAAAATTCTGCGCATAATAGAGTCGATGTAAACATATGTATTTTTCTTTAGTGCGACAGAGAAAGTAATACCAAAGAATGATGAATACATATGCTCACGCCGGCTCTATCTCGCGCTGCATTTTTCGCTTTACAACAATATTTTAGACTTTTCAAACAAGATTAGCATCAATAATTATTCTACATATGGCTAGAGTTATTGACAACATTAGGGGTATATTATTGTTTCAGTAAATTGTTAATCGCTGAGTAAAAATTATTTTACATTTTTCTCTCACCTGACCGCAGCGCCCCCATGCGGCAAATAGTCCCAACCGCCTCTTAATGGGTAATATAATCATTATAAATACGGTTGCTAACTACTGTAATCTTGAAGTTTATATTTTAACAAACAATTTAAGCTATTGTGAGTCAAAATGAAATCAGTAGAAGCTGAGCTATAACTTTCAAAGTTTTGAAAAATCGCGTTTTTTCAAACTGCGATTTTTTTTCTGCCGATTCAGTTCATTTTAGCAATATGTTCATGAGCACCTTTTTTACTCAAAATGACCTAAAAATATCATAAATTTTTTTTTTTTTTTTTTTGAAAAAATGCATTATTATAATTTGTTTATAAAAATTGTTAATAATTATTAAAATTATATCACTGTAAATGTCACGAAAGCTATTCATTAGACAATAAATATCATATTATAAACGAATATAATATTGTATAAGATATAATAAAAAACGTTCTTTCTAATATTTCTTGAGTTCTTGTACATTTATTAATTTAAACGTGAATTTGAAAAAAAAATAAAACTATATATAAAACGTGTATGCATGTGTACGGAAAACAAGACCAAAAAAGTTTTAGTACATTGACAGACAATGTCTGTAATTTATAAGTAAAATTTTAACAGACATTTGTTTGTTAAATCCTTTAAAGACATTTTGTCTGTTAAAGTAACACATTTTTGTCTGTTAACTAGTTTTAACAGACTTTGTCTTTAATATTTCTAACTGTGAATAAACTAATAGCAACAGCTGTTTCAATTTTTCTTTATTTCTATAAGAGAAAAAACGACTTTTCTCCTCTATTTTTTAGAGAGGCTTCTTCAGATGCTAAAACATAAAATTTAATAACAACTGATAACAGTTTCTTAATGATTAAAAATTTCTAAATTCATCAACAATACATTAAAAAAACATCACCTAAAACAATACATTTTAGGCGTAACAATAAAAATAAAAAATGAAACTTACAAGTATTAAACATGTGGTATTACATAACTGTCAAACTATTTTTGTTTTATAAAAATATATAATAGATATTTCTATTAATAATAAAAATTTTCGCAAATTATACAAATCTTTAACATAGGTAATTTAGGTGAGTTACGTTTGTACAAAGTGACTAGCAAGTGTGTTCCTTTATGTACTTGGTATTTGATTCAAGATTTTGACTCACATGAATGAATTTGATTTAATTATATTTAATCTAATTTAACAATTATTGCGTTTTATTGTAAATAATTTATTCTTGAAACCGTTTTATCAAAAAAATTAATTTCTTTTTAATAATTCAACATATTAGTTATATACGTAACTTGGGAGTACGAAGGATGAATACAGGCGAGACTGTTTGTCGCTTGAGTAGCAGTTGGTCGAGGGCGCGCGAAGCGCGCCCGAGACTGACTGCTGCTCAAGCGACAAGCACTTTAGTCGAGCCTGGATTCAGAATCCTTCGTACTCCCAAGTTACGTAGATAAGTTTATGTCGTTGGTAGGCCGTATGAGGAACTATAAAAATGATTTTTTAAAATTAATGATATATATTTTATTAAAAAAAAGTAAATAATGTCATTATTTACTCATTTATTTTACTTATTAACTGTTTAACTTTGAAAATTTGTTTAAACAAAACATTCTGTAAAGTTAAGATTTCATATGAATTTGTATGAGCATTGACATATCTAACGACATTCTTTTGTTTTCACTAACCTACGAATCGATGTCACTCGCGTCATATACGGCCATGCTGTGCGATATCTCGATCTGTCAATATTCCCTTAGGGAGTATAGAGCTGTCAATACTCCCTTAGGGAGAAGAAGAGAAGGAGAGAATATCGTCGAGATATTAGCATGAACGTATGCAATGCCTATACAAATTTAGCGTGGTCTATAGGTATTCCACCGAATACGGCCTACGACGACATAAATTTATTATATACGTTGTTTAATTTTTCAGTGTCGTGTATTATTGCAATTTTCATATTTTTTAATATGTATGATTTCTGATAGCAATATTTTTTGATAATTGCATTCAATGTCTAATATGTTTGAGGTTCCTATGTTTGTATCAAAGCCATGGCCAGAATTTTTACAGTGTGTAACCAACGCAGATTTGTCTCTATTATGTTTCAAATCACTTATATGTTGTAAATAAAGAAAAATTGAAACAGATACTGCTAGATGATGATTAGTTTATTCAGTTCCTTAAAAAAATTTTTAGCTGTTGTCAGCTGCTCAAGAATAATATAATTATTGATTGATGAAGAGAAGTTTTTGATCATGGTCAGTTGTATGCTACGATGTCTAGAGTTTGATCTTATATCCTACATGCCAAAGAACTAATATAAATATTGAAAATTATGTATGTGAAAAATTATATTAAAAATTTTTTTTAATTTAATTTTTTTATTTTTTGATGACATATTAAAGGCACTTCGTACTGTTTGATTTTAAGGTTCATAATTTTAGTTTTTATTTAAAATTAATTTTTGATGGATGACCACTCATCATTTTTTTAAAAACAATAAAATTGCTACTAAAATAATTTCGTTTATTAAAATTACTTATCATGTTTATAGATGTTATTACATCCATAGTTGACCCTGGAGTATAAATTTGTTGCGCGCTTCGCGCGCATGAATGTCGCTAGTATTGTATATATATATTATGCATGTATACATATAATATATCTGCGTTTGACATCGATTCAGTCCCACGAGTTTTTCTTTGTATGTATTTAATACCTTGGTTTTATTGTATAACTTAGCATAACTTCAGCAACCTAAGTGTGGCCACTTGATCCACATTGCGGTTACAACAGTTTGCCAATTTTTTGTTACTTTATAGTTTTCGTTATTATTTTTCTAATTATAGTTCGTGGAATGCTTGATTTTTATTTATTATTGATTTTTAAGAGTACTGCCCTGTAAGAATATTCAGCATAAGAAATGGTCGATGGTCATAATGATGACCAAACAATTAATCATAATGATGGCCGGAGGATTAGTCATAATTATGACCATAATTACGCTGAACAATCGACAAACATACAAAATAACCTTAAAATGCTTCCCAACAAATCATTGATCTAATTATTTAACTATTTATATTAAACTAGTAAATTTGTAAAACGAAATACAAGCCTTCAAGAATTGAAGTAATGTTTTAAGCAATGTCAACAAATGAAGAAAATAGTTATTATTTCATAAAAAGTATTATTTTGAATTTCGATCAGATTATTTTGTATTATTATTTCAGTATTATTATTTTATTCTTTGTTTTTATATTAAATACAACATAAAATAAAGTTTCCTTAAGTAAAATGTCATTTTTAATCTTTATTCATTATTACGTTAACCTAATGACTTCATCATAATCATAAGCATAAGCATAATCATAAGCATAATCATGAGCATAATTATGATCATCATTATGCTCATATTTATGTCTCTATAGTCCACCTATCCTTTGTTATCCGTTCAGCATAGTTATGGTTATAATAATGGCCATAGTTATGGTCATAATTATGTCGCCAGGTGACAGGATTTATCAACATAATATGCGGCATAAAATGCTCATCCAGCATCAAATACGGCCAATGATGGCCATCTTAGGTCTAACAATTCTACCAGGGTGATTTAATGCGGTGAATTTATGTTTCTATTGCTAATAATAATTATATTATACTAATAGCCTTGTTGACATTTTAAGGATGTTCTATGATTATATCAAAATGTACAGAAATGCATGAAACTTCAAAATATGATAATTTAACATATAAAGAACAAGCTAGAATTTTTGCAGTATTTTTTATCGTGAGTTTTTTATTAAAAATTTAGTTTAAAAGTAGTCCCAAATAACATTGCTCTTATGGGAGACTGAAGCAATTTTTGCTTATGTCTTGAATTTTTCATATACGCAATGTACAGAATTAAAAAAAAAACTCATATTATGAAAGAATAGGTTTTAAGGAATAATTTGATATTTTGTTTTTTATACCTCATCGGAAATTTCGCAAAGATAAATGTACTTAAAGTTTATATTTTCATTCATTATCGGAACACTATCACAAAAAAATGAAAAAGTTGGCAGCGCCGTACAAATATATATAGATATACTTATCTGGTAGTCTTTATAACAGCTGACTTACGAACGTAAGTTTTGAGGTTATAATACGAAGGAAGACTGTGATGCGTCAATAATTTATATAAAAAGTAAATGAATAATTTATATAAAAACTAAAAAAGTTAATATCCAATGATATTTTATGGTTTTACATTTATTTTTTATGTAATTTATTTAGACTGATTTTTTTTTCTAAGATTGGTAGCTCTACATCTTTCAATGCTTTTAACCCATGTCTCCCCTGTCCCCGCTACCCTCCCTTTGGCATCATAGAACATCCTTAATACACGGCGTGATATTAACACCGAGTATCAAAGTACTACTTAGGTTACAAGTATCCTAGTGTATTATTATGAATACTCCTTAGTAGTAATAATAAAGAAAAAAGCTAAGAAACAGTAAAATATCAAAATAAAAGTAGATAAATTATCTTAACTCTTGAACATTTTATTAGTTTTAATGACATATAATCAATGTTTTTCAATTCTTAATTATTTATGTTTTTAGAAATATTTTCCATTAGAGTGAACGTTGCTTAATTTTAAATATACTTCAAAATGAGTTTTATTGTATTAACATTTTTGTTTGACGTTTGAATTGAAATTGAATTTCAATATTTCAAATTAGGAAATGTACAAGTTCAGTAAAAATGAACTTTCCAATTATTAAAATATTTTAAAAATACAATATATATGTACGCACTTGTACACGCATAAATGCATACGCACGCATACATATTCGCATATATACATAAAATAATATTAATATTCACACAATAAAATATGTTGTTAAATTGTTTTTTTTTTTTCATTATAATTCTAAAATTGCATAATATACACAAAACGTAATTTTTGTTTTTGGTGTACAACTACTTAACATTGAAATATTCTGAATGACTATATTTGATGACTAGATTAATCAGACTGTTGATCTCATATTTAATTTGTGATAAGATAAATATTTGAGAACTTAATTGAAAATCAGACATATTGGGACTGATTTTTACGTGACATATTCCATTCATTGACAATCTGCCTTATATCATAAACTTCTAACCAATCGGTATTAGGCTGAGCTTTTAAACCACATAAACTACATTGGAAAAAATCAGCTATATTTTGTAATGTGCCTCTATGAAATGGATTTCCTTTCATGAAATGTTTGTAACGTCCAGCGTTTAAATGTTCATTTGTTGTCATTCCCAAAAATATGATCTAAAAAAAATTGTTATTATTAATGTGAAAATGCTTTAAGGCAACTTAGGAGATTAGGTTGAGTTTAATTTTTGAGTTTACAAATCACGCTTTCAAGGTGTAAAATTTTTCCGATTTTTCGATTTTTTATAATTTTTTTTGAAACCCGTAGAATGGTAAATAACTTAATCCAAAAAATTGTATAAATTAAAAGAGTAATTTTTTAACTGCGGAATGAAATTTAACCCAACCTACGTACTCGCCTTAAGATTAAAATTTTATTAATACTAACCTGATAGCATTGAGTGATAAGAAGAATGATAATCCAAAATAAATAAAGACTTATATTAACCGAAATCCACATTATCCATGCATCACAAGTTGCCGCTGAAATTAAATAATCATCAGCAGTAGAGAAATCACTTACATTTGTCCAACATTCGTACTGTAAATATTGAGCACTTGCAATTAGGATTATAATGCAAAGTATCAGTAGAGATATTAAAAATCCCAAAAAATATTTATGATTAAGAGCACCTGTAATAAAATATTTTATTTGTTAATTAAAAATTAATTAAAGATAATAAAAGCCTGGGTTTGCATAATAGTTAATTATATTCATATAATTATTTTTCGGTTTAAGAACAGTGTTGAAAGGGACCAATAAAATCTGATAAAATCACATTCACAAGGTTATAATATTTTGTTTTTCGTGTCTGTAAACTGGAAATAATGCCATACTTTTCGTCAAGGATGAGAAAAAATAATTTTTTTAATCTTATGTAAAAAAGTGTATTTAGGATCCTTGATAACACAACATAACATATAAGGTCGATTCTATTATAAATCGTGCAGTCAATATACACTCAAGTCACTAATCATTAAAAAAATATTGGTGTGACAGTCTTCGGGACTGGCCGATAGAAGTGAAACTTCTGTAGGAAAATTATAGAACTCATAAAAGTTTATTTAATCTCTATCACTATTTTTTGTATTTTCAAAATAATTTTAAATTTAGATTTTTCAAAGAATTAATTCTTTTTATTTGTAAATTAAATAAATGAAATTTCTGTTATGATATTTATTTTACAAAAATACAATATTTTATTTTTTATTCGTTATTATCAAAACTATTATCATTTGTAGCCGTCACAATTGTTACGTTTGCATCACCCAACGTTAATTGATTCTTTCTAAATTTTTTAAAATGTTCCAATAGAAACAAAGAAAACAACAGAATGGTCTAATGAAAGTTCAGGATTTCAACAGTGCCATCTTTAAGGCAGGGCCTACCGGGCCCCCAAGGTGAAAGGGGCCCCATTTTACAAAATAATGAAGATATATAGGTTACCGGAATAAAATTATAAAGGTATATTAAAATTAAAAAACTCTTATGACAATTTTTTACATATTTAAAAAAAAAAAATTTATATAATTTTTCTCTTACATCTATTAGATGCAAAATAATAGCAGATTTAAGCTGTTTGTAATAAAAATGAATATATTATATTGTTTTATCACACACAGAAAATATGTTTATAAAAAGTACAATAAAAAACGCTAAAAAATTACCATGACGATTAGTTATTTTGGGATGGAGTGGAGGTTATAGAATATTTAACTAGCATCTTTATAAAAATTTTAAGCCTGTCATGGTAAAAATGATCGCTTAAATATTTATTAAGAGGAGGTAGGAACCATTTACCGCTTGGCGGCACTGCGGTCAGGTGAGAGAAAAATATAAAATATTTTTTATTCAGCGATTTATAATTTATCGAGACAATAATATACTTCTAACGTTGTCAAAGGCACTAGCCATATATATGTAGAAAAATTATTGATGATAATCTTGTTTGAAAAGTCTAAGCTATTGTTATAAAACGAAAAATGCAGTGCGAAGTAGAGCCGGCGTAAGCATGTGTATACTTCGTTCTTTACTATTACTTTCTCTGTCGCACTTAGAAAACATATCCATATGTTTTCATCGGTTCTACCACGCGCCGCATTTTTCGTTTTATGATAATATTTTAGACTTTTCAAACAATTAACATCAATAATAATTCTACATATATATGGCTAGTGCCTTTGACAACGTTAGAAGTATATTATTGTCTCTATAAATTATAAATCGCTGAATAAAAAATATTTTCTATAATTCTCTCATCTGACCGCAGCGCCACCCTGTATAGAGCGGCGAATGGTTACACCCCCTCTTAAGAATAACCTCGAAAAATTATTTAAAACTAATATTTGAAAGTTTTGATTTTCCAAACAAATGAAAATCAACGTGAATCCCTCCTGATTAATTTCAGGATAAAATTTTTACGGAAATATAATGATGATTACCGAGATGGAATCGTAAAAATCATTTAATATCTTTATAGATGTTCATGAAAATGCTCAAATTATTAATTTTTATTTCTACTAGATGTAAAAATAAATTTTACAAACGGTTTAATAAATATTTTAGTGTTGTATAAGATTAATTTTAAAAATTATTTGTAAAAGATTTTCGAAAATCATTTCGTTTTAGGATCATCATGATTTTCATGGTAATTATTGTAGAAATATTTTCTCCGTGTAATATTTAATAAGTTTATACAATTTTCCATTTCTTTAAAGGGGCCCCATTCTGATCTGAAAGATGGCACTGGATTTCAAAACATTCGGAAAGAATCCACACTGAAAAAAATTAGGGACACTAGTTATCCAAACCACGCATTTTTGAAAGTGGTGAGGTTCATTTTGAATTATAGACTCTGATTGAACGGACTTAAGATACTCAGTGTCCGTGAGACAGATGATATTTGACTTACGTTCTCTGTGCACCGTTCGTTTTGCATAGCAACCAAACATTTTCCAATGTTTGTAAAATTTATATTGTACTTGTTGAATTATTTGCAAGTATAGTTAATAAAATATTAAAAATTTATTTAAAATATTGAAACATTGCATAGTCATTGAATTTTATTACCAATCTCATTGCAATTTCTGATCTGAAACGTAATGAAAGAAAAGTTATTTTACATTTCTGGTTATCAAGTGTAATATTAATGTAATCAGTGATCGCCCCTCTTCATTGAATCTTTGATTTGAAATTTTCCTGATTCTCATATTTAGAGTGTATGAAATATATAAAGTATTTGTGATTATTAAAATCAAATATTAATAACTATTATAAATAATATAATTGAATATTATAACAAATTTTTAATTAATTAATCGTTAACTATAACTTAATAATAATTCCATTAAAAAGCATCGCATACTTCATTTGATTCATATTGTAATAGCCAGTATTTCAGAATACGTCTACTCTTCACTTTAAGACACTCATTGTCCGACAACGTTGACTGAAAAACGTCTGAGCGCACGTGAACATCTGTGTCTTTAAAAGTGACGATCGTTACCCAGAGTTACAAAGACTCTGAAGGTCTCAATTTCAGTAGATTATACACCTACATCCCTAATTTTTTTCAGTGCATTAACGGTGGGTATACATGCATAAAAGTATAGAAAAGTCTAGGAAAGATAGGGACTCACCATCACACATATTATAAAGAAAGAAAGAAAAAGATGGGAAACGCAAGCCGCTGTTTCGTTTTTATTTTAAATGAATTTTGTTATAGTCCCTCATTTGGCCTACAGCGACATAAAATTATCTACATAACTTGGGCGTACGAAGGATGAATATTAGCCGCTTCCATATTCATCCTGCATACGCCCAAGTTACGTAGATAATTTTATGTCGCTGTAGGCCAAATGAGGGACTATAACAAGATTCATTTAAAATAAAAGCAAAACACACACAACACACTACTCATTAAATCCAACATATTAATGCGTTCGATTGCATAATTTCAATCGAATCGCCACAAAATTTTTATTTACCTAAGACTTTTTTTATTAATTTGATTTGTTTTTATGTTTTTAACATTAATAAATAATATATTAATGTTTCTTTAGAATTTTTTGATAATGTGTCAAAATCAGTTGCTGTCATTCTTTCATTTGTTTTTGATTTGTAAATATGAATTTTTAATGTTTTTGCATCGCTGTTTGCATAATCCAAAATTTTTTTATGGTTAAGAAAATGTCAAAGTCAGCTGTGAGCATATGCGCGCTCGCGTCATACGGTCAACCTAAGTTGACTAGTCTGAATACATATATAATCCATACGACTCCGAGTTCATATGGAAAGCTTCTATACGTTACTGAAAACGTATAGAAACATTTGAACATAGTTGATAGACGAACCAACACGTACGCGATGTCAATACAAATTTAGCTGGGTCTATAGGTATCGAGTCGAATTTGGCCTACGGCAACATAAATATATTAGTTATATATGTCCTTTGGCCGTATTCAGGTGGAATATAAATCGAGAACAATGTTTGTCGCTTGAGCTGAAATTGCCGAGGGCGCGCGAAGCGCGCCCGAGGTAGATTTCTGCTCAAGCGGCAAACATTATTTAAGATTCAGATTCCACTTGAATAAACGGCCAAAGGACATAGATGATTTTATGTCCGAAGTGGGCCGTACGAGGAACTATAACTTATTAGTTGAAAATATTAATGTTTTTTCCAATAATTTTAAAATTAAATTTTAATTCTATTGATTTTTTCTTTTGTTTCTTAGATTGACATTTTGTAATGAGTATAGCTGCTGTCGAAGCGCGAGTCATTTTTTTTTCACTAACCTACGTTCAATGTGATTGCTCTTTGACATATTGAACGAAACATAGTAGGATCGGTGATACCATATTGATTTTTCCTGAGACATATTGAGTCTCAATATGTCTCAGGAGGACATATAAAGCTTGTAAAGAGTCGAGGGGCGCGTCTGAGACATATGCGATGCCAATACAAATTTAGCATGCTCTTTACATACTGACACGAATACGGCCTACGAGGACATAAATATGTATATATACATATATATATATATATTTATGTCCTTGTAAGCCGTATTCGCATCAGTATCTAAAGGGCACGCTCAATTGGTATCGGCAGCGCATATGTCTCTCGCGTGCTGCTCGACTCTATACAAGATTTATATGTCCTCCTGAGATATTGATACTCAATATGTCTCAAGAGAAATCAATATGGTATCACCGATCTTGTTATGTTTCGTTCAATATGTCAAAGAGTAATCGTATTGAACATAGGTTAGTGAAAAAAAATGACTCACGCTTCGACAGCAGCTATACTCATTACAAAATGTCAATCTAAGAAACAAAACAAAAATCAATAGAACTAAAATTAAATTTAAAAAGTATTGAAAAAAAGATTAATATTTTCAACTATTCAGTTATAGTTTCTCATACGGCCTACTTCGGACATAAAATCGTTTATGTCCTTTGGCCGTATCCAGGTGGAATAAAAATCTCGAACAATGTTTGCCGCTTGAGCAGAAGTATACCTCGGGTGCGCTTTGCATGCCCTCGGCAATTTTAGCTCAAGCGACATTGTTCGAGATTCATATTCCACCTGAATACGGCCAAAGGACATATAAAACTAATATATACCACACTCGCTGATATATACATACACTTGCATGTATACAAATCATCAACGGAGTGTGTGATAGTGCTTAAATGTAGAAACATTCTTTACCAACAAACTTTTTTCATTTTTTTCTCGTGCCACACAAAAAAGTATGGGATTAAACATGTACTATTTAATAAGTAATTTGGCTGTTCGATTTGAAATGGAATCAACCTTAAGTTAACCAACCTCATTATAACTATTACATATACAGATTAACATGATGTTAAACCGAAAAGCGGTAAAGCAAATAATTAAAAAAAATGTAGTAACTTATATTATATACTAATATTTACCGATACAATTATTCATCCAAGGACAATGATGATCAAATCTCGCAACACAAACATCACATATTGAACAATGCTTAGATCGTATTGGCTTATGCACCAAACATGTACGACAAAAAAATTCAGGCCCCAAACCACCATTTTCTGCTAAGATTATGATACACTGTAAATAATTATCTTCATATTGTATCAAAATTATTTTTTTACATTATAATGAACAAAATTCGATTTCTCATGCTCATTTCGAATAAAAAAATTGTATTTTTCTCACTTGTTTTATTTGCGAAAATTCTGTTATGCATTGTTAAATAAATAAAATGTTTTCTTTTAGTAAAATAAACATGAGAAATTAAATTTTTTATTGTTCAACTGAAAAAATAGTTCACAACGTGCAAGAGCATTAGTCCTTGCACTCGTCTATCTCTTTGTGCTCAGATAACAAAAACTCGTGGAAAGAGATCTACTTTACTCACTAATATAGTTATGTACTATTTTTCCAATAATAAATAAATTAGAATAAAATACTTTTAGTTTTTCTTCGTGGGAAGTTTTAATGAAGCCTGGATCACCACGCCAGGATTGTAAAAAACATATCCAAAGAGGAACTGAACCACTAACAAACAAAAGCCAAAGATACCATGATACGTGTATTCTAAACCAAAAAATCCATGTCACATATATCCACATCTGTAAAATATTAACAATATATTTAAAATTATTTATCCAAATCAAGTTATTATTTACTTGAAAATCTATACAATACCTTAGTTGCTAAATAAATTGACAATGGTAAAACGTTATAAAGTTTCTCGTCATATACACAACTATTTAAAATGTAAATAAAACTACCAAGAACGATTAAGGCAATAAATTTTATGAAATAATATAAACCATTATGGAGAATCATTCCGATTCCATAAAATATTAGAAAAGGAGCGCTCATCATACAATATCTCTGTAGACTCTAAAAATAAAATTCTAAATCAATCATCTTATATTAAAGGTATCAATGTACAAGATACATAAAGATTATAATCATTGTATGTTATAACTTACTTTATCTCTATACCAAACTCTTGTTCCTTCTCTCACTTGCTTAATTTCATGACTGAGTTGATCACCTAACCAATAGGATCCGATATGTGTTTCTAATAGCATCATTGGTGTTTCATTACGATAATTTGGAATTGCTAAGGAAGCTCCATAATGGATCAGGGTTGATATTGCTGTATTATTTTTAGCCATGATTGCCCAATGTAATGCTGTATTTCCATACATATCTGTTATACTATGCGAAGCTCCTAATTTGAGAAGTAATCGAGTTGGATCTAAATCCGAACTGAAACAAACACAAATTTCAAAAATTGCATGGAAGTAAAAAATATATAATTCTTTCTTTGAAATGTTGTTAATACGCGGCTAAAATTAAATTTCATATACTTCGTTGAGTGCGAATTTTGTAACACGAAATAAAAAATGACAATATATGACCATATTAAGATAGCAATATTAATATGAAACATTTTATAATTAAGCGAATCAAAATAGATAAATAATACATTTGATTATTTAAATGAAAAAATTTTTCTGGATTCTTTCACACTTTGTAATGTAACTTTTGCGATTTTTCGTTTTTATTTAACCATTTCTGATGATTTGTGCAAAATTTAGGGAAGATGTGGGTAGTACAGCTGAATCGAAATATGATGAACTTTAAACTTATGAATTAAAGCTTTAGATAAAGAAAACTTATCACTTTCATTTTTAATATTTAAAAATTAATTTATTAGAAAAAAATTAATTTAGCATTAATAATAGAATAAAAAATAAGAAAAAACGAATTTAAAATAAAGTCAATTTGCAGCTATTACTGTAGCCGTGTATCTAATGCTGGATGCCAGTTACTACTAAAGCTTTATTTAATTTTTGCACTTTCTTTTTTTTCACTGCACTTTTTTTCATTATTTTTTAACTCGAACTTGAAACTATTTAAAATATTTTAGAATTTCTCAGCTTGTTTTGACACTTTTACATATTCCGTTCGAAAAGGCAAGGATAGATTAACCACGCATTATAGTAAAAAAAGTATGCCGCAGTAATTCATATTTTGTGATTTTAATAACATATAATACTAAGGTGTAAAATTGAAATATTAAATAAGTGCTTAGTGAATTTTTCAAGAAATATACAGCAGGCAAAAATCTATTTCATTTAATAATGATCTTATTCACATAAAAAAGAATGAAATCAGAAAATATTATCAAATTTAGGATGCACACATGATCGCGATTTCACAAAATTTATCAAGATTTTAGAACAGTTTAATTTCAAATAACCAATAATAAATATTTGTATACTTTTTTAGTGAGATATATTTTTTTACATATTAAATAATACTTATAATATTTGATTATGCATTCAAATATTATTTATGGACTCGGGAAAAATTATTTTTACTAATTTTATATGAAAAAACAGTAACTGGCACCTTCATAGCAATACCCACATGTTTAGTAATGCCTTGCAATTATCCGTTAAAAAAAATAAGTTTTTCGATTAGAAAAGAATAGAGATATGCGTTCTTCTTTTAAATATTTTTTTCATAATATATTGCGATTTGTTCATATTTACACTGTTAAAATGGATCAATATTAATAAATCCAACTTTATATATCTAGCAACGTATATACATTTAGGCCGTTTTCTCTAATTGGTATTTCAATAGATCAGATACCTTATTCATTTAATATGACCGAATCTTTATCTCTCTCTGTAATTTTGATGTACAGTTTTTTGAGTATTAAAAATATTATGAAATTTCTTAAATGTAATGCTTTATTCATTTTTTTCCTATCGCTAATTAGGGTGAGGTTATAATTCTTTTCATTTCGCTCTGATTTAACGCCTCATGTTAATCAGATTCTTGCATAAATCCACAATAATGAATTTCGTTTAAAAAATTAATATCCATTTTCTTATAATTTTTTAATTTACCTGTTAATTTTGTAAGCACTCCACATTAATGGCGTAGTAGTACTTTTATCAGGTGTATTCGGATTGATGCCTTTGGCTATAAAATATGCAGTAATATGTGTACGTCCAAATTGTGCTGCCACATGGATACAGGCTGCACCATCACAATCTTGTATTGCAGGATCAGCTCCAGCTTTTATTAAAATTACAACAGTTTCTAAATGACCTTCTCTGTATGAGAAATAAATAATATAAGTTAAAATTTTTAATAAGCAGTTTTATAAATAGAAAATTAACCTTGTAGCCCAGTGTAACGGCGTTGATTCTAATTCTCCACCAATAGCATCGATAATGGCTCCTTTCTCAATCAAATACTTTACGACTTCTTTACGATTATTAATTGCTGCCCAATGCAAAAGAGTCACCGAATCAGCATCAGTTTCATTTATGTTTGCACCTGTTTTCACATATGCTTCAATTCTATCTAATGCTCCAACCTACAATTAAAAATTTCAATATTAAATAAAATTATGAATTGTGATTAAGTTTTAAATAGAATAAAAAGATTTACTTGTGCAGCTTCAACAATACTCAGAAAAGTAGAATTTTGTATTGCATTATGAGTTGACTTTAGATCAGAATTAGTCTGAGGCTTGTCATTGCCTTCATTCTGACAAGCAATTTCAATTTGCAGGTCATTCATACTATAGTAGAATAATAGTTTTATAAAAAATGAATTGAGTTCAAATTATTTTTTACATCTTTTTTCATGCTCTGGCAGAAAGTTTGTACTTTACTCGTCGATAAGGGGGAAAATCCTGAATTCACTCCAAACTACATTTTGCTTCGCGTATGAGCACTTCTACGTACTTTTCTCCCGATGACAAATTATACATGAACATAGTCCATATACTATCAGTAAAATCATTGAGTATCATTATATATATATATAATTATATTCTCACAATGTTTAACATTCACAAAAGATTTTTTACATCAAATAAATCATCAGATTAAAATAAAAACAGATGATCCTGATCATAAATTAATTAGGAGGGTTGGTAAAACTTAAGGGCTATAGGCAATAATGTGTAACCTGCCTCTTTTTCCTAAAATAATCATTTTTCGTTAGAATTTTGAATTTGAAAAGTATTATGTTCTATAGCTTTCCTTACGGTGTATAGATTTTTTACATCTGTTTACGGGACACCTCGACCACCTGTGTGTTCCGGTGTTTTCGTGTTCGAAACCATACCTTTTCACCCCGGAAGGTGTTCGCGTACCCGTGCAGGCCTACTCAGACGGGGAGACTCGCTCTACCCATCCTTTTAAACGCATCGAGAGCTCACACCAACCCGGCAGAACGTTCCGGCTCAACTATAGCAGTGGAGCAGTCACATTCTGCCTTACCGACCCTCGAATAATTATCTGCGGTTTTTGTTAAAACCGCGGAAAATCATTCGGGGGTGGTCCACCACGGTGTCAATGAGTCCGAAAAATTCTCCACTTTTAATTAAAAATGAAAAAAATCCCGCCCTCACCGGGACTCGAACCCCGGCCCTCTGGGTGAGAGTCGGATGTTCTAGCCCCTGAGCCACCGTGGCTCTGAAAAGTATTTATTATTTTAGTGTATTATATTAGTTATATTCTTACATTTTTGCTTTCTCATAGAGAAAGTATTGTATCGATAAAAAAAATTTTTCCTGTTTTTTCATTTGTGCATATTTAGACTCAAGCAGTCGAAAAAAGTGGTTCCCAGAAAATATTTGTATGTATGGGTGGGTGTGGGTGTATTCATTTAACCAATTGGATCTCGAAAACTACTCGATGGATTTGTTTCAAATTTTGCATAGAACTTATTTTTTTGTCTAACTTCATGGGAAGCTATTGAGAATTGGTTTTCTTAGCGTAGTTTTAATTTGTCATTTACAAAAAAAAAAAAATTTTTTTTTTGGTATTTTACGTAAATTACTCGATGAATTTGTATAAATATTTGCATAAGAATTTGCCATAATGAAAAAAAATCTGAAAACTGATTTTCTTCGTGTAGTTTTAATTTTAGAGCTATTTAAATTTTTTTTTTTAATTTTTATTTATTTTTTTTGTATTTTACGTAAACTAGTCATTGGATTTGCTCTAAAATCTGGATAGAAATTATTTGCAACTGCCAAAAGAAGGAAAACTTTTGAAAACTGATTTTTTTAGTGCACTTTTAATTTTAGAATATTTTGAAAATTTTGAAATAAATCTTCGTTATTCATTTTTTTTTCTATTTTACGAAAACCATTCGATAAATTTACTCCGAAATTTGCACACAAGTTATTCGCTATTATCTGAAGAAAACAAGTTTTAGAAAACTAATTTGCTTGCAGCAGTTTTAATGTTAGAGCATTTTGAAAATTTTCCTTTTTTTTTCTATTTCACATAAACATGTACACCCACCGTTAATGAATTCTTTCCGAAGATTTTGAAATCCTGAACTTTCATTGGACCATTCCGTGGTTTTCTATTGGAAAATTTTAAAAAATTCGAAAAGAATTAATTAACGTTGGGTGTACACTGGACGGACACTGATTCGTACCCCTTTTTTGAATATCCGCAAGGTTATCCGTTGAGTTTTTAAAGTATAAGTTAGTTTGCGTGATCATGTTTTAAAAATGAGTAGCCATCTAGATAAATATAATTCATGCTAACAATAAGACAAGGGAACATAAATAAAGAAATGGCGGTAAAATTTAAATGAGCATTAATTCGAATATAAAAAATGATGAATGATACAATCAAATTGTTGAAGATTGTAAAATAATTGATTAATTGATAATAAATAATTTTAACGTTTTTAATAAAGTTTTCATATGTTCTTTCATTCATGTGATTATATGTTTTATTATTAATGTATTGGTATTGATGTTTTTATACTTACGTTTTTATATTTGTTTTATATTTGTATTTTTATATTATCCCTACTAAAAAAAAGACATGAGATCTCACGTGAGATTGCGTGACGGGAAAAATAATAATTTTTGCGCGTGAGGTCTCCCGTGAGATCTCATGAGAGAATGGGTGCTAAGAAAATAACCGTGTGTGGCAGTCGTGGGGCTGGTCGACTGAACTTAATGCTTCTATTGTTTTTGTGACAGTCTTGTATTTCATAAAATTAACGTTTTTCCGTCGCACTTGGCTTTGAAACATATTTAATACTAAATATATATGTTTACCCAACATAAATTTGTAACTCATGAAGTAGAAGAGTGCTAGTTCTGGGTTAAGAGAAGGCCCCCCAGTACATTTGCAACTTACTAAACCACTTAGAAGCATGCAGAAATTGTTTGTATAATGAAGATATAATGATAATAAATACACTGAGAGAAATCCTATAGTAAATATAACTATAGATTGTATTAAAAATTATTATATTATATAGTACGAGTGGGACATTTCTGCATTATAATAAAAATTACTATATTACATAGTAAAATTTATGAAAACAGATATGTAGAAAAAAATTTTTTTTTTTTGTACCCGAAATTTTTTATTGAAACTTTTTGAATTCATTTAATTTATTTATTTAAATTTTATTAATCAATTTTTTAAAAATAAATTACCTAAGAAAAATACGGACCTGAAGTGGAGTCGAACCCGGGACCTCGAGACTGGAAAGCGTTAACGTTACCGACTGCGCCATTACGACATGTTACTTATAAAATTTCGAATCGTCTACATATGTTACACAACTATACTTTCAATTTGGTAGAAAATTTTTAGGTTAGAAATAAATTTACAGATCATCGACTCGACATTACTATTTGAAATAGTAAAATTTATTATATTCATAATAAAATTTATTATATGCATAATGAAATTTATTATATGCATAATAAAATTTATTATTTTTATAACATTAATTCCAACATAAGATATCAAATATTTTTACTCTGTCATAACAAATTTTACTATAGCATAATTTTTACTATGTAATATAGCAATTTTTCTAATAAGATATAATTTCATTTCTTAAACGATTGTTACCAACCTTATCAAATTTATAGTAATATTTGTTATAAATGTAATAAAAATCGTTATAATGCCGAAATGTCCCAGCTCTCCTATAAAATATAGTAATTTTTATTACTATCTATAACTAAAGTTATAATCTATTTTTCTCAGTGTATAAAAAAAAAATAAAAAATAAAAGTTAGTTCAATAATTCTATTTTATGATTGTATTATAAATTATCTTCCTGCATCATGCCTAAGAATATGTTATTGAAATTTTATATAAAAACATGGAGAATATTGAAAATACGTTTAAAATTCTATTCTCTACGCTTGTATAAAAAATTCCAATAAAATATTATTAGACATGATGCAGAAAGATAATTTAAAATGCAATCATACAATTGAATTATTGAATTTACTTCTGATTTTTTCATAAAAGGGTTTTAATGAAAATGATTTTTTATTAATATTTTCATTTATTATTAGAATGCAAATACATGTATACACTTCCTTAGTAACGCCTATGTATGTACAGACTTATTTATATTGAAAATCATGAATAGGTGCACAAAAAAAGAACCTCATAGTTATGGCAATATAAGATTGTTTACATGTAATGTATGTTTGAATATGAATAGTACATTACGATACGAGTGCGCAACGTATCGTATACTATTTTTCCTACTAAGCTGCGCAAAGTTCGACACAACATGAAAGAAAGTGTTAGGTTTGAGGCGAAAGGACGGAGGGGTTCGGGAGGGGCAGAGCCTCCCCGCTTTTAAAAAATTTAATGAAAAATTTATTTATTTATTATTACCAGCAATACATATTTTAGTAATATACGCAACAAGTGATGTACGAAGGGATAATATCGGCAGGGGTCAATGTTTTTTGCGCGAGCAGTAGAAAGTCGAGGGCGCGCTTGCGCGCCCGAGATTTTCTGCTGCTCAAGCAAAAAACATTTAACCCTGCAAATATTTTCCCGACGTACATCACATGTTGCGTAGATTATTTTATGCTGTTGTAAGCAGTTAGAGGAACAATAAAATTATAAGTATATAATTGAATACATTTTTTACAATTTTTCAATGTATATATCATGAATTTATAAAATGCGAAAGAAGCAATTTTGTAGAATTTAAAGAAGCGTGGAACAAGCGTGAAACGAGGCTGTCTTGCGCGCGCAGACTCGTCTGCGCGCGCAAGCGCCACATGTTGTCGCGTGACGCTTCGAGAAACAAAGCAAGCGATACTTACTGTATCGCTGGAATACACAAATTTTTAATTCACAATTATTTTAATATTTTTCTTTGATTTACTAAATATGATAGATACATCTGTTTATAAAATCTTTTTCTCTATCCCTTAGGCGAAACCACGCGGTTCCGCCGAGCCTTTACACTAGAAGAAGTAGCACTTTTAGCTACAGTTGAAACGACTTACGCGCCTCCTGTCGGCGCCTTCCGTGCCTCACGTTAAAATATCTCTCGAAGAGAAACATAGACTCGACCTAACCAAAACTGTTGGTAAAAGCCGTAGGCTCGTGTTTATGATTGTATTCTGTCTTTGTCTCTCTCATAACAAAAAAAAAGACAGACGATATATACGTTGCGCTTATAAATTAAAACGAATTGTATTCTAATGAAATATGATTCTAAACTTTAAAATCTTATATCATAAGTAGTGTCGTGTTATAAAAAATGTACAAACTCTTTTTTCTCATTTTAAATCATATAAAAAAATAAAAGAGGCTTGTGCGTGTGTTTTTATATGTTTCTCTCTCTCTCTTTCTCGTTCATAAAAGAGGATTCTTGTGCGTGTGTTTTTATATGTTTCTCTCTCTCTCTTTCTCGTTCATAAAAGAGGATTCTTGTGCGCGTTCCCGTTTTTCATGTGTCTTTCTTTATCTCGTGATTTAGGCTTGTGCATGTGTTTTTCTTTGCTGCCGCCGCCAGCCCCGTCACGCTCGTTGTCACTCGCGTGACAAATGCTGGGCGGCAGCAAAGAACAACACATACACATGCTAAAACAAAAAAAGCAAATATAATTGTTAATTTATATAACAATTATATTTACGTGGTTTCGCCTAGGGATAGAGAAAAGCATTATTTCTTACACGGAGATTAAATGAAACGCCCGCACGTACGTGTTTATGACGGTCTCGGCTGACGCCTCGACCGTCATAACACGTACGTGCGGAAGTTTCATTTTATCTCCTTGTAAGAAAATCTACTATTCTTCTGTTATGTTTGTTTGTACTTGTAAATATGAATGTACAAACTTATAACTGAAAAGTTTTAAAATTTTTTTATTTCTCTTACAATTTTACAAGTTTTATATTTATTCTATTTTTTTCACTGCATCACTTTTACTGTGATTTTTTTCACTATTAACTTTAAATTTTATTATTAATAAATCAATATGAACCATTATTTATTCAATGTATATTTTTAAAAATGTATTTAATACGAAAAAGACCATTATGAAATTTGAATAAGCGTGGGACTTAACTATGCGGCGCCGATCGTCTAACGCGCCTGTTTATGTTCTCAAGTTTACACTACTATCCTTTCCAAACACATCGGCGCTCACTTCGTACTGAAGAGTTTTGTTGTATCCCAACTTACTATAGCATATTGAGTATTTCCCCGGGGATATATTACTTGTTCATATATCCCCGGGGAAATAAGCTGACAGCAAATATACTTTAGTACAAAATATCACAAACAAAATACAGCGGCGCTGCGAGCGCAACTATAAGAGACCTCAATACCCATTTGACTAGCCTACTACATACGACGCCCTCTACTGCTTACTACAGCATAATAGTAATATACGCAACAAGTGACGTACGAAGGGATAATATTGGCAGGGGTCAATGTTTTCTGCTGCTCAAACAAAAAACATTTAACCCTGCAAATATTTTCCCGACGTACGTCACATGTTGCGTAGATTATTTTATGCTGTTGTAAGCAGTTAGAGGAACAATAAAATTATAAATATATAATTAAATACATTTTTTACAATTTTTTAATATATATATCATGAATTTGTGAAATGCGAAAGAAGCAATTTCGTAAAATTTAAAGAAGCGTGGAACAGACAGCCTCGTCTGCGCGCGCAAGCGCTACATGTCGCGTGACGCTTCGAGAAACAAAGCAAGCGATACTTACTGTTTTGAGATACACAAATTTTTAATATTTTTCTTTGATTTACTAAATATGATAGATACATCTATTTATAAAATCTTTTCTTCTGTTATGTTTGTTTGTACTTGTAAATATGAATGTACAAACTTACAACTGAATAGTTTAAAAATTTTTTTATTTCTCTTACAATTTTACAAGTTTTATGTTTATTCTATTTTTTTCACTGCATCACTTTTACTGTGATTTTTTTTCACTATTAACTCTAAATTTTATTATTAATAAATCATTATGAACCATTATTTATTTAATGTATATTTTAAAAAATGTATTTAATACGAAAAAGACCATTATGAAATTTGAATAAGCGCGGGACTTAACTATGCAGCGCCAGTCGTCTAACGCGCCTGTTTATGTTCTCAAGTTTACACTACTATCCTTTCCAAACACATCGGCGCTCACTTCGTACTGAAGAGTTTAGTTGTATCCCAACTTACTATAGCATATTGAGTATTTCCCCGGGGATATATTACTTGTTCATATATCCCCGGGGAAATAAGCTGACAGCAAATATACTTTAGTACGAAATATCACAAACAAAATACAGCGGCGCTGCGAGCGCAACTATAAGAGACCTCAATACCCATTTGACTAGCTCACTACATACGACGCCCTCTACTGCTTACTACAGCATAAACATACTGTACGTACGCGTACGCATGTCTTAACCTCAACAACATATTATATGTAGGTACACACACAACGATGCATACGCTGAATTGCTTTCCGTCTCCCCTCATTTTTTATTTTCAACTTACATGTGTATACACGCATAGATAGGGTCACACGTACACAACACATATAGGCCAGTCAAAATAGGGTATTGTTCTGCCAAAATTAGTAACCAGCAACGACCTATGCGATCGTTTAAAAGATAGTCTATAGATGTTTACTTATATGTTTTGGACTAGCAACTATGATTTATTAATTAGTTATTAACAAATTAGTGCAAAAAAACGCGTTTTTTTTGGTTTTTTGCTAATAAAACGAAAACTATTTAACGAATCATTATGATGTCAATGGGGAAGTTGTAGAGAATTAAATTATCAACAAAACGAGAGGTCAAACGACCCGATCGGTTTATTAGAACCGAAAAAAACTCGAAAAAATCGAAAAAATTTTCATTTTTTTAAAAAATTCATAACTTTGTTGTTTATGAATATTAAGAGCTGAAATTTGGTACAGTAGTAGATAATTATATCTACTTTTAACACGCCAAAGGCAGGTACTATCGGATAGTTAGTTTCTGCGCAATTGCAATTTTTTTTTTTTGGGTATTCTTCTCTTCTTTATATTACCGATTGAGAACGTCGCACATACATTTTTAAAACGGTTTTGAAAATTAGAAACAATATACTTTAATTGTATAAGAATGATAATACAATAATATTACCTCTTCGTTTCATATGTTACACTGGTATTAACTTTAGTTTTACTCGTATCTCACATTCTTATTATTGTTATTTAATTAAAAAAATGTACCGGCACATTGGTGGGGTTACGGAACTGCACCTCAGCCGATCGGCGAAGTTAAGCAGCATTGGGCGCGATTATAACTTGAATGGGTGACCGCTGCCTATGTAACTTCGTCGATCGACTAGGTGTTTTTTCTTTGTCAACAATGTGTGTATAGGTAAGAGATAAATGTTTTCGGTGTTTAAACCAACGGAATTTGACATAAACACCGAAAACAATTTTCGATTACTGGGTGATGTTAGAGCAGATTTCGGCTTGAGGTAGAGATTTGGTTATAAAGGTCCGCTCGGAACACTCGCAATTGTCAATAGCCACAGATTTCTCATGAAAATTATTTGTAGCTCATTATTGTATAGCATGAAGTTTGCCGAACATAGTGTGCAATAATAGGCTACTTAAGTCACAGGAAGCTGTGTGTCTAAATGCGGATTTAGGACACAGTGTGCTATAAAAAAATTCCCGCACGCTGTATAAAATATAATATTAGAACAAATAAAATAGATTTATTAGATGTTTAATATTATAAAAACGAGGATCTAAAGTTTTCGCGTAAGCATTGTAAGTAAGAAAATTATTTAAACAAAGAAAAAAATATAGAAGAGTGGGGTTAAAATTTTAACAAAGAAGAATACCATTTATTAGATGTTTAATATCATAAAAACGAAAATCTAAAATTTTCGCGTATGCATTGTAAGTGAGAAAATTATTTAAACAAAGAAAAAAATACGAAAGAGTAAGGTTAAAATTTTAACAAAGAAGAATATTAATTATTAGATGATTAATATTATAAAATCGAAAATTTAAAATTTTCGCGAATGTATTGTAAGTGAGAAACTTATTTAAACAAAGAAAGAAATATAAAAGAGTGGGGTTATAATTTTAACAAAAAAAAAAATATTACACTGACTTTAAACAATCATAATAACATTAAAATTAATTTTAATGTAAATTCTAAAATTTAAATTCGTAAAAAAATTATCTAACTAAATGATGTTTTGGTTAAATATGTAATTTATTGATTTATTTGAATTTTTATAGAAATACCTACATTTCTTTTCTTAAACAAATAATGTATTTTAACTTACATTTTTTTTCAATAAATAAAAAGTTTAAATATTATATTTGTTTCTATTATCACATCTTCGATTTGCTAATACACATCCAATTTCTTTTTTTTGTAATATGAATTTTAATTTAAAATGATATAATCATTCTTTTTTTCATTATTAATTTGTAAAATACAATCATATATTACACTACCCTCCAGTCACATTTGCCCACCCTACATGAAAATCGATAAAACTTTAAAGTTTTGTGGCTCAGTGAAAAATAGTCGTAATTAAAAAATTCCAACTGGGTTTTAAAAAGGGTTCAAAAACCTTTAATTTAAGCCGAGTTGAGCAAAAAAGAATTAAAAAATGCATGCGTTATGCGTAAAAAACTAACTAAAAAATATTCAATTTTTTTCACCCCTATTCAAATGCCTGCCATTTTTGCGGAAATTATCGAATCATAAAAAAACAAAATGGAGGTAAAAGCTAAAGGAGTCACCTTCAAAATGAGCTATAGAAAGCTAATTTATGATCGATTTTACGGTAGTTATGGTCATTTTTTATGAAAAAAACGATTTTTTTTAATAGCTATTATCTCAAAAAATACGCATGATATAAAAAAATTTTTAATAAAAAAGTTGTTTATTTATGAGTCAAAAAAATAAATATTCAGGTTAAACTGAGAATCAGTAAAAAAGAGATTTTATTCATTTTTGATCCCATTGAAAAAAAATCCATTTATTCAATATTTATATTTTAATGAATTTAAAAAAAAACTTTTTCTTCCAGATTTCAGTTAAATCTAAATATATATATTTTTGACTCAAAAATAAACAACTTTTTTATTAAAAATTTTTTTATATCATGCGTATTTTTTGAGATAATAGCTATTAAAAAAAATCGTTTTTTTCATAAAAAATGACCATAACTACCGTAAAATCGATCATAAATTAGCTTTCTATAGCTCATTTTGAAGGTGACTCCTTTAGCTTTTACCTCCATTTTGTTTTTTTATGATTCGATAATTTCCGCAAAAATGGCAGGCATTTGAATAGGGGTGAAAAAAATTGAATATTTTTTAGTTAGTTTTTTACGCATAACGCATGCATTTTTTAATTCTTTTTTGCTCAACTCGGCTTAAATTAAAGATTTTTGAACCCTTTTTAAAACCCAGTTGGAATTTTTTAATTACGACTATTTTTCACTGAGCCACAAAACTTTAAAGTTTTATCGATTTTCATGTAGGGTGGGCAAATGTGACTGGAGGGTAGTGTATGTAAAAGACCAATCGAACTTCCCATACCTTGTGTGAAAAAATAATATACATAACACATGCAGGAAATAAGTGATCTCGCACGGAAATTGTCAATTGACAAACTTTCCGTGCGGGAATCATCCACTTCCCGCACTAGTTACGTAATGTACTATTTTAAAAGCTTATTTTTTTTAGACAATAGCGAATGGATTGTATAAAAATTTTGGAGAAAATTCATTGTATGATTTACGTAAAATAAGTAATAAATAAAAAAATGAAATTTTTTTGAAAATTTTAAAAGTTTTCTAAAATTAAAACTATGCTAAGAAAATCGGTTTTTAAAAGTCATACTTCTTTTGATAGATGCTAATAATTCTCATGCAAATTTCAAAGCAAATTCATCAAATAATTTACACAAAATAAAAGAAAAAAATAAAAACTTTATTTCAATTTTTCAAATGGTTTTAAAATTAAAACTACACTAAAAAAAACAATTTTTAATAGCTTTCCACGTACTTAGGCAAAAAAATAGATAGTATGCAAAATTTGAAGCAAATCCATCGAGTAATTTTCGAGATCTAATTTGCTAAATAAATACAATTTTCTTTTCGAAATTTCTTTTTCAAAATTTTCAAAATGCTTTAAAATTAAAACTTCTCTAGGAAAACCAATTTTTGAAATGAAAACTTCCCTTAGTTTGGCAGTCGCAAATAATTTCCCTGCAAATTTTAGAACAAATCTATCGAGTACTTTACGTAAAATAAAAAAAAATAAAAAAAGAATCGAAATTTTTTAAAAATCTTTCAAATTTTCTAAAATCGTAACCACGCTAAGAAAATTAGTTTTCAAAAGCTTGTTTTCTTCAGTCAATAGCGAATTGATTCTATAAAAATTTTGGAGAAAATTTATTGTATTGTTTACGTAAAATAAAAGATGAATGAAAAATAAAATTTTTTTGAAAATTTTTAAAATGCTCTAAAATTAAAACTGCGCTAAGAAAATTAGTTTTCCAAAGCTTTTTTTCTTCAGTCAATAGCGAATTGATTGTATAAAAATTTTGGAGAAAATTTATTGTATGGTTTACGTAAAATAAAAGATAAATGAAAAATAAAATTTTTTTGAAAATTTTTAAAATGCTCTAAAATTAAAACTGTACTGAGAAAATTAGTTTTTTAAAGCTGGTTTTCTTCAGACAATAGCAAATAACTCGCATACAAATTTTGGAGCAAATCCATCGAATAGTTTTCGTAAAATAAAAAAAAAATGAAAAATGAAAATTGGGAAATGCTAAACTTACGACAGATGTTTTCTACACTATAAATTTCTATGTCAATATATAATCTATGTTTTATTTGTAACTACATTCGCAATCTTGATTTCATATATTATTTTATTATATTATTATTTTATTTTATCTTATTATCCCGTTTAATTAATAAAAATAATAATTTTAGCCATAATTTTGTTCCTTGGTCTTTTCTTTTTTTTTTCTTCTGGTTTTTATTAAAATTTTTAAAAATAACGATGATGGAATTTCAATTTTAGGCTATCAATTTTCGATCGTCATCAAATGTCACATTGCATTGCCCATCTTCAAATTTTTATATAACTTTACGACAGTTTACGACAGATTTTTTTTGTCTAAACTATTTAATATTTTTTATCTTATTTATATAAAATTTAGTATATTTTATAGTTCTATAATTTATTTTACGATATTTTCCATTAAATTTAATATTTTTAAATTATTTTTACGATAGATATCTGAAAATAAACATCTGTCGTAAGTTTAACAACGGCCATGAAAATTTGTTAAAAAAGTTTAAAAATGGTCTAAAATTAAACGTGTGTTAAGAAAATCAGTTTTCAAAAGTTTTTCTTGTTTTGGCAGTCAAAAATAATTTCCATACGAATTTTCAAGCAAATTCTTTGAGTAGTTTACGTAAAATACAAAAACAATGAAAAATCGAAATTTTTGTAAATTCTTAAAATGGCTCTAAAATGAAAACTACGCTAAGAAAACCAATTTTCAATAGCTTTCACACCAATTAGACAAAAAAAAATTTTATGCAAAATTTGAAGTAAATACATCGAGTAGTTTTCAAGATCTAACTGACGTACTGAATTCACACACACACACAGACATTTTCTGGAAATCACTTTTTTCGACTTTGAGAATCCAAATATGTACAAGTTAATTAAAAAATAGAAAAAATTTTTTCTGCTAATACAATGCTTTCTCTATAAAAAAACAAAAATAATATTTTTAAGCATATGAGATCTCACGTGTACGTTATACACTATACGTGCAAATACATTATAGCCGGCAAATGGCAAGTTAAAAATAAGATGAAATTCATGAATATTGTTTTAATTTTATAATCATTGAAATAAACAAACTTTCTGCAGAAAATGAGAAAGTATTATATAATATAATTTTTATTACCTAGTTTTTATCTTAATATGTGCTATGCGTGTTTGAGTAGAGAAGTGCAGGATAATAACAATTTAGTATTATAAATTTTTTAATGCGTTTTCTTCTTCGCCAAGAAATGATAAATTTATCCACAATCTACGTATTATCTATATAAAGATTCCTTGATATTATAGCCTGAAATGCACACATATCTATACATTTCGCGTAAACTCACTACGCACAAAAAAATTACCTTAAAATTGTTTGGGCCAAATATCGGAAGTACATTTGGCGAGACAATTGAGCATCTATCGTCGAACTATGTACATGTATGCCCGATTTATTTTGATGTATTGACAATATGTCATGAGGCGAATCCCATACTTCGGATATATATTGCTTATATATGGCATATTAAAAATTTGTTGTCAAATTTCGTGAAGGAGACACATGTATGGGGAAATCTCAGGAGTTGTTATTTTTTTTGTCACTTGTAATAAAATCATCAATTTGCATAAACTAAAAATAAAATTGCAGATTTTTTTGTTACAAATTTAAATTAATCAAAAATATATGCTAGGTTAACGATGAAATAAAAAAGTTATTAAAATAAAAAATTATTAAGATTGATACGATTAGAACGCTATCAAACGTGAATTGTAACTATTCGTCGTCAAATAATTGAATGTAATACAAATAATAAATATAGTAATTGATTAAAAACATTTTTTATAAAATGTATTTTAAAGAAAAAAATTTATTGTTATTTCTTTGGGATCCCTGCCTGATATGGCACCCAACGCTGAAGCCACTTTATTACTGACAAGGAGAGTACCCCACCTTCGGGGAACGGATTCAGCTGAAACTGCAGGATATGATTTTTTGATGGAAAAAAATGAACTCGTGTTTTTTCTTTTCTTTGAATAGGCTCCATAGACGGAGATAACGACATTTTTTCGAAAATATAATTAAAAAAAAGCATACGAAAAATGTATAAAAATAAATTAAAGAACAGATTAAATATTTTAATTTAAGCTTTGTTGCAATGAAAAAGCTTCCGTGGTTCAAAAGTTATAGGCGATTAAAATATGCTAATGAAATAGCGTAAAAATTGATGATATATTACACACTAAAAATATTAACAAATATGTAGTAATTTTCAATTAGTTACAACTTTTAATCACACTGTTTTAATGCAACAAAGCTTAAATTAAAGCATTTAATCTATACTTTATTTTATTTTTTATACATTTTTTTGTAAAAGTCTTAGTTATTTGGTTATTTAAGATCTTATAAATGCTTCTTTTTATTATATTTTCGAAAAAATGTCTATATCTCCGTCTATAGGGCCTATTCAAAGAAAAGAAAAAAAAAGAAGGGTTAATTTTTCTATCAAAAAACCATATCTTGCAGTTTTAGCCAAATCCGTTTCCCGAAGATGGGATACTCTCCTTGTAAGTTTATTTGATCCATCTAATCACTGAGCATGTAAATTAAAATTTCTTCAAAATAGAAAAAAAAATTTTTTTAGTAATTTGTTTACATATATTTTTTTAACATGATTTTAAAACGAGGAAAAACTTAAAAATCTTTTTCTTTATGGTTATTTAAGCACGATTATCTAAGTAAAATTAGTGTGCTATCATTTTGGAAATTTACGGGGTTCGATTTCCCGTGCCACACTATTTTTTCTTCTTTGTATTTATTCCTCCTTAAAACGTCTCATATTTCAATGGCGCCCAACTAAAAAAACCACAAAAATAACCCTTGTAAATAATTCCCCTCCATTAGCAACAAGTATTAGTATTAAGAATTAGCAGAGCGAACCAAGCCGAATTAACGTAGCAGAAGTAGCCGAAGAGCAGTAGCATTTGAGTTATAATATTAAGAAGAGAAAAGCAGAAGAAGTGTAGCAATTGTGGATAGTGGACACGCCAGTTGTGAAAAACTTCCAGCATCCACATCGAGTAACGCCGAGTTCGTTTCACTGCCACCCAACTTAAGTGGGGGGGGATTGTGACATTGTAGATTCAGTATTTCAATATATGACAGCATTAAGAACTTCTAAAAATTATGTGCGGCGCAGGTAAGTAGTTAGAGCGCTTGCCTAGATTTTGAGGCCCGAGGTTCGATTCCTCATACCACATCATTTTTTCTTCTTCGTATTTACTCCTCCTCCTTAAAATGTCTCATATTTCAATACGTTAAAGTGCAACTCTTCGACTCAAAAAAACATAGCACTACCTTTTATAGCTTAGGCATACGCGTTAATCACGGTCTCTAGTTACAAGCAATTTTTTTTACATCCCGACAGAGTAATCATCACAGTATTTTTTAGCATAAAATCGGTTGATTTTGAAATAGTTTTAATATATTTAAAATATAAACATATTTTTTCATTTTTAATTCTTGATTCCTAGTTTGGATTCCATTTTGAAATGTTTTAAATTCTATCAGAGTTATTTTCTTACTTTTTCCCAATTATATTCACAGGTTCTATTACATAAGTTATATTAGTATATGGGGATATCCACACAACTTTTAATTCTCTAGTAACAGGTCATATTACAGCTGTTACTGGGTTACCGCATGATGCACATTATTTAAACTAGGTTCAAATCTTTTGTGCTATCCTGTAACTCTATTTCTGATGTATTTTGTAAATGTGCCACAAACGGCGCAGCAGATAATTCTATAAAAAGTAAATTTACACATAAGATGAATTACGGTAATTTTTTATGTGTAAAAATGAATGTTTTATAGAAATATCTACTGCGCCGTTTGTGGCACATTTACAAAATACATCAGAAATAGAGTTACAGGATAGCACAAAAGATTTGGACCTAGTTTAAATAATGTGCATCATGCGGTAACCCAGTAACAGCTGTAATATGACTTGTTACTAGAGAATTAAAAGTTGTGTGGATATCCCCATATATATTTTTTACATGAAAACAAACGCATTATAATGAATGAACATCAACTAAATTAATTTCTTTTTCTTCGCCTCTAATTTTATGTATAAAATTTAAAATTTTACGATCAATACTTATTACAAAAGGGTTGAATATCACAAATTTCTTGATTCTGATAAAGGTTGATTTATTTACAAAAACTTGGTATTTAATATTTCTCATTGCATATTTTGTACATTTACTAATAATTATATTTTTTACAGTGTATGTAAATCGTAAATAAACAGTAAAATTGTTACCTGAAGAGTATACCACATGTATAAATGTTAATTTAATCATTAAATTATTGAGAAATTTAAGAAAAAGACAAACACAGAATAGAAAAAAATTAGTTCAGTAAAAATAAATTTTCTGATAAATATGTAAAATTAAGTAATAACAATTTTATTGATTCATTTGATTTTTTGATAGATTCTTATAATTTGTTTACACTTTACTAAGAATTTCTTATTATTATAAATAATAATTAAGTTAATTTGATATAAGAGATTCATCTTTCTAAAATATGTAGAGATGATATAAATTATTCATTTTTCTTTAAATCATGTTAAACCAATGAAAAAAAAAGTGTAATAAAAAATTAATACAATTCTATTAACTATATTAAATTTTTTATTTAATTCGTGCTAAAATGAAATTAGAATAAAATATCAAAAAAGTAAGGAAATAATCTTTTTATTTATTCTTTTATAATATATTTTCTAGTACTGCGTGCGCTAAATCCGCTTGTAGCACTCACTGTTCCGAGTCCTATGCTGCATTTTCTAGCAGGGTGTCGATCACGATTCTTGTGAATTACGTATGCGTATTTCACGTAGGTAAAGCATATAGGGATATATCTGGAACTTTTTAATTTTGAGAAATTATCTTCACAACAATTGAAAAGTCTATAATACAAGTTTCTGGAGTGGCACACACTTCAATAAGGGCTTAAATTACTCGTTTCTGTGAGTAGAATATGTTATTAAATTTTGGTATCAATTGAACAATCGTTGTTCACGGTACATAATTTTATACGTCAAAAATGATACTTTTTTCATATTTTTCTACGTGTGTTTCTTGAGCTATAAAAAAAGTAACGTACTTTCGATCATTCTCAAATTTTCTGAGCATAATGAATATGGTAAAAAGAACAGTTTAAGCCTACCCTAGTACATGTGCCTCTCTTTAGGAAGCTGTTAGACTATTTTTAATGTAAGTGTAATTTTTAGGTGAATTTTGGTCCTATGACTCATTTTCTGGAACGGAATATGGGATTCATTCCATGGCGAAATATTTGCGATACATCAAAATACATCAGGCATACTTGTACATAGCTTGGCGATAGATACCCAATGTCTCGCCAAATGCATTTCCGATATTTTGGCGATGGGACTCTTTAAATTTATTTCAGTGAAAAATCACTGATTGATAGTCAATATTCATTATTTGAATTATTAAAAAGTAGGTGTGAATTAGTAAATATTGACAAATTATTTCAGTGAAATAAACTATTTTAATCAGTGAAATCTTCATTTAATTTAACAATATTATTTATTTCGGGATACATCAGATTACTTTTTATTGATTATTTATAACTGAAACAATTAACAAAATTATAACGCTTATAAAAACGCAAGAAAAATATTTGACCTAACTGGGACACGGCCGTATGACCTACGGGATATACGAGGCATCGATGCTACCGATTACGCTACGCAACGCTTATGCGAATCATGATAATTTTATATGTTTATAGTTTATTATTATAAAAATTTTTATATAACAAAAATTATATAATAAACTATTTATATTATTTTTAATATTCATAAATTTGATATCAACAAATAATTAATTAATAATAATAATTATAAATAAATGAAACATTAAAATTATTTTCTCTCTGTAAATTGTTTTTTTATGCAAAATTTATTTAATATTTTTTTTGTACAAAATTATTTAACTGTATAAAAAATTCATTTTTTTACAAGCAAATAACTTTTTATTATTTAATAAAAAATATTTCGTCATTAAAATTATTTACCAAAAATTAAATTTTTTTTTAAAACAAATTTCATTTTCTCAATACATAAAAATAATTGTGTTTAGTTTTTTATAAGAATAATCATTAACTAATTAATTTACCTTTTCAATTTAATTTTTCTTTTATGAAAAAAAAATTTTTTTTTTATAAATTTTGTTTTTAAAAAGATTAAATTTATTTATTTATTAATTATTAAAGATAATGTAACAAACAATTTTTGTACTTAAATTACAAGATATTTATTTAAAACGGAGGTTGATCAAAATGTCTACCTTACCGATAGATACTTATTAATTAAATAGTAGAAATTCACTGATTAACAGTAACATTTACTGATTCATAATGAAACACTTTGTCACTGATAAAATTAGTGAAAATTTCACTGAAATAAATTTAAAGAGTAATTTTTTTTTGCGGCACAGGATGAAAAAAATAATAGTACTTTTCGATACTAGTGCGTTAAATTATAAATATTCGTGCGATTTATATGCACGTGAGTCAGCGAAGCTGGTCCGAGTCTCATTGACGCACTTATATCGAAAAGTATTTTTGACATCAGATTCGTAAAATTGCATATCAAGAATTTGGTTGCGTTTCATTATATGCAATTTTACGCACACTGTGTCAAAAAAAATCATTAAAAGTTTGTAAATATGTTTCATATGTATGTATAAAATTGCCTTACTAGAGGTCACAAGTTTGGAGTTATGGAATATAATATTTTCAATCATTCTATTTCGTTGCTAAATTTGTTACACGAAAACTATCCAATTTTGGTAAAAACTTGACAGAATATCTTTTGTTGGCAATAACATGTAAGATGTATCCGTATATTTTGAATTTCAAATCCAAATATTTTTAACTTATCTGATACATGGAAATAGTATATGTGAAATAGCTTGAAAAAATTTCCAACAGCGAATGTTATTTTGATAGTTCCACCCAATTTTTCTAATGTATTTTGATCCCCTAAATGAGAATTATCCGGGTGCAGGTTTGGCACACAGCGAGAATAATATACCGTAATATGGGCAACTTAAATCACTTATTATTACACGGTAAAGTTATCGCCCGAACAAAATGGGTGCTAAATGCCATGTAATAATGGGTTGATTTAAGTCACGAGTAGCGTATAAGATTTTATAGCTTATGTGACACAAATCTGCTGCACAACAACTATACCCTCAAAATTCATTAAAAAAAATGCTGTATACCAGAAGTTAGTTTCAACTATACAATAGTAATTTCAACTATAACATAGTAATTGCACAAACTTACACACTTTTTTTGGCAAATAATACAAAGATTAAAATTAATCAAGCTGCTCATTTTATTAATTTGAAAGTTGAATAAGATATAAAAATCAACATGCTATCTATGGCGTTATAAGCGCCACATCAAAACGCGAGAGTTTGTATGAAAATGCGTAAAAACTTTCAATTTAAATATTATTACAGCTGTATAAAAGGTCGCATGGCATTAATAATTCAAAAGATATTTTAAGAAAAAAGATTGGAATTCTAAATTATTAGTTTTTTTATGCATAATAATAAACTATTTTAACTTGTAAAAAAAATTTATTATGTTACAATTAATAAAAAAATTTCAATCACAAAATTATGATATTCAAAATCATTACTTTCGAAATAAAAATAAAAATGTAATCTACTATTTGCAATATAATAAAAAAAATATTTTGATAATGAAACAAGGCATATTAAATTTGAATGATTTACAAAAATATAGGTATACTTTACATATTATTTCCAACAAAAAGTATTGGATCAAACTTTTACCAAAATTTAATAGTCTTTAAACAGCAAATTCATTAAAAAAATTGTACAAAAATTTTGAAAATCAATTTTTTACAGTCCCTAATTCCTGACCTCTTTTATTTAGACTTCCAAAAATTTGTGTTCATATCGAATACCAAATATATATATAATACAAATTTATAACAAAAAATAATTATAAATACAAGTATGAACAATTTATATTTCTTACTTTTCTGAAGCATACTGTCCTTACAAAATCCTTTAGTTTTGAGTATACAACAGTATATACAGAACCAAATATTCAGGTATATTATTATATGCTTATGCCAATACAAAATTGTAGTATTCATTGCAATTGGCCATGCAATGAAGTCTGAGAAGGTGAACAAAAGTACCTATATTGCAGAAATTCAGTAAAAATCAAAGATCATTATAGTACATAAATTCATGCATCTAAAAACAAACTTCTGAAAAAACATAAAAATTACCATTGTTGTATTTTAATTTGTAAATAACATTCCTTTTCTAAAAAAGATCTTTTACATGAAAAAAATTTATATAAGTACAGCTTCCAAATTTTACTGTAATATCAAAATCCTTGTTAGGTTATAATGATAGAAAACAACAGAAAATATAAATGATAATAACTGTTAATAATTTTAAAGTAGTTTCAAATAATCATTACAAGTTGTAAAATTGTTACAAAGAATATAGTTTAAGATCCTGATAATGGTTATTAATATAAATTAGAAGTTAATTGCATTTGCATATTTGTCAGATTATAACTAAACAATTAAAAGTGTTAAAAATAGTTATTTGCAACTATTTACAATAGTATGCAGTTATTTACAATAATTTGCAGTTTCATTCCATAAAAAAGACTGTAAAATTCAAAGATTAATTCATTCATTAGAATAATGATTTTTTTCATAAGACAATTATAGATAGCCTTACAATTTACATCCAAAGAAAATATCGATTGCTATTTATAATTTATTTTTTTTTTTAAACATATAACCTAATATTTATACAAGCATTAAAAAAGGAAAAATAAAAATTCTTGACATTTCACCAAACCACATTCATCAAAATTAATTTAATATAATACTTTTTTCTAATACTGACCATTCTAACCAATAATATCTCTATCAGAATTCCCCCATTATTGATATTGAACTTCGTAAAAAATAGTACAAAACGTTTTGGTTGCTCATAGAGATGCTTCCTGAAAATTTATATATAAAAGATAAATAAAAAAACCGTTGCTTTTTAACTTTATTATTCACTAATCACTTGACTTGGTATATAAAATGTCATTTGTGAAAATTTGTATTTTTTATAAAACTTACTATTTAAATCCAAATAAATCATATTACAAATCTGAATGCTAATTAATAGGTTAGAAAATACATTAGCATTCAAAATCATTTATACAAATGATAGACATAATGAAAAACTTATTTAAGAAAGTGATATGTAATAAGCAAAACTTAAACAACAAATAATTATTAATGCTTTTAAGGGTCTTTCATGATCCTCAACGTTTCCAATGAACGAAAACATAAGATTAGTCATTATTTCTGTTCTATGAAATGAAAATCAATTTTTATCATTATTTTTGTTAAATGAGATAATATCGATTGTGCCTTGGCTAAATTTTGTACTGGCATTTTATTTAAATTTGTACATTAATTTATTTTTAAATTAATTTATATTAAAATTGAAATATTTTATTAATGTCAAATAGTTATATTTTTTTAGTTTTACATTGTACTACTGAATTGCACCACCATTGTACAAGTCATAAAGTAATGTTAATCAAAAATATTTTTTAAATAACTATTTTCTGTTCTTAAATTATATACATTTATGTAATCAATCATTTACGTATTCATTAGAGTATGTCTTTATGAGTTCCATGAAATTCGCAACTATTGTAAATATAATTAATACAAATCATATATTAATTGAAAAAACTTTCAATGCTATTTTCATTTGTGTATATTTAGAATTTGCTTGGTTATTATTTTTTTAATTATTAACAAAAAACTATAATTACAAAAAATTGTATTTTTAAATTATTTATTAAATAATAGTTTTATTTTAATAAAAATTCTTTATGCATTTATAAAACAATGCAATAATTTGCTCGTTTTGCAGATATTTTCTATTATTCATTATTATATTAAAAAATTATTATTATTATGAAACTAAGATTTGACATATATTAAATCGTTTGAATTGTTACAATCTGACCCTTAAACCTCGAGTTGTAGATGTTGGTAGATGGTCCCCTTTCTTGTAGTAGGAGGTCGGTAGATAGCGTTTCGTAACCGTGGGCTCATTGTCCAATAAAGAGTGGAAACTCAAGGAGTTGAATAAATAATGAGACGTGTATAAGAATTAAACTCAGACTTTTATTTAAAATAAACGTTAGCGTTAGGCTTCAGTATTTATATAACACAATGATAATCAGATAGTGGAACGACTGAGATTGAACTAAAGACCGACTGATGTTCCTGACCTTCGCGAACTGGTTCTTATTAAGTACAGTAAGGCGCGCCATCTTTATTGCCTGGCGTCATGTTCATAGCTTTGTTTACCTCGTTCGCTGTTGGCTGGCGTTTATTCATAACGTCGTATGACTTTGTTTGGCATTGATTGACCTAGCGTCCCCTATCGATGCATGACTGTCGATTTTTTAACGGACATCAGCGACTATTAATGACCGTTGGTGCGATCTTGGTCGATCATTAGTTGATTACGTCATCCTTGTCTAACCCACCCCTCGTAATAGATTGTGTCATCTTACGTTTGTTGCTGGTAGCCGACCGTAATGTCTATTCTTGGATGTCGACCGTCATTATCTTTAATTTACTGTTCCATATCGTTGTTGGAGTTTGCATACGCGCAATGAGTCCGAAATCTATCCCCTAGTTTCAAAGTCCGTTCATAACAAAATGTTCCATGTTTTGTTTCACTTGTTCTACATACTGTTGTGTTGACCTGACTCTTATTCCATGAACAATATACGTTGGCGATAGTCCTCCTTGTTGTAGTTGGTCACCAGATGGTGTGTCGTAACCGTGGGCTCGTCCTCCAATTAAGAGTTGGAACTCAAGAAGTTAAATAAATAAAAGAACAACTTCATAGACTTTTAACTTACAAGAAGAGCACCCCACCTCCGGGAAACGGATTTAGCTTTAACTTCAGAATATGATTTTTTTATGAAAAAAAATTTAATTAATAAAAAACGCTTTTAATTAACGTTAAAAAAAATTAATAGAAAAAAATAAAATTTAAAAATTTAAAAGATACTAAAAAATAAATAATTTAAAAAAAAAACGCTTATATTAAAAAACAATATTCCAGCAACCAAGTTTTTACAGCCCTAAGAAAGATACCTCACCCTTAATCTGATGCAATCTTCTAAGTAGTAACATCAGCGAAGGTTGGGGTTCCTAATATTGACTTCGTACCTTGGCTGATGCAATATTCTTCGTAAGAGCGACAGAGGGGTTGGAGTTCCTAATAACCATTATGGAGTTCATAATAACCTTATTGATTAACCATCCATTATTATTCCATGGTTCTTAGTAATGCTCAAGTAATCTAGCAATATCTGATGCAATATCCTTATTCAGTATTGGCATCAACGGGGTTGGGGTTCCAAGTACTGGTTACGAGTTTCGCTGATGCAATGTTCTGAGTAGTAGCATCAGTGGGTTGGGGTCCTAAGTAATGGTTACGTGTTTTAGGATGATGAAACATTCTTGGTAATAACATCAGCAGGGTTGGGGTTGCTATCTGATGCAATATTCCTTGAACCATCCTTCATTCCATCGTTCCTAGTATTGAACCTGATGTAACATTTTGAGTAATTATGATTTTTAATAATTATATCCATTGAATCTACCCCAAGCAACCTGAGCGTAATTACTTAAAATAATCATGCTTTTAACAAGGTTTATCATTAAATTAAAGATCATTATTATTAATAAAAGGTTATTACAATTAATTTATTATTAAAAACGTTATTATAATTAATTAATTTATATTATGCTTGTAATATATAAAAGAGATGGTTCATCGCATCAATTCCCATAGCGTGCCTTAGCACCCCTTAGGTTTTTTTTTTTTTTTTTTTTTTTTTTTTTTATTTTTTTTTTTTTTTTTTTTTTAAAAAGATTAATATATAAAGGATATTGTCCTCTATATGATTAACCTTTTATATATGGTGAAGTCGAGGAAGTCCCCCGCCCGGCATCTGTTTAACACATTACATCAGGCTAGGACTGTCAGACCCACCATACCGAAAACTTTGACTACCGATGGATGGTCAGCCACTTTTGTAACCAACAATCAACCGATACCCAATGAGGTCGGATTTTTTAAAGAGTCGCGATATAAATAGCACATACACTTATTTTCTTTCGAAAAAAAAGTTAGAGGTACCTGGCCAGGATTCGAACCCATGCCCTCCGCGTTGAAGGCAAGAGCTCTATCTATTACGCCACCGCGCTCTCATCTTAGGGTTAGGGTTTTTAGAAATTGGTAATGATGTGTGAGGTTCTGCACCATACCACCATCTAGGTTTATTATATACTTCATGAAAGGTATATTTTTAAGGGACTGTCTACATGCAGATCGCACGGAACACACAAAAGTATTCACAACCCACGCGGCGCATTCCGATTTTTTAATAGGGTACGCCAAGATGAGCGTACCCTACACGGCAAATGGTTTGCATCATGAAACATAGTGCAGAGCGCACTGTCATCTGTGATGCATCTAGGCATAATAAAGTTGGATTCATGATTAACAAAATTAATAATACGCACGACAAATGGTGATGCATCTCTACTACAATACGCAGTGCGTCTATGCTTTACTTTTTATTGAGTGTGCATCGTGTTTCGTAGTGCATGCTCATTCAATTCAATGCACGGCGCACGGCCACATTTATATACTTTATTAATTTTTTATATTAATAAATAATGATTTATAAAAATATTTAAACTGAAAAAATAAACTAAATCTATTTAACAATTATATTGTGTACAATGAAATAATATGATATATTAAAATTTATTGGAGTTGAAAATAAACGTTTCAACCTAAGGTTTTTGATAAGAAATTCGAAATAACTATTAAAATATCCACGAGATAGTATTTAGGATAGGATTGTATAGATTTTTGTAATGAAGTTTAATAGTGTCTCTATATTTTTGTTTAAGGAGACGTATAACGGACATTACATCTGTGTACTCATAAATATCTTTCCATTTCATTAATTATTGAGAATTTTGAGTTGCAATATTATGTATTAAAATTTTTCAATCTTACACAAGAAATACAAAATTCTTAAAAACTAGTGAATAAATTAATTAAAAATTTTAATTGAATAATCTTCGCGGTACATACTATAAACTAATACATTTCTTTTACAAAAATTTCACAATAAAATGGGAAGATAGTTTTTTTCCTCTGGTTCGCCCTATTGGCCCGGTGCAGCCTCTTGGCCAAGCTACCAACATCCTTGACCACCTCTGTGTCAGGATGTTTACCTACCTTTTTTCCCTTACCTATATATTTCCTGTACCTATATTTTTCCTACCTCTTTTCTTTTACCTATTTTAATCTAACCATACCCGAGAAATCACAGACTGCCGCGTTCCTATAACAGTCGGTAAGTAGATTTCTACGGTAGATTCCCGCATTTGCCCAGGCCTAAGCCTGTGACGTAGGGAAAACTCCCCCAGGAGATAACCTACGCCAGGAATATTTACCCATCGCGCTCAGAAGTTCTTTTTCCAATGAAAAAACGTCTGAAAAAAATTTCAGGTGTTTTCACCGGGAATCGAACCCCCGACCACTCGGAGCGAATGTGTACACGGAGAGAAAAATCATGTTATTTTCCTATGATAAATTTAACACGTTAAAATTAAATGATTCTTCATGTAAGATTCTCATGAAATCAACTTAATTTAACCAGAATAGATCCTAACTGAAAACGCTATTAGGCGCCATGATATTATCCTTTGAACAGCAGCTATAATAACTAAGAGCGCCAAGTGAATATAACCAGTTAGTCGATCCTGTGATATTCACTTACCGCTCACGGGATTTTCACGTGGCACTCAAGTAAATTCAATGGTGGCGTGACTAACCGAGTAGCGCGTGCTTTGCAGGTAGTGGGGAGAGAGAGCGAAAGTAACCAAAATACAATCTTGTTATCCTTCTTAAAAAAATGATGAGCCGCCATGTTGAAGCATCTAAAGATCGAATCCTGATTGGTCGATATAGAATAGGCGCCAAAAATTAAATTTTAAAGGGTTTAGATTTTTTAAATAAATAAAAATTAATTTCTAGGCATTGTTTTTTAAATATAATAGAAGTAACTCAATTAAAATAGAATAAGAATATTTTATTTTAAACCAAGCAATATTATTTATGTATATAACCAATGTATAGTTTAATGATAAAATATATAACTATGAGCACAAGCAAGGTGACTACCTTTTATTTAAAAATTCCAGTAAAATTGTAAAGACATCAAATAATATAACAATTCAGATAAGTAATTTATTCCTTTATTGCATAAGTATTGCTTAATGCAGGTACAATATGTATATATTTTTAATTGTTTTTCAAAAAATAAGTATAGTAACAGCAATTAATGAAGGTTTGAGGTTATGAAGGTTTGAGGTTATGAAAGTTTTATTATTCTATATTTCTATTACTCAGATTAAAAATCATCAAAGTACCAAAAAAAAGTAATATATTTAACTAATGTTTTAAAGATAAATTTATGCACATTTGAATAAAAAAAATAAGGTTAGAATGAATCAAGATCAAAATTTACTGATAACAATGGATGATACAATTGACGAACAAACTGTATGTCTATTTTTAATGAAAATTTAAAGAATCTACTTATACGAGTGTGCTATTTCATAATATACAATACTATTTAGTTAAACTTATTATATTAAATATTAATACATAAATAAATAGAAGTATAAAATGTGTGTTTTCAGTAAATGTAGTTTGAAAATAATTTGCACACTGATAAAAGTATGACTACGATAGGCAGCTTTGTTATAGATTAACATATAAAATTTGTATTACAGTTGACGAATAAGCTATATGTCTATTTTTAATGAAAATTTGAATAATTTACTTATTCATTTTATATAAGTGTGCTATTTTATGATATACGATGAATTAATATTTAATATAATGTATTTAACTGAATAGTTTGCTTATACGAGTGAGTTATTTTATTATATACATTACTATTTAACTAAATATTAATACATGAAATTAAAAAATGGAAAAACAATTTATGTTTTAATGAATAAAGCTTAAAAATAATTAACATGCTGATAAAATTATAACTATAGTAAGCATCCTTTTTATATATTTGTATATATAAAATTTGCATTACAGTTGACAAACAAGCCATATGACTATATTTTCAATAAAAATTTGAATATTTACTAATATAGGTGTGTTATATTTTATAATATAAAATGAATTAATATTTAATATAATATATTTAACTGATTAGTTTACTTATACATATGGGTTATTTTATAATATACAGACATAAGCTGAAATAACTTGGGCACCTATGCACTTTCTACTCAACTGTAGTTATTTGAGCTATCAGACCTGAGTTTCAGTCTGAAAAAAAATCAGATTTAAATGTAATTGATAATTTTTTGTTATTATAATATTAACTAATAAAACTTCTTTTTAGCTTAAATATACATTAAATAAAAAAGTTTGATCCATGAATAGTTTTAAAAACCCTTATCTGATGCTTAAAATCCTTTTGATTAGTTAAAAACTTGATTTTGTTTATTTAATAACACTATTTAAAATGAAATAATGTTGTATGTGTATCATGTCTTAAGATTTATGAGTCATAAATATATTTTAATACACTTCTACTTTCTCATAAAGAAAACATTGTATCAATAAAAAAATTTATTCTATTTTTTTATTAATTTGTACATATTCAGACTCGTGGAAAAAAGTGGTTTCCACCCTGTTAAAAAAATCAAGCGAGAAATCACCTGATTTCTTAGGTGATTTATCATGCCAAAATCTCATGTAATGATCTCTCACTTGATTTTTTTTTGTAGGGCAGAAAATGTCTGTATGTATGTGTGTGTGTATGTACTCATTACGTCAATTAGATCTCGAAAAGTACTCGACAGATTTCCTTCAAATTTTGCATACAATTTATTTTTTTGTCTAACTGGTACGGAAGCTATTGAAAACTGGTTTTCTTGGCATAGTTTTAATTTTAGAACAATTTAAAACATTTTTTTTTAATTCTAATTTTTAATTTTTTTTTGTATTTTACTTTAAGTACTCGATGGATTTGCTCTAAAATTTGGTTGGAAATTATTTGCGACTACCAAAAGAAAAACTTCTGAAAACTGATGGGTGGGGCTCGAACATTAGAATGTTTTTTATTTACATTTATTTAGAAGTTCATATAAATTATGTGCATATCAAGACTGTTCATTTATTCATTTTAGAATTTTCGTATTTTCAGCGACTGAAGTAACGAAAATAACTAATGCGAGTAAAGCATTTTAGAATATTCACTTTATCGAAATAAGAAGTAGCAAAATAAATGTACGTCTAAATTTAGAATAAATTATATCAAGATTTCGAAAGAACTCTAAATATTTTAATCGAATAATTTGAGATTATCACTACTGCTTTTTGAAATCATGAAAATTCATTATTACTTTATTCTAAATTATGGAATACGCTATTCGTAATTGTGGCACTCTAAATAAATATTCATTAAATAAAAAACATTTTAATGTTCGAGCCCCACCCAAACTGATTTTCTTAGCGTGGTTTTAATTTTAGATAATTTTGTAAAATTTGAAAAAAAAATTCATTTTTCTTTTATTTTACGTAAATTACTCTATAGATTTGCCCCGAAATTCGCATGCAAGTTATCCGCTATTGTCAGAAGAAAAAAATTTTTAAAAACTAATTTTCTTAGCGCAGTTTTAATTTTAGAGCATTTTGAAAATTTTGAAAAAATTTTTATTTGAAACCACTTTTTTTGACTCCCGGAGTCTAAAAATATGTACAAATTAACGAAAAAATAGAAAAAATTTTTTCACCGATACAATAATTTTTCTTTGAGAAAGCAAAATGAAATCAAAATACTCTAACACAATGAGCTCTATGAGAAAGCATTACACCAAAGCACTTGGCAGCGTTTTTGTAAATGCTTAAGTTCAAATAAATGTAATAGATATATTTATTATTACCTATAATGCGGTTATGAAGTAGCTAAGTAAAGTCATTTATTTAATAGTCATTAAATATATAAAGATGAAAAAGATGCTTTTGTAATTTTAAATAATGAGGGATTTTTAAACTCTTATTACCAATAATAGTATTTAAAAATTTAATTTACTGCAATATTTAATTTAATTTAATGCTATCCAAACTAAAGATGTAACGCATATAATAATTAGTGAAAACAATTTTATATGAATGAGTTGAAACAAAATTTAATGCAAGTAAAAAATAAAATGTTTTTTTGTGAAAAACTTTTTGATTCTTTATTGCAAAATTTATATTATTTTCATACATTATTTTAAAACTCGGAAATTGATAGTGATGAAAATCAATAATGAATCAGATGAAATGTTTCTTCTAGAATATTTAAATTCTTTTAATCCTTCCAGTAAATTACATTTGAGAGAAAAATTTATTGTAATGCTTATAAGAAATATAAGTATTAATAAAGGTTCATGCAATAGTGCGAGATTGCAAATTTTAGAATTTTCTAATCATTTATTAAAATGTAAAATTTTGACGGGTGGTATAAGATAATATTTTTCCGTAGTAGATTATATTGTGAAAATGAATATTCCTTTTGCTATGACGATTAGTAAATTACGTGGACAAACGTTTGATAATATAATTATTGTTTTAAGGAACTGAACACGGTTAAAAACAATTGTGTAGTCTGTTAACTTTTATTTTCTGTTACTAAATTGTCTGTTGAAGTAACAAACAAGGATGTGACGATTTAACAGACTTTATGTCAGTTGATTCTGAAAATGTCCGTAATAAACGACTAAAATAGATAGTCCAGGGGCAAACTACATAAGTCTTGGTCGATCGAGGTCCTCAATTCTACCCAGGTTTTTTTATGTATTTTTGACCTGCTGAATCTGAATTTTTTGGGTAGAATGTCTGAAAATGGCGCATTTAATAATTATTAACAATTTTCATAAACAAATTATAAAAATGCACTTAAAAAAAAAATTTTATCATATTTTTTTAGTTCATTTTGAGTAAAATAGGTTCTCATGAACATATTGCTAAAATGCACTGAATCGGCAGAAAACAAATTGCAAAGTTTGAAAAACGCGATTTTTTATAAATACGGTCGCTAACTACTGTAATCTTTAAGTTTATATTTTAACCAACAATTTAAGCTATTGTGAGTTAAAATGAAATCAGTAGAAGCTGAGCTATAGGCTGTTAAAGTTTTGAAAAATCGCGTTTTTTCAAACTGCGATTTTTTTTTGCCGATTCAGTTCATTTTAGCAATATGTTCATGAGAACCTTTTTTACTCAAAATGACCTAAAAAATATCATAATTTTTTTTTTTATTGAAAAAACGTATTATTATAATTTGTTTATAAAAATTGTTAATAATTATTAAAATTATATCATTGTAAATGTCACGAAAGCTATTCATGAGACAACGAATATCATATTATAAACGAATATAATATTGTATAAGATATAATAAAAAACGTTCTTTCTAATATTTCTTGAGTTCTTGTACATTTATTAATTTAAGGAGTCTCATATGTCAGCTATAGTTTGTTGTTCATGAAAATTAAAAGTTTAAAGAACTCTTCAAAATTTTGATAAAAATTAATTTATACCTAGAAAAAAATTTCTGCAAATTTTCAAGTAGTCTTATCAACTAATTTTTTTATATGTGCTCACTCGAAGTCCGCGTGTTTTGTATCTCATAGTAGTAAAAAGATAAACTTTAAGTGAGCATAAATAATAAAATCAGTCGATAAGTCTAACTAAAAATTTGCAGAGATTTTTTTCCAGGTATAAATTAATGTTTTTCAAAATATTGAAGAATTTTTTAAACTTATGGTGAATTTACTTTGTTTATATATATGTATATTTTAGATTATTTGATTGTAGTAAATATTCACTGATAATAATAAATGATATCAATCAATTAAATGGAAATGATGGTTTTATTTATAGGTGGAAAAACTATTCAATATACAAAATATAACATAATGTTCGCTAGCGAGCCTGTCGTGCGCAGCCTAACAATTTAAGAATATTGATGAAGCGTTGTCTTTTCTTATATGCTTGTGCGAACGCGTCACATGTGTCTTATTACTTTTATTTTTGCGAGAATTATCATTACTCGTTAATTATGCGAATACACTTTTTTATCCAATCATATAACCCTGTGGAGGGAATTTCAATACTTTAAAATATGCTCTCGTGCGAAGTCTCACGTTACCTAATATAAGATGATGCAACCGCTCGATCCCCAGGACGCCTTTGTCGTCTGGCCCACAAATGAGATCCGAGAAGCCGCCTTGAGATCTTCTAACCAATATTGTTTAAAAAGAAACTATACAGGAGTCAGCGCTGACCTCCTGGTGTCGCAATATAATTATGAGAGATCGGAGTCAGCGTTGACCTCCGTCTCGTGGGACGTCTCCACAGCGTCTGACGTCAAATGTCCGCAACCAAACTATTACCAATTTTACCGTATTTGTTATTGCAAAAATATTGTTTTGCACATAAGATCCACCGAATTACCCGCGCATTAATAACCGGCGAATTTAAACAAAACGCTAATGACCGATGGTCAGAAATATTATTAAATTCATCACTCGAATGAGTGTGCCCAACCAAATCCTCACAATTATCTACATTCTTTTCAGGTTGTACTATTTCACCTGTTTTTTCATCTTGCCTCTGTACTTGTACGTCGTTACGTACGTTGTCATCACTCACATCAACATCACACTCATACCTACATTCCTCAACGACATTTTGTTCCGTATCACACCCGTACTCATACTCTAACCTAATTACATTAATGCTAGCCTGCCTCATTTGCGACTGCATACTCATCTCACGATTTTTATCATTAATTACATATTGATCATAATTACTTTCTCCCCAATTTACAGTATTGGGAGCATGCAAATATTCAGAATTTCCAGTATTATTAGTTACGATTTTACGTATATAATTGATTTGATTCTTTTCACGAAGCAACGAAGGTCTATCATTAATATTGTCCTTGTAGGACTCGTCTAAATTTGCAAGAGTCTTCGCGACTCTGTCCGTATCTCCGAAGCTTACCGTTGCAAGAATATCCCTCACATGTCGCGGCAATTGTTTAACTATCATAAGATTTATCTCATATTCGTCTAATCTCGGCGTAAAATATTTTGCGGTTTTCAATTGTTCCATAAAATATTCATATAATGAATGATCCGTTTTTCTAAATTTACGATTTGCCCATTCGGTTTTTATGCAAATTCTAGCTTGTATCGAGTCAAATTCCTTAAGAAACAAAATTTTAAAATGTTCATAATCACAAAATGGCTGATATCTAGCCTCAAACCATGCTTTAGCGCGCCCTCTGAGTGTCTCCTCCGCAACTATTAATTTGTGCTCCTCTCTTACTTTTTTACGCACGAAATACTTATTTAGATTTTCAATATATTCACGGGCATTGCCCTTATAACCGTCAAACGTGGGAATCGTAACATTTATCTGTGTACACTCAAATCTATTCAATAAACCCTCGATGAGCATCGTACTTACATCGCCATTACCACGCATTAAATTACTTTCGCCATTTACGCTGTTGCTCTGCTGATTTACCGTTACGCTTATCGGCTGTTGTTCATTTCTTCCATTTACGTCAGGTGTCGCTGTTCGCGTTGTAGCGTCGTTCATGACCACCGTGGTTTCGTGTACCGACGAATGTATGACGTCATTGAGCCGCTGTCTCCATTTTCCATTTTCCTCCGTTAAAATCTTAATCTGATTTCCAAGGATCTCATTTTCCTTGGCGACAGCCGCTGCTTGGTTTTCTATGCGCCGTAACATCTCCCTTAACTCCTCCATACTCGCCATTATAGATGTAGCTTGTCATCAATCGCCTCAGCAAAAAATTCCACGAATTAATATTTTAGTTTATGGCAATACGCACGCAGCTCGCTATACCTCTAGTTGAGCGCCAATTATGGTGAATTTACTTTGTTTATATATATGTATATTTTAGATTATTTGATTGTAGTAAATATTCACTGATAATAATAAATGATATCAATCAATTAAATGGAAATGATGGTTTTATTTATAGGTGGAAAAACTATTCAATATACAAAATATAACATAATGTTCGCTAGCGAGCCTGTCGTGCGCAGCCTAACAATTTAAGAATATTGATGAAGCGTTGTCTTTTCTTATATGCTTGTGCGAACGCGTCACATGTGTCTTATTACTTTTATTTTTGCGAGAATTATCATTACTCGTTAATTATGCGAATACACTTTTTTATCCAATCATATAACCCTGTGGAGGGAATTTCAATACTTTAAAATATGCTCTCGTGCGAAGTCTCACGTTACCTAATATAAGATGATGCAACCGCTCGATCCCCAGGACGCCTTTGTCGTCTGGCCCACAAATGAGATCCGAGAAGCCGCCTTGAGATCTTCTAACCAATATTGTTTAAAAAGAAACTATACAGGAGTCAGCGCTGACCTCCTGGTGTCGCAATATAATTATGAGAGATCGGAGTCAGCGTTGACCTCCGTCTCGTGGGACGTCTCCACAGCGTCTGACGCTCAATGGCGTCGTTTTCTTCTTGCTCTTCGTCGTCAAATGGCGCAAGCAGCGCCAGCGCCACGCAATGGCGTACAAATACAAGCGCGAAATTTAAATAAATAATACATATCCTATAGGATCTATTACAAACTTTTGATTATTATGAACAACAAACTATAGCAAACTATAGCTAGCACATGAGACTCCTTAAACGTGAATTTAAAAAAATAAAACTATATATAAAACGTGTATGTATGTGTACGGAAAACAAGACCAAAAAAAGTTTTAGTACATTGACAGACAATGTCTGTAATTTATAAGTAAAATTTTAACAGACATTTGTTTGTTAAATCCTTTAAAGACATTTTGTTTGTTAAAGTAACACACATTTTTGTCTATTAACTGGTTTTAACAGACTTTGTCTTTGATATTTCTAACTGTGAATAAACTAATAGCAGCAGTTGTTTCAATTTTTCTTTATTTCTATAAGAGAAAAAACGACTTTTCTCCTCTATTTTTTAGAGAGGCCACTTCAGGTGCTAAAACATAAAATTTAATAACAACTGATAACAGTTTCTTAATGATTAAAAATTTCTAAATTCATCAACAATACATTAAAAAAACATCACCTAAAACAATACATTTTAGGCGTAACAATAAAAATAAAAAATGAAACTTACAAGTATTAAACATGTGGTATTACATAACTATTTTTGTTTTATAAAAATGTATAATAATAGATATTTCTTTTAATAATAAAAATTTACGCAATCTAATATGCGTCGTCATGATCTACGTGACATTATGAAGTATAAGTTATTTCAACGAATATAGACGCTGATAGAAGCTTACATGGGAAATTTCTGCCAAAAATGAGTTAGTTCTGTTACCCAGCTACTTGGGGACGCCATCAAATCCCATGTATTTTTATATCTATATAAATCATATATATAGCACATTTTTCATATGTATAGATATACAAACAATGTTGAAGTGTTACCCAGGCTTTTGGACGAAAAATGTAACCCAGAAGAATCCTTCTATAAGCGTCTATTTTCTTTGGTTATACAAATCTTTAACATAGGTAATTTAGGTGAGTTATGTATGTACAAAGTGACTAGCAAGTGTTTTCTTTTATGTACTTGGTATTTGATTCAAGATTTTGACTCACATGAATGAATTTGATTTAATTATATTTAATCTAATTTAACAATTATTGCGTTTTATTGTAAATAATTTATTCTTGAAACCGTTTTATCAAAAAAATTAATTTCTTTTTAATAATTCAACTATGTATTTATTATATACGTTGTTTAATTTTTGAGTGTCGTGTATTATTGCAATTTTCATATTTTTTAATATGTATCATTTCTGATAGCAATCTTTTTTGATAGTTGCATTCAATGTCTAATATGTTTGAGGTTCCTGTTTGTATCAAAGCTATGGCTAGAATTTTTACAGTGTGTAACCAACGCAGATTTGTCTCTATTATGTTTCAAATCACTTATATGTTGTAAATAAAGAAAAATTGAAACAGATACTGCTATTAGTTTATTCAGTTGCTTAAAAAAAATTTTAGCTGTTGTTAGCTGTTTAAAAGAATAATATAATTATTGATTGATGAAGAGAAGTTTTTGATCATGGTCAGTTGTATGCTGCGGTATCTAGAGTTTGATCTTATATCCTACATGCCAAAAAACTAATATAAATATTGAAAATTATGTATGTAAAAAATTATATTAAAAATTTCTTTTAATTTAATTTTTTTATTTTTTGATGACATATTAAAGGCACTTCGTACTGTTTGATTTTAAGGTTCATAATTTTAGTTTTTATTTGAAATTAATTTTTGATAGATGACCACTCATCATTTTTTTAAAAACAATAAAATTGCTACTAAAATAATTTCGTTTATTAAAATTACTTATCATGTTTATAGATGTTATTATATCCATAGTTGACCCTGGAGTATAAATTTGTTGCGCGCTTTGCGCGCATGAATGTAGCTAGTGATGGTAAAATAGCAATTTTTTAAATAAATTAATGAGTGTTAAATTATTAATATTACCTTCGAAACTATTAGAAATAAATTTTAAACTCAAAATTTAATTATTTTAAACAACTGGGGGACAGATAAGCATGTATCATTTCGCACCAAACATATCTCAAAGCAGGTTTAGTCTAGTGCGTAACGTTCGTGCTTTTCATTTAGCGTGCGCGAGTTCAACTCTCGGTCAAGACCACTTTTTTCATTATTTTAATATTTTTTATTAATTATTTAATTTATATTTTCTGTTTTCTAATATTAAAATCTAATTAAATATGCTCATTTTTTTAATTAATATGTTTTTAAAATAAATTATTTCTTATACGTAATAATTAAAAATATTAATAAATGAATAACAATTATATTTATAATACTTCAGTTAAATTTTGTCTTCATAAATATATATGTGTGTGTATTAATGTATAATATAAACTATAACATAAATGAATTAATACTATAGACTAATTTATTTATTATGTCAATTTTATAAATTACATTATGAATAAATTAAATTATAGTATTATAAATCACTATTATTTATTTATTAACTATTTGAATTATGACGTATAAGAAATAATTTATTTTAAAAAAATATTAATTGGAAAAATGAGCATACTTAATTTGATTATAATATTAGAAAAAAGAAAATATAAATTAAATAATTAATAAAAAATATTAAAATAATAAAAAAAGTGGTCTTGACCGAGAGTTGAACTCGCACACCCTAAAAGAAAAGCACGAACGTTACGCACTAGGCTAAACCTGCTTTAAGATATGTTTGGTGCGAAATGATACATGCTTATCTGCCCCCCAGTTGTTTAAAATAATTAAATTTTGAGTTTAAAATTTATTCCTAATAGTTTCAAAGGTAATATTAATAATTTAATATTTAATAATTTTTTAAAAATATATATATTGCTGTTTTACCATCATAATAAGATTGTATTTTGTTTACTCTCTCTCTCCCCACTACTTGCAAAGCACGCGCTACTCGGTTGGTCACGCTACCATTGAATTCACTTGAGTGCCACGTGAAAATCCCGTGAGTCGCAAGTAATTTTAACATGATGCATCGCCACGTTCATTCTCTTGGCAGCCCACGTAATTTTAAGTTGACCATCAAGAAAAAATAACATCTTTTGTATTTGATTTTAAGATGGATACCAATCATCTATTAAAAACATGAGTATCATCAAAAAATCACTTGTTTCTTCGATAATATTCGGTGAAGAAATATCATGTAATAATCACTTGAAATTTCATGGAATAATAACATGATTTTTCTCTCCGTGTAGAGACCGTATAAGGCGTATGCCTTAGCCGGTTACGCCACAGACGCTCTAAATGGAAAGATAGTTAATATCCATGAGTATGCGTGTACAGTTTGTTTTACATATCTCCTTAATAAATTAATTTCAGCATATTGGGATCTGACATGGGGGCGTGGTCTAAGCTAAGATGGCGTACCATAGCATGCAATTTACATTGTCATATATGAAGCAAGCACCTATTTTTGTTAATTATGAATATTTCTGTGCTATTGGGCAGATACTAATCCTACCAAACGTAATTTTATAGAAGGTGAACAAGTTTTCAGAACAGGACATATAATAAAGTACGTTAAAAATAGCAAAAATATCGGTGATATAATAACCTTATCACGCAAGACACACAAGAACATATAAGACGCATCAACGAACGCTTTCTGCTTGTATGCTACCATTCGTTCAGATTTCATCCACCAGAGAACGTCTGGTCTATGTCAGATCCCAATAGCTTTAGTGATTCTTGTTAATTTTTGAATTTTTTCTATTATGAACTGGGCGTGAGCATGCCAGTCAAGTTCTGAATTCAGCCATATGTCTAGATATTTGACTGGTTTGGCATGTTTGATGACGTTACCTTGCATGTTAATAGTTATGTCTGGTGAAATGTTTTTGGATTTGGAGAAGATAATAAACTGAGATTTGTGGGGGGACACTTTTAGCCCTAATTCCTTGAGATAGTTAATATCTTTGACGTTGTTTTTTAGAGTTGTTAATCCTTCGTTTATTGATCCATTTACGTTCATGATCATGGTGTCATCAGCGAATTAGATCATATCATTGTTAGCATAGATGTAATTGTTGAAACATATCATATATATAATATATAGTACGCGGCTTAAAATGCATCCTTGAGGAGCTACTATATCTCTTATAAATGATCCTTTAATCTCGTGATTGACTTTAAAATATAAATTTCTATTGAACATTATATTGAATATAAACTTCCTTACAGTCATAGGAATTTTAAGATCTATTAATATTTTCCGTAGAGTGGTTAGATTAATCATCTCAAAAGCTGATTTTACATCTATTAATAAAGCTAGTAGATGGTTGTTTTCAAAGAATGCCTGGTGAATTTTGGTGACTAAATAAGAAAAACTTGTAGTGCATGAGTGGAATTTACGAAATCCATTTTGGCTGTCAGGGATCAGCCCCTCAGTCTCAAAGAAATGGGCAAGTCTAATCTGAATCATTTTTTCCATTATTTTTAGAATGGATGAAGCAAGAGTGACTGGACGAAACTTATTTTTTTTCTTTTTTTGGGATGAGGATGACTAAGAATCCGTTCCATTTTTGAGGGACGGAGTACTCGTTGAATATTTGGTCAAACATATTCAAAAGGATTGTCTGAAATTTATAGGAGTGTTTTGTAATATTTTGTTGTCAATTTGATCCAGTCTCGGCGCTGATGCATTATTACAATATTCAATTGCCAAGTTCAGTTCTTCAATGGGTAAGGGAGAGTCCAATTCTAGGTTAGAGTTTGTATGTTTTTCCAGATTAGTCAGATTATTATATTTTATTAAGTATTTTGAATCAGTTAACTCTTTTATAAAGTCATACATATTTTTTGTAGATTCTTAAAAAATTAAAAAAGTATGCCAAAGAAAATAACTTTAAATTTGTTTGGCATAGACATGACAAATTTCTGGTAAGGAGAGAGGGGAGAGAGCACACACTTTTAGTAATGAAAGCGATTTAGATAAACTGACTAACAGTAAAAAATCAAATGATGATCTAAATGTAAATGAAAAAAACTCTAAAACTCCATTGAATAACATATGTAACAAAGTCTTTGTGCAATAAAATGTAGACAAAAATCAAGTTTTAATTGAAGATAATGGAGTAACATCGAATGGACTTCTCCCCTATGACTGCGCTGGGCCTTCTCTGAGGGTCGTACAGGGAGGAGGGATGAGCTGCGAGCGTGCTTTCTGAATGTAACTTCGTTAAGAGCTCACATTGGGTAGGTGCGTGAGTTCCTAAGTGGTGGTCCTTCTTACGACATATTTGGAGTGGCTGAGACCTGGCTGAATCCATCTATTTCGGATGACGTCATTCGGGTCAAGGGGTATAAAGTGTTTAGGCTAGACAGAAACCTGCGTGGTGGAGGAGTCGCCTTGTATATTTAAAACAATTTAAAATGCACTATTTTGGCTATTTCGAATACTCAAACTAGTCATAGTGAAAGTAAACCGGAGGTGCCTGAATATATTTTCTGTTCTGTGCAAAAGGGCAGCTCTGAATTCGTGTTGGTTTCTGTTATTTATCGACCTCCTGCTATTTTGTTTATTAGAAACACAGATTTTTTAGATGTTTTGAGAAATTATGCCTTTGATTACATTCATAAAATTATAATGGGAGACTTGAATGCCGATCTCCTGCGTGAGACCAGTGATGCCAAATTTATTAATAAGTTATCAACTGAGCTTTCGTCACAGTTGATCCAGCACGGTGTCGCGCATCGCACTCCGACGTCTCACACGTGGATTGACCTGATTCTTATCGACGACAACGACACAGTACTTGACGCACGAAACGTACCGACTAATTTTCACAATCGGCATAACTTAATTGATGCATGTATTTCTTGTGATCATGTCATAAAAGATCAAAAGGCAATTAGGTATAGAATTTATAAAGATATTTGTCCAACATTATTGGTACAGAGTTTAGCCAGCTATGATTGGACGCCATTTACAGTTGGTACAGTTGATCCGAAATCTGCATTTGACTGCTTCTGTGACAATCTTACGGCAGCAATACAAAATCTGGCGCCACTAAAAACACTCAAATTTAGTAAAGACAAATTTCCATGGATGGACAAGGGATTGTCGCAGATGCGGCGCAAGAAAGATACCACATATCGAAGATACAAACGGACGAAAGATGAGAGATATCTCTGCGAATTTCAGCAACTGCGTAAAACAATAGACGAACAGACAGAACAAGCTAAGACTGCTTACTATCATAATAGACTGTTCGAAGCTCTTGCCAGAGGTAATGTCTGAAAGAAGACCTGGAGCTCCTGTCCGGACCTCAAGGGGACTTAAATGGATTCACTCCAGATGAGCTTAATGCGCACTTTGCAGGGGTGTCAGTCTCGCCACAGGGCGATAATAAGGAATGTAAGAGAATTATTTCTCAATGTAGTGAAAGTGGCTTTGCCTTCAAGCCAATTAATGTTAATGATGTAGTCCTTGCAATTTCGCATTTTTCATCACAGGCTTGTGGCGAGGATGGCATCCCACAGAGCGTGATACTTAAAGCTTTACCGTTTATCGGAAGACATCTTATGACCCTGTTCAAATCCTCTTTTACATGGGGGTCTTCCCTTGCTTTTGGAAGCGTGCACGCATTGTGCCGTTAAAGAAGTGTTCTGCACCTGCATTGCCTGAATATTTTAGATCCATAGCAATCTTATGTTTTCTTTCGAAGATCATTGAGAAGATTGTCCATGACCAATTGCAAGAGAACATTACGACACATAAAATACTTGACCCTATGCAGACTGGCTTTCGAAAGCATAACTCGACGTAGACTGTCGTACTTAAACTTACAGACAACATAAGATCGGGTCTAGATAAGAAACTCGTTACGTTACTTCTTCTATTTGACTTCAGTAAAGCATTCGACACGATCTCGCACTCCAAACTACTTGGAAGGCTTAGATCGATGGAGTTTTCCAGGGCTCCACTCGAGTGGATTAGCTCCTATTTATCAAGTAGGAAACAAATAATTTCTACGCATCTAAAAGAGGAATCGAATTGGCTAACAACCAATTTGGGAGTTCTACAGGGTTCAGTGCTGGGGCCTCTGTTGTTTTGCCTTTACATTAATAACATACATGACACGCTCGACTCTGATTGTGTTGGGTACCTACTATATGCGGATGACCTACAAATTTATACGCAGGTCCCTTACAAGGATGTGAATGAATATTCGTATTCTACAGAGGGCGGCCAGGGCAGTGTCGGAGTGGGCTGTCGATGCTTTTCTCACATTAAATGCAAGCAAAACTAAGGCGATCGTTTTTGGCAATAGTCGATTTATTAATGACTTTTATGTTGGTGAGCCAAGAAAGATTGAGCTTGAGGGTGGTGTCCGCATATCTTTCTTTGATACCGTTACGAGTCTTGGTGTTGTTCTTGACTCTAAGCTATCATGGGAGCCACACATTAACATGTTGACTAAAAAATTTAATAGGACTATGTACGGCTTACGGTTTTTTCGTCAGTATACCACTGAGGCTTTGAGCAAACAACTTGCAACCACCCTGCTGTTTCCACATCTAGATTGCTGCTCAGTAGTTCTGCTCGATGCTTTACAGGAGTTGAGGAGACGATTACAAAGACTACAAAATTCTTGTGTGAGATATGTATTAGGCGTGAGAATGGGCGATCATATCTCTCCTCATAGAGCTGCGCTGGGTTGGCTGCGTACTGATTCGAGGAGACAGTATTTTATGGCTGTACTTACGTACGAAATCGTGCGCATGAATACTCTCGATTATCTAGTGAGTCTCTTTACTAGATATGTACCTAGCTAGGGTAGCCACTAGGGGAGAGATTAAGGATTTTGTGGTGCCCTTCACACGTACTGAGACTGGAAGGAATTTCTTTCAAGTTCAAGGTGCACATTTTTGGAACTCCCTGCCTGCTGACATGAAGAATCTTCCATCGCTTAGCAGGTTTAAGTCGGCTCTGGGGAGGTACTTGCTCGACCTCAAATGAACTTAATTTTATTTTGTATTTATATGTTAATTTATCATAATGTGATGTCCCGTATATAGGCAGGTATGATTGTATTTATTGGCTTGAATGTTTAGTGAGTGAATGCTTCACTTGTTTTTATTGTTTTGAATGCATTTTGTGCTATTGCATACGCTTATTATTTTATTGCTTTATTTATTATTTTGTATTTAAAAAAAAATTTTTTTTAATACTATGACTGATAGATATTGTGTGACTGACTTTTAATTTATAGGATTGTTACGTGTATTTTACTAGTTTTTGTATCTGTGACATCACTTCTTTTTTTGTGACTTATTCAGTATCATTAGGTTTAGTAATTGACTGTGATATCAGCTGCAGTGTTTTTATATTTATACATTGTTTTATATGCAATATTTATTATTATATTTATAGATTGTATTAAATGCCTTTTGTATCATGATATACAAATGAAAATAATATCTATCTATCTATCTATCTAATGTTGAAAAGGTAAGATAATCTTCTTGAGAATCACAATACGTTTTTGATCCATATACGCGCACTACGATTTATTTTTCTGTTTTCGAGTACCTTCCATGCGTGTTATGAGTAGAGGGGAAACACGTTTATCCTTTTCTATTCATCAGTTACAAACTACGATTCTTTCTTTCTTTGTCATATGTATTATAGAAACGTTCGTAAATAATATTTGTTATAAAGAGTTATAATGTATGATATGATTGCTTAATTGTGCAATTTAAGTTTTTATTTTTTAGAATTATATTTTTTTTATTTTTATAAATTATAATCTGTAATGTATTATAATAAGAGTGATATATTGATGTTTCATTTTAATAAATTATCATCGGTGTGAGGGTGACAGAAAGAGAGGGAACATGTTCAGCCGAGAGTAGTAGATGATTTTTCGCGCTACTTTTTTATTTAATGATTTTTCAGTAATTATGAATTATTAATAGGTCTAAGTTGTATGTGTTTTAACCCAATATGATAAGAGATCGTATATGCCATTTGGGATAAAAATTTGACACTTTAGACAGGCATTTTAGCTCTCTCGACTTCGCCTCGAGAGCTAAATCCATGCAGGCCTAGAATGCCGTATTTTTATCCCACGTAGCATAATATACTATTCTGTACATATTCCTTAATAAACCTTGCACTGTTTTTATTCCCTTACAACTTTTAAATAAGTTTAATTATTTGAAAGTTTTTAATTTTAATACATTTCTAGTATGAATTTTCTAAATCAATTAAATTAAAAACCATACGACTATACAGCAAATACTTTTAAAATATCTTAAGATTCAGAAAAAACTGCATATAAGTTTGAAAAAATTGAATGTTGGACAGAATAAACACAGTTTATTTCGAATATCTCAAGGTTAGAAGAAAATCTGAGACCAAAATGCAATACGCTCTTTTTGTGAGTTGAAGTAATTAGAAAATTAGATAATAAACTTACTTTAGTAAAAAAATTCTTTTTAGAATTATTTTCAAAAAAAATTTTATCTTTACATTTAACAAATTTAATAGATCATATAGTGCATATAATTACTATTTACATTCATATGATGCGTAAGCTAGCGTTTGTGTACGTTATAGTATGCGAAGATTTGCTTGTAATATTAAAAATAATGCGAAAGCAAAGAGTAAAGAAGAAAATATAGGGAGCGACAAGCAACTCAATTCAATACAGAAACAGAAAGTAAATGAGAGTGTCTAAAAGCAAACTATATCCAGTACTCCAGTAGCTTTAAACGAGTATATTGACACGGATCACTTTTTACATCTTTGCATAGCTGATTCATTGTCAATTTTTGGTAAAATTTTATTTAACGATTGTGTCCATGTTTTGTGAAACCAGAGAAGTTACATTTGACAAATATTGGAAGCTGATTTTGTCATAGTGTTTTGAGTTTACTGAAATTTAGTTTAATATACAAACTACTTTGGTATGTATCTGTAGTAATTTTTTATACTAAATTGTTGAATTATGTTTATTTATCTTTATATAAATTTATAAATATACAAAAATACAATAAACACAAAAAAGTTGTTTGAATTTTATTTCAAAATCAAAGTTATTTATTGGGAAATGTTAAACTCACGACAGATGTTTTTCACACTATGATTTTCTATGTCAATAAATAATTTGTTTCTTCTCCTATTTCTCTTTGTATAACTACATTTGCGATTTTGATTATTTATAACATATATTATTTTATTATAATATTTCATTTTATAATATTATGCTATTTAATCATTCAAAATAAAAATAAATTTATTCTTTCTCTCCTTCCCTCCAAACAGGAAAAAAATACAAAAAAAAAAACAAAAAAAAATCAGGACAAACAGTCCTGATTTTTATTAAAATTATTAAAAATAATTATAGATTTTTAATTTTCATGAAATGATCTATTGTATTGTCAGTCTTCAAATTTTTATATAACTTTACAACAGTTTACGACAGATTATTTGTTCATATTAATGTTTTTTAACCTTTTCATATAAAATTTAGTATGTTTCATAGTTTTATAATTTATTTGATGAAATTTTCTATTAAATTTAACATTTTTAAATTATTTTTATAATTGATATCTGAAAATTAACATCCGTCGTAAGTTTAACAGTCTTTTTTATATGTTAAAGAATCTTTCATTAATAAATAAACTATCAATTTTCTCGCAGGGTCTGGGTCCCGATTACTGTGTAATTAAGATGGTCTTCGAAGATACAAATTCATCATTAATTACAATTATTACCATTTTCATTTCTATGCATGCGTATGTATACTTCAATCATTTCCGTGTTCAATTTTTTTTTGTTATTAAAATCATAATGATTCATCGAATTTAAGTCGAAACAAAATAAAATTATTTTGTACATATTACTGTGTTTTGTGAAAGCCTTTCGTTATATTACTGTTTCTCTAATTACTGTGGCCTGTCCGAAAGTCTGTGATTTGAAATACTGAGTTCTTTTTTCGATATTTTGGTTCTTTTAAAATTTCCGTTGATTTCAGAAATTGAAAAAATAATAATTAAATGGATAATTCAATTAAAATAAATAAAACCATAATATGAATTTATAAAATATAAAGAACAAGTTTTTTACATTTTTATCCATTTTTTTGTATTACTTAAAAAAACAATATTAAAATATTTTTAATGTTTATAATTGTTTTATTTGGTTACGATATACATAAACATTGATATCTTTACGAATATCAAACATCACATGTCGAAAAAGTAATATAAACACCACGATAAAAGTAAGGTTAAGAAGTATACTTCAACCTTACGACAACGCACGCGGGAACACAGAAATATGACCTTTTTCACATGACTTTTCAAATCATGCCATATTATTGGACTTAGAATAAAAATAAATAAAAAAAGGTTTTGGAGATAATTTTTTTGTGTTTATTATAAAATTTAACTATTTTATTATAATATACTTCATTTTATATTGCGCAAATTCATTTTTTTAAATAATTAATAATCTTGAAACATTGTGCCTATCCTTAAGGTTTTTCTTAAGAAATCCGCAGTAATTGTTAAAAAATTAATACCCATATGGAAAAAATTTTTGGATATAATTGTAAATAACTGTTAATAACTGTAAATAAATGTAAATAAATGTAAATAACTGTAAATAACTGTAGAAAAGTGTTAAAAAATGTGGGAATTGAGACATAAATAACAGTTATTTACAATTATTTATGATTATTTACTATTATTTACACTTATTTACAGTTATTAACTGTTATTTACACTTATTAACTGTTATTTACACTTATTTCCAGTTATTTATATTTATTTACAGTTATTTACATTTATTCACTTTTTTCACAATTATTTACAGTTATTTACGATTATTTATAGTTTTTTACAATTATTTGCAGTTATTTACATTTTCGAAAATTATCACGAATTTATTCAATAATTTTATATATAGGCGAAAATTTAAAAAAATGTGAATAACTGTAAATAATTGTAAAAAACTATGGAAAATTGTAAATAGTTGTAAATAATTATAAATAACTGTAAATAACTGTAAAAAACTGTAAATAACTGTAAATAACTATAAATAATTGTAAATAATTATTAATAACATTAAATTATCCACTAATTCAAAAATTTTTGAAAATGTAAATAACTGTAAATAATTATGAATGACTGTAAATAATTATGAATAATTGTAAATAATTATAAAAAACTGTAAATAATTGTAAATAATTGTAAATAACTGGAAATAATAGTTAATAAAAGTTAATAACAGCTAATAACTGTAAATAATAGTAATCAATAATAAATAATAGTAAATAACTGTAAATAACTATTATTTATGTCTCAATTCCTACATTTTTTAACAGTTATTTACAATTATTTACTATTATTTACAGTTTTTCACATAAATTATTTCCATATGGGTAGGATGATTTAAAAAAATTATTTTACGAAACATCAATTGATACAACATAGAATTAATGTTTGCATACTAAAGATTAAACTTTCTACTTTATTATGACATTTTTCTTCTTCGATTTTATTACAAAATTTATTTTATAAAAACAATTAAATATATGAACACAGTGTTCGGGACAGACTCAGTAATCGGGACTTAGACCCTATTAAATTTGCAAAAATAATTTATGTGAGTAATAGATTTATGCTCTAAAATTATTATTTTATTAATCAAATTATATAATTATTTTTATAAAAATACCATATCTTTAATTATAAATTTTTAATCCATTGCAATAAAATTTAAATTATATTATATTTTAAACTTAATTATAATCGATTTATAATTATGTGAGGTGTGAAACGATTTTTTAGCCATGAATAAAAATTTTGGAATATGAGTTCGATGTTGCATAATAATTTAATTACATATAAGCGAATGGAAATAAAAAAAAATCATAAGAATGAAAAAATCAATGAAAATAAAAATCTGCAATCAACAAATGATTATTAATTTGGCCCTTTATATTAGAGTTTTTATTAATAAATATAAATGTGTATTATATCCTAAAAACTAACCTTTCTTGTAAGTAAAATCTAGTTAGATATGATTTTCATTTAATTACTATACCTTTTAAAATTTTTTGTATTAATAAATCTTATTAGAAGAAATAAAAATGATCTTTTAATTCTTTTTATAAAAACAATTTGGTGTGCACACTTCGATTTCATTATATATTTTTTTAAATTAATAAGACAATTTTAAATGCATGATGATAATGAAAGCAGTGGAATACTTTTTATATAAATGGGACATTTCACGTCAACTCGCACCGTCAAAAAATAAAAATCGCTAAAAGTTTGATGATATGTTCCACCTGGTACACATAATATAAAAAATAAAAATGGCAAAAGTTTAGCTGATATTTGAGTTTTGTTTGACAAAAGAATCAAAATTGCCAATAGCTGACGATCGGTGATATATAGATACATTCAGCTTATTTATTAATAATTTTACATGGATTGTGTGATTTTTTCACATGTGATTAGATCTCGAAAACTACTCGATGGATTTGTTTCAAATTTAGCATAAAATTTATTTTTTTGTCTAACTTGGGGGGAAGCTATTGAGCATTGGTTTTCTAATCGTAGTTTTAATTTCAGAGTTATTAAAAAAAATTTCGATTTTTCATTTTTTTGCCATTTTATTGCCAAAGAAGGAAAACTTTTGAAAACTGATTTTCTTATCACACTTTTAATTTTAGAGCATTTTGAAAATTTTCAAAAAAATTTTTATTCATAATTTTTTTTCCTATTTTACGAAAACCATTCGATAAATTTGCTCCAAAATTTGTATACAAGTTGATCGCTATTGTCTAAAGAAAAAGCTTTGAAAAACTAATTTTCTTAGCGTAGTTTTAATTTTAGAACATTTTAAAAATTTTGAAAAAAATTTTTATTTTCCTTTTTTTTTTCTATTTAACATAAACATGTACTAAATGCATATGGGTAACAGAAAAAAAAAGAAAAATCACATAATGCCAATGGCAAAAGTATAATAAAATTCATATAGTTTCTATAGATCTTAAGGCAGCCTTTGATGCAGTTAATAGGGAAATTTACGTTAAAATCATATTTTTAAAAATAAAATCATATTATTCAAACTCAATGTGCTCTATGAAAAAGCATTGCGCCAAAGTCCTTGACAGCGTTTGTTAATTTACAAACCATGCTCTCAATGCATGAGATTTTTTAATTTTACATCATTTTTTTAATATCCGGAAAATTCTATAAACTAGAACCGTAATTTATAAAATTAGAAATCGAAATTTAAACACACCTCCATACTGATAATTTTAAATTTCAGTAAGTTTATTAATTACTTGATGATAAGAGTTAGCAAAATGTTGGGAGGAAGGATACATTGAACGATTGACTCGCAAAGTAGCCTTTTATCTATTAAAGAAATTAAAAGTCATATTTTTTGGGTTTTATATGAATTCGAATTTCTATGATTCACATTCTTTTATCTTTGAATTGGATGATACATGTATTTTTATCTTTTTAGTATGAGAAGTTCATGTTAATTTATACATTGAAAAAATTAAAATTGTCAAAACGCTGGAAATATATTTAAAAAAAAATAAAAAAAATTTGAGCTTAAGACAAAATTTGATTTTTTAAAAATATTTTGGAGGATATATAATTGTACAGATTATAATTAACAGAATATCGGAGCTGCTTGAATCGATTTTTGCTTTTTTTATTTTATTGATATCTTTTTAAATTCATAATTTAAATATAATGACTAGTCTGCACTAAAGCTATACCAGTACAATCATTTTTTTCAAATAAAAAATTATTCGAACTTATTTTATTATAAACTTGGATTAAAAAGTAGATATCAAACTCGACAAACCTCAAAATACTATACATTGAAAGTTTGTATACAACTTTTCATGTATAATATTTTGGAGAATTCCTTGAGTTGTCCGAACTTAAGTTTAATCTTACAATTTTTTTATTGCAGCGAAAAAAATCGATTAAACGCACTGTATACTCATTAACTCGAATGGAAATATTATTAAGAGGGGGAAACTTTGTCATACCCTTAAAATTGATAAAAAATAAATTTCTTAAAAATTTATATATTTGAAATTTTTTAAATTTAATCTTAAATTTATGGAAATCTGATGATTGAGACTTCCAAAAATTCAAATGCAACTAATGTCAAGTCACATCTGAAGAAATCCATACATATTGTTAATTAGCAAAGATTGTATATAATTCTTTTTAACAAACTAATTTTTACTTCGTTGGCATCAATTACTAAAGGCTACCATTATCTATTTGAAAGGAATACTTAATAAAGATTTAAATTCATCCGTCTTGAGTCAATTTGATTTAATTCTCAATCTCAATGTATTAATCAGGCTTTTTTTCTGTTATTTTTTTTACTCTTGTCTTATTGTTGAATAGCGTTCATATCCCTTTCTATGCTCATGTTCGCATATTGTGTCGCTACATTTAAGCATTTATCTTATAACAATGCATATTAAGGAGGCTCGTGCGTCCAGGACCGTACCTAATCAGAGCCCCGCAAAAAGGAACAAAATATTATTTTTGTATTATAAATCATTTTTATAAAAAGAGTAAATAATATATTATTATCGTTATAACTTTAATTATATTTAATTATATATAAAAAATATCTGTTATTTACGATGATTAATGTTCTAATCGCATTAATTTTAATAAATTTATTTTATTTTATTTTTTTTATGTTATTGATAACATGTAATTTATCTGATAGATTTGAATTCACACTGAAAAAATCTATAATTTATGTTTTTGATTCATAAAAAACTACTTATTTATTACTGAGTTATAAGCATAAATATTATTTTTCCCGTAAGAGCCTATGTTAAATTTTCAAATTTCTATAATTTTTTTCTCTTTCATTTGGTTAATGACCTTATATTTTTTTAATTTCTATGAAATATTCGTAATTTACACTTCTCTTGGTATTTTTTTTTACAAAATATCCTTATTAGAATGGGTTGACCCATCGAGCCTCCTTAACTAAAAGATACGCGTATAGTATGTTAAAGGGCAAAATGCTTTATTGGATAACGGTAATATTTTGCTATCGTATAATTAGTTTTTCGTTAAGGAATCAGGACTGAGTTAAAGCCTGAAAAAAATCAAATTCAAATGTAGTCATAATTTCTTTTTCTAATGATATTAATTAATAGAACTTCTATTTACCTTAAATATATATTAAATATAAAACATTGATCCATGAATAATTTTAAAGAACCTCATCCGATGCTTTAAATTCTTTTGAGTAGTCGAAAACTTGATTTTTTAAATTTTGGTCCTTCCTTAGACTTTCTCTTAACGAATTTCTTTTTTCAAAATTTTGCAATAAAATAAAAAGTTATAATAATTCCAATATTATTTATTAAAATTTTTCGATTTTTTACTAGAAATCGAAATATGTTAAAAACTGAAACATTTGAAAATTTAACTGAATAATCATCACGGTTCATGCTACAAGCTAATGCATTTCTTTTCTGGAAATTCAGCAATGAAATAAAAAGAAAGATAATATTTATAAGTACAAGTGTAGTGTCCGTTTTATATTTCCTTAATTTATTATTGCAGTATTTTTATCATTTAGCACCCTCGCTTTGCTGGTGCGTTTACTTCACGTAATTTAAGTCACCTGTATCATAATATACTGTTTTTCATTTTTGGCTATAAAACTTGTTTTTAAGGTGGTCCCGTCGTCAGGTATAGTTTGTTGTTCGTAAAAATAAAAAAAACGTATAATTTTTTGAACCCTTCACCAAAAAAAGTTTTTATTTCATATATCATTCATGTAAAATTTCAGGTAGCCTTACCGATTATTTTTTTAAGATAATCTCATTCAAAATCGATAATTTCAGGTCTCATAGTAATAAAAAGATAAATTTCAAGTACGTATATTGTAGAAAAACAGTCGGCAAAGCAAGCTGAAATTTTTCGGAGATAATATTTGAAATAAAAACTAACATTGTTGCAAGTTTCAAAAGATTATACGTTTTTTTAATTTTTACGATTAACAAACTATAGCTGATGACGGGACTACCTTAAAGAAAATTTTTAATGTAAAAAAACTCAATTAACTTGTGAAAAATATAACTTTTGATTTACTATTGTTTTAAAAATGATAAAAATTTTTTAACATGTGTTTAAATAAAAATAATAACATGATTTCCATTGTTGGTATCTTTCTCTCTTACTGGGAAATCAACTTGCGCATGCGCAAGGGGTATTTTTACAAGAAATTATATAGGGTTTCTACAATGGATATGAGAAAAATTACTATGTGGACTAGTAAAAATTTATAAGGATTATTGAAATAATTAAAACGTTCGAAATTTTATTATGTTGACATTGTAATATTTTTAAGAATGTCTTGTAATATTTCAAAAATAGCATTGTAAATAATTTTAGGAACCTAATAAAATTTACAATAAACGCTAGAAAAAAGAGAACGTTTCATAGTCTGTGACTTGACTACTAGTTTATTCTTGTAATATTTAATATACAATTTATCTCAGTGTATGACTGATTCCATTCAGAGTCATGCAGGCCGCTGATCGAATTTTTTTTCTCTTCTAAGTGATAAAAATACCTTCCAATATGTATGTGAAGATGAAATTTACTTCATAGAATGCTCAAAAATATGTTTTTTCCTCGCTACAGTGTATTTAGTGTTGGGTGTAGAAATGAAAATTAAAAAATTGAAAATGAACCTCAATTTTCTAATTTCCGTTGCTCCGTCAATTTTTTACCTTTTTGGACGTTCTTTTAATGAAAATGTGCGAAATTTAGTCTAATTTTAAATGCCGTTTTGATTTTTGCGATACGAGCTGATCTCTGAGTTATTCATGAAAAACCGAAAAAAGCGATTTTTTTCAAGCGCAAAACTATATTTTTTTTTTTGAAATTTTTATGTTTGTATACATAAAAAATACTAACTTTTAGGATAGGTGAGAATATGCGATTTTGCCTTATTTTTTTTAAACAGATTTTTAAACGTTTTTTTTTATATTTTCCATTTTAAAGCATTGATACCATGGCGCATTATGCCATATTTCCAACTATTACGTCTTTTTACAATTCGTTTATGCTTTTATTTATTAATTTATCAAAAATATTAACAAAAATCTTTAAAATAAACCCTTGATCAAATTTTTTTATCAATTAGAATCGAAGCTATGTTGATTTTAAGTTTATAAAAATAAAAATTTTTTTTGTTAATAATTAAAATTTTTTATTCAGTTTGAATTTTGCGCTCACGATTTAAATTTACTTTGTAGGGAGTGACATATGCCACCACTAGATGGCGACGATTCGCTTTTTGCATTCTCATTAACACCTTGACGCATTCAAGCATATAAGACAAGTAAGATCAAAAATAAAATTGTCTAATAAAGTTATTTCTTCATATAAATCTCCTTCTGTCGAAGAAATCACTTTTAAACCAATACTATCTCCAATTGGGCATTCTTTACTTTCTCTTAGTACACATTTCATATCATCTTTTGAACAAAAAAGTGAAGAATATATTTTCAATTCCAAATCCGCAATGTCGCGTATTCTTTTTTTTTATATTTATTCAAAGCATCCAACATGTGTTTCAGGTTCTCGCAATAAACGCAAAGACACGAATCGTTTGGTGGAAGGGGTATAACCCACTTTGGTCTTAAGGCATAGAATATTGATTTACCGATTTTTGTTTTGATTTCAGGATTTTCTTCTATAAATAATTGATATATTTCTTTTATGCTTCGCGTAAGCGTTTAACTTTTATTAGTTTTTATACCATTCTCTTTAACAGTTATTGTGTCACTTTTATTTGCACTTTGGCGAGAACAATTGAAATCATCGTTCAAATAATAATCTTTTACTTTCGTTATAATTTCACTATCCAAAGAATGACCACAATAGTTCTCAGGCTTTTTGTAAATATCTTTATTATTTACCAATGATCTTGGTTGATCAATCATTGAAACAATTACATTTGATAAAACTCATAATAAAAAATTTTTGGAAATGTTGCTTGATATAAGACTTAATAACCGCACTTTCTCAAGAAAATTTGAACAAGTATCTAAAGCAATTTTAATATTTTCGAGCCATTTATCACATGTTTCACATTCGTTATTTTCATTTAATGTGGGCAAATCCGTTATATCGTAGCCTTTCATAATTTTACTTGCTATTTGTGAATCAATTGCATCGTTTATTTGTTTTCTTTTTCGAAGAACATAGGATTTTCGCATTTTTATATTGATACTCTGAGACATTTTGATTGGTGAAATTTTTTATTCTAAATTACTTGAAGTCTGATTTAACTACTCTACCAGAGCCCCACTTATAAAAAACTTCTCCCGAAGATGATTGACTGTTTGAGGTAGATGAAATAGGTGTATTTTCATTTCATCTAAAAATATTCTGTAACATAAAGGACATACTTTATTCTCTCTAGAAAAAGAAGTATTCGGATACAAGCGCTTCAAAGACTCCGTTAGATCACCTAATTCTCTAAACAGATTTTTGGAGCAATCATAAATAAATTTTTTGTGCCTTTCTTTCAAACCCTTGCACTTAGTCTTAACAACCAGTGATGCTATTATTATTAATTAGTTCTTCAATAGAGCAAAAAAAAAAAATTTTGTTAAATAATTTTATTTTTGATCTTACTTGTCTTATGTGCTTGAATGCATCAAGTCGTTAATGAGAATGCAAAAATCGAATCGTCGCCATCTAGCGGTGGCATATGTCACTCCCTGCAAAGTAAATTTAAATCGTGGGTGCAAAATTCAAACTGAATAAAAAATTTTAATTATCAACAAAAAAAAATTTCTATTTTTATAAACTTAAAATCATCATAACTTTGGTTCTAATAGATAAAAAAATTTGATCGAGGGTTTATTTTAAAGATTTTTGTTAATATTTTTGATAAATTAATAAATAAAAGCATAAACGAATTGTAAAAAGACGTAATAGTTGAAAATATGGCATAATGCGCTATGGTATCAATGCTTTAAAATGGAAAATATAAAAAAAAACGCTGCCAAGTGCTTTGGCGGAATGCTTTCTCATAGAGCTCTTTGAGTTTCATTAATTTTATTATATTTATTTAAATGTGATTTTAATATAAAAAAATTGTCTAACATTAATATTTACTCATATTGTACTTTATAAATTTCGAACATATATGCTAGCTGATTGCCTTTTCAACATTTATAATATATTTTAAAGCATCAAGAAATACAAAAAACTGCAATAAATTTGTTCTATTAAAAGAATGATATAATGTAGTAATAAAAAAAACGATGACAACAAAATTTCTAATCGTAACCACGTTAAGAAAGAAAATGAATGAAAAATAAAAATTTTTATGAAAATTTTCAAAATGCTCTTAAATTAAAACTGCGCTGAGAAAATTAGTTTTTCAAAGCTTGTATTCTTCAGAAATAACTTGCATACAAATTTTGGAGCAAATCTATCGAATGGTAGTGCGCTAAGAAAATCAGTTTTCAAAAGTTTTTCTTTTTTTAGCAGTCAAAAATAAGTTCCAAACAAATTTTTAAGCAAATTCTTCGAGTAGTTTACGTAAAATACAAAACAAAATTAAAAAAAAAAAAATTTTTATGAAAATTTTCAAAATCTTAAATTAAATCTGCGCTGAGAAAATTAGTTTTCCAAAGCTTGTTTTCTTCAGACAGTAGCAAATAACTTGCATACAAATTTTCAAGCAAATCTATCAAATGGTAGTGCGCTAAGAAAATCAGTTTTCAATAGTTTTTCTTCTTTTGGCAGTCAAAAATAAGTTCCAAACAAATGTTTAAGCAAATTTTTCGAGTAGTTTACGTAAAATACAAAAAAAATTTTAAATCGAAATTTATTTAAAATTCTTAAAATGATTCTAAAAAAAAACTACACTAAGAAAACCAATTCTTAATAGCTTGCGCACCAGTTGATCAAAAAATTAATTCAATGCAAAAATTGAAGTAAATCCATCGAGTAGTTTTTAAGATTTTATTGGCTTAATAAATAGAAACATTTTTTTCAAAAATTTCAAAATGCTCTAAAATTAAAACTAAGCTAAGAAAATCAGTAATCACGTAAAATGGAAAAAAATGAAAAATCGAAATTTTTTTTTAAATTCTTAAAATGACTCTATAAAAAAAACTACACTATGAATACTAATTTTCAATAGCTTCCCGTCTACTTATACAAAAACATAGATAGTATGCAAAATTTGAAGCACATCCATCGAGTAATTTTCGAGATCTAATTGGCTAAATAAATAACATTTTCTTTTCAAAATTTGTTTTTCAAAATTTTAAAAATGCTCTAAAGTTAAAACTACACTATGAAAATCAATTTTTGAAAATTTCCCTTCTTTTGGCAGTCGCAAATAATTTCCCTGCAAATTTTAGAACAAATCTATCGAGTACTTTATGTAAAATAAAGAAAAATAAGAAAAGAATCGAATTTTTTTTTAAATCTTTAAAGTTCTCTAAAATTGTAACCGCGCTAAGAAAATTAGTTTTCGAAAGCTCATTTTCTTCAGACAATAGCGAATCAATTGTATAAAAATTTTAGAGAAAATTTATAGTATGGTTTACGCAAAATAGAAGATAAATAAAAAATAAAATTTTTTGAAAATTTTTAAAATGCTCTAAAATTAAAACTGCGCTAAGAAAATTAGTTTTCCAAAGCTTTTTTTCTTCAGACAGCAACGAATAACTTGCATAAAAATTTTGAAGCAAATCTATCGAATGGTTTTCGTAAAATAAAAAAAAAATAAAAAATAAAAATTTTTTTTTAATTTTAAAAATGCTGTAAAATTAAAAGTGCGCTAAGAAAATCAGTTTTCAAAAGTTTTTCTTCTTTTGGCAGTCAAAAATAAGTTTCAAACAAATTTTTAAGCAAATTCTTCGAGTAGTTTATGTAAAATACAAAAACAATGAAAAATCGAAATTTTTTGAAATTCTTAAAATGGCTCCAAAAGGAAAACTACGCTAAGAAAACCAATTTTTAATAGCTTTCACACCAATTAGACAAAAAAAGATATTCTATGCAAAATTAGAAGCAAATCCATCGAGTAGTTTTCGAGATACAATTTAGTGACTGACATCACACACACACACACACACACACACACACACACACACACACACACACACACACACACACACACACACACACACACACACACACACACACACACACACACACACACACACACACACGCACACGCACACGCACACGCACACACGCACACGCACACGCACACGCGCGCACACACACACACATACAGACATTTTCTGGAAACCACTTTTTTCGACTCACCGAGTTCAAATATGTACAAATTAATGAAAAAATGGAAAAAAAATGTTTTTTATCGATACAATGCTTCCTCTATGAGAAAGCAAAACGTTTAAAAATTTGTTTAAAAAAAAAGGCAAAATCGCATATTTTCACCAACTTAATCTTTATATACATATTGGAAGGTATTTTTATCATCTAGAAGAGAAAAAAAAATTTGATTAGCGGCTTGCATAACTCTGAATGGAATCAGTCATATGTTAGGGGACTCCCCTTTGCTGACTCAGCTCACCAACCTTTAGTCTACAAATTTCTTATCTAACAATAAATCATCTGATATTATATTAATGTAAAAATTTTTGACGTTCATAAGGCTATAAAGTCACTTATGTGAGTTAATGCTATGAATATTTTACCTTAATCAATTCAAGATATATCTTGAATCCTATAGGAATGTATAAATAATTTATGTCGTCGTAGGCCGTATTCGGTGGAATACCTATAGACCACGCTAAATTTGTATAGGCATTGCATACGTTCATGCTAATATCTCGACGATATTCTCTCTGTCAATACTCCCTTAGGGAGTATTGACAGCTCTATACTCCCTATGGGAGTATTGATAGATCGAGATATCGCACAGCATGGCCGTATATGACGCGAGTGACATCGATTCGTAGGTTAGTGAAAACAAAAGAATGTCGTTAGATATGTCAATGCTCATACAAATTCATATAAAATCTTAACTTTACAGAATGTTTTGTTTAAACAATTTTTCAAAGTTAAACAGTTAATAAGTAAAATAAATAAGTAAATAATGACATTATTTACTTTTTTTTAATAAAACATGTATCATTAATTTTAAAAAATCATTTTTATAGTTCCTCATACGGCCTACCAACGACATAAACTTATCTACGTAACTTGGGAGTACGAAGGGTTCTGAATCCAGGCTTGACTAAAGTGTTTGTCGCTTGAGCAGCAGTCAGTCTTGGGCGCGCTTCGCGCACCCTCGACCAACTGCTACTCAAGCGACAAACACTTTAGTCTCGCCTGTATTCATCCTTCGTACTCCCAAGTTACGTATATAACTAATACAATTTATATTTTTTTGTCATTGATATAATCTTAACAATTATATGAAAAATAAACATTTATCTTAAAAATATTAACAATTTCTATAATTGAAACTAGTTTAAATTATATAAAAATATTTTTCTGTTCAACGTTTGTCAAGTTTAACATATTCATATTTAAATATTAATCATAATATAATAGTTTTATGCTGTAGTAAGCAGTAGAGGGCATCGTATGTAGTAGGCTAGTCAAATGGATATTGAGGTCTTTTATAGTTGCGCTCGCAGCGCCGCTGTATTTTGTTTGTGATATTTTGTACTAAAGTATATTTGCTGTCAGCTTATTTCCCCGGGGATATATGAACAAGTAATATATCCCCGGGGAAATACTCAATATGCTATAGTAAGTTAGGATACAACTAAACTCTTCAGTACGAAGTGAGCGCCGATGTATTTGCACGGAAAAAAGTAGGCATGGTGAACGACGATGCAATTCACGTCGTAACGAAGCATGCTGTGGATGATTCGTTAGATGGCATGCGAGCCTTGTCTTTTTCAGTGCGCACATGCTGGAGAACGTTGCAATAAGCATTTTGAATTTGGTGCTGATTTGCACGACGTATTGGCGTGCATGCACCGTCGGTCGGCTTGCGATACAGCAATTGATTCATATTTAACTTCCTTGCTGTCATTTCATCACTGTTCTTATTAACAGTATATTTATAAATAATATAACTTACAAATAGTAAGGTAAAAAAATTTATAAATTATTTAAAGAAACTGTGACTATTTGGTGTTAAACATTCTCGCTAGACTTTTTATGATTTTCAATAGGTTATTCTACACTGTTAAAAAAATTAGAATATTCAGTTGCTCGAATTTCTTTTCATCAATTTGTGCAACTGAAGAAATATAAATATAATAAAATATAAATATAATAATCTCAATGAAAAAAAAATTTAATATAATTGATATCAATTGATAAACACACAGAAAATAAGAAGAGAGTAGAAAGTACGCATAAAATTTTTATCAACTTATATGCATAACCTAAATACTTACTATGAAAATAGACAATGGTATCGTGGAATCCCCAGTCCTTCAACTTATTTATAACAAAATTGTCCATATTACATAGTGACTTAAATAATCTATGAATTTTTCTACTTTGTAAATTATATTATATACTGGTAATAAGAACAGCAAGAAGGTTAAATACCAATCAATTGCTTTATCGCAAGACAATTGACGGTGCGTGCACGTCAATACGCCATGCAAATCAGCACCAAATTCAAGATACTTATTGCATCGTTCTCCAGCATGCGCGCATTGAAAAAAAATGAGGCTCACATGCTATCTAATGAGTCTCTACAGCACACTTCGCTATGATATCAATTGCATCGTCACACACCGTGCCTCCTTTTTTCCGTGTGGAAAGGATAGTAGTGTAAACTTGAGAACATAAACAGGCGCGTTAGACGATCGGCGCCGCATAGTTAAGTCCCGCTTATTCAAATTTCATAATGGTCTTTTTCGTATAAAATACATTTTTTTAAATATACATTAAATAAATAATGGTTCATAATGATTTATTAATAATAAAATTTAGAGTTAATAGTGAAAAAAAATCACAGTAAAAGTGATGCAGTGAAAAAAATAGAATAAACATAAAACTTGTAAAATTGTAAGAGAAATAAAAAAATTTTTAAACTTTTCAGCTATAAGTTTGTACATTTATATTTACAAGTACAAACAAACATAACAGAAGAAAAGATTTTATAAACAGATATATCTATCATATTTAGTAAATCAAAGAAAAATATTAAAAATTTGTGTGTCCCAATACAGTAAGTATCGCTTGCTTTGTTTCTCGAAGCGTCACGCGACAACATGTGGCGCTTGCGCGCGCAGACGAGGCTGTCTGTTCCACGCTTCTTTAAATTCTACGAAATTACTTCTTTCGCATTTCATAAATTCATGATATATACGTTGAAAAATTGTAAAAAACGTATTTAATTATATATTTATAATTTTATTGTTCCTCTAACTGCTTACAACAGCATAAAATAATCTACGCAACATGTGACGTACGTCGGGAAAATATTTGCAGGGTTAAATGTTTTTTGCTTGAGCAGCAGAAAACATTGATCCCTGCCAATATTATCCCTTCATACGTCACTTGTTGCGTATATTACTATTAAAACTTACATATGTGGTGGCATATATAAAGGTGTATGCAAAAGGGTATGCGGATGGATATGTAAAAGGATATATTACCAAATCCAATAATCGTTAAAAGTAATAGTAGAGGGGTATGCGGAGTATGTAGATCAACATATAAATGAGCATACGTAAAATAATTCTGGGGAAGTGGAGAGGAACTTAGGGGCTTAAGAATTGAAAACAATACAAATATAACGTTTTTTGCGAATGGGTATCTGGAGAAGATACGGATATACATAATTTTGTAACTGACATATTTTAGTACTCCCACACCGTGCTTCGAGAGTTGACGAGAAATGTTTTATTCATAGCTTTATCATGATGCAAAAATAAGTAAATAAAATTATAATAATTAATGAAAATATTTAAATTTTTTGTTACAGGAAAGCAGAAAATATCAAAATTAGGAAAATGCAGAGTAAACGAATGATAAGGATATTATCAGCAGTCTTTGCTGATGTAGAACGATGAAGCGTCGTAAAAGAGACACTCATATCATATTTTAAATATTATCATTTTAAATATTTAGAAATTTTCAAAAGAGCATATAAATAACTGAATTGATCATGAGTTCAACAACAGAGTCATTTAGTAGCCCTGAGACTTCGAATACTCATAGAGAACTTATTAATTCCAACTTAATTTCACTCAAGTGCCTATTATTTTTTTTTTTTGGAGGTGAATAACGTTTATAAAAATAAGTATAATATTAAGGATATTTTGATAATGACGGAGATCCTTCATTAACCTTTAGAGGACGGGGATTTGGGTTTACTGTTTTCTCTCACTTTTCTATAGAAATCGAGTTTTTGTGATGTCTCACATCTCAAAACTAACACATGTAAAGGGTCGATCATGGGCATGGCCTGTATAGGAGCCATCCCGTCCTCTAATACTTAACTCTTATATTTTACTTACTGATTCACCTAAATTTTTAATTAATTAAATTTTAATTAAAAAAATTTTAGCTCAAAATGTGTGATTAAAAAGTATTTTTCATCACTGCGTTCGGAAAGTTCGTTTTTCGGTGCCTTATTTCTATACCGAAAATGCTTGTTTTCTGCACGAAAAATTAAGCGTGTGAAAATTTAAAAATTGTGCGGGAAATTTATTTATTGATTGATAAATAAATTTTTGTCATTATAACCCCAAAATCGTAACTTCGTTGCTCTTTCTTGTCTCTCATGATTAAAAATACGGTTCGCAACTGGTATGAAAAGGCTTTTTACGAAACTCGTTACTATGACTCTCGCCTTTGGATCGGGCCGTAAACTTCTCATTTCGCAAATAAAGTCTTTTCATACCCGTTACGAAATGTACTATTTCCGCACGCTATTCAAATTTCCACGCACGCTTTTTAAATTTTCACGCACTTAATTTTTTGTACAGTACACAGTCATTTTTGGTACGGAAATGAGGAGCCGAAAAACGAATTTCCAATCGAAAAATGCCTGATTACTGCACGCTGAAGTAATTTTTAACGAACGTGATTTGAATATAAACAAAGATGCTTCTTAATGCGAACGTAAACCATCACCGACTGCCCGTATAAAACTATTATTTCAAATATATCGAGTTGAGTACTGGCTTTTTGCATTCCCACTCTTCAATAATTTTTTCCTTTGTTTAATTAATTTTTTTACTTTCAATGCTTGCGTGAAAACTCTAGATTCTCATTTTTATAATATTAAACATTCAACAAATTAATTTTATTTGTTATACTATTATTTTCTTTTATTATAATATTCTTTCTTTGATTAGAATATTATTTTATTATTTTTTTTATAAAAATAATCTTACAATGATAGCGTCAAAACTTTAAATTCTTATTATTATACAACATGTATTTTTATCTTTTCTTATAAACCTTTTATTATACATTTTAAATTGGAAAATTTTTTCATGGTTATTTTTAGAGTTATATTCTTGAATTATAATCCAATTTTTTTAACTTTGTGATAAAAAAAAGGTACATAACACGTGTATAAAATAGGTCTTTACCGCACGCACGTATTTTTTGCACTAGTTAAGTAAATACTATTTCTATTCATTAAAAAATTAAAAAATACTCCATCCAGTTATTGCATTTTTTATTTATACTAACCTGTCTTGAAAATCTGAGATCTCCATTAAGATTTTTAAATAGAGGTGCATGATGCTTAATCTATCTAGACTATGAACATTAGTTTTAATTGATTAGAATTTAAAATTGTTTTCATTTAAATGATTATTACATTTCATTTTTTAAACTCGATTAAAAAGCGTCTTAGCAAAACATATTAGTGATAAATTTTAGAGATTTTAATTTCTTTCGATTTTCATTTTAATTTTTCATACGAAAATATGATTAATTACTTGTTCATAAACTGTCGAAAAATTATTAGAGTGCTAGAAAAAATGAGAAATCCTTTTTTTCATCGTCTTTTATCAATTTTTGTTTTTTTATAGAGAAAGCATTACATTATGCCTGATGCATAAATTTTGAAAAAAAGTTATTGAAACTATTGAAGCTATGCTTTTTATGCTAGGTTGGGCCGACACGACGAACTGACTAAAAACTGACACCACACCAAAAGTCAGACGACTATATTCGGTTTAATATGACACCGGTCTCTATTATTGCTACCAATAGACAAACTTATATTCTTTACTCTTTCATTCTTTTTTTTTCTCTTAAGCCATATTCCGCTTTGGGGTATGCGGGTACATACACGTTATTTAAAGTAGATGTGTGCGTTGAATATACTTTAAGAAATAAGGAGAGAGAAAGAAATAGTAAAAAATGTACGTGTGTGTATACTCATATCCATACTTTGTTTATAAATGTGTACTTATACATTTGAGTAGTTGTATGTGTGCTAAATTACTAAATGAACAACAGAGAAAAAAAGAATGCTTCATATAATATCTATCTGTATTTCTTTGGGCACTACTCACTTTGTTTACAATTTTAATCACCTATAACTTAATATGTTTTTTCAATAAGTTAGAATTATTATTAGTATATAATTATATAACTATTTCTTTTTAAAATTAATAATAAATCAAATTAAAAATAACCAAATTCTAATAAGAAAAATACTTATAATTTTCGCAAACTCCAAAAAAATAAACATAATTTTCGTAAGTGCCACACTCCCTAGTTTCTATATATATTCTGAAAGTATGGCTTCTATCGGCCAGTCCCACTACTGACGCTTCGGTTTTTTATCTTTCGAAAATCTGGTAAACGGTTATAGTGACTTAAAATTTTAATCATATTTGTTTAATAGAATAGTAACTATAAGTAACTATTCAATAAAACAAATATGTAAGAATAAGTTTCCATGGATAGATGGAGAATTGTCATAAATGCGGCATAAGAGAGATACTACATACCGTAAATACAAACGGACAGAGGACGAACAGTATTTCTCTGAATTTCTGCTGTGGTGTAGAACAGTGGACGGAACATGCTAATACTTTCTACGTGCGTCATACATTCACAAGAGACTGTTTGGTGCTCTTGCGGACGGTCATGTCTGGAAGGAGTTGAGAGATCTGGGACTGCTATCTGGACCTCAAAGGGATTTGAATGGATTCACTCCGGATGAACTTAATACGTACTTTGCTGGGGTGTCAGTCTCGCCAGGTGAGGATACCAAAGAGCGGTTGAAAATTCTTTCTCAATGCAATGAAAACGGGTTTACCTTCAAACCAATTAGTTTTAATGATATTGTTCTTGAAATCTCACATTTTTCCTCTAAGGTTCGTGGTGAGGATAGCATTCTGCAAAGTGTGATAGTTAAAGCTTTACGATTTATTGGTGAACATTTTGTGACTCTGTTCAATTCCTCTTTTGTACGGTGGGTCTTCCCTTGCCTTTGGAAGCAAGCATGTATTATAACGTTAAAAAAGTGTGCTACACCTAAGCAGCCAAAAGATTTTAGGCCTATAGCCATCTTATGTTTTCTTTCAAAGATTCTTGAGAAGATCGCGCATGACCAGTTGCAGGAGAACATCACTTCCAATAAATTGCTTGATCCTAGGCAGACTGGTTTTAGGAAGCACCACTCTACGCAGATTGCTGTACTCAAACTTACAGATGACAAAAGGTCAGGTTTAGACCGGAAGCTTGTCACGTTACTGCTTCTTTTTGACTTTAGCAAGGCATTCGACACGATCTCTTCCTCTAAACTTCTTGCGAGGCTTAGATCGATGGGATGTTCTAAAGCCGCACTCAGATGGATTAACTCCTATTTATCAGGTAGGAAACAAATCGTTTCCACATATTTAAAAGAAGCAATAGAAAAGAAGCAAATTTTAAACAACCAATCTAGGAGTTCCTCAGGATTCGGTACTGGAGCCTCTGCTGTTTTGTCTCTACATTAATAACGTACGTGACGCACTGGACTCCAGTCGCGTCGAACACCTGCTGTATGTAGATGATTATCAAATTTATACACAGGTCCTTTATGATGATGTGAATGAGGGTATTCGTATTTTACAGAGGGCGGCCAAGGCGGTGTCGGGGTGGGTCGCTGATATTTCTCTCACTTTGAATATTGGTAAAACAAAGACGTCTTTGGTAGCAATCGTTTTATTAATAATTTGTATACTGGTGTGCCAAGGACGATTGATCTAAAGAGTGGTGTTGGTATTCCTTTCTCTGACTCCGTTACGAGCCTTGGTGTTGTACTCGACTCTAAACTGTTGTGGAAACCGCACATCAACATGATGATTAAAAAATTCAATAGAGTGATGTATAACCTGTGGTTTTTCTGTTGGTATACCACTGAGGCTCTGCGTAAACAAATCGCAACCACCCTGCTATTCCCGTATCTTGATTACTGCTAGGTAGTTCTGCTCGATGTTTCACAGGAGCTACGGAGACGACTACAGACATTGCAAAATTCATGAGATATCTATTAGGCGTGAGATTCGACGAGACAGTATTTTATGGCTGTACATTTTTAAAAAATTATACGTATGGATACTCCGGAATATCTAGTGGGTCTCTTCACTAGATGTATACCCAGAGCGACTGCTAGGGGTGACATTAAAGATCTTGCAGTGTCCTTCATGCGCACTGAGACTGGGAGGAATTTCTTTCATGTTCAAGGTGCGCATTTTTGTAATTCCCTGCCTGCTGATATTAAGGTAGTACCGTCGTCAGCTATAGTTTGTTAATCATAAAAATTAAAAATACGTATAATGTTTTGAAACTTTTAACAATGTTAGTTTTTATTTCAAATAGGATCTTCATAAAATTTCAGATTGCTTTGCCGACTGTTTTTCTACAATATATCTACTTAAACTTTATATTTTTATTACTATTAGATCTAAAACGATCGAACTTTGAATAAGATTATTTTAAAGAATTGATCGGTAAAGCTAACCGAAATTTCACAGGAATAATATATGAAATAAAAACTTATTTTGTTGAAAGTTTCGAAAGATTATACCTCTTTCCAATTTTTATGAACAACAAACTATAGCTGACGACGAAACTACCTTAAACATCTTCCGTCACTCAACAAGTTTAAAGTCGCTTTGAGGAGGGATTTAATTGACCTAGATTAAGCAGTATTATTTTTTCGGACTATATCATATGCATTAATTTATTTATTTATGTGACGTTCTTTTTTTTCGATTTAATGTATGAGTGTATTTGTTGGCGTGAATATGGGGTGAGTGTTTATAGAATGAGTGAACTTATTTTTATCAGCATGACTTACATATTATTGTATACTTATACATTTTCTTTCTATAATTTATTATACATTGCTAAAATCTTGACTGGGCTCTTTACACGTTTAATTTTAATGTAATTTATTTAAACTGATAGGTATTTGAAACTGATTTTTAGCATATTTTTATCTATATTCATTGCGTGTATTTATTTTTTTACACGCTCTTTTTGTACATATATCACAAAATAAAAATATACACTAAGAAAAAAATATGATTGTATCAACTGAATCCTTCTGTTAATATACCACGATGAAATATACTATTCATCTAACAGACGAGTTCTGTTAATTTGATGGATATTGTAATATTGATTCAATTGAAAATTAACTTTAATTTCTTAAGAGGCGGTCGGGCCTATTCGCCGCTAGATATAGGGTGGCGCTGCGGTCAGGTGAGAGAATCTATTAAATATTTTTTATACAGCTTTTTACAATTTTTTGAGACGACAATATACTTTTAATGTTGTCATTTCCTCTAGCCATCAATATGTAGAATAATTATTAATACTTATCTTTTTTGAAAAGTCTAAAATATTGTTATAAAGCGAAAAATGCGATGCAACGTAGGACCGATGTAAACATGCGTGTACCTTCCCTTAGTGCGACAGAGAGAGCAATACCAAAGAATGATGTATGCTAATGTTTACGTCGGCTCTACCTCGCGACGCATTTTTTGCTTTATAACAATATTTTAGACTTTTCAAACAAGATTAATATTAATAATTATTCTACATATATATGGCTAGAGGAAACGATAAGATTAAAAGTATATTATTGTTTCAGTAAATTTTAAATTGCTGTATAAAAAATATTTTATATTTTTCTCTCACCTGACCGCAGCGCCACCAAGCGGCGAATGGTTCCGACCGCCTCTTAAGTGAAATTTTTAAATATTTTCTTAGATATTTCACACTACGCTATTGATATTTACAAATAAAATCCAACATCGTTTGCTAACAATCTATATGCATCGCATCGCATCGTATTTATACATACAGCGGATAAATTCATTTGTTCTTATATACTAACTAACGTGCAATCTTACCACTTGCGGGTTACAAGAAATACGCCATCTATTATTATACTATCGAAACGTAACTATTTTGAAAAGTGGGAGATTTAAAAATACTTATTAAATAACATAAAAATCTTTATAAAATAAATTTATCAAAAACATAAATGACAAATATTTTATTTTGACTTATGTTTTTTTATGTTGACTGTACAACATTTGTATTGAAATAATTCATCAGTTAATTTAAGCATGTGCATATTATCCCTTTCAGAATGGAATTATTTCATCATGAAAAGTTCTGATAAATATTTAGGCCCTCAGTTTGAGATCGGAAATAGTCCACTTAAATCTAATACACATGTTTTTTTTACAAAATTTGAAGCCATTTTTGCACAATTTCAAAAAAACCAAAAAATATCAATGTACATTGTAATGTATATTGGTTCTGAAAGGGTTATTGGTTCAATTTATAAAATTTTGTTGAAATGTAAGTCATACTTTTATTTTGACATATGTTTTTTTATTTTAACTGTTAGCCAATTATATCAACAGCCATGCTGTTGTTAATGAAAACGAACAGAAATGTGTAGTACTAATGGAATCGGTTAAAACAAAATCTGCTGCTTAGAGATTTAAATAATGAACTCAAAGATAAGAATAGTTTATTGAAGGAACTACTAGAGAAAGAAAAAGAAATTCCTAAAACAAACAAATAGTACATTACGATACACGTGCTCTAAGTGGTCCTTTTTTACACGGCGTGCAGTTAGCGCCCGAGCGCAGCGAGGGTGCTATGCACGTCGTGTAAGAGGACCACTTCGAGCACACGTATCGTATATTATTTTATAGCACGTGTGAGATAAATTCGCCACACGTAATTAATACCCCAGAAAATCAATATTATCAAAAACTATACACACCACGAATGATAATTCGTAAATAAAAACGAATTCTATATATCAGCAAAACTATGCACACCACGAATGATAATTCGTAAATAAAAACGAATTCTATATATCAGCAAAACTATGCACACCACGAATGATAATTCGTAAATAAAAACGAATTCTATATATCAGCAAAACTATGCACACCGCGAATGATAAATCGAAAAAAAGTAAAACTATTTATTATCAATGATAGACCCATCGCAAACAAAAAAAAGCAAAAACGATATCATAAATATTCTTAGATTGAGAAATTATATCAAATAAGTATTGATGTCAGTGATATTTTATTAATTAAATACAATATGATAAAAAGAGAACTTGCAGATTATTTAGATTTATGTATACACAGGTCAGACAAAGCAAAGCATCTAGTTTATTGTTCGTGCAGCTATCTCTTTCTTTCTCAATCTTAGGCCGTACACACTGTACACGCATGCACGCCGCTCACAGATGTTTTGTTTCGACAACTCACGGCACAACAGTAATTTATAAACTATAGTTTTGATTTTCTTGATGTTTTCAATTCTTTATTAAAGTATTTATATTTTTTGATTGATTTTCTACGTATTATCATGTGTGAAAAGACATTTCTACGTATTAATATATATACAAAGAGTGATTGTGATGCGTGATTTCGATATTACTTTTTTGAACAGTATAATAAAGTGCGAAATTTCTGACGGTAGTACTTTTTTACACAGTTCAAAAAAGTTGTATTTAGCTCCCGCTAAATGGTGTAGAAAACGCGAATTTAGCTCACGCAGTGCTATAAAAGTCTTTTGAAGAGGTTACTGTTACTGAACAAATAATGGTGCAGCCTAAAATTATACCAAAAATAGTAGTTAAAAAGAAGAATAAAGGCGATAAAGTAAACGTGAGAAATAATGTACTTAAGTATCTTATAAAAGATAAAAGATACAAACAAAAAAAATTAATTGCAGAAATGATGAGGTGACGATTAACTGCATGAATATAGAAAATATGAAGACAGCAGAAAAATTACTAGCGGCTAAAATATCACAGGGGGTATGCAGGGTAGAGAAAGAACTGTTAAAAAATCCAGTAGTTAAAATAGTTGGAATTGAAAATTTATCTTACATGGATGATAAAACACTTGAAAACGACATAAATAAAACTTCTCTAACAACGTAGCAAAAGGTAAAATACTACATTTCGCATATAATAAAACCAATGGTAAAACAACAATTTATATGGAAACACCTGCTGAAATACATAAATGTATTAGAGAAAACAAAGATAGAGTTTTTGTGGGTTATAAAAATTGAGGGGCTGGAAACGAAAAGGGCACATAGCGCCGATCGCACGTATAAGTATTGTCCAACTATACTAAATTTCAAAGTTGTTCATAATTAAATTTTTATGATTTAAATTTATAAAGAATATAATTTCGCAACTTTTTTATGTTGGAATCATGTTAAAATTTTTTTTAATTTTTCAATTACTAGCCAAAAACACGATTTTTTTAAAGTTATTATTTCAATGTTTTTTTCACTTCAACTCGTCGCGGTTTTTTTTCTATTGAATATTTAGCCTTGAAAATTTTTTTACATATTCTGCAATATCTTCCGCAAGTTTTAGTCAAAGAACGAGGTCTTAATATTTATTTATTTATAAATGGCGAATTTTTATACAAATAAGCCATTTACAATGTCTTGCACGCAGATCGCGGAGTCAGGTGAAGAATCGTGGGGCAACAGACAGCTGACTCCGCGGTCTGCGCGCAAGACATTGTAAAATCTAAAAATGCTCTCAATTAATAACTATAATAGTTAAAGATCTGAAACTTTCCAAAAAACTTCTTAAACTATTATATTTTAATACTGTGTTAGCAGATTTGCCATTTTCAAAAGTTCGTCACTCAACTTTTGTCTTTGAAAATAACAGTTCATGATTACATGGCTTATTTGTTTAAAAATTCGCCATTTGTAAATAAATAAATATTAAGACCTTGTTCGACTAAAACTTCGGAAGATATTGCAGAATATGTAAAAAATTTTCAAGGCTAAATATTCAATAGAAAAAAACCGCGACGAGTTGAAGAAAAAACATTGAATAATAAATTTAAAAATCGTGTTTTGTAGTAATTGAAAAATTAAAAAAAATTTTAACATGATTCCAACATAAAAAAGTTCCGAAATTATATTCTTTTTGAATTTAAATCATAAAAATTTAATTATGAACAACTTTGAAATTTAGTATAGTTGGACAATATTTATACGCGCGATCGGCGCTATGTGCCCTTTTCGTTTCCAGCCCCTCAATTGCAGAGTCTACGATACCGTAAATGTGAGACCTTGCTATAATTGTACTAGATTTGGGCACAATGAATCCAAGTGTCAATTATTCACCAGTTTGTCTGAAATGTGCAGGAAATCACCTGACAAAGAATTGTGAAGAAAATAAAACTTTTTGTTGTGCAAACTGTAAGTATAGTAATGACAAATATGGCAGTAGATATAGCGCGAGTCACGTGGCAACTGACAGTGACTTATGCGAAATTTTAAAAGTGAAAATAAATTTTATAATAAACTCAACTGATTACAACTTCAAGCCTTTTTTACCCAGATGCTTTGATATAGTAGATTTCTATACGAGAAATCATCGTGTGGTAAACAATTTAAGAAATATAAGAGATACAAGTATGGGAAGTAGCACCGAATCAGTATTGTCATAAAAAAATCGTCATGAAAGTGTAGCATCTGATGCACGACAATAGTGTAATTAAAGATATACAAACGCAAAATTTTCAAGAGGCGGTCTCTTACGGTGATCTTGGGTCTCTCAATGACGATTTAAAATTAAATGATAGTATTATTTTATATGTTAATATAAGAAGTTTAAGTGCAAATTTTGAGAAATTGCAAGTCCTTGTTGAAAGTCTCGGGATTAAACCGGGTGTGATGGTGTGTGCTGAGACATGGTTTTTGGACCATTATCAATATTTTGGCCTAAGCAAATATAATATGTATTATAATCATAGTAATCTAAATAAGTCTGATGGTGTGGTCGTGTACGTGCTCAGGGAAGTGAATCAAACTACTGAAATAATTGAAATTGATAAATTAAAGATATTAAATACTTTGGTTAAACTTAATAATAATAGTTCTCTTCAAATATCGTCTTTATATAGATCTCATGAATTAAAAAATACAGAATTTATCTTAAATTTAAAAAACTACTTAGAAATAAAAAAGAATGTTAAAAATCACCTAATAATTGGTGATTATAATATAAACATACTGGAAAATAACAACATTAATTTAGAATTTTTAAGCAATTTTCTAGAAAGAGGTTTTTTCCCTGGTTTCATGTGCACGAATAGGCCATGTAATTTGACTGCTGAAGGTGGATCATGTATTGACAACAATTTTATCAAAATTGAATCTATTAGTACTAAAACTTTCAAGTTAAATATACCTATAACTGATCATTTTCCACTTTTTGTTAAAATTAAAAAGAACCTTAAAAAAGTAGAAAAAAGTAAGTCTGCAACTAAACATAATAATAATTACAAAAAATTAATTAATGTAGTTGGAAATGTTGTTTGGTCTCGATATGAGTCAATGGATGATCCTAATGAAGCCATAAATTTAATGATAAGTGAGATTCAAAACTGTATTGAAATATCTAAAATTAGAAAAGATAGAAACTATAAAAATTTAGCTAGAAAAGAATGGATGACTGCTTCCATTTTGAAATCGTGTAAAAAAAAGGAAAACTTTATAAAGAACTTAAAAAAATCCAAACAATGAGGAATTAAAGTTAAAATATAAGAATTATATCAAAGTACTTGATAAGATAATAAAAGATGCCAAAATAAATTATGACAAATTAAGTATTCAACAAAACTATAACAAGACTAGAAAATTATGGACAATAATAAATTCTAAAATTGGTAAGAAGAAGAAGGAAAATATTATAATAAGTGAATAAATAAATAGTAATAATAAAGTAATTACTGAAAGAAAAGAGATCGCTAATGCCATGAATGCTCATTACTGCGCAGTAGGTGAGAAAATGAGTAAAAAAATTAAAATACCAAATAATAAATCAAGTAAATTACCTCCAATGAATTTAAAATCAATTTTTTCATAACCAACAAATAATTCTGAAGTGCAAAAAACAATTGAACAACTAAAAGATAAAAATGGTGGTATAGATAAAATTAGTGCTAAAGTACTTAAACTGATATCTCATTATATTGATGATGCTTTGGCAAGCATTTTTAATAATTGTATAGATAAATCGGTGTGGCCAAATACACTTAAAGCTGCTGAGATAATTCTAATTTATAAATCTGGACAAAAGCAAGACATGTGCAATTACAGGCCTATATCTTTAATATCAAATATCGCAAAAATTTTTGAAAAAATTATTTTTAACAGAATTTATGATTTTATATTTAAAAATAATTCATTGAGTACAAAACAATTTAGTTTTATCAAAAATGTTGGAACTAAAGATGCTTTGAATTTCATTACAAAAAAGATATATGAGAACCTTGATAAAAGCTCTCCTATTACGATAACATTTTTAAATCTTGCCAAAGCTTTCGACACAATTAATCATAATATCTTGTTAGAAAAAATGTATGCATATGGCATTAGAGGAAAGGCGAAAGTTTTAATTAAAAATTATTTAAATGATAGAATGCAAAAAGTGAGATTGGAACAATTTGAAAGTAATTTTGAAATTATAAATACAGAAGTTCCTCCTTTTCATAATATATGTTAATGGCTGATTCTATCCAGATTCATGCAGGCCGTCACGGATCGAAGTTTTGTTTTGACTGAAAACTATGTGAATGTGTTCTAATACTCAAGAGAAGATGTGCAGATTCCGAAATACGGCTTAAAAATTTTTGTTCACGACGCTATAGCCTATTTTGTGTTAAATGTTAAAATGAAAGGTGAAAAACTGAAAATGGACCTCCGTATTCAAAATGCTCTATCTCCGTCAATTTTTGACTTTTCGAGACGAATTATTTTTCAAATGTGAGGAATACAGTCTAGTTTTAAATTCCGTTCCGATTTTTGCGATGCGAGTTGATCCCTTCGAGTTATTCATGAAAAACCTAGAAAAAACGATTTTTTTAAAATGCAATTTTCTCAAAAACTATATATTTTTTTTTTGAAATTTTTATATGTTTTTATACGTAAAAATGCTAACTTTTAGGATAGGTGAGAATATGCTATTTTGCCTTATTTTTTTTAAACAGGTTTTCGAACGTTTTTTTTATATTTTCCATTTTAAAGCATTGATACTACGGCACATCGTACCATTTTTTCATCTACTGCGTCTTCTTACGATTCGTTTATGCTTTCATTTATTAATGTAATAAAAATATTAACAAAAATTTTTAAATTAAACCTGCGATCAAGTTTTTGGATCAATTAGAACCAAAGCTATGACGATTTTAAGTTTATAAAAATAGATGAATTTAATACATTTTTTTCAATTATAAAATATTAAGACCATGTACTCTTCCAATAATTATGCTCTTTCACTATTCGTTCACTGTTTTATTTATAAGTATATTGTTAGTGTTTGCAAAAACCTTCAGAATGAGCCATTGCTCAACTTTTTTGGTCAATTAGAACAAAAGTTATAGCAATTAATTTTAAAAATGTGTTAAAAAATAAATAATCATTTATTCAGTTTGAATTTCACGCCTGCGAGTGAAATTTAGTTTGAAAGTAGTTGGTGCATGCCGCCGCTAAGTAGCAAAGTCGCATTCCAAACAATTCATTAGCAGTATAGCGCATCGTAGTAAATAAGAAGAGATCGAATTGAAAAACAAATCGTCACACTTTTATAATCTTTTTTTCGCTTTATCAAAAGATTTTGAGTTAATTACAATGGCATCATCATTGGCCAAGATAAAGTGCAAGGACTTAAAAAAAAGGCACACGAAAGCTATGTACCATTCCTCTAAAAATCCATTCAGAGAATTGGGCAATATAACAGAGTCTTTGCAGCGCTTGTATTCAAAGATTTTGATATCTAAAGAAGATAAAGTTTGCGCTGCATGTTATAAATTATTCTTAGAAGAAGTGAAGAATGCTACACCCTCTTCATCTAATTCTAGCAGTCAACAATCTTCAGAAGAAATTAATGACGGTGAGATTGTGGTGCATGAGCTTAACGAAACCGCAAATAATTTGAATTTGAAGATTTCACCTATCAAGATGTCTGAAACTCTTAATGTAAAGATGCGAAAATCGTATGCCATTCAAAAAAGAAAGCAAATGAACGATGTATTTGATTCTCAAGTAGCTAGTAAGATGATGAAATTTTATGATATAACGGATTTGCCTAAATTGAATGAAAGCATCGAATGTAAAACATGTGATAAATGGTTCGAAAATATTAAAAGGGCCTTAAAAAATTGTTTAAGTTTTTCCGAAAAAGTGCGGCTATTAACCCTCATACCAACTGATTTTTCCAAAGAATATTTATTATCAGCTCTGCCAGGCGTAACTACGTACATGATTGATCAAGCACGCTCACTGGTGAATAATGAAGATGTCTATAAAAAGCTTGATAATTATAGTGGCCATTCTATGGATAGGGAAGTTGTGTTAAAAGTCGAAGAGTGTTATTTAAACGATGATTATAATTGCTCTCGATAAAGTGAAAATAAAAATGATACAATATCTGTAAAAGAAAATGGTATCAAAACTAAAAAAGTTAAGCGGTTTCTTACGTGAAGCATGAAACAAATGTTTCAATTATTTAAAGAAGAAAATCCACAAATGGAAAAGAAAATCGGCAAATCAACATTCTATGCCTTGAGACCAAAGTGGGTTATACCCCATCCACCCAGTGATACGTGTCTTTGTATTTATTGCGAAAATTTAGAACTTATGTTGATAGCTTTCAAAAATTATAATACAAACAATAAATATGACATTTCAAAAATTGAATTGAATATATTTTCTTCTTTATTTTGCTCTAAGCATGATATGAAATGTGTACTAGGAGACTGTGAAAAATGCCCAATTGGTGAAACTATTGATTTAGAAATGATTTCCTTGACGGAAGAAGATCTTTATGAAGAAATAAGTTACAGTATTTGGGAAAAATCAGATTTACTTAATAAAACTAATACCATTGAAGACTTCTTGATACAATTGAGAAAATATGCTCTCACTATGAGTACTCATAAAATGATTAAAGAAATTCAACGTATTGCTATTCAAGAGGCAAAAATTTTAGTAAAAAAAGCCAGTTCCAATTAGTCATTCACGTAGACTTTGCCGAAAACTGGACGATCTTATTACAAAATGAAGTACAAAGCTACCACAGGCGCAAAAATCAAATATCCATATTTACATCGGTATGCTACTTTGGAAATGATTCGACGGTCAGTTATGTCACAGTTGATAACGATACGAAACATGATTCTTCTCATGCTTTAATGGCTATAAATTCAATTATAGAGAATATAAAGCAAAAACACACTCTGCAAGAATTAGAAGAAATTATAATCATTTCGGATGGAGCCGCCAGTCATTTCAAAAATAGATACCCATTTTACGAGTTTAGAAATTCAAAAGTTTTTCTTTGAAAATGGTTATTTTCTGCAACCTGGCATGGAAAAGATGCATGTGATGGAATAGAAGGTATAATTAGGCATTATGCCACAGTGCACAATTTGTCCAAGCAAAGTGCAGAATTTATTAGAAATGCAGAGGATTTCGCAACTCATGTGTCACTGTATACTCCATCTATCAACATACTCCTTTTAAATAAAGAAGAACTAGAAGTTTTCCGACAAAAGAAAAAGTTGAATGGGAAAATATGGATTTATAAATTGAATCTGAATAAATGATTATTTATTTTTGAACACATTTTTGAAATTAAAATTGCTATAACTTTTGTTCTAATTGACCAAAAAAGTTGAGCAATGGCTCATTCTGAAGGTTTTTGCAAACACTAACAATATCCTCTTTTAAAAAAACGATGGCCGGATGTTGTGAAACATTTTATACTAAGAACGTGATTGGTGCGTTGAATCAACGAAGATAGACGCTTATAGAAGCGTACTCTTAAATGGGAAATTTCTGCCAAAAATGAGTTACCCAGCTACTGAGGGCGCCACTAGATCCCATGTATTTTTATATCTATATATATCAAATTTTTCATATGTATAAATATACAAACAATGTTAAAGTGTTACCCAGCGTATCGGACGAAAAATTTAACCCAGAAGTACGCTTCTATAAGCATCTATCTTCGTTGGTTGAATAGAATCATATGATTGGCGAAAAACGAGATTTGATTTACTATAATATACTCAAATAAAATCATCGATTTAGAATTTAATAACAAAAATCATTGATAAAATAATTAAATTATAATTATTTAGTTATAGTTTGATTTTTTAAATAAAATTATTAGTATAATCATCGCTAACTTCCGCTCACAAAAATTATTTTTGTGTGAAGTTGTCGAGAGTGCAATGTACCGCTCTATATTCATTTGTCATTGTATATTTCAAATTAGAACATGGTAACAATTCTATGCCATTTACTTCTGAATTCTTTTTTTAAAAATTGTACTATAAATAGTATATTAAGCAATAAATTTAGAAAATACAGATGTCATGAACTTTTTAGCTTATAACAATATCATAAAATATTTATCTATGAGCCTGGCAAGTAATTTGGTGAATTTAAAATAAGATTTAAAATATTTAGGAATATTTTAAAATGAATAATAAAAAAACCGATAAGTAATACAATTTTGATAATATAATTTAGTATATAAAATATTTCTAGATTGACAGCTTAAAAATTTTTTTTCAAAAATATAGTATATTTGCCTAAAATGTACTATTTTAAAAAATTTGTTTATTTAATTTTAAAATTCAAATTGAATCACGCTTAGAATAAACAGTTTCTCGGCAAAATAAAATAAAAAATCTTTTGTTTGAAAGAATGATATAATTACTATAATTAAGAAAATATAAATTAGAATTTTTATTTTTATTTGTATTTTAAAAATAGAAACGATATACATATCGTTAAGAATTGATTTGAACTATTTCATTTTTTATATATTTTATGGATTTCATATTATTGAAAATATTAATTTTTAAATAACTTTATTCATTAGTTATTGAGAATTTAGGATTACAATATTACATATTAAAATTTTTCCGGTACCAGAAATTAAAAATTTATAAATGCTAATGAATAAATTTATTTAAAAATTTATACCATCTAATGCATTTTTGTTCCTGAAATTTTGCCCTAAAATGTGGAGATAGTCAATATTTATGAGTGTAAGTGTAGTTTCCGTTTTATGTCTCCTAAAATATGAAATTTTAAGTGATGATAAAACTGGAAAAGTCGTTTTTATAAACCACATTACATTGTATTAAGAACAGATGTTTTTAATCATGGATAATTTTACATGACTATGTCCAGAGATCGATTTTGGAATTCTCTTAAGAGGAGGTCACGTATCTCTGTCCTTTTCTAATCAAAGAAATGATTTTTTTACAAAAACTAATAACTTTATCAAAAAATGAAGAGAAAGCCGCATCTTGTATCAAAAAAAGCAATATTTTCTTTGATAAGAAAAAATTAATTTTATTGCTTCGTTTTCAAGAAAACCTTGAAAAACTTAAATCATAGAGGTTAGGGTGGACAATTTGGTTTTTCAAGGTTTTCTTGAGAACGAAGCAATAAAATTAATTTTTTCTTATCAAAGAAAATATTGCTTTTTTTGATACAAGATGCGGCTTTCTCTTCAATTTTTGATAAAAATATTAGTCTTTGTAAAAAAATCATTTCTTTGATTAGAAAAGGACAGAGATACGCGACCTCCTGTTAAGATATATCTTGAAAGTCAAATACATTAGATTGATATTAAAAATTATGTGTATGAAAAGTTATATATTTGTAAAACAACTTTTGACTTTGTAATAATTTACGTTATTTAAATTTTGAAAGATTTAAGAAATGTCTAAAAAATAATTTAAAAATTTATTATTTCTTCAATTTTTTAAAATGATAATAAGAAAATGAATATAGTGATAATATATCTTTTAAATGGGATTTATTTTTCTCGAAGTTTTCCGTGTCTATAAATTCACTGATGCTGCGTATATAACATCAATTTCTTTACTGATGCTGATATTAGTAGATATGAAATTATTGTTATTTAATAATGAACAGAAAATAATAACACTATATTAACAGTCAATCATTAAAAATTTATATACATTTAGATTAGATATAGGGCGCGCTTGCGCGCATGGATTTTCTAGTACTTATAAATAAAACAGTGAACGAATAGTGAAAGAGCATAATTATTGGAAGAGTACATGGTCTTAATATTCTATAATTGAAAAAAATGTATTAAATTCATCTATTGCTTTCTCATAGAGAAAGCATTGTATCGGTAAAAAAAATTTTTTTCTATTTTTTCATTAATTTGTACATATTTGAACTCAGTGAGTCGAAAAAAGTGGTTTCCAGAAAATGTCTGTATGTATGTGTGTGTGTGTGTGTGTGTGTGTGTGTATGTATGAATTCAGTTAGTAAGCTGTATCTCGAGAACTACTCGATGGATTTGCTTCTAATTTTGCATGGAATTTAGTTTTGTGATTAACTTGCTGGGAAGCTATTGATAATTTGGTTCTTCCACCGTAGTTTTCATTTTAAAGTTTTTTTAAAAAATAAAAAAAAAATTCGATTTTTCGTTTTTTGGTTTTTTTTTGTTTACTACTCGATGAATTTGCTTCAAAATTTGCATGGAATTTATTTCTGATTGCCCGGATAAAATAAATTTTTAAAAACTGATTTTCTTAGCTCAGTTTTAATTTTAGAGCATTTTGAAATTTTTGAAAAAAATGTTTCTATTTATTAAGCCAATAAAATCTTAAAAACTACTCGATGGATTTACTTCAAATTTTCCATACAATTCAATTTTTTGATGAACTGGTGCGGAAGCTATTGGGAATTGGTTTTCTTAGCGCAGTTTTTTTTTAGAATCATTTTAAGAATTTTTAAAAATTTCGATTTTTCATTTTTTTTGTATTTTACGTAAACTACTCGAAGAATTTGTTCGAAAATTTGTATGGAACTTTATTTCGACTGCCAAAATTATTAAAAATTTTGTAAACTAATTTTCTTAGCGCACTTTTAATTTTAGAGCATTTTTAAAATTTTTAAAAATTTTTATTTTTAATTTTTTTTTATTTTACGAAAACCATTTGATTGATTTGCTCCAAAATTTGTATGCAATTAATTCGCTACTATCTGAAGAAAACAAGCTTTGGAATACTAATTTTCTCAGCGCAGTTTTAATTTTAGAACACTTTGAAAATTTTCAAAAAAATTTTTATTTTTCATTTATTTTCTTTTTTGCGTTAACCATACTATAAATTTTCTCCAAAATTTTCATACAATTAATTCGCTATTGTCTGAAAAAAATTAGCTTTTGGAAACTAATTTTCTTAGAGTGGTTACAATTTTAGAGAATTTTAAAGATTTAAAAAAAAATTTTGATTCTTCTTTTCTTATTTTTTTTTATTCTTCGTAAAGTACTCGATAGATTTGTTCTAAAAATTACAGGGAAATTATTTGCGACTGCCAAAAGAAGGGAAATTTTCAAAAATTGATTTTCATAGCGTAGTTTTAATTTTAGAGCATTTTTAAAATTTTTAAAAAGAAATTTTGAAAAGAAAATGTTATTTATTTAACCAGTTAGATCTCGAAAATTACTCTATGGATTTGCTTCAAATTTTGTATACCATCTATGTTTTTGTATAACTAGGCGGGAAGCTATAGAAAATTTGTATTCATAGTGTATTTTTTTTATTATAGAGCCATTTTAAGAATTTGAAAAAATTTTCGATTTTTTTTTTTTTTTTGTATTTTACGTAAGTTAATTGATGAGTTTGCTTTGAGATTTCCATGGGAATAATTTGCATCTGCCAAAAGAAGGATAACTTTTATAAACCGATCTTTTTAGCGTAGTTTTCTTTTTAGAAAATTTTAAAAATTTTCTTAAAAATTTTCATATTTCAGTATTTTTCCATTTTACGTAAAGTACTTGATAGAATTACTCTAAAATTTGTATACAAGTTATTTGCTACTGTCTTTATAAACCAAGTTTTAAATAAATAATTTTATTAGCGTAACTTTTTGATCACTTCTTTTGTTTTCTGAGTTACTCTTGAAAATTTATAATAGTACTACTGAATTTAATTACCGTTACTAAAATTGACTACTTGGATTTACCAAGCTTAGTCGTGATAAAAAGATATCCACAAGATAACAAAAATAATAAATTCGAACCTATGTATAAGGCTAGCTAAAGTCAACAAAATTAAACACTTTAAAAGCTAACATTTAACCCAAACAAAATGTTGAAAAGGCAATCAACTAGCATATATATTCAAAATTTATAAAGTACAAAATGAATAAATATTAATGATGGACAATTTTTTTATATTAAAATCACATTTAAATAAATATAAAAAAATAATGAAACTCAAAGAGCTCTATGAGAAAGCATTCCGCCAAAGCACTTGGCAGCGTTTTTTTATAAACTTAAAATCGTCATAACTTTGGTTTTAATTGATCCAAAAACTTGATCGCAGGTTTAATTTAAAAATTTTTGTTAATATTTTTATTACATTAATAAATGAAAGCATAAACGAATCGTAAGAAGACGCAGTAGATGAAAAAATGGTACGATGTGCCGTAGTATCAATGCTTTAAAATGGAAAATATAAAAAAAACGTTCGAAAACCTGTTTAAAAAAAATAAGGCAAAATAGCATATTCTCACCTATCCTAAAAATTAGCATTTTTACGTATAAAAACATATAAAAATTTCAAAAAAAAAATATATAGTTTTTGAGAAAATTGCATTTTAAAAAAATCGTTTTTTCTAGGTTTTCCATGAATAACTCGGAGGGATCAACTCGCATCGCAAAAATCGGAACGGCATTTAAAACTAGACTGTATTCCTCACATTTGAAAAATAATTCGTCTCGAAAAGTCAAAAATTGACGGAGATAGAGCATTTTGAATACGGAGGTCCATTTTCAGTTTTTCACCTTTCATTTTAACATTTAACACAAAATAGGCTATAGCATCGTGAAAAAAATTTTTTATGCCATATTTCGGAGTCTGCACATCTTCCCTTCAGTATTAGAACACATTCACATATTTTTCAGCCAAAACAAAAATTCGATCCGTGACGGCCTGCATGAATCTGGATGGAATCAGCCATTAAAGAAAAACGTGTTCAAAAACGTGTTCACAAATGTGTTCGAAGCTCAACCTGTTCAAAAGATATAGCAAAATTAAAAACATGAAAAAAATCAGCACAATAATTCTATGAAAATTCAAGTTTAATTTTATGCTAATTTTTATAACAATTTTTATAACAAATTATTTCTTAAGAGTCCTCATAGCTTTGAGTGAAATTTAAAATTTTTAAATCTTAATCTTAAATATTCTACCCAAAAAGATAAGTTTTAATTATACTACAGTAAAATAGTATATTATGCGCCGAGGGAAAAAAGTAGATTATTTGCTCCCGCGTAGCTGCGTTTACGCAGGGGCGAGGAGCCTACTTTTTTAGCGCAACATACATTTTTTTCATATCTCCAGCTGAAAGTTCATTTACACAAATTCATGTAACTATAAATTAAAATTGATACATAAAAAAATCTAGAATCAAATACTAAATATAATTCGTATAAAATTCATTTCGAAAGCACGCATTTATAAAAAAAGATCTAATAATAAATCAATGAAAGAAAACAATAAATAATAATTCATTAAAAATCGCGTAAATCAGATAATATTTGAAAGATTTTGTAAAAAAAAAACAGTAAAGGATGATTAAAAATAACTTCTATTTGAAATAACTTGCCGGTTCATATTCCAAATAAGTGTAAAACTCTAACAGTATGTTCGGAAAAATATTTTGATAAATTATAATTATTCAATCAATTAAATTATCGATTTTGATAATTGGATTTCATTTAGTGAAATAAATATTTAATAAAAATTTGAGATTGATACAAATATTAGATTGAGATATATTGTTGTATATTTCTAACAGTCTTTTTACATGAGTTTAAGGGTATGGTTTCACGCTACTTTACCGATCGAAAATTATAATTTTATAAAATTACAATTTTTGAAAAAACTATACATCGGAATGAGTTTTCCTTTTATAGATCACTTCATTTAATTTCGATGAAGGGCGGAAACTCTAAAAATTAGCGGAAAAAAGCGTTAATCGAAGATAATTAGAAAAACAAATTTCTCAGTTCGAAAAAATCAAATTTCTCAAAAACCGTGTTTCGTAGGGAAATTTCTTATTCAGGATCATTTTATCTTTGAAAAATGAAGGGCGGAAACTTGGTTTGATAAATCATATCGCAAAAAAGCAAAATTACATTTTTCTAAAAAGATGCGATCAGCTGTAAGAATACAATGGCCGTGCAAGAAGCCATGTTTCATAGTTGGCATCAATGCTAATGTATAGTTTGGTACGCGCCAACTTCAAATTCGAATTTTAAATGTAAATTGAATTTGTTTTATATGTACAATTTCTACAAATAAACACTTTTTCAACATAAAACTGTTTTATTTTATTTAAAATATAAATATGTAAAAAATTTAATATTATAAGAGAGAACAATATAGTTTACATCATTTGCGAACTCATTATTTTTTTTTAAATTTTCATTATAGCAAAATAAGTAATCTATTCGTTTCTTTGTTTGAAACAAAATATTTTTTGAATGACTTTATTGAATTAGCGAAACTTTGGCATATCCTAACCTTTTTAGAAATTTTTTCCATATGGGCTTATCTTAATAAAATTATTTACAACTGTTTATTTTTAAAGAACGATAATATAAAATAATATTTGATGAGATTATATTATATAATAAAATTATATTAGCAATAAAATTAAGTAATCCTTATCATTCGCTTTTCAAAACATATTTTCATTCTAAAAAGGTTAGGATATGCCAAAGTTTCGCTAATTCAATAAAGTCATTCAAAAAATATTTTGTTTCAAACAAAGAAGCGAATAGATTACTTATTTTGCTATAATGAAAATTTAAAAAAAAATAATGAGTTCGCAAATGATGTAAACTATATTGTTCTCTCTTATAATATTAAATTTTTTACATATTTATGTTTTAAATAAAATAAATCAGTTTTGTGTTGAAAAAGTGTTCATTTGTAGAAATTGTACATATAAAACAAATTCAATTTACATTTAAAATTCGAATTTGAAGTTGGCGCGTACTAAACTATACATTAGCATTGATGCCAACTATGAAACATGGCTTCTTGCACGGCCATTGTATTCTTACAGCTGATCGCATCTTTTTAGAAAAATGTAATTTTGCTTTTTTGCGATATGATTTATCAAACCAAGTTTCCGCCCTTCATTTTTCAAAGATAAAATGATCCTGAATAGGAAATTTCCCTACGAAACACGGTTTTTGAGAAATTTGATTTTTTCGAACTGAGAAATTTGTTTTTCTAATTATCTTCGATTAACGCTTTTTTCCGCTAATTTTTAGAGCCTCCACCCTTCATCGAAATTAAATGAAGTGATCTATAAAAGGAAAACTCATTCCGATGTATAGTTTTTTCAAAAATTGTAATTTTATAAAATTATAATTTTCGATCGGTAAAGTAGCGTGAAACCATACCCTTAAAGTTGCGTATACGTATTAGGCAGTTTGCTATGCAAGCTCGGGGCAGGTGGCGTTCGGAGTTCTGAGCTCTAGCGCTGCCATGGCGGTCACACTACATCAATCTTGCGATGTTAACATGTATGAGTGCATTCATGAGTCTGTCCGTGTATATTCAATGACGTCATATCAAGATAAAAGTAAAACTTGTGTGTTTGATATCTGAAAGTAGTAGGGGAAGTCTTTTCTCTAATAACAGCACGTTGCGTGTCGCTGCACGCACACAGCAACACGTATGCTCATGCATGCACGCATATGCAGTAGTGCGCGACCATGACAGCGCTAGAGCTCAGAACGTCACCTACTCTGAGCTTGCATAGCAAACTGCCTAATAAACTATACACTCGCGCATGCGCATATCGTTAAAAACAAGGAATGAACATAGCATTTTTTTCCTGTTTAGCGGAAAAGATGGACGAACTCTACGCTGGGGGATGTGAAAAAATGATGTAATGTGAAGTGACTTAAATAACCAGATTATTTACTATAAACTTATAAATTAAGGGGTTATACTACCTAAGCGCTTTAAAAAATAAAAAATTTTTGGGAATTTTTTTCTTGGAAACTATTTAATGGATGGAAATGAAATTTGGACGCTTTTACTATACATGTTTTGAAGTTTATAACAAAATTTTTTATTATAACTTTTGATACAAAATGGCGTCTTGGCAAGTGATAAATGGAACATGTATTTTTTTCAAGGAACAGATCTGCGTACAATATAACATTTACCAAACAGCGCCTAATGCAAAAAAAAAATTGTCGTTAATTTACATTAGTTTTGCTAGGGAAGTATCCATAATTACACATTTTTATCGAAAATTCGCAAATTGGCGTCAGTTTGAACTCTCTTTTCATTTTTTTGCTAAAAATCAACTTTGTATTGAATAACGATTTTACAATCAATTCTAAAAAGCATGGGTACTTCTCTAGATAATTTACCTAAGAAGTTACAGTTAAAATTTCAAGTGAATCCGACAAAAATTGAGCGAATCACAGAGTACGCAGTTTTGAAAAATTACCAAGTTACATTTAGAATGTCGCACATAGGTGTGTGGACTTTAAAAGTTTTGGAGGATTCAAAGTTATCTTGTTAAAAATAGTTTATTGATTTTTCCCCAACGAAATAGTGTTTACATATCATTCTTGGATAATTTATGCATCATTTAAGCCAATAAAAAACATTTTATAGCACTGCGTGAGCTAAATCCGCGTTTTCTACACCATCTAGCGGGAGCTAAATACAACTTTTTTGAACTGTGTAAAAAAGTACTACCGTAAGAAATCTTACACTTTATTATACTGTTCGAAAAAGTAATCATATCGAAATCACGCGTCACAATCACTCTTTGTACATTTATTAATACGTAGAAATATCTTTTCACACATAATAATACGTAGAAAATCAACCAAAAAATATTAATACTTTAATAAAGAATTAAAAGCATCAAAAAAACGAAAACTATAGTTTATAAATTCTTGCTGTGCCGTGAGTTTTCGAAATATATAAAACCTCTGTGAGCGCGCATGTGTGTACAGTGTATACAGCTTAACGATGAGAAAGAGAGAGATGCATATATGAACAATGAACTAGATGCTTCGCTTTGTCTGACTTATGTATACATGAATCTGAATAATCGTCAAGATTTTGTTAGCATACTGTATTTAATTATTAATAAAATATCACAGACATTAATATAATTTCACATTCTTAGAATGCTTTTGAAATCGTTTTTGCTTTTCTTATTTGTTTTCGAAGGGATTAATTTTGATAATGTATATAGTTTTCACTTTTTTTCGAATTATCATTCGTAAAGTGCATAGTTTTGTTGATATACAGCGTTCGTTTTTATTTACGAATTATCATTTGTGGAGCGTATAGATTTCGTTAAAATTGATTTTCGAGAGTATAGATTACGTGTGGCGGATTTATCTCACACGTGCTATAAAATAATTTATGTCGTCGTAGGCCAAATTCGGCTCAATACCCATAGACCCAGCTAAATTTGTATTGACATCGCGTACACTTTGGCTCGTTTCTAACTATGTTCAAATGTTTCTATACGCTTTCAGTGGCGTATGGAAGCTTTCCATATGAACCCGGAGTCGTATGGATTATATATGTGTTCAGACTGGTCAACTTAGGTAAACCGTATGACGCGAGCGCGCCTATGCTCACAGCTGACTTTGACATTTTCTTAACCATAAAAAAATTTTGGGTTATGCGATCAGCGATGCGAAAAAATTGAAGATTTATGTTTACAAATTAAAAACAAATGAAAAAGTGACAGCAACTAATTTTGACATATTATCAAAAAATTTTCAAGAAGCATTAATATATTATTTATTAATGTTAAAAATATAAATATAAATCAAATTAATAAAAAAAAAGTGTTACGAAAATAAAAATGTTGTGGCGATTCGATTGAAATTATTCAATCGAACGCATTAATAAGTTAGATTTAATGTGTAGTGTGTTGTGTGTGTTTTGTTTTTATTTTTAATCGATTTTGTTATAGTCCCTCATTTGGCCTACAACGACATAAAATTATCTACGTAACTTGGGCGTACGAAGGATGAACATGGTCTCGACTAATATTTGTCGATTGAGCAGTAGTGAGTCTCGGGCGCGCTTCGCGCGCCCTCGACCAACTACTACTCAATCGACAAATATTAGCCTCGTCCATATTCATCCTTCGTACGCCCAAGTTACGTATATAACTAATACGATACGTGTGCTCGAAGTGGTCCTCTTACACGACGTGCTTAGCACCCTCGCTGCGCTCGGGCGCTAACTGCACGCCGTGTAAAAAAGGACCACTTAGAGCACGTGTATCGTAATGTACTATTCTTTAAATTGCTGGGTAGTATAACTCCTTAAAATATGCAAACCAATCTATTTTCCGTTAAAACATTTTTCTCGCGAAATATATTTACCTAACGACTAAGCAAAATAAAAAAATATTATCTTACTAATAATATATACTATGCGTAATTAGTAGCTTTACTAGAATGAGATTATTGAAAGAAGAATCTATTAAAAAAAATAATAAACATTTTTTATACGATTTATTGCAAGAATAAAGCAACTATTATTTTTATACAGGAATGGGCTGCTTACTACCATTTCTACCACTACACATGTTAGCAGTAGGGCTGGTTCCTCGTGAAATTCGTACGATTTCAATGATTACACCAACAGTAGCGATATTGGGACCACTTATAGCAGGTCCTATAGCCGATCATGTAGCAGCATCAAGTCTCCGATTGCAGACTGCAGGAGTTATTAATAAATCTATTAACTCTAGTAATGGTCGTTACTTGCGTGTGATGATTGCAGTTTGTTGCGTTTTTTCTGCACTTTTCTACTCCTTATTATTAATGGTTCCAGTTGTTAAGAGAATTGATTTACCACATGAACTTAGACCTGCTGTCAAATTTTCGTGTAATGAAAATGGAGCTATCATTCATCAGGAAAGGTATGACAATTTAATCGAAATATATTGTTTATAACTCTCTTATGTTATATGGATGTTTGCAAAGCTGTAACCTAGCTGGTTCTTAGAATCTCCTTTATTATTTAGAATGAATAAAATATATGATTTCATTTTTGATTGCAGAAACAATTTAAGTTTCAATAGAATAAGTATGTGATCTCGAAATGGTATATTATTCACCAAGGGAGAAAAGCGGACTATTGCCACCTGCGTATGGATTGCCCGTCGAGAATAGCGAGACCGGCAAATGCAGAGTGTCAAAAAAGATTTTTCTTCATTTAATATTGCACTTGATGAAAATATAAAATTTCAAAATAGTATATTTATCTAAGGAGGAAACCCTCGCCTTTGGCTCTATTTTAAATAATATATAAAAGCGTATGCTCTTTGTGCGTAGCGTCTTTAATTCTCTACTTTTTAGCTTTATAGGTGGTGCTTTACGTAGAAGAAGGAATAATTAACAACTATTTAATTTCACTTTAATTAATAGATAGCATTCAGTTTCGGTTAATCGTTTGAACGAGCATAAATTTTCTTTTTCTTTCGAACGCTGTTAATTTATTAAATTATTGAAATAATAATTTTCCTACATAACACCATGCCAAAAATACTAAAAATTAAAAATTTTCGGTTAAGTTGTTATCTAAAATACTATACATAATTGCGCAGAAAATTTGATAAACTATAAAGAGCGTATAATGTGTAACGAGGAATATCATTAAATAAAGGATTTTTAAATTAATATATATTTATGTTTTTCGAATAAAGAATATGTTTTTAAACTATAATTGTAAAAATAACTTTCTCCTAAAAAATAACTTTCGTGTGATATTTATAAATTACTTTCAGAACGGATACGCGTATCGAAAAACGAACTTTCCGAACGCCGTTAGGAAAAAAAAGAAATTGTATGCAAAACTGGAAGCAAATCCATCGAGTTTTCGAGATAAAATTGACGTAATGAACATACACACACGCACGCATGCACGCACGCAAGCACACATAAAACATTTTCTGGAAACCACTTTTTTCGACTCTCTGAGTCCAAATATGTACAAATTAATGAATAAATAGAAAAAATTTTTTTTTATCGATACAATGCTTTCTGTATGAGAAAGAAAAAAGAGCTCATGTTTTATATTTACAGACAAAGTGAAACAAAATAGCGTCTGAACTTTTGTAAATTTGATTTGAATTGAAGATTAAATTTGATTTAGTCTAAAAGAAAAGTTACGAATTAAAACTGATAACTTAATTCTATGCTCAACGCGTTAAAAGAAATAAAGCGAACATGACGATCCGATTTCTTTTTGGTAGCAGCAGGTTTGTCCGTAGCGCTATCACATGTTGTTTTGATCACCTAGCATCTACAAAGAACTAAAAGAGAGAGAGAGTGAGAGAGCGAAGAGCCAAAGGTGTCCTGCGGTCAGAACTATCATCCGCGTTCACAAAGTAATTCCTTCATTCTTGATAAACGTCAAAATAAAAAAAAATGTATGTGGAGAACTTTCGGTACAGATATAAGAAAAAATTATATACGCCACACGGGTCGATAATACTTCTTTTCATGAAAAAAGTCGTATTTTCGCCCCTAATGGCGTAATATACTATTCTTTTAGGATTATTTTCTTTTTGTTTTTAGAATTATTTTCTTGTCTAAATTTTTTTAGAATTCAATGAATTATATACGTGGACAGTATATAAACAAAATTTGTTAGGATCAGAGAAAAATCGTCACTGCATGGGATAAAAGTGAGATATCGAAGCCCTTGCGCTTAGCACCTTCGCTTTGTTCGAGCGCTAACTCACGCGCGGACCGCAATATCCCACTTTCGTCCCTTGTAATATGATATACAATAATAATAAGAAATTTAGTATTGTTAGATTGACTATTGGCGGTGAGGATCGTTGCGGTCAAAATTGTAAATTTTTCAAGCTCTGTGCTATCGGTATATCTATATATGATATAAAAATATATATATTCATGTATATCGAGAGCCCGAGTTATTGACACCATTTGTCCTCATCTACACCGCGAATAGCACCGTAAAAAATACACGAATAAACGTGAAATAGCAGAGAAAAAGAGTTTAGAAGTCGTTGCGTGCAGTTTGAGACTCGAGACGTCGATTGATCGCTGGACCGCATAAAAAGATGTTTCTTTGTATTAAGCACAGCACGGGCTGGATATCCGTAGAGTTTTGTATTTAATCAACAGATCATTTACTAACTATGATTTTTTATATCTAAGCAGATTCATTTCTATTCAGAGTAAAAATTAACTTCTCAAATCGTGATTAAGCGAAATTTAAACGCAGATTTAAGTCCCGCAGTACATGAAATTCGTTCCAGATTCTTTGCAAATCTTGATACATACATTATTCTAAAAGTGATATTTTTCATTTATTAATTTCCCGTACACTTGTATTTTTTTGCATAGAATGATTATATGCTACAAAGTATAGTTCGTAAAAAATAACAGAAAACTGAACTATAATTTTTTTTTAATTTCAAATAGCTTCCACTGTTATGGTGAGTAATATCAACTCACAATACAATACCCACTTTACTTATTTATTCCCTAAGTGTATAATATAACATTTTTGATTGGTCAATTTACTTTTCCATCAATTTATACCTCAGTGATGAAATTTATTAATTATAATTTCTTTTTTATTCTTTTCAATAATCTTTAATTTTTTTGGAGGGATATAAATAACAAGTTAAATAATACGTTTTAAAGATCGAAAATGAAATAACATCTTAGAAGCTTTTAAACTTTTAGAATGGTTTTAAAAATGTGAACATTACAGGTCGCTTTACGAACCCGAGGTTACAATTTTAGGTTTTTTCAAACTAAAAACAAAATACTTTGAATACCAAATAAAAATGTTGTTAGCAAAATATAGACAAACTACATTTAAAAATTTTTTAATAAAAAGAATTTAATTATAACAGTTTGGATGTATAATATGGGTTTTACATAATTACATAATATTCAGAATTACTTATAATGATTTCATTAAAAAGTTGGTAAAATTAAATCTTAAAACCTTAAATCATTCGTGATCAATTAAAATAAAAAATTCAAATTAAAAGCTGGTAAATAATTAAATCTTAGAACTTTAAATCAATCGTGATCAATTAAAATAAAAAATTTTAATTTCCACTTTTGCTGGTCATTAAATCTTTATTACCAGATTTTTTAGTAAAATATTATGAAAATAATTATTAAACTATTATTAACTGAACTCTATGAATACAGATGCCAAGATACAATTGGATGTTACCGCTGGAAGAACGAAGATCTAATTGGAACATTGCATTTAAAAAAGTGCAAATATGAATGTTATCCAATATACGAGAAACTTCGTAAACAATTTCAGCAAACACAAAGAGAGTCAAAAATAAGCACTATGTCATTGATACAGACTGAGACTAATATTTTTGAAGACACAATTATGTTTGATGGTGAACATATTGAAAGTAGTGGTGATGAAAATGGATTTGGAGTTATGCCTCTTGAAAGCTCTACTGAAATTATACTGACAACTACAATTTCAACGATGATGATAAAACAAGAACATGCAGGTAAGTTTGATAAATTAATGATTTTAAATACATCGGTTTTCCATGTACTTTTGCTTATTGAACTAAATATGACCTTGGTTTGTTTCAATACGTTTGGATTTCTTTGACAAAGCCAAAAAACTACGTTAACTATCAAAACAATTGAAAAATTCTGTTCTTTTATTGACTTTAATATATTTATTTTCCCAGATTATTTTCATGCAAATTCATTGAGTTGAATTTATTTAATATATCAGAAAAAAACATAATATACGTTATTTTTAGGAAAATGGGATCGATATATTCCACAGAAAAATGAATCTCCACATATTTGTTACAACGATACCCTTGGTCGAACTATATGCCATGTATTTACAAAATTAGAATACACCAATGAAACTGATGATTTGACAGTGAAAGCTAGTCTTGGTCAAGCTTTAAATCCAGAAGATACAGATGATTGGTGTGCTTATCCAATCAGTCAATTTTTTAGTTGTAGGATTCCCGTAAATTTGGAGAAGACGATGGCCAAACTCAATCAATCTTGCGTTGTTGAATGCTTGTTGCAAGATCCTTACAAATCTGATTCAGGTTTAAAACTAATTTTTCCTTTTCTAAATAAAACTTTTATTATTAAAACTTTTAAATAAATAATTTATTAATGACACAGTGAAAAAATAAAAATCGTTCAAAGTCTGGAAATATATTTTATTTAGAACTAAAACTATACGAAACAAAATTTTAAAGATCTAAATTAACGACATGGTTTTTTTCAACAGGGGTTACTTGAAAAATTAAGAAAATATGAAACATAAGCAAAAATTGTTGTGAGTTCCAAAAGTATTTAAAACATCAATATACCTTCTTAAAAAACATTGATTTACATTAGAAAAAAATTTCTTTTCTTGTTGGAAATAGAGGTTTTATGTTCCGGGATTGGAAAGAAAACACTTATTTATTAATATATTGGTTGACTTGTATTTTAAAGAATGTCAATTACAGTAATTGTTAACTAATCTTTTAATGTAAATGACTTAACTTTACTTTACATATACGGTTGTAAAGAGCTTGTCATCGTTATACATTGCGCTTGCTAAACTCTGCTCAACTGACTATGCTTTCTCAGCTTGAGCCTCTCTTTCTCAGCTGATTCAATGTATCTTATGTATGGTCGAGTTCACGTTTACCGACGGATGGCAATACGTATACAAATGAAAAACGCAACATTTATATATATTATAACATTTCTATAAATCTGACAAATTTTGAAAACACATTAAAGACTGAAAAACACAATTTTTCTCTGTCAAATATTTTTCTACAATAAAAACTGGTAAATATATCCAAGATTAAAAAACAGTAGATAAAACTAACATGATTCGAAAGAAGATCATAACTTTTGTGTTAAAAACGGTGTAAAACGCGATAAAAAAATTTTTTTATTTAAATGGCAAAAGATAAAATTACAATAAAAATTTTTACTAATTTTAAAACCATTAAAGAAATTAAAAAATAATATATTTATATTCAAAGTAATATATAGAACCAAATAATAAAGGTTTAATGCATTACAAATGCAAAGAAAAGTTAATCGATATGTTGCATTTCTAAGTGTTATTTTAGGGGTGAAACTAAAATACACAAGGCAAAAACAGCTCAATTTTTTTCGGTTGGAAATATGACGATTTTTCCAACATCTTTGGTGTAAATACCATATTTCCGCCAAAAATTAACTAATTGAAATAATCCAGAATAAAAAACGCTGCCAAGTGCTTTGGCGTAATGCTTTCTCATAGAGCTCATTGAGTTAGAGTAATTTAATTTTTTTTAAATGTGATTCCAATGTAAAAAAAATAATTTCTGTTCAAGAAAAATTGAGAAAGGAAAGAGTGAATGTGAGAGAGTGATTAGAAAACAGAGAAAGAGAGAGACAGGGATAGATGAAAATAGGTCAAAAATGGGGACATGTGAGATAGGAGGACAGAGAGGAAGTGAGAAAGTAAGAAAAGAGTTAGTGAGAGCGTTAAATCAGAATTCAGAAAAAGTAATCAAAAAGCTACGCTAAGAAAATTATTTTTTAAAAGCTTGTTTTATAAAGACAGTAGCAAATAACTTGTATTCAAATATTAGAGCAAATCTATCGAGTAGTTAACGTAAAACAGAAGAAAAATGAAAAAAATGTTTTTTAAATGGCTTTAAAAAAAACTACGCTAAGAAAACCAATTTTTAATAGCTTCCCCCTCAGTTCGACAAAAAAATTAATTAAATGCAAAACTGGAAGCAAATTTATCGAGTAGTTTTCGAGATTTGATTGGCGTAACAAACACAAACATACACACACATTTTTTGGAAACCACTTTTTTTCGAATCCTTGAGTTCAAATATGTACAAATTAATGAATAAAAAATATTTTTTTAACACGGCGTTCGGAAAATTCGTTTTTCGGTGCCTGATTTCCATACCGAAAATGCCTGTTTACCGCACGAAAAATTAAGCGTGCAGAAAATTTAAAAAGCGTGTAAAAAATTCATTTCTTGATTAAAAAAAGAATTTTTCGCGCGCTTTTTAGATTTTTGCGCGTTTTTTAAATTTTCGCGCACTTAATTTTTACTGCAATAAACAGGAATTCGAATTGAGACATCGGAAATCAAAAACGCTTTTTAATGCGAACATAAAACATCACTGACTGCCTGTATGAAAATATCATTTCAAATATATTGAGTCGAGCAATTGCTTTTTATATCCCCACGCTTCTATACATTTTCTTTGTTTGAATTTTAATTTAATTCTCTTGCAATGCTTACGCGCAAACATTAGATTCTCGTTTTTATAATATTAAACATATAACAAATTTATTCTATTTGTTATAATATTATTTTTCTTTTTTAAAATTATAATTTATTAGTTTTTTTTTTTAATTATTATTTACTTTAACTGTAATAAAATTTAAAAACTTTCTTTATTTTTGTTATAATGTTCTTTCTTTGATTAAAAAATTCATTTTATTATTTTATTTTTCTTTGTTTATAAAATACCATTTATTAGTTGTAATATTATTTTTTTATTCGGGAGTCAAATAAAATGAAACAATACGCTTTTTGATGCGAACGTAAACTATTACTGACTGCTCGTTAAAACTATATTTCAAATACATTGAATTTAGCTTTTATACTTGCTTTTTGTATCCCCACTCTTCTATATTTTTTTCTTTGTTTTAATAATTTTTTTACTTACAATAATTGCGCGAAAACTTTAGATTCTCGTTTTTATAATAGTAAACATTAAACAAATTCATATTATTTGTTGTTATATCATTTTCCTTTGTTAAAATATTAATTTACTATTTTATTTTTCTTTATTGAATTATTATTTACTTATACTGTAATAATATTTTAGAATATTTTTTCCTTGGTTAGAATATTATTTTATTATTTTATTTTTCTTTGTTTGTAAAAATTATCTTACAATGCTAGCGTCAAAACTTTAAATTCTTATTGTAATATATCGTATATTTTTATCTTTTGTTATGAACATTTTATTATACGTTTTAAATTGGAAAATTTTTGCACGGTTATTTCTAGAATTATTATATTCCTGAATTATGATCGAATTTTCCGAACCTGGTGATAAAAAAAAAGGTACATAACACGTGCATAAAATAGGTTTTTACCGCATGCGCGTTGCCGCTCTCGCTGCGCTCGAGCGGCAATTTTCACGCATGCGGTAAAGACCTATTTTCTGCACTAGTTAAGTAAATACCATTTGTACTCATTTAAAAAAATCTGACCTCGGCTAATCACAACAACTTTTACAGAGTAGCAAAATAATATTTTTTTCAATTTATGCTATATTATACAGTGTATTATTACAATATTTTATGATAATAGATGGAACGACGGTTCTGTCGTGGAAAGTAGCACTAAAACTAGTTCACCTAACAGACTAGACGAATATTTTTGAAAATTTGAAGTTAACTTTTATGCTGCTGTGTGCAGAGTTCGTTTTCTTTCTCTATTATTGTATTCACAGTAGCAGAGAAGCTCGGTCACTTAAAATTTCACCTGTGGTCAATTAATGACGGTGAAATTTAAAACGAATATGGTATGTATGACATAATCAAGCTATTTAGACTCACATTCATACCTCAGTGTACAAGTATAGATAACTAGGTATAGACGTATGAATAGCTCGGTATACGCGTATAATAACCTCGGTATAGATACACGTATAAATAACAGCATTATTCACACACCTAAACATACCTCAATATACTAGTATAAATAACTAGGTATACGCATATATAAATAACTCGGTATAAGCTGTTATGTCGCACTAGGCCATATTCGGTCTAATACCTATTTTTTTTTATTTTTAAAAAGAAAAAGATTAATATATAAAGGATATTGTCCTCTATATGATTAACCTTTTTCCATGGTGAAGTCGAGGGAGTCCCCGCCCGATACCTGTTTAACACATTACATCAGGCTAGACTGTCAGACCCACCATACCGAAAACTTTGACTACCGATGGATGGTCAGCCCACTTTTGTGACCAACAATCAACCGATACCCAATGAGGTCGGATTTTTAAAAGTCGCGATATAAATGGCACGTACACTAATTTTCTTTCGAAAAAAAAAGTTAGAGGTACCTGGCCAGAATTCGAACCCATGCCCTCCGCGTTGAAGGCAAGCGCTGCCCTCCGCGTTGAAGGCAAGAGCGGTCGAATACCTATAGACCATGCTAAATTTGTATAGGCATTACTCGAGATATCGCTCAGCATGGCCGTATATCAAAGTAAACATTTAGAAAACCGTGAAAATGTATATGGGTAATTCTTTCATACTTTTAAAAATCATGTTACTGCGTCATTTCTCCTAAATATGAGATAGCACATCTTGTTAGCAAATGTTCACTGATTTATTGAGTTATTAGAAACTAATTTTGTTATATTTTTAATGATAATTAGACGTGTCATTTTATGGCGGATGGGGAAAAGGGGTTTTTTTTTGAAATTTAAATGTTACCAGGCCATGTAAAATGATAAATTACCGCTATAAAAAAAATGACTACTGCTTTTTTTATTTGAAATTCACACCAAAGCTTTATCTATACACATACTTTTGGAAAATCAAGAGCATGGGTGTGTGCCTGTTAACAAAAGTACTTTCTGAAAGGTTATTAAAATGTTACCAAAAATTTATATATTTTACTTTTTTCTGGAAAATACGATGCTGTAAAAAAGACTATTCAGCGGTGACATTTTAAACTACATCAAAAGGTAATATTTAGAATCACAAAGAGAAATTTTTTTATTAGGAACGTGTGCCTAGTGTAGATAAAGTTCTTTGTTCGTTTGAAATTATACTTAAAAAACGTGACTCACTTTTGAAAATAGGTTTTTATCCACTAATATGAAAACCTAAGCTTTGATTCATCTTTTCTCTGTTGTGAACTTTGTAATTTACTATTTTATAATACTCAATGTAATCTTTAAGTTGCTTTTGAAGTATTATTTCGAGTATTCTGGAAATCATTGAATTTTTCCCGGCTATTAAATTTTCCAAATTTACATCGATTACCTAGTTTCTATCAATGTTTTAATTCTAAAGAGTTTAAACTTTAAAAAGCTCAGTTTTAGTATGTATTTAATAGCTTACACCTAGAACGTTGAGTTGAATCATCACTGAAATTTCTAGATTTTAAATTTAAAATTTTTAGATTTAATGTTTATTAAATAAACTAAAATATTTGGTTAAAAGGAATATAAGTATTTTTATTCGAAAACATAAACTACACAAATCTATGTCAAATTTCATACCCTAAGATTGACAATTTTAGCAAAAATAAATTGATATTCCACTCACTTATGATTTGTAATCAGGAATCCCAAAAGCCATTGGGTAACTAATATCACTCAATTTTAATACCCGAATCGCCAAAAATGAATTTTCCAAAAAAAATTGCCATTTCTGGCATATTTTATTTATTACAAAAAATTTTGTAATTATTAATGTAAATTGCGTATTTAAATATTTTCTGTAACATATTAAACATGTAAAAATGAAAAAGCCCAATGGAAAATGATCTATTATAGCCCAAAATACTTAAAAAACTGATCTGAGATAGGTAAAATATTATACCTGGGTGTGATAATAATGAATATATTTAAATGTCTTATATAAAAAAAACTAATTTCAAAAGTGAGTAATGCGATTTTTTCTTTTATTATCATTTTAATATATCAACATTTAAAAAAAATTAATTTGATACACGTGTCTTCAATTTTTTTTAATTTATTGAAAGTAAATTTTAACACTATGAAAAATTTACTCGAAAATCTGTCTTTTGATGTTTGTTAAAAAGACTACCCTTAAAAGTGAGTAACACGATTTTTTTCTTTCATTATAATACGTCAACATTCAGAGAAAATTAGTTTTACACGTGTGCCTGTATTTTTTTTTTTTTAATTTGTTGCAGGTGAAATTTTAACATTATGAAAGATTTACCCATATAACTTGTATTAAAGGTTCAAAACATTCTTTTAAAAGTTAAGTTCATTATAATGCTAAACTCGGAGTTTTTGAAATTGCGCTATTATAACATTTGTTGAAGCCCAGGGTAAAAAAAAACTTTGTATTTCATCAAATTTGTATCAAAGTTTTGAAACATAGGCGTCAAATATCTGAATTATTTATTTGATTGTTTTTTTTTTTTAATTTTAAGATGAATATTATTAATTTATTTTAATTTTAAGATAAATATTATTAATTTATTTTAATTTTAAGATAAATATTATTAATTTATTTTAATTTTAAGATAAATATTATTCATTTTTAAATAATATTTGCGTAGTCTCTCATACGGCCTACGGTTACATAAAATTATCTACATAACTTGAGAGTACGAAAAATGAATCCGGATACTCTAGCGAGAAACATTAGTCTCGCCTGTATTCATCCTTCGTACTCCCAAGTTACGTATATAACTAATATATACACCTCGATTCATTCATATGAATTATATGTGTGAACCGAGGTGTATATACGTTTATGTTATAGTAGGTCGTATTCAGTAGAATACCCATGGAGCTAGCTAAATAGGCATTGGGGTCTTGTACCGCCCTGCTCGGAACTTGAGTATATTCAGTCAGCAGTATACACTGTAAAAAAAAATTTCGGAAAATCACGTTGTTGGTCGACGATTTCAATGCGACCATGCACCGTCGAGGTTATTTAACTTCGTTCAACAGCGACACTTTAACGTGGTTTGCGTGATTTCACGTAAACTGAACACGAGATTTTTAGGTTAAATCAGTTAGATGGCGCGCTTCAACGATGTTAAATAATATCGACAGTGCATGGTCGCATTGCAATCGTCGACCAACGACGTGATTTTCTGAAATTTTTTTTACAGTGTACTACACAATGGAGTATAGCACTTTATAGTATGGAATATTAATGCATACGCCACACTAAATTGAAGTGATTAGAGAATCGACTATAGTTTTGTTGAATACCATTTGGACAAGAAACTGAAGTATGTTTTTAGATGGCTAGTGGAGTCAACGCGCTGCTACAAGTAGGCAAACCTTCTCTGCTTTGCTATAGTCAAGACAATGACAGATAAAGCCCTCGACCGACTACTGCTCATGCCAAAAGCATTAGTTTCGCTCATATAAATCCTTCGTACGCCCAATTTGGGTATTAGTTACATACCTAAGTATTATTAGGGTATTACTTATATACCTAACTTGGGCGTACGGAGGATTTATATGAGCGAGACTAATGTTTTTGGCTTGATCAGTAGTCGGTCGAGAGCTTTAGCCCGAGACTGACTGTTGTTCAAGTTATAAAACATTAGTTGAGGTCATATATATCCTTCATTAGTCCAAGTTAAGTAAATGATTTTATGTTATCGTAGGTCGTATGAGGGGCTATAAAAAGATTAAATACAAATAAAAAACATTATTATAAAATATAAATTTTCAGACTTTTTATTTGATGAATTTTCATGAATAAAGAACTGAGCGGCGCAGGTATACTTCTGCCTGTAGATGCAACCAGAGAGAGACGACGACAAACTATGGAAACGAACGAACGACGCTTCTTTATCTATCTTTGTCTTCACTATAGCAGTGTGGCTATAGGCACTCTCCTTTATCTGTCTTTGTCTAATTATAACAAAGTGGAGGTTTGCCTACTTGTAGCAGCGCGCTGACTCTACTACCCTTCTAAAAACATATTTTAGTGTCTTGCTCCGAACAAGTTTTTCAACAAGACTGTAGAATATTTGCCAATACACTTCAATATAGTGTGGCATATGTAATAATATTCCATACTATTGAGTATTTTAAAGTTGTATACTCCATTGTACAGTGTATTGCTAATTAAATATACTATAGCTACGAGCAGGGCGGTATGACACCCTAAACCCATTTAGCTAGCTCCATGGGTATTTTACTGAATACGACATACTATAACATAAATTAGTTATACCCAACTTGGGCCTACTACGACATAAACGCTTATACCGAGTTATTTTTATACGTGTATACCTAGTTACCTTTACAAGTATATCGAGGTATGTATACGCGTGTGAATAGCTTGATTAATTATACATGTAACTATACCGAGGTTATTATGCGCGTATACCGAGCTATTTATACGCCTATCTATACTTGTATACCGAGGTATGAATGCGAGTGTAAATAAATTGGTTTTGTCATATCATACTCGTTTCGAATGTTGCCGTCATTAATTGATCACAGGTGGGATTTTAAGTGGCCGAGCTTCCTTGCTATTATGAATACAGCATATTTCTTCATATTATAAACTTCTGCTTTTTATACTTATATTGAAAATGTTTGTGACAGTTGAAAATAACATTTTGGCGGAAAGTCAGTGTAGACAGGTGATTGGCAATGAGCAATTAACTTTTTGGATGTACTTAGCAATACGTACGTTGGCTGATATTTTTCCGACGGCTGGCGTTGCGCTTATTGACGCAACAGTCGTTATTGCTACAAGAGAAACTCTAACTGATCGGGGTGATGTTGGCCATCAATTAGGTAATGTTATTTGGTCGTAAGTCTTATATTATGAAATAATGTTACTTTAACTTGTTTCTTTTTTTATACGATCTACAGCGTTCGGCTCCCTAGGTTTTGCAGTTTTCGGTCCATTGTGTGGATACTTGACAACCATATTAAGTCCAAATCCATCTTATTACGCGCCACTTGGATTGCATGCGTTATTATCACTTATTACTGCTTGCATAGCATTATCTGCAGATACAATGCCATTGAGTCCACCTGAATGGTGGTGGCATACGCACAGTGGTATGTTGGCTTTACCAATGAGTGCCATAAGAAAATACGGCGGAGAAGCTGCTGCGCTCTTTGTTGTACTCGTTTTGATGGGAGTCTTTTGGAGTGCTATAGATAGTTACCTCTCCATGTAAATTTCTTTAATTTTTCGCTATTCAAAGATTTTTTACTCCTAATAAAATTTATTAAATAGTTGTAAAATAACTTATTAAAAAATTACATATTTAAATATAAGTACATTTTATTATCAAATAATTAGTTTTAGATTCTTGGTAAAAATATTTTCAAGAAAACTCACGAAATTGTGTAGGAAAATATTTAAATTTGCGGAAAAATAAAAGAATGCAAACAACAGTATTTAACATTTCTTCGTCAATTGAATAAAAAAATATTATTGAACAACTTCTATAAATATAAAAATTAAAATTATCAACAAATGTAAAATGCAAAGTTTTCTAACATATGATATATTTTTATAGGTAATTAACAACCATCAATTCAATTTTTCTTTGATATAAATTAATACTTTTTCAATAAAAATGAAGTTCTCGTCTTTTAGTCAAATAGTTTTGGTCAAATTGAACAATCACACGTAAGAATGAACGCTTATAGCAAAATGAAAATAAATAACCTACCATACGAAGACCTTTTTCATATATTTAATTCAATAAATAAAGCAAGGAATAGAATACTATCGCCTATGTCAAATACAGATAATTTTATAATCAACTTCATGACGCAAAAAAAAGTAAATTCTAAATTTTACCCAAACCTAATATAAATTCATTATCCACATGCAATGAAATATTACTGAATGATACAACCAGATGTAACGAGCATTATTTTTCTTTAACTTATGATTTTGTAAAACGTATAGAAAATGATGAATCTTAAAGAACTGTTATTCAACATATTTTGTGGAAATTATAAGAAAGATATGCGTCGTTAAGTTTTACAATACTAGCTTCTAATATCATGTTTCATATCCTGCATAATATTGCACATTATCTACACATTTTACATGACTCTACTATATATACAACTGCGCTTTTAAACCGAACACTCAGAATATCTCAAAGACAACGGTAGTTTATGACTTCCATTCGTTCTCATCTAATTCGCCTGTCGGTATACGACGGAACGTGTGAGCGATTATAAACAAAGGTTGAGTGACACTGCCGTATTCACACACGCAAAAGTATGTTTGTGAGACGTCTGTGTAAACAAACACAGACTCGCGCGAGAGAACAAAACAATTTGGCAACATTGCAACAGAATCATATGTATAAGTTCTTTTAAAAATGTTATTTCAAAGGGTGTTTTAAACAAAATGACAAAAGCAAATTTAAAATATCAGAATATGTTGAAAATGTAAATTAAAAAAGTTGAAAATGCAATAATTAATCTTTTTAGTAAAAAATTGAGCAGTGTAAAACCTACAAAAGTATTAGTAAAAATTCTAAACTTTTTGAAAAATTATATTTAATAATAAATTATTAAAAATAAAATATTTATTATAACTTATTGTGATATTGTATTCTAGATAATATGTTTTCAAGTAATTACTTATAGTTATATATTAATTATTATAATACTATTATGTTTACATTTCATCTTGTATTTCTATATAAAATAATGACTCGCTCTCGCACACTATTTTGCTGACAGCGGCGTTGTCTCGTACTCGCGTCTCTCTTTTCCGAGTCGCTTTCCTATTTTGTGAGCGTCTGAAAATTTTCAACTTTGAATTAACATAACTCCGAAACGGCACGTGAAAGTTTCGCCTAATTTTTGATAAATTACGTCAATTATTATCTGTTAGTTGTAATTTTATTATTATTACCTGAAAATTGTAAGAACCGTTTTAAATAAAACGTGTGTTGAGTTCTTGTCGGGTATAGGGAACGCGTGTTAAATCTTGTAACTTCGGAGCTTAATATCTCAATTTCGGCACGTGAGAAAAATTTGAGATTTGCTAAGCTTATGTATTTTATTATAATGAGCACCTGTGTTAAATTTTAGGAAAATTGTAAGAAAGCTTGTTTTGGGATGAACCACCATAAATGTAACACTTCCTTCACTGGAATTTTCAGAACATGATTTCGACCGCCTGAGAAGTTATGCTTATAACTTGGATCAAATACAAAATGAAATAGAAAGACTGACACTACAAAGACGAAACCATTCTTATATTTCGACTATGGACTATTTACATTATCTTAGATATATAGCTCTTTCGATTATTACTATCTTTCTCGGCTACAAATTAGACTTACACAAAGTACTAATAATAACCACTTTTTAGCTTTGGGCCTGATTAAATAACTACTGCTGTTGTCACATTATCCGATGTGAACCTATAATAACTTACAATAATTGTGCTAATATTACCACTGCAGAATTAGTTATTTACCCACCTTGGGTGGGAGTCGCTTAATTATGTCGAGGGATATTTGTAGTGAGAGAGGATAGAAAAGTCGAGGCCGCGTCAGCGGCCGAGATTATTCTATTTCCCTCTCACTACAAATAATCCGAGACATATCAAATGATTCTCGGCTATGGTGCATAAACAATTTTTTGGCTCTAGCGTCTGTATCCGGGCTTTAATCGTATAAAAAATTTCATAAACTTTAAAAATTATTGATTACTTTAGACTATTAAAAATTGAAAAAATTATATTAACTTAGAAACCATTCATTAATTGGATATTAAATTTCATACACTTGAAAAATTATATGAGTAAAATTATAAGTGAGAAAAATTATACATAAGTTAATTTATTTTATTATTGTTAAAAGTAAGAATTGTATTATATTGGTTCTTATATTCTCTCTCTGTCTTACTGTATGTATGTATGGGTGCGTGCGTGATTGATGCGTATTGGAAAGAGTCATTAGTTAATTTAAATGTAAAGCGTCAGTCTTGCTCCTCACCCCACCTGAGCATGTTAGCCTCTCCTGTGTATATATACATTATTACATCTACATACTTGTGAACGGTTATAATAAAACATTCATTTAATACTATCATAACGCTTATTTATTTCATCATATTAAGGCGACTACGGAAGTTCGGTTGGATTTCATTTTGTAGTTTACAAATTACGCTTTTAGTTTCTAAAATTTTTTGGATTTTTTAATTTTCCGCCATTTATTATAATCCGTAGAATGGTGGAAAATTAAAAAATCTGAAAAATTTTACATATTGAAAGAGTAATTTGTAAACTCAAAAATAAAACCTAACCTAAAATTCGAAGTCGCCTTAACAGGTTATGGGCCCAGAATAAATGATAGTGTTAAGTGCCGTTAAAGTTTGAAAGAACTGAGTACGAAATGAGTGATGTGAATAATCAGTTCCGCCATGCAAACGTGGTTAAGTTTGATGGTACGAACTTTCAGTTGTGGAAGTTTCAGATAGTCCGTGTATTACTATCTCTGAAATTAAAGAAAATCACTCTCGGTGAGGAAACGCGTCCACTCGAAAATACAAATGAAGCCCAAGACAAATGGGGCGAAAAAGACGCAAGAGCCGCAGTAATTTTGTCATCAACGTTGACAACCGAACAAATGAGAAATTGCCTTACGTGTATAACGGCAAACGAAATTTGGAAAAAATTATGTAGCATACATGAGAAGTATTCGGAAAACAATAAACTTGTATTGCTTAATAAGTTCCATCTGTGTAAATTGGAACCCGGCGAGACTATTTTGGAATATAATCGAAGATTGAAAATATTGTGAGTCAGCTCAAGGACATAGGCGAGAATATTTCAGACAGTCAAGTTATGTCTAAAACGTTAAGCGGTCCATCGATAAAATTTTAACATTTTTCTACTTCTTGGGACAGTACCGATCCTGCGCGTCAAACGTTTCAAAATTTGCAAAAAAGGTTGATTAAAGAAGAAAAGAAAATGAAGAAGGATAATGATGAGCAAAGTTTGAACGTTCTTGCAGTGACGTCGCAGTGTAGACCTAATGGGCAACGAGGTATGAAATACAATGTACACCGTGGCTCTAAGGATCTTAGAAGATGTTAATGAATATGGGCACATAAGCAAGTATTGTTCGAAACCGACTCGTAAACAAAATAACCAAGGTCAGAGTCAAGGTGAGCCGAACTATAGTAAATATAACTCATCTAATTTTAATGTAAATTCAACATTAGTCGACGCCTTTATTGCTATCGTACAAGAATTTGAAAAGTTGGAATGCAACGCCATCTCTGAAATAAAGAATAAATTACCCTGTTGAAAACGATGACGTTATTTAATGAGGTCATTTAATAACGTCATTTAATGACGTCATTTCATGAAATGACGTTGCAAATTGAGATATTTCGCGACGTCATTTATGCAAATAACGTCATTGTTCAAGTGAGCTTTGATGGCTTATTAAATTAAGAAAAAGACGTTATTTCATATTTCAAAATGACGTTGTTGTTTCCAAACGACGTCATTTATTTTGATGACATGATTTTTAGAGATGACGTTAAAACACGGAGGTTATAGTGAAAAATGACGTTTTTAAATAATGTAATTTTATTATGAAGACGTGTTTTTTTTTTATAAATGACGTTATTTGTTATCAAAAAGACGTGATATTTATAGTGGGAAAATGACGTTATTTTTTTTTAATGACATGATTTTCAGAAATAACGTTATTCGTTATCAATACAATGTGATTTATAGTGGGAAATGACGTAACTTTTTCAAATGACATGATTTTATGAAATAACGTTATTTCAGAATATCAACGTCATTTTTCATGAATTATTTCATTGAAAAATGATTTTACATGATAATCATTTCCCATTTAAAGGAAAAAACAAAAACGAGGTAAACTTCGTAGTTTCAACTCTTCGAAAAACGAAGAGCATTTGCGATTAAGCTGAGATCATTCTGGCCTTATATATCTGCATCTTCGAAATTTGCATCAAGGATCAGAAAATTTAAAAAAACGCCACCTAGTGACTTACAGTCTAATTGATAGTCGATTGCGTCAATTTAATTTTAAATCACCAGGTGACGATTTTGAAGTTTTGCGATCTCTTATACAAATTTCAAAGACGCAGATATATAAGGCCAGAACGTTTTCAGTTTAATCACAAATGCTCTTCGTTTTTTGAAAAGTTGAAACTACGAGATTTACCTCGTTTTTGTTTTTTCTTTTAAATGGGAAATGATTATCATGTAGTCATTTTTCAATGTCATAATTCATGAAAAATGACGTTATTTTTCCTAAATTTGAAGAAAATGACGTCTTAGAAAGACGTCATTATTTTCAACAGGAGAAATAACGTAATGAAATGACGTTATTAGTATTATAAAAATGACGTCATTCTACAGATCTGTTCTCGGTAACGAATAACGTTATTTCAGAAAATTATGTCATTTGAAAAAGTTACGTCATTTCCCACTATAACCCCCGTGTTTTTGATAACGAGTAACGTCATCTCTAAAAATCATGTCATCAAAATGAATGACGTCGTTCGGAAACAACAACGTCATTTTAAAATATGAAATAACGTCTTTTTCTTAATTTAATAAGCCATCAAAGCTCACTTGAACAATGACGTTATTTGCATAAATAACGTCGCGAAATGTCTCAATTTGCAACGTCATTTCATAAAATGACGTCATTAAATGACGTTATTAAATGACGTCATTAAATAACGTCATCGTTTTCAACAGGGTACACACTACTGATATAATGGATGTCTGGCTTACCGATAGTGCTTGCACTGTACACATGTCACCACGACGTGACTGGTTTGTAGATTTTAAGCCATTAGACAAAGTCAAGGTATATTTAGGTGACAATTCACAGTGTGATGCAATGGGTACCGGAACTATACTCATTGCACGGTTAATTGAAGGTAAATGGATAGATGGTAGAATTGAGAATGTGCTTTTTGTACCGGCTTTAAAGAAGAATTTATTCTTAACTAATGTTGCAACGCATAAGGGTTAGCGTGTAATTTTTTAGGCTAATCTAGTGAAATTTGAAAACGCGAAAACACATCAAGTTGTAGTAGAAGGTATTAAAGCATTTAATGGTATATGCTGTTTGTTTTTCAGAGTTGTGATGCTAATGCAAGTAATTTTGAATTGAAAGACCAGCATGAAACGCTTGGTCATATAAATCATGCTGAGTTGAAGCACATGATTAAAAATAACGTTGTTGATGGTATCGCTGATGTGACTGGTGGAGAAACTTTCTGTAGGGTTGTATTCTTGGCAAGATGCATCGTAAACCAGATCGTAAGCGAATTGATGTTCGAGAGCATCAGGTTGGTGAATCAATTCATGCAGACCTCTGAGGTCCTATGTCTCCATCTGTTGGTGGCAATAGATATTTTTTCTTAATCAAGGATAGAAAGTCGCATTTTAGACGGGTGTTTTTCATCAAGCATAAAGATGAAATATTTGATTGTTTTAAACAATTCTATAAGGAAGCAGTCCGCCGAGGTAAAGTTATTTTAACATTCCGTATTGATAATGGCACTGAATTTGTTAACAGGAATTTCAAGAAATTTCTCTCCGATGAAGGCATAAGGTTAGGTACCTCCGTTGCACGTACGCCAAAACAAAACGGTCGTATAGAATGAGAGAACAGTACTATTGTTGAATCAGCCAGGAGTATGCTGCATGCAAAGCAGTTACCAACAAATTTATGGGCTGAAGCTATTAACCCTGCCGTGTATACATTGAATCGGACAACGAATGCTAATAATAGAAGTTTTACATCGTTTGAAATGTGGTACGGAAGAAAACCTGATATAAGTCACATGTATCCTTTTGGAAGTGATGCATATTCTTTTCTTCATGAAACTCTCGAAAAGAAGTTTGATGCTAAAGCAGTGAAGATGATTTTGGTGGGTTATCATGAGGACTCAACCAATTATAGATTGTTTGATCCAGTAAGCAGAAAGATTGTAATAGCATGTGATGTAAAATTTAATGCTGCTCATAATGAGTCTACAGTTCCTTTATTGATGCCATCAAAATAGAACGAGGTTGAAGATGAAGAATTAACTGATGTCAGTTTTGGAAGTTGAACAAGAAGATGAGGAAGATGATGTCAGTACGAACAGCATGAATGATATGGAAGAATCTATGGATGTGTCAGAGGAAGAACATGTGCAGCAGCCTATTCAAAATAAAAATGTCAATGCCAAGCAGAAACGTGGCCTAAAAAGGAATTTAAAAGAGTCTAATATGACTTTACGTGATAGAACTTTAATCAAGAAATCAAGAAAATATGAAGGTAATATTGCTGATATTCAGGAACCGATTAATTTCTTTGATGCTATGAGTGGAAATGATGTTGAGCAGTGGAAAGCGTCAGTCTTGCTCCTCACCTCGCCTGAGCATGTTAGTCTCTCTAGTGCATATATACATTATTACATATACATACTTGTGAACGGTTATAATAAAACATTCATTTAATACTATCATAACGCTTATTTATTTCATCATATTAACAATTATCCTAATCATCATCACTTTCACTATCACTTGTGTAATTATTATTTTCATTTAATAACATGAACATAATTGAAAAATAAAAAAAAAATTTCATGTATAGAACAGCGAGTATTAAGAACGAATGATTTCTGTTGTATTTTTAGATTTATTTTCAAAAATATGTGACTCATTAGCTGGTGAGAATGAGAGCTTTGTTTTTCTTTCTTTTTCTCTATCGCTGCTGTAGTTATTAATGTATGTGGCGCTTGCATATCTGCACAGAGGGAAAATTCTAGGATTATCTCTTCTTTTTCTTTCTGTGGTACTTTTTCTGTAGCTTGAATGTTTGGGGCTTGGATAACCGAGGAGCGAATGATCATAGTCGAAGAGCGAATGATTACTGTCGAAGAGCGGTCCTCCGACGGAATCAATCCTTTTATTACATGTTTAGCGTGCTCTATACGTTAAAGCTCGGTTACGGACACCTGAGCCGAAAAGTATATTTCGTAACTAGTGCAGGAAATAGGTTATTCCCGCACGGACAAAGTTGAAGGCCAAAACGTTACATTTAGCTTCGCTTTAGCTAAAAAGTGAAGAAAAGTGGCCAGATTGAGGCTTAAGATAACAGTTATTACCAGTTTTCTTTTGTTATTAACTATTAAAAATAGTTTTCTTCAGTTTTCAACAGTTATTTTCATTTAATAAATTATAGAAAAAAATTAAAATAAGCTTTCATAAAATGAAGAAATGTAAGGGTAATTGAATTAAACACTTTATTGCTTAGTTTAACAGTTAAATTCAGCTATTTACTAATTTCTTCACTTTTTAAAAGCTTATTTTTTTACAATTCAGAAATAGAATGTAACAGATGATAACAGTTATTATTTGAATAAAACTAAATTTAATAGTTTATAACTCAAAGAAACAGTTTATAACAGTTGAAAAGTGAAGAACAATGAACATATTTCTCTTTTATACTTTTTTTTCAAGAACTTCGAAATTAAATATAGCAGTTGATAACTGTTAAAAACTGAACAAAACTGTTAATAACTGTTGTCTCAAATCTCAATCTGGCCACTTTGAAACAGTTAATAACTGTATTCTTCAGTTTTATTCAGATATCTTAATTATTTTTTTCCGATATGGTTTATACATGTTATGTTTTAGTTAATTTATGTTTCCGATATGGTTTATACATGTTATGTTTTATTAATATTATTATTAATAAATCGAAATATTCCTCTCTTAAAAAATTGATGGCAAGAATTTGTCATTTAAAATAATATATTTATTTCGAAGGCAGACATGATAATGATATTAAAATGAATGATTTTATAATTAAATTATTTAAAATTTATAAAATTTAAATTCAGATATTATTTTATCTCTAAAAAATTGTTGTTTTCTGCAATTTACAAAGCATGTAAACACATTCTAATCGGGTGATTTACAATAAGACAATTCATTCAATTTAATTTGCTTAAAACATTTCTTATATATTAAATTTTTTTTTAACCTATCGAATATCATTATAAGAAACAATAAATGAAATTTGAAATTTAAACTAATTATGTAATTTAAACTAATACATAAATAAAACAGGGCGCGTGAAGTATGCTTAAAATTGCTAGTATTATAAAAGGTTTGTGTCTATTATTTCTTTTACAATACAGATAGCTGTACAAAAGTATTTGACGTACAGCAGACGCGAATCAAATAGATTCACGCCTCAACACAAAGTATTATTTTAGAGTCCTTACAATAAAATATCTGAATGATTCCAATTCTTTTATGTATTCTTTGAGAAGTCTTTCAAAATTAATTTATATTGTGTGGGAAATAATTGATATATGCGATTTATTAAAGTAATTGAATAAAATTGAATTTTATTAACGTAGTTGGTATTTACAATAAAGTGATAGTTTGATCTCGTATCATGAAAAGTAATATTTTTTTAATGAAGAATAATAAATTTTATGATTTCTATTTTAAGAAAAATCTTGAAAACTCGAAAAGGATCAGAGTAAATTTGATTTTCCCATTTTTTCTAGAAAATGAAGCGATACACTAAAAGAAAGATTTCTAAAAGCCAAAAGATTCAGCATTCTACTTGAATACGCTTTTCTAAAATCCATACAAAAACTTATCAACTGAGAAGATATTATTATGGAAAATTTATTTTAATCAAACACTAGTCCACTTACGCTTAATTAAAGCAAACTGCTAAGATATAAAACAAGAAAAATTTCTGTTCAATACAAATAGATTACTCTTGCTTGAAAATCGGATTTTTTGAGTATAAAACTAACTATTTTTAATAAATAAAATACTGCTTTTATAATAGGAAATGAAACTATCTCTTTACTTTTGGCTGTACTTATTTAACCTTTAGAGCGCCGGGATTTTGAAAAATTTGCAAATCGTATTTTTCTATAGAAATATGGTCTAAGGTCCCTAAATTAGGGCCAAACTAAGTCGAGATGTTGGCGAGTCAGATCCCTTACGCTTAGAGCTGTATTCCGGCGCTCTAAAGGTTAATCATGAGTCTAATAAGCTGTTTCATCAAACACGGATAGGTATACGACTTACAAGGAGAGTGCATTGCATTTGGGTCTCGGATTTTCTTCTAGCTTTGGGATCTTTTTTCTTACATAAAATCATGAAAAAAGCCGCGTCCATTCGGTCCAACGCTCGATTTTTTCCGAGTTATGAGCAGTTTTGTCTGTTTTGTTGAAAAATTTGCATCTGCTTTATAATTTTACAGTTTTCGAACTACTTATTCTATAAGGTTTTTACTGATTGCATATTAAAGTTGAGATTAAAACCTTTCGATTAAAAAATAAAACGTGTCCAAAAAACTCAAGTTGTTAAAAAGTTATGAGGGAATAAAAATAGCGCAAATATTTAGCTGAAAATATGCATAGAAAATAAATGCAACATTTTAGTCAGAAATTAATTTCAATTTTCATCTCTTCATAACTTTTTAACAACTTGAGTTTTTTGGACACGTTTTTTTTTTAACCGAAAGGTTTTAATCTCAACTTTAATATGCAATCAGTAAAAACCTTATAGAATAAGTAATTCGAAAACTGTAAAATTATAAAGCAGATGCAAATTTTTCAACAAAACAGACAAAACTGCTCATAACTCGGAAAAAATCGAGCGTTGGACCGAACGGACGCGGCTTTTTTTATGATTTTATGTAAGAAAAAAGATCCCAAAGCTAGAAGAAAATTTGAGACCTAAATGCAATGCACTCTCTTTATTAGTTTTATTTTCGTTTACAATACAACATTGAAAACTGACATCTTCTGCAATTTTTTTAAATAACAATAATAGTAAAATAAACTAATAGAAACAAAATTATTTTTGTCAAGAATCTAATAGAAGGCAGTAATTAGTTAAATTTTAATTATTCTAAATTTACTATTTATATTTTACAGGCACCTATTTGACTTAAAAGGAAATGAATTATCAATAGGTTTAGCTGTAACGATGGGTGCCTTGCCCGCTGTGCTATTTCTTTGGAAATCAGAACACTTAGTCGATTACTGTGGACACAGTAATATTCTCATCAATGCTTTTATTATTTATATAGTTAGGTAATTATATATATTTTATTAATTTATTTATAATTATTTTGAAAGTGCAAATAAATTGCTAGGTACAAAATAAATTAAATTTCAAATCTGAAATAAAAGTAACTAATATTAGATATATGAACAAATAATTTAGCAAGAATATAATATCCTGAACTCTTTCAATAATCCAGCGGTACTTTTTTGTATCTCTGAACCAATCATTAAATAGCTAATGAGCACAAAATCTAGAAAAACAAATAAAATAAAAATATTTTTTGTAAGGAAATTACAAAATTTTGGTTAATAGAGATGTAAAAAAATTAAAAGAAATAACTTTTGACTTTCAATTCTCCTATGAGCCATTATAAGTACAAAGTATATTCGATTCTAAATGCAAATAAATGTATTGAGGCTATATTTATTTCATCGAAATGATAAAATTTACTGAATTGGAGAGTATAAGCACTTTAGATCATTAATTCGGTATTGAATGGTATATCTTTATTCAAAAATTTGTTGAAACATCTCTATTATCTTTTTATATCAGTTAAAGTGCAAGATTGATTTTCAATATAGAGAAATTAAAAAAAATTTTGAGTTGAGAATAAAAACGGGTGTGGCAGTCGTGGGACTGTCGGACAGAAGTTAATAGAGACAGTCTTGTATTTCATAATATTAACGTTTTGAAACATATTTAATATTGAATATATATCTTTACGCAACACAAATTTGTAACTTATGAAGTAGAAGAGTGCTAGTTCTGAGTTAAGAGAAGGCTCCCTCAGTACATTTGCAACTTACTAAACTACTTAGAGGCATGCAGAAATTGTTTATATAAAAAAGATATAATGATAATAAATATAAAAATAATATATTATAGGACCGACACGACGAACTGAATAAAAATCGACCTTGCACCTAAAGTCAGACGACCGTATTCGGTTTAATATGACACTGACCTCTATTACTGCTACTACACACACTTATATTCTTTACTCTTTCTTTCTTTTAAATCTTATTCTGCTTAGGGATATGCGTGTATGTATACGTTACCTAAAGTAGATGTGTGCGTTTATTATACTTTAAGACATAAGGAGACATCAGCATTGACAATATTTTATTTAGCCTTAGGGTAAAATCCCGTATGGCTCGTAACAAAAAAAATACATAATAGTAAAACAATTTATATATGCAAAGATAAAAATATGTACATACAAAGTGAGTATAATTAAAAGTACAAAGTGAGATCTCTATAAGTAAAATATTAACAAAAAACGCTGCCAAGTGCTTTGGCCCAATGCTTTCTCATAGAGTCATTGAGTTAATAGTACATTGTTAACCAAGGGAGTAAAATATGTGATTTTTGCCCGAGTCGAGTTTGACGCCTGAGCGAAGCGAGGGCGACAATAAAGATGAGGGCAAAAACACCTTTACTTCCGTGGATAACATATTACTTTTTCATACACGAAGGGCGTCCAATTCAGCCACATTGAATATAAATTCATTAATAATACATAAAGTAACGGCATTAATAGATGATAAAATCAAAATGAAAATGTGAAAATAAGACTGTCGAATTGAATAACTAAAAAAAATCTAAAATTAAAGAAATTGCCCATGAACCCATCAGCCCATCGACAGATAAACTCATCAAACCCGATGATCCATCGACCCATGAATCTATTGACCCATTATCCTGCCGATCCACGTATCCTTTAACCCATCTACCCATGCAACCATCAACTTATTGAACCCTGAACCTATCGACCCATTGATTTATTGACTAATTAACCCATTTACCCATGAACCCATCATTCATCTATCTGCTCATCGACCCATCAACCCATCGACAAATTCATCTATCCGCCCATCGGCCCATCAACAAATTCATCTATCCGCCCGTTGGCTCACCAACCCATCAATAAATTCATCTATCCATCCATCGACCCATAAACCCATCGACAAATTCATCTATCCGCCCATCGGCCTATCAATCCATCGACAAATTCATCTATCCGCCCATTGACTCACCAACCCATCAACAAATTCATCTATCATCCCATCAACCCATCGACCAATTCATTTATCCACCCATCAGTCCATAAACCCATCGACATATTCATTTATCGTCCCATCGTCATATTTATCGATCTGCCCATCAAACCATTGAACCTTCATTTCATCGTCCCATGAATCCACCCATGAATTCATTGAACCACGCACCCATTACTCAATTCATACATCGACTCATCCACCATTCAGTGTAGCTCTAAGACACGAAAAGTAAATTTCTTATTGGAAATAGAGTAAAAAACAATCTCGCTTATTAGAAAACTACTTTTTTACCCTTGGGTTAAAAAGAGCTATTTTAGCCTCTAAGAATAGACATCAAAAATTGAATTTCACGCCCTAAGTGTGAAAAAGTAATTTGATTTTATTTTTTTAAATGTGATTTCAATGTAAAAAATATAATTTCCATTCAAGAAAAATTAAGAAGGGAAAAAAAAAGTGAGAGTGAGTGTGAGAGAGTGATTATGAAATAGGAAGAGAGATAGGGATAAATGAAAATAGTGTAAAAATAAGTATCAGAGTGTGATAAAAGGAAAGAGTGGGAATGAGGAAAAAGGACAAGAATCAGTGAGAGCGGTAAATCAGAAATCAGAAGTGATCGAAAAGCTATGCTAAGAAAATTATTTTTCAAAAGCTTGTTTTCTTCAGATATTAGCGAATAAATTGTATACAAATTTTGGAGCAAATCTATCGAGTGGGTTACGTAAAACGAAAAAAAATGGAAAATGAAAATTTTTTTCAAAATTTTCAAAATGTTCTAAAATTAAACTACGCTAAGAAAATTAGTTATCAAAAGTTTTTCTTTTTTTGGCAATTGCAAAGAAGTCGATGTAAATTTTTAAGCAAATTCATTGAGTAGTTTGCGTAAAATGCAAAAAAATGAAAAATCAAAAAAATTTTTTTTTAAATGGCTCTAAAAAAAACTATGCTACGAAAACCAATTTTCAATAGCTTCCCCCTCAGTTAAACAAAAAAATAAATTGTATGCAAAACTGAAAGCAAATCCATCGAATTGTTTTCGGGATAAAATTGGCGTAACGAATACACACATGCATACAGATATTTTCTGGAAACCACTTTTTTTGACTCCCCGAGTCCAAATATGTACAAATTGTTGAAAAAATCGAGAAAAAAATTTGTTATCGATACAATGCTTTCTCGTTGAGAAAGCAATAACAAAAATAAACAAAATACTAAGAACAAAAATAAAGAAAAACAATGTTTTGATACAATATGCAAAAATAAACCGCTAATATCATTAAGGAGATGTGAAACCGACAATACACCTGTACCCATAAATATTGCCTATCTTTTCATTTTATTGCAAATTTCCAGGAAAATAAATACATTAGCTTGTAGTATGTATCGTGAACATTATTCGGTTAAATTTTTAATTAAATTCATTAGTTTTTAATAACTTTAGATTTTTGGTACAAAGTCGAAAAATTTTAATATATGATATTAGAACCGAAAGTTATTAAAAACTAATGAATAAATTTATTTAAAAATTTAACTGAATAATTTTCATAGTACATACTACAAGCTAATGTATTTATTTTTCTGAAATCTTGAAATAAAATGAAAAGATAGACAATATTTGAGTATTAGTGTAGTGTCTGTTTTACATCCCCTTAAGCTACAACTCGATTTGTGATCTTCGCTAGCCACTCAGAACGTTCATCATGCATAAACAAGGCGAGAGTGTGCGTCTTAAAAGTCTTAAGGCAACTGGGTAGGAAATCATCGACAGGAAAATTTATAAGATTTATTTCCTCCGAAGCTCTGTGAAGAAATGAGTATTTTAAGGCACTCGTTCTGGCCACCGGACAAAGCAAAAGGCGTGGTGGATGGCGCGTAAAGGATCGAATCAAGGGGATGTCACTTACCCTAGTGAATCTTGATGCAAGATACGGAGGTGTTGAATGCGCAAGTATCGCGTTAAAGAAAGTTTAAAATATTTGCGCCTATTTTCAACCGACAGCCGCCCTAATTCTTGTCTATAAGGCGCGATTTTGTCGCGCAAACTAAGATTTCCAAAAACAAATCTTACACAAGCATTCAGTGCCTTATGAAGCTTTAAGTTCTGATAATCAAACAGATCATCGTAGACGACAGATCCATAGTCAAAGATGGGCAGAATAAGAGTCTCAACAAGATGCTTCCTAAGGCTTATAGATAAAGATCGTCTAAAAATCTTAAAGAACGAAGAGATAGATGAACTCTCCTAACAGTCTCGTTCAATTGTCTTTCTCAGTTTAACGTAGAACTTGATCACAGTCCTAGGCTTCTAACTGTAGTCGAGGATGGTATGGGTTCATCTTCAACAATAACTCGAGGACATGTTTACAAATTAATACGAGAAAGATATTGGTCACTACCAAGCAGCATTACCTGAGTTTTCTCAGCATTGAGTTTTATACCGTTATCTCGTGACCAGTTAGATACCTTGCGAATTTCTTCATTTACTCCAGCGATTTCTTAAAGAAGTGCGGTGGGAAAGAAGGATTTATACAATTGGAGTTCGTCTGCATAAAGAATATTCTTCATATGGCTGAGCACCGCTGGTAAATCATTGATGAAAATACTGAAGAGTATTGGTCCAAGCCTGTTGTCTATCCTGTAGGTACGAGGCAAACTAACGAATTACTGCGTCTAAGCAGTTGAGTTTACGAAGCTTAAGAAGTAAGAGGTCATGCGGAACGGTATCGAAAGCTTTTGAGAAGTCGAATAAAAGCAAGATTGTAAGCATATGCTTATCTATAGCATTTCTTACATCCTGAGTTATATTAAGTATAGCGATCTGTGTGCTGTGACCATTCTGGAAGCCAGTTTGTAAAGAATCGAGTAATTTATTCATGTAATTTATTCGTGTTTGAAAAGTTGTTCATGAACTATCCTCTCAATGATTTTCAATGACTCGCAAAGTTTAACAAATGGTCTTATCTGCCCAGGGGTAGATGGTGTAGCAACCTTAGCTAGAGGTAGAAGCAGAGCACGCTTCCAAAGCCCAGCAAAGACAGACTCTGAGAAAAATCCATTGATAATAGAGGTTAAGGGCAGAGCAACTGTAGCATGGGCCAATTTGAGCATTTCCACAGAGATTGAATCAGGGTCCATTACAGCAGATGCATTTTGTTGTTTACACAGCCATTTCCTAGTGGCTGAAACTAGGTTGAAAAGTGAACTCCAAAGTCGTAAAAACCTTAACGAAGGCCGCCATTTCATCATTAGCAAAAGAAATTGGTATTCTAGACATCAGAGATCTTACATCTCGCAGTCATCGGTGTAAGAGCTCTAACTCAAGCTGGAAACAGCCGCACACATATTAGTTACATCAGAGCGCACTGCGTCAAAATCCTCCAAGCGCTTAGTCACCTGTTCTTTAAGTGAATTATGTTCTTCACGAAGAGCTATTATATCTGCTCGCAACTCTTCTCTAAAAGTACTTAAATCAGTGCGCATACCCGAACTATCAGATTTCAATTTTATTAAAAGCTGCATCCGTTGCTCCTGAGCACGAAGAAAATATTCCGGCGGCTCTGCCTAGGGAGCTCGGTACAGACGCACTCAAAGATTCACGCAAAGGATGACCAATAGGCACAGTAACTTTTCCTCCAATATTCTCAATGGAAAGATCACTTGGAGAGAAAGAGAGGCAGGAGAAGTAATGCTACAGTGTCGTTTCGATTGAGGTTCTATTGTCGGTGATATAAGAAAAGCCTCGCGCTTCGATGATCTCGTTGTCTATGTGTAGCTAAGATTTGGAGGTGGTCACAACACTGCTGGTACTCGTGGCACTGCCAGCTGAAAGAATCGCAGTATTTAATAATGGATCAGCTGATTTACAACATATATTCGCGTTTGATGAAATAAACCACGAACTTTTACAGCAATCTATATGATAAAGTGTTTGACAATTGGAACAAAGAATAGAGCAAGAGGATCTATTAATTAATTTTTCACAAGAGGAGCACACGTGCCTGCTCATGATAACGAACGCACAAAGTAAACATAGCAAAAAGAAAACACAATCCACACTTACCTCAAACGGATAAAACTCAATAATAATATACTTGAGATTAAATTAAACACTTTTTGACTTTAGTCTTGAAGAAAAACTTGCAGATTCGTGTTATGATCGCTTAATCAGTTGACTGATCAGTTGGAGAGAGAAGAGAGAGAGAGAAAGAAAGAGTAAAGATGATTTTTTATAAATGTGTGCGTTAAATTACTATATAAATAACAGAGAAAAAAAATAATGTTTTATATCATGAATTCTCGGAAAGATTGTCCGATTTCCGTTCTTTGCCAAAACTTTCATATAGAATAATGTGTGGCAGGACTGAAAATTTTTTTTCAAGTTACCTTATACTTCCTTGTAGAAACCACGATAAAATTATTAATGAGGTACCCTATTTATTGACCAAAGAATTGTAAAATATTAGATCCTTTGGTTTCCACGCGTTGAATCACAAAAGTATTATTACATATCATCCTTGAACCATATTCAAAGTTTATTATATTCCACTCAGAAGTGTTCGTTTTGCTTTAATAAAAAAGCAGATTTACTTGTTTATACCCAATTTTACATTGTTATTAAGTAATGATAATTGGATCAATTCCACCCCAAAGAAATAGTAATCTCTGTTGTTTCGACATAACCACCGTTAACTAAAGTACTCATTTAAAGGTATTCATAAGTACTTAAGTTCAAATTTCATCTTCATTAAAGTATTATTCAAGTTAAATATAATGCATAAGGATACAAGATATCAATTCTTTTCAATCGTCATCATTAAAAATTTTTTGTGTGATTGGACAATTTTTGAAGAATTTACCATATGTATTTCTTTGGGCAATACGCACTTTGTTTACAATCGTAATCACCTATACCTTAAGGTTGTATAGGCTATACAGTCTGTATAAAAAGTTAGTTTTTTTAGAAAATTGCTTATATTTTTTGGTGAAAAGTAATTATCCAATTTTTAACTTGGTAACTTATTAGATAATATTAAAACAAACATTTTAGACTTTGTTTCATTTAAATATAATAAATTATTAAAAAGTTATAGCATTTTAAAGTTTATAACTTTTATACAAATCTAATGCAATCATAAAAAATATTTATTTATTTTGTTCAGTTTAAAATTTAGAATCTATTGATGAGGATGAAATTTTCATTTTGATTTTTTATTAAAATTTATAGCTAATTTTCTGCAAAAAAATGCATATGTCTCAGAAGGTACTCACTGTTTTATCATAGAAAATTGGCAATGAATTTTAATAAAAAATAAAAATCGAAATTCCACCCTCATCAATAGATTCTAAATTTTAAACTGAACAAAATAAACTTCGTTGCAGTCAAATAAAATCATTTTTAAAACTCTGGCATTATTTTTTATGATTGCATTAGATTTGTGTAAAAGTTATAAACTTTAAAATGCTATAACTCTTTAATAATTCATTATATTTGAATGAAACACAATTTAAAATGTTTGTTTTCATATTCCCTAATAAGTTACTAAGCTAAAAATTGGATTATTACTTTTCACCAAAAAATATAAACGATTTTCTAAAAAACTAACTTTTTATACAAACTATATAGCCCATAAAACCTTAATATGTTTTTTCAATAATTAGAATTATTATTAGTATATAATTGTATTATTGTTTCTTTTTAAAATTAATAATAAATCAAATTAAAAATAACTAAATTCTAATAAAAAAAATACTTATAATTTTTGCAAACCCCAAAAAAAATAAATATAGTTTTCGCAAGTATCATAATTCCTATTTTTTATAAATCACAAATTTTTGTGTTAAAATTTTTACTTTGAAATGTACACAAAAATTATTTGTAAATTTTAATACAACAAAATTTGTGTTTCATCTGTAACACTAATGTGTGTTAAAATTACAAATTTTTTTTTACAGTGTACGTTTCTTCAATTATTAGTATTATTATTATATAATTATATTATACTTTTTCTTTTTGAAATTAATAATAAATCAAATTAAAAATAACTAATTCTAATAAAAAAATTCTATATAATATATTCTGGAAACATAGCTTCTGTCGGCCAGTCCCACGACTGCTACTCCAGTTTTTTTTTACTTTAAGTCTTTAGTTCCACTTTAGAATCTTTGAAATTTAAGTTTATAAAATACTTTATTTAAATTTTTAACGTTTTATATGGTTTTTAGGTTTACTGGTCTAAGTTTCGTTCCAGACGTTTGGTGGGCTTTAACCTCTGAGTCTTTTGAACTCTTTACTCTTGAAATAATGTGGGTCACAGCTATACTTTACTTCCGCCACTTGATTCCGCGGCAAATGACTGCTACCGGTCAAGCACTTCCTGTTATAGCTCATTTTTGTATAGGTATGTATGTATTGCATACAACTTTAAAATGGTTTATAATACAATATTAACTATAGTATAAAATACATAAATTTGTAACAAATTTTTTAGTTTAATAGATTCGTTTTAGATTATTATTCAATACAAAATATATTCAATTGTTTTAATACCAATACGAAAATTAAAAATCTTATTTTTTATTTATGTTATAATTTATTTTATTAAAGGTCGTGCAATTGGAGCAGCAATTAGTGCTTGCATAGACAAAGTCAATCGCGATGATGAAGTGGAATCGATGCGTTATATTTATCAATGCATGGCTATAGCAGCCGCAATAATTGCAATACTTTATTTCATCCTATATCATGGCATTCTCAAACCTCAATGTCATTCTCAAAAAATACTCACGGATCAAAGACAATCACCCACCATTGCCCAAGGTAAGGCAACAGCCACAAAACTTAACCAGACTTCAATATTCAATTCATCAAAATTAAATGATATTGGATCTTATTCCATATAAAATATATGGAAAGAAATGACAAGAAAGAAATTATTATATTTAAATTATTTTTAATACAAAATTAAGGCATTTTATTTTAAATAAAATATTTCTTTTCTACATTATTGAGATTTTTGGACTTTATATATTAGTTATATACGCAACGAGTGACGTAGGAAGGGAAAATATTCATAGGAGTCAATGTTTTTTACTGCTCAAGCAAAGAACATTAAACCCTGCGAATATTTTCCCGACCTAAGTCACTTGTTGCGTACACTGTTAAAAGTTTTTGAATTAAACTTCAGTAAAATGACTAAAGTTTTTTTTAATCACAAAAAAATGAAAATTCATTAAAAAATAAATAAAAATTCATGCATGAATAAACATTTTTATGTCAAATTAATAATATTTATAAGTTTTTTCAGTCACATGTTCATGAAAATATTTTTCAATCACAGAAGAATGAATTTTCACCCACCTAACGTAACTGAAAATTACTGAATATTCAAATTATTAACAGTGTAGATGATTTTACGCTGTATTCACAGTAGCAAGAAAGCTCAGCGACTTAAAATTCCACCTTTGATCAATTAATGACTGTAAAATTTTAAACGAGTATAATACAACATAACCAAGATATTTACACGCATATTCATACTTCGGTATACAAGTAAAGATAACTGTTTACGCGTGTGAAAAGCTCGGTACACGTGTATAATAACCTCGGTATGGCAGTCGTGGGGACTGGCCGACAAAAGCTATGCTTCCTCTATATGTATAGTGGAATGGCACTTGCGAAAATCGTAATTATTTTTTTTATTAGAATTACTTATTTTTTACTTGATGTATTTTTTTATTTATTTATTTTTTTAATAGAATCAATAAAATTGATTAATATTAATATTCAAAATATTAGAACTAGTTATTTTAAACTTGATCTATTATTATTTATTAAATAAAAATAGTAATAAATTATAAATTAATAATATTTTTTTTTAAGTTAATATACGAGGATATTGTCCTCTATATGTTAACCTTTTTATATAGTGATATCGAGGGAGCCCAAGCCGGTTCCCGTTTAACACATTATATCAGGCTGGACTGTCTCACACACCATACCGAAAACTTTAACTACCGATGGATGGTCAGCCACTTTTGTGACCAACAATCAATACCCAATCAGGTCGAATTTTTAAAAGTCGCGATAGAAATGGCACATATCCTAATTTTCTTTCGAAAAAAAGTCAGAGGTACTTGGCCAGGATTCGAACCCATGCCCACCGCGTTGAAGGCAAGAACTCTATCCGTTACACCACCGCGCTCATACGAATTAATAGTAATAGAAATGAATAAAAAAAATTATTACAAATAAACATTTATTTTGAAACTCGTGATTATGGTCACGTGCTTGATAAATAGAAAAACACAGATATTTTAACTCGTATAACTACCTTTAAATGTAACATTAGAAATCTATAATAAACCAATGTAAAATATGCGTACGGAATTTACAGGAATCGTCATCTACACCCTGTCAGGAAACGCTAAACACAGAAAAGCAAACGCAACAAGAGGATTTAACGCACACAGTGTTAGAAAATTTTTTAGGCCGAGTCTACACTATGTACTTTGTGCCGTCTATACTTTTGGATGGAGTCGTTAATTGGTCGTTTTTTAAAAATCACCCAATCAACGACCTTGTCCAAAAGTATATATACTTTGTGCCGTCTATAGACGGCACAAAATACATAGTGTAGACTCGGCCTTAGAGGTCTAGGTCAAAAGGGTCAAAAAGATAGAAGTCATGAAATAACTCGAATTTTTCAAATTTTTTGTAAAATTAATTCCTTGATCAATTTTTTCCTCAAAAACTATCAACTTTTGGTAAAAGCTTAAGAGAACACTGTTGAATAATATAATATAAATGTTTGAAATGGCGTATTCTGGCACGGCGTAGTAATCGAGCGAAACGAGGTCGATAACGCCGTGATAGAATGTGCCATTTGAAAGATGAGTATATACTATTTTGTAGCACATATGCATGAAATCTGCCACCTAATCATGAATATTTAAGATGCATAAATAAAAGCGAGTTCTATGTTAAAATAAGTTACGATTCGATTAATAAACAAAATTATGTTTCGAATTGTTAAGCAGAACTAGATTCTTAAATAATAATCATGCCGGGTGGGGTTCGATTTTTCGAAAGACTGATATTTTTTTGTGCTTAACGTAGAATCCCAAAATTTAGAATGATGCTATTCATAACATTCACTTAATTTATTTAGAAATCCCGTTTTCAATTCATGGTTGCAGTAAAAATTTATTTACTCGAACAAATCGCAATTGATATTTAGAATTGTAATAAGTATACAGAACACCATATTATGATGAGACATTTCGAAATTTCTAATAGAGTTTTCAAAAGTATATGTTTGTACATTCTTTTGATACTTGAAAAAAGATTTTATTAGAAATTTCGAAATATTTTATAATTATATGGTGCTCTATATACGTGTTACGATTCTGAATATTAATTATAATTTATTCGAATAAATGAATTTCGATTGCAACCAGGAATTGAAAATGAAATTTCTGAATAATTCAAGTGACTGTTATGAATAGCATCATTCTAAATTTTGGGATTCTACGTTAAGCACAAAAAAATATCGGTCTTTCGAAAAATCGAACCCCACCCATCATGCCCTGCTAGAAAAAATCAAATGAGAAATCAAGTGATAAATCGTATGAGAAATCATATGAGATTTTGGCCCCATTTCTCAAGTGATTTCTAACATGATTTCTCATATCATTTTCCAGTTGATTTGTTCCAAGATAACCCACTTTTAGAATATTACACATTTCTGTTAAAAAAATTAGATATGAAATCCGTTGAAAAACTATTTTTTTAATTAAATTTTATATCAGCAATTCCAGCTTATCAGTAATAGAGTACCATTGCTCAAAAGCTGGAAAGATTATAAAAATTCTCTCGACAAAGAGAGAAGACCAGTCTTTCGAAAGGTGCCAGTAGGCTCGAATTTATATTCGACATTCAGCACTCAATCATTTTGTCTTTATTTTTCTTATGGTAAAAGAGTAAGATGTGAGAATGATGTTTGAGTGCTAAATGTGGACTATAAATTTAAGCTGTAGTAACGCGAGCATCAATTTATATGAATCCAGGGGAGCCACTACCGCTGCTCCTTTAAGAGAAAGAAAATTTAAATAGCCCTAGGCCCTAAAAAAAGAACTTTTTTTTATTAAATGATTTTTATAAAAAAATTTTATAACTAATTACTGTTGTTATCACTTTTTATTATTTTACAAAAAAATATTTGCAATTTACTCTTGCTAGCGTTTTAATCAAATTAATATCAATCAATTTTTTTAATAACTTTTTTATTTCATCGATGACATACAATATTTTTAAGTAATTTAAATTTTTATTAAAAAAATCTACAATTTCATTTTTGGTTTATAAAAATTTTTCAATTTATTATCAAGATGCAAGCATAAACACTATTTTTGTCATAAAAACTCATGTTAAAGGCTCTAGGGGGATAAGCATGTAAAAATTGCCCACAGCGGTTTTGATAAACAGGCTTTTCCACTCGAAAGGTCATATAAAAAAAACTCCTTAGCCAAATTTTCAGACCTCTCTACCCCTCCTTTCACTATATAACCTCAAAAACGTGATTTTTCGATTTTTTTTTATTTCTGACGCAATATTGCTTAAAACGATCTGAAAATTTGCATGCGGGAGTTTTTATAGACTCCGAATATTCCTAATTTTTTTCAAACTCTCTCGTTGAAAAATGAGCTTTTGCGACCTCGTTTTATGTTTCATTATTCGGGATCTATTTCGTAAACTTATTTGGCTAAACTTTTAAACTATTTTTTTTTGTATTTTTTTCCGCTCTTTCGAATGACGGAATCAGAATTATGAATTTCAAGGTGCGTCATACTCAAAAGTTGAAAAAAACGATTTTTATTGCATTTTTCACTATATTTGGGGACTTGATTTTGGGGGCTTGCTTATGCAATCTTCTATGTAGTGATATCAGCGGGGTTGGGGTTTTTCGTATTGTTTACGTTGGTTATGAAGCATGTGACACGTAACAATCATTACTTGAATTGGGTCCATAAATTCAACCTTTAGGTTCGTGTTCATAAATGTAACGCAAGTAATGATTGTCTCATTGGTCTATTTTTCTTATAAGAGAGATAAAGACAGAATAAGATTTAAACTTCATAACCTCAAAGCATAATTATAAAATATTAAGTATTAAATTGATGCTCTAATTTGTAACAAAGCTACTAATTACAGTTAGGGTGCCAGAAGCTTCAGCGTTTCAGGATTCGTGGCGAAGGGTAATTGGAATAAAGAAAGCATATAATTAAGATAACAAATTGATATATTTTTAAGTAAAATAACAAAAGTAGAAAATAAAGTGAAGTTAATATTGAATATAAATAAAGTAGTCTTTAATTAACTGCTTCATCAGGATTCGGCAGTCTGAAACAAACGGAAAATAACGTTGTTCTTAGTTTTACACTTAAACAGGCTTTAATACGCATTTACGCATCAAGTTTACATGTTTCTTTCTGTTCTTTATCAATCAAGTTGTCATAATCTGGCTAGTTTCTATTCTTTACAGATCAAGTTACAATAATCTGGCTAATTTCTATCTTGGTTCAAGCAAATCACGTACGCGCATGCGTAGGACTAGGAGTGCATTTCGTATACTTGCTCACTGCACCTTGAGCAATCCCCTGGCACAGAGCGCAATCAACGATTTCTAGCCCGACTCGTTTTACAGTCATGCGCAATCACCTGACTGCAATCCGAGTACAAACTCTATGCAGGATAACTAGGATGTTACCTAGACAATCATACGACCACGAGCAATCCCCTGGTTCGTACAATCGTCGTCGGCAGGTAAGCAGGAAATAGGGGGGGGGGGGGGTTCGGGTTTTAACACGCATGCTACAACCTTCAACCTTACTGTACCGTTTCTCACACAGGCCAGGAGCAATCCCCTAACCGGTGGTTGAAACTCAAGAGCTCCCCCTAGGAAGTGATCTAGTCGTACCAGTAACCCAGTGATTGGTTAAAGTGAAGCCTGTCAACCGTGGAGCAAGACTCGACTCAACTAGCATTCGTAAGGCCTCATATACTAGTGGTCCGCAGTTCCATGGATGTTCCACTGGAACGGGAACGGACCGCTCACACATCAAGCCTTATATTTTTGACATCTTTTACTTATACATTATGTACGTCGCTTTACAAAGTACAGTATAAACAAAAACGTAGCAGACGTATTCTGTTACAAATTAAAAAAGATTTCTTTCAAGTATACCATAGAATTATAAAATAACTTAAAATATTTGTCAAGAATTAGCTTACAACATAAATATCATTGAGGCTCAAGTTCATGGACCCAATGTATATACACATATTAGTAAAAACACTGAATGTAGTCAACAGATTTAATTTGTGCAAAATGGATTTATTTTTTAAATCATTATAAAATTTTTTTAATTATAATTGCCACATTAAAAACTGAATATATGTATATATAATGGTTTTACGATTGGTTAACTTATAATTGTAAGTAATAAAAACTAATATATATTTAATATTACTCTGATAGCACATTCTTTTATACAATAGAATAATAAATAAAGAGTATTAATTGTATGTTTAAATAACATTTAACAAAACCAATGCGTTTATTCATATACTTTCATTTTTATAAATGTCATTTATGAAATGTAGATTAAATGTTTTTGTACACAGTCACAATTGCGATCAAGTATATCTTAACAGTTAAAAGGTACAAGCTGAATGTAACTTCAAAACTTACAACTGAAAACTTATATTTTTATATCAAAATTTTATCTTTTAAAACTAATGAAACAGTTAATCTATTTTCTAGACATTTATTATTGTAAACATATATAAAGTATTAATAATCAATATTTACATTCGCACAAAGGTCACAAATTATGACTATAAAGAAATAATTGTAATTAACTTATACTAACAAGCAATATACCAACTGATGCCTTCTGTATTTTCTATGCATTTGTAAATATTAACTATAAACAATGTAAGCGAATATGTATTTTATAAAATAGTAATAATAAATGTTTAGAATGTAAATCATATGTTTGATTAATGTTTTTAAAAATATATTCCTAGATATAATTATTATTTATACATACACACATGTATATGTATATGTTGAATAAAATTAAAATTTTCTTTGCATTTGCTTGGAATAATCTTGTGCAAATATATTATTATTTTAGAAATTGTACGTAACATAATTACATTGTAGAGATATGCTTAATCACAAGTTCATATTGTAACTGAAAACTTATATTTTCAAATCAATAATTTTTCTTATAATTGTTATGAAACAGATAATTTTCTTTTATATAATTTTTATCATAATTTTCTTTATATATATATATATATATATATATATATATATATATATATCTTTTGTGAAAATTATCTTATCGATAATTTTCTTTTTATATATATCTTTTGTGAAAATTATGATAAAAATTATATAAAAGAAAATTATCTGTTTCATAACAATTATAAGAAAAATTATTGATTTGAAAATATAAGTTTTCAGTTACAGTATGAACTTGTGATTAAGCATATCTTTACAATATAATTATGTTACATACAATTTCTAAAATAATAATATATTTGCACAAGATTATTCCAAGCAAATGTAAAGAAAATTTTAATTTTATTCAACATATACATATACATGTGTGTATGTGTAAATAATAATTATATATACATGTGTATGAGTGTAAGAAAAAAAAATTATAATTTATAAATATCCTTACTATTTTTAATTTCAGTATCTCCTTTAATGATGGATGATTACAATATAACCGATCAATGCTGTAAATGCTTCTGTAATCTAAGAAAACTTTCAACTCAAGTAAAAATTATTAATACGGTACATGAGGTTGAAGCTGTTAGTGATCAGTTAAACATTAGTGTTGATGTTGGTTATAAACTTTGTGACAGGTGTAGAAGACTTGTTTTTTTTGGTACAAAAGAAACTCTTACTGCGGATGCAATAGAACCTTAAACTAGTGAACAGATTGAAAATCACCCTATGAGTTTGCAATCATCTTCACAATCTTCCAGCCTATCTCAAAGTTCAGGAAGTGTTTTTGAGGTAGTTTTGAATGAACCTAAAGTACAAGAAGATACGATTGAGTTGCCAATTAAAAGAACTATTTTCACGCATCGATTATGCTGTATTTGCAGAGGAAAATATAATTTAACTATTATTCCAATAGATGCTAGATTACAGTGCTTCAATGAATTGCGTATTTTTATTCCCAGTGGAAATCGAGTATGTAACAGTCACTTAATCAAGAAACGATTTTATGAAGATGAGTTGAAGTTGATACAAGTATACAGTAGCACAAGTTTCTTAACTAAAGATGAAATATATTTATTTTTAACTAAAATAACAGAATCAGCTTCAAAAACATTTTTAGATAAAGTTGAATCTTTAGAGCTTAGCGATAAACAAATATTTACTTTTACAAGTTTGACGAATGATCAATTACAAGAGATAAGGTCATTACTAGTTTCAATGAGAACATCAAGCTTCAGAAATGTAATGCAGGCTCTAGTTATATTTCTATTTAAATTACGAACTGCATCATCAAATAATTTTATTGCACCAATTTTCGAAATTGATGATGAAATTCAAGTATCACATTTTTGTGAGTCAGTGTTAAATTCATTTGCAAAAGACGTCTTACCTTGTCACTTTGGAGTAAAGAATCTTGTGAGAGAGGGTCTTATTGATAATCATACCTCTATTTATGCAAAAAAACTTTTTAATTTAACTAACGAGCTTGCTTTGGTTTTTGATGGAACTTATCTTCGCCATGAGAAAAGCAGAAATAATGATTATCAACGAAAGTCGTATTCAGGTTTATAATGTAATTTTTAATTTTAATAACTGCTTAATCATTATTGGATATAAACTTAAAATCATAAATAATTAGACTATTTAAATATAAATATTCATATATAAATATTATCTTTTTAAAATAATATGTTATTCTTTCTTCAATTACATCCTTTATGAAAATAATTTCTGTGAATATCTGTAAATAACTGTAGATGATTGTTAAAAAATTTTAGAATTGAGACATAAATAGCAGTTACAGTTATTTAGTATTATTTACAGCTATTTTCAATTTTTTACAGTTATTTACTATTATTAACATTTTTAAAATCATAAATTCGTAAATAATTTATTTTTATTTATAGGCATTTATAATTATTTATAATTATTTTCAATTTCTACAGTACAGTACTTTACAGTTCTTAACAGTAATTTAATGTTATTGACAATTATTTACAAAAATCATTTCTATATGGGATAATCAAAAATTGGTATTGGTCGTACGAGTGATAATAAAAATTCAAATTTTTCTCAAACACTAATAATCAAATGCAAATATTTCGCCACCATTTTGTGCAATTTTTTATCAATGAAATTATGAAAATACATATTTAAGTTTTTATGTAACTTATTAGCAATATGCAATATTTCAGGTCATAAAAATTATCATTTATGTAAGCCATTCACCATTTGTACTACAGATGGTTATATCGTAGATCTTCCTGGTCCATTTTTAGCCACTGAAAACGATGCGAGCATTATGAAGAAAGTGATGAATGACCCTAATGGAATAAGGAGTATTATGAAGAAAGGTGATATTTGTATTGTAGATAGAGGATTTAGGGATGTGGTTCCTTATTTAGAAGAACTTGCTTTCAAGGTTCTTATACCTGCCTTAAAAGGACAGAGACCTAACCTCACTACATCTGAGGCGAATCTATCTCGTTACGTTACGAAATTAAGGTGGGTAGTAGAACCCATTCATGGAATCTTGAAAAAAAAATATAAGCTTCTCCATCACCAAATTGATAACAAACTTTTACCAAAAATTGGTTTGTATCGCAGAATTGCGTGTTTTCTTAATAATCGATTTGGTAAACAATTAAACTGTAATCAAAATGAAGATGGATTACAAGATATAATCATTGACAGAATGTTGAATTCTAATAAAGAGGAAAATACCTTAGCAGTTGAAGCAGAGTCAGCGAGATGGTCTAGACGTAGCTCTACAACCACTAAGCTAACCTCTCAAGAAATCATCGATTTCCAGAGATGACAGAAAGAGATCTTAAAATTTTTTTTTCAGAAACTTATCAGTTAGGTCAAGCCAAATGTTATTTGGCTGAGTTATTAGATGATTCAGATAATATTAATTTAGAGTATATCAAACTGACTCCTAATATAATTAAAGTCTTAATAAGATCAAGACATAGAAACAAAAAAACTTATAAATGTTATATAGAATACAAACCCAACTCAATTGGCTATGGAGGCATTTTGCGCCATACCTGCGACTGTGCTAATGGTTTACGGACAGTCGGCTCCTGTTCTTACATAGCAGCCGTTATTTATTACCTCAGTAATGCTAGATATAAATCAAGAATAATTAAACCAGCAACAATTCTTTCTGAAATATTTTCTACTTCAGAAATTGATCCAGTCATAGACGAAGACAGTGATAAAGATTGAAATTATTTCGTATATTTAAACAGCTTATAATTATAAGCTTCTTCAAAACTTCTACGATTCTCAGTTTAATTTAACAATCATCAATTAATAAATACATAATTCAATATTTTAATAATAAAAAGATTTAATTTTTTTAATGGATTCAATGTTATTTTCATTTCCTTTTTACGAATACTTATCTATCTTCGGCAAATAATGTAATTTCATAGCACTGAGTAGCATCGATCTGCATTTATGTCACACCTAGCCGTGTCATAAGTAGTCCATTATTTCACCATGCTTATCAGCCTTGCTACGCTCGGCAATAACCGCACGGCGTATAATTACACTGCTAATGCTACGGACAGGCGTAACAGCGGATTTATGCTAGTAAGTGTTCTAAAAAATCGTATGATACTCATAGTATCAATTGCCTATATTGCCCGACGTGAATTATCACCCTCGCTTCACTCAGGTGCTAATACACTTCGTGCCATGATAGCCAATTTGTTACTTGCATCATAATGTACCAATATTTGTTCTCATACGTCTAGATCTTTATAAGATCCATTGTAATACTTTTCAATCTATCTGCTTTTCAAAAAGATCATTATTTATTAACTTTTTAGGTAACATCCCCAATAAGAAGCAAAAACTTTAAAAAAACAGATTTTTTTCTACTTTTGACTACTACGCATCTAAACATGCATTAAATGAAAGTATTTAAAAGTTTCTCATCATAACACAGCCTTTCTATCGAACAATCAATATTTAAAAAAATGTTTTTAATGCGATTACAAATATTTATAAATGTATTGAATAGCTTGATAATTCAATATGAAGTAACTCTGGGTTCAAAGTAATATGCTGTCTATTATGGTCATAAGTAAAATAATAGTCATTTTTAAAGCACTTGATCTGCATCGAAATGCATCTGAAAACACATTTCGATGTGTAAAATAGTATATTATTCACCTAGGGAGTTAATTTAAAAAATGTCATAAATCGTATGTAATTGTCACCCGAGCCGAAGGCGAGGGTGACAAACATACGATTTAAGGCATTTTTAATTAACTCCCGTGGTGAATATGCTATTTTTTGTCATACCCAGACCAAAAGTATCACTTCGTTGATTTTGAGCCGGGAGGAGAAGTGGTACTTTTGGGCAGGGGATGGCAAAAAACTATTTTTCGCCTACACAGTCACTGTTTTTTGCGGTCAAGTCCCTAAATATAGTGAAAAATGCAATAAAAATCGTTTTTTTCAACTTTTGAGTATGACACACCTTGAAATTCATAATTCTGATTCCGTCATTCGAAAGAGCGGAAAAAAATACAAAAAAAAATAGTTTAAAAGTTTAGCCAAATGAGTTTACGAAATAGATCCCGAATAATGAAACATAAAACGAGGTCGCAAAAGCTCATTTTTAAACGAGAGAGTTTGAAAAAAATTAGGAATATTCGGAGTCTATAAAAACTCCCGCATGCAAATTTTCAGATCGTTTTAAGCAATATTGCGTCAAAAATAAAAAAAAATCGAAAAATCACGTTTTTGAGGTTATATAGTGAAAGAAGGGGTAGAGAGGTCTAAAAATTTGGCTAAGGAGTTTTTTATATGACCTTTCGAGTGGAAAAGCCTGTTTATCAAAACCGCTGTGGGCAATTTTTACATGCTTATCCCCCTAGAGCCTTTCTGAATTCTCATAATTATTTTTCTTTGATTTAATCGATGACTTTGTATTTTTAAAATTGGGATGCAATAATAACAACTTGTACTTTTTAGTAATATTTTTTATTCAGTATCTTATTATTTTTTTTAAATTTTATAAAACAAACCTCTACCCCCATTAGGGGAAATTTAGGATCTGTATATACGACGACGGTCAGTGCAAGCCAATAACCAAATCAGAGTTGAAGAGGAAATTTCAAAAGTACATAAAATATAGTAAAAAAAGTATTAAAGTAAATAGTTTTTATGATTTAATAATTAATAAATTATTATTTAGTTTATTGACGATTGCCATAAATATTTCAATTTTATGAAATTTGAAATTAGTTTTAGAGCTATAATACTTAAAACTTACTAAATTTCATCATAATTTTTAGCTCATTATTGAAATTAATTTCGTAAGCCAATAATATAGAATTAGATTTACGCAAAATTAAAAAATGTTATTAGATTAATCTTAACTCTTCTTGACGAAGTCTTAGCCGAGATAATATTATATTTCCCTAAGATGACGATTTATCGTTAGAGCTATTATTACAATTTTTTTAATTCATTAATAAAAATTGAATATAATTGAAAAAGATATTTAATTTACCAATTGATAAAATTATAGAAATAATTTACATATCTTCAAAATTTATAAATCGTAACATTATTTTAATTATTGGAATACGTTGTTTTTTATATTTCCAGTAAAATAATTAATATTATATTATTTAAAATTTTTATTCAAGTATATCAATTTAATAAATATAATTTTAACTTAGGTGATTTAAAATATTACTTCATTTGCGTGCTATGAAACGTTCTGTTTTTTTTTTTTAATTCTTATCAGATTATTTTCTTAGTGCAAGTATTGAAAATGCATGAATTTTATAACTATATTATTGACTCAAAAAACAATGATGATATGCATTACTTGATGTTTATTTTAAATTATATAAAAATTGTTTTTTAAAACTTTTTTTTTTAATTTTCAAATGTTTTGAATTTTTTAAAGAAACAAATTTATTTGTATACGTACAAATAAGGAATACAAATTTGGCTGCATGATGTAAACCGTTTTATTATCATAAACAAACAAATATTGTAATATGTACAGAATGATCAAATGATTTAAAATACCAGTCATTTATCTTATTTAGTAGCAAAGCTGATTAAACATACTCATTTATATTTTTATAAAAAAAAGTATATATGCAGTCATTTGCATACGTACAATATAATTAAATATTCACTTATATCGCATTAAATCAAATTATTTGATTTTTTTTTAAAATTTATTTATCCATGTGTGTATATATATGTGTGTGTGTGTATGGATAAAATTGTACATAATAATACTAAGAAAATGAATTAAATATGTGATCATATGTATTATTTTATGTTACAGCAATGAATGGTAATGGGAATTACACACCATTAAAAGTCTACCACAACAGTATGGGACGAAAAGGACAATTTCGATATTAATTCTAATGACATCAAATTGATGCTTTGTATTAAATGTATAAGAATTTATTTTTTATAACTTTGAATAAAATATTTGATTATCACTTCAAAATTATAATTTTAGTATTCAGAGATTTTCAGAAGAACGATTAATATAGTTATATGATTTGTAAATTTATGAATAAATAAAAGAAAAATATTGATGACTTTTTACAAAATATTTTTTTTTATATTTTAATTTATTTTAATGGTAAAACTCACAGGTTTGTGAAAAAAAAATTACGATTAGGTACATAAATCAGTTTTTTTAAATGACTTTTTTGTTATGGTAGTTGGGTACATACAATGAAGATGTTTGAAAATATGAAGTTACATATACTCTCATTACATATAGCAAGTCATTTATAATTACACTCAACCGTTCTTCGGTAAATCTCTCAATCGTTCATTTATTCTTTGAATTTTCACATAATTTTATCGTTATATTTTTGAAGAAAACTCCAAAAGATTACGGTTTATTTACAAAAAAAAATTAATAAGATATATTTTCATAACAAATAAACGCCAGCATTATAAATATTCAAAATGTCAAAATTTCTAAAAAAAAAATATATATAAGTTTTTTTATGCACAATTATTTTGTACATTATTTTAACTGCGGCATATCCGAAGACTTCGAAATAAATTTCAAAAAAGGCAAACTATTAAACTACATTTGATGCATTTAACACAAACTTATTTTTATTTTCATACAAAATGCAATTTAATGAATTTACATTAAAAAAATCACTTTTTCTTTTTCTACATTTTTATCATTAAGTTTACAATTAGTTCTTAGTTAAGAACAATGGCAATATTTTTATTCATCAATTGTGATTATCAATCAACATTATTTTGCAAAATAATCACTAATGAGATTTTTAAAAAATTGAGACGAAAAAAGTCAAATTACGCAATTATTATATCTATTTACATGTTTCACACGACGGAATCCGTGTAAAATCGATTTGCAAGAACTAATCGAAAAAAATTTTACAAATCATTTACATTAGAAGCTAACATTTTCATTGATTTATACTAAATGTTCAGTTTCTATACTTCTCAATAAATCTTAAACTAATAAATATTTGTAGATTTTAAACAATACTTTTTGCTTTATGTTTAGACTGTTTTAAATTAACGTACATAAAAATTATGAGAACAAATTTTCATTTAAACGTAAATATTTCAGTTCCAATAAAAATGATAATGATGTTTTCTGTTTTTCCATTAATAAAAAAATGATTACACAAAAATATTTATTCGAGTATTGTACACTCTTCATTATTACTGGCAGTTTCACAAAAATGCGTAATATCGTCATTAACTCGTTGTTGTACTTCAATCTTATTTTTTTCGGTAACTTCAAGAATCGAGTTAACTGCTGAGATAGTTTCTTTTTCTAACTCTAATTCTTTTTCTTTCTGTTCACTACGCAAATCTTCCGAGAGTTTTGTCACCATTTTTACAAGTTCTTCAACAGCTTTGGATGTAGATACCGCGCTTTCATCCACATTCTTATTTTCCGTTTCTTGTTCTTCTGTTGACGTCGTTATCACTGCCTTTTCTAAATTTTGTGATTCACTATCATTTAAAAACAAAGGTGTATCCATCACAGTTGAAGAAGTGTTATCCAAAGTTTTGGGAATTGTGGATTCCATTGGTAATGGAGATGGGCAACCATTTGATAATGTCACTGGACTAAGTCGCTCTAACATATCCATGATAAACGGCGATGTACTGTCAATTAGATCTTTTAATGGAATGTGATTAGGATCTGGCAATCCCTGAAAATATTTTTCGTGAGAAACAATGTTAAAAAAATTCAAGAGTGTTTTAGAATAAATTCTATGTAATAATTTTTACTAAAATTTAGTTAATATTTAACAAAAAAATGTAAATAATTTACCTTTGTTTCATCAGTTTCAATACCATAATCTTCGATATGTTGTAAATAAAAGAGGAATTGCTCCTGATATTTTCCAAAGTTCTCGTTAGGCATAACAACAGATCGTAATGTTTCTTCATTTGTTTCTGAATTGTATTCGCTTTTTGAAAGCAGTGAATAACCAATGCATTTTTCATAGTCTCTCCAAGGCACATCGTAAGCTTGGCAGGCTTTGTCTTCCATAAGAATTGAAGAATCCCCAACAGCTTTCACTCCTGTTGGCTTTCGTTTAAAGATAGATAAGTGATCAAGAATCTGCGTGAATTCTGCTGGTATTTCCACTGCTTCTGTTGTTCGTTCTTTATTTACTAACATTTCAATGTCATCATCATCCTCTGATTCAGATTCCGAATCTCTTACACAGATCATCTCCAATGGTAAATCATCCTTTGCTGTTACTTGTTCACTGAAAATTAGTGACGATTTAATTATTAATATAAAAAATCAAATCACTATGAAACAACAATAGTTCAGTTTCAAAATCAAAATTATATAATATTAATATTTTTATTAATAAAATTATATGATAATAGTGTTATTATTTTCATTGAAAATAAAACCTCATAAGGTTCTTATTATTTTTCAATTATATTTGTTACCTGGAAATATTATCTTTTGCTTTACTTTCTTCGGTTACAGACTCTTGTAAATTTTTTTCATCTTTAACGGTCTTATCCGTTTTTTTTTTCCAATGAACAAAATCTCTCACAACCCTATCATTGATGTGTGATAATTCTACAAGGGCTTTGCGTAGTGCCCGATGAAAACGTTTTGTACATAGAGCTGCTGAACTAAGTGGATTTGCATCCTGCTGAGACTTTGTGTTCGAAAGCTGTATAAGTTTCATGATCTTTGTTTTCAGTTCAGACCATGTGCTGTCAATTTCTTGACTCTGTAATTGTAGCATTTTCTTAAATCTTTTATCACGTTGCTGAGTTTTTAGCGGTACCACCTCATCGATAGTTATTTCCGACGAATCATCTGCATTTGTTCTTGTTTTTAATGTTTCAGACATTATGATTGATTCGCTGTCTAAATCATCGTCGTTGTTTTCTTTCTGATAGATTCTCTAAAATTAGAAAATATAAGAACAGATTTTATTAATTATCAAGAGTAAATCATTAGGGGATGTAAAACAGACACTACACCTGTACTCATAAATATTGCCTATCGTTTCATTTTATTGCAAAATTTTAGGATAAGAAATTCACGAACCTTTAGTATGTATCATGAAGATTAATCAATTAAATTTTTAAATAAATTCATTAATTAGTTATTGAAAATTTCAGGTCCCAATATTATATATTGAAATTTTTTAATTTTTTACCAGAAATCCAAAATTCTTAAAATCTTATCAATTAATTAATTTAAAAATTTAACTGAATAATCTTAATGGTGCATACTACAAGCTATTTTTTTTCCGTAAATTTTGCAATAAAATAGAAAGATAGTCAATATTTATAAGTACAGCTGTACTGTCCGTTTCACATCTAGTTTAAATTACTAAAAAATTGTTTTTACTGATTGTGAAAATAAATTATTTAAAAAAAATCGCGTGAAAAAGATCAGATTATTTTAACTATAGTTTTCTTTTATTTAAGGCACGCTGTACAGCATACTCTAACACGTATATGCTCAACTTTAAACGCACTTTTTTCAAAATCATTTCTTTCATGTGTTATTTTTTCTCAAAACTAGTTAAACGATTTGATTTTTTATTTTTCGGAATTTTAAATCAGCGTAAACCCTTAATATTCATAATTGCATACCTGTGTTAAATCGGTATCTATGTTCTCATTGACAGTATTTATTTTGCCTATAATATTTTTTTCAATATTATTGTCTAAAATAACAGGTTCATCGTCACTATCTAGGTCTATAATACTTGGTTGCTCTTTCGGACTGCTTGTTAATCGGGATTGTTGATTCCTGACGGTTTGCAATGTCTTAGCAACACTTTTAGGTACAAGAAAGTGCGTTGCAGGCTTAACAAAAGTGATGCTACTAGAGGCTACCGATTTCGGTACCACCGACATCGGAACCGCTACTAATTTTTGGTTTGCCGTGTGCGTAACCTTTATCTTTTTTGCGCCAGTTGATAAAGCTACTTTTAAAAGATTTGCTAAAGGAACTGGATTTATAGCCATATTTTTTGGTGCAATTTTTGAAAATTGTCTTTGCTGCAATGTTTGTGGAGAATTTTCCTGAAATTTGTATATAAATTTTAAAAAGGAACAATCATATTAATTTACAATTTGTCAAGATTAAAAAAAAATTCATTACAAATGGACTTTAAGAATTCATATATGGTTAACAATATATTTGTAGATTTAATTTAAATAAATAAATAAATAGGTAAATAAATAAATATATTAACATTGATGAAATTGCAAATTTATCTGTATATAATATAGTACATGAAAACACATTATTATTATTATCATCTTCATTATTATAATTATTATTATTAGTATTATTATATATATGGTATTTTCATTTACAAAACTATGCTTGCAATTTTATCAATGTTTATATTTTTAGTTACATATGAATTTTCAAAGTCCATTAAACAAAATAGCAAAACATGAATTCAATTTTTTTTTATGAAACATTTTTTAAAGTTTCAAGATTTGTTACATTAATCTCTAAAAATCTATCTATTAGATATGATACAATTCAGAGTCCAGAAATAAAAAGGACACATAGCCCATTTAAATAAAATTCGTTATGTGCCCTTTTTATTTCCAGATCCTTAATTGTAAATAATTTTTAATACACAATATCTAATATTAAAATCAAAGAATTCAAAAATATTTACCTTAGAGGCCATGTGAGTTGCCAAATCGTCTGTATCATTAGGATTCATAATTTCCGTATCACCTTCAATCATCGTTTGCTCACAGGATATCAAAAAATCCGCTGGATCAGGTTCTTGTTCCTGTTCAGGCTCAACTTTCGTCCTGCGTCTACTACCGCTGTGATATTCGTGGTCGTAAAATCCATTACTATAAGAATTGCGCACAGCGTTGCGCGATTTACGCTTCTTTACCGGTGGTGTATCCGTCCGATCTGATTCCGGTATATACGACGAATCCTCGTCTTCGTCATCTTCTGAATTAGATAAGGTCCTTCGTCTTCGACGTTTCCGTTTACGTGAACAACACTTGGTTTCGTCTAGGTGCATTTTTTCTTCAATATCTTTTGGACTCATCCGCCTATCATTTTCTAGTATTCTTTAACATAACATAATTTATAAAAGTTTTTTATAACTTGTCACAAAATTATAATTGTTTTTGTTTCACATCTCAATCGTATACATAAAAACAAAAGCTTTTTACATTTCTTATATAACTTTCAAAAAATTGTCGAAATAAAAATATTTGTAATTAATATTTTCAATAAAAAATGTATATTAAAAAAATTAAATAATAGAAACGAAAATGCAATAAAATACAATATTATATTAACAAAATAACTAACTTTTGTGGAATAGTTTTAAAGTTACAAACATATAATATTTCAAATTTAAAAAGTTTTAATTACATCTTAAAAACATGCAAGTTTGGCTACAATGTAAAGAAGCAGTAACGTAAAGCTAAAGGAATAATTAGAAATTACTACTTTTGTTTATATTGTAGTAATAATTTACTATTTATAATGAGTATAAACAGGTGTTTTAATTTAATCAATCAATCAATATAAGTGTGCTAAAACTTTTTTAACCTTATTTTTTTTTATTTTCACACACCTTTTTTTACGTGCATTTATTAGTGCTAACGCGTTTAATTTTTCCACAACTTTTTTTTTGGCAAACCTGCCATTTTTTTTGCGATAGGTATGTCTATACATTATTGCTGTCAATCGCAAATATTGTAAATTGATTGTTGTTTTAACAATTAAGAATGCTATCGCACGCGCAATGGCGACCATTGAAATAAGCAATTCGAGTTAGATGGAGTTGTTAAAATCGTTTTTCTTATCAACCATGAAATACAAAAGAAGATTGAAAACTCTATGGCCCAAATTCATAGTCGTGTCGTATTAAGTATGATTTAAAACTTAAGTATCGTTAGGGCTATTACACGCTAGAAAAAGAACAGGAACAGATATAAGAAATACATTGCTTCTATATCTATGTGTATGAGAAATAAGCGCGTTGTTCCTAGCAATAACTCGCTGTTCCTCATATATATAGATATAGAAGTAATGTATTTCTTATATCTGTTCCTTGTTCTTTTTTAGCGTGTAATGTTACTTCAATTGAGTACTACATGAAGAGGTTATCACAGTTAGTCATGAAACAGATAAGATGCTCGTCGATAAAGATGTAACACTCAAATGAAGTAACAGCTGATACTCAAGTAACGATACTTAAGTTTTAAGTCATACTTAATACTCAACAAACGACTATGAATTAAGGCCTATGTGAGCCAAGTATACCAGGCATGGTTTCAGAAAAGCTCTACACGGAGAAAGTTTCACATCATAAAAGATAGTACATTTTTAAAAACGCTCCACAAGGTGGCTCGCATTCACGATAAATATCGAACATGCATGAAGTTTTTCGATGCGGCGCCACCGTAGGCGCCGAAATACAGTGCGCCGCCACCTCGCGCATTGTATTTCAGCGCTTATGCACTACAAAAAGTGATGCATAAATTATGAAATGCGAAGCAGTATTCGTGATTTACGATGCAAAAGGCATCACTTTTTCTAGTGTGACGCGCATCATGTTTATGATCAATGATGTTACACGTTACATATAAGGGCCCTTACATGTAAGAAGCAAAAAAGAACACCGAGGTACACGGAAGAATAAGTAAGTGTCGGTGTAACGCACACAAAGTTTCTTATTTTGTGCGTCACACCGGGGGGTCGCTTTAGAAAATTGCACAACTGTGTATCACAGATACGCAAGATATGAAATCAATGTGCTGAACAAAGATAGCATATATCGATACAGTAAGTTTTATCGCTCCGGAGCAGCCCCCCGACACGTATTTATTCCTTCGTATACCTCGGTGTTCTTTTTTCCTTCTTACATGCAAGGGTCCTAACTTATTACATGTTTTAAAATTTTGTTGTTGGTGCTATTCAACCCATGAGTGAGAAAATTCAGTTTGTGAGATGGATCGTGATGACAGATGATGAACAGTTCTGCTAAAGCTGCGACCACATAGACGCGTATGCACACGTATGCGCGCGCCAGCATGCATTTGCACGCGTCAAAACTCTGATGATTTTCATTGTTGCCAACCTGTAAAATAAAGTACTCACATGAAGGAAGAGAGTTCATTCTTGTTCTCTCATTTTGCAGGTTGGTTACTATGAAAATCACCAGAATCTCTACGCGTGCAAACATATGTTGGCGCGTGCATACGCGTCTATGTGGCCGCGATCTTTGACCACGTCAATTTCACAAACTGAACTTTCTCACTCATGGGTTGAATAGCACTACTGTAATTTATTGAATCATGATCCATGGCAGAAAATAGTATATTACACACAAAGGGAGGTAAAGTATTGGCGAGTCAATAGCACATATCATTGCCACCTCGAGCCGAAGGCGAGGGTGGCAAATTGGGTCGCCATTTTACCTCCCGTGGAGTGTATACTATTTTTCGCCATATCCGGGCCGAAACTATGACTTTTGTTTTTCGGTGCCGGGACGAAAGTCGTAGTTTCGGGCAGAGTATGGCGGAAAAACATGTGTAAATGATTACATTTAAGCCATAGATCATGAATTCAGTAGTTGTCAGACAAGAAAATTTCAAAGTGTGTAACGAGTTATGTGTTACGCGTAACATCATTGAAGAAAAAGTGTCAGGACGCAGGCCGATTAGAATAGAGACTGCCTAATTGACGATGGGTTATAGAAACAGCCAATTAGCTCTATCCCAAACTTTTTTCCCAAAATTTTTCGGCTCTTATGGTCGCATGGGTATCAGAGACCCTCAGAATAGAATGGAATAGTCGAAGTTTTTTAATAAAGATCATATCATTTTTTTAATAATTAAATACATCTTTAAGTATGGAAAGAATATGCAATGATATCTTAATTAATTATTTAAAAGCGATTTCAATATTATACAAATATATTTTTCTTTTTGCACTGATAATTTCAAATTATTTTCGCGTTTTTCATCTCCTACTGTGTTTTTTTTTATATGTGACTATAAAGTACCAAAAATCTGTGGAATAAATAGAAGATACATGCATATTACGTCGCGTAAACATAAATTTAATCTCTTAAAGTTGTAGCTGATACAGAGCGCTTTTTTGTAATTTATTTTTATATAAATTGTTATGAAAAAATTAATTATTTTTCTATTATCTAGTAGTATAAAAAATAAAGTTCTATTCTCCATATAAAACTTGCAGAATAGCGATAATTGGTTGTCTCATTACGCATCGTCTATTCGGCAAGGGCCGTATTCTATAACTGTCTTGCGAACGACATAAATCTAAAGAAGCTCTAGTGTAATTGGTCAATACAGCTTATGTCACTTGTGAGACACTTGCAAAATAACTCCCAGACTCTATTTTACCCATCTGCTTGCATCCTTATGGTGCCTTAGTAACCTCAGATATTTTTCATTCATGAACTATAAGGATGCAGGCAGATGGGTAGAATAGAGACTGCCGAGTAGACAATGCTAATAGAAACAGCTAATCAATTCTATTCCACACTTTCTATTCCAAAATTTTTTTGTTCTTTGTTTACATGGGCGTTATAGAGACCCTCCGAATAAAATGGAATAGACGAAATGTCTTTTAATAATAGTTATATACGCAACAAGTAACGAAATTAATAAATGAAAGTAATAAACGTACGTAAATTTTACGTAAAGTAATAAAAGAATGTAACGTAATTTGCAGGGTTCAATGTTCTTTGCTTGAGCAGTAGAAAACATTGACTCCTGCCAATATTTTTCCGACCTAAGTCACTGTTGCGTAGTAAACAGAAAACTATAAAACTATAAACTGTAAAACTATAAACAGAAAACTATAAACTGTGCCGTTGTAAACAGAAAACTATAAAATTATAAATATATAATTTAATACAAATTTCACATTTTACAATGTATATTTTATCAATTTATGAAATGCGGAAGAAGCTATTTCGTAGAATTTGAAGAAGAGTGGAGCAGGCGAGTCGTCACTACGCGCAAGCGCCACATGATGTCATGTGACACTTCAAGAAAAAAAGCACGCGTGCATTGAGATACACATTTTTAATTCACAATTATTTTAATATTTTTCTTTTATTTAATAAACATAATAGATACATCTGTTTATGTAATCTTTTTTTTTATATTTGTTTGTACTTGTAAATATGAATATATAAACTTGTAACTGTAAAGTTTTAAAATTTTTTTATTTCTCTTACAACTTTACACGTTTTATGTTTATTATATTTTTTCACTGTATCACTTTCTCTGTCATTATTTTTTCACTATTAACACTAAATTTTATTATTAATAAATCATTATTAACAAATTTGTTTAATGTATATTTTTGAAAATTTATTAAATACGAAAAAAACCATTATCGAATTTGAATAAGTGCGGGACTCAACTATGCAAACGCCGGAGAATCCAGATGACGAAACTTTTCGAGGACCGTACCCGTCCTGTCTCCGTCCGATTCTATGATGCAATGTCCTATCTGGACTACCTTGTATTCCCAGAGAAGTTAGACATCGTCATTTGTGCAAAAACAAATATTTTCCACAAAAATTTCGATGTTTTCACACAAATGTCGATGTGAAACCGGAGCTACAAGCATTAATATTAAATAGAAATGTGTCATACATTTATTATCGAACTTCTCAGGGAACACGAGGTAATCTAAATGGGATACTATCATAGAATCAGACGGAGACGGCACGGAGACGGGACGGGTACGACCCGCGAAAAGTTCCGTCATCTGAATCCTCTTTAACGCGCGCGTCATTCGCCGGCTCTTTCTTTTTTCTATCCCTGTTTTTCCGTTTTCACTGTTCGGTTCGGGGTTGGCGGACGGAATTCGTCTCGCCCCATGTTAATTTCTCGGGGTTCTTAATTCATTTTTTCTTTTTGTTTATTTTTTAAGTTGGCTATGGTTAATTGCAATAGCTTTCATCGATTTCTCACTTTTCTTTGTTTGTATCTCTTCCGTTGCCTATGTGCGGATAACGTTGAAGAAAATGTTATTCAGTTTTTTTCTTTATATCATTTTATGAAGATTACTGTGATTTGTGTATCGAGCGATGTAAAAAGGAAGAATTTTTCATGCATCATATCACAAGTGTTTTAATGCATTTCTCTTTTAAAAGGCGAACAATGCGCATTGTGTTTTCTTGGCAGTCTGAATTAAAATCGGCTGGGAGACGTGATTGATGAGCGCAAAAGTTTGTTTTATAAAATGTTGATTTTGCTGGGAATTTTACGGTGTGAAAAGACAGAACTTCCGACAGAGGAGAAAAAAAAGACATTTCAATCCTTAGAATTGTTCTAATAGAAAAATTTAGTGATTTGTTCTTGACTTTGACTAGACTGAGCTTGATCAATGATCGTTTGGTCCGATTGAATAATTCCTGGTATTACATTTATCAGTGGCTTCTGATAGTGAAATTTGTAACAGACAGTCTTGTATCGGTATGAGTGTGTTGCTCTGTATATGTTTTGTTTACATACCATACTTGCAAGAGTCTCTTTTGTATTCGAATTTTGCGCGGGACAAATTCTTGATATTGGGTATCACTTTTCTGAAAACTGTATATATCAATTTAGCTAAGTTTATTCTCTGACTTCCGTCTGTGACGATTTGTGACTATATCTATTGGTGTTTGGTGAGGGCTCGCCTTGATAATGACACGGATGTGACGCGTCGTATGATCATTTCATGCGGATCGTCATATCCGCATCTCGCTTTGTCTATCGGGACGAGTGGCTGTATAGGATTTCATCATTGTTATAATTTCACGAATAATCGATTCACGCGTTCATTTCGGCTGGCCTAGCCTCGCGTGGTACATATTGTGATACGTCCGGAAAAAAGCTTAAGATGATGAAGTTGGAATGGATGATTCCTTCTTCAAGACGGTTACAGTAACCTCTTGTGGGACTTAAGCGGGTCATACTGAACTTAACTTAGATGCGCAGGTCCATACAGGAATGGTTATGGGTATATGTCAGAAATGATTTAACCAATAAAAGGAGAGAAAAAAAACGCGCTCGTCAATGTTACCACGCTTACACTATCCCATCCGTTCCAAACACATCGACGTTCACACCATACTGCCGATCTTAGCTGTATCCTCACTTACTCTAGCATATTGAGTATGTACCTGAGAAGGGAATACATATAGGGGATACATATTCTCGGGTGTTCTTTTTCTTTGATTAAAAAATTTTCCAATAAAAATGAAGAAACAAACAATAAGATCGTGCGATTTTGAAAACAAAGAAAAAGAACACCTAAGAATATGTTTCCATCGAGAGTACACAGCTATCGTTACATTTTTCACAAAAATTATCAAATATATGAAAAATTTATAATAATAAATTGAACATAGGATTCTACAATCCTGACTATATTATATGAAGTTATTAACACTGGAAAACATGGAAAAGTATAAAATAAATATACATTTGATTTTAACGATTGAGGGGATGTGTGGAACACCGGTATAATTTATATGGGTTTTGCATATAAATTATATCGTTGTTCCACACATCTCTTCAATTATTTCATATACAGTCGACGGACATTAATTCGTGTGGAACATTTTAAAATTGTACAATGCTATTGGATAATACTGTTGTATCGGTTATTCCCATTGGAGGATTTCAATAACGTTCCACACGAATTAATGTCCGTCGAGTGTATATATTATAGGCATATACGAATTTCAAAAGTTACTTTTTGCTTAAATTAGATATTGTTAAGCGTAATTCGTGTGCAAGAATATAATTTAGGAAAATCTTTGACAAATTAGAAAGCTTTTATTTTCGCGAACAAATTTCTGGGTTTAAACATCCGCTCATCATTCTTTTATAATAAGGTTAATGGTTTGGTGGCTACGTTTTCGATTATTTTACTACCTTGGGAGATCATTTGCAAACATTCAAAATCAGATTCTTTTTTAAGTTAATGCTTCTTCTGGTGCACTTCGAAAAATCACTGAGGGTAAATCAGCAATCAGCAAGTTGCTATCACGTTACATTTCTATATGTGTTGTGTACGTGTAACTCTATCTGTGCACGTATCACATGTAAGTTGAGAATTAGAGAAGAGAGGGGAGAGAGAAGGCACATCAGCATATGCGTCATTGTTGGGTATTGGGTTACAACATGAGCAGACATGTATAAAGCGCACTTATGGGTATGGTATCACGCTACTTTACCGATCAAAAATTGTAATATTATAAAATTACAATTTAAAAAAAAAACTATACATCAGAATGAATTTTTTTTATGGATCACTTCATTCAATTTCAATGAAGGGCGGAAACTCCAAAAATTAGCGAGAAAAAGCGAAAATCCAAGATAATCAGAAAAATAATCTTTTATTGGTTTTTGAAGAAACCCCGCTAACTTTTTTTAAAGTTGGCAGGGTACCTACTTTTCTCGTGATAATAGGCCACGGCAAAATATCTGATTTCACAGATAATTTACGGCAAATTATCCAATGGTTATTTCTATTGTAGACAAAAAGTACTGTGCTAACTTAAAGGGGGCTTATTAAGTGTTCCTTCAAACAGTATTGTCTCTGATAATAGCGAAAAAATCATAAAAACAAATTAAATTAGATATAAAATACTAACTTTTTATTATTTTTTTATTTAATGATGATTTAGGAAAAATTCAAACGAAAATCAAAAGAATTTTAGAAAATCTAATATTCTTCACTGATGATTTTTTTGTTACAAGACTTTTCAATAAAGTTACAATTGATCGTATTTTTAAGCATGTAAACAATAAAATTCGAATCAAAATTATTCAAATAATAATTGAAATAATTTTTCATGTTTCTTAAAAAATTAGTTAAATTCAATTGTTTTTCCGTTTCAGACTTCAGTGAAAACTAATCAAAATTTTATATTTTTTGATAGAATAGAATCATTTGTTTGTCTTTAAATCTATTAGGGCTTGCTCTCACTTTTGTATAAAAATATTTAATTTATTAAGAATAATGAAGATTTAGATTAGACAAGGACAGAGCTATACAGTATTAAAGTTATTCCTCTTAAAGTTTATATCTAGGAAAACGATAATAATATACTATTATATTAAATAGTATATACAAAAATTGAAATTATTTATATAAAATTATTTTATAGCACTGCGAGACCTAAATCCGCACGTAGGTGATGATCCACTGTTATCTAGGAGGCACTTATTCAAACAGCAAAAAGCCGAATTCACTTCCCTACTGAAAAAACTCAAATGAGATCTTAAATGAGATCTCAGATGAGATCTCATGCCAAAATCTCATTTTACAATATTTTTTATTTTGGCATGTTTGAAATCATCGATTGGGGATTATTTTTAAAAAATTCGGACTTACAAGGAGAGTGCATTGCATTTGGGTCTCGGATTTTCTTCTAACTTTGGGATATTTTTTCTTACATAAAATCATGAAAAAAACCGCGTCCATTCGGTCCAGCGCTCGATTTTTTCCGAGTTATGAGCAGTTTTGTCTGTTTTCTTAAAAAATTTGCATTTGCTTTATAGTTTTACAGTTTTTGAACTACTTATTCTATAAAGTTTTTACTGATTGCATATTAAAGTTGAGATTAAAACCTATCGATTGAAAAAAAAACGTGTCCAAAAATCTCAAGTTGTTTACAAGTTATAAGGGAATAAAAATAGCGCAAATATTTAGTTGAAAATATGCATAGAAAATTAATGCTATATTTTAGTCTGAATTTCATTTTAATTTACATCCCTTTATAACTTTTGAACAACTTGAGATTTTTGGTCACGTTTTTTTTTTAATCGATAGGTTTTAATCTCAACTTTAAAATGCAATTAGTAAAAACCATATAGAATAAGTAGTTTGAAAACTGTAAAACTATAAAGCAGACGCAAATTTTTTCACAAAACAAACAAAACTGCTCATAACTCGGAAAAAATCGAGCGTTGGACCGAATGGATGCGGCTTTTTTCATGATTGTATGTAAGAAAAAACATCCCAAAGTTAGGAGAAAATCCGAGACCCAAATGCAATGCATTCTCCTTGTTAGAAAATTTTTTCGAGTTATTAGACTTTGAAAAATTTTAATGGGTCCGAATTTTCTAAGTCCAAATTTTTCAAAAATAATCCCTAATCGATGATTTTAAACATGCTAAAATAAAAAAATATTGTAAAATGAGATTTTGGCATGAGATCTCATTTGCGTTTTTTCAGTAGGGTTAGGTCACTTTGGTATCTAGATTATTTTTTTAAAGGGATTTTTCGTTGATAATAACCCCACTAAAAATGATATGAGAAATTGAAATTCTTTATGAGTTCTTCATTAGATTCATATGAGATCTATCTTTTATGAACACACGATACTCGTGACTTTCGTGGAACGTTATTACACGGTAATACGTTATGACTCTCAATTCGCTAGGGCCTTAACTCCGGTCGTGTAATAAAGTGCCACTTATGTCACATGTATCGTAATGTACTAAAAAAGGAGATTTCAATCTTGATTGATTGCAAGCTTACAACCTCAGCGAGGTAGCAAAATAATTCATAGCCCCATAACTACTATACCACTAATTGAATAAAACTTGTAGCTGCTCATCAATCTATGTGTAAAATAACTGTCTTACAGTTTACTGTTATTAACTTACTGAATAAATATATATGACTTTATATTTTTTTATAACTATTACGATTATTTAAGGGGGGGGTACAGGTGAAATCTTGTTTTTCAATAAAAAAAAATGACGTTTTTCATTTTTAATTTCTGACTCATAGCGCCTACAACATAATCCATGTGTGATGTTCAAAACTATCTAATGAATCTATATAATTATTTAATAATTATAGATTAAATAAAATTTTTGTTTTGTATGGGGAAAACTGGAGCAAACCAGACCCCAGGAGAAAATCGAGCAGGCACCACTTTATATAAAAATATAATACATCTTTATTTCACCATCAAGATTTCAATTTCGTTACATTAAATTACTTTCATTTTTAAATTTTTTATAGTCATTTTAATTTTCCAATATTTACTTATATATTTATATAAAGAGATGCTGGTTTGACCTGATTTTCCATATTTTATTCTTTTTATCAATAAAATCATAGTAATGGCTGCAAACTTCGCGAAGATGCCATAAGTAATGCTAGAAATATTTTCCCGTTTTTTAGATTATAGAGTTTGATCTCTTCTTTTATTTCATAACTTTATCATAAATTTTTACTACTTATCTAGTTTATATATTATTTTAAAATTTGTATATATGAATTAACTTAATTTCAGAATTTTTGTATTGTTTATATGATTTCAAACAGAAATCAACGAGCCTAATTGAATTTCTACTCAGTGCCTTATCCGAATATAGTCTTAAAGTTTGAAGAAAGGGCACGTTGATAGACATGGATCAGACCCAGATATAAAAACCATTATTTTAGGTAAGACAAATAATTAGGATATAACATCATTAGATCTTATTTTAATTTATAAAAAAGAATATAACGATATACTTTTTTGACACAGCGTGCGTGAAATTTCACTTAAATATTGTTCGATGCAAATTTGTTAAATTGTAAATACTCGTGCGATTGCAATAACACTCACGCTGGTTTCCCCGATCCTCGTGCGTAGTAATCGCATGACTTTATGATTTAACACACTAGTATCGAAAAGTACTATTTTAAAATGATAATTAAATGATAATATTATGTTTATAATATACGAAACATGTGTTTGTTTGAACCGCATAATCATTAATGAAACTTTTAAAAAGTACGTTATAATTATAAACAGCGATATAAAAATATTGTACGATAATACTGCCGTCCTAAGCATAAGCGTCCTAATTAACAATAACTTAAAATAAAAAAAGTTCATATGAATTTTGAACTAGATAAGATACTTTATTTGTAGATAGGACTAACTATTTTTACTAGGTGAAAAAAGCATTTAGGATAGTTTTAAAAATGTCTATAATTATACAACATAATTATCACATCATATATATATATATATATATATATATATTGCTTTATACAGTTCAAAATAAAGCTATTTTAAGCAAAAACAATTCGACGGTCGCGGGGAAGGTGTCATCTTACTTAGAGTTGAAGAAAGGTATTATTTAATTTTGGGTTTAAAGGGGCTTTCGTTTCATTTTAATTTAAAGAAAAGTGCTATGTCAAAGAAATTTTTTTTTATTTAATCGTGTAGCAGACCCCAAAAGAAATTAATTACAAAATTATAATAAATTAAATATATAAATTGAGAAACACAAGCCTCTTTTTAAACCAAACTGAAATGACATCCTTTTTCAACTCTAAATGAAATGATGCCTTTCTTCAACCAAAATTGAAATGATACCTCTCTACAACCAAAAATGAAGAAATGACACATTCTTCCCCGCGACCGTCGAATTACGCTATTTTGTTAACAATTTATTAAAGAATTATAATTGAGTTAAAAATGTTTCTGATACATAAAAAGAATGTACTACATCTAGATTTTGGAGGATAGTAATAGTAATTGTATTAAGTTTCGTAAGAAAGCCTTTAAAAAGTAGTTGCAAACTGTATATTTTATCACGAGAGTCAAATAATCTCATTGATTTTGAGATTAGAATGGTATAAAAAAACTTAAAATTCTGAAAATCAAAAAGGAAATTTGAGATCTAAATGCAATACAATTTTCTTATAAATCCTCTAAAATTAAAACTATTCCTTTTTAAATAAGCTTTTGAATACATTTTTTATCATAATTAACATCAAATAATCATTTGAATTAATAAAAAAATAATGAAATATTTGAAAAATTTCATTTGGCTATTGAATTTAAGCAAAAATATAAAATACATTTCAATTGTAATTTGAAAAAATTTTTTATTCTAATAGTTTTAGACACATTTATATTCTTTGAAATTGACGGAAAACATTAAAATAAAATAAATAAACAGAATTTATAAATTGATATTTTAAAAATAAATCAATTATAAAATTTCAAGCTTAAAACCTAAATATTTGACACAGATTAAAAAATAATCACTCGTACAGCACATTTAAAAGTCTTATTTCAAATTAGAAAATATACTCTTACCTTGTAACAGTTTCAATGTGTGCAATAAGGGCCCGACAAATTGACCTTAATGGAAATAAATCTTTAGGATCACAAACAAAACATTTCCAACTATCCTCTGCCTCTATTCTTTTAATAGTTACAGGATCAAAATTTCTTTTTATACATTTACTGCAAAATGTATTACTACAATAAGAGCAGCAGTAAAGATTACCACCATTTGCACACCATCTACAGAACATATCTGTAGCATCATCTCCTGCAAAATAGTAATTTTATAGATTCCATTCCCTCCAATTTGAATACTTGATTTTTCTTTCTCACCTTGTTCAAAAGTACCATCACCATAAAATTCGCGACACTTTGCACACAATAATGTTCTTAAAACTGGATGCTCATGCATATTATGTGATTCTGCTGGTGCAGAACCAATATGCTCATCACAGCCTGTACAATGAAGCCTGAGAAAACGAACCGAAGCAACATCTAATAATAATATTTAAAATAAATATTTAGACAACTCATTAACTTTTAAGAATGAATAAAAAAAATCTTTAATGTTACCACTGCCATAAGTTAATTTATAAAAGTCGTCTTCTTCCTTTGAATAATTCTGACAAGGAAACTTTATTTGTGAATTAGAAATTGTACCCTGTGGTGTCACTGAAATCAAGAGAATATATTATTACTAGTGTTTTAAATTTATTTATAGTGCAATTCAAAACTGAATGAACAATATAGCCTTTTAGATATTATTTTTTAATCTATTATTTATTGGTGTACAGAAAAATGATTACATCAATGTTCATTCTTTGTACAAGTTAAAAATACAAAGGTAAACCATAGCATACCCTTTATTTGTTAAAATATAATTTTAAATTATGCCTTGATAAATGAAAAATATAATACAAAATTTATAGACAGGTGATTTCATCTCTTAAAAATTAAAATCTTATTTTTAATAAATATATAATTTAAATAGTATAATCAATCTGTTTTATTCTTTCGATGATTAAAAAAATTATAAATATTATAATAATTGATATAAAATTTTTTACAAAATATGGGAAAATAATTGTACTTTTATGAATATATAATAAATAATTTCAAATAATAGAAATTGAAAACAAATTGAAAGATCACAAATAGATAAATTTTTTTTTTTAAATTAAACAAAAAAATGTTTATTTACCTCTTATTTTTTCATACATAAACTTACTGTGAAATATCAAATTTAACATTTAGTAATAATAACTTAAGCAAATGCACAAATAATATACTGTAATCAAAATTGAATTCTCATTAAAAAAATAATAAAAGAAATAATAAAGAAACAATATTAAAAAATAAAGAAAAGTTTAGGTTAAAGGCATGTGAACTAAAGAAACATTGATATCAAATATAGCCTACAAACCATTTTCTTTGCTGTCAACCTCCTGAACTTGAACTTCGACTTCAAGCATTGATGCGATATCCATGCCGATGCTCGTCTATTTTTCAGAATTTCAGTAGTTTACGAACTTTTTTTCTTTAAAGTTCGAATCTTAGGAAGAAAAATTTTCTAACTTATATGCTGTTAACTAGCGGTTTTTTCCATCAGATTATGGCGCCGCCATATTAAAAAGTAGCTTTACTAGTGCGCGCCCTTCACTTTCTGCAAAAGTTGGATCACTAAATCTAATAAATTATCCGGAGTTTTGATTTTAATAAAATTTATTTGATTTGGTTTTACTTTTATCTTGATAACAAAAAATACGCTTTTTTTCTTAGTATTAATTTTTAAAAAAGTATTATAGACAAGATTGCTTGCCCATGTTAAAAATTTTAAGTAGTTTCTTTTTTTACATAAATGTTAATTGACGATATTTGATATCATTGCAATTATTTTTAATTACAATATACTATTTTTTTTGTGACACTTATTTTTTAATTGGCTATTTTGGACAATCATTTTTATTTTGAAGAAATACATGCAACATAAAAAAAAATAGTACACTGGAACGTTGTACATGGGTACAATGATATAGAACTCTTCACGAACGTCAGTCGCCGGCAGCCGTCCGCGTATTTCAAATGAATAAATGGTGGGGTAGCCTACAGCAATATGGCTTCAGCAAGTGTGCAGTATTTTTCGCATTCCGTGCGCCAAAGCTTATTTTCGCGCATGCTTGAAAAAAATGCATGAGTAAAAACAAATTTGTTGCCCACAAAAATTTTCCAAGTCCGGATTTTTTAATAATAGTCTCCAATCGATAATTCCAAACATACCAAAATAAAAAATATTGTCAAATGAGACTTTGGCATGAGATCTCATTTGAGATTTTTTAGTAGGGCGTACAAAGAAAATGTGTTCGATACCCGAGGAAGAAACTGATTTTAAACTCGTGTGAACTGTTCATCCTCGCTTCATGAGAGCGCAAACGTCTCTAGGAGTTTATGCCCCAAGCTCAATAGTCCGCAATTTGTTCGGCGGACACGCTAATTCACTAGATCGTGCCTAGGGAATTTTTAGAGCCGACTGTAAGAAAATAAATTGCGGAATATTTTGCTTAGGGCATAATGCCTGAAATTGATATTATTTTCTTACAGTTGGCTCTAAAAATTCCTTAGGCACGATCTAGTGAATTGGCGTGTCCGCCGAACAAATTGCGGACTATTATGCTTGGGGCATTAATCGCTTTCTCACACTAGTATCGAAAATAACAATTTCCAAACAGCGTGTGGGAACTTCAATTTCCCCCACGCTTTTTCGTGTGGACTATGCCCTATTTCCGCCCTATTGAAAATAATGACGTCTTTGGTCGTGTCTTAAATTAGAACAAAATAAGACTTTATTTTTTCAGTGTTTAGAAAAGATAATAAACAAATGATTGTTCGGTATCTTTTCTAAATTTTTAGAAAGTGACATCTTATTTTTTTCCAATTTGAGACACGTCCGAAAACATTTTTAAAGACGTCATTCAAAGACATTTTCAAAGGTGTCATTCAAAGACATCTTAAAAAGACATCATTATTTTCAACAGGGTGTCGTAGCAGGAGGATGTATTAAAATTTTAAAATTCAAGGAATATGACGTCATTTGTTTAATCAAATTAACAAATTTCGTAAAAAAAAAAAGAAGTTTTCCCTGGTAGAAAATAAACCATTTTTTGGCCATTTTTGTTGGCCAACGCATGTTAAAATGGCACTTATCTAGAAATTTTGGAAACTCTTTGTACAGAATTTCTAGATAAGTGTCATTTTGACATGTGTTAACCAGCAAAAATGGCCAAAAAATGGTTTATTTTCTACCAGGGTTTAACTATGAATTTTTATTGAAAAAGTACGTCTTTGAAATTACTAAAATAAAGACGTCAATTGTTTATTATCTTTTCGAAACATTAAAAAAATGACGTCTTATTTTGTTCCAATGTAAGAAACGATCAAAGACGTCTTTCAAAAACGTCATTATTTTCAATAGGGCCCTATATGGAAATAATTTCTGTGAATAACTGTAAATAATAGTAAATAATTGTAAATAACTGTTAAAAAATGTTGAAATTGAGACATAAATAATAGTTATTTACTGTTATTTACTATTAATTACTATTATTTACTATTATTTACAGTTATTTACAGTTATTTACACTTATTAACAGTTATTTACAATTATTTACAGTTTTTTACAGTTATTTACAGTTATTTATAAATATTTACAATTATTTACAATTTTTCATAGTTTTTTACAGTTATTTACAGTTATTCACATTTTCAAAAATTTTCGCATATATATATAAAAAAATTGAATAGATTTGTGAAAATTTTCGAAAATGTAAATAATTCTAATTAAATCGTAAATAAATGTGAATAATTGTAAAAAAAAAAAATAAATATAAATAACTGTAAATAAATATAAATAACTGTAAATAAGTGTAAATAACAGTAAATAATTGTAAATAACTGTTATTTATGTCTCATTTTCAACATTTTTTAACACTGATTTACAGTTATTTACATTTATTTACATTTATTTACATTTATTTATAGTTATTAATACCTATTTACAGTTATTTCTAGAATTTTTTTTCATATGAGGCGCACAAGAAAAAGAAATTTCCACACGCTGTGAGGAAAAATGATCTACGTAATAATACATGGAGAAAGTAAGTTAAGCACAACTCTTTAAAATGCGCTACTACTCAATCGACAAATAATAGTCGAGACCATGTTCATCCTTCGTACGCCCAAGTTACGTAGATAATTTTATGTCGTTGTAGGTCAAATGAGGGACTATAAAATAAAAACAAAACACACACAACACAGTTCACATTAAATTCAACATATTAATGCATTCGATTGATTAATTTGAATCGAATCGCCACGATATTTTTAATAACATCTTTTTTATTGATTGAATGACTTTTATGTATTTTCAACGTTGAGGAGGTCACGTATCTCTGTCCTTTTCTAATCAAAGCATTGAGTTTTTTACAAAAACTAATAACTTTAGCAAAAAATGAAGAGAAAGCCGCATCTCGTATCAAAAAAAGCAATATTTTCTTTGATGAGAAAGAATTAATTTTATTGCTTTGTTTTCAAGAAAACCTTGAAAAACTTAAATCATAGAGGTTAGGTTGAACAATTTGGTTTTTCAAGGTTTTCTTGAGAATGAAGCAATAAAATTAATTTTTTCTTATCAAAGAAAATATTGCTTTTTTGATACAAGATGCGGCTTTCTCTTTATTTTTTGCTAAAGTTATTAGTTTTTGTAAAAAAATAATTTCTTTGATTAGAAAAGGACAGAGATACGTGACCTCCTGTTAATAAATAAAATATCAATGTTTTTTTTAGAATTTTTTGATATGTCAAAATTTGTTGATGTCACTCCTTCATTTATTAAACCATTTATTTCATATAACCCAACATTTTTTTATGGTTAAGAAAATGTCAAAGTCGTATGGTAGCATATGCGCGCTCGCGTCATACGATTTACCTAAGCTGTTTATAACAGATTCGCAATCCATACGGCCCCGGGTTCGTATAGAAAGCTTATATATGCCACTGGTAACGTATAGAAGCATTGAACATAGTTGAGAGGTGAGCCATGACATATACCATGTCCATAAAAATTTAGCTTGATCTATAGATATTGAGCCCAATTCGGCCTACGACAACATAAATATATATATTTATGTTATAGTGTGTCATATTCGGTCGAATACCCATGGAGCTAGCTAAATGGGTATTGGGGTGTCATACCGCCCTGCTCGTAGCTAGAGTATATTCAATTAACAATACACTATACAGTAGAGTGTACAACTTTAAAATACTCCATAGTATAGAATATTATTGTAAATATTTTACAGTCTTGTTGAACAACGTTCGGAGCAAGACACTAAAATATGTTTGTTTTTAGAAAGGTAGTAGAGTCAGCGCGCTATACAAGTAGGCAAACTTTCTCCACTCTGCTATAGTTAAGATAAAGACAGATAAAGAAGAGCGCTTAGCCACACTGCTATAGTCAAGATAATGACAGAGCGCAGCTAAAAGTATATCTGCGCCACTCAGTGAATTTAATCATGAGAATGAAATAAAATAAATAGTCTGAACATTTATATTTTATAAGGTTTTTAATTTCTGTTTAATCTTTTTATAGCCCCTCCCTGTTGAAAAAATCCAATTGGATTTCCAAATGGAATTTCTAATTAGAATTCCAATTGAATTTTGTTGGAAATCCATGTTGGAATTCTAATCAATTCCAATTGGAATTCCAATGAGAATTTTAGGAACTTAATGTAAATTTATGGACATTTTTAAGCGAATGAAATATTTTTTTTATATAAAATTTTATTTATGTTTTCATTGCGACTTATAAAAATATCTCTGTTCATTGAGTAAAATAAAACGTGAGAAAGCAGGCTGAATGATCGTCATTTTAGACCAAAGAAACTATCAGATTATAACTAAAATCTTATTTTTTTCGTGCGCATTTGCTTGTCATAAGAAAGTCAATAGATACAAAGCGTGGTAGCCGCCAGGCGGTCAATTATTAGTACTATTATATAAATGTGTATATTTATATTAGATGATTAGCCGTCAGGGGGCTACCACACTTTCTATCTATTGACTTTCTTACGGCAAGCAAATGCGCACGAAAAAATAAAAGAATTTAAAACTTATAAGCTGATAGTTTCATTTGGTCTCAAACGACGATCATTCGGCCTGCTTTCTCACGTTCTATTTTACTCAATGAATAGAGATATTTTTATAAGTCTCAATGAAAACATAAAAAAATATTTCAATCGCTTTTAAATGTCCATAAGTTTACGTTGGATTTCTAAAATTCTCATTGGAATTCCATCATAGAATTCCAATTGGATTTTTTCAACGGGACTCATAGGACCTACGATAACGTAATAGTATATTACGCAACGAGTGCGTAAAATATGTGATTATCGCACGAGTCGGTTTTGTCGCCCGAGCGCAGCGAGGGCAACAAATGAGACGAGTGCGATGATCACTTTACGCATTAGTTGCGTATATTATTTTTTCTAACAAGTGCGCAAAATTCTAAGAATTACAAACTTGCGTCTGTGATAGCATGTACAATCTTGTTCGAAGGCTATCAAGATTGTAAGAGGTAGTCGAGGTCGGGGCGCAGGACGGGGTCCAGGGGCGGAGCCCCGGTGGGGGGGTTCGGGGGGGCAGCGCCCCTCCGCCTCCAAAAAAATAAATAATATTATTAATATAAAAATAAAATTAATAAAACCATCAACGGCAAGCCGGAGTAGAACCTGATATCGACCGAGTAAAAATTGAGTTGTTTGTTATTTACTCAAGTATTAATCGGTGTATCTTCAAATTAAAAGTTGAGCGCAATAGATATTATTATTATGAACATCTATGCACAAGAAAAAAAAATCTACCGCTTTGTTTTTGAGAAAAGTAAGTAACGCCAAAGTTTTTTCGCGTTACTTACTTTTCTCAAAAATAAAGCGATAGATTTTTTTCTTCTTGTGCATAAATATTTGTAATAATAATATCTATTGCGCTCAACTTTTAATTTGCAGATTCACCGATTAATACTTGAGTAAATAACAAAAATCTTAGTTAGACAAGGATAGCTCTCAAATTAAAATTCCACGAAAATATATTATTAAAATAATAATTGAGAATTCCTCCCCCCTCTTTAAAACAATAAATAAGAAATTATTTAAATGATTGACTCTAAGATTAATTAATAAGAGAGTTCACGTATCGCGAAAAAAATTGTACATAGCACTTTAAAAGAGCACCACAAGAACTTTCAAATGAGATGTATAAATGTCTGTTATGATGTATAGTTCCTAAAATATAATACTTTAAAAATTAAAAAAATTTTTTTTAGATGAAATCATTTTACGCACGCTCAAATCATTTTACGCACGCTCAAATCATTTTACGCACGCTGTATTCATTTTACGCACGCTGAAATCATTTTACGCACGCTGAAATCATTTTACGCACGCTGAAATCATTTTACGCACGCTCGATTCATTTTACGCACGCTAAACAAATGCGTCTCATAATATGATATTTTATGTACGCAAACGGGTACATGAAATCGAATTTTGCGCACGCCGTTAGAAAAAATAATCTACCCAACTTGGGCTAACGAAGGATACATATGACCTCGACTAATGTTTTATAGCTTAAACAGCTAAAGCCTCGACTGACTACTGTTCAAGGCAAAAACATTAGTCTCGCTCTCCTTCGTACGCCCAAGTTGGGTATATAACTAATATATATTTATATTTTATTAAAGAAATTTAAAAAAATTAATAAAAGTCATCATTTAAATTATTTCTGCTTTAAAAATTTTGACTTTTTCGATATTAAGAAAACATTTTTTAGTACTATATTCCTGTAGAAATACTGTACCATAGTCACTTTGGTCTGAAACATCTAAGAACATAATTTTTTTAATTATTTCCTTATAATTTTCTGATGAGAGAAAAAACTTTAACGCATTTTTCGATAGAGTATCCGTAAAGTTCAACTTTACGGACTGTTTTTGGGCCGTAAAGTGCTACTTTACGGACATTTGTACGTAAAAGTTTTTTTTTCGATAGAGTATCCGTAAAGTTCAACTTTACGGACACTTTTACATAAAATTAATTTGTAAAAAATTTTTTATTTCCTTTTTTTAAAATTATAATTTAATAATTATTGTATTTATAGGCTGCGACAATATAGGAGCGCGGTGGCGTAACGGATAGAGCTCTTGCCTTCAACGCGGTGGGCACGGGTTCGAATCCTGGCCAGGCACCTCTGACTTTTTTTCGAAAGAAAATTAGTGTATGTGCTACCCATATCGCGACTCTTAAGAAATCTGGCCTCATTGAGTATCGGTTGATTGTTGGTCACAAAAGTGGCTGACCATCCATCGGTAGTCAAAGTTTCCGGTATGGCGGTGTCTGACAGTCTAGCCTGATGTAATGTGTTAAACGGTTCCGGGCTGGGCTCCCTCGACATCTCCATAGAAAAAGGTTAATTATATAGAGGATAACAATATCCTTTATATATTAATCTTTCTTCTTAAAAAAAAAAAAAAAAAAAAAAAATAGGCTGCGACAATAAATTGTTTTTGTAAATATTATAGTCCAATCAATAGAGCAAAAAAAAGGCTATTTTAGACATTAATTAAAGGCTTAATGAAACCTATATAGAGTTGTTAAGGGCGATGAAATAACATACCCTATATAAAATGTAACCAAAAAAAAACGGTAGAAAATGCTCCAGGAGGCTGCAAAGTTGGCTAAAACAGCTTTTTTAATTCTCTGAAGCAACCTATGCATTTTAGCAAAAAAAGTAATTAATAAAAGTATTGGAGAATAAAAAAACCTACAATTTGAGTACTGCCGCGATTATTTTCGTCAATTAGTTATTGCAAAAAAGCCAAAAAACCATCGAAAATGGCCATTTCTTGGATATCAATTATTTATTGCAAAAATAATTTTTTAAATATTTTTAAACTTTTAAAAGGAAGCCTTCATGAATACGAATAGAAAGAGAGGTTGTAAAAGCAAATTGGTTAATTTGTTGCTGAGATATTCCCTATTATTTATCCCAACACGCATCATGTTTATTGCTATAATTTTTTTTTGGCTGAACATATTGAGTTGCATAAGGGCTCAAACTCTTCATGAAGGTTCAAATTTTCATATTTTGTTGAGAGCAAATGAGAAAATTGAATTGCAATATTTTTTATAACGCTTTAAAAAAGAGGGTGTTTTTTTATAAATAAATGAAGCTGGGGCTTTATTTATAACTTTTACGAATTTGCTATTTGAATATTCTTATAGCTGTGTTCAAAACGAAGATTTAAAAAAAAAAGAACTCTCTAAGGCCAATAGGAGCCGAGATAAAATTTTTTTTTAAAAAAATCACAGTTACTTTGTTTATAACAATTAAGATACGAATCAAGCGTCATTTTTTAGTTGAAGACTTATATTTTAAAAATCTATGATTAGATTTTAAAAAATGCGACTCTTTATTATTAAAACTAAAATAATAATAACATACAAATAATAATGTCAAGGTCGGAGTCGTGGTGGGGATGCTTATCTTTGCGCGTGAGGGAAGTTAACGAAGGATCCCGTTCCAATAAAATTCGTAAAAATTAACCGTATCTCCGTTAATAATGGACCGATTTTGATGTTTCTTTTTTTAATCTGGGGTAGCTTGAAAAATTATTAATATTGGTGCAAATAGTTTTTCAAAATAGGGTGTATTTAATTTAAAACAACTGTACCTAATGCGGACACCTTAAACACAAATGATTGTTGTGGCTCACTAAATCAATATTTTTAGACGTGTAATGTCTCATTTTAAAGCTAAAAGAAAGAACTTTAAAATGAGATACACTGAAAAGGGAAGCGAACTGTGACTGTACTCTACGGTACAATCGGTGTCATTTTTAGAATACAGTCAGCCTACACGTCGAAATGCGAACTAGTAGTCTCTAGAGAAGACTCATTATTCTCTGAGCGAAGACCTGCTCATTTCTTCGAACAAAAAACATCGCGGAGAACACTCAAAACCTCGCAGAAAGCACTCATTATCCTCTAGAAAACACTAGCATCTCTCTCGTACTTCAATGAATGTTCGCTATCGATACTAGCGCCACTCGCCGCCATAGAGTACAACCACTGTTCTAACCCCTTTTCAGTGTATCATGAGTTTCATTACGATCAATATTTACGAAATGCGCGCGGATTTACGTAAATGTTGTAAATGAACTTACCTTATTATTCCTCGTAATAATTACATTTGGAACCTGGAGATAAATTTAATTAAAATTTTTATTATTTCTATATTTTACCTAATTATTATAATTAATTTTTAGTTTTAATAAATAAAAAAATAACACAGGTTTACAAAAAAAAAAAAGTGGAATGATTCCGGGGTCTGACAATACTTTTCTAACGTATTTTTCGACGCTGAATTCGAATAAGTTTTTTGTTTTGCTCCATCACGTCAGGATTTTCAAATAAATCCAAAATTATGGTAAACAACTATATATTTTCATCAAAAATTCTCACAGCCACACAAATAAAAATTTGTTTTCGAGTCTGTGGATCAGACCATGTTTACTGTATGTTTTTGGGGTCGCTGAATCAAAATTCAAGGTCCGTTTAACCCCATCACGTCAAAATTTTTCATAACTCAAAAAATAGGCCCAAAAACCCCTATAATCCCAACTATACGAAACCACAAGCAGACTAGCTCACCTAACCCAATGAACAGTGTCTTTGGTCGCTCATTTTTGCTTGAAATAACTTTAATCCACATCACAAGTAGGCTAACTCACTCACGCCAACTAACCACTTACCCCCTAACCCACCTAACCCCTAAAAACCACCCTCACCAAACCACAAAAAGGCTAACCTACCTAAGCCGGGGAACAGCGAGTTTGGTCGCTCGCTTTTTCTTGAAACAATTTTAATCTACACCAGAAGCGGGCTATCCAAACTAACCACCTAACCCTTAACCCACCCACCTAGCCCCTGAAAACCACCCCTACCAAACCACAAGGAGGCTAACCCACCTAACCCAGGGAACAGCAGGTTTGGTCGCTGGTTTTCTCTCAAAATACCTTTAATACACACCAGAAGCGGACTAGCTCACCTAACCGCTTACCCCCAACCTATCAAAACCCTAGAAAACGCAAACAGGCGAACTTATCTTAATTACCCTAACCCTGGGAAAAGTGATTTTATTAGCTTATTCCTCTCGATATCAGTCGTATTTTTTTAAAATTTAACTCTGTATCCAAAATAGACTAACCAACCGATGCAGTGGGCGGAGAGGAACAAAAGTTTTGTAATACCTCCATTAATGAAACATCAAAAAAATTTTTTACCTATCTACCTCCAACGTACGTATATAGTAAAGATGATCAGATCCCCAGACTCGAAAATAAATCATTTTGTGATCCTGCGAATTGTAAACCCTAAAATCTCAAATCCCATAACTCAAATACTACCAATCCACTAGTCAATAAACCTAAATGAACTCGTACTAATATGCTGCAAAAAAATTAACAGGTTATTGCCAAGTTCCTATGTAGAAGATATATAGCTTAAGAGGAGGCCGTATCATTCTGTCCTTGTCTAATCTAAATTTTCTTTATTATTAATAAATTAAATATTTTCATAGAAAAGTAAGACAACCGCCCAATAGAGCAAAAGACAAGCAAACGATTCTTTTTCATGGAAAAATATGAAATTTTGATTATTTTTCGAGTGAAGTCTGAAACGGAAAAACAATCAAACTTGATTGAGTTGATTCAACTGTTTTTCCGTTTCAGACTTCACTCGAAAAATAATCAAAATTTCGTATTTTTTCATAAAAAAGAATCGTTTGCTTGTCTTTTGCTCTATTGGGCGGTTGTCTTACTTTTCTATGAAAATATTTAATTTATTAATAATAAAAAAAATTTAGATTAGACAAGGACAGAACTATACGGCCGCCTCTAAACTAGTAATTAGCTAAAAACTTCTTAATTTTCTTAAAGTGTAGGATTAAAAAATTTAAGCTTCAAATTAATAAACTTTAATTTCGAGAATATATTGTACAATCGTTATACGTATTAATTTTTTTAATACAAAATCTTTAAATAGATACTTCTTTGTTCAAAAAATTTATTAACTTTCTGTAATATTTTTCCTTCGAACCAGTTTATTGTAGATATTATATGAACTTTATGATGTTTACGTACGGATAATGAATGATTGAACTCGTATTTTTTAAATTAAATTTGTAATAAGTAAAAAAACAATATTTGGTTTTAACTTCTATTAACGCTTCCAAAGTTGAAAGATTGTATGAGGAATACGAGTATATCATAAATTGTACATTCAACATTAATTACTACAAATACTACTTTCGATAAGTGGTTCTTTTATTTTTCTTATTATAAAACCTTTAACGGTTGAAATTTCATAATTCTTTATTTTTTATGCTAACTAATTTTTATACTAAAGTAAAAAAATGAGTGAGTGCAAAAGCAATCCTAATGATTTTTGTATTGTATGTGGTGAATATATGCCAAGTAATAATAGAAAAATTTTTTCTGATTCTTTGCAATCTTTGTATACAGAGTGTTATGCTATTTCTTCAGATAAAATAAATAAGCCATGGATTCCACATAGTATCTGTACAAAATGCATTAATAGACTTAGACGTTGGAAGCTTGGTGATGAAAACGCAAAACACTTTTTATCTCCAATGATATGGAGAAGACCTCAAAACCATGTGATTGTTATTTTTGTTTGAGTGATACTGCGGGATATAATAAGAAAAATAAAGGCCATATTAAATATCCAAATGTTAATTCAGTATCTTTTCCTATTGAAATTGAAAAACCTAGTCGCAAAAATACAAAATCTTCTCAGTCACAGTCAGTACAAAATGAAGTTATGGATGTAGATCGGGAAGACTCTAGTGAAGATTCTGATTCTGTGGATCGGGAAGAGACTAGTGATGATTCTGATGACAGTTCTTTTCGCAAAGAAAATACTCCAGTATTATTTAATCAGTTAAGATTAAACGACTTTGTACGTGATTTGGGTCTTTCTAAAGAACGTGCAGAAGTATGTGCTTCTAGACTAAAAGAAAACCATATGCTAGAAAACGGAACGAAGATAACATACTACCGCAACAGAGACGAACCTTTTAGAAAATATTTTTCTAAAGAAAATTCGTTAGTATACTGTTCTAATATCGAAGGATTAATAAATGAATTCAATGCCATTTACTTGCCTAATGAATGGAGACTTTTCTTGGACTCTTCAAAACAAAGTTTTAAAGCTATGCTATTACATAATGGTAATAAATATGCTTCGTTACCAGTTGCTCATTCCGTAGTGCTTTCTGAAGAATATCACAACCTTGCTTTTATACTAGAAAAACTCAAATATAAAAAACATAAATGGCACATATGCACTGATTTTAAAATTGTTACTATTGTTTTAGGGCAGCAAAGCGGATTTACTAAATACCCTTGTTTAATTTACGAATGGGATAGCCGTGATCGTGAACACCACTATGTAAAGAAGCATTGGTCAGTAAGAAAAAAATTGATACCTGGAGACAAAAATATTCTTCTACCACAACTAGTGGACTCATCTAAAATAATATTACCACCATTACATATTAAATTAGGTTTAATAAAACAATTCGTTAAAGCTATGAAGATTCAAAATAGTAATGCATATATATACCTGAGCACCAAATTTCCAAAATTATCAGAAGCAAAAATTAAGGAAGGCATGTTTGATGGTTCACAAATACGACAGTTACTGAAAGATCAAGTTTTTGAAGAGAAAATGACAGTTTTGGAAAAAAAAGCTTGGAATAGTTTTAGACAAGTAGTCACAAAGTTTTTAGGAAATGAAAAGGATGCCCAGTATGAAAAAATTGTTGAAGATATGCTCATAAACTTTAAAAATTTAGGATGTTTAATGAGCTTAAAAGTTCATTTTCTACATTCTCATTTAGACAAATTTCCAGAAAACCTTGGAGATTTTAGCGAGGAACAAGGAGAACGTAGTCATCAAGACATGAAAGAAATTAAAAGATGTTACCAAGGCTTCTGGGATGAAAATATGCTATCAGATTACTGCTGGATGCTTAAGAGGGATACCAAAACAACTCATAAAAGAAAATCAATGAGAAGATCTTTTGAAACTAAGAAATAGACATTTTGAAAGAAACAAAATATATTGTCTATTAACGAAACATCAGTATTGTGCGAGGTGAGGGGACTCACGCTAATCCAGCACCCCGGTCGTGAAAGGCGAGGGGACTCACGCTAATCCAGCACCCCGGTCTTGAGAGGCGAGGGGACTCACGCTAATCCAGCACCCCGGTCTTGAGAGGCGAGGGGACTCACACTAATCCAGCACCCCGGTCGTGTGAGGCGAGGGGACTCACGCTAATCCAGCACCCCGGTCGTGAGAGGCGAGGGGACTCACGCTAATCCAGCACCCCGGTCGTGAGAGGCGAGGGGACTCACGCTAATCCAGCACTCCGGTCATGAGAGGCGAGGGGACTCACGCTAATCCAGCACCCCGGTCGTGAGAGGCGAGGGGACTCACGCTAATCCAGCACCCCGGTCGTGAGAGGCGAGGGGACTCACGCTAATCCAGCACCCCGGTCGTGAGGAGCGATGGGACTCACGCTAATCCGGTACTCTCAATTGACTCGGGTGGGCTAACCCGCTTGTGGTGTGGATTAAACGTATTTTGGGAGACAACGAGCGACGAAACCCGCTTTTTCCTGGATTAGGTGGTATAGCCTACTTGTAGTTTTGTAAGAGTGGTTTTAAGGGGGTAGGTGAGTAGGTTAGGGGATAGGTGGTTAGTTGGATTAGGTGGGTTAACCCGCTTGTGGTGTAGATTAAAGTTGATTCAAGAAAAATCGAGCGACCAAGCTCACCGTTCCCTGGCTTAGGTAAGTTGACCTTCTTGTGGTTTGGTAAGGGTGGTTTTTAGGGGTTAGATGGGTTAGGGGGTAAGTGGTTAGTTGGCGTGAGTGAGTTAGCCTACTTGTGATGTGGATTAAAGTTATTTCAAGAAAAAATGAGCGACCAAAGCCACTGTTCCTTGGGTTAGGTGAGCTAGTCTGCTTGTGGTTTCGTATAGTTGGGATTATAGGGGTTTTTGGGCCTATTTTTTGAGTTATGAAAAATTTTGACGTGATGGGGTTAAACGGACCTTGAATTTTGATTCAGCGACCCCAAAAACATACAGTAAACATGGTCTGATCTACAGACTCGATAACAAATTTTTATTTGTGTGGCTGTGATAATTTTTGATGAAAATATATAGTTGTTTACCATAATTTTGGATTTATTTGAAAATCCTGACGTGATGGAGCAAAACAAAAAATTTATTCGAATTTAGCGTCGAAAAATACGTTAGAAAAGTATTGTCAGACCCCGGAATCATTCCACTTTTTTTTTTTGTAAACCTGTGTAATTATTAATAATTGCAAAAATTTTAATAGTAATAATAAAAATTGTTATCTCGATTTTTTTTCCTTTTATTTGTTTTTCATGCAAAAAAATTTTTTCATCATTAAATATATTTTTATTTTTTTTCTAAAACTAAACCACTAAGATTTTGATATAAGAAACATTTTTAAAATAAAGCAGAAAAAATCGATAAACAAAGGGTAATCAGAAAATTTAAATTTGTATTTAAATAAACATTGAATTTCAACAACAGCTTCTCATATATATAGATTTCAGTTATTTCTAGCAATTATTTGATTTGAAATATGTGGACACGTTTAATTTCTATAATAATAATAAGAATCGTTTTTAAATCTTTAAAATTTTTTCTTTTCTAGGCGGAAACATTATTTTATTATAAACATTTTTTTATCCTTCTTCCATAAATTTTATCCTTTTACATCCCAATTTTCTCGACATATATTAATATTTTATTTTGAAATAAAAAATAAAAATAGTTCCAATTAAAAAGCAAATTTCATATAAATTTTTCTCTTATATTCAGGAAATAATCCTTACATCAAAATCTTAGTGGTTTAGTTTTAGAAAAAAAATAAAAATATATTTAATGATGAAAAAATTTTTTTTGCATGAAAAACAAATAAAAGGAAAAAAAATCGAGATAACAATTTTTATTATTACTATTAAAATTTTTGCAATTATTAATAATTATTTTTTTATTTATTAAAACTAAAAATTAATTATAATAATTAGTTAAAATATAGAAATAATAAAAATTTTAATTAAATTTATCTCCAGGTTCCAAATGTAATTATTACGAGGAATAATAAGGTAAGTTCATTTACAACATTTACGTAAATCCGCGCGCATTTCGTAAATATTGATCGTAATGAAACTCATGATATCTCATTTTAAAGTTCTTTCTTTTAGCTTTAAAATGAGACATTACACGTCTAAAAATATTGATTTAGTGAGCCACAACAATCATTTGTGTTTAAGGTGTCCGCATTAGGTACAGTTGTTTTAAATTAAATACACCCTATTTTGAAAAACTATTTGCACCAATATTAATAATTTTTCAAGCTACCCCAGATTAAAAAAAGAAACATCAAAATCGGTCCATTATTAACGGAGATACGGTTAATTTTTACGAATTTTATTGTAACGGGATCCTTCGTTAACTTCCCTCACGCGCAAAGATAAGCATCCCCACCACGACTCCGACCTTGACATTATTATTTGTATGTTATTATTATTTTAGTTTTAATAATAAAGAGTCGCATTTTTTAAAATCTAATCATAGATTTTTAAAATATAAGTCTTCAACTAAAAAATGACGCTTGATTCGTATCTTAATTGTTATAAACAAAGTAACTGTGATTTTTTTAAAAAAAATCTTATCTCGGCTCCTATTGGCCTTAGAGAGTTCTTTTTTTTTTAAATCTTCGTTTTGAACACAGCTATAAGAATATTCAAATAGCAAATTCGTAAAAGTTATAAATAAAGCCCCAGCTTCATTTATTTATAAAAAAACACCCTCTTTTTTAAAGCGTTATAAAAAATATTGCAATTCAATTTTCTCATTTGCTCTCAACAAAATATGAAAATTTGAACCTTCATGAAGAGTTTGAGCCCTTATGCAACTCAATATGTTCAGCCAAAAAAAAATTATAGCAATAAACATGATGCGTGTTGGGATAAATAATAGGGAATATCTCAGCAACAAATTAACCAATTTGCTTTTACAACCTCTCTTTCTATTCGTATTCATGAAGGCTTCCTTTTAAAAGTTTAAAAATATTTAAAAAATTATTTTTGCAATAAATAATTGATATCCAAGAAATGGCCATTTTCGATGGTTTTTTGGCTTTTTTGCAATAACTAATTGACGAAAATAATCGCGGCAGTACTCAAATTGTAGGTTTTTTTATTCTCCAATACTTTTATTAATTACTTTTTTTGCTAAAATGCATAGGTTGCTTCAGAGAATTAAAAAAGCTGTTTTAGCCAACTTTGCAGCCTCCTGGAGCATTTTCTACCGTTTTTTTTTGGTTACATTTTATATAGGGTATGTTATTTCATCGCCCTTAAGAGCAGGTCGTATATCTCTGTCCTTTTCTAATCAAAGAATTAATTTTTTTGCAAAATCTAATAATTGTAGCAAAAAATAAGGAGATAGCCCATCTCGTATAATAAAAAGTAAGATTTTCTTTGATGAGGAAAAATTATTTTTATCGCTTCTTTTTTACGAAAACCTTGAAAAACTTAAAAAATAGAGGTTAGGATGAACAATTCAGTTTTTCAAGGTTTTCTTAAAAACGAAGCGATAAAAATAATTTTTCCTTATAAAAGAGAATCTTGCTTTTTATTATACGAGATGGGGCTTTCTTCTTATTTTTTGCTACAATTATTAATTTTTGTGAAAAAATCAATTTTTTGATTAGAAAAGGACAGATATTCTCGACCTCCTCTTAACAACTCTATATAGGTTTCATTAAGCCTTTAATTAATGTCTAAAATAGCCTTTTTTTGCTCTATTGATTGGACTATTAAGAATCTTGAATTTTTTGTATAATATTGTACTACTGTCCCATATGTTTGGTAGTAAAAGACCCCGCGTAGCAATTGTTCTACGAAGCAGTCAGCTCAAACGAGGCAAGTTTCTCAAATGAGGGAAGTTGCACAAATAAGTAGAGTTGCCCTAACGAAGCGAGTTGTTCGAATAACTCAAGTTTTTCGAGTAACTCGATTTATTTGAAGAGTCAAGATAATTACATAGAATTTTATTTTTAATGTTTTTGTTGAATGTATTTTTATATTTTAAGAATTATTATTTCATTTTTTTGGAGGCGGGGGGGTGCTGCCCCCCGAACCCCCCCGGCAGTGGCTTTGCCCCCTCCGCCCCTGGACCCCGTCCCTCCTCGCCATACTTTCCCAAATATTTAAAAAAGTTGTATGAAATTCTTATAATAATCAACTTTTAATCGTTGACATTTTAATCATCAATAATTTATAAAATCAATATTAATATGTTGAACTTTACAGATACTATATCGAAAAATATTGTTAGTACCACGGCCGTAAAACTTTTCGGCCTTGCATGTAAAGTAGCGATCCTCGGACGCTACTTTCCACTTAATGGTTAATTAAGATTAATCATTTATGGAATGCCTAGGTACGAAAAGTACTATTTGTCGAAACAATGTTTTTTGAATTATTAGATTCGAAAACCGAAAAACCTACCGGGCTGAAATTTGGTGGGAATACTCAGCACACTTGTAGTTTTTGTTTGCTCTAGAATCATTAATATTGCATATTATTTAACTCTTTTTTAATCATTAGCATAAAAAAAGGTAAAAACAAAAAGATCGCCATTTGATTTTTTTACCCAAACTTAATTTGTCGTACCAAAGAACTCAAATCATCAAAAAAAAATTCACTTACTCTTGAATATACATTTTTTCAATAACCATTAAAAAAGTCGTTTATTATCAGAATACCGTCTAATTTTATAATATTGTTTGAGAAATTGAAAATTGTTATAGAGTTTTTATGTATAAAATTTCTTAAAATGTCATTAAAGAAGTTAGCACAAATGGAACTATCTTTTTGTTGACGAATGCAATATATTTTTCTCTATGCATTAATGACCCAGGTTACCCACGGAAGGTTAAGTATATACTTTTTGAATTATATAAAATGCTTATATAAATAACTGCATTTCATTCTTGGAACAAATAATGTACTTTTTTTACGTATTTACTCAAATGAATAAAAAGTTTTAAATATTATACTTAATTTTATTATCTCATCCTCTGTTTTCTATCCCATTTAATCTTTTTTTTGTAATATAAATTTTAATTTAAAGTAATTTAGTAATTCTTTTTTTTTATTATCGATTTGTAAAGTCCTTTCACGTATGATATGGGAAGATCAGTTGAACTTCCCACATCTTATGTGAAAAAATAATATACGTGTAGAAAGTAGGTAATTTCGCACCTACTTGTCCGTGCGGGAATCACCTACTTTCCGCACTAGTTACGTAATATACTAATTCACATTCGAAGTATATTTTTGAAATTTTTTTGGCTTCTCTTTTTGATTTATCATTCGTGGAGCATCTAGTTTAGCTGATTTACAGTTTTTGCTTTTTTTTCGATTAATCATTTATGGAATGCCTAGTTTTACTGATATACAGTTTCTGTTTTTTTATTTGAATTATCATTCGTGGAGTACGTAGTACAGATTTCGTACGGCGGATTCCCCTCACACGTGTTAAAAAATAGTGTAAAATATGCATGCCCTATGTGAAATACTATTCATGAAAAAAATCGGATTCCAACCTTAGTGTAATGGCACAAACTTTATGAAATCACATGGATTTACTCAAATTTTTATGATAAATTGACTATGCATGAAATTTGTTTGATATAATGAAATCGTACATGAAATCATTTAGACAATTTCCACACAGCAGAAAAGATTCCTGCAAGGTTGTTAAAAGGTTTCATGAAAATTCATGAAATCAATCAATTTATAAATGCAATTTTTTATAAAAATTTTCTAACGTTATTCTTGCAATGTTTCATAAAACCTTGCGGAAATCTTTCATCAAAGATTTTTGGTAATTTTTCTCGAAATGTTTCTAAAACCTTGCAGAAAACCTTCCAGCAACCTTTCATAAAAGGATATTGCAAGGTTTCTTGATATTTTTTATGAAACTTTGTGGAAAAGTTGCAATATTTCATGAAAAACCTTTTAGCTATTTTAACGCAAGAAAAATTGTTACTGCAATCTTATGATAACGTTTCAGTAAAAGCTTATTCATGCTGTGTGCATTATTCTTAAATCTCTGAATTTTCAGATTGCAGCGCTTTGCTTGTTGTAGACGTAGTAAACTTTTATTCTTCTAAGAGAAATACCTCCGTCTCCATCGCCATCAGCAGAGTTGCGGGACCTGTTTATACGACCGTGTTTCAAATATGACAACATATATATCTCGTAAATATCTGTATAGATGTAATTGCAAACACCAAGAACTGTAGACTTAGGTTTGACTCGAGTTTTATATTTAATAATCATTAAAAGAATACTTTATAATGGCGTAAGTAAATAAATAATGTATATGACTTAACATATAGTTTAATTCTTTTAATAATTATTAATTTAATTATTTAACATGATTTTGTTTATAAGTTCAATAAGCCACGTTTGTGACATATGTTTAAAATGTTTTGAAATTTTAGAAAGTTTTATAAATCTCTATTACATTTAATTGATAAAATTAATTAAATAAAAACTTTTGCATTGAAAAGTCAATTATCAAGGTTTTTAACAAATATTTGATACATTAATTATTAAATTCAAATGAAAACAATGCAAATATTAATTATAATTATTAAAAGTTTAATTTATAAATTATGATTTTTAATTACAGATCCAAAGTGACTTTCAAAATTACGCTGACATCAGATCCTAAACTACCATTTAAAGTGTAGGTTAATCATTTTTGTTAAACCTTGCCAGTTATTTATGAAGAATCTATTATCAAAACATGCAAAGAATATAATAAATTTTTTAATAAAAGTTATGAGGTTTTAAATTTTTCAAAATAATTTGATACTATTTTAATTATAAATTTGAAATGGAAGGAAAAATAAATGAAATATTAAATACTATTACTTTTTACTGTGATCTATTGCAAAATTCTAAAGTGTTTACAAAATTAAATACTGACTGTATAGAAAAAATTTTTCAAACTTGTGTATACATTGAAAATGCGGTAAACAAAATTGAAGAAGAAAAAAAAGAAGTAGTTTTTGAAAGCCATTTAAAGGCGTGGATGTTAAGAAAAAAGAAACAGAAAATGTTTAAGTGTTCTGACTTAAAAACTGCCTGTGATAAAATGTTAGAATTTTGCCTTAAAGAAGAAAAAATTTCAAATGAAATAATAAATAAATTATTAAAAATGTATATTCAACAATGTGGAAGTGTTAGACTTGAAACTAACATAAATTATATATTAAGCAACTCAATGCAAGCTAATGCTATATTGGAAATTTTCAAAAGTTTAGAATTTTCAGTATTTGACATTGAAGATGAAGTACTTATTGCTTGTTGGGAACAGGAATTAAAAATTAGTGAACATAAAAAAGTTTTAGACTGCTTAATTGATATGTTTAATAAAGAAAATATCACAAGATTGATTGATTTAGCTTATAAATCAGAATCAAATAGTCTAGTAAATGGTTTAATTTTAGAATTTTTTTCAAAAAAATTAATAGATAATCATGTCCAACTATATTTAAAATTAAATAATACTAATAAAAAGATAATTTTGAAGTTACTAATTGATAGTTATAAATTTCAAATAAGTTTCCTTGATGCTACCTTTTATTTTGGAAGAAAATTGGAACCTGATGATGAAGAACAATGGACTACAGATACAGAATTTTCTTACGATGATTTAAAAAATGTAATAAAAGTTTTTTTAAATGGTCCAGAAGAACTTTACAATATAGTAATAGATAGGATTAAAATAGCCAAAGCATTAGATAAAGTTTGGGAAGAGATTGAAAAAGATTGCATATTATAATAAAAGTCAAAACCATGTAAATTTTTTTTATTTTTATAAAATTTGTAATATTATTGTAAATATTTCAAACAAAATAATTATGAATATATAATAAATATTTTTTAGTTAAAATAATATTTCATTGTTGCATGTTTTGACAATATTAAAATAATATTCTATTTTTATTTCTGTATAATGTGATTATACATTACAGACTTAGTGTACCAGATGTCACACCATTTACAGCTGTACTGAAGTTTGCAGCTGAAGAATTTAAAGTTACACCTGCTACTTCTGCAATAATTACTGATGATGGTGTTGGAATAAATCCTCAACAAACTGCCGGTATATTTTTTATATTTAAAAAAAGAAATTATACAGTTTGAATTAAAAATTAATTAACTTCAAACTAGAAAAGTCAAATTCATCTATAATATATTTATTGCAAAATTCTATTAATTTTACAGGTAATGTTTTCCTGAAACATGGTTCGGAACTTAGATTAATACCACGTGACCGAGTTGGACATAGTTAATTTGAAAGAAATTATAATATATTTAACATAAAATGAAGGGGTGGGGCTCGATTTTTCAAAAGTCTTTTATTTTTTTTCACTTAACGTAGAGGCTTAAAATTTTGAATGATGTTTTTTATAACATTTATTTAAACTGTATAGAAATTCCGTTTTTGATTCATGACTGCAATCAAAATGCATTTATTTGAATAAATTATTATTGATATTTATAATTCTAAGAGGTATACAGAGCATCTTATAATTATGAAATATTTCGAATTTTCTAATAAAATTTTTAACAAGTAATCAAAAAGTATACTATTTCGAAACTATTAAAAATTTCGAAATATCTCATTACAATAAGGTGTCTTTTATACTTGTTACAATTCTATATATAATATGAATTATAATTAATTTATTCAAATTAATACATTTCGATTATAAACATTGATTAAAAACGAAATTTCCATACAATTTAAATTAACATTATAAAAGTGCTATTGGAAATTTCAATATTCTGTGTTAAGCTCAAAAAAAAATAACAAACTTTGAAAAGATCAAACTCTACTTAAATAAAGGATTTATTTTATTACTGGTTGATAAAAAGTAATTTTTTTGATTTACAAATTTTATGTCAATAACAAAAAAAAAAACAATTTATTGGAATATCAGTAAAAACTAAAAGTAAATAATAGTTTTTTTTTAATAGGAAATAATAAAACACATTTGCAGTAGAAATATTTTTTTATAAGTGAATTACATGTAAGATATGAGGTTGTTACAAAGACCTAACTATATAATAATTTCATTAATACAATTTGCAGTCAATAATCAAAACTGCATTATCTTTTTTTTTTTTGTAAAAGCACCTGCGCTACAAAAGTATGAATTTTCTTATTTTATGTATAAAAGAATATTGAATAAAAAACTGTTTGTAATTTACTGTATAAAAAGATGCTGTAGTATCTTCATTTTATAATTCCACTTTAGGTAAAAATTCCTTACAACCTAAAAATAATTCCAAGATGGAATGTTTTAGTAAGATTGGTCATGTTTCATATGGTTCATCATTGTAACATAAAAAAGGTCTTCTTTTTGGCATCAACATGATGATCAACTAATATTGATCTAAATAATATCTTTATTCCTATTAAACAATTCGAAAATATGAATCATTACCAGAATTGTTTTAAGTATTTTAAATTTGCACATGGCACTATAAAAATGGTAGCGGTTTTTATCATAACTGTTACCAAGTTACAAATATTTAAAAGTGAAAAAATGTGTATGTAATTTTATCATACTCGTATTAAAATATATCATAGCAAAAGTATCAGTATAGCAAGTGTAAAATAGAATTTGACCAAACGTTAGCTGCTTTCTTATTTCTTCAAATAGATATTTATTTATATTTTTGATTATCTAAAATTATTTTTATAAAAAGAAAACGGCACAATTAAATATTCGTTTTCTATTTTACATGTTTAGATAATGGTGCATTTCCAAAATATATAAAACATTAAAAAGAAATAAATGTTGTCTATATTCAAATGAGGAAAAATATGCATATATATAAAATTTAGACTATATGAAATATTTCTTCTGAATGCAAAGTTTGAAAATATGCACAAAATCATTATCCATACCACTTACAATAGTATATTTTATTCTTAAAAAATCTAATGTGCGCTTAAATTTCAAATCAAAAAGAATTTTCAAACAACATATATTTTTTGTTTCTTTCGTAACGCTAGTACTTATTGTTCATTACAATACATCTCGTACTTAGTACAACTTTCTACTAAAGTTTTCGATATAAATTTTATGTAGAGTCTCACTTTTTTTTGCTGTAATATAATAATTGGTGCCTAATTAAAATTTTTCATGATATAAAAAGGGGTCATTTAACTTCGTTAATAGCGCATTTTTCTCTAACAACCAAATTATGTAGCATTTTAATCGATTGTTTTTCTCTGTGATTCTCTCACTTTCTTTCTCTTTTTCTTCTCAAATAATCACTAAAATGTTGTTTTAGTTAATGATATAATAATACTATGCTATTAAAATCAGATTAGGCATTAATAGAAAGATTTTAAGAAACTCATTTCTCGACTAGAACTATCATCACGTATGCGTACTTTAACTGTGGGACATTATTCATTAGATATTCTCGTATTTTTTCCTTCTTTTCTGTATACAATTAAAAACTAAGATTCCTTTACTTAATAAAATTCATATAAAAAACGAATCTTCATACTCAACATATAAATACAAATAAATCAGTTCTTATTATTATTAGTATTTCTAAAGTATTTACGAACGAGTCGCAAAAAATATTACAAGAATAAAGATTTAAAAATTAAATTATTTATGTATATATATTAAATTAATAAATAGGAATTATGCGTATGGCATGACAATAAGTAAATATTTACGTAACTTTGGACAATTCCATACCTTGCACGAATACCCTCTGGATTTTAAAAGATTTCTTTCATCATAGAAAAATTGTTTTCTTTAAAAAAATCAGGTGCACAACTCAATATTTATTCATCCTGTAAATATCATATTTTTATTAGTGATACAGAATTAACATGCATGAAGTGCTGGTTAAAAATTTTTAATATAAATGTTTTAATGAAGATTAATAAGCTATGAAAGGCATCTTTATTTTAAAAGAGCAGTGCATTGCATTAAAATTACAAATTTTTTTATTATTTTGAAATACTTTTTTAAAGATAAAAACTGAAAAAATTATTTCAAAAGTTTAATTAATTCTAAAATTATAAAAAAGTGATTCCAAAGTTGTAAAAATCTAGACAATGCACTTTCTTGATAAAATAAATAAATAAAGTTATACTGATTTAAGAAACAATACAATTACAGCATTATAATAAGAATCAAAGCTTACCCATTCATGCTCTTCAACCCCCTCCATATAATCCTGTTCTAGGGGGCATGTAATTACATCACCCACAAGATTGCTCAAATTTTTTTGCATCTATACAATAATAAAAAATAATTATGTACAATAATTAATGTGTCTTTAAAGAATAAATATGTAAATTTTTACGTGATTATAAAACATATCAATAATAAAAATTTAACAACAAATTTACTACATTACTGAAAAAATTAATTGTTTTTAGAAGAATATAGTTCTGAGTAGTAAAATATTGAAACTAGGGACTAGTTTTGCCGACCTTTGAGCACATCAATAGTATGAATATTTATAATTTAATGAGCTAGGAAAAATATTGTTAGCAAATTTAATATTCTATATAAGAATATGATTATTAACAATTTCATTTAAAAAAATTTTGATCTAATAATGATCTAAATTATTTTAGCAAAATGTTTCTATTATTTTGGTTATTAGAATAACTTAGAAGTGTTTTGGCAAAATATGCCGTTATGAAAATTCTTCACCATTCACAGTAAGAGTGGTATAAGATCAGTCCTACTTAATGAAATTTTATTAAAAAATTTAATGATAAATATAATTGCCAACATAATTTTTTTTTAATATAAATAAAATACTGCTAGTTCATTTTAATAATTATTATTAAAAAGTAAAAAAATAAATGATGAACAGAATATTAAAATAGAATATCAATAAAATAATTTAGTATATTAAACATTATGGATATTTTACATTATTGCAAGCATTCAAGCCGAGCCCTACGCGATCCCATTAACTGTATTCTTGATTAAAAAAATAGTAAATTTATATAGTTAGCCACCTGCAAGAATTAAAGCTAAGGATACAATGACTTTAACTGTACAAAATCACAATTTTCAATCGATAAAGTAGCGCGGAAACATATCCTTTAATAAACATCCAAGTTTTTATGCTGTTATGAGTTAAATTTTAAAAATAAAGTCAAATTAGATAATGATTATTATTGTTATAATTTCTGTCTTTTTTTACTATTCAATTACATATATTCATTATTTTGCAATTTTTAAAAATTTTATTATTTTGCGTATGTATATTCAAATTTTTTTCAACTATATAAAAAATATTCCTTATTGTATCTAATGTTTTTAATTGTATTTAAGATTTTTTCGAATTTTCAAAAGTTTGTTTTATTGTGTATTAACAAAATATTGATGAATAAATGTTCCAAACTATACTAAAATATATCTAAATTTTTTTAAATAGATAAAAAAATTTAAATGACACTTACATCATATTGTTTTGTTCTGGTATCAGGATAGTGTCCAGATAATCTGCTATAAGGCTGAGATGCAGGCAAATTTCCAGAATTTTGTTTAGCTGAAACCGTTGTAGTCGTTACTGCTTGTCCTTGGCTTTCAGTCACTAAAAATTTATCATAAAAAATTATTACATTTTTTACATTAAATCTTTTATTTATAATGTATCGTAAGAAACATTTGAGGATTTTATAAATAAGAAAACTCACAATTATCCATTCCAGGAGGTTTCAGACTCATTCTTGGTGCTTGTTTATTAGCTCCACTTAACCATTCTCGTGAAGTCATGACAGATTTCCATGTAACTTTAGTTGGTGGAAATAAATCATCTTGAAAAAGTTCACTCTATAAAGTTTATAAATAAATTAAAAATGAGCTTTCATAAAAAAAAAAATTTATGTTGAAAATAACATCTTTTTTTAAAATTCCAATTGGATTGATTAAATGAATTTGGAAATTGATTAGTATGATTTCTATACTTTTCAGAAATTTTTTAATTAATTAGTAAATACAATTCATATATATTGTTCCAAAAATCTTTGATGTTTGTGAAATTTTATTATTTTAAATGTTTGTATAAATACACAAAAGTATTATGGTCTAATTATAGTAATGTAATCTAACATAGAAAAATTTTAAAATAACTTTACTTTCCATAAGTATGCAAGAATATGTTTATTTTAATAGTCAATTTTAAAATATTAGTTCAATTTGAAATCAAATAAAATTCATAAGGATGATAAAAACTAAATGTTTTGTGGTTTTTTGTTAACTGTGTAAGATAACAAATTAATAATTAGAAGATCGTTGGTTCAAATTTTAACAAAGAAAAAAATTAAAGAAACTTAAAAAAATATTTTCTTTTTAATTAAATTTCTTATAATATTAATTTTTCATATTTATTAGATTAGACCATTACATTTTTTTTTATTTGTATGCATAGCCAAAATAAAATTACACAGATATTTAAGATGAAGAAATCTAATTCAATCCTATTTACTATTCAATATTTTTTTGATAAAATTTAAATATTATGAATATTCAAATTCATCTAATAGATATCCAATTGGACCTTTTCAACAGAGTAAACAGCTTACTTTGATTCTGGGTACTGTAAAGCTTAAAGGCTCTATTGTATTATTTGTTAATCTCAAAGCTGCAGCAAATTCGACACTTGCAACATCACACTTGTTTTTTGGTAAAAAAGATAATCCTTGATGCAAAGAAGCGCAGCGATGATGGCTTAATGGACAGCAAAATGGAGCTTCTTCTGTCACTTCAAAAGCATAAATTGTTGAATCTCCCTAAGAAAACATAACACAAGTGAAATATAAAAAAATTATAGATTAATTAAAGAGATATGAATATTCAAAATAAAAAATAATTTACTCGTCCAGTAAGAAAGAGTGTTGAACTGTCCTCGTCATAATGTGGCATTAAAATAGCTGGCGAGACGTCTAATCCAACCGTATTTAAAGGAGAATTCAGATTATCAGCTTGAAATATAAGTATTTGTCTTTCTGAAACTCTGTAGAATTATTTTAATAATTATTATATCATATAGATCACATTTAAATTCTTTAATTTCTAATTTTGAATTACTAACTTATCAAAACCCATAACAACTAAGTAGCGTCCATCAAGAGCCCAAACAACTCTAGCACCTCTTGTACCTACAGGTCCTTTGCCTTCTTTGATCGGCAAAGTACTGGTTCTTGGTTTGTAAATTCTCAATTTACCATCCTTACATGTTGTGGCAAGGTATTGTCCACAAGGTGACCAAGCAAGACTGAATATTTGATCTGTATGACCTTGCAAAGTAATCTGACTTTTAACTGATTCACCAGACTTAAGCGGTTCAAGGTCCCAAATCTTTACGGTCATATCATAAGAAGCCGAGGCAAGCAAGTCAGACGCGAGTGGATGAAACTTAATGAGGTATATTTTATCAGCATGTGCTTCGATCATATAATTGGATTCATTTGTAGGTTCAGTTAAACCTGCACTCGGAATCTTCCATAAGCGAATTATACCATCATCACAAGCTAAAATAATTAAAGAATAATTTATAAAATTGTTTTAAAATATTATTATGAAAGCCTTACCGACGGCAAGACGCTGATTATCAAAAGGGTCCCATTGAAAATCCATTACAGTGGCTCCATGCACCAATGCTGGCATAACTCCATCTGGCAGTCTTCCCGTTTTTTTCAGTTCTAGTACAGCTATTTTTCCACCAGGACCGCTTAAAGGTACTGCAACTCGATCAGAATTGGCTAGAAAAATTAAAAAAAATTTCGATGAATGTTCGTCCGTACATAAACCATAATGAAAAAATTATAGTTTTGTTAATTTTTACTCAAGAAAATATATTGAAAAAATTGCACTTATTACTCTAGAAGATTTTTTTCATTTATTTTACACGTTAATTAAGTATAATGTGATATTTTTCGACGTGTATGCTTTTTGAAGTTAAATTCGATGTGTCATTTTATTTCAATAATCCGAAAGGTGAAATCGAATTAAATGTCAATTTATAATCTATGTTTGTTCCGTTTTTTTTTTAACTACATTCTCGATTATTCTATTTTTTGACACGGCGTACATAAAATTCCATTAATGAAACGCAGCAACATTCTTGATGTGCAATTTTACGCACTCTGTGTCAAAAAATATTTGTTATGCCTGCTTTCTTCATAAAAACCAGGATATGAGCTCAAAAAATAAATTAAAGCATTTTTGTTTACTTTATCGAATATTTCAATTGACGTGTTTTAGCATTTTTTAAGTTACCACTTTATACGACACTTTTCAAATCAAATGACTTTAATGGATTGTGACTTCAATTTACATTTAAGAAATAGCATGGTGAAATTACAATCTTTAGTTCATAACTAGCTTTCTTCACCGAGATATAAGAATATGTTTAAATATTCGTAATACAATAACATTAATGAAAAACCAGATAACTTTGAAAATCCTGTTGAGTTCTCTTCTAGAGATTCTTGCAATACACAGTGCGATATAGAAGGATGTAATAATATTGCTATTATACGATGTGGTTGGTGTGAGAAGTCTTTATGTTTTCAGCACTTTTTTGAAGAAAATAATTATTGTAAACAATATAAAGAATAAGATACTGTAATTTTATCAAGAAAGCAGAATAAAGATAAATATGGGTAATTCTTTCATACTTTTAAAAATCATGTTACTGCGTCATTTCTCCTAAATATGAGATAGCACATCTTGTTAGCAAATGTTCACTGATTTATTGAGTTATTAGAAACTAATTTTGCTATATTTTTAATGATAATTAGACGTGTCATTTTATGGCGGATGGGGAAAAGAGGTTTTTTTTTTTTAATTTAAATGTTACCAGGCCATGTAAAATGATAAATTATCGCTATAAAAAAAATGACTACTGCTTTTTTGATTTGAAATTCACACCAAAGCTTTATCTATACACATACTTTTGGAAAATCAAGAGCATGGGTGTGTGCCTGTTAACAAAAGTACTTTTTGAAAGGTTATTAAAATGTTACCAAAAATTTATATATTTTACTTTTTTCTGGAAAATACGATGCTGTAAAAAAGACTATTCAGCGGTGACATTTTAAACTACATCAAAAGGTAATATTTAGAATCACAAAGAGAAATTTTTTTATTAGGAACGTGTGCCTAGTGTAGATAAAGTTCTTTGTTCGTTTGAAATTATACTTAAAAAACGTGACTCACTTTTGAAAATAGGTTTTTATCCACTAATATGAAAATCTAAGCTTTGATTCACCTTTTCTCTGTTGTGAACTTTGTAATTTACTATTTTATAATACTCAATGTAATCTTTAAGTTGCTTTTGAAGTATTATTTCGACTATTCTGGAAATCATTGAATTTTTCCCGGCTATTAAATTTTCCAAATTTACATCGATTACCTAGTTTCTATCAATGTTTTAATTCTAAAGAGTTTAAACTTTAAAAAGCTCAGTTTTAGTATGTATTAATAGCTTACACCTAGAACGTTGAGTTGAATCATCACTGAAATTTCTAGATTTAAAAACCGATTTTCTAATTTCGAGATTTTGTTTATATAACCGTGATTTTTCTATTATTCATAATGCTACGATGCTAAGATTATTTATCAAAATTTTTCGATTTTTATATTTTTTAATGTTTATTAAATAAACTAAAATATTTGGTTAAAAGGAATATAAGTATTTTTATTCGAAAACATAAACTACACAAATCTATGTCAAATTTCATACCCTAAGATTGACAATTTTAGCAAAAATAAATTGATATTCCACTCACTTATGATTTGTAATCAGCAATCCCAAAAGCCATTGGGTAACTAATATCACTCAATTTTAATACCCGAATCGCCAAAAATGAATTTTCCAAAAAAAATTGCCATTTCTGGCATATTTTATTTATTACAAAAAATTTTGTAATTATTAATGTAAATTGCGTATTTAAATATTTTCTGTAACATATTAAACATGTAAAAATGAAAAAGCTCAATGGAAAATGATCTATTATAGCCCAAAATACTTAAAAAACTGATCTGAGATAGGTAAAATATTATACCTGGGTGTGATAATAATGAATATATTTAAATGTCTTATATTAAAAAAAGCTATCTTCAAAAGTGAGTAATGCGATTTTTTCTTTTATTATCATTTTAATATATCAATATTTAAAAAAAATAAATTTGATACATGTGTCTTCAATTTTTTTCAATTTATTGAAAGTAAATTTTAACACTATGAAAAATTTACTCGAAAATCTGTCTTTTGATGTTTGTTAAAAAGACTACCCTTAAAAGTGAGTAACACGATTTTTTTCTTTCATTATAATACGTCAACATTAAGAGAAAATTAGTTTTATACGTGTGCCTGTATTTTTTTTTTTCAATTTGTTGCAGGTGAAATTTTAACATTATGAAAGATTTACCCATATATCTTCTAAAAAAAATTTATTTAAATCAGTTCCATTAAAAAATGTTAATGAAGTTATTATTAAACATCATAAATATCAAGTTATATTAAATAACTTACTTATAGGGGTAACTTTAATGACACTTTTTACTATTGCATTTATTACTTATTTTTTTACTACTACATTTCAAAAAATATATAAAATGGTTGCTTTTGATTTAATTAACATCCTCCTTCCACTTGTAATGGATCTAAGAAAAAAAAATAATTTTTCGTCATTTTAACCTCAAAACGACGATTTTGATATCAGTTTTGAGGTTCTTATGATAAAAAATACTATTTCGACCTGGTACGAGAGGTGTTTTTCTATTTTGCTCAAAGTTATTTTTCTGAGGGTGAAAAAGTACCATTTGGTTATTTACATGCGGTTAATTATTTTAAGGGGTAGTTTACGATGTTTGGGTAACTTAAAAAATGCTAAAACACGTCAATTGAAATATTCGATAAAGTAAACAAAAATGCTTTATTTTATTTTTTTGATCTCATATCCTAGTTTTTATAGAGAAAAAAAGCATAAAAAATTTAATAGTTTTTTAAAAATATAACATAAGAGTTGCAACCCCTTGGGTCATAAATACATCTATAGGCCAGTCAATAGACCGAAAAAAGTCTTATTTTGCCAAAATTAGTAACTGCTATGCGATTATTTAAAAAATAGTCCGTAGATGTTTACTTATATGTTTTGGACTAGCAACTATGATTTATTAATTAGTTATTAACAAATTAGTGCAAAAAAACGAAAACTATTTTCGGAAAGTTGTAGAGAATTGAATCATCAACAAAACGAGAGGTCAAACGATCCGATCGGTTTATGAGAACCGAAGAAAATTCGGAAAAACCGGAAAATTTTTCATTTTTTTTAAAAATTCATAACTCTGTTGTTTATTAATATTAAGAGCTGAAATTTGGCACAGAAGTAGATAATTATATCTACTTTTAACATGCCAAAGGCATATACTATCGGATAATTAATTTCTGTGCAATTGCAATTTATTTATTTTTTCGGTATTCTTCCCTTCTTTATATTACCGATTGAGAAGGTCGTACATGCATTTTTAAAAGGGTTTTTGAAAACTAAAATCAATATACTATTAAACGTGTATTCTAAGTTTTCATTAAAATTGTGGAAAAAGGGTGAAATATGCACTCGAACATCGACGTAAACGGTCGAGCGCGCGGTACACAGCAAAAAGTGGGGTTGGAGGAGAAACTGTAAAATACCTTTAGATTTCATTATTCGTGAAATCTGAATAGGAAATCAGATTCGTCGGTTAAAAATACCCTAATTAAAAAAAAAACACTTTAATAGAAGTGCATTAATCGCCAAAAACAAGCCAGTTAAAAAATTGAACGTTTCACACCGCACGCCGGTATATTTATATATATCGTTTCTCCTCCATCCCCACTTTTTGCTGTGTACCGCGCGCTCGACCGTTTACGTCGATGTTCGAGTGCATATTTCACCCTTTTTACACAATTTTAATGAAAACTTAGAATGTACGTTTAATAGTATATTGTTTTTAGTTTTCAAAAACCCTTTTAAAAATGTATGTACGACCTTCTCAATCGGTAATATAAAGAAGGGAAGAATACCGAAAAAAATAAATAAATTGCAATTGCACAGAAATTAATTATCCGATAGTATCTGCCTTTGGCATGTTAGAAGTAGATATAATTATCTACTTCTGTGCCAAATTTCAGCTCTTAATATTAATAAACAACAGAGTTATGAATTTTTCAAAAAAATGAAAAATTTTCCGGTTTTTCCGAATTTTCTTCGGTTCTAATAAGCCGATCGGATTGTTTGACCTCTCGTTTTGTTGATAATTGGATTCTCTACAACTTTCCCATTGACACCATAATAATTCGTCAAATGGTTTTCGTTTTATTAGCAAAAAACAAAAAAAAAATGCGGTTTTTGCACTAATTTGTTAATAACTAATTAATAAATCATAGTTGCTAGTCCAAAACATATAAGTAAACATCTACGGACTATCTTTTAAATAATCACATAAGTCGTTTCCAGTTACTAATTTTGGCAGAACAAAACCTTATTTTGACTGGCCTACTAGTATCTTACGCTTCTTACGACAAATATTTTGCACTTTGTTTTATCAAAAAATATTAATTAGGAGCCGAGATATGACAAAAATGAAACAAAAATGTAGGAGGTTGTTCTTTAAGTCAAAACGAATATCCTAGCAAAAAATCAGACCTGGTTTCCAGGGAAAATTTCAAGAAAAAGCCTTTCAAAAATGCTCTGTTCACTGACATTTTAACATTGTTCTTATGACAGATATCCGATTTTCCTACAGTTATAATCGAATATTTATATCTAAAGATTTACTACCACTGTGAAAAACTAAATATAAATACTTCATTTAACAAGCTTTTTAATGATATATTGAATGTTATGTGTACCCAGGCATTTTTCAAAGATATTACGAAAAGAATCTGAAAATTTATTGATTTTCGCATAAGAAATTTTTTTGAACAGGAAGTCTGTTTTTCAAGGTTAGCTCGCGCGAAATTCAAAATATTCAAATGAGGATTTCTTAACTAAAATTTTCAAAATATTTATATTAAAAAAAAAATAAATAAAATAATAAAGATTATTTGTAATGCATGTTATTTATTAATTATAACGGTATTATAATTAATAAATAACATGCTCTTCAATATATTAATTAAATATTCTTTTAGCCAGGTAGAGGATAGCAATATAATGTAACAGAAAAAATCGTTATTGTACATTTTTTAACGACGAATCAATTTCTCATTGATTGGAGGCATGTTTGCTTTCAATAGGTTAGATGTATCTCCTAACCCGTCAAAATAAAAACACCGTCTGCTAACATGTTATATATATATACGCGACGTTTCCTGTAGTCACAACAACAAGAGTCAATAGAATTTCGTTCATACTCATTTGACTACAGTTGTGCGGTACGAGCTACCTTAAAGTGGATGTCACCACAAAAAAAAAATACATTTCTCTTATTTTTTCGAGTACTACAACATATCACAAAATGGTTGAAATCGGTGAGGTCGGGTTGGAGGACTTTCCTTGTTTATTATTTGTAAGAGCATGACGAAGCTGTCCGCCTTCTAATAATATTTCCAATCTTAACTTATGAATAAACGTTGCGTTTAATTGAGTTTTTTTGCTATAAAGAAAAAATTTGTAAGATTAAACTCTAATAGTGCGGACAACTCAAGAAAACCACCAAAATATTATACATACAAAGTTATAATAAAAACTTTCAAAATATCGTATTTTAAGGTTAGGTTTGTCGAGTTTGATATCTAATTTCCAATCCAAGCTCATAAAAAAATAACAAGTCCAAATGATTTTTTATTTTAACAAAAATTATTGTACTAATATAACTTTAGTGCGGACAAGTCATTATATTTGTTTAATTTAAGAATTTAAAAAGATATCGATAAAATAAAAAAAGCAAAACTCGATTGCTGCAGCTCCGACATGCCGTTAAAGGGTTTTTTTTCGGATTTCGACAGTATAAGTTGTGATTTAAGATACCGACGTTTCGCGAACTGTACCAGGGTAAGCCTGAGATTCAGACTTACCCTGATAAAGTGAACTGTAATGTTCACGAAACATCGGTATCCTAAACCACAACTTACACGGTCGGAATCCGAAAAAAAACCCTCTAACAATGTCTAACATTCACCGTGAAAGCTTTAAATCCAAACTTATTTATTATTTTTTTTTTTTTTATATTTGACATTTCAACATAATGACTAAGGAATATGTCGCATTCGCATTTCATGCCGCATATAATGTTGATAAATCCGGTCACCTGGCGGAATAATTATGACCATAACTTTGGCCATTATTATAGCCATAATTATGCTGAAGGGATAACAAAGGATAGGTAGACTATAGAGACATAATTATGAGCATAATGATGATCATAATTATGCTCATGATTATGATGAAGTCATTAGGTTAACGTAATAATGAATAAAGGTTAAAAATGACATTTTACTTAAAGAAACTTTATTTTATGTTGTATTTAATATAAAAACAAAGAATAAAATAATAATACAAAATAATCTGATCAAAATTCAAAATAATACTTTTTATGAAATAATAACTATTTTGTTCGTTTGTTGACATTGTTTAGAACATTACTTTAATTCTTGAAGGATTGTATTTCGTTTCACAAGTTTACTAGTTTAATATAATTAATATAAATAGTTAAATAATCAAATCAATGATTCATTGGGACGCATTTTAAGGTTATTTTGTATGTTTGTCGATTGTTCAGCATAATTATGGGCATAATTATGACTAATCCTCCGGCCATCATTATGATTAATTGTTTGGTCATCATTATGACCATCGACTATTTCTTATGCTGAATATTCTTACAGGGATGTATTTAAATGAAAAGCACAAAATAATGTTTAAGGTTAAGCACAGTAAACGGAACTCGTACCCTTTAGCTGTTGTTGAAGCGCGAATCTTTTTTTTCACTAAACTCCGTTCAATATAGTTGCTCTTTGACTATATTGAACGTCATTTTGAATTCTCCTGAAACATATGGAAGCTCAGTATCTCTCAGAAGGACACATAAATCTTCTAAACAATCGAGCGGCGCGCTGAGACATATGACATGTTAATACAAATTTAGCATGCTCTTTACATAATGATATCAATACGGTCTATGAGGACATAAATATTAGTTATATACGTCATTTGGGAGTAAGAAGGATGAATACGGGGCGAGTTTGTTGCGAGAACAGTAGACAGTCGAGGGCGCGCGAAGCGCGCCCGAGATTGACTGCTGTTCGAGAAACAAATTCGCCCCGTATTCATCCTTCTTACTCCCAAATGACGTAGATGATTTTATGTCGTTGTAGCAGGTATGAGGGACTATAAAATTATAAATGTGCAAATTCGCAATCCTTCTTTCTTTTGATTTGAATTTGAATAAACGTATGGTAACAGTGTAGACGCAGATCGTCTGCGGAACCGTCATTGATGTGTCACAAATTTGACAAGCTGTCCACGCATATCACGCAAATTTTATATTTAATTTTTTTTCTTCACTGTCTCACTTTCACTATAATTATAATTTATTTGTTATTTGTACTAATTTTTTTCATTATTTGCACTAATTTTTTTTTATAATTAATCAATTTTTTTTATTTTTTTCATATTTTTTAAATTTGTTAAAGAACAAAATGTCAAAAGAAAAAACAAAACACGCCGATTAAACTAACCAATTTTACGACTTCAACGATCGCTTCATAGCTAATTACTACCTTATAGCGTGACGTATAGATGACTCCATACGTCACCATGTGAGGTATGGAATTATCTATATTTTTTTATGTGAAGTATATAGCAAACTGAATATAGTTGTGCTACGAATTGAAATGTATGTAACCCCAATACCCATTTAACTAGCTTTGTACGTATACTGGGCGGACACTGATTCGCGACCCTCTGCATATTCAAAAGGCACGAACATGGGGTCGCGAATCAGTGTCCGTCCAGTCAACGAAGATAGACGCTTATAAAAGCGTACTTCTGGGTTAAATTTTTCGTCAGATACGCTGGGTAACACTTTAACATTGTTTGTATATCTATACATATGAAAAATTTGATATATATAGATATAAAAATGCATGGGATCTAGTGGCGCCCTCAGTAGCTGGGTAACTCATTTTTGGCAGAAATTTCCCATTTAAGAGTACGCTTCTATAAGCGTCTATATTCGTTGGTCCAGTGTACAACGCCGAATACCTGGTACGACGACATAAATGTATATATAATTGCGTAAGAAAAATTACTATTTTTATTTACCTCTTTTATGAGTTTTTGATTTTTTCTTACTGTAAATATTCTTTTTCAACGAATAATTGTTTTATTCTTTTTTTCCCTTTACTTAATATTTTTGTGAAAGAATGAGTAACAGTTCGAGCTGTATACCATTTTTTCTTTCTACCTACTTCTACTTTCCATACGTAGGTTTTTTGAATACCAGTCAATTTAGAGACCTTAGGCTACTCTTCTATTTTACTTTACCCAAAAACTTCAATATATCTTCAATATATCAGTATTTTATGGCTGTACTTATGTACAAAATCGTGCGCATGAATAATCCCGAGTATCTAGTGAGTCTCTTCACTAGATATGTACCTAGGGTAGCCATAGCGGGATTTCGCAGTGCCCCTCATGCGTACTGAGACTGGAAGAAATTCCTTTCAAGTTCAAGGTGCGCATTTTTGGAACTCCCTGCCTGCTGATATAAAAAATCTTCCATCGCTCGGCAGGTTCAAGTTGGCTTTGGGGAGGTACTTACTCGACCTCGAATTAAATTAATTTCAAGTATTTTAATTTTTATGTTAATTTATTTTGTTTTATCTTATATATAGATTTAAGGTGTGAATGTATTTATTAGCGTGAATGATAGATGAATGAATGCAGAAAGAATGAGTGGTTCTGTTTTTTATTAAGTCACGGCATCTTCGGTATCAAGTTTTTATTCTTTAAATGTTATTATTTTATTTTTTTTAATTATTTATTATTATTTTGTTGTTGTATCGTCCAATTTTATTTTTATAGTATTGTCCAACTTTAATTTTATTAGATGCCATGACAGTGATTTATCTTTTATATCATGTTATTTGATTTTAATTCTATGACTGATAGATATTTAAGACTTTTTTATTGTATAATTTATGTTTTCTTGTTTTCTACGTGTATTTAGAATAGTCTGTGATATCGCTTTTATATGATGACTTACTGATACAGTATTATATATTAATTTTAATATTTGACTGTGATATCTTATCTTATTATGTGCAATACTTTATACTTTGTACAGAATTATTATTTATTGTTTGATGTATTACACGCCTTTCTGTACTCTTTTTGCAAAATAAATCAATATATATCTTCTTTTGATAGCAGGATTAGTTTAATAGTGTTAATATACGATTACACTTTTTTAACAAGGCATTTGCATCGTGTATTGATTCAACAAGACAATTTTGAAGATTATGTCTAGTTGCATAGTGCTTTACTAATTCACCAACGCCATAAACTGCACATTTTTCATGGCCTGTAGTCGAAAACAACCATTTTTTATTGTTGTAAGCATTTTTCATAATTTTTATTAGTACTGGAAAAAACCATTAATTTGATAAAAAATGATTCAATATAGCCAATATCGATTATAACAGACGAAACTGCCAATTACTTTAAAAATCGATTTCAACTGCATAAAATAAAAAATGCTTCCAACAATAAAAAATGGTTATTTTCAGCTACAGGTCATGGAAAATGTGCAATTGATGGCGTTGGTGGATTAGTAAAACTATGCAACTATAGAAAAAGAATGTTTGCAGCAAGAAAAAATCAAAAACTCATAAAAGAGGTAAACAAAAATAGTAATTTTTCTTGCGCAATTATATATATATACATATATATGTGCAAAAGTTTCCAGAAAAATTTTTAGAAAAAGTTAATGCTTTAAACAAAAATATCTCTTGTTCTATTGGTCGTAAAACGAAAAACAAAAATGGAAATTGAAGTACAGACAAAATACTAACTTGTTTTTTCTATTTTTTATACTGTTTAAAAATTTTTTTAATTGAAAATTTTTTAAAATATTGTTTAATTATTTGTAATTTTTTTTAAATGTAGCCATGTGAAAAATTCCAACAAGAATCGAAAAATCTCTTCTAAAGCTAAAAGTTTTTATGTAAATTTTTTTTTGCTAGGATGCTTTTTAAAAAAGTTCAAGAAGATGCTTTTACAAGAGTATGGTCAAGGCCATATCCGAATGTAATTTTTTTCGTTCTTTCGATTTCTGGGGTCAAAAATATACGGTTCCATTTAAAATTTTCAAGTTGACCTAAATACCATTGAAGGTCATGGTCAAGGTCACCGTCGGATTGCTAATTCAAAACCCTGCAACTTTTGTCCGAACCTTTTTTTTATTTGAAAAGTATTTTTGAAAATAAAGGGGGGGGGGTTCCAAACTTTTTGAACACCCTGTATATGAAAAATATATTTATTCCAATCTCAACAAAAATGGCCATGATAAATTATACAATTAATTTTATTCATATAAAGTAATATTTTCTGAATTATATACTCAAATAGAATTCTAATTCTAATTTATTTGTATTCTTGAAATATAAAGAATTTCGGAAGAAAAGCCATATGTTTAAAAAAAAACTATGTGGACATAAATGACCACAGGGTAAAACCATGTTGTTTTTTTCAACAGGGCTAAAATTTAATTTAAAAAGTATTGAAAAAATATTTTATTAATATCCGACTATTAAGTTATAGTTCCTCTTACGGCCTACTTTGAACATAAAATCATCTATGTCCTTTGGTCATATATTAGTTATATACGTATCTTGGGAGTACGAAGGATGAATACAGGAGAGACTACTTTAGTCAAGCCTGGATTCAGAATCCTTCGTACTCTCAAGTTACGTAGATAAGTTTATGTCGTTGTAGGCCGTATGAGGAACTATAAAAATGATTTTTTAAAATTAATGATATATATTTGATTAAAAATAAATAAATAATTTTAACAATTAACTGTTTAACTTTTAAAATTTTTTTAAACAAAAATTTCTTTAAAGTGCAAATTTTATATAAATTTGGATGAGCATTTGTTTTCACTAACCTACGAATCGATGTCACTCACGTCATATACGGTCATGCTGTACGATATCTCAATCTATCAATACTCCCTTAGGGAGTATAGATTTGTCAATACTCCCTAAGGAAGTATTGATAGAGAGAATATCGTCGAGATATTAGCATGAAAGTATGCAATGCCTATACAAATTTAGAATGGTCTATAGGTATTCCACCGAATACGGCCTGCCGCGACATAATAGTTATATACGTAACTTGGGAGTACGAAGGATGAATACAGGCGAGACTAAAGTGTTTGTCGCTTGAGTAGCAGTTGGTCGAGGGTGCGCGAAGCGCGCCCAAGACTGACTGCTGCTCAAGCGACAAGCACTTTAGTCAAGCCTGGATTCAGAATCCTTCGTACTGCCAAGTTACGTAGATAAGTTTATGTCGTTGGTAGGCCGTATGAGGAACTATAAAAATGATTTTTTAAAATTATTGATATATGTTTTATTAAAAAAAAATAAATAATGTCATTATTTACTTATTTATTTTACTTATTAACTGTTTAACTATGAAAATTTGTTTAAACAAAACATTCTGTAAAGTTAAGATTTTATATGAATTTGTATGAGCATTGACATATCTAACGACATTCTTTTGTTTTCACTAACCTACGAATCGATGTCACTCGCGTCATATACGGCCATGCTGTGCGATATCTCGATCTGTCAATACTCCCTTAGGGAGTATAGAGCTGTTAATACTCCCTTAGGGAGTATTGACAGAGAGAATATCGTCGAGATATTAGCATGAACGTATGCAATGCCTATACAAATTTAGCGTGGTCTATAGGTATTCCACCGAATACGACCTACGACGACATAAAACTAATATATAAAATTTTAATTTTTTTATACCTCTTGGAAAACAAAAAAAAAAACAAATTGTAACTCCGCACACATAAAAATGTTTTGAGAGTACTATCCCATGAAAAAAATTTGAGATAAAAAATAGCTTTTTTGAGAAAAATGCATTTTTCATTTTTTTCAAAAAGTGTAATTGCACTTTGGTTTTTTCTTTCGTAAAAAAAATAAAGAGTGGAATCGAAAGAACATACCCTATTGCATTGAATAAACTTAGATTAATTTATAAAGATCGGTAGAAAGACAAAATAGAACGATTAATATAAAAAAAACCTATATGTGATTGGAAGAGATATATACCTATAGGTGCAGTCGGCCTGTTCGATTTGAGATGGAATCAGTCTTTTATAAAGACGTTCGTTAAAAATTTTATAGGATATTTATAAATAACTGAATAAATAAAAAAAGGAAAAAAATATTGCATTTGAACCTCGCATTGTTTTCTAACTTTGGGATATTTTCTTACATAAAATCATTTGAGCCTCGTCCATTCGTTTCAACGCTTGATATTTTGAAAGTTATAAGCAACTTTGAATTTCAAGACTTTTTAAAAAACTTAAGCTTTTTTAACAACCCTTTTTTTAGTCAAAGGGTTTTATATCAACTTTGATATCTTGTTAGTAAAACCCTTCTAAAATATCAAGTTCGGAAACTGTACAACTATTTGTATACCTGCCAAATATTGGGGTAAACTTATTTATTCGGAGAAATGGTTTAAAGATTTATTTATAAAAATGTAAAACAAGAAAAAATAAAATAATACATATTAAAACTTTATGTTTATTTACCGTGAAATCCATCACATTCTCCGGATATTTGTCGGCTGATATTTCGAATATTTTCAATATGTGTCGATTTATGTCCGGGTGTACCCTTTAAATGTCTGAACTTAGATACTCGACCTAAAATTAATTAAAATTGATATCAATTAATATTTGAAAAACTTACAAACGGGAAAAAATAAAATAGAAAACTTACCAAATACAGTAGAAGTTCGCTTGGGTGTTGGTGTAATAATGGTTTCTGGCTTTTCAAAACGAGGATCCATAGATTGCTGACGTAGCATAGGAATAATTTTCTTTACTTCATCATCTTTTAAAATTTCGCTTTTAGACTTGAACGAGTCTCTACGTCGCACTGATGTTGGCGAACCAATTGTCTTTTCTGCAAGATTACCGTCTGTTGCTGATGTTGATCTATTTTCGTATAACCGACGTCTTTCAGCTATTGAGTTACGATTTGAGTTACCTCGCTCGAAGTTACCCAAGTCTTCATTTTCTGGTGATTCATCTTTAACCTAGTATTCAAATTTTTAATTAAAATTTCTTCGAAATAATTAAAAAAATTCAATTGTTTAATTCCGACATAAATCTAAATAAATAATAAAAATAAAAAAATTATAGTTTCACCTTAACTTCGAATAATCTACGTCTTTCCGCAGTACTAGGTGTTTTAGGTTTATATCCAGAATCACTAGAATTAGGATCTTCTTCTATAGAACTAGAATCGCTTTTAGCAGCTTCGAATTCCTTATTATGTCCATCTGCCTCAAATGTAGGCGATTTGTCAACATCATTCACTGAATCCTTGGTATCGTAACAATTACCGTCATTATTCACATGACCATTGCTGTCATTTGTAGGTGCTTGTGGGACTGAGAAAATTTTATCAAATGAGAATTCTTGACTAGCTGATTTAGCTTGGAATGGTTTTGGACCCAATCGTGGCTGTAACAAAAAGAATAAGAAACATGCACGCAGCTTATTTAATTTTGCGCTTTTGATTTGATATTCAGTCCTTATAAGGACTGATATAAGAGTTGAAATTCCAAACGATACATAAGAAAAGATGTATTCAAATTTTTATTTTTCAAAATTCTTCAAGTACAAAATTATTTCAATTTTTTTTATAATTGTATAATTGTGAAAATTTTGTTTTTTATATATAAGTTAATAAATATATAAATATAACTTGTATAACATATAAATTATAACAATATTGAAAATTTTTTTAAAAGTTTCAATAAATGAAAAATTAGGATATCAATAAAATAATTGAAAAATATTAATAATATTACTTAATAAATAGTTGCTATTAATTTTATACAAAAAAATTTTATAAGAAATTTATTTTTTAATTTATGACTTAAAACATTTTCGAATTGAAATATATTAAATAGATATAACGATTGTATACCTAAAATGTTGTTAAATATATTTAATATAAATTTTTATGTATACTTATGTAAACTGAAATGGACAAAAAGTAAGTATAGATACATATACACTCATACACATACAAATTATAAAAAACCTAAAATAAAATATTCTAAATAAATTGGACCTACAAGGAATCGTTATTAAGTTTCAAACCTTATATCCTCCAATGACGTTCGGATTGACTGAAGTAACCACTGTTCCAGGGCTAGGTGCAGTTCTTGGTCGAGCAACTGGTTTTGGTTCTTCTTTAGCTCCTTCTTCTGATAAACTGTTAGCTCTAGAAGCTCTAGGTAAAGGCTTTGGAGGCACTGGTTGAGATCCATTTTGCATTTTTGTTTTCTCATCTTCCAATTTGTCAATTTCTGCTTTTTTGTAATCCTCTTTCTCTTCATTAATATCATCTTTTTCCGGTACATCACATTTTTCTGGTATTATATAAGACTGAGATTTAGCGTATCCCTTGGGAGTTGATATAGCTATAGCCTTTTGATGTCGCATCTCTTTCACTTCTTGTTGATTACTTTTCAAAGTAGCTAGATTTCCTTTATGCACCTACAGGTTCGATAATGTACTTAATATTTCAGAATAATTTTGCTTAAGTTTCAACAGCCTCTAACGGTGGTACTTAAAATGGACTACTACTACTATAGTATAAAAACTTGAATTTTAAAGACAAAACTACATATTAATTTTATATATACTAATGTTACTACTAAAAATATTTTTTTTCTATAGATTTTGTATCTTGTGTAAATTAATAATTAATTTTTTTATTTTAACTGCTTTATTAATTTTTCTGTTTCTTTTGAATCAGCAATTTTAATATTTTACTAAAAAATTTAATCAATGAAGAAAATATAAATGTAAATTTCCAATAAAAGATGAAAATTTGGATAATCTAAACATTTCAATTTACTTACACAAAGATTTAAAATTAATAAACGTCAGTTCCAAGTTTTTCAATTCAGGAATATATAAATAAACTACAAAAATTAAAATGGATATCTGAAAAAGGAAAAAAAATAAATAACAACACATATTTCTAAATTTATGCTCCAAATATCCACAGCAACTAAAAAACAGATGAAGTGCATACTCTTGATTCGAACTTCTCCAACATTAAATGCATAAGCATCATTTAGATACCTACTAAAAATATAAATTAAAAGAGTGCATAGTGTTATTAAATTACAAAATTAAAAAATTTCAAAAACATATATTAAAGAAATAAATTACAAGTGATGAACTAATGGCACACACACTCACAAACATTCATATTTTGATGGGTATTTATTTAATAATTAAAAAGATTGAAAACAAATAGATTAAGAAATAAGAAAATAATTGAATAAAAAAATGAAGTTCAGACATTAAATAATAATAATAATAATCTTACCATGATTGATTCTTCTCCTTTAATTCTTTTTGCTGGATCTAGTGATATTTTTGGAACAGGCATATCATTTCCTTGTATCCAAGCAGATGCTGTATTTTGAGCAACAGGTCCAGCTGTTTCTGGATATATATCTGCATGGAAATCTCTGTACGTCTACAAATATAAATGAATTTCTTGAAATAAAGGTATTCTATAAAAAGATATTATAAACTTAAAATAACAACTTAATATTGGTCATAATAAATTATTGATATCTATTTTATTAATAAATGACTTTGTATAAGATTCCAACAAAAAACATCAGTTAAAAAAAGGAAAAAATTTTGCTCAGCTTACAAGAATTGATGTCATTTATTTAATAAATATATGACAATGTATCATGAGTTGTATGTTATTTTTTTTCATTTTCAGATTTTCATTGGTACTAACGAGGAGAATGTCAGGGTATTGAGACCTGAAATTTTGGGAAACGATTTTTGATGTAAAAACATGAAAAAAGCCAAGATATTAGACTTTAACGTTCAATGTTTCCCTAGTTACAGACAATTAAAGAATATCATTATAAAAGAAACTAGATTTTCAAATGCTTGTAATTCTTTAGTATTAATAGCTAGAAGCTTAAAACTTTTTTAAAATAAAAGCTGATTTAAAATCAAATCCTTTCGAAATAGTTACAGTATATAAAAATCTTATTTTTGTCCCAAGTTATAGAGCAATGAAAATTGGACCTGAAATTCCTCTTTATAAAATTAATTAATAATAAATACTAATGTTTGGTCCAATTTTTATTGCTCTATAATCCTTAAAAAAAAATATATTTTATATGTTGTAACTGCTATTTTGAAAAGATTTGAGTTCAGCTTTCATTTTAAAAAAGTTTCAAGTTTCTTGCTATTGACCATTTGAAAACTAATATAACCTTTTGAAAATCTAGTAACTTTTAAAATAATTTTCTGTGATTTCCTGTAAATAGGGAAATATTGAACATTAGAGTCTAGTACCTTGGCTTTTTTCATGTTTTTACATCCAATATCATCTTCAAAAATTTGAGCAAAATCGACGTCTCAATACCCTGACACTCTTCTTGTAAGTAATCACTATACAAAATAGTAAATTATGTAAGAAGGCAAAAATAATCTATTATGCATTTATAACTTATCATTTAAAGTCGAATTCACCTTTCTTGGAACCTGATACATGATGGGAATGACCATTGTTGACGTCAATTGAAGCACTCTATTAACTTCAGCTTGCATGACATTTAAAGCTCGTTTTGGTACTAAACAAACACCTTTAGTTTGTTCACCACTGTGTCGAATTCCTTCAACCAGAAATGGATCCTTCTCAGTGACCTCCATATACATAATAGTAGTATCACCTTTACCAGCAAGAAAAAGCATATTTGTATCAGGATCAAAAAGTGGCATTAAAATTCTGAAAAATAATGATAACAAGAATATATTAAGCTAGAAAATGTAAACGGAAAATTTTTATTTGAAATAAAATAATCATTTTATTTACCCAGTACTGCAATCAAGTTCTAATGTTTTAACGGGATCTTTTATATTTCGTAAGTCACGAATGTATACTTGTCGCAATCTGGCAGCATCAAAACCTGTTGTCAAAAGTCTGTCAGAGTTTCCAAGCCAAACGATTCTTGAATCCTTAATACTCTGATGACTAGAAGTATACTGAACAATATTTGTTGTTGCCCGTGGATCAATGATTCTAATTTGCTTATCCTTGCAAGAGGTGGCAAGTAATTTACCATCTTGTTTCCAACTTACTGATTGAATAACATCCTTATGTTCATTGTTAGCTGTTACAAAATAAAGGCAATCATTAAAAAATATAAAAATATTCTTATTACATTAATTATTAAACTTATTAAAACAACCTACAATTACACATAAACATTAAATAAAACCGAAAAGAAAAAACAGAATATGAATTATATAATTTTGGTATTGTTTAATATTTATTATTCAAGAATTTTCCAAAATTATTGCAAAAATTGAAGTTTATATCATTTCCTTTTTTTTTTAAATTTGAGAGAAAAATAAATATTATATATTAAGTTTAGAAGATTGATCAAATCATTAAATCAAAATACATACAAAATAAGTCTTTTTGAGAGAGCACATCCCATAGTGACAAATTAGTGTAAGAAACTGTTGTTAAAAGATGTTCAGCAGAAGGGTGCCAGCGAACAACTTCAACTCTCCTCTGACGGTGAGAAAAAATGCACTCTGGATTGCAAAGTGGTTCTTCTAAACCTACTTCAGGAATATGCCATAATTTAACCTAAAAATTTTATTACACAAAATTTTAATCATTTTATTATTTGATTATATAACTATCTATATATAACTATTTATTTTTACTATATACTAACTATTTATTTAGAACAATTGATTTACAAATGTCTCTTATACTTTCATAATTGCAAAAAGTGCAACATTATTGGATTTAAAGCTTTTACGGTAAGTGTTAGACGTTGTTAGAGAGTTTTTTTAAATTTCGACCGTGTAAGTTGTGATTTAGGATACCGACGTTTTGTGAACTGTAATGTTCATGAAATGCTGGTGTCCTAAACCATAACTTACACAGTCGAAATCTGAAAAAACTCTCTAACAATGTGCAACATTATTGATTTTTTAAAATTTTCTGAACGAATTATTAATGAATTTGAATAAAACAAAACTTATCTCTTATAAATAAAATTTTATCTTTTTATAAATAAAAGTTTGTATTAAAGGTAAAGTAAATTATATTACAAAATTAGAGTATTTCTAGAAGTTGAAAAATCTATCATTTTAATGGTATTTAAATGGATTTTTGCTCTTTGTAACGAGCTTTCTATTTAAATCTAATTTTTAAATAATAATAGATGAAAATAAATAAAATGGAAATTGTTAAAAAATTTAGTGCATTATTTCAAAATAATAATATTATAAAAATAGTTAAAAACCATTATATTTTTATTCTTATTATCATTAATATTCAAATAGAAAAAACAATATAAAAGTAAAATTCAAAAAGTATATGCATTGCATTTAAATCTCAAATTTTCTTTTAATTTTGGAATATAATTTTTTATAAAAAATACTGATAAAAAACTGCCTTTATTTCGATGCTCTATTTTTTAAGCTTCTTTATTTGAATTTCAAAGATTTTTAAAAATATTAATTCAATTAATTCAATATTTTCAAAAATTTAGATCAAATTCAGAATAAGATATTTATTTTAAACCTAATTTTTGCATTATTTTTATTCTTTTGTTATGATAAATTTTCTGAATTAATTGATTGAAAAATTGCAAAAATTAAAAACAAATATTTATTTATTTTAAATTTACTATTTTGTCTAAATTTAAAAAAATTTTTAATTTAGGTGAAATAACTTACTCAAATATTGGATCAAATGAATGCAGAATTTTTACAATTTTATAAAACAAAAAATTTTTTAAAGTTTAAAAAAAATTCATTCTCGTTATTGGTGAGAACTGTTTCTTATAAGACAAATTTTGAATACAAATTTTGTTAATTATATCCGAGTATTTATATATTTTTTTGTAACGATAAATCATTACAATTTTATTTGTTAAATATCAAATATGAAAAATTCTTTTGGTTTGTTTTCTTTATCTTGTTTCTGCTAAAAATTTCATAAAATAAAATTAACTTAATACCAAACAGTCTTGTGATCCAGTAGCCAGAAGCCCATCATGAAAAGGTGAAAACTCCATGTCTGTTACAGTATCTGCGTGACAATGAAGTAAAGGCATTGTTTTACTCTTTCTACCACAGTCCTCTAAAGGCAAAACTGCCAGACTAGACCCTATATAAAATGTTTTGATTAGATATTTATAAAAAATTTTAATTATAGTTATAAAATTAATGATTTCTTCTATTTAGGCATGATTTAAAATTCAACATTTTTATTATAGAATATTTTAATTATTTTTTAAAAAAGATTTTAAAATAGAATTATTTTTATAAAATAAATAAAACACATTATTTAATTCATGAAATAAATATTAGGAAGTATGTCTACCATTGTGATCAACATTAAATGCCATAAATGCAGCTGATGCTGCAATGTTGTTTCCATACGTTTGATATGATCCAACACAGATATCACGTATGCAAGCTTCAGGCTTAGGTACAATGGGTGTAGCATTTTTATACTTTGATGCTTTGAATCTCCATGCCATGATGCTGCTTATTACTGATTTTGTTTATCTGTCAACTTTTGTATTCATGTAATCTAAAATGAAATGTATATATATTTGTATACATGTAATCTAAAATGAACTATATATATTTGTATATATATATATACAAATATTTTTTGTTTGAAACTTTAATAAATATAAGATTTAAAAAATTCAGTAAAAAATATATTTAATGATTTAAATATATCAAATTATTTAAAAATGCTACTTTTAATAGATTTCCTAATTTTATAATGTAATTATTAAAGTTAAAAAAAATTAAATATTTGTTTAAACGACTCATTTGAAAAAAATATATTAAATAAATTTAAATATAGTCTTTTCTTCGAAATATATAATATACATATTTTTTCAGTAAGGCAGCCTTTGAAAACAATAGTATTAATAAGTAAGCCGCTAGCTTATTGTTACAAATTGAAAGAACAATCAGTACTCGGACATACTAAACATCGGACATTTAAAAGGATTAGGCGAATGCTCTTGTATAAAAAAGGTTAAAAGAAATATAACAATCGATTAAAGAAAAGAAAAAGTAAAAAATCTGTCCATTACTACTTTATATACTTATATTCTTGTAAATATCTAACCATACGTAATAATGAAACGCCATCCTACAAACATGGGGTGAAAAGAAAAACGAAAAGGAACATACATGCCGCACCCTATATATAAAATATTTTACAGAACGATAATAACGATAAGAAAGAGCAAGCTGTTTTAAAGTAATATAGATTTAATTTTTTTTAATAATGTTTATGCACCAGTTCATTAAAAATATTATTTTTAATAACGACAATAGAACACTCACCTTTTACTTGTCACTATACAAAACTAACAAATAATAATATATAATCTACGAGAATTTCTTACATAAATTTACGCGCGTACGTTTTTTACGGATTTTCGATGCCCATAGAGTAATATAAATGAAACTATGGAGAAAATTAGGACCAGTTCTGGCAACCTGAAAATCCTAATCCGGCCCGCGCATTTGGCTCTCTTATAGCATTTTTAAAGAGTTACAAATACGAAATTCAATTCGTGAGTTTCAATAATTTTTAAAAAACAAGACAATATCTTCAGGCTTCTAAATTGGAACTTAAGAAAAGTCTGAGATACATATGCGAAAAATCAAATTCATCAAATACTTATAAATGATGTGTGAATAAAAAATAGCCATTTATCTGGTAAATGAAAAATATCTGTTATTTTTTAATAAATTTTTGAAAATTTAGATTTTTATATCTAATATTTCTTCTTTCACTTTTAAATTATGGCTTTATGCTGTTGCTTAATTGCAATAATACATCCAATGAATATACGAAAAAGTTTAAACAATAATGTTTTATAAATCAATTCTGTTGTCTAATTTATGTTCATCTTAAATTTTATACAAAAACGCAATGTACTCTTCAATATTTTATTTTCGGGTATGACGTGGCCAAAATAGGGACTGTATTAGCGGCAAAATACATTTTTATATGGGGAGGACTTAATCAGGCGAATTTCTACTTTTGTTTACCAGACCCAGGCCAGATCAGAGTAACTATTCAGGACCTTTTCAGTGGCTGATTCACATCTACTACAATTGCTATAAATTTTTAGTCGTAGTAGAATACGCGATGGGATGGTACGTATGAAAACCATTTGCTATGTATTTAATTATAAAATTGTATACACCCAGAATGATCACAATCACACAACAGCCGTTTCACAAATAATATTGACAAATAATAAAGATGATGACGAATAATGAGTCACCAGTGATGCCAAAAGTTGTAGATACAGAGAGGGAAATTTAAAAATATATAAAATATTATAAGAAGTATTATAAATAGCTCAAAGACTACTGTCTTGAAAAAGAATAAAGTATTAGTGCCGCACTATCATAAGGATACTAATATTTTATTTTTGCATTTGAAAAAGTTAATCTTGAAGCACAATTTGTTTTTTAAATACAGTAATTTTAATTTATAAAATGACAAATGAAATTCTAATTGAAACTAATATTATCTTAATTACGTATTGCAAAAAGCATGTAAATATTCTTAAAAAATTATTATTATGTAAATTTATAAATATTAAATCTATTATCATATTAGATAAAATAAATATGAAAACTGGAAAATGATTACCAGGCCCCATAATCCATAGTGACAAACTATAGTGCTATCTTTGTTCAGCAAATTGATTTCATATCGTGTTATGCAAATTGCTGGAGGAAGCTCCCAGTATTTGAACGCATATGAACATTTTATCAGAAAACAATATATTATGCATTTTCATACTAGTTATTTTAAATTATATGATTTTACCCTAATTTTAATATATTATTCATTAAAATAGGTCAACATATATAAATTTCACATAAAAAGTATATTAATTTGAGTTCTAGTGGATAAACGTATTAAAAGTATAGAAAAAATTGAGAGCCGTTGCTATTTAATCGAAATTGTTCATTTTTTGGGGGAAAATGTTTGCTTATTCAATTATATTAATTTATAAATATATTAACAGTTAATTATATATATAAAAAAATATTTTTAAAAGTGAACTTATTATTTTTAGTTATTCATTGAATATACAGTTAGTATGATAGAAATTATCTTACGTTATATTTATCGGCGTTCCCCATTTTTACGCAGTTGAAAAATCTCACCTAAGATCTTATGCCAAAACCTTATGTGACAATATTTTTGTTTTTGAAATATTTTAAACCATCATAATTAGTGACTATTTTTAAAAAATTCTAACTTAGAAATTTTTTTTTAATATGAATTTTTCCAAAATTTTCTCTAACAAAGAGAATGTTGCAGATTTTGCGCAAATTTTGTGAAATGTTTTTGTGGATTTAAAAACATGAAAAAAGCCAAGGTATTAGAGTGTAATTCTCAATATTTCCCTAGTTACAGACAATTAAATTACTAGATCTTCAAACGCTCCCATATGAAAATAATTTTTGTGAGAAATTGTGAATAACTGTTAATAATTGTAATAAACTACCGCAATTGAGACATTAATAAGAATTAATAACAGTAAAAAACAGTTAATAACAATTAATAATAGTTAATAATAGTTATGAACGCTAAATAACAATTATTAACTGGAAGTCATGATTATTAATAATTATTTATAGTTATTCACATTTATTCACATTTATAAACATTTATTAACAGTTACTCACAATTTCCAAAATTTTAGAATTGGTGAATAATTTATTATTATTTATACTTATTTATAATTATTTATATTTATTTGCAATTAGTTACAGTGAATTATAGTTATTAACACTTTCTTACAGATATTTACAGTTTTTCACATTTACAAAATTTTTCGCCTATATATAAAAAAAAAGATTATACGTGTGAAAATTGTTGAAAGTGTGAAAAAGTGTTAATAACTGTTAATAAATATGAATAAATGTGAATAAATGTGAAAAATTATAAATATTTGTAAATAATTATAAATAACAGTAAATTATTATTATTTACAGTTAATCATTATTATTATCTATTCGTAACAATTATTAACTGTTATCAACTGTTATTTACTGTTATTAATGTCTCAATTGCGGTAGTTTATTATAGTTATTAACAGTTATTTACATTTTTTCACATTTTTACACAGTTATTAATAGTTATTCACAGAAATTATTTCCATATGGGCTTATAGTTCTTTATTATTGATAGCTGGAAGTTTAAAACTTTTTTAAAATAAAAGCTGAGTTTAAATCCTTTCAAAATGGTAGTTACAGCATATAAAAATCTTATTTTCGTCCCAAATTATAGAGCAATGAAACTTGGACCTGAAATTCTTCTTAATAACAACTTTTATTGCTCTATAACTTCAGAAAAAATAGTACATTATGTACCAAGGGCGTGAAATAGGGGATTTTGGCCCGTGTATGAGTTTTTCGCTTGAGCGAAACAAAGGTGCTAAATTCACACGAGGGACACAAATCCCCGTCGCATCCACATTGAAAGACTATCGGCGCAGCCTGTAACCTTCAAGGTTATGTGCTACTCTGATTCGTTACGTTTCGAGGTATACGCGCAATCGGAGTAGCAGGGGGACTGCTCCCGAACGATATACCTCATATTGCTGTCTTTGTTTAGCATATATAAAATTAACGTACCAAACAAAGATAGTACTATATAGTTTATCACTCTGGAGCAAGGGGCCAGTTACTCAGATTTGAGTTTCCCTTACGCTGAATCGAGCATATGTAAGGCCGAGTCTACACTATGTACTTTGTACCGTCTATACTTTTGGAGAAAGTCGTTGATTGGGTGATTTTTAAAAAACGACCAATCAACGACTCCATCCAAAAGTATAGACAGCACAAAGTACATAGTGTAGACTCGGCCTAAAGCGCCGATTCGTCAAAACAACGTTACACACAAATGATCGGAGCAGGCACAGTTCATTTTCAGTACTTTCTTTGTCGTTTTCGGCACACCGTTTGCGCCGAACGTGTGGCGCTAGCGTAGTTAAGGAGAAGGGCAACTAACAAGCAAAAAATTTTTCAGTACATGGTGCATATACTATTTTTTAACCCGACAGACGAAAAATATGTAAGGCGCTAGTCACATAAGTACCGTGCCGTACTGTGCCATGCCGTACCTTAAATTTCAAAATGATTCACCGTTTCTAAATAGAGATAGAAAACTTTATAAATTACAATTAGGACGTAAATTTGTTCAAAATTGTAATTTCATAGTTCTGTATCTCAATTTCGAAGCGGTGAATCGTTTTGAAATTGAAGGTACGGCAAGGCACAGCACGGCACGGCACTTATGTGGCTAGTCTCTAATTTCTACTTACTTTGCGAGCACGAAATATAGTACATTCTGGACCGCTTTCTGCGGGCGTAAAAAGTTTTCGCGCACGCAAAAAGTGGTCCAGAATGTACTATTTCGTGCTCGTAAACGTGTTTCGCGCTCGGAGGGTTAAAATAGTACATTATGTACTGAAGGCGCGAGATCGTGAATTATGGCCCAAGTGTGTTTGTCGCCCAAGCGAAGCGAGGGCGCCAAATTTACACGAAGGACATAAATTTTCGTCGCACCCGTGGTGCATATACTATTTTTGAACCCGACGGTAGCGAAGCAGCACTTTCTCACATTTAAGAATTAAAAATATTGTTTATAAAATGTTTTATTAATTATTAAATATTTTTGCATTTTTAAATGCTTAATGTAAATTGTTACATACAATAATCATTTATAAATCAAGATTTTTATGTTATATACGACATTTTTTAACTGTATAAAAAATTTAATTTATAAAATATATTTAGTTACAAATATAAAAAAGTTTTATAAATAAAATATACGAATTTGTAAATTAAATAATTTTGATTGAATAAACAATAAAACTATTCCTTTAATTTATTGTTATAAGAATATTATTATTATATTATATCATATATTTATTATAAAAGCAAATATTATATTTCAAAAACTCTTTATTCATATAAAGTTTTATTCATTTTTAGTTAAGTCGATAAGTCAGACGTAGCATTTCTACTTTCTTTATGGAGTAACATAAAAATTGTCATACGAGACAACCTTATTAACCTGTATCATCGATGTGACACAAAGTTTGACTCGATTCGATCATTCAAAACTATTAAGTTTCCTACAAGCATTGGACTACTTTTTTTTTTTTATTTTTTTTTATATAAAAAAAAGTTAATATATGAGGATATTCTCCTCTACAAGTTAACCTTTTTCATGTGGTGATATCGAGGGAGCCTAACCCGGTTCTCGTTTAACACATTACATCAGGGGCCTTATTCTATATGTGATATAGCTATTACATCAGTGGTATATACGATATATCGCGATATATATGCTATGAAAATTTGTGTATAATATGACATACGTAGTATACGCATGCGCAAAAGCAATGTTATTGGAAATGTTAATATTTTTATTTCAAAATTTATGATTTCCATTTGTTTAACTTTATAAAGACTAATTCAAAATTAAAATTACAATGTACTGATTATATCTAAATTATTTAAAATTTTGATATATATAATTATATTAACACAAGTGTAAATAAAATAAAATCAAAAAGGTTTTATTTATTATTAGCACAAACGTTTGTAATACAAATTACTAAGTTAATATATATATAGTAGGAATAAAGTAAATATATTATACTTAAAACAATTTTTTAAAGCGCAATCTAAAAGAAACATTTAGCAATGAAACTTTGTAATAACTATAAATATCTAAGATGTTAATCATTAAACTTAAAACTTTCAATGTAAATTATGTACTTATCTTTAAAATAAACTTAATTGTCATATACATTAATTTTTAGTTTATTAAAATAATTTAAAAGTTAAATTGCTAAACGTTTCTGAATACATGTTTTTAATAATTGTAAGTAATAAGAAATGCAATTTCTTAATTAATAATTATTATACATAAACAATAAGAAAAGTTTATATGAAATGTATTTTAAAATGTATTCTTACTTATATATTTGATCAATACAAATGGTTTATTTCAAGCTTAGTTTTCATTATTGATTCATTTTAAATTTTTAAATTTGATCTTATTCAATTACTTATTTGTATGGATGCACATCATACTGTATCGTCGATATAGGGACACATCACGATACAAACACGATATACGTGTATCACATACAGGGTCCTTATTCTTAAACTTTTTTCAGCCCCAGGGGCTCTATTCTGAAACTTTTTTTTTCGATAAATGGTTTTTTTGACAAGGACAGGAAATACAATACTAATGTGTTTGACAAAGACAACAACATACGGTTTATCGTTTAAAAAGTTTAAGAATAAGGCCCCAGAATAAGGCCCCTGAGTGCTGAGGGCCAAGTGTGGACTATAAATTCGAGCCTTAATCACGCATCAAACATAGATGATGAAGTGCGATGCATCGCTAGTGACTGAGGCTCGAATTTATAGTCGACACTCAACAACACTCAGCACTCAGTTTATATGTATTAAACATCATTCTATCCTTGTTTTTCTTATGGAAGTAGAGTAAGATAGAATGATGTTTGATACATGTAAACTGAGTGCTGAGTCTGAGTGTCGAGTGTCGACTATAAATTCGAGCCTGATCGCCTCGTACGTACACTTGGCGGAAAGGATATTTTTCCGAATGTTAACCTCAAATGGCAACATTGCATATTTTACCACAGGCATAAGACAATTTCAAATTGTAGAGCAAATTTCACATCATCGTTACTCATTACTTAATGACATAATTTTAGTAAACAAACAATATTACTTTCTTTTTTCATGATTCGAATTATTATTTTATTAAATAAAATTTTTATTTCTTAGTTCAATAATCACATAGAATCTAATATTGTGAATTTAAATTATATAGGCAATAATTTTTAAGTTGTTATCATTTGAATTTTGCACGAATAACCTATAAGAAAAAACAAAATAATCATGATGCGAAACTCAATGCATAATTCGAAGTTTTCTTATGTCTGTGGTAAAATATGCAGCGCTGCCATTTGAGGTACACATTCGGAAAAATATCCTTTCCGCCAAGTACGTCGAATCGCACTAGTCTGGAAGCAGCTTTTATGTTTTGAATATTCACTACATTTTCGCAATTTCACAACAGAAGAATTCTATAAACAACACAGCATAAATACAATAATTTATTTTTAATCATTTAAAAAAGACCTAACATTTGTTATTCTTGTAAAAATTATTACTCTAAGCGAAATGAAAACATCACTTCTGATAAAAGTATTTGAATCGTAAGAAAAAATATATCTAACCTAAAAATGTGTTAATAAAAGACTATTCAGTTTTTAATTTTTAATGTTATGCCCAATTTCAAAGTAAGTTATTAAGATTGAAAAAAAAATGTTTGTGTTAGCTGAAATGAAAGATACAGTCAGGATACCTCCTTGGAAATTCAAAAAAAAATTAAATGATGCAATATCAGATGAACTTAATAGAAAATTGTCGAATAAAGTTTATTTAAACGTTGGTTTATGTATTGCATTAAACGACATTTTAAAAATAGAAGAGTCGTACGTTTTCCCAGGTGATGGAGCATCTCACACAAAAGTAATATTTCGTTATATCATTTTTCGACCATTCATGGAAGAAATACTGATTGGGAAAATACGTAGTTGTAGTCCAGATGGAGTACATATAACATTAGGATTTTTTGAAGATATAATTATACCACCACATAAATTACAATATCCATCAAGGTTTGATCAAACAGACCAATTATGGCTTTGGGAATATGATACTGGTAATGGTGAAAAACCTGTTGAGCTTTGGATGGACGTTGGTGAACTTATTCGTTTTAGGGTAGTTAAAGAAACATTTACGGAATCATTACCTAGTAATCCTCATGGACCAAAAGATCCTGCTGATAAATCTGAATCGAAAAGTGTATCTCCTTATGCTTTGGAAGCAGCTATTGATGAACCTGGTCTGGGAGTGTTAACCTGGTGGGAAAATACGTGAATAAACTGATGTGTAGTTATTAATAAAAAACCTATATATAATTATATCTAAAAAATATATATGTAATTATAAAGCAAAAAAAATTTTGTATGCAATGTTGTATAATAAATTTATTAAACATATTTGTCATAAAGTAGTATTATTGGTTTTCTGGAATTATCTACATAAGAATGAATTTATACAATGCATGTATGTATACTAATAATTAAAACCAACATACATAATTTCAGTTTTTAATATTCTTTAATGGAAAAATAGATGAATAATGAAATTAATAAAGACAAAAACTTAAGTTTTATGAGTTGATATCAGCCAAAATTAAATGAAATTTATTTTATGTTTACTAACAGAAATAATATATGAACTAAAAAATTGCAATTACTTGTATTTTTCAATATCAACATAATATTAATAATATACATATTTATATTGTATGAACCCTTTTCTATTCCTGTTACTCTAACCGTTTAATCAAATGTTATCTATGTGTATGCTTTTTAATGCACTCACATTATCCTTAAATCAATTAACTTTGAACTTTTTATAAATCCAAAAATATTTTAAGTCAAAATTAACATTTTTTTTAAAACAACTCAGCATATCTTATTTTCGACCAAACATAAGTTGAATTAACCAATCATAGAGCTCATTTAGAGCTGTCTCACTTGTGAAACAATTATACGGGATACGATTCCTACATTATCGACATCTTGGCATCATCTTTGACAATTACACACATATATGCATGGGAATCGTAAAAGGTAGCCATATCACATACCATTGGTATTGTTGTGTGTTATTCATTGTCTATAAAGATTAAAGATATCTTAAAAATCGAACACAAGCATGATTCCTAACCTGAAATCATCTTGAAAAATGATGACTTGAAATTTAAGAATTTTTAAATTTAAATAAATTTTATGTTATTTTATATCACAATCCTCTATTACATAAAAGTACAAAGCAAGGTAAGTGATTATTTTTAATCTTTACATTTCTTTATTTTTACTGTTTTTAAGGTAACAGATTGTTTTAACAACATTTTTAATTGAAATTTTTATTGTAATGATTTATTTATTATTTTTCATGCATGAAATAAAAATATTTAGTTCTTATTATAAATTAAAATTTTTATTAATTTTTTTTTATTATTCTAATGAAAATAAGTTTTAATTATGTTAATTAATTATTATTTATTAAATAAATTTCACAGATAATGGCTGAAAATGGACCGTATATTAATTACTCATATCTAAGAAGTCGTAAAAATAATTATGGAGCAAGAAAACCTAATACTCCAAAAAATAATGAAGAAAATACAGGAACTTCTAAAATTATAATAAAAAAAAGACCACCTCGGCGTCCTAGGTTACCAGATGGTCATGTTTTACCTGATGCCATGATAAATCAAGCTATAGAGAACAGTGAAACTGTTGTGGAAACGATTCAAAATAATGTAACTGACTCTGTAGAACAGATATCACAAATGCTACAAATTGAAGAGATGATTGGAGAAACCAAGGAAAAATTATCATCATTACACTTAAGTCAGGAATCACTTGTTAGTTAATATAAATTTTATATTTCATTAAATAATTTTATTTAATAAACATTCAAACAATACATAAAAATAAAAAAATTAGAGGAAATATTTTTATAATATTAATTTTAATTAGTTAATATTTTATTATTTTTAATAATTATATAATACTTAAAAAATGAAATAAAATAAATATTAGTATTATTAATATAATAACAAATAAAAACAATATTTTAAAACAGATATTAATTTTTCATTTATATAACAATCATTTTCAGAAAACAGTAAGTTCTCCGTCAACACCAGAAAACTCTCTAACTGACAAAATTAAAAAAAGAGTTAGAAAACCTAGAAAACGAAACAAAGATAAAAATTATTTAGTGAATCATGAAAACATAGAACCAAGCAATACAGAAGAGTTTACAGCTTGTACAAGTACTTACAACTTGAGGAAAGAAGTCAGAATGAAAAAAGAGAGGGAAGATAAAACAAAGTATGTAGGAAAAAACAAAAAACTTTTCAAAACTCAGCAAAGTATATCAGAAGAAAATGATTCTCAACCAAATTCTGAAAAAGGTGAAAATAATTCAAAAGAACAAAAAAATTTGAGGGATAAAAAAAAGAAAGAAAGAAAAGTATTTTGTGAACATTTACCAGTTGAAGTAGTAAAAAGAATATTAAATGTTCAAAATCCTGAAAAACCTAATGTGATTGAGGGTTACATTCGCATAAATCCTAGATGTTATCAGAATGCTTATGTTTCTTTAAGTACAGGGGATCAAGATGTTTTAATTGTTGGTTTAAAAGATAGAAATCGGGCACTTGAAGGAGATTTAGTTGCTGTTATTATAAATAGTCTAGATAAATGGTTTAAGATTAATGAAAATACGTATCAGAAAACTGGAACTGTTGTAAGTATACTAGAAAAAACTCATCCAAGAAAAGCAATTGGCTTTCTTAAAAAGCAAGATGTTTTTGTGTTTCTTCAACCAAGAGATTGTAGGGTACCATTAATAAAAATTAATCCAAAAACTGTTCCTAGAAATTTTTATGACAATCCTGAAATCTTTAAAGAAACATTGTTTTTGTGTAATATTATAGATTGGAAAAAAGTAGCCTTTGCTGAAGGGTAATTTTTTATTTTTTTCAAATCTTATTCAATTTTAAAAGCTTAATAACATTTTTTAATTTTCTTTTAGAGAAATTCAGCAAGTAGTTGGAATAAAAGGAGATTTAAGTGTTGAAACAAATGCAATTTTGTTGGAAAATGATTTAATTCTAACACCTTATGAAGACGAACTATTAGAAAATCTTCCACCTGCTGTTTATATTCCAACTGAAACAGATATTGATGGTAGGGAAGATTTAAGAAATGTTTGCATTTTTACAATTGATCCAGCTACTGCTGTAGACTTAGATGACGCTGTATCTTGTAGATATTTAGAAAATGGAAATTACGAGGTAAAAATCTGAAATAATGTTTATTTTGGGAATTTTATAAAGTTATCATTCCATGAAAACGTACAATATTTTTTTCTAAATTTTATGTATTTTTAAATTTTATTATATTTTTTTTTACATATCAATAGTTTACCCCCACTAATGTCCTAATAAAACTATTATCAGTCTATTTTTTAAACATTTTATTTGGTATTCTGGTATTTTTTAAATTTAAAAATTAGTAATTAAATTCTATAATCCTTTTGTGGTTTTTTAATGAAATAGACTTTTGGTTTTTTAATGAATTCATATAATTTGTTCCTGTTATAAGAATAATCAATAATCATGTTTTCAAAAAATCTTGCTATTTATATTTTTATTGGTGTTTTTCTTTATGTTTTATTATCACATTCATGAAAATTGATAGGTCACCTAGAAAACAAAAATAACATTTTTAAATTATATGAAATTTATGTGTAATTTTATTTTTTTAGGTTGGTGTACATATAGCAGATGTAACACACTTTTTAAAAGCATTTTCGCCACTGGACAGAAAAGTAGCTGAACGAGCTACTACTGTGTATATGGTTGACAATGTTTACCACATGTTACCAAAACAATTATGCTTAGCATGTTCATTGCTTCCAGGTCAAGATAAATTAGCCTTTTCTGTCATTTTAGAAATGACGCATGATGCAGAATTAATTAATTATCGTTTTTCAAAGTCTGTAATAAACTCCTGTTGTCAAATGTCTTATGACCAAGCACAAATCATGATAGAAAATAAAACATATGACTGGAAGAATGATAATTCTTTAAAAATAATTGGAAATCACGAACCATCGGACTTGGTCAAAGTTGTTACAAACTTGTTCAACATATCAACACATTTGAAAAAGAAAAGATTTGATGAGGGTGCATTAAGAATAGATCAACCAAAATTATGCGTTTTTTTGGATAAAGAAACAGGACTACCTGTATCTTATAAGCTTGAAGAAAGAAAAGAAAGTAACAGGTATCATTTTTATTTTATTCAAAAATTGTTATTAAATATTAATGAAAATTGTTATTAAATATTAATAAAAATTGTTATCAAATATTAATAAAAATTATTATTAAATATTAATAAAAAATATTTCAGTCTTATAGAAGAGTTCATGTTGCTGGCAAATATGACAGTTGCAAAACATTTGTATGAAACACTTCCAGAAGTATCTTTGTTACGATCACACGCCGAACCATCCATGCGAATTCTTACGAAAACTCGTGATCTATTAACTAAGTTTGGAGTTCTTTTAGATGTTGAATCAGCAGGAACTTTACATAATAGCTTACTTATGTATCAACCAAATTTAACTGAAGAACCGGACATAGCACAATATAGAATGATGGTTATAAATAGTCTCTGTGCAAAATCTATGACAGTAAGTCAAAAATCTTATATTTGATTGATTCCAATTAACAAATCGAACAGCGACTACACACTCTAGTCACTAATCACTGTGCAAATAGAGTATGTTATTCTACTCTAAAAATGAGATGACGTGTTATTTAGTTTTGCTGTAGCATTAAAATTGCATAAGATATTCACATTTAGCAAGCGTGGTGGTGTAATGGATAGAGCTCTTGCTTTCAACGCGGTGGGCATGAGTTTGAATCCTGGCTAGGTACCTCCGACTTTTTTTCGAAATCCAACCTCATTGGGTATCGGTTGATTGTTGGTCACAAAAGTGGCTGACCATCCATTGGTAGTCAAAGTTTTCGGTATGGTGTGTCAGACAGTCTAGTCTGATGTAATGTATTAAACGGGAATCGGGTTGGGCTCCCTCGATATCACAATATGAAAAAGGTTAACACATATAGGACAATATGCTCGTATATTAACTTAAAAAAAAAAAAAATTCTCATTTAAAATATTGGATTGAAAAACTAAATGTCCAGATTTTTTTTTATTTCGCTTTGAATCCTCTTTAACTCTGTGCAAGAAATGTAAAAAAAGACTAAAAATGACTATGATATATGTATTTTATTAAAAAATGTACATTTTTGCTAATATAATTTTCTCAAAAAGGCCATTTTTTATTTTGCTAAAATTAGAGTCACCTATTAAATGGTACATGTTTGATTCCATACTTTTGTGTGTGGAAAAAGAAAAAAAATTGACAAAGTTGATTGGTAAAAATTTTTATATCTATTTTTGGGAATCTTAAGCAATCTACATTTGAACGCTATTACACTCTCCGCTAATCATCCGTATACATATATGTCAGTTGGGTTGATATTTATATATATATATATACATATATATATACATGCACAGAATTATTTTGTTTCTCTTCTAAGCCGATTTTTTTTTTAAGAATAGTGACTATCATATAAATTTATGTGCTTCAGTATCCACCCTACTGAAAAAAATTACATGGGATCCCTTATGGGATTTCATATGTGATCCTTTATGGGCTCCCATATGGGGTTTTAGCGCGGGATCCTATATGGGATCCCATATGGGGTACCATAAGAGGTCCGCAAACTCAATTCTAAATATATGGGACCACATATGGGGTCCCATAAGAAGTCCACAAACTCACACTGAGAGAAAAGTGGAGTCCTACGAACTTGCCACCGGAATTAGAATGACGGTATAAAAGGAGTAAGTGGGATCGGAGTTATCACAACTAAACAAGCGGAGTAGCAGCTACTCCGCTCGCGGAGTCAATATACCGCCTCATAGGCCAAGTGTATATAAAGGTTACGTTAAGCAGGAATAATGCTGTTAATGATTTTTTTTCAAGTTTCATTATTTTTTGAGATTAGGCTAAAGACTATTGTAGAATATATTATTGAAGATAAATATTTATTTATAAATATATTCATTCAAAGAATTTTAGTTAAGAATGAATTTTTCGATTACGTTACAGTATGATATCATAAGATGGAAGTATATTATTCAAAGTAAAATTATTAATAACATTTTATTTTGATTGAGCCGTAAATTTCATTTAAATATTGCCAATTCCTGCCTCTGTAAAAACACAGACTGCGAACAACAAAACGAACAAATTCTATTTTTCAATAATGAAAAATGTTTTTAAATATGAAATTATAAATAATTTCATACTATACAACATTCATTTTCAGAATATTTATAAAAATACTTATAAAATATTATATGAATATATTGATTATATAAGTTATTTACACATAAAAAAAACTCATTCAAATTTGTATTTGGGGTTATGTTTAAAAATTTTTAACTGCAAATCTATCGATCAATTGATTCAGGTCCCATTTCATCGAAAGATTTTTCACAAAATCATCCATTTTGCATTCCAATATTAAGGCGACTTCGGATTTTAGGTTAGGTTTTATTTTTGAGTTTACAAATTACTCTTTCAATACACAAAATTTTTCAGATTTTTTAATTTTTCACCATTCTACGGATTATAATAAATGGTGAAAAATTAAAAAATCCAAAAAATTTTAGAAACTGAAAGAGTAATTTGTAAACTACAAAATGAAATTTAACTGAACTTTCGTAGTCACCTTTATAATTAATTGTTTCATTAACAAAATTAATTTTCAAATTAAACTTTATAAACTCTCGACAATCAAAGACAAATAGATCGAGTTCGTGCGTCGTCTATATACCGCAGCGAGGAGTGGGGATGACTCGCCTCGCGGAGTAAATGCAACTCCTTTAGCGCAAGTCAAGACAACGTACGTTAGTTTCGTTGGTATGACTCCGCTTTTCTCTCAGTGCAATTCTAAATATATGGGAACACATATGAGATCCCATATGGGGTCCCATATGTGGTCCCATATATTTAAAATTGAGTTTGTGGACTTCTTATGGGATCCCATATGTGGTCCCATATTATATTTAGAATTTAGTTTGTGGACCTCTTATGGGACCCCATATGGTATCCCATATGTGGTCCCATATATTTAGAATTGAGTTTGTGGACCTCTTATGGGACCCCATATGGGATCCCATATAGGATCCCGCGCTAAAACCCCATATGGGAGCCCATAAAGGATCACATATGAAATCCCATAAGGGATCCCATGTGATTTTTTTCAGTAGGGCAGACGCTAGAAGGCCAATATGGGGACATTTCGCTTCTTTTACTATTTCTGACAAAGTTCTAAAAGAATTACGATAACGCACTATAAATATTATGGTGATATTCTAGGACATTTTGTAATTTATATTTTATGCATGCGTTCAATAATATTTGACGGAACGTATATCTATATAAAACAGAAAATTGTACAATTTCTCTCAAATCTTTAAACTTTGAAATTTTTTTAATAAACTTTCTATTCTATTATAAAAAGTCGCCAAAGCGTTTTTAATAACAATGTTTTAAAATATTTTTTTAATTTTTTAGCGTGCAGTGTATAAATGTTCTTCATCGGTAAAGACAAAAGAAAATTTAAGACATTATGCATTAAATGCTGAATTTTATACGCATTTCACATCGCCTATTAGAAGATATCCTGATTGTGTTGTTCATCGTTTACTTTATGCATCAATAAAAAATGAGCCACTACATTCTGAATGGTCTTCACAACTTTGTGCCAAGTAAATTGAAAAATTTTATTAGTGTTTCTATTTTTATAAATATTTTATATTGTTGAAAATAAAATGTTCAAAATTTCTGTCTTAAAAATATTTTTGTTTTTAAAAATGAAAAAATTTACGAGAAATCTTGAAAATTAAAAATTTTATCAACAATTATATTATAGTTTGAAACAAGAAAAAATGTACTGCAGATTTCTAAAAAATTGAAATAATTTCTGATTATTTTAGGGTTGCATCGAATTGCAATACGAAGAAATATTCGGCAAAACTTGCACAAGAACAAAGTAATGCTCTGTACTTTACGTATATGTTAGATTTACAGGGGTCAATGAACACTCCAGCTATCGTAATGGATGTAAAAGAACGTTCAGCTGATGCAATGCTCTGCGATACTGGTCTCAAAATTCGTCTCTATTTTTCTGATACAATTGAAGAGACCACATCTGAATTCACAATGGAACATGACGTACCGACAATTAAACTTACGTGGATCAAGCGCCAAATTGTACAGGTAAGTTGAACTTTATATGATTAAAATAGTATATTATTCATGTAGGGAGAGAAAATGGACTATTATATGCTCGCGTATAAATTCGCTTCGCTCGGGCCGAAAATACACGAGCATTTGATAGTCCACTTCTCTCCCGAGGTAAATTACGATTTTTTCATATTCTGGGTGAAAAGTACTTCCAACTTACCCATCGTAATAATTCATTAATTCATTTTTTAATGAAAAATGAATAAAATAAAAATACGACGATGAATCGCCTGCTGCTTTCGATCGAATATGCTCTGTACTTCTTTGTCCCTCTCCCACTGATGATAAATTATTAAAATAAACCATTAATATTTCACTTTTTTTATAACTCACTTTAATTTATAATTCATAACAATAAAACAAGTTTAATTTTATTAATAATATGTTTCTTATATAATACTCTAATTCCTTATAAAAAACAAAAATTGTCATAAGAAAGAGAAAAAGATAAATGCTTATTGCCGGCAAATAAAAAAGTATAGACATAATCCCCTCTATTCTCAGCTGCCTTTTTAATACATATACGAGAAAGAAAGAAAGAGTGAGAGAGTCAATGTTTATAACCGGTGGACAGAAAAGGATAGACGTAACTCCCTTATTCTTAACGGTCGTGAAATTGTCTTAAAACAGCTCACTGCGTAACTCTAAAGACCCATCCCACTCGGCGATAATGCTTTATTTCTTACGCGTGCGTTTTGCAAATAACGACGTACTTTTCACCGAGGGATGTGAAAAAAATGTCTTATTTCATGATACATTGAAAAAAAATCTTATCTCGTGTTTTATTAAGATATTTCTTAAATTGGATGCGAACTAAGGCGTTTTTTTAACCAAACGCAAGATAAGATCTTTTTTCCATCGATCATGAAACAAAATCTTTTTTCAATTATTTGCGAGATAACATGTTCTTTGTTGCATCAGATGATTTAGTTTTTTAATGTTCCAATCAACAGTGCAGAATTTAAGAAAGATTTTCTCTGTGTCGGCTCAAAAAATGTGTATACGCTATTTAAGACAGTTTTTTTTGTTAAAACTGTTGCATATATTGCTACTATTCTAATTTTTATTGATAGGTATACTTTTAGAGAATAGAAAACAATCTGTTAGAAGGTTTTTTTCGGATTTCGACCGTGTAAGTTGTGGTTTAGGATACCGACGTTTCGTGAACATTACAGTTCACTTTATCAGGATGAGCCTGAATCTGATGGTTCAGACTAATCACTATATATAGGGGCATAATTTTCCAGTGGGGTTTTCCGGTTGAATAGTTATGAGTGATGTGTCTTTGGGAACAAAGGTTGCCATATTGGGTTCAGGGAGTAGCCGTTACCTCTGTTTAAATTATTTGAATAAATTTTAGTATTTCTATGCGGCTTCTCCGTGTTTTCTTAAAAAGTAAGAGTTGGTTTTGACGAGGATGGTTGTGTGGTCGAAGTGCATTTGGTGGCCGATTTCGATGTGGTGTTCTGCTAATACTGATTGTGTGAAGTGTTTCAATTTTACCTTGCTGCTGTGTTCTTTAAGTCTTTAGTAGATTGTTCCAGTTTCTCCTATGCTATCCTTCACTGAAATATTTAGAAAATTTCAATCTGAATTATATTGTTTGCATTTAACAATATTTTAAAATATTAAAAAACTAAACTAAATTGAATGATACAAGAGCTAATAAATTTATTACAAAACCCTGTGAAATTCCCATTCACATTTGACTTTAATTATTAAATTTTCGTCTGATGTTGAGGCAAAGCTGGTCTTCATTTCGTCAGAATATCTATTTTCATGAAATTTTCATATATTAAAACGCTAATTCAGACTTTTTAACGACAATTTTTTTGCTTTTTATCCATTTTTCTTAAAAAATCACAGAATGAACTTTCTTTTTAAAGATTTAGGCAATATTAGCCATTGAAGAGTCTTTTCATTTACATAATCAACATGTAGTTATTTTGTAAAAATGTATAAAAATATACATGTATTTGAATTTATTGAGGTATTAATTCAAAACAATTGTTGTTAAGAATCCGTTATATAGATAGACGTACCTTAACTGAACACTCTTTCCTCGAAGCACTGTACTGAATTGCAAAAAATATTTTTAATTTGTGATACGCTTAGAGTGAGAATTCGCTTCAAACCATAATTCAGTGGATACTCGTTAATAGGCCGTACTCGCAGCTGTAGGGGAAAAATTGTCAGAAAAGCAAACTTTCTATGAACATTCTCTACTGACAAGCGTGTTTTACCATTCTCTTCTTCTAACTTATAAGATCGTGAAACTGAGATCAATACATATAATTGGTTGTAGGGAGTTATTGTTTGTGTACGGACAAATAGAAAAAATTTTTTGCGATAAATTTTACCACGTTTGAATATTCTGGTTCTACTGTAAGTAGAATCAAAAATGTCCGAAACATACGTAGTATGAAACAAAAACATTAGCAAGTAGTATAATTGTAATGACCATATTTTATTTCTAATTTCTTAAATTTCATACCTTAATCAATTAGGAAGTAAAGTCGTATATTTCTCCCGAGGGAGGATTTGTAACCCGAGTGAGCAAAGCGAAGTGAGGGGAGTAAATACCCGTGGAAGAAATAGACTATACTCCCGAGTTGCATATAATACTTTATTTCGAGCTCAACCGTGACCACTTTACTAACTTAAAAAAAGCGAGCTTGATTAGAAAAAATAAAAATTAAATTTTTTTATGAAAGTTTTCAATAATTTATTAAATTTTATAAATATTTAGTTTAGCGGGAAAAAGTACTTACTTCCCGCTAAATTTGGATGAAATGAAATTTGCGGTAGAAAAGTTCTTATCTTCCACTAAATTTTAGACGTAAGATCTATATATCTTTCGGCCCGCTTTTTGAGATAATAAAGTGGCCATTTCCGTTGATGTGGGGATAAAGATTTATCGAAATCAATAAATTATACTATTGTTTCATTATATTTACACCTAATGTTTTTTCATATTTTAGAGTTATAAATATATTCAATATTAATTAAGTAATTGATTAAAATTAATTAAAATTTTTTCAGGTTATAAATATTTTTAGTATTTTACATGTAAAAATCACGAAACATGCACAAATGTTCAGACTGCAAGGGATTATATTACCACCACTAAACATGAGTGAAGAAATGGAACATTTAAAAATTAATATGGACTCGAATGAATAAATTTAGAAATTATTTTAATCATGTATAAATAAATTAGCTAAATGTAGAATCTTTACATTAAATTACTGAGTAATCCATTGTTATTCATAAGTACAGTAGATTTTATTTATAATTAAAAATTAATTTTTTGTAAATAAACCTTTTTGAACAATGTATTTTTAATTGTTTTAGTCAAATTGTAAACCTTGTTTCTACAATAATACCAATTATATAAAAATTTTTATATTAAATACTGAATAATCCATTTTTATTCGTAAGTGCAGAAGAATTTATTTATGATTAAAAATTAATTTTTTGTAAATACATTTTTTGAACAAGATATTTTATTAATTTAATTAAATTATAAGCCTCGTTTCTACGATAATACCAATCATATAAAAATTCATAATACATAATTATATCGTTGGAAAAATTTTTAAAACGTTGTGCGCAATGTTTGATTTTATGTGCATTAGCGTATGTACAATGCCTTACGTGTGTGAGAAATATTATAGTGTATACGAAGAAGGAAATTTCAACGGGTGTGGCTTGACTCACAAGAGTTTTTATGTATTGTTTTGATACCGATAGCCCTGCCTCTCAACTCAAAATGTTTCTGCATAACAACTTTTTTTACTGTTCTTCTTTTAAGTATTTTAGGACTATTAAAAAAACTGGTGTGGCAGTCTTTGGGACTGGCCGACAGAAGTGAAACTTCTTTACGAAATCATAGAACTCGTAAATGTTTATTTAAGTTCTATCACTGTTTCATTTAATTTTAAAATAATTTTAAAACTAAGTAAAACTAAATTAAAATAATTTAGTTTATTCAAAGAATTAATTTTTTTTAATTTCAAATCAGATAGTGTATAAAATTTTTGTTAATAATATTTATTTTACAAAAATACAATAATAGTTTAATTTTCTTCACAATTATCAAAACTATTATCATTTGTAACAAGAGTAATGTTTGAAATGTTTGGCTTATGATAACGTAAATAAGAAACGTTTGCTTGCACGTGCACGTTTAAACAATGTAGGGAAGAGAGGGGTTTATCATCGAACATTATAGAGAAAGAAAGAAAAAGACGAAAACGCGCGCTATTGCTTTCTTTATTTATTCAGATTCAGATATTTGTATTGCACATATAGTATGCATACTATATCTGTGCGTTTGACATCAAGTCAGTCCCGTGAATTTTTCTTTATACGTATTTAGTACCTTGATTTGCATATAGGAGGCGTGGACGCTCCACCTATATATGTACACTTCCGTTTCATTAGTTCCGTTGCATGTACCGTCATGAAATCAATTCACTCCCGTATAATTTTTTTTATATGTCTCTTATGGGAAGTGTATACCGTCGGTAAAGAAGTTTCACTTCAAAAATACACTTTAGAGTAAATAAATACATTATTGAGTAAAAATTATAAACTTTTTTTTAAACCTGATTTAAACCAGATTTATATAGTTTTCAGTATTTCCACACATTTATTTCTTTCTCTTTATATACTCGCTCCTACGTTTTTGTTTTTATCCAAGTCCACATTATATTTCCCCAGCGTATATACGGCTAATGAAGAATTAAAAACCTATAGGCAAACCCAGAGGGAAAATCCTAATTCGAAAAACTTTCTGGAAGTGATCAATTTACATAGCAAATTTGGTTTTATATACCTTCTTGTCGATGGATCCGTCTTCAGGCTGTAACAAATATATGAAATTTTTTCCATTGCAAACAAAGAAAAGAACTTTTTATAAATAATACACATAACAAAAACACGCTTACAATAAACTAAATTGCCAAAGGCAAGAACCAGCAAAAAAATATCGCAACATATAAACGCTGAAATAAAGATTAACAGAGAATTAGATTTAAAATTATAACATGTAAAAATTAAATTACTAAGAACTTACATTTTAGTCAAAATATAAATTGCCACTGGAAAGTATCCATAATAGCGAGCGCTTTAAATACTCATCGAGTATAATACGCATACATGTATATACAATTTGTAAGCAATCACCACGAATTGAAATATCCAAGCGTACACAAAAATTTACAAATAAAAAATAACAAAATCCAAAATACACTCAATCAGTTAACAATTATTTTGTAACTTTTTTTATTAAATCAATAGATTTTTTAAATACATTTTTCACCTGAATTTTCTGTTTAAAACATTAATTAATAATAAAAGCTGAAATTGAGTCCAATCTTTATTACGCTATAACTTTGGGAAAAAATAATATTTCGATATGCTATAACTACTATTTCGAAAGGATTTGAGCCCAGCTTCCCTTATGAAAAAGATCTGTAGATAAAACTGTAGATAAATCTGCAGGAAAATCTGCAGAATATCTGTAGAGTATCTACAGAAAGCATACGGAAAAATAGGAGGTATCAGTACAGGAAAATCTGCAGAATATATACAGAAAGCCTACGGGAAATTCTGAGGCATCGTTGCAGGATTTTCTGTAGAGAAAATGATGAAGAAATCTACAGGTTTACCGCAGGTAAATTTGTAGAAAAATCTGCAGGGTCCCTGCAGAGTTACTTACAGGGAAAACTGTGAAAAAGTTTACAGAGATCCGATAGATCGTCTATAGAATAATATACAGGAACTGTACAGGTATACCCTTACAAATTTTCACAGGGTTTTCGCCTACAGATTTATCTACAGAATTATCTATAGAATTATCTACAGAATTATTTATAGAATTATCTACAGAATTATCTACAGAATTATCTATAGAATTATCTACAGAATCATCTTCGGAATTTTCGACGAAATTTTCTTCAGAATTTTCTGTAAGCAAGATTTCTTATAGGATCCCGTAAAACGTATAAGGAAAATTTATAATGTAGAAATCTTTGTAGAAAATTTATAATAAATCTAATGATTTATTACAGAATTTTCTGTGGAGAGTATAATAGGAAAATCTTTAGGTTGGCTGTAGATAAATCTTCAAGATTATCTGCAGAAATAAATATAGGAAATTTGCCGGTATAAATATTATTAAGGTAAAAAAATTTTCTTATTTTTAGCTATATAAGATTATAAGATTATTTTTTATAATTCATTTAAAAATTTTCGAGTGAACAACTCAAAAATTATTTCCCTATTACAGGAAAAAACCAAAAACGAGGTAACCCTCGTAGTATGAGCTCTCCAAAGAATGAAGAGCTTCTGCAATTTCTCACGGAGTCTTCTGGCCTTATATATCTGCGGCTGTGAACTTTGTACAAGCGATCAACAAATTTAAGGAAACGCCACCTAGTGACTCAAAATGAAACTGATGTAATCGATTATGTTAATTTGATTTTAAGTCGATGAACATCTATGCACAATAAAAAAAAATCTACCACTTCGTTTTTAAGAAAAGTAAGTAACGCCAAAGTAAAAGTTTATGTTTATAAAATTTTCGCGTTACTTACTTTTCTCAAAAACAAAGCGATAGATTTCTTTTTTCTTGTGCATAAATATTTGTAATAATAATATCTATTGCGCTTAACATTCAATTTGCGGATACACCGATTAATACTTGAGTAAATAACAAAAATCTCAATTGGACAAGGACAGCAAATCCGGCCTGCTCTTAATAATATTTATACCGACAAATTTTCTATATTTATTCCTGCAGATAATCTTGAAGATTTATCTACAGCCAACCTGAAGATTTTCCTATTATACTCTCCACAGAAAATCCTGTAATAAATCATTAGATTTATTATAAATTTTCTGCAAAGAGTTCTACAGCATAAATTTTCCTTATACGTTTTACGGGATCCTATAAGAAATCCTGCTTACTGAAAATTCTGAAGAAATTTTCGTCGAAAATTTCGTAGATGATTCTGTAGATAATTCTATAGATAATTCTGTAAATAATTCTATAGATAATTCTGTAGATAATTCTATAGATAATTCTGTAGATAATTCTATAGATAATTCTGTAGATAATTCTATAGATAATTCTGTAGATAATTCTGTAGATAATTCTATAGATAATTCTGTAGATAATTCTATAGATAATTCTGTAGATAATTCTGTAGACGAAAACCCTGTGAAAATTTGTAAGGATATACCTGTACAGTTCCTGTATATTATTCTATAGACGATCTATCGGATCTCTGTAAACTTTTTCACAGTTTTTCCAATAAGTAACTCTGCAGGGACCTTGCAAATTTTTCTACAAATTTACCTGCGTTAAACCTGTAGATTTCTCCATCATTTTCTCTACAGAAAATCCTGCAATGATGCCTCAGAATTTCTCGTAGGCTTTCTGTATATACTTTGCAGATTTTCCTGTACTGATACCTCATATTTTTTTGTATGCTTTCTGTAGATATTCTACAGATATTCTGCAGATTTTCTGCAGATTTCCCTGCAGATTTATCTACAGTTTTATGTACAGATCTTTTTCATAAGGGTTTCATTTAAAAAAAGATTTAAGCTTCTTAGCTAACGATGCTGAGGAACTACAAGTGTTTGAAAATCTAGTAACTTTTTAGTGATTTTCTTGAATTGCATGTAACTAGGGAAATATTGAGCGTTGGCCTCTAAAATTTTGTCTTTCTTCATATTTTTGCATCCAGAAAACATTCCCAAAATTTGAGCAAAATCGGTGATTGGAAAGTGAAACACTCTCCTTGTTAGTATAAATAATTCTGTTATCTTTTAAAAATTTCTCAGTAGCTTTAAACAAAAAATCAAAAACTATCAATACCATTAATTCCTTTATTGTTTAATTTTTACATGTTATAATTTTAAATCTAATTCTGTGTTAATCTTTATTTCAACGTTTATATGTTGCGATCTTTCTTTTGCTGGTTTTGACTTGCCTATGGCATTTTAATTTATTTTAAGCCTGTTTTTGTTATGTGTATTATTTACAAAAAGTTCTTTTCTTTGTTTGTAATGGAAAAAATTTTATATATTTGTTACAGCCTGAAGAAGGACTTAAAAAAAGTCCGAAACGTTGGATACGACCAATAAAGTGTTTCATTAGCTCAACATCCATTAATTGTTTTAATTATTCTCACAAAAGAAGTCATCCCGAGCATAGCTTCATACGAATAAGCGGTCACCCGAATCCAAGTAAATTATCTTGATCCTGCTTAACTTTGTCGATCACCTAAGGTACGCTTGGCTACGGTAAATTAAAAACTAATATTCACTTATTTTTATTGTGCAACTGCGACGTGATATTGAAATATTGAAATTTTTAATATAAAAATCAAATTAACGTATTTTATTTATAATTTTGTTACAATAACATTAGGTTATAGAATAAAATTTAATATGTAAGAAATTTTTTAAATATATTAAATTAAGTAAATTGTTATTCGTGGAAAACGTCTCTTGCACTTTCATCAAAATCAGTGATCCAGCCCTAGTAAAAATAGTAAGATCTTACATAGGTTCTTACGTTGGATCTTACTTAAATTCTAACATAAGTTCTTACGTAAGTTCTTACGTGCAAAATTCAACGGAGATCTTATGAAAAATCCGACGTATAAAGTTTTGAATATATTTATTATAATTAATCATTTACGTATAGACAATAATTTTTAATTAAAATTTTTCGACGTAAGTTGAAAGTATCGTGAGTTGTATGATAATTTGATATATATACACTGCCGTTCAATTGCTTTTGCCCACCCTAGAGTAAAATTTATTAAAATAAAAAGTTTTATATCTCCGGAACTAATGATCGCATCTTCAAAATCCAAACGGCGTTTGAAAGATTAGTCGAAAATCTTTGAAATAAAGTAAGTCCGGTATGAAAAAAGTCATTTTCTAATTGCTTATAGCAATGTAAAAAAAAATTTTGTTTACTAATTTTTTTTTGCCCACATAAAAGTGAATGCCATTTTTATGGAAATTATGATATCGAAAAAAAAACAAATGGGTTTTAAAACTCTAATAGTCCTCTTTAAAATGAGCTAAGTATAATGTTTCTATGACTTTTTAAACCACAGTTATGATGATTTTTCGAAAAAAAAGACCTATTTTCCAATCATGATTATCTCATAAACTAAGAAAGATAGAAAATTTTGAGAAAAAATGTTTCATTTTTAGTCTAGAATATATATATATATATATATATATATATATATATATTTAGTGACCAATAAGTTTCAGAAAAAAATTTTTTTTTACTCGTTTAATTAAAAATTTTTACCAATTTTTCATGAATTTTCCCTAAAAAAATAAGTAAAAAGAAATTTTTTTGCTCTCAATACATGAGGTTTTTGGATAATATTTTTTTTAATCAAAAGGTTTTAGTTTTATCTTTATTATTATTCTAGTCAAAACCTTCTGGAACGACAGGTCCAAAAACTACCCTACTGAAAAAAGTCAAATGAGATCTCCCTTGAATTCTCATATGAGATCCCGTCAATAAATAATTTTTTTTTCTGTTTTTGGGGTCGCTGTGGAAATCAGGATTAAAATTAATTTTATGAATCTTAATATATTAAGCTAATGTTGCATTACAGCTTTATTTTGTATATATAAAGATACTGTAAAAGTACACCAGGCAAAAATTATGACCAAAAATTTTCTCATCCTCCTGGATAGGATGAGATATCGCGGGTTGCTGCGCAAAGGTTAAGAAAAATTAGGTGGGTCCGTCAACGTAAGTTCTGGAACTCGTTTTGACTTCGTTCGGGAATTTTTGTCTTTCTGTAAAACAAATATAATTATGTCGCTAATGTTGAATCTAATATGCGGATAATGTTGAGTCTGAATCGGGTAACCCGATTTGCTCTGCTATACCTCACGGTTCTTACGCAAGAGTCTTTCTCTGAGATTTCTTTACTGGAATATAGAGAGATCTCTAGCTAGATAGATATATAGCTAGATATTCTTTATGCTGCCATTTTTATCCGATTTTCTGCATGTAGGTTTATTTAATAAGACCGTAAAATTTTTAATGGCTCAAAAAAATTTTATTTTGGAAATTGTTTGAAAAAGGATTAAAAGTGGAAAATTCAGAAAAATCACGGTTTTATATTAGTCAATTTAAATTATTTTTTAATTGATAGATCAAAATTGTTTAAGAAGGGGCCGAACTATCTGTCTTTGTCTAATAGCGTTTTTCATCATTTATGTAAACACTATCCGGTATAACAAGAAAAAAATAGCAGCCCCCGCTAGATATTAGTATAATAAGTAAATTTTGTAATAACAACCAAATTTTTTCACTGCGTAGTTTTTGAATAATTAGAGACCTACCAAAAAAAGATAGGTTATATTCTAGATTGCTAGTAGGTCTCTAATTAGTCAAAAACTATGCGGTAAAAAATTTGGTTGTTATTACAAAATTTACTAATTATACTAATATCTAGCGGGGGCTGCTATTTTTTTCTTGTTATACCGGATAGTGTTTACATAAATGATGAAAAACGCTATTAGACAAAGACAGATAGTTCGGCCCCTTCTTAAGGATTTTTTTGAATATTTGCCAAAAAAACAAAAGTTTTGAGGTACTTTTTGTTTTGCGAAAAAAGTTATACTTGTTTACGATTTACCAAAAAAATATTAATTTTTTTATCAAAAAATGGTTAAATGTATGTCGAAAAAATCACCTTTTTCGTCATTGTAGAAGTTTTGTTATAAGACGATGATATTATATATAAAGTATATTTTTATTTATTAAAAAATGAATTACTTGTGTGATTCATCAAAATTTTTTCTTATCGAAAAGTTTTTATCACACATAAGTATAAAAAATTAACATTAAATTATGTTTGAAAATTTTCATTTACTTTTCAACAATAAATATTTTATTTAAAATTTTTCTCTTTTAATTGTGTTTCAATTTTATAATATTATTTTACGCTTCATGAATATTATATGAGGTAAGGGTTAAGGTGATTCGATAGGCACTCTCTAATTAATGTAGAAATAAGTAACTATACATATGTATAAAATATATTTTAAAATAAAAAAATTTATTATTATTTTTTTTTTTTTTTTAAGTTTCATTAAACTCAGATAAGTAATGTTAGAAAATTATCCATGTTTTTTTCAGACATTGATTGGGCTAAAATTTAAAAAGGTTAACTAAATTTTATATATAATAACATGTATTTTGACGTTTAAAACATTCAATTTCCAAATAAATTTGCGTTTTACCAGATTTTACGTAATTTAATAATCAATATTTCAATATTTTACACAAAAATGTATATGTTCATGCATATTTTTTTAATGTTTAACATCCAAACTGTTAAACTTTCGTTTTTCGCTTATTAGATCAATATCAATCAAAACTCTTTTACTGATTTCCGGTGTAAGTCTCTCATAAGAACCAATGTTAAAATATTAAATTTTAATAATTGTTTTCATATAATTTGACACGATATGCGGCATTGGAATTTTGCAGATATTTTAATTACATGCTGAACTATAATTATACCATGTTATAATTATTTTTTTAGATCAATCGTAAAACAATAAAAACCTCATAATTTAGAATTATCTTAAAGTGAAATGTCGTTATGATTATTAAAATTAATAATTTTAGAAAAATAACTATTCATATTACAATATTTTAATCAGATATTAATTTCACTCTAACAAATGATTATGTTTAACAATTTACAAAACACTCACGATTTCGCATAGAGTATGTTCTAATTTGGAAATGATTATTAATTAAGAATAATAATTTATTAAATTAGATATGTGCGAAAAATTTCTTATATATATTCAATTTATTCTATAAACCATAACATAAATTGGATATTTTCAAAAATTATAAAATTTTTTAATCTGATTGAATTACTGAGACATTGTGAATTTGATGAACTTTATTCGCGTTTTATATAATATATATGGTATATATTATAATAACTCATGTAGTAACAAATAAAAGTCATTGAATTTTCCAAAAATATCTTAAGTCATAAAATTTAAAGTTATTGATAATAACGAATTTTTAACTGACTTCAAAAAAGAAGGAGGTTCTCAATTCGATTAAATTTTTTGTTTTATGTTTGTTACCTTAAAACCAGGCCTGGACTAACGGGGGGGGGGCTGAAGCCCCGGGCCCCACTGATTCAGGGGCCCCGCTGAAACAATTTTGATATTTAAAAAAAAATAATCTTTTTATTCTTTGTGAAATAAAAAATTTAATTATGATAAATATTTAATCTTAATCAAAGTATTGTTTTCTTATTATTTTTATTATTTTTTATAAACATCATCAAAATTATTTCTAAGCTGAATTATTATTATTATTATTATTATTATTATTATTATTAATATTACACAATAATAGGATTTTTTTAATAATACTAGAAAAAACTCGAATTTTTTTCAATGTTAAGTGTCCTAGCTTTACATATATTTCTTCACTTATTAAGATATGGGTATAATGAATTTTATATTTTATAATTGTAATCTACTTATCATCACATTTATTAAAAATATGGAAACTTTTTTGTTTAGAAAATAATTTTAATATTAAATTAAAATATTTATTTTTATATTCAAAGTTATCAATTCTTTTAATTATTTTATAATTCTTTGAATTCATTTTTTATTATTTTTTTATAAAAATAAGAATATTATATTTCATAATTATTTTATAAAATTAATAAAGTAACAATAAATACTATATTTATAATTCTACACTTTCAATAATCATTGAAATGTATTTTACATATCCTAAATCATAAAGTATTAATCTAGTAACTTCGTACTTTTTTTATATCTTTTATAATTTTGTATGTACTTTTATTTATGTAAGCAATAATTTTTTTGTAAATTATTAATAGGAATTCAAAAAATTATTATATATACATATAAAAAATTATAAAATTCTATATGAAGAAATGCCCATTTTCCCTAATTTATAATGAAATAGCACCCTTATTTCATGATCATGATGGGCCCCCATGATTTTGTAGCCCCGGGCCCCAGGTAGTGTTAGACCGGCCCTGCTTAAAACTCCGTCATTTTTTAACCAATTCGAAAAAAAAAAACATTTTTTTTATCTGATGGAGGATGTCTCAAAAAAGGTTTCATACGTGTATTATAAGTACTGGGCTAATACTCGATTAGTATGAGCAAATTATTTAAAAACAAAAAAAATTCTTGAAAAATAAATTTCTATATTCGTGCATAACTCTGAAAGAGATTGATCGATTTGTATAAAAATTATTTTTTATATGAAGAAGGGTGTGTCCAAAGAAGTACCAAAAATTTCGTATGAGTACTAGACCAGTACTTGGCTTATAGTGGCGGATTAATTTGTTCCTTACTGGGATTCTGTGGACTTTTTTTTAAATGTTGATATATGGCGTATTATTATTTTTTAGTAGCAACAAATATTACTCTATTTTCACAGACGATGCGGAACCTAAATGTTACCAGGTAAGTGCATGCGTTCTTATAATTAATAAAAATTATTTGATGGTAATGGATTCGCTAAAGTCAACTTTTAATTATCTTATAACTTAAAAGTTAAATGATGATGATAGAATATGGAATGTGACAATACGGATCTAAGAAAAAAAATTAAATTATAACACAAGTTATGATGGATTAATATTAAATTTATTAATATTAAATTAATATTAAATTATTTTTTTATTAATTATTCAGAATAATATAATATTTGAACATTAATACAAAATAATCAAATATTTAACAAAGAAAAAACCGGTTTCAAAAACATTGCACAAAAAAATAACAAATAATATATTATCCTTAGAAATTATACGCATACTACGCATCTAACACATGTGTAGCGAACATATTATAGACTATCTAATTATTTACAAGAGCATAAATGAATTATTTTTTTATTAGGCTGCTTACAAAGAAATTAGCTAATAGATAAGACAATATATACATAAAAATATTAGAATTTTTGAAGTCGGTGCCAGTCTAAAAAAATTGCCTCAAATCTAAAAAAAAATTTTTAAAGTGAACAAAGGAAGCGATAGATACCTAATAAAACGTTAAAAAATATTAAGAAAACTATTTATACATATGAGCACGTCAATTACCTAAGTATTATAATTGTCACCAATTTAACACTCTGCTGCCTTATATGTTTTAAACTTTTTTAAAAAATATTAAGAAAACTAATTCATACATATAATCACTTTAATTACCTAAGTATTGTAATTGTCACCAATTTGACACTGTGCTGCCTTATATGTCTTAAACTTTTTTCTTTCTCTGCGTGCTGAGGTTTTTCAGATAACTATGTAGTAACGAAGTAATAACATTAACAATAACTTATTGCTTAGAATTTAAGATTTATTTCTTAAGTAATTACTTAAGAAATTATTTAAGTAATTACTTAAGCAATAACTTATTGGTCAAAAATTAAGATTTATTTCATAATTAATTACTTAAGCAATATCTTATTGCTCAAAATTTAATAGTTATTACTTAAGTAATCACTTAAGTAATGTGTAAGTAAATGATTGTTAAACAACTTATTACTTAATAAGAAATCATCTGGGAAAATACAAGCAAATAAAATCATCTCCCCTTTCATAACTTCTTACCTATTATAACTATCTAATGTAAACAACTTATAATTATCTAATGTAAACAACTTATAATTATCTAATGTAAACAACTTATAATTATCTAATGTAAACAACTTATAATTATCTAATGTAAACTATACTTATAATTATCTAATGTAAATTACTTATAACTATTTAATGTAAACTACTTATAATTATCTGATGTAAACTACTTATAATTATCTAATGTAAACTACTTAAAAATAGAACAAAGTTTTGAAAATAAGTTCATATAAATGAGAACTAACAAGCAGAGTACCCGACCTCCGGCAAACGGATTTTGCTGAAACTGTAGGATATGATTCTTTGATGAAAAAAAATGAACCCGTGTTTTTTCTTTTGTACTAATAGACCCTAGAGACAACGATATAGGCATTTTTTCGAAAATATAGTGAACAGAAGCGTTCATAAGAACTTGAATAATTAAACAACTAAAACTTTTACAGAAAAATGTATAGAAAATTAAAAAAAGTACAAGTAAAAAACTTAAATTTAAGCTTTGTCGCATTAAAAAATCTCATATGTTACTTAAGTAATCACTTAAGTAATGTGTAAGTAAATGATTGTTAAACAACTTATTACAAAGAAATCATCTAGGAAAATACTTAAGCAAATAAAATCATCTCCCCTTTCATAACCTCTTACATTTAATTCCTGTATTTCATTAGCAGGCGATTTTCTTTTTTCTTGCTTATGATTGGCAGGTAAAATGTTGTCTTGGCGAAATGTCCGACTCACAAAAATCTATTTGTAAAGTCGGCGGCTTTATGAGAAAATGAACGTAGCATTGTGGGCGTATGTACAAGGCGCTGACCATGTCTTGATGAAGATCGCACTTGTACGTCAATGTCTACCCTGAAAAATCGAATAAAAAATTTATAAATATTTTTTAGGATTTATTATTTTTGTGTAGACGTTGAACTTTTAAAGGTTTTTATAGAGCCACTGGTTAAATGCAATTATTTAAGGTGGATCATCCGCTAGCTATAGTTTGTTGTTCATAAAAATTAAAAGTTAAAAGAATTCTTCAATATTTTGAAAATAATTAATTTATAGCAAGAAAAAAATCCCCGTAAATTTTCAAGTAGCCTTAACGATTAATTTTTAGGCACGACCGCTATACGGAAGTGCCTTATATTTTCAACATCGCGAAAAATGTAACCCTTTAAAATATGTTTTTTTATGATAAAAAACTTATTTTTATAGTAAAATAAGATTATTACGAGGCTTCCTTAAAATGTATGTATGGATGTATGTGTGTGAGAAATCAAGTTTATGAATTTTCTCGACGAGTTTTTATCCGATCTGAATAATTCAAACGGGGAATTGTTTCAAATAATAACACAAGTAAACGTTCCTATTTTGAAAAAATCGTTGGAAGCGTTTTTAAATAGGCGCCTTTTAAATGGTCAAAAAAATTGATTTTTAGTAATAACTTGCAAAATACGATTTTTTTCAAAAAGTATATAGAATAAAAGTTATAGAATATAAAAAAATAAATCTTTTTTATATCATACATTTTTCTCTGAAGTTAATATTTTTCAAATTGTTCATGAAAAATGTTGAAATTAAAGGCTTTTTAATGATAATTTGATAAATATTATTTTTAAAAAAATATATATAATATTAAAAAGATGTATCTTATTTTTTTCTATAAATTTTATTTAATATACTTTCTTTCAAAATTCGTTTTTTTCAAGTTATCACCAAAAAATCATTTTTTTAACCTCTCAAGGGATAACAGTTTTAAAACCGCTCGAACGATTTTTTTTAAACTGCCAATATTTATTTGTATTATTGTTTTAAATCATCCCCCGTCGAAATGATTCAGATCAAATAAAAACTTTATACAAAACTTTACTTTTAAGCTACTGAACTATTTTTTTTCTTATAACTTTTGCTAGATTATCCTATCCAAAACTTTAAAAAGTATACATTAATGAAAATATGTCTTTTTCACATAACATAAATTTTTTTGAAATCAATCAACTTAATTCACAAGAAAAATTAAAATAATTATAAATTGGTTTTTTCAAATAAATACAATAAATTCAAACCTCCTGTTGAAAGATACGGTAAAAAATACAATGAAAAAAAGAAATAAGATTAACTTTTAAGGCTTTTGCGTTTGTAAATGATTTGTTTTAATATTCTTGAAATATTAAATAGCGAGCGCGAAGCGCGAGCGTTTTCGGTCGTGCCTTATATGCAAGAAGCGGAGCTTTTTGCATGCCTTGCATCGCATCGCGATGCAAGGCCCGAGGGCATTTCAGAGCTGAGCGAAGCGAAGCTCTGAAAGGACCGAGGTGCGAGCCACAGCGGCCCAAAGGGCCGCTGTGGCGAGCTAGTTTTATATGTGCTCACTCAAAGTTTGCGTGTTTTGTATCTTATAGTAGTAAAAAGATAAACTTTAAGTGAGCATAAATAATAAAATCAGTCGTTAAGGCTAGCTGAAAATTTACGGGAATTTTTTTCTTGGTATAAATTAATTATTTTCAAAATATTGAAGAATTCTTTTAACTTTTAATTTTTATGAACAACAAACTATAGCTAGCGGATGATCTACCTTAATTATTTAAATTTTATGTCGCCGAAAGCATTGTAAATCATTAATATTATTACTTTGCATAAAAAAAATTGTAAATAAGTTTAAATAGAATATAGAATATTAAAGATGTATTTTTAAAATTAGTAATAGTTTCCATTTTACAAAAAAAAAATAAAAAATAAAAAACTTTTAAGAAATTATTAAAAAACTGGAACTACCAGCAAATTTTTAGCTTATAAAGCAAAGCAGTAGAATTCCATTATGGAATACATTCTGTATATACATTTTCTTTAACATTTTTAATTTGTATACATCTACTTAACGTATATAATTGAGAAAATAAATTGACTTAAAATAATAATTATATGCGGACTCAAAAACCTTTTATAAACCACACTGGAAGCTGATTTATCTAATAGAAAATATAATTTAGACTCAATTTTTTAAAAATCCATAAGTTACTAAATATACAATTTTTGTCAACCGTTTCTTCTATCTGTTCATAACACAGCGTAACTTCGATCAATATTGTATGATGTCCTAAATAATACGGTCTGAATCATTTTTTTTATATCAAAGCAATTCTAAATATTTTTGATATTTGAAGCTACACCCTTTCGTGTGCCGTTGGAAGTTATGATGATTTATTTCAAAATTATAAAACTTTTTAGATAAGTCGATTTTTTATGAGGGGGGAGGCAAAAGTAGCTCGACGAGATTTATAAATTATTATAACTGTCACATTATGGCAAGGTAAAAAAGGGGATAATTCTGTAAAGCTTCTTTCACTTCTTATTCAAGTAATACTGCATTAAATTCAGGATCAAATTGTGAAGATATTAACAAAAAATAGATTTTTTATGTTTTACAAATGTTAATTATAGAAAAATAAACCATAATAATGAAGACAAGCTTGAACATCAAGATGGAGAGCTACGTTAAGTAGACAAGTACTAGCTAATACAAGTTTGCTCGATCTTAAAATATTTATCACAGATATTTTTCAGTGATAAAAACTTAATAAGAACCATTTAAAAAACTATCAAAGTTTGTAAAAAAGTCTCTCTGAGTGCTCAAAAGTTTTACATTTGAAACTCAAAGGACTGCCTAAGAACCCGACAGCCATTAACAGAAAAAAAACGATCAAGATACCAAATACTATAAACAACACATATTAAACTATAATGTATTAAATATTTTATTCTCAATATCTATAAAAAATCATCAATCTTAAAAATTTATGTCGTTACTTATATTTCACATGCTAATGTCTTTCATAAAAAGCACACTATCCCATACGTGCACAACAATATTTGTTACATAAATTTTTAAGACTTTCTTTAATTTAATATTTTAATATAAAGAACGTAAGGGAAAAAGAATATAGATTTCTTTGTGATTATTATTTACGCTTACAAAAAAAAACTGTTTGAAATTGAAATAAAAAATTTAGTCATCGATTACTTCCCACAAATAAAAGCGTAATATTAAGTATTCATATTAAGTAAACAATGAACAAATAACGCGCCCTATTCTAATCCAAATCACGCTTTACTCGATCGAAAAAAAGTCTTTTAAATTGTATCATTTGTAAAAAAATGGTGAAATTCATAATCATGACTTTAATGTTTTTAAGGTCAGAATCTATGGCCGGTAAATTCATTAGTTCAACGGATATTGATCAAATTCCTTTACAACAATACAAGAATACTGTGCATCTGGTTTCTGATGTTCAAGAATATTTTAAAGCTTCAAGTGTTTTCCTAATTTATAAAGGTGATGAAAGTAAGTTTAAAATATTTTATACAATTTTTCGTCTAGAAGTCCTTTTTAATAACCATAAAAATGACACTTTCATTCATAGCCGATACTTACAAGGAGAGTACCTGATCTCGGGAAAAAGAATTTGGCTAAAATTGCAGGATATGATTCTTGAATAAAAAAATGAACCCGTGTTTTTTGTGCTAATAGGTCCTAGAGACAACGATACAGATATTTTTTCGAAAATATAGTGAAAAGAAACGTTTATAAGAACTTAAATAACTAAACAACTAAAACTCTTCCAGAAAATGTATAAAAAATAAAAGAAAATACAAGTTAAAATTGAATTTAAGCTTTGATACATTAAAAAAGCTTTTGAGGTTCAAAAGTTGTGCGTAATTGAAAATTATTACATTTTATTAATATTTTGAGCATGTAACATACAATCAAATTTACCCTATTTTATTAGCATATTTTAATCGTCTGTTACTTTTGAACCATATGAGATTTTTTAATGTGACAAAGCTTAAATTTAAGTTTTTAACTTGAACTTTCTTTTATTTTCTATACATTTTTCTGTAAAAGTTTTAATTGTTTAATTATTCAAATTCTTATAAACGCTTCTGTTCACTATATTTTCGAAAAAATGCCTATATCGTTGTCTCTAGGGCCTATTAGTACAAAAGAAAAAACACGGGTTCATTTTTTTTCATCAAAGAATCATATCATACAGTTTCAGCAAAATCCGTTTGCCGAAGGTCGGGTACTCTGCTTGTTAGTTCTCATTTATATGAACTTATTTTCAAAATAATATTTCTGTTCTATTTTTAAGTAGTTCACATTAGATAATTATAAGTAGTTTACATTAGATAATTATAAGTAGTTTACATTAGATAATTATAAGTAGTTTATATTAGATAATTATAAGTAGTTTACATTAGATAATTATAAGTTGTTTACATTAGATAATTATAAGTAGTTTACATTAGATAATTATAAGTAGTTTACATTAGATAATTATAAGTAGTTTACATTAGATAATTATAAGTGGTTTACATTAGATAATTATAAGTAGTTTACATTAGATAATTATAAGTAGTTTACATTAGATAATTATAAGTAGTTTACATTAGATAATTATAAGTAGTTTACATTAGATAATTATAAGTAGTTTACATTAGATAATTATAAGTAGTTTACATTAGATAATTATAAGTAGTTTACATTAGATAATTATAAGTAGTTTACATTAGATAATTATAAGTAGTTTACATTAGATAATTATAAGTAGTTTACATTAGATAATTGTAAGTAGTTTACATTAGATAATTATAAGTAGTTTACATTAGATAATTATAAGTAGTTTACTAGATAATTATAATTAATGTGTAATTCAGAAATGGTATTTACTTAACTAGTGCAGAAAATAGGTCTTTACAACCCGCGCGTGCGTTAAAGACCTATTTTATGCACGTGTTATGTACCTTTTTTAACCGACTTCAAAAAGGGAAAAGGTTCTCAATTCGATTGAATTTTTTTTTCATGTTTGTTACCTTAAAACTCTATAATTTTTTAACCGATCCGAAAAAAACCTTTTTTTATCTAATTGAGGATGCCTCCAGAAAGGTCCCATACGTGTCTTATAAGTACTGGGCTAATACTCGGTTAGTACTAGAAAATTATTTAAAAACAAAAAAAATTTCTCGAAAACAAAATTACTATATCCTTGCATATCTCTGAAAGGGATTGATCGATTTGTATGAAAATTATTTTTTATAGTACTGTGTGACATAAATTCGCACTTATACCACGTGTTTCCATGGCATTAAATGCCTATTATTAAACAGTGAAATAAAAAATGTTGTGAAAAATTTTTAACTTTTTTATACGGTTCAATAAGCAAAGACTAATTTTAGATGTGCCTTTACCCCTTGATCAACAAAGAACGCCAGTATAATAAGCAAAAATTTGATATCTTGATTATTTCATAGAGTTTTCATTGATAAGGTGTAGATTATTGCAACTCATTTATATTAACAATTTTAATAATTATAAGCACGTAAAATTCGAACAAAATGAAATTTGATACTAGCGTAAGGTAGTGGAACCAATCACTGATCGGGGACCAAATAATGATAATTTTGTAAAAAAGTTTATTTTAAAATAGTTTTAAGATTTTTTTTTATTAAAAAGAAATTATCCCTTTCAGAACCAATGTACATTACAATGTACATTGACATTTTTTGGTTTTTTTGAAATTGTGCAAAAGTGGCTTCAAATTTTGTAAAAAAATATGTGTATTATATTGAAGTGGACTATTTCCGATCTCAAACTGAGGGCCTAAGTTATTATATCTTCCCATATGGAAATAATTTATGTGAAAAACTGTAAATAATAGTAAATAATTGTAAATAACTGTTAAAAAATGTAGGAATTGAGACATAAATAATAGTTATTTACAGTTATTTACTATTATTTATTATTAATTACTATTATTTACAGTTATTAACTGTTATTAACTGTTATTTACAGTTATTTACAGTTATTTACAATTATTTACAGTTTTTTATAATTATTTACGATTATTCATAATTATTTACAGTTATTCATAATTATTTACAGTTATTTACATTTTCAAAAATTTTTCAATTAGTGAATAATTTAATGTTATTAATAATTATTTACAATTATTTATAGTTATTTACAGTTATTTACAGTTTTTTACAGTTAATTACAGTTATTTATAATTATTTACAACTATTTACAATTTTCCATAGTTTTTTACAATTATTTACAGTTATTCACATTTTTAAAAATTTTCGCCTATATATAAAATTATTGAATGAATTCGTGATAATTTTCGAAAATGTAAATAACTGCAAATAATTGTAAAAAACTATAAATAATCGTAAATAATTGTAATTAATTGTGAAAAAAGTGAATAAATGTAAATAACTGTAAATAAATATAAATAACTGCAAATAAGTGTAAATAACAGTTAATAAGTGTAAATAAAAGTTAATAACTGTAAATAAGTGTAAATAACAGTAAATAATTCTAAATAATTGTAAATAACTATTATTTATGTCTCAATTCCCACATTTTTTAACACTTTTCTACAGTTATTTACAGTTATTTACATTTATTTACATTTATTTACAGTTATTAACAGTTATTTACAATTATATCCAAAAATTTTTTCCATATGGGTTTGATAGAAACTGAGAAAACTTGAAAAGAAAAAAAAAAAAAATTTTTTTATCGCAAAAATTGCTTAATAAATGAACACTTATCATCGCTAAATGGTTATCAGAACTTTTCATGATGAAATAATAATTCCGTTCTGAAAGGGTTATATTTAATAAATAAAGCATTGATAAACTTATTTCAAAAGTTTTTATGCTCACTCAGTTTGTCAAATTTGAAAAAAAAATTCATGAAAATCGTCTGTTACGTTTCATGTGTTTGCACGAGCAACAGCTTAAGCAATGGCGGAAGAACAGTGAGTGGACTTAATGCATTTTTTCTTTGCTTTTGAGTGATATTTTCATTAAAGGGATTGTTTATACATAAATTAAAGCATTAAAATGGCAAAATTAAAAGAGGTACGAATTTATTTATACAACTAAGCCTTATTTATTTTAATGATTATCAATTGGTTACTTAAATTATACAGGGAACCTATTATTGATAATCGAATCTCTAATGATTTTTTCAAGTTATTTTAAAAGAAATAAAATATTTATTAAGTTAAATTAGTTATATTTATTATTTCATTGGTTTTTTTCTAGAAAAAAACAGTACAAAGAAAAACATAATGATTCCGATATGGAAAAAGCTGTAAATGAGGTTAGGAGAGGAGTTAAAGTAAGATAAGCTAGCAAAACATTATACACAAAAAGTAAAGGATATTTACGTTTGAAAACTCATCAGAAGAAAAACGATCATTATTAGAAGCTCAGACTAAACAATTAAATTTAGAGATTGTTGAAAATTTGTCATGTAAAAGTCAACTGGTAAAACAAAATAAAACTTTGATTTCAGAAGAAAAAATAATTAGAGATAAATTAAAGAATATCAAGCCTAAAAAATAATTAAAAAGAAAAAGTAGACTGATTAAAAAAAATGTAATTTATTACAAATTTTATAGTTTTAAGCAGTAACTATGCACTGTTTTTGAGTATTTTAATAATGAATCGTTTTCCTTGTATTCATGAATGTATACGTACTTAAATTATATTTAAATATGTTGTTTAAGGCTGCAACTTTAGTTTCAATTATTATTATTTAATATAAAATTTAATATCTGTACAAGATTTAACTTTATAAGATAAAGTTATCTTAAAAAATAAATGAATTTATGCATCCTAGTTTCCAGAATTTAATTTTATCAATAAATGGTTCTTCCCTTGATTAATAATTGGTTCCTAACCTAAAATGCTGATCAATAATTGGTTCTTACGATGCTTAAAATAAAATAGAAACTAAAAAATATTTATTGCATAAAATGAATAAAATTAATTATTTTCGCGATAAATAAGTACTATATTTTCTAACAAAATAGGTTTTATATAATTTTATTTATTAAAAATTAAATTATTTGTATTTTTTTCAAGCTTTTCCTTAAATGATCAATAATTGGTTCCACTACCTTAACATGTGAAGAGAAGAGATAGTCGTTTCGGCGTTGTATTATAAAATGATCCGGTGAACCCCCTATTACTATGCTTGATTGCTATGTTATACTATACATATTTTACCTCCTTGCCGCTCCTACGACGCTAATTCATATGTGAAACAAAATTTAAATTTATGACTTTATAGATGATTTCAACAAACAATTTCACATAATATCAATTATATTGATTAAAATTAATTATTATTACACCTTCCAAGTATATTTTTAAAATTATAATTTTTTAAAATCTTTTTCGATTTATCATTCACGAAGTGTTTAGTTTTGGCTCATATATAGTTTTCGCTTTCTTTTTTTTAATTTATCATTCACGGAATGCCTAGTACTTGCTTTTTTTACAGTTTTCGTTTTTATTTTTTGAATTATCATTCGTGAAGTGCATAGTTTTTGTTTGTTATTGTTTTTTATTAGTACAGATTTAATGGCGAATTTATATCACTCGAGCTATAAAATAGTATAAGATACTCGTGGCTTCAATGACCCATTATTTCACGACGTTTAGCTCACACCGTGAAATAATGGGCCATTTACGCCACTTGTATCTTAATATACTATTATATGAAGAAGGATGCGTCAAAATACTATTTGATAAATACTTGAAAAAAATTTTTGAAATTGAAAAAGAAAGAGATAGATACCTAATGAAACGTTAAAAAATATTCAAAAAAACTATTTATAAAAATATTTTTATCATATTTTTTTAGATTTGAGGCAATTTTTTAGACTGGCGTTAAATATTTAATTAGTAGGTCTATCCATATTTGTTCTTTTAGTAAGGAGCTTCACTGAAAAGTAGAAAATAAAAAATTTTTAACAAAAAAAATCAATTTCAAAAACATTGCACGAAAAAATGAGAAATAATATATTAACCTAAGAAATTATACGCATCTAACACATGTGTAGCGAACATATTATAGACTATCTAATTATTTGCAAGAGCACAAACGAATTATCTTTTTATTAGGTTGCTTACAAAGAAATTAGCTAATATAAGAATATTAGAATTTTTGAAATCGGTGCCAGCCTCAAAAAATTGCCTCAAATCTAAAAAAATATGATAATAAATATTTTTCTGGCAAATAATTAGATATAATATGTTCGGTACACATGTGTTAGATGCGTAATAAGCGTATAATGAGTAGGTTTTTTTTATTAAAAATTTTTTATTTATTACAAGGTTTGGAAAATTCGATCATGATTTAAGAATATAATAATTCTAAGAAATAGCCGTGGAAAAATTTTCCAATTTTAAATTTATAATAAAGTGTTTATAATAAAACATAAAAGTACACGTTATATTACAATAAAAATTTAAAGTATTGACGCAAGCATTGTAAGATTAGTTTCATAAACAAAGAAAAATAAAATAGTAAAATAATATTCTAACCAAGGAAATAATATTATAACAAAATAAAATAATATTTTAAAATATTATTACAGTAAAGGTAAATAATAATTCAATAAAGAAAAATAAAATAATAAATTAATATTTTAGCAAAAGAAAATAATAGTACAACAAATAAAATAAATTTGTTAAATGTTTAATATTATAAAAGTGAAAATGTATAGTTTTCGCGCAAGCATTGAAAGTAAAAAAATTATTTTACGTTCTTCTAACCTCAAAATCGCAACTTCTTTTCTCATTTTCGGCTCTCAGAACGTAAAATTCATTACGTTACTTGGACAAAAAGGCTTTTTAACGAAACTCGTTACAAACCTCGCCTTCGGCTCGGCTTGTAATCTTCTCGTTTCGTAAAAAAAGCCTATCTGTCCACGGAACGTAATGTACTATTCCTTCATACCCGTGCCGGAACTTCGCCTAAAAGTGCCTCTCGTGCGGCAGGGAACGGGCAAATTACATTTGTGATTTTCTTTACAGTCACATGCTCAGAAGCCACTGCGCACCTTCGTACTACAACAGTTTCGGTCGCTTCACTGTCTGCTGCATGTTCCGACTATATCTATATATACTCAGTATGTCTAACCTCTGTTATTATACATCAAACATCGTTAGACATGACTGTTAAAATTATGAAATACACACACACATGATAATTACACACGTTTTTTTTATATGAATTATCATTAGAATATTTACTGTATATCCTATGTTATCAGCTATAGGATACACATGTTCCGTTTTTTCACATTTCTTTCATGCATACACAATTTTTTTTTAACTCGCGATATTTTTTTCACGACACTCACAACACGCTTTTAGACACTTAAAAAATAAAAATACAATAAAATAATTGAATATTTATGTTCTTTTTTTGTTTCTTTACACGTTTTATTTATTTGAATTGTTAAATAAAACGAATTGTTTATCCTATGTTAACCGCTATAGGACTTTTATTTGCGATTCTCTCTCTCTTTCTCTCTCTCTTTCACGCTCTCAACGTATACTATAGTTGCTTGCGCATGCGCGCTACAACAAACTAAAGCATCAAATGACTTTTCACTAGAAGTCGTTTTCGATGTATTTTTTTACTTAAAAATGAATTTTTATCTTTTTGGGATGGCGAAGTTCCGGCCGGGCATGAAGGAAAATCGTATACGCTCCTCGGCACGAAAAAGGCTCATCATATGCGCGTGTTTTGCTTTGCTCGGCTGACGCCTCGCAAAGCAAACTTACACGCGCATGTAATGAGCCTGTTCCGTACCTCGGAACGTAATATACTATAAACAAAAGAAAGAAATGTTGAAGAGTGCGGGAATGCAAAAAGCAAGTGCTCAACTCAATATATTTGAAATGATAGTTTTATACGGACAGTCAGTAATGGTTTACATTTGCTTTCAGGAGCATCTTTGTTTACTGAGATTCCCGAATAAAAAATTTATATTCAAATTACGTTCGTTAAAAATTACTTTAGCAGGCGGTAATCAGGCATTTTTCGATTGAAAATTCGTTTTTCGGGGCCTCATTTCCGTACCAAAAATGCCTGTGTACTGCAGGAAAAATCAACTGCGTGAAAATTTGAAAGGTGTGCGTGGAAATTTAAATAGCGTGCGGAAAAATTATTTTATTTTTCAATTGAGTATTTTTATTGCATGAAATATAACATGAGATCTCGTTTGAAATGTTTTGTAAGGTAATGCCTAAAACTGTTCTGCACTGACAGAAAAGATATCTCACAGCAAGTGGATGACTCCTTATTGATGCATCATTTAGATGGAAAACTAAATCCATTAGATGCAAGTAACTAAATGTTTGAATCAAAACTGCAGTTTTTGCTGCAAAGATTTCAAGTGGAATATGTTAGGACGTAAAACAAACATATTTATACTAGGACCAAGTATATTCCTTTCGCCTCTAGATAACATTTTTGTCAGTGTGGGGTGCATCAAAATTGATTCCTAGAAATATTAATTTGTTGAATAATAAAAAAATAAGTACGATGAAAATCTTGAATCTTACACTGTAGCATACCTATAATGTAAGACCATTTCAGAACTATCACATTGGACTTCTAGACAAACTCGTTTTAATTTTATTGAAATAAATTTTATTATTTTTATGAGATATTCAAATTTTTATTATAAACGTTATTTTAACTAATTAATGTCATCCAAATTTTAACGAACAATAAACTACTAGAATGAAAATTAATCAAACAGAAATAGTCCAAATCACCAAATAATATTTTTTAATTATAATTAAATAGTATGTTAATATTTAAATTCCATCTAGGCATCCAAACTACAACATTAATGCTGCATCTCATCCGGCAATTTTCAACCAAACTAATCCTTTCTTTAACTCTCAATTATACTGATGTGACCCATCATTATTCACACTATCGTGATCATATTATACGCCCATTTTTCGTTGTGCTTTTGGGTTCAATTACGGACGTTCAACAATTTCAGCGCATTTGCCACGAATTTGATATGAGCCACCCACGCTGGTTGATTATTTTTACTGAATATACAGAACTTTGCAACAGATCATGGAAAAATTATTTCAATGTAGCATTTGATACTGAAATGTTGGTTAAATGCTTAGGTGATCCAATAGTCAGAGAATGGTATTCTTTAAAGGAAGGAAGTATGGTTGTAAACAAACTTGCTACTTGGGACCCAAAGAAAAGGTTTATGTTAAAAACAAAGAAAAATTTTTACGAAAGAAGACATACTTTAGCGGGGAAAGTTTTGCACATAGCAACGGTCAAGGTTCAAATTTTTATTCATTTGAATATTAAAATATTTTTCAATGAAATTTTATTAAATTTTTTTTTAATTAATTTTAAATTGCTTTTGTGAAACTAATACATTTTCTGATAAAAATCTGGTCCATTGACTTTTCTGATTTTCTGAAGGACGACCAGTGGAAAATGAAAAAACTGAATATTTCCTATTAATCACCGACAGATTGCGCATGTAAAAAATTGGAAAGGGGAAATTATATAATTTTTAATTATTCACCAAATAAGTCGATGGACAGAATCCAAATTCTTTTGATTAATTTGATTGTTTTTCACATCCCCCTGTGTAAAGTTCGTACTTCTTTTCCGCTAAACAGGGAAAGAAATGCTACGTTCAGTCCTTGTTCGATATACGCATGCACGAGTGTATAGTTTATACATGTACGAAACTGTATACTCTTGTAAAAAGACTATTAGAAATATATAACAATATATTATCTCAATCTAATATTTGTTTCAACCACAAATTTTTATTGAATATTGATCTCGTTAAATGAAATCAATCATCGAAATCGATAATTTCATTGATTAAATAATTATAATTTATCAAAATATGTTTCCAAACATATTTTGGAGCTTTACATTTATTTCGAATACGAACCAGCAATGTTATTTCAAATATAAATGAACTTTAATTATCATTTATTGTTTTTTTTTTAAATCTTTCAAATGTGTGATTTACGTAATTTTTAATAAATTATTATTTATTTTTTTCTTCCATTGATTTATTATTATATAGATCTTGTTTTATAAAAAATGTATATTGCGTTCAAGTAAAAAGTAGGCTCCTCATTCCTGCGTAAATACGGCCCTCGCTTATCCTGGTAAAAACGTTAAGCATATATTCAGTTTATGTCCTCGTAGGCCGTATTCGTGTCAGTATGTAAAGAGCATGCTAAATTTGTATTGGCATCCCATATGTCTCAGACGCGCTCCTCGACTTTTTACAAGATTTATATGTCTTCCTGAGACATATTGAGACTCAATATGTCTCAGGAGAAATCAATATGGCATCACCGATCCTACTATGTTTCGTTCAATATGTCAAAGAGCAATCATATTGAACGTAGGTTAGTGAAAAAAAAATGACTCGCGCTTCGACAGCAGCTATACTCATTACAAAATGTCAATCTAAGAAACAAAAGAAAAAATCAATAGAACTAAAATTTTATTTTAAAAGTATTGAAAAAAAGATTAATATTTTCAACTAATAAGTTATAGTTCCTCATACGGCCTACTTCGGACATAAAATCATCTATGTCCTTTGGCCGTTTATTCAGGTGGAATCTGAATCTCGAACAATGTTTGCCGCTTGAGCAGAAATCTACCTCGGGCGCGCTTCGCGCGCCCTCGGCAATTTCAGCTCAAGCGACAAATATTGTCCTCGATTCATATTCCACCTGAATACGGCCAAAGGACATATATAACTAATATCATACCAGCGGTCGCGATCTTATACTGATCGATATCACGATAAACCCTAACATCGGTTTATCAATTATCCCGATGGCATCGGGAGGATATCGTTAACCTTCTAATTATATTTTATCTAAGAAACATAATAAAAAATATATAATAAACAATAATCAAACAATGAATATATAATAAATAATAATTAAGCAAAATATATAATGAATAATAATTAAATATATATATATATATAAACCTGCTATATATAAACTATTCAATTTTAATTGAAATAAATAATTATTTATAATTTATTTCATTATTGTTTATAATTAATTTTGAATAATCAAAAAGGGGTTTTAATTAATTGTTTTTATGGTTATGTTTTTTATCGAATATATGAAATTGTAATTAATGTCTTCAATATTTCATCGCGTATATATCAGTTATTTATCTGCGTCGCGACGAGATATCGCTAGCTGTTAGTTTACTGAGCATATTTTTATCCTGAATTTTCTACCAGGGAAGTCCAGGCCGCAACTACGCGGGAGCGGACAGCCTACTTTTTCCCATCGGCACATAATATACTATTAAAATAATTATTTTCAGGAATCACCGTTTATAGCAGCTCAAGGGCCTTTGAATGGTCTTTTCGCTCAGATTCTTTATGAATTAAGTTACACGCTCAATTTCACAGTGATTATAAGTTACAAAGAAGAATCATATGGTACATACAATGAAAGCACAGGTCGATGGTCAGGTGTAATTGGTAGATTAAGTAAGAGGGAAGTAGATCTTGGTGTCGCTGAATTTACTATGACGGGCCAGCGGTTGGACACGGTGGATTTTACTTTACCTATTATGTTATCAAGAAATCAACTTTATATGAAACAACCTGATGGGTCGGCTTTGCAATGGTCCGGTTATTTCAAGGTAAAATTTTGGTTTTCATATTTTTCTATCAATCATGAAATTATTTAAAAAGACTCAGGTAAAAAATTCTAAGATAAACATGGGTATCTCATAAATGTTTTATAAACACTAGTTACATTCATGCGCGCGAAGCGCGCAACAAATTTATACTCCAGGGTCAACTATGGATATAATAACATCTATAAACATGATAAGTAATTTTAATAAACGAAATTATTTTAGTAGCAATTTTATTGTTTTTAAAAAAATGATGAGTGGTCATCTATCAAAAATTAATTTTAGATAAAAACTAAAATTATGAACCTTAAAATCAAACAGTACGAAGTGCCTTTAATATGTCATCAAAAAATAAAAAAATTAAATTAAAAGAAATTTTTAATATAATTTTTTACATACATAATTTTCAATATTTATATTAGTTTTTTGGCATGTAGGATATAAGATCAAACTCTAGATACCGTAGCATACAACTGACCATGATCAAAAACTTCTCTTCATCAATCAATAATTATATTATTCTTTTAAGCAGCTAACAACAGCTAAAATTTTTTTTAAGCAACTGAATAAACTAATAGCAGTATCTGTTTCAATTTTTCTTTATTTACAACATATAAGTAATTTGAAACATAATAGAGACAAATCTGCGTTGGTTACACACTGTAAAAATTCTAGCCATAGCTTTGATACAAACATAGGAACCTCAAACATATTAGACATTGAATGCAACTATCAAAAAAGATTGCTATCAGAAATGATACATATTAAAAAATATGAAAATTGCAATTATACACGACACTGAAAAAATTAAACAACTTATATAATAAATACATAGTTGAATTATTAAAAAGAAATTAATTTTTTTGATAAAACGGTTTCAAGAATAAATTATTTACAATAAAACATTTAATTATTTGCAATAATTGTTAAATTAGATTGAATATAATTAAATCAAATTCATTCATGTGAGTCAAAATCTTGAATCAAATACCAAGTACATAAAAGAAAACACTTGCTAGTCACTTTGTACATACGTAACTCACCTAAATTACCTATGTTAAAGATTTGTATAATCAAAGAAGATAGACGCTTATAGAAGGATTCTTCTGGGTTACATTTTTCGTCCGAAAGCCTGGGTAACACTTCAACATTGTTTGTATATCTATACATATGAAAAATGTGCTATATATATGATATATATAGATATAAAAATACATGGGATTTGATGGCGTCCCCAAGTAGCTGGGTAACAGAATCAACTCATTTTTGGCAGAAATTTCCCATTTAAGAGTACGCTTCTATCAGCGTCTATATTCGTTGGAATAACTTATACTTGAAGCGTATAGCTGCAAAAGTAGTTATCTCCAAAAAAATTTTTTTCAAGAAATAACATTTTCTGCTGTACTTATACTTAAAAGTCAGTGTATTTTGCAATACACCATATTTTTTTCATTCCATAAAAAAAGACTATACCTATATTTTGGTCCTATATGATTTTTTCATGATAAATTTTAATGTTCTGTATACGAAAATGCAATAAAAATGAATTCGGAAAAAATAGAGATAGCCACCTTTGCAGCTACACGCTTCACTTCATAATGTCACGTAGATCATGACGACGCATATTAGATTGCGAAAATTTTTATTATTAATAGAAATATCTATTATTATATATTTTTATAAAACAAAAATAGTTATGTAATACCACATGTTTAATACTTGTAAGTTTCATTTTTTATTTTTATTGTTACGCCTAAAATGTATTGTTTTAGGTGATGTTTTTTTAATGTATTGTTGATGAATTTAGAAATTTTTAATCATTAAGAAACTGTTATCAGTTGTTATTAAATTTTATGTTTTAGCACCTGAAGTGGCCTCTCTAAAAAATAGAGGAGAAAAGTTGTTTTTTCTCTTATAGAAATAAAGAAAAATTGAAACAGCTGCTGCTATTAGTTTATTCACAGTTAGAAATATCAAAGACAAAGTCTGTTAAAACCAGTTAATAGACAAAAATGTGTGTTACTTTAACAAACAAAATGTCTTTAAAGGATTTAACAAACAAATGTCTGTTAAAATTTTACTTATAAATTACAGACATTGTCTGTCAATGTACTAAAACTTTTTTTGGTCTTGTTTTCCGTACACATACATACACGTTTTATATATAGTTTTATTTTATTAAATTCACGTTTAAATTAATAAATGTACAAGAACTCAAGAAATATTAGAAAGAACGTTTTTATTATATCTTATACAATATTATATTCGTTTATAATATGATATTCGTTGTCTAATGAATAGCTTTCGTGGCATTTACAATGATATAATTTTAATAATTATTAACAATTTTTATAAACAAATTATAATAATACGTTTTTTCGAAAAAAAAAAAATTATGATATTTTTAGGTCATTTTGAGTAAAAAGGTTCTCATGAACATATTGCTAAAATGAACTGAATCGGCAAAAAAAAATCGCAGTTTGAAAAAACGCGATTTTTCAAAACTTTGACAGCCTATAGCTCAGCTTCTACTGATTTCATTTTAACTCACAATAGCTTAAATTGTTTGTTAAAACATAAACTTAAAGATTACAGTAGTTAGCGACCGTATTTATAAAAAATCGCGTTTTTTCAAACTTTGCAATTTGTTTTCTGACGATTCAGTGCATTTTAGACATATGTTCATGAGAACCTTTTTTACTCAAAATGAACTAAAAAAATATGATAAAATTTTTTTTTTAAGTGCATTTTTATAATTTGTTTATGAAAATTGTTAATAATTATTAAATGCGCCATTTTCAGACATTCTACCCAAAAAATTCGGATTCAGCAGGTCAAAAATACATAAAAAAAACCTGGGTAGAATTGAGGACCTCGATCGACCAAGACTTATGTAGTTTGCCCCTGGACTATCTGTTTTAGTCGTTTGTTACGGACATTTTCAGAATCAACTGACATAAAGTCTGTTAAATCGTCACATCCTTATTTGTTACTTCAACAGACAATTAAGTAACAGAAAATAAAAGTTAACAGACTACACAATTGTTTTTAACCGTGTTCAGTTCCTTAAAACAATAATTATATTATCAAACGTTTGTCCACGTAATTTATTAATCGTCATAGCAAAAGATAATTCACATGAAAATTACGTTCTTTTAAATGTAAAAGGAATATTCATTTTCACAATATAATCTACTACGGTTTGGAAAAATATTATCTTATACCACCCGTCAAAATTTTACATTTTAATAAATGATTAGAAAATTCTAAAATTTGCAATCTCGCACTATTGCATGAACCTTTATTAAGAGGAGGTCACGTATTTCTGTCTTTTTCTAATCAAAGAATTGAGTTTTTTTACACAAACTAACAACTTTAGCAAAAAATGAAGAGAAAGCCGCATCTCGTAATAAAAAAAGCAATATTTTCTTTGATAAGAAAGAATTAATTTTATTGCTTCGTTTTCAAGAAAACCTTGAAAAACTTAAATCATAGAGGTTAGGGTGAACAATTCGGCTTTTCAAGGTTTTCTTGAGAACGAAGCAATAAAATTAATTTTTTCTTATCAAAGAAAATATTGCTTTTTTTGATACAAGATGCGGCTTTCTCTTCATTTTTTGATAAAGTTATTAGTTTTTGTAAAAAAATCATTTCTTCGATTAGAAAAGGACAGAGATACGTGACCTCCTCTTAATACTTATATTTCTTATAAGCATTACAATAAATTTTTCTCTTTATGTAATTTACTGGAAGGATTAAAAGAATTTAAATATTCTAGAAGAAACATTTCATCTGATTCATTAATGATTTTCATCACTATCAATTTCCGAGTTTTAAAATAATGTATGAAAATAATATAAATTTTGCAATAAAGAATCAAAAAGTTTTTCAAAAAAAACATTTTATTTTTTACTTGCATTAAATTTTGTTTCAACTCATTCATATAAAATTGTTTTTACTAATTATTATATGCGTTACATCTTTAGTTTGGATAGCATTAAATTAAATTAAATATTGCAGTAAATTAAATTTTTAAATACTATTATTGGTAATAAGAGTTTAAAAATCCCTCATTATTTAAAATTACAAAAGCATCTTTTTCATCTTTATATATTTAATGACTATTAAATAAATGACTTTACTTAGCTACTTCATAACCGCATTATAGGTAATAATAAATATATCTATTACATTTATTTGAACTTAAGCATTTACAAAAATGCTGCCAAGTGCTTTGGTGTAATGCTTTCTCATAGAGCTCATTGTGTTAGAGTATTTTGATTTCATTTTGCTTTCTCAAAGAAAAATTATTGTATCGGTGAAAAAATTTTTTCTATTTTTTCGTTAATTTGTACATATTTAGACTCCGGGAGTCGAAAAAAAGGAGTTTCAAATAAAATTTTTTCAAAATTTTCAAAATGCTCTAAAATTAAAACTGCGCTAAGAAAATTAGTTTTAAAAATTTTTTTCTTCCGACAATAGCGGATAACTTGCATGCGAATTTTGGGGCAAATCTATAGAGTAATTTACGTAAAATAAAAGAAAAATGAATTTTTTTTCTTCAAATTTTACAAAATTATCTAAAATTAAAACTTCTAAAATGAATGAATGAAGAGTCTCGATATGCACATAATTTATATGAACTTCTAAATAAATGTTAATTAAATAAAAAACATTCTAATGTTCGAGCCCCACCCATCAGTTTTCAGAAGTTTTTCTTTTGGTAGTCTCAAATAATTTTCAAGCAAATTTTAGAGCAAATCCATCGAGTACTTAAAGTAAAATACAAAAAAAAATTAAAAATTAGAATTGAAAAAAATGTTTTGAATTGTTCTAAAATTAAAACTATGCCAAGAAAACCAGTTTTCAATAGCTTCCGTACCAGTTAGACAAAAAAATAAATTGTATGCAAAATTTGAAGGAAATCTGTCGAGTACTTTTCGAGATCTAATTGACGTAATGAGTACGTACACACACACATACATACAGAAATTTTCTGCCCTACAAAAAAAAATCAGGTGAGAGATCATTAAATGAGATTTTGGCATGATAAATCACCTAAGAAATCAGGTGATTTCTCGCCTGATTTTTTTTAACAGGGTGGAAACCACTTTTTTCCACGAGTCTGAATATGTACAAATTAACAAAAAAATAGAACAAATTTTTTTATTGATACAATGTTTTCTTTATGAGAAAGTAGAAGTGTATTAAAATATATTTATAACTCATAAATCTTAAGACATGATACACATACAACATTATTTTATTTTAAATAGTGTTATTAAATAAACAAAATCAAGTTTTTAACTAATCAAAAGGATTTTAAGCATCAGATAAGGGTTTTTAAAACTATTCATGGATCAAACTTTTTTATTTAATGTATATTTAAGCTAAAAGAAGTTTTATTAGTTAATATTATAATAACAAAAAATTATCAATTACATTTAAATCTGATTTTTTTTCAGACTGAAACTCAGGTCTGATAGCTCAAATAACTACAGTTGAGTAGAAAGTGCATAGGCGCCCAAGTTATTTCAGCTTATGTCTGTATATTATAAAATAATCCATATGTATAAGTAAACTAATCAGTTAAATATATTATATTAAATATTAATTCATTTTATATTATAAAATATAACACACCTATATTAGTAAATATTCAAATTTTTATTGAAAATATAGTCATATGGCTTGTTTGTCAACTGTAATGCAAATTTTATATATACAAATATATAAAAAGGATGCTTACTATAGTTATAATTTTATCAGCATGTTAATTATTTTTAAGCTTTATTCATTAAAACATAAATTGTTTTTCCATTTTTTAATTTCATGTATTAATATTTAGTTAAATAGTAATGTATATAATAAAATAACTCACTCGTATAAGCAAACTATTCAGTTAAATACATTATATTAAATATTAATTCATCGTATATCATAAAATAGCACACTTATATAAAATGAATAAGTAAATTATTCAAATTTTCATTAAAAATAGACATATAGCTTGTTCGTCAACTGTAATACAAATTTTATATGTTAATCTATAACAAAGCTGCCTATCGTAGTCATACTTTTATCAGTGTGCAAATTATTTTCAAACTACATTTACTGAAAACACACATTTTATACTTCTATTTATTTATGTATTAATATTTAATATAATAAGTTTAACTAAATAGTATTGTATATTATGAAATAGCACACTCGTATAAGTAGATTCTTTAAATTTTCATTAAAAATAGACATACAGTTTGTTCGTCAATTGTATCATCCATTGTTATCAGTAAATTTTGATCTTGATTCATTCTAACCTTATTTTTTTTATTAAAATGTGCATAAATTTATCTTTAAAACATTAGTTAAATATATTACTTTTTTTTGGTACTTTGATGATTTTTAATCTGAGTAATAGAAATATAGAATAATAAAACTTTCATAACCTCAAACCTTCATAACCTCAAACCTTCATTAATTGCTGTTACTATACTTATTTTTAAATGAAAAACAATTAAAAATATATACATATTGTACCTGCATTAAGCAATACTTATGCAATAAAGGAATAAATTACTTATCTGAATTGTTATATTATTTGATGTCTTTACAATTTTACTGGAATTTTTAAATAAAAGGTAGTCACCTTGCTTGTGCTCATAGTTATATATTTTATCATTAAACTATACATTGGTTATATACATAAATAATATTGCTTGGTTTAAAAAATAAAATATTCTTATTCTATTTTAATTGAGTTACTTCTATTATATTTAAAAAACAATGCCTAGAAATTAATTTTTATTTATTTAAAAAATCTAAACTCTTTAAAATTTAATTTTTGGCGCCTATTCTATATCGACCAATCAGGATTCGATCTTTAGATGCTTCAACATGGCGGCTCATCATTTTTTTAAGAAGGATAAGGTCATAAAATAAAAATATAAAACAATGATTGCAGGAATTAAAATATTTGATTAATTTATAATCATTATAATCAACAAATTATAGATTTTTCGTTACGTATGCGAACTTGCAAAAAAAAACATGCTATCGATAAAATAAAAAGAATATTCAAAAAATGTATCAAACATAAATTACATGTACACGGAGAAAATTTTTCTATAAAAATTACGGTAACCGTCTCTATAATCGAGGGATATCATACAATTTTCTGTTATTTTATAGATATGTGCCGTCAAATGTTACTGAACGCATGAATAATATTTAAAGTATGTTTCATAATTTTTACGGTAACGCTCCATAATTTTTATTGTCTAGTAAATTTTATGGTTCTTTCTACAAAAATCCTAGAATATCACCATAATATTTACAGAGCGTTACCGTAATTTTTGTAGAACTTTGTCACAAATAGTAGAAGAAGTAAAGATACTCTTTAGCACAAATTAGCGCATGCGCATTGTATATACATGTCATATGAGCGTTAGTTCTGATTTTCAACGGTAGGAGAAAATTGTACGGTAACGTTCCATAAAATTTATGAGATATCATCGCAATAATTAAGAAAAAGACGTGTTGTCCCACGATTACGGTGCGTCATTGTAATTTTTATACAGAATTTCATTGTAAATTTTATATATAGAAAAATTTTCTCCGTGTATATATTTTATAATTAATGCAATTTAAGTAAAATTAAAACTATAATAATAAACTATAAAAATACTTTAATAAAAATTATTTATCTTACAAAAGTAATTTTTGTTCTTTTATGTAGCTTCATGACTAGGTATGGTTGTAGATGCTCAAGTCTTCTTAAATTATATTAGCATGTTAAAACAGTATGTAACATCTAAGTCACACATCGATATTTTATTCTTTTTTTTCATTTTTTTATGCAAAATAAGCAAAATATGATTTAATTAATACGTTTGTTAGATCAAAGTCATCTATTTTCGATTTATTTATGGGTGCCATTTGACCTCCAGAGATAGAAAGTCATAGTTTTTAAAATAGAGCCGTAAATGAACTGATAAATATTATTATTTTAATCAACCTATACAGAAAGAAATTTCTTATTTTGAGACTCTTAGAATTTGCTGCAACAAAGTTCAATAAAAAATAGAATAATGGAACAAAATTTGAATTATTATATGAATAATTAGAATTATATGACTTCAAATGATTTAGAATTGATGTATGCTTAAATATGAAGTCATACAGTTTGCATATCGTAATTAACAGACCAAAAACGTTGAGGTTTTATACTTTGTTGCTTGAAATTACTGGATTCTAATTTTGGGAGTCTGGGACTATAATAATTATAATAATTATTTATAACTTTTATTCCTTATAACAATGAGATTACTGTAAGTTAAAATTCAAAATTATAAACAAACTTTTAAAAAAATTTAAGTTGATAATTTCACATTTTTTAAATAACATTTTTAAATTTTAAGTTAAATTTGATAACTTAAAAATTTCTTCAAAATACTTACGAACCATAAAAATTTGATTCAAATATATTTCGCATAATTTCGATAAAAAATTCAACAAATTTTCAACCAATATTTAGTTTAAAAGAAGACATTTGGACCCACATAGCACGGAAGCTAGCTTCCACACTAATATCCCACATAGCATGAAAGCTTCCGGGAAGCTTCCATGCTAGGAGGGGAATGACAAATTTAGAATTAGACCTATAGAATGTATTAAATTCCAAAACATAGATTTCATCGTAAAGAATATGCAATAAGATAGATTTATCGTGCTCGAAATTCGGAAGCATATCTTGAAAAAAATGAAGATGTGGCTATTAGAATTTGCGATTCAGAAACTCCGATGCTTTGAAATCCTCGATTCTATATGTTTCTGTAAAATCTCACAATTCGAACTAAAATTTAATTAAGTTTATTTTAGAAGTGTTGAGATTCAATTTATTTCGAACATTCATAAATCTCAATTTTTACATTTACTAATTCATAAATGGAATTAAAATAATAAAATTCGTATTAATTCTGCATATCGTTGAATTCTAGTTATTCAAAATTTGTTTCTGCGTAACACTTTAGAATAATATTAATGCCTAAAAAATCTTATATATATCTACCTACACTGTAAAAATGTTTCGGCAACGCCGCCGTGTCAGAAATTCAGGTTAACTAAATTAAGCTCAATATATAGCAAAAAATAGCTAAAATTAGTTAAAATTAAGGTAAAAATTAGTGAAAAATAGATGAATTTAACTAAATCTCTACTAAAAAAATGACATGAGATCTCATATTTGATCTCATGTAAGATCTCCCGTGAGCTCTCACGATCGGAAATGAAACAAGATTTCATATGAGAACTCACATGACATCTCATGTGAGATCTCACATGACATCTCATGTGAGATCTCACATGCCAAAAAATTTATTTATTTCAAGATCCGATCTCACGTGAGATTTCGCGTGAGATCTCATGTGTCAAAAAATTTTATTTTTCTCGACACTCGATCCCGCCTAAAATCTCATATGAGATCGCACGTGAGATTGCGTGACAGAAAAAATAATAATTTTTGCACATGAGATCTCACGTGAGAATGGGTGATGAAAAAAAATATTTTTTGCCATTTCAACCTCAAAATTGCAACTTTGTTGCTCTTTCTTGGCTCTCATGGCAAAAAATACGGTTCGCAACTGGTATGAAAAGGCTTTTTTACAAAAATGAAACGAGATCTCATATGAGAACTCACACGAGATCTCACGTGAGATCTCATATACCAAAAAATTTTATTTTTGTCGACACCCGATCTCACGTGAGATCTCATGTGCCAAAAAATTTCATTTTTCTCAACACCTGATCTCACATGAGATCTCATGTGCAAAAATTATTATTTTTACCGTCACGCCATTTCACGTGAGATCTCGCGTGAGATCTCATGTAAGATCTCATATGAGATCTCAGGTGGGATCGAGTGTTGAGAAAAATAAAATTTTTTTGCGCGAGATCTCGTTTCATTTTTGTTCGTGAAAACTTACGTGAGATCTCATGTCATTTTTTCAGTAGGGATTTAAGCTGAAAATATATTTAAAAATAGCTAAATTCAAGGTATCAAACAGCCACACAATTGAGAAATGTAGCTAAATTTAAGCGTGAAATAGTTTGAAAATTTGCTAAAGTTAGATATCTTCATAATCAATAGTTTTTTCTTAGTGTAGAATTATTGCGGTTAATATGAATTGATTAATCGTAATTTTATAATATTATATATTCGATATTTCAGCATATTATAATATTATATTGTCTTTTATAATCATTATAGATATAATTTTAATACTTTTAATTTTTATAGGTATACACAAGTGACGTTTGGATTTCTTTAGAAATCATGTACGTTATAATATCACTTATTATTACCTTTATCAGGCTTATAATTAAGGAAAATCCTATACCACCTAATCACATTTCTGAAAATTATCTCTGCGTATTTGGTGTATACTGTCAACAAGGATTGACAGGTACTATTTAAAAAAATAAGTTTTGGATATACAATGATTAACTATTGTATTTTACAAAAATTAAACATTAAATTAATTTCAGATTTTCCAAAAGCTTCAGCACTCCGAATAGCCTATTTTTCTATACTTGTAACAGCCGTAGTGTTTTTAGCTATCTACTCAGCTTGTCTAATTAGCTATCTCACCGTTAGTACTCCTGGTCTACCTTTCGTCAATCTCGCAGAATTCGTCGAGGACGGCTCCTATGGTCTTATTGCTTTCCAAGGAAGCGCTGATTATGCTTTATTTGCAGTTCGTACAATTTATATTAATCTTTTTAAGTTTAATTTTTTTAGTAAATTTTTAAACAAAAAAGATCGTAACTCATATTACAAATAATACTAAGTAAGATAAAAATTTAATTACTAAAAGCCAAACGTCAACATGAAAAATCTGTAGTTTTTACAATATTTATTACTGCTTCACATTTTCTTTAATTCATATATTGATATTGGCCAATCCTGTAGAATATTTGTTTTCAATTTGATTTTTTCACATGAGAAGATTAAAAAATATATCTTATATATAAATCATGAACAATACAAATTTGATAATATTTCAGACATCAGAAGATAGAATGTTAAAAAAAATGATGAAACTAATGATTGGTCGTCGATCTTTACCCAAAACCATGATGGCTGGCTTTAAACAGGTATAAAATAATTAGTAAATATAGATGGATATTTGTTATGCATGTCCACATTAATAAAGTATTTTTTTATGGTACCATGGATCAGGCTTGTAAGAATAAAGTTGCATTTTACGCAACTGAGGCAGTAAAAACCCAAATTAGTGCACGAATCCCATGTAATTTGGTTTTCTTAGAATCTGGCAGAATTGATAGTCTTGGAATGACGTTGACTAAAAAGAATCAATATACAGGTGTAATAAATTATCAGTAAGTAAAATTATTATATTCAGTTTTAAAAACTTTCATCAGAATCATAAGACCAACTCCAAAAGGGCAAAGCATTGCTTTCTACAACACAACAGTTCATTTACAATACTTTTTAAAAACACTAAATAATCATGAAATAAAAGATAAGCAAGAGTTAAACTTTATGTATGAAAATGAAATTGAAACATTGTTATTTTTGACGATGTCGCACATATTTTCATCTAAAACATTTGATCAAAATATTTGCGAATATCCTCAATTTCGTTGAAGTAAACCACGCGCAAAGCGAGGATTTATTTTACTCCTCTAATGACATAATAAATATTAATTCCAAGAATAATGTATACACTATAAAAATAAGTAATTAATCTTTATTAGTTTACAGAAATTCAAAGATGTTGGAATAATGAATAGATTGCGCTCTCTTGTTTACAAAAAAGTAAGTTCATCAGACAATAGGTATAAACCTATGAACATACGTGGTATTGTGACAATCTTATTAATTCTTGGAGTCGGTGCTGCATTAAGTCTCATTATTCTTCTGGTTGAAATAATGACGTATAGAATTAAAGCCACCAAACAGAATAAAAAAATTGTTACCACTTATCAGAATCAAATCGTCATTACCAAAAATACTTTGATTTGCGAGAACAGATTACCCATATAACTTTTTTTCTCTTGTTATACTTATTGATAAACACATCATTTTTATAAATGAATAAATTTAAGGGGGCAGTTTAAGAAATAACTTTGTGATATCTTATAGTACCAATAAAAATTTAAACCAATTTCTACTTAGATAATAGAGATAGAGCAAAAGCATACGTTGATCGTTACATCAAAAATGTTAATTTACAACAGGCGCTAAATAATAGAGGTTCATTTACCCCTGTGCATGGTTTGATATTGAATACATTATTTAAAATTTTTAATTAAATTATTACAAATTAAAAACAATTTTTATGTAAATTTATAATAATATTTATTTTACAACACAGAAAGAATTAAAAAATTCGTGACGAAAGTTATATAGATTTTAGTAAATATTTTATGAAACACTTTTAATAATTTAAATTATTCTTTCTTGATATTAATTCAAAACTGTTTTAAAATGATTATATGAAATAAGACGAATGAGCCGGTAACCAGACCAATTAAACTTAAGTTTTATAAATAGAAATACTACTTGAGTAATAGTATATTATTCAATTAGGGCAAAAAGTTGACCATTAATAAATGTTCGTGTATAGATTGCGGCCCGAGCAAAGCGAGTGATACCACATTCCCTCACTAGTAAGGGAATGGTATTTGCTCACACAAAACGGATTCCGCTCACCTTGTTGGGAAAAATTCTATACCCCACTCGTAACAAAATAGGTCTCCCAATCGTCTTTTTTGTCACTCTCACTACGCTCGGGTGACAAAACGATTTGTGAGTGAATGACCTATTTTGCTCACTAGTAAGTAATGTACTATTTTTTCTCGTCCCCCGGCGAAAAGTACGCCTTTAAATGTATATATCACATGAGAGAAACAAAGCTTTATTCACGAGGGTATCGATCACGTAGCGATGCGCAGTCGTTTTGATGCTTGCGCAGTTCGAGTCTCCTGCTCTGTTTTTTACGGCAGTTAAGAATAGAGAGGTTTATGTCCATCCTTTTTTATTCACTGGTTTTAAGCATTGACTCTCTCCCTCTCTCTTTTTCTCTCTTATATGTACAATAAAGGCAGCTGAGAATAGAAGTTATTATGTTTATCTCTCTTTATTTGTCGGTTAAAACAAGCATTAAATATCTTTTTTAATGGTTTATTTTAATGATTTTTCATAAAAAATGAATTATTACGACGGATAAATTAGACGTGTTTTTCGCCCAAAATAAGAAAAAATCATACATTTACCTTGGGAGAAAGATGGAGTATCAATTGTTCGCGTAATTGCGTCCCGAGCGAAGCGAAGATATAGACATTTAACGACGTACTTTTTGCCGGGGGATGAGAAAAAATAGTACATTACTTACTAGTTTTCAAAATAGGTCATTCATTCACGAGTCGTTTTGTCACCGGAGCGTAGTATGAGTGACAAAAAGGCGAGTAGGGGATCTATTTTGCCACTAGTGGAGTATAGAATTTTTCCCAACAAAGTGAGCGGAATCCGTTTTGCGTAAGCAAAATACTACATTCCCTCACTAGTGAGGGTGGCGATCTATTCACGAGCGTTTAATAATTAACTTTTCTCCCTAGGTGAATAATATATTATATTCGTGTTAATTTTTAGAAATCAGTTATATCTTACTTTCGTTTCGTTGTTCGAGATAATAGAGCCATTATTGTTAAGGTAAAAATTAAATACATTATTTAATCATATAATAGACATAATTATGTGCAAAAAATTCTTTCTTTGAAATAAAATTGTAATGAGTACAAAATGCAATTTAACAGCACTCCTCTTGATACTGTCACAGACAGACTGCTTGTATCCATTAGGCTAACGTTTCCGCCAAAATTGTGACTTCCTTGTACTTTCAAAATGTGCATATTGACATTTTATAATTTTAAGATATGACTTAATCATATGATTATTCATTGTAAAACTAAATAAAAATGTTCCATTTGAATTCTATTTAAAATAATTCTATTTCTTTTACCTATCCGTTTATTTAAATATATTGTCTAGTTTAGATAACATTTCAAAAAGCTAAGATGAAATTTAAGAAGGGGCCGAACTATCTGTCTTTGTCTAATCCCGTTTTTTATCATTTATGTAAACACTATCCGGTATAACAAGAAAAAAACAGCAGCCCCCGCTAGACATTAGTATAATAAGTAAATTTTGTAATAACAACCAAATTTTTTCACTGCGTAGTTTTTGAATAATTAGAGACCTACCAAAAAAAGATAGGATATATTCTAGATTGCTAGTAGGTCTCTAATTAGTCAAAAATTATGCGGTAAAAAATTTGGTTGTTATTACAAAATTTACTATATGTTTATTAAGTTTCAGCCTTTTGGCCCAGAAACTGGATCTTGGTTACAAAACTTCCAAGATTCCATACATAATTTTTTACAAAAACATTTTTTTTTAACATATGCTTTTTTTTTTTAACATAACCTTTGCCTTAAAATCTTAACCTAAAAATACGTATACAAACCTAAAGTGGACTTGGTTAACTTATCTTACGCAACACGCATGCCAACACTCTTCTCATACACACTTATCCTATACAGGCTTCGCGATCCAATGCCCGTTATTCAGCCTCTCGGCCAAGAATGCATGTCGCATTAGACCGGTCCGCCTAAAAATTACTCAGTTCGATTCACAGCTCATACTTCTTTCATACGAAAGAAGTATACAAAGCAGAGCTCACAATCAAACTGCCCTTAACCTATGCGTCTTGTATACAAATTTTACAAAATTTCCTTAACCTAGTACATTATCCTCACACATACTACACATACATTTGTGCACGACATTCCTTTCCTTTATTTTTTACAAAACAACTACATGTCTACATCTATCAATTATCCCTAGTGTCCTTACATAGCCTTACATAACCTTACATTACCTTACATTATCTATCTGCGTAACCTATATATTTTTATTAATCTCAGCCTTCTCGGCCAAGAGATGTAACAAGTTTACATAGGCTTACGAACTTATCCCTAGTGTCCTTACATAGCCTTACATAACCTTACATTATCTATCTGCGTAACCTATATATTTTTATTAATCTCAGCCTTCTCGGCCAAGAGATGTAACAAGTTTACATAGGCTTACGCACTTTACAAAAAATTTTTCTTAGCCTAGTGTATTCTCCTCAAACATACTTCACATACATTTGTGCACAGAATTCATTCTTTCTGTCTTTTACAAAACATCTACATACCTACATCTATCAATAATCAATCTTGTCCTTACATAACCTTACATAACCTTACATTATTTATTTATTTAACCTATAATACTATATGAATCTATTCCCTACAATAAATTATATCTTTTTTCTTTTTATTACTTTTGAATAACTTTCCTTCAGTCACTTTCACTTATTTTGTCCCTTATCCTTTTTATAAAGCTATTCTATTCTATTTCCCTTTCTAAATATCGCGTTAAATTCCGACATCTTTATAATTTTAAACCTTTTATACTTCTACATTTTTTCTTTTTCTTTACATATTTCCCTATCTTTCATTCCTATAGCGTTCTATTCACTCATACTTGTATACACAAAAAACATAACCTATACACTTATACACTATTACAATAATCACTTTTTCTCTTTCTTTTTTTTTTTTTTTTACACTATTCAAAAATTTTCACACTACACTTATTTTCTTTTCTGTATGCAGCCGAATTCATCATCTTCAGCATCAGTGCCTCTCGTTGCCTGAATTTCTTTTTCAATATCTTCCCTTTCTTCCCATTTATGCCATTGACCTCTGAACCAAATTCTCCCTTGACCAGCCTTAATGTTCCAACCTATATCTCTTCTCTCTTTAACCCATTTGTTTATTTCTACCTGACTCTTCCTATCCTCATATGACAAATCGTGTGCAATATATATCGATGTACCTATAAGTTTTCTCCTCATAGCTAACACTTCCATTTTACTTGCTCGATCCAGTTTCGCTATAAGTACTCTATCACTTAGCCATGCGTTCTCTACCTTAATTGCTAGGCCTAAATAATTTTTCAGCATTTCCTCCGTTTATTTAACTAAATCACCTTCATAAATCCCTGCTCCTTTTATTGTAATGTTGTTTACCCTTTCTTTTCTTTCTTCTACAAAATTTACTAATTATACTAATATCTAGCGGGAGCTGCTATTTTTTTCCTGTTATACCGGATAGTGTTTACATAAATGATGAAAAACGCTATTAGACAAAGACAGATAGTTCGGCCCCTTCTTAATACTGATTTGCATGAAAATTAATACATTTTATCGTAATTTTGATGCATTTTCAGAAAATTTAATGCATGTACTGGAAGCAAATTTCATGCATTTTTTAACAGTGCAGAATAGTATATTACGATACATGTGACTTAAGTGGCCCATTATTGCACGACGTGAAGTTATCGCCCGAGCGTAGCGAGGACGATAATCACGTCGTGCAATGGGCCACTTAAGTCTCAAGTATCGTATACTATTTTATAGCACAAGTGTCATAAATCCGCTGCATTACATGAGTACTCTTAAAAATCAATAATTAACAAAAACAATGCACTCCACGAATGATAATTCGTAAAATAAAAACGAAAATTGTAAAAGAGCAAATACTAGGCATTCCATAAATTATAAATCGAGAAAGGAAAGCAAAAACTATAAATAAAAAAAATTTGAACATTTCAAGAATGATAAATCAAAACAGAAAAAAATAAAACTGTAATTTCAAATATTTACTTAAATCGTATAATAATGATAATACAATAATACTACCTCTTCGTTTCATATGTTACACTGGCATTAACTTAGGTTTTACTCGTAGCTCACGTTCTTACTATTGTTATTTAATTTAAAAAGTGTACTGGCACATTGGTGGGGTTACGGAACTGCACCTCAGGCGATCGGCGAAGTTAAGCAGCATTGGGCGCGGTTATTACTTGGATGGGTGACCGCTGCCTATGTAATTTCGTCGATCGATTAGGTGTTTTTTCTTTATCAACCATATGTGTATAGGTAAGAGATAAATGTTTTCGGTGTTTAAACCAACGGAATGTGACATAAACACCGAAAACAATTTTCGATTACTGGGTGATATTAGAGCAGATTTCGGCCTGAGTAGAGATCTGATATAAAGGTCCGCTCAGAAGACTCGCAATTGTCAATAGCCACAGATTTCTCATGAAAATTAATAGTAGCTCATTATTGTATAGCATAAAGTTTGCCGAACATAGTGTGCAATAATAGGCTACTTAGTTCACAGGCGGTTGTGTGTCTAAATGCGGATTTAGGACACAGTGTGCTGTAAAAAATGTTATTTCACTTTATATCTTGTAATAAATAAAATTATTCGATTGATACGTAAACTAAATAAAAGTTTTTCTCCGTAAATTCTATCAAAACTCGTGTAACGATCATATAAATTAAAATTTTGAAAAAACAATGTGCTGATAATTAACAAAGTTACTAACTTGTCGACAATTCACTCTCAAAATTAGTGTATGACAATTTAGAACGGGTAAAAGTAATCTCCGAGAGATACGTTTCTTAGCCATCGATGACGGCTGCTCGGCGGATGCTGCGCATCAACGCATTGCTGCGGCGCAAGCGATCGTTAAAACGTCGATAACTTCGATTGTATTCAATATTTTTTTAAAAATCAAGATGGGTATTAATCTAGAAGTAAAACTCCGTCGTTACGTGTAATTTTTAAGTAAGTTTTTATTCCGGAACATTCATTTATACTCTTATAAACAAATAGACTAACAAAAAAACAGCAAAAATATCGACATTTTTCGGTTCCCACTTGTTTCTATATCGATAAAAATGGTTTTTTATCACATTTAAATATAAGATACACTTTTACCTTTAAAATAAGACCCCAGCCGATGAAAAATATTTATTAGAAGCTGAGTTATAGTTGAATTTGTCCGGGTGCCTCGACGATGCGCCGACTTTTTGCACTTAATTAACAATATCTCCGGTTTTAATAACTTTATCAAGATAAATAAAAAACAATTTGTTTGTTATGGGTTAAGGAACAAAACTTACCTAGTCACATTTTTCCATCATTTTTAGTTCAAAAGATACAACGCTTTAAACATTTAAATTGCTTATAACAAATTACTCGACTGTCAGGTCGTAAAACACTATCGATATTCGTGTTCGGTGAGTCAAAATACATGAAAAAAACTTAGTGTTCCCATCTAAATTAAAAAGGCCACGGTGACCTCTCTGGCAACTAGACTATTTGTATTAAAATTTTTTTAATTAAATAAAAATAATAAGTACGTGAGATACGAATAAAATTAAAGCTAATACCAGTGTAGCATGTGAAGCGAAGAGATAGTCATTTCAGTATTCTATTATAAGACGATGACTGCGACTTTTATAACCACGGGGAACCCCCTATCACTATCCGCAACTGCTAATATACTATATATATAAGTTACCTACTCATCGCTCCTACGGCCCTAATACAAAATTTAAATGTATGACATTGCAGATGTTAAATTCAACTAACAAGTTACGTAATATAATAATATTAATAAAAATTTATCATTATTATACGATTTAAGTATTTTTTAAATTATAGTTTTATTTTTTCTTTTCTTATCGTATCAAATAATCAAAAGTTACATAGGCAGCGGTCACCCATCCAAGTAATAACCGCGCCCAATGCTGCTTAACTTCGCCGATCGGCTGAGGTGTAGTTCCGTAGCCCACCAATGTACCGGTACATTTTTTAAATTAAATAACAATAATAAGAACGTGAGATAAAGTAAAATTAAAGTTAATACTAGTGTAACATATGAAACGAAGTGGTAGTATTATTCTATTATCATTATTATACGATTTAAGTAAATATTTGAAATTACAGTTTTATTTTTTTCTGTTTTGATTTATCATTCATGAAATGTTCCAATTTTTTTTATTTATAGTTTTTGCTTTCCTTTTTCGATTCATCATTCACGGAATGCCTAGTATTTGCTCTTTGGCTGTATTCACAGTAGCATAGAAGATCGGCAATTCAAAATTCCACCTGTGATAAATTAATACCGGTAAAATTTGCTCCAGTATGCTGAATCGTGGTTCATGATTATTCTTGAATCAACCATACGATACAAAATAACAATTTGATATTTTTTTATTTGTCAAGTATTTTATATACAATAGGAGTAAATACATATAACAAGCCATATAGAGATACCGAGTAAACATTTCATTATTACACAGTAGCTTTTTTTGTGACCGTTTCATTAATTATAAAAATACTTAATATCAACCGAAGATCCTTCTAGCAAATGTAATATGCATGCGAAAAGAGCTTGCATAAATTATTCACACTCGTGAAAAATCCCGTGGTTTTAAATCCGATTGCTACAACTAAGCGTTTAAAAGATGTATCCTCAATATACTTATATTTTATACAAGTTCTCAGAAATAGCCCTAGCGTCAATCGCATTAGACGTGCATGTATCATACGATATAACCTATCTATTTACACGTGTTTTCTTGACTCGGTATAATATTATATACATAGTATGATGTGACATAACCAAGCTATTTACACGTGCATTCATGATTCGGTATACGATTATATATAACCTGGTATACGCGAATCAATAGCTAGGTATAAGCTTACAGTAGTATCCTCGGTATGCATATACGTATGAATAACCAAGCTATTAACACGCGCGCACACACCTCGGCATAGTAATCTCAGTACGCATACACGCGCAAATAACCAAGCTATTTACATGCGCATACTCACCGCGGTATGAACAGCTCGGTACACTAGCATATTAACCACGCTAAATACACACCGCGGTATAAACAGCTTGGTATACTAGCATATCAACCACGCTAAATACACACCGTGGTATAAACAGCTCGGTATACTAGTATATTAACCGCGCTAAATATACACCGCCGTATAAAGAGCTCGTTATACTAGTATATTAACCGCGCTAAATATACACCGCGTTATAAACAGCTCGGTATACTAGCATATTAACCATGCTAAATATATACCACGGTATAAATAGCTCGGTATACTAGCTTATTAACCACGCTAAATATACACCACGGTAGAAACAGCTCGGTACACTAGTATGCCGCGCTATTTACCCGCGTATACATGCCTCGCTATACGAGCATACTTGTATAAAAATAGCTCGGTATACTAGCATATTAACCGCGCTAAATATACACCACGGTATAAACAGCTCTGTACAATAGTATGTCGCGCTATTTACCCGCGTATACATGCCTCGCTGTATGAGCATACGTGTATAAAAATAGCTCGGTACACTAGCATATTAACCGCACTAAATATACACCACAGTATAAATAGCTCGGTACAATAGTATTCCGTGCTATTTACCCGCGTATACATGCCTTGCTATACGAGCATAGACAACGAGGCATATGTGTATAAAAATAGCTCGGTATACTAGCATATTAACCGCGCTGAATATACACCGTGGTATAAACAGCTCGGTACAATAGTATGCCGCGCTATTTACCCGCGTATACATGCCTCGCTATACGAGCATACGTGTATGAAAATAGCTCGGTATACTAGCATATTAACCACGCTAAATATACACCACGGTATAAACAGCTCGGTACAATAGTATGCCGCGCAATTTACCCGCGTATACATGCCTCGCTATACGAGCATAGACAACGAGGCATACGTGTATAAATATAGCTCGGTATACTAGCATATTAACCGCGCTAAATATACACCTCGGTATAAACAGCTCGGTACAATAATATGCCGCGCTATTTACCCGCGTATACATGCCTCGCTATACGAGCATAGACAACGAGGTATACGTGTATAAAAACAGCTTGGTAGAATAGTATGCCGCGCTATTTAGCCGCGTTTACATGCCTCGCTATACGAGCATAGACAACGAGGTATACGTGTATAAAAATAGCTCGGTATACACGTATATACACCTAGGTTAACACATATGAACGGACGTATATTACGTGTGTCACGTTGATAATTTTATAATCGTCTCAAAGTTTGTCTGCATGTGTTCCTAGATGCATCATGTATGTTCTCATATGAATGCGTGCAATCAAACTTTAATATTTATTTAAATTAAGAAAAGAGTTAAGAAACGCTTTATTTTATTTTCCTCTGTGATAATTTATTTAGTTCCTCTGTGATAGTTTATGGTAAGAAATTGATGAGTTTTCATTTGTTTCTTAGAGGTTATGATATTGATATACACAAGTTCAATTATTTTGTATATATACTGTATAAAGCATTATATTTCCGATTTTTTTTTCAAATAATTGACAAAATGGTGATATTAGATGAATCTACACTGAGAAAAAAAATTTATTTGGATTAAGTAAGGCTTAATTGAATCAATGACATCCCTTAGGTGCGGGCAGCACATAAAATATTTTGTTATATTTATACAAATATTTTAATAGAGTCAAATGAATATTTCATTTTTTAAAATAAATATTTGATTCTACGAAACATCACAAATATTGGTTGAATAAAATTAATTTATTGTTTTAAAATAATTTTTATTTATTCAAATGCATATTTGTTTTTCTAATTGCTTATTTCATTACATCAATATGCATATAGTAACTGAATCAAATAATATTTTGTATTTTCAAATAAATATTTGACTTACTAAATGTAGCGAAGATTGATTCAATAAAATTAATTCACTGTTTTAACAAAAAAAATTATCAATTAAAATATCCATTTGTTTTTCCAATTAATTATTTCATCATTTTAATGCTATATTAAAATTAAATTAGTTCAATATTTTATATTTTCAAATAAAAGTATAATTTATTGAATATTGCGAAAATTTTATCAATTATTTGAAAAAAAAATCAGAAATATAATGCTTTATACAGTATATTTACAACATAATTTAACTTGTGTATATCAATATCATATTCTCTAAGAAACAAATGAAAACTCATCAATTTCTTACAATAAACTATCACAGAGGAACTAAATAAATTATCACAGAGGAAAAAAATAAAACGTTTCTCTACTCCTTTTCTTAATCTAAATAAATATTAAAGTTTGATTGCACGCATTCATATGAGAACATATATGATGCATCTAGGAACACATGCAGACGAACTTTGAGACGAGTATAAAATTATCAACGTGACGCACGTAATATACGTGCGTTCATATGTGTTAACCTAGGTGTATATACGTGTATACCGAGCTATTTTTATACACGTATACCTCGTTGTCTATGCTCGTATAGCGAGGCATGTAAACGCGGCTAAATAGCGCGGCATACTATTGTACCGAGCTGTTTTTATACACGTATACCTCGTTGTCTATGCTCGTATAGCAAGGCATGTATACGCGGGTAAATAGCGCAGCATATTATTGTACCGAGCTGTTTATACCGAGGTGTATATTTAGCGCGGTTAATATGCTAGTATACCGAGCTATTTTCATACACGTATGCTCGTATAGCAAGGCATGTATACGCGGGTAAATAGCGCGGCATACTATTGTACCGAGCTGTTTATACCGAGGTGTATATTTAGCGTGGTTAATATGCTAGTATACCGAGCTATTTTCATACACGTATGCTCGTATAGCAAGGCATGTATACGCGGGTAAATAGCGCGGCATACTATTGTACCGAGCTGTTTATACCGCGGTGTATATTCAGAGCGGTTAATATGCTAGTATACCGAGCTATTTTTATACACATATGCCTCGTTGTCTATGCTCGTATAGCGAGGCATGTATACGCGCGGTAAAAAGCGCGGAATACTATTGTACCGAGCTGTTTATACTGTGGTGTATATTTAGCGCGGTTAATATGCTAGTGTACCGAGCTATTTTTATACACGTATGCTCGTACAGCGAGGCATCTATACGCGGGTAAATAGCGCGGCATACTATTGTACCGAGCTGTTTATACCGTGGTGTATATTTAGCGCGGTTAATATGCTTGTATACCGAGCTATTTTTATACAAGTATGCTCGTATAGCGAGGCATGTATACGCGGGTAAATAGCGCGGCATACTAGTGTACCGAGCTGTTTCTACCGTGGTGTATATTTAGCGTGGTTAATAAGCTAGTACACCAAGCTATTTATACCGTGGTATATATTTAACATGGTTAATATGCTAGTATACCGAGCTGTTTATAACGCGGTGTATATTTAGCGCGGTTAAGATACTAGTATAACGAGCTGTTTATACGGCGGTGTATATTTAGCGCGGTTAATGTACTAGTATACCGAGCTGTTTATACCACGGTGTGTATTTAGCGTGGTTGATATGCTAGTATACCAAGCTGTTTATACCGTGGTGTGTATTTAGCGTGGTTAATATGCTAGTGTACCGAGCTGTTCATACCGCGGTGAGTATGCGCATGTAAATAGCTTGGTTATTTGCGCGTGTATGCGTACTGAGATTACTATGCCGAGGAGTGTGTGTGCGTGTTAATAGCTTGGTTATTTATACGTATATGCATACCGAGGATACTACTGTAAGCTTATACCTAGCTATTGATTCGCGTATACCAGGTTATATATAATCGTATACTGAATCATGAATGCACGTGTAAATAGCTTGGTTATGTCGTATCATACTATGTATATAATATTATACCGAGTCAAGAAAACACGTGTAAATAGATAGGTTATATTGTATCATACATGCACGTCTAATGCGATTGACGCTAGGGCTATTTCTGAGAACTTGTATAAAATATAAGTTTATCGAGGATACATCTTTTAAACGCTTAGTTGTAGCAATCGGATTTAAAACCACGGGATTTTTCCCGAGTGTGAATAATTTATGCAAGCTCTTTTCGCATGCATATTACAGTTGCTAGAACGATCTTCGGTTGATATTAAGTATTTTTATAATTAATGAAACGGTCACAAAAAAAGCTACTGTGTAATAATGAAATGTTTACTCGGTATCTCTATATGGCTTGTTATACGTATTTACTCCTATTGTATATAAAATACTTGACAAATAAAAAAATATCAAATTGTTATTTTGTATCGTATGGTTGATTCAAGAATAATCATGAACCACGATTCAGCATACTGGAGCAAATTTTACCGTTATTAATTTATCACAGGTGGAATTTCGAATTGCCGAACTTCCTTGCTACTGTGAATACAGCCTTTTACAATTTTCGTTTTTATTTTACGAATTATCATTCGTAGAGTGCATAGTTTTTGTTAATTATTGATTTTTAAGAGTACTCATGTACACTGAGAAAAAAACATAGTTGGCTTTATTGCGTTCTCTAGTAACGATAACCATGTTACTCTAGTATTCAATGTATAGTCAAATTAACCGTTTATATTAGTAGCATTTACTAGATTGAACGTAGTAGGAATTTCTACAGTCTTTATAAGTATTTTATTTACTTTTTTCAAGATATACTAACCGAAGTTTTAATACTTTAAAGTCTCGTTTTGAGTCTTCTAGGCTTTTATTATTATTAAATATTCTTATTTCATCTACTTTCGTTTGTAGATTATAACAATATGCAAATTAATAGTATAATTTATTATATAGATTTTGAGGTTAAGATCTATTCATCATGTGCTACTGAATGCCGACCAGAGAATCTAGTTGTATTTACTATGTTACCGTTGTAAACGAGAGAAATAGTACATTGGTTAAACTCATCGATCTTAACGTAGTAAAGCCAACTATGTTTTTTTCTCAGTGTAATGCGGCGGATTTATGACACTTGTGCTATAAAATAGTATACGATACTTGAGACTTAAGTGGCCCATTAACTTCACGTCGTGCAATAATGGGCCACTTAAGTCACGTGTATCGTAATATACTATCTTTCAGACTTTTTATATCATACTCGAAAAACTGTTTAAGCGAATCTATAATTTAAAAAATTGACAAAAAAATGTTCATTTTCAAATTACTTTTTAAACATGATAAAAAACTTGGAAAATAATATACATCGATTTTAAAAGCTCAGATTACTTTAAAATCTTTTTTGAATTTTTCCAGGACAATTTTTTTCCAAGATATCATTTTTTCCACACTCTTTTTTTACATGGTGTTATTGAATTTTAAAAGATACTTCGATAAATATTGAAAAAAAATTTTTGAATCATTTTATCAAAAATTTTTCGAGAAACAACGAGAATAAAAAAATATGATACATAGAACTTTTCCTTCGTAACATAGAACTTTCTATATCCAAATAAAGAATAATGTTAATTATATTAATAATATTTTGATATACAAAATTGGTACATGATCGATAAATATTAGAAATAGAATCTAGTTAAAAAAAGTTACCGTCGGCAAATGAAATTTCATCAATTAAGAGAAATTGCACATTGCTTTACAAAAGTATAAATATCAGTATTCTCTTATATGATCTATGATGTATAATTTACATTTTTTCATAATATTAATTTTTATAAATTTGCATTAAAATCTCTGTAATAATTTTATCAAACTGATAGAAGATAAAAAAAAATAATATTCTCGAAAGATCTTGTTTCAAAAATCTTGCCAAGACAATATTCTTCCCTGGTAACACGGTCAACGCAATTTTGCTGCAATTTTCTTGAAAATCAAAAATTTGCAGCAGAACATGTGCTGTCTGTTTCCGCATTTCATAGGGTTTTTTATGAAAAGAAATTACAGCAGATAAGTGCAACAGAATTGCACGTTTCTGGCAGAGAGAAAGTGCAATCTACGGAACGGAAAGAATGCCCAGAATCTTGAAGATATTTTGCAGTAAACTTGCGGAAAAAACTTATTACAGACACTAGCAACAAAATTGAGTAAATAATTCCCGACAAAGTTTTGCAGCACAATTACGTAAGAATTGCAAATTGTCAAGTGCTGTTCTACGAATCGTAATAAGTACACAAGCATATAACAGAATCGAAACAGTCTTGCATCAGAAACTTGCAGCAGCACTTTACCTCAGATTTACATAAGAATGACAAAAGTTAAGTGGAATTATATGACGAGAATAAACATGCAAACTTGCAGCAGAATCAAAGCAGTCTTTCGTAAGAATCTTGCAGCAGCACTTTACCCCAGAATTACATAAGAATGACACAAGTTAAGTGCAATTATGTTACGAAAATAAACACGTAAACTTGCAGCAGAATCGAAGCAGTCTTCCGTAAGAATCTTGTAGCAGCACTTTACCCCCGAATTACATAAATATGACAAAAGTTAAGTGTAATTTAATGATGAGAATAACACGTAAATGTACAGCAGAATTGAAGCAGTTTTATGTGAGAATCATGCAGCAGATTTGCGCTAAAATCACATCAGAAGGACAAAAGTTAAATGCAATCTCATCATAAGAATAATCACGCGAGCATGCAGCATACTTGAAGCTATCTCGCATAAGAATCTTGCGACAAAACTTTACTACAGAATCACGTATGAATGTAGAACCAAAATATTTATCATCTTTTACTGATAGAAATTTATTTAAAACTTTTCTTAGATATTATAAAAATTTTTTATCTACGTTTTTTATATTTGACAGTTGGCTGCAATGGTCTTCTCTCTTCTCCCCAATGTCTACATGTATATAATTTTATACTATAACATCAGCGCCCGCCCCTTTGTGTATATATGTCGATTGTTTTTTGCGTTTCTTCTTTTTTCTTTTAGCCAATATGTGCTTATAGGTGTAGGCATTGGTAGTAAGAACACGTAAAGTTTAACGAAATGCATTAAATGTATCGCAATTATAAATTATTATATTTTCATTAAATTATAAATTATAATTTTTAAATTCAACATTTGCTTTCTTAAAATCTGTCAACAACTCTTATGAACATGTTCTCGTTAGTTAAATGTTAATAATATTCAAAATGAAAATTTTTTATTAAAATACAATGTATTATCTTTATTCTATAAAGTGACTTCAATTTTTGAACTATTAATTAACTTTGAAATTCTATAAACTGTGCTGCTGTAAGATTCTTACTAAAGACTGCTTCGATTCTGCTACAAGTTTACGTGTTTATTCTCGTCATATAATTGCGCTCAACTTATGTCATACTTATGTAATTTTGGAGTAAAGTGCTGCTGCAAGATTCTTACGGAAGACTGCTTCGATTCTGCTGCAAGTTTGCGTGTTTATTCTCGTCATATAATTGCGCTCAACTTATGTCATTCTTATGTAATTCTGGGGTAAAGTGCTGCTGCAAGATTCTTACGGAAGACTGTTTCGATTCTGCTGCAAAATTGCATGTTTATTCTCGTCATATGATTGCGCTCAACTTATGTCATACTTATGTAATTTTGGAGTAAAGTGCTGCTGCAAGATTCTTACGGAAGACTGCTTCGATTCTGCTGCAAGTTTGCGTGTTTATTCTCGTCATATAATTGCGCTCAACTTATGTCATTCTTATGTAATTCTGAAGTAAAGTGCTGCTGTAAGATTCTTACGGAAGACTGCTTCGATTCTGCTGCAAGTTTGCATGTTTATTCTTATTTTAGAATCGCACGTTTCAATTGGCAATCTGTTACAAATCTGACGCACGTTTCAGTCGCAATTAAATTTCAGCAGATATGCATTAAAATGTGGAAACAGACCACGCAAGTTCTGCGCAATCGTGCTTGCAACAGATTGTGTTACCAGGGTTGGTTCTTGAAAGCTTGGTATTGTCTTGGAACTACACGGAGAAGGTTTTGCATCATAAGGGCGATTCTTCATTTAATCCGTACCCGTACCCGTACCCGCACGATTATATAGGCGAGTACTTTATCTTCATTACTTACCCTATTTAAAAAAATCAGGTGATAAATCACCTGATTTATCAGGTGATTTATCATGCCAAAACATCATGTAACGATTTTGTTGGTCTTTACACATTTTAAACCATGCTTAGTCAATTTAGAACAATTTTTGATAATTTTGGAAAATTTTGAACTTAGAAAATTTTTTAGATAATTTAGTCTTAGAAAAAATTTTGACTAATTTTACAAAAAAATTTATAAGTTCAAAAATTTCTAAATTTTTCAAAAATTGTTCTAAATTGACTAAGCATGGTTTAAAACGCGTAAAAACCAACAAAATCGATACATGATATTTTGGCATGATAAATCACCTGATAAATCAGGTGACTTGTCACCTGATTTTTTTCACCAGGGTTACCATCTATGATGAGTTCGATAGTAGATAGAAACTCATCATAGATGGTAAAGTAGTGAAGATAAAGGACTCGCCTATACAATCGTGCGGGTACGGGTACGGGTTAAATGAAGAATCGCCCTAAACAAGCATGGAATTTTTCGATGCGGCGCGCTACCTCGCGCACTGTATTTCGACTTATGCACGAGAAAAAGTGATGCATGAATTATGAAATGCGAAGCAGTATGCGCGATTTACGATGCAAAACGCATCACTTTTTCTAGTCCGTCGCGCATCATGTTTGTTGAGGCAAAACTCTCTAGGTGTACACTTGGCGGAAAGGATATTTTTCCGAATGTGTATCTCAAATGACAGCGCTGCATATTTTACCACAGACATAAGAAAATTTCGAATTATGCATCGAGTTTCGCATCATGATTATTTTGTTTTTTCTTATAGGTTATTCATGCAAAATTCAAATGATAACAACTTAAATTTTATTGCTTATATAATTTGAATTCACAATATTAGATTCTATATGATTATTGAACTAAGAAATAAAAATTTTATTTAATAAAATTATGATTCGGATCATGAAAAAAGAAAGTAATATTGTTTATTTACTAAAATTATGTCATTAAGTAATAAGTAACGATGATGCGAAATTTGCTCTATAATTTGGAATTGTCTTATGCCTGTGATAAAATATGCAATGTTGCCATTTGAGGTTAACATTCGGAAAAATATCCTTTCCGCCAAGTGTACAGTCGACGGTAATATATTCTATGATAATTCTTTTTTCAAAATTTGAAAATTAACCTATAAAAATGAGCGAACTAACGGAATCATCCAGTAAGATTACGTTATTTTGAAATTGCAGAAAAAGAATTATCATAGAATATGTTACCGTCGACTGTACATGTCTCTGTCTTGTATTGGTATCGTCTTAGTTTTCAAGACGAAACAAGGCGATACCAAGACCAGTTTTGGGGTCTTGGTGAAGCACAACATGATCCCTTACATTTTTGAAAAAAATTTTCATGCTGTCATTATAGAAATATTTTAAATGTTAAATTACACTATCAAAATTGTATTCCTTATCTATTTTATTATTATTTATTTTTTAACATTCCGAAATATTTTAAATCCTATTTATGATCCTATCCAATGATATGATCCCATTCAATGCACCAATCATGTTCTTAGTATAAAATGCTTCACAATATCTGGCTATCGTTTTTTTAAGAGAGGATCGTTTTTTGAGAGGATATAAACCTTGAAAATTTTTCATTTCTTCTAATAATTATTATGATTATCTCAGTGATGTATGTGATTTCAGTTAAAAATTTAAATTTAAAATTTAATCAATTGTGTGAAATATGACGAGATGATTAGATATAGATAATGAAATTATATTATAAATAATAAATGATATCTTATTAGTGAGAAATAAATAAAGGAAAGTAAAATATGAAATACAATAATTTAGTAGCACAATGCAAGTACGACGTCCTATAATAAAATTATATTATTTGAAAGAAAAGATCAACACAACGTTTTTGATGAATCATTATGATAATAAATTATGCATGCAGTTCTAGGTAGGTATTTGATAAAATATAAATTTTTCCTTTTTAAGTCCATTATTGCGTGACTAAAAAGATATTTTGATAATAAATCATATATGACTCGTATTTATCTTTATTAATCACGTAAAAATTATAAACTATAATAAAATTCGAGATTCATTAGTAGAAATGAAGTATTATAACAGTAAGTGAAAGTTTTCAAAATGATCAATATGCTGAGATTATTTACTTATTATCAAGCTACTTTTCTTCTTATTAGAATTCCTTTTCTGATAGGAAATAGAGCATTAGAGGTTGATCTTAAGAATTACGTAACTTTCATATCAGATATCCAGAACTATTATAAATCTTCTGGAATTTTTCTTCTTTATGATGATAATTCTGAAGGTAAATAATTTTTACAAAAAATTTGTTACATTAATCAATTTAGATGAATTATAATTCAACATATTTAAACAATTAATATTTCAAATTATTAACAGATTTAAATGATCAATCAACGCCTTCAATATTTTTGAACGAAAATAACATTATTAAAATTTTAAAGCAATTATCCCTTCGCAATATAATGTCTCAAACAATGCGTTATTCAACAATTAAAAAAAAATCAAATATTGATTTGAAACGCAACGTTCAATCTCTCTTTGTTGTTTTTTTGACATCACGAATCAATTTTGAGCATTTTAAGGAGGCTACTGCAGATCATGATATGTCTATTCATTCGTGGCTCATAATTTTTGCTAAGTATATCAATAATGATATTAATAAAATGTGTTTTAATCCAATTGGAAACCCATTCAATTTAGTATTCAATTCGAGAGTGATAGTTCAGTGTTATCAAGATGATTGGATTAAAAAGTGGTATTCATTACATGAAAATAAAACTGAGGTACTAGAATTAGCTAAATGGAACTCTAAATTAGGAATCAGTTATAAAATTAAAAATTATTATGAAAGTCGGTATGATCTTACTGGGAAATGTATAAGAATTGCAACAGTAAGAAAATATATATTATATGGACAAAGCTTCCATAATTTTAATTTCAATTGTTAGCATAAAATATATTATTACAACTAAACTTTTAAGATAATATTTATTATTAATATCATCTTGTAAATGCTATTATTAATATTATTACAAACTTATATTTTAATCATCCATTGATCAGAGATTCATTTTGAAATTTCGATTTGAAAGATACAAAAATATTATATTCATTATAATTTAAAGAAGGAAAAATACCAACCTTATAGTTTTACAAATTTTTGCAAATTCAAAAATTTTAAAAGTATCTTGATATGATATTAATTGGATATTTAACTAATCAAAAGCATATAATATAGAGATATCGAAGAATTTTTAGATCAAAATAAAAAATATCAAACTAGTGTTTGTCATAATTAAAATGAAAATTGACAGATTTTCGTAAATTATTCATTGTTGTAAAACTTTTGAAACTAAGAATGCTAATATTTAGTTGTCAATTTTTTTTCGATTTTATGGCGATTTCGAAGATTAGGTTAGGTTTCATTTTTTAATTTGCAAATAACTTATGAAATTTTTCAAATCTTATAATTTTTCACCATTTTTTGAAACCCGCTGAACAGTGGAAAACTTAATGTAAAAAGAAGTTATCATTCCAAAAAATTTGTAAAGTTGAAAAATTAAGATTATGTAAGATTTGCCTGAGAATTATATGAGAGATGATCAAATGTTTTTATCTGCAGCAGTATAATTGAATAACATTTTTATTTATAGTTAACAAAGCTCACATCAATTGTAAATGGCAAAATGGCAGGTTTTTTCGAAAATGTACTCGAAGAATTGCGCAATTTTATGAATTTTAGCATTGTCCGAGTGAAAACATCTGATGCTTACGGTAGATGGGATAGCAAGACTCGTAAATGGTCTGGTTTGATCGGTATGTTAACTGAAAAGCAAGTTGATATCGTCGTTGCAGCAGTAAGCATATCCAAATTCCGCTTAGATTTTGTTGATTTCACCCTGCCGATGATCACTTCAACCAATCGTATTTACATCAAACAGCCCGAAGGTGCTAGGGTTCAATGGTCTGCTTATTTTAAGGTAAATTTTCAAAATTACATTAATAAATAACTTTTTAGTTGAATTATTCTATTACTTTTTAATGCTCATTTAGTTAAATTTAAAAATAAAATAATTAATTATTTTTACATTAACCTATTGAAAGAGCATAATTTTTAAAAATTGTATTGCATTAATAAAAGAAAAATAAGTAATTACGGGGAAGATTCTCGTAAGATAACCAGAAAGATTACCGTAAGCTTCTTGAAAGACTCATCAGTTAAGTATCCAAGGATGCTTCCAACGAAATGCGGAATATTTTACAGATAATTCAACGAAATATAAAGGAATCTTCCATAAAAGATTGTGATAAATGATGTGTGGACACTGAAAGATTGCTGGCATTTTCAAAAATCAAATAGAAGGTTTTTGAAAAGTCTTATAAGAAAATTTGCTAAATATTTAAAAAAAAAAATTTTTAACTGCATTTTTATAAGGAACTAAAAAGTATAAATATTATGTAAATAAAAAATGAAAAAACTAAAAGGTATTAAAAATTATTTAAATAAGAAATATAAGAAACTGAAAAGTATAAAATAATTTCTCATAACCCAATTTAAATTTATTAACTCTTACAGATTGCTTACTCTATTCAATTTAAAATAAAAAAACATTGATAAATCACCCAAATACTTAACAATTTTATTGTGACTTGGACTGATGTGTGAATTTTTTTAACAACAGCTACTTCCAGTACTCATTATTATCGACTACATGCCCAATACTATTGTGAAAACTTTGAAATTATGTATCTCTAAAATTATAATATATAGTGTAACGTTTTTTAAAAATGAGCACGGTGCGTTAGTAGAGGTACGTCTCTCACAAAACGGTTCGGTCACATAGCCCGGCTCCAGTACACATTGTGATCAAGCACTACAAATTCTCTACGATAGAGAATTCAAACACAAGAATTTAATGCACCATTTTAATTTTAAGTTTTAAACTTTCAATAAATACTTTCCAGTCTCTTTGACCAAAATTCTTTATTTTTCTCTGCATCGACTTCCTGAAATTTTAAAATGAATAGCGAATCCAACAGTAGCGTTTCAAGTACTTCAAGAACATTACTATAAGTTAGTGTTGATCTGATTTAGCCATAGATAAATGGTGATTTAATAGTACAGTAGAAGAAACATACTGCAGAGGTGAGGAAAGGACCTTCTTAACTAAACTTGTACAGGGCTGTCTATTTAGTCTTCAGGTCACAAATTGCATTGAGGTAAACAGAGATATGTTCAATCTAAGCTATACCCAGCTTATTGGAGATATTATTCCTCAGTGATATACATTGTTAAATATTTTCAACGTGATATGCTCTTGAAGTCCATTAACAAGCTCGATCTGCCTCCTTCGGTAATATACAAATGTCACGAGCAATCCATGGTTGGCTGTGAGGGCGGTTTCAATGGTGCGAGAAAGTCAAAGATGTCAACTATGACCTACAAAGTATTTGCATATTATACGGTCGAGTGAAATCTCAGAAGATCTATCATTCACAAGAGTTTGCAAGATAACCTATGAAGAATCCAACAATCTAGATTGAGTCTCTCATTGTACACTCTTTGATGTATTGAAAAATTATTGTCTGAAAAAATTAAGATCGGTGCTGTCCAACCTCCGATTTAAAAACTTCTTATCTTAGTATTATAAGTAAAGGCAGATATACTGCAATCAAGTCACGTCCTCCGAAAGAATTTCAGTTTATATAGTTAGATCGACATTAGTCTTACATAAATTACTCCAAAAAGAACTAAATCACGAGTAAAAAATTAATACTAAATTCCTTGAAAAATTAGCAAGATTTTTATAATAATTAGAAGGTTATGTTTCGAGCACTTAGACTGTGTTGTTCATAAAGCTATAACACTATCGCATATAATTTACGTACATTATTAATATGATTGCCACAAAAAAATTTTTTATACAATTAAAATTTATCAATTTAACTCTCTTATGGATAAGTTAAAAGTTAAAACTGCACACACGCAAATTTTTCATTATATATAAAAAAATTAATAAAACATTACAAGTATAAAATAAAATAAAACCAAGGTCTCAGTGGCTTGGTCGGTAGAGCGATGAATTCGTAATCTCAAAGATCCGAGTTCGGATCCTGCTCTCGGACAATTGATACAAGTATCACTGTACATTACGTGTGCTATGTTCACAAACATACTGAAACGATCTCCGTCGCTAATTAGCATCGCAATGATGGCATAAATACAGCGACGTTAAATAAAATTAAAAAAATAAAATGAATTAAACTAATTTACATCACGTATTACAGTTTACTAAAGTTACATCACTGTAACAAACAGTACAGAATGAAAAATAATGTAACAAAACATTTCACTGTTAAATAGTATATTTTTCACTAAGGGAGCAAAAGTAAAGAATGTCTTAAATCGTGTATAAATTGTAGCTATTCTTTATTTTCTCCCGTGGTGAAAATACGATCTTTTCAACACTAGCTCAAAAATACCACATTGCTTTTTCGATCCTAGGGAAAAATGTGGTACTTTCAGACCAGGTGTTGAAAGAACATATATTTTTTACTTATCAGTTTCATTGTGACTTTTAATATTTATTTCACTTAAATAAAAACTATAAATCATTACCTTATTTAATATCAAGAAGCATGAATTCTGGAGAGTTATCAAAGAGAAGGTCAGAACAATACATTGGTTTAACCCATATATAAGCTGCGAGATCACCACCTTTCTTGACTACTCTAACAGTTCTAAATATACTATAACTAGATATATTTAAAATAGAATCATTGACTGTCAAAAATGTCTCAGTTACAGCAAGAGCATCATGATAAGATTTCAGACATCGGGATTCGATAATAAGGTTAAAATGAGACTATACGCTATTACGAATTATTAAGAATCTTTTAAAAGTTTTATGACATCGAAGACAATCAAAATTATTAGACAATTCGCAATACGCAGCAATGCTGGCCACTCAAAACTATGTATTAAGTCACATTTTTTTGAACATTTATAAACTATACTTATATTACTTATAATATTACTACTATTAAACGACATAAGCTAAATATAAATTTTTCGTAAAATAATAACAATTTGTGGGTACTAAATAAAACATAAGCATTCAAATATGACAAGAGAGTAATAAAAATTTATGTTATATAAAATATATTGTAATGGCATTCTGTAATAGAAATTTTCGCAAGTAAGATTAATATTCTAGGACAAATAACTATAGCAATTGTGAGAAATTATTATTTTAATCTAATTAAAATATAAGATTTAAATATAATTTCGTAAAATTAAATAATATATTATTTATGAAATTTTTTAAAATAGTACATTACGATACACGAACTGTAAGTGGTCCTTTGCACGGCGTGCAGTTAGCGTCCGAGCGAAGCGGGGACGCTAAGTCCGCCGTACAAAAGGACCACTTCAAGTACACATATCGGATATTATTTTATAGCACATGACCATAAATCCGCCACACGAGATCTGTGCGCATAGAAATCAATAATTAACAAAAACTACGCACTTCACAAATGATAATTAAAAAAAAACCTATAAACCAACAAAAACTATTTACTCCGGCGCGAATGCTAAATAAAAAAAGAAAAGCAATGATTTGAATATAAAAAAGATCAAAATTAATTTCAAACCATTTATTTCTTCTTTTTTCTAGTTTATTTTTCTTGACAATATATAAATGTTTCTTTACCACAGTTAAAACGATTGGTAATTTATAAATATTTTTGACAAAATTATGCCTTAATTTTAATTTTAAATTAATCGTTTTTGTTGACGTTTTTAGTGCTTCATTCTAGCATTATATATTCTTTCGTTTATTTTATTGCTTTCTCATAGAGAAAGCATTGTATCGATAAAAAAAATTTTTTTCTATTTTTTTTCATTAATTTGTACTTATTTTTACTCAAGAAGTCGAAAAAAGAGGTTTCCAGAAAATGTCTGTGTGTGTATGCGTGCTTGCGTGCGTGCGTGCGTGCGTGTGTGTGTGTGTGTGTGTGTGTGTGAGTATTTTTTTAGAGCCATTTTAAAAATTTTGTTTTAATTTCGATTTTTCATTTTTTTCTGTATTTTACGTAAACTACTCGAAGAATTTGCATGAAAATTTGAATGGAAATTATTTTTGACTCCCAAAAGAAGAAAAACTTTTGAAAACTGATTTTCTTAGCGCACTTTTAATTTTAGAGCACTTTAAAAATTTTTTTAAAAATTCTTATTTTTTATTTATCTTTTATTTTGCGTAAACCATACGATAAATTTTTTCCAAAATTTTCATATAATCAATTCGCTATTGTTTGAAGAAAATAAGCTTTTGATAACTAATTTTCTTAGCGTGGTTACAATTTTAGAGAATTTTAAAGATTTAAAAAAAGAATTTCGATTTTTCTTTTTTTATTTTTTTTTATTTCACGTAAATTATTTGATAGATTTGTTCTAAAATTTGCAGGGAAATTATTTGCAACTGACAAAAGAAGGGGAATTTTCAAAAATTGATTTTCCTAGCGTAGTTTTAATATTAGATCATTTTGAAAATTTTGAAAAGAAAATGGTATTAATTTAGCCAATGAAATTTCGAAAATTACTCGATGGATTTGCTTCAAATTTTGCGTACTATCTATTATTTTGTATAAGTAGGCGGGAAGCTATTGAAAATTGATTTTCGTAGCGTAGTTTTTTTTATAGAACCATTTTAAGAATTTCATAAAAATTTTCGATATTTCTTTTTTTTTTTGTATTTTTTGAAAACAATTCTATTTGCTCCATAATTTGTATGCAAGTTATTCGCTATTGTATGAAGAAAACATGCTATGGGGCGGGTGTAGCACAGGGGCTAAGGCTCTTGGCTTATGCTTGCGGGCTGGGGATCGATTCCCCGGGCAAAATTTGGCAAATTAATTTTCTTTATTTTTCCGGAGGAATAGAACTCGGAAATCACGAAAAACCTTTACAAAAGTCCCACCGGGCAAAAATCAAATTATAAATAAATAAAATAAAATTGGCGACAATTATCAATTATCAATCTCCTATGAGAAAAACTACCTTACCAGCAGAGTGCAACGTGGGATCACTAAACAAGCATGGATTGTGGCACAACGGGTCAAGCTAACAAGGAGAATATTTGACCTCTGGGAAACAGATTTGACTGAAACTGCAGGATATGATTCTTTGATGAAAAAAATGAATCCGTGTTTTTTGTGCTAATAGGTCCTAGAGACAACGATACAGATATTTTTTCGAAAATATAGTGAAAAGAAACGTTTATAAGAACTTAAATAACTAAACAACTAAAACTCTTCCAGAAAATCTATAAAAAATAAAAGAAAATACAAGTTAAAATTTAATTTAAGCTTTGTTGCATTAAAAAAGCTTTTGAGGTTCAAAAGTTGTACGTAATTGAAAATTATTACATTTAATTAATATTTTGAGCATGTAACATACGATCAAATTTTACCCTATTTTATTAGCACATTTTAATCGTCTGTTACTTTTGAACCATATGAGATTTTTTAATGCAATAAGGCTTAAATTAAAGTTTTTAACCTGTACTTTCTTTTATTTTCTATACATTTTTCTGTAAAAGTTTTAATTGTTTAATTATTCAAATTCTTATAAACGCTTCTTTTCACTATATTTTCGAAAAAATGCCTACATCTCCGTCTATAGGGCCTATTAGTACAAAAGAAAATCACGGGTTCATTTTTTTTTCATCAAAAATTATATCCTGCAATTTCAGCCAAATCCGTTTCCCGGAGGTCAAATACTCTCCTTGTAAGACAAGTACCAAAGAAAGAAAGAAAAAAGAAAGAAGAAGACATGCTTTGGAAAACTTATTTTCTTAGTGCAGTTTTAATTTTAGATAATTTTGAAAATGAATTCAATTTTAGAGAATTTTAAAGATTATTTTAAAAATTTAAAAACAATTTTCGAGTTTTCTTTTTTTTTTTGTATTTTTCGAAAACCGTTCGATAGATTTGCTCCAAAAATTGTATGCAAGTTATTCGCTATTGTGAAGAAAATATGCTTTGAAAAACCTATTTTCTTAGTGCACTTTTAATTTTAGATCATTTTGAAAATGAATTAGTTTTCTTAATGCAGTTTTAATTTTAAAGCATCACTAAATAAGTCTCACATTCACTAATTTTTTTTGAATAAAAATTAAATTTTACATTGAAATCACATTTTAAAAAATAAAATCAAATTACTCAATTCAATGGCCTCTATGAGAAAGCATTGCGCCAAAGCACTTTCATTATTATATATTAAAAAAATGTTCGAAAATGATCGTGTGATGTGCAAATTCAATATAAATACTGTGTTGAATCGTGTAAAAAAGTTTCGTACAGTCCAATAATAACTTATTTAGCGTCCGCTAGAACATCCGGAATACGCGGATTTAAGGTCCGCAGTGCTATAAACAGTATTATATGTATAGATTTATAAGCAAAAATCTAAAAAATAACTGCAATATTTTTTTGATTACTATGATGATTTTTTTCTGCGACAGTACACTCGATGGAAATGCTTTGTCTTGTTCTTTTTCTGTATAATTTAAAAATTACACATTCTTTTATTGGATGATTTCGTTTGTTGGTTAATTTTCACTGGGGAACGCTTAAATCAAAGAAAAAGAACACTCAAAGAAAATATTTCCGTCGACTGTACATTGTCAAAATAATTTATAATGGAAAAGTTATATATGGATATGTATGCCGATTAATTATGTTTCAGGCATTTACTATAGCTTCATGGTCTTGTATTGCATTTATATTAATAGTTGCATCTCTGATAATAGCATTTATAAGAGTAATAATAAACGAATCAAAACTTTTTCATATTTGTTATTCAACATACATTTTGGAAAATTTCATTCGCGTCTGGGGCTTATACTGTCAGCAAGGTGTACCAGGTAATTCTGCCATAAATGAAATGATAGTTAAACAGATTTCATTGTCATTTATGATTATTTTTTTTTAATTTTCACCACACTATAGCGAGAAGCTCACACTTTATTCACCGAAATCGATTGACATAGTGTATAACATTCCCTTCCATCGGATGCTGCCAAGCTTCTTACGGGTAGAAGATAAGATAGCTTAAATTGAGTCCGGTTTAGTTAAAGCAGGGACATAAACCATAATGAGTTATGCTCAGAATTATCTGATAAATTAAATTTTAACTGAATCGATAGATGAATTTCCCGCACGCTTTGTAAAGATTCATGCACTTAATTTTGTGCGCGGTAAACAGACATTTTCGTTACGAAAATGAGGCACCAAAAAACGAACTTACCGAACGCCGTGACAAAATAGTACATTTCGTAACGGGTATGAGAACGAGTATGAGAAGGCTTTATTTACGAAACAAGAAGTTTACGAGTTTAACGAGTTTCGTAAAAACGTGTTTTTATACCAGTTGTGAACTGTATTTTTCGCCATGAGAGCCATAAAAGAGCAACAAAATTGCGATTTCTACACTGAGAAAAATGTCTGGATAAATTTTATTGCAAAAATATGTAAAATTACTATATAATATAGTAACGTTGTGACGTACTCGTTTTATGAGAAACATTACTTCATTTCGACGAATAATTCTTATATAGATAATATTTTTTACTAGAAAACACATGAAAAAACAGTATTGATATTCAACAAAAATTGTTACATAATATAGTAAAAATTGTAGAAATAATTTTTACTACATAAGTTAGTAAATTTTGTTGATTAACCTATTAATTTTATCTATAAAGATACCAAAATTCACTGCCTTTATAGTAAATAATAATGTAAAATCGAAAAGCATAAAGTCTTGGAACATATATAGTAAAAAGTTTTATTTTATATAGTATATTCGATTCGTCTGATTTTTAATTCGAAAACTTGACCTCAAAATTTTTAACTAAATAACTCTATAACATATGAAGACGGTTCGAAGTATATTACGTAACATGTTAGCATGGCGCAGTCGGTAACGTACAATCAATGTAACAGCTGGTTTTTAAAATTTTTCCAGCAGTCCGTAAAGGGGATGGAAAATTCCACACTCAAATTTTTGCCTCACGATGGTTCTTTATTAAAGAAAAAGGCAATTCACATCAATTATCTACTATATAACATCTGAAATATTATATTCTACGAGTACTTTATCTAAAAAGTCAATAGAATAACATATACTGTGCGCCTTCTAGATTTCTCAACATATTTAGCGAAATTAAAATTTATAATGTTAAGCTTTAATTTGTTTATATAACTATAATGTATCATTTGTGCTAATAATAAATAAATAAATAAAAAAAAAAAAATCAGTAACGTTCACGCTTCACGTCCTCGCGATCGGCGGTTCGATCCCAACAAAGGTAAGATTTTTTTTCTGAGTTTTCTTTCAAATATTATTTAAATTAATTTAATAAAGTAAAAAAATAATTTAATTTAATAATTAAAAAAAATTGTTCTGCATGTAATAAGTAAATTAAAAATAATTCGAGATAAAAAAATAAACGACTAAAAATTTTTTTATATATATTATCTGTTCAATTAAAATTTACTATATAAAATAGTAATTTTTCTTACAAAGCGAGTATGTCACAGCATTACTATATTAAATAGTAATTTTATATATGTTTGTAGTAAATTTTATGCAGACATTTCTCTCAGCGTAGGTAGAATGGCGAAAAATGACTTTTTTATCTTTTTCGAACGTAAAAATAACATCAATGTTTTATTTTATAGGATAGTTTTAACTAAAAACATTACATAATGTTATAAAAACCATTACGATAAAGTTCTTATTTAATTATTTGTTTAACTATGGCATTTCATCATCCTTTCAAAATATACTCTTTTATGTATTAACAGTGTTAATATTTATCCCGAAGATTTATTAATAAGACACATTTTTTTAAAAGTATCGTTGAAAAATGCTTAAAAATAAATCTTAAAATATTAATGCGAATAATTAAATTCTTTTTAGAGTGAATTAACAGAAAATAATTTTAATTTTATTAATTAACCGGTCCAAAAATCGCTACATCATACATTTTTCCTCTGCAACGTACTACAAGGTACTAAATATCAACTATAGAACCTTCAGGACTGTACACGTTGCTATAAATTGACTATTTACCCCTGTTACTTTTAACTCCCCTATTTGCATTTACCATCAAAAATAAATTTCAAAAATATAAGTTGATTTTATCACATAAGTGTATCTTCTATCATAATTCTGAAGCTTCTTATACACTATTTTTTCCATATTACACGTTTTCTATATCAAATAATTTTATAAAACTAAAGAAATTTAAAAAAAAAATATTTTTTGTACGGAAAAAAATTCAGCATTTTCTAAAGTAACTCCACTGCGGTTGGCATATTTTACAATGCTTTTGCAAACTGTAGTGATTTGGGCTATATATTCGGCTTCAATAACAAGTTACCTGACCTTCCTATCACCGAGTCTGCCATTCTCTGATACTGAAGGCTTCGTCAAAGATGGTTCTTATCGATTGATTGTGCTTCAGAATAGCAGTGATCAAGACTTTATTTTAGTAATATTTTTTATAATTTTTTAATCCTTCAAGCGCGAAATACGTATTTTCTGCTCACTTTAGCGAACGCGAAATAGTACAATCTGGTCCGCTTTTCGCGGGAGAGAATAATTTTCGCACCTGCAAAAAGTGGGCGCCAGAATGTACTATATTTAGTGCTAGCAAAAGTGAGCCGAAAATACGTGTTTTTCGTCCCTTGGGTTAAAAAATAGTATATACACCACGGGTGCGATGGGGATTTGTGTCCCCTGTGTTGATTTGGCGCCTTCACTTTGCTTAGGCGACAAACTCACTCTCGGGCCAAAATCCTCTATTTCACGTCCTTGGTACATAATGTATACTATTTTTAATATAATCTAGAAAAAATCTGGTGGTCGTGGGACTGGCTGATAAAAGTTAATACTTCTTTGATTTTTCTGATAATCTTGCGTTTTAAAAATGTACGTTTCAATTACAAAGTTTAGTAGTCATTACTTTTAAGATAGAAATAAAATTTACGAATTATTCTAAAAATTAGCCACTATTAAATTTCATCTTACTATTATATAATCTTATCTTCTTACTATTATATAGGAAAACAGCGTTCGTTTGCATGTTCTCAAATATCTATAAAAATACTGAACTGATCGTTTTGAAATTTCAAATATAAATTTGTTATTATGCGACGAATCTCATAGGCTACATGAATACTAATTTTTTTTAACGAATAATTACTAAAAAGTAATAATGTCATACATTGCCAACACGCAGAAACGGTATTCTACGGTCAATCTTACATTTGTTGCTATGCTTTGTTTCTTCCCTTTATTGCCCGATAGGTGGCGACTAATTTTACCGTTCCCTTTACTAAGTTGACAAGTATATCACTAATTTACCCACCAATTTTCATAGATCTGCGTTCCTTGTTTGTACTTAGATATGCTATTTAGTTCCACTTTTCAACATTACATTTCACTTTGCATGTATTTATTGGCGTTGCGATATAAATGCGAGCCATACTGTGTAACTACAACTTATTTGGAATAAATTTTATGGTGCAACACTTAAATAAAATAACGCAACGATTTTTATTTTCAATCATATATTTATTCTACTTCACATTGATAAAAATTTTAAATGTTATATTTATTTTTATTATCACATCCTCTAGTATCTATCCCATATTCTAGTCTTTTTTTCGTAATATAAATTTTAATTTAAAGTGATACAATAATTCTGTTTTTGTAATTGATTTGTAAAGTCCAATCATGTATTGTGTGCAAAGACCAGTCGAACTTCCCACACCTTGTATGAAAAAATAATATACATAACACGTGCGAGAAATAAGTGATCTCGCAGGAACATTGTCGCTCTCGCTTCGCTGGAGCGACAAACTGTGTCCGGGCAGAAATCACCTACTTCCCGCACTTGTTACGTAATGTACTATTTATAGAAGATACTGTTTGTTATCCACAAGCACCTTTAAATTTACTTAAGCTCGAGTGTCATCTTTGCAAAGAAGGAGAAGTTTCTACGATTCAATTGAGAGTGTTCTGGCCTTATACATCTGCGTCTATGAAATTTGTAGAAAGAATCATAAATCTTAGAAAACTATCACCTAGTGTTTTAAAGTTTAACCAACATAGTCGATCATCAATAGCTATTTTAAATCACTAGGTTGCCTTTATTTAAAATTTTTGGTCTCCTTCGCAAATTTCGAAGACGTAGATATATAAGGCCAGGACACTCTCAGTTGAATCGTAAAAGCTTCTCATTCTTTGCAAAGATGACACTACGAGATTATCCTCGTTTTTTGTTTTTCAATTCAAACTTCTCGCCAAGCACCTGAGCTCGATCGCTACGTGCATCTTTCCCGTAACGGAAAAAACAAGGTTCATGGCATACACTCCCGTTCACACGAAATTGCCCACTCTAATCAGTCCCCCGTTTAAAAATTCCAATTGGAATTTCCAATTGGATTTTTATGGAAATAAAAATCCAGTAACTTATAACGGCCTACGAGGACATAAATATATATATATAGACTCATGTGAGATCTCATATGAGATCTCATGTCACTTTTTTTCCTAGGGTGCTACGCCTTTTCCCTCCCTCTCCACTTGACTTGCTATATTCACTTTTTTAACTGTATACATAACAAGATCACATGTACACAATTTAAATTCAGCGTGACGCAATGGTAGAACTATACTAAGAAGTATTAACTTCAAAAATGTCCCACGATTTTCTAATAGTTTTAGCACATTCAAGCTTATTAGCATTAAATTTATGTGATTATTTACTAAATTTTTACTTAACTTTTTAAAATTTAGTCAGGCATTGATCCGGTACTGTCAGTCCTTCAACCATTTCTAAAAAATTTTGATGATCTACCAACGAATCCCTTTTCTGGATTTCAACAGGTAACTATAATAGCACATTATGCAATCAGAAAGTAAAGTAGTATTTTTCTCCCGAAGGAGAAGTAGACTTTGCTCCCGAGTAGCGTATAGTACTTTATTACCACCTCAAACGTGGCCATTTTATTATTAACTTAAAAAAACGAGCTAAATTGAAAAAAAAAAAAATAATTTTTTTATGGAAATTTTCAATAATTTATTCAATTAATTAATTTAGAAATTTCGATTATGATAAATGAGATTTCGCGAGAGTTATGAAGTTCATAACTCTCGCTAAATTTTAGATGTAAGCTATGGCTCACTTTCAACCCGCTTTTCGAGTTACTAAATTGGTCATTACTGTTGTGATAAATAAAAAATATTTTTCTTTCTTATTGTCATAGAATATCAAATTTATCTATGTATTTATTATTAGGTCTGTAATGAAAAGGTAGGCTTTTATACGAATGAAGCCTATTTGAAAGGTATCAGTGGACTCATACCTTGTACATTGACACATATCGAAACTGGTCAATTTGAAAGTTTGGCCATGGCAGTAACTAAGCAAAGTCCATACATCACATCTTTCAATTATAAGTAAGTTCTTTAATTTTGATGTACAAGAATATAATCAATTTTATTTCTAAATAAATTTTTAATATATTTTAAAGTAAGAATTTAATCGTTTTCAATATAATAAATTATAGATAGTTCTGATATATCAAAGATTACAAGTTTTGAAATCTTTACAGTTTACGAAGACTTGAAGATAACGGTATAATAAGAAAACTGCGTAATTGGTATTTTCGCAAGTTCAATTACATACCGGATTCGGTGCATTCGCCGATTGGCATTTGGGGTGCTGCGCCACTTCTTTCAATTCTTGCTTGTGGTTTTATTTTTTCTGGTTTTATATTTTGCATTGAAAACATCTACTATCTCTATAAATACAAAGATAAAAGTAATCGAGTCTAGAACTGTCACCAATAATAATATTCATGTACCAACAACAATAATAATTAGAATTATTTAATATTATATTTAATAAAGAAATTAAGCACAATAAAACATAATTTATTTTACCCTGTTGAAAAATAGTATATTACGATACAGGCGACTTAAATCCCCATTTCGCTCGGATGCTAACTTCACCGTGTAATATAGGTGCATTTAAGACGCGAGTATCACATACAATTTTATAGCTTAAGTGATTTAAATCTGCTGCACTGCATCGATACTGTTGTAAAATCGTAGAACGAATCTTGAATGACAGAAGTTGCTGGAGAAAAGTTGAAGATCGTGTTTATATATGTTGACACAATTTTCATGTGAACAGTCAGTCTGAAAAAATCCTCGGATGATACTCGTTGTTATTATAACCAATAAATAAATAATATTGTTTTATTAAGTTGTATTTGATTATTTAATAAGCTAATAAAATAGTTACAACGATTTGGAGGCTCAGCTGGGATATAAAAAAAAAAATTTGTCTACGTGATTGGAATTATTGGGTGGGGTCCAATATTTAGAATGTCCATTTTACATTTGCGTCAAAAATACAAATCCCAATTATTCGAACCATTATTTCATAGTTTCGAAGTTCAAATTTAAGAAAATTCATTGAATAGAAACGTGTAGACTACAAATGATCAATCATTAGAAGTTTGATTATTAGAATATTATTTATTCGACACTAAACATAAGTCAATTATTTCGAAATTACAATTGCACTAATAAACATAAAAATAAAATAGAAGTTTATTTAACCGAAAACTACTGATTTATTCATTGCTGATGTCTTGAACTTAGTAATTTTCGGTTAAATGAATTTCTATTTTATTTTTATGTTTATTAGTTCAGTCATAATTTCGAAATAGTTGACACATTATTAATTTCGAATAAATAATATTCTAATAATCTAACTTCGGTTGATTGGGCATTTGTAGTTTACACATTTCTATTTTATCAATTTTCTTAAATTTGAACTTCGAAATTCCGGAATAATTGTTCGAATAAATGGAATTCGTATTTTTGACGCAAATTTTAGATGAACATTCTATATATTGGACCCCCCCTGAATTATTCTTATTTGAAAGTGTCACAGAGGACGTCAATAAAACAGATGTCATTTATATTTTCAAAAGGAAAAATACGGCAAGTACCAAAATTTAAAAAATCCATTCTTCGAGTATCAAAAGAATTTTAAGCATCGGATGAGGTTTTTTAAAATTATTCTTTGATCAAAGTCTTGTATTTAATACATATTTAAGGTTAAAAGAAGTTTCATTAATTAATATCATTAGAAACAAAATTATGACTACATTAAAATTTGATTTTTTTTTAACAAAGCAAAGAATTTCGATTTTATAATCAAAATTTTATTGAAGAAAGGCGTTCACGTGAGCAACGGGAAGCAGAAATTGTGGAACTCAAAGATAATTTACAGAGATTACAAGAACAATTTTCGTAGATAAATCACCATTATGAATCAATAAGTGCACGCAATATACAACCCAAAAAAATCAGGTACAAAATTCGGGTGGGGCCCGAACATTAGAATGTTTTTTATTTAATTAACATTTATTTAGAAGTTCATATAAATTATGTGCATATCGAGACTGTTCATTTATTCATTTTAGAATTTTCATTTTTTCAGCGACTGAAGTAACGAAAATAACTAATGCGAGTAAAGCATTTTAAAATATTTACTTTATCAAAATAAGAAGTAGCAAAATAAATGTACTTCTAAATTTAGAATAAACTATATCAAGATTTCGAAAGAATTCTAAATATTTTAATCGAATAATTTGAGATTATCACTACTGCTTTTTGAAATCATGAAAATTCATTATTACTTTATTCTAAATTATGGAATACGCTATTCGTAATTGTGGCACTCTAAATAAATATTCATTAAATAAAAAACATTCTAATGTTCGAGCTCCACCCCAAAATTTATCATCAACTATAACACAAAATATTCAAAATAAAAATAATATACTCGAACAAATTTCACCATCTTTATCGAATGAAACTAATAACGTTGGAAAAAGATTAGGATGTTGACTCCAACCTGATTATGTTCATTAGGAGAATATTCAATATAATTTAATTTCATAGCTCAGACTCAAAATTGGAATAATAAGGATAAATTTATTATTTTAACTTCAAGGTTGAGAGGTAAAGCAAGAACTATTTTTGATAATATTCAAGATTCCATAAAAATTACTTTTGAAGATCTTAATCAATTGGGATTGAGATTTGGAGAACATTTTTCATCACAAACTTATTACAGTCAATTTACAAATAGGAGACAAAAGTTTGGAGAATTCCCTACTCTTGGAGGAGATTTAGAAAGATAATACAGACTTGCATATCCTGAATGTACTAATCCTGAAGTACAAAATAAAATAGCAGGATCACAATTTATTTTAGCTATTTTTAGTAAGCAAATTCGCCAAACGCTTCAAGTAAAAGGAATAACATTCCTCAAGAAAGCTGTTTTTAGAGCTATTCAGCTTGACGATATCTTTTAAAATAATCGTCAAAAACATTCCAATCAATTTTCAAATTATGAATCAAGACCAACTTTTATTAAGAAGAATGATTATCATAAGGGAGATTTTCAAAGAAGAAATTTTAATGAATGTTGGAATTGTGGTTCAACGGAAAATTTTAGATCTGCTTGTCCTAGACAAATTAAAAAACAAGGAAACTAGGTTTTGTTGAGCTCGTTGGGGTGGGTTTAACAAATAGGTTCGAAGCCCCGAACACATGTTCTCGTCTTATAGCTAGGATTAATGGTAATTCCGATAATTTTTATTTTTTAGGAAAACTTGAGGATAAAAATTGTAATTTCAAAATAGATTTAGGTTCTGATGTATCTATAGTTAATTCTAAACTAGCAACAAATACCTCGGTCGTTATTGCTCGCTCGATTCTATTTTTAATATACTCATGTGGAATATATTTTATAAATAAAATATATACAATTTTTCGATTTATAGGTATTTTTTATATTTTATTTATAAGCTTTTTTTTTATTTATAGATATTTCTTAAATATTGCAAAAATATTGTGAAGTACTTATAAAAATAATAATTTGCAAAAGATTAATTATATTTTTTAATTAGTTTTAATAAAAAAAAAAAGGAAAGTTATATTATCTAAATTCCTAAATTTTTATGTTGTTTATCTTTAATAAGTTTATTACTATTTAACGCTTACTCGGTTTTTGTTTAATCTTAAAAAAAATTTTTTAAGCAATGATTATTTCATATTTTATTTATATATCTTTATTAATAAAAGTTTCGTTTCATAAAAAAGATAAGTTGAAAAATTTAATTTTGTTGAAAGTTAAGAATCTTGAAAAAATGAATATTTTTATAAATTTTATATATATATATATATATATATATATATATATATATATTTAGTTTAATTTAATATTTTATGATTTTATGTTCTTACATAATTTATTTTATCTCTAATTACTGAAAAAAATATTTTACAATATAAACATAGTCTAGGCATTAAAGAATTAAATAATGTAATTTTTTAATTTACATTCTTACAATAATAATATATTTTTTTTAATTTTCAGCTATTCATAAAGATTCTAAGAACAAAATATAAATTTATTATTTAGAAATTATAAAAAATTTAACAGATTAAAGTATTTTATTTAGTGTGTTTAAAATGGGTTTAACAGAAGAGCAAAAATTAATCGTAAAGGGTGTTGGAACATTTAGCAGAAATGCCTCTATGTTGACTCACGAACATACCCTCCTGAAAATGATCGCGGAACTTATGATGCAATATTTTGCGTCACTTTTTGTGTCACTTTTCGCGTCACTTTTTATATCACTTCGTGTCGCTGTATCAAGCCAAAAGTGACGCAACTTTTTGCGCAACTAATTGCGCAACTTTTCCAAAAATATAATATTAAATAAATTATAAATATTTTTTCAAATTTTATTTTACATAATTTAAAAGATGTTAAAATACAGTATTAAAAATATTTAGAGCATGATTTAATTGTCCACGTTTAAAGAATAAATTTGGAAAAAATTTCTGAAATAAATTGAAAATTCTTTATCTAAATTAATAAAGGAGTGTTAATAGTCCAATCAATAGAGCAAAAAAAGGCTATTTTAGACATTAATTAGGGGCTTAATGAAACCTATATAAAGTTGTTAAGAGGGATAGAAAAACATACTCTATATAAAATGTAACCAAAAAATACGGTAGCTGTGTTCGAAACAAAAATTTCAAAAAAAAAAACTCTACGGCCAATAGGAGCCTAAATGAGCTTTTTTTTTTTTTAAGTTACAGCCACTTTGTTTATAACAATTAAGAAACGAATCAATCGTCATTTTTTAGTTGCAAACTTATATTTTAAAAATCTATGTTTAGATTTTTAAAAATGCGACTCTTTGTTATTGAAACTGAAATAATAATAATATACAAATAATAACGTCAAAGTCGGAGTCGTGCTGGAAATGCTTATATTTGCGCGTGAGGAAAGTTAACGAAGGACCCCGTTCCAATAAAATTCATAAAAATTAACCGTATCTCCGTAAATAATGAACCGATTTTGATGTTTTTTTTTTAATTCCGGGAACCTTGATAAACTATCAATATTGGTGCAAATAGTTTTTCAAAATAAGGTGTATTTAAGTTAAAACAACTTTACCTAATACGGACACCTTAAACGCAAATGATTGTTGTGGCTCACCAAATCAATATTTTCAGACGTGTAATGTCTCATTTTGAAGCTAAAAGAAAGAACTTTAAAATGGGGTATTATGAGTTTCATTATGATTAATATTTACGAAATACGCGCGGATTTACGTAAATGTTGTAAATGAACTTACCTTATTATTCCTCGTAATTATTACATTTGGAACCTAAAGAAAAGTGTAATTAAAATTTTTTTTGTTCCTATATTTTAATTAATTATTATAATTCATTTTTAGATTTAATAAATAAAAAAATAATTATTAATAATTGCAAAAATTTTAATAGTGATAATAAAAATTGTTATCTCGTTTTCTTTTATTTCTTTTCTTTGTTTTTCGTGCAAAAAATGTTTTCATCATTAAATATGTTTTTATTTTCTTTCTAAAATTAAACTACTACGATTTTTATGTAAGGAATATTTCTTAAATATAATAGAAAAATTGATATACAAATTGCTTTTTAATTGGAACTATTTTTATTTTTTATTTATTTATAAAATATTAATATACATCGAAACAATTATGATATAAAAGGATAAAATTTATGGAAGAAGTATAAAAAAATGTTTATTTTCGTTTCTTCGCATGCGTCATTTTTAATTTCGATTGCCTCGACATTGGAGCAACTCTCCACATTATAATTGCAAGAAATAATAACTTTAATCTATATAATATATGAGAAGCTGTTGCTGAAATTCAATGTTTAATTAAATACAAATATAAATTTTCTGATTTCCCTTTGTTTATCGATTTTTTCTGTGTTATTTTAAAAATGTTCCTTACATCAAAATCTTAGTAGTTTACTTTTAGAAAGAAAATGAAAATATATTTAATGATGAAAAAATTTCTTTGCATGAAAACAAAGAAAAGAAAAAAAAATGAGATAACAATTTTTATTATTACTATTAAAATTTTTGCAATTATTAATAATTATTTTTTCATTCATTGAATCTAAAAATTAATTATAATAATTGGTTAAAATATAAAAACAATAAAAATTTTAATTAAACTTGTCTCTGGGTTCAAAATGTAATAATTATTACGAGGAATGATAAGGTAAGTTGATTTACAATATTCACATAAATCCGTGCGCATTTCGTAAATATTGATTGTAATATAACTCTGCCGTGTTAAGTAAAAACTTACATAAGTGTAAAATAAATAAAAGTAATAAAGTGAAATAATATCAATTTTGTTTGATCCAATTTTTAATTTTTCAATACTTAAGTAATCTTTAAAAAAAAATCTTTTTCACTATCTCAAAAATAAAAAATATTTTTTAAAAATTTAAACTAATTTAATACAATCAACTATAAAAAAATCTATTATATCTCTAAAAAAAGGCTTTAACATTATAGATAATGAAAAAGTGGGAATTTAATTATAACAAAAATACACTTGAAAAAATACTGAAATCAATAATGTGTGGTCAAGTTTTAATATGATTTAAAATAATACTTACAAATGATATTGTACCTATATTTTGATAATAATAATGAATCAATAAAAAATTCCTTTGTTAAAAATAAAGTGTAAAAAAAGCCATATAAAATGTTATTGTAAATATAAAACTATCTTCAACAAAATTTAAAAAAATAATAAGTAATTAACGTAAAAGTAAGAATAAAAGTAATATTACAGCTATAAACTTGCCAGGCCCACCCTTCAAAAGTTTTATTTCTTGGTGAACACACATCCATTTAAAACATTTTTTAGGATTGACTTTTTAGAATCTCGTAAGAAAATTCAAAATATATATTAATTTTCACAATTTAGTATTCAATGAAAAATAATCTAATTTTATAACATTAATGATATATTTAACTTTTATAAAGTGGGCCTGGCAAGTTTATAGCTGTAATATTACTTTTATTCTTACTTTTACGTTAATTACTTATTATTTTTTTAAATTTTGTTGAAGATAGTTTTATATTTACAATAACATTTTATATGGCTTTTTTTACACTTTATTTTTAACAAAGGAATTTTTTATTGATTCATTATTATTATCAAAATATAGGTACAATATCATTTGTAAGTATTATTTTAAATCATATTAAAACTTGACCACACATTATTGATTTCAGTATTTTTTCAAGTGTATTTTTGTTATAATTAAATTCCCACTTTTTCATTATCTATAATGTTAAAGCCTTTTTTTAGAGATATAATAGATTTTTTTATAGTTGATTGTATTAAATTAGTTTAAATTTTTGACAAAATATTTTTTATTTTTGAGATAGTGAAAAAGATTTTTTTTTAAAGCTAACTTGCCGTAATTTTACCTTTTTAAAGGTTTTTTGGGGAGATATCACAACTTTTTCAAAGTCTAAAATTCTTATCTCAATAAATTTATTAACTTTACCGATAATCTGATACTTTAATATGATAACACTAATTTTATAGCTAATTGTATCAACCTCATTTTTATATATTTATTATTATAAAATATTTGTTTTCGAAAAAATTTTAATCTTATTTTCTTCCACACTTTCAAATTAATCAACTATTATAAAACTTATTTTGTCTAAATATCGTATGAAAAACTAATTAATTAATTAAGAATGTTTTAAAATATGCAAATATTACTTTTTCATTTGTTGTTGTTTTCATTTTTAAATACCAAATCGGTATTATCGACTTTTGAATTTCGCCGCTTTCAACTGTTGAATTTTATGTACGGGACGTTTTACTGCGCACGCGCGAACTGATCACATGAACGCCCGTAATTTTGCTGCAGCTCGTCAGCTATATAGAACGAGACACTAAATTCTCATATTGCTTATTTACGAGATGTCTTTATACATTTAGCATGTTCCGAAAGCATTCGCCTGAATACATGCGTTCATTAATAAAAGATATAACTCGTATTCTTTCTTTTTCTCACTCTCTATACTCTTTCTCTCTCTTACTTATTAGCAATCGCACAACTCGTATTCTGTCTCTTTCTCTCACATCAGACGAAAAACTCTCCGTCGTTCTCTAACATCCGCCGGAAATCTGAAACAACCCGATATAGAAAAAAAATCGACAGACTAACCTGTATAAAAAAATCATGAAAACTTGACTTTTGGCCATGTGTTTTTGTTGTCAGATAAAACATTAGATCATTTTATGTATACTAGTAATCAAATAATATGTAAATATTGTAACATAATCATTTATTCAAAGTTTTAATCTTTGAACATCACAAATTCAAAGTAAATAGGGAAAGCCGTAGCGCTATCTTGCCGTAAGGAGCGCTACCGCGCTCCCTGATTTCCTCATTTTTTAGCGAAAAATTTGAAACAACTTTTTTTTATTCATTTAATAGGCTATTTTTTTTATCGGATCTATTGATAGAAAAAATTTATTTTTCATCGAAATGTCACTTATGTAAGTTTTTACTTAACACGGCAGAACTCATGATATTTCATTTTAAAGTTCTTTCTTTCAGCTTTAAAATGAGACATCACACGTCTAAAAATATTGATTTAGTGAGCCACAACAATTATTTGCGTTAAAGTGTCTGTATTAGGTACAGTTGTTTTAACTTAAATACACCTTATTTTGAAAAACTATTTGCACCAATATTGATAGTTTATCACCCTAGATTAAAAAGAACATCGAAATCGGTCCATTATTTACAAAGATACGGTTAATTTTTACGAATTTTATTGGAACGGGGCACTTTATTAACTTTCCTCACGCGCAAAGATAAGCATTCCCACCAAGACTCCGACTTTGACGTTATTATTTGTATATTATTATTATTTTAGTTTTAATAATAAAAAGTCGCATTTTTTAAAATCTAATCATAGATTTTTAAAATATAAGTCTTCAACTAAAAAATGACGCTTGATTCTTTTTTTAATTGTTATAAACAAAGTGGCTGTGATTTAAAAAAAAAATCTTATCTCGGCTCCTATTGACCTTAGAAAGTTCTTTTTTTTTTAATTTTCGTTTTGAACACAGCTATAAGAATGTTCAAATAGAAAATTCGTAAAAGTTATAAATAAAGCCCCAGCTTCATTTATTTATAAAAAAAACACCTTTTTTTGAAGCATTATAGAAAATATTGCAATTCAATTTTCTCATTTGCTCTCAACAAAATATGAAAATTTGAGCCTTTATGAAGAGTTTAAGCCCTTATGCAACTCAATATGTTCAGCCAAAAAAAAATTATAGCAATAAACATTATGCGTGTTGGGATAAATAATAGAAAAAATCTCAGCAACAAATTAACCAATTTGCTGTTACAACCTTTCTTTCTGTTCGTATTTATGAAGGCTTTCTTTTAAAAGTTTAAAAATATTAAAAAAATTATTTTTGCATTAAATAATTAATATCCAAGAAATGGCCATTTTTTTATGGTTTTTTGGCTTTTTTGCAATAACTAATTGACGAATATATTTGCGAAAGTACTCAAATTGTAGGTTTTTTTATTCTCTAATATTTTTATTAATTACTTTTTTTTGCTAAAATGCATAAGTTGCTTCAGAGAGTTAAAAAAGCTGTTTTGGCCAACTTTGCAGCCTCCTGGAGCATTTTCTACCATTTTTTTAAATACATTTTATATAGGGTATGTTCTTTCATCGCCCTAAACAACTTTATATAGGTTTCATTAAGCCGCCAATTAATGTATAAAAAAGCCTTTTTTTGCTCTATTGATTGGACTATTAACACTCCTATAATAATTTAGATAAAGAATTTTCAATTGATTTCAGAGATTTTTTCCAAATTAACTCTTTAAACGTGGACAATTAAATCATGCTCTAAATATTTTTAATTCTGTAATTCAGCATCTTTTAAATTGTGTATAATAAAATTGATAAAAATTATCTATAATTTATTTAATATTATATTTTTGGAAAAGTTGCGCAATTAGTTGCGCAAAAAGTTGCGTCACTTTTGGCTTGATAAAGCGACACAAAAAGTGATATAAAAAGTGACGCGAAAAGTGACGCAAAATATTGCATCATAAATTCCGCGATCATTTTCAGGAGGGTCCCAAGCGGAAATAATCTGCCGTTAATAACTAATAATAATTATATACAACGAAAAATAATTTTAAAAAAAAGTTATTATTTTTTATTATTTGTTATAAAAGTGTAGATTTTGGACTGTAATAACTGTTTATAATAGTTATTAATAATTATTTTACATTTATAACAGTTGATAAAAGTTATTATCAGTTATTATTTTTTATTATCTTTTTCAGCATGGTAAGTATATGCATAAAGTAAACCGTAAGTAAAAATTATTATCGGTTATTATTTTTTTTTTTCTTTTTCAATCTAAGAGTTACTAATAATTATTTTCTATTTATAAAAGTTAATAGAAGTTATTATTAGTTATTATTTTTTATCATCTTTTTCGGTATGGAAGGTATACATATAAAGCAAACGTTGAATAAAAGTTATTATCAGTTATTATTTTTTTTTATCTTTTTTGGTATGGAAGGTATATATACATATAAAGCCAACGTTAAATAAAAGTTATTAATATTATTTTTTAGTAATTTTTATTAATTTTTTTATTAATTTTTTGAATTTTAAAGGTGTTCACTTGAAGGAAACGATAAAAAAAAGTTATAATTATTTTTTCATTAGATTTTAAAAATTGTTAAAAATTGTTTTTGATTATTGAAAGTAAGTAGATAGGTAAGGATATAATTGATTCAAAAAGAATTTTTATTTTTACATAAAAACTTTTATATAAAAATATAAGTCTTATTTTACAATTTTAAAAGAAGTTTTATTTTGTATTTACAATGTCAACGCTAACATATAATACGATTTACTTATCAAATCTTAATTAATGCAGCGACCAAGAGCACCTTTGAAAATTGAGCTTAAATAATAATCATCATTACATTTTGTTATTATACAAGGCCGGTGTAGCATGGTATACTTAAGACATTGAATTTCGCCATGAAAGAGTGAACATTTTTTTAAATTTATGATTTCTTTCACATCAGTGTCATTAACAAATGAAACCGGTACAAGTTTTAATAATTTAAAGAAAATATAAACATCACAGTTATCGTCCTATTTAATCAAATATATAGAACTAATGATTCCGAATCTACTATCTTTCGTTTGAAAAATAGAATCATTAGTTTTTTTCCCTTTTGAATAATAACAAGATGTGTATCTACAACTTTGATATATAATTTTATTGTATTTTTTACATTCAGTAATTTTATTAATATTTATAAAGAAACGAAGGCACGAAATTTCTTTTTGGTTAGAATGTGACGTTTTGCACATCCTACTAGTGTACAATTACCTATTTTTACTACATTCTTTAATCTTTTACTGTTCAGTTGATCAACAAAATCTTTCGTTTCTTGAGAAATAAAGCTTTCCGTTTCTAATAGTGGAATTTGTTGATAAGTTAATAGTCTAATAACTATTTCTTTAGCGATGTGGTAATTACTTTTCTTCATTTCAAGTAAATTTTTATTATGGCTTTCGAAGGGAAAAGTATTGATTGCCCATAGTGGTCCCCAATTCTCGACAGTATCAGTTAAATGTAACAGTAAATGTACATTGTAGTACATATACTTATCTCCGAAAAATATACCAAAATAAAAAACAAATTCTATTAATAAAATTTTTGAAATCTTTAGTTCATGTGGTGATATGCTATCTTGTAGAAGAGTATTTAAAGCTGAGATAAACATTGCAAGATGATTTAGATATTTTCTAGGTAGAAGCCCTTTTAGGCTTGGTAAAGCACCGAATAAAATCCAAATGAGCCAATCAGAAGCTGATAAAAATAATAAAAATAAAAACTAATAATAACTTTTATTCTAGGTTTGGTTTAGCGTATGGTTTTCAAATTGAAAAAGCTAATAAAAAATAATAAAAAATAAAAACTAATAATAACTATTGTTTCATAAGAAAGTAATAAAAAATAATAACTAATAATAACTTTTATTTTAGGTTTGATTTATGCGTATGATTTCCAAATTGAAAAAGCTAATAAAAAATAATAAAAAATAATAAGAAATTAAAACAAAAAATAAAAAATAATAACTATTTCAAACTTTTATTACAGTCCAAAATCTAGACATTTTAAATTGTTAATATCAGTTATTATTTTTTATCATTTTTTATTTCAGAATGTGATTTCCGCCTGGGGTACTTTAGAATTCAATAACATTTTCACTTCGTGTACTGTATTCAATATGCAATCAACGCTTTTAATTCAAAATGCTTGTAATATTCAACCTGTACCAACAAATAGTGAATACATTCAATTGTTATTTTCGGGAAATTTTGAAAAAGGTCATTAGATTTGTATGTATTACGAAAATGGAACTATACATATTTATGATAGTTTAAATATAAAATGTTTACAAAATGAACATAAGGTTTTTATTAATCGTTTTTTTCCAAATAATTCGAATCTGAAAATCACTTTTGAAACAGTACAATCACAAACTAATTTTTATGATTGTGGAATTTTTGCACTAGGTTATCCGGCCGTGTAATAAAATGCCACTTAGGTCACTTCTATCGTAACGTACTATTAATGTTTTAAAGTTGAAAATTTAATGACCATATCTGTAAAAAACAATATTTTTACCCTCAGTTTATGCACAAGAATATATTATGAGCATTCATAACTTCTGTACTGCAATAAAGCATAGATGCAAAAATTATTTTTAATTAACATTTATTAAATTGCTATGTTTTTATTATCTTTACAATTTGATGTATTGTCTACTAATAAAAAATAAATATATTGATGTTTTTTTAATAACGCCTGCTTAAACAGGATCGTGGAAAAAACTCAGCATGCTCTTTTACACTCTAATTTAATTAGTCCTAGAAACATAAATTTGAATTAACCACCTTTTTTTATTTAAAGGCATGTGCACTATACGACTCGAATTTATAGTCCTGTTATGACCCAACCCTGGGTCGTAGAATATGAAAATTATGTAGATGGTCCTCTCGGTGTCAGATCAAAGCTGGATCTTGGCGTAGGATGCTCGCGTATTTCGAATATAATTTAAAATAACTTTTTCAATTAAAATAACTTTTAATTGAACTTTCAATTAAGAAAATTGAATTTAATGAGTCCGTTGCTCGATAAAGGATAAAAATCCAAGGAATCAAGGATTTAAATAAAAAAAATCTTTATTAACTTTGAAATAATACTTTTATTAAACTTTGAAATTACGATGTGCACACGTTTGAAGCTGAGGCAAGACTAAGCTGCTGGCTCTTGAATCTCATGGCTTTTATACTATTTTTCTTCTATAAGGCTCTGTATTAAGTCCCAACTGCAAAGGATTTTCCAAGAATTTTCTACCCTGGGTAGTTTGATAAACCCGCACGTGCAAGGCCAACTTCCTCGGAATTCTTAAAGTTGTTTTTGAAATTTGATACTCAGCATTTGTTTTCCTCACAGGATTAAGCCATCGAAATTTGAGATATCTTATACTTGTTTTGAAACTTGATACCCATTAGCTGTAGAAGTTTGAGCCTTTGAAACTCGAGAAGATGTGCAAGTGTTTGAAACTTGAGAAGGCACACAAATATTTGCTGTTTATATCCTTTCAATTCTCAGAAATGTTTACTGAGTATGCTGCACGTGCGTCTTGCAGGTGTTTGTCTCTTTTAATCCTTTCTCTGAAAATACTATAATATTATTCTTGCATTTGGTTGTAAAATCTGAGCTATTTATTATTATTTATAATATAATCAATATTTACTTAATACGTATCAATAATAATAATATTAGTAGTTAATGTTAATTATTAATTGTACTATTAATATTTATTGCGTACAAATTCATATTTGCTGTTAATATTGTTATTTATTATAATGAAATTTTATTTATTTATTTTATTTAAACGGAAAATTAGGTTTATTGATTTAAACAAAAGCTCAATCATATATTTACATATACACACATGCATATACATACATACATGCGCATCTAATTACTATAATTATTGCTATCATTGTTAAATTTAATTTTAATTATTATTATTATAAATCGAAAGCTATCAGTTTCGATAAATGCGCTTGCGCAATATCGTTGCGTTTGTGGCATGGGGTTTCCCATCTATGTATTGCGTAGAGGCCGAGTTCCTAACAGTCCACATTTAGCACTCAAACATCATTCTATCTTACTCTTTCACCATAAGAAAAATAAAGACAAATGTTGAATGATGTTTAAGTGCTGAGTGACGACTATAAGTTCGAGCCTAAACATATATTTACGAAAATTTATTTTACTTCACTGACGAATAATTATATTTAAATAGATTTCAGTGAGGATGCAATTATGTGAAATTAAAGTGCAATTTGTTGTTGCTGAATTTCTTTTCAAATTATTCCAATTAATAATTATAACATATTAAAATAATTAAATACTTAATATTTTTTTCAAGAGAAATTGTATAGGTGCAGATTTAAATAATTATATTTTAGAAATGTGCTATTTAAAAACTGTCAAATAAGAGTTTTTTGTCTTAATTTCCTTACTAGGCGCATTGATATCCAAATAACAGTCCATTTTGAAATAAAGTTCGTTCATAAATTCATGTTAGAGAGCACTCGCCATCCATCTGTCTGTATATGGCGGCAACGCGCGCAAGTGTAGTTTTTGGAAAGTCTCAGCAATAATTATAAACGATTGTTAAATTGGCAAAGTATCGTATTTATAATTTTAATGTTATTACTTTAATATGAAGTGAGTATTGTCATTCTGCAGTTTTACTATTTTATTTACTATGATTTGCATATATTTAAATTGTATTTTATTTATATTATGTATTAATAAATGTTTTTAATTTCACAAACATTTTATAAAAAGTTTATTATTGTTAATTTAAATGTCAATAACTGTCACACTTTAAGTTATGATTAATATTTGTTAAACACTAATAGTTTTTAAAATCTCTGATTAAAAGTAATGTTATGCATGAGAATTATCTATAATTTTAATGAAAATTTTACACTTATTTTTAACAATTCTAGAAATTTATGCAAGATAATAATAACATGTCTACTTATAGAAATTTAAATAACTTTTTATTATTTATTATCAATTAAATAATTAAAATAAAATTAAAAAAACATTTTTAAAATTAAATAAGAATTACTAAAAAAATTTTATTATATAATTTTACTTTTTATAATTAATTCAAAATAGTAAAATTAATTTATTCAATTAATCACAATTAAAAATTATTTCATTAATTTATTTAGATGTTTGTTTTACATCAATCTTTATTGTTTAGTAGCTATTGAAATTTTTTTTCAATAATTCATTATATAGGCTTCTAATGATGGTATTGATATATTATATAGAAAATAAAAGATATTTATTGATATAGCCATCAATCAAAATCTTTATTTAAAAAAAAACATCCTTTTGGCCCTGGGTAAATTAAAGATTTAGTGCCTGGGTAAATTAATTTAAGGCCCATTTCAATTCATTGACTGATCAATAAGTTAAATCTTCAATAACAAAAATTAATTTAACTAATCGTATTAAAATTTTTTAATATCTCTCTTTAAAACACACTTGATGAATATATAGTTTTTTTTAATAAAGATTGTGGTTGATAGTTATCCTAAAGTGTCTTTTATTTCATAAATTTTTTAATAATTCATTAAGTTCTATTTATCAAAATTATAACTCACAATTATTATATTTATTATATTACAGGATTAGCGTTGATGGTTTAATAGTTTACTTTCCTTATGATTATATCTATCCCGAACAATATGCATACATGCTGGATCTTAAAAGAGGACTTGACGCAAAAGTAATTTTTTTTTATACAATTAAATAGTTTAGATTATTATTCTGTTTGAAATAAATAATTAAAAATGAAAAAAAAAACTTTAAAATAATTTTAAATGAAACATTTTAGGGTCACTGTCTTTTGGAGATGCCTTCAGGTACGGGTAAAACAGTAACATTGTTATCACTCATTGTAGCTTATATGTTAGAACATCCTTTGGATGTTACAAAGTTGATTTACTGTTCACGTACAGTACCAGAAATAGAGAAAGTTATTGAAGAATTAAAAAAATTAATCAATTATTATGAACAAGAAACTAAGACTTTACCAAAAATTGTTGGTTTGGTACTAAGTTCAAGAAAAAATATGTGTATTCATCCAGAGGTGAGAATTAAAAACTTTGAATATTTTGATAAGTTAATTAAATTAATTTTAACAAAATTTATTAGGTTAGTAAAGAAAGAGAAGGAAAAATTGTAGATAGTCGTTGTCATGCTCTTACAGCATCTTATGTTCGTGAGAGGCATAATTATGATGAAACCACACCAATATGTGGTTTCTACGAAGCATTTGATATAGAGGGCCGAGAAATGATCATGCCACCTGGAATTTATTCTATTGATGATTTAAAAGAATATGGTAGAGATAGAAATTGGTGTCCTTATTTTCTAGCTCGATACACGGTAAGAAACTCGACACATTTTATTTTCAAGGGGTAATTTTTAATACATAAAAAATTCTGCTTAAATTTAACGTTTTTGTATTTTATAGAAGAAATTTGAACAAATTTTTTGTTACAATCCAAATCTAAAATCCAATATATGTTATAATCCAAATCAATACAAAAATATGTAAAATTTCACTACAAATTTTTCGAGTAGTAAAATTATAATAGAAATAGGTAAAATTTTTTGTAGTGTAAACATTAGTTTCTTTTAAATAATTTAATAATGCAAACTATAAAATTTTATATTGTTATGATTAAATTTTTAATTTTTTTGTACATTTTAAGATATTGCACGCTCAAATAATTGTGTACAGTTATCACTATTTACTTGACCCAAAAATAGCTGAGGCTGTGTCAAAAGAACTGGCCAAAAGTTCAGTTGTGGTCTTTGATGAAGCTCACAATATTGGTTAGTTTTTATGATATTATTTTAATTGTTATATCTCAATACTAATTATTATTGTTTTGCAGATAATGTATGCATAGATTCAATGAGTGTAAAATTGAATCGTAAAACCATGGACAAATGTTGCGCAAATTTAAATCTACTGGAAAAGACTGTTGCAGAGTAAGTTTTGTTTCAAATTCTAAATATTTGTTTATTTAGTATCTTTAATCACGTGAAATCTTTTTTCTTAGATCTTAAGTTTTAAATGTTTTACTATATACATAGTTGTCACCTTTTTAGAAGTAAAATCATTTCATTTTATCTTTTTTACTAATAGGACGCAAGGTGAAGAGAAAAAAAAGAATCATTTATCACCGTTTAAGCATGGAAAAAACAAATGATTTATTCATAAAATTAAGAAAAAGATAATTTTACTAGTTAATACATAGTATATCGTCAAATGTGAAAAAAATTACGCTATTATAAACCCATATGGAAAAAATTTTTGGATATAATTGTAAATAACTGTTAATAACTGTAAATAAATGTAAATAAATGTAAATAACTGTAAATAACTGTAGAAAAGTGTTAAAAAATGTGGGAATTGAGACATAAATAACAGTTATTTACAATTATTTACAATTATTTACTGTTATTTACACTTATTTACAGTTATTAACTGTTATTTACACTTATTAATTGTTATTTACACTTATTAGCAGTTATTTATATTTATTTACAGTTATTTACATTTATTCACTTTTTTCACAATTATTTACAGTTATTTACGATTATTTATAGTTTTTTACAATTATTTGCAGTTATTTACATTTTCGAAAATTTTCACGAATTTATTCAATAATTTTATATATAGGCGAAAATTTTAAAAAATGTGAATAACTAAATAATTGTAAAAAACTATGAAAAATTGTAAATAATTGTAAATAATTATAAATAAGTGTAAATAACTGTAAAAAACTGTAAATAACTGTAAATAACTATAAATAATTGTAAATAATTATTAATAACATTAAATTATTCACTAATTCAAAAATTTTTGAAAATGTAAATAACTGTAAATAATTATGAATAACTGTAAATAATTATGAATAATTGTAAATAATCATAAAAAGCTGTAAATAATTGTAAATAATTGTAAATAACTGTAAATAACAGTAAATAACAGTTAATAACTGTAAATAGTAGTAATTAATAATAAATAATAGTAAATAACTGTAAATAACTATTATTTATGTCTCAATTCCCACATTTTTTAACAGTTATTCACAATTATTTACTATTATTCACAGTTTTTCACATAAATTATTTCCATATGGGAACATGCTTTTTTTATTTATTAACTACATTTTAATTGTTTTAACTTAAAGACATAAAAGAAAAGCCATTAAAAACTATATCCTTGAAGTTTTCAGTAGCTTCTTCAATTAGTTAGATAGTTATATCAGTGGAAGTGCTAAATTAAAAAAAATAAAGTATATTATTGATCAATATTTAATATTCAGATACTTTTTATATTGTAAAAATGAACTTCACCTAAACGTTTTGATAATTTTATATTGTTGCTACACTTCTTTTAAAGTGTTTTATTCCCAGATCAAAATACACGATAAATCACTGATTACAACTTTGTATATAAACAATATGCAGTTAAATAATTAAAAATATATTAATAGTAAGATATTATTGTGGATTTGTAATTGTTAATATAAAACAAAATTTTAACACAATATTACCATTTGGTTTGATTTTATAAAAATTATTATAAAATATCTTTAAATTTTTAAATTTTAATAGGATTAAGCCCTTTAAAAAATGACTATTTGAAAGTTCAAATGTACAAGTTGAAAAGGAAGCAAATGGAACTTTTATAAGATGCAACGATTTCAGTTTTTAATCATACCTCTTGAATGATATAATCAACATCATTAGACAGTGAAAGTGGTTGTATACATAAAAAATTAGTTAAAAGTTGTTAAAAACATATTTTTTTACCTAATTGATTGATTTAATTGTATTTTATAAGAATTCATAAAAACAAAAATACCTATTTAACTCTGCTTTGATATCTCGTTTCTTTACTTAAATTATATGATTTGTAAATTATATGATGATTTACACATTTCAAATAGTTAATAAAAAGCAAACTATTTTATTTAATATTTAAAGTTTTTTAACAAATGTCACTTTCCTCAACAATAAATTTATATTATTTGATTTTTTTTACATTTGGTTTCTGGTACAGTTACATTAAATACTTAAAAAGAAATTAACAAAATGCATATTTGTATAAAAAATAAAAATAAATTATGTCAATCAACTACTTTCTCTGTATAAGTAAAAGCCATGCATGTGAGGGCAATACGATTTATTTTTTATACAAACATGAATTTAAATAATTGTAAAAAAATTTCACATTAAGTTATATAAAATTATAATTTTAAATGCATTTTTCCCATAGTATCTTTTTTTATCAAGTTTTTATTGTTTGTCTGTTTGGTACAGATTTTGTAACTGATTCTTGATAAACTATAAGTTTGGAACTTCTAAGATATCTGAAAACTGGATAATAATGGCAATCAAAGAAAAAATTTTTCTACATTTTATAGTCAGGATCCTTTAATTTAAATATTTATCAATGCATTTCATAATGTGCAGGTATATATATGTTAAACAATCGAAATAAAATGTGATATTTTAACTTTCTAAAATTTTTCTTAATTGACGTTTAATTGAAAATAGAAAAAATATTCATCTATTATTTGAATAAAATATACTTTTTTTAAAATTATTATACCACCTACTGATAATTTGATGAGTCAAAGAAAGCACTGAAGCATCCTGATATTAATTTTTCAATGACTTTTTCTTACATATCTTCAAGTTGGAACGACTAAAATACGCTAATAATGTATTAAAAAAAGAAAATAAAATAAGATATAGTAAATTTGCTTAATTTATTTTATCGATCAATCGTTTGATTTTTCTGTTGTTCAAATGGTATAGTAATAAATAATACGTATTTTTCCTCGTTAACAATTCCAGACTATAATATAAATGAAATTTTTTAGAATGAAAGAAGACGATGCAAATAAGTTAAAAGAAGAATATAATAAATTAGTAGAAGGTTTAAAAGATGCGCAAGTTGCGCGTGAAACAGATGTAATTTTAGCTAATCCAGTCCTACCCAATGAAGTTTTGGAAGGTGAAAAAAAAAATTTTAATTCATCTATATTTAAGAATATTTTTTTGCTTAAAATTAAACTAAATAGTAAATAGTAAAGTAGTTAAAACTTTTCAGATGTGGTACCGGGCAATATTCGTAAAGCTGAGCATTTCATCAGCTTTCTTAAACGTTTTGTAGAATATTTAAAAATGCGTCTACGCATCCAACATATCGTCCAGGAATCACCAGTTACCTTTTTACGCGATGTTCAAACAAAAGTTTGCATTGAACGTAAACCTTTACGCTTTTGCGCTGAACGTCTAGCTTCGCTTCTTCGTACAATGGAAATAAGTGATCTAACAGACTTTTCACCTATCGTCCTGGTCACTCATCTCGCTACTCTTATTGCTACTTATACCAAAGGTTTCACTATTATTATCGAACCATTCGATGATAAGGCACCTACTGTACACAATCCTATACTATATTTTTCATGTCTCGATTCATCAATAGCGATGAAACCAATTTTTGATAGATTTCAATCAGTTGTTATTACATCGGGAACTCTTTCACCTTTAGATATGTACCCGAAGATTTTAAATTTTCACCCTGTTATTATGTCGTCTTTTACTATGACACTCGCTAGACCCTGTCTACTTCCAATGGTAAAAAAATTTTTTTTTTTGGTTTTTTTTATCATCTAAACTTATAATATTTCATTTCTGTATTATTTTAATTTTTTTTTTCTCATTATATCAGATCGTTTCAAAAGGTAATGATCAAGTAGCCATATCATCAAAATACGAAACGCGTGAAGATGTTGCTGTGATAAGAAATTATGGTCAATTACTTGTTGAATTTGCCGCTAATGTTCCTGATGGAATAGTTTGCTTTTTTACTTCATACTTGTACATGGAATCTGTTGTAGCTGCTTGGTATGCTTAGATATTATAATTGTACGGACTTGTAATTTCCAAATTTCTCGAATATTATTCTTTAAAATTTTCCAATCATTTTTTTCAGGTATGATCAAGGTATTTTAGATCAAATACAAAGATACAAACTTATTTTCATTGAAACCCAAGATGCTGCAGAAACGAGCTTAGCTTTGTATTACTATAATAAAGCTTGTGATAATGGTCGAGGAGCTGTTTTACTTTCAGTTGCTCGTGGAAAAGTATCAGAGGGTGTCGATTTTGATCATCATTTAGGAAGGGCAGTACTTATGTTCGGCATACCTTACGTTTACACGCAGTCACGTATCCTTAAAGCTCGTTTAGAATATCTTAGAGATCAATTTCAGGTATTTATTACCTTCATTCCTTATGTTACTTTAGACAAGTATTATTATTGTAAATTTTTTCAAAATTAAAAAAATTTAACAAACCCGAAGTTATAACAAAGTTTAAACGTGCATTTCTGAATATAAATTTTTATGAACAATTATATATAATACGATTCCGTTTGGATCTGCCTCTATGCATAAAAATTGGGAGGTTCATATGGGAAAATTAATAGAACAGTTTTAAATAGTTAATTAAAAGTTAAATTATAAAATATGAAGATAAAGTCTTCAGACTTAGATTTTAAATATGAACAATAAATAAGAAAATAACTAATAAAATGAATAATAATTGATATTTTTGAGATTTTGGTATTGATCTTACGTGAACTAAACTTTGAACTAGTGCAGTTCCGTGACAACTCTTACGATGATGAGTAAATTAATAAACATGTTTTTTCAATCGCAAGATATTTGAGGCTTAAAGTTTAAATTCGGTACCGACGCTGCTGCTTTAATTAATACAAATTATTATTTTAAATCTTATTGAAATTCTTTTTAAGTTCAATGTAATAGTATATATTCTTCATCTAGGAAGAAAAAGAAAAGAATATCTTAAATTGTTTTGGCTCGGGTGACTAACATACAATTTAAGACATTCTTTATTTTCTCACATGGTGAAAATACTATTTTTTTCAATAACGGACCAAAAATACCACATTGTATTAAAAAAATTTTATTTAATAATTTTTAAGTATAATATATAATAGGGATCAATTCTTAAGCTTTAACTTAATGTTACCATAAAAACGCATTTTTTTCAACCATTTGTTATGTGCCTTTAATTTTTACATAAATTTCGATTTGATAATATATAAAAACCTGTACTTATATTTTTATTTTCCTTTTTAATCTTTTTAGATAAAAGAAAACGATTTTCTAACATTTGATGCAATGAGACATGCAGCACAGTGTGTGGGTAGAGCTATCAGAGGAAAAACTGATTATGGTATAATGGTCTTCGCTGATAAGGTAATTAATTGACTAAAAAAATTAATTTCTAAAAATTTAATCATAAAACAGAGTAATTAATACTTTCTATTAAATTATATTTTTCAGAGATTTTCTCGAATAGATAAAAAAAGCAAATTACCAAAGTGGATTCAAGAATATCTGACAGATAATCTTTGTAATTTATCGACTGAAGAAGCGATTCAGGTTAAAGTCTACTCAAATTTAATATTTATCGATTGATTATTAGGTTACTCGATTAAAATTTTCTCGCACTTAAATGAAAAAATTATCTTTTTATTTCTTAGTAATTTTTCATCTTCATTTATATGAAATTTAATGCATCATACGCTGAGATGAATATGATGGTATATCCTTTTTGATTAAAGAAAAGTAATTTATAGTTGAAGAAAAGTAATATTTCGTTTAGTTCAAGAAAAGTGATATCTCAGAAAATAATTTATTTTTCTTTTTCTTGATTCTTTTAGACGATCACGACGTTACATCATAAACAATTCATAAATGTACAAATGCTTTCAAATTTATTTCTCAATTTAAAAATAATATCATAAATAAGTAGTAAACATTACAAAACGATTCGTCGTTTCTAAATTGAGATACAGAACCATGAAATAACAATTTTTAACAAACTTACATATTAATTGCAATTTTAAAGTTCTCTATTTCAATTTAGAAGCGGTGAATCGTTTTCAAATTTTCACTACTTATTTATGATGTTGTTTATAGATTGTGATAAAAATTTGAAAGCATTTGTACATTTATGAATTTTTTATGATTTAACTTGTGGTGAACATCCTTAAGGGGAAATGTTAAACTTTTTACAGGTGCTTTTTACAATATAATTTTCTATGTTAATTTATGATCTGTATCTGTTCCTTTAAATTTAAATACATTGATTTTCAAATTAATTGTAGTGCAATACTCTTATAAAAAGTGGTTCAATTAAAACATAACTAACGAAAATCTTGTTAGAGGTGCCAATTTAAAATAACTAACAAAATATTATATTTGAAGATATACTTTTTTAAACCACAGCCGAACATCAAATTTCTAAAACCACAAACATCATATCGCCTTTTTTGAATTAAAAATAAGATATTATCTTTCTTGAAAAAATACAAACAAAACATCGCTACATTTGTCTCAATAAACTATATATAACTATTTAGTTATTTTATTTGAAACAAAATACCACAATTTCAAAAATATAAAATGAATTTTGCCTAAAATAATGACTTTTAGCCTTTTCAATAGATCAAATGAAACGTATTTTTTTTTAAGATTATAATAAACATAAAACTAAATATTAATGTTGATGTTGATTGTAAATATTAGAAATTCTAAATTAAATGTTTACATCTTTTTTTTTAAGATATGCAAGAGGTGGTTACGTCAAATGGCACAACCATTTTCAAGAGAAGATCAACTTGGGCTATCATTATTAACTTTAGAACAACTGCAAAATAGAGAACAAACTAAAATCGAGGAACAAGCTCAACAAAATTAATGGAAATTTATGATATAAGTTATAACAAAGAATATTTAGAAGTATTGCAAATATTTTTTATAATGATTCAAAAAATTTTTGAAAGTGATGATAAAATAAGTGCTGAACAAAAGTACATTGAAAAGAGTTTAATAACAAAATACGGCAGCGAAATATTAACATTAACAGTGTAAAAAATACAATTATATTTATATATACTAAAGTTTCTTAATATCACCAGCGCACAATGATTATATCACCTTCATCTATGAGGTAATAGCTCAGTTCTTGTAGTGGCTTGTCCAGCGGTATTTCGTCATCAGAAACCTGTAAAATATTTCGTATAAGTTATTATTAGTCTTTTCTACTTATTATTAAACTGAATAAAGATATAACTTTTTGAATACTGTCATAACATTTATATAATTAATAGATACATTTTTTTACTAGCATGATAAAAGATTTAATTTTAAGTTACAAAAAATTAACATAGAACGTTATTTTAAATGGAAATAAAAAAAAATTTAAAGTTTAATTTATTTTGTTACTTACATTAGGCCGGATAAAGGAGAGCACTGGAATTTTACCATTAATTTTAAACAGTCTTTGAACAATACCCATCAATTTCTGTACATCCATATTTTTTAGTATTTTTTTTTTAATTCCTTTAATACTTGGATCATTTGGGCAAAGAAATTGTACAGTTATTACATTTGAAGATAATTGTGTATTTTTAGTCGATTCCGAAGTGTCCGGCACTCCATATTCTAGAGATATTTTAATAATTTTTATTTATTGTTTACAATGTAATGCTTCATAATTATGTTTGACTTACTCTCTACTAATGTGGAAAATCGTGGATGATTTGTGATGAATTGTTTTCTTTTAGTAGAATCTTCTTGACTATTCTTCCATTCTACTGCAAATAATTTTAAATAGTCATATTCAGCCCCTCTTCTTTCTGATGCTATAATTTCAGTACCATTAAAGTACTTTAATGTCGATATTCTTGCTATCACTAATTGTACTCCTGTTTGTACATTTTGTTCTGTCAAAACAGGATTTTCGCGAAACTTTAATTCCTCAAGATTATGTAGTTTTTCTAATTCGCTTATGGATCGCCACTGGAAATAAAAAATGATTACTATTTTTTTTTTAAAACTATTGTTATTATTATTATTTAAATCTATTTTAATTAAAACCTACATCTCTAATATTATTGTTAGATATGTGTAATTTTGTTAAATTTGGAAAAAGATCAGTTTTAACTGTAGGTTCCTTTGTGGGAAATCTTATTGTTTCAATTTTATTTGAATTTAAATTGAGTTCTTTTAAACTGTAAATAAAAAATGAATAATTAACAAAATTTTTATAAAATTTTAAATAATAAATTAATAAAAAGCAAAATATACATACCAAGGAAGTTTTCCTAATTTTAAAATTTCATTCCAATCAGAAATGATATTATTTTCCAGAGATAAAAATGTTAGTTTAATAATATTTGAATTGACTTCTATGTCACTTATAGCTTCAATAATATTAAAAGGTACCATAAGTTCTGTAATTGAAGGAAAAGCCTCAAGACATTTTGTTACTGCTAACCAATCATATTTCACTCTTCCAATTGCTAAGTACCTCAAATTTAAAAAGGCTTGTGCATATTGTTCCATTTGTTCATCAACTGGTAAATAGTTGTCACTGAAATGTCACTGTGATGCATTTCACTAGGAAATATTTTTCTTAAATTTAAAGAGTGACAAATGAATTAAAAATGGTGCAACCATATTCAAATACACTTTAATTATATTATTTAAGAAAAAAATTAATTTTTAATGCCTTTTTGCAATCTTTAAAGGTAATTAAATATTTACCTGACATTCAATTGTTGTAAGATTCTTAGTTCAATACAAATTTTAGCTACTACTTTCCAAGAACTTATTAAATTATGTGATAAATCTAATTCTTCAACTTTTGGACACATTTCAGCAAGCTCTCCAGGACAGCCTTCATTACTTATGCATTGAGCTTGTAAGCATATTATTTTTAATTGATCAAATTTACTTTGTTTTTTATTAACCTTAGAAAAACCCACCATCTCCACAAATGGTGCATTCAATGATTTTTGTACACTAACTAGTGAATCTTTATCAATGCCTGCTAATTCATCATCGATGTAACCATAGCGTATTTTAATGGCTTCTGAACATGATATTCCAAAATTTGCTTTTCCAGGTCGAATGAATGAACCTGAGGTAGGATGCCTAAAATAAAATTTGAAAATATTACTCTTTTATAAAATATTAAAATAAATTAATAATTTTTAAATTACCAAGTCTGAAAGTATTGAATTCCTTCGTATGTACCATTGTGTTTACCTCTAGTCGGATTATCCCAGTCAATTCCTAACCATTGTCCCTGTGTGTTGCCAACTGTACCAACATACTTTACAGTACCTATGTGGCCTTCACAGTCAATTCGACAGCCAATACAATTCCTATCTTCTATCATTCTTTAATATTAAAGAACAAAGTAATAAATTTAAAAAAAGATTCAATTATTAGTTATTTAAAAAAAAAATTATTTCATTACAATATATTGATTATAAATTATTGTCATTCATCAAAAATTATTTATGAATTGCAAGAAATAATAAATAATACTTTAACATTGATGGTATTATCATAAAATAGATAGTTATAAGCGAAATTAAGGTTTACATTATAATAATATTAAGAGAATCGTATTAATATTTAACAATAAGAGCGATATAACCAAATAAGGTATTTTTTACTTATATGTAAACATTATTAAATCATATTTATGCGGCAAATAACTTAACCTCACACGCACTTTTATTAAAAATGTTCCAAAAAAAATATATTTTAATTAAAAAAATCATATAAAAAATGTAAGTAAATTATTTTTTTTTCATACATACGCAGAGTAATAAGATTTTTTTGTAACGAAATTGTTGAATAGAATAAATAGTCATAAATGGAAAAAATTTGCGAGAAGAAATGTACCACCATTCTACACCGTCATATCAAAGGTTCTTAATTAGATTTGAGCAGTCGACATATTTTAGCACTAACAGAGTTTCATGAAGAACACAATAATTGTAAATATTTACACATATAATTAATAAAAACTGCAATCCAATTGATAGAACTTTTAATGCTAATTTTATTTACGCATGTTAATAATTTGCTCGTTAATTATTTTTTCAGTTTCAGACAATAAACTATGATTGCAAAAATTTTATTCATTATCAATTTATTTAAAAACTGCAATGTTATGATATATACATTCTATACGTTAAAATGATCCTATTGATTTGCTCAATCAGCAAATATTACATTTATTCATAATTAAATTATATAAATTGTTTTTATTATATTAGGCAGTTTGCTATGCAAGCTCATACTAGCAGGGAGGTTGCTCCAGAGCGATAAACTTACTAGGAGAGTATCACAACTCCAGATCATGGATTTTGCTCAAACTTTGGGATAAGTTTCCAAATGTCAAAATATGAAAGGAAACAGAATTTTAGACACCAACACTCGATATTTCCCTAGTTATAGGCAATTAAAGAAAATCACTAAAAAAGTTACTAGATTTTTAAACGCATATAGCTCCTTAGCATTGATAGCTAGAAGCTTGAAACTTTTTTAAATGAAAGCTGAGCTCAAATCCTTTCGAATAAGTAATTATAGCATGTCAAAATATTATTTTTTCCCAAAGTTATAGCGTAATAAACATTAGACCCAATTTCAGCTTTTGTTATTAATTAATGTTTTAAAAAGAAAAATCAGGTCCAATGTTTATCACGCTATAACTTTGGGAAAAAATAATATTTTGACATGCTATAACTACTTATTCGAAAGGATTTGAGCTCAGCTTTCATTTAAAAAAGTTTCAAGCTTCTAGCTATCAATGCTAAGGAACTATATGCGTTTAAAAATCTAGTAACTTTTTTAGTGATTTTCTTTAATTGCCTATAACTAGGGAATTGAGCGTTGGTGTCTAAAATTCTATTTCCTTTCATATTTTGACATTTGGAAACTTATTCCAAAGTTTGAGCAAAATCCGTGATCCGGAGTTGTGATACTCTCCTAGTTAGTATATCGATATATGCTATCTTTGTTCAGCACATTGATTTCATATCATCTGTTTCTATGATACAGAGTTGCGCAATTTTCTAGAGCAACCCCCCTGGCGCTCCGAGCTCTAGAGCTGTCATGACGGCACTACGGCACGTATATGCGTGCATGCATGAGTATATATACGTATTGCTGTGTGCGTGCAATGACGCGCAACGCGCTGCTATTAGCAACGAAGATAGACGCTTATTGAAGGGTGCGATGTCGGAAAAGAGGTTAGGTTTGCGATGACCCAGCGGCTAGGGGCAGCACTGAATCTCATGTACTTTATATCTATGTATATGATATATATATAGACATATGTACATGTTAAAAGGTGACCCAAGTTGTGTTACAAAAATTTAACCCAGACGTGTTCTTCTATAAGCATCTTTCTTCGTTGCTATTAAGCTCGAATTTTTTGGATACAAAATCTGAAAATAGCGCATTTAATAATTATTAACAATTTTTATAAACAAATTATAAAAATGCGTTTTTTCCAGAAAAAAAATTTTTATATTTTTAGGTCATTTTGAGCAAAAAAGGTTCTCATGAACATATTGCTAAGATGCACTGAATCGGCAGAAAAAAATCGCAGTTTGAAAAAACGCGATTTTTCAAAACTTTGACAGCTTATAGCTCAGCTTCTACTGCTTTAATTTTAACTCACAATAGCTTAAATTGTTTTTTAAAATGTAAACTTAAAGATCACAGTAATTGGCGACAGTATTTATAATGATTACATTGCTCATTAATCGCTCAAAAAAATACCGTTTACAGCTTACCTGTGTATATATACAGACCCTGGCGTCGCGCGGGTGCGCGTATATGGTACTTTTTTGAGCGACTAATGAGTATTAGTATGATTATTTAGTATATCTTTTCTGAATAATCCCCAGCAGATTAAAAGAAATTTCAGTTTAAGATAATTCAAAGTTAACTTTTTAAACTGCTTTGCCAATTTAACAAATAAGAACTGTGTGTAATATTCGAAAAAATTCTAATTTACTAGAAAAATTTTCAAAATCTCATTTGTAGATACCTCATTTTACTTTCTCTTAGAGAAAGCATTATATCAATACAAAAATTTTTTTCGCCATTCTATCTGAAAATCGCAATTTTGTTCCTCTTTTATGGCTCTCATAGCGAAAAATACAGTTACGACTATTACTTTACATTACTTTACATTACTCGTTACGACCCTTGCCTTCGGCTAGGGCCGTAAACTTCTCGTTTCGTAAATAAAGCTTTTTATACCCTTTACGAAATTTACTATTTCCACACGGCGTGCGGGAAGTGCCACATTCCCACACAGAAAATATCGTGCAGGAGAAAAAAATTCCCGCACGCCGTGTGGAAAAATGATTAACATAATGCGTGGAGGGAATAAGTAAAGCACAACTCTTTAAAGCGCGGAAAAAACAGTTGTGAAAAAGCGTACACGCGAGCGGGAAGTATAAAACACGCATATGCGTCACATATCGGCGGTCTTAAACAAAAGGCCGCTCCGATCGTTTCGAATTTTATTACTGAAAAAGTACTAATTTGATTTCCGTATTATTTATAAATTGACGTATTTAATTATTTACTTTTTTTTAATCATTGCATACCACGTTTTGATTTCTTACAAATTTTATTTAAAATCATATAACATTTATTTTGATTTTTAAATTAACCCTTTCAGAACCAATGTACATTACAATGTACATTGACATTTTTTTGATTTTTTTGAAATCGTACAAAAGAGGGCTTCAAATTTTGTAAAAAAAAATATGTGTATTAGATTGAAGTGGACTATTTCCGATCTCAAACTGAGGGCCTAAGTTATTATATCTTTGATAGAAACTGAGAAAACTTGAAAAGAAAAAAATGAAAAACAGTACATTGTGTACCAAGGGCGCAAAATAGGGGATTCCGGCCAGAGTGCGAATGAGTGCCAGAGCGAAGCGAGGGCACGAGGGTCGCGAATCCCCCTTGCGCCCGTGGTACACATATTGTTTTTTTATCTAAAGGGTGAAAAATTCGATTTCTATGCTCGTCAAGCGGGCGCAAATGTACTATTTTGCATCCGCTTGACAAGCATAGAAAATTGAATTTTGCGCCCTGAGGGTCAAAAAAATTTTTTTTATTGCAAAAATTGCTTAAGGTTGTATGGGCTATACAGTCTGTGTCAAAAATTAGTTTTTAAGAAAATCGTCTATATTTTTCGATAGAAAGTAATTATTCAATTTTTAGCTTAGTAACTTATTAGATAATATTAAAACAATCATTTTAAACTTTGTTTCATTTAAATATAATGAATTATTAAAGAGTTATAACATTTTAAAGTTTATAAATTTTACACTAATCTAATGCAATCATAAATAATAATGCCAAACTTTCAAAAATGATTTTATTTGACTGCAACAAAATTTATTTTGTTCAGTTTAAAATTTAGAATCTATTGACGAGGATGGAATTTTTATTTTTATTTTTTATTAAAATTTATTGCTAATTTTATGCTAAAAAATGTATAAGTCTCAGACGATACTTACTGTTTTATCATAGAAAATTAGCAATAAATATTAATAAAAAATAAAAATAAAAATTCCATCCTCGTCAATAGATTCTAAATTTTAAACTGAACAAAATAAACTTTGTTGCAGGCAAATAAAATCATTTTTGAAAGTTTGGCATTATTATTTATTATTGCATTGGATTTGTGTAAAATTTATAAACTTTAAAATGTTATAACTCTTTAATAATTCATTATATTTATATGAAACAAAGTTTAAAATGATTGTTTTAATATTATCTAATAAGATACTAAGCTGAAAATTGAATAATTACTTCATACCGAAAGATATAGACGATTTTCTAAAAAACTAACTTTGGACACAGACTGTATAGCCCATACAACCTTAATAAATGAACACTTATCATCGCAAAATGGTCACCAGAACTTTTCATGATGAAATAAAAATTCCTTTCTGAAAGGGTTAATTTATACATGTATTATTTCAAGGAATTGAAAAATATAAAAAGCGCAAATAAATAAACAGTAAAAAATTTTCTGGCAACTTTATCACTTTCCTGTAAACAATTACTTGTTTCAACTATGTGAAGTTACATTTTTATGTAACTTTACATCGCTGAGCCTAGATCCTACTATAAGGGCGATTCTTCATTTAACCCGTACCCGTACCCGTACCCGTACCCGCACGATTGTATAGGCGAGTACTTTATCTTCACTACTTTACCATCTATGATGAGTTCGATAGTAGATAGAAACTCATCATAGATGGTAAAGTAGTGAAGATAAAGTACTCGCCTATACACTCGTGCGGGTGCGGGTACGGGTACGGGTTAAATGAAGAATCGCCCTAATCGTGGTATTTTTTCCATGCTTAGCAGTGTAATGTTACAGTCAGTATCAACATAGCTGTCAAAAAATTCATGACATGCATTTTCGCGATAACAGAAACGCATTTTGTATACTACTAGCATCCCCCGTCTCGGCTTCGCCCGCGCAATAGTTGGGCAGAAGTCGGTAGGTATAGAAATAGAATCTCAAAAACTATTATTTTTGAACCATGTGATAATAAAATGAATTTTCATTTAAAATAATTTTTTTTTGGTAGAAAAAATAAGCATTGAATTTTTTTTTTATTTCTCGATATATGTTCAATTTAGTACCAATAAGTCAAAACATATATTTAAATTGACGGTAGAAAATTTTTTTAGTAAATCAAAATCGTGAAAGAGATATTCATTAATAAATATGAATGTTCAACAATGATAGGGAATTATTAACCATGAAGGGTTAAATTCTCATGTATGAGTCAATAAATATTTAAGGAATAACAAATTTCCTTGAATAAGATATAAAATTTTTTCTAAAGTTAAAAAAATTATCTAATTTTTGATTCTGCCTAATGGAATAGGAAAATATTTCATTAAATAATCCGAGGTAATATTACTCTGTGATTAAAGAATATGCAATAAAAATTTATTGTGTTGAAGTTACGGAATATCATAGGTATATAAGTATTTCTACCGTACCAGTTTAATAAAGTGAAAGACAAAATCGGTCGCCACCTATTGGGCAACCAAGGAAAGTAGCAAGGGTAGAGCATGCTGACCGCAGAACGCCGAAAAAAAGTAGTCCCTATTCCCTACGCGTTAAGATCTAGGTCTATAATTATTTTATTGCAATTATTGATTAAAAAAGTAATTATTTATATAGCCTATGACACTCGTCACATTATAAAGAATTTAAATTTAAAATTTGAAAACGATCGGTTCAGTAGTTTTTGAGATAATTGAGAACATTCAAACAAACGCTGTCCTTTTATATAATAGTAAGATAGTAAGATAAGATAAGATAAGATAAGATAAGATAAGAAATTTTATTATTTTATTATTATTAATTGGTGTTTAATATAAAGTTATTAAATAATGTTTTCAAATTTTATAGTGTCATAAGTAATAAACGTTCAACGTATGTTTTTTATTAAATTGTTTCGAACTTAGGTTAGAATGAGTTCCGTAACGACGGAATTTTTCCGGTTTTAATGTGTATTTACCACGTTCATCATTGCTCCCGATATTTACCACGCTCAGTGATGTAACGTTCCGAAAAATTTTTTACTGTGTAGAGAGAAAATAAAAAGCGCGATAGATATAAAGAAACGCGATAAATATAAAAAGTGCAATAATAAAGCCACGGTGGCTCAGAGGCTAGAACATTCGACTCTCACGCAGAGAGCCGCGGTTCGATGCCCGGTGAGGGCAGAATTTTTTCTATTTTTAATTAAAAGTGGAGGATGTCCCGAATTCACTGACACAGTTGACCTGACCCGAATGATTTTCCGCAGATTTAATAAAAACTACAGATAATCATTGGAGGGTCGGTAAGGCAGAACGCGACTGCTCCACTACTATAGTTGAGCCGGACCGTTCTGCCGGGTTGGTGCGAGCTCTCGATGCGCTAAAAAGGACGGATATGAGCGAGTCTCTCCGCCTGAGTAGGTCTGCACGACCGAGCACACACTTTCCGGGGTTAAAAAAGGTATGGGTTCGAACGCGAAAACACCGGAACACACAAGTGGTCGAGGTGTCCCGTAAAAAGGTTGTAGAACCTGTATGGGTAATGGTACTCGAAAGATATTATCTGAAGAAGATATAAAAAGTGCAATAAATATTTGTAAGTCGTAATTTAGCATTACGATTAATTTTTATGTAAAACCTAAAGTTTAAATTATTGAAGAATTATCTAATTAAAAAAGTTTTTGTTTAAATTTGTACTTTTTCTAACGGCATGCGTAAAATTCGATTTCATGTACTCATTTGCGTACATAAAATATCCTATTATGAGAAGCGTTTGTTTAGCGTGCGTAAAATAATTTCAACGTGTGTGAAATGATTTCAGCGTGTGTAAAATGATTTTAGGATGATTTTATCCACTCAAAAATTTCAATTTAATTTTTTTTCGTACTTTTCTATAAATCTTGAATTATTGTTTGTTTTTTTTTAAATCAACCACAAGATGTGGGTAATGTAAATATAGTTTATCTAAAAAAAATCTTAAAATTTTTATTTATTTTAGGAACTATACATCATAAAAGACTTTTACACATCTCATTTGAAAGATCTTGTGAGGCTCTTTCAAAATGCTATGTACATATTTTTTTGCGGTACGTGAACTTTTTCCTACGCATACTTAAAATCTTAAAATTAAAAAAATTGTTAGTGTAATTTTGACTGCTTGTACGGCATCTAAAAATTAACGTATCTGAAAAAAAACCCAAAACAATTTGAAAGAAAATTTGTTAGAAGTTTAAAATGATTTTAAAGTTTGAATATTATTTAAAACTGATTTTTCACTACGTTATGGCTGTTTTTATGGGATAATGCCATTTTCCAAAAATGAATTATGCTTTGAATATTATGCATTCTACAAAAAAATGACAGAGGAAAAAAAAAGTTGCCTTTTTGTACGAAGAATTAAACTAAAGCACTTTTAGCGCGAAAAAAAATTTATTTGATAAAATTTAATATAAAACTTTTAAAATTTTAATATTTTTTCTTTGGTTTGGTTTTAATTGTATTTTTATATTAGAAATATTATTTGTTTTTTTGCGCGGCTCCGCCCCTAAATCTCGTCCTGCTCTCCAACTTCGGCTACCACTTACAATCTCGATAGCCTTCGGACAAGCTTTTACATGCTATCACGGCCGCAAATTTATCATTCTTAGAATTTTATGCACTTGTTAGAAAAAATAATATATGCAACTAATGCGTAAAATATGTGGTCATCGCACTCGTCTCATTTGTCACCCTCGCTTTGTCCAAGCGGCAAACCCGACTCGTACGATAATCACATACTTTATACACTTGTTGGGTAATGTACTATTTTTGTAATTTATTTGTAAAGTCCAATCATGTATTGTGCGGAAAGACTAGTCGAACTTTCCACACAAACTTTGTCCGTGCGGGAATCATCTACTTCCTGCACTAGTTACGTAATGTACTATTTCTTAGTACAGTTTTAATCTCAAAACCACTTTGGAAATTAAAAAAAAATTTATTTTTCATTTTTTTTTACGTAAACTACTCGATTTGCATGGAAATTATTTGTGACTGCCAAAAGAAGGAAAACTTTTAAAAACTTATTCTTTTAGCGTAGTTTTAATTTGAGAGCATTTTGAAAATTGTATGTATTTTTTTAGCCAATTAAATCTCGAAAAGTACTCGATGGATTTGCTTCAAATTTTACATCCAATTTATTTTTTTGCCTTACTAGCGATGCTATTGAAAATTGATTTTTTTAGTGTAGTTTTAATTTTAAAGCCCTTTAAAAAAGAAACAATTTTGAATTTCCATTTTTTTTATTTTATGTAAACTACTCAATGAATTTGCTTTGAAATTTGCATGGAAATTATTTGTGACTGCCAAAAGAAGGAAAAACTTTTAATAACTGATTTCCTTAGCGTAGTTTTAATTTTAGCGCATTTTAAAAATTTCGAAAAAAATTTTCATTTTTTTTCTATTTTACGTTAAGTACTTGATAAATTTACTCCAAAATTTGTATACAAGTTTTTCGCTACTGTCAAAAGAAAACAAGCTTTTGAAAACTAATTTTCTTGCTGAAAGAAGGAGAATTTTAAGAAACTAATTTTCTTAGCGCAGTTTTTTTAGCATTTTGAAAATTTTGAAAAAAAATTTCAAGGTAATGTACGAGTTATATAAAAGATGTTGAGAAATATTGCATTAAACTATTTTTTTAAATTGAAATTACATTTTTTTTAAATAAAATCAAATTACTTAAATTTGATGAGCTCTATGAGAAAGCATTGCGCCAAAGCACTTGGCAACGTTTTTTCAATTGAGATAAAAATAAAATAATTAATAACTAATGACATTATAATTCTTATTTTGTTAACAATATTTTGATGATAAGTCAGGCGAATATCCTAATTTTGGCGATATTTAAACCATTCTCTTGTAAACATAATTGTCGTGTACGGCATGTAAGTGATTCAATGCCAAAATATATTTTATGATTTTGTCTCTATTGTTCATCTGTATGAATTTAAAATTTTGATTTTGAGCGTTCAATTGTTAAAATAATTATAATTTTTTACTGAATGTTTTAATAAAATTGTTTTTTTTGTAAACAATCAAAAATATTGTTACATTAACAAGAAGAGTCAATGACATTTGGATCTCCGATTTTCTCCTAACTTTGAGATATTTTTTCTTATATAAAATTATGAAAAAAGCCTTATTCTTAAGGTGCAACTCTCGATTTTTGCCAAGTTATCAGCAGTTTTGTCTAAATTTTTAAAAATTTGCATCTTTTTTATAGTTATAAATTTTTCAAAGTATTTATTCTAGAAGGTTTTTATTAATTGGATATTAAAGTTGAGATTAAGACTTTTCGATTAAAAAAAACGTGTTCAAAAAGCTGAAGTTGTTCAAAAGCAATTGTGCACTTTAATCTAAATTTCATCTTAATTTTCATTCCTTCATAACTTTTGAACAACATTAGCTTTTTGAACACGTTTTTTTTTTAATCGAAAGGTCTTAATTTCAACTTTAATATCCAATTAATAAAAACCTTCTAGAATAAGTACTTCGAAAAATGTATAAAAAAGATGCAATTTTTTTTTAATTTAGACAAATCTGATGATAACTCGAGAATTCAATAAAAATCGAGATTTGCACCGTAGGAATAAGGTTTTGTTCATAATTTTATATAAGAAAAAATATCTCAAAGTTAGGAGAAAATCCGAGATCCAAATGTCATGGATTCCCCTTGTAAGATATAAAGTTCAATCTCTTCTTAAAAGTCTGTCCTATTTTACAAAAAGGAGTATTTCTTGCAAAATTCTTTTTTTTCAACACCTGGCCCGAAACCACTACTTTTTTACATAGCGCCAAAAAAAAAAGTTGTATTTTCGGTCCGGTGTTGAAAAAAATCGCATTTTCGCCACGGGGAAAAAAAAGAATGCCTTAAATCGTATGTTTGCCCCCCTCGCCTTCGGTCCGGGTGACAATTTACATACGATTTTGGACATTCTTTACTTTTTTTCCCTAGGGGAAAAATATACTATTCTTTATATTTTTAATCCACGTTATTTTTTAATAAAAATTTAATTTATCAAAAAATATAAGAGAAATTAATAAAGCAATACTTGAGAAAAAAATTAATAAAATTTATTTTTCATTCAAATTACAAAGTTGTATATTTCACGTTTGATCGATTGGTGTTTTTTGATAAAAATGTGATGCTAACTCTATTAACCATTCGGGTTTAATCACAGTCAAATCTCTCATATATGTTTTGTTTGTTTGTAAAATTTCTCCAAATAGTAACCTAGAAATAGAATAAATATTAGTATTATTATTTTAAGAATCTCTCATTAAGAATGGTGAACTTTTTTAAAGCCGAATTTACTTAGATCACGTACAGTTAATATGCGATACTTTCATATCTAGATTATTTTTTTAGAGTGTTTTCGTTGTTGATAGCAAGATTTAAATTATTGCAACTCTTTCATATTATATTTTTTCAAATTAAATAATAATTATAAGCTCTTAAAATACGAATAAAACTAAAGTTAATACTACCGTAACATGTGAAGCAAAGAAGTATAATTAATTCGGCGCTCCAATATAAGTTTACTTTGTGATTTCCCTAATCACTATACGCGATTGCTAATACAATACATATAAGTTACCTACTCACCGCTCCAGCAATGCTAATACATATTTGAAGCAACATTTAAATTTATAATTTTACAGAAGGTAATTTAAACTAATAATTTCACATAATATCAATAATATTGATAAAAATTTAGTATTATTACATGTTTTAAATATATTTTTAAGATTATAATTTTTTTTTTATTTATTATTCATGGAGTGTTTATACGGAAAAAAATTTTTCATTCGGACACGTCGATATTTAATGTTCCTCAATTTAAGATTGACTGAATTTTTTTTTTATCAAAAATTTATGCACAATACTATATGAGCGGAATATTCTTTTATCATTAGATAAATAAAATTGATATTATAAATATAAATTCAAATTTAACATACAAGTTCTTACCATTGTGGTTGTTCTAATGTATAAAGACAACTGTTCGGATGAATATGTAGTTCCTTATTTCCCCTCACCGTTTTATAAACTCCACTATAATGTAAATAAGCGGCATATGGAAAAAGGCCTGCTGTTATACATTTAAGGATTAACTCAGTATTCCCTGTAAGAAATGTATTATTTGATTAATTATATAACTCTTAATTTATAGTTGAAATATAAACAAACCTGAACATGACGAAAGAGGGATCCCTAGTTTTTTTATTAATTTACGCATTTGCGTACGGATTTCCGTGGCCCTTTTTAAAGCTTTACTATTAATAAAATGTTTTTGACACCAATTATGATTTTTATATTTGTCATAAGCAGTATAAACATTGAGCAGAGTCAATAAATCTCCTTCTTCGACTTCAAACATACGATGTTTTACACGAGCTTTTATTGCTGCTTGTCCACTTATAGAATGTACAAAAACATTCTGAACTTGGAGCATTGCTAAAATCGTGGTTATTTCTTCGGAACATCCCATTTCGCCTAGAAAAAAAATAAAAGTTGTTAAGATATATATGGGCCATTCTAAAAAAAACTATTTTAAAGTGATAGCTTGTAGCTCCTTTGCTATTAGACTTAGAAACTTGCCATTCACCATTATTTTAGCAAATTTTATGGAGAATATAAGAAAAACAACATTTTTATGTTTCATCGATGTTTTTGGATATCAAAATAAATCATTAATAATAATCTAAATATACCATTTTAAGGTTTCGTTTTAAGCTTTCATTATGTAACTTTGATAAAATTAAAAAATTATTTTTTAGCTGGTCAGAAATTAACTTGAATGCGCGTGATGAAATTCTGCAATTTATTATTTAATTGCAATTTTTTAATTTTTTTAGTAACTAAGGCTTTTTTATCGATTTTTTAATAAACGTCATTTGAAACTCTAGTTTTTTTCTCTAAAAAACCTAACAAATCAAGTATTTAGATTATAAATTTACCAGATGCTATCAAACATTTTGCAAATACAGGATCCAGGGGTATTTCCGCCATCAGCATACCCATTGGATTAGTTAATTCTCCATTGTCATTGATTGCTCCCAATGCGTAAAGTAACTCCACCGCTGAGAGTAAACTCTTACTTGGCGGTGATGATGGAAAATTAAATCTCAATACGTTATCAATACCCAGAGCTTTGAGTTGTAATACAGCTGGTGCAAGATCCGAGCGTTGCATCTCCGGTGGTGTTGCAGGTATCATTTTGTTATAAGCATCTTCGGAGTAAAGCCTTTAAATCATATGAATTTTCAATCACATCAATACCAATATTTTAATATTATTCATGAAAAGTAAATAAATCAGTTAAATAATAGTGCTTTATGCACCAAGTGCGTAAAATGTACTTTCGCGGCGAGTGCGAGCGAAAGTACATTGCGCACGCGGTGCATATATTATTCTATAACACTCGGGGCGTAAAATGGTCATTTTATTCACTACTTTGCGGGTATAAAATGATCATTTTACGCCCCGAGTGTTATAAAATACAGTTCGCAATTGGTATGAAAAGACTTTTTTACAAAAATCGTTACAACCCTCGCCTTCGGCTCAGGCCGTAAACTTCTAAAGCCTTTTCATACCCGTAACAAAATTGACTTTATCGATTCGAATTTCCGGTCGAAAAATGCCCATTATCGCACGCTACAGTAAGTTTTAACCGATGTAATTTGAATATAAATTTTTTATACGCTTCCTAATACGAACGTAGACCATCACTAACTGACTATATAAAACTATCAATGATAGTCTATCATTTCAAATGTATCGAGTTAAACATTTGCTTTTCATATCCCCACTCTTCTATATTCGTTTCCTTAGCTTAAAAAATTTCCTTGCTTACAGTGCTTGTGCAAAAACTTTAGATTCTCGTTTTTATATAGCACGCGTTTTTATATTATTTCTTTTAACCATTTAACATATTTATTTTATTTGTTGTAATATTATTTTCCTTCGTTAAAATATCAATTTACTATTTTTCTTTAATGAATTAATATTTACCTTTACTGTAATAATATATTAAAAAATTATTTTCCTTTGTTATAATATTATTTTCCTTTGTTGTAATATTCTTTCTTTAATTAAAATATTACTTTACTATATTATTTCCTTTTGTTTATGAAAATAATCTTAGAATGCTTGCGTCAACACTGTAAATTCTTATTGTAATATAACGTATATTTTTATCTTTTTTATAAACATTTTATAGTACATTTTAAATTGGAAAATATTTTCACCACGCTGCGGTTAAAGTGCGTAGTGTACCTCTCCAAACTCAGCCTCATCGAGTACGCCCTACCAATTTTCAAGTTTGAGCCCATCTACGTATATACTCTTTGTTTCATTTTCTTAAGAGTGGAGACGCTGGCGACGTTAAAATACTATCAAATAAGTAAATAAATGAAGTGGCCAGAATAGGAACTTCGATTTATGTGACTTTATATATACACTCGACGGACATTAATTCGTGTGGAACATTAAAAAATCATACAATCTTATTGGATAATACCGTTGTTTCGGTTACTCTCATTGGAGAATTTTATAAATATTCCACGCGATTTTATGTCCGTCGACTGTATATAAAATGACTTAGCCTGGTAATCTTACTATTAAAATTTTATAATGCACAATTAAGCAAACTACGATTAATATCGTAGTTTATTAAATCAAAAAATTTTTTTTCGTATAAAATAGAGGAAATTTAATAAACGCTTTTCTGTGCAGGAAGTGTTCTATTCCCGCACAGGAAAAAGAAACTCCCGTACGCCGTGCGTAATATAAGTAGAGCACAACTCTTTAACGTACGGGAATAATAATTGTGAAAAAGCGTACAAGCGAGCGGGAAGTATAAAACACGCGTATGCGCCACATTTCGGCAGTCTTAAACAAAAAGCCGCTCTGGCCGTTTCGAGTTTTCTTATATTGCGAAAGTACTAATTTAACTTCCGTATTATTTATATATTGACGTATTTAATTATTTATTTTTATTTAATCATTGTATACCATGTGTTGATTTATTACAATATAAATTTTAATTTTAAATAATATAACATTTATTTTGATTTTTAAATTGATTGATACATGTATTATTTCAAGCTAGTAAAAAAATATGAAAGGTGCAAATAAATAAAGGGAAAATAAAAAGCACGGAAAATATAAGAAGTGAAAACCCTAAATGTAACATTTAAATTATTAAAAAATTATTAGTTGGAAGAAAGTTTTTGTTTAAATATGTACTGTTTTAAATTATTTTAAATGTTTATATAAATAACTCAATTTCATTTTTGGGACAAATAATGTACTTTTGTTTTACGTATTTACTCAAATAAATGAAAAGTTTAAAATGTTATACTTATTTTTATTATCATATCCTTTATTCTCTGTTCCATGTTTTATTCTTTTTTTTTTGTAATATAAATTTTGATTTAAAATAATTTAATAATTCTTTTTTTTTTGTTATTGATTTCTAAAGTCCAATCTTTTATGATGTTGGAACATCAGTCGAACTTTCCACACCTTGTGTGAAAAAATAATATACATAATACGTGAGGGAAGTAGGTGATTTCTCACCTACTTCCTATTCCTTATTATTAAATAACATTTACCTATAAGCTTTTCCTGACCGATTGCGACCACAACGTCCAGCTCTTTGATCCGCAGAAGCTCTAGATACCGGAACAACTATTAAGTTATTAGTTTGCGTTTCAACGTCGAACCAAGGAAGTTTTACGAAGCCACAATCAATAACTAATCGAAATTAAACATCTGGTTTTATGTCACATTTTGTGTAAAATTAATAAATAAAATCTAAAAACTTATGACACTTACCATAGATTATATTTGGGATAGTAATAGAAGTCTCAGCGATATTTGTGGCAACAACAATTTTCCTACTATCGTTTGGGGTTTTCCAAAATACTTTGAGTTGTTCGTTATTTGGTAAGGATCCATACATTGGTAAAGGTAATAATTTTACTGAAATAATATTTAAAATTTTTAATGCTTGCAAATGTAATTATAAAATTATTAAAATATTAATAAATCAAATGTTTTCTTATTTTTTTAAAAGTCTATTACATACACTTCCCATCTTTGATGAATTTTGCATGCTCAGCCAATAATGAGACAGCTCTATCAACTTCTTCCATACCGGTAAGAAAAACTAATATATCACCTGGTTCTTCAAACTCGTTGATTTTTAAAGCCGTATCAACAACAGCTTTAACGTAATCAGCAACTGGCTCTTCAAGGTAAAATATGTTTATCGGATATAGTCGGCCTTCAACGGTTAAGATACTTGCTGTATCCTTTTTACAGCTTTTATTTGCCTTAACGTTAAAAAAGTCGCGTAGTTCTTCGGCATCGACAGTCGCTGATGATACAATTACACGCAAACTACTGCGTTTCTGTATACTCAAGCAATTATTATTATTATATTAATAATGTATGATATTTTGTATTATCACGGAGATAATATTATGCTGCTATTTCATGTGAAATAATTTAAAAGAAACTCTCTATTGCTTATGGTATAGTTTAGATATTTACAAAATATAATCCCAGAGAAAGCTTTATTACAATAAAAAAAAAGTTTTCTTTAAAACAACATTGTCGTGTGTTACAAATCATTACAAATTAATAAAAAAAAAGTCTCCATGAACAAGTATGTGTGTGTGAATGCGTGCATATTTCCGTGAGTCTATGAATGTTATAATATTACGCTACATTTATATATCAATTAGGCTACTTTTGGGTTGTCCATGAATTACACTAGTGATTTTTCATGAATTTCGACTCCTCCACACCCCTGCTGAACAATATTATATGAAATGTCATACAGAGTGTCCTATTTTAAAACCACCATTCAAAAATCTCAGAACGAAAGCATTCTAGAGAAATATTTTTAAATGAAAATTGTCGAGTTTCGAAGGGGACACCCAATGGTGACCTCAACCTTAACCTTGACCTCGACCTTGTGGGTCATTTCCATCTTATGTAAACTACTCTAAGAATTTGCTTAAAAATGTGTATAGAAATTATTTGATACTGTTAAAATAATAAAGACATTTGAAAACTGATTTGTATGCAAGTTATTTGCTACACTGGAAGACTATCGGCGCAGCTTGTAACCTTCAAGGTTATGTGCTACTCTGATTCGTTATGTTTCGAGGTATACGCGCAATCGGAGTAGCAGTTACTCAGATTTGAGTTTCCCTTACGCTGATCGAGCATACACTGAAAAAAAAACCCGAAGCCAGCGCTGCGAAGTTAATCTGAGCGGTTGCATGCGAACAACATTCGAAGCGAGTGATTACAGAAAATCGTAATGTATGAATGCGTAACCATGTCGCTGTAAATAATTACGACTTTCTGTGTAAACGATTACGCTAATCCGAGCAGAGCGCCACAACTGTGTTGCGAGCACGCTTATGCTCCGACTCTCCGGCATCGCGCGTGCAGAAAGCCGAAACCAAGCACTGCGGCAGAGCTGCGAGCTTGCTTGCTCCAACTCTCCGGCATCGCGCGTGCAAAAAGCCGAGACCAAGCACAGCGGCAGAGCTGCGAGCACGCTCTCTTTGACTCTGCGGCATTTCTCATGCAGAAAGCCGAGACCAAGGGTAACGACAGAGTTACAGGCTTGCTCACTTTGAATTTCTGAACATTGACGTACCAAAAGCGAGGCCAAGCACTCTAAACGTTAAAAATTTACATTTAAAAAAGCAAAATTTCTTTTTCTTTTCTTTTTTTTTTGTAAGTTTTAACACTTTATGTGAAGTATAATTTATTTAAGTAAAATTCTATAATATTATAAAAATTAAATTTTATTTCATAAAATTTTATTTTAAATGTTTCTTAACTTAAAAATTGATGTGATATTTTACTTTTACCATTATTCGCCTGAGTATATTAATGTAATAATGTAAATTTCTAATTTTGATTTATTTTTAATACCTTATTTGTGCGATTATTAGTGTTTTTATACCTTTGAATTGATTTTAACTTTATTTTAATCCTTCTTATTTTTTTTATATTTATAGATTTATTAGGACATATTGAAACTCAGAAAATTCAAAGTAATTTGGAAAAAAATTCTTTAGGTATTTATAAGTAGTCATTATTGACTTATTCTTTATAAACTATATTATTGTATTGTTACAAGTTTCTTATACAAATGGAGTTTGCTTAGCGTTAGAGGGAAGATATTTACTATTGATTTTTGGGTCGTAGTTCCAATTTTAAATTCAATAATTTCAAAAAAAGTAGCAGCGTTATTTCTTTTATCTTTTATAAATATTTATATATATATATATATATATATATATATATATATATATATATATATATATATATATATATATATATATATATAGCTTATTAAATTGCATTTGTTAATTGTTTAACGTATTTTTAAGAAAATGATATTTATTATTATATTTTGTATATAATATTTATTCAATTGAGTAGGGATGAATGTAATTTTATACTTTCTTAAAGTTTATAACGATATAAAAAGTATATACCGGTTCTAAGTGCATTTATTAATTCTTTTGTAGCTTTGAAGTAAAATGAGATTTATTAAATTGAAAAGTAAACATATTGATCAAAAACGAACCAAAATGTTTTTGTTAAAAAAACTTTTATTATGTAGCCAATGTTTTTAGATCGTATCTAACTACCCTCTTCAGAACTAATAGAAATTCACTATATTTTATATTGAAAATTTAAAAAAATAAAGTACACAGTGGAAAAAATTTGTAATTTTAACACACATAAGTGTTACAAATGAAACACAAATTTTTTTTATGTAATATTCAAAGTTAAAATGTTAACATAAAAATTTTAACTTTCTTAAATTTCTTAACAGAAATATTTTTATTGTTTAAAGTTTTTTTAAAATTAATAATTTAATGAATTTTTTATTCAAAACTATCAAACCAAAATAGAAATTTAATAGAAACATCTTTGTTAGAAATATCTAGAAGGTAATTGAATTTTTAGAAATTACAATATGTAGATTTTTTAGCCTACTTGATTAGTGAAAAATTACTATTCAATATACACAATAACTGCCCAAGTTATTTTATTATTTAACGACTTAACTAATTTTTTTTTTATTTTTAAAGAATAATTAAATTTTAGCGACAACGGGGAAATAACTGAAAACTTCTTAATTCATAAAAAAATATATATATATATCTATATTATAATAATAATACCATTAGACGACATAAAAATCAATTGTAAATATCATATCTTCCCTCATACACCAAGAGAACTACATTCGTATATGAAATTTGTAACAATACAATCATATAGTTTATAAAGAATAACTTAATAAATGACCACTTATAAATATCTAGACAAATTTTTTGTAAATTACTTTGAATTATCTAAGTTTAATTTTATAATTATTGGAATTGTAACTTTACCATCTATAAGAGAAACTGAAATCGTTACGCTTGACGAGTACATTTTATTCATCATCAGCTTTATAAAAATACAAATTTATAAAAATACGAATATATAAAAATACGAATGATTAAAATAAAGTTAAAATCAATTCAAAGGTATAAAAACACTAATAATCGCACAAATAAGGTATTAAAAATAAATCAAAATTAGAAATTTACATTATTACATTAATATACTCAGGCGAATAATGGTAAAAGTAAAATATCACATCAATTTTTAAGTTAAGGGGACGCTGTATCTCTCTATCCTTTTCTAATAGAAAAATGTAAGTTTTTTGAAAATCTAGTGATTATTGATAGAAATTAAAGGTTGTCCGCTACTTGTTTAGTAAAAAGTAATATTTTCTCTGATGAGGACCAATTAATTTTGTTGCTTTTTTTCAAGTAAAGTTTGACATACTTACAAAATCCTAAGTAAGGCTAGAGAATACGTTATTTGAGTATGTCAAACTTTCCTTGAAAAAAAAGCAACAAAATTAGTTGGTCCTCATCAGAGAAAATATTAATTTTTACTAAACAAGTAGCGGACAACCCTTAATTTCTATCAATAATAACTAGTTTTCCCAAAAATTTACATTTTTTAATTAGAAAAGGATAGAGAGATACAGCGTCCTCTTAAGAAACATTTAAAATAAAATTTTATGAAATAAAATTTAATTTTTATAATATTATAGAATTTTACTTAAATAAATTATACTTCACATAAAGTGTTAAAACTTACAAAAAAAAAAGAAAAGAAAAAGAAATTTTGCTTTTTTAAATGTAAATTTTTAACGTTTAGAGTGCTTGGCCTCGCTTTTGGTACGTCAATGTTCAGAAATTCAAAGTGAGCAAGCCTGTAACTCTGTCGTTACCCTTGGTCTCGGCTTTCTGCATGAGAAATGCCGCAGAGTCAAAGAGAGCGTGCTCGCAGCTCTGCCGCTGTGCTTGGTCTCGGCTTTTTGCACGCGCGATGCCGGAGAGTTGGAGCAAGCAAGCTCGCAGCTCTGCCGCAGTGCTTGGTTTCGGCTTTCTGCACGCGCGATGCCGGAGAGTCGGAGCAAGCGCGTGCTCGCAACACAGTTGTGGCGCTCTGCTCGGATTAGCGTAATCGTTTACACAGAAAGTCGTAATTATTTACAGCGACATGGTTACGCATTCATACATTACGATTTTCTGTAATCACTCGCTTCGAATGTTGTTCGCATGCAACCGCTCAGATTAACTTCGCAGCGCTGGCTTCGGGTTTTTTTTTCAGTGTATGTAAAGCGCCGATTATTCAAAACAACGTTTACACACAAATGATCGGAGCAGGCACAGTTCATTTTCAGTACTTTCTTTGTCGTTTTCGGCACACCGTTTACGCCGAACGCGTGGCGCTAGCGTAGTCAGGGAAAAGGGTAACTAGCAAGCAAAAAGTTTTTCAGTGTACTGTCTGAAAAAAACAAGTTTTGGAAAACTAATTTTCTCAGTGCAGTTTTAATTTAAGAGAATTTTCAAAATTTTCATACAAATTTTTATTTTTCATTTATCTTCTTTCTTAGCGTGGTTTTTTACCCCGAAATGAAAAGAGTGGAAAATTTTTCGTCCAAGTATAACTTTGACCTTAACCTTGGCCTTGACCTTCAGGGTCATTTTAAGGTCAAGTTTATTTTTTTTGCAATGGAACTCTTTATGTGTAACCTCAGAAATAGAAAGAGCGGAAGATTTTACGTTAAAATACGACCTTGACCCATGCAAAAAAAAAATTAATTTTTCAAATTCGTACTCATGGATACCTTTAATCAGTACGTCAAATGCTGCAATATCATAAAATTTGTAGACATTTAGTTGAAAGCCATTATCTATAATGATCCTGCAAGGCCCTGTAACAAATGACCTTGACTTTGATATTTATGTCTGATCTAATGGGTAAAAATTTTGAACTTATTACTTTAAAGTAATATTTGTTTCTTTCTTCATTTCTTGAATAAACTCAGGGACAAAAGCAAGATAGTTTTCTATGAACGTTAATGTGCATAATCGTCTTTCTCTGATTGTTATGAAAACCAGATTTTTCTATTTAAATTTTTTCTTTTAAATTGTGCTTTAGATTATGGACATTTAGTAATTTTTTCATTAAGTCTTTAAATTCAGTTAAATTCTTAACGGTAATAAACTAATTTTCGAAAAGTTTAAGTTTTATAATTAAAATTTTTCGATTTTTTCTAATTTATTGAACTTTTTTTTTCAATATTTCAACGTAACTTTTTCTGAGATCAGTTCCCAACTTGAGTACACTGAAAATAGTTTAGTACACCAGTCACACGATACAGTGCGTGCGCTGCCTTAAATACAAAACAAATTTGGAACTTTGCTTTCGTGCAATCGGACTGTTCGTTTCGGACGAATGTCGTCCAATGGAAGTCAAATGTGGTCCGATGGAAGATGATTGTTCTTCGATCGAAAAACGAAAGCGCTATTGAGTGTCAAGTACTGATAGAGATTAACTTATATATTAATTAACATTTTCACTTCTTATTTTATGTAAAATTATACAAATTATATATCAATACATACCATTTACAACTTTTCAAAAAATACTAGACTACACCTCCGATGAAATAGTTAACATTCTCATTATTTTAGGAGAATATCAGAAAAGTCATCAAACTGCAGCAAGGCTACATCAATATCGATTTCCTGGAAAACAACATCATCCTGACCATACGGTTATAATAGACATTTAAATTCGTGTGAGACAAGGTAATCTAGTTCGAAAACGAAGGTCTCTTAATGAAGAAGATTATGAAAATAATCCTTGTTTGTTAGAACTTTTAGTTATGATATATTTAAAAGTTTATATGAGCTTACTTAAACATTCCACGCAAAATATTGCTTGAAATTATCGCGCAGTTTAAAAAAAGGATTCAACTTTGCTTACTAGTAATTGGTAGAGCGTTCGGACATCTTTAAATAAATTATGCCAGATAAATTCAACTATACCTTGACTGACCGGATGATTTTCTTTATCTAACCTTGACTGGCTGGATTTCTTTTTATCTTATCTAAACTAGTCAGATGACTTCTTTTTATCTTGCCTTAACTGACCGAATTATTTTTTTTATTAATCAAACAAACTTGGTCTCTTGTTTGAAAAAATCGACTTGACTTCGAAAGGACCATGAAGGTTAAGATCAAGATCAAGGTTAAGATCTGGGTCATATTTTTATGTAAAATCTTCCGCTATTTCCATTTTCAGGGTCAAAAATAAGGTGTTTCATTGCAAAAAATCGACTTGACTTTAAGATTACCCTGAAGGTCAAGGTCAAGGTTAAGGTCTAGGTCACCATTAAGTATCCCTTTTAGAACCCAATAACTTCAATTTGAAAATTTTTTCTCTAAAATGCTTTCGTTCCGAGATTGGGTGGTGGTTTTAAAATGGAACACAGTGTATAAGGGGTCGTTCATAAATTACGTAACACCATGAGGGAGGGAGGGGGGTTGCTTAAATATTATGCTGGGTTATAGGGGGTCATAGATGCGTGTTACGAAACATAAAAAAAAATTTTCAATGTAAAATTTAATTAGTTCTCAACAAAGCGCGCTAACATCCCACTACCACCTGCGTTTATTTTCGATGAATTTTTAATTATTTTTGATTATTTTGAATTTTTCTTTTTATTTTTTAATAAGTGTACGTGTACACCTTGCAATATAAATAAGACATGCTTTTTCAAAAACTTTTTCATTCTATAGTGTTGATGATATTTATGAGAGCTTTTACTTTCATGAACTAATTTTTGCGGGAATAATAAATCCAATATTATATTGAATTAAGGGTATGAGTTGTCAAGGAATGAAATTTTAAAATTTTCTACTAATAAGTACACTGAGAAAAAAGATTTCTTGAAACAAGGGAAAACTCCAATGTGATGTGATCGTTTTAATGCAAAATAAAATTTTTTAGATTTAAGTAACTAAATGTTTAAATCGAAATCGTGAGGTTTTTGTTTCAAACATCAAAATGTCTTCATTCTAAATAAATCCACTTGATGTGAGTGGATTTATTATTGATTAAAAATCTTTTTAAATTCTTTAAGTATATTTTCTTTATAGTATATTTTAGATATCACTGAAAAAAAATTCGTTTATATTTTTAACAAGATATTTACTTCAATGGATATAAAAATAAGGTTGCCTTGCCTCTAGAAGCAAGTTGATTCTATTTGCTTCGAGATATCATTCTTCTTCAAGATATCAATGTAGATTTATGTATAGTGGAGACAGTATTTATTTCAATTATTGATGATGGCGTCGCTATTTATAATTATTATATTAATTTTAAAATTTATATATATGCAAATTTGAGTTGAATAATATTTATTAATTATTTATAATTAATTAACGTAAATCTTTTTATTATATTAATTTTTTTGATTATAATAAATTTAATAAATCATACTATAAATTATAAAATTCTCAACTATATTTTAAATATTTATGTTACATAATTACTATACAGGGGGGGGGGAGGGTAAAATAATTTTGTTACATAGGGGGAGGAGAGGGTCCGTTTTTGTAAAAAAAGTGCGTTACGTAATTTGTGAACAGCCCCTAAGATCTCACATGAGATTTTTATTCCGTAAGTAACAAAATATTCAATTTTAATTGGAGGACACTCGATTTTTACGTTAAATTTTTACAGAATTCAACTAAAGAAATAATCTTTCCCGACGAAAATGTCGACATAAGTACCATTTTATATATAGATTTTGGAAAATTAATGTGGACGTCTACATAAGTCCAAAAATGTCTACAAAAGTCACGTTTCATGTCTAATTAGTCGACATAAGTCACTTTTAATACAAATGTGTGTGTGAGTGTATAGAAGTATTATAATAAAATAAGATCTGATATACGTATGTAAGTATTCTAATTTAATGAGATATCATGTAAAATCTACAATATGTTATATAAAATTTATTATTACGTATATTTTTTGCTATAATCATAATAATTTTTGCATCCTTACCCTAATGATCTTCTTGAGTAGGCCCATTATAATATCGGTAAGCATTGTTCTCTCATGAACTTCATCTAGAATAATAACACTGTAACTTGTAAGTAGAGGATCACTCATCATTTCCCGTAATAAAATTCCCTCTGTCAGATACTAAAAATAAGAAAACCAATATTACAATAGGAATATTTTTCTCTAATTAAGAGGCCAGATTTGCTGTCCTTGTCTAATTGAGTTTTTCGTTATTTACTCAAGTATTTCGCTGTATCTGCAAATTAGGAGCTGAGCACAATAGACATTATTATTATAAATATTTATACTCAGCAAAAAAAAATTATGTTGCATAGTGTTTGTGTCTAATATTTTCGCGTATATAAATATTTATAATAATGAGATTTATTGCACCCAACTTGTAATTTGCAGATACAACTATTAATACTTGCGCAAATAACAAAAACTTCAATTAAACAAGGACAACAAATCTGGTCTCCTTTTCTCGCACTCAGAGCGCGAAACACTATTTTCTATATCTATGAAAAGGGAATAAGACTATGCTATATGTACATATCGAAGGCTCCGACAAAGAACATTTTATTACGCGTATGCTTGAAAAAATGGCTTATTTCAAAATCGGCTTAAGAAACTACTGTATAGTTTTGTCCTTGTCTAATCTAAATTTTCGTTATTGAAAAAAGTCTTATTCCGCCTCCCATTAAAGATGAGTTAAATAGCGAAATAAGACGTTTTTCAACCGAAAGCGATTTAAGACCTTTTTTTAACCAAACGCTAGTTAAGATATTTTTTCAGCCGATTATGAAATAAGACTTATTTTAAGACCATACGAGGTAGGATGTTCTTCGTCAGAGTCGTCGATGTATGATGTTACATTGATATGGAAGACGAAGAAATCGGAGTAGCATAAAAATTCCTTACAAGGGGAGTGTCAGGGTATAGAAATACAAATTTCACTCAAATGTTCAGAGATGATTTTGGATGTAAAAACATGAAAAAATCCAAAGTACTAGACTTTAACGCTTAATATTTACTTACTTACAGGCAATTAAAAAGAAAATCATTATAAAATTTACTAGATTTTCAAATACTTATAGTTCTTTAGCATTAACCCTGGTAGAAAATAGACCATTCAAAAATGGCCATCAGTCATTTATTAGTCATTTTTTTATGACTAATTTTTTAATCACAAAATGATCAAAATATGGTGAAATTGCTAATATATATAGATATATACTTTATGCAAATAAATTTATAGATATATTTTTTTTCAATGAAGAGAATTTCTTTACAAAAATTAACTTGCTAATACGGTAAAGTTAAAACGGATCACAAAAAGCCTAAAAATTATGTTACAGCATAATAAAAATGGCAGAGACTCTGTTTTAACCTTACCTTGCAAGTACGCTAAAAGAGAGTGAGAGAAAACGAGGAAGAAAGAGAAAACGAGGAAGAGAGAAAAAGCGTTAGAGTTTCCAAAACTTGAGAGAACTGCAAAATAGACACAAATTAATAAAGTAGTTCATTTTTTGAAAAGTATGGAGTCTTCAAATAAGAAAAGAAAATTTAAAAAAAAGGAAGAAAATAGACTAATGTATCATCAAGTCAATAAGTTTAACAAGTCTATTGGAGAAGAGTAGGAAAGTGTAAAATTTGAGGTTATTAAAAACATTGAAAACAATGGTCGCAGTGAAAATGAATTAACTGTTGAAGAAAGCTGTGATATAGTTCTCAAGACTGTGATTTAGAAAAAATTTATCAAACACACTAACTGATGTAATATCGTGAATGGGATACATAAATTTAATTTTTTCATCGAACTCGTTTCTCATTAAAAATAATTGATAAAAGTTATATTTGTGGTTACAAATTTTATTTAATATTAATATTGTTTCATAATTTAGTATAATATTCAATAATAAAAATAAATTAATGTATTATTTATTATAATAATATAATAAAATGATTGATCATATTTATAACAGTTTTTGATTATTAACCGTCGTTAATAAGCGGATAAATTGGTCATTTTCTGATTAATATTGGTCATTTCTTGGTCATTTTTTTTTAAACTGGTCAAAATATGACCAAATAATAGTGAAATTTTCTACCAGGGAATGGTTAGAAACTTAAAACTTGTTTTTAAATAAAAGGTGAGCTCAAATTCTTTCGAAATACTAGTTAAAGGATATACAAATATTATTTTTTTTTTAAGTTATAAATCAATGAAAATTAGATAAAATTTTAGCATTCATTATTAATTAATGTTATAAAGAGGAATTTCTGGTGCCCTTTTCATTGCACTATAACTTTGAAAAAAAAATATTTTTATAAAGATTTCGACTTTGGGAATGGCTGGATAACAGCTCTTTTCCAATCAGCTGGAAAATGCGAGCAAGTGAGAGAATTATTTATAACAGCCGTTAAAGGATCAAGGACCGAAGGCAGTGCTAGCTTAAGCATGTCAACAGAGATTCCATCACACCCTGAGGACTTCGGCAAAAAGAAGCTTTTCGTTTCAGATTTCAACATCAAACAGCAAATACTCTGGCTCATTATTGAAAACTAGATCAGAGTGATGAAAAACGGTGACTTTGTATTCATCACGAATATATGTCTCAACACTACAGCCTTCCTTTCTAACTTAGTCTAATCTGAACAAGTTGTAACCAGAAATGAATAAAATAGCATCTTCATGAGACGACAAAAAACTTTCAAACAGAACCAAAAGATCAAAACTCTTATCAAGACATTGAGCTTCAATCATATTAAAATGAGTTTTCAATCTATTTACATTGATCTATACAGCGTATTGGGAGCTCACACGAAAGCGTGGTCTATATATATAGTTTACATCGCGACAGGCCGTATTCAGTGGAATACCTATATACTATGCTAAATTTGTATAGGCATTGCATACGTTCATGCTAATATTTCGACGATCTGTCAATACTCCCTAAGGGAAGATCTATACTCCCTAAAGGAATATTGGACAATCGAATATCATCGAGATATCGCTCAGCATGGCCGCATATTACGCGAGTGACATCGATTCGTAGGTTAGTGAAAACAAAAGAATGTCATTAGATGTGTCAATGCTCATACACATTCATATAAAATCTTACCTTTAAAAAATGTTTCGCTTAAAAAATTTGTTACTTATTTTTAATAAATTATTTACTTATTTTCAATAAAATATATATCATTAATTTTTAAAAATTATTTTTATAGTTCCTCATACGGCCTACAATGACATAAACTTATCTACGTAACTTGGAAGTACGCAGAATTCTGAATCCAGGCTTGACTAAAGTGCTTGTCGCTTGAGCAGTAGTCTAGCGACAAACACTTTAGTCTCGCCTGTATTCATCCTTCGTACTCCGAAGTTACGTATTAGTTATATACGTAACTTGGGAGTACGAAGGATAAATACATGCGAAACTAAAGTACTTGACGCTTGAGTAGCAGTCGGTCAAGGGCGCGCGAAGCGCGCCCGAAACTTACTACTATTCAAGTGACAATTACTTTAGTCAAGCCTCGATTCAGAATCCTTCGTACTCCCAAGTTACGTAGATAAGTTTATGTCGTTGTAGGCCGTATGAGGAACATTAAAAATGATATTTAAAATTAATGATGTATTTTTTATTAAAAATAAATAAATAATGTCATTATTTACTTATTTTTTTTATTTATTAACTGTTTAACTTTGAAAATTTGTTTAAACAAAATATTCTTTAAAGTTAAGATTTTATATGAATTTGTATGAGTATTGATATATCTAACGACATTCTTTTGTTTTCACTGGCCTACGAATCGATGTCACTCGCATCATATACGGCCATGCTGAGCGATATCTCGATCTGTCAATACTCTCTTAAGAGGATATCGTAGTTCTGCTCCTCCTAATAATATTTTTATTCAAAGTTCATGAGTAAACAGTGCGTCAAATCAAATTCTTTCACTTCAGTAAGAAAATTCGTAAGATTAATCCTTAGCGCGGACAAGTCAAGAAATTTACCAAAATAATATACATAAAAAGTTATAAACAAACTTTCGATATATACTATTTTAAGGTTATGTTCATCGAGCTTGATATCTAATTTTCATTCAAAGTTCATAAAAAAATATGAAGCTAAATTGAATTTTTAATTTAACAAAAATTATTGTATTAATATAGTTTTAGCGCGGACAAGTCATTATATTTGTCCAAATAGTAAATTTAAAAAGATATCAGTAAGATAAAAAAAGCAAAAATCGATTCCAACAACTACGACATCCCGTTAAGGAGTATATCGTCAGAGAGAATATGGTCGTGATTTTAGCATAAACTTATGCAATGCCTATATAAATCTAGTGTTGTCTATAGGTATTCCACCGAATACGGCCTATCGTGACATAAATATATATATATATATATATATATATATATATATATATATATATAATTATGAATATATACATATGGGTGAAAATGTACCACAAAATGGAATTATAATAAAAAAAAATAAAAAATTTTTTTTTTCAAATGTACGAGATTTTGTAATCTTTATGACTATTGACGCCAAAAAGAATAGGACTCGTTCTCGATCTAATTGACAATATTTTTTACTTGATTTGATCAGATGTATCGAACGGTCGTTCCGCAATCGAAGACGAAAGTAAGGTGAAAAAATTAGCGAAATAGAATTAGAGACGACTTTGCTGCGCTCAGCGTAATTAATTAATGGTTTGAAAATAAAATTCAGGCCTAATTTTTATTACGCTATAATTTTGGGGAAAATGATGTTTTCTTATTCTATAAGTGCTATTTCGAAATGATTTGAGCTCAGCTTATTAAAAAAAAGCTTTATGCTTCTAAGTATCAATGCTAAAGAACTATAAGCGTTTGAAAATCTAGTAACTTTTTTGGTGATTTTCTTTAATTGCCTGTAACTAGGAAAATATTGAGCGTTGGGGTCTAAAATTTTGTTTTTTTTTTCATACTTTGACATCTGAAAACTTATTCTAAAGTTTGAGTAAAATCAGTAATCTGGAGGTCTGATACTCTCCTAGTTAGTAAAAGTGTAATGTTTACTGAAACCATCCTAAAGCATTCCATGAGAAAAATTCTAAAAATTTTAGAAATTTTCACATAAATAATTTAGCAAATAGAGATAGCCAAATCATTGATACGTGAAATGGATACACCATCCATTAAAAATTGTCATCATATTACCAAAACTATCAAAATTTCAGAGTTTTATTTGTCAGTTTAGATACGATACAAAGGAGATAAATCATCATAAATTGACAAAATAAAAATTTGAATTGTGAGATTTGCATCGAATGGGCACAAACCGAAATCGTATAATTTTAAATTAAAAAAGTAAAATACCTTAATCTTGGTCATCTTATCTATACAATCGTCGAATCGTATGGCATAGCCTACTTCAGTGCCCAAAATGCAATTTCGCTCGTCAGCGACACGATTTGCCAAGGTAGTTGCTGCAACTCTTCGAGGCTCGGTTACACTAATAATTTTTCCATCTGCAGCCCACCCTGCTTCTATCAAGTACTATAACAATAACAAAAGTACATTACTAAGATGACTGATTCCTGTAATCATTTCATAAATTTAGCTGAAATATATTCTAATTTAAGAAAATGAAATTTTCCGGTATAGCGAATTAAAAAAAATGAAATTTTTTTTATTTGTCATGAAATTAATATGTTAAAATTATTTCATTGCCTAAAATTTACTATATTTTCTAATTTAACGTGATATCATAATAATATTCATTTTTGAGTTAATAAAATAGTCAGGCAAATGAGTAGAAAAGTCATATATGTTTCCCAAGGGCGAAATTTGCAACCTAAGCAAAAAAAGTGAACAAGAGGTTTGATCATCCAAGCAACAAGTCTTAATGTTAAAAATTTTTTTTTTATTTTAATTTTAATTTCTATTTTAAGAGGAAGAATTATCTCATTTTTGGCAAACTTTCAGGGTCATTAAAGTGTTCTTTGTTAAAAAGATAAGAATAATATCGTTTAATAAATTAACTGAATCACGGAAAGAAATTTCGTCTTTGGGTATCTCGATATTTAGAGTCTATCGATTTCATGAAAGAAACAACATTTCATAACTCTACATTTCGTATTATTTAAATTCGTAAGAGTATAAAATAAACTCTAAGAATCCTCGAATACATGCAAAACGAAACTGAACTTGATCTTACTCGAAATTCGTAAATATGAAATTCATGAGTCATTGCAATAGCGCAAGTGCATGGCCGAGCTACCTCAACTCGGCTCTGGGCGTCTGAGACCCCGAGAGTCGAGATTCTCGATTTCTGCAATACCTTTGAATAAGTGACTCCGACGTTAGCGGTTAAATAAGTGCAAGTATTCGAGAAAGTTGTTATATATATTTCGTCCGTTAGTAGAAACAGCAACAAACATATACAGACTCTTGAAGCGCCGCCACTCGGCTCTCGGAGTAATAGAATATGTATACACTGTGAATAGCCGGATTTCGAATTTCGACGTCTGAGATGTCCAGCGCGGAGTTAATTTTTGCTCGGCCTCGTATTAAGAGTTTTCAAGCTTTTCTAGAATTATCATCATTCGATATACGATTGAATCAAGCGGATTTTAGAATATATGATTTACGATTATCCTCGGATGGACCGTAGTCGAATTTTGTCATATTTTAAGTATAAATTCAAATCAATTTAACACAATGTATTGAAAAGTCTGTATCCCTAAGTCATCGACATCTTCAAAGGCGAAATTTCTTTCAGTGAAGTAATAAAATTTATAACTTTACGATAGAATTTGAAAAATATTAAAATTTTAACATTATTTAAAAAAAAATAATCAAAACTAATCAAATCGTTTTACACACTGATTCAAAGAAATATAAATAAGAAATAAAATCAAGAGTCGTATGTATTTAAATAGTATATTACGATACATGTGACTTAAGTTGCCCATTGTCACTTCATTCGTGCGTTAACTTTTTCTTCAAGTTAATATATAAGGATATTGTTCTCTATATGTTAACTTTTTTTATCGTGATATCGAGGGAGCCTAACCCAGTTCCCGTTTAACACATTACATCAGGCTAGACTGTCTGACACACCATACCGAAAACTTTGATTACCGATGGATGGTCAGCCAATTTTGTGACCAACAATCAACCGTTACCCAATGAGGTCGGATTTTTTAAGAGTCGCGATATAAATAGCACATACACTAATTTTCTTTCGAAAAAAAGTCAGAGGTACCTGGCCAGGATTCGAACCCATGCCCACGGCGTTGAAGGCAAGAGCTGTATCCGTTACACCACTGCGCTCTCTTGTTTACACCACCACGCTCTCTTTCCGTACGTTAACTTTACGGTGTGTAATAATTCTACTCACTAATAATAGCTTTTAATACTCGGTTCTATGCTGTCAGTAGAAAACAAAACATTGACCTTTTCGACCCATCACAGATTGAATAAACAGTGAACAGTTAAACATTAAAAGATTAATTTTTTACAAAAGAGATCATTAATATTATGTAAAATTGTTAGTTAAAATTAACTCCTGTAATATAATAAATTCAAATTTTGTTTTATGTATTAGCGCCGTAAGAGCTGCCAGTATAAGTAACTTATATATTGTATTAACAGTTACGCACATCGTCACATCGTTACATACATCGTCACTTTGAAATAAAAAGGTCGTATCTCGATGAGTGCTGCACGAAATATCAAGAGTACTCTTAGTATTGTCTTGTCTTGTCCTGAAAATAAAAAAAATATTAAGACAATACACTGATTAAAATTTTCAAGACGATACCAAGAGTACATGGACAAGAATCTTACTCTTTACAAGAAATTTTATATTCATATGTTATATTCTTATGTATAACATAAAAATTGTTTAACAAGATGTTCAAGCTCTGGAATATTAAAAAATAAATCAATGAATATTCTATTTATACAATAATAGTTTTCATTACAAATTATTAAATAATTGAATATTCATTCTGAAAAATATCATTAATTACTCTTTAAATATTATAATAGTAAGAATGTTTTCAATTCTGATAAAAAAATTATGAATTAATATTTAGTGTTTGAATTACTTTTTAAAAAATTGCACAACACCCAAAATCCAAAACTAGAAGACTTAAAACCCATGAATCCAAGAATTACAAACCCAAAATACGAAACCAGTAAACCTAGAAACCATAGATCTATGACTAATAAACCCAAAGATAGAAAATAAATATAAACTTAGAACTAGTAAATCCAGAGCCCAGCAACTCATAAAAAGTAATCTCAAAATAAAGAAAATCTACATAAATTCGTAATTTGTGAACCCAGAGCCCATGAACTGAAAACTAGCAAACTTATAATCCAAAATTAGCCAACCTAGAACCCATGAACCCGAAATCCAAGGTTAGAAATTACAGAATCCAAAAATACAATATACAAAATACAAAACTAACAAACCCAAAATTATCAAATTTTAAAGTCATGAATCCAAAATTTTAAATTAGCCAACCCAGGACTCACAAAACCAAAACTAGCAGACTTGAAATCTGTAAACCCAAGAGTAGCAAATCCAAAACTCACAATTCCAATCTATGTATACATGAATTTTTAATTTATGAGTTTTAGGGTTATAAGTCTAAAAATTTTTAATTTACAGAAATACATTGATTATTTTAAATCTTTTGAAATTATGGTTTCTATATTTGTGATGTACAGTTTATGAGTCTCGAAATCATGGTTTTTGAGTTTAAAAATCTATAGACTTTGAAATTATGGCTTTTGAGTAACTGATCTTCGTATTACGGGTATTGATTCTACTAGTTCTGGATTATAGATTTAAGGTTCGCTATTTTCAGGCTTATGGTTTCGAAGTTCGCTAGTTTTTTTTATCCTGGTTATTTAAGATCACACACTTTTTTCGAGTATTAGCAACTATAAAAATAGACTCGTGTAAGTATAGGGAACTTTACTTTAGTTTTGTCAGTCATCAAGCCAATTTGCGTCACCGCAAAAACCGGTGAATACCTTTTAAAATACCTCCGAAAATTCCGGACTGACGGGGATTTTAACCCGCTACTTCGTGAACGAACAAGTCTCACTTAGACGCGTGCAGAACGCGTCTAAGCGCGTGGTTGCACGCTTTAGCTGACTGAGCCACGGACGCCTCTATTTTTCGTTTTGGATTTTGGCTTTGTTAGTTTAGAGTTTATGGGTTGGCTGATTTTCGGGTGTTGGGTTTATGAATTCTGTAATTGCTAATTTTCGGCTATGGGGTTTTTCACTTATAGGTTATTGGGTTCTAGATTGGCTGTTTTTTGGGTTTTAGATTCACTAGTCTTAGGTTTGAGAGCTTTGGGGATCTGCTAGTTTTGGATTTTGGGTTTGTTAGTTTTGAGTTAATAGGTATTTAACCCCTTAACTGGCTATGTATCATATATGCACAAAAAAAGTCGTGCCAAAACTGGCTATGTATCATATATGCACATATTTTTCATTGTGAAAATAATGATGGGAGTGGAACCAGCGTGACCAAAAACCCTTAAAAACAATATTTTTGTACATCTAAACATAGTATTTGTGGCTACCAGTTTTGGCACGAAAAATTATAAAAGCCTTACCAGTTAAGAGGTTAATGAATAATTACAAATATTAAATTGGCGATGTTTGTATAATAATAGCTATAATTTAAAGTGGTTTAAAAGGTTGAAACAAGGAGTATAAAAAATCAAGAAATTCAAGACAATACGAGGGAAGACAAGATTATGTTAGTCTAGACCGAAACAAGACGTTAAATTTCAAGAAAATTCAAGACCAATACAATATTTTTTAGATTATTGTCTTGTCTTGCTCTCGTGTACACGAGATTCTCGAAAATTGGTTGGAAAAGATCTTATCTGGGAAGCCGGTTGAAAATTTTTAACCGGCTTCCTAGATAAGATCTTTAATGGTCGTACCTTGCAAACTACTGTTTTTTGCTCTGATTTAAATTGGCTCTGATTCAATAGTATATTTTTCATCTAAGGAGGAAAAGTAAAGAATATTTTAAGTCGTATTCAAAGATACAATTTAAGGCATTCTTAATTTACTCTTCTGCTGAAAATACTATTTTTTTTGTCCAGTGAAGCCGAAAATGCAACCTTTGTGACCAAGCACAGTGAGTAAAAATATAACTTTCGACCTGCTAGACGGAGAATACTGTTTTTTGTGGGATGCAACTTTCTGCAACTGGTTTCCCAGATATGACCTTTTTTAATTGGTCTCTCTGATACGACCCTTTTTATTGCAAAGCGACGATTCAGTAATTGAGGATTCCCCGACTCAGTTTATAATAGAGCGTCGAAATGGCTACCTCACATTTTACACTAATATTAACTTTAGTTTTACTCATATATTACGAGTTTACAGTTATTATTTGATTTGAAAAATGTTAATATAAAAGAGTTGCAATAATCTATACCTTATTATTATCGACAAACAAACTATAAAAAATGATTCTGATATCAAATTGTTGTTTATTATAAGTACGTGTCCTAAACAAATTCAGAATTATACCATGTAAAAAATCGTATCTAGGTAACGGAGGATTGTTACCTAGATACTAATTTAAGTCCCACAGTGCAATAAAAAAAAGTTTGCATTAGTCAAAAAGCTTTCCATTTTCTAAATAATTAATTCTAGATTATTTTTAACGCAATCGAATAAAAGTTGAGATCAAAACTTTTGGTTGACAAAAATAGTATATTATTTACCTGCGGTGGAAAGGCTGGATTTACGAAATGAGAGGTTTACAGCCCGAGCCGAAGGCAAGGGCTGTATCGAGTTTCGTAAAAAAGCCTTTACGCCAGAGGTAAATAATGTAATTTAGCTCATAAGAGCCGAAAATGAGCAAAGAAGTTGCGATTTTGAGGTTAGAATGAGATAAAAGTTTTTTTTCTTATCTCCTGGCGAAAAGTATGTCAAAAGACGTCTACTTCGCGAGAAAGAAACAAAGCATTAAACACGGCTGCTCGGCGCACTAGGAATGCGCAATCGTTTTGACGCTGACGTAGTTCGACTGACTGCTCTGTTTTTCACGGCAGTTAAGAATAGAGAGGGTTACATCTATCCTTCTTCGTTAGCCGGCTTTAAGCATCGACTCTCTCCCTCTCTCTTTCTTTGTCCAATATGTACAATAAAGGTAGCCACGAATAGAAGGGGCTATGTCTATCCTTCTTTATTTGTCGGTTACAACAAGCATTAAATATCTTTTTCTTTATCTTTCTTATAGCATTTTTAAACATTTTATTATTAAAATATAACTTGTTTTATTTGGTGAATTATAAATTGAAGTGTGTTATAAAGTGTGTGAATTATAAAATGTGAGTGAAATATTAATGGTTTATTTTAATGATTTATCATCAGTGGGAGAGGGGCAGAGAAGGATAGAGCATATTCGGCCGAAAGCAGCAGGCGATTCATCGCGATATTTTTATTTTAATGATTTATCATCAAAAATGAATTATTATGACGGGTAAGTTGGACACACTTTTTGCCGGGGATAAGAAAAAGTCATATATCCACCTCGGAAGAAAAATGGACTATCAATTGTTCGCGTATTGCGTCTCGAGCGAAGCGAAAGAATCTATACGCGAACATTTAATAGTCAACTTTTCTTCCTAGGTGAATATTTACTATTCTTATAAACATAATTTACTCAAAATTAATGAAGAAATAAATATGGAAGCAAATAATTTAACGTTAATTTATCTATTATGTAAGATATGCCACATTTCTGTACCATTTTTATTCCTTTATATCTTTTAAATTTTCATCTCTTCTTTTCTGGTGGTTTTTATTTGGGATATTATAAATATATCTATTTAAATACGAAATAATAATTGGCTTATATTTCCCAAATTCTGAGATTTACCAGCCTACAAAATTAATAATAATAATATAACAAGGGAATTAGATACTCTACCTTTAAAATTTCTAATCAATTATAAGATCACTTCAATAAATAAGTTAATAAATCTCTAATTATAGGGAATAAAATTCACTAAATAAACTTTAAGTAATCTAATTAAAAGAATTTAGGTTAAGCCATAGACAATTTCTTTAAATAAATCTAGATCAAATTAAAATAATAAGAAAATATTGAAATCAATTAAATATATATTAAATTATAAAAAAGAAAATTATTGGTTTAAACTAGTAAGCAATAATAATAATCTGAATTTATTTAATATTAAAAAAAAATTGAGTAACGGATGCAACACGTGCTCAATTTCTATTTTAGGTTATGTAAGGGTAGGGCTCGAACAGCAGTGCGTATCCCAGATTACGCAATTCTCCAATTGGTGGCGCTAGTATCGAGTTTCTTCTGAGTCTTTCTCTCTCTAATCTTCAGTAGGCGTTTTGTAGAAGCGAAATTATATCTTTTATAGCAACGTAATATATATATTTCGTATATATAAATATATCCCGAAATTAAATTACTATGGCTTTTGATTTTTAATATATTCAAAATTATTTGCTTTTAATAATTTACTATCTTCACAATTGTAAGAAAATTAATTATAAATCAAAGAAAAGCTATCAAAAAGAAAAATAGTTTATAAAGAATTTATCAGACCACTATCTTTTCTTAATCTCTCACAAAGTTAGAATTTTCACCACTAAAATGAATCTTTAATTAATCCTAAGTTGATAAGCAATAGATAATTTTATAAATTCAGTAAGACAAAAGTTAAGTAAAAGAAAACTTAAAAAAAAAGAAAGTTTCTAGAATTAATTATGAACTATTATTTTTAAATTATAAATAATTTAAAATTGTATTTTCATCCAATATACTTCAATAGAAAGAAATAGTTATCTTTATAGGAATATTACTTATTAAATTGCCAAATTTCTTCTTACACTTCGATATTTTAGTTTAGGAATACGAAAGGAAATCTCACAATTAATTTTCACCATTCAATTTAATAACAAATTTTATCTCACTATTTAAATAAAATAAACACTTTAAATTTTCGCTACGTTACAATGATGACCGCGAATTATTTTTAGGTTAGAGAACCACGTGGCTACTTGTATAGCCTGCCGTGAATTTTCCGCTAGAATCTTCAAGAATCCCGACAAAAAGAGAACTAATTAAATTTCTAATCTCTTAGTTATTAAATAATAGCAGCGAATTCAATTAATGTATACGCTGCTATTAATTCGATACGAGAGAGAGAGAATTTATTTTTCCAACTTCGTGCACTATTAGCTTCTTTATCACAATTTTAAATAAAAACAAAATTAATTTTTAATACAAATTATACCTTTTTCTGCTCGTTGCTATGTTCTACTTTAGTCATCATTTAATCCTTTCAACCCAAAAAGCAGCAGCAAAAACCCCAAAAATCTCTACAAGCAATCTCCAAAATGGCCGGCAATTGGTGTTATGGACCCCTTAATATGATGGTAATCGTTGGCGGTTGGATTTGATCCCCACGCGACCGATTTTCAATTAACAAATAGCAAAAAGTTTAACAACAACAATCTTTGAACTTTAACAACAACCGAGAGAAACTTAACAATGATAATTAAATAACGATAACTTTAATAAGTAACAATCAACAAGGTAACATGTAACAAAGTAGCTTTTAGAAAAAAAATGTTTTAAAGTAACTATGCAGCAAGGCTAACGAAACGATAATGAGGCACGAGGAAGAAGGAAGCGAACGCTGAGCATCAGTGGCTTCCCCTTCTTTATTGCTCTCTTTGTTACTCTTGTTATTCCATATATACTTTCTTTTTCTATTTCGCGACTCACTAATCAAATAAAGTTCTTTTCATCATCTTCTTCTAGTGTAGTTCGCTACTCGCGAGTAAAATAACAGGCTATTTCCTGTTACTAGTGCAATATTATTACGCTTTACAGGTTACGCCATCTGCGCGCTTAATTTGATTACCGTTTATCTTACTCTCTCTATGAATAATTAATTCTTTGTCTCATTACAATAAAAAGTTTTATTTTTATCGAATAATATAGACGAGTATTAATTGATATTATAAACAATAATTTCTGATTATTCGTTATTTTTAGATTCGCTTAAATCTTTATTTTATTAATGATTTTCATTTTTAATTATTTCGTATAATTTCCATGTCAATTTATTCATTTGTACTGTAGCGCCATCTATAAAAATATACAAAAAGATATTTTCAACAAGCAAACAGGAATTATTATTTAAATTATGTTTAAATATCGTTAATCTTTGAGCGCCCCCTATAATATGACTCATTACAATTCATCTCATTTCATCTTTCATCTCTTTTTATCATAATTAAGTTTTTTATATATGCGCTATTTATTACCATATGCGTCTATCCTACTTTATCGACTTTAATTATTACATCAGTCTATCTCTATATATCTCTCTCTTTCTATCTTTTAACTAACTCTACGCGAGCGCCACAATAGCATGTTTGCGCGAGCACGTGTTCGTATATATTTTTGCCGTCGGCGCCGTTTCGCCCAGCGCTGGGGATTAAATTATTTCAACATGGCGCTGGATGGCACTCAACATATATTTTCGATATATATATGTTGAGTGCCAGTTTTCTCGAGTGACTTTAGGAACGCTTGCGATTTGGCACCCAACCTATATTTATAATATATATATGTTGGGTGCCAGATTTATTGGATGCGTTTTGAAACACCCAAAATCATCTGTTTTATTATTTCATTTTTACTTTTAATTTAGGGTTAGGTTTTTTTGTTTATATTATTTTAAAACTCTATAAGTTCGAAAATAATAAAGTAAAATAAAAATTTTAAAATTATTATCCCAATGATATTAAATTTATTGAAATTTAAAAAACCTAATATTCATTATTATGGTAAATTAATAATTACTATAAATTTAATTATTTTCCATAAAATTATTAATTAATTAATTAATTAATTAATTTAATTATAGTATTTTTTTAAAATACTAAATTTCTATAAAAGTAATTATTTTAAAGAAATTTTATTATTACATTTATATTATATATATAAAAATAATTTAAATAAAAAAGAAATTTTTTCTTAAACCATATTTATATGACATTTTAATTTAACAATTACAGTATTTTATTATTATATTATTGAGAATAGTTTATTAAAATTTATAATAAAATATATAAAACTTAAAAAATTTAAATTCATCACAGTTACTTTTAATGCTTTAAAGATTTTATCCTCAATTGAGTTTGCTTTTTTGCACTTAATAAAGTGGCCACGGTAGGAATAAAGTAAAATATGCAACACGAGAGTAAAGCCTATTTCTCCTTCGGGAGAAATATGCAACTTTACTCTCTAATTGCATATTGTACTATTGTATGAAATTTTAAAGGTTTCAAATACAGATCGATATCTTTTGATTAAACAAAAATATTTTTTTAAATCTCAGTTTGTTCCCTGTTGAAAAAAACCACATGGTTTTTCTTCTGAAATTCTTTGATTATTATATTATGAGAATAAAAATAATTAGAATTAGAATTCCATTCAAGTATATAATTCTGAAATTATGTACTTTTTTTTGAATAAAATTAATTGTAATTTATCATAAATGTATGATAAATATATTTATTCCCATCTCAATAAAAATGGCCATTTTATTAATTCGGAAAGTGGGTCAAAAAGGCATAATTTATGTTTAAAATGTAGCGGGAGAAAAGTACTTTTCTCCCGCAAATATAATTTCTCTTAAACTAAGCGAGAGATAAGCACTTTTCTCCTACAAATTCAGAAAGAGATAAATTCTTTTCTCCCGTCAACTAAAAATTCATAATATTAGATCGTCAGTGGCTCAGTCGGTAGAGTGATGGATTCGTAATCTCGAGGTTCCGAGTTCGAATCCCGCTCTCGGTGACCGAATGATACAAGTACCACTGCACATTACATGTGCTTTGTTCACAAACACACTGACGATCTCCGTCGCTAATTAGCATCAAAATGATAGCATAAATACAGCGACGTTAAATAAAATAAAAAAAATTCATAAATTTGTATAAATTATTACCAATTTTCATTAAAGAATTAAATCTCAATTTTTTACAATTAAGCCTGTTTTTTTTTAGTTAATAAAGAGGCCAACTCGGAAGTAAAGTCTATTTCATTCCCGGGTATTTCCGCTCCTCGCTTTGCTTCGCTCATTATAGAAAAATATGACTTTACACTCTAGTTGCATTATATACTATTTTATTCCCACCTTGACAGAAATGGCCACTTCACAAAGTAGGAAAATGCAAAATTTACGTCTAAAATATAGCGAGAGAAAAGTACTTTTCTCCCGCAAATTCAATTCCTCTTGAATTAGTGTTCGATAGGGTCACGAATTTACACTCGAGAAATATATGACTTTAAACCCTAGTTGTACTATATACTATTTTATTCCTATCTCAACATAAATGGCCACTTTATTAACTTGGAAAGTGAGTCCATAAAAGGCATAATTTATGTTTAAAATGTAGCGGAAGAAAAATACTTTTTCCCGCAAATTCGATTCCTTTTCAATTGCGAGGAGATGAGTACTACTCTACAGCAAATTAAGAGAAAAATAGAATCTTTTCTCCCAGCGAATATAAATTTCACAAAAGTGAATGAGTTATTGTAAACTCTTATAAAAAAACGTTCATTTGAATATTTTCCAATTATATCTGCTTTTAAGTTGGATAAAGATCACGATCTAGATAAGAATAAAACACTATCTGCAACTCAGGCGTAAAGTCTATTACTTGCTCGGGTACTTACTCCTCTCGCTTCGCTCACTCGGGTAGCAAATTCACTCTGGAAAAAAATATGTGACCCATTTTCTCACTTTATAAAATGACCATTTCTGTTAAGGTGAGAATAAAATAATATATAATGCAACTCTGGTATAATGTCGTATTTTTTTTCCGAGTGTGAATTCACGACCTTATTGAGTGAAGCGAAGCAAGGGGAGTGAATACTCGAGAAAGTAATAGACTTTAATCGTGAGTTACATATAGTGCTTTATTGCAACCTCAACCATGGTCTCTTTATTAACTTAAATAGAACAGACTTAATTGGAAAAAAATGCAAATAAAATTTTTTATAACTTTTAAAATTTATGAATTTATAATTCGGCGAAAAAGAAATTATTTCCTTCTGAATTTACGGGAGGTAATACACTTCTGCCGCTTAATGTAAGAAAAACTGAATTTCCGGGAGAAAAGTATTTTTCTCCCGCTACATTTTTATAGTAAATTTTCCCTTTTTTTGCTACTTTATAATGTGAATATTTCCTGTTAACTAGGGTGCAAAGTCGTATTTTTTTCCTGAGTGTGAGTTCGCGAGCCTAGTAAGCGAAGCAAATGGAGAGGAGTAAATACCCTTTGGAAGAAATAGACATTACTCCCAAGTTGCATATAATGCTTTATTCCAACTGCAACCGCTATCACTTTATCAACTAAAAAAAGCCGGCTTACTTGTTAAAAATTCGAATTAAATTTTTTTATGAAAATGTGTAATAATTTATACAAATTTATGAATTTTTAATTTAGCAGGGAAAAGAAATTATCTCCCTCTGAATTTGTATGAGAAAAGTGCTTATCTGTCGTTCAATTTAAGAGAAATGGCATTTGCGGGAGAAATTATCTCTCTCCCGCTACAATTACTAAACGGAACCGACTATAATAGTGATAAAAATTAAATAAGATTGAATGGTTTTTTTTACAACGAATTCAAATTAAGATAAATATGCTCCTAATTCTAAATAACTAACTAGTTCAAATGAATCAACTGAACATCAGAGGAGTAATCGATATGTATTGAATTCATTTGTAGAATATAGGGTTGAAATTTTCTTTTACTTAACATGAAACTTTAATTAATCTGAAAATTATTCTTTATGATTATTTTGGTCAATTGTATCAGAAAAATTTAGTTTAAAAAATGAAAAAAAAAATTCGTAATTATTTAATAATTTTTTATTTTAAGTTAACTTTAAAAGTCGTTAAATATATAAATGTGCCATGAAAAAAGTGGACCCATGATCTTTATTTTGTTCGAATGAACTCCATAGACAAAGATACAGACAATTTTCCGAAAAGATAGTGAAAAGAAGCATTCATCAGAACTTGCAGAACCGAACGACAAAAATTCTTACAGAAAAAGGTCCTACAACAAACAGAAAAGGTTCTCTGATTCATAAGTTATAAATTATCAAAATCGCTGGTGAAATAGTGCAAAAAATTCATTTGTTGCATAGTAAAGATATTAATAAAGATATCAATGCAATAAGGCTTAAATTAAAGTATTTAACATTTATTTTCTTTTATATTTTATCTGTTTTTCTGTTACAATATTAGTCGTTCAAGTATTCGCGTTTTTATAAGTGCTTCTTTTCATTATATATAAAAAAAAATAGCTGTTTGTAGAAACTATTCAAACCAAATAAAAAAACACCCTATTGAAAAAATCCAAGTGATTAATCACTTGATTTATCAACTGATTTATCATCTAATTTATCATCTGATTTATCATATGATTAATCACCTGACTTTATGAAATGATTTTACACCTGATTAATCGAGTGATTTATAATGTGATTAATGAGATGATTAATCATATGACTCATTTCAGATGACTGATCATATGATTAATCATGTGGTTAGTCATGTACCTGATTTTATGTTATTATTTTACACTTGATTAATCAAGTGATTCATCATATGATAAATCACTTGATTAATCAAGTGTAAAATAATAACATCAAATCGAGTACATGACTAACCACATGATTAATCATTCGAATTCATCTGAAATGAATCATATGATTAATCATCTAATTAATTACATTATAAATCACTTGATTAATCAGGTGTAAAATCATTTCATAAAGTCAGTTGATTAATCATATGATAAATCAAATGATAATTTAAATGATAAATCAAATGATAATTTAAATGATAAATCAAATGATAATTTAAATGATAAATCAAATGATAATTTAAATGATAAATCAAATGATAATTTAAATGATAAATCAAATGATAATTTAAATGATAAATCAAGTGATTAATCACTTGGATTTTTCAGTAGGGATGGATCTATTTTTTTTACCAAAGAATCATATCCTACAATTTCAGCCAAATTCGTTTACTGGAGGTGAAATCTCTTTTTGCAAATAAAACGATTACATTTCATATGACCAAATTTAATAAAAACATAATTCATCGGTTTAAATTCTAATTCATAGACTGTTAAGGAGGACCCAAGTAAAATTGTTTATTTCAACAAAATTTAGTTTTTTCACGGAGATACTTCTTATACAATAAACGGCCAAGTAAAACTAGGTTCAATTAAGTTTATAAGAATATATAATATTTTAAATTCATCTAATCAGCTTCGGTTCTTAAGGTAGCTCTCTTGGGTTATACACGTCATGCAGAACATAATTGGAAAATTATTTTTAATTAGTTTTTTATAAACTTTATGCATTGAACGTAAAATTACCTAAGAAAGAGATACTTTAGAGTGGACAAAAAAAATTATTTCATAACAATTGCAACCCTAGTCGAGAAGATATTAATAATTCAAGAAGAGATACAAAGTATTTACTAAACAGACAGGAAACTTTTTTATTTTTCATGTGATTGGAACATAATAAAGTACATTTTATACATTAAAAAATTTCAAAAGAGTCACCCATGGAATTTTAGTGATAGTGCTTATAGTTTCAACGTAAATTACAATTGTTTAAAAAATTATAGAATGTATTAATAAACAGTTGTAATTTACGTTTAAGCTATAAGAACTATCTCTGAAACTCCAAGGGTAACAACCTCTGAAATTTTTTAAGGCACAAAATGAGCTTTACTACATCCCAATCACATGAAAAATAAAAAGCTTCCTATGTTTTTAGGAAATATTTTGTATCTCTTCTTGAATTATTAATATCTTCTCGACTAGTAGGTTGCAATTGTTATGAAATAATTTTTTTTTCTCCACTCTAAAGTATCTCTTTCTTAGGTAATTGTACGTTCAATGCATAAAGTTTATAAAAAAGCTAATTAAAAATAATTTTCCACGTGTATAACCCAAGGAGCTACCTTAAAAACCGAAGCTGATTAGATAAATTTAAAATATATTCTTATAAGCTTAGTTAAACCTAGTTTTACTTGGCCGTCTATTGTATAAGAAGTATCTCCGTGAAAAAACTAAATTTTGTCGAGAAAAACAATTTTACTTGGGTCCTCCCTTAATAGTCTATGAATTAGAATTTTAACTGATAAATTATGTTTTTATTAAATTTGGTCATATGAAATGTAATCGTTTTATTTGCAAGAAGAGATCTCCACCTCCAGTAAACGAATTTGGCTGAAATTGCAGGATATGATTCTTAGGTAAAAAAGTAGATCCGTGTTTTTTATTTGGTTTGAATACCCTATTGAAAAAAAACACGTGCAAAATACACGTGTTTTTTACACGTGTTTTTTACATGTAAAATTTGCGTGTTTTTTCAAGCATTTTTCACGTGCTTTTTCACGTGCTTTTTTCACGTGTTTTTTCACGTGTTTTTGTTGACGTGAAATATTGTGAAAATTGAAAAAAACACGTGTTTTTTGTATATTTTTTCATATTAAAAACTACGCATTTTTCATTAACGAACAATGAGAATGTTTTGTAAAGAGTATTTATAATACTTTATTTTGACCCTTTTGAAAAAAATACGTTCTATCTACACGTATTTTTTATAACTCTTCGAAGATCGAAGAGCTTCTAAGACCCAGAGTGTCTGGCTTCATATATCTTGTGTCTTCGAAATTTGTATAGGGGATGACAAAACTGAGAAAAACGCCACCTAGTGATTTAAAATCGCTATTGATGATCGATTATGTCAGTCTGACTCTAAGTCACTAAGTGGCGTTTTTCTCAGTTTTGTCATCCCCTATACAAATTTCGAAGACACCAGATATATGAAGCCAGACACTCTGGGTCTTAGAAGCTCTTCGATCTTCGAAGAGTTATAAAAAATACGTGTAGATACACAACGCATTTTTTTCAAAAAGGTCAAAATAAAGTATTATAAATACTCTTTAAAAAACATTCTCATTGTTCGTTAATGAAAAATGCGTAGTTTTTAATATGAAAAAATATACAAAAAACACGTGTTTTTTTTCAATTTTCACAATATTTCACGTCAACAAAAACACGTGAAAAAAACACGTGAAAAAAGCACGTGAAAAAAATGCTTGAAAAAACACGCAAATTTTACATGTAAAAAACACGTGTATTTTGCACGTGTAAAAAACACGTGTTTTTTTTCAATAGGGTAGTTTCCACAGACAGCTATTTTTTTAAAAATATAATGAAAAGAAGCGCTTATAAAAACACGAATACTTGAACGACTAATATTGTAACAGAAAAACAGATAAAATATAAAAGAAAATAAATGTTAAATACTTTAATTTAAGCCTTATTGCATTGCTAAAGGTTTCATGGTAAAAAAGCTATGATTAATTAAAAATTACTTCTTATTTATTAATATCTTAGGCATGCAACAAATAAAGTTTCTGCACTATTCCACCAGCGGTTTTGATCATTTATAACTTAGAATCAGATGACCTTTGTTTGCTATAGGACCTTTTTCTGTAAGAATTTTTGTCGTTCGGTTCTTCAAGTTCTGATAAATGCTTCGTTTCACTATCTTCTCGGAAAATTGACTGTATCTTTGTCTATGGAGTTCATTCGAACAAAAGAAAGATCATGGGTCCACTTTTTTTCATGGCACATTTATATATTTAACGACTTTTAAAGCTAACTTAAAATAAAAAATTATTAAATAATTACGAATTTTTTTTTCATTTTTTAACTAAATTTTTCTGATACAATTAACCGAAATAATCATAAAGAATAATTTTCAGATTAATTAAAGTTTCATGTTAAGTAAAAGAAAATTTCAACCCTATATTCTACAAATGAATTCAATACATATCGATTACTCCTCTGATGTTCAGTTGATTCATTTGAACTAGTTAGTTATTTAGAATTAGGAGCATATTTATCTTAATTTGAATTCGTTGTAAAAAAAACCATTCAATCTTATTTAATTTTCATCACTATTAAAGTCGGTTCCGTTTTTTATCCATAGGAATCTCTCCCGCAAAAGAGGGAGAAATAGTTATTTATCCAGAAAAATTTTAAAAGTTAGAAACATCTTTTTTCCGGTCCACTTTTCGAGTTAATAAGGTGGCCTATTTTTGTTGAGGTACGAATAAAATATATTTATTCTCATCTCAACCAAAATTACCACTTTATTAACTCGGAAAATTGGTCGAAAAGAGGTATAATTTCGGGAGAGAGATAATTTCTTTCGTAAATGCAATTTCTCTTAAATGGAACGAGAGATAAGCACTTTTCTCTTACAAATTCAGAGGGAGATAATTTCTTTTCCCTGCTAAATTAAAAATTCATAAATTTGTATAAATTATTACTCATTTTCATAAAAACATTTAATTCGAATTTTTAATAAGTAAGCCGGCTTTTTTTAGTTGATAAAGTGATAGCGGTTGCAGTTGGAAAAAAGCATTATATGCAACTTGGGAGTAATGTCTATTTCTTCCTCGTGTATTTAATTTCTACTATTTATAAATACTATATGATATCTGATCCAATAATACTACAACGTTATAAACAAAAATTGTTTCAAAGCCGCATTAAGAATATTTATTGTAATTACAAATATAACCAACTGGAAACGTTTAGGAATCCTGAATTACAATGTAAATAGTTTATAAAAGCCATCTAGTGTAGTTTAAACTGCCGGAAGGTAACTAGATACCCCCAAGTCTGATAAAATAATGCTCTGTTATGGAAAAAAAATAGTTTTAAGAACCGCATTACGTATATTTATTACTTTTGCGAATATAACCATCTGAAAATCTTTCTAAACCTTGAATTAACATCTCACCAGTTAATAAAAATAAACTGGTGTAGTTTGAACCACCGGAAGGTGACTAGACGCAACCAAGTCTGGAAAAATGATGCTACCACGATATAAAAAAAATAATTTCAAAGCCGCATTGAAAATATTTACTGTCGTTACAAATGTAACCAACTGGAAACGTTCAGGAATCCTAAATTACAATCTAGATAGTTTATAAAAAACCATCTGGTGCAGTTTAAACCACCGGTAGGTGCAAAAATACTCCCATATCTGATCCAATAATGCTACAACGTTAAAAAAAATAGTTTCAAAGCCGCATTGAGAATATTTATTGTTGTTACAAATATAACCAACTGGAAATTTTTCAATATCTCAAATTAACATCTGAAAATTTTTTTAAACCATCTAGTGCAGTTTTAACCACCGGGAGGAGACTGGATACTCCCAAATCCGATAAAATAATGCTACTACGATATAAAGAAAAATTGTTTCAAAGCCGCATTGAGAATATTTATTGTTGTTACAAATAAAAGCAACTGGAAACGTTTAGGAATCCTAAATTATAATCTAAATAGCTTATATAAACCATCTGGTGGAGTTTAAACCCTGAAATCCTGAATTACAATGTACATAGATTATAAAAATCATCTAATGTAGTTTTAACTGCCGGAAGATAAGTAGACACACTCAAGTCTGATAAAATAATGCTCTGTTATGGAAAAAAAATAGTTTTAAAACCGCATTAAGGATATTTATTACTTTTACGAATGTAACCATCTGGAAATCTTTCTAAATCTTAAATTAATATCTAAACAGTTGATAAAAACAATATGGTGCAGTTTGAACCAACGGAAGGTGACTAGGCGCGACCAAGTCTGAAAAAATAATGCTGCTACGATATAAAAAAAATAGTTTCAAAGCCGCATTGAGAATATTTATTGTTGTTACAAATATAACCAACTAGAAATCTTTCAATATTTTAAATTAACATCTGAACATTTCATAAGAACCATCTAGTGCAGTTGGAACCACCGGAAGGTGACTAGATACTCCCGAATTGGATGAAATAATGCTTTTTTGACACTCCGTGCGTGAAGCACAATTTTGCGCACGCTGTACAAAGTAACACGTGCAAAAATGGAGCTTCTTACACGTCGTGTCAAAATATATTGTTCGATACTCGTGCGAGAAAGTGATTTCTTCCTCGTGTAACCTTTTCACCCTCGCTTCGCTCCGGCGCCAACCGCCACACGAGTAAAAAATCAGTCTCACGCATTAGTATCGAAAAATACTATTACAATATAAAAACAAATTATTTCGCAGTTGCATTGAGAATGTTCATTGTTGCTACAAAAATAACCAACAGGAAACGTTTAGGAATCTTGAATTACAATGTAAATAGACTATAAATACAATCTAATGTAATTTGAACCAATGGAAGGTGACTATACGCAACCAAGTCTGAAAAATTTATGCTACTACGATATAAGAAAAAATAATTTCAAAGCCGCATTTAGAATATTTATGCTAGTTACAAATATAACCAACTGGAAATGTTTAGGAATCCTGAATTACAATGTAAATAGTTTATAAAAACCATCTAGTATAGTTTGAACTGCCGGAAGATAACTAGACACACCCAAGTCTGATAAATTAAAGCTCTGTAATATAAAAAACTACACTGAGAAAAATATTCTAGTAAAAATTACAATAGTTTTAAGTAAAATTGTCACAGACTGCCATTATAGCCAAAAATTACCATAGTTTATTGTAAAATTTACAAGATATATAATAAAAATTCCTATTTTTCTTGTAAATTTTACCAGAAACTATGGTAATTTTTTGGTATAATGGCAGTCTGTGACAACTTTACTTAAAACTATTGTAATTTTTACTAGAACATTTTTCTCAGTGTAGTTTAAAAACCGCATTACGTATATTTATTTTTTTTTATCGGATTTAGAAGTATCTAGTCACCTTCCGGTGGGTGAAACTACACTAGATGGTTCTTGTAAAATGTTCAGAAGTTAATTTTAGATATTAAAAGATTTCCAGTTGGTTATATTTGTAACATCAATAAACATTCTCAACGCAACTTTGAAACTATTTTTATTATATCGTAGTAGCATTATTTTTTGAGACTTGGTTGCATCTAATTACTTTCCGCTGGTTCAAACTGCACCAGATTGTATTTATAAACTATTGGTATCGTTATTTAAGATTTCTGACCGTTGTCAGTTGGTTATTGTTCTAAAAACAATAAATATTCTCAATGCGGCTTTGAAACCATTTTGTTTTATATCGTAGTAGCATTATTTTATCAGATTTGTAGGTATCTAGTCACTTTCTGGTGGTTGAAACTACACTAGATGGATTTGTAAAATGTTCAGATGTTAATTTAAGATATTAAAAGATTTCCAATTCGTTATATTTGTAACAACAATAAATATTCTCAATGCGGCTTTGAAACTTTTTTTTTTATATTGTAGTAGCATTTTTTTTCAGACTCGGTGGCGTCTAGTCACCTTCTGGTGGTTCAAACTACACCAGAATGTTTTTATTAACTTATTTAGATTATAATTCGAGGTTTAGAAAGATTTCCGGATGGTTATATTCGTAAAAGTAATAAATAAACGTAATGCGGTTCTTAAACTATTTTTTTTTCTATTACAGAGCATTATTCTATCAGACTTGCGTGTGTCTAGTTACCTTCCGGCAGGTGAAACTACACCAGATGGTTTTTATAGACTATTAAGATTGTAATTTAGGACTCCTAAATATTTTCAGTTGGTTATATTTGTAGCAACAGTAAACATTTTCAATGCGGCTTCTAAACTTTAAGTTTTTTTTATATCGTAGTAGCATTTTTTATTCAGACTTGGTTGCATCTAGTCACCTTACGGTGGTTCAAACTACACAAGATTGTATTTATAGACTATTTACATTGTAATTCAAGATTCCTATACGTTTCCATTTAGTTAAATTTGTAACAACAATAAATATTCTCAATGCGGCTTTGAAACTATTGTTTTATATCGTAGTAGCATTATTTTATCAGATTTGGGAGTATCTAGTCACCTTCCGGAGGTTGAAACTACACTAGATGGTTCTTATAAACTGTTCAGATGTTAATTTGAGATATTGAAAGATTTCCAGTCGGTTAAGTTTGTAACAACAATAAATATTCTCAATGCGGCTTTGAAACTATTTTATTTTATATCGTAGTAGCATTATTTTCTCAGACTTGGTTGCGGCTAGTCACCTTCCGGTGGTTCAAAGTACACCAGATTATATTTATTAACTGGTTAGATGTTAATTTAGGGTTGAGAAAAATTTCCAGATGGTTATATTCGTAAAAGTAATAAATATACGTAATGCGGTTCTAAAACTATTTTTTTTTCGATTACAGAGTATTATTCTATCAGACTTGCGTGTGTCTTGTTACCTTCCGGTGGTCGAAACTACACTAGATGGTTCTTGTAAAATGTTCAGATGTTAATTTAAGATATTAAAAAATTTCCATCTGGTTATATTTGTAACAACAATAAATATTTTCAATGCGCCTTTAAAACTATTTTTTTTTATATCGTAGTAGCATTATTTTATCCAGTTTGGGAGTATCTAGTCACTTTCTGGTAGTTCAAACTACACCAGATGGTTCTTATAAACTGTTCAGATGTTAATTTGAGATATTGAAAGATTTCCAGTTGGTTAAATTTGTAACAACAATAAATATTCTCAATGCGGCTTTCAAACTATTTTTTTTTATATCCTAGTAGCATTATTTTTTCAGACTTACTTGTGTCTAGTCACCTTCCGGTGGTTCAAACTACACCAGTTGGTTTTTATTAACTGGTGAGATGTTAATTCAAGGTTTAGAAAGATTTTCAGATGGTTGTATTCGCAAAAGTAATAAATATACGTAATGCGGTTTTTAAACTATTTTTTTTTTTTTGATTACAGAGCATTATTCTATCAGACTTATGTCTGATAGACTTACAGAGCATTATTCTATCAGAGGTATGTCTAGTTACTAGCGTCTTTTAAACTTTTTTTATTCTGATGACACTAGTATTATTTTATCATTTCGCTAGTATCATTTCGCTGAATAGGGTCACGAATTCACACTTGGAAAAAAAATGCGACTTTATACCCTAGTTGCATTATATATGGTCAATGTCCCAATCGCTACTCACGAACCTATTACTAACCGCTCAATGTTATTTAGATACGAAAAAAAATTTTTAACAATGAGCGGTTAGTAATAGGTTTGTTAGTAGCAATTGGGACATTGACCATATTGTTTTAATCTCACTTTAACAGAAATGGTCATTTTATAAAGTAAGGAAATGGGTCACATATTTTTTCCCAGAGTGAATTTGCTACCCGAGTGAGCGAAGCGAGAGGAGTAAGTACCCGAGCAAGTAATAGACTTTACGCCTGAGTTGCAGATAGTATTTTATTCTTATCTAGATCGTGATCTTTATCCAACTTAAAAGCAGATATAATTGGAAAATATTCAAATGAAGGTTTTTTTATAAGAGTTCACAATAATTCATTCACTTTTGTGAAATTTATATTCGCTGGGAGAAAAGATTCTATTTTTCTCTTAATTTGCAGTAGAGTAGTACTCATCTCCCTCGCAATTGAAAAGGAATCGAATTTGCGGGAAAAAGTATTTTTCTTCCGCTACATTTTAGACATAAATTATGCCTTTTATCGATTCACTTTCCAAGTTAATAAAATGGCCATTTATGTTGAGGTAGGAATAATAGTATATAATGCAACTAGAGTGTAAAGTCATATTTTTCTATAATGAGCGAAGCAAAGCGAGGAGCGGAAATACCCGGGAATGAAATAGACTTTACTCCCGAGTTGGCCTCTTTATTAACTAAAAAAAAACAGGCTTAATTGTAAAAAATTGAGATTTAATTCTTTAATGAAAATTGGTAATAATTTATACAAATTTATGAATTTTTTTTATTTTATTTAACGTCGCTGTATTTATGCTATCATTTTGATGCTAATTAGCGACGGAGATCGTCAGTGTGTTTGTGAACAAAGCACATGTAATGTGCAGTGGTACTTGTATCATTCGGTCACCGAGAGCGGGATTCGAACTCGGAACCTCGAGATTACGAATCCATCACTCTACCGACTGAGCCACTGACGATCTAATATTATGAATTTTTAGTTGACGGGAGAAAAGAATTTATCTCTTTCTGAATTTGTAGGAGAAAAGTGCTTATCTCTCGCTTAGTTTAAGAGAAATTGTATTTGCGGGAGAAAAGTACTTTTCTCCCGCTACATTTTAAACATAAATTATGCCTTTTTGACCCACTTTCCGAATTAATAAAATGGCCATTTTTATTGAGATGGGAATAAATATATTTATCATACATTTATGATAAATTACAATTAATTTTATTCAAAAAAAGTACATAATTTCAGAATTATATACTTGAATGGAATTCTAATTCTAATTATTTTTATTCTCATAATATAATAATCAAAGAATTTCAGAAGAAAAACCATGTGGTTTTTTCAACAGGGAACAAACTGAGATTTAAAAAATATTTTTGTTTAATCAAAAGATATCGATCTGTATTTGAAACCTTTAAAATTTCATACAATAGTACAATATGCAATTAGAGAGTAAAGTTGCATATTTCTCCCGAAGGAGAAATAGGCTTTACTCTCGTGTTGCATATTTTACTTTATTCCTACCGTGGCCACTTTATTAAGTGCAAAAAAGCAAACTCAATTGAGGATAAAATCTTTAAAACATTAAAAGTAACTGTGATGAATTTAAATTTTTTAAGTTTTATATATTTTATTATAAATTTTAATAAACTATTCTCAATAATATAATAATAAAATACTGTAATTGTTAAATTAAAATGTCATATAAATATGGTTTAAGAAAAAATTTCTTTTTTATTTAAATTATTTTTATATATATAATATAAATGTAATAATAAAATTTCTTTAAAATAATTACTTTTATAGAAATTTAGTATTTTAAAAAATACTATAATTAAATTAATTAATTAATTAATTAATTAATAATTTTATGGAAAATAATTAAATTTATAGTAATTATTAATTTACCATAATAATGAATATTAGGTTTTTTAAATTTCAATAAATTTAATATCATTGGGATAATAATTTTAAAATTTTTATTTTACTTTATTATTTTCGAACTTATAGAGTTTTAAAATAATATAAACAAAAAAACCTAACCCTAAATTAAAAGTAAAAATGAAATAATAAAACAGATGATTTTGGGTGTTTCAAAACGCATCCAATAAATCTGGCACCCAACATATATATATTATAAATATAGGTTGGGTGCCAAATCGCAAGCGTTCCTAAAGTCACTCGAGAAAACTGGCACTCAACATATATATATCGAAAATATATGTTGAGTGCCATCCAGCGCCATGTTGAAATAATTTAATCCCCAGCGCTGGTTTCGCCGCCTCCTAGACGTTTAGTAGTGAGAATCGTCTGCTCGAGGCTCTCGGTGTGACTCATGAGTGTATATGTGCATAGTTGTTTCTTCGTCAGTGCCGTCAGCCAGTAGTCCAACGTACATGGCTACTTGGCAATAGGTTATGTGATCAGCTGTGTACATCCAGGGCTCAGCACCGAAAACAAGAACACAACAGAATTATTTCTCTGTTGGTTTCTTACGGTGGCCTTGGTTGCTGTCACGAGTGTGGTGATTATGATTTTATGAATTCACACTCTCGGGGAATTATGTATGACTTTTTATTTAACAGGTTTTTAACAAATAATTTATTTTTAATAAATAAAACAAAAAAAAATTATTGTGGCGTGAAAATACCACGTCACACTCTTAAAAACCGCTTGATGTACTATGAATGTGAACTGTTTATAATCAGCTTCATGATGAAAGTTTTAGAATTTATATTTTTTAAAAGTACTCAATTCAATTAAGTAATAACTAAATAATAAACGTTTATTGCAGGAAACGTAATAGTTTATTATCGAAATTGTGAATCTAAAAAAATCTTGTTTTGCGTTGTATTGCTTTTACTTCAGGTAGCAAAGAATGTTTATAATCCTTTTTGTCAGACATTCATGCTAATGAACTAAAATTTTATTTATAATATAAACTAACTAGGAGAGTAACCCTTGTTTGGATCACGGGTCTTGCTGTAACTTTCGAATACATGTTTATGCATAAAGTCATGAAAAAAGCCGCGAGCATTAGGTTTAACACTTGATAATTCCGAGATTATGAGAAAAATCATTGTGTATAATATTGAATATTACTCCCCAATGGGAGCTTCCAAGTTCATTCTGCTAAATTCTAGTAAAAGTTGAGATTAAATCCTTTTGATTAAAAAAAAAGTGGTTAAAAAGCTCAACCCGTTCAAAAGTTATAGCAAAATGAAAAACATGAAAAAAATTAGCACAATAATTTTATAACAATTCAAGTTTAATTTTATGCTAATTTTTATAACAATTTTTATTTCTCCATAATTTTTGAATGGATTGAGCTTTTTGAACTCGTTTTTTTTTCAACTAAAAGGATTTAATCTCAACTTTCACTAGAATTTTGTAAAGTGAACTAGGAAGTTCCCACTGAGGAGTAATATTCAATATTATAAACAATGATTTTTCAAAGGAATCTTTAAAAATTGAACAAAATAGCTTATAATCTTGGAATGATCAAGCGTTGGACCGAATGCTCGCGGCTTTTTTCATGATTTTATGTATTAAAACATATCCGCAATTTACAGCGAGATTTGTGACCAAAACAAGGGTTATCTCCTAGTAAGTAACCTTTAAAGCACTGCGTGTCTCAAATCGGCCCTTAAATCTTGCTTAGACATGACTTAAAATAGTACTTTTCGTACCTGGGCCGTAAATTAGAACTTTACGACTGCACGTAAAAAGCAGTGATTTTCGGACCTGTGAAGCATGTAAAATAGCGTGAATCGCTACTTTACATGCAAGGCCGAAAAGTTTTACCGATATTTAGGGGGAGAGGGGGAGGTGGACGGGGTCTAGGGAGGAATTCCGGTGGGGGTGCAAAAAGCGAAGCCCCTGCCGATGGTAAAAGATAACCTTTATTTAGTGCGTTCTAAGCTTTCGCTTACAGAATCAGATTTGAAGATAGAAAATTACACAAATAATGTTTTAGCAAAGTAAAAGAATATAATAGTAATAATTTTATTATATAATAATAATAATAATAATTTTTGCACCGGGTGGATTCGACCTAGTACGGACGCAAGAGTATCTTCGACCCTTTTGTATTTATCTCAGGAAATAATCAAATTACGCTGATTATTTCTTTGGTTGTCAAGAAGAGCTTACTCACTCTTGAAAAATAAAAAAAGGTGCATCGGGTGAACACGACCCAATACAAGTAAGCTATGGGTGACTCCGATCCTTAACTTATTGTGTTGTTGCACTGGGTGATTATGACCCTTTGCGAAACTAAAGAGTTAGTTCGACCCCTTAGTTTGTAAAAAAAAGGTACACTGGTTGACTACGACCCTGTGGTGGACTAGTGAGAGATTTCGACCCTCTAGTTGTGTAAAGAAAATACACTGGGTGACTAAGACCCTGTGTCTGGATTAGTGGATGAATTTGACCCTCTAATCTTGTTCAAAAATGATTAAAAATCTTTGAGAGAAAAAAAATAAAATTTTGTATTTAACTTACTTTTATTTCTTTTCCGTTAGCTTGTACAGATCTCGGAGGAACTCTAAGAAAAATTAAACTTTAAAATTTGAGAACTTTAAAAAATCTTGTAAAACTTGAAAAACTTGAAGATTTTAAGAAATAGAAATAAAAAGACAAAGTCTAATGAAAATTGTAAAAAAATCGAAGATTTTAAAAAATAAAAATGAAAAGACTAAAAAGTCTTGTAAAAATTTGAAAACTTGAGAAAAATAGAAAAAAAGGAAGACCAAGAGTCTTTTGAAATAAAAAAAACGCTGCCAAGTGCTTTGGCGGAATGCTTTCTCATAGAGCTCTTTGAGTTTCATTAATTTTTTTTATATTTATTTAAATGTGATTTTAATATTAAAAAATTGTCTAACATTAATATTTACTCATATTGTACTTTATACATTTCGAACATATATGCTAGCTGTTTGTTTTTTCAACATTTATAATTTATTTTAAATCATCAAGTAATACAAAAAAATTTGTTCTATTGAAAAAATGATATAATGTATTAATAAAAAGAATGATGATAACGAAATTTCTAATCTTTATAAAATGCAATCATATTTATATATAAATACAGTTCATGTTTATGGCTCTATAAAAAAAACTACTCTATGAATACCAATTTTCAATAGCTTCCCGTCTACTTATACAAAAACATAGATAGTATGCGAAATTTGAAGCAAATCCATCGAGTAATTTTCGAGATCTAATTGGCTGAACAAATAACATTTTCTTTTCAAAATTTCTTTTTCAAAATTTTAAAAATGCTCTAAAATTAAAACTTCACTATGAAAATCAATTTTTGAAAATTTCCCTTCTTTCGGAAGTTGTAAATGATTTCCCTGCAAATTTTAGAACAAATCTTTCGTGTAGTTTACGTAAAATAAAAAAAATAAATAAAAAATCGAAATTTTTTTTTTTAATCTTTAAAATTCTCTAAAATTGTAACCACTCTAAGAAAATTAGTTTTTAAAAGCTTATTTTTTTCAGACAATATCGAATTGATTGTACAAAAATTTTGGAGAAAATTTATAGTATGGTTTACACAAAATAGAAGATAAATAAAAAATAAAAATTTTTTTTTAATTTTCAAAATGCTCTAAAATTAAAACTGCTCTGAGAAAATGTTTTCCAAAGCTTGTTTTTTTCAGAAAGTAGCAAATAACTTGCTTTTAAATTTTGGAGCAAATCTATCGATTTTCGTAAAATAGAAAAAAAATAAAAATTTTTTAAAAAATTCTAAAAATGCTCTAAAATTAAAAGTGCGCTAAGAAAATCAGTTTTCAAAAGTTTTTCTACTTTTGGCAGTCGAAATTAAGTTCCATACAAATTATCAAACAAATTCTTTGAGTAGATTACGTAAAATACAAAAAAAATGAAAAATTGAAAGTTTTTTAAAATTCTTAAAATAACTAAAAAATAGCTACGCCAAGAAAACCAATTCTCAATAGCTTCCACACCAGTTATAATAAATAGAAACATTTTTTTCAAAAATTTCAAAATGCTCTAAAATTAAAACTAACTAGGAGAGTGTCACACCTCCGGATCACGGATTTTGCTCAAACTTCAGGATAAGTTTTCAGATGATGAAATATGGAAAAAGCTAAAGTTATAGTCATAAATACTCAATATTTCCCTAGTTACAGGCAATTAAAGAAAATCACTAAAAAAGTGACTAGATTTTTAAACGCATATAGTTCTTTAGCATTGATAGCTACAAGCTTGAACCTTTTTTTAAATTAAAGCTGAGCTCAAATCCTTTCGAATTAGTAATTATAGCATGTAAAAATATTATTTTTTCCCAAAGCTAGAGCGTGATAAACATTGGACCTGATTTTTCTTTTAAAAACATTAATTAATAATAAAAGCTGAAATTAGGTCCAATCCATATTACGCTGTAACTTTGGGAAAAAATAATATTTTTACATGCTATAACTACTAATTCGAAAGGATTTGAGCTCAGCTTTAATTTAAAAAAAGTTTCAAGCTTGTAGCTATCGACGCTAAAGAACTATATGCGTTTAGAAATCTAGTAACTTTTTTAGTGATTTTCTTCAATTGCCTGTAACTAGGGAAATATTGAGTATTTATGACTATAACTTTAGCTTTTTCCATATTTTATCATCTGAAAACTTATCCCGAAGTTAGAGCGAAATCCGTGATCTGGAGGTGTGACACTCTCCTAGTAAGCTAAGAAAATCAGTTTTTTTAAATTTATTTTATTAGGGTAATCTCAAATAATTTCCGTGCAAATTTTGAAGCAAATTCATCGAGTAGTAAACAAAAAAAAACCTAAAAAATGAAAAATCGTAATTTTTTTTTTTTTAAACAATTCTAAAATGAAAACTACGCTAGAAGAACCAAATATCAATAGCTTCCCAGCAAGTTAGTCAAAAAACTAAATTCCATGCAAAATTAGAAGCAAATCCATCGAGTAGTTCTCGAATTACAATTTACTAACTGAAATCACACACACACACACACACACACACACACACACACACACACACACACACACACACACACACACACACACACACACACACACACACACACGCACACGCACACGCACACGCACACGCACGCACGCACGCACACACACACACACACACACACACACACACACACACACAGACATTTTATGGAAACCACTTTTTTCGACTCACCGAGTTCAAATATGTACAATTTCATGAAAAAATAGAAAAAATTTTTTTTTATCGATACAATGCTTTCTCTATGAGAAAGCAAAAAAGTCTTTCAAAAATTAACTTTCTTGGAATTACTAATTACTTTCTTGAAAATTTAAATGAAAATTAATATCGAGAAAAAAATCAATAATTATTTCAATAAATGTAATAATAATAAAATAAATGATGATATTAAATTTTATTATAAAAATTAATCATGAAACGCTTTATATTAAAATAAAGAAAAGTTATTTTTTATGTAATATCACGTAGCAGTCTACTTCTGATTGCTGTAAAAATATTTCCGGAGTACTCAGTAGTGGTGTCCGAGTACTCAATTGATTGAGTATTAAAATTCCTCCCTATAGATGTTTAATTGAAATAACTCGAGCTATTCGAGTAACTCGGGCCATTCGAGTAATTTGAGTTTTTTTAGTAACTCACATTTTTTCGAGTAGTTTGGATTTTTTCGAGTACTCGATTCGAACTCGAAGAAAAAACTCGACTTGACTTGAGCTCGAATATTCGAGTATTTGCACACCCCTAGTTTTTACTATTTCAGCAAAAGTATGTTTAATAAAAATTGTTTAAAAAAATAGTTATACTGTATGTATTCGTTAACATTACACTTCATCTAGGGACCCTGTAGTGTAACCTACAGGGAACTCCTATCGGGAACGGCCGGTGATCATGAGGGGGTCGGTAAGGCAGAGCACGACCACTCAACTATTACACCGGAACATATAGATGGTCGAGGTGTCGCGTAAAAAGGTTGTAAAACCTGTACGGGTAATGGTACTTGAAAGATAGATAGATAAATGTTTGCAGAGTGCTTAGGTTTTGCTTTTTTACAATTTTGTATTTTCTTTTTATATTTAGCATTCGTGGGGTGCATAGTTTTGGTGGTATAAAGCATTTATTTATTTATTTATTTATTTTTAATTATAGAGTGCATAGCTTTTGTATATTATTGAATTGAAACGAGAAGATTACAAGCTGAGCCGAAAGCGAGGTTTATAATTCGTTTCGTTAAAAAGCTTTTTCGTCCAAGTTACGTACTGTATTCTACATTCTGAAAGTCGAAACAAAGAAAAGAAATTGAGGTTAGAAAAACGTAAACATTTTTTCTCAGAATGCATTGTTTTTTATATTTTTGTATAGTAAAATAACTGCACTATTTTCAGTATAAATTTTTATAGAATTTAATTCTTCATACATAAATGACTTTATAATTTTTTTTTGTAAAAGTTACTATACTCTAAACAAATAGTAAAAAACCATATTTGGAGATCAGTGAACAGCTGTATTAAAAACTTTTTACTTTTTTAATTTTCTTTAATTTTTTTTTTTGCTAGTGCTATAAAAAAGAAATTTCGTAAATGTATTTAAAATTGTAATGCATTTCGTTACGTATAGAAAGAGAAAATTGGGGTTATCAACTCTGCTCTCATCTACTTTTTATTCAACCTAATTTTAAAATTACTATCAAGATGCTTTATAATATTACTAATTATACCAATCGAACTCAACATATTATAACATAATTCTTACATCCAACAAGCGCAAACAACTTTAACAAATTTGTAATTGTATATAAGATTCTAGCAATTATTTACTGCTCAAAATATTTTTACTGTTATCAAGGTTTTTAAGATTATAGTTAATAGATAATTGGAAATTTTTAAAGCCAGCAAAAAATTACTCTTATCACAGACTTTCCGACTTGACGGCAAGCGTATACTTTTTTTCCTTGTTTTGCTGTTAGATTCATATCAGCAAAACTCCACTAGCACCAAGAGCATCAGACCTCTGGATCTCGGATTTTGCTCAAACTTTGGGATAAGTTTTCAGATATCCTGAAATGAAAAAAAAAACAGAATTTTAGATCCTAACACTTAATATTTTCCTAGTTACGAGCAATAAAAAAGTGCCACTGAAAAAGTTACTAGATTTTCAAATACTTATAGTTCTTTGGCATTAATAGATAGAAGCTTAAAACTTTTTTTAAATAATACCTGAGCTCAAATCCTTAAGCTCAACTTTTATTAAAAAAAGTTTCAAGCTTTTATCAATGCTAAAGAACTATAAGTGAAAATCTAGTAACTTTTTCATTGACATTCTTTAATTGTCCGTAACTAGGGAAATATTGAGCGTTGGGGCCTAAAATTCTGTTTCTTTTTCATATTTGGATATCTGAAACTTATCCTAAAGTTTGAGCAAAATCCGTGATCCAGAGGTCTAATATTCTTCTAGGTAATGCTAAAGGATGAAAACACTTATTAATGAGTTGATTCCAATGTTTTTATCGACATTATAAATTCATTTGTTGAAAGAATACTCAATTTATCAAAAGATTTAATTCTCTGTAGAAAGAGGTATATTTAAAACTTTAGATTTAAAAAAATCGTTGCCATTACAATGGCTTTAAACTTCTTGTAGATATAAAATACGGACATTGGTTTTCAAAATTTTTTATTTTTTATTAAAAAGTTTTAAAAACACACTTAACTATTAATTAACTTAAGTTTAATAAAAACACTTTGACAAATAAAATGTATGATAGAGGTATTTAAATAATTTTTTAATACAGATAAGAATCCGGAAAACTGGACATTATAAGGTAACAATATATGAAACATATACACTATTATATCACTTTAAGGCGACTACGGAAGTTCGGTTAGATTTCATTTTCTAGTTTACTAATTACTCTTTCAGTTTCTAAAATTTTTTGAATTTTTTAATTTTCCACCATTTATTATAATCCGTAAAATGGTGGAAAATTAAAAAATCTGAAAAATTTTACATATTGAAAGAGTAATTTGTAAACTCAAAAATAATACCTAACTTAAAATCCGAAGTAGCCTTAATTATAAAACTTTTAAAAAAATGAAAAAACTTTTTATAATTAATGACATAACGTACAAAATATTTAATAAATAATATAAATTTTTTTTATTCAAATTTAACAAGAAAATAGATAAAATGAGACATAAAAAATATGAATTAATCAATGAACCAGAATCATTTGTAAACAATCGCGAAAAATACTATCTTTAATATCTCAAAAACAAATTTATCTTATAAGCTATTCAATAAATTAATTCAAAGTATATATTACAATAGTAATAACTATATGTCTTAAAAGTTTCAAAATATTCTAGTTATTGAAAATCACAGAAAATGATTTTTTCACTAAGAAGAAATTTTATTAAATTGCATTATACAGTTTCAGAGTTATCGCAATCCATGTTTTATTTATAGATAACTTATTTATATAATTACTTAAAACATGCTATTATAATATTCCAATAGTACATTTCATACCAGTTGCGAACCGTGTTTTTTGCCATGAGAGCCAAAAAAGAGCAACGAAGTTGCGATTTTGGGGTTAGAATGGCAAAAATATTTTTTTCACTATCACAAAGCTTTCTACGTTAAAAATAAGTTGACATCACAAATTAAAAAAAATATTTAAACATATAAAAAAAAATAACTTTTTTTATTGAAACTTTAGAAAAATTGCATAGGGGAGATCGGGGCCAGTATTAACATTTGTTGAAAAAACATTTCTATTTTTTTATCTAAGTATTATTTAATTATACAGCCTATTTTATATGTTAGTGTAAGCTATCAGCTATGATTTCGCACAGTTTTTTTTTTTAAATCATCAATAGATTTTTTTAGGGAAGAAATTTATTAAAAAAGTTTCCATGTTAATTTTTACCCCGTGTGTGAGATAAGTATAAACATTATGTTCTTTTTATTATGAAGATGCAATTGGACAGTAAATATAATCAATTAATTAATTTTAACAAAAAACTGTATATTTCAGCTATAAATAAATAATATATACACAAATAGCATTCCATATATAAAAAAGGAAATTATAACAAAACGTGAAAAAATTATTTGTATTTTTCGCAAAAATAATATAATTCTTTTGTTCTATGCATTAATTATTAATAAAAAAATGATTATACAATATCTATAAACATAAAAATCACAGTACAGCTCTCTTTGAATTAATTTTTTATCTAACACATTTAGTCATTGTTATCGAAATCATAATCTTATAAATATTGACAGTGTTAATATTTGCCCCAACACACTCATTTTTTTAAAAAATATCATTAAAAATATATATAAACATGATGCATAAAATATTAATGCGATTTAATAACTTATTTTTAACGTAGATTAATATAAAATTATTTTAATATTATTAATTATATCAAATGAAATCGAAAACGAATATTTATGTATGTAAAAATTTTATAAAATCTGTCAAAAAAAGACTGTATTCTACATCTCTTCTCTGTGACGTTCCGCGTGCCACTACCCTGGTAGAAATTTGAACATTAAAAATGGTGTAAACAACAATTTATGACCATTGTCAATAGTAATATTTTGTCATGTCAATATTGACGAATAAATGGCAATTTTTTGCTGAATCTGCAGAGCTCAAATTTTTTGGTATATTGGTTAGCATCTTATAGGCAAAAAATGCTAATATAAAAATGTTGTTCAAAATTTTTGTATTTAGTCAAAAAAATACGCATTTTAAGTAAACGGAGAGAAAAAATCAGTAACAGCTATCTAAAAATTAGGTAAACTGTGGACAACTTTTTTTGACTAGTTATATAACTTTTTAGTAATGAGTCCTTAATTTTTCAGATCATAGGTAAAATCATAACCTCACTTTTGCCACGTGGCGAGAAAATATAGATTAGTAATTATTCACATTCCTTCGTCAATGTTTATTTTTATTGGAATTTATAAAAATAAAAATAATATCAAATTTTCTTAAAATAAAAATATGAAACGCAGTACGAAACGAGTATAAAAATATCGTTTTTTAAAATAATAAATGGAAAATTTTATTAATCGTTTAAAAATAACTTCTAACAATCCGATCACAACTCAAAATATACGCGCGAATATATTAACAAAAGTGATTCTATTAATGATTAATGATAACTTTCAAGAAAAAACCTTAAATGATTCTTAATAGTAATCAATTAGAGCACAATTTGATAGACTCTACTGTTAACTATCTATATTCAAATAATAGTGGATCAGAATCAACATTTTATTAGCATTTTTTAGCACTATGAAGGTTGAAAAAAACGTTTCATATTAGTTCAAATCATGGCCATAAAACATTCCCATTTTCTGCTCTTCACTTTAAAGAAATGGCCATAAAATGGTAGAAAAAGCGTTTCATTTTCTACCAGGGTAAATATGTTTACATCACAAAGGATGTTACATTAAACACACAAAGACACCTATGGAACCTGTAGGACTGTTCGCGTCGTTATATATTGAGTGTTAATATTTACCCCTGTTCCTTTTAGCCCCGGTCTCCCCTACTTTATGATCAAAAAGTAGATAGATAGATATTATTTTTATTTGTATCAAAATACAAAAAGCGTGTAATACAATTTATAAATATAAAAGTAAATATTGCACATATAATTTTACGCAATCTATAAATGCAAATATAAATATTGCACAGTTAATATCACAGTCAATCACTAAACCTAATAATACTGAATAAGTAAGTCACAAAAAGTGATATCACAGATTAATACAAAAAATGGTAAAATACACGCAATAATCCAGTAAATTAAAAAGCAGTCACACAATATCTATCAGATATAATGTTTAAAATTTAAAAGAATTAGTATTTTGCATGAAAAAATGTTTTATATCCGTCAGATAGAATACGAAAAAATAAAAGACCCGTATTTTTTTGTTTTTCAAAATATGATGAATTGCAAAAGTTACAGCCGATATAAGTTATTACAATTTTGATATATATAGATATAGCGCTATGATAAATGACGTCACGATTGCTATTGGCAAAATGACAATCGTGACGTCACACCAATTTCAACTGCCTCTATCTCTTCAAGTTTTCATTTTCATGAAAAAAGAAAAAATACGTGTCCTTTATTTTTTTATTCAAAATCCCAATTCAAAATAATAAATAATGCAATAAAATGCAATAGCATGGAACGCAGTCAAAACAATAAAATCAAGTAAAACATTCATTCACTTACCATTCAGCCAATACTCATACAATAAATACACTCACACATTAAGCCTATACGGGACGTTACATAATAAATTAACATAAAAATAAAATTAAGTTCATTCGACGTCGAGCAAGTACCTCCTCAAAGCCGACTTGAACCTGCTGAGCGATGGGAGATTCTTTATATCAGCAGGCAGGGAGTTCCAAAAATGCGCATCTTGAACTTGAAAGGAATTCCTTCCAGTCTTAGTACGCATGAAGGGCACCGCAAAATCCTTAATCTCTCTTCTAATGGCTATCGTAGGTACATATCTAGTGAAGAGACCCACTAGATACTCGGGAGTATTCATGCGCACGATTTTGTACATAAGTACAGCTATAAAATACTGTCTCCTCGAATCAGTACGCAGCCAATCCAGCGCAGCTATATGAGGAGAGATATGATCACCCGTCCTCACGCCTAATACATATCTCACACATGAATTTTGTAGTCTTTGTAATCGTCTTCTCAACTGCTGTGAAGCATCGAGCAGAACTACGAAACAGTAGTCGAGATGTGAAAACAGTAGGGCGGTTGCGAGTTGTTTTCGCAGAGCTTCAGTGCCATACCGACGGAAAACCGTAAGCCGTAAATAATCCTATAAAATTTTTTAGTCAACATACTAATGTGCGGCTCCCATGATAGCTTAGAGTCAAACACACCGAGGCTCATAACGGTATCAGAGAAAGATATGCCGGCACCACCCTCAAGCTCAATCGTCCTTGACTTACCAGCATAAAAGTCGTTAATAAATCGACTATTGCCGAAAATGATTACCTTAGTTTTGTTTGGATTTAATGTGAGAGAAGCATCGACAGCACACTCCGACACCGTCTTGGCCGCCCGCTGTAGAATACGAATACCTTCATTCACATCCTCATAAGAGACATGCGTATTAATTTGCAGGTTATCCATATATAATAGATGCTCGACGCAACTGGAGTCGAACGTGTCACGTATGTTATTAATGTAAGGTAAAACAATAGAGGTCCCAGCACTGAACCTTGCGGAACTTATAAATTGGTTGTTAACCAATTCGATTCCTCTTTTAAATGCATGAAAACCATTTGGTTTTTACCTGATAAATAGGAGCTAATCCACTTGAGTGCAGCCCTGGTAAACCACATCGATCTGAACCTCGCAAGTAGTTTGGAGTACGAGATCGTGTCGAATGCCTTATAAGTCAAATAGAAGTAGTAACATGACGACTTTCTTATGTAGACCCGATCTTAAATCTGTAAGTTTAAGTACGTCAGACTACGTTGAGTGATGCTTTTTAAAACCAGTTTGCATAAAGTCAAGTATTTTGTGTTGTAATGTACTCTTACAATTGGTTAAGGGCAATTTTCTCAAAGGCCTTTGAAATAAAACATAAGATTGCTATGGACCTAAAATCTTTAGACAAAGTAGGTGCAGGACACTTTTTTAACAGCACAATGCGTGCACGCTTCTAAAGGCAAGGGAAGACCCCCGTGCAAAAAAGAAATTGAACAGTCACAAGATGTTCTCCCATAAACGGTAAAGCTTTAAGTATCACGCTCTGTGGGATGCCATCCACAAGCCTGTGATGAAAAATGAAAAATAGCAAGGACTACATCATTAATATTAAGAGGTCACGTATCTCCGCCCTTTTCTAATCAAAGAATTATTTTTTTTTTTTTTTTGTAATAACTAATAACTTAAGCAAAAAATAAAGAGATAGCCCCATCTCGTATTTCAAAAAGCAATATTTTCTTTGATGAGAAATAATTGATTTTTTTGAAAACGAAACAATAAAATCAATTCTTTCTCATCAAAGAAAATATTGCTTTTTGTAATACGAGATGGGGCTATCTCTTTATTTTTGCTAAAGTTATTAATTATTGCAAAAAACTCGATTCTTTGATTAGAAAAAAACAGATATATTCGACCTGCTCTTAATTGGCTTGAAGACAAAGCCACTTTCACTACATTGAGAAAGAATTCTCTCACATTCCTCATCATCATCGTGTGACGAGACTGACCAGAAATCAAACCAAAAGTACCAGAAATTAATCGTTTAAAAGAACTATTGACCTGTTCAGACCTGGTAATTTTTTTTTAGTTAGTGAAACCTTGTTTCACTAACGAAAAAAAAATTACCAGGTCTGAACAAGTTTGAAACACTTCTTTCCATCACAATTAATCATGAGAAATTTATTCAGCAAAGAGTTTGTTTTAAATTTTGTGCTAAAATGAAATTTCTTGTGCCGAATCCTCGAAAATATTGCAGGAAGCAATATTTGAAGACTGCTTTGGCGAATCAAAATATATGAACGATATAAAGACTTTATAAGTCAATAATTTACTTAGTTTTATACGTTTATCAACGGCAAACATTGAAGAAAGCATAAAAAAGTGAAAGAATTGCTTTAAAAAATGCTCAAATCACTCAAAACTCAAAAATTGGGATGTATCTTACTAAAAAATCTCACGTAAGATCTCATCCCAAAATTTCATGTGACGATATTTTTGATTTTAGAATTGTTTGAACCATTGATTGGAAGCTATTTTTAAAAAAATTGGAACTTGGAAATTTTTTTTTCCAATCCACTGAAAATAGTTTGAAACATACAAAAACCAGAAATATCGTTACACGAAATCTTACGTGAGATTTTTCCGTAAGATAGTTCATTTTGAGTACTCATTACCAGTTAATAACAGAGAATATTACCTATTCGTTTTTAACGGGATGTCGGAGCTGCTGGACACGATTTTTGCTTTTATTATTTTATTGATATCTTTTTAAATTCGTAATTTAAACAATCGTAATGACTTGTCCGCACTAAAGCTATGTCAATACAATAATTTTTGTTAAAATAAAAAATCATTTGGACTTGTTATTTTTTTATAAGTTTGGAACGGAAATTAGATATCAAGTTCGATAAACCTAACCTCAAAATACTATATTTCGAAAAATTGCTTATAACTTTTTATGTATGATATTTTGGTAAAGTCTGTAAGTTGTCCGCACTCAAGTTTAGTATTACAAATTTTCTTACTGTAATGAAAGAACTCGATCTAACGCACCGTTTACTCGTGAACTTGGAATTAAAATATTAATGAATTATTTTAGAAGGTAGCGAGCTCTGTCATGCCCTTAAGCGTTTGAGGGATGCTGCAAATGATAAAATACCAAATTGTGATCCAAAACTTCATAGATTTTGTCCAACGATAATACGCATAAAGCTCTGATTGAGCTGGATTATTCAACTAAACACCAAGTAAATATCATAAAAGAATCCATCAGTTAACGAAAAGCGCATAATACGTGAAGCGTTAGCATACGTGTGTCATACCGTATGTCCGTTATTTTATCTATAAACTCTCGATACTTTTTGATCATATGGTATTTTTTAGAAAAATCTGTTTTAAAAAAATCGCTTTTTTTGCTCTTCCATATCTTTTGGATAAAAACTAAACTTAATTTTTCAAATTTTCGAAAAAAGTTTCATAAGGTTAAAAATTAATAAATCTGAAGCCGTTTGAAAACAAGAGATTTATTTAAAAATATTTAATCTTTAGTTTAAAATCTAATACTGAATGGACTATGTAGTCAGAATGAACATTTTCAAGCAACATTCCAAGCAATGTACTTCTTTTGATGTAAATAATTTTTATTTAGAAATATTTAAATTTATTTAAAAACATTCGAATTTCTTTTAAAAAAATTAAAATCTGTTGAATTTTTTTATTTTTTTTTAACTTTGTCAGATATACTGTGAAGGACGTAATTTCTGATCACCTAAGAGGTATTCCTGATCACATATTTACATGTAAAAAAGTAAAAGTATATTTCTTTTTCACCCAAACGAAGCATTTCTTACGCTCAATCTATTTTTCCTCATAAATTAAAAAAAGGTTTTTCCTACTAAAATCTTAAAGATTATGATTTCCCTATTAAAAAAAAACACGTGTTTTTTTCACGTGTATTTTTCAGGTGTGTTTTTTACATATTGTTTTACAGCTTTTCGAAGAGCTTCTACTGTCTGGCCTCTTATATCTGCGTCTTCCAAATTTGTGTAAGGGATGACAAAACTTAGAAAAACGCCACCTAGTGACTTAAAGTCAAACCAACGTAATCGATCATTAATAGCGATTTAAGTCGCTAGGTGGCGTTTTTCTAAGTTTTGTCATCTCTTACACAAATCTGGAAGACGTAGATATAAGAGACCAGACGGTAGAAGCTCTTCGAAAAGCTATGAAAAAATACGTGAGAAATACATTTGCAAAATACACGTGAAAAAAACACGTGAAAAATATGCGTGAAAAAACACGCAAATTTTACATGTAAAAAACACATGTATTTTACACGTGTTTTTTTCACGTGCCAAAAACACGTGTTTTTTTTTAATAGGGTTATAATAAATAATTATCAGAAATTACGCCCTGATCAGGAACTACGTCATTTACGGTATTTAAAATCATTTACAACCAATCAGATAGTTTAAAAAATTAAAGAAAATTGTAAAATAAAAAAAATCTATAATTGATAATATTGGCTATTTTTTATGGTTTTTAAATACTGCTTTTTTAATCAAAGATTCTCAAACGTCTTCTAGCGATCAATAATTGCGTTATTTAACTCTTTAGCTATCATGAAGAATTATTTTTGTATGGTAATTTCATATGAAAATGTTTGCAAGATCCAGCTAAAGGATTAAATTTGGTTTATTTTTCAAAATTTATTTTAAAAGCTGTTAAAGTTTATGTTTTAAAAATTTTTAAACTCTTTTGCAAACAAAATTCAAAACCACAAATTATTTTAAAAATGTCCCAAAAATAAAAATATAATAAAAATTTGATTAATTTTAATTGAATTAGTCTCACTACATTTAAAAACTTGTTTGAATACTATTTTCGATTTTAATGACTTGACTAGCAGCAGACAACGGCTGAGTATCATATGAAAAAAGATTACAAATTTCTGTATAAAAGCTCATTTATTTTGTTGCTATAAAAAATATGTATTACAAAAGGCAGACGTTAAAAAAATATGAACCATTTATGTCAAGTAAATACTTCTTTACATGCTGAACAATTTTAGTAATTTAAAAAAAAAAATAACATTCAGTTTTTCATTTTTCGTCTGTTTAATGTTTTTGGTTAAAGTGTTTGTTAGCATACTTATTAATATAAATTTCAATTGAATTGTTAAAAATCTTGATACTGCGAATATTTAGTGGCTCTTGCTTTTTACTGAAATTAATTAACATAATTAATTTAAAAATCATGAAATTAAATTTCATGATTTTTTCGCCTTGTTTATAAAACTAAACTTATAAATTAAAATTTTAAAAAATCATTCAATCATTGTAAAAAGAACATTAATATATCATTTATTCGTTTCCAATATATAAAATAAATATAATGCGAATGTACATTTTGTTTGTTGGAAAAATAAAAAGATAAATCGCACAGGACTAATCGTTCACAGCGCAAAAATAAATCTAATAAGAGTAACAAACGAGAAAATAAACTAAAGAGAAAGAGAGATGAGGAGAGATAATGAAAAAGTGAAAAAAGATGCATAAGACTATTTAAACATAAGAAATTTAAGCTTGGTATGAATCACATTAGACGCACGCGCGCACATACATTTCACACACATCTACGCTCTATTTTTATCTCGTATATATTTCAAGGAAAAAAAAGCAAGGAAAGGCACACAAGTTTAGTTTTTCCTTCTAACAAATACACCATACATACGTATTATATCAAGATTCGGCATTAGTTCTTTTTTCTTCATCTTCACGAAAATATACATTCACTTTATTCCGAAACTTACATGAGTCCCAAAATTTAACTATTACAAGTCAAGTTATTATTACATTTCACGTTGATGAGACAATCTTCTTTCTAACACCGAGTATATAATTTGCGCATTTGTTGATAGACTTTTCAAAACTTACAAATCATATGTGTGAGTCATATAACTGAAATATGTCGCATGTTTATTTTTACTTTAGTCGCCGGAAGGAAACTTTATTATTTTTCATTTATTTGAATAACATAAAACCACTCACAGATAGGTAAATGGGAGCGCATGAGATCATTATTTTAAAACTTTTTATTCAAATACTTTGATTTTTTTTAAAGATATTTTTCATTGAAGATATTCTTAATTGAAAAATTTTCTGTATATCATTAATTAAACGCACTCGGCTTAGAAAAATTAAAAATTAATACAAATATACTTGTGAAATTGAGTAAATATTTAAAAAAAACCTTAAATTACTTTGAAAAATATCTTATATTTATTTGTTCTTGAAAAAATCTTCGGTTATTTTCTTGTATTAAATGTTTTTTCAAAAGAATATACAATTTTTTATTTGATACAATATTTATCTAATTACAATAAATTATAATCGCACGTATATAAATAATTATAACAATTATTCCTTTACAAAATCGATGAAAATACGTGAACAAAAAAACTCGATATTCGTTTAAATTTAGGAAAATATTTTTTTAAACCAATTATGTCGTTTCACTATCCATTTAAAGCTTTATGCATTCGAGTATATCATGAAAAAAGAAAATTTCATTTTTAACAATAAAAATAAGCGACATCAAAAGTTATGAACATACTTACACACTCTTTGTTATAAGAATATGCTAATAATTCATAGAAACATAATATTCACGGGTATAAATAATTTTTATTAAATTAAAATTTTCTTTACAACTCACACAATTATTGTGAAAACTCGCTAACAAACGTAAATTTATAAATTATTCAGTCATTAAAAATTGACTTTCACAGCCCTTTCAAATTCATAAAAATTACAATTTGAACAATTAAATTATCCTTTCCATTTCTTAAGTTCTTATGTTAACGAGGTTTAAAGTAGGTTATTAACGTAACAAATTTACCAATAAGACGCCCTTTTTATATCGGAGGAAACTGTACTACACGTTATAAAAAAAAGAAAAAAAAGAGAAAAAAAACATTCATCATTTCTTATGACTTATATAAGAGCCAAAGAGGCATTGTCAGTCAAAAATAATTATACAATCGTTAATCATGTAGCAGTAGTGATGTTGATCATCGGCTCGGAAATTTTGGCAATAAATCCTGTTGATCCTCGTAACACATAAGCGTAAGATTCGAGAAAATGAAATTCTGTCAAATAAACGACGATGAGTGGTATGACGTAACCGATCCATCTCAGAACTCTCATATATTCCCATAATCTATCGAAAAATATCGCTATGAGTAAATAATCCAAAGCTGTGTGAAAATTGATCAAACGCCAAGTTACTGTGACCATCCAGAAAAAACCTGATCTCATGACCTCGCTCTGTCTGACATAAAGTTCATCTTGTTTAATGGCCAAAGCATTATCATCGCTTTCCAAAAGATCCTGGTAAAGTGATATATAGCGATTCCAGCCAATCGAGGCGATCATAAGATGACCGGTGACAAGTAAAATGTTTCGTAACAATGCACGAAAACGCAGCCTTTTGTAAACAATTTCTGTATTAACTTCTTGACTTTCTACACATGGATAAATCCTACGGAGTTTTTCATATCCTCTTCTCGGTGGATTTCTTTTCAAAAAGAAAAATACACCGACCATAAGTGCGACGCATCCCAAAGCATCGCAAATACCGTCGACCCAATAACCAGCTGATCCAACGTCTGATCTTTCGCCTGTTATGTGTTTACGTCGTCTGGCCACGTGACCGTCGAGATCATCTAGCCATGTTCTAAATTCAAATAGAAGTACGCCTAATCTTCTGTCTGACAATGAACTACTTGCCACACAATGTCCAGCTAACATAGCTACTAGCACGTGAAACGCGCTTATCATATTAGGCGTTATCCATGACCATGTTGTACTTATTCCTAAAATTCGGTCTATCAATGCTGCCAATGGACTGAGTATATATAAATTTGGATAGTCCAACATTAATGCTTTTACCGTTACCACGCAGAATGGATCTACGTCGCATGGAATTTTACTCTTGTAACTATCCTCGTGCTTTACTGGCCTTATAGCAAAATCCTGCATGCGATTCCATAACAAGTAGTCCATGAAAAGCAGGTAACAGCTAAACAGTACAATAATAGCTAGAATCATGCGTGCCGATTGTGGTGGGAGTAACATTTTTATTATTATTATACGACTTTTATCACTTATTATTTTCACAAAATTTATTGAACCACCTTTTTCACCAACTTTTAATGAAAAATAAAATTTCATGTAACTAAAAACGAAAAAAAAAACAGCCAGTACTACTAATATCAGCTTTTCATTGTTTTTCTTCTTTTTTCAAAATTTTATTTCTCACTTTACACTCAACGATGACTTAACCAATTTCTCTGTTTTAAACATCTGTTAATGTAAGCTTCTCATTTTTCCCTCTTGCAAATTGTTGTGAGACTCGCTTTTTAAACATATTACAATGTCACTGGAACTTATTCTATCACACATACGGACTAAACTCGCTACAATCCCCTCTATTTTTCACAAGCGTCGTCTTCTCTTCTGTCGGTGAGCAGAGTATGCAAAGTTTTCTTTCTCTCTTTCGCTTGCGCTATCTGTCTCTTTCCTTCTTATTCTTTTTGTCTTTTACTCACTTTTGCTAGGAATAAGATTGCGAGATAGGAGTAAAAACAACTCGCACTATTATTATCTCAATATTTTTTCTTTCCACAAATATAATAAGCTGTTAATTTTTCTTTTAAACGTATTTTGACAAAATAAACTTTTACATTCAAGCAAATATATTTTATAACTCCTTTCCCTTTAAGTTCATTGGACTCCGATCACAATATCGTCGCGCTGCGTATATCACTTTATGTGCTCTCTGTTTCTTTCTCTTTCTCTCTCTCTCTCTCTCTCTCTCTCTTGCTCTTGCTATCTCGACTTTTATATTTTTTCTACAAACACCAAATTCACTTGACTCTATCCCTTTTATATTTGTCTGTACGTTTGAAGACGGAATTGGAAATAGTAGTTCGACTGCTAATGCGTAAAAAAGCAATGTTATTATAAGAGCATGTAATTAGAGCAGGTAGCAACACAACCAAGTCGATTTGAACTGCGCGATGAATGATCACTTACTGGCTTCTTCTAGTCTCTCTGATGGTTTCTCTGTGCACTTTTTTAAACGCGCGCGGGGCTCTCTTGCGTATGCTTTGGAGACTGATCCGTTGCTTGTGGAACGTTTATGCCCTATTGCGCATGTACGTATATATATATATATATATATTGTATGTATAAGCACGAGCTAAGCGCGTGATACTTTTACTATTAGTTTAATACTAAGGCTTATTTAGAGAAACCTTAACCATTCGGTTTGTTTTTAATTTTTAGACTCTACTGAAAAATCATTATTTTTCCTTACTCTCTTCTATTTTTACTTTTAATTTCATTATAAAAGAATTCAATGTCCCACGTATGTTGGAAAGTATAAAAATGGATTTTTAAGTTATATCTAGAGAATTATTTAATTGTTGAATAAATTATAAACATACTTTTACTCATTCGGCTTTTTTCAATTCAAGTTTGAGTCTTTATTACCTAGACCTTGAGAATTTAATTTTTTTTACTTCTCAGTTAATTATATCTTTTGTTTCCTATTTTATCATTTATCAATCATAATATATTTTTAAATCTTAAAAGCATGATTCATTTTATTAATTTAAAATGTCTTATTAGGTAGACTTTGACGTATTTTATCAGGTGACGTTATGAAGATTAGATTGTCATTTAATTTATTATGATAGCAAATGAAATCTTTGACATTTAATAAAAGTTAGCTAAATTTTTAACACAACCCTTAGTCAAAAATATTTATACTTAGCAATATACTTCAATATTTATAAGTAGAAAAACAATTAGATTCTAAATTAAAGATATTAATAATGTAATAATGGGAAAATATAAAATATGTGATGGCAATATTTAACTAATTTTAAATAATTATCCAATTATTTTATATACTATTCTGGTATTTCTGTGATCGTGATGAGAGTCCAATTCCGACAGTCAATTGTACTGAGAATCATTCCAATGACTAATATAATTCAATTAATTTCAGAAATCCCAAAAATCCTAAAATAATATTATAGAATCAATGTAATGGTTAAAGTTTTAAGTAACATATTTTACATGGAGCAAAATAATATAAAGGACTTGATGAACTTTAACAAAACTAAATTCTATTTGTTATAAATACTGTAAGATGACCATGAAAATTAAAAAAAATATTTCGTAGAGTCAAAGTGCCGAAACCTATTTATCAAATGATTTTTATTAATTAATAAATATATTATAAATTATTTTTTTTTAAATAGGCAATTATATAGAAATTATTGAGCAAGTTATAAAAGTATTTACATGAATTTTCATATTAATTTCAGTATAATTATTTTAGATTATTTAATTGACTTAATTAATTAAGTTGAAGAATATATTCATTATTTCTGCTATGATTTCAAATGTTCAGTCCTAAAAATCTAATGTGACTGCATTTTGTAATACATTTTTTATAATACATTTTTTCTTCTCACATATTTAGACCATTAGAGCTAAAATGTTTTATATATAAAATTGTTTATTATTCAAAATTTTTTAAAACTAAATTAATTATGTAAATTATTTATTATTTATAACAGTTTTATAAACTTTTAATTTTGTATTAAAAAAAATAATTCGTGAATTCAAAGATTCGTCTTTGATATATTTGTGCAAATTAAAAGCAATAAATCTAGACAATGACAAAAATATAATTTACCTGAGGAATTTGTGTGCTTTTTCCACATCCTGTTTCTCCAACAAGAACAAGTGTTTGATATTTTTCAAGTAAATAAATAATTTGATTCCTTAATTTAAAAATTGGCAATTTTTTTCGCTGTAGATCAAGAGCTAATGAATGATTAGCATTATAAATAAATTGCGTAGAGACATGTGCATCAATATCTACTTTATCTTCTTGCCAGCTATTATCACCTACATTAAACAAAACAATAATTATTTAATAATGTATTCTGTGCTATTTACTTTTAATAATTTTTCTGAAAAATATTTTTTTTACACAACGTGCGTACAGAGAGTACTTTATTCCCTCCCAGCAAACACTAAAGTACCCACTATATGCTACTTGTTTAAAAAAATTGTATGTGCATCACAAGAATAAATACAGAATGTCTCAAATCGTATGTTTATCACCCTTGCCTTTGACTCGTCTGCTGATTCACATACGATTTCAGACATTCTTTACCTTTACTCGCTAGGTGCTTAATATTTACTATTAACACAAAAAACACTGAGTTCAGATAAATTTTTATCTTAAAAGTTAATGATAGTATAACATAAGTAATTAAAATTTTAGAAAATCATATCTTTAACACATTTAATAAAGAAACCATACTCAATATTAGAATAAAAAATTGAAATTATGCTTTAAATTTTTTTCATTTTCTTGGCAATATTTGGAAACAATTTCATCAATCGAATGTGATAAACAACATTAAACTTTCTAATAAGCTATGAAATCAGAAATTTGAGTCGAATCGATTTTTACAGAAATGTTTAAAATTTATTATATGAATATATTAAAATATATGCTTATTAATATTATAAATAATATTAATAAGCATAATTCTTTTAAAATTTTTTATTAAAATTTAAATAGTATTAAATAAAATAATAAAAATATTTTTTTCAAAGATGTTTATTTGACTAGTCAGTCATTAATTTAATTTTTTTATTTTTCAATTTAATTTATGATTTAACATAAAAAAATAAAGAATCGCCTAGTAATGAAACAAACCTGGTATTAAAAATCTTGGCTTAACATTCATCACCTTGGACATGTATTGAAATAATTCTCTTAATTACATGAGCATATAGCTGTTCATAGCACTAAGTATTGTTATGGGAGTTAATGAATAAAAACGAATACTTTAATCTTTTAATATATCTTTTTTTTTATTATAATAAAGATAGGCTACTTGTAGATAGCGTTCTAATTCTACATAAAGATATCTAAGTTGGATAAAAATATTACGACCAACGAATCAAACCCTTTCATGTTTGTCTATATGCTATTTTAGCAATAGTGCCAACTACTAAAATTTTATAAACTTTAAAAAAAAAAAAAAAAAATTTAATTAAAAATTATAAATTTAATTGATGAAACTTCTTTGCATATAAGAAAATATGAGATATTTTAATTCTTAGTAAATTTAACCAAATTATATATTTTTACAGTAATCATAAATTTTTCTAGAAATTGAGTTGACAGAAATCATTGTATATACCTCCATTTTCTTTACATGCGATTCGACCTTATGCGTTCGATAGTAAATAATGAGCTTGCAGACGCTCCCTAATAAATATTAAATTTATTAATTTACTAAAATATTTAATCTTAGTGCAATAATCAACTTAAGAATTATTTTATTATACATGATTTTTAGTTAAATAAAAGATTTTTCATATTTTTTGACCAAACGATTGGGAGGTAATTTTAATATAAATTATTTAAAATAAATATAGTTATATGAATTTCGAAACGATACTCGCAAAGAGGGCGCTAAATATTCCGGAAATGTATCTTTGAATAACCAATATAACACGGTGCGAGGTTCGGCGACACGTGTTTCGCTCGTTTTTCCGAGTGAAAACGTTTTATTATATATTTAATATAAAAAAGGTATTGTGATAAATAATGGGAAAACCAGGTAAGTTCGATTTATTTATTTTTAATAATAGAAAATTCATTTTTATTTGTAATCGTTAAATTTTTGTATTTCCCATTTTAAGTATATGAGGCCTCGTGTACACCATGCCGCATGTGCCCACATAACCTTTCTAGATTTTGAAATTTTTTTTATTTTATCATATTTAATTGAAAAAAAGAAAATTATTGTTAATTAATATTAAAATTCAATATATTGTTTTTAATTGAAGTCAAATAAACACGTAAATATGAATGAATAACAACTTTTAATTAACCATGCGGACTTTACATTATTTACAAATAACATTTTACTTAGTTTATATAATATTGATGATTTATTAAATTATATTAGTATTTTCTACATTTAAAGATAAGAATTTTAATATAGATTATATGACTAGAAATTATCAAATTTTCATTTTATTTTTCAATGCAAACTATTAGAGCTAAATTGATACGAATGCAATCAGTTTGGTGTCGAAGTTTTGCAAAAGTAATTATGTTCTTGCTCTGTGTGTTATTTCGGTTATAATTTCATACTGTGATAAGATCATACAAAAATAAAATTAATGTAAATTTGTCATTGAAATTCTAGATTATTTCTAAAAACAAATTTTCATTTACAGGATTTTCACCTCGTGGTGATGGTGGTGGTTTTAGAGGTGGAGGTCGAGGTGGTGGCCGCGGAGGAGGTAGAGGAGGATTTGGCGGTGGCCGCGGAGGCGGAGGTGGTAGAGGTGGATTTGGAGGTGGAGGCGGTAGAGGTGGATTTGGAGGTGGACGCGGTGGAGGTACTCCAAGGGGTCGAGGAGGTGGACGAGGAGGTGGTAGAGGGAGAGGTGGTGGAGGTTTCAAAGGCGGTAAAACAGTTGTCATAGAGCCTCATCGTCACGAAGGAGTATTCATTGCCAGAGGTAAAGAGGATGCTTTGGTTACTTTAAATTTAGTACCTGGTTCTGAAGTTTATGGAGAAAAAAGAATCAGTGTTGAGGTAAGATTTTTTTATTCTTCATACAATTGTATTTTAAAAAATAGCATACAGTAGAGCTGATATGAATTAAAATATTCATCTCAGTGGAACAGTTATGCAACAGAAACTTACAGTAAAAGTGTGTTTGCAAAATTTATAATATATAATTTGCGAAAGAAATTTACTGCTCACAATTATGTTTTAAAATTTTATTTGATATTATAGAAATGTTTTTATTCTTTTAATCTTTCAGGGTGAAAATGCAGAAAAAGTTGAATACAGAGTTTGGAATCCATTCCGATCAAAATTAGCTGCTGCGATTCTTGGTGGAGTAGATCAAATTCACATGCCTCCTGGAAGCAAAGTCCTTTATCTTGGAGCAGCTTCTGGTACTACAGTATCTCATGTAGCAGATATTGTTGGGCCTGTATGTATATTCAGGTTTTAAGATTATTATTACAGATTTGAATTTACAAGCAGATATTAGAGTCAAGTTGAGGTTTTTTTATCAACTTGATGTCGAAATACTGCTAAATAAATTGGCAGGCTTTTTACTTTGTGAATTTTGTAATATTATGATTTTGCATTTAAAGGCCAAGCCTACATCATCTATCATTAAAAAAGTATATTATTTGCTGTATTATTTGAAATTTTATTAAACAATCAACATCTTTCATTGTGATTTTCAGGAGGGTCTTGTATATGCTGTAGAATTTTCACATAGGTCAGGAAGAGATTTAATAAATGTTGCTAAAAAAAGAACCAACATAATTCCTATAATTGAAGATGCAAGACATCCTCATAAATACAGAATGTTGGTTGGTATGGTAGATACAATTTTTGCAGATGTTGCACAGCCTGATCAAGCGAGAATTGTTGCTTTAAACGCACAATATTTCCTTAAAAATGGTGGTCACTTTGTTATATCAATTAAGGTATGTAAGATTTATTGTGTTGATACTGAGAAACTTAAATCTTGCATTCAGTAGAGCTGAGTTGAATAATCATATTCAACTCAGTGGATAAGATATGCAAAATTAAAATGCAATATTTTTTAATATGTACAAATTTGTATGCTATGTGCAAAATTTTCTATATTTTGCATTCAAAATTTATTGCACACAATTTTCATATAAATTTTTAAATTTATATATTTGTTGAATACTTATTTGAATGATACAATAACAATACTTATTTTTATATTTTTAGGCTAGTTGTATAGATTCAACAGCACAGCCAGAAGCTGTGTTTGCTGCAGAAGTAAAAAAACTAGTTTCCGACAAACTCAAGCCACAAGAACAGATCACGCTAGAGCCTTACGAAAGAGATCATGCGGTAGTCGTTGGTATTTTTAGGCCGCCTCCCAAAAAAGTGTAACATTTGTGATTGCAATAATTAATTTCATGTATTATTAATTTTTTTTATACTAAGAAGAGAACAGAGATGAAATCTGTTTCATACCATTGTTAGTACAAGAAAAAAAAATGAAAAAAGATACTTTATAAGTCTCATAATTCTACCATCAATATATCATGTTGTTAAGCTGATATAATGTCAGCGGTATAATTATAGTATTTTTTTACGTGTTTTATAATGAACAAGAAGCATAAACAATATTGTATTAGACAAGCCGGTAATTTTCATTATTTGCAAAATGTTGATATCACAATCAAGCTACTGTAAACCTGTATTTAATTTTATAAATACCAGATTTAGACGATTGTTATGTTATTTCGAATGTAATTAAAAGGTTCGCGATGAACGATCTGTATATCGAATGAATGAGAGTGCGTTTTTAATATTTCCATTTAATTGATTTCTTTTGCATTAAAATTTTTCATTCACAATTAAAATACTTGTATTCTTTCATCAAATAAAGTCTAAGTAAAAAATATTTTAATAAATATTATATTAAATTGTATATTATAATAAAAATTTGTAATTTTATTTTTGAAAGAATAAAATCAAAACAATTGCTTTCAAATGTATTTTTTCGACTGTTTTAAGCTGGCTGGCATCATATTGACAGTTGCACTGAAAATAGTTAAAATGAAAACACCTATTTTACAAAATTAACAAGTCAAATTTTAAATAATTCAACTTTTGGATTAAAATGTTGTTAAAATTAATTTAAAAAAAAAATTATTGATTAAATATTAATTGGAGTAAATTTAATCTTTAAGTCAGTAAATAAAAATTTTAAAAAATGATCGAAATTTTAGAAGTTGATAAAGGTTAATTATTACGTAATATAAAAATATTTTCATCAATTTATTTATAATAGATTAATTTTTATCGAACAGAAAATTCAGCTGAAGAATCTGATTCAAGATCAACAAAGTCTTTAGAATCAGTTGATCATGAAAGAGAATTAGAAAAATCTCGTAAACAAAGGGTCGTTCGGTATGGATAAATAATTTTGAAAAATTTCCTTTGTTAAATTATAAAATTAGTTGGGGGAAATGAAAAGTTTAAAATACAATCTTATGGAAAACTTAGATCAGCAAATGCAACACCACAACGATTGACCGGAGGTGCAGATTCCGAGCCTGAAAATCTCGAGAACCCTAATGCCAAAGAAGACTTCGAAAATGGAAATCGTGATACAGCTGATGACACGTCGACTTCGCCGGAGTTTCCACCTGAGTCACCTGCAGAAAAACCTCAACCACTTCCAACAACAGGGTACTTACTTTAAAATAACCCTTTGATTCAATCACTTATTATTAGCCTAATAAAAAAAATAAAATTCACATAGAAGTAAAAAAGCTGTATTTTTCTTTGTCATGATTGGCCGCGTAAATCCGTACTTTCAAAACAATTCTTCACATTAATATGGTCAATGTCCCAATTGCTACTCACGACCCTATTACTAGCCGTTCATTGTTAAAAATTTTTTTTCGTATCTAAATAACATTGAGCGGTTAGTAATAGGTTCATTTCTAACAGCGAGTAGCAATTGGGACATTGACCATATACCTTTTCATACATTTTCCTACTATTTCATACACTTGTTTACATTTTGATTTTTAGGAATATTTAACTTACGTTTTAACAGAGCTATGTGCATTCATTTGCATTTCTCTATATTTATATATTTTTCTCTATTTATTTACGTATTTGCGTACATTTATTTATCTTAGTAAAAAAAAAAAAATTTCCACAAATGTATATTATTTATAAATTTTTCTAAAAGTTCTAGAAACACGGCCAATTATGACAAAACAGAGCTTTTTTAACATTTTTTGATCTTTCTCTACTTTTATACACATTTTCCATTTCCACTAGGGAATACAAAGCCTATATTAAGCAATCTTTTTTATATCATAAAAATTACTTAGATAACAAAATCAAGGTATCTCAATGTTTTATAAAAGTTTAATTTGTTTTATTCTTAAAATTTATTCGAATTTCTAAACTTTCTAAGTCATATTTTAAGATTATTTGAAAATAAAATTTATTAAAATATATATAAAATTGCTGAAGAAATGGTGCTTGTCTGTGATTACAGAGATCCAAGAGTCGATGAAATGTTGGAATGCGCACTGCGTAACTTGGACGAAGCTTGCAAAGCATTAGCATCGCTCGGAGAGAACGTCGAGCATGAGCTTAAGGTGCACGATCAAAATCATCAACAGCAACAGCAGCTTATCAAAACTGAATTTTTGCTTGGCAAAGCTGCTGCTAGTATTAGTGTAGCAATGCGTGCTTCAGCCCATCGTGCTGCACCTACTAGCATGCATCGCATCAGATTCAATAAAAAACATGATTAAATAATTAGGGTAAGAGGCACTGATTACTGACACCTACCTCACAATTAACTTCAAATATTTACACTATTTTCAATTGTTATTATTTTAATCTATTTCTGACGGCAATTTTCACGTCAGTATCTGGATTAGCTTATTTTTCTGCCACTTTAATATTTTACATTAAAAAAAAAAAAATTAAAATTTTTTGCTCAATCTTTATTTTTATTTAATTACCATTGCGTACTTTAATTCAATTTCAAAAGAAGGACTTTAATATTAACTCTAAATATAAGCAATACTTTTTGCTAATTTTACATTTTTTTTTAAATTCATTTGACTAAATTTCAATTTTTCTCATTTCAGTCAAATAGAGTTTATTTTTTTCATCTTCAAAACATCTTTATTTTAATCTCTAATCAAATGTTAAAAATCTTAAAAAACGTCATTATATAATAATATACCTGCCAACCTTCTTTGAATCTGAAATTTCTTTCTGCGTTAATTCTCATGAAACTTTTTTTAAAATATTACAAAGATACAAGTTCTACTGAAATGTTTTTGGCTTTTTTATGTTAAGTTAACATTACATCTTTTTGACTTTAAAAAATATACTGAAATATTGATGGTAACTTAACGATAATAAAGCGAGCAAATTAAACTTTCGGAGCTTTTTATATAATCTTTTAATGACTTTTTTTTAAATTTTCTAAATTAAAATTAAAACAGAATAGTAATCTTCAGGTACCAAAGTGTCGCGAACATCTTTGGACTTTTGTGCTTAGATGTGATATTTTTAAAATATCAACTAAAATGATAAACACACACTATTAATTTTTTTTTTTTTAACTTAAGTGGCTTTTACGTATGCCGGTAATTGGCTTTTACGTATTCCCCACACCTTTATTTATTTCTTTCCAAGTTACCCCCCTTACCCACGCTATTTCCTCATTCGCCCAAGGTAATGACTGTGGAGAAGGGAAAACCTGTGGGCAAACCCAGTGGGGTAAATCCATTTAAAGAAAACCTTCTCCGGAAAGGGTCTGCATATACAGCAAAATTCGGTATTTAGGTACCCTTGTACAAGGATACCTATACCGTATTTGCCACACCTCCCATTCATATTGTCATGTGACCAGCACGCCCAAGCGATCGTCACACAAAGTAACTGCTTAACTTTGCAGATCGCCTGGCGCGCGCCGAACCACTCGGGTAATGCGTCGGTAACACACACTATTATTAAAGTTTTGTCAGTAATCGGGTCTCTTGAAAAAATTTTTCTTTGACTTTTCTTAGTCATTTTTTACATATTAATCTTTTAAATGTTTATTTTCTCTAAGATGACGAACTTAAAACTTGATTTCAATACTCGATCAATAAAAAATTGAATGATATATTTTTTAGCTCGAGCATTGGAGTAGCACGGATCGAGTTTTGGCTTTATGATGACTTTAATGATTGACTTTTGAAAAGCTTTCTATAATTTTGGCAAAAAGTGGCCAAGTTTTGAGCTAGTTATCGGTTGATTTTTTTAAATAAACTATAAATAGCATGCATGCTGAGGCTCTAATGTTTTTTTATTATAAAAATAAAAGAAAAAAAAAAGAAAATTTTTCCAATTCTAAGCTTATTATTATTCTCCTACATCCATAAAGTTGTTCCTGGTAGAATTGATGGGTAGATCGCGCAAATGGACAGGTCACGTTGAGAGCAAGATAGAATGGACTCGTCGTGATATTATGAGTCTGCATAAAGAATTATCTGCCCGCATAGCCGAGCTTAGCGATAGCCGTAGGTTATCTTCTGAGCTGAAAGCCCAACTTGCACAATCTGAAGCTCAAAAATTGCGCTCTCAAAAATCAGTTACCGACAGTTTTGTATGTATTTTTTTAGCTTATTTTTATTTGAAAATTCTCATTTTAAAATAACATTTCTTAATATTATAAAAGCTCGAAATTAATAGTAAATTAGTTAACTTTTAAAAACTTAATCATACTTATTCAACAAAAAGAATAAAAATAATAAAATTTTAAAACTTAAAAAATTATAATAATTTAAAAAATTAATTGGAACTGTAGAAAAACGGTAAAGCAGAAGGAAGAGGGGCTCCATCGGCGCAGCGTAGTGTACAATTAGGAACAGAGTCCTGCTGTCAAAGCCGTTCAGTACTTCATGGTGAAGGCCCTATTGATATTGCTGCAGCTCGTGCTGAGGAAGAACGTCTTGTATCTTGTTGCGAACAGGTTTAATTATTTTTATAAATTATAATCTTTAAAAATATATAAATCTCAAAGAATAAATAAAGAATTTTATCATTTATTATTAATTCTTTAAAAAGGCATAAAATTTTATACATACACATTAATTTTCAAAAAAATTTTATTTTTTTTTTGCATGAAATTTCATGTGATTCTATAGTAAAATTACAGTAAAATAATCATTGAAAGCTGGAATTTCGTGTGTTTATGAATTTTTTAACAGTGTCAAACTAAATGAGAATGACTTGAAAGTAATTTAAAGAAAAAAAATGTTAAAATATATAAAATGATTTTGTTTTAGTTGGAGCAAGAGGTGCAATGTCTACGCAAAGAAAATGAGCGTATGACGAAAGAACGCGCTGAATATGAAAATGCAATTCAGCGTGCATTACTTAAAGGTGTATCTTCACTAAACGTTGAAGCATTAAAAGTTTTGCGTTGTACGCCTATTGCCACTTGCTGTCCGCCGTGTCCACCATCTACTACCATGTAAAATTTTTTTTATTTATTAAGTAAATCAAATCATTTATTTTTTACATATGTAATTTTATTGTTTGATCTTTGTTTCTTTATCTTCAATACAGTCTCTATTTTCGGGCCAAATAAGCGTACACTATTTCACAAACAATAATATTATGAACTAACAAACTATACCTTTTAAATAGCCTCAAAATTAAACATTAAAAACAATAGTATCATTCGCTATAAAATCACTAAATTTTTAGTATTATTTAAATAGCCAAAGCTATAACTGCATACAATGCTTCTTTTTGCTGATTTTCTTAGCTTTTACTCTTATTAATTGGGAATATGAATCGTATTATTTTTTTTTCTGCCCTTTATTCCGATCGTCCGCTCACCACTTTAAATATATATGAATATTCTCCAGCGTTGCTTCTAATGTAGCCAAGATAATTGTATCTTTGTAATAGTTTTTTTTTAACTTATTTATTTGCCCAAGAGGACTTAGTTGATGATATATCCAGATTCTATTGACCCGGAAAATTGAGAAAAATTTTTTCCAATCAACTAAATTCCGGATCGATAGAGCGTGAATCGCATCGGCACTCTCTAACTGCATGATTACTTATAAGCGAGGCACATATTTAAATTTATTAAAAATAAGAAAGAAAAGAAGGATTGAGTGTCGAGTATTAAGGATTGATGATTGGGTGCCGATTGTGAATTCAAGCTTCATAAAATTCAGACTAAATTAATATCATAAAGCTTTATTGTATCATTAAATATCATTAAGAACGAAATGTTAAATTTAAGAAGTTGAAGAAAAAAGTAGATATTTTTGTTTTGCAAATGTTGGAAGGTAATTTAACTAATTTAAAAAAAAAAAATTTTTTTCGAAACTTTCAGTGAACCTGTTTCAAAATCAGGTCGTGATTACGGCCAATCAAGTAGAAATCAATGTGGCAATGGCAATGGTAACCGCGGTGGCATGACGGCAATGAGTTGCAGAAGTGCAAATGGTAATGGAAACGGTTGCAATTCACGGGATAACGTTAGTCGACGTACTTGTCCAGCTGCTGAGAAGAAGTCACGTAAATCTCGTGATAGCAATATGTTATTACTGCTCCATCAAAAAGACGCTGAAAACTTTGGTGTCAATACAAGCTGTGGTTTGTAAAAGATTTACTAATGTTTCAAAGTTTAACAAAAAAAATCATATTTATAAGTATATTATTTGATATTATTAATTTCTCCAAGAAAAGTAATCTAAAATAATTTATTTTTATAAATATATTTATTTTTCTAAAATATTTTTAAACGATTTATTTATAAACAAAAAAATTATAATTCCATTAAATTTAACTAAAATAATCCAATCAATTTACTTTAAAAAAATTAAAATTTTTGTTTATTTTCTTTGTTTTTATAGTACTTTCTGAAAAAAAGTCACTGTTAATGTTAATCAAGATAATTTTCAAAAAAAGCTGTAGGGTTTTATTTATAATAGAACATAAAAACTATAACAATTTGCATACAGCTTAATGTGACATTTTCTTTTTTTTATTTCTTTATACAATTCTTGAAATTTAATTATAAAAACATTATTTTTTTTCTTAAAGCAATCCTTTTTTAACATCTAATAAAAATAAATTTTTTAACAAACTTCTTTACTTAATAAAGTGAAAATATATTAATCAAATTATTCTTTAGTTTTTTGAATCTTCAATCAGCTTTTTAACAAATAAATAAAATTGTCCTAAAAAATATATAAAACCAATATTTTCTTGTATGAGGGATACTCCAGAATTTTTGAGTTTTACAAAATTATAATATAATGCCTTTAAAATTTAATTATCTAATTTAGACAAATATATGCAATATCGAGTTTCAGTGATCTGGACCAATACTTAATATTTTTTTACTATAGGGGTAAACCCATCGAGTGTTAAAAAAAATCTGAATATGGATATTGCTCTGAATATAGAAAAGTTGGATATCTTTAACGTCATAAGAAATTAAATTCTTTTCTAGATGCTGCAACAAATTTTTTATTGCTACATTTAGAAAAAATTTATTATTTCTTTCTAAACATTATGATTTCTTTCTCAATATTATAATAAACTGGTTTTGATGCAAAGTGTGTTCTTTGTTAAAAGCAAATTATAGACTCTTCAAGAAAACGGTATCTCTCGATTTAAAGTCACACAAAATAAAAGCCTTAAACTCATTGCCTTTTTAAATTTATGCTATTTTACAAGATATTTCAATTGTCGTCAATCAATATTTGTGTCACTTGTGGGATCAGAAATTTTTTTTATTTGAACGGGTGTAAGGGCAGTTAATGTGACACTTTAATAAGCCTGCAGTACCAGGATCACTGAGTTAGTACCTGTTCTCCAGAATTTTTTTTTCTCTGGAAGATTGCTTCCATATAGAGACAATCCCACCTTTGTCCAATTTTCCCGGAGCTCTGTTATAACGCTTATGATATTTTCAGGTGTCACAGAGCCGAGATTTTTTTCTAACTTGACGCTCTCATCGCTCCATCTCCCTCATTAAAAAAATTTATAATAGTCCGACAACTTTTCAATTCTAGCAGTTTACCTCACCTTCTTTTCTGCTGATGGAATTATCCAGCCGGGGTATAAGTCTGGCTGTCCAGCCACTTTTGTGGGCTTCGAAATTTCCGAAGTATTGCCTCCTTTGTTTTGCAAGTATATCCGCTCGTAAACTTAAAGGTCAATTAGAATGACCTTTGCATCTATCAGCACTGCTGGTTTTGAATCCGAGCTGCAGGAGCAGTGATGATGAATTTTCCAGTTTTATATCTTTGAATATGTCGTAAATTGAACTAATTTATATATGTGAGATTAACTTGTGTTTTTAAGATTGAAAAATGATTGTTATTTAAAATGAAGAGCGTCACTTTTCTCTACTCTTGCGAAATACTAAAAATTAAAAATTTTTTATCTTAATAAGTTAAAAATAAAAATTCTCGAGAATCTCTCATATACGCTTCCCGTTACGTTAAATGATTATAAATCTTAAATATAACCAAAAATTTTTAAATATAATCACTATTTTTAATTGTTTATCAATTAGTTATTTAAAATTACAATAATTAAATTCAATTGTAAATGAAAATTTCTTTTTAAATAGATAATTCTTCAAAGAAGACTACGGTTTGTGGTGGTGGAAATTGTGGAAATGGAAAAAGAGGCGGATGTTGATGAATCAACTTTTTTTTCAATTTCAGAAGTTATTTTTAATAATATAATTGTAACTAATATTTAATATTGCAAAACTATTGTATTTACTAAAATATTGTGCAACCAGTAAATACATATCAAAATTAAAAATTTCTCATTTCATTAATGGGTTTCAAATAAAAAAAACATTTTCTCAAAATATAATAAAAATTTATATAATATCAGAAATATATTTTTAACATTGGATTGTTACATTTTTCGAAAGTATGATATAACAAGTAAGTCAAATTATTTCATTTTATATAATCTGTAAAAAAAAATTCTCTCAGTGATATTACAGAGTTTGTCAATAATTACAAATTTTTATCGTCGTAAATATAACATAAAAAGAAAAAAATATTATATTCATTTATTATCATTGACAAATTCTCTGTTAACTTCTAAGCTTTTTAGTTAAGAAAAAGTGAAACAAGATAAATATCATATATAATATTAAATAATATATCAATACCCTTAAAAAATATTATGAATAATAATATTTATGAATGAAATTAAGCATATAAATTGCTATAGCTGCCGTTTACATTTGATGAAAAGTTATGATAAAATATAAATTGTTATTTTGAAAAGTCTTTAACGATGTTTATTACACGGAAAAAACGTTATCGTTGAGACGTCCAGATCTTTGTTTGTAACAACTAAAAAATTCAATCAGATTTCGAAGAAGCAAAATTTTGGTTTTTGGTCGCTATAACCATAAGAAATTTAGTACATTTTTAAATGACAATCGTTGTAGTTGTATAAAGTCTGGCAACTAATAACTTATAGTATGACAATTAAAGTATTTTCTGTAAGTAAATCATTTGATTTCGACAACTGTTAGCAAGTAAAGTTAATATTTTGTTATCACAATTAGATTATTTTTTTCCGTATTGCGATAATTTAACCACAACTTTCTTATAATTAATTTTTAAAATATAATGTAAATCAAAATTTTTTAAAATTGCAAGGCTCTATATATAATATTATTATTCAAGCAAAATAAGTTAATTTCTGCACCTGTTGAGAAATATTTCTTCAGTGCATGAAAAGTTTTAAACTGATTATTAAAATTACATTGTTCAATACATTTTATGTCAAACAGTCTTGTTTATTACAGATTTCATGATAATTTAATTATTATAATAAACATTATCACGTAGATGATAACCTGTGCTTTTTGTCATATTTCTTATTCATTTTAATTCCATTGCTCACAGTTTGTTTATATGATCATAAGGAATATTACGTCATTTTTACAAGAATATAAATTTTATTTTTCCTACAATTACTATTAATTATGACTAAACTTTGCTTGATTAACATTATTACATGTGAAATCTTGCAATCATTTAACAAAGTTTTTAAAAAATCAAAATTTTTTAAAATTCTTTGATTTTATCAATTCTCTCCATTTTCTCATAAAATAATTTGAATATTTTTTTTAATTTTAATAATTTATTATAATAAAATTTCTTTAATAAATCAAAATACATAACTACCAAAAATATATAATTAATTTTTGCAACAACAATAAATATATTAATAAACTTTTTTTAATGATCTTTAGTAAAATTTTTACAATTTTATTAATATATTACTAATTTTCTTTAAATTTGATACTTTCAATCCTGCATGTTCATTTAACAAACATTTTATTCTTTCGCTCATAAAAATTTTGTAAAATTGTTAAAAAGTCATTGTAAAAAAGGCAAAAATTAGCAAAAAATAAATTGCCTGACGAAAATCATATAAGGATTGAATTGTGCTTTTCTTACACATGAGGAAAACGGAAAGTTTTTTTTCCCAACGCGGTGAGCATAAACCAATATTTTGCTCACTTGTGAGGGAATGTAGTATTTTGCTCACGAAAACAAGCACCGAAAATCGGATTCCGCTCACCTTGTTGGGGAAAATTCTATATCCCACTGGTGGCAAAATAGGTCTCTTACTCGTCCTTTTTGTAACCCTCGGTACGCTCGAGTGACAAAACGATTCGTGAAAGAATGACTTATTTTGTTCACTAGTAGACAAATGTACTATTCCTCAACTACTCTTCGTTGGACCGCTATGATTGCAGATCTACATACTTACGCACGTATGATTGTGCGTACGTACATGTAAGTATGTACTATTTATGTTTTTGTGTGTGTTTTAATGTGTGTAAATATTTGTGTTTTTACGCACGCGTGAGTGTGGGTGTGTGTGTGTCTTACGTAGGTGCGTAAAAGTGTGTTTACGCAAATACATAAGTTTAATTATCAAGGCACAGTAAATGGCTGAGTTACTGTGCGTTATATCGCACTTAGATCATTTAATATACAGTATATTCTAAAAAAATTTATATTTTTTTTTGTTTTTAGATCTTTTTATTTTTAAGATTTTCAATTTACGTATATATTTTAAATCAAAATAATTCATGCTATAATTAAAAAAGAGTAAAAAATCGATAATAAAACGTATTTTTTCATAAATTGTTCATCTAACTCATTTCATGTTTACATGTAATATTTAAAAAATTTTTCATTTATTTATTCGCAATATAATGAAATTGTATTAAAAATTTCATAAAGAGTATTAAGTTTAAAAAAAACCTTCACCATTTTGTTTGTGCATATTTTCTTAAAAATTAAAAAAAAATCGCTCGATTATTTTACAATAATTTTAAAAATTCTTAAAAATCTTATTATAGAAAACTTTTGAATTCTAATATTCACTTTCAAGTACAACTTTCTTGAATTCTTCTCATCATGCTTAAAATAATATACAATTTTCACTTACAGGTATTAAATTTTTTTTACACAATATAATACATCGACAAAGAACGTGATAAGCTCCTTCCGCATCTTTATTAAAATAAAATGTATTTTAAAATAATTAAATAGAATATCATTGATTTTTCTTTGTGTTTAGTTATTGTCATATGTCGCATTATTTGTTAAATAATACAAAGTTTAGAAAACTCAAATATCTAGCTGAAATATCTTAAGTTCTTTCACGTTCAATCATTGAAGATTCGTCTCATCGCTGTTTTATATCTAATAAATAATTATAAATATCGTATGAAATAATCGATTAATTCTTCAAATTCATAAGGCTTTTTGTTTTTCGATACATTTACAAAAATAAAGTATGGGTAACGATAATTTCCTTATCATAACAAATTTTTATACTTTCAAATAACAATTAAGAGCAATTATATAAATATGTACTTATTAATATATATTTACAATACTTGAAAGTAATAAATACATATGCATATACATATATACGTAGGGGCAAAAATTAATGTTTTCTAAATAATAATTATTTCTCTTTGAATTTCATAAAATATTTTTCATTTATTCGTATTATATAAAAATTGAAAACATTTAAAAATATGTTTTTTGTTATTATTAGAAGATAGAAAAAATATTTTCAGTTTCAAGTTTATTAGAGTGAATATTAAAAGTTAATTCTTTGTTCACACTTGTTTTTTTTTTATTTTTATAATTAACCTATTCTATAATTGTAATTCATGTTTATAATATGAAATTATAAAAAAGTAGCATAATAATTTTTCAAATGAAAAATTTAAAAATTACATACAGTAGTTTGCAAAAGTTTCCCGAAAAATTTTTGGAAAAAGTTAACGTTTTAAACAAAAATATCTCTCGTTCTATTGGTCATAGAACAAAAGACAAAAATGAAAATTGAAGTACAGACAAAATACTAACACTTTATGAGTCATAAAATTTTTTTAAGTCATTATTTCTATTTTTTATACCGTTTTAAAAATTTTTTTAAATTTTGTTCAATTACAAAAATATTAAAAGATGATAAATTAATTTATTTAAAAAATGAAGCAATGTAAAAAATATCAACAAAAATCGAAAAATCTCTTAAAAATCTGAAAGTTTTTACTAAGGATTTTTTTTGCTAGAATGCTTTTAAAAAAAGCTGGACATGATTGAATATTCGGTTCTTGTAAAGATTATGTAAAAAATGTTAAGTTAAATAAATTAACGTTTCTATGGTAATATTCAATCACGTCTAGCTTTTTTAAATAGCATCCTAGCAAAAAAAATCTTTAGTAAAAACTTTCAGTTTTTAAAGAGATTTTTCGATTTTCGTGTTATTTTTTATTTTGTCTGTACTTTAATTTTTATTTTTGTTTTTTGTTCTACAACCGATAGAACGAGAGATATTTTTGTTTAAAGCATTAACTTTTTCAAAAAATTTTTCCGGAAACTTTTGCAGGCTGCTGTAATTTAAAAAAAAAGTAGCTACAAAATGAAAACTTTTAATAGTTTCAATTTTTTTATCATTTTAATATTAAGCTCTAAAAATTTTTTATTTTTTATTACTAAATAAATCAGTTTAAAAAATCTATAGCAATTTTTATTTTTCGTCCTTCCCAGTTAAGTAAAATGTTTCATGTATTTATTATAAATTTAGCGATAAAATTTTCTATCTTTATTCCATTCACATTGATAATACATTACGTTTGGGGCTTGAAATTTTTTTCTAATTTTATGATAGTTTTTCTTATACAAAATTATTAAATAAATCGTATCTATTCGGTGCAATAATTTGATTTTTTCAAAGTTATACAAAATATTGTCTAAAATTTGAGGTCATTCAAAATAATTCTATTGGTTTTATGATCGTACAGTTTTTAATTTAATTATTCTATAAAATTTTTATTAAAAGTATATTAAAGTCTAAAATAAAACCTAATACCTTCCGATTTTCAATAAAAATAATCAAAACTGTATAATTATTAAGCAGAAGCAAAATTTTCCAAAACATTTTAAAAAATTATCATAACAAAAAAAAATGTTGCACCAAATAAATGTGGATTTAAAAAAAATAATTTTATGTAAGAAAAATATAATCCAACATTAGAAAGGAATTTTGGCCTACATATGTAATGCATTCTCCTTGTTAGTCATCCCCTATATATATGTAGATATATATACGTATTTATGTATATTTTTTATCTAATTCAGACATTAAAATCATTAAAATTTTACAATTTTTAGAGAAACAATAAACTATTTAATTAGTCTTAAAATAGAGAATTTGTTAATCGCAATATTATTTGTATTTTTTTTATAACTCTTTTTAAGTTTTTCTTTTCGTAAGATGCATGGCTGATGCGTCTTACAAAAATTGTTTATTACACAATTACAATCATTGATATAATAATTCTAAATCCCTTATTTATTAATTTTATAAAAATATTTATTTAATCAATATTAAATATCTTGGCATTTGATATCTTTATAACGCTTAATATAATTTATTCTTGGATTAATTGGATCTTTTGTCAACAGTGTAAAGTGTTGCACGAACACAAATATTCTAGTAAAAATTAGTATGATTTATAGAAAGCTTGTCACAGACTATCATTACGGCCAAAAATTATCATTTTTAATTATAAAATTTGCTAGAATCACATTAATTTTTTCTAGTAAATTTTACAAACTATTGTCATTTCTATCATAACTTGTTTTCTATACGTAAAAATAATAAGTAAAAATTCAAAATCAATGTATCATTATTACAGATATGATATTAATTACTTAAATTTTTAAAAAAGTAAAAAAGTTACGACATCCGTTTATTTTTAAGTTGTTTCTTAGTAGTTCATGCAAAAGTGTATCCTACGATGAAAATTCACGCGTTTTCATTTAAATTTTAAAACGCACTCTTTGAAGTCATCGTAAAAGATTATTTTATTTTGATCGAACAAGATTAAGAAATTCTTCACGAGTTTTTGGATCATCACGGAAGACACCAAGCATAGTCGATGTAATCGTCTTGCTGTTGATTTTCTGCACACCTCGCATTACCATGCACATATGCCTGTAAGCCAATCATATAATTAATCTTTCAATTTTTCATATTATATTTATCTAATTGTTTTATATGATTGAAAGCGCGTTGTGCAACAAGTAATGTCGTATATTTCTCCCATGGCTGGAGTTCGCGAACCAAGAAAATGCAACAAAGCGAGGGGAATAAATACCCGACGAAGAAATAGACATCACTCCTGTGTTGCATAATTCGCTTTATTTCTATCTCAAGGCCACTTTATTAACTCATAAAAAGCTGGCCAAATAAAAAAAAATAAATATTGAAATATATAATTTAAAAATTGAATCAAGTTATAAAATATTACAATAATTTTTATTTACCTAATTTTATGATTTTGAAAGATGAAAAGATATTTGCAAAAATTTTGATTGCATAACCGGTTGACTGGTAGGGTATTTTCCAGTATTTATGCCGAAATTGGTAAAATTTACATTTATTTATTAAAATACACAAAAATCTATTTTTAAGAATTAGGGTTTCTGATTGCATTTTTAAACATAGTTTTCAGTTGCTTATTCTCTAAAGGAATGAAAAATGAGGATTGAGGGTGAAATTTTTTTTGGGCATATACGAGACAATACCAATCAACTGGTTAAACTTCATACAGATTATAGATTTTATCTTCTGCACGTATATTGTTTCATGTACTTTTTTTTGTATACTCTATAATATATTATGTGTGTTTTGTGAAATTTGTTAGTCATATTAACTATTTTTCTATTAGCACTGCAAAATTACTAAGTTTTTTAATGTAGTACTTTGTCCAGTGTATTATTTTATACAATTACAATCGGTTGTATTTTCATGTCTAGTTTTTTCCATACTTTATTTTTAAAAGAGAATATAAGAATGAAAATTTAGGTAAAGATCTTAAGAAATGATAGTGATACTTTGGAACTACCTTTCTCGATAATTATGGAAATTTTTACTAGTATAATAATTCCCGTTTAGTAAATTAATAACTTATAAAATAAAAAAAAAATGGACACTACACCTGTATTGACTATTTTTTCATTCTATTGCAAAATTTTCAATAAAGAAATGTATATGTTGTTGTACATACCATGAAGATTATTCAGTTGAATTTTGAAATAAATTAATTTATTAGTTATTGAGAATTAAATATTAAAATTTTTTGATTTGGTACTAGAAATCTAAATATTTTAAAGACTAATGAATGCATTTATTTGAAAATTTAACTAAATAATCATCATGGTACATACCACAAGCTAATGCATTCCTTTTCTGGAAATTCAGCAATATAATAAAAAGGAAAGACAGTTAATATTTATGAGTTCAGGTGTAGTGTCCGTTTTACATCTCGTTTAGCTGATTCACTTCTTAGGAAAGTTAAAAGAAAAATTTTTCCTCATTTCATAGCTTCTAAGTAAAAAAATAAATAATAGAATGCGGTAACTTTAATGTTACAATAGCCTCTTTTTTTCTCAAGTATTTTATCGTTGAATCAGCTACTGTTATTTTTATAGAATTTTTATTGATCATAGCTCTATTAATGTATCGACGACTACAAAATCAATGAAATATTTTGTGATTCTTCAATTGTGCGAGTAAATAGCGACAATGAAATGAAAGGTTTGCAATCTAAACCAATTGAAGTTAAAAATAAATCAAGTTTTATTATATGTATTAGTACCTTCTTTCACCAATGAAATATTTTTTTTTTTTTCAATAAAATGACGCTATATAAAAATTTTTCTAATAATTAGGCTTTTTATCAAGATAATTTTTAAATAAAATCACAATGTCAATTACAAAGTAAATTTTTTACTACGCATACAAAATCAACATTTGCTTAGTGGCACAAGGCCTTGTATAAGAATGAAACGAGAGCACGTACCGAGCCATAGTGGAGTTAAAAAAAATTGTAAGAAATCTTTAAGAAAAAACCAAAGAAGTTGCTCAATAACTTTGCCCTGGTAATCAGCTGATCATATAGTGAAAATTTTAAAGAACATGCAATTGCAAAGGTATAAGTGGAAGTCAAGAAAAACTTGAATACTTACAAAAATGTTTAATGTTTTGTAAAAAGCTTAAATTGATGCATATTATCTCACCTCTTTAAAAAAATTACAAAAATTTTCAATTGGTTAATATTTTAATTATTAACCATTTTACGAAACTATTAATTATTTTACGATTAACTATTTTACGAAACTCGTTACGACCCTTGCCTTCAGCTCGGGCCGAAAACTTCTCGTTTTGTAAATAAAGCCTTTTCATACCCGTTATGAAATGTACTATTTTCAACAGTTATAAAGAAAAAAAAGTATAGAAATTTGGACTGAAATGTGCATGGAAAATGTTAATTAATATTTTACTTTAAATTTCTTCTTAATTTTTATTTATTTAAAACTTTAGAACAAATGGAACTTTTTAAATAATTTTTTTTTAATCAAAAAATTTTTATCCTAATTTTTTTATATCTTTGGTGAAATTCTTCTAGAATAATTAATTTTTTTTCACATCCCCCACCTTAAAGTTCGTACTTCTTTTCCGCTGAACAGAGAAAGAAACGCTCCGTTCAGTCCTTGGTTTTAATGATAACAATATATTATCTCAATCTAATATTTGTTTCAATCACAAATTTTTACTGAATATTGAGTTCATTAATTGAAATCTAATTATCAAAATCATTGATTTGATTGATTAAATAATTATAATTTATTAAAATATATGTTTCCAAATATGAGTTTTACATTTATTTGGAATAAGAACCGGCGAAGTTATTTCAAAAATATAAGTAATTTTTAATTATCATTTATTGTTGTTTTTTTTAACAAAATCATTCAAATATTATTTGATTTACGCAATTTTTAATGAATTATTATTTATTGTTTTCTTCCATTGACTTATCTTGTTTTAAAAATGTGTGCTTTTGGAAATAAATTGTATATGAATTATATTTAGTATGTGATTTTAGTTTTTTTATGTGTCAATTTTAGTTTATAGTTTAATGATTTTGTGTAAACGAACTTTCAATTGGGGATGCGAAAAAAATGTATATTGCGCTCGAGTAAAAAGTAGGCTCCTCGCACCCGCGTAAATGCGGCCCACGCTAACGCTCGGGTCGCAACTATTGGGATTTAAAATGGACAGATAGTGGGGGAAAAATGGCGCCGACGAGAGCTGAACTTTAGTAATGAAATTCGACTTTTGTCAGCGCCATTTTTCCCCCACTATCTGTCCATTTTAAATCCCAATACGCGGGAGCGAACAGCCTACTTTTTCCTCTCAACGCATAATATACTATTCTTTCTATATGGAGTGAATTCTTTCCATGTATATAAAGAGAAAATATTCATCCACATATATTAAAATAATTCAAAAAATTTATTATTAGTTTTTTATTAATACAGTGACCTCGATATATACTAAATAAATAAATGATTGATTATTCAATTAAAATAAAAAAAAAAATTTTATGTACAGAAAAATATAAACTAACACTAGAGAAACTTGTAAAAAACGATACTGCAATAATTCTAATAATAAACAATCTGTTTTTTAAGAGATTATAGTAATGTCTCAGTAAAAGAACTCCATATCTTATAATCTTCATAAAAAAATAATTATATCTAAATGTTAATTATTTATTTTCAAAATTTCTTTACGTTAATACAAATCCTGAAAGTAATAATTAGGAAAAATTAAATATCTAGATAAAGCTTTGTATGACATTGACCACGAAATTATGCAACAATTACCACGGTTTGTAGTGATGAGTGACTGTTTAGGAAAATGAAATGTGATACAAACATTTAAACTGAACTGCTTGAATACATGGGATCATTCCGGGAAAGATTTTCTTTTGGGATTTATTCTATCAGGTTTGTACACAGTTTTTCCTTTTTCATTTACGTGTTCTGGACAAAATCAGAACGGTGCATAATTTAAGAGGGTAAATGTATAGTACAATCGGGAAAAAATAGCATCACTGCAATATGATAAACAGTTTCGGAACAATTCCGTTATTAGGAAAGGAGGACGGGAAAGGGTATGAAATAATTTTCACGCTCTACATGCTTCCCAAAAAAAGTTTACACTTACACTCCTTCAACAACGACGGCAACTCCTGCTGGTTGAATAGCTTTAGTAACAGCTTCAGCGATCTGTCTTGTTAAACGCTCTTGTACCTGTACTCGTCTACTGTAAATTTCCACAATTCTGAAAAATTAAAAGATTAATAAATAAAATTTTGTGATAGAACGTGATAAAATGTGTTATTAGGTAAGCGCGATAAAATGTGTTTTTAAGGTGTAAAACAGGTTAGAACTGGCGAGATTCTTTTTGTATGGTGAATATTATACGTAATAAAGAACCTGGAAAAATGTGACGGTAATGTAAGTGAAAAACTATAAATAGTGACCATAAGTAAAATAAAGGTTTAAATAAGTATTATGATTGTATTGTAAAGTAAATTTACGCGGGGATAAGGGTAGGTAGCGCTAATGAACAAGTTAGGATGAGTTAATGTTTTGTGCTATATACTGCACTGAAATTAAAGTTAGGTTAAAAATTAAAATTAAGAAATCTTTATTGAATAAGAAAAAAGAAAAAAGTCAGATTGATAATTCTTGGAAAAAGGGGGAGAGAGAAAAAGATAATAACAGCTGAATTTAACTCATTTAGTAACAATACAATCCAATGAAAACACAAAAAAAAATTTCGCTATTTATGGAATTTGACAGAAAACTTGTTATTATATTTGAAAGGTAGATATCTTTAACCGCTTTTTTACATTTCTTTAACCCTTTAACATCGAAGAAGCCATTTTGTAAGGCATTAACTTCGACTATATATTTTACTATGAAAACCATAAAATTTTTTCATAAAAATTTGTATTTAAGTACATTTAAGGATGATTTTTCAGGATTCGTTGACAAAACTATATGATATTTAAAAAAATCATAAACTAACCTGGCCAGCTTACTAAGACCAAGAACCTTCTTGCAGGGTAAATAGCCAATTGAAACTTTACCATAGAACGGTACCAGATGATGTTCACACATAGAAAACATCTCAATGTCTTTGACAACCACCATTTCATCATGATCCTCGTCAAAAATTGCATCGTTTATTACATCTGAAAATATTTATAATTTTTTATCTTTATTGCAATGTATAATAAATTACTTAAAATATAATAGATTACAATTTTCAATGTAATGTAAAAAATTCTTTAACACAGAAATTTTTTTTTTTTTTTTTATAAAAATAAAAGTATAGAGGTTGTCTTCTATACATTAACTTTTTTTAATATGATGATATCACAGTGAGTCTAATCTGGAACTCTTTAATACATTGCATCAGGCCTGAACCCTCTGATACATTATGCCGACAACTTTGACCATCGATGGATGGTCAGCCACTTCTGTGACCAACAATCAACCGGTACTCAATAAGGTCGTATTTTAAAGAATCGCGATATAAATGGCACATACACTAATTTTCTTTCGAAAAAAACGCAGAGACACCTGGCCGGGATTCGAACCCATACCCTCCAGATTGGAATTGAGAGCCTTGTCCATTGCACCACTGTGCTCTTAACACATAAAAATTATTAGATAATACAGCCCGCTCTCTCAGTATAGTCAACGAATATTGGGAACTCACACGAAGGCGTAACCTATATATATAGTTTATGCTGTAGTAAGCAGTAGAGGGCGTCGTATATAGTATGCTAGTCAAATGGGTATTGAGGTCTCTTATAGTTGCGCTCGCAGCGCCGCTGTATTTTGTTTGTGATATTTCGTACTAAAGTATATTTGCTGTCAGCTTATTTCCCCGGGGATATATGAACAAGTAATATATCCCCGGGGAAATACTCAATATGCTATAGTAAGTTGGGATACAACTAAACTCTTCAGTACGAAGTGAGCGCCGATGTGTTTGGAAAGGATAGTAGTGTAAACTTGAGAACATAAACAGGCGCGTTAGACGATCGGCGCCGCATATTTAAGTCCCGCGCTTATTCAAAGTTCATAATGGTCTTTTTCGTATTAAATACATTTTTTAAAATATACATTAAATAAATAATGGTTCATAATGATTTATTAATAATAAAATTTAGAGTTAATAGTGAAAAAAAATCACAGTAAAAGTGATGCAGTGAAAAAAATAGAATAAACATAAAACTTGTAAAATTGTAAGAGAAATAAAAAAATTTTTAAACTTTTCAGTTATAAGTTTGTACATTCATATTTACAAGTACAAACAAACATAACAGAAGAAAAGATTTTATAAACAGATGTATCTATCATATTTAGTAAATCAAAGAAAACTATTAAAAATTTGTGTATCCCAAAACAGTAAGTATCGCTTGCTTTGTTTCTCGAAGCGTCACGCGACATGTGGCGCTTGCGCGCGCAGATGAGGCTGTCTGTTCCACGCTTCTTTAAATTCTACGAAATTGCTTCTTTCGCATTTCATAAATTCATGATATATATATTGAAAAATTGTAAAAAATGTATTTAATTATATATTTATAATTTTATTGTTCCTCTAACTGCTTACAACAGCATAAAATAATCTACGCAACATGTGACGTACGTCGGGAAAATATTTGCAGGGTTAAATGTTTTTTGCGCGAGCAGTAGAAAGTCTCGGGCGCGCTTGCGCGCCCGAGACTTTCTGCTGCTCGCGCAAAAAACATTGACCCCTGCCAATATTATCCCTTCGTACGTCACTTGTTGCGTATATTACTATTACTAACATGGCGACAGAATTTCACAGTACAAGCTGGGCTTAAATGTAATGAAATTAATTTTTTAGTCTAAACATCATCACCGTGAAAAATATTTGTAAATACGCTAACACCAATCGTGTACAACGTAAATTTATACAAGGAGAAATGGTTTATCAGACCCAATTCGAAATAAAATGTGAAATTAATAAGAAATATCCATTCAACGGTAAGGTTAACTTCATATAGCTTATTGCTTGCAGACGTCTACTTGTCCACGTTTCATACAAATCTATCTTCGCAGAGTTGTCAAATATATTCTGCTTGTTTACATGACCTCGATTTGTTCTCGGGAAGAGATGAAAACTAACATTTAAATTTTTGACTGCTTAAATTTCACGACCCTTTACTACACAATAATCTCTGTTGGAATTTTTTTCACGCATTTTGAACTCTTCTTATTACATTGTAATTAGTTTTCAATTAAAAAATAAAAATTAAACACCAATTGATATGCTACTCAACGCAAAGTTGTGTTTTAGATTATTTCACAGCCTTGCCACGAGAGGTCATCGCAAGTGTGTGAGTTCCCAATAGACGCTTATAGAAGCCTAGAAGCGTTCTCTTAAATGGGAAATTTCTGCCAAAAATGAGTTATCCAGCTACTGAGGGCGCCACTAGATCCCATGTATTTTTATATCTATATATATATCAAATTTTTCATATGTATATACAAACAATGTTAAAGTGTTACCCAGCGTTTTGGACAAAAAATTTAACCCAGAAGTGTCCTTCTATAAGCGTCTATCTTCTTTGGTATAGTTCCACTCTCAATAGTTCTGCTTTCCCTCAATCATATTCGAAAGCTTCTCCCACTCAAGCACTGACGCTCGACTCGCAAGAATTGTCAGCCGGTACTCTCAATAGTTCCGAAACCATTATCAATAAAATAAAGTCTTAAAAAGGCGAAATTCATGAAATAATTAATATAAATAACTATTAAAATTAAAACATTAAATTATTGATAACTTATTTTTAATCAAATATGAATAAATATTTTTTCATTACAATGAAAATAATAATAAATACATTCATAAATATTGGAGTTTCAATCGCATTAAATATACATTTATAATTTATTATTATAATATACAAAAAATTATAGTTTTTTTAAAGATTAAAACTTTTAACCAGCATGTTACTATCGTTTTTGTTTAGAAACAATTCTTCCGTAAAAATTAAATAATTTTAAAATTCAACCCAATTTATAAATTAGATCACTTTCATTAGAAGTTTTTGAAAAAATAAATAAAAAAAAGTAAATATATAAAACACTTTTTAATATTAATATACTATTTGTAGCGATAATTAACGCATACAGATTTGTATTTTGCTGTCGGAACTATTGTGAAAACGTGAGCATGAACTCACTGCTAACAACCAATTCTAAGGAATTTCCTCTCCTTGTGCGCAAACTGCGGAACTAGCGAGAGAGCGGAGTGTACTATTTTTTTCTTTAAAAATAATAAAAAATATAAAAGTTCAATATTTAATATATGCATACGTGTATTTTTCTTTGAAAGAAAGAAAGAAATAATCATTAAATTTTTTCGCTAAATATAAAATAAATTGAATAAAAAAAGCATGATAATTTCCAATTCTATACGTGATTTAATAGTATATTATATACCGAGGGAGTACAATAATGTACGCTCTGTGTGTAGTTGAGGCCCGAGCGTAGCGAGGGTGTCATGCAAACAGGGAATGCTTTGCTTATTGTACTCTCCCGATATTCTCCCGATGCCATCGCGATAATTCTTTAAGAGTAATGAAGGTTTATCGCGATATCTAAAAGCATAAGATCGCGATCACCTTTAAAATACAGGATGATATACCGAATATATACCTAACGTTTCTACCAGGATATTTAATTTAATAATTATATAGAATTTAATACTCTTAATTTAAATTTTATTGGGGATTCAATTATGATTGTCATTGTTTGAGATTTGTATGAATAAAATATTTATAAGAATGAAATAATCATAATGCCAAAATCGATGTACAGTTCGTTATTAAATTATATTAATTAATCAGGTATTTTTATATTTAATTACTGAGATAAAGAAAACATGGGTACGTATTGAAAATGCTACTTATCATCTTCGAATCATTTAAACCCTGAATTTTCGACATGGTGTTTCAAACACTTACGCATTTGACGTGAAAAATATGTGACCTATCTTACAATTTAAGTAGAGCTCTCAAGGAGAAACTTTCGTATAAATAGAGCATAAAGCCTTATAATTCTTGGCTAAAGTAGTATAAAAGGCAACCTAACATATGAGAAAAGATGAATTAGCCAAATAAGCCTCGTCATACATATTAAGTGGATATCTTAAGTGAGATAGAGAAAGTTTGAATAAGTCATGAAATAGCTTTCAACCCCTTGTAGGGGCGATAAAACATGTTTCGAATAGACGAAGAGAATTTTCTAGACTTGAAAGAAACTATAGTTAAGCATCTCCTTATTTCATTATCGAAATTCTTTTTTTTATTTATATTTTGTTACTAAATTTAATTAGCTATATTATAATATGGTTAATGTTAACATAAATTTGAATTAAATATATTAATTTAACTAATATATAAATTTATTCTATTGGAAATGTTTTTTATATTTTTAATATTATTCTTTTTAATAATATTTAAGAAGAGATCGAACATTCTGTCCCTGTTTAATAAAGTTTTTCATCATTTATGTAAAAACCATAGGTTGTAATAAGAAAAAAAATAACAATCCTTGCTAAATATAACAAGGCGACTACAAGGTTCGATTAGATTTCATTCCGTAGTTTACAAATTACGCTTTTAGTTTATAAAATTTTTTTGAATTTTCAAGTTTTCTACCATTTTATCAGTTACAAAAAATAGTAAAAAATTAAAAAATCTAAAAAATTTCATAGATTAAAGTGTGACTTGTAGATTAATAAGTGAAACCTAACCTAATCTCTGAAGTGCCTTAAAGTTACATGTAAAAGATTATGAAAATTATTTGTTAAATTTTGTATTTGTTTTCTAAATCATAAATTTTTTTGCAAGAAGAACAATTACTTTGTGTATATTTTATAACTGTTTCAAATGATCAGGAATATTTTGATTTGTGGTTACTTGAGATTGAAACTATCCAGTCGTGTAAGTCATTAATTCTGCCGTCCAAAGCATAAACATTCAAACAAAATTTGAGAAAACAAAAAAAAAATATGTTTTTTTAATTTAACACAAAAAAAATTTTTTATTTTTCTGTAAAATGGTGTGTTAGGGTTATAAAGGATTCTGAATATTATTAAAAAAAAAAAAGAATACCATGTTTTTTAATAACAACTATTAGTTTATGTAGTTAAGTTTTTTTGTTAGGTGAAAATACTTGTCAAAAAGACCGTAACTACACTCAAGGTTTTTAACCAAAGAAAACAGGTGTTTTTAGTCTGTATTATAAGATTCTAATCAATGCTTTTGCCATAGAAAAAGACATATAAGTCGACGGTCGCGGCGAAGAAGGTGTCATTTCATTTTTGGTTGAAGAAAGGTGTCATTTTATTTAGAGTTGAAGAAAGGTGTCATTTCATTTTAGATTAAAAAGAGGTTTGTGTTTCTCAGTTTATATATTTAATTTATTTATTTAATTTATTATAATTTTTTAAGGTCTACTTTTAGGGTCTACTACATGATTGAATAAAAAATAAATTTTTTTGACATAGCACTTTTATTTAAATTAAAATGAAACGAAAGCCCCTTTTTAACCCAAAATGAAATGATACCTTTCTTCAAGTCTAAATAAAATGACACCTTTCTTCAACCAAAATTGAAATGACTCCTCTCTACAACCAAAAATGAAATGACACCTTTCTTCAACCGAAATTGAAATGACTCCTCTCTACAACCAAAAATGAAATGACACCTTTCTTCAACCGAAATTGAAATGACTCCTCTCTACAACCAAAAATGAAATGACACCTTTCCCACAACCGTCGAAGTGCAGTTATGGTTGTTTTCCCTGGCGAAATGATAACGTATGTTAAATCGCTTCTCATTTTCATGTAAAACTATAAAGCAGATGCAAATTTTTTAACAAAATAGACAAAACTGCTGATAACTCGGAAAAAATCGAATGGACGTGGCTTTTTTAATGATTTTATGTAAGAAAAAATATCCCAAAGTTAGAATAAAATCCAAGAATCAATAATTTTATGATCTTAGAAACCTTCAAATCTCTCGTTTCAGAAATATTATTGTAATCGTTATTGATGGTTTTTACAGACCCGAAATAACCACGAACTCAAAACAATATAAAAGCGAATTCTATGTGCAACAATATTGAGAAGAAACAGCAAGTTTTGTTTTATATCCAAGTAGATTCTGCTTGATAAATTCAAGTAACACAATTTCACAAGTTTATTTAGTCCTAATGAATTTTAAAGTCAATAATTATTTTATAGTTAGATTTAAAAAAAATAATTCATAAAATTTTTATTGAAAATTATTCTCAATTTTTAATATTTGTTGGTGTTGAAAATCATAACTTCACTTTAATCGCATCAATATTAAAAGTATTAGTTATAAATATTTCAATTTCATTAAAATCTATTATCTTTTTAAAGTATTTTCTTTTTAATTTAACTGAAAAAGAAATATTATTAATATAATTTAATTTTGGAAAATAACTAAATAAACTCACAAACATTTGTTACCTGAGTTTCCAAAGTTCTTTTTTTATTCATGTGTACATTTGCCAGTATTTTAAAATATAAAATTAATATATCTCGTACATTGTTTCTACATTTTTTGATAACATTCTTTAAATTATTTAATTTTTTATTACGCTAAAAATAAAGACTTTTATCGTACTGCGTGATTTAAACCCGCGCTTAAATCTCGCTTGGCCAGGATTTAAAAAGTTTATTTTTACACTGTGCAATAATGAATATAATGCTGAATTCAATTAAATCATTCAAATATAATAAGCGATAATTTCATATCTTAATTATTTTTAAGAGTTTATTCATCGATAGTAATAAGGTGTAGATTATTGCAACTCTTTTATATCGATATTTTTCAAATTAAATAACAATTATAAGCATGTAAAATACGAGTAAAACTAGAGTTAATATCAGTGTAACATGCGAAGCGAAGAGGTAGTCACTTTGAAGCTCTATAAGCTGAATCGAGGAACCTCAGTATGCTCAATTGTTAATAACAATAAGTTACTTATCGCCGCTCTTACAGCTAATACATACATGAAACAAAATTTAGATTTTTTTTATTACAGAAGTTAATTTCAACTAACAGTTTGACATAATGTTATTTTATGTTTTATATTTTTATCTCTTTTCTATTAGGGAGCGCGGTGGTGTAACGGATAGAACTCTTGCCTTCAACGCGGTGGGCATGGGTTCGAATCCTGGCCAGGTATCTATGACTTTTTTTTTAAATGAAATTAGTATATGTGCCATTTATATTGTGACTCTTGAAAAATCCGACTTCATTGGGTATCGGTTGATAGTTGGTCACAAAAGTGGCTGATCATCCAAAGTTTTCGGTATGGTGTGTCAGACAGTGTAGTCTGATGTAATGTATTAAACGGGAACTAGGTTGAGCTCCTTCGATATCACCATATGAAAAAGGTTAACATAGAGGACAATATCCTCATATATTAACCTTTTTCTTTAAAAAAAATCTCTTTTCTATTTATTAACTGTGGAGTGCTTAGATTTTGCTTTTTTGAAATTTTCTCTTTTCTTTTACGATTTATCATTCGTGGAGTGCCTAGTTTTGTTAGTATATGGAATTCGTTTTTTTTATGAACTATCATTCGCGGAGTGCATAGCCTTTGTTTTATTATAGAATTTTAAGAGTATAAATGTGTGGAGCGCGGTGACGAAACGGATAGAGCTCTTGCCTTCAACGCGCTGGGCACGGGTTCGAATCCTGGCCAGGCACCTCTGACTTTTTTTCGAAAGAAAATTAGTGTATGTGCTACCCATATCGCGACTCTTAAAAATCCGACCTCATTGAGTATCGGTTGATTGTTAGTCACAAAAGTGGCTGACCATCCATCGGTAGTCAAAGTTTTCGGTATGGTGGGTCTGACAGTCTAGCCTGATGTAATATGTTAAACGGGTACCGGGCTGGACTCCCTTGACTTCACCATATAAAAAAGGTTAATCATATAGAGGACAACATCCTTTATATATTAATCTTTTATTTAAAAAAAAAAAAAAAAAAAAAGAGTATAAATGTAGTGCAATGGATTTAAATTACTTGAGCTATAAAATCGTATACAATACTCGCGACTTGAATTCACTTATTATTACACAGCGTTTAGTATCCGAGCGAAGCGAGGCTTAATAATAAGTGAATTTGAGTCGCCCATATCGTACTATACTATTTTGAGATTATTTTTAATACTTATTTTAAATTTTTTATTTATCATCATAAAATATTAAAAAGATTTTTCATAATTTAGATATCAGAAAGATATAAGCCTAACTATTACTAATTTAAAAAGTTTTTAAGGCGCATTTTTGTTATAAACAAATTTTTACTTTTTTTATGTAAAATTTGTTATCAATATTGAGAAATATTTATAAGAATTACGGATTACTTTGGGATGCTTAGTTACTTTGAAAAATATATATAATATATTTTTTGATGATTGTATTCATCTAATATTGATTATTAAAAGTTGTTTGAAGGATATAATGAATATGATTTTTGTGAAAAGAATACTTATGTCGACTGTCGAATAAATAAATTCAAGAATTTTTTTATTAGTCTTACAGTCAATTAATAATAAAAAACGCTGCCAAGTGCTTTGGCGGAATGCTTTCTCATAGAGTTCTTTGAGTTTCATTAATTTTTTTATATTTATTCAAATGTGATTTTAATATTAAAAAATTGTCTAACATTAATATTTACTCATATTGTACTTTATAAATTTCGAACATATATGCTAGCTGTTTGCTTTTTCAACATTTATAATTTATTTTAAATCATCAAGTAATACAAAAAAATTTGTTCTATTGAAAAAATGATATAATGTAGTAATAAAAAGAATGATGACAACAAAATTTCTAATCTTTATAAAATGCAATCATATTTATATATAAATACAGTTCATGTTTATGGCTCTAAAAAAAACTACTCTATGAATACCAATTTTCAATAGCTTCCCGTCTAGTTATACAAAAACATAGATGGTATACAAAATTTGAAGCAAATCCATCGAGTAATTTTCGAGATCTAACTGGTTAAATAAATAACATTTTCTTTTCAAAATTTCTTTTTCAAAATTTTAAAAATGCTCTAAAATTAAAACTACGCTATGAAAATCAATTTTTGAAAATTTCCCTTCTTTTGGCAGTCGCAAATAATTTCCCTGCAATTTTTAGAACAAATCTATCGAGTACTTTACGTAGAATAAAAAAAAATAAGAAAAGAAAAATCGAAATTTTTTTTTAAATCTTTAAAATTCTCTAAAATTGCAACCACGCTAAGAAAATTAGTTTTCAAAAGCTTATTTTTTTTAGACAATAGCGAATTAATTGTATAAAAATTTTGGAGAAAATTTATAGTATGGTTTACGCAAAATAGAAAATAAATGAAAAATAAAAGTTTTTTTGAAAATTTTTAAAGTGCTCTAAAATTAAAACTGCGCTGAGAAAATTAGTTTTCCAAAGCTTGTTTTCTTCAGACAGTAGCGAATAAATTGCATACAAATTTTGGAGCAAATCTATCAAATGGTTTTCGTAAAATAGAAAAAAATTAAAAATAAAAATTTTTTTAAAAATTCTAAAAATGCTCTAAAATTAAAAGTGCGCTAAGAAAATTAGTTTACAAAATTTTTTATACTTTTGGCAGTCGAAATTAAGTTCCATACAAATTTTCGAACAAATTCTTCGAGTAGTTTACGCAAAATACAAAAAAAATGAAAAATCGAAATTTTTTTAAAATTCTTAAAATGATTCTAAAAAAAAACTACGCTAAGAAAACCAATTCTCAATAGCTTCCGCGCCAGTTCATCAAAAAATTGAATTGTATGGAACATTTGAAGTAAATCCATCGAGTAGTTTTTAAGATTTTATTGGCTTAATAAATAGAAACATTTTTTTTTTTAATTTCAAAATGCTCTAAAATTAAAACTAAGCTAAGAAAATCAGTTTTTAAAAATATATTTTATCCGGGCAATCACAAATAAATTCCATGTAAATTTTGAAGCAAATTCATCGAGTAGTAAACAAAAAAAAACTGAAAAACGAAAAATTGAATTTTTTTTTTTTTAATTTTTAAAAACTTTAAAATGAAAACTACGCTAGAAGAACCAATTATCAATAGCTTCCCAGCAAGTTAGTCACAACTCTAAATTCCATACAAAATTAGAAGCAAATCCATCGACTAGTTCTCGAGATACAGTTTACTAACTGAATTCATACATCCACACACACACACACACACACACACACACACACACACACATACATACAGACATTTTCTGGAAACCACTTTTTTCGACTCACCGAATTCAAATATGTATAAATTAATGAAAAAATAGAAAAAAAATTTTTTTATCGATACAATGCTTTCTCTATGAGAAAGCAAAAAGGAAAATTTTTTAATAATTGCAATGATAAAGATGAAAAGGATGTTAAATCGGCTGTAGTTTACAAGATTAATTGTAATGATTGTGATAAATATTATATTGCACAGACAAGTAGATATTTAAAACAGAGAATTTACAAACATAAATATAGTTCAAGAAATATTAATATTGTGTTGGTTTAAAGCAGCATTGTTAAAGTTTTATTCATTCGTTTGATTTTAATAATGTCGAAATTTTAGAACATAATATTAGGAATAAATTTAAAAGAGAAAATTTTTTAAATAAAAATAACGTAAATTTAATCTTAGAATCAAGTAAATTGAATAATAATTATGATCCTTTTCTGACTTATGAACGGCATTGAGATTAATACGAGTCGCTTCTTGATAGACGCAGGCTATTCATATAACTAAAATTCGCGGATATGAAACGGAAGAAGTTCGTATTAATGTGTAATTAATGTTGGTAGTGGATGTAAAATAGTTATTAATTAATTGTTGATGATAGATATATAAGGGATATTAATATACTTTTAGGTATAAATAGATGTTACATAGTAAATTGAATCTAGTCGCTGAGGTGGAGCAGTAGCGTGCTCGAAACGTTGAATAGTGGATTTTTTAAAGAAAAACATGTTTGGGTTTTTTTGGTGGTGGAGAGCAGTTAGATTGTCCTTTAAAAATAATTTACTTTTTATTTTCAGAGTTCACGTGGATAATTTTTATGTTTTATATTTCAGATTCTAAGGGGGTGATTATAAACAAGGGTATCCTGACTTCCCATATTTATTTTATTTCATTTTATTATTTTTGTTATTGATTGACTGTAAGATCGATACAAATATTCTTTAATTTATATTTTTTGTATATTTATCTTATCAAAGAAATAATCATTCTTACAAAGAATTTTTTCTTTCATAACAAGTAACAAAACTTAAAAAAAAAGTTTGAGCACAAACCTTCGAGACTTTGATCATAACCCTTAGTGAAGAATAACATAGCCTTCGCAGCACGTTCAGGTGTCTTAAGTAAACCTTGACGATCGGTATTTTCACCAAGGGCTTGCAGAAGAAGTTTATAGCTGTGAGACATTTGAGGTAGTAAAGCTTCTCTTGTTGGTGGCCTATGATCTAGCTCCATATCATGATGGAATGTACACTTTTCATGACCTGGAATATAATAAAAAAATTTTTTAAGTTGATTTAACTGGGATATATTTGATAATACAATGAAATTCGGAGTGCATAATAAAATTTGGAGTATAAAATAAAATTAATTGAACTGACATCGATTTATATTTTAAAATGCTTTTAAATTAAAAATTAAAAATCCAAGGTTTTTAGTTTTTATTTCTAAATATAAAAATTGGATCACATTCACGGAAAACTGTTAATATAAAAAAAATTCACTTTTTTATTTTTTGCAATTCAGTAATTTTTTTGGTTAATTTTTCTGTTATGAAAATTTGGTAGTTTGGACATTACTTTTACGCGATTTCAAGCGCTTATCTTCTCATTTGATCTTTTCTTTGAAGAAAAGAAAATAATATCAATAAACTAAAAAATTACTAACAAAGATAATATGTAAAGTGAAAATATTTCAGGGAATTAATAATAAAAATAAAGATAAACTATATAGAAAACTTAAAAATGATTATGAATATTAGAAATTCGTTAAATATTGAATTGAAGCCATCAGGCTAATTCTGGGACCTCTACACAAAAAGAAATTTGGAAATGAATGATAACAATGTTTCTGGTCCTATACGATTTCAAAATAAATTAAAATAATGTATTATAAATTTGGTAAAGAGTTTTTCTCTCTCCGAAAAGGTACCATAAACAAATTTTACACACGCATTAAAGCTTGTATATAGTTTGGGTTTCCAAAACTGATAAAGGACGTCATAAACAACATGCATAACCAAAATTTGGAAATATTAATGACTCAACTAATCCCTGTCTAGGTTTTCTTGAAAGATATAGTGTCTATAGAACTTGAGCGAGTGTAAAATTCATCTGCTTCTCCCAACTAACAAGGAAAGTATCTGACTTAAACTACAAGAGACAATTATTTAGTTAAAAGAAAATGAAATCCTGTTTGTTCAATTCGTCCTATAGACCCCTGACAAAAATATAGACATTTTTTCGAAAATATAGTAAAAATATAGTAAAGAGCTTAAAATTTTTTAAAAAATTTATAAAAAATAAAAATTTTAACATTTTATGACCATTTCTTTGGCATTATTATTATTAATAACCTTTAATTTTTATATACACCATTTTTTATGTTCACATTTCTACCAGAGAAGTACAAATTAAATACTTTAATTTAAGCTCTATTGCATTAAAAAAAGCTTGTGGTTTAAAAGTGGCAAGCGATTTAAATACATTAGCGAAATAGTATCGAAAATTCATCATACGATATATGTTAAAAATATTAACAAATATTTAATGACTGTCAATTAAGCATAATTTCTTAATCATATAAGCTTTTTAATGCAATAGGGCTTAAAATAAAGTATTTAACGGGATGTCGTAGTTGTTGGAATCGAGTTTTGCTTTTTTTATCTTACTGATATCTTTTTAAATTCACTATTTGGACAAATATAATGACTTGTCCGCGCTAAAACTATATTAATACAATAATTTTTGTTAAATTAAAAATTCAATTTAGCTTCATATTTTTTTATGAACTTTGAATGAAAGTTAGATATCAAGCTCGATGAACCTAACCTCAAAATAGTATATATCGAAAGTTTGTTTATAACTTTTTATGTATATTATTTTGATGAATTTCTTGACTTGTCCGCGCTAAGGATCAATCTTACGAATTTTCTTACTGAAGTGAAAGAATTTGATTTGACGCACTGTTTACTCATGAACTTTGAATAAAAATATTATTAGGAGGAGCAGAACTACGATATCCTCTTAAATTCTACTTTCTTTTACTTTCTATACATTTTTCTGCAAGAGTTTTAGTTGTTCAGCTTTTTAGGTTTAAATAAGCACTTCTTTTCACTATATTTTTGAAAAAATATCTATATCTTTTTCTCTGGAGCCCATTGAACGGAGAGAAAAAACACGGGTTCATTTTTTTTACCGAAGAATTATATCCTGCAGTATTAACCAAATCTGTTTCCCGGAAGTCAGATACTCTCCTTATAAGTGTTTGCTCAATCTAGACGCCCAAGCTTTTGATCTCTGGAATAAGGAATACACTGGTCACCGATTATCACAGATGGAATCGGCCAAAAATTTAAACTAGTAAAAAACTGCTCTCTATCAAGAATGATAACTTGGTTTTCAATGCATTCAACTTCAAACCATCAAAAACTGCCCAGTTGACCATGGCGTCAACATCGCAATCAATAGTTGCAATTTCATCTTGAGAAAAAAGACCTATATATCTAAAGCACGTATCTATAAAATAAGCTAAAAGTATACGGTGTACCATGATTGTAGTTATGGATATCGTAATTTTTTTTGGTAAATTCTTTCTGTTAATTATTGTATCTGTAAATTATTTTGTGAATATTCGTATATTCTTTAAAATATTTCTATAATATTTTTCATTATAAATTTTCGTAATGTGACAATTATGTATTTTATCCAAATATGTTTACAAATTCTTTTATACTTTTAAAATAAAAGGAAATCGTATTTCATGTAAAATATTTGTTGATTCAAATTGCACAATACACGAATAGCATATCATCACAGCAGTTAATAATTTTTTATTATTTAATAAACTTATGTTTACTCTAAAATTTTATCAAAAAAAATCTAGTTAAATGATCAATTTTTGCAAGCTATTTTAGTCACTTTAATTTATTTTAGCATAATGGGTAGACGTTGTATATTCAAGTAGTCGAAAAATTAAAGAAAAAACATGAAATTTCATTGTTGACTAAACAATCTTTTTTTTATGAATTTAATTTTTTATCTTCATGGCTTTGAGCTAATCTTCCTTTATTGTAAATTTTCTAACAACAATAGGTAAACTAATAAAAAAATGCTGAAGACTAAAATCTTTTATTTATTTTATAATTACCTTACAAAAATGAAAAATAAATATTTTTCTAAATAATCTGAAACTTAAGAGATTATAATTAATTCTGAGAAATAAAATAAGTTTGGAATTGGATAAAAACACAGTAATATTGTGAGAAAATTCGGTCATTCATTAAAACATTAAGTTATATATACCGAACGAATAGACGATATTCGTGACAAAGATTTCACCGCAACGCTCGATTTTACGAAACTTCACACGAGCGTTAGTATGATTATGAATTTATCTTTCACAAAAAAAAGGAACGTTAAGCAATTCGTAAATCGATAAAATAAATAAAATTGTTTACCGAAAGTCAATTTTACTTTAATGATTTTCTCACATAGAGATTAATAAGTATAATTATTAAAAAGTTATGAAATATTCAAAAAAATATTTATAATATGTATATAATATAAAATGAAGAAAAATATTAAATCGAGTTCTATGCAAATAGTTATAATTTAATGAAATATTAATTCTTTTTACATTTCAACAATATAAAAAATATTCTTTTCAAAGAAATTGATTATAGTAAAAATAAAAGATAAAACCAATTAAATCTTATAAAAATATTTTATTTATTCATCAAAGTATATGAATATTAAAATTCAAGATCGTAAATTAAATTCCAGTGCTTACGAGATTTCATTAATCTAGTACACTTATGATAATTTTTAGTTAATTCTTATTATGTCTCTCTTTCTCTTTGAAGCAAAAAAAATGCAAAAGTATTTACGTATGTTTTTTCTCAAGATCATTGCATAAGAAAATAATTTAATTCATAGTAGATAAATATTAAGAGACTACAGTGCTATTTTTTCCATAATCAATATTAGTTATATAAATATTTATATGAAATTTCTGGCTTTACGTATATTTTCGCAATTTTCAATGATAGATTATTTAAAAATGCATATTGCTAGAGAATAAGCACTCATTTATTTATATACATTAATTTAAGTACTGTAAAAATCCCAGATTATTCGTTTGATTAAAAGTAACTGTAATTTCTTCGATGTTCTTTCAACGAATGTATCTCAACATTTTCATACATATTTCGCTTATCACATTCATAAAAGTTACAATTTATTGACGGAGAACAAAGTCAGAAACTTGAAACTCGAGAAAGTATCAGTGGGCGTACAAGATTTCGACTGTAATTCATTAAAAAAAAGAACCTTCGCACTAGTCTACTGTACAAGCATAATATACAATTGCTTGCTTTTTCGGCAGCGTTTTATCATAACAGTTATGTTATATGCATATATAAATATAACAAGCAAGAAGACAATAGGAGGCGAACTACTTGTTTGTAACTGTATTCGGCCCATTCTCACGTTTTTTTTTCTTTTTGGTTCTTTCCCTTAATTATTTTTTTTCTTTTCCTTTCCATTTTATATCAGTGCTATGTCATAGATTGCGCGTCTGTGATATTAACTCACAAAGAATCATGATTGTTGCACTTTTTTATTAATTACTTTGCATTTTCGCGCAAGATTTATCCTTTTTTCATGAACAACCACATTGTTTGACATTTTTTGTTGTTTCAATGAAAAAAAATCACTTCTTTATCTTGAATTTTCTTTTTTTTTAAATAAAATATTTTTAAAGATTTCAAAATTTAGAATTTAAATAATTATAATTGCGTTACAACAATGTAAAGAAAAAATTTATTTTTAGAATTTAAAACTTTTTTAAATTAAAAATAACAATTTGCTTAAAAAATTTAATTATATATAGTTTAATAAATTTTTAACAATCATGTATAATATAAATAAGAATAAAAAAATTTTAAACTACTTTTGGCGAATTAAAATTCGGTAGCAATTAGAATTATTCTTTATCTTTTTCTAAACTGATTTATTAACAATCATTATTATTTGAATTTATTTATTTTAAATAAATAAATTCAAATAATAAAAGATTTCACGTAGTTTTCGTAATATTCATATTTTTTTTTTTTTTAAATAAAAAAAGTAAAAATTTTTTTTTCTTCAAATTGTTTGAAAAGATAATCTGTCTTTCGTGTAAAAATTTAACCATTCTTAAATTTTATAATCCCATTTTTTGTTATATATATATTTAAATTTTAATCTTCATCGTAAATAATCTCATTTTAAAGATAACAAACAAAATTGCTCTTTAATATTACTGAAAGTTGTTTTGAAAACTACTTGTTTGCAAAACAATATTGTTGGCTGTTCCGTCGTTATAAGAGTTTTTATTTTTTTCTATTAGAAAAAAAGGAGAATTTAAATAATGAGATCAACGATTTAACGTGCAATGACTTTAGTTATAAATATAACAGCGTCATAATTTCACCTGGTGTGGTTGAAGTGCGAGGCGTCCTTGGAGTTCCGGGCACTTCAATATCAGAAATACCAGCTGTATTTTCAGCAAATGAATTCGCGCGGAATGGACAAGGACACCTTTTAGCATCAACAGCTGATCCTTGCTTCTTCTTATCTTCTTCGATTATCCCATTCATTTTGGCACTTTTTATTATCACCTTTTATTTAACCGCTTTATTGATTAAACTATTTTTCCTGCTGATTTATTTTTCCAACAGTTATATCTATATTGTTGGTGTTAATTAAACGTTCAATTTTTAATTTCAATGACAATCACTAATTTGATGATTTTTTAAAAATTTATTTCGATTTTTACAAAAATTTTTCAGTTATAGCTGCATTAATAATCTTCTTTAATAATTTCACTTTATTTTAAAATAATTACAAGTATACTTCAATTCTTTTTTCTTTCAAAAAATAAAGGATAGCAAATTCAATTTCATACTGAATAAAAAGTTATTTTCCTAAAGTCAATGAATATTATCATTTCATATTGTTACATTATTACAAAATAAAGAAATAAGAAAAAAAAAACAAAAGCACGTATTCAATATCAAATTCACTTTTCAATAATCGAATGGACCTGTTGCAATCCGATACACCTACATATACGCGCGTACGTTGTAAATGAACCTTGAACGAATTTTTATAAAAATTGAGCTCTGAGCTCAGGCGACCGTGAAAAAATAAGATTAAAAGAAAGAAAAAAAAATAAATTAAAAAAAGCACTTAGCACTTGACTTTCGGTTTACCGTAAAAAAATGTGACTTACAAAAAAGTAGACTTTGCGGGGATTCCCCTGAAATTCATTTTTTTCTATATATGAGAGAAATCGAAAGTAATTTTAAAGAGTTCAATGCTTTTTATTCTGTAAGGTCTTATATTGACACGTGCTATATTGATTTTAGTGAGAGGTGTTAGAAGTTATATGAATTGATGTTGACATATTGATATGAAAAAGTACCAGTAAATTCTTAGTAAGTGCATTAATTGATTTAAGTATCGAATCGATTGACATATTATACAAATTTACTAATATTTATTTTAACAAAGAAATTTTTAATTAACGTCTATATTTGAAAAAACTCGATTTTTCAAAATAACATCCTTTTTTATGATAAATATCTTAGGTTCAACAACGTACGCAATATATGATGAAATTATTTTCAAAACTGGATTAAAAGTGATTTTTTACATTCTTTTTTTATTAGAGATATTTATTTCAAATATTTAGGAAAACTTAATAAAAAGTCATGTGCAAAGCTTTTAGATTGTCACGTTCCATTAAAAATAATCGTCTGATAAATATTCAAAATAAACAATAGCTTTACGTTAAAAATAAATTTAATGATTTCAATATCCAAGTTTAGAAAAAAATCTTTGAATGAAAACAAGTAAAACGTTGAAAAACCACAAGAGCACGACAATACTAATAATAAATTAGCAACTGTCGGGTTTTAAATTCAGACGCAAGAAAGAAAAAAAAACTAAAGATTTGATAGTTATTGGAAATAAAATAAAAAAATAAAAAAAGAAGTAGAAAAACTGAGGGGTACGAGTGAGAAAAATGTACTGATAAAAGTTTGTGGAGAGCGACCGCGGTGTCGCTCACCAGAGTGACACGCTGCAACTGACTTAGAGTAGACAAGACAAACACTAATCCTCGTTATAGGTTATACCACTTGCTTCTCTTTCTCTGACTGCTGCTGCTGACTGTCCCTCTCTCTTTGACTCTATGCTTGTGAAGCACATGCGCGCAGCAGGTGGAGCTCTTGGCATTCTTCGAAAAATCTATGTTTTGCAAGGTGATATTAAATGGGGGAAAGTGCTATTGTGTGCGTTATAAGTATCAAAGAAACTGAACTGAACTATTCCATTTATCCCTTGAAAATAAGAGGAGGGCTATGACTAAGGGTTCATACGGAGATTGCGCAATTTAATTCCTTTCATATAAGATTCGCTTAAGTGCTCACTCGATTTATATGCGGGGGATGATAGTACGTAATTACTTGGAATCCAAATAAAGCTTTTATCATTTCTCACCTACATGTTTATCTTTCTTTTAATGGATATTTTATTTAAATAAATGAAATTACTTGTAGAAAAATTATCAGCCTAAGACTTTACGATTGGAAAGATAAACCTGCAATCTGCAATTAATTTATTTAAATAGAAAAAATAATCTTACTTGGCACTGACCTAAAAAATATCGTTTTTCAAATCAAGTTTAATACATAACCATAGTGCACATTAAAGCATTAAAAAATTAAAAATATCTATTCACACAATCTTATTTGCAATGTTAAATGGACAAAAAACAAATTTATAACCCTCTTCTTGTTTTTATATAATCATCTTGTTCTTAGCGATGTATTAATTTACAATAATATTAATTGTAGATGTAATGTATATAAACTCATAGTACTAAAAAGCCGTAAGAAGAAGTAGAATAAGAAGAAGACGACATGAGCACGTACGTAATTGCCCCCCTTGAGCTCTTACATGGTCGAAGGAAACTTGACGATCCGAGGTTATTGGTTATAAAACATTTTCCAAAGCTTTACAATTCATAACAGAAAATCTTAGATGAATTTTTTTTCTTTTCTCCCACACCTTTTTCAGTTGACCTTCGAGCAAGCGATGCATTATGTGATGGATGAATTTAGTATAATTGCATCAGCAACTGTTAAATTTTTCAAAATTTTTCACATTTTCTCAAATTTATGATTTTATTATTTTCAAAGTTACATATACTCTGCTCTAAGCTCAATATTATAAAAAATTTATCAAATAATGAAAATTTTAAGCGAATAAACTATTAATAATACAATGAGTTCAAACAATGTTTCTACTCTACTTTGTCAATGAGCTATGTATTGAAATATTTTAAGCTTTGCTAATTTATCAGAAAATATACGATATTATTTTCTGTCGTAGACGGAGATGGCAAAAAAATGAGTATATTTTATCATAATTATTGATCATTGAAAAATAAACAGTATTTTTCAAAAAAATATAAAATACTTGACTATAAGACAAAATACTTAACTATAAAACAATTTTTGTTTTTAGAATCGATTGGCATTGCACAGGATGTTGATAATATTTTAATATTTATTCAAGTTTGATTTATGATTTTCTATTCTCAGATTAATGATTTTCTGTATCATAAAAATCTCAAACTCTAATAATTTTTTTAATGTCATTTTATTGATTTGATAGCATACTAAATAATTAATTTAGCACATATCGAAAAAAAGATGTTAGCAAATCTCAAACTTCTCATTTTATACCATATAAATTGATGAAATAACTTATATTATTAGTTGAGCTAACATTTCAAAATATAGATTGTCAACTGTTAAAATATAATTATTAATATTAAAATTAATACATTTGAAGTTGAGGAGACCGGGGCTAAAAGTAACAGGGGTAAATATTAGCACTCAATATATGACAACGCGAACAGTCCTACAGGTTCCATAGGTGTCTTTGTGTGTTTAATGTAACATCTTCTGTGTGTAAACATATTTAGTGCCGCGCGGAACGTCACAGAAGAGATATGTAGAATACAGCCTTTTTTTGACAGATTTTATAAAATTTTTACATACTTAAATATTCGTTTTCGATTTCATATGATATAATTAATTATATTAAAATAATTTTATATTAATCTACGTTAAAAATAAGTTATTAAATCGCATTAATATTTTATGCGTCATGTTTATATATATTTTCAATGATATTTTTAAAAAAATGAGTGTGTTGGGGCAAATATTAACACTGTTAATATTTACAAGATTATGATTTTGATAACGATGACTAAATGTGTTAGATAAAAAATTAATTCAAAGAGAAATGTACTGTGATTTTTACGATTATAGATATTGTATAATCATTTTTTTTTATTTATAATTAATGCGTAGAACAAAAGAATCACATTATTTTTTCGAAAAATACAAATAATTTTTTCACATTTTGTTATAATTTCCTTTTTTAAATATGAAATGTTATTTGTGTATATATTTATATTTATTTATAACTAAAATATACAGTTTTTTGTTAACATTAATTAATTGTTTATATTTACTGTCAAATTGCATCTTCATAACAAAAAGAATATAATGTTAATACTTAGCCCACACACGGGGTAAAAATTAACATGAAAACTTTTTTAATAAATCTCTTCCCAAAAAAAATTTATTGATGATTTAAAAAGAACCTACGCAAAATCATAGCTGATAATTAAATAATACTTACAAGGAGAGTGTTTCACTTTCGGGTCACCGTTTTTGCTCAAATTTTGGGAATATTGAGCTCAGCTTTCATTTAAAAAAAGGTTTAAGCTTCTAGCTAATAATTCTGAGGAACTATAAGCGTTGAAAAGTCTAGTAACTTTTTTAGTGATTTTCTTCGATGGCCTGTAACTAGAGAAATATTGAGCGTTGGCCTCTAAAATTTTGGCTTTCTTCATATTTCTGCATCCAGAAAACATTCCCAAAATTTGAGCAAAAACGGTGACCCGAAGGTGAAACATTCTCCTTGTTAGATAAAAAAATAGAGATGTTTTTTTCAAAAAATGTTAATACTGGCCCCGGTTTCCCCTATGCCAAATTAAATTTATATAAGATTAGAAAGTATTAGAAGTTAATTATAAATAAAATAATGACTAATTTAATTTAAAATTTTTAGTAAGAATTACTTATATTAAACAGTAATTAATAAATGTTTAAATATTAATATAAATTTATTGTTATTATATTTCTATTTATTTAAATTTTATTACAAAACTACGATGATATAAATGCTTGTGTTTAAATATTTTCAATTAAAAGACTTTAAATGTATATGTAGGGTTTATTAAAAATTTACCATAATGTTTTATTGCTATTGAAAAAAAAATCAGTTGTATATTCGCTAGGATTTCCCACGAATTTATTTGAGCATCACTTGCATTTTACTTGGATATCACATTTAACTAAATATTTTTGATCCATCAAATTTTTTAAAAATTTACTGAATTTCTATGTGAGTCACATAGTTGAAAATTGGGTGAATTTTAAAAACACAATGTGTGTTTGAAACACACATTTCACATAAAACATATGTAAATCAAGACACTGTATGTTTTAATTACACAGAATACTTGTGATTCATTTACACGCAATTTATGTATTTCACATCAATTTACACAAAACACGCAATTTATTACTCTGCATAAAATACAAGCGACTTTATTGCACAAATGATACTGAAAAAGAGAAAATAAAAGAAATAAATATAAAATATTTCTTAAAATATTCAAGTCATTGGATTAAACCAAATATTATACAAAGAATTTAAAAAAAAAGTTTATATAAGATACACCGCATGATGTATTATAAAAAGCAATATTTTTTCCGATGAGGATAAACTAATTTTACCATTTCGTTTTAAAAAAAATTTTGATAAATTTACAAAGTTAGATGCTTTGTCTTTGTCAAAGTTTCCTTGAAAACGAGAGGACCAAATTAATTTATCCTTATCGGAAAAATTACTTTTTACTAAATCAGATGCAGCTCTTTATTTCTGTGTAGTGATTAGTATTTCAAAAAAATACAGTTTTAATTAAAAAAAAATAGAAAAAAATATATAAGATAAAGTAAAGATCCCAAAACGCGATTACTTTTCAATTGAATGAAAATAACAGAAAAAGAATGATAAAGATTTAATTCTTTTTTATTCTTATAAAGAAAGGTCTTAGCTTTAAAATGAATACGAAAATAAATTCTTTGCATACATAAATTTAATTTGAAAGGATTTTTAAAAACTATTATTTTTAGATACCAAAAGTTGATCACTAAAATCTGCGTTGTATTATTTACATTTAAAATTGTATTTAAAAAAAATCGATAATTTTATATTAAAAATAAATAATTTAAATATAGTAATTTTTTAATTGCTATTTCTTATTTATATGCACATTATCAGTAATTAACTTATTTATTTCTGACCATGTATTGGGTACTGATCGCGCTTTGGGGTCTTTACCTTATACTTTCAAAATTTTAAGCAAAAATTATATTTTAAATAAAAAATTTATTACAATTCAGGTAACAAAAAATTTAAGTATACAAAAAGTAATTAATATTAACTAAACAAATAATTGAAACCAAAATAATTAAAAATGAAGAGAACGTGCTTTAAACCTACTTGAACGATTCATAAGAGATAATATTTTAGTTACAGTTAGCCACGTAGAAGACGGGGTGTGCAGACTGATTTCTATTTTACCGACTTCACGCTATTACTTAAATTGTTTATTACCTAAATTTCAATTATTTATGCATCGAAGAATTAATTACTTTTAATGCATCTAAATTTTCTATTTCCTGTATAATATTTCTGTTAAATTTTGAAAGTATATACTGTAACTCATATAAACGAATAGTTTTTATTATGAAGCAAAAATGATCTATATAATAGAATACCAAATTTTTAATTGAAAGACAGGCAATTTTAATCCTCGTGTCGAAAAAATACAAATGGAAAAAGTGTAAATTTTTTTTCAAATCCTTTATATTATATGATTTTTTCATTTAACTTTAAAAAAAATATTTTATATTGATCTTTTTGTTTTTCTATTTACCTTATCTATAGTAAAGGTACGCAATATATCCACTTAGATTTTATGACTTGTGGGTTTACATAAAATCTAAATCAAAATGTGTGATAGGCTGCTTATAACTCAAGTTTCGTATACTATTCTATAGCACTGTGTGAAATAAATTCAAATTTACGGTATACTTTTGCATAGCATAAATAGTTGATTACGGTACACGGAGAGAATTTTTCTATAAAAATTACGGTGACGGTGACTACAATCGAGGGACATTATAAAATACTATGAAAAATTATAAGACGTTACCGTAAAAATTATACCGAATTCTGATGTCTTCATTTTTTGCAATTTCTTTAATACTTTCTGGTACGATATCTTGGTAACCATTTTTAGTAGAATTAAATTTGGAAAAAAATATAACTTGGTAACAACTTTAAATATTCTTTATTATTTTTCATTTTTTTCTAAAATAATATTACTATAATCGTTTACTCGAAGGGGACATTAAAAGTTAATAGCAGGACAAATCGAAAAAAAGCGAAAACTATGTATTACATCAAGATACATTTAACCGTCAATGATTTTCACAATGCAATATAATAAGACATATCATTGGCATAAATTAAAGTCATGCCATTTCAAAAAAGTTTTAAAACCGTGCCATTCTAAAAAGTTCTGAAAAACTTGCCATTTCAAAAAAGTCTTAAAATTAGTTCAATTTCATTTAAAGAACGTACTATTTCTTTCGAGATTTTAATAATCATATTTATTTGATTAGTTTTTGATTAAAAAGATACTTCTAAACAAAAAAGGACAACTTATAGTCCTTGTTTGGTAATATATACTATTAAATTCATTTACTATCATTTGATTTGATTCCTGATATCTATTTTCATTTAAAACATTTTTTCATAATATAATATATATACAGTACCCTACAAAAGTTTTCGGAAAAACTTTTTAAGAAAGGTAATTCTTTATAAAAATATCTCCGGTCCTATTGGTCGTAGAATAAAAAACAAAAAAGTAAATTAAAGTAGAGATCAAATACTAACTTTTTATGGATCACAAAATTTTTTTAAGGTGTTTTTTTCTAATTTTTATACCGCTTTGAAAATTTTGTTCAATTACTTGTATCTTTTTAAAAAATGAAGCTGTGTAAAAAATTCAAACGAAAATTGAAAGATATCGACGAAATCTAAAAGTTTTCACTAAGGTTATTTTTTGCTAGGATGACTTTTTAAAAAGTTAGACGTGATTGAATATTACCGTTTAGTAATTAATAATGTTTAGTTTTCTTTATAATACAACATTTTTTTTTCTAGTCAACATATAAATTACATTAATTTCTATATTTGTATAATACCTAATGTTAATAACAAACTTTAAAATAAGTGAATTTTTTTATAAAATTGTTAATTTGCGTTCTATTACAAATTATATAAAAAAAGGTTAGAGTTGTTTAATAAATTAATTTTTTACTATGTCTATATTTAATCACGTCTAATTTTTTTAAAAGTTATCCTAGCAAAAAATAACTTTAGTGAAAACTTTTAGATTTCGTCGATATCTTTAAATTTTTGTTTGAATTTTTTACACAGCTTCATTTTTTAAAAAGATACAAGTAATTGAACAAAATTTTAAAATTTCGAAAATTTTCAAAATTTTTAAACCGGTATAAAAATTAGAAAAAACGACGTAAAAAAATTTTGCGATTCATACAAAGTTAGTATTTGATCTCTAAAATTTCCTTTTTTGTTTTTTATTCTACGAACAATAGGACCGGAGATATTTTCATTTAAAGAATTACCTTTCTTAAAAAATGTTTTCGAAAACTTTTGCAGGGTACTGTATATATATATTAATAATAATATTCAATTTACAATACTTTATTTTTAATTATTAGAATCAGTTAATATTATGGCCAACTCATTGGTGAAGTTTGACAATGTAATTACATTGTACAAATATGATCATATATTGGTGAACCATCCATATTTTATAATAAGCTTCCTACAGGGATTAAAACCGTGCTGTAATATATAAACTATTTATATGCAACGCAAAAGCGTATGACATATGTTAGAGACCGTTATGATGTACATTATGACGTATACATTTTTCATGCGGGTATTATAAAAAACTATTTTTATTTAAATAAAAAACGACGAAGATAATCAGAGAATACCATAAAGGGCGTAGTTCCTGATCAGGGCGTAATTTCTGATAATTATTTATTATAAATCATAATCTTTAAGATTTTAGTAGGAAAAACCTTTTTTTAATTTATGAGGATAAATAGATTGAACGTAAGAAATGCTTCGTTTGTGTGAAAAAGAAATATACTTTTACTTTTTTACATGTAAATATCTGATCAGAAATATCTCTTAGGTGATCAGAAATTACGTCCTTCACGGTATATAGAATTTGTATTTTCATACTACTGCTGAAAAGTAACTTTAAAAATCGCCCATTTTGGAAAACTCGTAACCCTGGTAGAAAATTAAGCATAATTTCTGCTCACTTTACTAACTTTTGCCCAGAAATTATGTTGAACGATTGTCATCAATCGATTTATAACCTTAAGTGAACAAACTTTAAAGTTTTAAATCGATTAATGATAGTTATTTAGATAGTACACGAATATTTATTATAAAAATAATCTTTTTAAATGTCCTCGAATTAATTAATATAAACAAAAAACCCTTCAAATATAATATCAAGAGCGTTATAATAAGTTTACGTGGTTAAAGAAAAAAAATGATAGCTATAATATCTTAAACAAACAAATGAATGTGCATGATTTTCTTTCTTTCTTTCTCCTACGTAGCGAGACCGTTGTAAATAGAAAAAATAACCTCGAATCCATAAAAATTTGACTTTTAACGCGGTTTTAGCATGTTCTGCCCAGAAAACGTCGTCAGTTTGTGGGATTTTTGGGCAGAATATGTTAGCAGAATCTGCCCACTGAGCAGAAAATTTAAGATATTCTGGGCAGATTAATGTTCAATTTTCTACCAGGGAATTCGTTAAAAATTTTGTGCCAAGTTATTGTATACCATTAGAATGTGTTTCTGAGAAATTTTCAAAGTGAGTTCAGCTTACGTTTTATAAATATGAGTGATACATGTCATAATACTTGTGATCTCCCTTTAAGATTCACTGTTTTTCAGATTTCAAAAATTTTTTCCGTCATCTTGAATTTTGAAATTCTAACTTCAGATACATAATTAGCAACCGTAAAAACCCAAGTAACCATCTTGACCTTCACGATAGGCCATCTAAAAAACAGTGAATCTTAATCCTTTGAGGCACACATTTTTTTATTTGAGATAATTCAATAAAATTGTGTATACAAACATATGTATATAAAATAATTGCGTAGACAAAGTTTTTGGGGTCGCTGACAAAGAATCTGACACTCAATTCCTGGAATTCTGCGTTCAAGATGACGGAATCAAAATCATCCCTAGTGGAAATCAGTTTTGTTAATAACTGTTAATAATTAAAAATAATTTCTAATAACTGCAAATAACTGCTAAAAGCTGCTAATAACTGTTATAAATAGTTTAGTTTGAGACAGAAGTAGCGGTTATTTGCAGTTAATAGTAGTTATCATCAGTTATTAGCAATTATTAGCATTCATAAGCAGTCATTTGCTATTTCATTAACAGTTATTAGCAGTTATACGCTTTTTAAAAAATTTTTTAATTTTTTATATATAGGAAAAAATTTCCAAGACAATAAATTTTTATGAATAACTATTATTAACTATAAATAACTGCAAGTTTCTGCAAATAACTACAAAAATCAGAAAATAATTGCAAATAACTGCAAGAATCCGCAAATAACGGTAAATAACTGCAAAAATAAAAAAATAACTGCAAATAACTGTTACTATTATCGTAATTTTTAAAAATTATATTGTACAAAATTGTTGTGCTTATAAATGTTAATAACTGTTAATAACTGCAAATAACTACTACTAACTGCAAATAACCGCTACTTCTGTCTCAAACCAAACTATTTATAAAAGTTATTAGCATTTGTTTGCAGTTATTAGCAAAACTGATTTCCACTAGGGATGGACAACAATTTTTTTCTCTATAGGCCCGAATTTTTCGAAATCTACTATTCAAAGGTTTTTTGGGGCGCTAAAAACAAATCTGATAATGAATTACCGAAATTCTGTATCCAAGATAGCGGACAACATATTTTATTTCTATAGGCCCACATTCTACGAAACTTATTATTTGAAGGTTTTCTGGGACGCTGAAAACGCATAACCAGAATTCCGTATCAAAGATAGTGGGCTCAAAATGACGGTCAAGAATTTTTTTCTTGCTGTACTCTTCGGCCGCCGTTTTAAATCGACCATCTTGAATTTTGTGAATTTATTTTCGAATTCGTAATCGGTGATTACGAAAATACACAGATTTTTTTTTTTAATTTTGCGAAACCACGGATTTATGTAAATTTTTTGATTTTATTACCGTTATTTTGAATTTTCGAAATTTGACTTTAGATTCGTAATTAACCACCCTAAAAATTATAGTATACGTATTTAAAAAAAAAATTCTGTAAAATCTAGTCAAAAATGAATTTTTCCGAAAAAAATCACAGTGTTTTCATATATGTTTGTTTATGAACAATAAATAATATTTGTACAAGGTTGGTACAATTTTTTTTCATATTTCTTAACATCTAAATAATGCACAAAATGTAAAAAAAAACCTAGTCCAAATCCGTAAATTAGAGGATAACTTACTAAAAATCAAATCAGTAACCGGGGTTACTGCTGTGCTTTAAACGGTTAAAAGTTTTAAGTGATATGCTTGATACATAAGATTCCGAGTATTATTACATGCATCACTCATATTTCCAAAATCAAAGCTGAACTTATCTTGGAACTTTGTCAGTAAGAGGTTCTAATGATAAACAACTACTTAGCACAAAATTTCTAATGTGCGATTTTTAGATTGTTTTCGGAGTTACTCTTTGCAAATTGATTCATTAATAATAATACCTTTATAAAAAATCAATGTGTGTTTAATTGTTGACTGTTCATTCGGTCTGTGATTAATCGAAAAGATCAACGTCGATATGTTGTTTTTTGTTGATAGCAAAACGGAGTTAACTAGTCTCCGACCACGTGGCGGCTACATAATCTAGTGTCATTAAAAAAAATTGTTTAAAAAATTTCATTATTACTGAAACCTTGCAGCAACCTTTCATGCTGTGTGGGTTTATCATGACGTTTACACGCACGAGTAAATTCTAAAATTTTATAAACCCGCTCACATCTGGTACAGTTACCAATCTAAAGTTAAATTTTAAAAAATTATCCTGGGTATATTTTTAGATTTATTCAATTATTTTTTTCCACCAATCAGTCATACGAAAATTCTGGTATATTATACATGTTATTTCTAACAAAAAGTATTTTATTAACTTTTTACCAAATGTGATAGTTTTCAAGTGAAAATTCATCAAAAGATTTATTTAGTAAAAAATAATGAAAAATTATGATTATTAATATTCTAACAACTTTTCATCATTTTGACTTTTTCCTGTAAATATTTTTGTTTCAATAAAAAATAAATAATTTAATTTATTTGATTATTCGTTATTCGAATTTCTTTCTTCACATTCAAAGTGATTGTAGCTTTCATGCAACGATCGACAATTTGCTTATTTTCCAAGATGTGAAGGGTTTTCAATTTAAATTATAAAAATCATATTTGAATATAATAAATTTAATATATCCATAATATTATTTTATTTATTGACACTTTTTTCTAGATTTTTCTTTCCTAAAATTAAAAATTTTTTTAATTATAAAAAGCTTAAAAATCAACGTATCGTCAAATATAGTTCAAATTTCAAGTTGAGGAGTTCAAGTTAAAAAATATATCCCATCGGCTATAAGAAATGAAATAATTAATCCTCTTGCATGAATTTGACTTACATTGATTTTCACTTCAATTACTAAAACAAAAAATTAAAAAACGTGCGTAAAAAATTTAAAAAAGTTTTTACCCGAAACTGAATACGGTTCAATTAGATATAGGCTATTTCCGATATGTAAAAAAAATGTTTAAAATTTTATCACCTATTATTTCTATTATTTGAAAATTTTCCAGTAGTTTCCCTTACTTGAAAACGAGATATCATTATATTGGTCTCAATAAAAAAAATAGTCTTTCTCTCTCGCAGTATCAGGATCCCCTTGAGCTTTCACTCACACTGATTCGCTTATTAGCAACATTATGATAAAAATTTTGATGACATGTTTTAATGATTATTCAATGCAATTACTTTGATTCTTTAAAATATGAAAAAAATGTATAATTGATTATAACGCAATCACTAAGAATGCATTTTTAAAAATTATTCTAGCAAAAAATTATAATTACATAACATATATTTTCATTAATGATTTAAAGCATAGTTATTCTTATTCAATAATATACGCAATAGGCAGTCAAACCAGAGTAAAATTAAGAAACATTTTTTCGTGGGTCTCAATGTTATCAATCACACAAGCGTAATTTCGATAACTCGCATTTCTGTATCATTATATTCTTTGTTTTGATTAATTATTTTCATTATTTTTAGTGTTTGCTCATTCTTTTAGAGCGTTGTTGAAATAAGAAAAGCGATATCACCTAGGGGGTAAATTCATGATTTCGCTAATAATGATGACAATATTATTGCTATATATTTTCATCAGATTAATAAAGTACTTTTTAAGTGGTATGTTGAAAAAAATCATTAAAATTTCAATTACATACTGAACAAATAGAATCTAAATTAATAGAATTTGAAAAATAAAAGTTAGAAATTAGAATGGATAATTAGCAAACACAATATGTAATAGTTTATTTACGGAGTTAAAACTTCATATAGCGATTTAATGTATATTTGGAGATCTCCAATGATTTCATGCAAATAAATTTAAATTATTCATCTAACGTCTTGTCTGATGACATAAATTTTTTTATGCAATCATTCGTGTAAACTTACATAAAACGTATTGCTTTAATCGTTAAAAAACAACTATTTTAATGATTTATGTTAAATCCTAATGATTACTTTTTTTATTGGACGTCACACAAAGAATAATGTAGTAAGTATGTATTACATTATTTTATTTGTATGCTTGAGAGGCACGTAACACTTATGTCCTTAAAATGTTGATTTTTAATTATTCTAGTTATTCTTTTTATATAATAATTGCACATATACTAATTTGAATTTCTATGATCTATTATTTACATTTTTATCAATATTAGATATCATTTTAAAAATACTTTTCATAACTTATAAGAGTCAATAAAAATTCATTTTTATTATTTTTATTAATTACTTATATCGCTTAGCTGAGAAATTTACGGCTTCGTGTGAGATTTCACAATTTTAAAAAATATTTAATCTTATAAATTTTTTTGAAAATTCTTTTATTTTGTTTGGTTATGAATAAATTAAAACATAAAATTAGAATTCATTGTCAATAAAATAAATTTCAACTTTATTGAAATTCTCTATTAAATCATCTTGAAAATCATCTCCTTTTCATATTTTCTTCATTTTTAAAAATCTCGTAATTAGAATAGTAATTTAATTAATTCAAAATTAAATATTATTTAAATTGAAAAAAAAATTTTTTTTAATTTCCAATTTTTTTCTCTTATATATTACAATACTTTTTATATATTTATTTTCCAGAAAAAAATTATTTATTCGCCCTTTTAATTACTTAAATATGGCAATTTAGCAGAATCCAATATAGCAGACATTTCATACTTTTATATCTTCAGTTTGGATTAAACATGCCTAATTCAGTATTAATATAGTAACAACGAAGCTCAACATTTGTTCTTGAGATTAGCTTGGTAACTTGCTAATGTAAAACTAATGGGTGAGGTAAAATTTCGTTATTTCGTTCACTGTAGTATTCAGTAATATGTCCCGATAAAAAAGACTTGCAAAAAAAGTTACCCTGCATTTTCACGAGACAGATTTATTCTTATTTTATCTTAATTATCTTCTGCATTTTTCATAGATTAATCCAATTTCGAAACAAGATTAATGAGTCCCGCTATGAAATTTTGAGAAAAATGCAATAAATGATTTGATTTTTTATAATTTTTTTAATCTTGCTGAAATGAAAAAAATGGAAAATAATAAAACTAATCTGATTTAAAATTTCTGACTATTTTTCACGGAATTTTGAGCCTTGTAAGTCTTAAAAATCGTATCAGCGCACAATGAATTATATAGTGACTAATACTGCAAAAAGCTTATATCATCCCAAGTATAAGCAAGTGTAATCGTTCTACTCTTTGATTTTCTAGGTACAAAAGGCAAGTGAGCATTCACCCTCAAGTTACCTGTGGCGAAAAATGCTATAAAGGTTAGTATCCAGCTAAGTTTTTAGAAAAATCTAAAAATCTGAGAACTTTTATCGAATGTAAGCTGATATCAAATCGTAATCATTACTTTTATTACAAATAAGTTATGTCCTACTATAAAGGTATTGAGATGGAATAATTGATAGCTTAAAAACATTAAATCTTAGACGACCGGACTCGATTTTTTTTATAATTTTTTATGAGAACAAATATAAAGTTAAAAAGAAATGAGATTTAAACCTCTTACACTATCTTTTTACGTAAAACTTCATCATCAACATAGATGATTAATCAATAATAAAAATTTTTTTTTCAAATTAATTCCATTTAACGTTTTGTATTAAGGTATGCGTATATAAAAACAAGCATTCAATGGACAATATTTATAGACAGTTATAAGCCGCAAAAAACATAATAATAAGCAATCTCGGGCAAGAATCTCGCACGGTCATCGCATTGCCATTGCTTCTAGATTGAAAGTCGATCTCTCAATCCTTGTTACCTTTTGCAATTGATATAATATATATATTTACAAGAGAGAAAAGATGTTAGAAGGTGAAAAGTAATCCACGAGCAATGAGAAAAACTTATTCACGAGAATGCGCAAGGTGTCGCGTGACGCCAAGTATTATTTGATATATAATATGATTTATTTATCTTGGTGAGAATCAACTTTCGTATCTTGGTTTCTTATTTTTTTTATTCATTCATTGGCTCAGGGCTAAACGATGATCTTGCCAATCGGCTTGTTGTATAATATCAATTGATTATTGCTATTCAATAATCATTAAAAATTATTTATCTACAATTATACTGCTTAATAAATATTATTGTTTTGCAATAGAATTACCTGGTAAATTTGATTGTTTTTTCTCTTCGAAGTTATAAATAAATAAATCAAATATATTTATTGTAGAAAATTTTTTTATTATTTTTTCATAATGCTATATAATAGCTCACGATGACAATCATTAAAAATAATATTTAGACCATCACTATCTTTGCATTTAAAATTCATGTCACAAAGGTCAAGATTGGCTTAGTAAGAATTATCTTCTTTGATTTATTATAATCTCAAATAAATGACTATTATATATTCTAGATTGGACACATAGAAATAATTAGTTTTTTGATTAATTACTTTTTGTATTGTTGCTTTAAAATTAATGCTTTAGTTAGTTATTTTATTCAATTAAAATTATTATAAATGTTCTCATAGAATTAATATGTGACAATAGTTGCTCATGACTATCAGTATCTTTCCGCTCATATTGAGATGATATTTAGTGCTGTCAAAACTGCGATTAATATTTATGTCTTTTAAGTATATGATAAATATGAAATACTTCAGTGACATATAACTATTAACAGAAAGTAAGTATACACAATTAATTAAAAATACACTTCCTTGCACATGTTTTTGCAATACCAAAGATCAAAATAGTTTCATCACTTCAAAAAAAATTTGTCGCAGAATACAAATTTTAATGCTATTTTTAAATTTAGATAGCAATCATAAAAAAGCTATTTTTTAAAACATGAACAATTTTAATTTTATTAAATATATTTAGTTTCTATATATAGCTTTGCCTATCGTAGATACAAATTGTTCTTCAGTAATATAAAGTATACATAATGTAAATATGAATTTGCAATATATCTTTGTTAAATAAGAGTTTTTTTTTCTAAAAATAAAAAAAAAATTTTTCTCTAACTATTTTAAAACCTTATATTTGGGCTTTTTTAAATACAAAACACGTTTTTTGTCACGCTACTTATTTTAAAGATGAGTCGGTACTCTTTCAAACTGTTTTTGTTATTTTCTTCTACGATGATTATATCTAAAATTATAATAGTATGAAGATTAAAAATTTTTTTCATTTTTTATGATACACGGTTAGAAATCTTAACGAACAATCTGTTGAAATTGATCTACAGACAAAAATGTCTGTAAAGCACAATAAGCACATAATTCTTATATTGAAATAGCTTCTGCACCTTTCCAATACATTTATTTTTAAATTGGAAAACCTATTATCAACACGTCATTTAGAAAACCATAATTCGCTTTTTAAAAAAGATATTTTTATGACCGAGCTTATGTTTTCTTCAGTTCAATTAAAAAACAAATTATTTGTATTCTAAAAATAATAAAGGAAAAATTTTAGTTTTTACTTTTATTTGCAAAAATAATCAACTATCGTTACTACCTAAAGAAATTTTTGTTTTATTCGGTGTGGGTCAAGGTACCCATTTGGGTTCTTTACTCTTTCTTATTTACATTAATGATCAGGTACTCTAGATTTTTATTATTCGCTGATGACACTAAAATCTATAAAGTAATCCTGTCAAGTGATGACGCTGTAAAGTTACCACAAGAAGATATCATCAAGAAGAAGTTTTAACTGTTGGTGTATAGCTCATGGTCTTCACTGCAACTTCGATAAGTGTCATGTTATTTCCTTTGCGAGGAATTCTAGTACTGATTTTGATTATTTCCTTGGTGGATCTATGCTGTCCAGGGTGAGATTAAGTATAAAAAAATTCTCTCCGTGTATCATTTGATCTATATATTAACACTTTGGTTAGTAAAGCTACAAAGTTAGTGGTTTTATTAAAAGATTTTTTTGTTTTTAGAACATTGCACTATACTTATGTTTATTCCATTTTGGGTTATGCCTCGGTTATTTAGCGTCCTTTTTTGGATTAACGATTATCGATCTTACAAGCTTGAGGGGGTTCTTAGAAAGTTTCTACGTTTTGCAACTTTTAGACAACTATCATATGCGTCATAATGACCACGATTATGGTCCAATACGAAGATTTTTGGGCATACCAACAATCTACTCAAGCTTTGAAAGAAACGATTCAATACACGCATTAAAAATCTTGTTAAATAGGATTGACTGTAATGAATTGGTGCGTAGATTTTCATTTCTAGTACCCTCGAGATCGGAAAGGTCAGTTGGTAACTATTTTTATGTTCCTATTATTATTCATAACTACATGCTACATTCACCATCTGTGCGTTTAGCAATTGTTTGTAATGAGCATAAAATTTGATTAATATTTACTCCGCTTTCCTGTTTAGTGTATATACCCTATCTAGGAGTATTCTAATATATGAATGAATTATTTGCATGTGTATAGTATTAAGTTTGATGGTCTATAATTTTTATTTTTACTTGGCCTTAATTTGTATATTTCTTTTGTAAGTCACTTCTTGTTTTATTATTTATAACTGTATTATGGTTTTCTAGCCGTTGATAAGAAAATAAATAAATAAATAAATTGTATATATGTTTCGTAGGTAGACATATCAAATTAGAGCATACCCTGGTAGAAATGTGAGCATTAAAAATGGTGTGTATAAAAATTTGAGGTTATTAGTAATAAAAATGCCAAATAAATGGCCAATAAATGTTAAAAAAAGCGTTTCCATTTCTACTGGCCAAAAAATGGTAAAAAAAAACGTTTCAATTTCCACAAGGGTAGTTCCTTCACATTTAGGAAATAATTATATTAAAAACAATTTTTTTAAGCATTCACAAAATCTTTTTCATGACGAGTTTTTGTTCATTAATATTTAAGCCAGAAAATGAGTTTAAATTTTTAAATCAAGATTTTAAATCATGAGATTTATCAAACTAAAATAAATCTTATAAAAATATAATAATTTTTTATATATAAATTAAATTGATTATATATCTAAGTAATTACGAAGCTTCAAGGTAAAGAAAACCATTATTTTAAATTAATCTTAAAACTTCTATTTTTTCTATTATTCTTGAAAATAACATATTGAGTCCAATTTCGATAAGGGACACATGAATAATATCGTATATGAAACGACTGCTTGCACATGTAAAGGATATTTCTTTCACTTAAACTTATAAAAATAAATGAAACATGCCTCCAAAAAAATATTTTCATTAAAAATAAAAACTAAAGTTAATAAAATTACAAAATCATATTACTATTAGACGTTAAGGAACTGTCTTACATCATATATATATATATATATATATAATTTATATAATTTATTTGTTCAAAAGGTAGTTTGAGCCAAAATTCAACTAATCGAAAATTTTCTTAATATTTTTTTACTTTATTTCGACGGTGGCTACGAAAACTATCACAGCTGAGTAATTGACTACGAAAAAAAACACATCTCCAAAAGTGCGACGCAAAAAAAACACATCTCCAAAAGTGTGACGCAAAAAAAAAACATTTCAAAAGTGCAACGCAAAAAAAATACATCTCCAAAAGTGCAACGCAAAAAAAACACATCTCCAAAAGTGGCGGCGAAGAAAAACACACCTTCAAAAGTGCGGCGAAGAAAAACACATCTTCAAAAGTGGCGGCGAAGAAAAACACACCTTCAAAAGTGCGGCGAAGAAAAACACCCTTTTTGAAAATTGTCACTGTGTTTTCAAGAGGTGTTTTTCTTCGCCGCCACTTTCGAAGGTGTGTTTTTCTTCGCCGCCACTTTTGAAGGTGTGTTTTTCTTCGCCACCACTTTTGAAGATGTGTTTTTTTTCGCCACCACTTTTGAAGGTGTGTTTTTCTTCGCCGCCACTTTTGAAGATGTGTTTTTCTTCGCCGCACTTATGAAGATGTGTTTTTTTTCGCCGCACTTTTGGAGATGTGTTTTTCTTCGCCGCACTTTTGGAGATGTGTTTTTTTTCGCCGCACTTTTGGAAACGTGTTTTTTTTCGCGGCACAATTTCGATGTGTTTTTTTTCGCGGCTCTTTTCATCTGTGTTTGTTTTCGTAGCCACCGTCGATTTAACGTTGCTGTATTTATGTTATTATTACGATGATAATTAACGGAAGTCATTTCTTTGTTTGTGAATAAAGCACATGTATCGTAGTAAGTGATACTTGCATCAATCAGCCGCAACGGGATTCAAACTCGAGCCCTCGAGAATATTAATTCATCGCTCTACCAAGTGAGCTTCTGACAACCTCTTTCTGAATTTTTCAAGTTAGTCAGTTGTTATCTTAGTGATGTCTGCCAAATTTCAAATTATTTTACTGTACACTGGACGGACACTGATTCGCGACCCCATGTTCGTGCCTTTTGAATATGCAGTGGATCGCGAATCAGTGTCCGTCCAGTATACAAATATTGAGATGTAGTTAAATTAATAAAAAAAAAAATATGGTTAAATAAAATTTGCTTACTCATTATGCATGGATATACTATATGTGTGCAAGCGCTCAAAGTGAATCGTTCATATCTCATTCATTATCTGAACAGTAGAGCTATCTGAAATTCTTTATGTCATTTACGTGAAGCAAACCGTCTTAGACCTGCAGCTCATTCCCAAAAAACGCTCTAGAAATGAAAAAAGTGGTCAAGTCAAGGTAACCGGTTCAAAACAATTGCTATCGATAGTTTGTGCAAAAACATATCTACAATTAATTTTTACCGAAAATTTACACATTGAAACATATAAAAAAACAATAAACATGTATTTTTTCGCTATCCATATTTTTATTACATTTTTAAGTTTAATTCGTAATATCTCCCGTGATTACGCAGAAATCTTTTTGAAATTTTTACACAATAAACTATTAGGTTTTTTTAAAATAATGAGCCAAATTTAAACTTTTAATTTTAATAATAAAGCAGTTGGCGAATTTTTAAAATTTAATCTTTGTTTTTGAATTTTTTTTTCCAATTTAAAATTTGAGTTATAAAATTTTGAAACTGATATTTTTTTTAATGTAGAATTGTACGTGATTACTAAAAGAAATTTTATGGATTCCAATTTTTTAATTCTACAACTGCTTAAAAGTTATTGCAGAATATAGCGGGCGCGTGTTGAACATATATGTACTTGTACGGTGTCTACTCGCTGAACACTAAATGCTGTCGTTGTATTAAAAAATTTGAAAATTTTCATAAAATCCATTTACATGTTGAATTACAATTCCGGGGTGTGTTCCGAAATTGCTGACAGTACTGGCCAGTAACACAAGTGGCAACCGCGCAATAAATTTTAGCGGTTTATTTGAATCAACAAATTCAATTCATAAAATTTTATTATATTATTATAGTAAAATTATTAAAAAAATATTGTTTCGTTAGATTATTAATTACTATTATTTTACTTTATTATATTTTCATTTTTATTTTAGAGTTTAATTTATAGCGAGCTGTTAGCTGTTGAGTTACATCAGTAGAGCATATGCAAATAGAAATCGGCTGATTACTGGGTTGATGATCGAATTAAAGAAAATTTGTGAAAATATAATATAATAAAATATAATAAATAGTATAATCAATCATAATATATGATTATGCAATTAAATTTTATGAATTAAATATTTTAATTAAATTCGTTGATTTAAATAAACCGCTAAAATTTATTGCGCGGTTGCCACTTGGGTTATTGGCCAGTACTGTCAGCAATTTCGGAACACACCCCCGGATTCATAAAAATATTAGTTTCAAAAATTTATAACACTGATTTTAAATTAAAAAAAAAATCCCACGAAATCGACGATTAAATTAAAAAAATTTGCCAACCTGCTTATTGTCAAAATTAAAAGCTCCAACTCAGCTCATTATTTTAAAAATTGACAATAGTTTATGGAATAAAAATTTTAAATCAATTGCTGCATAATTATCAGAGGTATTACGAGTTTCAGTAAAAATTTTATTAAAATCGAAAAAATTCAGGTTTATTGTTTTTTTTAAATGTTTCAATGCATAAATCTTCGGTAAAAAGCGATTGTAGATGTGTTTGTGTACACTGAAAAAAATACGGGAACTCTCCGTTACCGCAGCGTAGTGTCGCTGTACGAAACGCACATTCGTCTGTATGTTTTAAAATTTAAGACCGTTGATATACCTTTTGAAGCGAGTGTGCTTCCTCCAGTAGTATATGCTCTAAGGTATATGTATAAACAACTGAAACGCGACGACGTACCGGCCTTTAAGAAGTCTGCTGTTAGAATTTAGGAAAGCAGACGACCTACGGCGTATAGTTGTCATCTTAACAGTGTATATTAGATTTCCCTCTTAAGCGTAGGCGCTCTAGCTTTAATTTTTGAGATAGCAGATTTCCCAAAAACGTAGCAAGGATCTCTGTTATGCGTAAGACGGCTGCGCGTTGGCATTTAGTAAAACTGTTATCCCCAACTTTTTTCAGTAGCAATTCGTTTGGAACGTTTACCTTACCTTGACCACTTTGGAGGTTAAAAGGGGGTTGCGTTTCAGGTCTATTATCCTTTTCAAAGTTTTAAAAGATTTTTGATTATTTGAACTTTTATAATTATATTGAGATTAGAATGAATTAAAAATATTTCAGATTTTTTTTTATATGCCCGTATATTAAATAAATTTAAAGTATATAAATCGAAAATATAACTTGTTAAAATAAAATTTTATACATGGGGATATCCGTGGAACTTTTTAATTTTGAGAGGGCGACTTCAGAATAATTCAAAAGTCTATAATACAAGTTTCTGGAGTGGCACACACTTCAATAAGGGCTTAAATTACTGGTTTCTGTGAGTAGAATATGTAATTAAATTTTGGTATTGATTGAAAAATCGGTCATCACGGTACATAATTTTATACGCCAAAAATGATACTTTTTTTTAATTTTTCTACGTGCGTTTCTTGAGCTATAAAAAAATGACCGTACTTTCGATCATTCTCAAATTTTCTGAGCATAATAAATATAGTAAAAACAACAGTTTAAGCCTACCCTGGTACATGAGCCCCTCTTTTGGAAGCTCTTTGACTATTTTTAATGCAGGTGAGATTTTTAGGTGAAAATCTCACTTACATTAAAAGTAATCAAAGAGCTTCCTACACACGTAGAAAAATAAAAAAAAAGTATCATTTTTGGCGTATAAAATTATGTACCGTGATGACCGATTTTTCAATCAATACCAAAATTTAATTACATATTCTACTCACAGAAACGAGTAATTTAAGCCCTTATTGAAGTGTGTGCCACTCCAGAAACTTGTATTATAGACTTTTGAATTATTCTGAAGTCGCCCTCTCAAAATTAAAAAGTTCCACGGATATTCCCATATGGGAAAGGATTCGGTTGTGGGCACCCTTTTGTTTTTGGCTCATAAGTTTTCACCAATTGTATATTTTTTGGACTTTGTCTATGAAGACTTTAGCTAACTACCAACGAAGGGACAAAATCGATTCCGTCAATTAGAATAATTTTTTTTTGTTAATTTTGTGAAATACCCACAACCGAACCAAAAAAGATTTTGGTTCGGTTGTGGACAATTACGCAAAATTGTTGGTAATTCCACTCTTAGTATCTCTGCTTGCTCTCAATCGCGTTAAAATATTTCTCCCAACCAAGCACCGACACTAGACCCATTGTAATTGTTCGCCAACATACTCTCATAAGTTTCTAAATCGACTGTGTGTGTGTATGTATGTATAACTTGATTTCTAAGCGCAGATATCTAATTCGTAGGCACGCTTGAAGTGTACAAAAATACGGTCTTGACTCTCGAGAGCTTTTATGACAACTTTTTTTGAGTCATAATTAATCCAAATATCCGAATATTTTACAATCTAAAATCTTTATTATTAAATATTTGCATTATTTCGAGAGTTTCGCGGCAAAAATTTTTATTTAAATTATGTCAAATAGTTGTTTATTTCATTTTATGAAAAATCATCTAATTTCTTTCATTAACATTTTTCAAATTCGTTGTTACAGTAGAGAATAGCTGTATCTTTTAAGATGAAAAAATATCTTCTCTAATGATAAATTCATTTTTCCGTTTTGTTTCCTAGAAAAATTGAAAAAACTTTGATTATTATTTTTTTTATTTTCTAATTTCTTAAGTTTTCTCAACTTTTTTTGAAAACGAAGAAAAAAAATTAATTTATCCTCATCAAAGAAAAAATTGCTTTTTATTATTTGATAATCTCTTTATATCTGCCAATTTCTACACAGAAGAGGATTTCTCCACTATACAGAAGAGAATTACGGTGAGCGTCGCTGCAATCGTAGGATATCGTACATTTTAAAATTATTTTAGAGATACGTGTCGTCAAATATCATTGAGCACACGAACAAAATTTAAAATACACACATTGCTTACTATTTTTTTAAAATTTGATAAAATAATTTTTTTTTAAATAAAATGATGTCTGATTGGTGGAAAATAGCAAATTATGTAATTAGGGGGTAAAGTCGTATATTATTTAGAAATAGACTGCTCTCGAGTTGCATAAGGTGTTTTATTCCCACCTCAACCGTGTAGTCACTTTATTAACTTAAAAAAAGGCGGGCTTAATTGGAAAAAATGAAAATACAATTTTTTTTAGAAATTTTCAATGATATATTAAATTTTATAAATTTATTTTGTGAGAGAAAAGAACTTATTTCCCGCTAAAATTGGGAGGAATGAATTTTGCGGGAGATGACTAATACTTTCGCAAATTTACAAAAATTTGAGACGTAAGATAAAGCTTTCTTTCGGTTCGCTTTTCGAGTTAACAAAGAACGAAATAACTTTGATGACAACGGGAATAATTTCAATTTGCAAACTTTTTGGTTTGAAAAATTTTTTATTTTTAAGAAAAGTATTGATTTTTCAAAAAAATGTATCAAACCCTTTTGTATTGGAAATCGTGAATAGAATATATTTGAATTTTTTCATACGATCATTTGCTGAATCTAATTAATAATAAAAAAATATGTTTAAATTTCTTTTTTGTTAAATTTTTAATTAAGATGTTTTATAGTGATTTCAATTACAATCTATAAAAATTCAAATATATTTTACACATAATATTTAATAGCAAATGCATTCATAAATTTTTTCTAAAAATTACTATTATTTCGGATTTCTTTACTTTACATTGTTGGCCAAAATTTGTTTGTTCTTTATGAAAAAACTAAAAAAAATTGAACTGTTAAAAGCAAATCGATTTAGGCAACTATTGGGTACGTTAACCCGCTGACTGTTCTTGTCCACTACGGTGGACAAAGCTTTAAAGCCGTATAAAAAAACACTGCGCCATCTTTTTTGGATTGCGTTATGTTTTTTTTTATAAATTACACAAATGTAATATAAATCAACTACTAATATAACATTTACTAGCGAAATCATTTCATAAGAGCTAATTGAGTTACACTATTTTTTGAAAAATTTGACAACTCGTATTTTGCTTTAAGATATCATCGTATAAAAGCTTTAAAAGTAGTTGTATAAGGTAAGTTAATTAATTGTTATACTTTTGGAGGTTAACTTTAAATATTTTATTAGTTAAAAATATCATAATTCGCTTAAAAATAATTCATATACTCTGTTGAAAACATGTCCACTGTAGCTTTTGTCCACTACAGTGGACATCGGTTTTATTATATTTATTCTAACCTAAACTTGTATATGAAGCTTTTAATCATCATTGTGACACATATTATGACGAATTTAAGAAGAAATAGAATTTTTCAAAGTTTCGAAATTTGCTCTGCAGTCAGCAGGTTAAATAGTATTTTTCCATCAATCAAATAAATAAAAAAATCTGTACGTTTTTGATTTTTTTAAATTTGGTTATATTCTACATATTATTTCCAATAAAAAATATACTAACAATTGTTAACAGTGTCAGGATATTAAAAATCAGATTTTTCTTATTTTAGGATATCTTTATTTACACCAAATTTTAAAAGAAGCCGCGTGTATTCGGTCCAACACTCTATTTTTCAAAAGTTATTGGTGGCTTTTTTTATTAATTTCAAGATTAAAAAAAAATTTAATTAACTTTAAATGGCTACAGCTTTGTAATATTTAATTTTATAAGATTTTTATTAGAATGACAGAAAAGTTCAGATCAAAACCTTTCGATTAAAAAAATAATTTATTTAAAAAGACCAATTAGTTTGAAAATTCTGAAAAAATAAAAATGTGTTTAAATGATCGTTAACTTTATATTACAAATAACCTATATCTATCTATCTAACTTTTAAACAAATTAATATTTTTCAATAAATTTTTCTTAAATTGATAGGTTTTGATCTCAATTTTTTTACAGATTCAATGAAAATCTTCTAAAATATTCCATCACAGAGTTGCACGCATTAATTAAATTTTCTTTAAAAATTTTAAAGTTCAAACAAAAGCGCCTATAACTTTTGAAAAATTTAGTGTTAGACCAAATAGACACAGCTTCTTTCATAATTTTGTATAAAAAAAAATATCCCAAAACTAAACAAAAATCTCAATACCCTGATGGTCTCTAGTAAGTTTTTCATTAAATATTTCATTAAAAAATTAATTAAAAAAAAAATTAAAGTCCTTCAAATCTCAAACCTTAAATTCTTAGCAATTTTTCGGCTCTCAGGATGTAAAATACAGTTCATAACTTGCATGAAAAGACTTTTCTTTTTGTTTCGTAAAAAAATTCTATTCACCCCCGTTATATAATGAACTATTTAGAAATTAAAATATTCCATAATCCTAATTCAAATTAATCCATGATTCCTTTGACTTAGATAAGTTATTTAACTAATAGCCAGTTAAAATTCCAATAATTTTTCTATGAATTTTCCTCCTTAATATATTTTTTATGAAATGCAGCTATAATATGTTTCCCTAAAGAGGACTTTGTTTTAATATTTTTATTATGATTCTACAAAATTTTAATAATTTTTTAAGAATTAAATATTGTGTAATCCATATCTATTTTAGTTATCAAAAAATAAAATTAAAAGAAAACAGGCAATAGGTTATTATAAGTAATAATTATGATTTATCCTTTCTTAAAATTATTTTACAATAAAAATTTCAAAGGCTGTCAAGTTTTAATAATCCTATAAAATTAAGAAATAAATATATCTTTTGTAAATACATTGCTATCCTATTCTTTATAAGGCTATGCTTTTTTAAATATTTCTTTGAATAAAATAATAAATGTGATGTTTACATTTAATAATGTATTATTTTTCAAATACATATTCAATAATTTGACTAAAAAAATAATAAATTAAGAATAGAATTTTGTTTAATTTATAGTTTTAAATAAAAAATAAATGTGTAAAATTGATGAAAAATATTTCTAACAATGATAATTTGACAAATCTAGTTATTTAACAAGTTTTCCTTTTAATTGATACATTTATAAATTGATATAAAACTTTGTTCTTCTAAAAAAGTAAAATTTTTTTTTATCTTTATAAAAGTTATGAATGTTATATATTTTAAGTATTATTTTAAAATTTAAAGCAATAAAATTATAAACCTGAGCGACAGTTGCCGTTCTGGCATCCATTCTCAGATATTTGTTGTCCATTGGTACTCTTTTCAGTCTTCATGTTGATTAATAACTTGTACGATGAAGTACTACACTCGAAGAAAAATTACGTAACAACAAGTGTTCTCTTTTACGCAATCTTACGGTAATAACAGCTCTCTTAAGAAAAAGTTATTATAGTTACTATAGTATGTCGGTAATGCTTACACTGCTGATCGCGCAATATTGTAATACAGTAAATGTAGCTAACTTAAAGTTGTACATAGAACCGCGAGCAAACGAGCTTTTTTTACAAAAAAAAAGAGAAAAAGAGAAAAAATAATTCTACAAGTGGGGAGGATAAGTTAAGGTACGCGCGCGAGTGGTAAGAGCTGATGACAAATACTAAATAATAATTCGTCCTGAAAGCAAGTTACTGCTGCATTTTTATAGAAGCGTTGGAAGCTCTTATTTGTTGATTTATACCGTAAGCAACTTTCTCCCACTCCTTACGTTTTCATATATTTCAAAGTCACATGCGCTTTTTCAGACGTGCTGCTATCGTAACGCTTCAAAAGAAGAGAATTGCAATTGATATATGTACGTGCCCCCCTCTGGGATTTTCAGCAGCATTTATTCGATAAAAGAATAGGAATGAATTATGTATGTTTTCATGCTTTATGAAAATTACATATTTAGAGCTTTTTCGAGATTTTTTTTATTCAATTAATCATTCTTTATTGTTCTATTTGATGCATTAAATTTTTCAATTATACTCATAAATAATCATTTATTTATATATTTCTTCCTTTTCAATATTCTCTTAATTCAAATTTTATTAAAAATTATTTATTTAATATGTTTAATATATACTATTTATTTGCAATAAGTTATTTTTTATTATTTGTAAAGTGTATTTAAAATTTTTGAAATTATTAAAATATTATAAATTTAAGCAAAATCTATATTTATAATATTTTAATGACCGTAAGGTATCAATTCTTTATAAGTTTTTTTTAGTCCAAGTGGAATCTTCTATTTGAGATAAAAATGCGTAAGAAGCATGAACATGCATTTGATACACGGTTAGAAATATTAACAGGCACGTCTGTTAAAAACTGTTTACAGATAAAAATGTCTGTTACTTTAACAGACAAATAATCCGTAAAAAATGTAATATAGGGTAAGTGTATGAGTTATCGTGCCTTTAAGGTTAAGGCAGACACATTTCCATCAATTAAACAAATCTCATTATTTTTTAAAAGTTTTATAAACTGTTTATTTAAAGTAAAGCACATTATCTACGAATAAAACGAATTCCCTAAGTGAAAATTTAAAAACTATTAATTTGCTGATTGAATTTACAAAGTTTATGCGATGTGTCAGTTTATCGTGTGTCGTCTGCTTACCATATAAATGCATACTTTTATTATCGTGCTTTGATTATCGACATCGCATGCTTTAACATAGGGCACGATAACCGGAGAGGGCACGTTAACTCCCACACTTACCCTACATTTTAAATTGACATACTTGTGTCTGTTGATTTAACAGACATAAGAAACAGACGAAAAAAGTTAACAGATTACACAAATGTTTTTAACCGTGTACTGTTTTGACAAAGGTAAAGAGTCATTTCTTCGCTAAGTGTTAAACCAATTAAAAACTAAAAAAATCTTGATCGTTTCCTATTTTATGTCTGATTTTAAATCATTATTTTATTAAATAATTTGAGTATCGACAAAGTTACAAATATAAAGCGATAAATATGATACGAGGTGAAAATCCTTATGTAGCTATCTAATTTTAAAATGTCTCTTAAAAGTTTATGATTTCTGAATCTTAAGATGGAAAAATGATGTAACATACTCGAATACATTCAACAAACATAATTTAATAAATTAATAATTATTGGAGAAAAATTAAACTTTTTATTCAATAAAATAGCTGTGACTCAATTTCAACAGAAAATTTCATAAAAATAAGATACTATACTATTAATGATTGAGAACAAAAAAGAAAATTATTCTGAAGATTTAAAAAGATCTTAAAAATTAAACGGGGATCAAATTAAAATAATTAAGAGGAAATTCCTTGTGGGATTAAATTTTTCTCTTCGTTTTCCCTGTCATAGACGACATTTATCCTCCGGATCATTGCGTAGTGACGCAATGATTATTTTTCTTTGAATTAATGATTATGCTATTTACATATTAAATTAATAAAAAAATTAATAAACTTCATTTGACTACATCAATTCGATATAAATTTAGAGTAGTGACTATAGGTATACAGATTACATTCAAAACTATTAAAAATTTTATTGCCTACAAATCTTTATTATAAAACAAAGTTAAAAAAAATTACTTAAATTTTAAAAGAATACGTATTTGTTCATCTTTTGTTGAACTTGATACTTTTTCTCTTCGCTGTTATTTTATAAACATACTTAAGTAGAAAAAAATGATAATTAAGTAATTAGATTGGGAATAAAAATAACATTTATTTACGTGTCTTTACAATAATTATTAAAAATTTCAGTTATTCACTATTATTAACATTTCAGTAAATTTGAGGAAAAAACTTTTGGAATTGATAATGATTGTCAATGAAATGTATTATTAATTATTAACAGCTATTTACACTTATTTGTATAAGAAAAAAGAAATAATGTCACAAATTTGGTGAAAATAATGATTTCATTCTTGATTGTAATTATGAAACCTCTACTCTAGAAAATAGTAAGACATTTTCATTATTATTTTTCTATAATTTTAAGAAGAAATTAGATTCTCTGCCTTTGTCTAATCGCATTTTTAGTATGATTAATAAAATTGATATTTCTGACAAAAACATATAATTGCATAGTTTTTCAGTATAATATAATTACTGATATGTTTATCTTCGTTTATCGCATTTTCATGGGCCACATTATGCTCAAAAACTATTTATTGTTTTTAGCATAAATATAAACTTCACTCATTAGATTAAAATCTAAGTACTATTTATTTTTTTGATAAAATTTTAAAGTTTTAAGGAAATAATAAAAATCTGAGTATTATTATTACAAAAGTAAATGGATTCCCATTATACATAATTAAATAAAATTTATATGCTCGGAAAATATTTTTATTGATTCGAGAGATATCGATTGATGAATCAATCAAAATATTAACAGACATTGTAAACAGACACTGTTGAATCAACTAAAATTTCTTGTTAAATATTAAATCTTTTTGTAAAATAAAGCAGCTATTAAATATGTTATGTTGCGTTTACTTAATTTCACAACGTTCTTATTAATTAAACAGATATAGATATAATGATTTTGCAAAGACAGCAATACATCTTTGAAAGTGCCATTCTCTTAAGATAGTACAACTTAATGTCTCTGTCACGTTTTTTAAAAATTAGAGATTAAGTGCCATACTGAAGGCTAAGGTGAAGGTTTAAAATCAACGCGTGTTTAATCTGTTCCATTTTCCTTTCTTATTTAACTTTTTTCAATGAAGCAAAATTATCGAAGGTAAATAAGTCTTTTTGAAAAAAGTTTTAACACAAGCAATCTTGTGACGTTCACGGACCTCGATCAAATTGAAAGTTACAATGCGTGCATGCACACCGAATGAACAGTCAAAAGTGATATAACGTCAATGGGTTACGTTAATATGAACCAACCCTTGATCAATGAAGATTTTTAAAATTCTTTGCTAAATAGTTATTAAAATTTTTGCATTTTGATCAATTCGATTACGTCAGTATGATATTTTTTAAATTTACATGATTTACAAATTATTTCACGATTTCCTTCTATTACTCTTCTTACCAAGTATACAATATTGTATATTTTATCACAGGCTTATAGCACGAAATTCTACATAAGTATTGTATTAATAAATGGAAATTTAATATAGTAAAGCTTTTAAAAGAATTATAAAAAAAATTAGTTATTTTATGTGTTTTATTTAAATTAAGAAATGTACGTTCCGTTAGCTATTTTAAAAATAATTTGCATATCCACTTTAAGCTCATAGAATTTATTAATTAATTATCCTAAAAGATCGTTGTATAAAAGATGAGATAAAAATCAGGAGATTCCTCAGTCTCCAATGTTATTTTCTAAACTGAATGGATTTTTAAGAAACTTTGTAAAAATAATCATTGTGTAATAGATCCTATAGGATATGTATTATTTATTTAAATTTCGCGCTTGTATTTGTACGCCATTGCGTGGCGCTGGCGCTACTTGCGCCATTTGACGACGAAGAGCAAGAAGAAAACGACGCCATTGAGCGTCAGACGCTGTGGAGACGTCCCACGAGACGGAGGTCAACGCTGACTCCGATCTCTCATAATTATATTGCGACACCAGGAGGTCAGCGCTGACTCCTGTATAGTTTCTTTTTAAACAATATTGGTTAGAAGATCTCAAGGCGGCTTCTCGGATCTCATTTGTGGGCCAGACGACAAAGGCGTCCTGGGGATCGAGCGGTTGCATCATCTTATATTAGGTAACGTGAGACTTCGCACGAGAGCATATTTTAAAGTATTGAAATTCCCTCCACAGGGTTATATGATTGGATAAAAAAGTGTATTCGCATAATTAACGAGTAATGATAATTCTCGCAAAAATAAAAGTAATAAGACACATGTGACGCGTTCGCACAAGCATATAAGAAAAGACAACGCTTCATCAATATTCTTAAATTGTTAGGCTGCGCACGACAGGCTCGCTAGCGAACATTATGTTATATTTTGTATATTGAATAGTTTTTCCACCTATAAATAAAACCATCATTTCCATTTAATTGATTGACATCATTTATTATTATCAGTGAATATTTACTACAATCAAATAATCTAAAATATACATATATATAAACAAAGTAAATTCACTATAATTGACTTTCTATCTTTCCGTTGCCTTAAAAAAATTTAGGGTAAGCCATCAAAATTTAAAGAAATCAATGAGTGAAATTATTGTTCTTATGCACATGTCTTGTGTGAAAAATGCATGATAAAACTACAAATGTTATCGCAATTAAATTTCTATGCTAGCACTTTTTATGAAAAATTAGAGGGATATAGATTTTTTAATAAGTTCTACAATGCAATCAAGAAAAAAGAGGGTAAGCCATGAAAATAAAGAGAAAATAAGTGTAAAAGTTTAAAAATAGTTGACCAATGTAGATGCGAGTAAATCAGCTGGTATATACTGCGCATGCGCGATAGTGCTAAGACGCTTAGAGTATGTATATACATATTACGAAGTCCACTGTATGGTACCGTATATATAAATAAACAATAACACAGGTCTTCTCAAGAAAAAAAAAATTTTCTCAGCATTTACTTATGCAATGAGTTTTGTTCTTGAAATAATAATTATATTTGAGAAATGTATGATGTATTAATTTATGAACATTTTCAATAATACAAATACCACTAAGGGACCTATGATACGGTCCCAGCTTGATGAGCCTCCTTAATACGACATTTATTTTCCATTTTGAGTTAAATTTTTATATTACTCTTTTGGATACTTTATTTTCAATCGAAAAGTTAATAAAAGAACTTAGAAGTTTAGAAGAGCTTATATCTTTAAAAAAATAGAGCATTGGACTAAACACATGCGGGTTTTTAAATTATTTTATATGAGGAAAAAACATCTAATTTCCATTTTTATATACAGAACACTAGATTTGTATACTCTCGTGGAAATCAGATGCTAGATGAAGATCGAAATTTATACGTTTAGATGAAAAGAGTATTGTTTCGTGTACACAAGAAATCATTTTCACACTCTGTTTTTTGCCGTTCTTCAATGTTATAAAATAACTTTCTTTGCGTACTTGTTACAAAATGTACTATTTCTTAAGTTTTATATTTATTACGTAAAACAGTTGATTACTTATATTGACACAGAACTGAAATAAATGTTAAAGTGTATTTAAGATTAATCTTTTAGCGTAAATTAATATCTATTTTTATATTTAGCCAGAAGTAAAATTTTATTTCTAATTTGAGGCTATAGATAAATTTCATTATTATGTAGTTCGCTTCCTATTCTGCGACTTATGGAAATACTTTTGTGTCGAAAAATACTATTTCCATGAATCTCATAGTGATAACGCGAATAGTGGATCCCTTCATTATATGAACTAAATAATCATTTGAGTTTTGACCAAATTTAAATTTGTTTTATTGAAACTATATCCCTACAACTATTATAACTAAATTTTTATATATGCGGGCAAAAATATTAGTATAATTTTGCTATGTTTAGGTACTTTTCAGGAAATAGAAGAACATTTATAAGGCATTTATGAATTCAAGACTTTGATAATAACCTAATTACATGCCATATAATTCCCTTCTCAAGATCTCGCCCAGTGACGTTACGATTATGGTTTCGTTATCACTGTTGGCCAGTATTAAGTTTTCTTAGCTTTATCTCCACCTGTAGAAAAAGGAAAGAGAAGCTCTAGTTGTTTTGGAATCATTCTCAAGAGGAGCTACTTCCGCCTTAAGTATTTATAGTTTATATTTTCTGTATATATAATGCAAACTTGGGACTGGTCTCTTAGGAAAATTTTGTAAATAAAAATTTGGATAGTTAGGGTTATTCTGACCCTGGTAGAAAAAAGCCTGGATTTACTACGGTGTCATTATGGTGTATTTTATGGTTTGCAACCATAATATGGCCACAAACCCAGTCTTATTTCGACGGAATATGGCCAGCTTATGGACTTGACAAGGCTACAAACCCAGTCTTATTTTGACGGAATATGGTCAGCTTATGGACTTGACAAGGAATACAAATTTATAATTTTGAAAAGATAATTAAAATTTTGGAATAATAATTAAGGAAATTATAATTTAGAATTATCAGAAAATGATTCATTTTAATAAATTATCATCATATATTATTCATTTTTATAAACTATTTATTTTTATAATTAACAATAACACATTAAAGTTTCATTTATAAAGTTATAGTTAATGGTCTGACATTATTTACAATTAATAACAATTACTTGTTAGTATATCACTCGAATAGACAAAGGTTATAATGAACAATACAAACTTTATAAGTTATGATTTATTTTAAAAATAAATTTAGTGTTAATATAAATTAATGAGATATTAGTATTATTTAATATTAATTGTAGTTACACTCATATAAAATATCAATTAATTAAGAACTTAAGGTATCAAGCCCAAATTCAAGCCTAAAATAAAAATTAAATTTAAATGTCATAATAATTTTTTTATAGTAATATTATTTAAAAAAGTTTTTTTTACCTTAGATATATAAAATATAAGACTTTGGCCCATGAATAATTTTAAATAATCTCATGAAATGATTAAAATTCTTTCTTTTATTCGAACACTTGATTTTGGTGGTCACTGCAAGCTTCCTCAGCCAATTTTCAACGAATTGACTTCAAAATTTCCAGAGATCTTTAATTAATATGTATTCACAAAATAACACTTTTATTTAAAAGAAAAAGAAAAAGAATTTAAAAGTTTGTCGAACAATTGGTTAAAAATTAACTGAGAAAGCTTACGACAACCACCAAATTGAAGAAATCACATTTTTGACTAATCAAAAGGATTTTAAGCATTGAATGAGATATTTTAAAATTATTTATAGACTTTGTAAATAAATTTAGAATATTCTGTCTATTATAATATCAATACAGATCCATGTAATGTAGGTTGTATTGTAATTTCACTTTAAAGGAGTTGGTGGCAAGTTTAATTTTTGGTCTAGCGACAACTAAAATATTTAATAATACACATGTTAGAATATTCTTTTTAAAATTATGGCACTCAAAGTTCTAAAATTTTGCAAATAATTTTAAAATGTCCTACTGTAACATAATGTCAATGCAAATCAATGTAATCTAGGTTGTATAATAAAACATAACATTGAATTCTATAGTTTGAAAAGAAGTATAGTCTGGTACGTATAATATGAAAGGACTCATCATAGACTAAATCAAATATAAAACTGCTTACCAACTTTTTAAATCAAAACAACAGTACAATATAAATTACTTTCATATGAATTGATACCATGTTCGAGGAAGATATTTTAAAGCAAAATACAGAGTATCATAGCTTTAAGTACTATAGTTAAAAAAAAATCTAACAAGTACCACATGAAACATTTCATTCGACATGGACTAAAAATGAAACTGGCCATCAAGTTGTTTAAAGTGATATTATAATTTCGTTTTCACTTATTTGTTTTTAAAATTATAGCATTTACAATCATGAAATTTTGTAAATAACTTTAGAATGTTTTGTCTAGCATAATATCAATATAAATCCATATATTGGGAATTGTATTGTAATTTCACTTTGAAAAAATTGGTGTTAAGTTTCATTTTTGGTTTAGTTACAAACAAAATATTTCATAATACACATATTCGTTTTGAAAGTCTGGTACTCAAAGTTCTAAAATTTTGCAAATAATTTTAAAGTGTCCTGCTATAACATAATGTTAATGCAAATCAATTAGTTTTATTATATAACATAATATTGAGTTTTTCAACTAACTAACAAAACTTAAGAACTACATTAGCGCGTCTATTTTTAAAGATTAGGGTTAGGTTAAGATGTCGAATATAAAGTCATATCAGAAAATTAGGTTATAATAAAAAAAAATTCATTTGTAATTAAAATCTGAAGAATAGTGAATAAAAAATAATAGAGAAGAATAGAGAAAGTTCACAATTAAAGTTAAACTTGTTATACTATAAATATAAGTTTATTATAGTAGTGTGCACAAATCATACATTAGAATAAGTCCATATTATGGCCAACTTATGGTGAAATTTGACAGTGTAATTACACCGTACAAATATGGCCATATGTTGGTGGACACGCCATAATTTATGCTAAACTTTCTACCAGGGCGATAGTCATATAATAAATCACACATTTCTTTGAAAATAATATATTTTTAGATAATAAAAGTTTAGTATTGGCATTAAAATTTCTAAAGCAAGAATAAAATAGATCACTTTATATCATGGAAAATTGTATAGTTGTGCCTTCAACATATTATTACAAAAACTATTATATATTAGCACCATAATTAAAATGATTTTTGTAAATGTGTATAATTATTTAAAACACTTTTATGTATTTTGTTATATTAATATTTATATTTAATATAATAGTACATTTTGATCATAAATCGGAACGTGATTTAAAATCATAACCTTGATCTTTACATCAATTTTGAAATTTGTATTACATTGAATAACTATTTTATCTGACGACCACAAAATCATACATGAGTTCCATCATTCATCGGAGAGTGAGATGTTGATGTCATTAAATTAATTACATCAATATTCTTATTAGACATGAATAACAAATATATGAAACAATTAGCATTTTGCATGAAAAAATGTATTATATTCGTCAGAATACGAAAAAATAAAAGACCCGTATTTTTTAGTTTTTCAAAATATGATGAATTGCAAAAGTTGTAACCGTTGCAAGTTAGTACTATTTGATATATATAGATATAACGCCATGATAAATGACGTCGAGATAGCCACGGCTATCGTGACGTCACACCAGTTTTACTGCCTCTATTTCTTTGAGTTTTTATTTTCATAATAAAAGAAAAAAATACATGTCCTTTATTTTTTCTTTTATATTTATAGTACTTTACAGCACTGTTGGGTCTAAATCCGCGTTATATACACATTTTTTGGAAGCCAGATACTCTATTCTAACATTGTATAAAAAAGTATTGTGACAAGTCTTCTTTTTTTTTTATTTTATTTAGAAAAGTATTTAAATCGAAATCACGCATCACAATCATCCTTAAACATCTTCTTATACATAATAATGCGTAGAAAAATAACCAAACACCCAAATAAAGTATTACAGTTATCAACAAAACAAAAAAAAACAAAAATTTACTTTCAAAATGAATGGCGAGGGACACGTATGCGTGTACAGGCCAATGAAAAGAGCTGGCCGTTTTTTTCTCAATCTTTTTTTGTATCTTTCTAACTACGGTAAATTTTCCAGCTTTTACATTATCAAGAAAAAAAAATATTAATGATATTAATATTTAACATAATTTTACGTCTTAAGTAAATTTTTGAAATTCTAGTCTTCGCCCTTCTTTTTCTATTTATCATTCGTAGATATCTAATACGGTAAATTTATGTCCCACGTGCTATAATAGTATATTACGTACTGAGGAACGAAGTAAGATATTATATACGCGTATTGGTTTGCCCTTTAAGACGTATATGATATTCTACTTTCGAACCGAGGTGCGCATACGATTTTTTTTTTTTCATACTTAAACGAAAATTCGCCACTGTACAAAGTAATACGAATTCAAGAATACATAAAAAATGCTATTAAAATCAATTATAAGTGAGAAGTACTATAGCGTACATGAGCATGAAACTAGAACATATTTGAGAGAGCATGAAAAAGAGAGAATTCTAAAGTGGCTCACATAATAACTGACAGAAAACATAACAATATACATGATGGTTTAAAGATCAGAAAATTTTAAGTAAAAGGCTGTATGAAATATGTAAAACGTTTATAATGTTTTTATAAATATGTAAATAAAAAGATTAAGTTATGAATAAAAACAATTATAAAGAAAAAATATAATATATAAGAAGAAAATGATGCTTACGAACGAGATACCGCAGCTAATTTTTAAAATTGTTACAGTTTATTTTAATAAATATATACATGCATAAATTATAATAACAAAGGTTAGAAATTTATCATTTTCTATGCACGAACGTTAGAGAAATCACGCATGTAGTCGGCTACTTTGCCGCCGCTTAACAGGTATATAAAGGCGAATTTTTGGTCAGAGTACAAAAAAAAATTATATGCAATACGTGCATCTAAAATGATTCAATCATACGACGTATAAAAAGGGACCACGTGTATCGTAATGTACTATTGTTAAATTTGTAATTAGGATTCTCTTATTCAATTCTAGGATTGTATAATATATTAAATATGTTTAAGAAAAGATTAATGACCCCTGCCAAACTTTATTAAAGTACAATAACTTTATATCGAAAAGATCAAATGTTTTTTTGTTCATTCCAACTGATTGATTATCATCATAAACTACCTACTTTAATGTTTGTTGTGGAATGCCTTTGATAAAATTTACATACTTTTTCACATAAGAGAGCATTTTAGTGGAAGCAAAAACTTTGGTAATATTATTATCTATGATATTATTGAAAACTTTATAATGAAGATATATTAAAAATCTTCATAGCATTGCACAATTTCAAAGCATAATTATCAAATTATTAACCATTTTACAAAAATTACATAAATATAAATATTTATGGTGATTAAGCTTACTTCTCAATAGAAGATATTACTTCGAATTTTAAGCCATTCTTTAAGTTACTCAGTTCATTAATTAGTGATGTCTTTCCAAATGCTGCACCAGGAGAAAGAACACCGCCACTAAAAAAATATATTTATTTATTTTATATAATACTAATTTTTCAAGTAAAAGATATTTTAAGTTATTTGTTTAAAAATCAAATAATATTAGTATATTGTTTAACAATCAATAGTACAATGTGTAACGAGTTGGAAAAGTTTTCAGTAGTGGACGAACTCAGCTGACAGACTGTTTAACTATTAACAATTCTGCACGAATTGCAAACTGTTTTTTTAAGGGAGTGAAAAAGTCAATAATTTCTAATAAGATGCGTAATATTTATTAGTTATTAGGGCACATTATTTTCATTATTCAAAGAATCAAAGATTGCTGACAAAAAGGTAACTTTGCAAACGGGAAACTCATCATATACGCGCTTCAAAGTTACTATATAAGATTTTTAAAACAAGTAACAAAGAATACTATCATCTCTTTTTAAATTATAAAGAAAATTCTGAAATTCATGTGCTATCATATTATAAACATTTTAACTCACTTATTTGGCATATTATTAGATTCTTTAAGAATCGTGATGGCTGACATCAAAAGAGTAACACAAGTTGCACCATAACCTGGATTTATGCCAGAAACTTTGGTTATCATTTCTTTATTAGGTGGATCCTTGTGTTGATCAGTTGGTTCTGTTAACTTTTCAATCCAACCTTTAACTACAAACGTGATAGAAAAATGAGTATTTTTCATCAACTCTGGTTTGGGACCTTCATGACTCGCTAAACCTCCAGAAAATAATTTTGGATACTGCAAAATATTGAATATAAATTGGATATTGTATAATAATTTGTTATATTAAAAAAAATAAATGTATTAGTAATAAATACATAAAAAATTAAATAACCTTTAAGAGCATGTTACGGCCACATTTGAAACGGGTAAGCAAAGAAAATATTCCTCCAAAAATTGCCAAACACATTACTTGCCAGAATGATCTAAAACAGTAAATGCTCTTGTATTAAATTTTCTTGTTTTATTTCTTTTAAAATGAATCGTACATTATTTAATTTTTATAATTTAGTTTTTTTTTTAAGGAAAACAATATAATTTTCTTATCAAATTGTTTATTATATCAATCCTTAAACTGCTTCGACATACATCAGTTTTTATAACTATTCAAAAAATATTGAGGAATACGCAAAAACATGAATATTTAATTGATCGTGAATTCTTACAAAAACTGGAGATTATATTTAAAAAATTTAAATTTTCGTTCTGTACTGGTTGCATTAATATCATTCGATTTCAAATAAATTTACAATAACACCGGATCAGCGATTTTATTACAACTACGGGAAATGTTTCTCAAGTAAAAAATATGAAAAACAGTTAATTAGTTGCATAATTTAAAATTTATAAAAATGCACGATTTTTTATAAAAACATTTATTATATAAATGAATAAAAACTTTTCTAATAATATAGGACAAATTTACTGCAATTCGATGCATAGGCTAATTTTACTTCTTAAAATAGTACATTACGATACGTGTGACCTATGTGGAACTTAACTGCACGGCGCGGAGTTAGCGCTCGAGTGAAACGAGAGCGATAACGGCAGCGCCATGCAATTGCGTTCCATATAGGAAGCAAAGATCGTATACTATTTTATAGCACGTGTGAGATAAATCCGCCACATGTAATCTATACTTCAGAAAATAAATTTAAAAAAAAAAACAATACCCTCTGCGAATGACATTTCGTAAATAAAAATAAATGCTATATAGCAACAAAACTATGCACTCAGTGAATGATAATTCGAAAAAAAGTGAAAAATATATATCATCAGAATTAGACCTTTCGTAAACAAATAAAAAAAGCAAAACCGATTTCAAAAGTATTCTTCTAGAATGTGAAATTATATTGTATAAGTATTTATATCATTGGTATTTTATTAATTATATACAATATGTCAACAAAAAAGTTGCCGATCATTAAAATTAATATATACATAAGCGAGACAAAGAGTAAAACGTCTAGTTCATTGTTCATATATATGCATCTCTCTCTTTCTCATCGATGGACTGTATGAATACTTTTTTTTTGAAAAAAGTATTCGTACTTCTTACGATAATACTTTTTTTACACAGTTTAAAAAGCTTGTATTCAGCTCCCGCTAGAGGGTATAAAAAACGCGGATTTAGCTCATGCAGTGCTATAAAAAAAATATTGTTTATTTATACAATTTGAATTATTTTATTCGATTATAATTATTTATTTTTCTGTACTTAATTAAAAAATAAATTTTTCAACTTTTAATTAAATTTTTATTAAATATAAAAATTTAATTCAATATTTGTTATTTATTACAATAAGTATGTTGTTTATTAAATATATTTAAAAAATTTTATAAAACTTTATAAATATTAAATGATTTATTTGCAGATTTACGAGTAACTAAACTCGTAAATCTGCAAATAATGCTACTCGACTCGAACTTGATTAATCGAGTTCTCGCACGCCCATAATATACACTGATTTAGATAGTAATCAAAAGTGAATGAGTACTAAAAATTAGTAACCTATTAGAAATCGACACATTGGTAAAATTATGGAAGTGCACCTTGACTGATCAACGAAATTAAACAGTTCTATAGGCACTGTTACTACTGGGATGAGTGACCGTTATGCCTATGCAACTTTGTCGATCGATCGTGGTAATTTTTCGTTGTCAACAATACGTACGAAGGAGAGAGAACGAGTTTTCGATATTTAAACCTACGGAATGTGACGTAAATACTGAAAACACTTTTAATTACGTGGTGATGCTAGAACCCAATGTAGCACCCTTCAGCCTGAGGTACAGATCTGGTTAAAATGGTCAACTCGGAGGGTTGGGATCATTGAAAAAGGTATGGACAAAGGTATAATGCATTTACTAAGTCAAGAGACTGTAGGTGGGTAAACCGGGGTAGATGAGAACAGTGGGTATACTCTGCCAATTTCTAGCATAATGAAACTATACCGAATGAATGTTTAGAAATCATCTGGAATATACGATTTCGTTACTATATAAAAAGTTGTGATTTCAAAGTCATGATTAAATATATATAACAACTTCGAAATCATTTGAGGTACCGTTGAACATAAAAAAATCTTTTGAATCATATGAGCAAATCTCAGAAACACTAAAATTTTTTGTCTGACAAAATATTTAATTAAATTACTAGTTTTTCTATTATCTAAGACCTTAAATTTACTTAATAAATGACAATATAGTTAAAAAAATTTAATTAGTACTGTTAAATGTCCTTTTTTATTAATAAGATGACAAAAAAGTGAAAAAATTAATAAAAATGCTAAAATTAAGGTCCTTTTTTTAAAAATTCTTTTTTTTTATCAGGCTTTAACTTTTGGAGCATTGCTTCAAATGATTTTAAATTTTGTAAAGTTCTAGATTTTAACAAGTTCTTTCGAAAGAATTCATAAATTTTAAGGTGCTTTTTTTTTGAGGAAAAAAATTGTGGTGGATTAATTTAATGTCTTTACATTTTTACTGATTACTGATGTTTAGAGCATCTCTTAAATCATAAAAAAAATATTTTTTGCTTAAATTACTTTGAAAAACGAAAAAATTTATATGTTCAAAATAGATGTGCTTTTTTTTTAATGGGCTTGCACTAGAGGCACAATTAAAAAAAGAGACCAAGAAAACCTATATTCAAATCATTATTTTTTACTAGCGCATTCTGAATTTGGGTTGAAAATCACTAAAAATTATTGTATCTGACTGGGTATAATGTGAATAATATATTTCTATTTCGCTAAATGGATCCAACACTTAGGTATAACATATTTTTTATTTTCAAGCCAATACATAAATAATTAAAAATGAATTCGTAAGAAATAATCTTGATTATTATCAGTCGGTCCATCACAGTGTCAGTGAATGAAGGTTCCTCTTTTAAAAAAAATGATGGCCGGATGTTGTGAAGTATTTTATACTAAGAACGTGATTGGTGCATTGAATAGAATCATATCATTGGCGAAAAAGAAATTTGAAATACTAAAATTTTTTTATATAAAATATTTGATTAAGAATTTAATAATAAAAATCATTGATAAATAATTAAATTACAATTATTGAGTCATAGTTTTATTTTTTAAATAAAATTATTAATATAAACATCGCTAACTTCCGCTTATAAAAATTTGCGTTCCTTTTGTGTGAAGATGTCGAGAGCGCGAAGCATCGCTCTATATTCATTTGTTATTTTATATTTAAAATTAGAGCATGATAATAATTCTATGACATTTACTTCTGAATTATCTTTTTAAAAATTGTACTACACTGATAGATCTTTAAGAGATCGGCAATATTATCAGATTCAAGCGTCGTTATTACGTCTAAGAACGACACTGTCTTTCATGAAAAGAAATACAACTGGCTTAAGCTCGAGGTGACTCTATGTAAATGAACGGCTCTCTTCTGTAAGAGCACATAGCTCTTACACTTAAAGAAGCGAAACTTGTTAATACTGATAGACCAAAATCGAAAAAAAATATGCCGAAAAATTTTTACGCTCTTCCGTAAGAGCTGTAAGCTCTTGAGTTGAAGCTACGAGCTCTTAAAGGAAAAACTCGCATCTCTTAAGCTAAATCAGCCTACACATTGCATTTATAGTCCAGTCATTGGAGGCAAAAATAGGGTATAACCTGGAAATTCTTTCGGTTAGCACCGATTTTCATAAAACTTTAGGATTAAGCTTATATTACCCTACAGATCAAAAGTTATATATCGGCGAGGTGCGCTTTTTGCTTTAAAGGGGTAAAAACTACCCTTAAAGTTGAAAAATAGTAAAAATGCCGATTTACGCTTATAAATAATTAAAATAATCTTGGAATGTCTAAAATAAGTATTGTTTAATATTGTGGAACATAATTAATGATATTAAGCATTTTTACAACCCTTAAAAACCACCCCTTTGACTTAATAAAAAGAGCATATATAGTTTTTAATATTAAAAAATATTTTTATGATACAATTATGAAAAAATATTAACGTTTTAAGTTTATGATATAATTTTTAATTTATTACATTATTTCAACCCTTCAAAACTATCCCTTACGATGAAAAATAGAAAAAAATAATTTTGAACATGTAAATTATTTTGTAATGACATATTTATATTAAATTAGACATTTTTTCACAGTTTATAATGATTTTTATTTTATTGTAACATTTCAACCCTTAAAAACAACCTTTGATGATAAAATGCCAAAAAAACGAGTCTTTAGTACTTTTAATAATTTAATAACTTTTATTCTATTAATAATATATTTTTTATGTCTTATTATAGAATTTAGAATATATTTAAGTATTTTACATTTAAAAGTGACTATTTATGGTTAAAATTATAAGACTATCATAACTTAAAAATTATTATTATTATTATTATCATAAGAACAAAATAAAAAAATACAAATATTTCACTTAAATTTTAAACAAATTTTTTTAAATTCTATTCATTATCAATTTCGACTTCTTCTTCTTCTCCTGGATCTGTAATCGGAGGACAGTTTAAACAATTGTCACCGGAGCATGTTCCACATGTCGAGTTACAAAATAATCCTAATTTTCTGCAACTGCAATTAGCACCGCAAGTAGTCTTACAGTTGCAAAAAATCATTCTTAGAAGCTGTTCTGGTGCAGGATGGTTTAGCATTCTTGTAGGCTGTAAAAAACCATCTTTATGGATCCATCCCCAATTTGTCGGAAGAATATTTTTATTTCCTAACCATATTTGCGTTTGCAAATATACTCTTTTAAAATGTTCGCATAAAGCATCAACTGTTGGAACTAATGATGACAATTTAACAGCGCTATTTTTAGTTGTAGCCTTAATAAAGGTCTGGTAACGCATATTTTCTAAATACGTAGATAAATTAACTTTCTCTAATTTATTAATTTGTATATCTTTCGCAGTCCCATATCAAATCGGCAAGACTAACATAGTCTCATTTCTTTTTTTTCTTTTGTTTCTACCTGAGTTTATACTTATATGATATATATATATATATATCATATAAGTATAAACTATATATATATATATATATATATGTCCACTTACAAAATATACATATAGGAACTGAAAAGAATAGAAGCTATATACCGTACAGACTCAAAGAAACTGTAAAATATTTATATGTATGTATCTAAAATACTCGAAAATAAACGAATTTATGCGCTCCGAAAATTTTACTGAAAAAGTACAATTGGTTTTTTTATGATAACTCCGCTAATTTTTAAGCTTTTTAATTGTTCCAAAATGGATTTTGTAGGTAATTATATCATCTTTAAGTCATGTAAATATCAATTTTTAAAAAGTTTCATTTTTTGAGATTTTTTAGTTTGAAGGGCCAAAAATAGGTGGTACTTGGCTCTGATTACAGAATTCTAACACTGATATCTAAGTTGATTTTTATCGGACAAAAATAAAAAAAAAAAGCAAAATATTCATGAAAAAAAAGCTATATTTTTTAACTTTAATACTTTTTACGTACATCTGTTAATTATTGAGATATTTTAAAAAAAGGATAAATTTTTGAAAAATAAAATTTTTTTTTTTTTATATAAACTTGATTTTTTTTTAAAATAAGCATCCTAAATTGTTGAAACTTCTAGAACACATAAATGGTACCTAAATAAGATAAACCCTAAAAGGATTTCTTTATATTTCAAAACCTGTCTTAATCACAGTGGTTTTAATATTGAAATTTCATTGTCAAACTATATAAAATAATTTTATTTTCCTTGTAACTCCTTTAATTTTTATACTATTGACTTAAAACAAAATTGATTTAAAAGATAATCTCAATACCTTCAAAAAATATTATATACATTTTTCTCAAAAAGTATGCCATTTTTCTGTTATTTAACGTTGAATATTGCTCTTAAAGTTTCAAGCGTAACAGTATTAATATTCAATAATTTATAATTCCTTATGTATTGTATATAAAATAATGATTAAAAATGGAATCGTTTTGTTTTTTTACAAGCTTTATTTTTGTTTCTTATGAGTTTTTTGATAAAATTAAAACTTTTCAAGTCATTTCATGAAAAACCGTCAGAAAACATGCTTTTTTACACTAAAAATCTATGTTTTCAATCACCTATAGCTCGAAAAGTATTCATTTAACAAAAAAACTCATTAAAAACTTTTTGCTTTAAATTGATTTTTACATTGAATTATATGGTTTTTTTTTCTCACCGCCCCCGAGAAGGGGCGGCTCCCGCCCCCTGGGCAAAAGCGCACATCGGCATTATATAACTTTTGTTTTTTGGACTATTCTTTACCTACTGACAAATTTTCATGTTAATCCATCCTAACCGACAAAATTTCCAGCTGAAATGCTTCAATGACTGGACTATTAAGGCTGCGTCGATTATACGAAGGTGAGCATAGTTCTTAAAGGTCTATCAAAGTATAAAATAGTATATTAAGCAATAAATTTAGAAAATACAAATGTTATAAACTTTTTAGCTTATAACAGCACCATAAAATATTTATTCATGAGCCTGGCAAGTAATTTTATAAATTTCAAATAAAATTTAAAATATTTCGGAATATTTGAAAACAAATAATAAAAAATCAATAATACAATTTCGATAGTTTAATTTAATATCTAAAATATTTTTAGATTGACAGCTTGAAAATTTTTTTTCAAAAGTATAGTATAATGCCATAGTTAAAATACAAACAATAAGAATTTTAATTCATATAATAATAATAGGGATCATATATATCATTAATAAATAATAATTTAAGATAATAAACCATTTTATTTATGACCGATTCCATCTCAAATCATGCAGACCACCTGCACTTATCTCTCCGAACTGCTTAAAAATTTTTTATATTATTCTACTTTGAAAATAAGCGGATACGTATTTTTTTATTTTTCAATATCATCAAAAATGCAGTTTTTATGCACTTTTTAAAAATGACTTATAAATTTTCAATTCTCAAAACTCGAAATTTTTTTTTTTTTTTTAATCGTTTTTATCCCTGTAGTGATCTTTATAAATAAATTTAGGCTCGTTCAATGCTACAGAGGATGCTCTTTTAATTTCACCGTCTTTTATTTTTTTTAACAAAAAAACGGAAGTGCAATTGCACATTTTGTAAAAAATGAAAAATGCATTTTTCTCAAAAAAGCCATTTTTTTTTGTCTCAAATTTTTTTTATGGATAGGTCGCCTTAAGACCTATATTTTCATCGGTGTGGAATTTGGAATATTTTGGTTTAGTAAGAGATATAAAAAAAATTGAGAAAAAAATTTTCATATTCACATAAGTGTAAATACGTCATAGATACAACAAATATTTCAGGAGTAAGCGCATTTCAGATATATATATATTTGTACGTACATAGCTTTTATGCAACTCATAGGTGTTGTGCTGTACATATATATATTTATGTTATAGTATGTCGTATTCGGTAGAATACCCGTGGAGCTAGCTAAATGGGTATTGGGGTGTCATACCGCCCTGCTCGTAGCTAAAGTATATTCAATTAGCAATACATTATACAATATCGTATACGACTTTAAAATACTTTATAGTATGGAATATTATTGCATACGCCACACTATATTGAAGTGTATTGGCAAATATTCTACAGTCTTGTTGAAGAACGTTCGGAGCAAAACACTAAAATATGTTTTTAGAAGGGTAGTAGAGTCAGCGCGCTGCTACAAGTAAGACAAAGACAGATAAAGAAGAGCGCAGTTAAAAGTAAGCTATAGTTCTCCGTCGGCGTCGTTCGGTCGTTTCCGTAATTCGTCGTCGGCTCTCTCTGTCGCATAGGCAGAAGTATACCGGCACCGCTCAGTTCTTTGCGCGCATTCTTCAAATAAATAGAATTTGAAATTCTTCAATTAAATAGTCTGAAAATTTATATTTTATTATAATGTTTTTTTATTTGTATTTAATCTTTTTATAGTCCCTCATACGACCTACGATAACATAAAATCATCTACCCAACTTGGGCTAACGAAGGATACACGGAGAAACTTTTTGAGGCGAGAGACCTTAGTTAATCTAGAGGTGAGAGACCTTTGTTAATGGAGCGATTTGATGAGGCGTCTCGTCTTCGTATTAAGGTCTGAGACCTTTATTTTGAAGACTGAAGGCATAAAGCCGGGAAAAACCGAATCCACGTATACATCAGCCGAACGTAATTAACGTACGTAATTAACGTGATGTAAAAAATGAAAAATGCATTTTTCATTTTCTACAAAAAGTGCAATTGCACTTCCGTTTTTTTGTTAAAAAAAATAAAAGACGGTGGAATTAAAAGAGCATCCTCTGTAGCATTGAACGAGCCTAAATTTATTTATAAAGATCACTACAGGGATAAAAACGATTAAAAAAAAAAAAAAATTTCGAGTTTTGAGAATTGAAAATTTATAAGTCATTTTTAAAAAGTGCATAAAAACTGCATTTTTGATGATATTAAAAAATAAAAAAATACGTATCCGCTTATTTTCAAAGTAGAATAATATAAAAAATTTTAAAGCAGTTCGGAGAGATAGGTGCAGTCGGTCTGCATGATTTGAGATGGAATCGGTCTTATATGCATTTTATCATTTTTACATTATTAAAAAAAAATCAATGAAATACAAAATTACTTGACAATTTCTTGATTGATTTCAAAACTTTTGTTAGTTAAAATTGTGTATGAAGTACTGTTAAAAGTTGAAATTTAAATAAACATATATATATTTCAAATATTATAAAGAAAGCAATACTATTCAATAATAAACTTGCCTAAAAAGTTTTTTTAAAGTTTGTTTATTTAATTTTAAAATTAAAATTGAATCATTCCTCGAATAAACAGTTTTTCTGCAAAACAAAATATAAAAATCTTTTGTTTGAAAAATAGTAAAATACTATGATTAAGAAAATATAAACTAGAAGAATTCTTATTTTCATTTATATTTTAAAAATAGGAACGATTTACAAATCGTTGAGAATTGAGCTTTTTAATTTTTTATATATTTTATGAATTTTATATTGTTGAAAACATTATTAATTTTTAAATAAATTCATTCATTAGCTATTGAGAATTTTGTGTTCTCATGTTTTTAATCATGGACAATTTTACATGACTATGTCCAGAGATCGATTTTGGAATTCACTTATGATATATGGGTAAATCTTTCATAATGTTAAAATTTCACCTGCAACAAATTAAAAAAAAAAAATACAGGCACACGTATAAAACTAATTTTCTCTGAATGTTGACGTATTATAATGAAAAAAAAAAATCGTGTTACTCACTTTTAAGGGTAGTCTTTTTAACAAACATCAAAAGACAGATTTTCGAGTAAATTTTTCATAGTGTTAAAATTTACTTTCAATAAATTAAAAAAAATTGAAGACACATGTATCAAATTTATTTTTTTTAAATGTTGATATATTAAAATGATAATAAAAGAAAAAATCGCATTACTCACTTTTGAAGATAGCTTTTTTTAATATAAGACATTTAAATATATTCATTATTATCACACCCAGGTATAATATTTTACATATCTCAGATCAGTTTTTTAAGTATTTTGGGCTATAATAGATCATTTTCTATTGAGCTTTTTCATTTTTACATGTTTAATATGTTACAGAAAATATTTAAATACGCAATTTACATTAATAATTACAAAATTTTTTGTAATAAATAAAATATGCCAGAAATGCCAATTTTTTTGGAAAATTCATTTTTGGCGATTCGGGTATTAAAATTGAGTGATATTAGTTACCCAATGGCTTTTGGGATTCCTGATTACAAATCATAAGTGAGTGGAATATCAATTTATTTTTGCTAAAATTGTCAATCTTAGGGTATGAAATTTGACATGGATTTGTGTAGTTTATGTTTTCGAATAAAAATACTTATATTCCTTTTAACCAAATATTTTAGTTTATTTAATAAACATTAAATCTAAAAATTTTAAATTTTAAATCTAGAAACTTCAGTGATGATTCAACTCAACGTTCTAGGTGTAAGCTATTAAATACATACTAAAACTGAGCTTTTTAAAGTTTAAACTCTTTAGAATTAAAACATTGATAGAAACTAGGTAATCGATGTAAATTTGGAAAATTTAATAGCCGGGAAAAATTCAATGATTTCCAGAATACTCGAAATAATACTTCAAAAGCAACTTAAAGATTACATTGAGTATTATAAAATAGTAAATTACAAAGTTCACAACAGAGAAAAGGTGAATCAAAGCTTAGGTTTTCATATTAGTGGATAAAAACCTATTTTCAAAAGTGAGTCACGTTTTTTAAGTATAATTTCAAACGAACAAAGAACTTTATCTACACTAGGCACACGTTCCTAATAAAAAAATTTCTCTTTGTGATTCTAAATATTACCTTTTGATGTAGTTTAAAATGTCACCGCTGAATAGTCTTTTTTACAGCATCGTATTTTCCAGAAAAAAGTAAAATATATAAATTTTTGGTAACATTTTAATAACCTTTCAGAAAGTACTTTTGTTAACAGGCACACACCCATGCTCTTGATTTTCCAAAAGTATGTGTATAGATAAAGCTTTGGTGTGAATTTCAAATCAAAAAAGCAGTAGTCATTTTTTTTATAGCGGTAATTTATCATTTTACATGGCCTGGTAACATTTAAATTTCAAAAAAAAAACCTCTTTTCCCCATCCGCCATAAAATGACACGTCTAATTATCATTAAAAATATAACAAAATTAGTTTCTAATAACTCAATAAATCAGTGAACATTTGCTAACAAGATGTGCTATCTCATATTTAGGAGAAATGACGCAGTAACATGATTTTTAAAAGTATGAAAGAATTACCCATATCTTGGAAATCAAAGACGATATTTAAAGGTTAATAAAAAATTATGTATATAAAAAGCTATATTTGTAAAATAACTTTTGATTTTGTTATAGTTTAAATTACTTAAATTTTGAAAATGCTTGCACGCTTTAAAGATTTAAGAAGTCTAAATAATAATAAAAGTTTACTATTTCTTTAATTTTCTTAAATAATAATAAAAAAATGAATAAAGTAATAATATTTCTTTTGTATGGGATTTATTTTTTTCGAATTTTTTCGTGTCTCATGTATTGAATGAATCGAATTAATCGCGTATAGACTGCTCTGATACATTAGTATATAATATCAATTTCTTTACTGATGCAGGTATTAATAGATATGCAACTATTATTTTTTAATAATAAACAGAAAATAATAAATTATATCCACAATCAATCATTAAAAATTTATAGATTTAGATTAGATATAGGGCGCGCTTGCGCGCATGGATTTTCTAGTTTTCTTAAAATTTGATGAAAAATCCATTTTTAACACGAGAGTCGATCATTTTACATTTTGAGTCACAGCGACTCCAAACACTCTTATGGTATCAAAATAATTTTTCTTGCATACTCTGTGCCAATTAAACATGCTTATTGAGATCATTTTCTTTTGTATACCTTACTAACAAGCAAAATATTTCCATATAAAATATTCAAAGCACTTTCGTGATGACTGCTTTTGGTAATGATTCTTGAAAATCAAGAGTTTTGCTCGTAAATCTTTTGCTTAGTCTTCGCTTTTTAGTATTCTTTTAACTCCATAGACAATTTTCTTAAAATTAAAATTTTTAACTGTTATAAACATAACTGTTGTCTAAACTTTTTTCTACATTTGTTCACTTTTTAACAGTTATATTCAGGATAAAACTGCTATCTTTGTCTCAATTTAAATAATTTTAAATATTTATTTCCATTTTTATCTAATATTTTCAGATGTTAATTGTCTATTACATATTTTTTCGCTTTTCTATTTTTCATTACAAGAGCTTTCGAGGCTGGGTCAGTTCAAGTGAAAGCTTTAAACGTTGGATGCATGCTCTCTCGATTGCTTGGAGTTCGAAAATATTAATATTTTTTCTGCTGGTATGAATACATAACTGCATCGGTTTGGACGAAAAAAGCTTTAGAAACCTGAGAAAATGGTGCTTCTTCATGAAAGTTTTAGTTATAGCTTCAGAGCAACGTATTAAACGGTATGGAGTGGATCTACCCCGGAAGATGGATAGGTGTTATGTAACTTCTGCGGGTAAAAAACCCTTATTACCTTCCCTGCTGAAAAATCTTACGTGAGATCGCATGCCAAAATCTCATATAATAATATTTCTGATTTTGGCATATGAGGATATCCACAAAACTTTTAACATTTTAATAAACTCTGAAATGCTTAATTAAAAATACTGTAACTCAGCTTCCTGACCAGGTACATGAACCTAACACCATTCAAATTAATAGTTTTGAAGCCAATAAATAGATCCTGGTATTTTTGTGATAGTATATAAAAACTTATTCTCAATATCACAAAAATTATTGAAACGAGTAACCATTTTACGTGACAAATCATATAAAAATGCAAAATTTTCGAAGATTCATGGAAATATTTAATTTAATGTATTGGATAATCCAAAAAAATCATAAGGAATTATTTTTTGACTTCATCACGAAGAATTTAAGCCGGGTCAAACTTGTGTACCTGCTCAAAAAGTTGATTAGCAGCCTGCAGAAGATATGAAGTATATTTTTGGTAAAATTTAAGATAGCTCAACATTTTTATAAGGTACACAAGTTTTACCTGGCTTAAATTCTTCGTAATGAAGTCAAAAAATAATTCCTTATGATTTTTTTGGATTATCCAATACATTAAATTAAATATTTCCATAAATCTTCGAAAATTTTGCATTTTTATATGATTTGTCACGTAAAATGGTTACTCGTTTCTATAATTTTCGTGATATTGGGAATAAGTTTTTATTTACTATCACAAAAATACCAGGATCTATTTATTGGCTTCAAAACTATTAATTTGAATGGTGTTAGGTTCATGTACCTGGTCAGGAAGCTGAGTTACGGTATTTTTAATTAAGCATTTCAGAGTTTATTAAAATGTTAAAAGTTTTGTGGATATCCTCATATCTCAAACTATTTTCAATTAATTAGAGACTATTTTAAAAAAATCGAAGCTAGAAAATTGTTTAGAAAATTGTTTTGAACTTGAAAAAAATTTAGACTACATTTTTGAAAAAGTTTTCTAAATTTAAATTTTTCAGAAAAGTCCTCAATGAATGGTTTAGAATAATTCAAAGCGAAAATATCGCACATTTGACATGAGATCTCACTTGAAAATTTTTTAGCAGGAATTTGAGAGCAAAACTCTTAAAGGTATTCCGGTCACTACAGGAAAAGAGATGGGAGCTCTCACTTCTTAGAAAATTATGAAAGAGGAAAAACGAAAACATTCTTATTTTCTCTACGAGGAGGATAATTCTACAGAGACAAAAAAGTGATAAACCTATTGTTTAACACAAATCCTTATGGTGATAAACTAAATTTTTAATTACAGAACCAGAGGGATGATTGTAGAATGAAAAAAAGTGATGAACTCACTATACATTTATCACTACAGGATCAGAACCCTTGCTTTAGAGTAATAAACTATATAGTGCTATCTGTGTTTGACACGTTGATCCCTGGTAAAAAAAATCAGGTAACAAATCACCTAATTTTTCAGGTGATTTATCATGTCAAAACATCATGTGAAGATTTATTTGGTTTTCACATGTTTCAAACCATGCTTAGTCAATTCAGAACAATTTTTGAAAATTTTTGAAAATTTTTGAATTTTTGAACTTGGACATTTTTTTTTTAAATTAATCAAAATTTTTTCTAAACCAAATCATCTAAAAAATTTTCTAAGGTCAGAATTTTTAAAAATGTTTAAAAACTACTCTGAATCAACTATACATGGTTTGAAATGCGGAAAACCCAAAAAAATCGTTACATGATGTTTTGGCATGATAAATCACCTGAGAAATCAGGTGATTTATCACATGATTTTTTTTAACAGGGATTTCACATCTTCTGTCCTTGAGATAAAGCATTGTGCAGCTTGTTAGATCAACACCTCAGGTCCCAGGGAATGAGCATTTTTCATGAAAAAAATGTATTATATCCGTCAGATAGAATACGAAAAAATAAAGACTCCTATTTTTTAATTATTCAAAATATTATGAGTTGAAAAAGCTATAGCGGGTTTAAGTTAATACGATTTTGGTATATATATAGATATAGCGCCATGATACGTGACGTCAAAAGTATAGAAAAATTAATATACACCTATGACATCACAACAATTTTAACTGCCTTTTTCTTTGAGTTTTCATTTTCATAAAAAAAGAAAAAATATAGGTTTTTTAATTTTTCGTATACTACCTGAGACATATAATACATTTTTTCATTAAAATGCTTATTAAGCCAATCTACTTAAAACATGAATGCATGTGTGTATATAAATTTTTACAATCCCTGGTAGAAAATTAACCATTTTTTGGTCATAATTGTTGAGCTAAGAATGTTAAAATGACACCTATCTAGAAATTCTGTTTGAAGTATTTCCAGAATTTCTAAATATGTGTCATTTTAACATGCTTAGCTCAACAATTATGACCAAAAAATGGTTAATTTTCTACCAGGGATATAGCTAATTTTTAAAAAAATAATAGATCAAAATATATTAGAATTCCTAATAAATCAATACTTAAGAATATATAAATAGCAATCTTCGCTAGATGTTAATATAGTAAGTAAAAATTATATCTATAATAAAAAAATTTTATTGCCCAAGCTTTGAATATATGACCTACAAAAATTCAATAAATATAGTATACCAAGAGCTAATTTGTAAGTCTGATAACACTCATAAATTATATAATAACAGTTTTTTTATTATAATATAAATTTTACCATTTCCCATTAGGAGCTGCTATTAATTTTTTTAATAATTTTTAAATAAATAATAGACAAAGATAGAGTATTTGATCTTTTTTTAAGACACTACATCCATACTTAAAAATATTGACTATTTTTTCATTTTATTACAAAATTTTCAGTAAAGGCATGCATTAGCTTGTAGTATGTACCATAAAAATTATTTAGTTAAATTTTTAAATAAATTCATTTATTGGTTATTGAGAATTTTAGATTCTAATATTATTTATTAAAATTTTTCGATTTTGTACCAGAAATCCAAAAATTTTAAAAATTAATGAATGAATTTATTTTAAAATTTAACTAAAATAATCATCATGGTACATACTACAAGCTAATGCATTTCTTTTCTGTGAATTCAGCAATAAAATGAAAAAATAGTTAATATTTATGAGTGCAGGTATAGTGTCCATTTTACATCTTTTCAAATAACAGCTGTAGTGTAAGAATTCGCGAATGGAGGAGTACATGATAGTAAGGAATGTGCTAATCATATCTTAGGATTAACAATAGTAATTAATCTATTATGCTTACTTTAGTGTCATATATGTTTGCACTTGTACTGGCCTCTGATTATATTTTTCATACAAAAACCTTTGCGTTCTGTAACATACAGAACGATCAGAGCCTGGAAAAACCATAGAATAACCTTCTGAAATAGCACTGCGATGTATAATACCTCTAAAAATAAAAGAAATGATGTTAGCAAAAAATAAAAATTTGTAGCAAATCATAATTATGAATTTCTTACTTTGTTTTTAATTTTGGTTTCAGTTCTGGTAATTTTTTTTTAAATAATTTTCTACGAAGCTCACGAAGTTCATTTGCGTGAGCTAAGCCATATACAGCTGATTCCCAAGTACCATAATGAAGAATTGCTCCACCAACATTTGTTTTTGTTATGAAGTTCAAGTAAGTTTCAATACTATTAACTTCACCTTCGAACTTGTTTTGACTAAATATTACTCCTAAATCAGCAGGAATACTATCAAAACCACAAGCACTTACAATGTAAATTTCTGCTTCTTGAGCAGCTTCGTTGTATTCTAATTGCATTCTTTCCATGTACTGTAATAAACAAAAGTTAGTATTATAAAAAATAAAAATTTAATTTAAACACAAAAAATTATTTCATATAAATTAAATTTACTTGTGGTTCTCCACTGACATCAACATGATGTGTGTGAGCAGCAATACAAGCTTTGATAATAGGTTCACCATAAAATCTATAAGGACCAACGCAATTTACAATCACTTTTGCTTGCTCAGCCATTTTTTTAAGTGACTCTTCATCTTTCAAATCTGCTAATATGATTCGAACATTCTCTAGAAATAAAAATGTGGTACATAAAAAAAACACTTTTAATTCATAAACTTATATGAAACTCTTTCTGTGTACCTGATTCTGGGGCATACTCATTTAAGACAGATTCTAAAGCATCTTGTCGACGACCAGCTATTCCCCAGGTAAAATTTTTTTCCTTAACCAACTCAGCAGCTATATTCACAGTATATTTGCCTGTGAAACCTGTTGCACCAAATATCACAAGATCCAATCGTTCTTCAATCATCCTAAAGATAAATTACACTAAATACAGTGGCTAATTTAAATATAGAAATGTCATACAATTAATTACATTATGTACAAAGAATTTTAAAAAACTTTATGAAAAGAATAAAATAACTTTTAAATAATCCAATTATGAACAACAAATATCGTGTCTATTATAATACATAAAACTTTTTTTATTGAAATTTATTTCACATAATTTACATTAAACTGGCTTCATAACTAATAAAAAAAATACATTTTCATTTTACCTGATAACCTTTTTAGTTTTAAATCAAAATTTCGAAAAGAAAATGTTAATGTTTCATCAGAAACAAATTTCTTGAATGATTAGCAATTTAGAGTTTTTTCTTATTACTACAACTTTGTCGAATGCGGAATCGTTGTATAAATATTCGATATATATACCATTCGATAGAACTTTTAATGTTTATTTCATTTGTGCACGTTAGCAATTAGCTTATTGATTTGTTTTTTTTAATTATTAAAAAACATCATGATTAAGCAAATTTTATCTTCTACTTATTTATGCAGAAATTATAATGTTTCTATGTATAATCTACACATCAATAAATTGCTAGTGATTTGCTTCTTATTCTATAAGCATTTTTCATTTCCAATTATTATCAAATAACTATATATTTATTATATTTTATAAAATTAAAATTTCACATTTTTTGTAAGGTTTGAAAGTTCCGTATTCCATTATGAAGAAACTGTTCGCAACTAATCGTCATGTATCACGAGTTCCGAAAAACGATTTGAGAAAGCGTAATGTCAAAATCGGAAGATTTGAAAAAGCGCGCGTGTTACTTTCATGGCAAAAAAATGATTTAACGATAATCAGTGTATTTGGATTTATGATTATTTGTATATAAAATCGAGCACAATGTAATTTTTCTTATCTTATATTATATTAACTATTAACAACTACAATTAACTGCAGGAAATGACAATTATATATTATTAATATAGTTATTAACTGTTAGTAATAATAATTAACACTAGTTATTCACAGTTTTTCACAATTATTCACTTTTTCAAAAATTTTATTATTTTCATATCCAAAGGAAAATTTTTTCCATAATAATAATTTTTACAAATAACTATGTTGTAGTATTTTTTTTTTTTTTTTTTTTTTTTTTTTTTTTTTTTTTTTTTAAAGATTAATATATAAAGGATATTGTTATCCTTTATATAATTAACCTTTTTCTATGGAGATGTCGAGGGAGCCCAGCCCGGAACCGTTTAACACCTTACATCAGGCTAGACTGTCAGACACCGCCATACCGAAAACTTTGACTACCGATGGATGGTCAGCCACTTTTGTGACCAACAATCAACCGATACTCAATGAGGTCAGATTTCTTAAGAGTCGCGATATGGGTAGCACATACACTAATTTTCTTTCGAAAAAAAGTCAGAGGTGCCTGGCCAGGATTCGAACCCGTGCCCACCGCGTTGAAGGCAAGAGCTCTATCCGTTACGCCACCGCGCTCCTATACTATGTTGTAGTATAGTAACTAAGACTATATTATGCCCATGTTGAAATCTATCCTAGCACAGCACTGCTCAGTTTCCTGACCTGACTATAGAAGATTGTGAATCCTTTAAAAACTTTGTTTACAAATGGCGTCGTGACTTATTTTACTATATTAATTCTTCTATAATCGTAACTACGATAATTATTGATTAAATTTATAAATAATGAAAATAAAAAAATTTCTTAACTTTAACAAATTAAAAAAGCTGCTGCAAAAGTAGCAGGTTATTTTATCATGTTCATTTCACACCATCACACACTATCTCATTTGTGTAAAATTTGTTAATTATTTAAAAAATTATTCAATAATGGAACTAAAAGAAGATAAAAACAAAGAAATCGAAAAGGCTGCGAAAAAATTAACAAAGGACATTCAAAACATGACAAATTATCAAAATTTGTATAATGAAATTCAAGTAATATAAAAAATAAAATTTATTTAAAAATATTTTAATTCTTTTTTAAATCTTTTATTTTTTTAATAGAGACTTGTTGCATCTTCAGCAGTAAATAAAGAAAATTTTAAAAATACATTGATTCAAGCTTTGAAAAATGCAGGTCTTGAAACAGAACTTAGAAATACAGTGTTTCATTGGACTAGAGCACAAGTAAGTAGAAGATTAACTTCTCTTTAATTAAAATTTTAGTTTTAAAGCTTCATAATATATTGTTTATAATTTCGTTTTCTGATCATAGAGATTGAATGGAGAAAGTGAAAATGATGATGAATATCAAGTAGACTTAAGTTATTTAAAGAAAGCACAAATTCAGTGGGAAAGGAGAATTCAAAAATCACTTAATTCAATGTGTAATGAATTAAATGCACCACTAGCACGAATTAGACCCAATGCTGATAGAGAAGAATTTTCTGAGAAATGGAATGAATTAAGCACCTGCGATTTTGGTATAAATTAATTAACTTTTTTTTAATTTTATTGGTTGAAATATGACATTGGATAATGATTAGTTTATAAATTCACAAATAGATCTTTCTCTGTACAGACCATTATACGCCCCAAAAGATTTTTTAGAGGTTCTCTTTTCAGTGAGAGATCCACTATTTAAAAAACAACAGTAAGTTATTTGTATAATGAAATTAATTTTTAATAAATGAATTTTAATTAATGTTTGTTTCAGAAATGAACCTAACTGGGAATTCAATCACATCCAAATTTGTGTTAAAACTCTATCACAATTAGTAAAATGACTTTTTTAATTAAAAATTTTTAAAATTAAATTAGAAACTTATTCAAAACTTTTATTTTTGATGTCATCAGAGAGAAAAATATAAAGAACTTTCTGAAGGTGTTCCACTTCTTGGAGTTAATGGAAATATTCCATCAACAGAAAACTACCCAAATTTTGAAGTTGAAAGAATCCATCTTGGTGAAAAAGTATTAGCATCTAATCATGCTCCAATTGCACAAGAATTTTTAAAACGTGGTTCTCCTAGAGCTTTAAGAGGAAAACTTTGGTCACTTGTTTTAGGATCTATTATCAAAGAAAATGTAATGTTGATTATTTATTTTGTATACTTACATTTTTCATTATAATAAAGTAGTTATATATTTTAAATATTTTTTAATTTTTCTGTTTTTTAAATATTGTAGGATATTGAATATTATGAAGAATTAAAAGAAATGGTTTTACAATATGATATAATGGTGGATAAATTAATAATTAAAGTACATAAGACAACTGTTTCTAAATAATTATAATTATATGAAATTTTATTTTGATATAATTTGAAAATATTTTAGGATGTTCAATTAACAGCTAGTAATGATGATCAATATTTTGTCTTTGAAGATGTTTTATATAAGACTATGTTAAGTTTTTCAAGAGATTCTGAAGTTCTTGCTCCTGTGACAACAGATAAAAGTGCAGGTGGCCAAGTTATTCATGCAGTATTGCAAGGCAAGCCAGCAACTTTGGAAAATACATTAGTCTTTCCACCAAGTGGTGTTATACCCTTTCATGGTTTTACTATGTATGGTAAGATGTTAAAAATAAAATTATTTTATTTTTCTTTAACTAAATTTTATTTTTTTAGCAACACCATTTTGCTATTTGTATGATGATCCATGTGCAATGTATTATACATTTAGAGCATTTTATTTAAGATATTGGTTTCGGTTGCATACAGTATCTAGTCATAAACAAGGTATTGTTGCTTTGTGTCTTTTATTTGAAAGATTGTTGCAATGCCATGAACCACATCTATGGGCACATTTTAGAAATTTGCATATTCAACCGTAAGAATAAAATTTTAAATAATTTTTCATATTTGATATTAAAATACCATATTTTAAAAAATTTTTATTTTTGTGAAGAATAAAAATTGTATTTAAATGGTTAATGAGAGGCTTCAGTGGTAATCTTCCTCCTGAGCAATTACTATACTTATGGGATTTAGTGCTTGGATACGATTCTTTGGAGATTATACCTCTGCTTTGTGTTGCAATTCTTAGTTTTCGTAAAGAAAATCTTTTGCAAGTGAATACTTTGCATAATGTTGAAGTACGTAACAATTTATATTTTTTTTATAAATTCAAAATTTATAATATATAGAACATTGTATTACTTTTTAGGCTGTTTTAGCTGATTTAACATCAATAAAAGTAATGCCTTTACTACAATTAAGTCTATTAAAAGACTAAAAAAATTGATTGAATGAAGATAAATTTCGGTAAAATTTCTACCTTGTCCATTTATACCCAATTGTATAAATAATCATGTTTTGATCAATTTTAGAAAAAAAATTCTATCACATGTTGTAGTATTTTTTATAAGTATTATGTAGTTAAATTTTGAGAAAATTTTATTAATCAAATAAATGTTTAATATGATCGTAAATCAAACTCCCAAGTAATAAAATTGTACTTTAGAAGAGAGATGTATTTTTTTAAAGTAAAATAATTTGTAATTTGTACATAAATATTATTTATCTATTTTGTCGGATTTATTTAAAACAAAATTCAACCATTTGATGGTTGAAAATATTTGATTTCAATATTATTTGTTTTGATTGATTGAGTAATGAAGTTTGGTTTTAAAATCTTCACCTTATATTTGATCATATTGGGTCAAATCATAGAAATTTAATATTATTGTTGAAATTTATTTACACATTATTAATCAAATTGTAATAAGCCTGTTTTGTGAAATTTTATTTTATCTATTTTGAAAGGCTAGTAAGGAAATTGTTAGTAAACTTCATAAGTATTGAACAGAACGTTTAATTGTAGCATATAGGTTGTTAATTTTGAATAACAAAGAAAAATTTGTAAAATCAAATATATTTCCTGTAGACATTTTAAAAACGAATCATAAATTATTTTACCCTAAACCCATCTCATTTATAATACGATCTTATTGCATGGAAGTTTCAGTAATAATCATACTAAACTTTTATTTAAGTCATGATTATATTGCACCCGCATTTTACTAATGATTTTTTCAAATTATCTTTAACTGAAATAAGAATTTAATAGTTTTTATTTTATATGTATAAAACTTGAAAAAATTTTAAATCATCGATGATTTTTAATTCATGTTAAACTTAAATAATATTAATAAAATCAAATAGTACATCAAAATTATGCATTTTCATACATTTTTTCTTAATTAACTGATTGAAGTTCACAAATCTTATCTAATATATTTTCAATGTGATTTCATCTCTTGAATACAAATCTAATTGAATTAAAATCTAATAAATGTTTAGGATTATTACTAACCATTAATGGTTTGAGTTACAATAAAAACAGAACATCTGCACATACATTATTTAAGGTATTTATTTTTGTAATGGAGGATGAGAAATGTTATTTGTATTATTGTCTTAAACTGTCAACATAATTAATTTTTTAGTTATTGTTATCAATAAAACAACAAAAAACTACAAAAATATATAATAAAGACATACTGATGACTGAAAATGTTTATACAACCATCTTTTTAAATTATTATGTAATTTTAATGAACACAAAAACTTGTTATCTTTAACATTCTGATTATTAAAAAAAAATAACTAAAATTTATAAAAAAATCTGAAACACAATAAAAGAAAATGAAAGAAAATGAAATACTTTGAGTGTTTTGTCTAAATTTTTACAATATTCGGAAATATTTAGAAATTTCAGAGGAATTTTAAAAATTTCTGATAAACTCTCCATAATTCTAAAAAATTTCTGAAAAACTTCGAAACACTTTGGATATTAAAAAAAATAACTGTAAACTTTATTAAAAAATCTGAAACAAAATATTAGGAAATGAAAGAAAATGAAACAAACTGAAATATTCTGAATGTTTTGTCCAAATTCTTCCTAATTTTTTTATTTATTCATCCTAATTTTTCAAAATGTTTCAGTTTGTTTTTTTTTTTTTTTTTCAGATTTTCGCAATAACTTTTGGAATGATTTAATTAACATGTCTTGTTTATTTTTTCCGCTAGAGAGTTAAGTAAAATACAAAAAAAATGAAAAGTTTTTAAAATAAAGGTTTTCGAAAAATAAAAAAATTATAGTTTTGTTAAAATTAAGAAATATGGATTTTTGAGCTTGCCGACGCTGAACTGTTAAATTTAAATTATAAAACGAAATTTTGTTTAAATTTTTTTTCGCCATACCCTATCCAGAACTACGACTTTCGTGCCGGTGCCGAAAAACAAAAGTCATAGTTTCGGCCCGGGTATGGCGAAAAATAGTTTTTTCAATAGTGGGCTAAAAATACCACTTTTGTTGCCAGCACAGAAAACAAAAAGTGGTAATTTGAGCTTCACTGTTGAAAAAAATCGTATATGCACCACCCCTAGTGGAAATATAAAATGTGCATTACTGTTTAAAATAGTTTAAAATTATTCAAAACTGTTTAAAAATGTTTAAAACTGTTCAAAATAGTTTATAAGTGTGAAATTTGGGATATTTAAAACAGTTATAAACAGTTTAAAAAATTTTTAAACAGTTTTGAATAATACAGAATAATTTGAAACTAAAGTGAACATTTTCTCGTATATATTATATAAATTTTAATATATATAAGAAAATTTTCACAAACACAAAATTATGAAACACTCTTAGAAATCATTTCGAACTTTTTAAAACTGTTTAAAAGTGTTCAAAACTGTTTAAAACTTAAAAAATAATTTATAACTTTCAAACATAGAAAATTCAAAATTATTAAACACTGTTTGAAATCATTTCGAACTTTTCAAAACTTTTTAAAACTGTTTAAAAATGTATAAAACTATTTACAACTGTTTTCACACTTATAAATTGTTTTAAACAGTTTTAAACATTTTATATTTCCGTTAGGGATGGGAGGTAAAATGGACAACCCATAGCACGAGTTTGCCACCCTGGCTTCGCCTCGGTTGTCAATTCATTCGTGCTATGGCCTGTTCTTTGTTTTACCTCCCTAGATGCATAATATACTATTTAAAACAATTTTTAAGTTTAAATTTTTGAAAAACAGTCTCAAATTAACCAAGAATTGTTTAAAATACGCAAAATCTAAAAGATATCACCAAATGTAACTTAGACATAAGATCTCATTTGAAATTTTTAATAAGGTGAATATTTTTTATACGCGCAAAGCTAAATTTATGCTACCAGCTAGGTGAAAATTTCAAAATCTAAGGTCGTATTACTATCAACTATTTTAGTACTTTAACCCATACTCCTCACGTCATATTAATTTTTTAACAGAATTAATTTAATTTTTTGGCTGTACAACCTGCACTATCTTAAAAAATCAAGTTAGAATATTAAATGACAATTCTTATCACTAGCGTGCATTCATATATAGGATCAATCCTAGTGTGATAAATACGTAATTCCACAGAAGTGTGATAAGTAAGGATTAAGATAGTACTACCGTTAAGGAATTGACGGTTCAGAAAAATTTGTAATTTTATATATAAGTAGATTTTAATTCGAATAAGACACAGTTAAATTTTGGTAAACTTTTATAGCGAGAGAAAAAAGTTACAAGCATTTTAATTTTCACACTTTTAACATGCGCTCTTATTGGAATCCACACGAAAATTTGACTATGAATTTTGATTTTAAGATGCTGACGGTTCAAAATTTGATCAAATTTAACTGTTTATTAATTAAAAAACTAAAAAATACATTTTTCTATATCGAATTTAAAAAAAATATAAACATCTAGGCTTAATGCACGTACATGTAGAACTATATATACACTATATATAGATATAAAACGCGAGTAAAAGATGAAAACTGAAATGCTTATAACTTTTTTCTCATGCTCTAAAAGTTTACCAAAATTTAACTGGCTCTTATTTGAATTAAAATTTACTAATATACCAAATCTCAGATTTTTCTGAACCATCAATCCCTTAACGGTAGTACTACCTTAAGTAACATGCAGTTAACTGCCATCTGATAAAGGAATTAAAATAATTTTAAAATTTTATAAAAAGGAAATTCAATCACAGTTTTAAAAGTAAAAAATTTTTATTTGATTTGTACAATTTAACAAGATAAAAGACAATAAACATATACAATATACATAAAAAATGACACTTCAATTATTTAATATTTGAAGACAGGATAAAAAAATGTTTTACAAAACAAACGATCTTAAAAATCTTAACTTCTTTTTATTGAGATTCATTATTTTTTGATATGCGATAAATATCTATATCAATTTTAATATCATTTTATATTTTGTAATATTATCAATTTTTCGACTGGACGGTATAAAATAGTTTAATATTTTTGTAAAAAGAGATATAAATCTTAATTACGAAATATATTCTAATAAAAAATATTCTACATCTAAAATATACGCTTCTTTATATTCGGTATAACTTAAAAATATTTTATTACCTTAATGATTTGGACGGAAATTTGTTTAAATGCTTAAATAACTTTTTTTTTTAATAATTACCTTTAGTAAATAGTACAAAAAATAGCGGAATGATACTAATTATAAATTTTTTACTCTGCTACAACAGTTTTTTTGCGTACAATCAGAATAAGCAATTCATTAAGTTTAGAAATTATTTAAATATTATATGGATATGAAAAATATTTTCATAATTAACAAATTTTATGCTCTCTTTGAAACTTTTTTTATAAAAAATATTCTATTTTTAAATAGATTTTAAATTCCTATATTGTTCTTAAAAATAACGAAAAACTTGTAAGAACAAGAAAGCTGTTACTATTAGAGCAGAATCGACTAATTTTCGTGATGCCGAATTACCAAAGTCGGAATCATCACCCATCTTAAAACGATGTGCTGGACTAGACATTCTGCCATCACCACCTAAACTGTAAGCCATAACACGGAGGAAATATTCTTTTCCTACACCTAGATTATCTATAATTGCTTCGATTTTACCCACATCAACAATGGTATCACGGGCAGTGCTAATGTCCTGGTCAGTTTCCCAAACGCGTATTTTAAATCCTTTTATTGGTTCTTCTTCGTTTTTAAAGTTATGTACATAGCGCCAGGTAACTCGTACAGATGTTGGGTTACGGCCAAACACATGTACTGATGATGGAGGATTTTGTGGAGCTTTACGATATGTACGTTCTCGGTACCACTCGCTATCATCACCCTCACCGGCGGAATTGTATGGTATTACCTATATAATATACATGAATGTGATATTTTTTATTTATGCTTTTTAAAATAATTTTTTTTTGGCTAATTTTGTTTAAAACTTACCTTCACTTTGTAGTAAGTATTTGGTTGTAGACCGACGATGAGAGACCAAGGCCGAGTAGTACGCGACAGATAATAAATGGCATCTGTTTCTTCTTTCTCATTCTCTTTCCAGTATTTAATTCGATGACCTATGAGTTTACCATGTACACGGTCTCGTGAATCTGGAATTGGATCCCAAGTAACATTCAAAGCTGTACTATTAAAGGCGACTGCAATAACATTCTTTGCTTGTACCTGAATAAATAATAGTTAATTGAGTATGTTTTCAAGACATTCGTTAATATTTAATATTTCCATATGTTCGAAAAAATTAATTAATTTCAAGCTATCTTTTATTAGAATTATATTATAATAAATAATTATGGTACGAATACTAGATGTTTAAACTTATACTTCTTCTCGTATGCATAAAAGAAATTAAAATTGAATTTTTTCTTTGCTTTACATTACCTGCAGTAGATTTAGAATAATTTACAGAATATAAATATGCAAAATTTTTTACGATTTATTGTTGAATATACGCTTTATACTTTTCAATTTACGAAAATCCACGACTTCTATAAAATAACTGAAGTTCATTTAGAAAAGTAATAAATATCACAATTAACGGTATGTCGGAGCTGCAGCAATCGAGTTTTGCTTTTTTTATTTTATCAATATCTTTTTAAATTCTTAAATTAAAAAAATATAATGACTTGTCCGCACTAAAGCTATATTTATACAATAATTTTTGTTAAAATAAAAAATCATTTGGACTTGTTATTTTTTTATGAGCTTGGATTGGAAATTAGATATCAAACTCGACAAACCTAACCTTAAAATACGACATATTGAAAGTTTTTATTATAACTTTGTATGTATAAGATTTTGGTAGATTTCTTGAGTTGTCCGCACTAGAGTTTAATCTCACAAACTTTTTCTTTGTAGCAAAGAAACTCAATTAAACGCATCGTTTATTCATAAGTTATGATTGGAAATATTATTAGAAGGCGGACAGCGTCGTCATGCTCTTAAACGATTTTTACGGGATAAGATAAGCCCAATGGAAATATTCAATTACATTTAACAATTTTGATGAACCTCTTTAATTATAAACTTTAAATTTTTTTCTTTTTTAAGAAAGTAAAATTAATTTGAAATAAAGCATAATATTTAAATAAAATAATATCGTACTTGCGGCTTCTTTTCAGCGCTGTAAATAGTAGTAATTTCTGACTTAGGTCCATAGCCAATTGCATTTGCTGCCTGTACCATTACTTCATATTCAGTGTAGAAAAAGTTCAACTGAATTTGAATAACCGCAAAATCAATATTGCCATGATCTTTGAGTGCTAGCGATTGGAACTCTGTTTCAGCACCTTTTCTTCGCCAATAAACTTTGTAGAAAATGCCTGGTCCGTACTGCTCTGAAGGTTTGAGGGGATCCCATTTTATCGTCAAATCGCCAAGTTTTCCTAAAGTACAAAAATATAATTTAAAAATTTTTATAACATCAAGATAAATACATTAAGATACAAATATAATTATGTGAAAAAAATTCAAAAAACTTACCACCACCACCTCTAATGTTAGATGGAGCTTTTGTGGGCTTGTCTGAAGCTGTACTATATTGTGGTGAAGGCATCGAGGCTGGTCCGTATCCTAGCTCATTAGCTGCCTGCACACGGAATTCATAAGTCGTAAAAGGCACCAATACATTTTCTATGTGTAATTCCTTACGACCATTATATCGATCTATTACACTAACATCTGTAAAATCTAAAAATAAACGTTCCATAAGTTACTTAATTAAATAAAAACTTTGAAAATCAATAAAAAATTTTAAATCAATATTAATTTTTACCTTTAGTGAGATTAAACCAAGTCTGATTCCAATTGGTTCGAGCACTCACAGCATATTTTATGATGGGCCGACCATGGTAAGCTCCATCCGTCCAACTAAGAGTGACCGATCTTTTGGATACATTAATTACCTGTATACCACCTGGAGGTCCAGGTGGACCCTCAATTGTAATAGTCGCTTTCGAGGTGATACGCCCAACAGCACTTTTGACAATGCATTCGTAATCACCGGCTTCAGCAAAAGTCGCGTTAATTATGTTCAAAGTGCCACCGTTTATAACAATATGCGGGTTTGCCTTGAGGTCCTTATCACGTATCCGCATTTCATTGTGCAACCATATATAAGCAATGTCCAACATCTCATCCGTTTGTGCCATGCAACGGAGAGTTTGATTTTGGTTAACTGCCATTACGATGCGGAATGGCAGTGACTCTATTAGTCTTGGTGGACCTAAAATAAAATATCAAGCATTGAGAATTTATTGCAGATTTTTGTTTATTCTCTAAAATAATCACTGGCTTGCATGATGAATCAGACCTTACAAATAGTAACTATGCATAAAATAAAACAACATGCATCTCATAATTTCCCTGTTAAAAAAAACACGTGAAAGAACATCTGTAATTTGCAGGCACACTTTGTTTCACTTTTTATACGAGTTTATTACATGTGTTTTTTATGTATTATTTTTATGTTTTATTTCCATGTGTTTTTATGAGTGATATGTTATACACTGTTTTTTTTTACATTTAAAGACATTCAATAACAAGTTATTCATGTATCATATTGATTTCACTTAGAAATTTGCAAAAAAAATATTGATAAAACACATAAATAAATACTTTAAGGGAAAAACATATGAAAAAAACACATAAAAAAACACATGTAAAAAGTGGATGTTTTTTTTCAACAGGGTTAATACTAGGATATGTTAGCAGATGCTCTATCGTTTTCAGCAAGAATTTTTTTACGCAAAAATTTTAAGAAATATACTATATTACACTACAAGGGACGAAAGTGGGATATTGCGACCCGCACACGAGTTAATTCTCGAGTGAAACAAGGATGCTAAACGTATGGGCTTCGATATCTCACTTTTGTCCCGTGTAGTGTATACGATTTTTCTTCAAACTCCAACGAAAGTTTTTTTACATATACTTTCCATGTATATAAATCATAAAATTCTAAAAAGACAAATAAAATAATTCTAAAAACAAAAAAAAAAAATTCTAAAACGAAAAATAAACTTTAAAACTCTTCAGAAATTTTTGTTTTTAATATAATGAAAAATCAAAAATTGTATAAATAAATTATGTTTAATTAGCCTATGAAATTAATGGCTTTTTAATGATGAAATTAATATACATATTTTTCGTTTAGTAAAAATGTACTTATTTTTCATCTTTTTCTTTATTATGTTTGCACACAGCTGATTCAAATACTTTTATAGCGCATGCACGCTGCGTTGTATAGATCGAAACATTACACTTAAGCAGTAGTTTGGCATAGATAGCAGGTTCTTAATGAGGCATTTTCTGCTTCGGTTTCGGGTAACACAAACTTTCGGCTGGGGTTTGAGGAAAATACATCAACTTGTAATAGTTCTTCTATGTAAATAATAATATTTTAAAAACATTAAGTTATTGGGAATTTAAAAAAATGTTATCTTATTCAAAAATCAAAAATTAAAACAAATAAAATCTAAAACAAACAAATAAATTGTTTTAAAATTTATTTGTATAATATTTATGGATTATATCACAAGCTAATGTATTTCATTTTCTAAACTTATAGCTTTAATTGTAATAATTAATATAATTGCTCGTTAACTGATAAGATAATATCTTTCTACGTGGTTTCATCTCCTTAAATGGCTAAAATAGTTCTTGAGTTATACATGAGAACATTACTTTATTAAGTCTAGCCTAAATTGAACATGAACGTTTTATGTAATATAACTTGTCAAAATATATCACTTACTTAGAACAATTAAACGCCCGTGTGATTCGTCGCTGCCATATTGATTGGAAGCTTGGCAAACATAAGTACCTTCATCATCCCTTGATACAGGACTGATTGTAAGGCTACCTGAATCTAAAATTCGTCGTCTGCCACCAGTACCTATCGGTTCACCATCTTTCTTCCATGAAAACTTAGGTTTTGGAGCTGCTTCTGGATTACACAATATTGTAACATTGCCACCTTCAGCTGCATATGACTCGGGCATTATCGGTCGTTTCTTAAATGACGGTTTCAAGGCTATAATGAATCATCAAAATATTATTGCTTAGTATAATTAAAATGGAACTATAGAATGAAGAAAGTCATTATTTTTACTTACATAAAACTCTCAGTTGTGCTGATGAGTATTTAGTCTTAAGTTGATTTCTAGCTTCGCATTGGTACATTGCTTCATCTCTTTCAGGGTCCAACGATTTGATTTTTAACACGTTATCTTGTACAATATATCTATCTCTATCTTCAGGTGGTAGTGTATAAATATCAAGATATTCACCATTCCTAAGCCAATTATAAGTAATGTCAGGTATACCAAAAGCTTCGCATACCCAAGTAAGCTCGCCTCGATTGTCCATATGCTTATCAGCTAAAGGTACTGTAAAATTGGGTGCAGCTTGAACAGACAAGTAAACGGAATTCTTAATAGAAATTTTCTCGTTTCGTGCCCTACAAACGTATTCACCCTGATCTTCAATGCGAACTCGGGGAATCATTAACACGCGATTGTGGTTCATTAAGTAGGCGCCACGAGGAAGATCGGCACCCATTCGAGTCCAATTATATGAAGGCACTGGGCTGTAAAAAAAGATTCGATATCAATTTACGTAATTCTATTAATTATGTTTATACACTCAAAAACATTTTAAATAAATAATGTCAATAATTACAATCCGAAGGCTATGCATTCCATTCTCACTTGGTCGCCAACAATAGGAGCTTCAGGGAATATTTTTGGGAAATTATTCGGAAATTTTAACTGTTGCGGCGTTACTGCAAAAAAGAAAAGATAAATTGTTTTTAAATTATTTTAAAAAATTTTTAATAGGAATTTACCAAAGAGATTAAAAGTTTCGATTTAATAAAATTAATGCAAAGTTTTAAAGAAAATGTAAATTAAAATATGCCCTCTGACGGGAACATTCTTCGGGTGTTCTCTGATTTTAAAATCACGCGATTTTATTAGATGATTCCATTATAGTTCGCTTATTTTTATTGGTGAATTTCTAAATCAAAGAAAAAGAATATCGAAGAATATGTTTCCGTTGAGCATACCATAAAAAATAGGAAAGAGATAGAGACATAATGTTTTGTGCATGCTTAGTTGAAAATATCCAGATGAAAAGTGGAAACCCAGCTGGAACTCGTGTTTTTGCAGACTTTCCAGCTAGGATATTCAGTTGGGTGCTAGGATTGCAACTAAGGATATGAAGATGTAAATTTTTTATTATTGTTCTTAGATTATTTTTTTTAATTATAACTTATAAGATAATACCACGATGATTACTTTCCAATCAATGGAAAAAGCAAAAACACGATCAACCTCGTAATATCAGTTCTTCGAAGAAAGAAGAGCTTCTGCGAATCAACTGAGAGTGTTATGGCCTTATGTATCTGCATCTTCGAAATTTGTATAAAGAATAACAAAACTTAAAGAAACGCCACCTAGTAATTTAAAGTCACTATTGATGTCTAATTTCGTCCGTTCGACTTTAAGTCACAAGGTATCATTTCTTCAAGTTTTGTTATCCCTTATACAAATTTCGAAAATGCATATATATCAGGCTAGGAAGTTTCAAATCACTTCAATTAATTTTACATTCACATTAACTAAGAAGCAGAATTTGAATTATATCTAAATAATCTTAATACTCACAATGTGGATTGACATAAAGAGGGAAAAATGGCCCATTGCGACCAGTATCTGAGGCAACACTTTGCACATTGCAAGAATAGTTGGCTTGGTCAAGTCTTTCAAGAGCTGAAAAGTATAAGGCACCATCATTTGATACAAACAATCTTTCATTATCGTCGTCTACAAAATAAGGAAATTGTTCTCGAGCCCAATAATACTTGACACCCGGATAATGTTGTGGAGGATCACAGTAAACTGCCTTGCCCCAATGCTCATCACCACGTTCTTCTGAACGTTTAAGATTGAATTCCAAAATATAACCGAAGGATAATTCAACACTTTCAGACCTAATGGTTCCAAATTTATTTGTAGCCTTGCAGTGATAAGTTCCTCGATCTTCAGTCTAAAATTTATATTTATTACAATTGTTAATGTAAATTTGAGTAAAAATTATAATAAGCATTGATAATGTGAATGTAAATATTATAACTACCTGATTTGGAGAAAAAATGATAAGAGTTCCTCCACTAATAATGTATCTGTCATTAGTCAATGGATCAATTTCCCTAGCTACTAATCTATCATTTTGAAAATCTTCTTTGAACCATTTATATGTTGGAGCCGGGTATCCACCAGCTAAGCAACTTAAAGATGCATCGTTATTTAAAACCCTTTTTGAAACATCAAATACTGTATTCACAGGCTGTTTAATAAAATAAGGCCCTCTTGGTATTTTTAAAGGATCTTTAACTTCAAGGCCATACTGATAAGTTCGATCATCAGTCGCTAAGTAATATAAATTAGCAGCAGGAGCTTCACAAATATAATAATAAGGATCATATCCATTAACTTTTTCCAAACCCCACCGTTTAAGTCCTTCACTGTATCCATAAACTAGATAATCTTTGCCATAAATATTATCCACTTTTTCAGGTAAAAATGCATTATCCATATTTATTAATTGTGAACCATCTTCATTAGACCAATAACCCCCTTGCATCCTAACACCAGTATACCATTTTCTATGTTGCGGATCTTGCTGTAGAAGTTCTCGTAAAATGACTCCATGTTCATCAATAGTATTTATGGAAAGCAAATCACTCTGATAAGCTAAGCAATTCTTTCGTGCTTCTTCTCTCGGTCTCAAACTTTTCATAAATCGATAACATGTGTCTTGATATGCTATCCATGTTTTAGGGCATCTATATTCTATCTCATGGTAATATGCAGTTTGTGAGGCAATAGAACTTATTGAAATTACTAAAATTGTTAATTTTATTGTTGAAAACATTGTACTATCTAAAATAAAAACCTGTTATTAAATTATAATTAATATTTTATTTTCGTATTTATTTATTTATTCCCAGGCTGCATAATAACTATTACAATCATAAAAATATACATAATTATATACATTATTACAATCGTAATCTACAGAAAGGCTTAAGGTATCAGGCCTGAGTTGAAGTCTGAAAAAAAATCAAATTTCAATATAATGATAAGTTTTTTTTTATAATATTAATTGATCAAATTTTATTTCATTTAAAATGAATATTAAATATAAGACTTTAATTCATGAATAATTTCAAAAGATCCCATTCGATAGTTAAAATCCTTTTCTTTCGTCGATGACTTGATTTTGTCTATTTTTATAGGTGCCGCAGGATTTTTCAGTCAATTTTCAACAAATTGATTTCGAAATTTCCAGAGATCTTCTATTTATCTAGCTTTACAAAGTTATGGTTTCAGTTTTCTACGAAAAAAAAATCAAAAAAGTTTGGTTTGTAAAAAGTTGAAAATATTAGAGAAAATAGGTATTTTTTTAAAATTTTATGTAAGTAATTTAGTTCAACATTTATTTTAGCTTGACTTATCAAAATACCTGCACTATAAATTTTCGAAGATATATAAATTGAAGATCTTTGGAAATTTTGAAATCAATTTGTTGAAAATTGATTTATAAATCCTGCAGCAACTACAAAAATAGACAAAATTAAGTCATCGACAGAAGAAAAGAATTTCAACCATCGAATGAGATCTTTTAAAATTATTCATAGATTAAAGTCTTATATTTAATATGTATTTAAGATAAAAAAAAGTTTCATCAATTGATATCATATAGAAAAAAAATTTGTTACATTCAAAATCGATTTTTTTTCAGACATTAACTCAGGCCTGATACCTTAATGCATTCCTTATCAAAAAGATCCAGCTGAATATTTAGCTAGATAATCCAGGATATGACTGAATATCCAGCTGGATATTTAGATAAATATCTAGTTGGATAATCCAGCTGCATATCCAGTCACATCCTGAATCATCTAGCTGGATAATACAGGTGGATTTCCAGCTGGATCTTTTTGATGGGGTTTGTATGTAGTCTGGTGATCCTACAAATATACATATAATATTAACGTTAAAATTATGATATCAACAGAATATAGAATAATTTAAAAATATGTAACAACCTAAATAATATTTTTCAAATTGAAGACCAATTATACAATAATGTATAATAAAATGCTATAATAAGATATTTAAATCATCAAAAAAATATTTAAATTAATTTACAAACAATTATTATAAACTTACAAATTCAAATTTATTTTTTTTTTAAATTTATATTTGTCATTTATTATAATGAATATAATGAAACAATTTTAAGTAATGGATGAGTAATACAATAATCATTAGAATTATATTGAAGCTATTATTTTTAAAATTGTAATCAATTTTAACTTGACTTGTAAAGTCATTTTGGAAAAATTGGAGAATTATTTAAAAACGTAAGAAAAATTATATAGAAATTACTTATATACATTATTAGTGCGTGCATCATAATCGATTCAACAATTGTAAATAAGATTTGGGAGGGGACATTTAGGGAGTGGCAATAAGGCATTTTAATATTTGCTTACTAAAATTGTTAACAGAATAATAAGAATGTATAATGAATTCACAATATAAAAATTAATAATTAATCATTACCTTTCTTTGATTTACCAATTGATTTTTCATGAAATAAATTTGTATTCAGTAAGTGGCGTGCCTTTTTCAAATCATAACGCGACTAACGCGTCATAACAATGTATAGCGTATCCATTCATGCCTCGTACTACTCCTCACCTACACTCTCACGCTCTTCTTTTTTTCTCTTTCTACTAATTAGGGCGTGTCTACAATGCGTCGAAGTCCAATCTAACGCTTGTTCTTCATGATGTTACACGTTACACGTTACTCGTTACACGTACACGTTTTAAAATTTTGTTGTCCAGCATCTACTAAATTCATGATTTATGGCAAAAAACCCTAGTGGAAATCGAATCTGTGAATAACTGTGAATAACTGGAAATAACTGTGAATAACTGGGAATTACTGGAAATAACTGTTATAAAATGTTCAGATTGAGACAGAAATAACAGCACCAGTTATTCTCAGTTGTAATAAAGTTGTAATATAGCGAAACTGGAAATAAATGTTAATAACTGTAAATAACTAGAAATAACTGGGAATAACTGTGAATAACTGTTATGCATCTTTGATTTTTCTCTGATTTTCCAAATTATTTGTCAAGTCAAATGGAAATAACTGGGAATATCTGTAAGTAACTAGAAATAACTGGAAATAACTGGGAATAACTGGGAATAACTGGTGCTAACTGTTATTCCTGTCTCAATCTGAAAATTTTATAACAGTTATTTCTAGTTATTCCCAGTTATTCACAGATTTGATTTCCACTAGGGAAACACACGGACAACAAAATTTCAAAACGTTACAGTGCTCCGGAGTAAGTTTAAATAAATATTTAATGCCACTTCAAAATTTGAGAATGATTTTTAGGTCGATTACGAACATTTAGACATCATTTTAAAAATCGGTTCACATGACCGTTTTGGAGAAAAATAGGTTAGAATGAAAAAAACAATTACTTGAAACTAAACAATTTTATTTTATTTATTTATTTATTAACAAAGTTATGGGCTTAATAGCCCAAGATACAATTTCAAAGTATAAAACTAAATTAAATAAAAAGGTAACGTACAGAAAATGTAAGCCTTAGGTTAAAAAAAAAATAAAAATAAAATAAATATAATTACATATAGCAAAATAAATACTATTAAATTATAATATTAAATTATTTGTAAAAAAAATACTTTAAGGTATCAGAACTGAGTTTTAGCCTGAAAAAAAATCAAATTTTAATGTAGTCATAAATTTTTTTTAAACTTCTTTTCACTCTAAATATATATTAAATACAAGACTTTGACCACAGAATAATTTAAAAAAACTTCATCCGATGCTTAAAATTCTTTTAATTACTCGAAGAATGGATTTTTAAAATTTTGGTACTTGCTGTAGACTTTCTCAGCCAATTTTGAACTAATTGACCTCAAAATTTCTAGAGATATTCAGTTTATATATCTTCACAAAATAACAGTTCTGGAATTTTGATAAGATAAGTTTAAGTGTATATTGAATTGAATTACATACATGAAATTCACAAAAATATGTATTTTTATCAACTTTTTCTAAACCAAACTTTTAAATTCATTTTTTTTTAACTAAAACCTATTTTGTGAAGATATATAAAATGAAGATCTCTGGAAATTTTGTGGTCAATTAATTGAAAATTGGCTGAGAAAGTCTGCGGCAAGTACAAAAATTTAAAAAATCCATTCTTCGACTAATCCCAAGAATTTTAAACTTCGGATGAGATTTTTAAAAATTAATCTTGGTTCAAATTCTTGTATTTAATACATATTTGAGGTAAAAAGAAGTTTCATTAATTAATATTATTAGAAAAAAAATTATGATTACATTTTTATTTTTTTTTCTTCAGACTTAAACTCAGGCCTGATACCTTAAAGTGATCGGAACAAAGGAATAACAGTAAGAATATTAAAAAAGTTAAGAATATCTGCCTAATGCTATAGAGCTATTCAGATCAAATATTAAAAATAATGTCGAAAAATAGTTTTGTAGCTACTTAAGTATATATATTTATTTCGTCGTACCAGGTATTCGGTGTTGTATGTGCAAGGCTACTTAAATGGGTATTGAGGTTACATACATTTTAATTCGTAGCACAACTATATTCAGTTTGCTATACTTCACATAAAAAAATATAGATGATTCTTTATGTCGCGGTAGGCCGTATTCGGTGAAATACCTATAGACCACGCTAAATTTGTATAGGCATTGCATTCGTTCATGCTAACATCTCGACGATATTCTCTGTCAATACTCCCTTAGGGAGTATAGATATCGTTCAGCATGGCCGAATATGACGTGAGTGACATCGATTCGTAGGTTACCCTATTAAAAAAAATAAGGTGATAAATCACCTGATTTATTAGGTGATTTATCATGCCAAAACATCATGTAACGATTTTGTTGGTCTTTACACATTTTAAACCATGCTTAGTCAATTTAGAACAATTTTTTAAAATTTTGGAAAATTTTGAACTTAAAAAATTTTTTAGATAATTTAGTCTTAGAAAAAATTTTGACTAATTTTACAAAAAAATTTCTAGCTTAAAAATTTCTAGATATTATTAGCACATATACAATAATTTTTCTTTTGAAAAAAAAGTCAGAGAAACCTGGCCAGGATTCGAACCCATGCCCACCGCGTTGAAGGCAAGAGCTCTATCCGTTACGCCACCGCGCTCTCTCAATCAGGTGATTGGTCACCTGATTTTTTTTCACCAGGGATAGTAGTTAATACGAACAACTATTTAAATAAGCACATATTCATAAACAGAATCGCGATATTTTACAAGTATCAACTATCAATTGTAGTACAGTCGGCTCGGCGATTACCGCCGCTTCTCTTCCGTTGGCTCGCGTCGATGCTTCCCCTACCAATAGCCCAAGTCTCTTAGCGCGCTCGAGTTTTAAGAGGGGGTCGTAACCATTCGCCACAGGGTGGCGCTGCGGTCAGATGAGAGAAATATAGAAAATATTTTTTATTCAGCGATTTATAATTTATCGTGACAATAATATACTTCTAACGTTGTCAAAGGCACTAGCCATATATATGTAGAATTATTATTGATCCTAATATTGTTTGAAAAGTCTAAAATATTATCATAAAACGAAAAATGCAGCGCGTGGTAGAACCGATGTAAACATATGGGTATGTTTCCTAAGTGCGACAGAGAAAGTAATAGTAAAGAACGAAGTATACACATGCTCACGCCGGCTCTACTTCGCACTGCATTTTTCGTTTTATAACAATAGCTTAGACTTTTCAAACTTATCATCAATAATTTTTCTACATATATATGGCTAGTGCCTTTGACAACATTAGAAGTATATTATTGTCTCGATAAATTATAAATCGCTGAATAAAAAATATTTTATATTTTTCTCTCACCTGACCGCAGCGCCGCCAAGCGGCAAATGGTTCCTACCTCCTCTTAAGAAATTAACTTCAATGTCGGCGAATAATGCCGCTCAACTTACATGCACATTCACATGAAATATAAATAAAATTGACAAAAAATAAATTCAGTTTTTATGAAATTATTATAAATTTAATTTAATCATTTAAAATTTTATATGATAGTCATATAATTTATATAAACATTTTGATGAATTAAGCTATTCGAGTTTCTACTTGAATCATCATCAATGAAATCACTCGTTATTAACTATATTTCATCCATACTTTTCTCATCTGTTTGAAATTCTTTTGTAGTTATTGGCATTAAAAAAAATTATAATAAAATTAGAAATTCATTTAATATTCTTTAAAAACGCATTAAAGTTGAGCGGCATTATTCACTGACATCGAAGTTAATTTCCCCTACTAAAAAATCTCAGGTGAGAAATCACCTGATTTCTCAGGTGATTAATCATGCCAAAATCTCATGTGACGATTTTTTTGGTTTTTACACGTTTCAAAGCATACTTAGTCAATTGCGAACTATTTTTGAAAATTTTTGAAAAATTTGAACTTAGAAAATTTTTTAAAAATTTGGTCTTAGAAAAAATTTTGACTCATTTTACAAAAAATTTTCTAAGTTCAATTTTTCAAAAATTTTCAAAAATAGTTCGCAATTGACTAAGCATGGTTTGAAACGTGTAAAAACCAAAAAAATCGTCACATGAGATTTTGGCATGATTTATCACCTGAGAAATCAGGTGATTTCTCACCTGAGATTTTTTAGTAGGGTTCTGAAAATTCGAACGTGCTAAGAGATTTGGGCTATTGGTAGGGAAAGCGTCGACGTGAGCTAACGGAGGAGAAGCGGTGGTATTCACTGAGCCGACTGTATATTCAACGTGCATATATACTTCCGTTAACATATATAAACGCACATTTTCAAGCGGAGTGGGGTTTAAGAGAGAGAGAGAGAGAGAGAGTAAAGAATATATAACTATGAACAAAGTGACCAGTATATGATATTACATATACTGGTCTGTACTAAACTGGGAGTAGAAATAGAGTGGGAAGTCATTTTGCCTTTGATGTCAATTTTTATATGCTGAGCCCTGCCAGCCTGACCTCGCGTATAAGCACAGTTTCAAAATCTAATATTTCTGATATTGCAATATAAATAAGATATATCTACACTTAACGGAGATTGAATCATAATGAACCCTGGTAAAAAAAATCAGGCGACAAATCACCTGATTTCTCAGGTGATTTATCATCTCAAAACATCATGTAACGATTTTTTTGGTTTTCATACGTTTCTAACCATGCTTAGTCAATTTAGAACAATTTTTAAAAATTTTTGAACTTAGAAATTTGTTTGTAAAATTAGACAAAATTTTTTCAAAGACCAAATTAACTAAAAAATTTTTTAAATTCGAAATTTTCAAAAAATTTTCAAAAACTGTTCTGAATTGACTAAGCATGGTTAGAAACGCGTGAAAACCAAAAAAATCGTTACATGATGTTTTGGCATGATAAATCACCTGATAAATCAGGTGATTTGTCAGCTGATTTTTTTCAACAGGGAATGTTTTTAAAATCTTTTAATTAGATTGACCATAACAACGTTATTATAAAATAGAATTGTGCAATTTTAAAATGCTTAACGCGATTCAGTGTCTGTCAATGTGTATGTTCTGTTAAAAATTGTCAATTAGAATCGATTAAAAATGATTGAAACAGATAAGTTGTAATTAATTTTAATCTATTGCAATCGATTATATTTAACCTTTGGATTCGAATTCATAAACGTTATTCAAGTAACGGTTGTACAATATATCTTTTTTTCACACGGGCGCGAAATTCGATTTCCCACATGCTTTTTCGTGCGAGAAGTGCCCTATTGCTACAGAAAAAAAGCGTGCAGGAAATAAGTCCCGCACGCTATGTGGAAAAATGATCTACATAATGCATGCAGGGAATAAGTAAAGCACAACTCTTTGAAGTGCAAGAAAAACAGTTGTGAAAAAGCGTACATGCGAGCAGGAAGTATAAAACACGAGTATGCGTCACATATAGCAGTCTTAAACAAAAAGCCGCTTCGATTGTTTCGAATTTTCTTATTGGAAAAGTACTAATTTAATTTCTGTATTATTTATAAATCAACGAATTTAATTAAATCTCAGGTGAGAAATCACCTGATTTCTCAGGTGATTAATCATGCCAAAATCTCATGTGACGATTTTTTTGGTTTTTACACGTTTCAAAGCATACTTACAAGGAGAGTGTTTCACCTTCGGGTCACCGTTTTTGCTCAAATTTTGGGAATGTTTTCTGGGTACAGAAATATGAAGAAAGCCAAAATTTGAGAGGCCAACGCTCAATATTTCCCTAGTTACAGTCCATCGAAGAAAATCACTAAAAAAGTTACTAGATTTTTAGTCGCTTATAGTTCCTCAGAATTATTAGCTAGAAGCTTAAACCTTTTTTTAAATAAAAGCTGAGCTCAAATCCTTTCGAAATAGTAGTTATAGCATATCGAAATATAATTTTTTCCCAAAGTTATGACATAATAAAGATTGAACCCAATTTTAGCTTTTATTATTAATTAATGTTTTAAACAAATAATTCAGGTCCAATCTTTATTACGCTCTAACTTTAGGAAAAAATAATATTTTGAGATGGTATAGGTGCTATTTCGAAAGGATTTGAACTCAGCTTTCAATTAAAAAAAAGGTTTAAGCTTCTAGCTAATAATGCTGAGGAACTATGAGCGTTTGAAAATCTAGTAACTTTTTTAGTGATTTTCTTCAATGGCCTGTAACTATGGAAATATTGAGCGTTGGCCTCTAAAATTTTGGCTTTCTCCATATTTCTGCATCTAGAAAACATTCCCAAAATTTGAGCAAAAACGATGACCCAAAGGTGAAACACTCTCCTTGTTAGTCAATTGCGAACTATTTTTGAAAATTTTTTAAAAATTTGGTCTTAGAAAAAATTTTGACTCATTTTACAAAAAAATTTCTAAGTTCAATTTTTCAAAAATTTTCAAAAATAGTTCGCAATTGACTAAGTATGCTTTGAAACGTGTAAAAACCAAAAAAATCATCACATGAGATTTTGGCATGATTAATCACCTGAGAAATCAGGTGATTTCTCACCTGAGATTTTTCAGTAGGGTATTTACTTTTATTTAATCATTGTATTGGGATCTGACATGGGGGCGTGGTCTAAGCTAAGATGGCGTACCATAGTATACAATTTACATTGTCATATATGGAGCAAGTACCTGTTTTTGTTAATTATGAATATTTCTGTACTATTGGGCAGATACTAATCCTATCAAACGTTATTTTATAAAAGATGAACAAGTTTTCAGAGCAGGACATATAATAAAATACGTTAAAAATAACAAAAATATCGGTGATATAATAACCTTTTCACGCAAGACATACAAGAACATACAAGTCGCATCAACGAACGCTTTCGCTTGCGTTGTCGTTTTGACAAAAACGACAGCAAGCAGAACTTTTAAATTGAAATAATAAGACTGGTTAGGGTAACTGTAACTCCTGATTAAATGCACGCGTTGAGTAAACAAAATAGTTAATCTTCTAATATTTTATTTATGTATTTTTGTTGTTTTTTTAAATAAATAAAATTTGATTTTTTCTTATAGAAACTTTAAACCTTATGGTAATAATAAACATATGTAGCTTTTATTTTATTATTTCTATTAAAAATCTATTTATGTTCTATGCTATCACTAACTGTCCTTGTTTTTCCTCTTCTATTTTTTTTTTTTTCTTCTTTTTTATTTTTTATATCTAGTAATAAAAATACTCAATAAAAAAATAAATAAGCTTTTTCCTGATCCTATACAATTTTCTTTGTTTGTTTTGTTTTAAATTTTTTTCCTAATCTTTTTTTTTTTTAAATTTTTCTCTTTGTTTTCTTTATTTCTCATGTTCTTTTTTGTTTTTTTTTTTATCTATTTTTTTTTATTTTTTTTTTTATAATTTTTTTTTTTTTTTTTTTTTTTTTCTTTTTTTTCCCTTTCTTTTCCGTCTTTTCCTTCTCCTTTTTTTCTGAATACTTTTCTTATTCTACCTTTTTTTATTTTTTATACTTTTTTTTTTAATTTTTTTTTTTTTTTCTCCTTATATATTTATACCCTCTTTTTTATCATTCTCTCCACCTCTTTTATTTTTTATCTTTCCTTTTTATACCTATTCCTTTTGTCTTTTTTTTTCTTCTATTTTTCCTTCTCTTCTTGTTCCCTATCCGCGTAACTATCTTCGTTTCATTTAGCGCCCCCCCCCCCTTGTAAAAAACGCCCCAGCGTTCTGCTTGTATGCTACTATTCGTTCAGATTTTATCCACCAGAGAGCGTCTGGTCTATGTCAGATCCCAATACCACGTGTTGATTTCTTACAATATGAATTTTAATTTGAAATAATATAACATTTATTTTGATTTTCAAATTAATTTATGCATTTATTATTTCAAGCAATAAAAAAATATGAACAGCGCAAACAAATAGATCATTGAATTTATATCTTCTGTCTTTGTGATAAAACTTTGTGCAGCTTGCTATAGCAACTCCCCTGATAATTTAAAATTATTTTTATCTATTCCACCTCTCATGTGACCATAGGAGGTCAGGAATCTGTGGAATGGAAAGAAGATGCATGTTAGTCTAGGAGCAGTATAGGTTTTCGTCGGACTTTTATGTCCACGGCATCACTCAAGCGATTTCTATGTACTTTTTCTTCCTGAATCCGAATTTTGAGGGTGGAAATTCCAAAAGTAATCAAGTAATTTGTTATTAATTATTGAATTGCTTAAATAATTATAACCTTTAAACTAAAATAGATAGGGTAACATGACTGTTATAAAAAGTTGTTCCTTTTTTAAAAACAAAGAAAATCTATTTTTGATTCAACTCGATTTGATCATTAGATCCGAAGATATAACAAATTTATTGAAAAATGACTTCATGAAATTGCACAAGCGCGGTAAAAGTCCTTATAACTCGACTTATAATTAATATTTTTTCATGAATAACCTCTTATTTTAAAGGTAGGAGTTGTAATTTTAATAATATTTTATCAAATACAATTTGTAAATGTTAATAAATAAACTAACACGATCGCAAGTGACGAAATTTCTCAATTTTTATGCCTTTTATTTATTTATAACTTAAACCCAATGGCTAGCTAAAAAAAATTTCGTATATGTCCGGTATGAAAAGTTTGGAAATTTCATCTAGTTTCAGAATTTTTTTGGTTCATCGTATCTCACTCAATAGAACTCGAGATATTGCAAATTTCACGGGAGTGCCTATTCTTTACAATGCGACAGGAGCGTGTAAAGTAGCACATGCAAAAGCGTGAAGTAACTCATTCAAAAATCTACATGCTAAGAAAGGTTTTACATATTGTTAGATTTTCATATAAGTTAGAAAGAAAGTATTTTTCTGTCCTCGAACCGGAAAGCGACAACTTTCTGGCCGCTGTTTAGAACAAAGTTGCCGCTTTCTGGCGCCGTTGGACAAAAAAATAGTTTACAACCCTTGGCCAGTAAATAAGAAAGCCTCAGATCACATATAAGTAAACCTCGGCTTAGTCTCGGCCAACAATTACATGTAATCTGAGACCTTTCTTACTTTTCTGGCCATGGGTCGTAATATACTATTAATTACACCCTTAGGGTGCAGGTAGATGGTAGAATCAAAGAAGATAGACGCTTATAGAAGGATACTTCTGGGTTAAATTTTTCGTCCGAAACGCTGGGTAACACTTTAACATTGTTTGTATATCTACACATATGAAAAATTTGATATAGATATAAAAATACATGGGATCTAGTGGCACCCTCAGTAGCTGGGTAACTCATTTTTGGCAGAAATTTCCCATTTAAGAGTACGCTTCTATAAGCGTCTATATTCGTTGGTAGAATAGAGACTACCAAATAGAGGATGCGTAATAGAAACAACCAATCAGCGCTATTCGGCAAGTTTCATTATTTCAAAATAAAATTCTATTCTCTATTCCACAGGGGGGTTGCTCCGGAGCGATAAACTTAGTGTATCGATATATGCTATCTTTGTTCAGCACATTGATTTCATATCTTATGTCTCTGTGATACAGAGTTGTGCAATTTTCTAGAGCAACCCCCTTCGAGAATAGAAAAGCGAATAGCGATACAAAGTAGATGAACTGACATTTTTTTAAATTGTGATTGCAATACTTTTTATTGTAAAAAATGGAACATGATAAAAATATGAGCACTCTGCATAAGCTACAACTTTAAAAGAGGTTATTTTTATGTTTAGGGGACCCAATTTTTTTTTTATTTTTTTTTTTTTTTTTAAATTTAATTATATAGAGGATATTGTCCTCTATATAATTAACTTTTTTCATAAGATATCAGATAGATTCTAGCCCGGTTCCCGTTTAACACATTACATCAGGCTAGCCTATCTGACACACCATACCGAAATCTTTGACTACCGATCGATGGTCAGTCATTTTTGTAACCAACAATCAACCGATACCCAATGAGATCGGATTTTTTTAAGAGTCGCACGGTATTATTAGCACATACACTAATTTTTCTTTTGAAAAAAAAAAGTAAGAGGTACCTGGCCAGGATTCGAACCCAAGCCCACCGCGTTGAAGGCAAGAGCTCTATCTGTTACGCCACCGCGCTCTCTATGTAGGGGACCCAAAAGGCATGGATCTTTTTTCCATTCCACAGATTTCTGGCCTCCTACGGTCACTCACATGGAGAGAAAAGACAGTAGAATAGGCGGTGGAATAGACAAAAATAATTTTAAACTATCAGTACAAAAATATATTTTTATATTATTGAAATTGCGTTCAAATAGCTAATTAAGTTATCATTATGTATTTTTTTGATGATTAAGGAGATATTTCTTTATTTAATAAATTATATAATCTTTATAAAAAGCCATTTAGTCTATTCCATTCTATTCAGAGGGTCTCTACGACGCCCATATAAACAATGGAGCAGAAAAATTTTGGAATAGAATTGATTGGTTGTTTCTATTACGCATCCTCTATTCGGCAGTCTTTATTCTACCCATGTGTCTGCACCCTTACCCGAGTAGAAATGTAATTACGGCGTACATCCGTCCCGGATCCGGAGCCTGAAGATTATTGTCCGATCCGGATCCGGTTATCCCCCCCAATGTCACCAGGGAAGGTTCCGGTCCGGATACTAGTATCCTTATTTCAGGAAAAACTTATCGATACCGGAGTGGTGCCGTAATATTTTAGTTCATGTCGCCATTTATATTTATAACCTAATTTGTGAAATTTTTATAAAACACTTATTAACATATTTTTATCGTTTAAATGAACAATTGCTTTATTTATTTTGAATAAAATACTTAAATTATTACTTTGGAAACAAAATATGAGCAATTATATATTTTATAAAAATAAAAAAAAAAAAGTCGTTTACAGGCGCTACACAGGCACTTAGGGTGAAATCAGATGGAGCGGAAAATAGACGACGGAACGTCACAAAACATTCATTCCGTTGCCTTGTTTTCCGTCAAATTTTTTCCCTATATTCACATGGCGCGGAATGTAGCTGAAAAATTGTTAAAAATAGCATACAAATGTATCCGCAAATTTTAAATTAACAACAAAAATGTTAAAAAAGTTGGAAATAATCACCTATTGTTATTGTAATGAGATTCTTTTTTTATAAAAATAAAATATAGTTTGTTATTATAACCAAATATTTCAATTAACATCATTATTTTTTAATTATAAAATTGCTAATCAACGTCACAGAACTTCTATTCCGCTCCATGTGAATATAGGGAAACAAATTTGACGGGATAATAGAAGCGTCACAGACTTTTTGAAATTGTTTAAACAAATGGTTGACCAAAATAGAATTTAAAAGTTTGATTGAAATTAAAAGTACAGCTATGGAAAGCAAATTAAAAATATTACGTGAGGTTATTGAAGCACTAATAATTTTTTTAAACAAAATAAAAATTGATGTCTATTACGTCGTCTTTACTCCGTTGGCGGAATACAAAGATGCGGAATTGAGGTTCTGTGACGTTCCGTCGCCTATTTTCCGCTCCATTTGATTTCACCCTTATCAGTTGAACCTGAAATAAGGATTTTAGTGGCCGGCACGGATCTTTCCCTGGTGACAGACCCTTATTTAAATCTTAAGTTTAGCCGGATAGGGTACTGATTACAAGTACGGTTGGCCTTTATACGTTTCTACTCGGGTAGATCTGGATTTATAGTCGATGCTCAAACTTAATCTCAAACCTCATTCTATCTTTGTTTCTCTCATGATAAAACCTCATTCTGTCTTTGTCTGCTTGAGTTTGAGCATCGACTATAAATTCGGGTCTAAGTTTATGATAAATCGCAGCGAATAAATCGATGCAAGCAAACAAAAATCTTAAATCTTAGCGATACAATGAGAATCAGTGAATTAAAATTGTTATTTCATAATGAAACATTTTGTTTCGGCAAAAATTAAATAGATTTTATGATTGCGCAAAAATTATGCAAACATTAACAAGCAACAACATGTTCATAATAATTTACTTTAGCTAACTTTATTAATTTTATTTTCTGTTAGACTTACAAATTTTAATTAAAGTAAAATTCATTTACTAGAAAAAATTCAAACTGCTCGAAGAAAATAATAAATTTTGCAAAGTTTGCTAACCCTATGCAGTATTTATATTATTTATTAGAAAAATAAAATATTATTTGTCATTTATTAATATTTACCGTGAGGTCTTCCATACATGTATACAACGAAGATAGACGCTTATAGAAGCGTACTTCTGGGTTAAATTTTTCGTCCGATACGCTGGGTAACACTTTAACATTGTTTGTATATCTATACATATGAAAAATTTGATATATATAGATATAAAAATACATGGGATCTAGTGGCGCCCTCAGTAGCTGGGTAACTCATTTTTGGCAGAAATTTCCCATTTAAGAGTACGCTTCTATAAGCGTCTATATTCGTTGATATATACTATATAGAACAAAAAAAGATACAGCAAAACTTAACCATTATCGCAATTGATGTGTATGGACATACCACACTCGAAAAATAAAAATTTATTAGAATATCTAATAATGAAACTCTAGCTAGAATTGGCTCGAACGAAGCAAGAAAGAAGTGAAAAATTTATATTTTTATTACGCTCAGAAATATTTAAGTATGGCGTAAATTTAATAAATTAAAATGCCCAACTTTCAATTTTGTGCGATAAATGCGATAAAAAGAATTGCCTTTGTTAATCAGGTAACTTTCAAAATTCTAAAGTAATTTATTTCATTATAATTTAATACTTTGTATAATAAAATATTTTATTTGTAAATATTCTATGCCAAAAGTAGGGTTAATTTTCTAATACATCTTGAGAGAATTTTGTGAAATTCGCTGAATATTTTTTGACTATTATTGAGAAACGATTCACTTTAATCCGGAACTATGTTCTCTTTTGCTCAACAAAATGCAGTTGAACCAATGCAGGTTGATGCTCCTGCCGAAGACAATGACAATACCGAAGAAGAACCATACATTGTCGAGAATCCAACTTTGGTTTGTAATTTATTTTATTCATATTAATTTTTAAATTTGCAAAAAAAGTTACAATTTTTTTTACTTCCAATTATCTGTTAATTAACGATAAATATATTTATCACATTGTAAGTACGTGAAGTTTGTGTTATTTGGAACAATTGTATTAGTTTTTTTATTTATTTATATTTATAAATAATATTGTTTTCTAATAAAATTAAAAATTTTTATTTACATGTGTAACATAATTATATTTTTTATTAATAATGTGCGAAAAAGTTAATTTTTCCATAAATTTAATGCGTTTCTTTTATTTAAAAGTAATAATTCTTTTTATAGGATCTGGAAAGCTATGCAAATAGTTACACAGGACTTGCTAAATTGTTTAGGTTAATGTATATAGCAGATCATTGTCCTACTCTGAGAATTGAAGCTTTGAAAATGGCTATAAATTATGTTATGACAACATATAATGTATCCATGTATATAGTTTTACATAAGAAATTAGCTCAAGCTTTAAGTGCTCCTGGTTTGCCTGATGTAGCTGCTCAGTCAACTTCTCAAGATATTCCAACAGTAGATCAAATCTGGGTTGATACAAGATCTAAAAAAGCAGCACTTAAACTAGAAAAGTTTGATACTGATCTTAAAAATTACAAAAGCAACTCTATTAAGGAGAGTATAAGAAGAGGGCATGATGATTTGGGTGATCACTATTTAGATTGTGGAGATCTTGGCAATGCATTGAAATGTTATTCCAGAGCACGTGATTATTGTACGAGTGGAAAGCATGTAGTTAACATGTGCTGGAATGTTTTGAAAGTTTCCATATACTTACAAAATTGGACACATGTAATTAGTTACGTTACAAAGGCTCAAAATACACCTGACTTTCCAGATGTTCATGGAAAGGATAATAATCTTGCCATTGTGACAAAGTTAAAAGTTGCTGCTGGTTTAGCAGAACTTGCTACTAGAAAATATAAACCTGCAGCCAAGTTATTCTTGCAGGCATCACTTGATCATTGTGATTTTCCTGAGATACTATCTCCTGGAAATGTTGCCCTTTATGGTGGATTATGTGCTTTAGCAACTTTTGATAGGTATACTATATTTCATATTATTTATAATTTATGAGTTTTCATTTTAATATAATCTATATACTTGGAAATTTAGTGTTGATTTCTTATTATTATAAAGAATACTAAATTTCAATTCGAAATATATTTCTATTATGACTATTAAAAATAAATTATTTATTTTCAGGCATGAATTACAAAAGCAAGTGATTTTCAGTAGTTCTTTTAAGCTGTTCTTAGAGTTGGAACCTCAATTAAGAGACATAATTTTCAAATTTTATGAATCAAAATATGCATCATGCTTAAAGTTATTAGATGAAATTAAAGATAATATTTTGCTTGACATGTATATTGCTCCACATGTTAATACACTGTATCTTCAAATACGTAATCGAGCATTAATACAATACTTTAGTCCATATTTAAGTGCTGACATGAGACGCATGGCAACGGCATTTAATAGAACTGTTTCAGCTTTGGAAGATGAACTTATGCAACTTATACTTGATGGCCAAATTCAAGCTCGAATTGATTCTCACAACAAAGTAAATTATTTATTGTATGAAATAATCATTTTAAAGCGCTATAATAATTGTTAATTTTTATTTTTTAGATTTTATATGCTAAAGACGTAGATCAGCGAAGTACAACATTTGAAAAATCAATCAACTTAGGCAAAGAATACAGGAGACGTACTAGACTACTGATTTTAAGAGCAGCAATTTTAAAACATCAAATACAAGTAAAGGTAACCATAAAACAAAGTATAATATATATTTCAATATTGTCCTAAAATATTAAAAAATAATGCAATTAAAATTTTCCAGAGTCCACAAAGAGAAACTACACAAGGTGGGGAGATGCCAATTGCACCGGGCAACACAAGTCAAACGCCTAGAAATTAAAATGCTTTGATTGTTAATTTTAATATTTATGAAATAACTGTCAATGTAACATTTAACTATGTTTTCAGAAACAAGTTTATCAAACTATGATTTTTATTCGTTCTCTTTCTTGTATATAAAAGTAATTTTGATTGTAATTGAAATAATTTCTCAATGAATGACTCTTGCAACCACTAAAGAATTAGATACAAAGTTACATAGTAATGTTTTTATACGATTTATCAAAATTGTTTGTATTTTCTAATAAACTAATTATAATCTAGTATAAAAAATAATTTTTGTAATGCGATTATTAAATTGTTCAATAAGAAAAAAAACTAAACTTTACGTATTGTTTTTCTATTAGAAATGTAACTACTTTTTTAATAACCTTGTCAATTTTTTTCATGTATTATATTATTTTTCAATTTTAAATAAAAATTATTTTGAACTAATTATGAAATACCGAGTTGAAAGTAGTAAACTAATACTGCATTTATTGAAATTTATTAGATATTTCCAAGATTCTTAAAATGTAAATTAAAAAAAAAATTTATTTCTAGGTAATTTAATGATTGATTCATTAATTCCTTGTAAAAGAATTAATTCAACTAGGATAATAAATGGAAAATTTAAATTTGGCGCTAATTAGTAAAAAATTTTGAACTGCGCACAGTTGCATTAGTTGAGTGCGCATCATATATATATATCTCGAGTATGTTTGTCTTTGTTGCTCTATCGGACTCGGGGTTGAAAATCCGAATCCAACTTTTGTCTCGCTACTTCTCGCTTGCTCTTCTCCAGTAATAGTAAAGGACAGAGGTATAACGCACAAGATCCATAGTCAGTCAGTCCTATCTCAACTCTTGCTCATCCATTAATTCTTATATTATCTTGTGACAAATATTAATAAAATAAAAGCGAAGTTACGCGTTGTGTTGCGAAAAAAGAGCAAAAGAAAATAATATAAAATTAAGAAATACAAACTTAGTCTAAGAGGGTGAATCTGTTCGTCAGGTCAAAGATAAGGAAAGGACTTTAAATTGTCCTTTTTCTTCTCCTTTACCTAGCTTTTTTCCTTCTATCTTTCTCCTTTCATTATACCTCTCTATTAGCTTTTTTAGTATCATATTCTATATTTGTGAATCAGCAGTAGCACAGAACGAAAACAACGTGCGCGAAGAGCGCCACAGCCAGCGAACGAGTTGCTGCTGTTAGTGTTTCGTTTTGGTTGGCAAAGCTCTTCTTGTTCGAAACGAAACGCAGTGCAACTTTAGAAAAAACGCAATTTCTCTCATTCACGCTAAACGCTAATACGCCTGAAAATACATCTAAAATTAAAAAAATAACATTGTAGCAACGGATAGCGATAGCGATTACGATAACAACGGAGACGACGACTTAACGTCGTTGGGATTTGACGAACAGCAGTTAGGGAGACGAGGCTATATTAAATACGCTATGTTCTCCGGCTTAACCAGTCAGGTGTCCAATTGGATGGGCAAGAAAGCCGAAGATGGTGGCATTGCTGAACAACCGACTGATCCTGTGCCAACTACTGATGCTGAAAATCCTGATCCATCTGCTGGCAGGTAAATTATAGAAAAAGAAAGAATAAAAAAAACTTTTTTTTATTTTACTATGCGCGGAAAAAGATGGCGTAAAACAACCGCGCGCGGATTAAAGGTATGAGAGTTTGTAGTAACGCAATCAATACCCCGAGTTCAATACGACAGAGGGACTTGTTCTTTTTTTTTCTAAACGATCCTGACATCCCTTAAATTTTCTAACATTTTATTTTCCTGAATTCTATTCAAATTTCTAAAAAATAATATTTATTGTTATTTGTTAATGTTGAAAAATAAATTTTTTAAATTTAATTAAATTTAATTTTATTATTTTTACTTATAATGATAAATTAATATTATTTAACAAATCTTTTTACAGTAACTTGATAACGATGATTTAACTTTGGATATCTAATATAATCATTTAAAAACTCGTTATTTCAGTTTTTATTATGAGAAAATTAATGTTATTAATTAGTTACAGTTTTTCAATTGATAATTATCCTATTTCTTCTTTTAATTTTTTTTTATCGCTCAGAAAAATAACAGAAACAATTTAAAAATTTGCTTCGCGCATTTTTATCCTAAAATTGTGAATACTTAAAAATAGTAATTTAATAATTAAAAGTATAATAACATTACAGTATGTAGACAAAAATTTTTCGATTAAATTAATTTTTTATATATACACGTATTTTAGTAGAATCCCTCCTTTTTTTCTAAGTGCAACCGTCTGTCTTGTCCTACTCTGGCTCAAGAAATCGATATTTCTCTATGTAACGACTTAAATTTAGAAACCATCTTTGCTATCTTATTTTGTCTGTTTTTTTTACATCCTCTAACAATATTTTTTGGAAATGTAAACTTTTCTGCACCCGTACCCCTAATTGTATAATAAAATCTTGGCCTTGCTCATAATATAGTACCAAAAAATAAATTCATCGTTTCACGACTTAAATGAAAGAAATTTCTGTATGCAAATCGGATATAAAATATTGTGACGTTACAGTTTTATTTCTGCTTTAAAGGATTTTTCGTAAATGGACCAAAAAATGGCGTATTGATCCATTGGGTAAGAAGAGAACGTGACAATAGCATATAGCTATTCAAAAGTTTACTTTGAATTTATGTTTTAATCGAATAAAAATCAAAAAAACAAATTATTTACATTTTACTCTGTATAGATAATGATTTTTATCAGTTTCATTGCCGCTTTATAAGACTTTTTGATTTTATGAAAAATCAAAATTAATTTTGAGTTCAAAAACTTGAAAATAAAATTCCAAATTTATTTCTTATTTAATTTTTAAATTAAATTTGATATTTACTTTCCAAAGCGTACCAAACGATATTCTTAAACGCATCTTAAATTAGGCATTAAATTACGTGTCAAATGATCCACTTAAAGTTAGCCTGCATTATTTTGTATTTATTTTGTAAAATAAGTTTTATTTTTTTTTATTTCAAACTTTTTTAATAAAATATTTTTATCAATTATAAATTTTTATTGCATTATACAAATTATTCTTTAAGTGTGAAAAAGTGCTAAGTCTATTTGAATTGATCAGTTGAACTTGAATTGCTAAACGTATGTCCTACTGATTACGCCATCCAACTTGTTCTACATTATACTTTGAATCCTGTTTATTAATTATTCTGAATTAATGTTTAACTTTATTAAATTTAAAAATTATTGTGATTTAATAAAACTTATTCATTTTAAATGCCCATTATACATACATAAACTATAGTTCATAAAAATCTTCCATATCTTGAGATACCCTATATAGAAACGAAGTTTCTTCGGCTATTGTGTAAATAATACCGACTGGCCTATATGGTTATAAATCGAAAGGCCAATTAAAGAAGAAGAAATAATACCGACTTATAGGCCGTATGCTCCAACCTTTCCCGAAAAAATTTCCTTAGCCCTTTCAGATTTAATGTACATTACAATGTACAGTGATTTTTTTTTAATGGTTTAATAGTAACATAAAATTTTTTTCGTCATACCGTGGCTGAAAGTACCACTGTTGCTCCCGGCTCCGAAATGCAAAAGTGATATTTTCGGCCTAGGTATGGCGAAAAATTGTATACATATCACGGGAGGTAAAATGGTGACCCCGTGGCACATATTTGCGACCCTCACTTTTGGCACGGATCGTTACTTATATGTGCTATGGACTTGCCAATTTTTTCCTCCCTAGATGTGTTATATAGACTGGAATTTATAGTCGTTACTCTTTTCTCAGTTCTCAAGTATTCTATCCTTGTTCTTCTTACTCTATTTCCATAAGAATAACAAAGATAGAATATTTGAGAACTAAGAAATGAGTAACGATTATAAATTCCAGCCATGCTATTTTAAAGAAATATTTAGATTAGCTTAAAGTAGGCTATTTCTGTTCTCAACCGGAGCCCAACCCGGTTCCCGCTCAACACATTACATCAGGCACTGAAAAAAAAGTAAGCAAACATGACATTGTAGAGCCATGCTAAAACAGCATAGTGCCTGTTATGTCATTTTAATATAATAGCTATTTTGAATCTACGGAGATACGTTATTGTTGCATTAAGTATAGTAATCAACGAATCTTCATGAAAATAATAAATAATAAAGACTATTTCACAAAAATATTTATATATGATACATAATTTCGTGAAACAACATCCGATTTAACGAAATTTTTCTGAATTTGTGTCAAAATTGTCTAGTATATTTTTGTACATAACCTCAAAATTTTTTTAAAACTTTTTTGCAAAATGTATTTTAGTATAGATACATACAACAAATGTTTAAATAGAAGTGTACGGTTATTAAATAAAATTTTGTTAAACATCATTTATTTACGATAAATCATAAATGTTACTTCTATTAAAAACGACTTGGTTGGCGCACCATGCTGTTTTAGCATGGTCGCTAAAATAACATTGCATAGTTCCTCTGAAGATATTACTGAAATCTACTTGCATATGAAGCCATCTTGTTTTAGCATGGGAACCGAGTTGAATTTGCTTATTTTTTTTTCAGTGTACCGAAAACTTTGACTACCGATGGATGGTCAGCCACTTTGTGACTAACAATCAACCGATACTCAATGAGGTCGGATTTTTTAAGAGTCGCAATATAAATGGCACATACACTAATTTTCTTTCGAAAAAAAATCAGAGCTACCTAGCCAGAATTAGAACCCATGCCCATCGCGTTGAAGGCAAGAGCTCTATCCGTTACACCACCATGTCCCCATTTGGAGTGTATTTAGCTTTTAAAAAAACTAACAAGGAGAGTGTTTCACCTTCAAGTCACCGTTTTTGCTCAAATTTTGGGAATGTTTTCTAGATGCAGAAACATGAAGAAAGCCAAAATTTTAGAGGCCAACGCTCAATATTTTCCTAGTTACAGGCCATCGAAGAAAATCACTAAAAAAGTTACTAGATTTTCAAACGCTTATAATTCCTCAGAATTATTAGCTAGAAGCTTAGACCTTTTTTTAAATGAAAGCTGAGCTCAAATCCTTTCGAAATAGTAGTTATAGTATATCGAAATATTATTTTTTCCCAAAGATATAGCATAATAAAGATTGAACTCAATTTTAGCTTTCATTATTAATTAATCTTTTAAACAAAAAATTTAGGTCTAATCTTTATTACGCTCTAACTTTGGGAAAAAATAATATTTTGGGATGGTATAGGTGCTGTTTCAGAAGGATTTGAGCTCAGCTTTCATTTAAAAAAAGGTTTAAGCTTCTAGCTTATAATGCTGAGGAACTATAAGCGTTTGAAAATCTAGTAACTTTTTTAGTGATTTTCTTCAATGGCTTGTAACTAGAGAAAAATTGAGCGTTGGCCTCTAAAATTTTGGCTTTCTTCATATTTCTGCATATAGAAAATATTCCCAAAATTTGAGTAAAAACGGTGACCCGAAGGTGAAACACTCTCCTTGTAAGTACGATTAATTACATTAGTTCGACGGTCGCGACGAAGAAGGTGTCATTTTATTTTTGGTTGTAGAGAGATGTCATTTCAATTTTGGTTGAAGAAAGGTGTAATTTCGTTTAGAGTTAAAGAAAGGTGTCATTTCATTTTGGGTTAAAAAAGAGCTTTCATTTCATTTTAATTTAAAAAAAAAGTGCTATGTCAAAAAAAAAATATTTTTTTATAGCACTGCGTGTCTGAAATTCGCTTGCTACACACACTAGATCGGGGCGCAAATAGCTTATTCTGACACGTTTTTTACACAACAATTTAGTATATCTATATATATGCAGAGCGCGCATTTTAATACTAGACGGTTAAGACACATTCATGTTACGTATGATGAACATAAAGACAAGTGATAGCACTACACTATACGTATATGTATATTCAGCTACCACGTTGCGTAATAATATTGTTTGTACTGTGATAATGATACTAGGCAAATTTTTTAAATAGAATATATTTTTGCATACGAAAATCGACTTATTAGTGAAATTTACGTTCAATGATATCTACTATTATTTTATTCTTAAGAATCTAGTTCTATTGAACAATTCAAAATTTTGTTTATTAATTGAATCATAACTTATTTTTACATAGAACTCTCTTTTATGCATCTTAAATACTCATGATTATTATGTAAGAATCTAGTTCTGTTTAATAATTCAAAATATAATTTTTTTATTAATCAAATTATAACTTATTTTTATATAGAACTCACTTTTATTTATATATCTTAAATATTCATAATTTAGATAGCGGATTTTATACACACGTGCTACAAAATAGTATATGATACTCGTCTTTCAAATGACATATTCTATCACGACGTTATTGACCGAGCGAGGTGCCAACACTTGTATCATAATATACTATTATTTAATCATGTAGTAGACTCCAAAAGAAATTAATTAATTACAAAATTATAATAAATTAAATAAATCAATTAAATATATAAATTGAGAAACACAAGCCTCTTTTTAATCCAAAATGAAATGACACCTTCCCCGCGACCGTAGAGTTCAATGTGTAGCTATATATGTACTAAAGATGTTGTACAAATTTAAGCAAAATCAGTTAACTAGTTTTTAAGATATTATAGCAGCAGACTGAAAAAATAAAAATTATATTAAAAACGCGTTTGAAAGTTATGCGCCTTCTGAACGGCTCTCGATTTCTAAAAATGCTTCTACCGACGTCTTGTACACATGTTTTAAATGTTATTTATAAAAACAAAAAAAAATCGATTTTTTTGACTTGAGGCATTAGACGACCTCCTAAAATATTATTGCAGAATAAAATGGCAAATTTTCAAAAAAAATTTATAGAAATTAGAAACCTTTATTTTTAAGGGAATATAAAATGCCGATATTAAAGTTTTCCAAATTTTTGATGCTTTACTAAAAAATTTAAAAAAAAAAAACTTTATATTACAGTTTTTCATTGTAACTAATAATTTCGGAAAATTTTTAAATAAAGATTGAAAATTCGGGAAACTGCTATATCAGTAACTATGTACAAATCATATACCCTATTACATCACCTTGAGTAAAAATTTGCAAATTTAATTTAAAATTAAAATATTCCTTAATGGTCTGATAAGTTTATTTTGGAAAATTTGAGCTGTTTGTAGTTCAAAAGTGAGCACGAAAAATGCTTTGTCGTTAAGTTGATGTAATCTGATAATGATTCAAATATAGTTACCGACACTGCGATTTTCCGTATTTTTAATTTTAATTTAAAATTTTCCGAAATATCTCTATATTATACTTTTTATTAATTAAAATGGAAGAGTGTAATATAGAGATATTTTAAAAAATTTTGGATTAAGAATTAAAAATTCGAAAAACTATAATGTCGTTATTGTACATCTCCTTAAAGCATTTTTCGTACGCGTATTAAATCGCGTTTGAGCCGAAAGCATGCTGTAACTAATGGTTCTATTAGTATTAGTCTAATCGAAGAGATTAGAAATGTATATAATGACAAAAATGTGTACAATGATTGAGAACTCTGTGAATTCCAATAAATTAGAAGTCTTCGGCGACTTCAGCTCAAGTGACAATGTTCAAAAGTCAAATTTCACTTGAATAAACGGCTAAAGGTTATAGATGATTTTATGTCCGAAATAGGCCGTATGATGAACTATAATATATTAAGTGGATCTTCTTATAAAAAATTAATGTGTGTTTGTTAACAGTTTATTCTGTCTGTGATTGGTCGAAAAGGTTAATGTCGATGTTTTGTTTTTTACTAACAGAGTACAACCGGTTTTTAAAGGTTATTATAAAGCTAACTCATCTCCAACCGCCTGATCTAGTATTAATAAAATATTTATGTTTTTTCAATGTTTTTAGTTTAATTTTAATTCTATTGAATTTTTCTTAAGTTCCTTATTTGACATTTTAACGTAATGAGTATTGGCATTACAACTCGCGCCTTCTGCTAGCTAAAAAATGGCTGCTCAGTGTAGCAAAAATATACAGAAACCTATGGAGAATATTAAGTTTTATTTGATTATTTAACTTATTATTTTAAAAAATGCAATCGTAAATGACTAAAATATGCACATTTGTTAGTTGTACCGTTTTAAATCGGATTTTTAATTAGTAAAATAATCAACTAAAACTAAATATTCTCCATAGGTTTCTGTATATTTTTCCTACATCAAACAGCCATGTTTACATATATGATCATATCTCCACAAATTTTAATCTTTTGGTGATATGTCATTTTACAGCTGTCACTGGGTAGCGAATGATGCACACTATTCAAACTAGGTTCACACCTTTTGTACAATCTTGTTCCTCTATTTTTTATGTATATAGTGAATGTGCCACCAATGCTCCAGTAGATATTTCTATAAAACGTAAATTTTTACATGGATAAAAGTTCGGAAATTTTATCCATGTAAAAATTTTCGTTTTATAGAAATATCTACTGGAGCATTGGTGGTACATTCACCATATACATAAAAATAGAGGAACAAGATTGTACAAAAGATGTAAATCTAGTTTGAATAGTGTGCATTATTCGCTACCCAGTAACAGCAGTAAAATGACTTTTCAAAAACATTATAAAAAATTCAAAGTTGTGGAGATATGCTCATATATATATATATATATATATATATATATATATATATATATATATATATATCTATATAATAAAGATATATCGCCTACGCCACGCTGCCGCCGCCGTGTATAAGAATTTTATGTGCCCTCAGTTAGCTGAAATTCAGCTAAAATTTAGCTAAAAGTTAGCTAAAAGTTAGCTGAAATTCAGCTAAAATTTAGCTGAAAGTTAGCTAAAAGTTAGCTGAAATTCAGATAAAATTTAGCTGAAACTTAGCTGAGAGATAGCTGCAATTCAGATAAAATTTAGCTGAAAGTTAGCTAAAAGTTGGCTGAAATTCAGATAAAATTCAGCTGAAAGTTAGCTGAGAGATAGCTGAAAGGTAGTTAATTGTTAGCTAATTTAATTAATTGTTATCTAATTTAAGAACGTTCTCTTGGAAATTGATATTGATTTGATAATTGATATTGACAATGGGGGGTTGGCGAGCGAAGCGAGCAGGGGGGAACCCCCCCTAGTATATATATATTATATATATATATAAACAAATGTATTTTTAGTTAGCAGAAGACGCGAGTTGTAATGCCAATAGCTGCTGTCAAAGCGTAAGTCTTTTTTTCACTAACCTCCGTTCAATACAGTTGCTCTTCGACTGTATATCGGTAATGCTATTTTTAATTCTCCTGAGACGTATGGAAGCTCAATATTTATGATATAAACTTATAATATTTATGTGTGCTTAGATATAGAGGACAAACTCTTATGTTTCAACAGCGATTTTCATCTGAAACATGAAGGGAAAAAATAAACATCTGAGTTGTAACCTTTTAATGCGCAAACCCAACTCGCAGCCTTTTGTGGGCAAATCCGAGTTACAACGTTTTTGTGCGCTTGGCTGAATTATGACCTTATTTCTCCCATCCAACGATGTGTTCGCACGTTCACACGATAGCGTTTGTCCGGAACCCTCCTGTGTAATTTTCCGTGTGATGAATTGAAGATATCTGTATTTGATCATCTTTCCGTTATTTTTCCGTGAGCACGTCTTATAATACGAAAAATGATAACGAGTCTCCGTACGTATCCGTGCGTTAGTAATATATTGTTGTAGACGATTTACTTCTGTACATACCCGTGCATTGTCAATCGTATACGGAGAAACTTTTTGGGGCGAGAGACCTTAGTAAATCTTGAGGTGTAAGATACTTATTAATGGGGCGATTCGATGAGGCGTCGTGCCTTGAGTATAAAGATCTGAGAACTTTATTTTGAAGACTGAAGGCATAAAGCCGGGAAAAACCGAACTCGTGTATACATCAGCCGAACGTAATAAACGCATGGCCTCGGTGACAAAGGTCTAAGACCTTTATGCTCAAAACAGGACGACTCATTTGCTTTATCGAGGCGCCCGGCCCTACACTACCAGAGGTCTCTCGCCCCAAAAAGTTTCTCCGTATACGTACGAGTCCGTGAAACGACGCCGTGCTTTTCCGTAGATGAGAAAGAGTATTCCGTATCATTCCGTACTATTCTGTACGAGAGCCACATCCGTTGTCCGTGCAATTTCGTGCATTGTCGACACTACGTGCGAGTCCGTGGAATGTGTTTGTGCTTTTCCGTATATAGAAAAGAGTATCCCGTACTATTCCGTACTATTCTGAATGTGGCCGTGCTTTTCCATAGATGCAAAAGAGTATTCCGCATTATTCCGTGTAAGAGCCATGTCCCGTGTGATTCAGTGCACTGTCGACGCTACGTATGAGTCCGTGGAATGTGGTCGTGCTTTTTCGTATATGAAAATGAGTGTTCCGTATCATTCCGTACTCTTCTGAATAAGAGCCAGAGCCATGTCCCGTGTGATTCCGTGCATTGTCGACTCTACATGCGAGTCCGTGGAATGTGGTCATGCTTTTCCATATATGAAAAAAAGTATTCCGTATCATTCCGTGTAAAAGCTATTTATTATTAACAGTTATTTTGTAATTCTATGGAATATCAATTTTAATTATGTATTTATTTTATTTATTTATAAGTACTCCTCAGAGAGGTATTTGGGTCTTTGGGTTGTTGGTTTTAAACTATTCAAATTATTTTATTAATTATTTGTTTAATTGAATTTAAAACTAATAACCCAAAGTCTCAAGTATCCTCTAAAGAGGTGTTTGTATCTTAGGGTTATTGGTTTTATATTTACCTAAAGAAACAATTTGAAAAATAATTTCAATAATTTGAAGCCCCTGAATGGGATACTTAAGTCTTTGGGTTATTAGTTTTAAATCATTTGAATTATTTTTTTTAATTATTTTTTCAGTTTAATTTAAATCCAATAACCCAAAGATAAAAGTATCCCACAGTGGGGTATTTGGGTCTTTGGGTTATTGGTTTTGAATTTACTAGAAAATACAGTGCTTAAGTGTAAAAAATATGTCATAAAACATAATAGCCATGATAAGATAGTATCTAGTGCTGCAAAACTAAATCTTAACCTAAAATAGATAATTCAGATATCTATTATTTTTTACACGGAAAATTACACGGGCGGGGTCCGGATGGACACTATTTGAGGAAGCTCAATATTTACAATATTATAATATTTATGTGTGCTTGAATATAGGAGTCAAACTCTTATGACTCAACAGCGATTTTCATCTGAAACATCAAGGGAAAAAATAAGCAGCTGAGTTGTAACCATTTAATGTCCAAAGCCGACTTTCAATATTTTTCTGGGAAAACTCGAGTTATAACGTTTTTGTGTACAATCGAGAGATACACAATTGTTTTTATGTCCTCGTAGGCCTTATTCGCATCAGTATCTAGAGGGCATGCTCAATTCTGCTCGACTCTATACAAGGTTTATATGTCCTCCTAAGACATATTGAGTTTCCATATATCTCAGGAGGAATCAATATAGCATTATGGATGCTATTATGTTTTGTTCGATGTAGTCAAAGAGCAATCATATTGAACGGAGGTTAGTGAAAAAAATGACTCGCGCTTCGACAGCAGCTATACTCATTACGAAATGTCAATCTAAGAAACAAAAGAAAAAATCAGTAGAACTAAAATTAAATTCAAAAAGTATTTAAAAAAACATTGATATTTTATTAATATGCAACTATTAAGTTATAGTTCCTCATACGGCGTTTTTCGGACATAAAATCATCTCTGTCCTTATGCCATTTATTCAGGTGAAATCTGAATACGGCCAAAAGACATATAACTAATAAATACGTGCTGACGAATATTACTGATCGTATGGATAAAATTTAAAGTAGGTTTCATAATTTTTACGGTAATGCTCCATAATTTTTACTGTAAGTAAATTTTATAGAACTTACAAAAAATCCTAGAATTTCTCTATAATATATACAGTGCATCGTCATGATTTTTGTAGAACTTCGTCACAAATAGTAGAAGAAATGAAATCATGCTTTAGCATAAATTAGCGTATGAGTGTTGTATACATGTAACATGAGCGTTAGTTCTGATTTTATATAAAAATTTTGAGATATCGCAACGACTTGTCTCACAATTGTGGTGTATCACTGAAATTTTTATACAGAATTCCATTGTAAATTTTATATAAAAATTCTCTCCGCGTAGAGCACATGAAATTGTGACTTAGCCAAATTGGTGACCACGAAGCTGCTAATGATCAATGATTAGCAAAGTAAGTTCCGAGATTTTAAGATAAGCACTTGTGACTCTAAGTCATTAAATAAAAAAATGAATTCCAACAAGAGCTAACTCATTTTAAATTGTACAATAAACTGTACGTATTCATTAATATGAGCAGATGTTATTTACTTGCTTTTGGGTCACTAATATTGTCCATTAGACAATTGAGTCGTGCATTATCTTCACCGCTTTGTCAACATACTTCAGGCATAAAAAAACATTAACTTGTTATCTAGTATGATGGCAAGTTATATAACTTTCTTCTTTGTTAGCATCTCGCCTTTTTCTACCTACACGGAGAACCCTTTTCTCTTCAAATCGCGGTGCTTGAAACTGTTAACCTATAAATTCTGGGGCTAAGATATGTTGGCTCAGTATCAGAGCGACGCCATGCTATTATTCAGTAAACTACTCGTCGATTCACAGAGATCTCAATCACGCTACAGTTAACAGAACGTGCACGCTCATTTGTCGTGCGTTCACAAAGATTTTCAGTGTACGATTTCTTATTCCCGCAGTGTGGCTATGTAAAATAAACGGGAAGGATTTCCATTTCCCAAGATTCTTTGAAACGTTAAGAGTAAAACGTCAAGCATGAACATATATTTTCAGTGAAAAAGATATTCTTATTATTAATGTTACGATTACTGTGAAACGATAGTTATCATACAGTCACAAGAGGACGCTTAATCGTTCACCGTGTTTTAACTAAAATAGGGTTCTCCATGTATATGGGAAAGACAATGTTAATAAAAAGTTCTAGACTTGAAACTTTTGAATACAATATGAAAATAAACTGAAGAGATGCCCATAAACCCTTTCGGTCCTGTAAGGACATTGACGTCCGTAAGCTTTAATTAATTCCTGTGAGTTACACAAACTTTTTAGAGGTAAGATAATAAGTAGCGTAGTTCATAGGCAAAATACTTATATTTGAAGTCTAAGAAATTAAAATATTTATCTTTTGTTTTTTATTACAATCTTTTTATATATTTTTACTTTTGTCTCTCTCTCTCTAGAGAAAAATAATTTGGACCGAAAGAGTTAAAAAGCAAACTATTACAGTTCCAGCATTGGAAGCGTAAAAGTTTTAATCTGTAAATAATGACATGGACTATCGTTCAAAACTTGGGTCTGTTACGATTCCAATATTAGAATTGCAGAAGTGCAACTGATTGTTAGACGTTTTTTAATTTTAACTTGACCCACGTAGCATTACAAATAACATTTCAACTATTTTATTTCTGTTTTGTGATTCTTAAAAATAAAAACAATATTAAATTAATGCAAATTTATTATATTCCAATAAATTTAAATTTCTGGGAACTTTTATAAATAAGTTTTTTTCCGTTTAATAAGTCCAATAAAATGTCTGAATACTTTAATCTAAGTAACTCAAGTTTTTGAAGTGAAACTTCTTTACCGACGGTGTATACCTTCCATAAGCGTTGTATGAAAAAAATTATACAGGAGTGAATTGATTTTATGACGCTACATGCAACGGAACTATTGAAACGGAAGTATATGTATATAGGAGGTGCGTCTGCACCTTCACGGCAAAGCAAGATACTAAATATATATAAAGAAAAACTCGCGGGACTGATTTGATGTCAAACGCAGATATAGTATATGTATACATGCATGCTAATACAAATCTGAATGAATAAAGAAAGCAATAGTGGCTTGCGTTTTCGCCCTCTTTCTTTCTTTATACTGCTTGATGGTGCGCCCCTTTCTTCCCTACATTGTTTAAACGTGCACGCGCAAGCAATCGTGTGGAAATCTTTCCTTAAATAAACTAAATTTAAAATTATTTTAAAATTAAAAAAAAAAAAAAAAAAAAACAGTGATAGAAATTGAATAAACATTAACGAGTTCTATGATTTTGTAAAAAAAGTTTCACTTCTGTCGACCAGTTCCAAAGACTGCCACACCGGTTTTTTTTTTGTTTATCTTTTCGATGAAGAAAGATGTAAGTTGTAATTTAACGTCAGCAATGCGTCACATTTTGATTTTGAAAAAGCTTAATTATATGCTAAAATTAAAATAATTTCCTAAGATTTAACTGTATATAAAATTAAGTATATTTTTGTAACACGTTTATGTAATTTTATATATATATTATACTATAAAATTACATAAACGTGTTACAAAAAAATGAGAAAAAAACTTGTTCATTCATAAATAATTATCTTGGAACCTTGAAGAGCATAAGTAAGCTTGTTGATATGAAACTACGTTGGCAATAGGAAGATAGTTATCGTGTTGGAGTACTAGTTCATAAGTTTAATTTTCATCGAAGTGTTAAGTTTTGCAAAGGCTTTGTAAAGATGAAAATGCGAGTATCTTGCTTTTTAAGAGACAAGTCAATACAAATTGGCTTGAGCAAAAATATTATATACTGAAACCAATTAATTTAGTAAAAGCAATTTAGTAAGTTTATAAAGCGTATGCTTTACGTGTACAAGAGTAGCAAGTATCTAAAAAAGCTAAGGGAATAAGATCTATTGACGTCTATTGTCTACAATATAATGCACTTGCATTGTATGGATGATGGCTCACAGAAGAGTTCGGATCCAAAACGGAAGTGATCAGATAATTCTTCAAAATTTCTTTTGAAAATATCTTTTTAATATATTTTATCTTTTGAGTGTTTGCTCTCAAGAGATTTTAAGATGATCGGTGTGGGGGTGCAAATAAACAACATCCGATCGTTTTAAAAGGTTGAAACTATCATCCTCTTATTTTTACTCTTGTTCGTATATCCACTTTTTAATCACTTTATTACAAATTTAAAAACCAATATTAGATGAAATTTTATTGTATTACAGCAAAATTTTAAAACTTGTAACCTTCATTTAATTTTTTTGGAAACTGAAAAAGTAATTATTTTTAAATAATAATACCTTTAATGTTGTGTATCCAATGGTTCCTCTGCTTATTACAAAAGCAACAGATTCGGTTCTTATGTTCTAAACATCAATAGTGTGTATACTTGTGTGATCATCAAGATTGATTTAATAAAAACTATGCTAGAAAAATTATTCATCTTAAAACTGTATTTATCGTGATCCATAAAGTTTGATTCTATTTATAAAAGAATTCTTATTTTCATTTTGATGAACGCTAGATGCGTTTGTTCATTCCGTGGTTGACAGTTAAGATATATTAAGATTGCGTGTATTATAAATTATTTGTTACGAATTAATTACGTTTATTTCATTCAAGTTAACCCTCGCTAATTTTAACATTTAAAAACATAAATAAGGGATCATTTTATTTAAAATTTCATTTATTATTTTTTTTTAAAAACTTTGTTAAAATAATATAATTATTATTAAGTAATAATATTTATATAATTATTTTAATAAATAAGTTTTTTGTCTCCAGTTCCGCTAAGCCATTTTTATCTAAATGAAAAAGAATTTATATATATCATGTATAAATTTATATTAATAAATTAAATATGTTTAAATTCAATTAACTTTAGTCTTTTTATTTACTGTTTATTATTTTAATCACTTAATATCCATAAATTTTCGTTGGATTTTTTCAACGGGTTATAGAATAACCTAATAGTATATAACTTCCTCCGATTGTAATGACGGCCACTTTGATATTTACGGAAAAAATTCTCTCAGTATACTATAGATAAAATTATTATACATGAGAAGTTTAAAAAAATACAAAAACAAAAATTCAGCTTATTTACTACAATTGTAAGAGGAGTGTTCAGCGAAAAGAATGTTACATAACAATTTCATTAAGCGGAACTATATAATAATTTAAGTAAAAATGAAATAAAAAATTTAAATTGAATCGCATACTGTGAGAAAATTTTAATTGATTATATAAATAATAAATTAACAAAAAATATATTATCAAATAAAACCCTAATAATATAAGAGAAAATAAAAATAACTTTTTTTATCTTTATAGCCCAACGAAAGGCAGCAGTAAGCTAGAAATGCTAGCAGGTGTAAAATCTCAGGTGGCTTCCTCGATGAGCGGCTGGTTAAGTGGTGGTATACCTGGTCTGAATCGTGGTAACGCAGCTTCAGCTGAAGGTGATGCAGCGACACAGCAACAACCGACTACCGACACAACAATTGATCCCTCGCGGGATCCAACGACAGCAAGCGCCACAGAAAACGTAAAAGATGATGACGCAAGCAGGTGGGTCGCAGGGTACGTGACAGCGGCCAGCCGTACTCCGAGATCGTCTTCGACAGGCCGAACAGATCCTAATCTGTTCTTCTTCTTTTAACCTTTTTTATTTTTCCAAAACCCTTTTCTTCAATGATTTTAGAAAAAATTTTTATTTAATAGAGTAAAAATATTCTGCAACTCTAATTTCAAATTTTTCAAATTTGAATTCAAACTAACAGTGATTGAAGTTTTTTTGAAATAATTCAACTTTGCAGGATTGGAAGTTTATAACAATAAATTTTTTATTAAAAGAATAATTTTCAATAAAAATTTGAATCATTTTTCGAATTACTTATTCTATTTGCTAAATTATTTTTAATATATTTATCACTTTATATACAAAGCAAGTGTTTTTAATTTCACTTAAAAAAAACCACATTACTAAAATTTCAAAACTTATTTTTCATGCTGAAAATGAAATTTAATTTCACTTGGTCTAATTATTACATAATGTTATTGTATAGAGCTTTAAATATTTTTACGAAAAAATTATTTCAATTTCAAATAGATAATATATTCTAATTAAAAAAATTTTCTGAATTTGAACCGAAATGCATTTTATTTAATTTTTTACAAACTGATTAATTTTGAAGAATCAATTCTCAAGATTATGTTGCTTTCTTTCAATACCTTTAGTTAATTTGATATTAATTTCTTATGAATTTTTGTTTTTTTGTTTTTTTTAACTATATTAAACTATATTAAATTTTATATTAAAGAATAAAAAAGTATTGAAAATCTTATAAAAAGATTACTTTTTATTCAAAATACAATGAAAAAAGAAATGAGTTCTTTTATATATTAAAAATGTAATTATTATTTATTATATACATATAAGGTATATCCATATATATTGAAAAAGTATTTATACATCAGATATACATTGAATGTATAAAGAGAAGCGAATATCCCAAAAACTAAAGCCAATCAGAATGAATCCTGAATTATGAATTTATTCTAATTGGTATTATTTTGGTTATAAAAATATATAATACATGAGAAACGAGATCCAAGTATCGCTTAGTTGGTGTTCTCCTTGTTAATACTTTAATTACCTTACGAAATACTATTCTTGTAATATATTATATCATTTTTTGAAACTAATATAGTAATATCTCGTTTTCAATTGAAAAATGGGATATCTCGTTATAAAATAAAAAAGAGCAATTGTCATTTGCGGTTGATTTTTTTCTTTTGATTTTTCCAATCATCACCCCTAGCTTAATAGATCATCTTTATTTTCAAACTAACTTTATATCGTAATTTAATATTCTTATAAACAGTGGTTCAATTGAAAAGGATTCTACATTATCGACTAACAAGCAATTACAGAAATAACTACAATTAAAGCTATAATTTCAGAAAATAAAATAAATTAGCTTATAATGTGTAATTATTCAGTTAAATTCTCAAGTAAAACTATTGATTAGTCCTAGAAAATTATGGATTTTCGAAAAAGATAAGATATTTAAACAAAAAAATTCAAGAATTTTAAAGTCAATGTTTTTCAACATTATTATTTAAATACGAGAACTGAAAATTCTCCGAGATAATGAATGAATTTGATTGAAAATTCAACTAAATAATGTTTATAGGTCACATTGCAAGCTAAAGTATTTTGTTTTTTAAAATTATTGTCTTGATTGTAATTATTAATGTAATTACATATTAGCCGATAAAATAGAATACTTTTATGCAGTTACATCGCCTTAATCTCTGGTAGAAAATTAACCACTTTTTGGTCATAATTGCTGAACTAAGCATGTTAAAATGACACTTATCTAGAAATTCTGGAAATACTTTAAACAGAATTTCTAGATAAGTGTCATTTTAACTTGCTTAGCTCAACAATTATGACCAAAAATGATTAATTTTCTAATGATACTTGGAGATATCATCTTTCTCAAACCACAATCGAGATACCACCTTTCTTAAACGCCCAAGCGACATATTACCAGTTTTGAAATGAAAACGATGTATAACCTTTCTTGAAATATAAGCTAGATATCACCTTGTTCGTCTCAACAAATGATATATGAATAGGAATACCAGTTAAAAAAAAGATAAATGTTGCCTTGTCGTTGTCGTTGTTGGATAAAAAACAAATCGATTCATGTTCTTATAAAAAATTATTTTACAGTGCGACCGGTGGAGCAGATAGTGGTCCGGGGAGCCTTGGAGGTACGCCGACCGAAGAAAAAGATGGACAACAGCCATTCGGTGCTGGTAGGTCATTTTATATACATTTTTTTATTTTCTTAAACATACTTTTTTACGTATATATTTTATGTACATTTTACTTTATTATTCTTTTATTCATTTCTTATTCTTTTCACTTTGGATAAGTCTATTTTCTAATTTTTTTATTTATACTCTTGCTTAAGGCAAAAATAAAAGAATAAATTTCTGAATAGTTAGAAAAGGACAGGTAAATATGACCTTTGCCTCTAGGAGTAGTTACTTTAACAAAAGTCTTAAATGTAATACCTAGATTTAGAATCTTAAAAGTTAATTATCACAAATTTTGTTTTTTTAAAAGTTTCATATTTTATGAGCACAATTTGGTCATTATTTAAAATTTAGTTTTTCTTTGTACTATTTATTAATACTGCTTAAAAAATAGTTATTTTATGAATAGTTATTTTATCAATGATATTAAATTTTTTACTATTTTCTAAGACAAACTTATGTTTATTTTAGTAAATATAATAATATAGTTTTATAAAATAAGTTTGTTTTAACAATTAACACAAAATTATATATGCTTTTTCATTTTTACATTTATTTTTACATTTATTAATGATAAAAACCTTCAAGTAAGTTTCAATAGGACATTCACTTTCAAAATAAAAAAAAAACACTTTTTCTTAGAAAAATTAGTCAAAATTTTTTCTAAGACCAATTTATCCAGAAGTTCAAAATTTTCAAAAGCTGTTCTGAATTGACGAAGCATGGTTTGAAACGTGTAAAAAGCAAAAAAAAATCATTATATGTTTTAGCATAATAAATCACCTGAGAAATCAAGTGATTTATCACGTGATTTTTTTTAACAGGTCAAACATAAAAATTTTAATATTTTTTTCAATTGTTTAAAAATATATTTTTAGGCAAATTATCCTATAAAAAATGAGGAGTTTCAATATAAATCTTTGTCGGTATAAGACCTAGTAATGATGTTAACGAATCGAATTGTTTTTGATTTTTTTAATCTAATATCCTGTGAAACTTAAGATCTCATTATGACGAATTTAAAACAATTAGTTTAAAAAAAAAAACGTTTCAAGTTTTTATACAATAATTTTTACTTGAAAAACACCTAATAAATAATTTATTTAGATTATTTATAACTTTTATTCTTCTTCAAATTTCTTTAATGGTTTTAAAAGAGTATTTGTGTGGTGTTAAGAAACATATTTTATATCAAAAGATCGATTTGAAAAATTTTTTTTAAGTGTTAACCTTCTTAAAATGTAAAATTTAAAAATTTTTTGTTTTTCAATTATGTATATCATTCTTACGTATCTAATAAATAATTTTTTCTGTTACTTTAAACTTACATACACAAAACCGTATTTTATTTTAATATATTAGATAAATTTAATTTTTTTAAGTTTAGTTATTAATTATTTGACTTATTTAAGATAAGTTTAGTTAACAAAATTTTATTTAATGTAGATTTTATTTATAGTTTGGTGGGAATTCTCATAATGTAGATATGCATTAGATTTATTTTTCACACATTTTTTTCATGTATATTTAAATTTTTTCTGTGTGAATAAATAAAATTTCTTAATTCATTCAAATTATTTTAAATATAATTCATGCAAGCTTTTTCACAATTAAATGTAGATAATATTTATAGATTATTTCTATATAACAGTATGCATTCTATTATGTTTGTATTATCGTTTTAATAATTACTTATTATCAATTCAGATTTGATTAATCCGTATTTTATTTTTAGTTTCTTCAGACATTTAATAAAGTGATAAAGTATTTTCATATAATTAGAATGATATTGTCAACTTTTTTTATTATAGACTTTAAAAAAAATGAATAAGCTGCCGGTATAAAGATGCATGAATGTGTACAATTAATAAGAGCATCTTATTGTAGTATGGTAAGGATCTTTTCCCAAATAACAAATTCATGTGTATTACTATTATTTCACCATAGGTGTAAGAAAATTGGAAATATAAAATTTCACATAATGATTACTTAGCTACTATGTGACCTGATGCTTATTTTTGCAAAAGAATTTCTATGAAACATAAAGACTTCATACATTTAGATTATTTTTAAAGTGTAGCTCATAATATTATTGGTTAGTATTTAAATTATTAAGAAAATTGAAAGAGCGAAATCTGAACGTCGATACATAACTTAAAGTTTTTATGCTAGTGACAAGATATACGATGTTGCTATTTGAGATACATGTTCGAAAAAATATCGTTAACAGTGAGCTTACGTGAAAACTTTTCTTTTAATTGCCGTTACTTTCCTAAACTTATACCGATTAATCCCACAATAAGAGTATATCTCAATTATTTTAATTGTTAGATAATTACTTTCTTTATATATTTAAAAGTATATAAAAATATTAGTTTAGAAATTAAAGTTGTAAAAGCATTCAATTCAATTGCAAATTTTTTTTTTTATTTACTTACGTTATAAGATCAAGTTTTTTTATTAAGTATAAAGATAATCACATCGATAACAATTAAGAAAAATCATTCTTTGATTACGTAATAGTATAATAGGAAAGAGTCGCTTTTAGCTGTGATACCAACTTACGCGTGCTATGAAATTGCCACTATTTTTCGCGTGATGCATGTACTATTTTTTTTAATAATGAAAATAATATATACACTTCAGAAGACGAGAAAATCACCGCATAACATGTGTTTGTCTCTATCGTCTTTGAATCAAATGACAACTTACGTATGCTATAAATTGACCAGTACATGTCTCCCGAATCGTAAATGAAGCTAGAGTGGTATGACATATTACCCACATGCTTGACGATACAAGTATTTAAATTATAAATAGTAAGAAATTCATAATTACAAAACAATCATATATAATTTACTTTGAAAGAGTAACCTATATTTAAATCGTTCGCGTTTAAAAAAAACGTTATGTTTATTTTGAAAAATGTATAAGGTTACATCAAATTTTAGTATATTATACCAATTTCATTCTAAAGAAGGAAAAGCTTTTATAATGTTTAAGTTAATTTTAATAAAAATGTAGTTTTGATAATTTTGAAGTTGCAATAGAATGTTAATTTCTTGTCGGTTCACTTATCTACTAACATTTCAAAATGAAATTTATTTCAGGTGGATCCAAAATAACTGGTAAAATTTATTAGCATTCATAATATGTTTCATATTTATTTTTTTTTTTATAACTTCACACAAAAAATATTTACAATATAGAATAGTCTTTTTAAAATATATATTGTATTCACACAAATTTTATATATATATATATATATATATATATATATTCAAAACCAATTAAATTAAAAGAATTGTGTCTATTCTTCATTTCCGTTTCGCTGAAGAACTTTTAAGCGTTTTGATTATATTTCACGTAACCATTAAAGCTATATTTAAATGTTAAAATAATAACATAAATATACTTTAATGCATTCATTTTTTCAATTTTTGCTTATAGAAAAAGTTTAAAAATAGCATATTAGCATAAACTATTTTCAAATTTTCGGTTATAATAAAGTAACAATCACTCGATTATAATTTATTTGCAGTATCTACAAAAGCATTAGCGGGTGCCAAGAGTCTGGGTGGTTTTTTGTATAGCGCAGTCAACAAGGCTGGAAAATCCGTTGCCGAAGCTGGTGCTAAAGTTAAAAAGGTCGTCGAAGAAAATGTGAGTTTCTAATCTCTTTCTTTATCTATTTTTGGTAAATTTTAATTTTCTTTGTTCACCCGTTAAAAATAATGTTACTAATATGGATGAATTGTATAATTATTTAAAAAGAGATAATTTGAAAATTAGATAAAATTATTAAGATTAGTGTCTCTTGGAGATATGTATTATTTCTAAAAAAAATTAGTAAAAGATTATTTGCTTAGGTAGCTTTCTACTCTCAGAAAGAGATAAAAAGTAAATGTGTAAGAGATTTAGGATTTAGATTTAAAAAATTAAAAAAGTTCACACTGTCAATGACAGGCAATTTTTGAGAGGCTTCAACCTTTATTTTTTTGCAATTCTCGTGAAAGTTTTTAAAAATATTTCGTTCAAAATTGTCCTACATAAACTAAAATTATGTTATCTAAAATTTAGACAAAATATCTTATACTTAGAAAAAAAATTGAATATAAAACTATATAAACGTGACTTTTCATAATTTCACATAAGAAAAAATATTTTTAATTTGAATGGAAATTGGAATTTTAAACTCGTTATCATGATCTTTGCATAATCTTCATCAAATTGGAATTTTTGCAAAAGATTCTTGATTGATTAAAAACATGAATACAAAAAATATAAATAAATAATATAAACAAAACATATAGTGAAAATAGCAAATTCAACAAATTTGATTTACATCTTATAATCCTAGATTTGAATAATTTCTGTATCTGATCAGTTCCATTGAAATTTAAGCTGACTTTTACTGATCGAATTTTCTTTTGATTTTTCTTTTTGTTTGATAACTATGAGTGTATTTTAATCCATGTTGAAGGGGATACGAATTTCGGAATTTCGCTTAGAAAGATGTTTTTTATTCTATAGCCTAGTCAATATCACAAAATAATATAATAATGAAAAAAAAAAAATTTTAATTGAATTCCAATTTTTAAATTACTCTATTTAGTCAATATGTAACATTCTGAACTTTTTTTTCAATGTGAGAAATTTAGTTTGATATTGAATCCAAAAAAACATATTTTCTTGTTTTAAAATTGCAATAAAAGTAATTATTAGGACATTGAAAGTTATTAGAGCATCGAAATAAACCTCTTCTCTACTATCCCAGAGGTTATTGAGTGAGAATCATTGATCGCTGAGAAGGTCGAGTAGAAGCTAGTTATTAAGATCCATAATGCCCCCAATAACAGGAAGGCCATTGACCTCATGAAACAAGAGTGTTTTCGTACCGTTCATATAATAATAACCGACTATAAATAATGTTGATGTTTTACTATAGATTAAAGATACCTTGTAAATAACACTGCCTACCAAATGAAATACTATTGGTTGTTTAAATTTTTGATTGACTGTAGAATAATTACAAAAGTCGCTTATGAATAAAATAGTTCCATTATGTACGGTTTCGATCTATTATATTATTTCAAATGATTGAATTCGAATTCTTTTGCTTAATTTCAATTATTGTAATTCCAACAATAGTCTTAGTTTTTAATAAATTCTCGACTAAAATCAATCAATAAATTTATTTATAATTCGTGTCGTGAATAATCTGTTCTTGATTTGCTTAAGTAAATAAAGTTAAAGTATATCGCAGCATAAAATTTGAGAGAGTCAGATATTTTTGCTCTAGCAAGACTAGAGCAAGACTTCGCACTCTGCAGTAAGAAGTGTAATTTTCAAAGACCTTATCCGATATGAATTTCCCAGAAATCTTTTGTTCAGCTAATTTCTTCGTGACACAGTCCCAACTAAAGTAGGAATCCCCTTTTAAATGACACCTTTCATTTTCAGTTCCATGAAATTTGATCGCATTATTGCTCCATATTTCATTAGATAATACGCATTGACCAATAAAATAGTAAAGAGCATTGATGAAGGCATATGTGGTAAGGTCCCCTACCAGATCCGAATGTATTGCCTTGGTTCAAAAGCAAATGAAAAGTGCAATGTATCTTTTTGTGGATCTATTCCTTTTCCTTTCATTGACAGGATAGAAAATGAACCAACGCAATTGACTCCTGTTTGATTAATCAGTGGGGATGAAGCTACATATTTTCTAGACAATGTCATATCCCTTACATCATTGGTTTGGTTTGAGCTTTTGCGCATGCTTTGATTTTTAGTAACCTACCGATAAACTACTCTTTTTGCAATGCGTGATGAAGAGACCACTAATGAGTCCAATTTATGATCAATTCAGTTAGTGTACATTTGGCATCTAGCATGATCGTGTGTTTCTAATTATACTGTAACAAACTTTGATGAAACCTTTCTAGTTTCATGAACTTACTTTGGATCTCGACTTTTTTACCTGATTTTAAGACTACAATTTTACCCATATACTGGGAGATAGAGTTCTTTTAGTGATGTTTTACTAGCACAATCGTTTGAATCATACGACTATTCTTAAAAGTTTAATTAGTCAGGAACATAGTTCATTCAATCGTTTGTTGCATGTAATATAAACGTATTAACAACGAATGCATGACGGCAATTGATCTGTGGACCAAGTATTCATCGATTACTTGAGCCATGATGGCCCAGATCACTATAGACTTTGTTTAATTAAAGATAGCCTTGTAACCTCTCGCATGGTTAAACCAACTCGATTTTCTATTGATGTGGCATAAACAATAGGTTTAGAAAATCGTTTCTGAATTTGGAATGCAATTATCCACCAGATCATCTAACTCAATAATTAGACTTAATCTAAGAATGATTTTACACACAACCAACTTAATTTTATGTTATTACTAAGATATAAATCATTGAAAAGACTGTTTCATATAATAAGTATTAATTAACATAAATCTTTTCAATATTCTTTCTAACAAAAAATTAAACATCATTCATGTCATATAATAAATATTCCAACTTTATTTGTAAATACTTTATAAAGTTCAATGAATATATTTAACTAAATATTTACAACATTTTTCTATATGCTATTAACAAATTATTCAAAGAGACAAAAGTGACAGTTAGTCCTCTGAACAGAACGGTATATACTCTTATAAATGTTAACCTACTTTAAGGAAGTTCTATTCCTAACGACTAAAGTCGAAACAGTAACTGATGATCTTGCACTAGTTGAAAAAAAATAGGTTTGACAACATTGCATTGTTAACAATATATATATATATATATATAGGTGTCCTTATTTTAGTATTTTTTTAATAACCTATAAAAAAGCTTAAGTGCACATAATTTATTTCAAATTCAGTTTTTAAAAAATAAATGAATTCATGATCATCTAAATAATAATTAATTACTATAATGCTAAAAATAATTTTAAACAGGTTATGTATAGTAGTTTGACACTTAACCAATGCTGTCAAACCTTGGAAATTATGAAAACCGTGTTATGGAACACATATTCGACTTCAACAAAAGAATTTAGTATAACTTTCACAGGCATCAAATGCACATTTTAAAACTACATACATTTTCATTAAGTATTCATTCGCATATTAAAAAAAAACTTTAGCATATCTGATTTTTTGTTACTGCGTATGATGCTGGCAAAGTCATAAAAAGTGTGAACTTCATAAGAGCTCATGTTAAATTTTTCAAAACGAAAATATAAATATTTTTTTTATTATGCTCTGTAGCCTCACAAAAATTTAACTGTAGCTTTTTTATAATATTAGCTTGCTGTTTTGCTAAGTTTTATTGAATTCTTATCAGTTAATCTAATATGCATAAAACTCCTTTAACGTTTTCATAGTTTTTGGGTCATATCCGATAAGAATGTAGTTCTGAATTTGAATCAAAAAACTTTTCTTCAATTTTTTTTCATATTATTTTTATTTCTTTTTTTAAACTTTTTTTTTTCTTATTTTACCATTTTTCGGTACACGCAGAGAATTTTGTATCATAAAAGATAGTGCGTTTTAGAAACGCACCACATAGTGGCTCGCATGCACGGTATTTTTGAAATATGCACAATAAATATCAAACGTGCATGAAGTTTTTCGATGTGGCGCCAACTTACACTTAATTTTTGGATTTTTATTATAAAATAAAAGATTCCAGCTATAAAACATTCCGAACTTAAATTAAATTTACTTTTATTATAATTAATTCAAGTAATAGCTAGTCAATCACTTCTTGAATGGAGTGTTTACACGAGTTAGCTCATCATTTTGTAAAACAAAACTGCATGCAGATAGGCGAGAGGGACACCCCCAAAAAAGCGTTTAGTTTTCTTAGTTTTCGAGAAGGTGACCGCTATCGTTCTACAAGCTAATTTTTTTTTTAAAGAAAGCTTCTGACCCGCAGATTACGAATACAAACTTTTTTTTTAGTTCCGAGTCCGGGAACATAAAGAAAATGGCGGTTACCTACAGTGTGTATAGAATTTTTACCTATTAAACCGCCATTTTCGCCATTTTCTTTATGTTCCCGGACTCGGAACTAAAAAAAAAGTTTGTATTCGTAATCCATGGGTCAGAAGCTTTCATTTAAAAAAAAAATTAGCTTGTAGGACGGTAGCGGTCACTTTCTCGAAAACTAAGCGCTTTTTTGGGGGTGTCCCTCTCGCCTAAGAGTAGTAGTATAAGTAACAATAATAACCAAGTTACTACGAACAATCAAGTGTTTGCATGAATTGTAATTACTTTCTATAATTGAAATAGTAAATTTTTCCAAAAATAAGTAAACAAATATCGTTTTATCCTGAAAATTCTTCCTCCCAAGACAGATATTTATTATTAAATAATAACGTCCTTTATTTTAATTTTAGGGTATTACTAAAATTAGTTATACCTAGGCGTTTAGTTTACCAACATACTGATGTTCATAATTTAATTAAAAACGTATAAATAAAGATAAAACGTCATTTATTTTATTTGTTTGTTACTTAAATAAGATGAAATTCAAGTAGAAAAAAAATATATAAATTTTTCACTTACCCAATATATAATTGAAATAAAATTAAAATTAGAAAAAAGATTAAACGATTTTGATACTATGAATTCAAATTGCTCATAAATTTGAAAAAGGTTTTAAATGAAACCTTAAAAGGTTTTCTACCGGCTTTGAAATGCACCCATAGTGGATATTTTTTATTTTAGAATAAGGCTTAAATATCGACAATTTGATCACATGACATATACATACACGCATATGCACACTCATATGTATGTATAACATAAAGAAAAATTGGGTCTAGTTCATCGTCTACTGTTCATTGAGTTTTGTGTACTATATGGCCGTGAGAAAGATCGCGGCCAACGATGTTTTATTATTTTGCTTGTTGGACCCTCGCTACAGAATAGGGACAAGCTTCTCTCGGTGTATTGATCCATTCGCTTGCAAGCTTAACTTAAAAGAGAAAGAGATTATTGCTATAATACTATATTTATATTAGAACTTTTCTCTTTTACCATGTTCATCTTATCAAATTTTATTATTTCTTTTAAAGGTAATAATGTTTTTCATAAATTTTTAGCTTTTTCTTTTAATATATATGGGCAATTCTCTGACAAAACGTCTGACCAAAATTTTTTTGCCGTTGAAAATTCTTTTTGGATATGCTTTTCTATATCTTGAATTACCCTAAATTTTTAGATTTTTTCGAGCTTATTTTTGAGGTTATGAATTATTTAAGTTGAACCTTTTTTTGATTTTTGGAAATTTTTAACGTTTTCTAGCTCTGTGAGGAAACATTTTTCGCCATAGACTTATATATACTTTTTTGTAGGAAATTTTCTGTACATTTAAAAAAATATATATTTCAAGTTGTATAAACTCATTAGCATTGAAATATATCCAATTTGAATATTAAAATCTTGAAATTTGAAAGTTTCCTCCTTCCGATCAACATAAAAAAATTCATGGAGATAGATTTTTTCAATACAAAAGTTTTCACGTTTATTTCAGGATGGCATCTTGGATCTATTTTATGATAAAAAATGAATAGTGATTAAACTATGCTAAAAATAATTACTTATCTCTTACAATAAAGGGTTCGCCTCCTCCGATAATCACCAAGGAGCTCATGGAGATAGCTTTTTTTAGAACGAAAGGGTTCGCATATGTCCCAGAACAGGAGTCAAGCTCTACTCTCTGATAAAAATTAAACATTTATGACCCTTAGTATCCTGAAATGAATGCGTAAACTTTTGTATTCAAAAAATATATTTCCATGAATTTTTTTGTGACCATTGGAGCTAACGAACCCTTCATTCGAGAAACTACGTTATCATTTTTCGTATAATTTTCCAACCATCGTAATTTTTCGCAGAAGTTAGAGCTCGATTGCAGTTCTAGGACACATGCAAATACATTAGCAATGAAAAAAGCTATCTCCATGAATTTTTTGGTGTTGATCGGGAGAAGCAAACTTTCAAATTTCATGATTTTAAGGCGACTTCGGATTTTAGGTTAGGTTTTATTTTTGAGTTTACAAATTACTGTTTCAATATGTAAAATTTTTCAGATTTTCTAATTTTCCACCATTCTACGGATTAAAATAAATGGTGGAAAATTAAAAAATCCAAAAAATTTTAGAAACTGAAAGAGTAATTTGTAAACTACAAAATGAAATCCAACCGAACTTCCGTAGTCGCCTTAATATTCAAATTGGATACATGTCAATGCTAATGAGTTTATACGATTTGAAATATATTTTTTTTAAATGTACATAAAATTTTCTAAAAAAAAGTATATAAAAGCCTATGGCGAAAAATGCTTCCTCGCAGAGCTAGAAAACGTTAAAAATTGCAAAAAATCCTAAAAATTGAAAAAAAGGCTCAACTTGGATAATTCATAACCTCAAAAATAAGTTCGAAAAAATCTAAAAATTTAGGGTAATTCAAGATATAGGAAAGCATATCCAAAAAGAATTTTCATCGAAAAAAAAATTTTGGTCAGGCGTTTTGTAAAATTAATAAAAAAATTTTTGAAAACATTGTAACATATAAATTTATTCAATTAACAAACAGGCCTTTGTTTTGAATAATAGACTATTACGCTTTTCTTAAAAGGATTATAGAACTTGTTTGTTCAAAATTTTAAATTAAACAGATTAAACAGAAATCAAACATTAACAGTTAAATTGTTTTTTTTTTGCATTACTAAATTTTCGGAAATCTTATGCATAAACACACTTTCAATGCAACATTATTTGAAAGTTAAGTTTATAAGATTTAATGCGTGAATTCAATTTAAAAAAAAAATAAGTATAACAAACTTCTTCTTATCTTACTGAAATGATTTATTTAACTAGATCCTAGAACAGATAACTAATAATATTTATCAGGATTGTAAATTTAAAAATATATAAAACAGATAGTAAAGTAAAACTTGGGCTTTGACAGATCCAAGATTTCATTAAGATATTTTAAATAGTTTTTAAAGTTTCTAAATCTGCTAGCTGCCAAAATTCATTTTCACTTCATCCAGTAATAACTTAACGAAATTACAATTCTAATGGAATGTTTATTAGAAAAAGCATTAGTTTATGAAAATAGTATAATTTGTAATTAATGATATATTAATTTAGAATAGCACAGTAAATAAATCACTTGAAATAACCTTAAAATCTAGTTTCAAGATTAATTGTAATAAACATTGAGGTATTAAATTAAAATGTTTCTCTAAATATTATACACGAGTATCATGGATAAAAAAAAATTAAATTATTATTTATTTATTTTTACTGCAAATAAATCGCAAAAATTTCAAAATTCTAAACTTAATATTCTTTTTCACCATAACCTTGATTCACTTATAAAAATAAATTAAAATAAAAATATCTACTTTTTCTATAATGTTGACTTTATAACTCATTGTTTTTATATTATCTATAAATTTTGATACCATTTTGAATAGAATGCTACACTGAAAAAAAAAACGAATTATTGATAGTCTACACTGAGAAAAAAGTAGGATACAAATTACCATACTTTTTCGTAACGCTACCACAGACTGTCATTTAGTGAAAAAATTACCATCCTTTATAATAAAATTTACTAGTAATATTGTAAAAATTCATAAGTTGTATAGGAATTTTTACAATATTTCTAGTAAATTTTGTTATGAAGGATGGTAATTTTTTCACTAAATGACAGTCTGTGGTTGTGTTACGATAAAGTATGGTAATTTTTACAAATATTTTTTTAATTTTTACAAATATTTTTTCTCCGTGTACTTTTCTTTCGAGGTAAATATACGATTTTCTCTTATTCCTGGCGAAAAGTACGTTCAACTTGCCCGTCGTAATAATTCATTTTTTATGATAAATCATTAAAATAATATCGCGATGAATCGCCTGCTGCCTTCGACCGAATATGCTCTATCCTTTTATGCCCCTCTCCCACTGATGATAAATTATTAAAATAAACCATTCATATTTCACTGGTTTTATAACTCACTTCAATTTATAATTCATAAAATAAAACAAGTTAGATTTAAATAATAAAATGTTTAAAATTTTTATAAGAAAGATAAAGAAAAAGATACTTAATGCTTATTGTAACCGGCAAATAAAGAAGGATAGAAATAGTCCTCTTTATTCTCAGCTGCTTTTATTGTACATGTATGAGAAAGAAAGAGAGAGGGAGGGAGTCAATGCTTATAGCCGGCGAACAGAAAAGGATAAACGTAACCCTTCCTATTAACTGTCGTGAAAAACAGAGCAGCGAATCGAACTGCGCAAGCGTCAATACGAGTGCGCATCGTTACATGACATAGCTGCCGTGTGTGTCGTTTTGTTTTTCTCACGCAATGTAGACATTTCATGACGTACTTTTCGTCGGGGGACGAGAAAAAATTTTTTTTTCTTTTTTATTACTTTTGGTTACTTAATATTATTTTCTTATAACATGAAATAATCAATAATAATATTTAATGAGTTATAATAACTCTATCAATAAAAATATTTTAATGCCGTATACAGGGCCCCGCTTGATACGGCACCAAGCGCTTGATCCACTTTAAGAGGGTTCTATGTAGATTGTGTTAGCATTGTCAGACAAAAGTAGTCAAAACTCATTAGTTCAAACTCAATCAAGAATTCTTTTTTTCTTTCTTGAAATTATTTATTAATTAAATAATTTATCATGAGCTTGGAATTTCACAAAACCGCATTAAAACAATCAAAGTTTCATGCAATAATTGAATTTTCAAGATATAACATTTTTAATTTAAGATATAGAAAAGAACCTGATGAAGTTTCTTTAATAATATTCCTAATTCCCTATTTTTATTTGTGAAATTGGCAACATCCTAAAAAATTAAATTCATCTGAAACTTTTACATTTTCTAATTTTAATCCTTATTTTTGACTACCCTTACATTTTTAAATTATTTGGCATTTGGCGTATTTTTATCAATCTTCTCTTGACTTTCTTCACGATTCTCATTTATCTCACTTTTATCTTACTACTTCCCTGATGAATATCTATCTATCCTTTAACCTTTTCTGTCCATTGCAATGACATTGATACTTTTTTTTTAATTGTACAAAAATGACTTCAAATTTTTGAAAATAAACACGTGGATTAGCTGGAAGTGGGTTATTTCCGATTCAAACTTGCAATCTAAGTCTTTATATCGAGCTTTATATTCCTTATAAAAATTGAAAAATTTCGAAAAAAAATAAGGAAAAAAATTTTTTTTTATCGCGAAAATCGCTTAATAAATAAATACTCATCATCTTAAAAAGGTTATCAGAACATTTTATAAATAAATAATAATTTAGATCTGAAAGGATTAATTTATGAAAATGATGGATAAATTTTAAATATGTCTTGAGATAAATTAAATTAAATATACAAACTAATAATTATTAATTAATAATAAAAATGCAAGTTTGTATATAAGCTTCTGTACAAGTATGTAGCAGGAAAATAAGTAACGTTAAACAAAAGTATACTACATAAATCAGTAACTTCTCTATCAAACTATTTTGATACAAAATTTGCAAAATATTTTCTTAAAGTAGCCTTATAAATCATTCCCCATTTAATCACTACATCATTTTCCTTTTCCTTTATTTCTCATTCAACAATAATCTTTCCCGTTTTTACCTTTCTTTATGACAAGTCTAACACATTGCTGACATTCCTTGCGGTTTTTACATACACACTAAAACACGCGTCTGGCTATCGATGTAATTTCCGTTTCTACTCCCTTTCTGGAATCCTGAGCTTTCAGTTTTTTCTCCTCTTTGTTCCTTTCTTAATAAAGAGCTAATATTATACTTAATTTTTTATAAAAATGTTTATTATATTTAATCTATAACAAGACAATCTGTAAATTTTTTTCAACCTTTTTTAATTATATTTTTAAAGCATTTTTGTAGTATCTTTTGTGGAATTTTTTTTAATTCAATTTATATCAGAGTTTGGAGTCAAAAAAAGTGGATTCCTGAAAATGTCTGTATGTGTATGTGTGTGCGTGCGTGTTTGTATTTTTTTAACGCAGTTTTAATTTTAGAGCATTTTGAAAATTTTGAAAAAAAGTTTTTCCAATTTTTTTAGCGTAGTTACAATTTTAGAGAATTTTAAAGATTTTTAAAATAATTTTGACTTTTCTTTTTTTATTTCTTTTTATTTTATGTAAAGTCTCTGGTAGAAATGTGAAAATAAAAAATGGTGTATATAAAAATTGAAGGTTATTAGTAATAATAATGCCAAAGAAATGGCCATAAAATGTTTAAAAAAAGCGTTTTCATTTCTACTGGTCATAAAATGGTAAAAAAAAACGTTTCACTTTCCACCAGGGGTACTCGATAGATTTGTTCTAAAATTTGCACGGAAATAATTTGCAAGTGCCAAAAAAGAGAATTTTTTGAAAACTAATCTTTTTACCAGTAGAGGCTATGAGTTTCGGGTCACAGATCTTGATGAAACTTTGGGATATGTTTTTAGGTACCAAAATATGAGTAAAGCCAGAGCGGTACGGTCTAACGCTTCGAAAAACTGAAATTATAGGCGTTTCTATTCTTATTTTAAGAAAAATTAAAAAAAAAAGCTTCTAATTGAAATTTGAATAATTCAGTCTAGAAATGTCTTTAATAAATTTACAAGGACTAAAATAAAAGTAGAGAAAAAAAGCTTCAATTTGCTGTTTTCAGAATTGAAAAATAAGAATCAGAATCAGAGATATGCTTGTTCAAAGTTAAGCAGCAAGAAAGTACCAAAGATCATTGTCCTTCAGAATTTAGATGATTTTTAGTATTTTCTTGCTGCTTAATTTTGAACAAACATATCTCTGGTTCTAATTATTATTTCTCAATTCTGAAAACGGCAAATTGAAACTTTCTTTCTCTACTTTTATTTTAATCCCTGTAAATTAAAGACATTTCTAGACTGAATTATTCACATTTCAATTAGAAGCTTTTTTTTTAATTTTTCTTAAAATAAGACTAGAAACGCCTATAATTTTAGTTTTTCGACGCATTAGACCGTACCATTCTGGCTTTACTCATATTTTGGTACATAAAAACATATCCCAAAGTTTCATCAAGATCTGTGACCCGAAGCTCATAGCCTCTCCTGGTTAGTGTAGTTTTAATTTTTGAGCATTTTGAAAATTTTGAAAATAAATTGTATATATTTAGTCAATTAGATCTCGAAAACTACTTGATGCGTTTGCTTCACATTGTGCAAACAATTTATTTTTTTGTTTAACCAGGTGGGAAGGTATTGAAAATTGGTTTTCTTAGTGTAGTTTTAATTTTAGTCATTTTAATTATTGAAAAAAATTTTTTTATTTTTTTTTATTTACGTAAATTACTTGAGAGTTTGCTTTGAAATTTGCATCGGAATTATTTACAATTGCCAAAAGAAGCATAACTTTTGAAAACAAATTTTCTTGTAGTTTTAATTTTAAAGAATGAAAAAAATTTTTTTTTTAATTTTCATTTTTTTTTATTTTACGTAAACTACACGATAGATTTGCTTTATAATTTGTATACAAGTTATTCACTACTGTTTTTATAAAACAAGCTTTTGAAAAATTATTTTTTTAGCGTAGCTCTTCAATCACTTCTGATTTCTTTCTTCTTCACTCCCTCTCTTTCTTTCTATCTTACCCTGATACTCATTTCTACACTATTTTCATCTATTCCTCTCTCTCTTTCTATTTTATAATCACTCTCACGCTCAGTCTATTTTCCCTTCTTAATTTTTTTTAATAGAAATTATGTTTTTTACATTGAAATCACATTTAAAAAAATAAAATCAAATTACTCTAACTCAATGAGCTCTATGAGAAAGTATTGCGCCAAAGCACTTGGCAGCATTTTTTTTAATTTACGTATTTTTTGAGTATCCCCCATTGCATATGTTAGTTATTTACTATGATTTGGTGCTGGAATTGTTAAAAAAAATCATCAATAGATTTTTTTTTGGGAGAGGATTTATGAAAAAAGTTTCCGTGTTAATATTTGCCCCGCGTTCAGGGTAAGTATTAACATCAAATTTTTTTATTATAAAAATGTAATTTAATTATAAATTCAAGTATTTAATTAATGTGAACAAGAATTATATACTTTTTAATTTATGTCCAGATAACAAATGAATTATAAAAAACAAAATTTTGACAAAATATGAAAAAAATGATTTTTTTATCTTTTTTGAAAATTAAAATAACAATTTTTTGTCTTATGGAAAAATTATAACTAGAAACATCTTATAATGTTATGAGAAAGATCCTAATAAAGTCTTTATTAAATTAATTCATCTATCGCATTTCCTCATTCTATTCAAATATATCCTTATATATTATTATCAGTGTTAATATTTCCCCCGAAGATTTGTTAATACTTGCCCCAGCAGACACATTTTTTTTAAAATATCGTTAAAAATATTTTAAAATAAATCTTAAAATATTAATGCGATTATTAAAATTGTTTTTAGAGCAGATTAGCATAAAATAATTTTAATTCTATTAATTACATCGAATGAAATCAAAAACAAGCATATAAGTGGGTGGAAATTTTTTAGTTTCTATCAAAAAATTCCCTGCGTTTTTTGTACTGCAAGGTACAAAATATGTTTACATAACAGAAATAATTATATTAAATGTATAAAGTTAACTACAGAACCTGTAGAACTATACGCGTCGCTATAAATTTACTGTTTGTATTTACCCCTGTTACTTTTAACCCGGATTTCCTCTACTACCGAAATGCTTGCAGAAAATGCTACAGAAACATCTACACAAAATATTACAGAAATAGTAAAAATGTAATTAAAATGCTTAAAGAATAGTACGGGAATGTTAACAGAAAATGTTATAAAAATTTGTACAGGATAAAATATTACATAGCGAAAATACTCTAAAAATACTTTTAAAATAACTGTGGACGAACCTTTAAGTTTTCACAAGTAATAGTGTAGTATTTTCTGCAATATTTTTTTAAATATCTTCTACAATATCTTTTGCAATGTTACTTGCAAATTTTTTTTTTCAAAGAGTTCAATTGGTGAGTGAACGATACTGCAGCACCAAAAGCTCACAAAAATTCCCATAAGATGGCAAAATTTGGAACTCGAGGTAACGTCGAGGTAAAGCTTTTTTTATGATATAATACCTGGGTACTTTATGGCAGCTTCTATGTATATCCGCCAGAATCGTAGCGGTATCGTTCACTCATCAATTATAATTATTCTTAATATCTTACTAATAAACGAAAATCTTTTTCTATTTCATGCGTACACACACAACTAATGTCTCGATAATAACACCATACAATTCGACATACACACATAATTTTGTAGGTGAATAATCAGGTAAAATTTATGAATATATAATAAAGCTATTGCAAGCTTGGCTTTTGAGTACACAAGCTTCCGAATTATTATAAATTTGCGTAAATTTTCTCTTCAGTTTGCTTCTCTATATTCTGATTATTTTTTTTCAAGTCCTTTTTTATTTTTTATGTAATCTAAATTTAAGATGTATCTTAATAGGCCTCTTAAGGTGACCTTTTAACAGGTTAATATTTTAATTTTTACAGCAAATAAGTTTTAGCGAACTCATCTTTTCGTAACATTATTAAACTTTAGTCTGAAATTCTTCATAATATTATTCAAATCCTTTTTCTTATTACACTAATAATAAACAGAATAGGAAATAAAAAAAAGGAAAAAAAATAAAACTAACCGTATATGACTCATTGACTTCACCATGACGTCATTCGCTTATAAGTTTGTTATATGTCACAAACTGAAGAGAAAGGGTAAACTGCGTACAGAGCATGTAGGTCAAAATGACTAGTGCACGATCCTCTAACTAATATTTTCACATTATGTAACATAATGCTTATGCATATAAAGGCATAATTTGTATACACTTGACCATAAAATTTTCAATATGTAAATTCATAAATTTATTTTTATCAATGTATGCGCTCCGAATTATTTTAATTCCCATTATTCATTTTTACACCTATACACGGAGAGAATTTTTCTATAAAAATTACGGTGACGGTCACTATAATCGAGGGACATCGCAGAATAATATGAAAAATAATGAGGTGTTACCGTAAAAATTATCAGAATTCTACTCAATTTTTACGGAAACGCCTCATAATTTTTCATACTATTCTACGATGTTCCTACTATTCGAAGATGGTAGTGACCGTCATCGTAATTTTTATAGAAAAATTCTCTTCATGTACCGATGACATATAATAGTACTTTATGTAGTGAGTAAAGTTGCATATTTCTTCCGAAGGAAAGTTTGACCTAAGCAAGACTTTGCTCCTGAATGATACATTGTGTTTTATCTTCACTTCAATACTGACTACTTTGGTAACTTAAAAAAAGCGGATACAATTGAAAAGAAATTGAAATTTTTATATTAAAATTTTATAAATTTTTAATATTAATTTTTATTAAAATTTGATACTTTTCTAATCATTATTATTAATTTTGTAATAAATAGTTTAACATGATATTTTATTAATAAAAAAATATTTTATAAAAATTTAAACGCAGTTCATTCAGTTCCATTAGTTTCTAATTTAGTGAGAATAACCTACCATATTTTTGCAAAAATTTTAGAAGTCATTTATATTTTACTTTCGGCTCGCTTTTCCAGTTAATAAAGTGGTCATTACTGTTAAGGTAGAAATAACTTTTTTCTATTTTTACGATCATAGATTTTATGAATAATAGAAAGTATTGCTATTATAAAGTTAAAATTAGTAAAAGATTCTGAAGATTGTAATACAAAAAAGATAGGGAAAATTTTTTTTTTTTATTTTAAGGGAGTTAATGCAAAATCCTGTTTTTTTTTTAAAGAATATCTTTGAATTTTGAGCAAATGAAAATGGTACTATTTTACACGTGACATCAAAATTATAGATGGTTTAGCTTCACTAAATTCGAGATAAAAAGCTTGAAAGTTCAAAAATTTAACACAGCTTCATATGGGAAGATTGTCATGAGATGCAAAAAACGAAAGTTTTTATAACTATATAATTAAAATATAATATTAAAATTGCAGAAAGCCTAGCTTCATAGTTTTGTAGATATACTATTTTCAACTGATTCCTTCCTAACTACCTCTGTAAATCCACATTTAATTTGAAATATTGTCCATTTCTGCAGCTATTTTTTTCTTAAATATTTCCTTCATCTACATGTTATTCATCTCTCTTTCTTTTTTTCCCTACTTTTTTTCACCGATACCAACCAATACTCTATCCAAAAAATTTTCTAAAATAAACTAATGACTCCCCCTTTAATCTGATCATATACTTTTTATTTTCTCAAAAGCTTGCAATCATTTTTGTGCTCCCTCAACTCTTAAACTTTTGCTTCTATGAATTTTTATTTTTTATTATGATACATTTTCTCGATTTATTCTTACGAGGATCTAAAATATAATTTCATTCTTTTCTCTTTCTTCCTTCAATTTGTGGTTTAACTGAAATATACCGTACCGCATATCCAAAAAATTAATAAAATTCAAATAATATATACCAAAGCTTGGTCAATCTATATAATACATATAGATCACTATTAAACGCCTAACGATGTCATGAATTGACTAAATTTCCTCTTAAGTGAGAGTGTGACATTTCATTCACATTTTCAGTCTAGGTGCTAGAAGACAATGTTGTACGTTCACTCTAAAGAGTGACTAGCCTTAGGATACTTTGCTTCGTAAAGTCTATTCAAGTCACATATTATAAACGCGTTTGTAATGCACAGTCTGTAAATTTCTTTCAAATTCAATGAATTTTTAAAATTTTACTGGAATATTTGAGATTATGTTTTCTTTAGGAACTTGTTTTAGAATAAGTTGAGCATGATTTATCTCTAGTTCGCTTTATATTAGTTTACAACTAAATCATGAATTGAACTAGCATTCCTATAAGTACATAGATCTAGAAGTTAAGTTTAAATATAATTTTCGCCATTTTAATACTAATATCGTAACTTCGTTGTTCTTTTTTGGTTCTCATGGCGTAAAATTTGGTTTGCTATTGCAAACCAAAGCTTGGACAGGCATTATTAACGAAATGAAAAGATTAAGACCCTAGCCAAAAGCGAGGACTCTAATGAGTTTGGTACAAAAAGCCTATATTCGAATTGACGATCGCCTGTACGTAATTTTAAATAGAAATTAGTTTACATCTATACACATTGCATTATTGTCGTAGATGGTAATCTGGCTTTGTAAAAGTACAAAGACACAGATAATTTAATCCTAAAGTAATTATCATCTACTTTCTCTGGAATCATTCGAAAGTATGTTATTACACTGTAATTTGTTTAATCTTACTATTTCAGTAAGTTTGCAAGCCCATATTTTCACAATAATCTTAAAAGTTTCTCAATGAAATAAAAATATCAGTCACAATCGAATCAATTCTCATCATCTTTCAATGCTTCTTGCATGTGCACAGCTAGAAAGCTTTCTATCAATATTTTTCTTCTGCCTCTTTCTCTCATTCTCTAATCATAAAAACAATTTTACTTTTCTTCTTATGTCACACACAGATTCAACTAGAAGAGGAAGTAAAACACGTAAGCAATGCATTTTTTTCTTTTGTTTTTTTATATTACTTTATTTTTTCTTTCGATAAGTTTTTTATGTAATCTTTGGAAGACAGAGATGATGGTAGAAATTCCTACTATTTTAGTAGAGAGATAGCGGTAGTTTTTACTGAGAAAAAAGAGACAAGCAGATAGAGAGAACAGAAACAAGTAAAAATGTTTTTTTTAAAATAGAAATACTTCTTATCGATAATAATTTATTTTCTTTATCAAACTAAGGAAACAATACATCGAAAACATATTTTATATATTTTTTTGAGATACATTTTTTTATGTTAAATATGAATCACAAATACCATTATTTGATGCTTGCGTACCACGTTTAAACAATTGATGTAAAATGTGATATGCATAAACTTTAACATCAATTATATATATATATATATATATGTGTGTATAGAAAAATATTGCAAAATTCACAAATTTCTATGAAAATTTTTTCAAAATATCTGTTTAAACGTTTAGAAGATTTTGTGAAATTTTTTTATTACAATGGATTATCAAGAATCTTTTTTTTTGTTTAGGGTACGTTACATCTATATGTTTTAGGTTTTGACGACGTTTTACATTTATACCATAGTTATACATTGGTGTAAAATAAAAAGAAAAGTTTTTCCAAAGAAATGCTTACTATTTACAGTTGTCAACAAATTTTCTACAACATTAAAATACTCCTTGTAATCAAAAGAAATTTTTTTTTCATTTTATAAACCAATGCATAACTAAAAAATTACTCGAAATTTATTGGAATAAATTGAAAATTAGGATATTAATACAGCTTCAAATAGTTTTAATACTTAGTAATAAGTTACTTGAAAATTTTTCTGTGAAAGAATTTATCCTCTTAGATTTGTTTATAGATCTGTCCACAGATATTACTTTGATACAATGGATTTTTTATGTTAGAAACTATGAATGAATATTTCAAAATTTTTATTATAGAGACAGGTCAATAATATGAGTAAAAACATTTAACCCTTAATCTGTAAAGGTTTTTTAGCACCTTAATCCTGCAAACCTGGCTCGTTTTTATCTTGACGTTTTTTTTCAAACTGTTAAATTCTGTTAAAAATCTGAAAACATTTATATAGGTGCTTCAAATCTTGATTATGAACTATCAATTATAAAATAATGAAAAATTCAATTTAAAAAAATATTTTTAGTTTCTTTTTCAAAAAATTACAAGTACATTTAATTATTGCTTGGACAAAAAGAAGCCAGGTTTACACGTCAAGGGTTAATTTAAGCACTATACCAAATAAGGGAGTCTGGGACTATATGTCAGTAGGGGTATGTAGGCAAATCGCAAGTTTTCCAATAAATGTCGTAGCGCAGGGGTGCTTAGACCTTAAATATACAACAGTCTTGCAAATATTTTACATCAATGATTGATTGAAATCGCTGATAAACACACTAGAAAGGTCACTTTTAATATTTTAACATACTCAAAGTAAAATTATTAAGTTTCGAATTGTTTGTATTTAGTATTCGAGTCTAACAAGGAGAGTGCATCGCGTTTGGGTCTTGGATTTCGTTCTAACTTTACGATATTTTGTCTTACATAAAATCATGAAAAAAGTCGCGTCCATTCGGTCCAACGCTCGATTTTTTCCGAGTAATGAGCAGTTTTGTCTGTTTTGTTAAAAAATTTTAATAAAAATAGCGCAAATATTTAGTTGAAAATATGCATAGAAAATAAATGCTGTATTTTAATCTGAATTTCATTTTAATATTTTTCCCTTTATAACTTTTGAACAACTTGAGCTTTTTCGACACTTTTTTTTAATCGAAAGTTTTTAATCTCAACTTTAATATGCAATGAGTAAAAACCTTATAGAATAAGTAGTTCAAAAACTGTAAAACTATCAAGCGGATGCAAATTTTTTAACAAAACAGACAAAACTGCTCATAACTCGGAAAAAGTCAAGCGTTGGGCCGAATATACGCGGCTTTTTTCATGATTTTATGTAAGAAAAAATATCCCAAAGTTAGAAGAAAATCCGAGACCCAAATGCAATGCACTCTCCTTGTCAATTTGAAGAAAAATATCGAATACACTACAGTGTAAAGCTTCAATTATAGTTTAAACTTTCACTGTGCATTTTTTAAATAATTATAAAAAACTATGAAAAAAAATTGATCAAATTTTTGGTTATAGTTAGGGGAAGTTGTCAATTTGCATAAAAAATGTAATGATGATATATAACTCACATATTAAATATAATTATTATATTTTTGCATATAATTTTCATATGATACTATAAATTGTTATGTACATTATGATTATTTCATACATTTAGTGAAATATTCAATTATTCTAATTTTCGTTACTATTTTTTATATTTATCAAATTGAGCTTTGTATATTTACAATATACAATGTACAAATATAATAAAAATAATAAATTTTGTTGAAATTAATAATAGATACTTATTTTTTAAAGTCACAATTAATACTTTATGATTAATAGTTTGTTTGCCAACTTACTCCTACCCCTCAGACAATTTACCCCAAGATTTTGCCCAGTTGGCATAAAAATGTGCCTCAAAAAACTCTTTCATAATTCATTCGTTATTAGATTTTCGATTCTCAAAAAATTCCCAAATATTGCTATAGCGGAGTACTTGTACTTGGCGGAAAGGATATTTTTCCGAATGTTAACCTCAAATGGCAACATCGCATATTTTACCACAGACATAAGACAATTCCAAATCATGGAACAAATTTCGCATCATTGTTACTTATTACTTATTGACATAATTGTAGTAAACGAACAGTATTACTTCCTTTTTTCATGATCTGAATTATAATTTTATGAAATAAAATTTTTATTTCTCAGTTCAATAATCATATAGAATCTAATATTGTTAATTTAAATTATCTTTGTAATAAAATTTTAGTTATCATTTGAATTTTGTATAAATAACCTATATGAAAAAACAAAATAATCATGATGTAAAACTCAATGCATGATTCGAAGTTCTCTTACGTCTGTAGTAAAATATGCAGCACTGCCATTTGAGGTGTACATTCGGAATAATATCCTTTCCGCTAAGTACAAGTGCTTTTTATTTTTTTTATAAGTCTTATACTTTCAGCACAAAAAATTCAAATTTAAAAAAATTGGCAACTAGCCCCGGTATCTCCTAAACTATATTCTCATCGCGTTTGAATTAAGATTCTAATAATCAACCAGCAGGCTAATACCTTGTTTTAGTGTAGCTTAATCCTCTAAACATATAATGTTAGCCAATAATTTTAACTCTTACTAACATATTATTCTGTCGCTCGTCTGATTTTAGAGGCTGATAGCAGAATTGAATAAGGAACAAGAGGCATTTATTGCAAGCAAACCTGGTGAACAAGGTGAAGCTGTAGCGCCGTGGGTTGGAGCACCCAATGAAGATACTCTTCGTGAAGAATGTTTAGCACTTTCAACCGTAAGTTTGCATTAAAATTGCATTTTTTATTAATAACATAGCTATAGTTCAGAATATTTTTATCAGGCTTTTAAATTTCTTTTTCATTTACGATTCGAATAAATATCAAACTTGTTATGTAATTTCGATAATATATATTTTAATCAATTCAATACAATTTATTGTAACTAGAAAAATTTATTAGATTATCCTATAGATTCCCATATGTGACATAACATGTTAGAATCATATAAATTTCGGAAAAATAGTTTAGAAGAGCAGAAAAAATTTTTTTTATCGAATAAATAGAATAATTAATTAAAAAGTGTGCGTCAAAATTTTGTTATATAGAATGATGGAAAATAAAAAATAAACTCTATACTATTTATTTTTCTGACCTACTTTTTCTTAAAGCGTTGATTCTTCATCTTTTAATTTTTCAAGTAGTCAACTGCTTCGATATCAAATGGGTAAAATTCACATTTTGTGAAAAATAAATTATTTTTCCCAATATCTTCATAAAGTTTCTACTGTGTTTTACTATGCATTTCCTCATATAAAATTGTCATGAAGTATAAGTGAGAAACCCATAATATATATGTCTAAACTTATGTAATAATCTCGTGAACTTCTTCAGTAAGGACGTTCCATTGAAATTTAAAAAAAATTTATATGATTAATTGAACAGTTACAAAAGAAGAATGTTTATTATTCATCTATAATTAATCACAATTTTTGAATGTGCAACCTTTCTAACGTTGCAAGTCCACTAAAATAAGCATGAATAAATATGAATTTAAGAAAAAAAGTAGTTTAACCCTTTCAAGTAGTAAAAAAATGATTAAAGATACATTTGAAGTTTACACGTCTGACTATTCCTAAAAGTGATCTATTGAAATAAAAAATTTTAAAAAAATGATTATTCTTAAAACCCTTTGCCATAGAATATTGCAACAAGTTTTCTGATTAATTTGTGATTAGTATGGTTTTCCAGACAGCAATTTTTGTCTGAGCAATCTTTCATTTATAAGAATCAGATAAAATTCGTTGCAGTGGGCAGCTGTTTTGTTAATTATTCAATTTCTTTGACAGTAGATCACTTCTGGGACTAGTCCGACTTATTTTAATTTTTAGGCACGTTTAATATTAAGCGTATCTTAAAAAATTAATTTAATTTACCATCTATTTTAACTGATGTTTGCAAATTAAATAAAAGTACATTTTTATTTTAATATTGAAAAATTGTAATGTCTTTATTAAAAAAAATTTGTACATATAAGTGTATCTTAACTTTAATTTATTCTTTCAGCTATTAGAATTTATTTTAACTGCAATAATAGAATAGTGTCAGTTAATATACGTAAAGTCCATAGCTTAATCATAACGGTGCATTCTTAAGCACTTATCAATTAGTTATCTGATGCGAGCTAAATTGCTTTTACAGGATCGACGTAACTTTGTGAGAGCACCACCACCGGGAGTTGATTTTGCTTGGGATTTCGAAGCTGTACAACCAATGGCACAAGCAACCCTTGCCCTAGATTCTAACCTCGAGCAAATGAGGTTCGAACTGGTCCCCAAAGTGTAAGTTCATTAGCATATTTTATAATACATTTCGATAATGTATAATAATTTAGAAAAAATTTTTCAACCTTTTTAAAATTATAGATAAAAACTAAACGGTAGTCATTAAATCACAAAAGATTTTCCTTTTTTATGAATCATTATTAATTCTTGATAAATGTAAATAATTGTTGTTTTCAATAAATGATAAATTATGAAAAAATATCGTTGCTTCTAATGAAAAGTAACATTAGAAGAGTACACTGACAGAAATCATTTCTAGCGGGGAAACGAATAGTCCACTTGATTAGTGTTTCTCCACGCAAAGAGAAATCTACTAGACGCTAGTAGAATTATGCATTCTTACAAATGACGCCGTTCTTGTTGTTAGAATAAAAATCGCTTCCCGTTAGGAGAAATCCACTAGCCTAGAGAAGAAGTCTGACTGATTGTATTTTAACTTATATAATACAACATTATTACGCGGCATTTCTTTACGTCCTTCTTTAGTATGTAAAGATATATTATTAAATACTTCTAATAGAAATTCGCTTGGATATAGGAAAAATCTACTTGGGGATAGAATATTCAAAGCCCATGTAAAAATTAGGTCGTCAAGCATTTTTCTACTAGATAAAAGAACACCCGAAAACAAGTAAATTTTATTCTCTCCCAAAAAGGAAATATATTAGCAAGAATAACAAGAATACTTTCTACTACCGGCTAGTGGATTCAACTTGCCTCAAGAAATTATTTCTGTCAGTGTAGCATACTTCATCAATCAGTGAATCCGAGATAGTAAATGTTAAAATTTAATATTGTTTAAAGAAAAATGCCAATGTTTGTGAGAAAATCTACATGTGTTTGTTCACAGGGTGCAAAAATAATAGAAAAGTTTAAGTTTTCATCTGAATATTGAAATTTATTACTCTGAGAAAGGAGAAATAAATTTAAAAAATGAGTAACCTATAATTTTTTTAGTATATCCGAGGAAAACTTTTGGCGTAATTATTTCTACCGAGTATCTCTATTACGCCAAAGCCATGAACTCAATGCCATGGCTAACCAATCGACGGATGGAGCCGATCAAACACAGCTTGCAACAAGTGACAGCGTAGAGCACACCCAAGGTAAACATGACTTTGGCTGATTATAATACATACTAATATATTAGAGAGGAAAAATAAATTTACACAGACACATACATATTCCATTGAGAAAGTACAATATGTTTGATATACATATATTTTAAAGAGCACTCTAACTGTATAATCATTATGTTTTATGCTCCTCTGTACATGTATATTTACATCTAGTTTGTAAAATAGCTTTCAGTTATGCAATTCATTATATTATTTATTTATTTTAAAGACTTTATTCGAACGTATGGCTACGCAAGTGCTTTTTTATTTTTCATTTCTCTCTTTCCTACATTACAATTTGTATTATAAATCCTTATAACTTTACACAAACATTACAAAATGCATAAAGATATCAAAAAATATTACATTCTATATATATATACCCTAGCGGAAAATAATATGTGGATATCTGAATAAACTTGAAAAATACAGTTATTAACTGTAGAAAAGTAGCCGGATTGAGACATAAGACAACAGTTATTTACAGTTTTCTTCAGTTTTCAACAGTTTCATTTATTGATAACTGAAATAGTACATTGTGTACCAAGGGCGCAAAATAGGGGATTCCGGCCAGAGTGCGAATGAGCGCCAGAGCGAAGCAAGGGCGCTAAATTCGCACGAGGGCCGCGAACCCCCTTGCGCCCGTGGTACACAAATTGCTTTTTGATCCAAAGATTAATAATTGGCGCATGGGCCAATTTTGCGCCCTAGGGCGGGAATGTACTATTTTGCGCCCGCTTGACAAGCATAGAAAATCGAATTTTGCGCCCTGAGGGTCAAAAATAGTATATTACACACCAAGGGAGGTAAAGTATTGGCGAGTCCATAGCACATATAACTGTCACCTCGTCACTTTAGCTCCCTTGGTGTGTAATATACTATTATAGCACTGCGTGTCTGAAATCCGCTCACTATGCACGCTTATTCGGACGCAAGTAGCTTATTCTGGCACGTTTTACACAACTGTTTAGTATATCTATATATACGCAGTATACTGTTTAGTATTAGTAATATACGCAACAAGTGATGTACGAAGGGATAATATTGGCAGGGGTCAATGTTTTTTGCGCGAGCAGTAGAAAGTCGAGGGCGCGCTTGCGCGCCCGAGATTTTCTGCTGCTCAAGCAAAAAACATTTAACCCTGCAAATATTTTCCCGACGTACATCACATGTTGCGTAGATTATTTTATGCTGTTGTAAGCAGTTAGAGGAACAATAAAACTATAAGTATATAATTGAATACATTTTTTACAATTTTTCAATGTATATATCATGAATTTATAAAATGCGAAAGAAGCAATTTTGTAGAATTTAAAGAAGCGTGGAACAAGCGTGAAACGAGGCTGTCTTGCGCGCGCAAGCGCCACATGTTGTCGCGTGACGCTTCGAGAAACAAAGCAAGCGATACTTACTGTATCGCTGGGATACACAAATTTTTAATTCACAATTATTTTAATATTTTTCTTTGATTTACTAAATATGATAGATACATCTGTTTATAAAATCTTTTCTTCTGTTATGTTTGTTTGTACTTGTAAATATGAATGTACAAACTTATAACTGAAAAGTTTTAAAATTTTTTTATTTCTCTTACAATTTTACAAGTTTTATGTTTATTCTATTTTTTTCACTATTAACTCTATATTTTATTATTAATAAATCAATATGAACCATTATTTATTCAATGTATATTTTTAAAAATGTATTTAATACGAAAAAGACCATTATGAAATTTGAATAAGCGCGGGACTTAACTATGCGGCGCCGATCGTCTAACGCGCCTGTTTATGTTCTCAAGTTTACACTACTATCCTTTCCAAACACATCGGCGCTCACTTCGTACTGAAGAGTTTTGTTGTATCCCAACTTACTATAGCATATTGAGTATTTCCCCGGGGATATATTACTTGTTCATATATCCCCGGGGAAATAAGCTGACAGCAAATATACTTTAGTACAAAATATCACAAACAAAATACAGCGGCGCTGCGAGCGCAACTATAAGAGACCTCAATACCCATTTGACTAGCCTACTACATACGACGCCCTCTACTGCTTACTACAGCATAAATCTATATATGCGCGTACATTTTAATACTAGACGGTCAAGGCACGTGTGGTGAACATTAGGGGTGTGCAAATACTCGAATAATCGAGTTCGAGTCGAGTCGAGTTTTTTCTTCGAATTCCAGGCGAGTACTCGAGATCCTCAAGTACTCGAAAAATATGAATTACTCGAGTAATTCGAATTACTCGAAAAGTTCGAGTTACTCGAATATAATACTCGACTCGAAGTTAGTTTGAAAGTTATTCCAATATTCTTTCTGAATAGACGGATAAACAGAATTCACAGCAAGTTAATAAAAAAAAAAGAGTAAAAAAATAATTTTTTCCGTATAAAAAAGAACTAATTACTACATAATAATATAATCTACTTGTTCGATTTATTCGAGTAGCTCGAGTCATTCAAGTTACTCGAGTCATTCGAGTAAATTGAGTTTTTTGAGTAGTTCATATTTTTTCGAGTAACTCGAGTCATTCGAATAACTCGAGTCATTCGAGTAAATTGAGTTTTTTGAGTAGTTCATATTTTTTCGAGTAACTCGAGTTATTCGAGTAGTTTATATTTTTTCGAGTAATTCATATTTCTTCGAGTAACTCGATAAATTCGAGTAACTCAAAAAGTTCGAGTTAATACTCGATTCGGACGAGTTCGAGTCGAGTAATTTGTTCGAGTTACTCGTAGTTCCAGCTACTCGCACACCCCTAGTGAACATACAGACAAATAATAATACTATACTATACGTATGTATGTATTCAGCTACCACGTTGCGTATCCTCTTTTAAAAAAATGATGGCCGGATGTTGTGAAACATTTTATACCAAGAACGTGATTGGTGGATTGAATAGAATCATATGATTGGCGAAAAACGAGATTTGATTTAATATAATATGCTTAAATAAAATCATCGGTTTAAAATTTAATATTAAAAATCATTGATAAATAATTAAATTATAACTATTGAGTTATAGTTGGATTTTTTAAATAAAATTATTAATATAAACATCGCTAACTTCCGTTTGCAAAATTCTTTTGTGTGAAGATGTCGAGAGTGCGAAGTACCGCTCTATATTCATTTGTTATTGTATATTTAAAATTAGAACATTGTAACAATTCTATGCCATTTACTTCTGAATTCTTTTTTTCGAAATTGTACCATAAAATAGTTATTAAGCAATAAATTTAGCAATAAATATTTTTTGAAAATACAGATGTTATGAACTTTTTAGCTTATAAAAAGGCAATTTTGTAAATTTAAAATAAGATTTAAAATATTTCGGAATATTTTAAAATAATTTATAAAAAAACCGATAAGTAATACAATTTCGATAATATAATTTAGTATATAAAATATTTCTAGATTGACAGCTTAAAAATTTTTTTTCAAAAATATAGTATAATACTTGCCTAAAATGTACTATTTTTAAAAGTTTTTTTATTTAATTTCAAAATTCAAATTGAATCACGCTTAGAATAAACAGTTCTTCTGCAAAATAAAATAAAAAATTTTTTGTTTGAAAGAATAACATAATTACTATAATTAAGAAAATATAAATTAGAATTTTTATTTTTATTTCTATTTTAAAAATAGGAACGATATACATATCGTTAAGAATGGATTTTAACTATTTTATTTTTTATATATTTTATGGATTTCATATTGTTGAAAATATTAATTTTTAAATAACTTTATTCATTGGTTATTGAGAATTTCGGATTCCAATATTACATATTAAAATTTTTCTGGTACTTATTTTAATTCTCTTAAGATATATCTTGAAAATCAAATACGTTAGATTGATATTAAGTGTATAAAAAGCTATATATTCGTAAAATAACTTTGGACTTTGTAATAGTTTATGTTATTTAAATTTTGAAAGATTTAAGAAATGTCTTAAAAATAATTTAAAAGTTTACTATTTTTTCAATTTTTTAAAATAATAATAAGATTATGAATATAGTGATAATATATCTTTTAAATGGGATTTATTTTTCTCGAAGTTTTTCGTGTCTATAAATTCATTGATGTCGCGTAAACTGCTCTGATACATTAGTATATAACATCAATTTCTTTACTGATGCAGATATTAGTAGATATGAAATTATTATTATTTAATAATGAACAGAAAATAATAACACTATATTAACGGTTAATCATTAAAAATTTATATACATTTAGATTAGATATAGGGCGCGCTTGCGTGCATGGATTTTCTAGTACTTTATAACTAACAGTATCAAACTACTAACACAAACTTAACCTCATCGTCATAATACAGTTTTAGTATTCGTAATGATACTGTCTTTACTGTGATGATGATACTGCGTAAATTTTTAAATAGAATATATTTTTGCATACGAAAATAGATTCATTGGTGAAATTTACGTTCAATGATATCTATTATTATTTAATTCTTAAGAATCTAGTTCTATTGAATAATTCAAAGTTTTGTTTATTAATTAAATTATAACTTATTTTCACTTATAACTCGCTTTTATTTATGCATCTTAAGTACTCATGATTATTATTTAAGAATCTAGTTCTGTTTAATAATTCAAAACATAGTTTTGTTTATTGATTAAATTATAGCTTATTTTTACATAGAATTCACTTTTATTTATGCATCTTAAATATTCATGATTAGATAGCTGATTTCATACACACGTGCTACAAAATAGTATATGATATTCGTCTTTCAAATGACATATTATGACACGGCGTTATCGACCAAGCGAAGCGAGGGTCGATAGTTATTAGTGTACCGTGCCAGAATATGCCATTTAAAACACTTGTATTGTAATATATTATTCTCTATAAGAAAAATAATTATTTTATATTTTTGAAATATATTTGATGAACATAACTGTTGATAACTAAAGAAAACTGTTAATAACAGAAGAAAACTGTAAATAACTGTTGTCTTAAGTCTCAATCCGTCCACTTTTCTTCATTTTCTTTATTTCTGTTATCTTGTATTTTATCCTGTTTTATTCAGATATATTCCGATTTCTTCAAATTTCTTCATTTATTTTTTTCCGCTAGGGCAGTATATTACATAGAAATATTTTAAAGTATAATTCATTTATCGCGCAATTAAATTTATGTCAAAATACAATTTTTCTAAGTTCTGATTGTAAGTTTTTTTATATTATTTTTCATTAATTCAATATATTAATTATGAATACTTTTATAAAATTTTAAATAATTCATTTTAAATAATGTTGTTTTGCTTTTAAATCAATAATACAAATTTTGCATAAAGTTATAATGAGTAAATATAGATTTTGCATTAAATTATAAAGAGAGGATATAAATTTCTTGATATCTTGTCAAATTTACTTGAACAATACAAATAAATACACATGTACAGAATATTATTAATCTTGCAATGCCCAAACCTTAAAATTATTAAGTAATCATTATGAAATAATTTAAAGATGACTCATGACTTTTTTCTGACTCTGTTACAATAAATAATTATAAATTTTAAATAGTTTTTATCTTTGTTATTGCATGAAAAATATATAGTTAATCCAAATTAACAAAATAAAAAATTGCTCGAAAAATTAGAATATTAAAATATATAAATTGCATCAAAACAGGTATTAAAAGATTAACGACATGTACAGAAAGAATTTATTAGATGTAAAGGCATATCCACACAATATAGTCATTTCCATAAATGTATGTGCAGTAGAGTTGCGTTAAGCTTGACATTTCATTTACCGCCTGTAAATACACAAATATACTCCTAGTAGAGTAGTAGTCTTTGTTAGATGACTGATAATTAATTACTAAACGGATAAATGTAAATAAATCGATAGAATGTTGCTTAAATTAAAACTTTTAATTTACCTATTTTGAGACTCTTTAAATTTATCACAATATTAAAGTTGATTACTAAAAGAGTATCAGAATTCTAAATCACCGTTTTTCTTGGAACTATAGAAGATATTTTCTCGTAAAATAGTATATTTATATTATTCCCTTAGGGAGAAAAGTTGACTATTAAATGTTCGCGTATAGATTGCGTCTTGAGCGAAGCGAGAGACGGAAATACGCGAACAATTGATAGTCCACTTTTCTCCCGAGGTAAATATACGATTTTTTCTTATTCTGGGCGAAAATTACGTCCAACTTATCCGTCGTAATAATTCATTTTTGATGATAAATCATTAAAATAAAAATATCGCGATGAATCGTTTGCTGCTTTCGACCGAATATGCTCTACCCTTCTCTGCCCCTCTCCCCTGATGATAAATCATTCAAATAAACCATTAATATTTCACTCACATTTTATAACTCACTTCAATTTATAATTCACAAAATAAAGCAAGTTAGATTTTAAGAATGTTTAAAATTGTTAAAGATGAAGAAAAAAATACTTAATGCTTGTTGTAACCGGCAAATAAAGAAGATAGACGTAGTCCCCTCTATTCTCAGCTGCTTTTATTGTACATATATGAGAAAAAAAGAGAGAGGGAGAGAGAGAGAGTCAATGCTTATACCTGATGGATAGAAAACGATAGACGTAATGTAATCCTCACTATTCTTAACTATCGTAAAAAACAGAGCAGCGATTCGAGCTGCGCAAGCGTCAAAACGACTGCGCATCGCTACATGACTGAGCCCCCGTGATTAAGGGTATGGTTTCAGGCTACTTTACCGATCGAAAATTATAATTTTATAAAATTACAATTTTTGAAAAAACTATACATCGGAATGAGTTTTCCTTTTATAGATCACTTCATTTAATTTCGATGAAGGGCGGAAACTCTAAAAATTAGCGGAAAAAAGCGTTAATCGAAGATAATTAGAAAAACAAATTTCTCAGTTCGTAAAAATCAAATTTCTCAAAAACCGTGTTACGTAGGGAAATTTCCTATTCAGGATCATTTTATTTTTGAAAAATGAAGGGCGGAAACTTGGTTTGATAAATCATATCGCAAAAAAGCAAAATTACATTTTTCTCAAAAGATGCGATCAGCTGTAAGAATACAATGGCCGTGCAAGAAGCCATGTTTCATAGTTGGCATCAATGCTAATGTATAGTTTGGTACGCGCCAACTTCCAATTCGAATTTTAAATGTAAATTGAATTTGTTTTATATGTAAAATTTCTACAAATAAACACTTTTTCAACATAAAACTGTTTTATTTTATTTAAAACATAAATATGTAAAAAATTTAATATTATAAGAGAGAACAATATAGTTTACATCATTTGCGAACTCACTATTTTTTTTTAAATTTTCATTATAGCAAAATAAGTAATCTATTCGTTTCTTTGTTTGAAACAAAATATTTTTTGAATGACTTCATTGAATTAGCGAAACTTTGGCATATCCTAACCTTTTTAGAATGAAAATATTTTTTGAAAAGCGAATGATAAGGATTACTTAATTTTATTGCTAATATAATTTTATTATATAATATAATCTCATCAAATATTATTTTATATTATCGTTCTTTAAAAATAAACAGTTGTAAATAATTTTATTAAGATAAGCCTATATGGAAAAAATTTCTGGAAATAATTGTAAATAAGTGTTACTAACTGTAAATAACTGTAAATAACTATAAATAACTATAAATATACAGTTGTTTATATTTATTTACAGTTATTTACATTTATTTATTTTTTTTACAATTATTCACATTTATTTGCGATTATTTATATTTTTTCATAGTTTTTTACAGTTTTTTGAAAAAATAACATTTAGTTAAAATGATAAGTATTATAATGCATAAATAAAATTGAAATTTTAAGGTTCAACATGTACATTTATTTATGATTTAATTTATTTACAAAATTCAAAAACTAATCATTCATTTCTACCAAATTGAATTCTTTGTCAAATAAAAGAAAGTTTTTTTGCAGTTTGTGTTTTACGGAGAGTCTTGTTCATTTATCTTTAAAAAAATTTTGTCAAAAAAAATATATTTCAAAATCTTTTCTATTCTTTTTATATTTATGCTTGATTGATAAATCTATATATAACATGAATGTAAAATTTAAATTCCAAATAAAAAGATAAATATTAGGAAAATAATGAATTTGAAAAATAGATTTCTACAAATTTTTCAAAAATAATATTATGAATTTTATTTTATACTCATTACACTAAAATTAAAAAAATTAAATGATTTTTCTCACGTTTTTTCAAAGTCTTATCTTAATAAAATTACTTATGATTGTTTATTTTTCAAAAACCATAATTACCAATAAAATTAAGTAATCCTTATTATTCGCTTTTCAAAACATATTTTCATTCTAAAAAGGTTAGGATATGCCAAAGTTTCGCTAATTCAATGAAGTCATTCAAAAAATATTTTGTTTCAAACAAAGAAACGAATAGATTACTTATTTTGCTATAATGAAAATTTAAAAAAAAATAATGAGTTCGCAAATGATGTAAACTATATTGTTCTCTCTTATAATATTAAATTTTTTACATATTTATGTTTTAAATAAAATAAAACAGTTTTATGTTGAAAAAGTGTTTATTTGTAGAAATTTTACATATAAAACAAATTCAATTTACATTTAAAATTCGAATTGGAAGTTGGCGCGTACCAAACTATACATTAGCATTGATGCCAACTATGAAACATGGCTTCTTGCACGGCCATTGTATTCTTACAGCTGATCGCATCTTTTGAGAAAAATGTAATTTTGCTTTTTTGCGATATGATTTATCAAACCAAGTTTCCGCCCTTCATTTTTCAAAAATAAAATGATCCTGAATAGGAAATTTCCCTACGTAACACGGTTTTTGAGAAATTTGATTTTTTCGAACTGAGAAATTTGTTTTCCTAATTATCTTCGATTAACGCTTTTTTCCGCTAATTTTTAGAGTTTCCGCCCTTCATCGAAATTAAATGAAGTGATCTATAAAAGGAAAACTCATTCCGATGTATAGTTTTTTCAAAAATTGTAATTTTATAAAATTATAATTTTCGATCGGTAAAGTAGCGTGAAACCATTTCTCACGCGATGTCGACCTTTTTCGACGTAGGGTAGATGTGGGTATTACAGCGGAATCGACGTATGATGAATTTTAAACTCATAAATTAAAGCTTATAGATGAAGAAAACTTATCACTTTTATTTTTAATAAAATATTTAAACATTGATTAACTAGAAAAAAATTAATTTAGCATTTAATTATAGAGTTAAAATTAAGAAAAAAACGAATTTAAAATAAAATGTATTTGTGGCTATTGCTGCGGCCGTGTTTCTAATGCTGTGTGCCAGTTACTATTGACACTTTTATATATTCCGTTCGAAAAGTTGAGGTTAGGTTTACCACGTGTTATAGTAATAAAAGGATGCCACAGTAATTCATATTTGGTGATTTTAATGACGCATAATACTAAGGTGTAAAATTAAAATATTAAATATGTGCTAGGTGAAATTTCCAAAAAATATATAACAAGCAAAGATATATTTTATTTAATAATGATCTTATTTTACATAAAAAAGAATAAAAACAGAAAATATTGTCAAATTTAGGATGCATACGTGATCGCGATTTTACGAAATTTATCAAGATTTTAGAACAGTTCAATTTCAAATAACCAATATTAAATATTTTTAGACTTTTTTTGTGAGATATATTTTTTAAAATATTAAATAATACTTATAATATTTGATTATGCATTCAAATATTATTTATGGACTTGAAAAAAATTATTTTTACGAATTTTATATGAAAAAACAGTAATTAGCACCTCCGCAGCAATACCCACATCTACCCTACTTTTCACCGGGGAATGAGAAAAAAGAATTAATAAACTTTGAGTTATGAACATAAACGCTCAATAGATTCAGAGCCGAAAATACAAAAGCACTTGTTTGCTTGATAAAAACTTTCAAGTTAATAGAAAAAGTTTAAGAAAAAATTTTTTTTTATTCAGCTTTCCTATATCAAAAAACATTTATCCATTCTAAAGTAACTAACCAAAAATTTATATTAAAAGTTATATATTCTACAGTTTATGTAATTACTGATAATTTTCATATTTTTAATTTTTATTTTTGCTTATTCTTAACTTTGTAACTGATCGATATTGTTTGACATAATAAAGCTTAATTTAAAGGTTTTTTTTTTCACTTTTGATGGAAAGTATGAAACAAACAAGTGCTATACTGTAATTCATTGAAATAATGCTACTATTTATTATATTTCATGAAAGTACTAATATTATGATATATAATTTCAAGCCTATTGAGTATTTAAATCCAAAATTCTAACTTTTTCACATTTTTATATGAAAAAACATCCGAAGTTCCGATACTCTCTTATTAAGTCAATATCTAAGAAAAAAAATTCGGAAAGAATTGGTAGTTTAATATCGTGAAAAAAATTTAATTTTAAAAGACTTTAAATTTAAAAGTCTATTTTTCTGTCCGTATTCGTAATAAAAATTTTTAAAAGTGTAAAACGCACGTAACTGACGACTGACTAGAGCAAGTTATTTTTGTATAAACTATAAGTAGTTAGTATCGTAGAAGGTATTGTTGTGTTGCATTAAATGAACGAGTAGCAGTAACCACTGGGCCAACGAATACATCAGGCAATAAACAAAGAGAAATTGATGTTACACCAGCCAACAATGAATTTGTATCCGATAGCATGAGGGCATCTGATTCAGATATCAAGGAAGTAAAAGAAGGCATGAAAAAGCTTGGAATAGAACCAACCAAAGGTCAGTATCCTCATAGATGATGACTCTCTTTTGCATGCTCTCAAAAAAAATGTTAGATCTTTACTTTGTTTTTATTAGAACTTCAAACATTATTACGCCGATAAATATTTACCAGTAAAAATTATTTTTAAAAAGACACTTTTAACTGGTTAAACAGTATTCATGAGTTGCTTTCAAGTAAATTCTTTACTATATCTAAATAAATTTAAAAAATAATTCATTTAAATAATTTTTAACTCTTTAATATTAGTAAATAGTTTAGAATATAAAAAAGAAGTCTTACAGAAATAATCATTTCTCGTTAAAAATTATTACTTTTTAAAAATTTAATTAAAAACCAGACTCGAAATCTCGAATTCAACGTCTATAAAAAGAGAGCAAACAAAAGACTGACATTAAAAAGAATATAAAAAAAAATGTAGTCCACCAAGGAAACTGGTCCAAACTGAATGCATACTTAAGTGAGTATTAACAAATCAATAAAAAAAAAAAAGATTGGTGTAGTATAAAAATTTATTCCTTTAAGTAAACATAAATTGAAAATCGTTATCTAGAAAAACACTATTATTCTTCTTTTTCCATATGGTAAATGTTTTTTATTCTTGTTTGAATGATCATCAATTTTGACCTTTGTTATTTACGTATGTACACTATATAAACAGATATTTTTAATAAACCCAAGTGTCGTTGTCTTGTTCTCCCTTATTAATAGTTATACAGAAAAAGTTTTACAGTACTTACATATGTATTGACGTTATCTTGCTTTGAATCTCTTGCCTAGACGCTTTTTCGTCCATTGCACCTTAGCGAAAAATGTATTTAATTAGTTCTTTCATACACGCGAATGTTCTACCATATGTTATTTATTTATTATTATTTTTTTTTTTTTTTTTTTTTTTGAGAAAAAAAGTTATGTCAGTTATGAGAGAAGAAACAGGAGTTGACTGTGTTTCTATTTTTTTTTTAATTAATTGACTTACAAACAAAAAGTATTACTCTTAACTTCATTTAGTGATACGCATCATTTACATCATTATATTTGTGCATTTTAATATTTGAAATATTGGAATTATAGTAACTATTGAATTTGAATGCAACATATGTTTTAATATAAATTATAGAGATTGTTTTATTTGATTAAAAGTTAAATAAAAATTTTAATCAAACATAAATAATTAATGCTGATGTCAAATAAATAATAACTATTTTATATTTCTGAGAATAAATTTCTTTTGTTTTCGGTTCAACGACATTGGCTGCTTCATCAATTTCAGCAGGGATATAAAAGTGAAATCTTTTTTCTATTAAATGAGAGAAGGAAAGAAAATGCTATTTTTCCCTCTTCGAACGATATAAGTACTTTATTCTCTAAGGAATAATAGTATATTATACAACGAAGGAGTAAAGTCGCATATTTCTTCCGAGGGAGGTATAGACTTAACTCCCCAATTGCACAATGGACTTTATTTCTACTCCAACAGTGGCTACTTTATTAACTTAAAAAAGCAGCTCCAATAAAAAAAAATTTTATTAAAATTTCAATATTAAAAATCTATAAATTTCATAATATATAAATTATTCTAATAATTTTTATTATTTATAATAAATATTTTTATATGATATTTTAATAATAAAATATGAATATTTTATAAAAATTAAAAAAGTTTCTCAAGTTCCCCTAAAATTTAGAAGTCAGTTATATTTTATTCTTTCTTTTGTTTTTAAATGTAATATAAATTGATTTGCCCCCATGTAAATTAAGTTTGACTAAGTCTGACTTTTCAAGTTAATAAAAAAGCCATAATTGAGCCAAGAATAAAGTTGTAAAGTGTAAGAGGGAAATAAAGAGAATTGTTATTATAATACTCTTAGATATGTTAAATTAACATTAGAGTTGATATTAAAAATTTGCTATTCAAATTCAATGTTACATATACCATGCCTACTTTAAGCAATTTTTAACACAAAATAACATTATCGTCGCATAAGTTATCTGCTTACTAAAATAATCTAAAGGTGCGATTTTTCTTTTATTCTATTCTGTTAACAGCCTAAAAAACAGAAGAGGAGAAAGTTCGTCCCCCGTGTTACCCATTTATCCAGAGCACTAGCACAGTTTCCCCTCTTATCTTTCTGTTAAAGTATTATATAAATATATAAATATTATTCTCCGGAATAGAATAGTAACAAACCACTAAAAATTATATATATATGAGAAGCGTATAAAAAAATGCAAGCAAAAGTTACGAAAATTTAAGACGTAAAAATAAACGAGAATAGTGAAGAAATAATGAAACAAACAAGTCGTATGAAAAATAATAAAAAAATAAAAAAGCAAAGAAAGGAAAAGCCGACAGTGTCTCTTTAACCAACCTTTTAGTACCGAGCATCTTATTTTTCTTTTGTTATTCATTTATCGCCCGTCACTTCGTTCGTTCTCATAACTTTGACCTTTCGATAATTTATTATGCTTCATTATACCTATTCGTTTATCGATTCCATTAAAAAAAGTTACTAAGTCAAAAGTGCAAGTTAGATCCTATAATCGCTTGAATCTATTATAATTGCTTTAATTGCATTGATTATATTATTTCTGTTTGGTTAAATTTCGTTAAAATTTATTGATTAGACCAATAATAATTTCTATCAATTGAACAATGTAAACGTAACAGTTTAATAATTAAAATCAATCATATATAATCATATTATTCATGAAGTAGCTTATTATGATAAGAAAAAAATCCAAGTCTCGAAAAAGAAAAAAAATTTTGACTACACTTAGCAAAAAAAGCGTTCGGAAAATCGTGTCGATTCGCGCTCAGAGTATAAGGAATCAATAACCTTGTGCTACAAAGCATTGTACATATACGTATATTTCGAAAAAAGAATAATCGTTAAATAGTTTAAAAAGAAATTCTATGTAAAAGTATATGGAAAATAAATTTCACGCATCCTTGTATAGCACTGCCGTTTATTAAAAATTATAAAAGGATGAAGACAGAGAGATAGAAAGAGAGAGAGAGAGAGAGAAAGAAGAAAGAAGCAGCAATGCTATAAGTTTTTGAATTTCATTTTTTTTTGCTATGTGTAAATAAAAATAAAATAACAAAGATATCATGTTTATTTGAAATTTTTATTCGAGCGCGATTCTTTCGATCCTCCGTACGATTTAGAGCAAATTCAATCATCGTAGAAAAAAATATAAGGTTGTGGCAAAGTTGGCTAAGTATGAATGAATTTTAAAGAAAAGATAATATAGTTTAAGTGATATATAAACTAATATCTGTTTGTCTGTCTTTTTTCGTCATTTACTAAAAAAAATCAAAAATAAAAAAAAAAAAAAAAAAAATAATGTGTAGAAAAATAAGGAAGTCATGTAAAAACTTATAACTCGTCGCCCTTAAAAAAAATAGTAAAATCAATGAATAAATAGAAGCTATTCTCTTCATGTTGTAAGGTTGGCTGTAAAGTTTATTGCGAGAATTTGAGATCGCATTGAATTTCAAAGAAAGAAATAAAAATTAAACTCGGTAATTAAGAAAAGGTAATTTACCTTAAGATAAAGTAGGATATAAAAGATTTAAATATTACATCTAAGCATATAAACATTAATAATAAATATTCATATGATGAAAAATAAATTCGTTGAATGACAATACATGTGTTATACAAAATAAATATATCATTGTAATATTTGCAAAAAGTCCAAAAAAATATGGAAGTTTTATTTCTTTTTAATTAATAATAGAAAAATAAATAAATAAATAAAAGGTTGAAGTTGAAATGAAAATTCATATGAATCTCAGTAAAAAGGACGAAATAATTGGGCTTTTGATAGTATTACACAATTCGTACAAGATAGAGACGATAGAGACGAGTAATAAGTTAAAGCGGTAAATAAGATGACACGAGGGGAATAACTTTATAAATCTACTTACCCGCTAGTGCTTATTTAAAGAGTCTAAAATATGCATTTATTTGTTAATATTAAGAGTGTGCTTCCTTTGCTTTTTGAGACATACTGAAGATTTTGCGCAATAGCGTGCAAACATTTTGTTAATATTAAAAGTTATTTTTATGAAATAATTCTGATAGAAGTTTCAATTAAACTTGTTGTGGAAATGATTGAATATTTAATTTTTTTAAATGAAAATTTAAATATTTTATTAAAATAATCAAATTAATTGATTTGATTTCTGTTAAAAAAATTCAAAGTAAATAAAACAATCTTTTTCATTCTCTCTCCGTTGTAGAAAGGCAAAAATTGTTGAAAAATGGAATTACCAAATACAGTGATTCGAGTAGGCACGTGCTAATTTATTTTTTCATTTCAACTAATGCAGAAAGCTTGAATAATAAAATAAGATTATGAAGGAATTGTGGAAAAAAACAAAGATTAACGCACTTTTGTCTAGTCATTTACGATGATTCATCTGTTGAAGAAAATATTAATTAAATTTCGCTTTCCTTAACTTTAGAGTTCTGACAATGAAAATATAATAATTTTGAATTTGAAAAGTGAGTTAAACTTATTAAATATGAATGTTACATATGTCTTGAGATTTAAAAAGTTTGAGAATGTAAAGCATTGATAAATATTTTTGAAGCAAGAAGAAAAATGCGTTAAATCCAAATGGATATTACAAATGCCATGCGTTACCTTTTTCTATATAGAATATATTTTGATCGGACAGTCAATTATAAGGAACAAATTTTCTCTATTCGTTCCTGTATAATAAAGTCGCGTTAAATAATGAAAAAATTTAAAAAAAACAATCGTGTTTTGCGTATCATTTGAACGCAATCTCTTAGTCATATTTAATGAAATTTGAATTTTTAAAGGGATGTCATGCTCACAGGAATGATCATTCGCGAAAGGCGCAATGATGGAAAATCGCTAGTTAGAGATTTTTTTGCATTTTTTTAATACACCTATATATGTATATTTTTAGTTCTGTATATAAATTAAAAATATATATATTTTCATCATCTCATTTCTCATTGTCATTTCTTTTGTTTTCATTTTTATATTAACCAAAAATCAACAAGACACCAACACTGACATACTTATCAAAAATGAAGCCTAGAGTATGACTATATATATTTATATATATATACCGTATCATTGGCTCCTTGTCTTTCTCATGCCCTCCCTACTTTAATAAGCGCAAGATGATACAGAATTCAAATATTATTTTTATCATTTCCCGTCATTTTCAACTTGTTTTATTGGTATTCTTTTATTAAGAAAAATACCGTAAACTATACGAAAAATAATGTAAATTTTAAAATTATGTATTAAAATAATGAAAAAAATAATATAAAATCAATAAAGAATATGATCTAAAAATAACTGACTAGAAAATAAAAGGACAAAAACAAAATAACTGATTATAAACTTGTTAATAAACGTGAGTCAGAAAACAAAAGGTAATAATAACGAAAAATTATTTTAAAATAATTAATTAATAATAATCAAAGACAAAAGGAAAATGTTTAATCAACATAAAATAACAAATTATTAGATGATAACATGAAAATAAATGTAAAACAACATGAAAATAACGGAAAATGATGGGAAGCTACTAATTATATGAAAAAATAAAATTAAAATTAAAGATGCGCGAAAATAAATGTGTATTACAAATAAGTAATTAAGTACAACAGAAAATAATAAAAATAAATTTTAAAATTCAATCAAAGAAATGGGATTTGGTTTACTTGGATTTTTAAATCATGCAATGCAACATAGCATTCATAGCCATTTTTTTCCAACTTTTTTTTCATAATTATTCAACATTGATCAACTAAGTCATCTTGAGTTCTTTTAATCGTGCCTTCAAATCCACGTCAATATTCAATTGACCATCCATATTTCCCCAGTTCGAAAATTAATCTAATAAAACGGAGTTCATAATTAAATAGTTAAAATCATGTATTTTTAAATAAAAAAAACGATATTTTTCTTATACATTTATTAAAAAGTGTCTCTTTATGTCCTTAGCCATGAAAAAACACAATAGCTTTTAATCTTGCCAAAGCTTTTATAGTAATTACAATTCTCACATAATATCGGTTCACTTTATTTGCTACTCATCAAATTTCAGCTAACATATAATAGCACACTTTATTTTCTACCTTCATTTATATTATTCATGCGCTTTTTATTATTTCTAAAAACTATTAAATTTACAAAATATTCTTTCACGTGTTCACACAGCCTCGCAATCTATAACCAAGTCCAATATTAATATTGTAATTAAGATTTACGTTTATTATTAAAGCGGGGAGTTGACGAGCGAAGCAAGCAACAAATACTCTATATATCTGCGTGCTTTTAAAAAAAAAATTTTTTTTAATGCTAAACAAATACACAATACCCTTGCATTATATAAAAAGAGGCAATCGTATATTATTATAATAATATATTGTTACTATGTTACAATGAAAAATAACAAAACTATTACAAGAATATGAAAAAAACAATGAAAAAACAAAATTCGCAAATATTTTTTTTTAACAATATAGAAAAGCAAAGATTTAAAATGTTAAATAAAAAATAGTTGCAATAATATGCACTTGTGATTATAAAAATGACACAATAAATTAAATGTTCGGAGATTAATAAAATTCGCAGTAAATTGATGAATATTTAAGTGACAATAAAATGCACGTACAATATTCATAGTTAAATTAGATAAAAGCACTAAGAATGTTCTTATTAATTTGATGGATAACTATTTGCGCAAACAGTTAAAATGAAAAAAAATGAATATTAAAATATAGTTATTTGTTACATTAAATCGATAAATAAAAGCATTTTAATCAGAGATCATTTAAAATTAAATTTTCGAATAAGACTGTAACAAATAGATATTTATTATTAGTTTAGCATAATATAATTGGCATAAATAAAATTCCGGGAAAAAAGTAATAAAAAACTAAGAAAAAATAAAAAAGCTTATTCACTAATTGTCCCAAACCTAAATGTAAGGAAAAATAAAATATAAAAAATAAAAAAGAAAAGTTAAAAAAATAAAGCACAAGAACGCGTGAAAGTCAACATATTTGATTGCCCCCACAGAAGAAGATTGGGAGCGCGAGCTGGAAGCTGAACTAAAGGACTACGAAGTCGTGCCAACGGGTCAAAAATCAACTACAGCCAAAGACGACTGGGATGATGGACAGATCGATGAACTGCTTAAAGATGAACAAGATCTCAAGTGAAAAAAAAGAATAAAAGCTTCCTCCTTTAGAGGCTAACTTAATTTTAATGAATTCTATTATGACGATACACTAAAACTAAACTGCGCTTATCGCTCTATTCATCTATCTTTTTATTTAAATGAGCAAATTTATCAATAAGACTAATACGAAGGTTGCTACTTTAAGCTTCAATAGTTCATTAATTCTTGCATTCATTTCATTATTAACATATACGAAAATCAATATCGTTCACTACTTTTTTTCCAATTTTCTTTTTCATTCTTTCATCTTGCATTGTTTAATGTAATGTTTCTTCCTGGTAACCTTTCACTTATCTCTCGTTAAGTTTTTTTTTTTTTAAATATCGCGTATCATTAATTAATTATTTTTACATTTTGTTTAACTAATTTGTAAATAAATGAAAATTTCTCTAATGATATTAAAAAAAAAAAAAAATAAAGTTAATGAAAAACTATTATTTAGTTTATCAAAAACTGAGTAGGTGACTATCATGAAAATTCTAATATATTTTACTTGTTATAAATTTTAATTTTTTATAAGAGATAAACGTTATTTTTTATTCAAACAAATAATTGAAATTTTTAATCATACACGAAAATTTTTTGATTTTACGATTTGTAAAATAGTATTTTGGTAAATTCTATGATGAAGTAACGCGGCATTAAATCAATCTGAAGAACCTTCAGTATGTAAACAATTAAAAACTTTGAAATACATATATATTATAATATGTACTGCAAAGAAAATAAATAAAATGAAAAAAAAATCAACGCAATTTAGAATGTTTTTTTTTTCAGATAAAAAATTATGGCACTGTAAATAAATAATGCATAAATTCTTCATTATGTTAAAATGAAGAAAATTATGAAAAGGAAAGAAAGCGAAAAAGCCGTCTTTTAAAAAAAACGTAAATATACAAAATAAAAAAAACGACACCTTGTAATCGCACAAGTTTCAACGGGCCTTTTTCATAAAGCAAATATTATAAGCAAAAAGAAAAAAATAAAATGAAAAATAAATAAACGTGCTTTCTTGTGAAATAAAGATAAAGATAAAAATAAAAAATATGTAAATAGGCCTGCCAAACGGCATGGTCTTGAAAATGCTTTTAATCTTCATTACTATATAGATGCGTGTACACCTTTTAAAATTTGCTCGGTTGTACTAAAATATTTGAAAACGATGTGCAGAAATTTGACAATTGAATGTATATGTATTTGAGAAAGATTAAAGAAAAGGAAATGAAAATAATGAAAAACTTGAAAATTTATTGAATTATAAAAATTTTTAAATCTTTTTTTAGAAAAAAAAAATCAAATTTTTTCCTTATGAAGAATAAAGATAGTCATAAAACAGTAAAATGTTGCTTTATTTTCTGTGGAAAAATAATGTACACGGAAGAATGCGAATGATAATATACATATATATACACTGATATTCAATATGCTCTAATAATTCTTATAAAAAAAGATCTTTGAGACATTTTAATAGTTGATGGAAAAAACATATGATAAAAAATTTTTGCTATTCGTTCTTACGAAGAGATTAAAATGATTGATAATAAGAAAAAGAAACATTAAAATTAACATTCTCTTTACTTTATTTTATTTAGAATTTATTGAGAATGGTCTTATATTTTAGGAACTTTTTCCTAATAATTTATGCATTACAAGTTGATCGTTTTACCACGCAAAAAGAGGTATACCTCTGAAAGAAAAATTAATTCTAACCAAAGAATTGTGTACGATTAAATAAATACAATTATTTGAAACCTTTATACGTAACTGTTATAATAGAATAGAATTTTTCTTTATTGTTAAGTCTATATTATAATGTAATGCATTTTTTTTAACAGTTGAAAAATTTTTGAAAAAAATAATATTACATAGAAAGATGGCGAGAAACTATGTAAGTGCATCTGTGCAGTGTGTGAATGTGCGCGCATAAGTTACAGAAAAAGTATGTATACAAAATTATTATTAACTTATAAATGTCTTGTCATCTTTATAAGAAAAATTGCGTTCTGCTGATGCTTTTAGTAATTATTTCTATAAACATGATTTTGTATAGTTGAAAAAAAAGAAGAAAAAAAGAAAATTTAAATAAATTATCATACAACTTTATAAATCTTCTATTTACCAGTTGGTTTAATTATAATTATTAATTGCAAGAAAACAAAGACTTGGTATTATGGGCTGTATTATTTAACTTAAAATTAAATCTTTCATTTAGAAAAATATTTTATTTTAGTAAATTCTCTGAAAAAGTCTATTATTTCGTTAAAATTTAATAAAAATATAAAATTCAGATAACAAAGCCTTTTTACACCTTGTCTTTGTGCATTGCAGTTTGCGTAAAAATCAAGAAAAACCTCAAGATTGTAGAAATTTAAAAAAGTTGCTTAGCGTTCGCTGAAGTGGTCATAGGACAAGATTGAGAATATTTGTACATTATATTGTTGTTCGTTATAATTATTATGTAAACATTAAAAGAAATGAAAAAAAAAAAAAAAAAAAAAACGGAAGTATACATAGAGACAGTTTTAAAATGCTTGGAAAAGGCTTTATCTTCATAAAAAGAAATTTTCATTTTATTTAATAACACATATGTACAAATGTGGAAAGAAAGAAAGCAAAGCATCAATCAGTTCTGGTCAATAAAAATGAAAACTCTTAGAAAAATATATAGCTTTCCTTAGAATTCTTTAGAATAAAAAAATAAGCAATCTTTTGACATGAAAAATTGACATACAATGTCCATTATTTTATAATTAAAACAAATGTCCTTTCCACATTTTGTGTATCTGTAAAAAAAGTCAAAAAAATAAAACTTTCATCAATTCTAAAATTATATATAAATATATTATCGATTATATAACCAGAAGGTAAAAAAGAAGTATTTCTATCACATTTTATTGGGCCTAATTCCCTCGGTCAAAAAGAAACTTTGCCATACCGAGTGCATTAGCAAAATAATGATTTTTTCATTATTATACGAAACATTCCTTATCAAGTAGGCAATGAATAATATATAAAAAGGATAACGTTATATGAAAAAAAAACGGACAAGTTTTTTGAAAAAATCATGATTGACCTATATTAAGAACGAGAATGAACTTTTAATAGAAAAGTACAAGGAAAGCGATAAATAAAGTAATAATATTATAAAAAACAATTATTATTACATTAGTAAGATTGATAATAAAAATAAAAAAACAATTCAAAAAAATTGAACTGAAGCATTGACTTGCGTAGAAAAAACAGAGCGAGGAAATGATGGTAAACATTACATAATGATACTGTGTATACATATATTAACAAATAAATATATATATATATGTTGTTAACTTCATTGAAAGTATGATAATTCATATACATAAGTACCTTATAATGATGAAATGAAATTACAATATGTGAGACAACACATTTAAATTTAATAAAAATTAAATAAAAAAAGCTAAGTCATGAAACTGAGTGTAGTAAAGAGAAACTATTTAAGGAATTAAAAAATAAGATCATTACAATATTGTAAACGATGCCAGGTCGTGTTCGTGTACCTTGTGAAAAATAAAAACGAATACAGCTTATATTGTTTATTCATTTATTTTACATTTATTTCATGTTCATAACATAAAAAGAAAGAAATTTTATCTTTTGTTAAAACAAAGATTAAATTGTGTCTCACTTTCATTGAGTTCATTTATATAAAATTAATTATGTTAATTAATTTTATTTTTAATTATGAACATACTAATCGATATTTTCTTTCTCAATCCTTCTTCTTTTTTCTCTTTTTTTATATTAAATTTAATTTTTTTTCATATCATTAATATATAATTTAATTAATTTTTGAATTTATAGTCCTAATGAAGATAATGTGAATGTATTAATCAATTATATTTTATTTAAATGAACTGTTAAATTTTAAATATTTAAAATTTATTATTGTTCTGATAAAAAGCATAAAGTTTAAAAAATAAGAGTTTCAAGGTAAGTAAGAAAATTATAAATTCTACTCAAAACAGAAATAAAGTTAATAAATTATTTTATTCAGAAGGGTTAGAAAATTTCAGATTTAAATTATATAATTAATACATTTATTTATATTAAGGCTATATTTAACTTGGTTTTCATGTAAATAATATTTATAACTGATTTTATTGACAATAAATATTTGAATGACTGCCCAATAATAGTAAATAACAAACTTAATTCTTTTTCTTTATGAATGAAAATGCTTTTATTGAGAAAAGTTCCATTGATTAATATACTACAAAGTTCATTTTACATAGAATCAAGTATTCAATAAATGACTATTATTAATTACCAGTGTAATATATAGTATAAATAAATAACATATATAATTAAAAATTTTTTCATACAAAAATCAGATAAGTTTTTTTACTCATTAATGATCGTAAATATGTATTTTTGATTATAGTTTTTTTTAATACACATTCTTAAGCTCATTTACACTTCAGAATTGCGGAAAAAATTTAAATTAATTTATTATTTATTATAAATTTAAATATTGATGACCAAAACATATTGCTACAATATTTGATAGCACATACTTCATTTATGAATGAATCGCTTTTTTATTATTATATAAAAATACCATTCGTATTCATATTTAACTTCTTTTTACAATATATAGACCTTTAATTTTACTACTTATTAATAAGTAAAAGATTTTTTAAGCAATTTTTTTTCATTACAGATAGATGAATCAAACGATTTCAGAGTGCAAATATGAAAAAAATATTAATACAATTGACATTACACGTAATTTTTAATAATTTTCTATTTAAATGTAGGTATTCTATTGAGTCATGCTAATGAATATTACAGGTATACTTACATAGGCAGTTATAAAGTGCACTGTCTTCCCAAAATAAAAAATGTTTTTTTCTTTCTTTTTTTTTGCATTGTCATTGTTTGTTAATAAGACAATTTCAACTTATAAACTAATGACTGGAAACTATACAAAATCAATCTTAATCTTAAAATTAATAAAGCACAGAAAAAAGAGAAAAATTTGTTTAACAATAAAGTTTGTAAAAAGAAAAACACTCAACAATAAACACTTTGATTTCGTTTAACTTCCTCTTATATATAATTAATAATAAAACAAAGGCTACATTTAAATCAGAATTGGCATCAATAAAAAACTCTATTTTAGGTATACAAAATCATTTAAATTCAAACCAAATAATTTTAAGTGATTTTTCCTTAATTTAAATAAACTGTGAACTATTGTTTATTATTAATACAAGACACATATATATTTTAAAAACTAATTTTTAAATTTGATGTAAAATTTTTTTTATTTTTATTTTATTTCAATTAAAATTCTTAGAAAACTTTTAGGCACTATTGTCACACGGTCTGTCTGTCACAAGTGCCTTATATTATTTTCTAGGTTCTTTAGATTTCAAAAATTCATTTTTGTTATAAATGTAATTCATAATTTTGTTAAATTAGTATTGATATTAAAACTTTTTTGTAATTTGTATTTTTGATAATTTCGTCATTTTTTTACTAAAATAATTATTATGATGATTACACAGTGAAGGCATTAGATGTAAATATCTATTATGCTTGAAAAATACAAAGTATAAAGAATAAAATATTTTTTATTGATTGTAATACTTGACATATTATAATTCATCTTCTCGATGAACGTTAGTAGTCAGTTATAAAAAAAATGTTATTACTTCACCAATCCATATTAATTCTCAAAATTTTTTAAATTAAACCTTTCTCTTTCAATAGTAAAATAGTGTGAATTGTAGCAAGAGAATCACGATCTTGACAAAATAGCTTCATAAACTTTATTTTTTGGTTCTTATTGAGATAATATAATGCAACATTCTCTTCTGGTCCACTTTTAAAATAAATATTGTCAAAATCAAAATCTACATGTATTTGCCAATTCCGAAAATTAATTGAAAATTCGAAAATAGCCTTCTGACATATTTTTTTCCATTTTACATTATTATATTACCATATATATATTATTCTAAGATTATCAATATTTGAGATAATAAGAAACTTCAATAGGGTAGGAAGAAAGGTCTAAGAAAGAAAGGTACAATCTAAACTTTTTGAATTGAAACACCGTTCTTTGAGATTAATAATTTTTAAACGAACGTTTTTTTTTAAATCAATAAAACCATTTTTAAGTATGTAAGATAATAAAATTAATTTAATAATCAAATTTTTAATTACAAAATTATTTTTGCACTTGAAAAATTGGAACAAGAATTTTGATAAAATGAATGAATAATTAAAATTTATAAATTAAAAAATTCGATTTTAAATTTCTAAAATTAATTAAAAATACATATTTTCATACATAAAAAGTTGTTATTTATAAATAAGCTCTCAATGCTAGCAATTCTATAATAAATTAACTTCGGAATCGAGTCTCAATCCAAAAATTTTAGTATCTTCATTTAATTCAACAGTTCCGTTAGCTGGTTGCTTGTTGCTGTTGTTGCTGCTGTTTGTTCCTGTGTTCGTAATTGACAAGTCGTTGACCGACAAGATATTTATCATTTTTTATGTGCTCATATAGTTTTTTAAATTGTCTGATTTGGATGCTAATGACAATGCAAACAAGATGGACGAGTAGCAGGAACGGATACAGTCGGCGTGCAATTAAGATTTGCATTTGAATGTTTGTAACAAATAGAGGCACAATACCGTGGGCAACAGCGTACGGTATGGCCAAAGCAAGTCCGAAACAACAAATCACAGGAGCAGCTAATTCAGTGACTATAAATTTCAAATCCATTTCGCGAATACCGTCATTGTAAGCCCGTTCGATTGCTAATTTTAGACGCCACTCTGGTCCCATCATCGTTACAGCTGTCGCGATTTTTGTATATAATACACCTGAAAATAAAAACATTATTATTTTATAATATAATTTCACATAACACTTAAACTATTACTTAATCTTTTTTAATTGTTTTTATGATTCTTAACTAGTAGAAATCTATTCATATTGATTGATTTTAGTTATAAATGGTTTGTTTTATTAACATGACGTGATAGATGTGTTTTAATGTAATTATTAGTTTTTGATATTTGCGTTTTTTTAAACTATTGCTGATTGATTTTCCTGAATGAAATCATTAATAAGACAAAATAATGACTTTTTTCATTAATATTTTATTAATATTGTAAAATGATTGTATGTTTGAAAAACATAAAATACCTAATGCCCAATCCTGCCAAACAAATAAGATAGGGTTTTGCTCGAGAGGTACTCTAAGTGGGACAACAACAACGAGCTCAAGTAACAAACCAAAGAGCAACGGAATTACGCCTACAAGAAGTATGCAAGAAACGAAAGCTTTTGCACCAATGATTGCCCAGTGTTTGATGCGATCCAGAATAGCTCGACGACCACGTGGTAACCAAGATACTGCTAACGCCAGTCCACGAGCTGCCGCCCAGCAGACGTATGTACCGCACGCGATCGTGTAAACTTCATGTACACGACCCGATAGAGCTGAAGCTTCTACACCTTCTTTAAATTAAAATAGTTAATTAATAATGTTTGTTTGCTTTTGATATTATGACTTGATGATTTTATCAAATTTAAATTCACCATTATTTGTCGGCAATGTCGGTGGTAAAACGGGTGGCGATGGCGCAGGTGCACCAACCATCCACAAGGCCATGACCCTACGTCCGATCCATACAGGCAATGTCATAGCCATCAAACTAGCAATCACCAAAGATGCACAGACGCAGATCAACAAACCCGCAAGTCGAGCGGGGAACCATTTAGGGCGAACATATGGTTGAAAGCCGATGGGTCCTTCGCGCTGTAGCAACGCTTGATGAGCAGCCCCAAGATCAGGATGTTGTGGTTCCTCAATCACTGCTGGTCCTGGATCATCAGCTGGTTCGCGCTGTAAGTATGACTGAAGATCCAACATCCAAGCTACTACGCGACACCAACCTCGGATTAAAGCTTTGAGCCATGTACGTGTATGTGATTGTTCTAATAAAGCTGGTAGAATAACTTGTAATAGAAGAAGTTCTAACGAAAGTTCGCTAATCTAAAAGAAAAAAAAAATAAATATTTTTGATATTTTTATTTGTTTTGAGAAACTATTAAATCACATTTAATTACGTATTTTTTTATAAAATAACCGAAATTTATTAATCATTATAAATGAATTAGATTACTTATTAAAAGTCATATATGTTAAACATTTTAACAAAATTTTACTTACTTGAGTTTCAGTCTGAACGGTAACAGTATATGGTAAGAAACCAGGCCAAGCCCATCTTAAAATCTTTACAGGTAACCAGAGCATTAACAATATCGCTGTACCAAAGATAACAGCTGAAGCTACTAATCGTCTGGCATGTCTCAATATTGGTAGGTGTATCATTTCTTGTAAAGGTGAGAAATCTGGATCATTGAGATTACGTAAGAACCATAGAACACCAGGTCTCAGTACCTCACGCAGCAATAAGATGAAGGAAGCGAAATAGTAAACGTAAATCATACCGACGAGCCAGTGGATAAACATGGAAGTACCTGGAGCAAGTCGGAACGACGACTCACGGTCTCGTAAAGTGGCATCAAACATTGCCAATGAACAAATATCTAACCACCATCCACAAACTAATGGCAATACACCAATTTCCACAACGCTTAATAATGAAACCTTTGAAAAAATTCAGAAAACTTATTAAAATTCAAAATGGTTGCAATTATGTAAAATTACATTTTTCGTTAAATATATATAAATATATATATTTAAATAAAAACTTAGATAAATTTTAAAAAATTTTAGAATGTAAAGTAAAAGATAAAAAAATAGTATTTACTTTAACTATCACATAGCCTAATCCAAGAATGCGCTGGGAACGTTGAAAACCAAGTAGAGCAGCAAGTGCGTGGAGTACAACAAGGAAGACTCCAAGAACGCAATAGCCACAGAGAGTTGTTAAAAGACCTTCAAAATGAGATGCGGCAACCATTTCTTGAGCGCCTAATAACGAGATAGCGTAATAACCAACTTGATATGGTAAGAAGGCAAATACCTACAAAATTTTCAACAGCAAATATTATTAAGTTTTCTATTCATTATTATAATAATACTATTAAGATTTTTAATATATAAACAAATTAATAATCATAATTCCTTACCATAATAAATAAAGTATTTAATGACATAACCCAGAATACATGTTCTAAGAAAAGTAGTGAACCATCAAGACCAAGTAACCTTTCCCAAGTAAGTTCCTCAGCAGGCCTGTCCCACTCCATAGGATTCCAATTAGCTTCTTCAGCTTCACCTTGATTTTGCTCACGCCATTCTGGTCCTGCCGCCGCATTTGGTTGCTGTTGCTGACGATCAATAACGTCAACTTCGCCATCAGCTACTTCAGCATCTCCTTCATTATCACCTGGGTTTACACCTTGGCCTTGAACTGGAGCTGGGGCAGCAGGTGGTGCTGCTGCTGCGCCTGGCCGTTCTGCCATGGCACGGAATAACATTTCAACTGGATTGCCAGCTTTTTAAGAAAAAAATATTATATTTTATATTTTATAAAATAAAAGATAGTAGTATAATTAGTATACACATTTTTGTTAAATTTATTGACACAAATATGTTATTTGTAGAACAGACTATGTTATTATTACCACTATTTATACTTTATAATTATGAAATAAAATCAGAGATTAAAGTATATTAAGTGTATTAAACCCTTTTATGCATTATTTTAATAAAACCTTATATGTTATTGAATAAAATTAAGTTTTACTTACCATGATTATTAGCTTCTTCAGGTCTTGGTTCTTCAGCAAATGGTGGTATATTGTTGTTGTTATTGTTGTTATTTTGAGCTTCAGGTTGAGCAGCACGCTGCTGATCTTGAGCTTCACCATTTACAGGATTGTCTATTGGAGGTAACTGAACATTGTCTCTTTCTAACCAATCTGGGCCTCCTGCATGTAAAATTTGTTCCCTTAACCAAACCAATCCAAGGAACGTGAATAATGTACAAGATATCACAAAACAGCCATGAAAAACATCAGAGGATATGTTCTCTGTAGATAGCATGTCCATTGGTAAAGACATTACCTACAATTATCAATAAAATAAAAAATAAACTAATTTTAATCAAGTAAAGTTAGAAATTAAATAAATAATGAAAGAAATTTGTATCTTATTTTAAGCATTTCATGCATACAGCTAAGTTTGTTATACATAATGCTATAAACTTTTTCAATTAAATTTAATTATAGAATATTCATACCCGTACAAGATCTAAAGAACCACTGAATACAGCTCTGTAGGTTCTGCAAGCAGTAAGTGGTACAATTCCTAGCCAAGCAATCGCCACCAATGTATAATGCAGCCAATATTTTACAGCTGTAACAACACTCGAACATAGACCACCAATAACATCTCTGAGTGGTAATCTTCTTGGCATGTCTGGACTATATATTGGTGTAAAAGAAAATCGATATCCACATAGTTCACAATATTCCTTTCTAGAATATCTCATCCATTGAACCAAACATTCTTGATGAATCCACTTTATACTGCCTGTACATATGCAAGGATGGAAGAGCGGTCGATCAGCCATACCCTCTGATCGACACACTCTGCATATGTCAGCGCTTAACATGTCCTCCGTCATGTTTATTAAATCCAATTAAATATTCCACTTTTAATATAAATTGTTCTTTTCACAAAAGTTTTTAAATCCCTAAAAAACCAGAATTAAAGTATCATTTAATTTGCAATCAAAATCAATTCAAAATACACTGCAAAAGAAATATAAAATAGAAATTAAATAAATTGACAATTATAATAAAAGCACCTGACAGGTAATCAAAATAAGTAATTATTTTTAGCGTCTGCAATGATATATGTTGCTGTTGCGCAAAAAACAGTTAAACTCTAAATATATCAAAATTAAAATTGTGGATAGTGCAAAACAAGGTACGTATATATCAGAAGTGAAAGGAATGATTGTTGTTTTGACTGGCGCTCGCGCGCTCTATTCTATCAAACAGAAATACATATGAAAAAAAATCTATACTCTATCAACTTAATTTAATCCAATTAAAATTTTTAAAATTTAACTTATTTACTGAACAGTACTCACGTGTGTATACGACAAACGTCGAAAAAATCATCTGTGTCAAAAAAAATGGGCTAATCGGGAGTCGATTTTCAAGAGGATAAAAATTCTTTTTTGCTTCTCTATTATTATCTATCTCGTTCGTCTTTCGATCACTTCCGTGTTTTTACGTTTGCTTTTGCAGTTATTACTAGCTGAGCTAGTAAGTACTTTCTCGCTTATCTTTAATCCTCACCAATCTGTCAGAAAATGTTCTTCTCTGTATTAGAATTGGGCTTTTGCGTATAGCTTAGGCCATAGGAAACGTATTCACTATTCACTAATCGTAATCATCGAGTGCGAGTGCACTACGATGTGACAAAGATAGTTCGAATGTACTTCACTCCCACCCCAGCACCATTTAGTGCCTTTCCGTCATTGGCTCTTATTGAAGATTTCTGTATTTTTTCGTATATGCTAGAGATACAGGAGAATAATATTAAAAAATTGAGGCTTCTTTTTCATGCCATATGCTAGAAAGTAAAACTGAAACGATTCTGCCATTCTATGTATTTTTCATGTCTATGACAAAGTATTTAGCTGTTTTTCAAATTAGTAAAAGCTGTGTATTATAATGGTAATTAATTATTATAATTACTTTTCATTTCAATACATTGTTTTAAAATTGTAATTTTAAACTCATGACATTTATTGTAAAAATTAAAATAGTTTCATAATTTACAAATTTTAACCATAAAATAACTAGATTGAAAAATAATCATGAAATATTAACTTTCTAATTGCTCATGTTCTAATGCATCTATTTTTTCATTCTAAATAATTATATTTGAAATTTTTTAATTAAAAAATCATCTATTTCAAGTTTTACACTAAGACGCTGTCTACATTCTGTTCATTGAGCCGTGCTCCGTGTGCTAGAATTTTCGACAGAGTCGCTGATTGAGTGATTTTTTAAAACGACCAATCAGCAACTCAGTCTAAAAGTATAGCACACAGAGGACGACACAAAGAACAGAATGTAGACAGGATCTTAAAAGTTTATTTTTTCAACTATAGTGTCGAAACTTCAACCATAAATATAAAAGATGAATAGAGTAAGGAACTAGCCACATAAATTTCCAAACGATTGATCTTTTCTAAATTGAGATAGAAAACTGTAAAATTATAATTAGGACGTAAATATGTTAAAAATTGTTATCATATGTTATATTATTTTAAAGTCTATAAAATTAAATCACTTTTGATGTTTACGAAATAAAATTAAATGAATAATAAATAATCATAATTAAAAACTAAGACCAATAAAATTGTTTTGTTAAGAAAAAGATTAGTTTTTCGTATAAATAAATAACATTTTATAAAAAAATAAATTGATTATTTTATTTATTGATAAAATAATTTTTTAATATGAAAAAATAATAAATTAATTTATTTACTTATATCTTTATAAACAGTGTAATTTAATTGAGAAAAAAAATAATTTGTAAGAAAAATATATAAGGTAAAGCCTGTAAAGCCTCTTCCCACCTAAGAAAATTTATGACCTGTGCAGGTGATAGGCTAAAAATTTGGATCTATAGCAGAAGAAAACGTAAGAAAAATTATGAGGTTGGGTTTATTATTTGGCGCCAAAATCATCTACTGTTTGTAAGACAAAACTGTTTACAAATGAAAAAAGTTAGTAATAATATTGCTCATAAATTGCGAGAAAAAGTAAAAAATTTAACATTACAATTAATGAATTTTTGTGACTGGTTACTTTTAAAGTGAAGAAAAAATGTCGTGATAATAATGGAGAGCAACGACAGCGGCTCGCGGGAAAGCAGAACTTGCATATTCTTGCGAATGGCCGGTGTCAGAGAGTCACGGAAATCATTTAATCTGGCAACGCAAACGTTGAAGGATGAAGATGATTCACTCCTTGATTTAGAAAGTAAGTTCATAGATATACATTATTTTAAATAAATATTTTTGTTGTTTCAAGTCTGGAAGTTTAAAAACTAATATTTAATTGATTTATGAAAAAAATTGTATTTTATCAATAATATCAAAATATTTCTAAAAATTGTAAATGAATAATATAAGATAAAAACATTAAATTATTTTATTATTCATTGTTTTTTAGCATTAATAATTTTTATACAAATTTTTTGAACGATAGATTATATTTTTTTTTTAAATTAAAATGTTTATTAAATATAATTGCAAGCCAGATTCATTGATAAATATGCATCAAATCAAACTGAAAAAAATAATGTAAATATTAGGTATATAAGATCAAATATTAATTTTATTTAGATCAATAAATAATTTATTATATTTTAGTATTGCTAAATAAAACTTGGAACATTTATGGTGTGTCTATTTTGTTTGGATTTAAAGTTAATGATGAAGTGCAATTAAAACAATATGCAAAGAAATTAAGGGAAGAAGTTGCTAGTATTTTATCTCAGGAGGACGTTAGCTATACTGCTAAAGTGACTGTTTTAGATTTATATAGACCAAAGGAAACTGATCATCCCATTGTACAAGTATGTGTATTCCTTAAATTAAAATTATTATTATTGGTCAAAAAACTAATTAACTACAGTTTTGAAAATTATTTTTTATTTAATTGGCTATTATGCAGATATTTTTATTATGACACAAAAAGTAATAAAATGCACCAGCAAATTTTTGCTGTGATAACGAATTTAAAGTTAAATTCTAAAAATATGTTTTGATTGTCTGGTTAATATTTTAGAAATGAGTTACATAAATAATTGAATGTGAACAAGAAATACATTAAAAAAATTCTTTTATAATTCATTTCTAAAATTTGACTTTTAGATAAATGTATATGCAGAGGTAAGAAGTCAAGAAGAAACTAACGAGAGGAGTGTATATACAGGCTTCTTAATAGCTTGGCATTCAAAACCAGTTGTAGGTCTTGGAGACAATGCAATTCGTTTACCATTGCTTTTATGCCGAGGAACACCAAGTACAATGAAAGCAGTGCATGCAACTCTCAGTCATATGTTTGATTGTATGGTTGTTTCACTGCCTGTTAATTCTGAAGATCTTACATGGCTTCTTCCTATTTTTCTTAGTCCAGGAGGAGGTCAAAATACAGCAAAAAAAACGCAGGAAATCAAGATTGAATACACTGTACCATTTTTACCAACATCTAATACTATTAATATCAAGTTCCTTGCCAAAGATTTAATCAATATGTGGAAATGGTTAGTATAAGATTTTTCAGATAAAGATATTCAATTAAATATTTCATTTTGTATATCTTTAATATTTACAGTTATTCTATATTGTCTTTCTTTTACTGTATGAATTTATTATTATTTTTTTTTTTTTAATAGTATTTTTGAAGAAAAAGAGACAATTGAAGCAGAAGAGATTAAAAAATTTCAACAATTAATTCACACTCGAATATTAGATCTTAGTAATTTAGAATTAGGACTTTGTATGCTGAATAGGCTTCAGCTTCCTTCTATAGCAATATCAGGAAGCAAGGTATAATAATATCATTATTTTTTTAAATTATAATAACATAATCTATATTGTCAATCTGTAACATTTTTTTCTTTTTCAGATAAAAGTAATGAATGTTGAAACAATGAATACTATTTTGACATATTTTAATGAAAAAGCATTGGATGCATTTCATCTAGATAATGCACAACACAGTGTTCTAAAATAATAGTATTTATTTTATACTTTTAAACTTCTTATAAATTTCGATTTTTTATATTTTATTGTTAGTCAGTATATAAAAACATATTTTATGTAATGTAAGTTAATGTCAATATAGTCTGCTAATGAATTGTCAATGATTTTAAAAAGAAATCTTAAACTATTCCACATAAATCAAGAAAAGTCCGAGGTCAAAGTGAGGTGATTCATTCATTGCAGTTCTGGTTTTTTTCCAGCTGAAAGAACAATTATACAGCGTGTTTTTATAAATAATTTTAAGGCATTACTTTTTTTAATTCTTTTAATTCAAAATATAAAAACTTAAATTATGATAAATAAGACTCACTTTTTTCCTCTTATTTTTGTTTCCAATTTTTTTCTGTTCATTCTCCATAACTTTTAGTACATGATTTTCAAAATTTATATAACTGTCTGGCTTATTCTGATAAAATTCTGGAATATTCATACCAAACACCTCAGGTAACATGAATGGTTTTAACCATGTAACAAGTGGAGTTTTGCCACTTGTATAATGCCCTTCCTTATGGAAAAACAGAAGTCCATCAAGTGGAAATGATACTGAAGTTTTTTCTAAACATTCATAAAAGTCATGATCACAAGTTTCATTTGGTAATCTTAAAATTATACAATTATTTATCTCGGTTTTTTCCTTTAATTCAGGTAAATCTTCTATTTGACTTTTCAACCAATAAAATCTGAACTCAGCCTAGAAACATTTAATATCTTTATTTAAATGAAACATTATCAAAAAATTTAATATTTAATATTATTATATCTACATAAACTCTATGTTTTGAGAGTGAATTTGCTAAATTTAAATATTAAACTTGTTAGTTAAATTACAAAATCAAAATAAGTATATTAACAATATTTCTCAATTTTGTAAAAAAATTATCCAAATAAATTAACAATATGGCTTTTTAATTATTATCAATCATGTTAGAATAATATATATCAAGTCTTTTTACCTCACAATTAAGCATTTCTTGATTAGACCATGCTAATACATCTAATGCATATAATATCTCCCTGTCTTCTAACCAAATGCAGTCTAGTATCGAACAGCTATTTCTATTAGATTTTGGACTTCCACCAGGAAGAATAGTCTTACACGTAAAAAAAAGCTTTCCTCTTCTTGAATATACTTTTGTAATACCCTAAAATTAAGAAACTTTATAATAAAAATCAAATTTATAAAATAGAATACAAAAATTTTTTAATTTCTTAGTGCAAGGATTTAAGGTTTTTTTTAAATGTTTTAATTAGTTTGAAAGTTATAAAAACAAAATAAAAGTTAAAATCAAATCATTTATATAATGAAATATAAAATAAAAAAAATTCAACATGAAATTCAGTTTTAATTTTTTTGTCAGTTTTTCTATCTATTGTATTTCTTAATAAATTGTGAACAAATTCAGCTTAATAGATAAATGTTTTTAAATTAAAAAATTTTAGTCAATTTTTAAAGTGTTAGTAATAATTTTTAATATTTTTTACTTAATAATTTTAAAACTGTCAAAAATTAAATATTAGCTTATATCTGTGAGTATTTCTTTACATTATAGAGAAAGGTAATTCAAAACTTGAAGGGTATCTTGGATCTAAAACTTTTTTACTTTCATGTGAATATTACATACCTGATGAGCAATTAAAATAACTCGTTTCCCATCCGGACATGGAACCATAATCCATTTTTCAGAAAAATCTTGAGGAACTTCTAGCATCCATTCAGATAACATTAACATTCGTCCATAATCATGACGTAATTTACTATGTCTTGTAGTTGGATCGACTTCCATTTCTTCGATTTGTTCTTCCTCAATGTCCATTTCATTTTCAGGATTACAAATTTCTTTTATTAATCCTCGTATAGCATTAAAAGAATTTTGTCTGTTTCTAAAAAATTAAGAAAGTTTTATACATTTTATATAACTTTACTGAAGCAATTTTTAAATCTAATTGATATTGATCTAATTTTTACCCTTTTTGAATTTTTTGACTAGGAGTACAAAAAAGTTTCTTAATGTAAGTGCTACCATTAATGATTTTAAAACATTGAAAAATTTAAACAGTTTAAATGTAATGTATGTAATGTTTATAAAATCATTTAATATAAAAAAATTAAAGGTTGGTTGGATATAAAAAAATGCATGACTTACATATTGTTCATATTACTCTCAAATTCTTAATATGAATAATTTAGTTGTTAAATATTATAATGATTAATAAGATAATAGTATATCACTTACTGTTTTTGATAATACAACATTCGTTGTCTTCGAATTCCTTGTGGTGTATCATCAAAGTCAAATTCAAGTTTGTAGTTATATTTCTTGATTGGTTTTTTGTAAAATATACATCGTCCGTTATGATTTTCTTTTTTATCATGATTATTAATAGGATCACAAGATGTATCTTTTTCCTGATTTAGATCAATATATTCAACAGGTTTTTCTTTACAATTTTCAACAGTAGAAGAGACAAAAGTTGCCATTTATCTAAAAGTGTACTATTTCACTAAAAATAAAATAGTTCAACTGGAAAAAGTTAAGTACTTGATTTCCTTACAGACAGTGCGGTTGTCTCAAAAACCCTTTAATACTCAAAAGCACGACTTTTCAGGATGCTAAATGCTCGAAAGTCTACTGCTAATGAACGTAAACAAACAATTCGCCTCACTGGCCTCCCTTCCTACTAACCAGTTCTCTCTCTTTCGTTCTGTTTGGAGTAGTTTCTATTTTGGCCACTTCATTTAAATTATATTATATTCCATGACGCCACTTGCCAAGAGGCAATTCTATATAAACTGTATTGACCAATCCGAAAACTCTTTTAAAACGATCGTATATCGCTTTGACACAGGCACAAATTTTGCTAGGGCCTCGTTCTGGCAAATGATATAATAATTTATTACAAGGACAGAAGATACAACATTAAGGGACTGTCTACATGCAGCTCACACGGCACATTCTGTGCGCGTTCGGATTTTTGAATAGGGTACGTCCATCTTGACTACTACATGTTCTTATAGCCGATGGCAGATGTAAGGATCGCATCCATAAAGAAACATGTAGTAGTCAAGATGGGCGTACCCTATTGAAAAATCCGAACACGCACAGAATGTGCTGTGTGAGTTGCGAGTACCCTGTGCGTTCTGTGTGAGCTGCATGTAGACAGTCCCTTACTGAGCTATAGTAATAACACATACGCAGGCCGAGTCTACGCTATGTACTTTTTGCCGTCTATACTTTTGGATGGAGTCGTTGATTGGTCGTTTTTTAAAAATCACCCAATCAACGACTTTCTCCAAAAGTATAGTCGGTACAAAGTACACTTGGCGGAAAGGATATTTTTCCGAATGTGTACCTCAAATGGCAGCGCCGCATATTTTACCACAGACATAAGAAAACTTCGAATTATGCATTGAGTTTCGCATCATGATTATTTTGTTTTTTCTTATAGGTTATTCATGCAAAATTCAAATGATAACAATTTAAATTTTATTGCTCATATAATTTAAATTCACAATATTAAATTCTATATGATTATTGAACTAAGAAATAAAAATTTTATTTAATAAAATAATAATTCGAATCATGAAAAAAGAAAGTAATATTGTTTGTTTACTAAAATTATGTCATTAAGTAATGAGTAACGATGATGCGAAATTTGCTCTATAATTTGAAATTTTCTTATGCCTGTGGTAAAATATGCGATGTTGCCATTTGAGGTTAACATTCGGAAAAATATCCTTTCCGCCAAGTGTACATAGTGTAGACTCGGCCTAAAAGATAATTGTTATATTGAAGAGTCACCTGTAGGAAATACCATCTTAAATAAAAGTGTGAGATTCAAGTGGATCAACTACTTTTTTGTGATCATTTTTTTGAAAAAATGAATTTATCAAAAATCCAAAATATTAATAAAACAATATTATTGGCACGTTTTCGATTTTTATGAGTTTCACGACTAATATTTTTTTTAAATGGCGCCTTTGACCAGTTTTTTTACACAATTTACATAAGTGCAATAACCTTAAAAAATTTTTTTTATATATCCGTATGTAAAAACCATAAGCGTGTTTGATATATAAGCATATAAGTATTATAAATATTTATCAATTGTATATAAGGATAAAAAATATTTATGAAAATGAGTGACCAACAGTTAAGTAGTCTTATGAAGTGGTTAGGTACATTTGAGCTTAGAGCTCCTCATTCCACTGCAGAGGATATAAGCAGTGGAGTGGCTTTAGCTGAGGCCTTGATTCAGATTGCACCAGAATGGTTTACAACATCATGGAATTCAAAAATCAAATCTGATGTGGGTTCTAACTGGCGTCTTAAAGTAAGCAATCTTAAAAAAATCATTGAAGCTGTAACCGAATATTATGTTGAGTGTTTAAATCAACCTCTATCAGGATATGTGAAACCTGATGCTCAGAAAATTGGAGAACACTGTGATAGTCACGAATTAAAAAGACTCTTACAACTTGTTTTGGGTTGCGCTGTCAATTGCAATGAAAAGCAGTATTACATTACTCGCATCATGAAATTAGAAGAATCAGTACAACAGGTATATACTTAAGTGTTTGCTTTTATAGACTATATTTTTCTGTAAAATTAAAATTAATATATTATAATTTACATGGAAATTGAAAAAAAAAATTATGAAAATTTTTTTAGGTTATCATGCAAAGTATTCAAGAACTTGAAAATAATGTTCATGGACCACGACTTAGTCTTGGAGCTAGTTTAAATTTTGAATCATTTGATTTGACTGATGGAACACATCAAAAATTAATAGCAGAATTACAAACTGCAATAGATTCAAGAGATCAAATGGCTCAAAGATGTCATGAGCTTGATCAACAATTATCTTTATTACAAGAAGAAAGAAGTACTTTACAAGTTGAAAATAAAAAATTACAAGAAAGGTTAGATGAATTTGAAAATCCTGAAGAATCTGGAGCTCCTGCAAGCCTCAAGTATTCTGGACTTAGAAAACAAGTTGAAGCTCTCAAAGATGAAATGTTTAAGTTAGAAACATCGCGAGATGATTATAGATTAAAAGTAGAATTATTAGAGAAAGAAATACTAGAATTACAAATAAAACAAATGGATCTTCAAAAAGCAGCTGATGAAGCTAATCATTTAAAAGACGAAGTTGATGCTTTAAGAGAAACTGCAGATAAAGTTGCAAAATATGAATTAACGATAGAATCTTATAAAAAGAAAATGGAAGATTTCAGTGATTTGAGAAGACAGGTTAAAATTTTAGAAGATAAAAACACTGAATATCTTCAACATAAAATTGATCATGAAGAAGAAGTTAAGAGAGCAAATTTGTTAAAAAATCATTTGGAACTATGTAAGAAGCAACTTGCTGAAGCACATCATAAGCTTGATGAACAAACTAATAAATGTGATAAACTTGAATATGAAGCAAAAAAACTTGAAACTCAATTAGGTGCTGTTCAACGCGAACGAGATAGACTCATGATAGAGCGAGATGCATTAAAAGAGACAAATGAAGAATTGAAATGCACGCAATTAAACACCATGGAGAGTATGACAAATTTAAGTACTGATGAAGCAGTAGTTAATACAGAGATAATTCCACCAACAATAAAAGAAAAACTTGTTCTTTTACAACATGAGAACAAAATGCTTAAATTAAATCAACAAAAGGGTAGTGATGATAAATTGCCAATGCAAGCATTGCTTGAAGATTCTGAGGAGAGATTAAATAATCTTAGGGCACAAAATCGTAAAGCCAACCAGAAAATACTAGAATTAGGTAAAAAAAATTTCATTTTTTATTGTATTTTGAATAATTGTTTTTCTTATTTTTATATTTATAACTATAAATTAGTTAAGATGAAATAAATAAGATAAATTTTTAATTTTATAGAGGCAAAACTGGAAGAGCTTACAGGTAACCAGATTTCTGAATCAAAGTGTGAACAACAAAAGTTGCAGCACCTTCAGGATGAAATGCGTACATTACAGATAGAACGCGATCGATTGAGTGTACATAATGAGGAACGTGAAAATAGTTTGCAGTCTCAAAAGCAAAAAATTCTTAGCCTACAAGAAAATCTCTCACGTAAAGAATGTGAGCTTGCAGCTCTTGAAGAACGATACAAAAAATATGTGGAGAAAGCTAAGAGTGTTATAAAAATGTTAGATCCAAAGCAACAGGGTAGTAATACACAGTCTCCTTCAGACCTTACAATGCTTCGTGGTAATAGGGATAGTGGAGACAAACGTAAAATGGAAGACGCTGAACGTTCCTGCAAAGAAATGAAAATAATTAGGGAAATGGAAGAAAAGTTAATGATAACGGCATTCTATCATTATGGTTTGTCAAGACATGGTGAAGCCGTCGATCAAAGACTCGCAGCTTTGAGTTCAGGTCAGGGACAATCGTTTTTAGCTAGACAAAGGCAGCCTACGCCTAGAAAGATCTACAATGCTTACAATTCAAAGTGATATGTGATTGTTAAATAAATTTAAATGCTACATTAATTTATATACAAATATATTGATCATTCAAAACCGAAAGAGATAATATACATAAATATTTATTAATGATAAGATATTCATATAATATAATTTTTACTTGTAAAATAAATTGATATAAAATAATATTGTTAATAGTCAATTTTTAATTTAAATCCAACTAAATAACTCTGTATTATGTAAAAATTAAATTTATATATTTGTTCTTAAATGAATATTTTCAAAGTTAAAAATTTTTATCTGCTTGTTTTAATCAAAGCTTTATTCAACTTGAAAATTTATAATGCATTTTTTTATGAAGCAATTTAATCTGTGTAATTGTTAGTAAATTGAATCGAAATCATTGTTCATATTTTACTTATTACAGGATACAATTTGTTATTATAAATAGAAAATTGCTTATTTATTATTATTACAACATTGAACTAATATTTTATAAAAATGACTAATAAAAACTATTTTTGTTTTAACTCTAAATTTATTTATTACAATATTTAATTAAATTTATTATTTCATGTTTAACATATGTAATTAGAATATAAATAATTTATTTTTTTACACACTGCGCGAAAAGTGGGTACTTTTCTCCCTACCGGCAGAATAAAAAGCACCCACTATTCGCGCCTCGTGTAAAAATAGTATATTATTCACCTAGGGAGTAAAAACGAAAAATGTCTTAAATCGTATGTTAAATGTCACCCGAGCCGAAGGCGAGGGTGACAAACATACGATTTAAGGGATTTTTCATTTACTCCCGTGGAGAATATACGATTTTTTTACACAGGCAGCGTACAGTGGGTACCTTACTTTTCGCTAGGAGGGAGTAAAGTACTCACTGTACGCGCCCTGTGTAAAAAAATCATATATTCACCACGGGAGTTAATTAAAAATGCCTCAAATCGTATGTAATGATTTAAGGCATTTTTAATTAACTCCCGTGGTGAATAATATACTATTTCAAGTTTAAGATAAATGGAATAAAAATGAACAAAAAATTTATGTATTAAAATAATAATTCATATTTAATTTTGATTACTTTGTATGTATAAAAAATATTTTTTTATCGACTAATTTATGATTATTTAAAAAAAAATGTTTTTAAATTAATGAATAATCTGCATGGAGTAAAAAAAATTTTATTATTGTAACACAAATACATACTACAAATATCAAAATTTATATCGCAGTTTCTAATAAGAATTGATAAAAAAAAATATCTAAAAACAAAAATTCAAAACTCGATATATATGTCTAGTACACGATTTTTTTTTAAGTTATGAATAATTTTTTTCTAATTTTAAAGATTTTTAGAAAATTTGCATTCATAAAGTTTTTGATGTAATAATCATGTAAGATTTTTACCAAAATATGTATGTAGTAATTACGATTAAAATTCTTTAATTAAAGAAAAAATTATTTCATAAGGCTTAATTTATTGAAAACATGAATGAATAAAAATTAAAATAAATTCTGCATTCACTTAAATATAAAACTAATTAAGTTTTTCTCATGCATTTTTTTTTAATTAATTCAACCATATACTGTTGGTAATTTTAATAAATTAATCATATAATGTTGGTAAAAGTTTTTTAAATAATTGATTGAAAAATCGTACTATTTTTTAGTGACTGCAAATATTTCTAAAAATCCTTAAATTTCAAACAAAACTGCTCATAAGTTTTAAAAAAGTGGATATTAAACCCAAAGAATGTAACTTCTTTCGTGATTTTGTACAAGATATATTATTTCAAAGCTATTTTTCAAGCAGTTATTTGTGATGATAAAAACTTCTAAATATTTTTGTAAAAATTTGATTAATAAATAAAATAAATTTGTTTTGTCATTATGCACAATTAAAGTTAACAGTTTCAGTATTTCAGTAAATTTTGCCTATTTCTAATAATTTTTATCTAAATCTTTTTTTTTCTCAAAAAATTTTCTGAATTTTTTGAAGAAAATATGTTTAGTTGAGATTATAGAAACTAATGTCTAAACAGGAAAAAATTTATGGAGGTAGCTTGCAGTTAAAAAATATTACCATAGCCCTTAATGATATTATTCAAAACATTTAAAATGACTATTTAGTATTTATAAAAAAGAGTTTGATCAATACTAAAAAATGTATGGACATAAACTATTTTAATACAAAAGTATTTATATACCTTAGTTTCCAGGATAGAAAATCGAGTTGCATTTACCGCTAAAAATAGTTATTAGTTTATTTGAGGTAGTATGGTTTATGCACATAAGAATCGTACACATTAACATTATGCACAAAAAAATAAAAATAAAATTTGATACACAGTACATATTTAATTATGCACAAGATTTAAAAAAAATTTATTATTTAAAATATATATTTTTTGCACATGATTTTTTGTGCACCTAAAATTTATGTGAGGTTTTCAAGCTATACAATTGTACACATTAACGTTATGCACCGTAAATGATGTGCACAAAAAATTATGTACAAAAAATATATATTTTAAATAATAGATTTTTTTAAAAATCTTGTGCATAATTAAATATGTACTGTGTATCAAATTTTGTTTTTATTTTTCTGTGCATAATGTTAATGTGTACAATTCTTATGTGCATAAACCATACTACTTCGTTTATTTGTATTATAAAGAATTTGACTATCACACACATACAAAAAATTGAAGAAGATGGTCTTTTTAGCACAGTCCTAAAAAAGAATTGAATTTGTGTTCCCAGCTAATAATATTTAATCCAATATATTTTTTTAAATCTTTTTCATCTGTATTTCATATAGAATAAAATAATCACATCTGTTTTTGTCCATTTTTAGAAAGAAGTGTAATTTAACAACATTACTAGGGGATATGAATTAGAACCATCTATTGAAAAAATCTGACAATGATTACATAGATTATAATGATTTAATGAAAAAAAAATTGTATAATATGCAAATTTGCAATTTTTCAAAATTATTTCTTTTGACGAAAAAATCCTTTTAAAGACATAGTTTATACATTGTATAAATAATTAATAGTAAATTTGTACAAAAAGAAATAAATATAATTCATTATCAAAAATATACCTAATTTTTATCATGCACCGTGTAAGAATTACATAAGCTTTTGAAAATATACCAATTCTAAGAATTTCACTATTAGCTATAGTAAAAGCCATATAAAATTATTTGTACACTTCTTTTATAGGCTTTTCAATAGAAAGATAATTTTACTGGGATTTTAACTACTTATATTTATATATAATTTACACATAATAACTTGACACCAACAATTTATTTAAAAATAATATTTATCAGCTTTGAATCTTCAATTTATCATTGTAGCAGCCATTGCATCATCTAGCATCAACTCTCTTTCTTTATGTAATTTATTAACAAAATTTTTAGTTCTATAATTTAACACAGAAAGTTTATCTTGACTATCATTTTTCATTTTCATCAAATCACTGTAACACCTTTGATAATAAAACACTGCATATATTAGGTCCCAAGCACTAAACTCAGGCCAAAGAACTTTTGTGAAATAAATACATGTATGACTTGTCTGAAACAATAACACAAGAAATAAAATATTTAAACAATCTGAAATGAAAATTTGTTTCTACTAAAGTTTTAGTAACTTCAAGCAACAACTTTAAAAGAAATTTAAATTAATATTATTATGTAAGTAGGATTTTGTTAAATTTTATAAATTATTTTAAAAAATAAAAAGTATTTATACACATTTAAGGAAACAATCTTTCATTCTGTTTGTTGTTATTCTAATTCTATACTTTTTAACTATACATACTTGCCACATTAGGAAGTCACTAAAACGAACTTCTCCAGAAGTACGTATAAGTAAATCTGGGTTTTCAGAATTGTGCGTATAAAGGCACTTGGAAATGAGATTTTCATTTATATCATCTACCAATATTTCTTCATTTTTCACACTTTTTACAATAGATTTCACTGCGTTTGTTATTTCATCTCTTGCTAAAAATGATAATTTTTTTATATTTTTTTGATGATTATGTATAATTTTATATATTCTTAAATCCAAATTTACAGAAAATTAATACTTACATGTATAAGAAAATGCTACATTTAGAAATGCTTTATTGTTGTCTTTAGTAACTTGCATAGCTTCTATCATAAGATTTCGAACATCTTGCGGCACAAGAGATAGATTACCTATCACTCTAATACACACACCATGTTCCATTAATTTATCTCTACAACATCAATGAAAAATGATACATTTGACATTATAATTTAATTAAGAATTCATGTAGAATTGTTAAAAATTAAAAGTTTGTGAGTTCTTACTTTTCATCCAATAATCTTTGAAACTTTTGTCTTGCTAGATCCATAAGACCATCAACTTCTTCTTGAGTTCTTTTAAAATTTTCTATACTAAAAGCATAAACAGTTACTTCAAGAATGCCAAATTCTAGACACCACTGCAGAGTTTCTGCAAGTTTATCAAAACTGCAAAAAAAAATATAAAATATAGAATGAATTAATAGAATATTAAATTTTGTTTTCCTCATGAAAATAAAAGATGCATAAAAATTTAGATTGAGTCTTTTATGTGAATATATAATAGATAATAGTTGAGATGACTTTCGTCATTTATTCACAGACATAAGTTTATCATTAAGTTTTCTCAAACATCAAATAAAAAATGCAAAGATGATGTAACAAACCCTTTTGTATGGCCCTCTACTTTTTCTATTCCAGCCTTGTTGGCATATCTTCTATTACCATCCATAATGATGGCAATGTGTTTCGGCACATGGCCTGTTTTTAATATTTTAATTGCTACAGATTGCAGCCAAGTCAGCGTATTTTTTGCTAACCAAGACATCTTTCTTGCATCCAAGCCAATTACTGTTCTCTATCCTTAAAAGCATATGTCCACCTGTCCTTACTTCTCTTATCGACTCCAAAACCCTTGGTCATGAATCAACTAACTCCAGTACTTTGGAATTTAGCATGGACAAATACAACTAATGTCTATCGATCAGGTTTATCTTATCAGTTTTTACTATATTAGATAATAACAAATACATGTTTAAATTAACAGTTATAATATCTTGATATTTTATTTTTTGTAGATTCATTCGTTCATGAATAAATTGTAGTTATAAATTATCATATTTCCCACTTCTATTTTTAGAAAAAATTGATTATTAGAAAAATTATTCACAGGAACTAAGATTTTGTCTTGTTATTTTAGTATAGATAGATAATAACATATAAAAAAATTTTATAACTGTTGTATGTCACGTGTATATTTTGTACTCATTAAAAAAGAGTTCCAATCTTTTGGGGAAGAGCTATTTCATCATGAAAGAAAAGACATGAAAATTAACTTTTTATCTCTTTCTTTATACATTTGATCTATCCATAATTTAAAAATTTTGTAACACAACTTTTTGTATCTTATTTTCCTTTACATTATTTACACGTATAATATTAATACCGAGTGACCGGTGGAAATTGGAGGAAACACAACCTACGCTCTTTACGAAATATATTCTACTCCCATCTGTATCTGCGCTTGTCTTACAATCATCGACGAATGACACTCGGCCACAACTGACACGAGTCACGAGTCACGACGCTTTAACCGCAGCTTACTGCCTTCTCTCTCTCTCTCTCTCTCTCTTTCTTTCTCTGACTTCATTATTTTTTTTTTTCGTATTTAGGTATATACGGGCAATACTTTAAACCATATAATTTATAATATTTTTTCTCAGTCAGTTTCAAATGCAAAAATTATTATATAATTCTTGATTTTTCCTGTATGGAATATTATCAGATCATAACCTCCTTGAATTAATAATACTTGAGTTAGTACCCATTTTTATGTCACGATTTATTATAAGAATAAGATCGGTCATAAATTTTTGAATGATCATTTTTAAAAACAATAATACATTAATGATATGCGTATTTATGTAAATAAATAAATATACATGTCATTAAATTTAATTTTTATTATAATAGTTAATGTTATTATTTGATAAATTGAAAAATCAAGTAATATATCATACCTTTGTATATACATATATATACGTTTGTATGTGTAAAATTACAGTTAATTTAAATGTCAATTGCGATTCAAATCTAGCCTAATTAGAAAATTCAAATTATAGTATTGTGCAACAAGTGCGAAAATGACTTACGCATATGTATACCACATACTATTTAAAAAAAAATGCAAAACTACTTCATGCATTTGTTTTTAATTTGTGCTTAAAATTGCAGCTTAGTTGCTCTTTTTTGGCTCTCATAGCAAAAAATATGGTTCGCAACTGGTATGAAAAGGGTTTTTTACGAAACTCGTTACGATCCTCGCCTTCAGCTCGGGCCGTAAACTTCTCGTTTCGTAAATAAAGCCTTTCTATACCCGTTACGATATGTACTATTTCGAGAAGCTTGTTTTAACACACGCATTATTATTCAGAGCGTGCGCAAAAATAAGTTTCGCACACGGAGTGCGAAAAACTATTTTTTTTATTTTAAATAAAAAAAAATATAGATACGTTGTAAAATAGTACATTATGCAATGGGTGTGTAAAGGCTTTATTTACGAAACGAGAAGTTTACAGCCCGCGCCGAAGGCGAGGGTTGTAACGAGTTTCGTAAAAAAGCTTTTACACACCCATTCTAAATATATTTTATACCACGATAGCCGAATAATCATATTAAAGTTATGATTTTGAGGTTAGAGTGGTATAAAATGTCTTTTCTCTATCAAATTATCATGTAAAAAAGAATTTATAAATTGAAACATAAATTTTTATACAAGTAGACGTTTTTAAATAAATAAAAATATTTATCTATGTGATTAGTCAAACTTATTCTAATTTAATAACATTGTTTACTCTTTATTGTTGTGATGTTTTTTGTAGTTGCAATTAATTGAAATGGTTTCAATGACGTCCTTGGTATTGTTTTTTTGAAATTACTAAGAACTTTATTGTATTTTTTCGTTCTTAGCAATACATTCATATTCTTTTTTAATTAATTATTTAAGTAAAATCAAAATAAGTTTATCTTTTTGAGTGAGATTTTATAATTTATTTTACTATATCGATACAATAATAAAACTGTAACTTTCTTATAGACTAACGTATTTTTTTATCAACTTCTTATCTTAAGTGAATTTTAATAAATGTACAAGGAAAATATTTTTTTGCATAAAATTATCATATAAGAAAAGTTATTATAATTATACAACCTTGAACATAATTATAAATGATTGTGTTAATAACTGTAGGAATTTAGGCATTAATAACAGTTGTTGAAAACAATTATTAATAATTTTCCGTTTTATAAACATTAATGTTCCATTAATTATAAGTCCAATATTATTAATATGATTTCTCAGTTAATTTCGCAATAATAAAAAAAATTAATTGAGATATTAAGTGAAAAATCAAATAAGAAATCAACTGAGAAATCAATTCAGAATCAAGGCCAAAATCTTATTTGATTTTTCACGTTATTTTTTTGCTGATATTCCAGTTAATTTTTTTTAGCAAGGTTCAATTCCCAGTCAATTGAACTTAATATATTTTGTTTTTATTGCTGAAATTGATTGTATGCGTTCTCAAAGCGTGCTGTTGAGCAGCATCAGCGGCAAGTAATAAATGTATGCTTAAAAAAATTTAACATTTATCGATTATCTCTGGAAAAGTTAGCAATGTCAGCTCAGCTGCTGTATTTGATTTGAAGCCATACAAAACAATTTTCATATTTTCTGAGACAAACGTTATATCCTTGGATATGCATTATTTTGCAACAATATAATTTTTTCTTTTCTATAATCGCAGTCACTAAATGCATGATTGAAGCAAGAAATGTTTGAATTTCTCAGAAATCTATTTTGAGTATACAAAGCTTCAAATTTTTTCATTAATATGTAATCAGATATTTTTTGTTATTTTCAAAAATGAAAAATTTTTCTGGTTTTGATAAAAACTTTGCATTACCTTTAGTCCTGTGTAATCTTTCAGAACCTTTTGTGGTTATATTGTCAACTCCAGGGTAACCATAAAAAACCATAGAGTTTTTATTGTAACGATTTAAGTAATCGATGTATTCATTAGGATTCCAAACAATTGTATACATTAAATATCCACGATAAAGAGAATCATCTTTTATAGATGTAAAAAACTCGCAGAAATCAGATTTTTTAATGAAATATTTTCCAATAAAAGCATTGTTCTAAAAAGTGACTCTGAATCAACGATTGTAACACTATATATAGTCACTTGAATTCGCATCAATAATTGGTAAATACATAATTTGGGAAACATCAAATATGTTGTTTTCAAAATGGTCAATAGCCTAAAAGGAATTAAACATTTCTTTAACTTTTAGAGCGCCAGGATAAGTCTCAAAGCGTTGTAAAATAAATTTGTGATTTTAAATCTTATAATTTTGAAGATTATCTCTGTATTACAGCCCTCGATTTTAACTAATAAAAAGCATAATAAGAGATATTCCAAAAATTTTTTTAAGGTAGCTCGTACCGAAACTGAAAAATTTATGAATGAAATAAAAATATAGGAGGTTGTTCTTTAAGTCAAAATGAATCTCCTAGCAAAAAATCGGACCTGGTTTCCAGGGAAAATTTCAAGAAAAAGCCTTTCAAAAATGCTCTGTTCACTGACATTTTAAAATTGTTCTTATGACAGATATCCGATTTTCCTCCAGTTATAATCGAATATTTATATCTAAAGATTTACTACAGCTGTGAAAAACTAAATATAAATACTTCATTTAACAAGCTTTTTAATGATGTATTGAATGTTATGTGTACCCAGGCATTTTTCAAAGATATTACGAAAAGAATCTGAAAATTTATTGATTTTCGCATGAGAAATTTTTTTTAACAGGAAGTCTGTTTTTCAAGGTTAGCTCGCGCGAAATTCAAAATATTCGAATGAGGATTTCTTAAGAGGCGGTCGGAACCAAATCGGTGACTTAGTTCGGTGCTTGTAATAAATGCTTATAATAATTTATTCATTTATTAATATGGTAAAAATATAGTCATTTCCTCTAGTCATGTATATAAAGAATAATTTAAAATAGTTAAAGCCACAAAAATATACAAAATATTGTTATAAAGCGAAAAATGCCACCTAACAATCGACACGACAGTTTTTTGCATGCGGTATATGTCAAGTCAGTTTGATATTTGTAATAAATGCTTATAATAATTAAATTACTTATTCATATGGTAAAAATATAGTCATTTCCTCTAGTCGTGTATATAAAGAATAATTTGAAATAGTTTAAGCCATGAAAATATACAAAATATTATCGTAAAGCGAAAAATGCTGACTTGATATATACCACAAGTCACCGATTTGGTTCCGACCGCCTCTTAACTAAAATTTTTAAAATATTTATATAAAAAAAATAAATAAAATAATAAAGATTATTTGTAATGCATGTTATTTATTAATTATAACGGTATTATAATTAATAAATAACATGCTCTTCAATATATTAATTAAATATTCTTTTAGCCAGGTAGAGGATAGCAATATAATGTAACAGAAAAAATCGTTATTTTACATTTTTTAACGACGAATCAATTTCTCATTGATTGGATGCATGTTTGCTTTCAATAGGTTACATGTATCTCCTAACCCGTCAAAATAAAAAAAAATATATATATATATATATATATATATATATATATATATATATACGCGACGTTTAGAATTTCGCTTATACTCATTTGACTACAGTTGTGCGGTACGAGCTACCTTAATAAAGATAAAAAATTCGTGAAACTGCAATGTCGGTAACTACATATGAACAACAATTTCAAAGTTTTTATTCGAGACTTATCTATATCTCTAATTTAATAATAAATTAAATTAAAGTTATATAATTTGTATTTAAGTCTCAATTTAACACTAAAATTAGGGTGAACTAAATTAAACTAAAATGTATATATTAGTTAATTTTTTGAAATCAGTTAAAAAATGAAACCAAATGAAATATTCTAAAAATTTTCGAAAATTTCTAAAACAATTTGAAACGCTAATTTTTTCGATGAAATTTTCATAAAAATTTCTACGGTATGTTTCAATTTCTTTCAGAAATTGTCAATTATTTTTGCAATTTTGATTTGAATTTTTGAGAATTTTGATTGATTTGAAAAAATCTAATTTATTATGAACGCAAGCGAAAAAAAATTCCAACTGTAATAATGTTAAATTGTAAATTCGTTTGTTTATCGCATAGCGATTACTGTTGTAATTAACACTTATTTTACATATTTAAGTTGCAAATGATTATTGTTAGTATTGTTATAAATATTGAAACTTTTTTAAAAAATAGAAAACATATTGAGGGATATTTCACACGAATTTGCATGATCAAATGATAAAAATTATTAAAACTCTGAAAACATATTTCATTTTTTACCAAAAATATGTAAAAAAAAATTTAACGATCTGGATCAAAGGGGTCAAGAATTAAAATTCATGGATTATTTTATTTTTTTTTTATTTTTCATTAAGGCAATACAACCATATGAAATGATTTAATCTTAAATAATTACAGTCAAAGCAACAATGTAAAAAATCAAAATACATTAGCTTTTATATAACTCATAAACATTAATCAGTTAAATTTTCAAGCAAATTATTCCTTAGCATGGTAGAATTTTGAATAAGTGAATATAAGATAATATATTTTGATTTCCGACATGCCAATATTTTAAAAATATAATCTTTTAAATACAAGAATCTAAAATTCTCTGAAATGATGTGATTATTATAAATTTAAGAAGATGTTTATGGATATTTTTTCCTTTAAAATTATTGCTTTTGTAATTATAAATACAACTTTCTATTAGCCGGTAAGATAACATGCTTTTATAATTTTTTAATACATTTTTTACTCGAAAACTATTGATTTTTGGTAAAAACTTAATAAAATGGCCAATCAACATTTTTTGGGTATACATTCGGAAAATGAACAATCAACATTTTTTGGGTATACATTCGGAAAATGAATAATTAAAACTATGCAAGCAATTTCTTGAAATCAATTTATTAAATTTTCAGTCATAAGTAATTTTATTAAGATAAGACTTTGAAAAAACGTGAGAAAAATCACTTAATTTTTTTAATCTTAGTGTAATGAGTATAAAATAAAATTCATAATATTATTTTTGAAAAATTTGTAGAAATCTATTTTTCAAATTCATTATTTTCCTAATATTTATCTTTTTATTCGGAATTTAAATTTTACATTCATGTTATATATAGATTTATCAATCAAACATAAATATAAAAAGAATAGAAAAGATTTTGAAATATATTTTTTTTGACAAAATTTTTTTAAAGATAAATGAACAAGACTCTCCGTAAAACACAAACTGCAAAAAAACTTTCTTTTATTTGACAAAGAATTCAATTTGGTAGAAATGAATGATTAGTTTTTGAATTTTGTAAATAAATTAAATCATAAATAAATGTACATGTTGAACCTTAAAACTTCAGTTTTATTTATGCATTATAATACTTATCATTTTAACTAAATGTTATTTTTTCAAAAAACTGTAAAAAACTATGAAAAAATATAAATAATCGTAAATAAATGTGAATAATTGTAAAAAAAATAAATAAATTTAAATAACTGTAAATAAATATAAACAACTGAATATTTATAGTTATTTACAGTTAGTAACACTTATTTACAATTATTTCCAGAAATTTTTTCCATATGGGCTTATCTTAATAAAATTATTTACAACTGTTTATTTTTAAAGAACGATAATATAAAATAATATTAGAGCCACGGTGGCTCAGGGGCTAGAACATCCGACTCTCACCCAGAGGGCCGGGGTTCGAGTCCCGGTGAGGGCGGGATTTTTTCCATTTTTAATTAAAAGTGGAGAATTTTTCGGACTCATTGACACCGTGGTGGACCACCCCCGAATGATTTTCCGCGGTTTTAACAAAAATCGCAGATAATTATTCGAGGGTCGGTAAGGCAGAATGCGACTGCTCCACTACTATAGTTGAGCCGGAACGTTCTGCCGGGTTGGTGTGAGCTCTCGATGCGTTTAAAAGGATGGGTACACTGAAAAATAAGTGGGAAAGAAGCACTACCATCAGTAACGAAACTATACTCTTTTCGTTTCGTGCGCACAGAGTGCCACTGCGGGAAAACAGTGGTGCCACTGTGGGACGAGAGGAGTACTTCGCATGACGCCAAACGAAATCCCACGTGAGTGGGAATACACATGCACAACAAAAAGAGCTGTTAGCTTCGACAGTGGGGCGTCACGTTCCCCACGAGAGAAAGCATTAGCATTCTTACGGTTTCGTGGAGCAGAGGGACTCGTGGACTACCACTTATTTTTCAGTGTAGAGCGAGTCTCCCCGCCTGAGTAGGCCTGCACGGGTACGCGAACACCTTCCGGGGTAAAAAAGTATGGATTCGAACGCGAAAACACCGGAACACATAGGTGGTCGAGGTTTCCCGTAAAAAGGTTGGAAAACCTGTACGGGTATGGAACTTGAAAGATAGATAGAAGATAGATAGATATAAAATAATATTTGATGAGATTATATTATATAATAAAATTATATTATTATTATCAATAAAATTAAGTAATCCTTATTATTCGCTTTTGAAAACATTTTCATTCTAAAAAGGTTAGGATATGCCAAAGTTTCGCTAATTCAATAAAGTCATTCAAAAAATATTTTGTTTCAAACAAAGAAACGAATAGATTACTTATTTTGCTATAATGAAAATTAAAAAAAAAATAATGAGTTCGCAAATGATGTAAACTATATTATTCTCTCTTATAATATTAAATTTTTTACATATTTATGTTTTAAATAAAATAAAACAGTTTTATGTTGAAAAAGTGTTTATTTGTAGAAATTGTACATATAAAACAAATTAAATTTACATTTAAAATTCGAATTTGAAGTTGGCGCGTACCAAACTATACATTAGCATTGATGCCAACTATGAAACATGGCTTCTTGCACGGCCATTGTATTCTTACAGCTGATCGCATCTTTTTAGAAAAATGTAATTTTGCTTTTTTGCGATATGATTTATCAAACCAAGTTTCCGCCCTTCATTTTTCAAAGATAAAATGATTCTGAATAGGAAATTTCCCTACGAAACACCGTTTTTGAGAAATTTGATTTTTTCGAACTGAGAAATTTGTTTTTCTAATTATCTTCGATTAACGCTTTTTTCCGCTAATTTTTAGAGTTTCCGCCCTTCATCGAAATTAAATGAAGTGATCTATCAAAGGAAAACTCATTCCGATGTATAGTTTTTTCAAAAATTGTAATTTTATAAAATTATAATTTTCGATCGGTAAAGTAACGTGAAACCATACCCTTAAGCTCAGCTTTAATTTAAAAAAAGTTTAAAGCTTCTAGCTGATAATACTTAAAAGCAATGTGTTTGAAAATCTAGTAACTTATTTAATGATATTCTTTAATTGCCTGTTATAACTTTAGCTTTTCCCATATTTTATCATCTGAAAACTTATTCCAAAGTTTGAGCAAAATCCGTAAGTCAAAAAAGCAATAGAAAAATTTTGCGGTTACTTTTTCAGCTCTGGGTTAAAATTAATAAATGTTGCTGAATAACAACACAACTGCTATTTGCAAGCTATTTTTTTAAGTAAAATATAAGGTGCGGTGATATTATATATAATAGTTAATATATATTAAATTCGGACTATATGCTTCTCATACGCTATAGGAATAAATCAACGAGAATAAGAAGATACAGTTTTAGTATATGTGAATAAGCGGCTTGTTTTTAAGAAATTTTAAAAATTTCTTTTAGATTGTGGAAGTAGAAGCCCATAAGTTTTTTTGAAGTGCGTGCAAAAGTACCAACCACTTTTTTGAAAAGTTTGATATTTTGGGTCTGTTCCGAAATTGCTGACAGTACTGGCTAGTAACACAAATGGCAACCGCGCAATAAATTTTAGTGGTCTATTTAAATCAACAAATTTAATTAAAAAATTTAATGCATAATATTCAATTGCATTATCATATATTATGATTGATAATACTATTTATTATATTTTATTATATTACTTTAACAAATTTTCTTCAATTCGATCATCAACCCAATAATCAGCTGATTTTTATTTGCATATGCTCATACTGATGTAACTCAACAGCTAACAGCTCACTATAAATTAAACTCTAAAATAAAAATGTTAAAAAGTAAAATAATAATACAGTCGACGATCTGAGTCCCGCCGCCTTCTCCTCCATCGACTAGCTCATGCGTTACCCCCACTCGCTGACTAAAAGAATTTGTTTCCAAACATTCTGAGTCCCACCGCTGCTCTATGCGACTTTTTAACTTGTAAAAATGGATTTATTAGTTTAATTTTTTTGTTTAGAATACAATAAACGTTTATTGAAATGAAAGGTAACAAAAAATATTGTAATATTGCATAATTCTCATTTATATTTACTATAAAAAATATAAAAATTAAATTTTTTTATTTATAGGTAACATAAATTTAAAAATTAAAGAATATATTATTTATTGATGAACTAAATACTCATTGTTATTATGAAAATGAAATGAAATAAGATTTATTTTATCTTTTATTTATAAAACAATCACTTAAATTTTCAAATAAATAACATTTTATTGATTGATTAAATATATCTAGTTTAATTTTTATATTTTTTTCAATAGATATAAATGAGAATTATGCAATATTGTATTATTTCTTTGTTACTTTTTATTTCAATAAACATTTGTTGTATTCCAAAGAAAAAAAAGAAATTAATAAACCCATTTTTACAAGTGAAAAAGTCGCATAGAGCAGCGGCGGGACTCAGAATGTTTGGAAACAAATTCTTTTAGTCAGCGAGTGAGGGTAACGCACGAGCGAGTCGATGGAGGAGAAGGCGGCGGGACTCAGATCGTCGACTGTAATTAAAAATCTAATTAAACAATAAATTTTTTTATAATTTTATTATAATAACATAATTAAATTTTATGAATTGAATTTGTTGATTCAAATGAACCGCTAAAATTTATTGCGCGGTTGCCACTCGTGTTACTGGCCAGTACTGTCAGCAATTTCGGAATACACCCTTTATTCTTCTAGAAATAAAACAGTTGGTACTTTTGCACGTCCCTAGAAAAATGTATTATATTTCAATTCATTCTAGATGTAAATAATATAATTAATACATTTCTCCAGATTTTTTATATATTAAATAAAAAATAAGCAAGAATGAAAGAGAAAAAATATGAAGTTCAAGTTTTTTTTCTTTCAATCTATATTTGCATCACATGCGAGCTATAATTACATTGTTACAATGAATTTTGTTACAGTAAATAATGCGCATGCGCGTGAATTTTTCCATATTTATATAATAGACTTATCAGGGTCTAATGTTTGTCTAAATTTTCAGCTTCATGAATGATACATTTTATCTTTGATAATATCAATGAGTATAGACGATTATGCAAACGTTCTTTAAATGGGCGATAGGTTTCAAAATTAGCAAATTTGCTGACCACGAGTCACTAGAGGTAGCTATAGCACCAAAACTGATCATATACATGTAAAAGATCCCCCAAGCTTGAAAGCCAAAAATTAATCCTAAGGTACACTTCTATAAGTCTCTATATTCGTAATTATCACAGCTTGCACCTAGCACAGTTGTAAACATTAAACTTTTTTTTTGAAAACTTGACTGAAAATTTAATTTAACAATTTAATTAACTTGCCATCATTAAGAATAATAATTTTCTAAATGAAAAAATTAGTTCAAAATTTTTTTATTTCTATTAATAAATCTGTTGTTTTAATAATAATTTATATTTATGAATAAAGACAGTATTTGATGAGAAAAAAACTTAGTAATTCAATAAAATGCCAAAGTTTACCGTACGTTGACCGTCACCAATGAAAATCTAAAGTTGCGTACCCTTCCATTCCGGTTTTTGCGCAAGTTCAGTAGTTCAGCTGTTTGTCTGGTTTATGCCATAGCAAATCCCTTAGTTGTAGTGTTGTTCATATTAGAATATTTAGTGATTATACAATGAAAAAAAGGGTTGATCGATTGACGGAAAAACAAATGATTACAATCAGCGTGCATAACTAACCTGCTGAAATTGTTTAAGCTGAATTAAATAAATCTAAAATAATTCGATTGTTACGGAGTTTAGTGTACTTTGTTTGTAGTAAGCCTCGGTGATCGTGTAGTAAACAGTTATGTCTTTGAACTTAGGATAATAAGAGTCATGTTGTTTATGCAATTTAACGTGAATTATTGTTTTTCGCGCATAAAAAGACTTTGAACGCCTAAAATATTGTAATACTAAGAGGTTATGAACCAAAGAACATTGCAAATACTACAGCGTGACTGTCATAAACGGTAAAAATTCGACCATTATAACTTGTGTATTTCAATTTTACTTTCTTACATCAATCAAATTATATTAATTTTCTTTTTATTTAAGTAAATCAATTTTATATTTAATAAGATCATTTATAGTACTAATTGACAAACTTTTAACCTCTTTTAACTTTTACATTTTGTTTAATTATGCAAATTAAGTAATAGTCAATTAGATAATTAATAATTAAAATTCTCATAAAAATTTTATGTGATTAAAATAAAAATCTTTAATTAATCGTTGTGTGAACTGAAATTTCATCAATTAATAATAATTATTTAATTACAAAAGCTATTTATTTCAATATAATTATACAAATATTGAGTTAACAGAATCACTACTATTTTCTTTATTATTCAGAAATTTTTTAATTTGAGAAATTATTTCAAAATAGATAGAAAAATATTTACACATTTGTTACTGAGATTGATCTTTTATTTAAAAAAACAACTGAAATTTTTCATTTGGTTTTTACTTACATTTAAAACTAATTTTATTAAATACGTTGAAAAAATTTTAAAAAAACTAATGAATTTTAGTGAATTGGTTACTGTATTAAATATTTAAATAATTGAAAAGTTGAATAAATAAAAAAATTGGAAAGAAAATAGAAAAAAATAAAAAGCTTAGTAAAATATGGATTTTCAGCAAGTGGTCAATCTAAAGAAGTTGATCGCATTATATTGGTAAAGTGACTAATAACCGACGAGTTTAAAGACGTCATGAGTTTAAAGAAAAGCTAAGCTAATGACCGTCATTGTTAAAAGCAGTAACAGTAAAATGGAGCTGGTACGCTTGGAGGATGCAGACTCGGCACGCTAGGAACTCTTGTCGCAGCTTTAGCACAGCATAATCGAGTTTCAAGAGAAAAGGTTGCTTTATTAAAATCTAATTGTCGTCTCCAGTATGGAGGTCGACGTAACGCGATCTAACTCCAGCCTTGCTGCAGGTAAGTGATGATTCGAGGCCAACAAGCAAATAGTATAGAGCAAGTAGTAGTAGTCAGCTCCCCTAGCGAATGAAAAATACGTGTACTCGTTACTTGGCTAATACTTGCTCCGCTTTCTATCGTCTGTGCTATTGTTGTCTCGTTCTCAATTATTTTATTATACCTAAGCTCTCTCACTTTTACTCATCTAAGTACATCTCTCTTTTCAGAGCTCTATTTCCTTATCGCGAAATTCCTGTCGGATGGACCTTGTCGTTCTATTGCTGACGTAAGTTTTTTTAAACATTTTTTATTTTTAATTTCTTAAACTTTTAACTCAATACAATTATTAAACTAGAATTTTTTTTCCAGGCGCTGAAGATTGAATTGGAGCGGACTAAGGTAAGGATAATGTACTACTGCCGTTATGAGAATGATAAAGAATGAGAGAGAGAGAAAGAGCAATGTTAAGTTGACGTTTTCCACATGGTTTGCACGTGGTTTCGCGTATTTTACGCCTGTATCAAAACAAAAGCGAGAGTTGTCAAACGTATGTTTACTTTTGCCCTGCAGCTTGTCGATTTAAGAATTATAATCTCGAAAAATTCGTGAAAATTGTCAATTCTCTCTTTTTCTTCTTAATTGTTGCTCTACTTATAATAATCGAAAATATTAATTTTTAGATCAATCTATAATTATCTTTTTTACTTTTTAGATATTGCCGCAGAGACTAGATTGGCTGGGTAATGAACATAGTCAAAGTTTTGAAGAATTGGTAAGTATTTCTTTCTTTTTTTGCATAGAAAATTTTGACGTCAAAGAAAAATTAAATATTCGAATCAGAGTGCAAATTGTTTTTCAGTGCGTTTTGTATATCCAAAGGGTAGATTTTTTGTTCTCTTTTCTGTTGAAAACACATTTGATTATCCCTACTAAGAACAAACCAGATCATCAGCGTTTGTCTTTCTCACTCTAACTGCTTATTTCTTAATACTTTTTCCGTTGTCCCAGCAAAGTACTCGCATCCCCACTCTCGACGTTCTATATTACTTTTCTCTTTCTCTCTTTTATATCTTGGATGAAGTGTAAGGAAGATAGGAGATTCATAAAGAGAGGGGCAAATATGGCGTGGCCCCTTTTAAACTTTTCTTCTTTTATATTAATATAAATGTTTGTTTTCAGTTTAAATTTAAGTTTATCTGATTATCAATTGAATAAATTTTCTTTTCTATCATTTTTCTACATTAGTGCAATTTTTTACTGAACCAATAAATATTTTTTTATATATATATCTGGAAAGCTTAGAAATAATTTTTTAAATATATGAAAAAGTTTCCTTATGAGCTCATAATATTAAATTGACGTAAATAATAGAATAAATAAATTCATTAACGTAATCAGATTTTATATTAAGTAAATTTTTTTAAGGCAGATTTTTCAGTAAAGTTTTCATTAAATTACATAAAATTTATTCTTTTATATTCAATAATGAAAAAAATAAAATAAAAAAAAAATAATCGATTTGATCGCAGTGAGTAGAGTGTAAATTTAAAAAATATTAATCCAAAAGTTGTAATATTGAATAGAGAGTGTAATAGGGGCAGGAAATTTCTTCCCCACTCAACTAGGTTGGATAAAATATAGAATGAACGAAAAGAGAACTAGAATACCCAAGAACTTTAAGAAAGGTGGGGTAACAACCAATGGATAAAGGCGAAGGGGAGATTCTTGCGGCATGTGTCGCGCACTATCTCGTGTGACGTGATCGATGATTGCGCTCGTGTTGCCTCGCAGCTATACCTACAATATATAAGAGATATAGGCGTTGTCTAGCTATATGCAACCTTTTCAAATTTTATTTATAGACGGGAAATATGCCGCTGCCAACGCTACGTACCGTTGATTGTATCATTGAATGAGAAAAAGAGAGACAAATAATGTAACTAATCCTTTTAAAATTCGCGGCAAATTCCCTCAGAGTTTAAATTACAATACCTATTTTTCTAAAATTTTAAAATACATTAGCAAAATTTTCAGCTAGCTTTGGTGGAAAATATTTTTATTTCAATTTATTTAAGATCTTTGTTACTGAAATAAATAAAAGATTTTTTAATTTCGATATATTAAATAAAATTTCTTTTTATTTAAATAAATAAAAACTTAAAAAAATTAATTTTTAATTAAGAAATATTTATAATTATACATTTTAGGAAAGAAAGTATTCCCACATAAATACTGATCATTTACTTCAAATATGTTCACGTATTGGACCTGTTTTGGAAAAAGAGGTGCCACCATGTGTTGCTGGAGCTATTTCTCTTCTTGGTGCAGGGAAACAATCCTTATTACGTACAAAAGAAGGTAATATTTAAATTTAAATTTTTATTATATACCATAAATTATATTAAAAATTAAAATCCTTATTTTTTCTAGATATGATGCGATTTTTTCGCAATATTACCAGCTACTCTGGAAGATTTGGGGGCAAACCAATAATGAACCCACCTGGCCAATTTCCACTATTAAATATAGGTAAAACAAGTTATTTTTATTATTCACGTAAACTTATTGTTCATAATTTTAAAAAATCTTTCTAAATAATTAATTGTATTAAAACTTTGCTAAATAGATTGTCTTCTTTTAGTGAAAGTTCTACAGGGTCGTGAAAATTCGGGACCACTGAGTCGCCGAGAAGCACTGCCAACATGCTTTTACAGAAAGTTACAGTTGTATCGACACACACTTGGTCATCTATCAGCTGTTTATTGCGTACTATTTGACCGCACCGGCAAATACATTATAACTGGAGCTGATGATCTATTAGTGAAAGTTTGGAGCTCAACAGATGGACGATTGCTCGCTACCTTCCGTGGTGCCTCATCTGAAATTATGGACATTGCAGTAAATTTTGACAATACATTGCTTGCAGCAGGTAGTTTAGATCGCATTTTAAGAGTCTGGTGCTTTCAGACAATGTCACCGGTGTGTAATACAAATTTTACTAATATTGATATAAATAATAAGATCTTTACAAAGAACATAAAAAATTATTTTTTTATAAATGTGAATATTGAATCGTTTTTAGATTGCCGTTTTATCTGGGCATTCAGGAATGATTACATCCGTCAACTTTTGTCCTATTTCTTGTAATAGTGTCAATTATTTAGTTTCAACAAGCAGTGATGGTTCAGTAGCATTTTGGTCATATACTAAAGAACAAAATGAAAGGGCTATATTTCAGTAAGTTTACACTTATTTTACTATGTCATTATGGCTTTAAACTTAAAAATTTTTGAGTTTACGGAAATTTTGTTCTCAATAGAAAACAGAAAATTATAGTCATTTTTCAAAAAGAAGTAATAAATTAGATATATTCAACAATATTAAAAAAGCGAGTGAATCAGTTTTATAAAAAAAAATATTTTAAAACTAGTAGTTTTTTCACTATGTTTATAATTTTTTTAAATTTTTTATTCAAATATTTTTTTTTTTTTTTTTTAATAAAATTTTCAGATCAAAACCAATTCAGTACCATGAAAAAATGCGACCAGGTCAAGCACAAATGATCTGTGCCTCATTCAGTCCAGGTGGGGTTTTTATGGCTGCAGGTTCTGCTGATCATCATGTGCGCGTTTATATGATGCTTGGTGACGAGGGACCGCGACGTGTTCTCGAGGTTGAAGCTCACTCTGATACTGTTGATAGTATACAGTGGGCACATAGTGGTCTTAAATTTATTTCTGGTTCAAAGGATGGCACAGCCAATGTCTGGAAATTTGAACAACAGCAATGGCAATCTACAATGTTATTTATGACAACCAAGCTAGCAGGGTATGTGTGTTATTATTATCTTTGGTTAGATAACAAAGTTGTCACTTGTATATATACTTACACATTTATTTTTACTCTAATTTACTTTTTAAATTAAGCAGCCACAATGCTTCATGTGTGTCAATATTTAAAAAAATTTAGCAAATCTTGCGCTCTTGAAGAAAGAATAAACTATTTTTTGTACGTTAACTTTATACGAAAGCCAAATTCAAACTGCTATCTAAAAAATATTTACTAATGTCATATTATATACTAGTTTTTCAAAAAGTCTTATTTATTGTATTTTTTTAAATGACAGTCTATATGTTTAAGGTGATATAATAGAGTATGTAATTTATACATATAGTTATTGATGTTGCAATTATCCGGAATTTTTTGAAATACCTCTATATTATGCTTTTTATTAATTAAAGTGGAGAAGTGTAATATAGAAATATTTTTCAAATTTTTGGATTAAGAATAAAAAATTTGGAACACTGTAATGTTGATGTTTTACATCTGCTTCATACTAGTTTTAATTCATACATTTTTCCACAACATTAATTTAATTTTTTTAAAGATCAGCATGAAAATACAAAAAACAATGTGTATGACTATAATTGTATTTTCGTCTCAAAAATGTTATCATATTAAACAGTTTTCAATTGTTTTTTAATAATTATCATTTAATAAATATAATTCAACAATCCTATGCATAGAATTATTTAATATGCTCCTGCTTAGATATTGAATTGGTCACTATTTCTCTAATTGAAATGTTGTGTATCAGTCACAGTGTTCAAGCTTCATAGAATTCTCAACCTATATAAAATATCAAATTTTTTACTTACAGTGACATAGAACCAATCGATGATTCAAATAAAAAAATGAAAGTAACAATGGTTTGTTGGGATGCTAGTGACGAATGGGTAGTGACTGCAGTAAATGACAGTTCCCTAAAAGTATGGAATGCTAAAACGGCGGAATTAGTCAAAGTGTTACGAGGTCACAAAGACGAAGTGTTTGTTCTTGAGTCCCATCCAGTAGATCCTCGAATTATTTTAAGTGCTGGACATGATGGGCAGTTGATTATTTGGGATGTTCTGACTAATGAACCAATAGCGTGTTTTCAAAATTTCATTGAAGGCCAAGGCAATGGGGCGGTTTTTGATGCAAAATGGTCACCTGATGGTACAATGCTAGCCGCTACGGATTCTCATGGTCATTTAATGATGTACGGACTTGGTTCTGGCGTCGAAAAACTCAAAATAGTGAGCTATTTAAAAACTTTTATTCAGAGCTTTAAAAAAGATCAGTAATAAAATTATATTATTATCTTTTGTTTCAGGTCCCAAAGGAATTATTTTTTCACACAGATTATCGGCCGTTAATTAGAGATGCAAATAATTATGTATTAGACGAACAGACACAAACTGCACCACATTTGATGCCACCACCATTCCTCGTAGATGTTGATGGTAATCCCTATCCTCCAAAGCTGCAAAGATTAGTCCCAGGGCGAGAAAACTGCCAAGGCGAACAATTAGTTCCAAATATTGCAGTTGGTGCAAGTGGTGAGCATATTATAACATATAATTATTGTTAACTTACAGCACATATATATATATATATATATAATTAATTTAATTTTTTTAATTAACAGGTCAGCAAGAAGTGATTGAAGGTTTACCAGAACAAGAGCAGCCGCGCTCTAATATTGATCGATTAATAGAGGCATTAGCTCAAAGGCATCACATTAACGCTGAGAATGCAGCAATTGCAGCAGAAGCTGAAAATGAAGAAGAACAGCCGATGCGTTTGGCAGCAAGTCCACGCGGTAGTAGACCAGGTTTGCGACGTGTCGGTGACGTTGAAGGTGTACGACAAAGTAGTGGGAACTGGCAACCTGATAATACTACACCTTGGAACAAGCCAATTCTCGCAAGATCATTTAAACCTGCAGCTCTACAAAACCTTTCTGCACAAATGTAATTTACTGAAAATTCTTACTATTTTCACTAAATATTTATTTTCCAAAAATGGGAAAAAATATAAATTTTTTTATTCAACATTTTTATAATTTTTTAATAGAAACGCAATGGCTGAAATGGAACTTGAACGTTATAAGAGTGAAATGCGTAGAAAACCTCAACCCACTTCAAGCACAACGACAACACCGGATCAAAATAGAGCTCTTAGAAATAACAGGAGAAATCGAACTGCTAGACATGGTTATAGAACACGTGCAACCCGTGGTGAAGAACAAGAAGATGACGAATTTGAAGTACATATTTTATTCATTAGATCACTTGGAGTCTAAACTGCTTGGCATTTAATATCAAGTTTATTTCAATTTTTAAAAAATTAGCACAAATGATACATTTTAAATTTATAAATCATAATAATAATTCTTATAAGCTCCAAATAATGAAAAAGAAGTTTTTCATAATTTTATATTCATGAATATAATTTAAATTTGTTTGTTGTAATGATTTTTATTAGATTATAATAAAAATATTATAATCATCTATGATTTTAAATTTTAGAATCCTGAGAATTCTGGAAGTTCTGGAACTAGCAATGAATCATCTTCTAATGAGGAAGATTTAAGTTCAGAAAGTTCAACTTCCGATACAAGTAGTGAATATTCAGATTGGATAGCAGATCATGGTGAAAATTTAGAACCACCAAAGCGGAGTAAAAGGAAACCAGTTCAGAAGAGACCTGCTACTCCCCCTAGTGATACAGATAGAAGAAGAAGTCAACGACCAAAGAAAAAGGTAAAAGTAAAGGTAAATGATTATCTAATCGTTAAATATTTAAAATTAATCTTTATTAGAGTAAAGGAATATTTTTAACGATCAATACATACATATATACATAATTATTCTTCCTTGTAAATTTATTTTCATTTTTTTACCACCCTCAAAGACGATACCCATAACGGAACCAAGTTCTGTGACTGAAGTACCTGAGATTTACCGTCCGTCAGAATGGCTTAGTGAAGTGATTCCAAGGAAAGCACCTTATTACCCACAGATGGGAGATGAAATTGTTTATTTTCGGCAGGGGCATAAAAGGTACTTGGATGTTGTAAAAACAAAAAAAATTTATGAAGTCAGCAGTGTGAATGAACCTTGGAGGAAATCAGATTTAAAAGTGAGTAGATTATTCATACTTAAATTGAAAATATTAAATAATTGTTGAATTAATTTTAAAATTACATGAAAACTTTAGGCCCAAGAATTCGTAAAAGTTATTGGAATTAAATATGAGATTCGTCCACCTCGGTTGTGTTGTCTTAAGCTGGCTCAAATGGATGAAGAAGGTCATTTAACGGGAATCACGTTCACGATAAAATATCATGACATACCGGATGTGCTCGATTTTCTCGTCTTACGACAAACATTTGACAATGCACTTGATAGAAGCTGGACGGAAGGCAATAGATTCAGGTGTATGATTGACGATGGTTGGTGGACTGGTCAAATAATATCCGTTCAACCGCTTTCAGAAGAGTTTCCGAATTCATACTTTATGTGTTTCAATATTCGCTGGGATAGTGGAGAAACTGAATTTATGAGTCCTTGGGATCTTGAAATAATCGATGAACAAAGTAAATGTTTATTTGTCTATTAATATTATATATAGTGAACCTTATATTTTAGTGATAAAGTTGCACTTATTTTAGTCATTTTATCAGCAGTAATACGCTGGTAATAATGAATAAAAACAATATATACGTTATATTTGATGATGGTTCAACAATTTTTTTTTCTGTTCTTTTCAAGTCTAATGTTTAATTTTAAATGTTAAAATGATATTACAACAAAAATTTTATTTAGTCTCATTATTACCACTTTAATTACTCAATTACTCATTGTATATTTATGATAAAACCATCATTAAAATATATTTCAGGATTACCAACAGAAATTGGTGGAGCGGTGCCAGTGCTACCGGAAGAAATTCAAGAGACTTTATATCAACCTCAACCGGAAGAATGGCCAATGGGAGACCGAGAAGCCGCTTGCCATCGTATAATCCGTGGTCTTGACCAAGTAATGACTCTCGCAATCGCTGAGCCTTTCATTGTTCCAGTCGACTTGTCTATTTACCCAGCCTATGCATATGTTGTCGAGTATCCAATAGATTTGTCTACGATTAAAGCACGTTTTGAAAACCGATTTTATAGGCGAATAACCTCAGCACAATTTGATGTAAGATATCTGGCAACAAATGCTGAAAAATTTAATGAACGACATAGTCAAATCGTCAAGCAGGCAAGGTTAATTGTTGACATCTGTTTAAGAGTAATTAAGTGAGTATCATTTTTGAGTTTCGTAGAAATCATATAAATGAAAAAATATTTGGTATTAGCATTTGTCAATGCAATTATTTTCGTTAAATTAATAAATCACATAAACTTTTTAGGGATGCTACTGACCATGATGTCTTAGCTTTGTATCATGAAATAGCTGACGCTTACCAATCTTCAGATTCTGATGTTGATGTCGAGGATATTAATAAGCCATCCACAAGTTCACAAAGACCGATACGAGCTGCATCAAGACACGCAAGAACACAAAATATTAGTAATGATTGGAGAGTAGCATGTCGTCAACTTTTGGAGACTTTATGGCAATGTGAAGATTCAATACCGTTCAGGTATTTTATATTTTTTTAATCAGTACAACCGATTTGAAAATCGCAGTTTATTTCCTTAATGCGTAAATATTATTTAGTTTACTAAATAGCAAATATTATTTAAAGTATGATTTTTCAATAAAATAGGTGAGAATTGAAATCATTTATTATTATAATGCTTTGATTTACAGAGAACCTGTAGACCGTCTGGAACATCCAGATTATCATCAAGTTATAGACACACCAATGGATCTCCGAACTGTAAAAGAAGATCTTTTGGGAGGAAATTATGAAACACCAGCGGAATTCGCCAAAGATGTAAAATTAATATTCACCAATAGTAAAACTTATAACACAAATACACGCTCTAAGGTAATTTGTTAATGATTAATTAGAATATGAAACATTAAATTAATTTTTTTTATTTACTATTCCTATTGTGATATTAATGAATAAACATATTAATACATTTTCGCAGATTTATTCCATGACCGTACGATTATCGGCCATGTTCGAAGAGCTTATGCGCAAAATCTTGAATAGATGGAAATCTTCACAAAGGAATAAAGATAATAAAAATATAAGTAGAAATAAAAAGAGCTGTGTTGCCAAAAGTCATTTAACAAATGGTGCTGGTAAGAAAATTTATTTAATAAATCTAAAAACTTAATGAATGAAAGCTTACATAAGAGGTGTGTAATGATATTTTTTAAGGTCCCTCTAGAAGAAAAATTACTAGTAGTGAAGACGATGACGACGATGAAGATGACAATGATGATTTACCAGTTGAGAATGATGACGACGATGAGGGTGAAGCTTCCGAAGATTGTACACCATCAAAAAGACCAACGCGGTGTGTAAATCACGATGCAGCAGGTAATATATCCCAATAATTTTCGATGGTAATAAAATTATAAATATTTTTTATTAATTTACAATTAAAAAATCAGCTTTCTATATTTTATATTCATGTTTAAGATTTAAAAAAATTTTTTCAATATTTTTTATTTAAATTTTCATTTTGAAATCAATAGGTTCTTCGTCTTTAATGAATGGTCACATCAAAAGCCTTATAAAATCATCAAGGCCATCACTGCGTCCGAGAAATATTTCTAAGCGGAAGCTTAAAGAGCTCAACTCTGACGATGACAACGACAGCGATAGTGACGAGTCAAGCGCAAATTCAAGTGATTCAAGTGATGATAGTACTCCGAAAAGACGTACGCGTTCACGAAAAATAGTAGCAAACGGAAAGAATGACAGTGATTCAGATGAACCATATGAACCAAGTTCTAAGGGGAAACAAACTCGATACAATCGAGCAACAAATAGTAAAAAAACACGTCCCAATCGAACACCAGAAAAGTGCTATGTCCAAGATGATGACGAAGATGACGATATAGATGATGTTGAAAATGATGAGGGACAGCTTCTAGAACATAGTGATGATAGTGAAGAAATTACCACAAGAAACAGTAGAAGAAATATTAAACGTAGAAAAACAGCTCCTATTACCAGAAATAACATTTGCGATTCTAGTAGTGAAGAAGATGAGGAAGAAAATGATGAGGAAAATGATAGTAACGATTCTCAAGAAGAAAAAGAAGAAGTAGAAATTGAAGTTGAAGTAGAAGATGAACAACAAGATGAAGAAAATGACGATAATGAATATAACGATCATAATTCACAAAATATTGATAGCGAAGATACTGATAATGAGGATGAACTTACGGAAAATAATCAGATTCTTAGCAATGTTAATATACCAACTCGGAGATTACGAACTTCTCGAGATTCCGAGAGCAGTAATGGCATCACCAAGCATCACTTACGTCGTAGTGGAACTAAACGCATGCGTTATAATGAGGATACCGAGGAAGAAGATGATGAAGAGGAAAACAGCCTCGAATCAGGTGCGCCAAAAACTAGAAGAACTATCAAACGACCGTATTACGGTGAGGCTAGTGATGAAGAAAGTTGTAGTCAGCCAAGTTTCGGAAACAATAATAGAAACGATCCTAGGTTAGGAATAAGTGTCAGTAGTCGAGGACGTGTTAGGAAAATGACGGCTAAAGCAATGTCTGCTCTTCGGTAGTGTAATGTACGAATGTACCTGTGAATATGTGGAAAAAATTGTTTCATTATTAATATTGAATCATTTATTAGCAGTTTTATTTTATTACTTTTCTATGTCGCTATGGAATTTAAATTTTATATTTTTCACAGCGAAATGTAGAATATTTGAAGTAAATAGTAATTACCTGCAAAACAAAAAGTGACATTTTTATCAATAAACAAAAGCAATGCCATTTTTAAATTGATATTAAATTGTAAATTTTGATTATTTACCATGTCTATAAAAATTTAGCTTTGATCTATAGATAATTTAAATATTAAAAATGACTAATGTAATTATTTCTATTTAAAGCGTTAATCATGCCTTAATGAGATAGCAAAATATTTAAAGATTAGTATTATTCACATTATTAGTTAATTTAATGATTAAACTGTATTTTTCAAATTAAAATTTACTGTGTAATATCAATTTATGAACGTACACAATAAATGCGTATTTCAATGGCACCAAAGAATTAAATGAAAATCAATTTGTTATTAAATATTTCTTTAAATAATGCACTTTCTAAATCCAGATAGACCTTTTTCAAGTTTGCATTATAAATACAGAGTAATAAAGAAATATTTAATATGTGTAATTCTAAATCTCCATATGGTACTTATATTTACTTTCATCTTTTCTCGAAAAAATATTTCTTGTCGTTTGTGCATCACTTTTAATAATTTTCGAAAAGCATAAAGAATAGTTATTGAAAAATATAATCATTATGAATCAATACATTTTGAAAGCACTTGGAAAATATCACGTAACTTTCAATAAGTAATTTAGAGTAAACCCAAAAGTATAAATATTTATATTGTAAATAATGTTGTAAGTAGTGTAAAGGCTGCTGACTATATTTATTTAAGAAATAATTGCTGCTTGTTCATAAAATTTATTATTTTCATAAGTATGAGATGACATATTGAATTGATATTTTATTCATACTATTCTATACATCAGTAGTTAACTGTTTATATTAAACATTTATAAGATCCAAAGAAACACATCAATATTTCAGTAAATTAGTAAAAGATAATATTATGTGAAATTCAGTAAATTTAAAAATGTTAAAAACTCATCAAATGTACATATGTAATTAATAATACAAAAGAAATTTTTAAAATGTGTATTTGTAACAAAATAAAAATCACATAAAATACATAATTTTCTGAATATCAATAGATCGAAAACACGTTTAGAAGTTTAGTTATTCATAATTTATTTAAATGAAAAATATATCGAATTACGTGATGATTTTAAGCTGCTTATAATGGTTTATGTAATCATTCGATCAAATTTTCCCAAAAATTTGCGTATGAAAATAGTAAATTATTTTTATAATCGTCAAGCATAATAAAACTAACTGCAAAAATATTAAATAATTATTTCCAAAAAATATTTTGAAGAATATTAGATTTTTGTTATTGCCTAAATTTTAATTTATTACAATAAAAATATCTGCGGTAAATTTAATTTAAAATATTATAAATTTACACTTTTAAATTATTAATTGTATTTTTTCTCAGGATTCATATAATTTTATTCATTTTATTTTGTTATTGAAATATTAAGAATTTCGTTTTTCTTTTTATCATAAAAAGTTTTTATCAAGCACTATTATTTAAACACACTTCAAACTTTAAAGTAAAGACTTAATTGACAATATAATAAATTACTTTTTGTCAAAATTTTTGAGATTTTGAAAATCGTATCACTGTATATAAAAGGAATCATAATGTAAAGAAATTATCTAAATAAATTTTTGTAATGTTATATATCATTTTGATATTACCACACTGATTGTTTTTGCGTCAATCACAAAATCTTTAATTAATGTTTCCTAATAAAAATATATACAATGCTTGAACAAAAAGTAAAAATTAATAATATAGATGCGAAAAACAATAAAAAGATTTGGATTTAACTTTTTTTTAAGTATTATTAATGTAAAATTTTCGAAAAAAGATGAAATTGATTTCTTATGACTATTAAAGTTTAATAGTTCAGAAATTTTCATTTAAAATTGAACCTACAATTTAATATTTTATAATGTATAGTAAGGATATTTTTTCATAATTTTATGTATTGACCACAATGAATGCCTCTTAATTGATATGTTGCGTCATAACAATATTAGTAATAACTTCATAACTGCGCGTAATACTGAAATTTGAAAAGTATATTTTATTCTTGATAGTATGAAAACGAATAATCAACTTTTTTGTTTTTACAAACATTTTAATAATAAACATATTTTTAATCAAAAATACAGAATGAGAGTAAATATTATAAAAAAATATTTCATTGTAAGTTGTCGCAAAGCTTGTAAATATTAAAATAATTAAATTATCTTAAGATTATCAAGAAAAACAAAAGAAAATCGTAGTTATAAATTTATAAATTAATATTAATTATTGATAGACGCATTTTTTAGACAAAAAGAACTTATTTTGACTTATAAATAAAATATGTTCATCGTAATTAAAACATTATAAAAGCTGTACCAAACATAGTTACAGTTTTATTTTACATGTTTTTATATACAAGAATGAAAAATCACGTTTACAGGAACTGATAGTTTTCTCCTAAGTTTAATATTTGATTCCTGTCAAAAGAATGTAGTTTAAACTAGTATTAGGATTATTTCGATTGATAATAAATTTAAAAACTATTGATTTGTAAATTTGTATTCACAAAAAAAAAAAAAAAATATTGTACAGTACTTATATCTATATGAACTAACAATAGGTGATTTCATGGCGTCAAATACAAGGCAGTGCCTTTAATTGTCATTCAAAATGTACTGATGCTCGTTCATTGACATATAAAATGTATATTACAAGCATTATGACAAAAGAAAAAATGTAATTTTCTCACAAAACTGCCGTTGATAGTTGTATGATGCGATAAAACAGAAATTAAACTTGTATCTTTAAACTTATAAACATCTGTTTGTAATTCATCAATTTTATTTTACATCATTGAAAACATCAGCACAGTTAAATTTCCCGTCATTAGATCATTTGAGAAAAATATTTATTTTTTCTTTTAATTATTTTTAGTAAAAAAAAATGTAAAGTATATCGAGGTCTGCGCAATTAATGGAAGTCTTGACTGTTTTAAGCCATTGTGATATTAGCTTAAGAAGGTATAAAGTAATAATTATGATATTAAAAACAAAAAAAATTGTGGGTTAACAATGGTTTTAAAAAAAAAAATTAATGTCATATCAATTACATTGATTATAATTTAAAGTATAAACTACTTGACTGAGATTGTATTAATTCAATAATAACTCTCCCATTAAATCTTATTGTCTTCTTTATTTTTTCTCTCCATTTGAATTTAATTCTACAATAACATCTAGAATAATAACTGAATACTTTAAATTTGTTGTATATTACAAAATATGTAATATTATGATAATAAAGCGTGTAGTTTTATATAAATAGATAATAATAGAGAATAAGGATCTAAATGTACTTTGTTGTGTATAGTTAAAAAAATTTTTTTTATCACTGTCTAATAAATACTTATAAGATTGTTTAAAAATCTATTTTAAACTTATTTTGTTTATTTTAAAAAATGTACAATATTAGTTTGGATTATTTTTTAAAAATTTTATTCCATAATGCATTAAAGATGAAAAAGTATTTCTTCTAAATAGTAATAATTTCATGCCCATACTAATCCTTTTATAAATAATTAATTACATTTTTATGTTAATTTATTCAAATTATGATCCTTTTATTTATTTACTTTTTTCCAATTTGACAAGTTTGATATAGTCTTAATAGCTTACACTCAAAGTGTGAAACATTGCATAATCAGAATAAAATTTTTGATTAGTCTAATGAGAAAAAAAAAATTATTTTTTGTTTGATTCAGAATTACAATGGAATACTCCTTAAAAATGTTTTTTTTTCATTCAATTTATTAAATAAAATGAAAATGCAGAACTTACTACATAATACAATAAATATAAATCGTAATAGTTTCAAGTAATTTTCTAAATTTAATTAAATGTAGTACATAGTTATAATGATAATTTTTCAATAAAAATTTGAGTATTTAAAATAAATTTTTTTAAATTACAATTTTTTCCTTGTAAATTTTAGAAAGAAGAACATTACTAATACATATATATATATATATATATTTGTTGTAATTTTTAAACTTAAAATTTTTATCCTTTTAATACAACAAAGATAATTATTAATAGTACATCAGTTATTTTATTATTTTTCTAAAATTTTTCAGTACAATAAATATTTTTAAGTATTCAATAAATCTATAACTTATATTTTTTGTTTATACTATTGTTTTTATTTCCTGATTATTTTGTCCATGGGTTATATAATTTTTAAAATTAATGAAATATTTTGTCTTTCAATGTTTTGCGTGTAAGTTAAACATTGTTTTACAAATAAAATACACATTGTTGCGCATCAAATTGTTGATATCCATATAGCATAAGTCATCGCTTGTCGTCGAGTAGAACGCGCAATATATATATATATATATATATATATATATATATATTGATGTATATATAGTTTATACGTCTACACTATACTATATACTGCTCGATGTGCGACGTGCAGTTCAGTTTCTCTGCAATTGTCAGAAGGTGAGGATTCTGCTCTACTTAGATATATATTTTAAACTCATTTAACTACGCGTTAAAATTTTATTTTCTTTCTGTGTGCGTTTAATCATCCATTTGCGTACATCTTAACATCACGTATTACAAGTTTTTTTAATTTATTAACTCGAAATTTTTTTACAGAAACGTATCATCTAAATAGACTGCCAGTATGGATAAATATATTACAAGTTTTAATTACAATTCATCGACTGTTGCTCTTTTGGAAAAGCAGGTGCGTTTTATTTTCATTTTCCTACATATTTAGCTTAACTTGGCATTTACTAAATTTTTTATCAAAAATTCTTTAAAAACTTTTTTCTACGTATTATGTTGAAAAATAAATTTTGGCTTCTACGTTACTGCGTAGAAAAAAGTTTTCTATACGTTTAAACGAACATTAAAAGTCAAATTTCATTTATTTTATAGAAAAATTATAATCCTCATTAAATCTAGAAATTTTTCCATAATGTTAAAAATCGTCGATTTGCAAAAATTTTAAACATTCCAATTTATTATAACATATTTTAATAATTTATATACTATTTTCAAGATTACTCTTAAGATATCAACGATTTAAAAAAATTCAAAATATTCAAAATATTAAAGTTTAAATTTTTTTAATCTTGTAAAACTGTCGTAGATATTGCTAAATATTAAAAATTATAAAATTTATGTATATTTGACATAAGTATTTAGCGCCAGGAAAATGCGACGCTTTTCAAACGAACATGGCGGAACGTAAATGATAAAATGTACTTCAGCAGGACTACAATTAAAATACATTTTTTGTATTAAAATTTGAAATATCAAAGTTAAATTGAACTGAAAATTTTCTTTTAAATATTTTATATAAGATATACAAATTTTTATATGAACTTTTAAGAATTTATCATTTTTTTAATCCCAAAAAGTAATGTCCTTCGCTTACTACTTCTGCTGCGTAGGCGGAGTGTTAATCAGTTTTGTTTCTAAGGCGGTGCATTTCTTGTTGCACAGTTGCTAAATTTCAATTTTCATAGCTCAATTTTATTGTCACTCTGTCTATAATAAATTAATTTTTTTAAATTTATCTATAAAAAATTTCTTTTTTAGAAATAAATTTTTAATTCTGTGTTAATTATGTTACTAATTAGTAATTAATTTAATTATTAATAATATTAATAATTTTTATTTTTATCAATAATAAAGTTTAAATGAAAAAAAAGTGATAGTTTAGAGGCCAACATTAAATGTATACGTAAGATATGTGAATAAACGCGTTCTCAACTCGAGCAGTGCATTAAATCGTTCTCAATTTAAGGAACTCTTATGAAGTTAATCGTTTGAAAACTGCGCATTTTAAAAAACATTTTTATGAATTAAAAATTAAAAAAAAATTTATTATGTAATGTTTAAAAATAAACTTTTTACTTGATCAATTTTTTAAAACAGTTTTACATGAATTTCGAATTAATTTTAAATATTTCTAATAAACTCATTCTTTTGATTAAGTATTTATTAACTTTTTTTAATATTCTTTCAAAGTCTCTTTAAGGATTTTTATGAATTTAAAAATTTTAATCCATTCAGATATTAATAAAGTTAATATTTTTTATTTTTATAAATTAAACTCATTTTTTGACTTAAACAAACAAACACTTGATATTTGATTTTGTAAAAATATTACATTGACCTGATTTTGGAAATAATATTTAGAGCTTTGTAAGTAAACTTGTAAAGGAAGTATACGCTTCTACCTTATGCGCAGTAAAAAAACTGCAACAAGGGTGTTGAACTAAGAGTGACGCTTCGGTACCTACGCAGTAAACTATTATTATATAATATATATATATATATATATATATATATATATATATATGATTAACGGGATGTCAGAGTTGTTGAGAACAATTCTTGTATTCTTTTTTTTTTAATGTTTTTTCAACAAATATAGTGATTCGTTCACACTAAAACTAAATTATCTAAAATTATTTTAGTAAAATAAAAAATCAGTTGGGTCTGTTTTACATTTTTATTAACTTTGAATGAATATGAACTTAACCTCAAAATACTATTGACTGTAAAAAGTGACCGCAAAAATAGTCTATTGGTCGCCTTCGAAAAAAACATTTGAATTTATGACTACATCATAGTTTAGGATAATACTATAATATTATAAAAATTTAATTTAGGATAATTTAATATTATAAAAATTTGAGATTCAGCCTGCCTGTAGTTTTTTCCAGAAATGTAAAACTTTAAAAATGTCATAAATAAGAGTACTAAGACTAATCTTGAATCCAAACTTTAGAACTATTATTGTTTTATAATAAATTATCATTAAGGTAATCTTTTTTCAAAAGCGACCAAACAACTGGTTTTTGCGATCACTCTATTTAATCAATTTTCAAAGGCGATTTTTGCAGTATTTTTATGTATTTTTTGCTGAATTTCTTGATTTAAGCGCTTCATTTAATATTACAAATTTTCTTATAAAATTTGCCCGAGTAGAAATAGACTTAGGGCAAACATCTGGGCCACGAGTGGCACCGAAAGATTCTGATGTGGCCCTCTTGTGGCTTATGCATTGTATTATACGAGGTATGTAATGGGGCGAAGATCTGGGCCTCGCAAGGCTGCCGAACTTAGGGTAGACGGAGTTATTGTTTAAAAGTCGGCTTTCAGTTGTGTTGCTCAATGTATGTTAAATAAATATATATATATATATATAAATTATATTAAGATAGTTCTTTTTTTATATACAATTAAACAATTTATTTATGAAAATGTTATGTGATTTGAAAGTTATTAAAAACGTAACCTCAAATTATAGGATTTACAATGGCAAGATACTTTCAATTAGTCTCATCTGTGATAGCAAATTAAAGTATCCAGTAATTGTACCTACAGACTATCTAAAGCTAATAAACGATGGGCAATTATATGTTAAATATATGGAATCACCTTTCGAAATGGATTATATACAATGTTTAGAAGATTTCATAAAAAATAAAAAATTTTATTCATTATTTTCCAAATACTCTGCAATCAAAGATTATCAACTTACGATAATTTATGAAAACACTACAAGATAATTTTGTTTAGATATTAAAGAAAGTTTTCAAACAGGTAGTTTATGAAAAACTAAATAAGTTCATTATAATTTTGCATTGGAGGTTATGAAAGATGAGGCAGCCTTAAGTGGTCCCGATTAGCGCCCCATTACACGCCACTATTGGTCCGCATTCGGCCGCCAGATGGGGGCCACGTAATCAAATGTGGCAGCCCTAACAAATTTCTACTCGGGTGATTAAACACATCGTTTGAAAATATTATTGAATTATTTTCGGATAAGGGGGTGTTTCCGCCATGCTTTTTTTATTATATTATTGAAAGTTCGTTAGAACGTGCATACATTTTTTGACTTAAATTAGAAGTTGTACATTGCATTCAATTGTCATTACATTCATGCGTATTTACTTACTGGAATGACTGTTAATTTCTTTGATCGTTTCTTACTTTTCTTAGATATATAGAAATTTTAAAGAAATAAGTTAATAACATTTTTTCATAACTTTGTTATATTATCATATAAACCATTAAAATAATCAAGGTGTAAGACATTTGAACAATGAAAATCAGCTTTTCTCTATAATCACTTCTCAATTTAACAGATGATCCAAATTTAATTATTAACTGAAAAATAATTTTTTAATATACTTGAAATATGAGATTCATTATCATTACAAATAAAAATATCAGGCTTTTCGTTATTTAAAAAATCATTTAAATTCAATGAATGATTATTCATTATATTCTAAAAACTATCTGAAATCATATTTCTTTAGTTATTACTTACAAGAAGAGTGTTTCACATTCAGGTCATCGATTTTGCATAAATTTTGGAAATGTTTTCTGGATGCAGAAACATAAAGAAAGCCAAAATTTTAAAGGCCAACGCTCGATATTTTTCTAATTATAGGCATTTAAAGAAAATCACTAAAAATGTTACTAAATTTTCAAACGCTTATACTTCTTCAGCATTGTTGGCTAGAAGCTTATACCTTTTTTTAAATGAAAGCTGAGCTAAAATCCTTTCGAATTAGTAGTTATAGCATCTCAAAATATTATTTTTTTCCAATGTTAGAGCGCAATAAAAATTGGACCTGAATTTTTTGTTCAAAAAATTAATTGATAATAAAAGTTGAAATTAAGTCCAATCTTTATTAAGTTATAACTTTGGGAAAAAATAATTTCGATATGCTATAACTACTATTTTGAAATGATTGTAGCTCAGCTTTCATTTAAAAAAAAGTTGAATCTTTTAGCTGACAATACTTAGGAACTATAAGCGTTTGAAAATCTGGTAGCTTTTTCAGTGATTTTCTACAGTTGCCTGTAACTAGGGAAATATTGAGCGTTGGCCTCTAAAATTTTGGCTTTTTTCATATTTTTGCATCCAGAAAACATTCCCAAATTTTGAGAAAAATCACGAACAATATTCACAAAAAAACTATGATTAAAACAGTACTATATTGTAAATTATAATTATTTCGTCATACTATAATCGGCAACTATATTCATTCCGATAAGAATATAATTATCAAGCATATATAGTTAGTTATTATAATCTCATGTTAATAATTATAATTTATTATAATTATACTATAAGTAATTCTGATCTTAATATAGTATAATATATTATAGCTTTTCTCATAAGGTTAACTAGTTATTATTGCTTATATGACTCAATAAATTGTGTTTTAATAAAAAAACCTTATAAACAAATATATTAAAAAATTTTCAATTATATCATGCTTCTATTTTTCTATTCTTATACGTTTAAAATTTTTGCAAATTCTCTTCAAAATAATGTTGACTTTTGTTGCAACAAATAAATTTACGTGCAGCAACTTGCAAATGATAATTTTTTCAATATTATTCGGGAGTATTTTCGAAAAATAGTAATTAAAATTGTCTAGTAAGAAAACAAAATTTTTAAATACTTTTCAAATAATTCGAAATAAAATGACTTAACGAATATAGTTTTAAAATAATATAATTTCTTTCAAGATTCTTCATTTTGTTAACAAATTAAAAAGTCTTTATTAATAATTACTTTTTATATCTTTGAAAAAATACGAATAGATAGCTTACAGAATACATTTAGATTATTTTCAAAGGAATTTAAAATAAAATTTTATGAAAGATAACTTTAAGAACTCTGCGTTTATTAAGGTTTTTTAGTAAGTTTATGCATTTATAGTCATTTTTTCAAGTTTTGAATTTTTTACCACAAATGAAGTTACTTTGCTCGCTAGAGCCGCAAATTCAACCTTGAAAAATATACGACTTTACTCCCTAGTTGTATAATATACTATTTTCTAATTCAATTATAAATGCACTTTAACAAGTTATGTACTTATCAATTAATAAAGTGTTGAATTTCAAAACAATTAAATACAATAATAAAAACAATGATAAATTAAAAAAAAACTATCATTATTAAATATAAAAAATTTCTTCCTGTTTTCTGATATTTTTATATGAAAAAATACTTAATGTAATTATTAATTATTAAAAAAATATGTTAACGCAATGTTAATAATTTTGAATTTATATTTAATTGAATGTCTCATATTTCAGTAATATAAATTAATGAAACTTTGTTTTTTATTTATTTTTAGTTATCGCGGAGTCACTCAATTCTGAAATGTATAAATTCATTAGTTCATGCTTGTCAATGTAGGGAAATCTGTGAGTCCAGCGAGTGTCAAAGAATGAAAAGAGTAATAAGTCATATACGTAGATGTAAGAAGCGCGCTGTTGGTGGTTGTCAAATCTGTAAAACACTTGTAGCAATATGTTGTTATCATTCAAGAAGATGTAGAGAAACAGAATGCCTTGTGCCGTTCTGTCCTGGTATTAAGAAGAAATTGAAAGTACATCAGCATCAACAGCATCAAATGCAGGCACAGATACTTAGGTGAATATCATCAAAATTCAATTAAATTTTAATTAAAAGCACGTACTGCTAATATAAAATATTTTTTAATAAACGCAAACCACACGTAAACATATATCAAAGGTAGTTCTATAGATGAAGAAAAGTCAAAAATCAACCCAACTGTATCTAAGACTATACAGAAAAAAATTATTACTAATATCAATTGCTTAGATGGTTTTAAAAATATTATAAAATGCATACAAAATTAATTTACTTTTTGTTATAAAATAACGATTGATGATTGAAAAATTTACAAATAATTTCAATTGTTTTGCATTTTCATTTAATTTTAGTGAACCAAACTGTAATACATGTCAATGAAAATATTTAAAAAAGAAATTAAATAAATTTATTCATTTAAGTTCGGTGAAAAATGAAACAATTTTAATTTTATTTATATTCTCAATTATATTTGCTTATAAATTTATTCTTATCATATACACAAAGTTCTAGAATGCTCGAAATTAGTTTATTTAGATTTCTGGTATGTAATTTATTAAAAGTTATCATTAATTTACTATTTCAATCTTCTTGTTTAAATTGTTATGAGCTTTATTAGTTATATATATTTTTTTTTTTCAAAGGATTCATCTGACAGTAAATGTATTCAATATCAAAAACAGCATGAAAAACATTAATTTCACTCTATACATCATAAAATAATATTAGTTTAATGAATATATTTTCAATGAAATAATTATGCTGTTTTAATTTTAATCTATTTTAATTGTTACATAAATTCTCAACTGATAAACTAGGAATTGCATTATTGTTATATACCGTTATATAGTGTTAATATTACTTTTACAAGAGTATTTTTAATCCCGTCATCTATAGAATCACCTTAAATTTTCCACATCAAAATATTTATATTTAAAAAAAATGAATAAAAAAAAATAAATTATAATATTTCATTTATTATTTGTTTCTACAGACAAAAATTAACAGCATTATCACTTGATTCTGAGCAGCCTGTCTCGTTGGCAACATTACCAACTGATTCTGATCCATCAGCCTCATTGGCAGCATTATCACTCGGTTCGGAACCAAATGTACATTCAACTCCAAGCCAGACTCCATAAAATTTAATGGACAACGATGATGAAAACATTAATCATATCTCACCTCGCTGTCAAATTCATCAAAAAATAATTATAAAAAAATTTAGTCATTAGTAAAAAAATTGCAATTACTTTTAAGATTAAAAAAAGTATTATTGATATACGTATATGAAAACTGCCAGGGCATTGCTTTTTATTGAAAAAGCAATAATAGCAATTAGCATTTAAACTAAATACTTACATTTTTTGTAAAAAAATATTGTTAAAGTTTAATAAATTATATGCAACTTTAACAACTATTGTATCATTATAATTAAGATGATGTAATATCTGATCTATACATAGTTACTGATATTGTAGTTTTCTGAATTAATCATTACTCAAAATTTTTTTGAAATATATTGAAGTTTTGAAAACTGCAATGTGGGTACTTTACTTTATTAGAAAATTCTGAGAGTATTTTTTAACAATTTATGAATGACACTACCATTTCAAATGATGTATTTTTTCATACAAACCATTTTTTAAAACTTATAATTCAAACTAATAAATTAAGTTTTAGTATCATTAAAATACATTTTGTAATAACTTAGAATTCAAAGTATTTTCTATTAAAAAGATGAAGAGGTTGTTTTTTTTATATGCAATGTAATTGATGTATGTTTACTTTATTTGATCTATTATGAGTAAATTTTTCTTTTTAAGTTAAAAAATCGAATTTTGTGTATTTAGGATAGAAAGATACTTTATTAAGTACTAAAATACTGTCATGTTTTAGGCACAAAATCTATCATTTTGCATGAAGTATTCATTAAGGCCATAAGAGGATCGATTACACACCTCTAATTTTTAAAACAACTCCATTTCTTACTTTAATTTTATCAAATGATGAACAATTCTTATTTTATTTTCAAAATTTCTACAAATCGATCATTATTACAAAAATCTTTATAAACATGTTCAAATTTGAGATTATTTTCGTACAATTTATTTACAAGATATTTAATACGTTCAACATGACTTGGATCTGTTTCTAGAAAAAGAATCCCATTAGTATTAAGAACTTTTGAAGCATATTTTAGTATAGGTTTAATTAATTTTAGACCATCAGTTCCACCATCTAAAGCTTTTAAATCTTCATATCTAAAAAATGATTTTAATAATGAATAATTTTGAAATCATTATTTTTTTTTATAAATACAAAGTTTTTATAACTTACAAATTAATTTCTGGCTGAAGTTTAAATATTGTTTCAGTTGGTATGTAAGGTGGATTACTAACAATAAAGTCAAATTTATCATGTTCTAAATTAATAGGCTTATTGACAGAATACTCTTTTTTTACATCTATTGTACCATTATCTTCTAATGACGCGTTTAAAATACTTATACGATCATCGAGCTTTAAATTTCTAGCATTTCGATCAGTTAATTCACACGCGTGAGAATTTATATCAATAGCAACAATATTTATCTGTATAAAACAAAGCTTACTATTAGTCATATTAATAGTAACTGTATTCTTTTTAAATATTTTAAAACAAACTTACATCTTTATTGGAATGCAAAAGTGATAAGCTAATAGCGCCTGAACCGCAACCAATTTCTAAAATTTTACATCTCTCTTGTTTATAGGTGGCTATCCTTTTTATTAAGAAATCTACTAAAACCTCAGTTTCTGGTCTAGGAATAAATATTGGCGGTTCTAATTTTAATGTAATATCTCGAAAATCCCACTCGCCAATAATGTACTGTATTGGCATTCTAAAATATTTATAAAAAAATAAGGACAAACTATTTTTCCAATATAAAAAATAAATAAAAAATTAAGCAAACCTTAACAATCTGCATTCACATAGTTGTTCCAACTTTTGTAATTGTTCGCTATTTAATTTTTGTTCATTTAAAGTAATTAAATCTGTTATCTAAATATTGAAAATTAAATAATTTTTTCAAAAAATAATGCTATTTATAAATAATCTTAAAACATTATTTATTAATAGTATTATCTTTTAAATATTTTTTCAAATTCTTCAATCAATACTTTTATTTCAATGAAATAAGTAACCCACAATCATAAATTATAACTAAAACACCTAATAAATACTTTAAAAAAATTAAAAAAATTTATATTTTCAATTACAAGGTTTTCCGAAAACCATGAGAAAATTCCGATTTCCATCTTGATCCTTTCGTTAGAAATCTACATAATTTCTACACTAATCGTAGAAAACTGAAAATTCAACGTACTTTATATTACCCTTGATATTCCTAAAACATGAGCGATAATATACTGAATAGATTCTATAGGTTCAGAAATTCTCTCGTTCTCAAACTTTTCACTCCAACGCCTTTCTACGTCCATTACAGTATTTGATAAATTTTTTTGGCTATTGGAGACATCACTTAAACATGCGACTAATGTTTGTCGTACTCGTGGATTATATTGAAGAAAGTTATCAGCATAACTTAAGTTTTTTGATAACTTTGTCCATGCCGAAATTTTAAATATATTTTTACTACTTTTAATGATTAACCAAGACATATTTTTATTGAAATCTACACTTTGGTCCTAACACAACGTTAACCTTCTCAAAGACCATAGTCAGTTTCATCATCATCATGTGACAAAAAGCATCGAAAAATTACTAGGAAATCTTACGGTTTTGTATACTTAGTACTTGGGCGGGAAATTTAAATTTGAAGATAAATAAATGGATAGAAATAAAAATATACTAATGCCAACGAAGATAGACGCTTATAATAGAAGCGTACTTCTGGGTTAAATTTTTCGTCCGATACGCTGGGCAACACTTTAACATTGTTTGTATATCTATGCATATGAAAAATTTGATATATATAGATATAAAAATACATGGGATCTAGTGGCGCCCTCAGTAGCTGAGTAACTCATTTTTGGCAGAAATTTCCCATTTAAGAGTACGCTTCTATAAGCGTCTATATTCGTTGCTAATACATATACGTAGTTAAGATAAATACATAAGTGATGATCATTGGATCCATGGTTAGAGAAATTGATAGATCTATAGGTCTATGGATTTGTGAATAGTTCATCCATGGGTAATGGCAACGAATATAGACGCTTATAGAAGCGTACTCTTAAATGGGAAATTTCTGCCAAAAATGAGTTACCCAGCTACTGAGGGCGCCACTAGATCCCATGTATTTTTATATCTATATATATCAAATTTTTCATATGTATAGATATACAAACAATGTTAAAGTGTTACCCAGCGTATCGGACGAAAAATTTAACCCAGAAGTACGCTTCTATAAGCGTCTATCTTCGTTGGTAATGGGTATTCCACTTTATGCTTTGCAAGAGAGAAAGATATCCCTGAACTATAGCGTTTTCTTTCTAATGTTTAAGACATCTCGTCGCTCTTTATATACACGCAGTTCAGTCTATCTCTTCATGTCCATGGTTTAACTTACGCTAAGACTGTGACAGTGCTGCTGACGTGCTGTCGAGAACTTGCATTATCACATTACAACTTACTTTAGGAGTGTGAAGTGAAGGAATACAGCCAGCCTCTATTATTGTTGCCAGTTGTCAGTTCTTCTTTGCTCTTCGAGCAGTATTGACTTGAACTTCATTTTTGGTGTTTGTTAAATTTAAAGTATAGTATTACGGTTTCATAAGAATTCAACATATGTATAGTTTTTCAAATAAAAACGCTGTTTCATTTGTTAAGTGAATATAAGGACAGTGTTATGTATATAGTGTTTCTGGATAAAGGTATTAAATTTTTTAACTATTTAATAATAAAAAGATAATTATTTAATTAAAGCCATGACTTAATATTTTTTGTTTAAAAATACTATCCTACTATCTTAAACATTGTAATAAATGTGATGATTAGATCACTTTTCAAGAAACAATCCAAACCTAAATTTATAAATTATTTAAGCAAAATATTGTTAAAAAGTAACAATTTTGATACGTTCATAATTTTTGTTTACATTTTTTCAAACAATTATATTTTCTGGAAACAGAATGATTTAAGGCTTTCTTTCTTCTTATTTAACTTAAATATAGAAAAAAGGAAGCTTAAAGTAAATCTTGTGTTGATAATATCTTCGATTTGTCTTGTTTGAAAGTTTTTGGTCGTATTATAACCATATAGCGGTCTACAATCGTCGCTTATTGCGTCTCCGTCTTATGACGGACGGGCGCGGTAGCATCGCGCCACATTACTATACTTTTTTCGCTTATAGAAGTGTATTCAAAGAGTTAGTTTGAGAAACTATAAGAGATTAATGTATTGGTACGTTTGATATACGTATATACATAATCTATAAACAATTTAAATTAAACAATTGTATTTTAAGCAGTATACCACTTAAATGAAAACACTAAAGATAAATTCATAATATACAGATTAAAATTTTTAAGAAAATCCATAAGTTGTAAATGCTAGCAAAGTCCACTTCTAGATTAAATTATTTTCAAATAATTTTTGCTCTATGACTTGTAATCTAGGAGATGGTTTTATTTTTACATAACAATTATAACTCTGACAGATCGTTCATCGTGCATACAATAAAGAATCTATAACATGTGTAAAAATCAGTTAAATAAAGGAAATAAGACATAGACTAAAAACTTCAATTATTTTAATGTATCATAAATATATTCTTTTTTTAAAAACATTAACTAGCTTAATTGTACACTGGTAAAAAATTTTCTTTGGGTATTCTTTTTATTTGATTTGAAAATTCCCCAATAAAAATAAACTAACCAATAAAAGCATCCAATAAGGTCACGTGATTTTAAAATCATAGAAAAAAAAACAACCGAAGAATATGTTAAAGTCTTGAAAATCTATAGAAATATCTCTCAGCACCGGACTAAGGGGGGTTTAAAAGGGATTGTAGCCCCGAGCCTCATCTTGAGAGGAGACTACATTTATTAAACTAAGGAGAATCAGAAAATGTTAAATGCAATTTTTTTTTTTTTTTTTTTTTTTTTTTTTTTTTTTTTTTTTTATTATTTTTTAAAAAAAAGATTAATTTATAAAGGATATTGTCCTCTATATGATTAACCTTTTATATATGATGAAGTCGAGGAAGTCCCCCGCCCGGCATCTGTTTAACACATTACATCAGGCTAGGACTGTCAGACCCACCATACCGAAAACTTTGACTACCGATGGATGGTCAGCCACTTTTGTAACCAACAATCAACCGATACCCAATGAGGTCGGATTTTTTAAAGAGTCACGATATAAATGGCACATACACTTATTTTCTTTCGAAAAAAAAGTTAGAGGTACCTGGCCAGGATTCGAACCCATGCCCTCCGCGTTGAAGGCAAGAGCTCTATCCATTACGCCACCGCGCTCTCAAATGTTAAATGCAATAGAAAATACAATAATCTTGAAACTTACAAGTGTCGATGAAATACAAATTTGGATAAGAATAAGTAGGATTATTGATGGTATTGATGGTCGAAAATAGAAAAAAATAATATTGTTCTATTTTATTTTGTTTAGTCTTATCGAAATGTTTATAAAAATGTAGATAAATATTGATAATTTAGAATTTTTTGTAAATAAATGAAATTATAAATTTCTTTGTTGCGAATTCAAATCAATCAAAATAATGAGATATTTAGTCAAACAGAAAGATTGTTTTAAATACTGAATAAAATTGGTAGAACGACAGCGATAATTATTAAATGTATTACTTTAAATAATGAAATGTAAAGCTAAAAATTTAATAAGAGATTAATTAATAACTTCTATTTATAAAATTTATTTTATTTCGAAAGAAAAATATTTGGTTGCTTTCTCTAGGCCCCCGGCTGTATACGATTTCCAATTCTCAAGCTGAAAAATCCTTTTCGTTTTAAAAAAAAATAAAAAATATGTAAAGATCAAAAGTACTTGAAGATCGACTTCCAGCTTTATGGTCAATTGAAAAAGACATTGAAATCATTAGATTATAATAATTTAATAGTAAATTTCGCTAATGAAAAAGTAAGGGAAATAAATGTATTATAATTAAAAAAATTTATTGTCCTTATTTTCCCTTGCCTTGAAGCGGGCCTCTGGTAAAATTTAGCCCCAGACCTCATAAAAGCTTAATCTGTAGCTGATATCTCTTATGTATGAAGGCCTGAGTTAGACTGTAGATTACCGATGCTCTTTCAACCCTTGTCAGTTATTTTTTTTATAGACACTGTACTGACGTTTTTTTTCTTAGGGAATCTAACTCACATAAATTTCTTAGAATTTTCTAGTCGTAATATTATTGCCTGCAAAAATGCTCGTTTTTCGGTTATTTTCAAGTGATGCTGGTCCTTTTTTATCTAAGTTATCGTATCATTACATTTTTGTTGAGAATGTTATAGATTTCGAACAGCTTTAACATGAGACTGTTTAAAGCTAAGAAAAAAATGCATTGAATAAAAAGTGCCATAGGAAGTCTCGACATCCCTAGGCATGTACTTTAACATTTCACAAAAAGAATGCTTACGTTTAAATTTTCGATTTTCTTTTAAAATTTCAAAATTTTTTTCTAACGTAAAATTATGAAATAAGCCGCATCCATTTGGTTGATCGAAAAGTTTTCATTTAAATTTTAATATATTTTTAGTAAAAATCTATTATTTAAAATAAAGATTTTACAGCAGATAAAAATTTTTAAAACTAACTGCTCATAACTTTGAAAAAATTGAATGCCTGATCAAGTAGACATGGCTTATTTCATAACTTGGTTTAAGAAAAAATATTCCAGTTATTAAAAAATTTAAGACCTAAATACAATACACTCTCCTCGTTAATTAACGCTGCACGAAAATTTTATAATTTTTATATATAGTCACGTAGTGAAATCTCCTATTTCACAGATTATTTAACAAACTTTTACTAAATTTATTTAATTGCAAGATTAAATTAATTAAAATAGTAAAATGTACGTTTATTAAGGGAATTTTATCTCGACTTACAGAGCGAAAGCTTTTCACGTAAAGTAAAAATGATTTTTCGTGTCAATGATTCAAATAAAAAACAACATATAGAGAATGAAATTCAACTCTCAAAACTTTAGAATGAATTTATTTTTATGAAAATGTAGTTTCTTTTATTTTTATTGTAATACTTTATTGTAAAAAATAGACATCCCTTAAAAATAACATTTTTTAAAAGTAAAAGGTCAACATAAAAATATGATAAAGAAAAATTTCACTTTTAAAAAAGTGTATTTTTCATCTGAAGAAAAAAAATTTTATATTTTTTAATGCAAAATAGTTATAAGTTGTAGGAAAATAAATCTTTTTATTCATCGATTTTATTAAATCTACAACCTTTAAAGTTTCAAAATATTAAAAATATCGTGGAGTTATTTATATGCATTGTAGTTTACTTTAAATGAAAATTTGAAATTGACTTTATTTATAAAAAAAAATTTATTACTTATTTTAATACCTTCTATAAGATTACCTACAGTCATTTAACATTTTTGGTATTTATTTTTCTGGCATAGCTTCAACTTTTTAAGATTTTTTTATGTAGGATAGGAACTGCCCAATAAAAAAGTGTAATAATTTTCTAAAAATTTTAATTCGTTTTTATAAAATAAATAAAATTTTCATGGCATAATTTTCGGTGCCAACATAAAGATAAATTCTATTATTTAATGTAATTTTAAATTTGAATAAATTCGTTAGTTTTATTAAAAAAAAATAAAATACATGATTTTTTTCAGACATAAATTGCAAATATGGTTTCAGCATCTGAACCTGGTTCAAGTATTGATAATGATTCCACTGTAACTAATAGTAGAGTACAAAACAAAGCTGACAATGGCAATTTATTACCAGAAGCATGCAATCTTAAGAATGATGATGTAAGTTGAAACATAAAAATATTACTTATCAATAGATTTTTAATGTTAGATATATTGTGAATTTTTAAAGAACAAATAGGTATCTTTGACATTTTTATATTTGAATGTACTTTTACTTATAATACTTTCAGATTCGCATTATTATGGACCTTTTAAAAGAAGTTCAGAATGATTCTAAAAGAACTCAACAAAAATTAGAAATTATTATCCAACTTATTACAGAATCTTCGAATAAAAGTAACGCAAATCAAATAGGTGAGTATTTTAAATGCAACAAACGGTTGTCTAGTTAACGTTCAAGGTTATTGATAATTGAGAAAATTATCGAAAATCCTTTGGAACACTGAACTAAAAGTTTAGAAAGTACATTTTCAACAAATGTAAATATTGTAAATATTTCATTTATGTTACTAATGTCTATTATTATTAATATAAATTATAATTTTCATTGTTAAAAATATCTGAATAAAATCGTTTTGAAAAGAAATTTGAATTTTATATTAAAGTAAATCTTATATTAGAATTTTTTAATTACATGCAGATCAGAATGTGAATCAGAATATATGCAGAACTGAAGAAAGACAGCTTCAACCAACCACAGCTTCATCACATCCTGAGCAATTGAATGTTATACAGAATGTAACTTTCACTCAATTTTCGGTAAAATTTGTAATAATTAAAATATTTTTTAAATTGATAGCCAAGTTTTATATCCATAAAATTAATTAGTCTGTATTATTGACATTAAAAAAGAGATTGATGAAATCCATAATTTCGAGCGTTTGATTGATTTAAAGTAATTGATATATGAAAATAATTTCTTACAGGAAAATGATTCATCAAGGTGGTTATTTGAAGTGAAGCCATTAAAATCTCCTTACTATCCACAAATTGGAGATGATATCGTATATTTTAGACAAGGTCATCAAGAATATTTAGAAGTTGTTAAAAATAATAAATTATATCCTATTGATGATCTAGACTACCCGTGGAAATACATGGATAACATTAAAGTAATAAGTGTTCAGTTTATGTACGAATATAAATATTTTGTATTTATTAATTTTTCATTGAATATCAAATGCAATACTTTCAGGATCATGAATTTGTAAAAATTATTAACATATCTTATGAAGTACATCCCTTACGCGTATGCTGTCTTCATTTACAGCGAATCAATGAACAAAATCGCCTAACCAACGAAATATTTAGAGTTAAATACCATGATATGAAAGGCGTAGTTGATTTTTTAATTCTGCAACAAAGCTATGATCAAGCGCTTACAAGAAGTTGGAAAGAGGGTGATAAATTTGCATCCTTTATAAATGAAAGATGGTACTTCGGTCGCATTGAATCTGTAACACCATTTGATGACAAATTTCCGGAATCGCAATTTAAACGTTATCGAGTTAAATGGATCGATGACGGTAAAACCGAAAATATGAGTCTTTGGGAACTCGAACCTGTTGCAGAATTGAGTACGTCATATTTTCGTATTAAATTTTTTATATTTTAAAATGCAATACATGTCTGATAAATTAATTTTAAAAATTCCAATAGAAAAATTTTTCTAATGAAAGTAAAAAATTTTGTTAAATATATTAAATCAATTGGTATATAAAGTAAAGAAAACATAAAAAAAAGAAGCCTAAATCAATCAAATTTGAGTAATTTTTTTAGATACAATTTTTTTAAAACTTTATAGGTACACTCATCAAAATCATATTTTTTCAAACATTTACCTCAAATGGCAACGCCTTATATTTTTTCACAAACGCAAGAAAATTTCAAGTTATGTATCGAGTTTCAAATGATAGTTGATTTCAAATTTTTGCGTAATGTAACTAGAAAACAATTTAAAAACCTAAATTCTTTGTGTTGTATTCAAATCCCTTATTATCATTTAAAATATATGCAAAAAGTTATGCACTAACAAAGTAATCATGATTTGTGACCAAATTTAAATTTTTCATTTTCTTACGTTCATGTTAAAATATACGATGTTGCTAATCGATTTACACGTTCGGAATAATATTTTTAAAGTTGGATGTACAAAATAAACTTTGTTTATAAGGAATTCTATTGCATAATGATGATTCGTTTACAGTGCATTTGAAAAAACTTCAAGGCTTACTGTACAAAGCAAAACCTGAAGACTGGCCTATTGACGGTCGTGAACGTACTTGTGAAAGAATTTTGCAAGGTATCGATAGACTTGAACAAGAACAGATTGTTTTACCATTTATCAATCTTAACTCTGAGGAAGCTTACATCGACGTAGTCAAATATCCTATCGATATAGCGACTATCAAATCTCGTCTCAAAAATAATTTTTATCGACGCATTGATGCATTAAGATTTGACGTTGAGCATTTGGCGAAAAATATAGAAGAGATAAAAAAAAGACCGATTGAGATTGGCTGCTTATCAAAAACAATGAGAAAAGACATTTTTACGAATAATAAATACACGTTGATTACAGAAATTTTGTTCAAATATATTGAGTGAGTATTAAATTTTTATAAATGAATTTGTGAATAATTGTTGCAAGTAAAATACTGACATTGTTTTCCAAAATTTTTGTTCTTAATCTAAAATTTTTAAAAAACCTCTATGTTATACCCTTTAACTAATAAAACTCACGACAGAAATATTTTTCAAAAAAATTTTAAAGTTACAAAAATTGGGCAACTGTAATATCGATAATTATGTATAAATATTGTACCATATTACATCACCTTAATTGAATTTTATAAAATATATGAAAGTTTTTAAGACTGTGCTAAACTCGTATATGGCTCTATCAAACTCGGACACTAATTATTATTTGATACTTAAATCCTTAACACTTGTCCATGTTTATTGGTGACTCATATGTCAGTCAGCGTAGCTTAAACTATTGATTATGTCGTAAAAAAGATGTGAATAAAGAACTAAAGTGTTTTAGAGTTTTTATTGTTTGATATGTTTAATTATTTATTAAATATGATAAAATTGAAGTGTGCTATTGAATTAAAGGGGATATTTTAAAAAACGGGACAAATTTCCGCCTCTTGGTTTTTGAAAAATAATTCGTAAACGAAGGAATCTTGATATAGAATAAAATTTTTTAGGAACAAATTTCCACAAACGTTTATGAAAATAATTGACATTTCTAACACAAAATTTACATATTTAAAATAAATGAAAAAAAAAATTTTTAGTTTTTTGCATACAATTTTTTTTAAATCATAGATATAGATGTTACATAAAAAGTGATGTATTTTAAATAAATTTATAAAATAATCTGTTTTCGTCACTTTAATTTGTTATTTTATTAAAAAGCTTTGTCAAAAAACAGTTGTATTTGAAACCTCTAAAAACCAAAAATCTGCTCGAAAATAGCCTTTATTTTTTAATTAATGATTTCTTATTGGATCAGAGTGATTGAGGGTGAATAGCCAAATAATACGTACTAATATCTCCCATTTTTATATATTTTTCCACGAGAAATCGAAAAGTTTTTCACAAAACTTTAAATCTAATACTAACACGAGTAATAATGATTGATAAATTTTCATAATCTTCATAAAGTTGCAGAGTTCCAAATGAAGGTTTCGTCAAGTTAATGTTTGAAAAATTACAAGATGATCCACAAGAAATTGTAAATACTTGCGAAGTTGAAAGTAATTATATGCCATCACTAAGTTCGCAAAGTCAATCGGAATCGGTAAGCACTCAGGCTTTAACATTACAACCCCCCAAAGTACATTGGAAAATAGCCTGCCAACAATTAGTAAACACTTTATGGGACCACGAAGATTCAAAATTAATAAGGTGATACAAAAATTATTACTAATATTTAAAAAAATTAATTCCTTTACTTTTGGATTATAAACTACATTAGATACTCACATTAAATTTGTTACGATTCTATTACAACATTGAAAATAATTAAGATTGTGAAATCAGTTAAGCTATTTTATTTATATTACTTTATTTATTTATATTTATTATTTGATTACAGAGATCCTGTTGATTGTGCATTAAATTTGCAAAATATTAAAGAGTATCTTGCAGTCGGGGATTATTATAAAAGCCCTGAAACTTTTTCCAAAGATATAAACTTTATGTTTTCAGAAATAGAATCGTATATAGGATCAGATAAGAAATCAAAGGTAAATAAATTATATGATTTATTATCCGCAAATTAAAATGTTTATAGTAAAGATAAAAAGGATAGAATCTAAAAACTTATTTTTGGTAAAAATTATAATTAATATTCTATTTTTAGCACCAATTTATATTTCAACTAATTTTTCAATATACTAACTGCAAATTTTGTTCATAGACGAGAGCTAATGAATTAGAAAACTGCGAAAAATTTAACGTTAATTTAAAATTAAAAGTATAGTGTTATCTATTTTATTTTATTATTAAGCGACTAATATAATATTAAATTATAAAAAAGGCGAGTAAGTGTCCGCGACGTGTCTCAAACCCTGAGCCTCTTGCACGATATCACTTCATATTCTATAAACTGCATTTACATTTTTTCTATATTTGCTATTATACGGTGGAAAAAAGTGAGAAAATAAAATTTCAACTTCGATTTGACCTTTTTACTTAGCGAGGTTGTAAGGCTCGCTTCGAAGTCGTATTTATTTCTCGCTATATTCTAACTTAATATAATATAGCTGTTTTGGGTTAGGATAGTAGAAATTATGAAGAAACAAAATGTTCTCAAATTAAAAATTCTATTTAATATTCTATCCTTAAGATTATTACAAGTGCAGCTCTAAGTGTGAGCGTGTTGAATTCTAAACATAAACTGAACTTAAAATTATCTTACAACTAACATGAAGAGAAGAATACATTTCTTTAGCCAGGCCTACTTTTACTTGAATTTTGTAAGGTATTTTCTCATTGGTGAAAACAAATTTCATTTAATAATTACATTTAGTAAATGCTGGATTTTCCCAAATCCTTAAATTCTTTATTGACGCATATCATAAAACAACTAAGACCGGCAGATCATGAGTAACACGCATGACCGTCAACAAATGCATTAGTTTTATTACGGTTCTCTAAACCGTTACCATTTCAAAATAATTTACCTGGCTTAAGAGATTATCCTTCAATAATAAAATTGTGAAGTTTCGGTAAATTATATATATATAAAGTTATAAAAATTATAATAATTTTCAGGTATAAGATTTTAACTAAAATTATGTTTCTTAACTATACTAAACGAAAATTTGAAGAAAAATTATTTTGCGACAGAACATACTCCCCTCGTTGAGAGGATTCCGATCAATAAACATATTTATTTTATTCTTAAACTTAGAATCTTTAATCTTAATTTACAGTTTCAATTGTCTTTATTTATTGGCAATGGAGCCAATTGTTTTACACTGAGTTTAAATTCACTATTTGATGTTTTTACGGTTACTGTTCTGATTACGCCATCCTCTCCTGGATAAGTATCCACAATTATTCCTAATGGCCATTGCATAGGTGGTGTGTTATTCTCCTTAAGTAACACGATTGTGCCTTTTTCAATGGAATGACCTCCTTTGTTCCATTTGTGTCGAATATTTAACTCATTGAGATATTCCTTATGCCACCTGGACCAGAAATCTTGACGAACCTTTTGTATGTGTTGCCAAGTTGATAGCCGATTGGTAGGTGTATCTCGAAAATCTATTTCTGGTAAGCTCGTCAAAGCGTCACCGATTAAAAAATGACCGGGAGTAAGGACAAGAGGATCATTTAGATCTGAGGAGATAAGAGAAAGTGGGCGAGAATTAATTATGGCTTCTATTTCTATTGCAAAAGTATTAAATTCTTCAAAAGTAAAAATCGGACCTTTTAATACGCGCTTGAAGTGATGTTTAAATAACTTTACGCTCGATTCCCATAATCCTCCGAAATGCGGTGTTAAAGGAGGAATAAAATGCCAAGTAACCCCTTCATTGTTTAAAAAGACTTCAATTTTCTTATTAGTAATATCATTGTTGAGAATTTCATAAATTTCCTTTAATTGATTATTCGCGCCTACAAAATTTCTTCCGTTATCACTATGAATGTTTTTTGGCTTTCCTCTACGCGCGATAAATCTTTTTAGAGCCGCGATAAAGCCTTCGGTGGTCAAATCGCTCACGACTTCTAAGTGCACGGCCTTAACAACGAGGCAGACGAAGACGGCTACATAAATTTTTACAAAGGTTTTATTTCTATGTTTCTTTTGCTTTACTAGAAACGGGCCGCAATAATCTATACCTACGTTTAAAAACGGTCGAGCTTGAGTCACCCGCACGGACGGTAAGTCGCCCATTAAATACTCTACTGCAGGTGGATTAGCACGGAAACATTGTACACATTTTCTTATGATTCTTCGAATTTGATTTCGTCCGTCAATAATCCAAAATTTTTGACGTATGAGATAGAGAGTCGTTTGAATGCCTGTGTGATAATTATTTAAATGACAATCCTTGATGATAAGATCTGTGATAAAATGGGATTGTGGTAAAAGAATCGGATGCTGTTGAGAATATGAAATATTCGAATTTTTCAAGCGCCCTCCTACTCTTATTATTCCGTCCTTGTCTAAGAAAGGATTTAGTGAAATGAATTTCTTGTTACTCCCCTTTTTGCTTGTAAGAGCTTCTATCTTCTCATGTTTTAATGGAGTTTGAATTAATTTAATAATTACTTGTTCGGCATTTGCTACTTCTTCTACCTGCAGTGAACCCTTAAATTTATTATTAGGCTTCATTCTCAAACAATAAGCCATTACTCTTTTTAACTTATTGTAAGACGAAAATTTATTTAAAAATTGTAAATCATTGCCTTCAGTCGTTACCAAACATTGTGATTTTCGCGTTTCCAGCAGAGAATTCGGCATTGTAATATTTAATGACGGCCATAAATTTTGATCTAATTTTAGCCACTTGGGGCCTGTTATCCATGATATATTTTTTAAAAATTCATTTGGCATCTGACCTCTTGATAAAGCATCTGCTGGATTGTCTTGAGTTGGCACGTGACGCCAATCCGAACTTCTTGTTTTTTCTTGAATATCTGCTACACGATTGGCAACAAATGTTTTTAAAATATGTGGCGATGAGTTGATCCATTGTAATGCTATTGTTGAGTCTGTCCAAAATGTTGATTTGTTGAATGAAATATTCAACGTATGTTTTACTTGCTCAACTAAATTTGCAAGCAAATGAGCGCCACATAATTCAAGTCGTGGCGTGGAAACCGTTTTCAAGGGAGCTACGCGAGATTTTGCGCATAGTAGATTACAGTTGACTTCTCCCTCTTTATTTATTGATTTGATGTAAATGCAAGCACCATAGCCGCGATCACTGGCATCACAAAATCCGTGCAATTCTTTATGAATGGTGTGAGAAAGAATTACCTTTCTATCAAAATGTAGATCATTCAATAAATAAAGTTGTTTACAGAAGTCAAGCCATTCTGTATAAATACTAGTGGGGACCAATTCGTCCCAATCTAAATGTAATTGCCACAGTTTTTGCATAATTACCTTTGCCTGAAGAATAATTGGACCTAAGAGACCTAAAGGGTCAAAGATTTTTGCGATTTCTGATAATATTAACCGTTTAGTTCTCGAGGCTTCTGCATTAACAGGCTTGACTGTGTATTTTATGCAGTCGTTTTGCGCGTTCCATGATATTCCAAGAGTTTTTAAAGTTTGATTTCCATTTAATTGAAAGTTGACATCTACTTGACTCTCAGTTAATCTCTTGAGGATTCGTCTCTCATTAGATGCCCATTGGCGTAGATTAAATCCGCCCCGCTGTAGTAAGAGCGTAGTTTGCTGTTGAATTTCACGGGCTTCTTTTATAGTTTCAGCACCCGTTAATAAGTTATCAACATATAAATCCTTTTTAAGTATCGTTGCAGCTATTGGAAAATCATGACCTTCATCTTCAGCTAATTGATGTAAACATCGAATTGCGAGAAAGGGAGCGCATGCTACTCCAAACGTTACCGTATTTAACTCATACGTAACGATGCTATCGTTTATCTTCCATAGTAAACGTTGATATTTACGATGCTCTTTATTTACTAATACCTGTCGGTACATTTTCTCAATATCTGCGCTTATTACGTAACGATGGAAGCGAAATCGAAGAATCAATGATATCATATCATCTTGAATTGTTGGTCCTACCATCAATGTATCATTTAATGACAACCCTGTAGTTGTTTTAGCTAAAGCATCATATACCACGCGCACTTGAGTGGATTTATCCGTTTTAATAACTGCGTGATGAGGAAGATAAAATCCTTCTTCCGATTGGTTGCTGACTTCAGACATGTGATTCAATTGTAGGTATTCTTCGATGACTGTTGAATATTTCTGTTTTAATTCTGAATCTTTATTAAATTTGTTAAATAAAAAAGTTAATCTTTTAAGAGCTCTTTCTCGTGAAAGGCCAAGATTTGCTTGATTCTCCTTAAAAGGCAGTGATACTATATAACGTCCTGTGTCATCACGAGTAAAAGTTTTTTGGAAATGCTTTTCACATTGTATTTCCTCTGGAGAGAGATGAGTTTGCAAAGGTCCATTCTCGATTTCCCAGAATCTTGATAAGTCCTTTTGTAAATCTGTGAAATTACAGTTAACATAATCTTTATAATTTTCATTTACACAACCAGCAACAATCCATCCAAGACGTGTTTTTTGCAAAAATAAATCCATGCCGTTTCTTGTCAAATTATGTTGACCAATACAAAACAACGATAGCGTTGGTCCAGAGCCTATAATTACATCAATTGGTGCTGGCTTGTAAAATTCTGGATCAGCTAAAGGTATATTGGCTGGAAATCTGATATTTTCTCGTGGCACTGCTTCGCTTGGTATTAATTCGGATATGCTGTGAACCGTGAGGTATTCAAGAGTTTTCTCATAATTATTATACCTTGATCTAAACGTGGCTGTTAAAACATATTTTGTCGTAGTTGAGAGTTGATTTAATGCACCTACAGGGACTCGGCAAGTTTTCTTTGGCAATTTTAAATTGGCGGCAAGCTGTTCTGTCATAAAGTTGACCGTAGAACAGGTATCTAATAAGGCTCGGCATTTTACTGGTTTACCGTCCTTATTTAATATATAAACCAATGCACTGGTCATCAGCTGATGCGTTGTCGCGCGCGCTGCCAAAGAAACTCTTAAAATTTCGTCCGCTGTAGGTGCCTCATCTCAATTTTTGACTTCTGATTTGTGTAAGAGTACATTATGTCCTTCGTTGCATATCTGGCATTTAATAAATGTACATGCTTTACCCTCGTGTTTTCGCAAGCAATTATTGCATAATGATGCCGCTTTGACGATTTCCATTCTTCTTTCGACAGGTAGATCTTTAAATTTATGGCATCTAAAGAGAAAATGTGTTTCTTCATTGCAAGCAGGACAAAGTTTATTTACCTTATTATTGGTTAAAAATGTTTGTTTAGATCGCTGCTCTCGGGATCGCATATCCTTCGTACGTTGATGTTCTTTTGTCGATTTTGTAAATTTAAAATTTTCACCAACGTCGGTTTCGCGTTTTGATACTTTCGCAGCTGATTTATATAAAAAATCTAACATATCTTGTAATTTTGGAAATTTACCTCGTTCAATAGTATCCTCCCATTTTTCTGCCGTGTTTTTATGCAATTTCAATTCAATGTTTTGCACTAAAATTTCTTCACTAACTGTGATTCCAAACCCGGCAAGTGACTCTACATGCTGTTGTGTTTCATCTGCGAGTTTTCTGAGACCTTCAGCCGTTTCGCGTTCCTGCACCGGTAGACGCAGTATTAAAGTTAAATGTTTGGCAATAATAAGTCTCTTGTCTTCATAGGCTTTCTTTAATAATTCCCATGCACGCGCGTAATTCTCGTCTGTTATCATGATATTTTTTATTTTTCTAGCGGCTTCTCCTTTCAGAGTTGATTTTAAATACTGTAATTTCTGTACGTTGGTGAGACCTGTTTCCCTATCTACCATAGATTCAAAACCATCTTTAAAACAGAGCCAATCTTCATATCGGCCATCGAAATTCGGTAACGTCGCATCTGGTAATCTTACGCGTCTGTTTTGCAATTGATGAATAATATTTACTCCATCGAGCGTGTTAGTCTCGTTACGATTTGACGTTGAATCTGTTACACGTGGCATTTGTATTTGCGGCGAGTCTTTAATAATTAAACGTTCCGCTTCTACTAATAAATCAAGGTAATTATCATGAATCTTGGTTCTTTCCGCGTCCATCGCTTCAGGCGTGCTTTCCGTGTCGAGCTCTTCTATTTCGTTTTGAATCTCGTCGAAATGTATGAACGATTCTTTAAAATTATTAAGTTGAACCTTTAATTTTATTAGATCTGGGGGTCCCTTTTTATATGAATCTATAAATTTTTTAAAATTTGTTGCGTGAAATTTAATTGTACCGCGTTTTTTTTAATAACTTTTTTAAATCTGTTTCCGTAGGAGCCATAATTTAGGATAAAAGTTTAAGTGTGGGATAGAGACAATGACGCTTATTTAAAATTGACGAGCTTACCTTGCAACTCTAGTGGTGCTTAAAAATGATGAGCCAATCGTCCACAGCGTCTTTCAATTCAGTCTTGATTCCCTATATGCTGATTAAAATTCAGTTTGATGATGGCAGCCTTGACAGTTATCTTGAAATGATTGGATTTTCCAATTAAGGTGTGTAATGAAGCGATAAATATTATTTGGCTTCTTACTAAACACTAAGTTGATACACACTTTGGATTGAAATTCGTTGTTCACTCACTGATACACTTGAATTATAAATTTATTAAAACTTTGCACTAAATATCCGGTTATCGAAGGACCATGGAAAAAAGTGAGAAAATAAAATTTCAACTTCGATTTGACCTTTTTACTTAGCGAGGTTGTAAGGCTCGCTTCGAAGTCGTATTTATTTCTCGCTATATTCTAACTTAATATAATATAGCTGTTTTGGGTTAGGATAGTAGAAATTATGAAGAAACAAAATGTTCTCAAATTAAAAATTCTATTTAATATTCTATCCTTAAGATTATTACAAGTGCAGCTCTAAGTGTGAGCGTGTTGAATTCTAAACATAAACTGAACTTAAAATTATCTTACAACTAACATGAAGAGAAGAATACATTTCTTTAGCCAGGCCTACTTTTACTTGAATTTTGTAAGGTATTTTCTCATTGGTGAAAACAAATTTCATTTAATAATTACATTTAGTAAATGCTGGATTTTCCCAAATCCTTAAATTCTTTATTGACGCATATCATAAAACAACTAAGACCGGCAGATCATGAGTAACACGCATGACTGTCAACAAATGCATTAGTTTTATTACGGTTCTCTAAACCGTTACCATTTCAAAATAATTTACCTGGCTTAAGAGATTATCCTTCAATAATAAAATTGTGAAGTTTCGGTAAATTATATATATATAAAGTTATAAAAATTATAATAATTTTCAGGTATAAGATTTTAACTAAAATTATGTTTCTTAACTATACTAAACGAAAATTTGAAGAAAAATTATTTTGCGACAGAACATACGGCACTCGTAACAATAGAGATTACAAATTTATTTTAAAATGAAAAATTTCATAACACATTTGCAGTTTTTTAATTCAATCACCTTTTAGCTAAAATTTGTATCGCATCAAATCAAATAAGTCTAGAAAACGAAAAGAAAAGAGAGGAAGATAAAGATATATATATATATATATATATATATATATATTAAAATTACTTTTTGAATGTTCACTATAGTTATAGCTACTATGTACTTCTCTTATTGTTGTGTGCTGAATCGGCTTTTTCTAATGATGCATTCAAAAAGCTCATTTCTTTAATTTGCACTTAAATGCAATAATGGAGATTAAAAAGGGTACATAAAAGGCCGATCTTATATACTTATACAACGGTCATTAAGTAGCGTAGAATTTTTTTAGAATCCTCCAATAAATGTGACCAAAACAAAAAAATTATGACCCGATTTAATGAATTCAAACGTTTATTTTAAAAACTTAAAATTTAATATATAATTTTCATTATACAATCTAATTACAATAAAGTGATCGAAAATTATTGAATCGATATAGAAGCAATTTTAAAACTTTTAAATTAAGAATTATACATTTTAGAAACTGTAATGTTGGTATTTTACATCTCCTTAAGTAGAAAGCCGTCAATAAATTTTGCAAACAAATATTTTTAAAATTCTAGATTTATTTTGTTTTGGTAATTCTATAAAATTAAAGAAATTACAAATTAATGTTCTAGATTTATAAAAAAGTCCAAAAATTGAAAAAATTTTCCAAAAAAAAAATCGAATCTATTTATTCATCTTGGAGATCAACACGTAAGTGGAGATAAATAATAGAATAAAAGTTTTAGAAAATCAATTATTTGTAATTATTTTTGATCGAATTTAATCTATTTACTTTTACATATCAGGTCCTTCCAAACGTAGAAGTAACGGTATGGATGATAATGAAAACGATAGTGATAGCAGAGAAAATTCAAATTATATTTCTCCGTCTAAAAGAAAACGAAAAAATGAAAATATTGATAGAGCAGGTTAGAATTATTTTTCATTAATTTTTGTGGAATTAATTCAAAAAATAAAAATATCTAAAAATAATTTTTTATCGTTTACTATTATTTTTAGGCCCTTCAGGAATTCAAAAACAGCCTTCGACTCGATTTGGTAACGCATTTTTCAAAAACCTAGAGAGCGAAGATAGTGATTATATTGAAGATGACAATAGTATTGTTTCATATCGGTCAAAATATAAAACTAGATCTAAAAGATTAACTAAAACAAGAAAAAGAAAACGCATAAGTTCTGACGAGGAAGATGAAAATTCAAATACAAGCGAAGTTACTAATAGTAATGAAGATACTAATAGTAACAGTAATGAAGATAGTTCTGAAAATGATTCCATTAATTTAAGAAATGAGGAAAATCTACTACCTGATATAATAATTACATCTACTGAGAGATTAAAAGCAATACGACCATATGAAAGTGTGTAAGTATATGAAATTAAATAGTACAGTCCGCTCTCTCAGTTGTTCCGGTATATGTCCTCATTACTTTAAAGAGTCACTTATGAGAATAGAAAAGGATTAAGAGGCGGGAAGTCGTCCTTGTCAATCTAATTTCTTTATTACTAATAAATTAAATATTTCATAGAAAGTAAACACGCCAAAGAGCAAGACAAGCAACGATTCTTTTATGAAAAATATGAATTTTGATTATTTTTCATGAAGTCTGAAACGAAAAATAGCCATCCTCTCAGTTCGATTGTTTTCCGTTCAGACTTCACCGAAAATAATCAAAATTTCTATTTTTCATAGAAAAGAATCGTTTGCTTGTCTTTGCTCTATTGGGCGGTTGTCTTACTTTTCTATGAAAATATTTAATTTATCAATAATAAAGAAAATTTAGATTAGACAGGACAGAATGAACGCCTCCTCTTAACAGCGGAACTATTGAGAGAGCTGACTGTATATGGGAAACCTAGTAGAAACATAAAATTAATATTTTTTACAGAACCATAACAGGATTCGTAACAGAAGTTAAAATGTCAGAAACATATTCAAAAAAGACACAAGCTCATTTAGATCTCTTAAAATTTGTTATTTCTAATGATGATGGAATTCATGTACAATGTTTGGCTTGGGAAATGGAAGCAATACTGTATGGGGATAAGATTAAAAAAAATCAAGTAAATTGCTTTCTTATTTCTAAAATAATAATAATAATAATAATAATAATAATAATAATCTTTTAAATTAAACCATAGTAAAAATAACTACATAATTCAAAGAAAGCAGAAGTGAATGTATTAAATACTATTTAACGGATACTTTTCCAGCATCTAAAAATTTATTAAAATAAGCTTCTAATAGTATATTATGATAGGTGACTCAAATCACCCACTATTACACGGTAAAGTTAGCGCCCAAGTGAAGCGATAGTAGTAAATGCTGTGCAATAATGGGCTTATTTAAGTTGCGAGTATCGTATATGATTTTATAGCACGTGTGACAAATCCATCACATTGCATCTATTCTCTTAAAATCCAATAATAAACAAAGACTAGGTACTCCACGAATGGTAAATATAAAACAGAAAAGACAAAATTTAAATAAGCAAAATCCAAGCATTCCGCGAATCACAAATCAAAAAAGAAATAAGAAAATTATAAATAAGCAAAATCTAGTCACTCTTCAAATGATAAATCAAGAAAAAAGCTAAAATCATAATTTCAAAAATATACTTTAAACGTGAAACAATATTAAATATTTATTAATATGATTAATATTTTATTTCAATAATATAAGCTCTAGAACGATAAAAATGATAGTCACGGAACATTCAGTGGTCAATGTAAACTAGTTATTATATAGGTGCAGCGTAAAGTATGTGCCGCGACAAAGTGTTTCAAAAATCGAATGTTTATTCGTTTTTTTCTAAATTGAGTAATCGTACAGGTTTTTAATTGTTTTCTTGAATGTAATAACTGTTTTGACATTTGTTTCTTGTTAATTAAGTGCTAAATGAACTTTTAAATCGCGGCCAAGTAACATTATAGCGCTAATTCATGTCACCTAGTGCTATAAAATTGTTTTTTACACTCTGCGCGAAAAGTTGGTACTTTTCTGCATGCCGGCAGAATAAAAAACACCCACTATTCGCGCCTCGTGTAAAAAATCATATATTCACCACGGGAGTTAATTAAAAATGCCTTAAAGCGTATGTTTGTCATCCTCGCCTTCGGCTCGGGTGACAATTACATACGATTTAAGACATTTTTTAAATTAACTCCCTTGGTGAATAATATACTATTATCTTTATCCCAACAGATAATACAGAAATAAAATACTTTATTCCCGCTAAATCAGAAATTTGTGAATTTGAATAACTTTCCTTAAAATTTATAACAAATGATCAAATTAATTAATAAAATTTTTAAAAAATACTAAATTTCAATAAAAATTAATATATTGAAAATATTATGAAATTTTATTATTTAATTTTTGAAATGTAAATAAAAAAGAAAGTTTTTTTCAATTAATATTTATTATGACAATGTATGTTCATGATTCACAAAAATATGTGATTATTAAATTAATTTATATTTTAATTTCTCAATCAGGCCTGTTTTTTTAAAGTTAATAAAGTGGCCACGGTTAATAAAATATGCAACACGAGAGTAAAGTCTTTTCTCTATTTTACTACATTCTAAAATTGTCCTAACTCACAAAAAACATGATTAATTTGTAAGTATATATATTAATGTTTTTATATATTTTTAGATTGTTCGGATATGTGATGGTCACGCAAAACCGGAAACAGATTTTAATCACGGAAACGTCAGTTATGAGGTTCTTATAAATAAATTTTCTGAAGTAAGTGTATTACGAAAATAATTTGTGTTATAAAAAAGTATATTTGATACAGCATAATAAGTGATGATAGACTCTAATTGCAAATATTTGAAAAGACAAAAGTGACCTTAAGAAACTAAAGATCTGTGGCTCGAAGGAAAAACGACATAAGTCTGTATTTTTGGAAAATTGAGTTAACAGTGGATTATATATAGCACGGTTAGAAAGGTATTTTATACTTGATTAAACTAGCTTAGTATCATGTTGCGTCTCTTCGTTTTCGATCTTACGTATTGACCAAACATAAAAATTTCGTTTTCTCGGAAATTCAAAAAACAGACTTATGTTGTTTTTCCTTCAAGTCACAGAGATATAGTTAATTGTTAAAGATTTGAAATTCATGCTATAAAAATAACGTATAATTTCGTATGTGTTATAACTTCAAAATATTATGAAAACAAATATTTATATAAATTAAGAAACGTTCGACTGAATTTCGCCCGTTATTCTGCATGTTATATGGCTACATTAGCTTTACGTAATTGTTTCAGTAAATTATAATCTGTTTTATAAGAAATATATAACTTTTTTGTATTACCTGACCAGAGCCCTCGGTGAACCAAGCGGTTAAATCGATTTAGGGAATGCGATTATTTTTCTAAAACATTGTTGTGTGATTTTTTCCTTTACCATTGTTAATTATATAAATAATAATACAATTTTTATATTGTAAATTACTATTAAAGAAAGTTTTCATTCAATATTCTCTTTGTACTAAATTTTGTCTTAATACTTACTTTTCCACAATTTTTGGAAAAATCTCATATTTTGTAACAAATTATCTTTTAATTAAAATGTTTTTACGTCAACTTTAATGTGAAATTGGTAATTACCTGTCAAAGAATTGTAGGCATTTATCAGAGTACAATTTTTACTAAAAAACCTTAAAATTAAATAAAATATTTTTAAAAAAGGCAAAAAAAGAAAACAATGTAGTTCAAATATAAAATGATTCTTAAGGTTAATATTTTATATTTATACATATTTTAAGAAAAATGCGTTCGAATATTTATACAACTTTTAACCGAGGTTGCCAATAATTTGCAAATAGATACTAGTTTGAAAATCAAGATTTTTATCATATTGTTAAAAAAAATTATATTTTTCAATATTCTAAACAATTTTTATATTTTATAAAAAGTTGTGTTACACTTTTAGGTGTGTATTTTTAATATTTTTGTTTTAAATGAAAAAAGAACAAATTTTTTGTAAAGATTTATATATTTGTAATTTATATATTTTGGTACCCAAAATATTGATTAAACTTTTAAAAATCTTTAAATGAAAATTAAGTTAATAATTACTTCTAATATAATATTTTATATCGAATGTGATATTTAAATAAATACTGAATTTAATAATAACTACTTATTGAATGTTTTATTTTTTTTAAAGAGTAATAATTTTATTTCTCTCAAATCCAACTTTTGTGTTAGCCTATACAAAAATTGGTATGAAGCGAGAAAACAGCAAGACGTAAACAATGGTTTTAGTTCTAAAAGTTAATTTTAATATAACATTATGTACGCTTAAGTTTGAACATCTGCAGGAAACTTTGTTAAGATGCACAATTTTTAAAGATGACCTGAAACTCTAAAACACTTTCTGCTGTATGCGAGGAAGCATCACCTTCAAATTCCTTCAGAATCAGATTCTTTTTGCCAAGTCAAATTATTTATTAACATGCACTACAATAACGCAAAACTACAAGTAACAATAAATTAAGATGAATAATGGCAAAAATAATAAAAAAGAACAAATATTAACTAAAATAAAACAGATTGGCAATAAACGTGAAATAAGAATTCTATTATTATTATTATTAATGCTAATGTTTTATTGATAACTGATTTTGTTTGATGATTCATTTAAGCAGGCAAACAAGTGAATAACAAAAAAATATAATGTTATTAAAAATCATTAGAATTTTATAAACTATAAAAAATAATGAAATTGAGATAAGGTTTTTATTAAATCTACCAATTCAATAAGAACCATAGAAAATTTTATAATTCTTAAGATATAGCTTTATTGCAGGTTGTTAGAATACAGACTACAATTTGCTTTGTTGATGGTTTATTAATATTTTCAGATATATATATAACATTCGTTCATTAGTAGAACGGAAGTCGGAAAACTAAAATAGTATGATCCGCTGTAGATCGCATTATTTACTTTTTGTCGTTAAAAAAATCTAGAAAAGTCGCAGGAGATCGTCGTTGGTTTACAATAATATATATTTACGTACTAAAAAGAAATGATTCATTTTGGTCTTCCAATTCTCTTTCTTTTTTTTTTGCAATACGTAATAAAACTTATGTGTATACATGATTTTAGTTTTTCTTAGTAAGCAAATGCCCAATTTTAAAATGCTTATAGGGCAATTTTAAGAGGTTCAGTAAAACGAAAAGGAAAAAAGGGGTATGTAGGATTTGTATTTAAGGGGTGTGTAAATTACAGTACTACAATCTACATGAATATGCAATTTGACACATTGTTTGTATTTTTTTTTTTTTTTTTTGTTGCATGCATTTTTTAGTATTACTTTTATTTTATAACCTTTCGTATTTAAGTATATTATATATTTATAATCGTTTAATCCCCTTTTTTGCATTTCGCTTATTTTTTAATAGGTTTAATAATTTTCTTATATAGTCCTTAGATACAGCAGGCGTATAACAATCGATTCATTCCTGATTAGTACAATACATAACATTTTTATCCATTATTCTAGCATTCTCGTTTTATTTCGTTTTTGGCAATGATATGATGAGTCACAGTACGTAATTTTAAAAATCTCCCTTTTTATATAACAATTACGGGAGAAAGCTTGAAAATATTCGTTAGATTACTTTTGTTTCTCCTTTTCCATCCCCATGCTCGATAAAAGAGTTGTCCTCTTAGCTATACAAAAAAATTTATAAAATATTCAAGACCATCGCGCCGATGCGGATCAGAAAACCCATTTCTTAAATTTTTTAACCCTGTGTAAGTGTATTTGGTTATTAAAATTTTTCGTCATGCGTAATTCAACTGACGTAATAAAATTAGTACTTTTTCTCTCTGATATGCAATAAAACCAGACTTGTTGCTCCTTGGTCAATGATAAAAAGTGATGAATTAGTTTTTTAATATAATCGGTTCAACAGCATTGATTATGCTAATTCCGCTCGTTTACTTCATTATTTTTCAATAACTTTTTGTGCTTTTTACTGTGAAATAAGCGCGATGATTGATTGCTTTTTTAATGTTTGTGTGTTGTTGTTACATGTGTGCGTGTGTGTGAAATTTTTGCGTTTTTTTATTCGCTTCTTTATAATTATTTATATATGTATATATGTATATTTATTTCGTTTTTTTTTATTCTTGCACGCTCATTGCTTAAATGCTGGCGGCGGACGCTGCTGCTGCTGTTGCTGCTGGCCATTCGTCTCCGATTTACTATCCTCTGTCATCACTGTTACTAAATCACCAACAGCTTTGCTTAAATCTTCTGTAAAATAACAAAACATACATTAGATATATATTCTCAAAAGTCATTATAAATTATAATTGATGTTGAAAATTAAAATGTTTAACATTTTATCAAAATTTATAAATATGTATATCCCTTTATAAAAAAGTGATTTCCGGAAGATGTGAAGCATTTGAAAACATTAATACAATTGGCCATGCATCGCGTGAAAAAATCCCGAATAAAATGTTTAATAGGAGCTTGTGTGCACCGTTCTGAAGCTAAATATTCCTTGCACCTGCATACAATAGAATTTTCATGCTTACGTTTATTCTTTTATTTCATCAAAAACGTCAAAAGTATCAATGTTAAAATGAACAATTTACAACTAATATTGATTAATTTGGAATTTCTAAATCGAATTAATACGATGGCTTTTTACATTTAATAATATACAATTTTGAATAAAAAAATTTCAGAATTAATCATTTCTAATCAGACATTAATAACAAGAAGGAAAATAATAAATTTTTTTAATCTTTTTAGAAAATTTTTACTTGCGAAAAATCAATAGAAATAATTTTGGGTTGGGTGAACATATATTAGGTAGGATGATAAATGAAAAAATTTGGTAAGAAGTAAGCCACACATTTTTATGTGATATTTATGATGAAAAATCTTAGTTTTGCATACTAAAATTAATTTTTATATTAATTATTTATATTTTGTAAAATCTAATAACATACTATATGTTATATGTTATAAAATACAGACAAACAAAAGTATAAAATTTAACATTATTTTTATTTATATTGAAATTTTTTAAAAGTACAATGAATGTAATTTTTTTTTTATTAATTTAATTATCATATTTATCTTTTTATTGCGATGCTAATTAACAAAGAAATTTTCAGTGTGGTTGCGAACAAAGCAGATGTAACAGTGGTATTTGTATCAGTCGGTCGAGATCAGGATTCAAACTCGAGTCCTCGGGTAACGAATCCATCGCTTTACCGAGTGAGTCACTGACGACTTCTAATGATTATATATTGAAATGATAAAGGAATAATTTAAACAATTAAAAAATTTCAAGATAAAAAGCAAAAATTATAGTTAAAAAAACAAATTAAAAGCTGAACTGTAGCTCACAAGAAAAAAAAATTTTATTTCATTAAAAAGAGAAGTTATTTCAAGAAATTGTCACTTCTTTATAATGATGTAATGCAGTTATTATGCAACACAAAATTTTCTTTCCCTAAAGTGGAAAGGGAAAAAATTTGCAACTAAGAATTTATTATTAACAAGGAAAAAAATTAAATTTTATCAATTTTTCATAAAAAAAATTATTTAATTAAATCTTTTTGAAAAATGTTTTAATTTTTGAATTGTAAAAAAATTTATCCAAATCAATTGAAATTACTTTAATCCACACACCGAAAATTGTTATCTGATCGTTTCTACGGATGAATATTTTTTATTTAGTTGCATGCGTTGTCAAGGTTTGCATTAAAAACTAATCTGAAATTTCAAAGAAAGATTTTCGAGATCATTTTCATGTCTATTTATTATGAAAACATTCATGTGAAAGCTAGTATATCTACGTCTTTTAGTTTCTTTAAATTTTTAATCACTGCTTTAGTACACTTGAATGTTTTAGCAATTTAGAGTGCTTTATACCGTTAGCAAATTTTTTTGAAAAATTTAAATCTAATATTTTTCAGAACAATAGCCAAGATTAAAGAATTCTCTCGAGATTTCATGGATAAAAATTTAAAAATATTTCAACAATCAATATACATTGCAAAAAATTAAATAAAGCCTATTGCAATCATACATGCATATTGAAAAATATTAAAGAGTCGCAAATTTTTAGTCATTTTAACGATGTATCGGAAAATTTAAAAACACTGCTGTGCATATAAATTCTTAATCCAATAACTATTTTGTCTCTTCTCCAATTGGAACAATAAGTATTGTTTTAATATGAAATAATAATTATTCTCAAGTCGTAAAAATGCATTAGAAAATGCTTATAAAAATATTATTTAAAAAAAATTGTAAGAATTTTAAAATAAAAAAGAACAAATATTAACTAAATAATATATTACAAATAAAAAGTAAATAGTAAATCATTTAAAAATATTATTAAAAATAAAAAATAACTTTAAATTGTTTAGTTGTGATTGATATTAGTTTTTGAAAAGCTCACCTTCTTACATCCATCCTTTAAAGTGATAGCAGATAAAAAAAACATTGGAATTTTTAATGATGATAGAAAAATATTTCATAGTCTATTAAATGATGAAAAAGTATAATTCTACTCTCAAATTGTTTAAGGTCATATAAATAGTAGCAGCCGAAAAAAATTATACTAACAGTTTAACCATTGTAATATCTAATAAAAGTGTAATGAGTTGAATTTTGCAGGCTTGGTAGAATAGCCTGCCAGTAACGGATTAAGCTTTGTATATTATCTCTAAACAATCATAGACTTAGGTTATTTAGTTTGCATTAAATAAATAAACAGTGTAATGCTAAGATGGAAGGCAAGTCAATAGTCCTCTGTTGGTATAACATCTGTGCAGGTTCTCTATGTATACATCAAGTATATCCCTCTTCTTTAGTCTAACCATATAATATAAATGTTACTCTTTAATTTATCCTTTTTACGTGGCTTTACCATTCTTTACGACTTTTTTTATAGAATCATCTATTTTTTTCATTCAACGAATATAAGAAACAAAATAAGTTTTTAAATGATTTTTCCACGTACTCGATTTAGAGAGTGGCGTCTACTGTATCTGTTATAATAGGCCCATATATTACTTGCATTAAGAATTTTTTTAAAATTATTTATTTAAAAGCACGCAATAAAATAAATTTATGATTTATAAAAAGTGTATTATGAAATTTAAATTAATAGTAATAATAATAATAAAATGATAGTACTTTATGTAACAAAGAAGTGGAGTAAAGTTGCATATTTTTCCCGAGAAGCGAGGGGAGTAAATTCCCGAGGAAGAAATAGACTTTATTACAATTTACTAAAATTTAAACTAAATATTACTAAATTTAAATAATTTACTTAATTTCGTAAGTTAATTTATTAAAGTAATCATTATTATTGAGGCGGGAAAAAAAGTTTTTATCTTGACCAATATATTGTTTGCATGGTTTTGTTACTTTAATTTGAGACCGAAGTAATTTTTAAAAAGTCATCGTGATTTAAATTATAAATATTCTAAAATTTTCTCAAAAATTTCCCAACGTTTCAGTAAGAAAAAGATTACTACACTTTGTTAGCTATAAAATAAATAAAAAGTGGAGTGGTACATCAGCAGACATGTGGACGAAAATCAGACATAATTGGAGCACAAAAACATTTCTACTGTAAGTTTGGAATAAACGTCTTAAATATGACGTGCTTGAAAAAATTTACATTATCTTGCTAATTAATTAACCTATTGTCTTAGTTTTTTAAAATCTAGATTACTTCAAAGAAACATTAACGACTAGATGTTAATAAGTTTCATTATTATATCAGTTTAGTGTATTCACTCACATCTAGCTTGGAATATTTATTTCACTTATTATAATATGTAAGAATCATCTTTATTATAATTTTTTAACAACAGTCAAATAACCAATTTCATGCTTCCTTAAGTATTGATAAAACATTGTACTTTTATCATTTCTAATAATAAAACTTTAGATCTCGTTTAATTTTTTTATCAATACAGAATGCAAATAATTTGAATTTTGAGTTTTTAAAATCCTATAACCCAATATTTGTATATGCCAAAAAGGCGAAAAAAATGAAGCTCTGTTTCATTAAAAAAATACCATGATTGTTGCCTACAGGTGTTCCTTAAATTCGTTTTTTTATTGATTTGTGCAAGAATCAAATATTGTGTGTGTTTGCTGGGTGATATATTATGATAACGTTACTAATCTCTTGATTTATATAGATTATTGGTATTAAATAACAGTAATTAAAATAAAATTTTTACAAAGATAAAAACAAGAAGAAAATGCTTTGTTTATAAAAAGCAAAAGGAAATTCATTTACATAAAAACTATAAAATGAAAGAAAAGGAATAAAATGTAAAAATTATCCAGAAAATAAAAAGAAATGAATTTAAAAAATTATATTAATTGTAAAATTAACAATTTATTGCATTAAAAAATAAAATACAATCAAGAAAAAAAGCAAAAATCTAGAGTTTGATAAAATAAAATATTAATTTGGTTTAAATAAATGCTTTTGGTAACTAATGATTTCTCAATCAGTAAAATTTTAAAATAATAGTGAAAATTTTTTTACTTATATCGTATTTACATTTCGTTTTTACCAAAAAAGATTTTAAAAAATGATAATTATTAACTAATTAATTAAATATTGACTGCTGGTTGACACAATCGCACCTCGAGGAGCGCGGGATCGAATCCCCGCTAGGGCGAATTTTACGGAAGCATTGTCTGCTGAACAGTGTTTTTTCCGGATTTTTGTGGCTGGGATCGATCTCGTGAACCGAACCAGTAAAGGGATGGTCTGGCACCAGGATAAAAAATGTCAAAAAAAATCTAGGCGTGGTCTGACACCACAGTAAAAAGTGTCAAAAATCTTGTTTAATGGGATGAAAATCCCGTAGAGAGAATAGAAAAAAAAAATATTGTTTAAAAGAATGAAAAGTAAAAAAATTTAGTATTTTTATTACATTTAATTATAAGTAATATGTAATAATTAATAGTTTAGCGCAACCATGTATCTTCAATGATAAAATTTATCATCACTTTACATATAGATTCTTTTGGATATTCCTTCCAACCAATCTAGATGTTAAAAAAGCTTATTTGTACTGTATAGTAAATAATGTTTTTGGTGGTTATTAATTTTTCAAATATAAAAGCAATAGGAATATTATATTTCATTTTTTGTTAAAGAAAAGTATCAATCTTCACTTAAGTAAAAATACAATTATTATAATAATTCATTTAGTAACAGAAATAACCTTAAGCAAATTTAAATATAAAAATGCTGCTACAATCTATAGGACCTTACGCAATTGAAAATTTCACATAACAATAGTAAGCGATTGTAAAGCTTCAAAGAGATTTAATAATATGCAGATGGCAAAAGCGAATGAGTTGAGAAAGAAAAGAGTGGTATAACCATCACAAACCTGCCATGTGTAAGAGGTTGCCCACATTATGAGTTACGCTGTGAGAATGAGGCGGCGGCGGCGGTCTCTCTAAGCTGCTTACTCGCCCCTCGCCCGAACCTCCACCACCACCTATGCCCAATTTATATCCGAAAAGCACGTTTACATCGAGAGAGAGAGTAAGAAAGAGAAAGGATGCACGTTTTTATGAATAGTAAGATGAACGCTTATTTATATACCAAAGTTTTATTATTTTCAAATTAAAAATATTTTTTTTATATTATAAGCAAATATTTAAATTTATTAATTTAACAAAAAAATATAATGAGAAATTAACTATAAATTTACGATATCAAATAAACGAAATGAATAATTTGATAAGAGATTGAAAATGGTTGAATTTTCCTTATTAACAGTAATTAGACAATTGTAATTAATCAGAGCGATAAACATTTACCTTACTGTACATATTGAATAAAAATAAAACTTTCACCCATATTCAAGAATTAATATATCTATTAAATGTTAGTAATGAAGTTGTATGTTATATATGTTTACGTATATATTTCCATAAAACAAAAGTTAAATAAATGAAAAGAAAGTGTTAAGGAATATTTTTCGTATTTAAGGATGTAATAGTTATTGAAATACCTGGAGAATCGTGATAGTGACCATTCATTTTAGCGGGTGAATCTGTAGCCAGTTGTGAAGCTGTTACACTTCGTGTCTGCAGCGTTCCAGTCTTAGAAGGTGATGGTGCATTTGGCTAAAAATTTAGTTTATAAGTCAATAAATATTTATTGTACAATTAATATATTTTTTTTTACAAATTTTTTAACATTATAATTAATTTGTAATCGAATACACGTACCTCGTCCAGTAACTGTCTCAGTCTCTGTAGTTGTGCCTCGAGTTGTCGATTATGGTCCTCGAGTATTTGCATACGCGCCTCGAGGCGGCCCTTGTGCTGGCGTAGCAACTTTGCTTCAGCTATCATATCACAGTCGGGTTGCCGACCGCCATGCACACCGTCTTCGGGCGTTGATCCTGGTGTTTGTTTCGAGCGTAGTCTCTCGTATTCTGCCTGTAGCGTTGCGTTTTCTTCTTCAAGCTCACGTATCATGGCTTCGAGTTCTTCGCGTTGCTCTGCGTCGATTGCTGCCATCACCTGTTAAAGTTATTATAGAAATTAGTAAGTAAATTTTCTAAAAAACGGAGATTAGATTTTCACAATAATAAATAGAATTTTCTATAAAAATATTAAAACTGTCTGCATTTGAAAATTTTTACCTGTACAGGACTGCGAGGCACGTTGATGCCATCACCACCGTTAAGGCTTTGGCAGTAGTGAGCTATAAGCTGATGTTCGTCATCGCTGTCTGGCGTTGAATTACTTCGTGTGCGCGAAAGTTCTACCTCTGCAAGTCGTGATGCATAAATTTCAAGACGTGAGTGCATGTCTTGACTGAGTGAACTGTGCTGAGGTGAAGGTGCTGGCGATTCTAAAGCATCACCTTCAAGGACTGTCTGTACAGGTAAATAGCCAACACGAGGATGTTTTTTGAAATATCTCTTTGATTTGAATTTATTGCGCAACGCACGTGTAAAGTCGCGCACATCTTCACCCGATGTCGTCTGTAATAGAAAGAAAAAAATAATTTTTTAATATAATAGATACAAAAGGTAATGAAAAAATTTCTTAAAACCTATTGCGTTAAATAAAAGTTATTTACCGCTGTGCAGTACTCTTGCATGGGATGAGTGAGTTTGTGATTCTTTGCTTTTCTTCCAGAAAAGAAGCAGTTCTGACACATGTCAAAATTGAAACATTTGAGACACCTGTACCTGAAGCCAACGATAGGATACTCTTTGCAGATATTACACTTGGCTTGATGTTTCGCAGATTCGGCTGCAGACAATCGATGCAGCACTGGTAACCAAACCATGCTTTGAGGTTCTTGTTGTAACCAACTGAGGAAGTGTACTGCTTCTATTTCGTTCTTATCTTTGCCAGCTTTTTCAAAACAGCTGCGTACCGAGGGCTCAATGTTTGAACCACCGAAGGCCGCAACTTCGCCAAGCTGCCGGGGCACCTGAATGCAGTCGTGAAGCAGAAGACCAAGTTTTCGTTGATCGACTAGTCGATTTGGATCAGCGATCAGTCGGAACAAGTCTAAAAAATTTCAGTGTTTGATGAAGAATCATTTCAATTTTTATTTTATTAATCATCATTCTTGACAATGATAATATAATTTTAATATTATAATTGTATTGAAACAAATGATACCCATATCTTTAAAGTATGGTCAAACATGAATGCGAGTAGGTGGATATTTCTAATTAATTCTAATTTATAATAAGTAGGTTTAACTTTTTAACTATTGAAATTTCAAAAATTTAATTTCCAATTTGTGATTCTATTCAATAGAGAAAAACGTAAATTATGCCATATGATTAGCTTGTAAAGGAGCTTTAATCGTTCAAACAACATTATAACAACATTGTTAACCATCCAAGAATATAAATATATCCATTTGTCTTGGCTAAGTCCAGTCTGTCTAAAACTCAATTTTTTCAAAGTTAAGAGCAATTTCATCTGAACGTAAAGACTTTTTATAAAAAATTGTATCTGCTTTATGGTCAAACTGAAATTTTTATTTATTAAATTAACATATAGAAATGTTATATCAAGAAGTTATATCTTGTTGACTCAAAGACATTCCATGTGTTCTAATTATCACAATAAAGTTCTTTTTTAGTGATGTGATTCTAAACAATAATATTGAATATTAATTAAGCTGAACTGATTAAAATGTTGATCTATCCTCTGTCAATAAATTTTTTTAGTTTCTAAATACTTACATCTGTATTTTTCTTCTAAATGTCCTTTACAAAGTAACACTAGTCCCACTTTAAAGGATAAAACTCGAATTTGACCAGTTCGTTGACTAAAAAAATAATAAATTATAAATAAGTAATAATGAATGTTTGGAAAAAAGCAAAAGAAGAAAAAAATTAAACCTATCGTAGACGTTGAGCAGCCAATTGATTGCCAAGTCAACGCACAAGGGCACGGATACTTGGATAGGATTCTCAGCGGCGATGTGTTCGTAAATGGAAGTGAGGACTGTCACCATGTCAGGGATATCGATGAGCTTATCGTTTTGAGCTCGCAATCCATGCGTATCGAATTGCTCGAGAGCAGTCGAGAGACTCAGTAAATCCACTGGAAAAATATGAATTTTCATTAGTAGCAATGCTTTATAAAGTTATTTATTTTAGTTTAAAAGAAAGATTTAAAAATTTGTTTCTAACCACGTGCGATTTATGGAATAAAGTTAGATAAAAGAATTGTTGAAATATAATGAAGAAAAAATTCTTGAATCTTTATTAAAATATAAATGATAATATTTAAGCTTACGACTGAGCCTCTTCTGCACAGTTCTTAATTTCATAGCTGTTCTGTACGCTGAGAAGCGAACTTCATTAAGATCCGCAAGTGAAGCCATAAGTTCTATCATTTTTGGGTGGTCCCAATGCGTTGTCTCCAACTGATGACTGCAAATAAGATGTTGAGGTTAATCTTAGTTGCTTAATACATATGAGTATATGTATATACATCAGTACTTACTTGATATAGTAAGGCACTTTGGCGGGCGTAAGCGCTCGCTCCCATGGTGGCTCGACGCTGCTCGCAAGGAAAGCTTGACTACCAGCTGTACTACCGTCCTTCCCGAAGCCGCTTAGCTGTTTGTATCGCTCGTCGACCGCCACCTGCAGCACCTTCCACCTAAAAAACAAGATTATATTATTATTATTCAAAGATTATTTTATTTTATTTCACAGAGTATAACTTTAAAATTTATATTAAATAAATTACTTAAATTTATTGCATTTCATTTAAAGTAAAAGCTCCTTACAAGAAGCAACAGGAACTCGAAATAACATAAGTTTGTAATCTATTTGCGTGGCCAAAGGTTCAAGATGAGCAAAGTTTTTTTCTTATACATGTTAAAAATTATTTTAATTTACTTTTTAGAAGAATTTGATTATACTTAATTAAAATGAGAATAAAAAAATTAATTTTTTTAATTTCAACTTTGTAACGTTCTAATCTTAAAAATTTTAGTTATTTTTTAAAATATCTTTCTATTTAATTGATAACATATTGATTTTAAAAGAAAATGTTTGTGAAAAGTTTGTAACTCATATAGTTTTTTTGATATTTTTGAAGATATTTTAATGAAAAGTTTAGGAAGTCAGCTTATAAAATAATGATGTTGATAAAAATTGTTTATGTTGTGTACCTTGTATTAAGATCCTCGAGCTTAGCGAGTAGAGCGTGCGATACGATGACGCTACTTGATGCAAAAGCGCTTGCTTGTTCGTTAGCTTCCTCGATAAGCCTTTGTATAGGATTAAGTCTTTCGCCGAATTTGTGTAACTGATCGAGCTGCTCCTGAGTCTCGCTAGCTGCATTGCCGCCTGTAGCCGCTGGCTGTTGCCAACCGCTTTGTATTGCCTCTGCACCGGCGAGCCGTGACGATAACTCTTCCAGCGTTTTTTGAAAACTGCATAATTTCTGAAAAACAATACAAATATTTTTAATTTTTATTTTATTTTCGTTATTACATTGTATTTCAAAAAGCATTCATTTATTTTTATAGTTTTTTTTAACTCCAATATTTTACAATATCAAAATAAATGTTAAATTTAATTATTTTTTATTAATTTCTAAATCAATTATTTATGAAAAATTTGTTCATTTTTCTAATTGTTTTATTATGATGTCTTCATTATTAATATGATAAAGAATTTTACCATTTCAAAGATATGTGGACGATTATATAACTCACTTGTTTTTTTAAATAAACAATACCTAAGTATTATAATTGTATTTTAATTAATATTTAAGAAATGTAATGAAATTTACTAAAAATTTTGGGTTTAATAATTTTAATAAAAATTGTTTTAAAATCTGTCTTTGATAAAGATAAAAAAATAAGAATGACACAGAATGACCTAGAATGCACTTTAAACACATTATTCAAAATCTAAAGGAAAAAAAGGCGCACAAAAGAAATGATACGGCACTTTTGTTTGAAAAGAGAGTCTATCATGAATAGCGTCTACCCAGACGAATTTTTCCATTAAGAGCAAGACTGTTGATTCAAAAAAAAAATTTTTTTTTCCTTTTTTTTCCCTTTCTTTTGTATTGTATACATCGTATTCGATCGGTGACGAAAGGAAAGAACAGTGAATTTAAAAAATGTGTAGGTGATGAAAAGGAATTGAGAACGAGATGTGAAAGAGATGTATATAATAGGAAAGAAAGGCTTAAATTGAACTATTGATTAACAGGAAGAATTGTCTGATTTTCTTAATGTACAAACAAATACCATTTTTCTACATAATAAGACTCATTCAACAATATTGAAAAATATTTCTTATTTGAATTACTAATAAATTCTACTAGTGTAAGTACTTTGAATTTTCCATAACTGTATACGGAAATTTAAAGTGTATTACGGGAGTAAGTTTGCTTAATTTTATTACTTTTTACTGTGTTTATCAATTTAATTATTCTATTAATTCATGGAAAAAATAAATTTTTTAGTCTTAGGAATTTAGATCTTAATACTACTGTAGGAAATTATAATTGTAGATTACAACAATCCGGATAAAGTTCTTTGATTCAATCTAATAATAAGACGATATTTGCATTTAATAAATTATTTTAAACAATTCTAGAAAAATTTAGACATTGGATATTTTTTCCTTCTTTGTCGAAATAAAACTTGTCAAGACAACTCATTTTTTCAGCCAATCCCAATCGCAACCTCAACCGTAATATGTATTTACAAACCTCAACATCTACAAATAAATAGAATTTTATATTTTTTCATAATATTACCACAATTATATAAAAAATAAAAAAGTTTTCGATTTTCCGCTATGAGGAAAACATTTACTTTAAATAAAATTTATTTTTTAAATGTATATTAACTAATATATTAATCATTTATTATGTCAATTATGAGTTTATCTTTTTTACCTCGTAAATTTGGAATATAATAAATGTTTGAAATATTATTTTTTTAAAATATCGAACTTTAAAAGTTTAAATACTGAAAAGAGGGAATCTGTAAAAATATTTTTGCATGATCTTTAGAAATCTGAGACTATATTTATGAGTGTACAATTATTTCTTTGTAGGTAAAAACTTTTAATGGACTAAAAGTTTTTCTGGCTCATGTAAACAATTATCTTGAAAAATATTCTTCTCTTGAGTCTTGAAAAATTCTTAGCAAAAATCTTGACGAGATCTTCCTCGGGTATAAGTAGACACGTGAGCGCGAAAAGCATCTACCAAATGAAAGTGTAAAAGGAAAAGCAAAGTTGCAGATAAGATACATTTTCTTCTTCTTTTATTGTATATCGCGTTCTTTCGTATGTGAATTCCTAAAAAGAACTATGTATGAAATGTTTGTCGAGCACTTAACTATCTAAACAGAATATTTGGAACTTGTGCAGGCTCTTTCTTTTTCTTCTTTCCTCAACTTTTGCTTCATCTCTTTTTCTAACTTTTGTTTTTTCTCTCTACGACTCTAGGTAAAGTAGTATTAAAAGTCAACATTTTCGACTTAAGTTTTTTTTTAAAACAGAAAAATTGAAGGGACTAATGTAATATGTTTATTAGTTACCAAAACAAGATAGTGTATAATTGCATGGTTTTTAAACAAGTAAGAAAATATCAAGTTATTTGAATTAGATATTATCTAATAAATAAAAAAAATATTCATTTTTATCTAAGATCACTTGAGAAAAAAGAATTTATTATAATTTTAGAGACTTTTTCCAAGATTAATTTTAATTTTAAATGATTGTTTTAATTCATTAAACTTCTGTTGTTTAATTTTTTAATAAATAAATCTTTATTACAGTTATTAAAATTCGCTTTATATATTTAAAAAAATCAATTTTTTTTCACCTACCTTGGTAGAAATTTACTCTAGATCTGTCTAGATCTGTCTAGTTTTGTATGTTAAATAATCGAGGCTTCGATAAAACTAGACAAATTTTCTACCAGGGTATTGGTAATCTTAATAATGAATATTAAGTTTAACAATTAGTTAAACAAGTCAATAATTGTCAAAGAAGTATAATATTTAAAGTAAGATCCTATTTATTTAGTATCACAACGCATGTCATTTTTTCAAATTTAAAGCAAAAATAACTTCATATTTTTTAGACCTTATAAAAAAATAAAAATAATCCCGCGCTTATTTATTACTTTGAAACTCCTATTACTAAATCGACATCTTGGTCGATCTACGTTATTTTTCAACAAATTTAATATATAAAGAGAATTTTTATCAGCCGTGATTTTTGGCTGGCTGCCATGTCAAACTAAATCATATATTACTTTTTCACGTTTTCATAAGTAATTTTCAGTTTTTTTTTCATCGAAACGTAAATTTTTATTTTAAACTGATTATGTTATGTTGTATAATAAATTTATTTAAAACCCATTTTATTTTCAACATATCCATGATAGAAAATAATTCATGTTAAAGTATTTTTAAACTAGATGAAAAATGTATTAAAAGCTACTAATAGACAAACCGTTTCAACATTTTTTAAAATTATTATTTTTCCACCAGAAATACGTCTACGATTCGTAATTTATTAATTTTTCTTTTTCTAAATTGAATTCAAACGAAACAGTTTTTTCCGAAATAAGAATGTACAAAATAATAAAATGCTGTGTTTATGAATTTATTCAAGTTATTAATGAATTTATTCGTTCATTAATTTTAGTCTATTGTATTTAGAAATTTACAATTTTTATAAATGATTCTATTAATTTTAAGCAATTGTGGAGCTTACATATTAGATTGTTTTGTTTGTGATAATTATAAGAGTTATCTTAATTTCAATGAATTAAATCGTGTATAATTTCATGTTAAGAATATGCGAGGGACGAATTTCTGGTTCAATATATTTAGACGAAAAATCAGTTGATACTGGAGTGTGCATATTTTTATTACTGGAAAGCAAAAGTTTAATAGACAATGACTGTATATTGGATTTCGTGAATATCTCATCTGAATGTCTTGTGTTTGCAATAAGTGGAATTAATGAATACGGTAATTGTGGACTGAATAAAGTCTCGTCTTGTTTCTTTAAGAGCATTGATCGGACCAATGATGTTTCTTTTTAATTTATCTTTAAATTAAGAGCAATTTCCTTGTCTTTAGAAATCTGATTACATTCAAGCAATTTGTAAATAAGTTTTGATTTAGTCATAACAGTTAAATCAACTGACTTCATATTATCTAGAATTAGTAAAGAGCAACATGCTTTAATGCTGAGCAAATAAAACTTTTTGTTCGATAAGAATTTTACGACTGGTGACTACTTTAAGTAATCATCAGATTGATTTAATTATCCATTAGGTATTTTTTTTTAAATAATAGTTCTTTATTTTAACGTTTTTTAGATAGAAAATATAAACTTTTACTGATCTTATTTAATAAATCAGGTAGATACTAAATATGAAAATAAAAAAAAAGTATAGAGTAATGGAGACAAATTATGAAGAGAATAAATTTGGAAAAATATTATTATATTAATCTTTTTTTAATAATATTTTTAAGCACGTGAGAATAACTTTTTACAAAATATTCTAAAATTAATATTATATTTAAAATTTTTAATTTCTATAAATTAATGTAAATAGTATATATAAAAAGTATTAAAAAATTATTAGACTGCCATTTTCAAACTATCTAAAAAATGCGAATAGATTAATTCTCAAAAGTCAATCTTACAAACTATTTGAAAAGAAAATTTTAAAAGATAGTTTTTATGGATACTCAAAAACATTTTAAGCCAATAAAAAAAATTCAGGCAGGAATGAGGCTTAGCAGTTTACGGATAAAGACACAATGGACTCTAAACATTTGAAGGTGCAAACATATTATCATACTGTGAGTGAAAATTATTATACGAAATTCCTCTATAGTTTATGATTACTTGTGAACACACAAATACATACACAGCCATATGTATTTTGTTTGCAAACGGTTCTATTCAAGCATTGCACATATGCCAATTAAAGACCCTGTTTCAACTATATGATGAACCAGTTTCAAAACTACATACTTCAATACATCAGTCGCTTTTTTGCTTTTTCATTTTGAGTAACTCTAATTTTTTTTTTTCTTTGGTAATTTTTTTTTATTATCCCTTTTTTAACAACAGATGGTATAAGAACAAAACAAGTACTAAAAGTAGTATGACTGGCTTAAAAAGATTTTCTTTCTAACTTTGTAAATAAAATAACTTTATTAGTAAACTGATTACATTGATCAATGATTGATTACTTTTGAATACATAAAAAAATTACTACCCAATAATCTACGTATATAATACTTTAAAAGTTAAAATATACTACAAAAGTACTAATTTCTTTTCTCATCAGTTCAAGTATTAATATTTTGAATAATAAATTTTGACTTACAAGTTCCAAAAAAGATAGATTTACTGAAATACAATATGAAATACGTATCCTTTATTTTTTTTTCTTCTAAATGACGAATGTAATGGATTTTAGAAAAAATTTTCATGCAACAACTCAATTCACATCGAATCTGTGTAAACACACATATATATGAGTTTAATGTAAGTTGTAAAAATTGCGACACTATATGTGTAGGTATATAATATATATCTCTTCTTTCATCGCTTGCGCACATTTTACTGGCCACGACTGGCTGCCCTTTTGGGTTTTAATGTATATGTTTCTGTGCACTGATTTACTTATTTTTAATTCATAAAATTTAGTAACCTTGAGTTTTTTTATGAACAAATTAGAAACATTAAAAATTCATAAAAAAGTTTATTTCTCAATGAGTTCTAAATAATTTTATTTATAAAAATTTCAATATATCATATGCCAATTTCAATTAGTGCTTATATTAAATTTTCTATCACTCCTCACTTTTCATTGATTAAGAACAAGTATTAAATGGCAAATTCAAAATTTTTTATTGTTTTTAAGTTGAATGAATATTTAAAATAACTCTTTGATTCCTCTTACAATTACAATAACTAAATCATTTAATACGGGTCAAAGTTTTGTAAATAAGTTTGAGTTAAAAGAATAATTTCATCTTTTTCTCTGACATTCTTTTTTCCATAGCTAAAAGAATAAATTGAAAAGAAGTATTTTCTATAAAGATCTTTGGTAAATGTTAAGATGCGACGTTTAAGCATTCGCACGAACATGCTTGCAACATCTCTGCTTTATAACAACTAACACATTCATTTTTTCCAACGCTCTGCTCGACGATTTAAGCTTCCGGTCACGCTAGCAAGCTTTTCATAATACCATCGACCAAAATTATTTTCTTTCATTTCTCTATTCTCTTTATCGATTTACTATTCGACTTAGCCAACCATCTACCATTATTTTTATTTTCTCAAGAAGATCGCTTTTTAAATTGTTAATTTTATTTGCATAGAGGTTTTTAAATTCTCGTCTTCTTTGTCAAATAATAAATAAACTCAAGTAAGAAATTAAATTCAACAAAGGAGTAGAATTATTTTTTAAATGATTGAGCAATTGATGTTAATTTGATAAATGTAAAAAAAATATAATTATTATTTATTTAAAAAAACACAAATTAAAATTATATCGAATTTTATGTTTAATTGCAACACATTATATTGTAAAAGCTGAAAAAGCCCGTTATCGTGACTTTAGCTCAATGTTACAAAAAAAAATTTTTTTTATCAACGCAAAGCTAATTCTACGTGATTAATTTTATATTCGAAATTTTTAGTACGATGAATTGATAAAAATAGTTAAAGCAATAAGCCATACTTATTTTGATCAATGGAAAAACATAATAATGAAATCGGTAATGAAAGCCATGATGCAAAAGGTGATGCAAGCGTGTCAGTTGTGCTTGTTGTCGCTTACACTGGGGTATAAGCTAGTGAGCGAGTTGCTCATAGTGCAGCTACTACGAGAGCGAAGCATTTTTGTCTTTCTCGTATTTCTCTTGGGGAGTTGGTGGCCTCTTAACTCGCGTTACAAGCGCTACGCCTGCAACTGACCATGCAACAGTTGCTCTATTTCATTCGAGGAAGCAAGCTTGAAAAATACGTAAATAGATAAGTTTATAATCAAAGAAGAGCCGACTTAGCGATCTTACAATTTCTCGTGTTATGGCTAGAAAAACTCAACAGTATAAAAAGTTAATGTAACTTTAGAAATTTTTTATATGAGCTATTCCGATTCTTCATTGGCATTCGATGCATCTGCGTATTTTTTTAAATGTTACCGTTATGATTCCATAAGCAAATAAGCAACAGTATAATTGCCAATAATAGATGTATTTTAAATATTTTAATTATTGTCAAAATTCTTATGTCTGCGTATACACGTGTGATATACAAATACTGAATGAAAGAGAATTTATGAAGTTTTATCATGATGTTCGTTACATTATATAAACGGAACGTTATTGCAATACTGAAAGAAAAGATAAAAAAAGCTCCCTTATGATAAAAAAGAAACTAGCCTATCGCATTCGTCGATCATCGATAGAGTGTATGTGTGTACTGCGGTTATTACCAAAACATTGTGTGCGTGTTATTTTTTTTTCTTTGCTCTCTTATACGTCATTCAAAGAATAATGAAAAGTTTCTCATTATCTGCGCCTCTCCCTCCACATAACAGCATTTATGAGTTGAAGGGTCTTCCGATGTTTTTATGGTTTCAATGTTGTGCTTGATGGTGCAATGCTTTTATCTTGGATCATAAAGATGAGAAGACAGACTTTCTTATTTCTACTTTCTCGTCAAATGTGGAAATCTTTTCAACTTCAACGCGTTTTAACATTGGGAAGGACGAGTAGCTTTTCCTTCTATGATTATAGAATTTTTCATTCTGAGCAATATTTTTTAATATATAGGTTTATCACTTTAATTAAAAACGTCGATTTTATTTATTGCATAGAAAATAACTTATGCTTATAATTTACTACGTATAAATAATCTCAGTTAATAATCTACAAGGAAATTTTTTTTCTAATCATAATGTTTAAATCAAATATTATTAGGGATGGGAAAGAATAATAGGCGTTTTATGAATCTAAAATGTTCATGTCATAGGGAGAGCGACAGGAAGATAAGGCAAGAAGGTTAGAAAGTTTATCGAAATTTATAGGAAAATTCTCCTAAATATGCCTTTTTTATTGTTCTGAAACAGCTGGCCAAATATTAGATATGGTTAAGGACTTGTCTGGTTTTCAGAAAAAAAATTATTCAAATTTTAACTTTTTAAATTAAAATATTCATAATATATTAAAATTTATATTAAAATAAAGTTTTGAGAAGTTTTTAAATATAGCTCTCTAACAAAAGACATTAAAAGTAATAATTTATTTTTTCTGATTTTTAAGGAGAGAAACAAAAAAACCTGCCAATTACTATGCTTTTCTGCATATTCAATAAACTTTGAGCACAATGTAATCAAACATCTATAATCAAATTTTCATTATACTTTCCCTATTGGTTTCAGATATATATATAAAATAATATCTTATAGATATTTGATAAAATGAAAAACAAATTAAGTTAGTAAAGATTTTACATAGATATTTCATAAATCTCTTTTCATTTCTCAAATATTGCAGAATTAATAAACATATTTAAATAAAATATAGAATTTTTAAATTTATAAGAAAATTAACATATTTCAAATAAAAAATTATGTAAAATAATAATTTAATCAATAAAAATAAGGTAGCAAATTTATAAATCTTTACAAACCTTAAACCTCACTTTTTTTATTCTTTTATATAAATTAATTATAAGATTAAAAACTATTTAATAAAAAATTGAAATAATTGAAAGCAGAGAGGGAATGAGAAAAAATTTTGTTGAGTTTGATCAAGACCCATATTAATATGGGTATACTGCAATGTTATTTAAAAATTTGTTGGTATTAGTGAAAGAAATATGATGAAATAAATGATAATTGGTTTAAAAAATAGACTGGATCCTCGGTATAGGTTTATATGCATTGGCCTATAAGATATGTGTAAAATTTCAACTCGGTCATACTCCACATGTAATTATTCAAGAGAGAACGAGTGTTAACCAAGTGCTGCTATACTTTGAGAGTCGAGAGTTGCGACAATTAGTCAAACAGTTGGACTTCAAACCTGATAATTTGGTTAAGCTTAATTAACGTTTCTCATGACTTATAATTTAAGCTCAACTTAATTTTATTCTTTAGCATTATAATAAATGTTGATTTTCAATAAGATTTTATTTATTTTGACGTTATTTTTAAAATTTTGAAAAAACACAAGCATTAATCAATCCATGCAATTTTAATGTAAGTGGACTTAAGTTAGAAATATCTTCGTGGATTTTTAATTCAAAGACATAGCATAGCCTACATAAAACGTATATGCTAACACTTATGCACGCAAACTCGAAACGAGAAACTCGGAAAACCGAAGGAAGGCAATGCTGTACAATTTGCAGATGTTAGCACCTCGCGTGCATACGAAGCATTCTTTTCTTGCCACATTCTCTCTCTTTCTCTTTCTTTTTTTTTAAATTTTTTTGCACAAAAGAAAAACCATTCATGGTGTTATATACGCATTCTAACGAGATTACCTTAGCACAATGTTATAGTTGAAAAAGAAAAAGATAGGCTGACTCAACAACGACGAAAAATATATGCAACCGGCATCGGCTATCAGAGAATACGACTTGCTAGTCTGTGCTTTCTTGGTCTCAAATATCATTAAAAAAAAAATTGAAAAAATTTTTATTATGTTTTATTCTTTAAAATTTAACAACTTTTCAAGTGTGCATAGAAAAAATTATTTATGCATTTTTAATTGAAATAATTGTCGAATTCGTATCCTTATTTTTGAAAAAATTTTATTACTCAAAGTATTTATAATACATATTTTATTTATAGTAAAATATTTTTATGAAAATTCAAAGTGAATTTCGAGAATTTAGCTAATATTCATTTAGTAATATTTGAAATAAAAACAATTTGGTATAAAAATTGTTGGAAAATTTTCCAGACATAACCGTACAAAGAAATCTCGAAGAATTCGCAATTCAAGCACATTCTACGGATATTTTATATAAACCTATTATGAATATAAAGTTTTTCTGCTAAAGAATTTTATTATATTCAGTAAGAAATAAATGTTTGTAGAAAAATGATTTTTTCTTTAGAATATTATTGGCTTATTGGATAAAAATAAAAACTTAATCGTTTAAAGCGAAAATATAATTAAATAGATTGCAAAGAGATTAACTACATCTTAAAACGCACTTATTTTTTCTATGGTACGCAGCTTGAAAGGTAGAAAGACTAAAATTACCCTTTGTATGTGTATACTGAAAGATGTTTATATCCTTTCAAGATCCATACATCCACAGGTAAGAAAGAGTAAAGAGCTCTTATACAAGTGCCAAGTACAGCAGCAACGCGACATTGAAAAATCAAGGAAAAATGAGAAAAGGAAGCGGAATGCTACTAGCAACTTCTTTTTTTAAGGACGCTCATTTCCCGATCCAACCTGACTTCCAACTTTAACAGAAAATATATCTTACGAAAATGTACATGTAGCTCGAACAATCATTTGACTTATTTTTCTTTAAGTTAATTTTTCATGCTTTAAAAACTAAAAGGTCATAAATAAAAATCTTTATCATCAACTAAATCAAAAAACAAAATGCTAGAGATTAACCTTGCTAAAACTGTGAACCTCGGGTTCGTGAAATTTATTTCAAGTCAAAGTACTAAAGAAATAGATAGTTAATATAAATATAAAAAATTGAAAATATTTATATTTCATTCAGTTTTTTATTTACTATGTGCAAGTTACGAAATAAAATTTATATTAGCATACGACAAATTCGACGCATGCGCTTCGACTCGAAAATATCGCGCATACGCTCATAATAAACTAAATAACTTGAAATAACCTTTCGGGTGTTTGTTGAAGAATGTATAAAGATTGCTTTAGAGCTTTGACAAAAGAAAATAATTTTAGCAGAGATTCTGAGTTCGAAAATGGGCATTTTTAAATGAGGTTCGATAAACTTTTGATTCTTATTCTAAGGTCATTTACGAAGGTTACCAAGAGAAAATTATCCCTTCGAAAATTTTTTTTTTTAACCGAAAATTTCGACTTACATAACAAGCAGACCCTGTGAGATAAACCTTTAGGAAAACCTTCTCGAAAATGGGTCAATGTATCAGTGATTTTAAAGTTAGTTGCTTCTCGCTAAAAAATTGAAATAAAGTAATTATCAAACTTTCTACTCGCATTGTCGAATGAGTAGCCCTACCAAGTGATTTTCACACAAAGATAGTCAAATTGAGTGTGGGCCACTTAGACGGTCATCCACTCAAGTACGTACCGAGCTTAACACTCCTTAACTTTACAGATTGCCTAAAGTGTGCTTGCCCTACCCCACCCAATACTTTCAAGATAAATATAATATTATAGATCAAAATATTTTTAAATATTTTTATTCTTCTATTGTTAAATTCAAATTATTCAATTCTCTAATTTATTTTAACATTCAACCTAACTTTCTGTTCTTATCTTTACATTAACTAATTTAATTAAAAATTTAACACTGTAACAAGAAATTAATCTAAGTGGTTGAAAAATCAATCTAGATTAAAGAATATTGAAATAATATTTATTTATATTGACTTTTTTAAATACATTTAGTTAAACTTTTTCAAATAAAAATTTGTTAAATAGTGTCTAGTCAGATTTAAGAAGATTTTAAAATAACGTAATACGGAAGCACACAAGCTTTGAAGCCTTAAAATTGTCAGAGTTTAAAAGATGATCACGAAGACGCACAAGCTGTACGTATATTGAACCTTTTAAATTTTTCCTTATGGCTTGTCTACATTTACGTTTCTTTTCGATTTTTGCCCTTGCTTCTTATTCTCTAGAAAAAAAGTTTAAGTTTAAGTTCAGCTAGGTTGTTACAAAAATTTTTACGGAATCTAAATTTTTGTTTTTTATTTCCTCTTTAATTAACGTTGGAATTATTTTAAAATTCTTTTAAAGATCATTATAAAAATACATATTTTTCAAATATCAAATTTTAATTATTGAACTATAAGAAAACTTTGATATGATTAATAAAAAAAATTACAGTTATTGTCGACTTTGCAATCAAGTATTGGAATTTTTATTTGTCTTTCCTCTCCATTATTCATATTTCTTTTTTTTTTATTATAATGGTATCGCCATAGTAGCAAGCAAAATTTTTTAATTAATTTTCTTTTTGACTGATAAAAATGCAGCATAAATTTAATGAATTTTAAAAAATACGTTTGTTATGAGGTAAGTTCTAGAAAAGTCATGCTCCACTTATTAACAGAAAAAGTGTACTTTTTGTTGTAAGAACTTTTTTTTGAACAAACAATTTATAAATGTATATACACAGTATTCCACGGTTAAAAACATTTGTGTAATCTGTTAACTTTTTTCGTCTGTTACTTAATTTCTGTTAAATCAACAGACACAAGTATGTCAATTTAACATGTATATTACATTTTTCAGAGACAATTTGTCTGTTAAAGTAACAGACATTTTTGTCTGTTAACAGTTTTTAACAGACGTGTCTGTTAATATTTCTAACCGTGTCTTACTCAATGGCAACACTTTCAATAGTATCACTTGTTCAGCTTTTGGTCCATGTGCTACCATTAGCAACACCACGTAAATTCGTTCGAAGCGAAATTTCGACTCGCATTTTCTGAACAAGTCCAAGTGAAAAAAGAACTTTTTTATAGTTTGGTTACTATTATTTAGGATTAATAATTAAACTTATATAAATCATCGAGTGAACATGGATAATAATGTTTTTATTTAATAAGTTTTGCACTCAATATGAAAAGTTTATGATTTGTCTGCATAAACATGTCATACACTTATCTCGATTAGAATAAATGTGAATTTGTGCGAATACTACGTGTGCCAGTATTATTGAGAATATGCGAAATGAAAAATGTGGGACTAGAATAAAGTGATATGAAGATGTGGAAGAAAGTTATTTTCCTACGTACTGGTAAGTACGAATTTGGCAGTATTGAGAAAGGGCACTGTACATGTATATAGAACTCTGAGAAAGGCATATACATATGCTATGTGTATACATGAGCTCTCCCACCCGCATACGTATAACTGGATTTTTGGTATATAGACGCTGGCGCGTGTTATAAGTGCCCAATGCACAACAAAACTGGTTTGCCTTCGAAGCGGTGCATACGTTTACGTTCCCGTTTACAACAGAGAAAGAGAAAGAGAAAGAGAAAGAGAAAAAAGAGAGAAACAGACAGAGAGAAATGTGAGGTTCAATGCACGCGATGAAAACTCTGCTACTGCTTGCTGACAGAGCTTGTATCTCTAATTTTCAAATCAGTGCTTTCACCCGTTTTTTTTACTTATCCACTTTTTTATCGCAAAGATTCTATCAGCAACGATATTGCAAGAAAGCTGAATGATTTGAGCAAATCGTATGGTATTGCAAGTTAACAGGTGAAGTAATTAATGACTTTTAAAAGTTCATATATATTTTCAGATTGTTTTACATGTAGAAACTATGCATTTTTCTGCTACACGATGAAATTTCATTATCAACTTCTATCACTATTTTTCTTGAAGATATTATAGAAACATTTGTAATAATAGAATCATACAATTAGCATATTTTAATTAGAGATTAGTTAAGAATAATATGAAAAACTTCTAAAAGATTATAAATTTACTGATTGTGGGCTGAAATTTTAAAATGAAAATTCATTTGTTCTTTGTAAAAGCAAAAGGAGGAAAATTTGTTATTTTATTCGTACTATAAAGTTTATGTTATGGCAATATAATGATCTAAGCAATGTCAGTGAAAAGAGCAATTTAATGTTTATTAATGGAAATAGAAAAGTCAATGGTTGATATTTATTATATTAAACTATTCGATCTAATAATAAACTATTATAATAGAATAATCGATTAAAATAAGAGAGACATCGAGAGCAAAGAGCATTATGTACCGCAATAATAATTATTCGATTCCTTCGGTTTGCTTACTACAACAAGATTAATGCAATATACGCTAGTAGTAGGTTCATTCGCAACGCGTTATTCGACTTGAGTCGTGCTCTAAATATAGTGCTCTCTAACTTTATTTCATTGACTTGACTTTATTTCTTTGGAACCACTGTAAATAAGCACTTATAACCACTTTTATTTAAAAATATAAACTCATCTTTTCTTTTAGTTTTCATTTTTTTTCATAATCATACTATGGTATTTATTTGATTTATAAATTATGTTAAATATTTAATACATATTTCTAAAGCATATACGCATCCTAGGAAATAATTTATTTAGCTTTTTAATTTTTAATTCATGAGAATTATTTAAAAATCGAGCATATAATAAATAATATTTTGTAATTTATATTTTGGAGAATTGAGATAATTGTTAAAAAATGGTAAAAACTGTTATTAATTGTACTTTAATCTTAAAATGAGTACCTCTTCCTTTTGGAAAGACGAAATGACCTCGTAGTAAAACTGTTCCGCCATCGACAGGTCAATCTTGAGCGATGTTCTATCGGCATCTTCCTCTCTGTTATCATCCTCATCCAAATCGTAATCCTTAATGGTGATGCTCCGCCTCGACAACATCTCGATACCACCGCCGTTTACTAACTCCATCGTTCCTTCTTATTACAAGTTTTTACAAAATTTTTCAAAATTTCACTTGTTTGAAAAAAAATGTTTTTCTTTCTTTTCTTTCACATTTGTCTTGTACACTTTTTCACATTATTTATATCACAGAAAGAGAGAGGAAGAGAGAAAGGCCATTGCGTGTCGTGCGCGTGTCATCGCGCTCTCCAATCTCGCGTTTTTCTTATCTACAAAGTCGTAAATACGTGTCCTCATCGTTGTTATTTCTTATCACATCATTTTTGTTTTTTTTTCTCTTTTTTCAACAAAAAAGAAAACTTAAACAAAAGTTTTACTATCGATTCGAGATCATTACTTCCTTAAGTTGTTCGTTGAGCTTCTCGGTTCTTGGATTCTTCAACTCTTTAATCGTTTTGAGATCTAAAGTTGAACATCAGTTTTTTTTTGTTCTGTTAGTGCAGTTTTTAAATCACTTTTACCAAGTTCAAACAGTATGCTTTTTAAATTTATTACAGCAAAATAAATAATTGGTGTAAAGTAAGGCAAACAAATTGGCTTGCTCGATTTTTTAATACAATAATCAAAAACTGCATTTAAATTATTCTAAAAAAATTACAAAGCAACTTTCTTAAGCATCATTTTATTTTAATCCTGAATATGTTCATAATTCCTATTTTCATTCTAAATATATCTTCTAACAAGATCACCTTTGTGGTGTAATCTTGTTAAAAGATATATTTAGAATTATTTAATTTATGATGAGTTTTAAATTTAATATCCAAGCACAAAAGAATACAAGAAAAAAATGAAATTTATAAATATAAAGACATTTAAAAGAGAACGAATTTATATTTTTAAATAACAAATATATGAGAATTAAAGTTATTTTACGATCATCATTATATTAACGAATATTAGTAAATTATTTTTAAAGTCAAATAATAAAGAAATAACATTTGATAGTTGGTATATATCATTAAATTCAACATTTAATTTTTTTTTAATAAAAGAAGTAGCAAGTGTATTAATATGGATACAGTTTTTTGAAGCAACTAGTTACGCGGATATAATGGATAAATTAAAAAATTTTTTTAAATTTTTAATAATGTATTTAGATAAAAAGTAATAGAAAAAATAAAATTTTAACAAAGTTTTAGAGAGTTTAGAAATTTTAAATTGAAACTATTGACTTACAGAAGAAATGATAAAAAATTATCCAAGCTCTGTTTGATTTTTTTTATTTGATCAAATAATTAAGCACTTAAAGTTAAAGACTTAAAAATGAAATGAAAAGATGATAATATGTAAAATAAAAAAGAGAAATAAGTTAAAAGACGCATAGTCGTTGCGTTGCTCGGTACACGCACGTTGACAAGCGAGAGTGAACTGAGTAGAGTGAAACATTCGGCTATAACGAGAGGCTCATGCTCTCTCTCCCCAACGACATTCGCTTCTTTCTCTTTCTTGTGCTATGAGACGGGACGGGACGGGACGGGACGGGACGGGACGGGACGGTATACATCGCATGCATATAGGATATTTGTGTGCGTGCCTTATACACGCGCGGGTGTCAGACGAGACACATTCCTAACCGCACAACGGCTCCTTCTCTAATAATCAGAGAGAAAGGAGTGTGGGATTTGTATATGCTCAAAAGGTATTCGAAGCAAGGGAGTACTTAATTTACTTCGCTAAATTATCCAGAGTCAATTCGTGTAATTATTAGAAAATTTCTATTGATATTTTATTTTTTATCAATCGATCGAATCTATTGAAAATATCTTTCTAATAAACCATTCTTATAGAAGACTTCGGTCAAGGCTTTGGCTTTTTCTATTGTGTCGGGTAAGAGAAATTTTTTATCAATATAAAGCAATGAATATCAAGAATAATATAACATTAACGTCATATTTTAATATTATACTAGAATCTTACTTTTTGTTTAGTACGAGAAAATAAAGAATTTTTCAGAGTCAAAAATTTTATCATGAATTTAGTCATCTAACAAAAATGTCATTTATTTCTATTGAAATAATTAAAGTTATAAATTAGAATTATTTTTATTATTTAAATTTAACTCTAAAGGAAATAAGGCTGATCATTTAAGCTGACCATCGCATTCATCCATTATTAAAATGTCACACCTTTGGAAAATTTTAAAGTGAGTAATGTACAACATTTATTGAAGATATTGAGAACCATAAAAAAACGGCTTTTTAATGAAAGTTGATTTTTTAAAATAAACATAGCCAATGTAATCTTAAAAATTTAATTGAACATAGTATTTATCAATTAAATTTAATCAAATATACAGTTTTAGAGTTGTATTAGTAATTGGTTCGAAAAATAACGTTTCTTTGTATAACAAAAGATCGATGATGACTATCTAAAACATTCTTGCTGGAGGTTGTAGGAACAAAATTACTTTCATATTTATTTGCATATGTTAAATAAATTAACTTTAAAACTTTAAAAAGTAAAAAATTGAGTTTTAAAAATCGAAAAATTTATGTAAAAAAAACGTACCGAGTAAAATAGAATTGTGAGATAAATGACATCTGCTAAAAAGAAAACAAAAAAAATGAGTCATGTCACATCTAAATCGGTCAATTAATTTTCAAAATATAAAGACGCGCACATACATGCATCTTCTAAAAATAGCGTATTTTGATTGTTAATAATTTTTTCGCCATCACAGTGTCTCCCCAATGAGTAAGCAATTAGATCATGCGAAATAAGTCGCTTTAAAAAGTGAAATTTAATAATCACAAAACTGTATTAAATTAATCATTATGCGACTTCTCATATTATATAAAAATGATATAAATTTCAATGTTGAAGTAATTTTATATATGAAAAACTAAGGTTTCAGTTGACAAACTTCTTACTTTCGTGGAATAATACGATTCCACTTGTTCTGAACTTTAATAAAATTCTTTTCTTTATAATAAGATTATGTACCTAACAATATTTAATTTTTATACCAATAATTAAATTTTTTATTCTTTAATTATTAATTTAAAGATTTATAAAAGTCTTTTTAATTTAGTTTGCTTTTTTATCAAATTAATGTATTACATAATAATTCAAAAATTAATTTACTTATTTTAATTAAAATGCAAATTTGAATTTTTGTCGTTGTTTTATACAGATCACGAAGTAATTAATTTAGTTTTTTTTTAGGAAAAAAAATTAAAATATTTTCTTTATTATTTCATCTTTCAAATTTCTTAGAAAGTATTTTATACGTTTCAGTTATAATCAATTAACTCTTAGTACCCATGTTTTACTTTTCTTTTAATCTTCATTTATTTTTATTACTCATTCTTATATTTGATCTTGAACATTCTTAATATAATAGCAAGACTCGTTTAACATTAAAATTTCGAATGATTTTTAACAAGTATGTCAAAGAGTGTTTATTTTACATTCTTCATGATTTTTCATGAAATTCTGAAAAAATACTAAGTTTAAAAGAATTTTTAATAAAAATAAGATTTTGATTTGATACATTCAGACATATATTTTAAAAATAAAATCAAAATTATGTTTAAAAGAAATTGAACTGTAATACTTTTATATTTCTTTGAAATATATTTTTTAAAAGATCCTATAATGTACGAGAAGAAGCAAGGAGTTTTAACGTCTTAAAGTTTGTACAAAGATAAAACATCTTGAAGCTTGTATAAAATGAGTACCTCATTTATATATTTGATTAAAAGTACTTTTTTTTAATTTTTCGTTTGATTGATTATTATTTGTTTACATTAGATAAAGGTAATATAATGAATATATATGAATGAATCACTTGTAAGTTTACACTTGCTTAGTCAGTCATGGTAGAAGTTGAAGAGATCTAAGACGATAATCCTGGCTTCTCTAATATAACTCAAACTGCATTTATACAGATGATAACTTGAATGAATCGGCTTATGTTATTAAGGAATGTTGATCTTGTTAGAAGAAAATAATACTTGCATTTTATTTAAGGAGTATAAAACATCATTATATACAAGTCATTCTTTCTTAGTACTAAATAGACTCCAAATTTTTCCAAATATTTAACTCGTTTAATTAGTTATACTTTAAATTATTTATATTATAAATATTTTTTGCCATCCCCTGCCCAAAGTACCACTTCTCCTCCGGCCAAAACACGAGTGGTACTTTGGTCTGGTAGACAAAAATACATCACCGGAGTTAATGAAATACCAAATCGAGTTGTCCCTGCTGCTAAATATAACTTTTAAATTACTCCTGTTATCTATTCGCTAAATCTTTTTACCGCTGTTTAGGAGCAATACCCTTTGCCTCCTGGCAAAATAATTCGAACTTTTAACAGGCTCGATAATGTAACCCGATATTTTTATACATCAGTCAGTGTGTGTAACTCGATGCTTTTTATACATCAGTTAAGTGCTTCACTTAGAATGGTCAATTCTGCGAATTGTAAATTCCCCGAATTACAAGTCAGGGTGAACAAATTCCTCGAAAAAAGTTCACATATATCAGTAGCAACTTTCAGTCTATTTAGCATTGATTTTTTCGAGTATTATTTATGTAATATTTAATCTTGCACGTTGCATCGAAGACATTTTCATATCCTTATAATATCAACCAAGTATTCAACGCCGAATCGTAAATTCTTGGAATTACAAGTTAGCGATGGACGATTTCCGCGAAAAATGTTAAATTTGAATAAATCAAAATTTAATTTAATTTTTAAGTATTATAAGAAAAATATATAGTATAACAATATTTTTTATTACCTATATAATCAATAATACAATAGATATTTACAAATATTTATCCAAAAATACCTTTGTTTTTAAAAGTACAAAATAAAACATAATTCACTTTGGCGTTACTTACTTTTCCAAAAATATTTTTCGCATAAAATAAATCCTAAATAACAAACTTTTATATTAGGGCCCCGCCGCCCCGTTTACCGTTTCTTCTAATTTTCCCTAAAAATTTTTTCTCTCCTATCCCTTTCTGCTCCCACGCGCGCCCGCCCGTCGGCAAACACCTATTTGCCCCTGTTGCACAATGTACTATTTTATACTTCAATTCCATATAATTTATATTTTTTATACGTTCTGATCGGATTCTAAAGTTTTTTTAACTTTCCTTGAAATTAAATCAAAATAAATTTGTCCTTATTCAAGTATTCTTTTCTATGATGCAAGATGAGACTATTTCTTTATTTTTAGCTCTAATTATTGGTTTTCAGAAAATAAGTTAATCTTTTTCATTAATAAACGACAAAAAGATTTGAAATTCTTTTAAATAATTTTCAGATTTAAACAAAATGGTTCATAACGTTGAAAAAGTTGTATATTAAACTGAATGAACAAGAGTTTTTTCATAATTCTATAATAGCATTACATTCTCCTCGTAAATTATCGATTTTATTAAAAAATTTAGATTGTTTTAAATTTTAATTAAAAGGTTTTATAATATATGCACAAGTCTAATGATTCATAAAATTTGAAAAAGCATAAAAAATCAATAATCTTTAATTATTAAAACTCTTTATTAATAAATGAAAAAGAATATTATACAAGCTTTTTATTATATCAAAGTTTAAAAAGTCTTTAGGCATTTAAAATTTTAAAAATAAATTTTTCATCATAAAAAATGGAAATACTCGATAATCTTGACCAAAAAATTGAATTTTCACAAAACATTAGCAATTCTGAATGGAACAAGCAAGGGCTGCAGGTGCAAGATAATTCCCTACATGTAACAGACAAGTGAGTAAGGGAGAAAGAGAGGATAGCTATATAGAGCAGAAGCTGCGTGTCGTGATAGCCGCCACGCGCTTGTTCGTGTATTGATCTCTGAACCGCAATGGAGTGTAGTCCATACACATATAGGAAACGCGAGGAATTCACTAAGTCTGTATATCTCTCTGTGCTTTCCAATATGTGCCCACGAAATCGCGATGGCTTTACTACCCATTTTCTTCTCCTACGTCTACGTATATCTAATAAATTTGGAGTTGCCTTTTTTACTAATATGCTCAAACTTTTGTTAAGAATTTATATTTGCTTTTTAAATCATTTATTCATATTCATTCGAGTAATCTAATCACGGTTTTTCAATAGAATATACTTATAAACAAGATATATTCTTTTAAATAATCAAATCATAAATATATAAATCAAAAGTATGAAAACTTCAATTTTAAATATATTATAGTTTTTAAAACTTTGCGACGCTAAAAGAAATAATTTTCAAAATAAATATTGTGGACATACAACAAAACCAATTAGAAAATATTCAGAAGTATTCTTAATTATAATTCGACAAAACCTAATTTTGTTTTATAGAAATTTTTTTAATTTTTAAAAATCAAGTTTATAATAAAAAAATTTGATTTTCGACGCTACGGGGTGTGTTCCGAAATTGCTGACAGTACTGGCCAGTAACACAAGTGGCAACCGCGCAATAAATTTTAGCGGTTTATTTGAATCAACAAATTCAATTCATAAAATTTTATTATATTATTATAGTAAAATTATTAAAAAAATATTTTTTCGTTAGATTATTAATTACTATTATTTTACTTTATTATATTTTCATTTTTATTTTAGAGTTTAATTTATAGCGAGCTGTTAGCTGTTGAGTTACATCAGTAGAGCATATGCAAATAAAAATCGGCTGATTACTGGGTTGATGATCGAATTAAAGAAAATTTGTGAAAATATAATATAATAAAATATAATAAATAGTATAATCAATCATAATATATGATTATGCAATTAAATTTTATGAATTAAATATTTTAATTAAATTCGTTGATTTAAAAAAACCGCTAAAATTTATTGCGCGGTTGCCACTTGGGTTACTGGCCAGTACTGTCAGCAATTTCGGAACACACCCACGTGCCTAAAGTGTCAATATTGCGTATCAAAAATTGAGCTTTACACATATGAGCATCGAAAAATAGGACTCGATACACGTGGAAAAATATTTCTAAATTCGTGTATGATTGTATGCTTTGCTTGGGCAACAAAATTTACATTAATCGAGAAATAGGTCTTTGGCACTGTGATTTATAATTAAAAATTTATTTGAAAAATCATTATTTGCGAAATTTAAATAAAATGATATACATTGAATTTCACGTGTACAGCAAGATGAATGGACTTTTTTATTTCTATATATTCTGTTGATAGACAATGTGAGACGGTATGAATATCGTGTTTGATTGTATAACGAGAGAGTGAAACATACTCGCGAAATGAATGATGAACGACATCGAACTTCCAAGCGTGAAGTTAATAAACCCTTTTAGACATAGCTTTTTATTTTTTTACAAAAATACTATTGACATTTAAAACAATGAATTTACACCGGAAAAAACTACTACCTATACATAGACACTCAATTTCCTCAAACTTTAGTGAGAAATATATGTGTATTGAAGCAATTTTTTCTTTAAAATAATAAAAAACAATTTTAAATGACCAACATAATAATTTTTTATTTTTAATCAAATAGTCCGACTAATATTTATGAAAAGCCTATGATTAAAAAAGCTATTTTTATCACTATTCGATAAAATCTCAAATCTTTTTTTTAGTTTATAAATTTGTAACAAATAAACAATATTGCTACCTGTTTTGGTACTATGCTTTCTTATAAAGGTTACCGAATTTATTTAATAAAAATTTGACATTGTTTAATAAGATTGAAATTAGTGTATTGATAAAATTAGCTCAAATATCTCGAAAAAATGAATTTCTTTGATTCCATACGTAGAGAGAAATTCTATGAGTTAAATTATTAAATTTCATTGTGATTGCCCGACATATGTATGTGTATGCGTATATGTGTGTAAGAGGACTAGGTTAAGTTACAGGAATAGCTAGATTAAAAATTTTATTTTTTCGTTAAAAAAATTTTTTGTATTTGTTATATCTGTAAAAATACAACTTCCAATCATCTAAAAAAAATAAAAGAGAATTTTGAGAGATATAAACGTTACAAATTCAAAGATAAATTTTAAATGCAGTTACTTTCATTACTCATTTTAATAATATGTTATGAATATTTAAAAGTTTTTTAAACATATAGGATCAAATTACAAAGTCATCTCACCGAGACTAAATTATATATGCTAAATTTCAATTTTAAAAGTGTTTAACAAATAATACTTCTCCATCAATATTCAAATCACGAATTTAAGTAAAACTTTGAAAGTTAAATTCTAGTATGTAATAATGAACAGAGTAGGCTGTCAATTTCATCTCACAGTCCGTTTTTCTTTGATAATCAAGAATTTAGAGATTACGGGAAATTTCATGCTAATTTCAAAACATCAGATTTTGGCAATTTCAAGAGGATACCAAAATTTGAAATCTTTCATTAAAAATTTCTATACTTCCGAAGATGCAGTAAAATTAAGCATCTAAAATGAGCAATTATTTATAATAAACATTTATCTACTAAATTGTAAAAATTTAACGTTTTAATGTTAAGTAGAAAATTAACAGCATTATTAATTAATTCAAAAGATTAATTTAGAGTTTAAATTGTAAAAATTTCTATACTTGCAATTTCATAAAAATAAAAACAATCGTTTATTATTCTCGATATGGGTACATGACTAGATATTACAATTTCTAAAACTACGCCTGGAAATTTAACATTTTTTTCTAGCAATTAATATAATTGAAAAAGCAAAGGTTTACAATGTAAGCCTGCGCCTTTATACTAATGTATAGCTACTTAATTTGTTGTGACATTCTATGGTCAATAAAACAGAAACTAAAATACATGTCATTTGAAAAGCCACACTTCCGTATTATTTATTCAACATGAGTATATTTCTTCTTTTGTAGAATCATGTCCGCCTAGCTTGCACTTTCAATTCTCTTGTTTTTATCTGTAGCTCTGGCTTCTATGCGCCCATCCCAACATTTTCATAAACCCGAGCTGACTGTGATGCATTTATTCCTGAATCATTGCGTACCATCTCTTTCTCTCATCTCCAACTTTTTACAGCCAGTCTGTAGCGTGCATTATTCACGCATTTATCAGTCTTGCATAAGCTGCTTCTTTCATATATTATTATTATTTTTTTTTCGTATACGCGAGAGGCTTAACCGGCGGTCTCTCGGTTTATGGAGAAGCCAAAAGTATACAGCATACGCGTAAAAGAGCATGAGAGCAGGGAAGCTTTGCAGGAGAGACGCCGGAGACCGAAATAGTCGCGCCGAGAAATAAAAAGAATTTTTAACACTGAATATATAGCATGTATATAAGGAAAACATATGCGAGACAAGAGGAAAACTCAGTATCATAGAGAGATGATGAAGCTTACTCAAATCGCCGAAAAATTCTAGAAAATTTTTTTTTTTTATATTATATGACCGATACGATAAAGAAAAAGAGTTGAGCAATCAAAACTTTATCTATAATTTTAAAGAAAAAAACACAACTCTTTTGTTAAGTATAAACATTAAATAATGCTGTAGTAGTGCTTGAGCATTTCTAATTACAAAAAAATAAAACTAATAACTGCAGAGCACAAAAACAGGCTTTTTAATAAATTACATTTAACAATTCAATATATTTAGAGTGAGTTAAGGTTTTATTTAAACATTTTTATGATTGTTAGATATTTAGTTGAATTAGCGGATCAAGATGTAATTTTACTAATAACTATATAATTGAACATCTCTAGTTCCTGATTCTTTAGGTTTGAGACTCGGTATCTCGAGAAACCAACTCGTTCCGGCTTTGATAACAAACTATATTATGGCCAATACTAGCTTTCCAAAAGTTACTTTAAAAACATATTTCGATGCATTTTATACTTATTTAAGTTACGTTCCTAAAATATTCTAAAATTAAACGAGCGGTAAAAAAATTTCTGGAAAAAATCTTGAAATGGAAATGGAAAGTATAAAATATCATGCGCTTATAGTTTTGACTGTTTGACACAAAAAAAAAAGAAAATGAAACGACAGAAAAAAAATTGGCATATGAAAAAAAGCAGCGAGAAAGAGAGAGTGTGAGAGAAAGAGAAGCAAGTTGAAAGCGCAATGGAGCATGAACGCGAAAATTTTTTGGTCTCGTCAGCGGGTCTTGTCGTTTGACTCGCTCTCGCTTTATAACGGATGAAGTAATTCGGCTGGTATGGTGAGAATTCCAGCCATCTATTGCAAAAGAAAGAATACTTCGTGGCACTCTTTTTAACTTCGCTGTATGTATGTGTGCGTCCGTACGTGTAGCTCTGGGTATCGTTGCTTTTTCTCTCTTCTCTTTCTTTCGACAAAAAGAAACGAAAAATGAGTAAAGAGAATTTCTTTTTTTTCGATAGGCCGATTTCGAGATACTTTGACAGAGAGCTATCGAAAAATTTAAATTTATCGTTTGTTTGCTTTACTTTTTATATTTTTCTTCGAGTCTTTTGGAATTATTTTCATTAATTCAATACTGTAAGCTATTTTTTTAAAATTTGCAAAAAAATTTAATCAAATAATAAGATTAATAATTTATTTTTTAACTTTTATGGACAAAGAAATGTAAATGTTAACGATGATTGAGCTTTTAAAATAAAAAAAATAAAATAAACTGAAATAATATTTTAAAAATTTGAATGAAACATTAGAAATTTCGAATGTAGATGTCGAATAAGCAAATACGAATGAGTGCGTGACGTATGTCGATTTAATAGCTTGGACATTGCAGACGTTGGACGTATATAAAGACGGCAAAAGGGAGCTCAGGCTTTCTCTCTCGCTTGTCGTGGTTATCCCTCGTTGAATAATGCATCGTTCATCACGCGCGAGAAGACAACTTCCCCTGCGCCAAGTAACTTTGTTACTTTTTAGTTTTTTTTATTTTTTACTTTACAAAAAAGAGCATTCAACTACTTTTTTATGCTTTCAATGCATTTTTACGTCTGTATTAAATGTGTTTACGTGTGAGCTTGTGTTACACTTGCTTTTTTGTGTTTATAAAAAAGTATGACATATCATGTAAAGAAAGATATTTATGTGGAATTTCAATGAAAATATCGTTTTTCATACATTTTTCAATTATACTTCACATTATCGTACTAATTATCTCAAAACATGCATCCAAATTTTAAGCATTTTTTAAATTCAATATTTGAGTTTGCCCGTAAAATATTTGATGTTTTTGTTTATTTCAGACTTGTTTTGTTGATTTTATTTTACAAGTATGTTTTACAATTTCATTAAATATTTTTCATAAAATGTAATTGTTTGATTTTTTAATTACACGCACAAACACGATTCAGTTTCTCTTTGTGTTAAAAATTAATGCTTTCTTAACATTCTTTTACAATAATTTGTTTAAAAGTTATGCATTATTAAGCTTTCAAAATTTTCTTAAAAAAAAAACCTTAAAATTCAAGAAAATTTGTATCTTTAAAAAAATTAAGTATTAAACGACAATAAATGCAGCTTTCTTTTTTGTATATTTTTATATCTCAAAGTTAAAAAAAAATACGAGCCTCAATATTCCGACGCTTTATAAATTTAATGCAAAAAGCAAAGTAAAGTTGTTATTCAATGACTTTTTAAAGTTTGATATAATGTTTAGATATTACGTACTTCCATCACCGAGAACTTAAATTTTAACACATATCCTCTGTTTTTTATTTAACCGAACGGAACAACTGTAAGGTACGTATTGCAGCACATTGGCTTTTTGAAAACGTAAAAAAATAAAAATAAAAGTTTTTACGTGAATTAGTGTCATATTGCAATGTATAATTATATTAATTTCAACCATAACTTTATCTTTAAAAACACGCTATTTACTTCAGTCGGTAATATGTCGGTTTTATACATTTATTATGTTATTATTATTAATTTTAAGTTCATTAAAAATTGGCATTTCAATTAAATTATTTACATCTTCTTTAAAATTAAATTTCAAAGATAGATTATTAAATTTTAATAATTTTCTGTTGATTCTCATTTAATATTTAATACGATTTCAAGAATTTATAATAATAAAGATCGCGTAAAAAAATCTAAAACAGTAAAAAATCATAAATATTTTATATAAAATAAAAGAATAAAAATATTAAAATTTTCGAATCAATAAATTATAATGTTTTTTTATTATTAATCATTAGGAATTAAAAATGGTTTTAAATTGCTAATGATTCTCTAGAGTTACATTAATTGTGCATTTAAAAAGTAAGGTATACGCAAATTAGCAAAGCATCTAACAATCGGCAGCAGTAGGTACCTCCTTCCTGTGCAAAGTACAGCCTAGGGACTAACGCACAATCGCATACATTTACGTGTACATACATAAACGTGAAGGAAGATGGAGAGAGAGAGAGAGGAAACTCAGGTCAGTGGTATACGGATTCATTCATAATAAACGTTTCAAGAGCGAGAGAGAGGGAGAGACAGACAAACAGGAAGACAGACAGACAGTCAGACATACAGAGAGACAGACAGAAAATCAGAGAACTGCTATTGCTGTACATTTGCCTAGTTGTATATGTATTATGTAGGCGTAATACACGACAGACCGGAATCACTTCGCTAACTTAACGTATTTGCGCTCTCTCTTTATGCGTATACGAGTCTATAGGTAAGAAGAGATAACGCCTAGAATAGTACAGCAATTCTCAGATGCTTTGCCTACTATCTCAATAGACAAAGAAACAAAAGCTTATTTTATTTAAAATAGTATAATTTTGAAAATTTTGAAAAATTTGAAAAAGTTATTTAAGAAAAATTAATTGAAATATTCCGTAGCTGCATAAACGTCATTCCGAAAGTCCCGCAAGAGAGGCAAGTCATGAACGCTTGAAAATCTATAGCGTCTCTCATATACGGGTTGCGCATACGCACAACCGATGCTTTGTTCTCTTTTACTCTACTAGCATCTCTCTTTCTTCCTTCCTGCTCAATCTATCTTTCTCTTTCTCTCTTTGCTTGAGATTGCACAGCGGTGTACGTATATACATAGATTGCTTTAAGTGCCGTGCATCTCGAGGACATAAAATTGCAAGCAAGATTGGAAGCTACTACACGCACCCAGGCTCTTCGTCTTCTCTATATGTGTTCAACGAATTGCACTAGCGTTGATGGATGTATGGGTATGTATATACGTGTGTATGTGTGTGCAGCAAGTATGTTCTCATGGATATGCGGGCACTGTAAATTATTTCGGAAATCTATATTAGAAGCTATGTATTTTTGGAAGATTCTAAAGACAAAGAGAAATTCAATCCCCAAAGGATATGAATTGGAGTTTTGGATGAAAAGTTTTTTCATTTTTTTTTGCAATTTCTTTTGTATTTTCATACAATAAGTTTTATTTCTTACAACAATCATTGACATTTTTAGATAAAATTTCTAAGTCTTGTATAAGAAAGATTTAATTTAGTCTAGAAATTGTGGATAGCCAAAGTTTAATTTTAATAAGTTTTATTGGATGACAGAAATACCTCATACAAGAGGTGTGTGCTTTAGTCACAAGTTATATCAGATTGCTCAATTTTGAACTAACTTTACATACGTACCCGCTGTAATTCATATAACATATATTTTCGCCGAGCTTTAATTCACTCTGCGATCAATATTAAGTTTATTGTAATGAATAGTCAGATTTTCAAACGAATTTTTATTCTATTAAACTATACTTCTTTGTAAAAAAATCATTGCTGACCTAATTCTTTTATGTTAATTATATTATGGATTTTAATTATAAATATAAATTTTTCTTTACTGTATAAAATATGAAAAAATGACTCAACAATGTTATTTTTATTTACAAATGGTAACTTTTATTCTATAAAAATTAAATGAATTGATAATCAAAGAAAGATAATTACAAAAAAGCTGGGGATTCCAACAAAAAACGACATACAATCAATCAACTGACAGAGAGCAGAGTTTGTGCTTTAAACTTTGAACTTTGTTCAATGTTATATCTGAACATAAAATTTCGAGTATCGGAATATTTATTGGTAGAAGAGATTTTTTTCTGTCACTGTATGCAACCAAGCGAATTTAAGTGAATAAATAGAGCACGAAATCTTAACAAAGAATTCGAATGCAGATTTTACCCTTTTATTAACGAACAGAGCGTATATTTAAATTAAAAAAAAAAGTACTATGTAGTGTATTATAGAGGACCTAGAATAGTATACAAAAGTTCAAGATAATATGGTTATATTTTTGTAAGATATTTTTTCAAAGAAAGTATCTTCTGTAATAAAAATTCAATAATTTTTTATGGAAATGGATGTGTCAAATATTAAGAATATTGAGAAAGTTCTTAAATTCACCCTTGTAAATTGATTTTTCTCTTGTACTTGTGTAACTAAACAATATTTAACTTTTTTATTTATTAACATGTTCTATTTTCTTGTATAAACCGCAAATCTAAAGTATCTTAAAGATAAATTGAGATAAACCGATGGATATACATCTAAGAAAAATAAGTAAAAAAAATATTATCTTGGTAATGTGATACACCTTTGATACCTTTGTATGTCGATGGCCAAGAATAATACCGCAATTGTGGTATCTATTCAATCACTTCGAATTAATGTACTTTCAAATGAATGTAGAAAGTATTGATGTTAAAAATTTAAAAATTTACGTAATATGTAAAAATTTAAAGAAAATTTTTATGTACTAATTTTAGTGATTTTATTAGCTTTGTGAAAATTGCATAAAAAATTTTTAAAATTGTGTGAAAAGCGTTTATCAAAAATTGAAATTATATAATTAATAATAATTTCAGCAGCGGCTCCGAAATTTTTTCACATTTTATTTACAACAATCAAATTAAATGAAATTTAGTCGATTATTTTTCATTTTCAGGATCTTTTTGTTTCATTAAAAATTAAACTTTTTTATTAAAAAGAAAATATTTTTCAAATTAACATTGTACAAATATAGTTTGAGTTATTATGAATAAAAATACGCAATTTTTAAAAACCACTGTCAATACATTGATAATAAGCTATTAGACACAAATAATTATTTCTTTGACTAATCTTAAATTGTTTGAGGTTGTTTAAAAATAACGTATTTAATTAATAATTTAACCACGGAAAATATTTTAATTATTTTTCTCAGCATTACTAAGATTTATCTGTTAGTGTATGTACATTATATATTGAGAACGGATATACCAATTTTTATCGCACACGTTCAAGTTTCTTGAATAATAACGTTATTTTTTTAAAAATTACTAAAGTTCTTACACATTGTAATTTAGATTAAGAAATTTTTAATGGATTGTTATTAATTCATATTCCAAAAATTCTTAAAAAAGATTACATGTTTGCGTGAACTCCAATCACAATCTTTAGCTAAAATTCCATTGAATTAATTGTAGTGTGACTACGTGTGTGTAAGTTTCTTTGTCTCTTGAAAACTAATAAGTCCTTAAAAATGGGACAATTAAGGAATGAAAAAATAGGAAATACGAAACAACAGCTTAACTGATAATAAAAGACGCACGCTGCAGAACTAATTGTAAGTGCAGTTTCTGGACAGCGGAAATTGAATTTTATATAGCAAGTAGTTATCTCTCGTGCACTGCTAGCTTAGCTTTGCTTAATTTATGTGAACGTAGCTTACCAACAAGTTATCAAAAGCCACTTGGTTCTCCCAAGAGCTTCTCTCGTTACTACACGTTATGTATAATATGTGCATCTATGTAGTAGCTCTAAGAGACTCGTACACGCAAGATTCTTAGAAAATTTTAGTTAACCCATGTGCATCGCCGTCTACGTTTTTTTATTACTTCAGTTTACTTCTTTTCTTTATTTTCTTTCATCAATATATATTACCAAAATAGCGAAATATACGAATTTATTTTGAATTTTTTAAGTCTTGCTCTATATTTTAGCGATAATTGCAAATATGCAATGCATAAGTTTTGGATTACGTTATTATTGATTTGTTTATTATCATAATTTTATTTATTATGATAATTTATTAATTTGACATATTTAAAATTTGATTTTTTACCTCTTAAAAAAAAGCATTGTGTAAATTAGGTAAAAATAACATTGTAGAAGTATGTTTTAAATAATTATTAATGAAAATACGATACTTTTTGAAAATGCTCGCGAGCGCGCATGTGTGTGTGTATTTGTACGAGTATATGTAATAAGAAGGGATTGTCTGATTTTCATATTCTGATACTCCCCTGACCGGTTCAATTTTCAAGATAATATTGGCTACATTCATCTTTAAAACATGTATACTTTCTCAAAGTATAGACCTTCAAGATTTTTTAGTAACCATCTTAAAAATAACATAAATTGTTCTTAGAAAATTTTTTCAATCAATAAAGTTGTTATTGATGAAAAAAAATAAATTTTAGAAAAAGATAATATTTAGAAAGTAGGTGTATTTTCGATTTATTTAAAAAATACATTAAAGTTTATAATAAAAAAATATGTAGATTTATATTTTATATTTACAGTTTAAAATTTATTAAAAAAGTAATAATTTCAATTGAAGAAAGTTTAGTGCTAACTTGGCACTAAACATTCCATTGCCATTGGCAACGGTTTAATTAGCACTTTTAGTACTTAGAAAATATTTCTCAGAGAATATTTAACACTTTCACATTGCGAGTAGTTGTTTGAAATTTAAATAAATGGTTTTTAAAATTAATTATAAAAAATGACGGTTAGAACGATAGTAAATAGTTAGTATGTTTGATTAATTTAAAATTATAATTAATTTATCAAGATCATTGCATCGCATGTTATTTATTTCATTCCTAAATATTTGGTCAATAGGAGATATTTTAACGGTTTTTAAAGTTAAGGTCAGCCAATTTTTAAAGCCTAGACATATGACTCATAATTCAAGATAGGAAACACGTGCTGTAAGCCAATACACAAAAAAACTGGATGTGTCACTTTCATAAAAATCTTTTTCTCATATTTTTAATAATTCCGAAGTAAAATAATTCTAGCATATTTTCAATCGAAAAATCTTTACACAACATTTTCGAATTTTAAATATTTTCTTTAACAAACCAGTAAGAAATAAAGATTTGCACTAAAAATCACTGAATTGGTTATGATTGCACTATTAGAGAAAATTAAACACAAAACGATTAAGCATAACTGCAGCTATGTAGTTTTGCGTAAAAGTCGCACTATTACTGACTAATTATCTCTTCCTTCATTCTGACTTAACATATACGATAGTAGCAGTACAACTAGCTGCGAGGAAACTGAAGACGCTAAAACGCCGAGGACAGAACACATGCAAACCATATAGAGTGAGAGAACATTAACTTACACACATGTGCTCATGAGCTGAACACTAAAAGCAGAAAAAGAGAGAGAGAGAGAGAGAGAGAGAGAGAGAGAGAGGAGAACCAGGGGACAAAGAAGCCAAGAATTCAATGTGCTATCGGATCGAATATATAACGTGGAGGGGAAATGAAAAAGAACCAAAAGACCGAGAGATGAAGAACCAGGAGAATACTCTTTCCTTCTCTTTATTTTATTCGGTTAATCTCGGCAAAACTCGGCTGTGTTCGTCGGGGCTACTAGGAGAAAGGGCCTTATTTTATTGCCCACATATATTCACATTCACACATACTCACTACTTCACAATTTTATACACACTCACAAAAAGTTGCGCGCTCGCACGCAAGCACACACACATACCCGCATGAATAGTCTGAAAATATATAAAAGAACAAGAAAAAAGAGAATATCTTTCAAGAGCTTTTGTTTTCTTTCTTTAGTTTTTTTTTAATTTTATAAAGAGTTTCATGTTTATTAATAACGGAAAAAAAGGTCGATGATGTAGGACCAGCCGTCTACTATGATTGTTTTATTTTTTTTTCTGCTTTGTTTCTCAACACAGGCGCTTTCGATGTGATGAAAGATACTATTTTCAATAGCACGAAAATATATTTTTAGTAGTGTAAAATCAAAATACACTATTTTTAGCAATGTAAAATCAAAATACATATTAAGTGTCTGAGCATGCAACCGCAAGCATGTCTGCTATGTATACACTAACAGTACAAAGACAATTTCATCGAATTTGATGATGATAAATAAATTTATTTATTTATTTAAAATGCAAATTCATTTTTGCTAGAAGTAATTGAAATTTTATGTTAATTTTATCTAAATTTTTCAAAAGGATAAACTTTTTATTTTAGAAATATTTTACTAAACTTAAAGCTCCTATTTTAAATCATAAATATTTTAGATGATTTCTCATATTTTTAAAAATTATTTTAATGAATGTGCTAATTCCTAATGTGTAGTAGCATAATATGTAAAAACTAGAATGTAAAATATCATAATAACAAGAACTTATACAAAATAGATTTGGTAATAATATGGAATATTATTAATTTAAATAAGACTATTAGGTATGTTATAAAATTTAAAATTAATTTAAAATTTAGATTTCTATCAACTTACTTCTCAATTGTTTAATTATCAATCTCTCTTTGAATATTCTAAAAATATATATACATTGATATTTTCACTATATTAAAAAACCTCTTTGAAATATAGTATACAAACATATATTATTTTTTCATCGTAAGCAGAATAAAAAAGAGCAAGGATGTCAAATTTCAAAATGACAAAAAAAATTATGTTCATTAAATAATTATTCAATTATACCTTTCTATTTTAATTATACAAAGTAAAATAGTTGAATAAAATTTTTGAACCATAAAAAAATGTTAAAGCGACAAAAAGAAATTTAGATAATCGTCAAATTTATTTTAAAAATAATTAAGTGAATTTTATTATTTTTTAAATATATAAAAAATTTTCAATGATTCCTCTACTATTTATTTCAATGTCATGCATATAAAAAAGGAATTTTAATTTGGACAAAATTGTAATTATCAATCATCCTATATGAAGGGAATTTGTAAAGAGGAAAAATGAGTTCACGTCGGCCTAGATTTTTATCTTTTTAGAAGTTTTCTCATTTACATTTCTATTGAGGAAAATTTTTTATATTAGTTATAGCTCTTCTTTTGTTTTATAAAGATATAATATTAAAATTTTTCATTCAATTTAATCATTAAATTTTTAAATCACCAAAACTAAATAATCTTTAATTTTATGTTAAATAAATTTTTTATTACATTTTGCTCAAAGATTTTGGTGAAAATATAAATAATGAAAAAATATTCTTTGAAAATAATTAACTTTTCGAAATTGCAATAAACATTTTGGGAATCCAAACGAAATAAATTATTTATATAAAATATTTCATGCAAATTAAGAGTAATTACTCATAAGTTACAATTATTATTTGAAAAGGTTAAAAGCGAATAATTTTCATTTCTTTTAAATTTTAATAATTCAAAATTAATGATATAATATTTTTCTTTGATTTACATTATTATGTTTTTTTTCATAAAAGTAAAAATCTTCTTTGAAATAACAAAATACTAACATAATCAAAGGTGGTATTGCAAACTGAAATTTTTTAAGAAAAAATATTAGTAGAAATAAAAAAAATGTAAAAAATTTAGGTCTACTCTTTTTCTTATTACTCTTGTTAAAAATTGTAGTTTGATGTTTAATTAGTTTAGTGTTTTCGTAAAGAGAATTTGAAAATTTCTTTGGGAAGCTCATAGAAAAGAAATGTGCGAAAGAATTTTGAGTTAAAAGCTTTTAAACATGCGTAAGGCAAAGCTTTGAAAATTTTTTGTCCTGAGGGTTGTTTATTTAAAATAAACTTTATTTTGCAGTTTAGCAGCAAGTCTAAAATGAGCTTCTAATTACGTGCTTTTAGTTTAATATTTTGTTAATTGTCCTTTGAATGAAATGAAATTGTTTAAAATTAATTTAAAGAAGTTTTAATAAAAATTTATTATAAGAATATGAAAATATTTAATTTCTTACTTGATTTTATATACCATTATTATTAATAGAATTTTTTTAAATTTATTAGAAATTTAGAACGGGTTGTCAATTTTAAAATCGCTGTGCAAATTTTATTTCATTTTTTCATGAAAAAATATTGACTTTTAAATTATTATTTACATTCAATTTAAAAGTTTTCAATTAATTAAATAATAAGTAATTATGTCATGAGCATAATTTTCTATTTTACTCAAAATTGAGAGAAAATATAACTAATAATTCATTCTGGAATTTTTAAACTAGTGAAAAAATCAAATTTATCATAAACATACATGAAAAAATCATGTTTCAAGAAATGGTGCCACAATTGTTAGAATAATAGTATAAATGTTATACAATTGCAACTTTTTAGGTAATTTTAATAAATCACATTAGAATTTAAAAATCTTGTATTCTAATATTTTAAATTGTTATTTCATTTAAAAATTTTTTTTCCAATTTCAGTAATTTTCTACGTAAAATTTAGCCTTTATTTATTTGAATGAAATAAATAAAGAACTTACTCTGTATTACACAAATGCAGTTTTATTTCGGAGTCTTCTAAAATAAATACCGTAATGCTACAGATTAATGAGCATAAAAAGAATCAACTTACGCACTAATGATTAAAATGTATCGAAAAAACTTATAAAAGCTTTCTTTTAAATAGACGATCAGAAAAAAGAAATTTATGTGGTCCATAATTAAAATGATTCAACGACTCGAAATGATATTCATTTTTCATACTTTCTTTCTCCCCTCCGTACACCATTTATTATATATATATATATATATACCACGAGTAAACTGACAATTTATGTATAGCCTTCTCAAGAATGCTAGCAAATGATTTGCATACCTCCCTTGGTACATAGTACTATTCTCTTCTTTTTATCTATATATGACAACTGACTTTTATGAGAGCAAGAGCTAGAAATTTGCTTCGGACAAGGCTTTCTTTCTTTTTTTTCATCGCCAGAGAGGGAGAAATTCTCAAAAAGAGGCTCTTTCACGCCACTGAAGAAAGCTACGTGAGACGAATCCGTTTGTAGGAATTACTCGGCCAACTTATTCAGCTTATCGCCTTGGACGACAACAGAGAAAAACGGTGAAAAGAAAAAAATGAAAGACGGTAGCTTTTAAGAAATTTTTTTTCTTAAAGGCAGAACATTTTTCCAAAGACACAACAGATGGACTAATTATATAATTAAAGAAAACAAGCGTGTAAGAAAGTTTTTATTGAATTTCAAATGAGCTTAAAATAAAAATTAGTTGCAGTATTCTATAGATGAAAAACTTATAAATGAATTTGCATTTTGAAAAAAATAAACATCGATCTTATTACAATTGAGTAAAATATATTAAAGTCAAGCATTTACTGCATCCTTTAAACAAAGTATGAATTTACAAATTTATCTGCTAATCGACTAATTGAGCAGCGACAGAGCAAATTGAGTGATTAAGCGTTCACTTGTTGGAATTGCAGACTGAATTGATATAATATGTAAGATGGTCACTTTTATAAGCTGCAACTCCATTATGAATCAAGTAGATAGTATTTACATAAGATAATCAGAAGAAATCTAAACAATAAATGTTAAATAGTAAGAAATTTTGATAAATTAAGAGCAATTTGAGGAAAGACTTTTTCATTATTTTAGTTGCAGATAATAACAATTGAAAAATATCAAACTGATAGTAATTCAAATTTTCGAAAATATAGCCTTTTCCTTGAAAATATGAATAATTAAATAAATAGTAATTTATTAAATAGTTTCTTTGACTAGTATTATGAACTTATTTACTTTATTATTAAAAGTAAATAAATGTTATGAATTTCATAAATTGTTATTGTAATGTTAAAAACATAAAATGGTTTTACGAACAGTCCTATATTGAAGAAAAATTAATTTTATAGTGTACCCAAATCAATTGGGAAGCTCATGGTATAACAAAAAGTAAAAACTCTTCTATTAAACTTTAAAAACTGAAGGTGTATAAGTGCAGTACTCATATTTATGGTTGGTACATGCATAAAAGACAGTTTATATTTAATGTAAAAGTCCAGAATTTTTTCAACTATACTTCGAGTTCATTACAGATATGACAAGTCTGCACGTATCTGCTAATATTAACTAATTTAGCATAAAAATTTTTGTTTTTTCTACATTTTTTTCATCTTTAAAACTATTTCTATATAAATTACTGTTATTATGATTAATCATTAACATAATATCCTCAGCTGTTATTATAAATTTACCTTAGCGTGTATGATAAAAGATAAAGGGGGAAAGGGAAAAGCTACAATAATGATCTCTTATATCAATATTGATTATCCTATTACGTGCTCGCAAAATTAATCTACCGACCTCCCGGCATGGGAGATTATTTTTTCCTAATTTAATTGACCGTCACCGAGTTGAGCGACGGTAAAAAAAAAATATTCTAAGGCGTGGATGCGGGTAATACTCTTTTTTTTGGTTAACGTGACGATAGCTCTGGAAATAATATGATTCTGGATTTTAATTTTTTTTCCTACAACAAATTAACGCTTCAATTAATTAATTAAATTTTACGTTCAAGTATTATTAAGAATGATCCTCATGAATGCGGGAAAGAAGATTAAAAGTAGATCTTTTTTCAATGAAAAAATAAATTAATTTTCAAGTTAAAATTAAAATTAATGATTTCATAATTTTTGTGTATTTTCGGAAGCAATATTCTACTTATTAGTTATTTAATGTAGTATGAAAAAATAATGCATATTGGTTTGCTAAATTTAATATGAAAAAAATAAAGTATCAAAAATCTCTTGGTTATTTGTATGATTGTAGTTATTTGCGATGATAAAAAAATTGCTGAATTTTTCGTCAATATAAAAAATAGAAATATATAATTTCTCATTTCCTTTTTTCCCAAAAACTACTTTCATAAAGATTCTGATAGCATCGAACACACCCTAGTTATTAGTGTAATATAAAAAGGGACGTCTTTTCGGTAAGTTTATGAGAAATGAAAGTGCAACCATTACACTATAAAATAGCCTTAGCTGATATTGTATACACATATAAGGATGGCGAGAGAGAGAAAGGTAGAAAAAGGGAAGAAAGTAATTTTCTTTAAATGAGGAGTCTTTGTTTGGGATTGGTAGCTCAATTAACCCCTTCATTGAGCTTAATATTGTTTATGAAAAAAATTGGGATGATTGTGACCATAATAGCGGTAAGATTTAATTGATTGGACATTTTCTTATTCTCGAGTTTTTTTCATTGATGGCTTGCTGACTTTCTCATCATTTAATTTAGTAAATCGATTAATTTAGTTAAGATCAATTGATAGCTACGAGCTAAAAGGAAAATATATTTAACAAACCTATTTTATTTGTAAAGTAGAAATTAGTGAAAAATAGTTTATAAGTTGAAAAGAAAAAAATATGAAATTTAAGAATATATATTTTTATAAAAAAAAGTAGATCCATATTTATATATATTTAAGATGAAATAGTTGGCATCAAAATGAGATAACACGCATAATGATCTTTCATAATATTCCCTGGTGATATCTAGGATTTTCGTTCTTCTATTGCATGTTCTCAAAAAGCTATCCAATTACTGTAGGATAGCTTTTTTATCGGTCAGGCTATCATCATTCAAAGCTTAATGATGTTGGATAAGGTGACCGATGGCCTCAGGACTATATCCTTTGTCTTCGGTTTATTATATTGCCCGTAGGCTAAACTTTTATAGGGAGACTTAGCTTATTCATCTTTTCTTTTTTCACTAAAATTTGTGAGACACTTTTTCTTATGGATATTTTAAATCTTACGATGTCTTGAAATATTTAAAATAAATATTTTGCTTTAACGTTTCAAGTTTTTTAATGAGAGTAACTATTTTATTATATTAAACTCAAACTATGTTAAATTATGATATATTTATTGAAAATCGTAGAAAAGATTCTGAAATTTTATTTTTTTTTAAAATAATACTTCGAGTTCTTTTTTTTCCGTGGAGGGAAGTTTACATAGAATTTGTTAGAAATAAATTAAAGTTTATCTATTTAACTTTTAGTGAACCCGAAAGCCAATATACTGACTCCATACTCATGATCTTCACTTCATATATGATCAATTTATAATATGGAATATCATTTTTATCAATGTTCATTCATAAAAGTTAAATAAATAAAATAAAATTATTAACATATTTTTTAAATTTATAATGAAATACAAATTGTAAAAGCTCAATTTTTTGTAATAACATTGAATAGTTTCTAATAGGTGGAGCTATAGGTGAATACCGATAATGAGATAATAAAATTGTGAATTTTTTATTTTTCAAAGGTACTAAACATAGATGTGCACATGTAATTCACAATTACACTTACAAGTACTAGTAAGTTATGTTGAACGTGATTTCGAACAATTCAGAACTCCTTTAGAATCGAACCAATATTGATTAACTATTGACAGAAAATTGAGTTTTGTCTTAATAGAGTACAAACGCGTAATTTCATAACATTTAATAAGTAAGTATGCCGGAATTTTGTTTATGATCTAATTAATATCAAATACATAATATTCTAAAAACTTTCTTAGAACAACCTAAGTGAAAATTAATAGGTCAAAATAAAATATAAATATAAACCCATTACATCTTTGTCTATAATTTCTTTAATGCAAATCTTCTTTTATTGGTCCACCTAATATATCATGATATGAAAAATCACTCAAAGTAATTTTTTCAATATAATTGCACTATTATTCGTTAAAGTTGTTAAGTCGAGTGAAAAATTGAGAATTTTTTTTTATTTTAATGTATTTTATAAAAATAATTTTTAAATTATTTATTTTAATAAATTTATAAGGTTTAAAGCTCAATACAGTAGATTAAGGAAACATAATTATTTTAGAAGTAGAATTCTGTATGAGAAAAACTTCAAATTGGAGTTAAAAAAAAATTGTAAACTTTTAGGTAAATGTAATAAAATAAAATGTATACTTACAGTGGCGGTCTCGTCAAGCTTTCGTTTCCAAGCGTCGCTACGTTCGATCAGGGCGTTCCACTGCTCGGAGAGTTTGTTAACCTCGCGTCTGATGCTGCGCGTTAGTTCGCGTGCTTGTTCCTCCGCACTCCTGTAGCCACGTGAGTCGCCGTCGATATCGCGACCGGCTACAAAATAATTAATCACAAAATAGTCAATTATTCTTTAAAATTTTATCAACCTATGAAACTCAAAGATATTGATTAAATTAATTTTATTAGCGTTCAATTGGTATTATTTCAACTGAAAAAATTCATTTTACAATATTAATTTTACCAAGTTTATACATTATTTTTTCGTCTCTAATATGAATTCTATTAACTTAAAATTTATTTTTTAAAGGAATATTCTAATTTTTTTTATAATTTTAAAAAATTTAGCTTTTATTTCATAGTTTTCTACGCAAACTGTATTGTTTTTCTTATTGACTTTCATTTTTTTTCGATAATCAATAATTAAAACAAATCTTTTAAAAATCTTATAACTAATAACATGTTTTTTTATAATGTTAGAAATTGAACTTTGATTTTAATATTATTCTTTAACTTAGATTTAAAATAAATGTACAGAATTCTTGCAGTCAAAGAAAGCTAAATTACATTACAAAGAATTCCAAAAATTATTTTAATTTTTCAGTGAATTTTCGTTATAAAAAATTCCTTTATGTGATACAGTATTGAAATGTCTTTATATAATTATTTTATATGCGTTTTGAAATAATAAAATTGTAAATTTGTAGTAACAAAACTAAACTTTTTATTCCTATTTGTTAAACGTCATATAGTTAAAAAAATGGATAAAAAGATATTTTTAAAGATAATAGTATTGAATTAGAGAAATTTTAATGATAAAAATTCAAATTTTTCATTCGTTCGATAAATAAAATGTACAAGTGAAACCGATAAATCAAGAAGTATATCCACTAGACTACTCAAGCAGAGTGAGTCTCTTAAGCAAGAGTTTGCGGTGCTTACTAACAAATCGTACGATTGCATTCTACTTGAGTTATAGGTTAAACCTGCGCGGCTTCTACTTTAAAAGTTATTGTAGCGAATTTTACGTTCATACTCATGTCTTTATTATTGATTAAAAGAGAGAGAATCTCATGGTTTTCAATATAGTTATAACCATATAAAAATCCTTTTTAATTAAAGATATTACTTAATGGATTCGATTAGTTGACACGATAAAAGAGACATTCTGTAATATCAGAATCGAAGTGCTGCTCAAACTCACTAATTTATCTTTTTTTCAATTTCGATAGGTCTTTAGTCTGCAAAAGAGGATAACATTTAATTTGAATTTTCAGTTAAAATAATCTTTGTGTGATTATTTATAGGTTAAAATTCAACTAGCTAATTGGAGGCAAATTTTCTTCTTTTTTATACACATTTCATATTAATATAATATTTAAAATAAAAATTTCAAAGCTTTTTACAACAAGATTTTCAATTCTGAAATGAACTTTGAAAATTAAATAATTTTTTAAGGATTAATAAGTTAATACAGCAGCAAGAGCTTTTGCGAAGTACTTGGTTTTGAATTTGGAAGTTCGATGCGTGTAGGTTTAATATCTAAAATCTTCATCGGCAAATATATATGTAAGCGCACTCGATCGTCAGATTTAGAATGTGCAAGCTCGCTGCCGGTCGGAGCGTAAATCAATGCGTTATATAACAGCTGGTAGGCAGATAGTACCTTCACCGCACCGTGTTATCAATGCTAAACATGAACGTAAAAACTGTCTAACGCGCAATATACGTGATACGATGCTGTGATTCATAGTTAGATTAATTGCTATCCAGCCAACCAACTTTGCGGCCCTTTTTTCCTCGTGGAAATTTTGTTTTTCCACAAATGATATTTATTGCCTTATATTCGTGAGTTTTTGGAAAAGACCAAAGAAAAAAAGTTGAATTTTCGAATTTTCAAAGAAAAAGCTGACACAATATTTATGCGTGTTTATACGTTACCGATGAAAGAATTATAAAAAAAATCGAATTTCATATGAAGTTTTCTGTGCAATTAAATAATAGTTTTTCTAGTTTCATATGATTCAATAGAATAAATTATTGATGAATATACAGCAGCTTATAGATATAATCCAATCAAACAAATGTAAATAGATCATTTTATTTGACAATTTTGTCAACTATTGCATTTAAGCCTTAGAAGACGAACATAACGCCATATGGCGTCACAGTTCGAATTACCAATCTTCAATATTGGTTTGGTTCTAAATTGGGATCCATAAATCACTTTTTAATAGAAATAATAAGCTTTTGAAATATTTGAAATTCTGGTCTTCTAAGGATTAAATCAGCTATTTTTCAAAATAAATATTTAACTTTTAAATTCTTCGCCTAAACTAAAATTAATTTTGAATGATTGATAAAATTTATTTTCAAAATTTACCTCATATTTTAATGGAAATTTTAAGCTTAGCTAGCAGAATATTGAAATTTTGTATTTGTATTTCATTGATTTGTATTATTCGTGATTAATATTTGAATAGAGGCATTTCTATGAATCATTGAATTTTGATAAATGTTTTGTATAAATTCATAAATGTAGGTTATTTTGAATGCACAAGAATTTTGGCTATTTATAAGGCAACATTCAATACAGCATTAAAATAGCAACACATTTTTGCTTTTTACTTCGAATTCGCTTCAGTAATACTCGTATATATAATCAGAATTCTTTATCGAATTTATGTTAAAGTATTCAAATAATATAAAATTCGAAAATCATTTTAAATTTCAAATTTTAATATAAAAAAGAACGTTTTATAAAAAAAACTTTGTTCCCTTTATGTTGAAATATTTGATATGTTTATAAAAGAAAAATAAAGATCAGCTATATTCTTGCCATATCCTTTTAAGCACTTATGTTAATAATTATTTTCAGAGCAGTAATTTTTGAAAAATCAATACTTTAGCTTTCAATATAACAGTCCAAATTTAAAAAGAAGTCACGTTACCGTATTTAGGTTATTGAAAATCCAAAATTTTCTTTGACCAATTACCAGATTTACTTGAAAATTTAAATAATGCTTGATTACTTGTACTCTTAATAAAATTTTTACCCTAATTTAATTATGTAATTATCTCGTTTAAAGAAATATTATTTTCTTCTTTTAATCGTATTTTTTCTATAAAAATTTCTTTTATAAGTTAAGAAATTTCCTATAATTTCATATAAGTGAATAGTAATGGTATTGAATAGAACGATCTCGTCTATATGGAGACAATCGTTTTGAAATTTAGGTACTTCGTAGTCATAGAAAATATCTCGATCCCTGGAGAGCTTGGGAAACTCACCTTCTGAATCTGAGGTGTCCGACAAAGGTGGTTCATTCGCAATGTATTGTCGACCGCTCAGCAAACTGTTTTCGACGATTGGTCTCTTGTCCTCGAGCTGCCTTCGAAATCCCCGATGATCGTCCTTTAACACAAATTTATACATATATTATATATCATGGCTTTTAAAATATTCTATTAAAGAATTAATATTATTTTTTAATCTTTAATTTCTTTATTAACACCTCATTACAAAGTTCAAAACTAAATCAAAAGATAACGTTTAATTATACTAATGTTGAATTATTTATATTAATGAAAGAAGAATTTTACTAAAATTTACAGTCATCCTTCCTAGAGTAATTTATTGAAAATCTCAACATTAAGACTATTGTGCACATTTTAGTTTGTAATAAAAAATAAGAAAAAAGAAATAGCTTTTGTGAAAAAGAGGTGAGGCGCGATCCGCATTAAACGAAGCGAAGCTGTGAAACTAAACTAGCCAAGACCAGAGTAGGTAATATTCGGCTTTACATTCGCCAAGAATAAAAATCCAAGTGCAATAATTAAATTTACTAGAGTGTTCCAAAAGAACGAAGCTTATCGCTTACACGCATAAACATCTAACATCCTTTTACTCACTTTTAGAAAACATTTTAAACTTTTTTTCATATATGATGTGCCAAGTATTAAAAGGAAAGTTGAAATATTAATTTAGTCTCTTTTTATCCTATCAGTGAAAAAAGTAGGAGCAGACATCTCTAGCAAGACAGAGAGAGCTGAGTTTCTACAAGTTTCTATTCTGCAAAAGCTCTTTATTTTGGTTAAATGTTCTCCCAAAAGCACGTGCAAACACTAGATCATAAGAAGAAGAGCTGCTACGCAAAATGGACCACTTGAAATTCAAGGAATAAAAGAAAAGCGATCCTTGAAGAAGCTGAATCGATAATTGAATGTGTAAAAGTTCTTAAATGTGAGTAACTAAAGTTTCCTGCTAAGCAGTCTCATGTCTAAAAGACGTGAAATTTTAGATTTTTATTTAGAAAATTTTGCGCTTGGAGCTGTTTTGTTCTCATTATCTGGTTATGATTTACAGTTCATTTATTTGAAAAAGGATCAATCATTACTTCATGCACAACATTAAGAAAACTTTTTTTAACGAAACAATGCCTCCTCTTTAAGAAAGCTAAAATCAGGTAATTCAGAAACTCAAAAAATTAAACAATAGATAAATTAAAAACAAATAATACTAAAATCATTTTATTTTTTAAGAAATAGCGCTAAGCGCAATGAAGTACTTGCTTAAATTCATCAATAAACCGATCTTTTACATACAGCAGACAACAACACACACTCACACAACTATGTTCAAGAGATTTGAGTGAATGATCCCAGAAGAAAATTAATCAATGTCTTCTGACAAATGAGACTTTTTTTATTTTTAATCCAACAGAATAATTATGTGACAAGAGATAATTAATGAACAGTATAATGATGTTGTGTTTCAGAAAGATTGACGTTCAATTTAAGGATAAATTTATTTTAAATTCTGATGAGGATTATCTCTGATATATCTTATTTTTCTGCAAAAAAGGTATTGCGACGCGGAAAAAAAAATTTTTTTCAGGACATTGAGATAGTATCAGAATTAAGTAACGCAAAATAATTTTAAAAATCTTTTGGTAATCATTTTTGTCGAATAGCTAATTAAAATTCTTAAAAAATTTTTTTTCTATTAAAAAAAGCTATTGTAAAATAAATAAAATTTATGAAAAAATAAATAATTATGAGAAAAGCAAAAAACAATGGAATTATAATTTATTTTTACTGAACTGATATCAATCCTTGTCAAGTAAAGGGACATAGCTTGCGTACGCGCATATATAATACTCGTGCATGCATGTAGGGATATAAATTTGCGACTGAACTGAGATAGGTAGAGAGAGATAGATGCATTTTCTTTCTGTTTCTCTCGGAATTTCGCAGGTGCACAGACGTACGACTCTGCGAGCAAAGTCAACACCCGAGAAGCAGCACCGTGACTTCCCTTTGCTATTCCCAAGGGGACTGTCTTTCTAAGATACGACGCTGCACTACGAATTACAGCCAAGCGACAAATTTCTCTTGAGGTAATCGCTTGGATTATCCTGGCTATACAATTTTATTTACGATCGAAAGAAAGCCCTCGATTTAAAATTAACTCTTAGATAGAATACCAAATACAAAAAAAAACATTATATTTTTTCAGTTTTCTTTTCACTCTTTTGAAATATCATTTATTTAAAAAAAAGTTTTAAATTAACTTTTATCGGCTTTTAATGTGTCTTAAAAATTTTTCAAATAATTTTAATTAATCGAAATAGACAAAAACAATATACTACGGTTTTTTTTGGCTTTTTTTGGCTTTTCTTACCATTTGAATAACAGAAAATTTTTTTTTCATTATCGTAAACCGCAAAACCTAAAGTATAATTATTCATTGAGAGTAGAAGCATGGCTCAAAATTTAGAAGCACAGTATGAGGTAACTTTTTCAGTGTACAAATAATACAGTAAAAAGAATTGATTGATGAGGGTAATAAGTACCTACTCCGGTTAAACATTGAGTCTCTTCATTTTTTTTTGCTTTGCGTCATATTACACAAGAAGTGTTAAAATATTGAACAAAGTTAAATCGAATATTTTATAATATCAATGTTACATTACTTGTAATAAATGGAATAATTTAATAATTCAGTCTTTTAAGTAGATTAATAAAACAATAATAAAAGCTATCAACAGATACTTTGGAAATAAAAAATGTTATACTTCAATGTATAATGTAACAGGTGAATAAAGTCGAATATTGAAGCTTCATAACTCCAGAAAGCGAAGTAAAGCTAGGCTAGTGATCATGCAAGAGAATAATAGGCTTAATTTTCGTGTTGCATATAATATTTTATTCCCAACTTAATGATGTCCAATTTAGTAATTTTCGTTTAATAATAAAATTTAGATAAATTTTATTTATTTTTATGCGAAGAATTATTTTATTTCCTTTAATTTATTTTATTTCCACAATAAAAATAAAGTAACATTTCAACTCTTTCTCAAGTTTTATAAAGAAACTAATGTCGCTTTTGTTCTACTTTTCGAATTGATAAAATGACTGTTGTGATTGAATCATAAATGTACAGGCAATTTAACCATTTTACAGTAAAAACAGTACAAACAAAGTATCAAATATAAAGTTATGCACATTATTACAATAAAATATACATGTTTTCAAATATATTGATTAGCAAATTAAACATAGTTTTGTGGATCTTTAAGATATCGCAACAATTTGTGATTTTCTCATTAATTTTCTTGAAAAGTCTCTGAGATTTTCCAGGAAAAAAACTGAATGTATAGGCAACACATATACATATAAGTGCGTCGTAAGAAGAAGTAGAAGAAGGGCTCCTATCTTTCCATTCTCATCTTGAAACGACGTTACGATGTCATTACGCCTTTATATTAGATCGTTTAACGCCATTCGGCCTGTAATAACGCGTTCGCGAGGTGATAAGATTCCGCTAGCTACCTTCTTCTACTTTAATCCTTTCTCGCTCGCTTTGCCTCGTAAACTTCTTGAATCTTAGGGAATTGCAAAAATTTTCCATACCACTATCACTTTCCTTTTATACCAAAAGCCTAAGATGCTTTTTCTAATTGTTATGCAAGGAATTTTTATTCTTGTGTGAACAAAGATTTTTATCATCAAATTTTGGCTTATTATTGTTATATTTTATAAGAATTTCAACTGAAGAATACTTTTTAAATTTTTAAAGAGACCTTTTTTTCATTTTTACTAACAATAACCAAATTTATTTTTTCATTGAATATATAATATTATAAAATAAAATTGAAACGATGAAAAATTGTGGGAGCTTTTAAATGCAGATATTTTAGAAAAAGGAAAAGAAAAGAAAATGATGAATAAATTGAAAAAAGTAAACATTAAAATAGAATTAAGAAATAAAAAGAAAAATATTGTAGATTTGATTGAACTTTCATTATCCGTGTTATAAGAAAAAGAAAGCTCGAAGCTCGTATAAAAAATACGGAAGAAAATAAAAATAAAAGCAAGCAAGCAAGCAGTAACAAAGAGTTCGAAATCCTAGAAAATCCTTGTCGATTGGCTGAAGAAAACGATTGGCAAGAGAGTAGTCAACAATCAGTATTGAAAGGATCAGTCGATATATATTTTAAGAGCAGCTCATTCATCCCTCCGAGTTGTATAACCTCTTTGAACATCTGGCTTTAAACATACACTGCTAAGGTATGATGGATTTCGTTTTCTCTCTTATCTCCTTGCTAGCAGGGTGTACGCTACACCTTGGACCAGTGCTTTATAAGGACATTGCTACAAAAGCTCTCTTTCCTTCTTGCTCTTTAACACAGGATTATAGAGAGAGGAATTCTAACATTCGGCCTTTGATGCGATGGCTATATAACTATAGCTATAGCTATAGCAATTACCTCGTTTTGTACGAATAATCGGACATGTGGCATCACACGAAAGCCTGTTTGATTCCTCATTCTCTCTCTCGCTCGGGCAGCGCGCTCGCACACTGCATTGGAATTTCTGAAGCGATAGGTTGCTTTAGTATATCCCTTGTTCAAGGATCTATGCTAGTTGTGTCACTCTATGTATATATACATATGTTTATACATAGCTCTATACTATACCGAAAGTGTAACATGCCGAACAAAGTGTACATCGAACCTATAGGACTTTGTAAACGAGTATCCGTATAAGCGTTGTCGTGTACATGGATCATTATTATTACATGTATTTTTCTTTTAATGTGCATCATTTTTAGCCTTTCATACTTTTTATCTTTCTTTATTATAAGGCTAATAGTTCTTCTACCTACATAGATGATATTAAGTGACTTTTATCGTGTACGACAATATAATAAATTAACCTATCTTAATATTCTGCTGATGTGTAGGTCTTTAGATATAATTTATATACTACAAAATTTTGATCCTTCATTTTTTTCACGCCAAAAATGACATTAAAATTAGGAAATGATTCTTTTTGTTTGGAATTTTTTTTAAATTTGAGTATCATAATTCCGAATTATCGATTTTGAAACTACAGATGTTTTTTTTTTAAATATGACAAAAGTTAGTGTCATAAATACAAATGCTTAATAAATTTGGAGCTAGACTAGCAACAGTTCGATTGATTCGTGTGGACAATGAATATAGAAAAGTATAAAAGGTATTCCCTATAGTAATTTTCGGAAGACGTTTTGAAGAGACATGATCCGAATATATATGCTAGGGAATGCTATCTAGCAGTCAGGAGATATGCGCTCGAACTAATATCTCCTCAAAACGTATCCCGATGAAAATTACCACAGAGAATATTCTTCGACACTAATTCTATATTTGTTGATATGGGTCAATTGTTTTTTCCTATATATTGAAAAAATTCTTGAAAAATATTGTATATATGATTTGCGATTAATAGACCACGATATCATTTACATAACTTTTTGATTGATTGCATATAAAGAAATTCTCGTAATTAATGGTTTATTTGGAAGTGCTATTTAAATAGTATAATAAGCTTGTAGGCTTTTTGGACATAATAAGGGTATCTTACCTGCTGTTTCTGGAGGGCTGCAATATCGCCGCAAACTGGTCCAAGGCCTGTAAGCTCTGTGTCCTTTCGTATCACCCATTCGATAAGCTCGCGCAGAGACAACAGCAATGCATTCCAATGTTCTGTGTTGCTTTCTAAACGATTCCTGTTAACAATATAATAAAAATTAGATCTTACTTAGGCATTTTTCGGATTAAAATTATTGTTATAAAATTTCGTGTTTTGGAAATATGAATTTTCCATTTATAAAAAACTAAAAAAATTATGGTGCATGCATCCACATACAATCACTTCGTAAATTATTTACTGATAAAACCCTATAGAAAGAATATTCTTGTTACCATAGGTAGGCTCAAATGTACTCGAGAGTAAATTTCAAATACTTTCGAAAATTTTATGCTTTAATAGAAGCTATACTTTATCAGTCACATTAAATTAAAATTAGAAGTTACAAAAATTCCATATTACAATTAAGAAAAACAAAGAAATATTCTCAAAAATTAATCTCTAGTGCAATTTAAAAATGACAAAAGTACGATTGTGCTCTCTTGTATTTGACACAGCAGCACCAATGACCATGGTGGCGATAACTGTGTTATTTCATATGAGCGCGTACATCATGCTTTCCTTTTTGACTTTAAAAAATAGAAAATTGTCGAAATTTATGGCTTTAAAAGATTTTTTTAAATTTTTGGTACAATTTGTTTTTTTAAGTAAAAAAACTTGTTTTTTTAAATATTTTCAATCTTTTTAATTTTCTACATTTTAGTCATAATCTAAGAAAATTATCATGGAATATTATTTAAATCACGTTAATAGAAAAAATAAATTAACAGAATTTTATTTATAAATATTTTTATTTTATGGGTGAAACCAATTTCTTGCCAGTTTCTTAGCTAGTTCTTAACTTTTTTGGCTAAAAACTAGTCAATGTTTTTTGCACTGAATAAATATAGATTTAAGTAATTTGACAAGAATCATAAATTTTCTTTATTCATTGATTATAAAAAGATGTAAATAAATAAAAGTGCTATTATTAAAAAAATGTAATTTTCCATTTGATTTGATATCCACTTATGCTAGAAGTAATGAAGATCCATTAATTAATTTTATAACTCATTTAACATTATGGGTTTACGTTATAGTTTCTATGCACGTAATTATTAAAGTATGAAACTTCTTCATCAGAGAGTTCGCGATAATAAATGGATTACCGCATTTTGAATAACGGTCAATCGGTGGTTCTTTGTGAGTTTGTTATATTGACGCACTATGCTGTCCATTATGTGCAATATCATTACCTAACTTTTGAAAATTTTAATTAATGGATACATTATGACATTAACTTTTTTATCAATTTTTGTTTTTTAGAGAACTACATTTTATTTTTATTTTTTTATTTTTCAATGCAGAATCAATTTTATTGTTAATTCTTTTATATTATATAAATTCAAATTATTGTTTTACAATTATATTTATTGATTTGATTATGTTTTTAGTAGTTGTTAGATCGATAAAAATAACGATATAAAATATGATATTGTTCATTCGAATTCGGTATAACATAATTCTAATAGTATCGATTTCTATTGTTGAAAAAATGAGCGACTAAAACCGCACACTGTATAGCTTTCTGTATACTATAGAGAGCAAGACTAAGACCACCCGCAAGAAAACAGAGCCGTTAATGCTTGTAACAACGTACCAACTAGCCAGTTAATTCCCACTCGTGTGGAAAGTTTCGTCTCTTTTGTGAGCTATATCTATGTAGCTACAATACTAAAACTAAAACTTGAGGAATTCTGGGAATTTATTATTCTCTTTAACAGTTCATTGTTTATCGTTTGAATTTACTGATTGCATATATTATACTTATACACAATTGTTCTCCTATCTTAACTTTAACAACTTTCTTATCTTTTGCCCATAGAGTCCGAAATCATTCAAAACAGTTTCATCTCTTGATTTATTTATTTATAATAAAAAAATTTAATCATTTCAAAAATACCTGGTTATAAGTTTCAAAAGCAATAATTTTATAACATATATGATTGACGCTACTTGTTCGTTATAATAATAAATAATGATTTTGTGCGAAATGTACCATGACTTTATTGAATTTGGTTATTCTCAAGCCAGTTTGCATGAGTTCGATGTTAAATACATTCATGTCATATCTTACAAAACTATGACATTCTCCTACTGTTCATGAGTCCTTGAAATTTAAAATAAAACTTTATTTGCAGAAAAATTTTGAGTGATACATAAGCTCGCTAATTTTTAACAACTTAAATTAATTCAATAAATTTGATTTATTATAAAATTAAAATAAACGACCACTTTTCACAATTTTTAATATGAAAACTTTTTCAAAAAATTTATAAAAGGATAAAATTTTTACTAGACTTATAAATAATTTTGATCCATATATTTGAAGCTTAAAATAGTTAATAAGTTCAAAGTAAATATTTGAAGATAAAAAATGTTTGAACCCAAATTGAAATTGACACAAGTTTTAATCTTCACGTCTATAAATTAGGATAGAGAAAATTTATTTCTTTGGATTAACTCTATACTAATGCATTGATAATTAAAGAAAATCAACGAAATATTGTATATTTTTAAAGTCAAAAAATGTGATGTCATAAATATTTTGGAAAAGAGATTGTTTGCAAATGAGCAAAAGATAGGAAGCGATTTAAGAAAAGTACACGATGTAAGCGAGTATTAACGAAGCGAAAAAGCTTTTCTAATGAAAAAGCTCGAGCAGGTTGAACAAACTTGGAACTATTTAAGTGAAACTCGATAAATCTGTCAGGAGTAGAGAAGAGAAGAAAGAGAGATGTACATTAGCTTCGAGTTGCAGATGTCACGTGCTCGTGAAAACCTTAAACATATATTTATAATTCGTGAACAGGAGATAAATAAGTACAGAAATAGTTTATAGACAATTGATTTTATATACTGGAAGCTAAATTTTCCAATGTTCATCAATTATTTGAAATTTCCTGCTAATTTATAAACATTGATAGATTCAGAAAAGTGTTAGAATTCGGGATAATATATTTTTTAAAATTGATTTCATGTAATATATTAATAGGCCTAAGTTATAAACTTTAATATCCAATATTTTAGGAATCACATAACAAAAAATTTTTCTTGTAATTATTATTAATTTTAATATATATAATTTTCATTTTTAATTATTGATAGTTATATAATACACTGGTGTTTTTGAGGCAAAAAAACTGAAATTTAAATATTTTCCTTAAATTTTTTATATAATTTTAATTATTACTGTAAAACTATTAAGTGTTCATTGGTTTTTTTATGTGTGTATATATATATATATATATATATATAACTACAAATGTTCCGTAGTTTCATCGAGCTGTGTGATCCAAAGGTCTGATTTTATCTTGAATTCTATCACTTAAACTAATGAGTCACCTAAACTGAATTATTACCGTACCGTGGAAACTTAATATTATCTATACATAACATCATAAGTCCATTTGAAAATAGAATAAAAACAGTTTCATCAATTTTTTTTTAACTTGAACAAAGAAATGCAAATGAAAATCCAAATATTTGAATTAAGAATAAAAACAACTTGTTTGAATGGATAAATATATTACTGGATTAATTTTACCAAACAAATTTTAAAAATTGTATTGAAAAACGTAAATGAAAAATTAAGTAAAATGTAAAAGTACAAACAAAAGATAAAATTAAAAATTAAAACTAGAATTACAAAAACCTTGACGTATCCCACAATATAAAAGGAAAATTAAAATAAATAAATTAAAATATTCATTACCAATAAATTAATAATTTTCCCTTATATATATTTCCTTATAAAATGATAATTGCAATTGTAAATTAAATTTGTACGCCTTGTAATTTCAATGATATAATAATTAAAAGCATAAATCCTGTAAAATTGCGAGAACGAAAATCAAAAGGGAATTCAAGAATTCGAAATGCTGGTATTTGATTTACATGAAAGAAGAGAAAATTAAATGATTTTCTAAAGGAGTAGAAATGACTTTTAGCAGAAGTATAATTCATAATTTAATTTCCTTGATTTTCAGTTTAATATATGAAAGAACTCGTCAAAGCGTTAATTTAAAGAGTTGATTTTTAATGGAATGAAAGTTTCCCTTATGAAAAAATTTCGACTGATAGTTTCCTACTTACAAGTCGTACTTGTAGTTAGTAAATGGAAATTAATCAATATTAAATGTCTTGGCATATTTTTTTATAATTTAATTTGCTTTTGTTTCGTTTTTACGTTTTAATGAAAAACCATAGCTTTTTCATTTTATTTAGGCTAATGTGATTTTTCGTTCGTTTTAGACTTTGCTGGTTATACTCGTTTATTATTAACTATAGAGGCAGCTATAAGCCCTGAGTCGATATTCAGTTAACCGGTCGTTGTTCCGATATCCTTTCAAATATAGATGAGCCCCACGTTCAATATAAATGTAAATGGCTCGATGCGGTATTGTGTCAAAATTTTCTTGTAATAATTTACGCAATAAATAATTCATTTATACTCAATACCGATATATTTATAGTCCAAGCGATGTTTTAATGTGCATATACTACCTTCCGCTTTAAATATTTCTGATGTTTTTTTTTAATTATACATTTTAAATTACTCAATATTTGCTATTGTTCTTACTTTTTATTCTTTTAAAATTATTTTTATATATACATAACATTATTAAATTGATATTTTGTAAGACATAAATTATTTACTTTATTCTATCAACTGTTCACTGAATTATTTCCATGAAAATTTCATTATAAAAAAATGATTATTTCAACATATGTGTATCTTTCTTTTTAAATTTTTATTAAATTTTACTCTTTAAATGAAATGTAATTAAAAGTCAATAAGCGTAACCGCGAACATGTGAACTTAAAATACACATTTAACAAGCATACTTGAATAATTAAATGCAGCCAACTTGATTCCCAAGTTTTAGTCAGTATCTATTCTAACTAAAAATTTTACTTCCTCTCGGCAAGAATTTTAAACACGCTACTTCGTAAACCTACTTGAAATTTTGGTAAATCTACTTGATAATTCAAAATTCTCTTTACATATATGTAGACGACATTTTCGAATTATTAAGATTTAAAATTTTCGGTAATACAACATTAGCTTTATAATAATTCATACATGTACGAAGAATACTATATTAAGCTGATTTATTTAAACCCAAGAAAATAAGAATATTATTGCATGAATTTACTTGTGATCATAAAATAATAAAATATACATAAAGGCGGATACAAATTTTCGGAAGATCAATAATATCGAAATATAATTATTATAAACTTTATTGGATTTTAATTTTAATTTCTCATCATAAAATTTATGAGTTTAATTTATTGGCACACAGTGTATTTATAAAGTGTCTTTACACAGAATTTTAAAAGTTTTCAATATTTATTTTTATAAAATCTTTCATTTTTAATTTGTATATGAGAAAAATTTTTAGTTCAAGCATTTTTTTAGTGAAATATTCTAACGATCAATATGCTTTTAAAGGTACACCGAGAAAACTTAATTAGTCTGTTCATTCTACTAAAATAGTACACACATAAAATTTAATTACTATTTTAGCTATAATTCAAAACGTTTAAACTTTTAAATTCTTTTATACTATTTTTGGTTTTTGATATCTCAAGAAATTAAAAAAAGTAAATGATATTAAAAATTTATCAACGAAAAAAGTATATTTTAAATAAAAGCAAAAAATATATATAAATTCAGTTATATTTGACTTATAAAATTTTGTATTTATTAGACATTGATAAAAACTCGTATTTGTCTCGTCCACTATATTTCTACAAATAACAGCGACGTAAAATTTATACTTGACTGGCTAAAAAAAATTATCTAAGTGAATTATGAAACGACTTTAATGCGGCATAACTTTTTTCCAATGCTATATTCTTCTCAACCGCTATAACGATCTATATGTTTATATAAGTTTCATAAAAAATATTATAACTTACTTGATTTTCGATTTTTCCAATAAAAAAGAACATTATTATTATTATATTACAGATAACTTTAGAAAGTTAAAGTATTATATTTTCTCGAAAAACTTTTTCGATTTTCCTTACGCAAGGATAAGTTTACTTACATAAGTATGATACATACTTTTTAAGTGATTAGCCGGAAATAAACTTTCTTTAAATAATAAAATACTTCATTAAAATATGTTTATTTAACTTTTTTAACAAAAATTACTGTACTTAATTAATGAACCATAGAAATAATTCAGATTTTTCGGCGTTGTAAGAATGTTTTTCAATCTCAAAACTTTAATTAGATTTAGAAATTAGAAAATATTTCAGTGAAAAAAACAAAGAATATAAAAAAAAGTTAAAAAGAAAAAGTTTTCGATGTATAAAGAATTAACAAATTTTGAAATTCTAGTCTTCTATTACTTTTTTTTAAATAAAAATTTTTGAACAAAATTGTTAAAGTTGTGAATCACGAATTTTTATATAATTTTGAGATTTTTTTCATCATTTAAAATTATGAAAACCGCAAACTTTGAGTAACGCTTAATAAATCTTTAATGAGTGCTACTAGGTTCATTTTGCACATCCTGCAAAAGTTAAAATCAAATCTTTTCGATAAAAATAGTATAATCCAAAAGTTCAATCCCTAAGTTATGATCAAGAATATGAAAAAATTGAGCTTAGTATATCAATGAAAATTAAACTTTTAATTTTATGCTGACTTCTGTCAACTTTATCTATGTAGTTTCTGTCTTTTTTAAATCATGTTTGTATTTCTGATAATGCGTTTTATATTTGCACTTTTTTCTGCCATTTTTTTAATGTATCTTAAATGATGTATCCAGAAGCGTAATTTTTCAGTAATTGCCAACTTTATTTTATTCTCTTTTTTGAATAATAAACTCATAATAAATTATTTTCACCCTTGTGATTGTCATTTTCTTTTCTGTATCATGTTTAGTAATTTACTTAATCTTTGCTTCTGGAGGTAACTCTGCAAGCGCATTGCGAAAGCATCTAAGTAAACTATTTGTAATAAAAATTAAGGAGGATTAGAAAAATAAAAAAATTATATTTTCGGTCCCTAATCTCTAAGTATCACATCTAAATTTTTCTCTTTTTGCTTCTATTCTTGCATTAAAGTCTCCACTAATTAATAAATACTCTTCACTTTCGCCTACTCTTCCAATTTATTTAATAGCACTTTTTCTCTTCCTTTATTTTATCAAATTATGATTTGCCATTTGTACTTTTTTCTATTATACTTTTTTTTCTTTTCCATCCTGATTTTTTTTAATATTAACTCTGCGTTTCTTTTATTTGTACTATCTTTTATTGAATGTATTGTCATTAATGCAATTCATTTAGGAATCTTGTCTTTATCTTTATCTATGTTTTTTAATCCATCTACGTTTCTTGTTGGTTGATTACGTCATATTTCCGTATGTATTTCTAGCGTTTTTCATTTTTTGTCAACGAACCTGCAATTTCCCAGAACATAATATTTATCGCGTTTATTTTTTTTCTTTCTTTCTAGTTTTTTGGATGACATACTTTATTTTTTTATTTTTTTTTGCTTTTTTATTTTCCTTTTTTTCTATATTAACTATTCTTTTTTTCCATGTTTATCCCTCTGCTATTTTTCTTTATATATAATTATTCTTCGTCTTTATGAAAAGTAGTATATTTCATAACGGATGAAGAAAGGCCTGGACTGTAACGATTTTCAGAAAAAAAAGCAACAAATTTGTGACTTTGAGGTTACAGAAAAAAAAATTCTTTTATTCTTCTATTTTTTCCAATTTTATTATTACACCTGTAACATAACTAATTTAGTTTTATTTTTCAGAATTCTACTTTTGCTTCTTTTATTTTTTCCTTTTGCTTTCTCTGCAAGTTTTGCTACAATTTTTTTTTTCTTAGTCCTTTTTTTCTCTCTGTGTATTTTTTTAAAACTAACTTGTGCTTGTTTGTCATTACCAGTTCTATTTCATCCCGTGAATTCATTTTTACCTAAATTATTTCTCTATATTTATTTAGTATTTTTGCTTCTTGAATTTCAACTTTAACTTTTTCTTCAATAAATTCTCCTTCTATATCTTTTTTATTTTTTTTCATCATAGGATTTATATTTTTCAAACAATTTTTAATCAGAAGTAATAAATCCCAACACTTAAAAAGATTTTGTAGAATAAATTTGTCAATTATGGGATATAAATTATTAAAGAATAAGAACAAAAATTATAAGAAATTTTGCTAAGTATCTAATGAATGTCATCATTACAAATTTAAAATTACTCTCTCAAAAAATATCGATCGTAATGTAGCAAGTTTTTGTTAATTAAAGGTGATAAAACGAAATTGTTAGTGAAAATTGTAAGTTGAAAAAAACATTAAAAAGCACAATCCATGACTTTGCAACCAATCTCTTTAAACCAACGTAAAACTTGTCAGAAAACTTTTTTCTTGAGGAAGCGATTGTACTTTTTGTGGTAATAACAAGAGAGTCAATATTCACATAAAGGTTGAGAAAAGTCATAAGCGAATCGATGTAGCTATCTTTAATATTGGAATACAAAGGCTACTTTAGAATATGTTGTATTATTCATAGGGAGCAGCACGAGTCTGTTGATACATTGCTTCCAGTATCTCTTCTCATTTCTGATTTAAGTCAGGATGACCATTCAATGCATCAAGGGAAAAAGAGAACAACAAAGGATAACAGATCCTTGTTATTTGTACAAAAGTTATTTCTCTTTTCGAATAAAAAGAAATGAATTTTCAAAGAACATAAAAGGAGTGCATGGACGGAAAAGAAATTTTACAAATATGTATCTTTTCAAATCACATATATAAAAGATTTCAATTCTTTCAGTTTATCCATTAGTCAAAAAAAAAATTGCTTCGATAGATTAAATATAATGTTTTTTCTATATAGATTAAAAATTTATCATTGTTCATTTTTAAACTTAACTAGAAATTACAGAACTAAAAACATTTGAAAATGTTCATGTTATATATATAATCTAGAGTTTCTTGCTATACCTGTAGTCATGAAAACGTCACGGGAAACGAGGCTCGATAATCTTACGGCGCATATAACCCATTTCTCTGTAAGACTTAAGAATTTGCAGGGTTACGCGCGCTCACGATCTCGCTCCTTTTTTTTCTATTAAAGTTTTTTTGTGCAAACTTTACTCGAAGCTTAAAGCAACGACGCGAATCCATCTAGCTAGAACGAAGAGCCCGCAGGAGAAAAAGGTTCTGCACTAATTTCTGTAGCACTCATACGATGGATGTAAAGATCCCGATATCTACCAAGTAGAAAGAGAAATTTCCTGAGGATTTAGCTTGCTACGCTGTTAATGCACGTTAAGTTTTTTGCTTTAACGTCCTTTTTTTTCTTTTATTGCCAACTTATTCACATTATGTAATATTTTTTAATGAAAAATTATAGTGAAAATTTTTAAATAAAATTGAACATAAAAAATTGTTTATTTTATGCATAATATTTAATTTGCAATAATTATCAATAATTAAAATTAAAAATATTAAAGTTCAACTTTCAAATGTTGTAAATCTCGTTAAGGCGACTACGGAAGTTCGGTTCGATTTCATTTTGTAGTTTACAAATTACTCTTAAATTCTAAAATTTTAATATTAAATTTCCAACATTTATTATAATCCGTAGAATGGTGGAAAATTAAAAAATTTGAAAAATTTATTGAAAGAGAATTTGTAAACTCAAAAATAAAACCTAACTAGTTCAGTAAAATTGAACCTAACTAGTTCATATGCCATTTGATACTAGTTCTGAGCTTGTAGTACTAGTTAGATAGATAAGTTGTTTATATAATTTTTGCAATACTTTAAAGGACAAGCAATCTAATTGCACCAAAAAAATAGCTGTACCTGATAAACATTCCAGCCATAACTATCAGAGTCGCTCTAGTAGTCAGTGGTCTATTTGCCACATAACCGATGCTTCTTTGTTTAAAGTAGCTACTTTAAACAAAGAACAAAGTAACGTTGCTTGTGTGACAAACAGAAACTACTGGTCTTTGCTTTATATACGTTGTCCAAGTGACTCCACTAGTTGTGGCTGGAACGTGAATCAGTCACAGCTATTTCTTTCCAGTGTAAATTCTAGGAAAAAAACGTACATTATTCATTGTGTAGTTTCTTGCAACAATAAGTTGAAAACATCTGACTGAATTCTATTTTTCTTTAAATAAAATAGTATAGTCAATTTAATTGTAATGTGAAGTAAAATCTAGACGAAGAAAGGAAAATTTGTACATAGGAGTTATAAACTTTTTTCAAACTTTTGATTCAAAAAGTCAACTATATCAAAAGTTTTCTAACGTATAATTTTTTTATATATTTTCCTTGTATAGGACTCTTGAAAATTAAATGCAATAACTCAGATGCACAAAATTAATGAATTTTTTAAAGTCAACATTTTTATTAAATTTTCAATTGTTTTAATTTTTATTAGCTTTCAGTAAATATATCACGAATATGATATCTAATAAGATGGGAAAAATAGTTGGTGGATTTAAATATCAAGATTATTTCTTAAAATTATTACGCAACGAAATCTATTTTTTTTTCTGATCAGGCTAAAAATTATGGGCATGAGTATTTTTTTATTCACTATCATCAGCCTCTCTTTTAAGTTTTCATTCAAACTGTTGCCTCTATCTACGAAAAAAAACTAATTTTCTAAAACTCGATAATAATTTTTTCAACAAAGTTAAATGCTGGTGAATGTGCTAAAGGATAATGAGTTAATGCATTGGCAAGAATTCGATAAGAGAATCGCTCTTTATACATTATATAGATTAATATTATATATACGTTATATAGAAGAAAAGGAAGATCCGAAGTTTCGTTAAATAACGAATCGTAGAGCTGAGGGACTTGAAAGGACTGAAGTGGAATTTGCCGGAGGTATTACGCGGTAACTGCAGCGAAGTTGTTCAGCAATGCCCAAACACTTGGGGCATCGCTGAAATTGTTCGATCGTAGGAAATGAGGGAAGCAAAAGTTTGTAGCGTATAACAGTCTCTTATAACCGTAATTAAGTCGGAATGTGGCCCACCCTCTTGACAATGTATGCATAGATTGTAAGCAAATTGTTCAAAGGGCCCAAATTAAGAACGACCAAGAAAAGACAAAGTTAAGCTTGACTTTTAGGTACTTTGAAAAATTTACATTCTTTCGGATTGCATCAGAAGTTTGCTTGCCAAGTATATAAGGAAATTAAATTCCTGGAATGCTTTATCTAGTTAGAGAGTTAATAGAGAAACAATCTGCTATTACAACGGTCAACTGAATTCCGTTATAATAATATTGATTATTATACTGTACGACACAGAACTTGATACAAACTCTTTTTTTATTTAAACATGAAAATCAAATGATAAATATCTTTAATAAGGTAAAATACCTTGTAGTCATTGAATTTTAATAACAAATTTATAATTTATTTGTATGACCTAGTGCTAGAGTTGATGCTATTGAATGTTTGTGTTCTACTTTATTTTGTAATATAACTGTATGTGTTCTTAGATTTTCAATGTTTTTATTTAATTAGTCTATAAAATTTTGAATTGAAAAGTAATTAATTAAAGAGAAAACCCCAGCTTCAATTTGTTAAATGAAAACTTTATAAATGCCGTAAATATTATTTTACGAGAAAGAACCAAATTTAAGCTAATTCGTTAGCTGCTATTCGATAACTTCATATGAGAATCTTCGTCGTGGCAGCTAAAGAGTTAGAATAATAAAATTTCTTTGATATGAAGTTTAATAATTTAAAGTTGATTTGAATTTCATTAACAGCATATTTCAATCTTCTGCTAGTGTAATTAAATAATCTTCATATTACTCTAACCTTAAAATTATAACATTAATATGGCTATTCGACTCTTTTGGTATAAAATACAGTTCACAATTGTTGAGTAAAGGCTCTTTTACGAAACTCACCTTAGGGCTGTAAACTTTTCGTTTCGTAAATAAAGCCTTTACACGTCCATTGCAAAATATACTATTCTTTAAAATTTTTATAGAAACTTTATAAAAATATTGAAGTTAAAACAATCACAGAATAAAAAAATAATAACGCACCTTATGGCCATGCTCTTTGCTTTGAGATGATGCCATCGTTGGTTCATCTCGTCCAACCTCCTTTGTAGCATAACCGCATCATCTTGACTAGCAAGCGAGCTAAGCAATTTACGCCCAGTACCATTCAATGAAGCATAAACATCGTGATGAGTCTCGATTTCCGACTGCAAGTCCTGTAAACAAACAAATTTTTTACATCGAATATTTTTAAATTATTTTTTTCAAACGTTCAAGCACACATACACCCACGCATTCATACTACACATGTACATAATCTATTTGTGCAAACAACCAGGATATTAGCTAATTTAAATTTGTGAGTATAGGTCGGTGAGTCTTTTGAATTTATAATACATCATGAGAAATAAAATAGGTGACCCAATTTTGGAAAACTTGAAAATTCAAGGAAAAGTAATGCAAACGGGAAATTGATATATGAAGGTGAAACCTACATAAAATTATATGGATTTAAAGGATCGATCGCTTTAGAACTGGAAAGTTGAGAAAAAGTATTGCTACAGTTCAATAAATACTTATTGCATTATAGCATTTGTAGATTTTCAATTAATATTATAGCCATTTTTTTATATCGTTTATAAATCTAGATATCGATTTACATATAAATAAATTATTTATTTTCTATCAATCAAAATTCTATAACAATTTTCTAAAAATAGAATTGAAAATAAAAAGTTCCATTTCATAAATCATAAATAAAACCTTAAGTTATTATCACTATAAAAATTTTTTAGTGCTGGTATTTATTAAAAAGAAAAAATAAAAAAAAATATTAAATTTGACCAGTCTCGGAGACTTGATTCTTCTACTTTGAAAGTATGACATAGTTGAAGCTTAAAGCTTCATAGTCATTCTTTCGAGTTGTCTCTTCGTTACCTTCACGTCACTTGTTCTCTTCTAGCTAGCACACCTCTCGATTATTGCTTTCTGAAGCGTCAGAGTTTACTCTTTACTGAGCGCATTTGTGCGCTTATTCGTTTGCGGCTGAATGAATTTTGCTACGCGTGCCAGACTTTGTTTTTCCGGGTTTTGCGTTTATATCAAAATCTCTGTATAAGGAATAAAAAAGAAACCAAAAGAAGACTGGGTTATAAAATATTTTGTAAATATATAATTTAATATAAATTCTTTTAAAAGATATTTAATTAAATGTTCGTATTATCAACTAAAGAAAAAATAAATAGTACATTACGTTCCGTGGACAGATAGGCTTTTTTTACGAAACGAGAAGATTACAAGCCGAGCCGAAGGCGAGGTTTGTAACGAGTTTCGTTAAAAAGCCTTTTTGTCCAAGTAACGTAATGAATTTTACGTTCTGAGAGCCGAAAATGAGAAAAGAAGTTGCGATTTTGAGGTTAGAAGAACGTAAAAATAATTTTTCTTCTACCGTGTGCTCGTTTGAGTGGCATTGGAGTTTTGTCATTAAAGTTATCTTTAATAAACGCTAAAAGAAATCGATTGAAGCTGCTTAATTAATTTTTGGAAAAACTTAATGTGAATTTCGAATAAAAAAAATTAATATTACACGTAATGATCATTAAAAATGTTTGATCGATCATGGGGGTAATGGTTTACCTGTTCGAAGCATCGAAGTTCAGCAATGAGTGTATACGACAAATAGACGAATCGTGCATCTTCGTATCTATTACGTAATTGTGGCCCACTACAACAAATAGGACAATGAGCACTGATAAGTTTTGGCCAACGACTACCAGCAGCAGGCCAAGTCTGGCTCAATCGACTGGCCCCATAGTCCACCGTGATCACGCAACCCAAAAACATTCTTCAAATGATATTTTTATAATATTTCTTTTTTTCACTTTTTCACTAACACTTTTAATCTTGTCAATTTTCATCTTTTTACATCAAAAACTTTTCAAACTAAATTTTTCATTTTTTTATTTATTTAATAAAAAGAGATGATTAATTAAAAACAATTTTTTTCGTTATGAAGAATCTAAAAGATGGTTAGATAGATAAATAATAAATTATTAATAACAAAATAAAGTATGTATTTTAGATTTTATGAAGTTTTAAAATAAATTGCAAATCAATGTTATGGTTGAGGTTATCAGCTAAATTAGCAACTTCTCTAATTCAGCTAACAAACAAACTCAAAGATGTAAGCGCGCTATTATGAACGTGATAATACTTGTCTGATTTAATGAAAGTACGGAGTAAGATAAATGGCGCTTCTAATTTCTCCCTGATATTTCCTTTCCTTTAACTGAAAACTTATATTTTTCTGTATAGGAATGTACACCATTGTTAAACTTACGCGTCAAGGTAATTTAATCAGTTTGAATACAAGACTAAATGTGAATATCTACATTGATATGTGTTTCAAATCTATTCGATTCTTTTTTCTTTTCTCATTTTTCTGTTTAAATACATTAAAAAATAAATTAATATTATCTTGTATTTTCACATAGCTTTAAAACAATTTTAAATGCGTCGTTTTTCATAAAAATTATAATTAGATCCGGGAATATAAACATTATATTAATTTTAAAATTTTATTTTTATTATTTACATTTCCGTAATAAAATTTTACAAAACTTTATATTAAATGAAGATCTGTTATAAACTTTGAAGGGTTTTTCTTTTGCTACTTTGACATGTTAAGTATTTCCTTACTTTATTTAGTTGTTGTTTATTTAGTATTCACAACTATTATATTTAACAAATTGAAACTACATAATTAATAGCATAATAATTTCTTTGCATTGTCAAAATACAATGATTTGTTATGAAATAATAGAAAAAAGAATATGAAAGAACTTTTAAAGAAATTTAAAATTTTAAAACCTGTAAATCAATTTTTGCAGGTTTAAAACATATATTAATATAAGAGAATATCGGAATATTATAATTTAAAGACTTTTAAAAACTTTTATTTTTAATGAAAAAAATGTGGAATGAGGTCACAATGACTTATTTTAGTAAGGCTGCACTGCTTTTTATCGCTGAATGTAACTAACTCCGAATTTTTTGCTATTTCTACTTCCTAACCACAATAAAATCTTTTGTTGTGAAATTTAAAACACATTGTTAGAATATACGTAGATGTAGCAATAAACTTAAGTCATGATATTAAAATGTTTAGTCAATACAACTAAATCATTTCGAAAATTGCAATTAAAGTTGCTAGAAATGAGTTGCGATTATAACAACTAAACTTTTGTTTCTCATATCTAAATGTATGCACTGTTTATATAATACTTGACAAAAGGAAAAATTATATTTTCTATTTTGTTATCTCTAGATCAAATATAGTAAATATAAATAATTATTATGCTATTCATTTAGTAAAATGAGTTTTAAATGAAATTTATTTATAAAATTCTTAAAAATTTGTATTTAAAATTAATGAAAATAAACTTTATAATGGGATAGAGTTGACATGCATATTTAAAAACGTGAGGTTGAAGTTATAAGTCTTGTGTTTACGTACTTATAAGAAACTTTATATAATTGTAGCTAATTATTTGTGGATGATAATCTGTTTAAAAATTTAATTTTTAATTTGTGATTATAACATAACTACAGAAAATATAAAGTTTCTTAAGTACATAAACCCAAAAGATTAAAAATTCTAAATAAGTAGAAAATATTTACTAAAAAGATAAATGCAATAAATAATTGCTTTAAACTATTTAATAATATCTTTGAAAAGTAATTTATTACTGCAAATATACGTCACTCTAAAGCCATTCTTAATCCACCTAGTGAGGCTTTATTGACTTTTTAAAGTTTTTTTTTAAATTCTCTTTAAAACAAAAATAGTTTTCTATTTATTATAAGTTAAATATTATAAAATAATATTTTTTTGTTTTATTTTATGAGTTAGTCATAATTCTTTTGCACTCAAAGTTAAAATGATCAGTATTGTCTGTTTCCTCTGCTATAAAAACTCAATGTTGAAAAAAAATTGTAAATGTAATGTTCACAAGTACTAAACTTAACATTAAAAATTGAAAATTTACCAAACTATATAAAAGAGAGGAGTAGAATGATCGAAGAACTTTTGTTCGATTAACTTCATCTCTTTCTCTCTATATTTATCTAGCTTTTGAACTATATCATGAACATCTCTTTTTGCAGCTCGGCCTGCGGCAAGTTACGACTACCACACACATGCCATCACAATCGTGTAGAGATGGATAATAAAAGAGAGAGAGATGGCTAAAAGGGCTGCGAGCGAAAACGCTAAGCGGCTTGCGGACGATTATAGAACGACAAAGGAAGGACGCTAGACGAGAAAGTTTGCTGTGGATCAAGCTAGCGCTCAGAGGATCTCAAAGAAATTTCTTTTTGCAAAAAGAGAAAAAGAAATATTTCTTTCTTCTTCTTTTTTTCTTTTTTATTCTTTTTTTTTCAAAAGAAGAAGTTACTTTTCAAATATCTGAAAAGTGTCAATGAAATTGCAGATTTAAAATTCTGATCTGCTTTTTAGATAATAGATAACTTATCAAGTTTTTTCGAAAAAAATTTTATTCATGAATATTTTTATTATCTGCATATAATACTGATTACATATTAATCAGTTAACTTGTTTTAAATTTAATAGAAACTTTAAAAATTTAATAATATCGATAATTTATAAAAAGTAGCACACGACCGCTTTTTTAAAATGCAAATGATTTTTTTTATAATTTAAATATTTAAATACCAATATTGAAATAACATTTTTTTTAAGAGATAAAGTTTTAGTTAAAATTTGTATTGGGAATCGTATTATTAAAAAATGGAGCATTTTTTTTAAATTTAAAGTGAATTCATATTCTAATAAATTTTGAATGTAAACTAAAATATTTGTTATCTTGTAACAAAGTAAAAAAACAAAAGAGACTTGAGTAACAATGAAAAAGGTACTGAAAAAGATAGAACCGAAACGAAAATTCGAAAATCCAAAATGTTGAACCCTAAAAGGGACAACGTAAAGCTTTTGTTAACCAACGAACTAGCTCTGGAGTTATTGGAAACAAAGTCCAACTAGTGTACTGTGCCGATTAATAATTGTTCTGCAGTTTTTTAATTTTTATTTGTGTAGCTTAATTTCCAGTATGGAAAACATTTAGCATAAAAATATAATTTTTATGTCTACATTATTTCTTATTCTTTATACAATTGTTTTTTTTTCGATTTGACATTGCGTTGAGTTTTTATTTGTTGTCGACGTTACTCGAACTTTGCAGTTTGCTTCTTCAGGAAGGTCCGCCCTTCTCAGGTCCAGCCTAAAGAAGCGAACTGCAATGTTAGTGAAACGTCGGCAGTAAATCAAAACTTAATGCGATGTCAAAGCGAAAAACAACAATGCCATTATAAACAACCATCGCAGAAGTCTAAAAACTACCAGACCTTTACTGTTGCATGTATTTTGTAGTATTTACCTTATAAAAGTAATCAAAACTTGCAATTGATCAATCCTATCAAAAATACTAAATTTAATATGTTAAATGACGTATAAATAAAAGTCCTATGCTAATTATGTATTAGATCATTAATTACTAAATGGATTATATAAACGATATTATCAGGAATAAATAAAAATTTTAAAAACGTGAAGACAGGAAAAATTAGCGGAACAAAGCGATACGAGTACGAAATTGCAACTATAACAGTTTCTTATTAAAAAGTAGAGGAAGCGACATTTAATTAATCCACATGAGTTATGTTCATGTATTTTTTAATTAAAATTGGATAAAACTTATAATTAAAAATTACATTTATTTCTAGAATCTTTATATATTTAATTCAAAAATTAATCTTTTTGTTCAATTTAATTACAAGTAATGAACTTATTTTTATCATATACGGCGATGTAAATGTATATATGGCTGCCATTTTCAATAAAATCATAATGGATATAAAAATGTGTCGATTTTGAAAATAAAAGCGCTTTATACTTTTGATAAATAAAGCAATCCCAAAGCAAATTTATATGAATAATAGAAGAGATAATACTATTAATACAATCATCAAATTTAATTAACAGGAATAATTAACTTTTCATTAATATACTTTACGGTTCATTAACTATATACATTTGATTGCTAAATATTAAGCGAAACGTAATTACTAAAAAACACTTAAATCACATTATGAGACTCCAGTACTATCCCGCATGGCAAATTAATGCATTACAAATGTTTGAATTTCAATTTCTATAGACTAAAATTAGAATTTTTAAAATATATACGAATTAAATGACACGCATACATAAATAATATCACGTACATAAGTGATACATGCGCATAAAAAACTTTTCATTCTTAAACCTATTTAGCTTTCTTTGAATAATTCTGAAAAAATTTTGAGCCCATAAAAATAAAAACTCTTGAAATCCTTAGCTAAGCTATCGCCATAGTTTGAGTATATAATTTACGAGTGCAAATCGGTCCTTTATACTTAGGTTATACTAGCGAGGCAGGACTCACTGAATATCTTGTCTCTTGCTTCGACGTTTATGTGCAAGAAACGAAAGGCCCTGGGCCGAACAAACTTAAAAACAACTATTAAGACGAAGATAGAAAAAAAAAAAAAAACACAAACTACAAAGAAGAAAAAAAAAAAATATATAAATTCTTCATAAGATTCTAAAAAAATTCTGATTTTTAATCATCTATTTAATTTTTTATATAATAGTTTAAATAAATCAACTCACACGATAAAAAACGAACACAATCCAAACTTAAAAATAACTTAAATATAACAAGAAAAAACCCAACCCAAAAATCTCACTCTTACATTGGAACACCACAATCCAACACAACACAACTTTACAAAAACCAAACATATAAAATCAATAACTAATTCTTTTTACACATTCCCACACAAAAACACCAACACCAGACATACAGACCTACAACCCAATCCGACAAAAACTCCACCAACCAACCCAAGAACACCTATCCTAATAAACCAAAATACACATCCCGAAATAAAACCACCCAACCGCACACAACAAAACCACCCAACCACAACCTAAACACCAATAAACCACTATTCTTAGATCAAATTTTACTACACCAAACCCGCAAATACCCAATAAACCAACTATTACCTTCTTTAATAACTAACAACCAAACCACACAATCCATTCCCATTAACCACTTACCAAAAATATTCTATCCCACACTCATATTCCCATTTAACACATCAACCTTTAGTAACACACACCTTTAATTTTTAAATTTTAATTTTTTTTTTTATCTATTATTATAACATTTTATCAACATATAATACCACCATTAAACACTTACTACCTACCTAGCATTTATCTCTCTTATTTTTTACAATCTACTACTATTTATTTTACTCTCTAATAATTTTCCTCTCACAACCCCCCAATACCCTCCTCCTTCTACCTCTGCCCATCTTTTTTTTTTTCATATTATTTCTTTTTTATCTACTCACCTAACCCCAAACCCTTCACCCCTTCATCTAACTACACCCCCACACCCCACCCCCCCCACCCCACCACAACACCCATCTACGAAACACCCCCCACTGCTCCCACGTTTTTTTTTTTTATTCTTTCTCCTTAATACTTCTTACATTAATTTTTTTACATCTTATTTCTTTTATCATTTATTTTTACTAACATCCACTTAATATAACCTTTTCTCACTCATCTTATTCGCACCAACATCCCCCTTGTTTTATATTTTTAATTTTCCTCTGACATACCTCCCCCCTATCTTCTCTAATTATTTTTTTTTTAGTTAATAACTTTATATCCTAATAAACTTTGATATATTCTTATTTACCTAACATAACAGTTTTAGCCTTTATTTACATTCTTTACACTTCTTTCACCTTTTTTTAAAACCCCACCCCGCCTGTTGGCATTATACACATGAAAATCCGTGGATTTGAGGTTATATAACTTTAGTATTTTTTTTCTTTCTCTTTCTCTCTCTCTCTCTCTGCTTTCCTCTCTTTTTCTGTGTAAAGAGGGTTTTCCGCTTCATAAAACGTAAAGCGTCCTCGCGTGTGCGTGAAGCTATAGCAGATAGTCTTCCCTACATTATGGTAGTTTATGTGGGTGAGCGCATCTCTTTACGAGTGTGCAAACTCTCTCTCTCTCTCTGTATATGCTTATGAGTCTGCTTGTCTTTATGAGCCTCTAAGTTTGTATATACGTGCAAGTTTACATGAAGCTCTTCTGTATCGTACATCTTCAAGAGCTAAATGTTATTTTTTTTTTCTCCAACGAAAATGATAAACGAGACACTTTATGTCAAACGTTTTCTCAATCTTTTACACCTTAAATCATACAATTGAGTATTAACTGCTTTTTATGAGATTTTATATACTTGTATTGTGAAAAATTGAAAATTTACAAACTTTAAAAAAATGATGCGAGAAAATTTTTTTTTTTTTACAATAAATGTTATCTGAAGCTACTGATTATAAAGATGCTTTGAACATTATGTCTCATAATCGCCGTTATTCTTTAACCTTTATTTACTGAAAAATTTTGTAACTGTTATTGGATAAGGGATCGAAAATACGTAGCTGAATTTATCGTATTTGTTTATTTATAAACGTAATAGATAATGAGTTTTAGTAAAAGGCCTCTTAGAGTGTAGAATTGAATTTACGTCAAATTCTCTACGGCAACGTGAAATTTCACAAAGCCTAAATTAATTATTGCGAAAATTTGGCTATACATAAGCAATGAAATCACTTAAAATATTACTTTAAATTTGCGATTAAAAGTTTGTATTAAGTTCGCATCGGTAATATTGAAATTTATTATTGTTGTTTTATATAATATTTTAGTTGCTATATCGAATTTATTAAAAATAAAAAAAAGATGAACTTTATTTTAAAATATTTATTGTTTCCTTTTTCGAACAAAACTTTTTTTGTGAAATAAAAAAAAAACAATGTAGCTTAACAAACCTTGAAGCGATCAGTTTAAAAAAAATACAACGTTAAGCCTCTTTTGAATTTTTTGACAAAACTCATTCGGCCTCAACCAGTGATCAATGTACTAAAGTTCCTCTCACCCTCCTCACGGTACACACAACACACATACACGCACACCGCGTAACCTAAAGCTCGATTCGTTAATGGAAGGCAAACGTGTATACTCTGACGCGTGTAGTCGCTTTATTGTTTATAGGATCCATGAGGCAACTCAACAACTCTATACACTATATATATGTATATGTACGCCATTTCAACATGACGAAGATCATTCTAGGCCATAAAGCTAACGGATATGCCATGGCATGCAATGGAAATTTCAAGCGTTAGAAATGCCAAAATATATAACTTACATACGCAAGAGCACTTTATTTAATATCGTCTTTTATGAGCAGATTTTCATGTTGCAGAATGCATGCCGGGAATAGATTTTTTTTTATTTTCAAGCATTTTAATAACTACGAAATACGGCCATGGCTACACCGGTTGACTTCAAGAATTTAAACAGTTTACTCTAAGGGTTTTTCAAATATAAATTTTTGCTTTTTTATTCAAAAATTAAAAAAAAATTTCGGCTATTATTATAACTGGAAATCTAATAAAATTTTACAAGCATTTTTAAAATTTTAGTACAATATTACATTTTTTATTATTCATTATAATACATAACTCTACTTATTTTCTTGTCAAAAAGTACTTTCTTAAACCAAGAATCAACATAAAAAACAGTTTGAAAATGAAAAGCATTCTTCAAGATTTTATTATTCAAGCAGAAGATAGTTTGATATCTTTGGGCGTTATGTCTATACTTAGTAATCCCTTAAAAGACTTAATTTTAACAACTGTATTCAAATTATGGAAAATATTTAGACGCAAAAATTTATCTTTTGATAGAGAAATTTTTAAATGGCATACAAACTTTTGTCCAAAGTATGTGTTTAAGATTTGATAAAAAATTTTATTAAATAATGAGGATGCTGGAATTTTGTACGAGTCTATAATTTGCTAATATGGTCTTGGAGTTAATAATTAGCCTATCACTTCTAAACTTATTTGGTTTTTCATGTACTTATCGATTATAATATCTTGTCAACTTTTTGCACTTTAGTTTTCGTACTTTATTAATATCTGCCGGAGGAACATCCCCCCTTATAATCTTTAATTTTTTTTATTTGTTCAATTGGAAACCCGACTTGATTACTATATTTTACGTTAATTAATTATCATAACAATGCTTATCTGACAAGTATCAACTTTGAAGATTTTTAATTTTAAAATTTTATTAAAATTTACCATTTACAAAATTATGATATTTGCATAGTTGTGCCCTGAAGAAGGAAATTGATGAGTATTCCCGAAACACTGGCTTGATATATCATTGTTCCAACCAATCTGGCGCGCGTGGATGAATAAATTCTTTATCTCTATAACTTCATTATAATACAAGTTTTATTTTATTGGATTTTTAATTCATTATAGCTCTTAAAAAATTAAAAATGGATGCTTTCATAAAGTCAAAATCTATTGTAGCGTAAAATGAATATCAACAAAATAATAATTAATATATTATGCGCTGGATGTAAATAATGGATGAAAATGTAAAACACAGCCAGAATTTTTACTTAACAACAATTGAATCCAAGTATAAATGGATGATTAACTTTCGAAATACAAAAAATCAATAGTGAATATAATCTTCTAATTTTAACTAATTAAAAATATAATTTTTTTTTATAAAAGATTAGAATTATTGTTTGTTATACTGGATGTAATAAAAATAACATAAAAAGGTAATTTTGTTGAGGTTTTCTTAGTATAATGTTATGAAGTACACAAAGAGGCTAAGATAAATAAAACGTTAGCGATAATGAAATTCGTATAATTTGTGAGCTTTACAACAGCTAATCCTCTCGAGCAATTTGTTTACGCTATAAACTATTAGTCATGCGCAGCTAGAAATATTATTATATCCTCGGACAGATAACGCATTTTATAACCAGCTGGTAGTTTCATGAGTCGTTGAGTTAATTGAAGGATTTAGTTTAACGCAGTTGAAGACGAATTTTACAGTTGGCGATAAAATTTCTACGTATAAGCTGCTTCCTTTCCAGTACTCTAAAACCATTCGAATGAATTCTTGTGAAATACGCGGGTGCAAAAAATGTATTCTCGCATTTTTTTTCACAGAATAATGGCTCATTGAATCTTTTAATACTTTGCCTAATATATTCAACTTTTAAAGAACTTTGTATTATTATGATCTACGAGTCTTTTAAAAGATAGACTTATTATTTAATAGTTAGCTTCTTTTTTAAAGGAAAAAAGTGTCCAGATATTCCTTTTTTAAAAATTAACAAAATTAAATCCAAACTATTAATATTTACCAAAAGACAAAAAGTTCAAGTTTCTAAAGGCATTTTATTATGATATAATCTAACGAAATAATTAAAATTTTTGTAATAATAACAAACGAAAGGATAACAAGCTCTCTAATTGTCTTGTAAGATCTGAAACTAAACGATTTTCTAAAGGCACTATTTAGTCTTGAAATACAAACGTAGGTTGTATAATATTTACAAATTAACTCTATCCAAATGTTAAATAAGTTAGAGTTTAAAAGTAAAGAGCAAACAAGGAGAGTTTACATGAAATTTTGAGCTTTTAAAAAGGTAAATTATCGAATCCTCTCATCCAGTCTCTAACCAACTTTAATTATCGATCGTTTAGGCGCTCAAAAATTCCTTTTTAAGCCCGCGTATCCACACGAAATTCAGTCTAAATATTCGAACGCGCAAATTCTCTCCGACTGTACTAAAGTCAAAGCGCTGAGCAAAGCCGCAAGAGCCGTTTAATCGCCTCCTGTGGTTTTCGCCATTTACCGCCCGCCCTACGTCCTTTCACTTTGACCCTTTTCCTTTTTGCCGTTTTTTTCTTTTTTTTCTATTACCATTACTTGTTTATGAAATGTACGTGCCTACCAAAAGTTACTGAAAAAAGGAATTGCGCTTTTTTTTTCATTCTTCAATATTTTATTTTAATTAGTCAAAAGATAATGATAAGTAAGCTAATACTTATTAATTTTTTTTTTTTAATTTATGCCAATTTCATAAAGTTTCATTGAAATTTCAAACTATTTCTAAGTATTAAATAAAATGATAATATAAAAATGTTCTTTAATAATATAGAAAATCGAATTTAATAAGATTAAAAAAAACATCTGATATCTGCAATGTTTGTAGGGAAAAACATAAAAATTCGAAGCAGCGCTTCCAATATGTTTGATAAAGATCAAAAAGAGAAACGTCATTTTACATTTCCAGCAGTCGCATATCAGCTCGAGCTTATTTTGAATTCGGAAAATTTAGCTTTCATAGTGGATACACATGGAGCGAGAGAAAGAGATAGAGAGAGTGAGACAGAGATTGGCCACGTCGATCGTCCAAGAATCAATTCTCATGCAAATGCCATATACCAGAAATGGCAGAAGGACACAGTATATACCAGTATAGTACTTGATAGTTTACGATGATGGAAATTTTGACACTTTAGAGTCACGGTATCTTGAGGTCACAGAAAGGATGTCAGTTATGTCGTCTACGTGATTAATTTCTTAATCATTATATTTAATATTATTTTCATTTTTCAAATATTATAATCTTCGAATTTGCCAAGATTTATTAACAAATTCAATCATTAAATTCATCGAAAATTGCTCAAATAATCTTTTACGTAAATATTAATACCATAAAAATTTTTTTAAAGATTATTGTGAAAATCAGAATGATATTCATATTATTCTGATTTTTGTTGAAATCTTCATGATATAGACATAAATATATAATATGCTTGTTTATGTTATTTGTGTAAACTTTTTTTATCAGTAGAATAAATCAGTTCAAGAACTTTTATATATTTTCTGCATTGCAAGGGTATCCATAAAAATAAAAAATAGCAAAGCAATATTTAAATGTAATTTAAATTGTAATTTGCAATATTTACCTGCAACAAAGCAGAACATCTGCTATATATTTACAAGTTTGGTTATTCCATGCTTTGCACGAGCATGTAATTTTATTGACTCCTACTAAAAGATCTTTTTCTAAGTCATTATTATTATTATTAAAATTTATAACTGATGAAAAGTTGGCAATCGTTGCAGTTCAGATGTTCAAACTGAATCTATTTTATCAACAATTTTTGCGTGCTTTTATCATTTTTCTTGAAGATATTGTAACATTTGTCAACTAATACAATCTATGCAAATGTAATGTCAACATTTTAAATTCTGTAATATTAAAAAAAAGACTTTTAATTAAAAAGCTGCTATGCTAAAAAATGAAAAACGATGTACCCGAGTCGGCCATGTTTGTTTGATATTCATGAGCAGCCTCTCGCGGTGGTAGTTTTACTTCCCAATCCAAATAATTCCACAATGTGTTCTATTTACTGAAAAGCCAGAAAACGTTAGCTTTACGCTTTCTCTTCAACCTATTTTCTCTATTCTCTGTAAATTCACCAAAATTTCAAACAATAATATGAAGCAGAATCTTTAGCTTCTACGACACTATGTGTACAGTAGTATGCTTTCATAGAACCACCTTTGCTACACTAGCAAAGCGGCCCAGGCTAACGCCATGAATATTTATCGTGAACGCACCCAGCATATCTGGATTTCCTTCTATTCGTTCTCTTGCTTTTTCTTCTTCTTTTTTACCCTTTTCATTCTTCTCCTGTGCATATAATACACATATTCACGTAAGCGCGTTTCTTTACTTTTCGTACAAGCACTGACCTCAGCGAGGTGTTATACTATTGCGCAGCATCTATTCTAACGGCTTGCAAATGGAAATTAAAAATTTATCTTTATACTAAGAATATATCTACGAAATCTTTTTTTAAGTTTTCAATTTTACACAAGAATTAATAATGTTCAATTATATTTGAAATGGGAACATTTATCTTCGAATTTCAAAATAATAAAAATTTAATTTTTAATTAATTTTATGAAAGTAAATTATAGCACGCATCGCATGCACAACATTTTATTTTTTTGAAATGCTCAACTACTAAGTCAATTGACAGATATTTTTAATTAAACTTTTGTTAAATTGTTCTCTTATTTATCCTTACATAAAGAAATATAAAAAAGCCAGTACCATCAGCCATGGAGATATAATTCACTTTAACAGGTTAAGCCTCCATCCAACAAAGTAAAATAAAAGAGGCAAAAAAAATATGCAGGCCATTAGAAAGAGCAAAAGCTATGCATTCTTTCAAATGGAACGGAAGAAACACACACACACACATCCGTTAGGGCGTAAAAAAAGAAAATGAGCAGTAAAAATAAAAAATTTAGAATTACGTTGCATAAGGGGTGCGAAAATTTTTGTGCCCTGAGAGTGTTAAGAATAAGCCATGCATATGCAAGTAACCTTGTTTCTTCTTCTCTCTTTTTTTTTGCCTTGTTGCAGAGGAGAAAATTGATAGGAGTGAAAGAGAAAGAAAAGAGAGAAAGAGAAGAGTGGCTAGCATGTTGCGCGCTCATTAGCGGGCTAATTAGAGCCCACGGCAAGAGACGACGACGACGCTTTTTGCTACCTTTTGCTACAGCCACTGTCGTAATCTGAAATACGACATAGCAGCACATAGAAAATTTTACTTGTTGACCTTGCTTGTAAGCCAGTATAGAGCTGGCTTACAAACTTTTTCAAGAGCTTACAATTTTATAGCCTTTTTAAAAATTTCGAAAATTTTTTATTTAGTCTTTAACAATTTTGAAAAAAATAACTTCATTAATATTACGGGTTTAGAGTTTTAATATAAACATTTTAAATTTTTGGGTTGAATTAAGCATTATACGTAACGTAAATTTATTTCTTAATAAGTTGACATAAATATATGTTAAGATTTTTATTATAATGACACTAAAAGTAGAATAATACAATATTATAACGTTTAAAAATACGAGAAACCACCCGCGCGACGCCCGCCGGGCGCACCGCGAGAGCCCCCCCCCCACCACGCAAAAAACCGCATCACGAACAAACCAAAATTTATAAATAAAATAATTTTCACTCCACGCCCACATAATAAAATTTCAATTCTTCTCCCCCACCTTTTCTCTTTACAATTTTTAATTTTTTTGTTTTTTTTATTTAGATTTTGAAAGAAAAGAAAATGGTCCACGAGAGGCTAAGGGAAGAGAACGAACCCGAGCGCCCGCGGACGCGCCCCCCGATCGGATATGGAGAGGAAACCGGACCCGACGAGATAACAGGGCGCCGCGGCCCCACGCCGAGCCACAGGGCCCCCGGCACGAGAGGCGCACGGCCGAGCCCGAGCACGCCCGCAAATCTAATCACAACTACATTAAATTTTGTAAGGAAAAAGCAAAGGACGCCGACACGAGGCCCGCGCCGCCCCTCACGCGCCCGCCCGAGGCCGCCCCGCCCGACCCGACGAATGTAAAATACCACCATCACCCCCCCCCACGAACCCCCCAGCAACCTCCACGCACAACTCTCCCCTCCCCCCACCGCCCCCAAAAGAACAAAAATCTCTCTCAATATTGAACAAAACATAAACAAAAATAAAAGAACGACGAAAAACAAAAAATTTTTTATTAAGACAACGAGCAAAAAAACTAATTTTAAAGAAAAAATCAAAGAAACACGACGAAAACACAACAACCCGCCCAGCCAATTATAGTGCCAAGTTTGAAATTTTGTAAATAATTAATCATCAATAATATTAAATTAAAAATGATTATTTTATATAATTACTTGTATCGTCTTATTTTTAGATTTATTCATAATTTAATTTTTTTAAATTTATAACCTAAAACTTAAAATTATAAGATATGTATAAATATTTTATGTTTTTAAATGTATTGATGATATTACTATATTAAATATGAAAGTCTTTTAACAGTGTACACATTTGATCAATACTTATAAATAATATAGACTAAGGGTCAACCATTTTGTAAACGTACACCTTAAGCTATAGACCAAGTCTTTTTAGATTAATTAATATTGCAGTAGCTGTAAAATTTAGTGTGCTAATATTCTTTGGAATAACTATTTCATATGTACAAAATTCAGACAAAACTATATTTGAATAAAAAAGGCCCTTAAGTCTTGTGGATGAAGTTTATTTCACAATTTTTAATAAAAAAAGATATCCCAAATTATAAAGAGATCCAAGACACTATGTATATTTTAAATATTATGAAATTCTTAAGGAATAATGATTTTTTTCATTGACATTTATCATCATAAGCTTATTATAAATATATATGTGCATTAAAAAAGCTACAAAACACTCAAGTCGTGGATTTTAAAAATTTTATTTTTTAATCTCATCATTTCAATAACTTCAACTCTTAATTTTCACTTTTCTAGAGAAAATTTATAAAAATTTGACGTTTTAATCTAAAAGCTCGTAGAAATCTTTTAAAAGTTCATGCGCGTGCGTGAATGACAAAAAAACAGTTATCGATCATTTCCAAGGTAAATATAATGAACATACATAATCTGTGACCCAATATATGTTGTTAAATTTTTATAGACCGATTTTATTTGACCATTTTACTACAAATCACTTATTAGATCTCTTTGTTACATTCTCAATCTCAGCTTTAAGGTCCATTCATCGTAGATTTTTTTTATTTCTATACACTCCACAAAAGATATGAAAAAATTTTTTTAGTGTACGGATGAGTTATTAAACATTCAAGTGACGGAGTACTATGATTTAATTTTTACAGCTAGATTTACGTACAGTTGATAATAATTCTTTTATATAATTTAATTATAAAAAATGATCAAAATAATTAGAGCAACTAAATGTCTAAATATAGATATGCAACGAAATTTCTCTAAAAAAGCTAAATCACGTAGAATTAGTAAATTTTTCGAGAAATTCAAAGACTGATCGAATTTAATGTTATTATAAACAGTGCAGCAAAGTAAAAATTTAAAAATCTGAATAAGTTGTAGAGTATATCGATAAAAGCTAGTCTTAAATTGTTAAAATAACCGATGCAACATCCATCGGTTTGCAATATCGAATTTTTCCCTTCAGCATTGGAGCACGCACCGATTAACGCGCGTGTTCGATGAAAAGTTAAAAAAAATACCTAACAGTTATCTACCCTCTAAAAACAATAAAAAGTATACCAGACTATAACGCAGGAAAAAAGGAAAAAAAGGAAAAAAAAGAGAGAAAAAAAAATTGTGGGGATGGAAAAAGGCTCTAATTTACATGGGTTCGTGCTGTCCGTACGTAAAACGAAAAGAGGAAGCTCCCGCAGGCGATTTATTGCGCGTAAATAGAGAAACTCTCTCGCATTCAAAATTCGCAGCACGCCGAACGTTTACTTTGCCTGGCAAAGCGATAAAATAAAATCACTACGTGTACGCGGAACTATACTGTTATTCAACCAGGGATAGCTGAATAGCATAAAAAAAATGAAAAACTCCTAACAAAAATAAGGGACTATTTCTCTATATTTTTTAATATTCTCTTTGCTTAATTGCCTTATTATGTTTAAATAATTATTCATCTCATTTTTCACTATATAAAAATTATTTTCATTTTTGTAAGTTTCAAATTGTTAAAAATTACCGTTACTCCATTGTTTGTTGAAATTATTTTATTTATCAGTATAAAAGATTTAAAAATAATAAGAGCTTTTAAATAATGGAACAAATAAATGTTAAAACTCTGGTGAAATTATTAAAAATTAATAAAATTTATATAAATGAATTAAACTATTTATCTAATCGAGTCTTTAGCAAAAGCTTTAGCCCGACTAGGCTTTGAAAATCGTATTTGTGGATAGAGAAAGCCGATGAGCGCTGATGGCTGCGTCGCATTGCATTATAATTTTCTAATTTTGGTCTCTGCTGGCGTTTTAATGATGTTACGTCATTATTAACGCGACAATTATTGGCGTGTCTGATGCTTTTACTTTGCCACTGCTATGCACGTTTACGTTATCATCCCACATTGTATTCGCATAGCGACATTTTTCTCTTAGTTTCTTTTATCTTTTCACTTGTTAAAAATGTTTTCTAACTTTTTTTTGAAATTTTTTTAACTCTATGAAGCAAAAAAAAAATTTGTTAAATGACAAAGGCTAGAACTTTGACTGAAAGATGCAGCTGTTGATTTTATGCCACACATTTGAATTCTTCAAATTTATGGATTATTTTATTTGATTTAAAAAAAAATTCTTTGAAATTTTCTCCTTGTATATGCCAATGAAATCATTTAACACGAGAATCTGTAAAGGTGAAAAACTTTTTTCTTGCGATTCTCAGTTTTATTTAAGTTTATATAAAAAAGAGAAATAATATTTTTTGTGGCTTGAAAAGAGAATATTCTATTGTTAAAAAAAATTTTTCATCAAACCGAATAAAATTTTTTAGAGTATAAAAAAAGAAAAAAATTCCTACTAAAATGCTGAGAAAAAAAATTGATAAAAAACGTGCATGGGTCCGCCTTTCAAATAACCCGATAAAAAAAGAAAACGACTGCCGCCATCAACGCTTCCGCAGTTGCATCTATATGAGTAACATATAGATGCAACTGTTGCTACGCATGATGTATATACCTTGTTATAGTTACGACAACACATCAACTCGAACATCACGAAAATTAAAAAAATTTAACGTTTTTTTTTATACAAAAATAAATGAGAAATTTTTCCAGTATTAAATTATTTATGAAAATTTTTATATTAATTTTGACTTTTAAATAAAAAGAAAATAATTTCTGTTCTGGACAGTCACATTATTAAAACCGAAAATATCTGACGAAACAGAATTTTAAAATAAATTTGAAGAGTATGTAAATAATATGAGATGGAATTAAACAATTCCATAAACTTCAAAATGTCTAGGTGCATTCAAATATAAAAAGCCTTAGTTTGTAAATAAAAAAGCAGCTTTAGTTGTAAAAATTTCCCTACGGAAAGGAATAAATCAATATTTAAAGAGATAAAAATTAAAAAGAACAATATTAATTTTGAGAAAAATGTTAATAAACGTTTTGAGAAATAAAAATAATTATATTTTTGTGAAGTATTTGAAATCTTTTTTATTTTGTAATTCTCGATTGTTAAAATTTGAAGCTTAGCCAAAATTTTTGGGATCCTCGGTAATTTTCAAAATCATGCGATAAAATATTTTTTAGGAATAAGAATAGAAGTTATAGTAAAAAAAAATTAATCAACGTAACACGCCCAAAGCACATATAGTCCTCTTTCTCTCTGATGAACGAGCAAACGAACGAACGCATGATATGGTGGCTGTGCGGTGGTTTGCTGGAGATTAGTCGCCGCGGGGCGCGAGAGAGGCTTCGAAAAGTGGAACGGGACGCGTGGTATACAGCAGCAGCAGCAGCAGAGAGGCTGCGGCTACCGATAGCTATTCCCATTTGTACACACGCACGCATAGAGAGTTGCTCATTATATCGCACCTTTCCATATGGAGTATCATAACGCGCGAAAATTGCTGCACTCGCTACCGCGTTCACAAGATTACGTGCTTCGTTTTGCAGATTTTCGACCAGTTACTTGCTATTTCGTTTTTTGTTTTTTTACTTATCATGCTAAGTTTTTAACATTGACATTCTATTTTTTTCAGAGATTTTCTATTCCTATCGTTAAGTTTCTTCTTATTATGGCTATTTGAATTTTCAAGTTTTTAAGCTTTTAGAACGTAAAAATGTTCAATACATAAACATATTCATAGATATTAGTTTTTGAAAAAAGTTTCTTGTAATTGTAATAATCAATATATTTAGTTAAATTACAATTAATAGTAAGAAAAAAAATTTTTTTTTATAAAATCCATCATTTTTACTGCTGAAAACTAAGCTTGTCTCATTCCTACCAAATTATTTTACTGTTATAACTAAACATCCACGCGTTCTATTCATACTATTCTTTACACGGAGTTTTTATTGAAAAAACTCATAAAGTTTAACAAGACATAGCATAGTATAGTTTTTGGCTTCGGAATCCATGATAAATTTTTTTATCTATCAATCATATAGGTTTTCCAACCTTTTCCTCTTCATCCATACTTTTTACCCCAGTCCTACCCGTGCAGGCTAATATACCCATCCTTAAAATCGAGCTCCACCAACCCGAGACTTCGCTCAACTATAGTATAAGTATTCTGCTCACGACCCCGAATAATATCGCGATTTTTGTTAAAACCGCGGAAAATCAATGAGTCGAAAAATTCTCCACCTTTAATTAAAAATATATTTTTTCGTGAAGTCGGATGTTTAGCCCCTAATGATAAATTTTTTATTTCAACATATTGATTTTGCAATACATGCGCAATATAATAAAATATGAGCCTTTTTAAATCTCACGTTTAAAGCAACAATAGGAATAAAAATTATTTTTTCTAGATTGCTAATGATAATTTGTTGTTTGTTTAACAATAAAACTATCCTAAAGAATGGACTGTAACGAAAAAGAGTTAATCTCATTTTCAGAAAGCGTTGGAAACATCCTCGGAATATCCTTCTTTGCCTTCTGTTAAAATCATCAGTTCAAAGAATTGATAGCTTCTCCTTGAATCCTTGGAGTAAGAGTAATAAAGTCAATATTCGGTGTTGACGCGTTTATCCCAAGCAATAGTTTATCATCCTGCAGATTCTGCAGCAAGTGAAAGAGGAAAAGCAAGGGGAAATTTTGAATGAACGAGAACTGTAAAGCTCGGAGAGGAGGATTGCGGAATGTTGGCCTGTTAGTGGATGCCCACAGCCTAATCATTTGCGGTCGAGCGAATCGATGTTCGCTTTATATATACTCTTCTCTATTCTTTTGTCCCTCCTTTTTCTTCTTCCATTTTATATCCATGGCCTCTTCTTTTTATACTGACAATTTATTCTACATTTTTAGAAAAATTAACACGTAGAAAAAGCTCAAATTATCTACGTCATTTTAGTTAAACAGCAGAATTTTTTTTCACAAGCCTATGTTTTATTTTTTTACAATAAAGATAGCTGTCTTTGCTAACGTACATCTGCTCTAACAGGCTTGACCCTTTTTCATTTTAATCTATATTTCTATTACCTAGACTCCTATTTTATCATTTTATTTCGCAGTTATTGTCTTTTTTTATTATGTCATTTACTACGTTCTTTATACTTTCGAGATAATTTAATATGCAGTGAAAGCCTATCCGAGTTTACGTAGCTTTTTTTATGAAACCAAGTCAAGTGATTTCAATAAAATACTATTTATTATAATGAACATGATATGTTTTTGCATGAGATTTTTATTTTTATATCAATTTTATTTATGTGTGCATGAATTTTTCTTTTTATTTTTGTATTTTTCAAATAGATTTGTTTAATATGATTAAAACTCATTTAAAATTCATTTTTTACAAAACTTATTACATTAAAAATTTATTCTAATGATTTTAAAAAATCCCAGTAAACAACATAATAATATTTGATGAATTATTAAATGATTATAGAATAGCACATACGACTTCTTAAAAATGCTCTTATAGTAAAATAAATTTAAAAATACAATAAAGTTAATTTAATCAAGAGGAGAGATAAAATTTGTTGGGACTGACTAGGCAATTTAAAAACATTTGAAATAAAAGTTCTCTAGCCACTGGAGCTTGGCCTAGTTTTTAAGAAACGAAGGAAGAAAAGAAAAAAATATCTCGCAAATCGAGCAAATCACCTGACCAAGACAACAAAGCTAAGATTGATAAAATATAAGCCATCCCTTTGGATATAACCGCACGGTTTAGCTAATAAAAAGGAAACGAGCTAGTGAGCACTCAAGCTGAAATTGCAAACATTTATACTACTTTTTACGAGCTCTTACTTTCCTTCCTTTTAATCGAGAGAGTAGAAATGATTTTAATCAGTGCGCAAGAGGGAATTAAATTTCGGCGTGAAAAAAAAATCATTCTCTTTTCCGCCTAATGATGCGAAACGTAATCTTGTGCTTTTTTTCCTATACTCCTCGTATGTTTACTTAGACTAGATCGTCTGGAAAAAATGGCCTTTTTATTCCTCTGGACCGTCAACCATTTAATTTTTCTCATTCACCTAGCAGGCTTTTATACTCATCTGTTAACGTATTTCCAAAGAAAGACCAAAACTCATAAATAATACAAAGGATTTCAGAAAATAACAGAATTTTTTTCATTCATTCAAAATTAAGCTTTTGCCTTTTGATTCTACTGCTTTTTTCGAGAGTATTACCATAATATGATGTTGGATAATAATTGCAAGTTGATTTTAAAACATCAAATAAACAGCAACAATTTTTGCAGGAATAAAAATTTGCATAAAGGTGGATTATTAAATGTTTATGTTTTTTTTTCATTTTTTCAGTTTTATCTCGGATAAAGCTTTGTGATGATGAAAAAAAAATTTAATATTGCAGAAGGATGTGTACGTGCGTGTATAACTACAGTTGTGTATTGAAAATAGATTAATCGATTTTGATGTAACATGGCTCATCTTTTTAGATAGCGGCTCATAGTTTTTTTTATTTTATTTGAAGCATTTTTAAATTGATTTATAGATTGTTAAATATACATTTTTTTAACACTTTTAGACGATGAAGTCAGTTGTATTTCTAGTTATGTATTTTTATTGTTCGTCATTCTTTTGTTACACCTCACACAGCAAGAAAGGTTGCTGCAAGGTTTCAGTAATGAAATTATCATTACTGAAACCTTGCAGCAACCTTTCATGCTGTGTGGGACAGAATAGTTATTTTGAACTAAATTGCTTTGAAAGTATTTAAAGTGACTTTACGAAACATTAAGAAGTTATTACTAATGACAAGTAATAATAATTCTAAGGATTCACCCCACTGGGTTTCCCCTTTCTACAAACAATATTGTGGACAATTAGGGAATAAAAAAATGGTAAGAGTTAATAAAGTAAAATAATGATTAGAAGTTGTAAGGAATAATTTAAAGCTTATAAATCAGCAAAAGTCGAGAGCATTGACAATTTAAAAATTTTTTTAATAAATTATATATATCTACAATTCAACTATGCATCACATATTAAATAGTTTATATTTTTCAAAAAAAGAATAACAACTAAAACATAAAAACAAAAATTGAAAGAAATCTACATTATTTTATCTATCTACATTTGATTATTATATAAAGAAGAATATTAATTTCTTTATTACCTCCTTTCACATATATCCAAACTGAAACAAACATTTGTTATTGCAATAAAATAAATAAATAATAAAAAAAAACAGCATTTTTGGAATGAAAAGAAAAATTTATAAAATTAAAAAGAAAACAAAGAAAGAGAAGGAAACGAAGAAGCAACAGCACAAAATAAATGTTAAAAAATGAAAGGGAAGAAGCAGGTTGTATATTTGTGGGGGTATAGCAGAAACAAAATCTCTTTTGATCGAGAGCTCTCTATTAAATAGATGCAGGTGTTACCCGTGTGTTTTTCTGATGAAGACCTTGCTGGTTTGATTGCTACAAGAGAGGGTGAGAGCATGGTAAAACGACACTTGGGAAGGGAGAGCAAAAGCTCTTTATTTAATGAAGCAGGAAAGACAGTTGCGCTAGTCATCCTTGTCAGTAAAGCATTTTGTCGATCTTCTATGCTAATTTCTTCTCTTCTTTCCCGTATTAACTTAACTTGCGGAGAAAAATAAATTACAAATTTATACAAAAACATAGTAGCTGCTTTTTGACTATCGAATTCTAATGCGTAAACAAGGGGACATTTCAAGTTCATTTATGTAAATGTGGGTGATGTTGTTTTGTTGCTATTTTTTAATTAAATGATCTTCTTAAACTTTAAATTTTCATGAAGAGTTGACGCTTATGTCAGAAGGTGAAGTAATGTGTTGAATTAATTTATAACAATTGAAATTAATGATAGATTTAATAGGTTTTTTTATGACGATAAAAAGTTTTTTAAATTTTTATTCATGAATTTAAAAATTTTAGGTCGTTATGATTAAATAAATATTAAATTTTGAAAATATTAGCTCTAAGGTAAAATATTAATTTAACAAATAAAAAAAATCTATAAAATGATAATTTTAAAGAATCTAAGTGATTTTGAGGTAAAAGTGCAAAAAATTCGCTGATTAAAAGAGATTTTAAAATTGTCTTTGAATGCACAAACAGATTAAAGATTAAAAGGATGAAAAAAATGCTCATCTAGGCCAGGTACGCATAGACATGTTGAAAGGTTGAAGATTCTGTATTAGCGCATAGGAGTGAAAAATCAAATGCCACGTCGGCAGATTTTTCTCTCTTAATTAGAATCAGTTTGCAAAGCTCTCGAATGTTATACATGTACTATCGATCGAGCGATATTTTTCACCTCGGTACTCAATTATTTCAAGTTTCCGTCGTCGCTCCGGTGATATAATGCGATTTATGTTTATGCAGAAGATTTTTAAATTTTGCGCCGACAATTTTTCACATAAACGACACGTTTTTTTTCTCTTCTTAAGGTATAGAATTCGTTAAACTTTCATGCTATGGTAAAGTGAATTTGTAAATATTTAATATGATCTATATTTATGTAATTTATATTCCTTTTTTGGTAAGCTGCGAAATGATGATTGAGTTATACATGCAATTGTTGTGACTAAAACATAAAACTGTAAGAATCTAAATAAATACTTTTCAGAGATAGTTGCTTAATAATTTTTTGTTAGAAATTATGGTATTCATGTCTTTCATTTATCGAAATAAATAATTATATATTGCTAGTTGTAGGCTTACTATATCATTAATTAGATAGGTGAAAAAAGAGTTATTTTATTCGCCATTTATATTTGACATATTTATCTAAAATGCACGATAAAAATAATTTTTTAATACGCCACCCTACGTAAAAAATTCAGATACGATCAAGCTATTCCATGTTCTTAAATTTTAAAGAGAAATTAATTATTTATATAGTTCATTGATATTACCAGCTATTGACTTTACCAGTTTCCTAATTTCTACATATTTAATTTTGACCTTTTAAATAAAATTTTTAGTACCCAGTAGAAAGCTTTGGTATGAAATAAAAAAATTAAAAAAAACAAGTGTTCGATATTAATATTTGGAAAAACTTTAACGAGAAATATGAAAAGTTTTATTGCTTGTTAACGTATTTTGCACTTAAAATTATAAACTCTGTTTTGCCAAGAAAGACCAAAAAAGCATTTAAAAAGTTCCAAAAGTTTTGAGGAACTTTAAGAATTTCCTTAATATCATTGAAACGCAGAAATAGTGATTCTAATAAAATTTTTTCATTTATTATAATGAGAAAATTTAAATTTAAGTAGTTAAAGTAATCTTCTTAATAAAAACAATCAAAAGCATTTGTAAAGAAAGATGCAGAAAATGAAATAATTTTTAATAATTTGCATACTTAAAAAATTATCAGGTTCAAAAGTAGGACATTAAAAAATTGAGGCCTAATAAAAATAGCTGTAATGAATAAATTATGATATAACGAGATCGATTAACCAAGGAAGTTTAAAATATTAGAAATTCCAATGTAGAAACTATTGTTGAAAGTGCATATTTACCCAGGTACGTGTAGAACATAACTAAATTAGTCGTGCACTTTGGTAAATGGGAGGAGTTTAGCAGAGGAGAGAGACTAAGTCGATTGAAACGAGCTGAGTTCAATGAGATATTGTAGCCTTATACAAGACGATTACGCGAGCCCTTTCCTTCTAAACCATAATCAGTCTAAATGCACAGAGTTAACTCATTTAGAGGCTTGAGCTTTCTCTAACATCTAATCGATAAACTTTCTTCGCTACTTTTCTCTTGTACCTTCAAACTTTCTTCGTCGTCTCATTTACCTCAGCATCTCATTCATTTTCCCAACTATCAATACTATTCTGTTTATTATTCCAACTAAATTTTCGACTTTTTTCTCAAGAAACAATAACATTATATATTAATAATCATTAATATGAATAATAAAGAACAGTCGTTTTAATAATCAAAATAAATAGGATGAACAAAAAGCAAAGTACATAATAAAAGCTTGAAGAAGCATCATCGGATAAAGCTTTGCAACGTGAGTTATCAAACGATATAGTAAATAGCTTCACTTCTGAAAAGTTGGAGCATTTTTTTTAAAAATTATTTTGAAGTTTAGCTATGGCGGAGTAGTGTATAAAAAAGTGTAGAATGGAGTTTATTCTACATGAAAAGAGAGCGAGAGAGTTGGAAGTTTCACAGTCTGAATGAGTTATTTTGCGCTAAAATAAAGAAAGAGAGATGGGAAATTCGGGCAACTTCTTAGAGCAGCACAGCCTGTTTGACTCTCTGCTACTGGCATTTTTACTCTTTGTCTGTTATCCTTCTTTTCCTGCTAATTAATATACGACTAGATAAACGAATTTAAGAATTATTAAAAAATAGCTTTCAGTTTAAACAAGTCCAATAATTAGTCGTAATCAAAACTCTTATAATGAATTATTGTGCAGAAAAGGAAGAAAGACAAAAAAGTAATTTTTGTTTTAAACTATTGGTTTATTTGAAAATTGAAATAATGTACTGCATACTTTATTCATATGAATATATTATTATCCATTATTATATAGTATAGAAACTTAAAAGTATCATGAATGTTATGAATGATATAAAATATTGAATAATTTTGAGGATTTTAAAAGAAAGACTAAGTTGGCAAATGATTTATTTATACAAACTTCCGACATTTGTCCTGTTAAGGTAAAGAGGAGGCTAGGCCTTTGAAAGTTCAAAAAGACGAGGAGGGTTTAAAGGAAGTATGGTATAGAGTTGTTACAACTTGTTTCACTGGCCGACTTCCTTCTGCGAAACTTCGTTCCTATAAGTTCACAAAATATCTCTTTCTCTCTCTCTTTCTGTTTTTCACTTTTTCTCTCACTCTTGTTTTAGAATTTTTTTCAAAGTAAGAAAGAACTGCTTGGTTAACTGGCGGCTAAAAGTCCACGCTACACGTGTCACCTATCCTCGAGAAAACTTGCTCTTTTCTTTTTCTTATATAGAACCTTGCCATTTGAGAAAATTGCAAAAGCTATTCTATATATTTTTCTTTTTCTTTTATTTTTCTTTTTGTTTTGTTTTTTTTACGATGGAGCTTAAGGTGTTGAGTTACTCTTGGGTATAAAAACGTCTAGACCTGAAAATTTTCTTGTGAAATTTTCAGATTGAATTTTATAAAAACGAAAAATAATTTATTATTTTAAGTGCATTAGAAAAATGAAAAATTCGTTTTTAACGGTTTTAACATTTTGAGGACTGGCAGAGAACTCTCCATGATTAAAGTATTATTTGATTTCTGCATACTTTTTAGAATGATACTTTTCAAACGACAAGTAAAAATTCATTAAAAAGTAACTTATAAAAATCAACAAAGTAAAATAAATTATTTGATTCTTGGCTCAACCGTGGAAGTTAATTTTTGAAACTACAATAATAGTCAAACTTTTTTCTTTGTAAAATGTTTGGAAGTAATTAAATGAATTGGAGAAAATGAAGTACTTTATTCTTTACATAATGATAGTACATTACGCAACTAGAGAACGAAAGCGAAGAGGCTGGGTTTCGCGATCCGAGCGAGCGAAGCTAAACGAAAGCTAATGATGAATTTTATTAGTAGAAATTTTAACAAACTGCTTTAAGTTCCATTTCCTATATCAATAAAGTGGTCGCAACACTCAAAAATAAAGTGTACTATTTTTATCCTGATAAAAATTATTAAAGCTCATCAATCGTAAAATAAAAGAGCTAAAGAAACTTACAAGTCATCGATATAGCAGAGATCCATCACACTCAGAGAAAATCAGTCTGCTTTTACGAATAATATATATCGAAAAAGAGTTAATATTGGCTCGTTCATCTTTCACTATAGCCGCTTGAAACCTCTTCCTATTTCATATTCGAGTCGTGCGACCTTTTCCCTTTTTTTCTCTCTTCCTCTCTCTCTTACGATACTTTTTCTTTTACGCTCGTCGTTATCGCTGGCCCATTTTTCTTTCTCTCTTTCTCTCTCTTTTTTTCCCACATATTTTTTCTATATATCCAACGCGTTTCTTAATAGAGCAAGTGAATGATTTTTTTTTCAGTTCATTCGAGCTTCCACCCTGCACTTTTTAAAGGAAAATAGAAGATGGAATGAAATATATATAGAAATTTAAAGACCACCAACTCATTTTGCACTGCTCGCGACGCGCACTTTTTTTCCTTTTTGTTTCTCTTACGAACAGTCGCCCTTTTCAATTCACTTCCTTTCACTCGTTCGTTTTTTTCTGCTAGTTGCTGTTTCTTTTTTTTTCTTCCGCGCACTCGTTTCAAGCCGACGCTGATATTTAACTAAATGTATTCATAGATTTCCAGTCTATTTTTTTTATATTTTTTTTCCATTGTGAGACAGTAATGTAGGCGAACTTTGAAAAAAATGGTTAAAATATTCATAATTTTTAAAAATTTAAATATTCCGTGTTTGAAGAACGTTGTTTACATGCTTTAAACTTTAATTTATTAATATTCTTCATAAATTCATGCTTTGAATACACTTTTACAATTTTATAAATTCATTTTCGGGTAAAAATGCTCGACACCATTCTTGTAAATTAATTTTTTTCAAGCAATAAACATGAATTTTTTGTGCACACTCGATGCTTTTTGGCTGACATATTGGTTTTATTTACTTGCCAAACGAACCATTGTTTATGAACGTTTTATGAATTCTAAAACGATAAAAAATAAATAAATAATAATTAATACTTATTGTATTAATACATTAATATCTTTATTTAAAACTGTTTGATTGAAAAAAAAGTAAAATTTGATAAAGTAAATGATTAAACATTGATCGTTAAACATTAGTAAAAAATGAAAAAAGTAAAAAATTTAAAAAGTATAACTTTTGTTCTTTAATCTTATCTAGTATGAAATAGTTTTAATACTTTTCTTTTGGTATGGCATTAAAAATCTTAAATAGCTTGATATTCTTACTGATTTTCTTGGATTTTCATATTAAATTTATTTCTCTGTTTTAACTTTAAAAGTCGAAAAATCGTACGTATAACGAAAGTGGCAAGTGCTACTGGTACTGCTGCGTCGAGAAAAATATTCGCAAGTGTGCATGAATGAACGAAAGATTCCGTGTATAGTATATAGCACAATATAGTATAGCATAGTATAGTATATAGGAAAGAGAGAAAATGGATAGCAGGCAGCATTGGAGATAGAGAAAGATGGAGTTGGCTCTTGCAAAGCGTTGGATATAATAATATTTCAGTAACGACGTCGAAGAGTGAAACCGTGTTGGCGTTAACACACGAACGACTTTCGAGTGCTGTTGGCCTAGCCGATCCTTTCCTCACCTCTCTTCCCTTCCCTTTTCCTCTTCTTCTTCTTTCTACTTTTTATTTTCTGTGCAAGCTCGAATTCATAAAGCTCCTACGTGTTAAGGGTATAAGAGAGAGAGAGAGAAAGAGTCAAAGCTTTTTCTCCGATCTTTCTGAACAAAAGTGTAGCCCTGACTTTCAAGTGCTTTGATTTTTTCTTTTTTCATTTTTTTTTCTTTAACTTTTAGGTTATGGTTTTGTCATTTTTAAAGCTTAAGGTAAAAAATGATTTAATAATTTTTCATATTTTTTTAAATTTTTCGAAACTTTTCAGTAGAAACGTTAAATTTTAAGTGATTTATTAAACGAGTTATTTTGTCACTTAATTATATCATTTAATTAATTATTTCAAAATAAGCTTTATATGGATTAAAAATAATTTTTAAAATAAATAATAAATTAAAAAGGTAATAAGAATTTTTCTGTAGAATTGAATATTACAAGAATAGATAGTTATGAAAGAGAATTTTTCTCTCGTGTGCTCGACCAGCAGCTAATTGAATGAAGTAAAAAAGGGAAGAAGGTGGTATAAGCTGGTGTAACTATCTTTTAGCTGGACTTTTGCCACATAGAACTTATAATCGAAATAAAAGAAAGTACAGCAAGTAGAGACTCGTTGCTTTTCCTTTCAACTATACGTTCTATATACGTTCAAACAAGAAAGTCAATAGCAGGAACGGGACAAAAGCATCTTCGAAAGAAAGAATATATAGAAAAAGAGAGCTTCTTATCTCTAGGAAATTGTTGGCTGAAGAAAGTGAGCGCGTGCCGATATTTTATTGACTTGCTTATACAACGGGGGAGAGAAAAATTGTTTGCTTTCGATGTTTATCATTGCTATTGGATATGTTTATTAATACCAAATATTGAAAAAAACAAGCTTCTTCATACCTTATAATATACAAATACTTTTTTTTATTCAATTGAATAATTCACATTTTTTCATTGTAAATTTGAAAATACAACGTATACTTTAATATAATGAAACAATTTGATGTTTTAAGTGATTAAACAATTTGTTAACATAAATAATATTTTTAAATGGATTGACCTCAAGTTTTTAACGCAAGCTTTTGATTAAAAGTACATTCAGCTGTACATTAAAGATAGAAATGTACGTTAAAATATAATGCACATTACTAATACTAATTCATGTTATTATTTAAAGTAATAAACATGAAACAGTTTAATTAGCTAAAATACGTTTAATTTTTCTTATGAAGACTAGTGAATTTTGAACGAGCACGGAAATTTAAAAGTATCAGCTTTCGATGCGAAGAACAATATATTTCGTGCTACTATTTTTGGTGTTTCGAAAAACGAAAATATGCTAGTTTGTGCAGTAAAAGTTAAAATATGCTAGTTTGTGCGGTAAAAGTTCAAATATGCTAGTATTCGTGGGTAAAAAAAGTTCAAATATGAACTAGTAGTCTTTGCAAACAAATGAAATAAATTAATTTTTCTCATAGATTTTTTGTTCATAACTGAAAATTGATACTTACTATTTAAAAGATATTGAATTAATAATATTTTTAAAATTTTTTAAAATTTTAATATGAATACTTCATTAATGATTTTGGTTTACAATTAACAAAATCAGAATAATAAAATCGAATGTCTAACAATAAAGGTTTGTTAGGAAAAAATCAAGAATCATATACGGCTATTCGATATTCCATTAAAATTCAAGCGTCGTGAATCATTCAGCTATACGCGAGAAGAAAAAAAAAGGAAAAATAAAAACGACCATAATAAATCAGTATCAACGTTGTAAACAATACGAATCGCGCACGAATACATCATAAAGAGGTACAATAAACAACAGAGCCTTTTTCATTTTGGACCGACGACTGTTGGAAAATACGAAGGAGTAAATCGACAGGCTTATACGCGACACGAGAAATCAAAGCCATGGGCTATATAAAGTGCTGATTTTTTATCAAAAAGAATATTGGCTTTTAAAAATGAGATTTTATTGTTTACCATGTTTGAAACTAATAACAAAAGCAAATGAAAAAAAGAAAATATTAAAGAAAATATTAAAGAAAATAAAGGTGACGACTCCATTTTTTAAAATTAATAGTGGGTTTAAAAAAGTAAAATATTATCGAATAAAATAAAGTATTGTTAACAAGTAGCGGATATAAAAATTAAAATAAAATACTATTTTGAAAAAAATGCTAAGGTCGTGGATTAGAAAATTTTTATCAGTCGACAATATTTCTAATATCCAGTTACCGATGGATAAGAATATTAAATTAATCAAAAAATCATGGGATTTAATATTAATTGCAAGTTAAATGTTAAATTGAAAGGTATTTTTTTGTAAATTAACTTTTCATTAAATAAGAATTTTATTGTTATTCAATACATTAGGTAAGTAATTTAACTGAAAGCCTGCTTACTTCCGTTTGATCACGTCCCAATGGAATCGTGATATTTACTCTTATTTTTCTCAGCTGATAGGAGTCAGAAAAGTTTTTCGTGATCGTGGAACTTCATGCCTTTAAAAAACAGAGCAATATAGACAGCTTCACTAACGGTATATTTGCTAAATGATGGAGCAAATGTAAATAACTAAATTAAATAAAATCTTGAAGTTTTATCTCACTTATGAATATGTTAACATTAAATATTTGCATTACAAAAATTTACTTAAAATTTTTTCTTAAAATCCTTGAAAGGTAAATTATTGAAATATTTGAAGCATACAAAACTTTAAATAATAATAATTCTAAGGTAAATTTTGTATTGTTGAAAAAAGAATGTAAAAGCAAAAAATCAAAATTTTTATTAAAAAGGTAGATTTTGTTGCTGATTAAGTCTGAGTTTTATTGGCAATATTAAATCCGGCTAAGCTACTGCACTTATATACTGTCGGCAATACTATTAAAGAATTATTTAATCACTGTTTTCTTTTTCATTTTTTTTCTTCTCGCAATTTAAACTTTACTCCTTTATTCTTGTTATGGCATGTTCCCTTTTCCTATTTTCTATTTCTACAAAGAATTAAAAGAACGAAGATTCAAAAAAAGTCAAATGTATATTTTATATTGATTATTTTTTTTTAAACAGTAAATATTAATATTTTATAATTATTTAAAGACGAAATTTAATTTTAAACATAATGTATACCTTTAGTCTATAAACATATATTTTATAGCTATTTTTAAATTTTAATTTTAAATCATGAATTATCAAAGCTTTTGAATTCGTAACTAAATAAGAGAAAGACTTGTCCACTAAAAGCGCTTCTTGAAAATAAAGCCTTGCACAAAAGTATTGAGTAAAAAAAAGGATAATCGTCACTAGTGATCACAAATCAAGTAATATCAAATTCTCGTATCCTAACGTCAACGAGAGCATAAAAGCTCAATTACTCGCGAACTCGCGCAGTGAGTGCATTAAGCTATCGTCTTACAATGGCACCGCGGTAAAGCAGTACTGATCCAACGAACGCTGACTAACGATACGTACTCTATCTTTTCTTCTCGACTCTACTTCGGTATTATATAGCTAGTACAAGCCGTGCGCTAAAGCATTAGGCGAATTATATCTAGCTAATACACAGGTGTGTCCTCCATTCTTTTTTTTTCTTCATTCATTCTATTTTTATCCATATGAGAATACGTGATCTTATTCTTTATGTTTTACACTTGTTTCTTTATAATAGCCTTTTTTCTTTTTTCAATTATTACTTGTTAATTGTTAATTGTTTTTTCCAAAGGTTAATACTTACTTGTCTTTAGCCAACAACCGCTAATTATTAATTCAAGGTTCTTGGCTAAAACCTCATTTTACTGATAACTTTTTTATTTAAAAACTTTTTTTTACTTTCGCAACAGTACATTTTTAAGATAAAATTTAGGAGAATTTGTAAAGAAGTTATTTATTATGTGAAGATGAAAAAATAAAATATTTTATTAAAGTTCTTTTTAATTTTGGATAAATAAATTATACATTATTTTGTTTAAAAAGCTAAGAAAACGCACAATATTTTACTTTCAAAGGTGTAATTTTTATTTGTTCCATTTCTAGGTATATATTACGTATGAGAGTGCCGCTGAAGTTGTGTTTTAATGAAGTTACGAAATCGTAAGTCGAATGAAATTGAGGTTTGTTGACACATGTACATTGCTTTTATGCTTGTAACACTCATACGCTTTTACCTTGTTACATTAAGGACACTTATCATAGAGAACATGACGTATTTTTTTTTAAACTAATCAATATTTGAATAGCCCAGATATGTAGAAAAAATATTATTCCTGTATTTTCTTATTAGTTTTTTTCTGTAACAATTGTAGCTTTTATAACTAAAGAAAAAAATATTAAAGAAGTTGTAGAGTTTATATGGGATTTCATTAAAAATAACGGTCATCCCTTAAGTACACAGTCTCCGGTAATAAAAGCACGTACGAGGCTATAATTTCTTATTTACAGCACAGAACCCTATTATGTCCTTATATTCGAAAAATTACAAAAGAGAAATTAAGATAATAATATAATTGATTATTACTAAAATCTTTTAATATTTAATTTAACTTTTATTGCTTTTTTATCTATTTCAATTATATTGTAATTGTGAGTAGTGAAAAAACATGTAAAGATAATATAATATATAGAGAAGATTTTTCTAAGTAGAGTAAAATATTGTTATGTTAATTAATTTAAACATTTTGCTAAATTATAAAGTATACTCGAAAAATCGCAAGTTAGTAATAATTGGTTATAGGATTATGCTCTGTGCACCCGTCAAGCCACACGATAATTCTTTATACTTTAATAGCTTGGAAGGAGACGGGACTTTAACGATATACATGTATATATATGCATATATCGAAAATGAGAATGAGAAGTAAAAGAGAAAGGAGAGCGGGGGTAGAGAAGCAAGAGCGCTAGAGAATTTTAAGGGTTAGCGACAGCGGAATGATCGATCTACCCCCGTCGATTAATTAAAGAGCCGAGGGTGTAATTAACCTCCGTCTCTCTTACTCTGTCGACACTCGATGACCCGATCCAACATACACATCAACCTCCTACCTATGTATGTACACGCCTACTCCTTTTCACTTGCAATACCTTTTTTACATTTACATACACATATACAGCTTTGTAGCCCGTACCGGTGCACTATACAAAGCTTTTCATCTACTAGCAAGCTATATCTTTCTTTTTCTCGCCCTCATAGCCCAGCCATCCCCTCGTCCTCGGGCCCTCTATTGCTCCAGCTCGGTTTAACCATGCAGGCTTAATTTGCCAAGCGGCTGCTACTGCACATGCTTCAGCGCTCGCCTCGTTTAAGCCTACAGCCTCTTTTTCACCTTTTTTATTTTACTTTTTCTTTCTTTTACATTTCTTTTATTTTACCTTATGTGCAATCTCGATACAGGATGTCATTTTTTAGATTGTAAAACTGTACTGATATATTTGTTATCGGAGGCGAGGTCAAATATGATTTTCTAAAGTTTATTTTATTATTTTAATTAATTGAAAGATAAAGTTAATTAAATTTCATATAACTATAAAATTGATAATCATTTATTGATACAAAATTGAATCGCTTTATATCGGAGTTATTCCGAAAAAGTTAAAAAAGAAATAAAAATAAATGAATTAAAATTTAGTTCATTTCATCGAACATCAGTTCTTTCAATCGCATAAACTGCGAAAAAATATTTGAAAAAAAAATAGATTTAAAAATTTTGAAATTTTGAATACTGTATTCTCACATTAAAAAATTATAGCTCTATATATCTCTTATTGCAATACATCATCTTTTATTTAAAAATTTTGTTGGAATATTTCATGGTGAGTAGAATTTCATGTTAAGGCAATGGAAATCTCTTTTATGATTTAATGAAAATAAAAAATGAAAAACGTAACGCTTGAAAATGAACGGTACTTTTGAAGTGTTGCCTAAGTGCATCTAAGTGACTAAGTATCCTAGAGAAAAATTTTAAATTAGATCTCAAACTATTTTAACTGATATCTGAATTTTTTAACGTTTGCTGATTATTAATCTACAACAAAAATGTATTTTGTAATATAAAAAGGAAAAGCTTATCTTTGTAAGCCTTCTAATGATTTCTCAAAGGAATCAACCTGACGCGCAGACATAAAACATTTCGCGGGATGCTTGATACAAAGCGCATATTTAATGTTCAGAGTGCAACAACTTATTGATCTTCTTTCTGTTCTTTATTTTATTTTATTTATTTTTTAGATGTTTTATTCATTTTCCTTTTTTTAGAAAGCTGAACTATTATTAAATTTATTAGTATTTCAACAATTTTATTTGAATTCATTGTGAATTATTATTGAAGAAATTGTATAAGAAAATGAAATGGTTATATCAATTGCTAAAAATTTAATAAATTAAAAATGAACCATAAAATGAAATTTTTAATAAAAAATTCACAATAGAAAATAATAATTTAAATTTGTGTTGTTTAAAATCGGAACAAAGATAATTAAAATATAATTCTTTTAAAATTTATTAAAATACTTCAGTTTATAAATTAATTGTATTAAAAAATTTTTCTGCTAGTAAATTCAATTATTTTTTTCATTTTTTATAATAATCCTTTGCAAGCATATTTTGTTTTATTTTTTTCCTATTAAGTTTCTTTTTTTTTTTAAATTTCATTTTAATTACTTTCTTATTTGATCATGATATTTTTTACCAGCAGTTTAATAATTATATTTAAATGTGAATATTAAATTACTGCGCTGAAAAATCATTTTATAAATGATAAATAAAGAAATTGTAAAAATATCTTTTTTGTCAATTTTTTCTTTTGCTTCTGATATATACAACGAAAATAATAAATCTTTTTCAAACGATTAAAATAAAAAAGATTTTGATAAAAATTAATCTTTAAAAATCCATTAGCTTTCTCTATCAACATCTTAAAATATTTCAATTCATAAATATTGGTTTTAGTCAGCATAATTTGAAATGTGAGAAAGGTTATTTACACTCGGATAAGATTATATGAAGCTTAAATATTTGGTATAATAAACTTTTTCCAAATAATTTAATATCAGCCCAGAGCATTCAGATTCATCCCTTAGGCAGCGCGATCATAGAGATATCGCGATAAACCTCCATTACCTAACAAACGCGTACAGAATACTGAATAACTATTTCATAAACAGTAACAGTGAGGAGCAGAGAACGCAGTTAGGAGAAGAGAAGGCTGTTCACCCTGTCCTTTCAGTTCCTAAACGGACATCTACACGTAAAAATAGCAGAAATCAGCGACTCAACCCCGCAAAACCCAACGGACTAACTCACTTTCACGAACTAACACAATTTTAGATTAAATCATTAAGCGCCAACAATAAAACACGACGGCGCAGAACCACCACACTCTCGCCTCACAGACTCTCACACTACACACCGCCACTCGCACTTCCACTCACTGATTTTACGTATTTTATCAAATCAACATCGACAGAGATAAAAAACAGAAAATACACACAAAACTACTCTTTAAATTACGCAAAACCCTAAGATAAAAGACAGCCGACGCGCCACTTCACAATATATATTACAACAACACCACGCCCATATTAACATTCCTTCTATACGTTTTATTGCAAATTATTTACACTCTTTTATAATTATTTATTTTATTTCGAATCGAGAAAATTTTATAATAATCACTCTTATCTAACCACACGACTCGCGAAACAATCTATATATCACTTAACAGGAGTCAATTTAGAATATAAAACCATAAAAAAATTTAGTAAAATAGTATTTTTTACTATCCAAATAATGTCTATAGAAACTTTTGGCCGCTATTCTAGATACAAAAATATTATTTGCTTTCGAGTTTTGTCATTTATAAGTTAACTTTTAAGAAAAATAAAAAAATATGAATTAATTATTACTTAAAATTGAAAAAAATTTGTGATATATAAAAAATTACAAAGTTTCATTAAAAAAAATAATCAAAAGCTTTAAAATGATGGCTTACGAAAATTCTTAACGAAAATAATGGCAAAGCGTTGAATTGCGTGCAACATCAAAATCTTGCACGTTATTCTAGAAAGCATTGGTTCTGGTAATTTCTTTTTTCCTAAAGTTCGCTAATACAAGAAGAAAAAGACTTAGCTGGAAGTAACACGCAAGGAGCTTGCGTCTTTGCCTCTAACTCCATAAGCACAAGTAATTTCCAGAAAAAGAGCTGAGAAGAGAATAATGAAAAAAGGCTTGTTAGTGTAAAGAAAAAAATTAAGGATTAGTAAGCTATCTTAGTGGAACGCATCGTTTTTTATTTCATATTTTCTAAATACGTGTACATACATTGTATTAAAAAATTTTTTTTTATTTTAAGATAGTTCAATCAACTTTTAATATTGGAAGGAATGAATAAATGAAGAGACATTTAAAACAAATTATATTTAACGTTGATGTACTTATGCTATAATTACGATGCTAATTGGCAACGGAGGTTTACCGTGTGTTTGTGAATAAAGTACATGTATTGTATACAGTGATGCTTGTATCAACCGGCCGAGAGCGGGATTCGAACTCAAGTACTCGAGATTATGAATCCATCGTTCTATTGAATGAGCCACTGAGCCCTCGAAGAGAGACATTATTTTTTATAATATTGGAAAAAGCAAATATGCGGTGTTCTAAGATTAAAAAAATAAATAAATACTTCTTATAAAATATTTGTACGTTATAAAATAATAGAAAAATAATACAACAGCTGCAAAAAGTGGCAAAAAAAAGAGAAAAAAATAGATGAACGTGGAAGGCACTTCTACTGACAAAGACAGGATCTTGTTGGTTGGGAAGCACTTGGAATGATTGAAAAGAGTGTCTCAGTACTGTGTATCTGCTATTTTCACGTTAGATCGAGAATTCGCTTGCATATACGCGGTATATTCGATGTAAGAAAAGCATAGCTGCCTCTGCGAAAAAGAAAAAGGATAAAAATAAAGAAAGAGCAGAAAAAGACGTGCTGATAAAAGAAAAGAAATAAAAAGTAAATCAGAAAAGAACGTCTTGGAATTTTGTCTGAGCATTTCTTTTATTCGCGAAAGGCAACCACTAAGGCATCTCCGAACTATATACCTATAAGTATATGTATAAAAGAGACATTTTTCGTTTGGCCCGGAAATCTCGTGTGTTATCCTGTCGACACTGGCAAAATTCGCTGGCCATCTTTTCAAGAAGAAAGGAAGGAAAAAAGAACTTAAGATCTTGTATATATAAGATGAAATCTTAGATAAAAATTTTTTTATTTTATAATAATAGTTGGGCACACTTTTCTCTTTCATCACTTGAGCATAAGATTATAATATCAAACTGATTTTCATTTTTCCATGTAGGTTCAGTAATTCTTACTTTCTTCAAGTACATTTTTTTTGACAATGTCCCACAAAGAAAAAAAATCACAATTTATTTAAAATAACATTCTAAATCAGGAGATCAAATAGTATGAAAAAAAAAAAATTCATTTTCTACTACAATAAATACATTTGTAAAATAAATGTAGAAGAAATAAGGCAGCAGCATTAATCTCTGAATTGTTCTTATTGTGATAAAGTATTGACTCGAATTTTTAATTTCCTTGGTCCACTTTTGGTTTTTTAGTTCTGCCATTATTTACTTTGAATAGAAAAATAGAAAAGTGCATCAAATGCTTAGAGGGTGAAAAAAGTTCTTGGCAGACAAACAAGGAAGATTTTTCTTTTACTAGGAGAAAAGGAAGGAGCTTAGCTTGTACCAAGTTAACACAACGTTTTCTGTGTTCTAACAATATAAAAGAAAGATAAAAGTTGAGAAGAGGGGAAAGGAGGAGAAAAGAGGAGAAGAGGAAAAATTAGATCGGCATTGTGGTCCTTACTCAAGAGACTACTACTACTAGTAAAAATTTCGTTGGACATTGAAATCAAGAATTGAATTTTTCCTCTCCATCCAAGAGAAGCGAGGCGAAAATTACTTTGCTTTTCCAAAGACTAGTCGATTTGTCGCGCGCGTTCGCGCCAACTTGTCTCTTCTTCGTATATACACTCGAGTTTTCTCTAGAGGAAAAGGGAGAGAACGAATGGATAGAGAAAAAAATAAAAAAGGAGGAACAGCTATAGTCTCAAGAGAGAAATTCCGTTAGGTTATGAGAATCAGTTGGGAATGGTAGAAGAGCTTTTTGTTTGCGTGCTAAAGGATTCTTTGCTTCTTTTATTTCAGTCTAGGGTTATTGTTTATAAATTTCCATAGACTGCACTTTTTAACCTTTTCTATGCTATATTAGGCATTTTCAATTGCTTTAGCTCCTTTTCAGTTACCTTATCTTTTACAAACACGCGTACACATTCTTTTAACAATAACTATTGCAAAATAGTTTCATTTTCTTTTATTACTATATATTTCTGTATGAACATATATATTTATGTATATGGCAGGATATATGTAAGATCGATCGACATTTTTTTATTTCTCTCAAACTATATATTTTTTAGAACTTATTATTTTACATGAATTTTTTCAAATATGCTCGATTGGTTCTTTTAACACTATGAAATTGATTATTTTATCCTTTTTAACAATATTTTTTCATATTTACGATCATTTTCAATTCCATCGGGGTGCATTTTTACTACAGACTTACATTTTTTCAAATTTTTTTAAAGAAATCTTCTCAATTTTTTACAAAGAATTTTTAAATCATTTAAACTTATTGAAACTGATGCGTATGGCCAATTTAAAACTAAGACTCTTAAATTCTGAGAGTTTGATGATCTGGATTAACATGAAAAACTTCACGAAGACAGCTTTTTTAGTAAAAAAAATATTCGTACAGTCTCCACAATATCAACAGGACTAAAAACAATGATGGCAGTTAAAAATAATTAAAATATTTATTATGGTGGCTTTTGTTATAAGCGTTAAATAATCACTTCAACTGTTTCATAACTGCTATCTCAATTTCGAACAAAAAGTATACAGTTCTACTATTATCTTTCTAAGGACTGCAAATAGTTACGTACTAAAAAAGTTTTCTCTAAGAATTTTTTGGTATTGATCCAGGTAATCGAGCTTTCAGATTACAAATTTTTTTTTATTAAATTTGGCATATGTAAATTCAAATAAAACCACATAACTTTTGAAATAATTAAAAAATTTTTTTTAAAGAAGTTATATCTAAGTCTGTAGTAAAAAATGCTTCCCCGCAGAATTGAAAATTATCGAAGATATAAAAAGATTGGAAATGATGTTAAAATAGTCAACTTTGATCGTGCATCATAGTTAGTTTTCAGAGACAAGTAAATATTTCATTTTTATAATAATTATTTTTTTACAAAGGGACCATTTGATTATTAATACCGTAATAATAAAGAATGGATGAATCTTCTTTTAATAGAAAATTTTTAATTGAATATTAAATATAAAAATACAAAGATTTAAAAATTATTTTTCATGTTTTCAAAAAGTTATTAAAATAACGTTTCTTGCTTATTACATTTAATTTTAAATTGGTTTTAAACTAGTTAGGCTAACTGTTTTATCTTTTTTCAACTATTTAATTGCAAACTGCTGTGTAGTAAAAATTCCATTAATATCGTAGTACATTAATTTATTATAAGTAAATTTAAAAATCATTATTATTAATTTAAACAAGATATACTGCAGAAATTTTGAACTTTAATATCAATATTAAATTTCAAAGTTGAGATGTTCATGAAAATCTTAATCCAACGATGCATAAAAAAGACAAGTAAAAGAAATTTCTTTTCGTTTCTTTTCTTTACAATTTATGGTCATCAAATTATTCGTTTGCAAAATTTTTGAAACTCCTTACATTTACTTTTCAATTAGTGTTAATAATTTCAAATTATTATTCGACATTTTTCTTTTTTAATTTCATTATTAACTTCAATATTATAATGGATTGTAAAATTATATATTTGGCATTAATAAAAATATTGAATAATAAAAAATAAAAATTTTTCTTTTTATTTGTTTGTGCGATGCCTCGAGCAGTCATTAATGGAATCAAGCATTATTGTACTTGTGAATCAACAATCATCAAATTATAATACTTTAAATTAACAAAAGTAAATTATGTCATTTTATGAAAATTATTATTTTATAAACCTTTGAATAAATAAAAGAAAAATAGCTACGATATTTTTAACAATAACGCATCGACGTTTTTAAAATATCAATTTATTAAAACTTTATAACATGAAAATGAAAAATTTTAAAGGTTACGTACTCGTATGAAATAATTAGACTTTTATTTTAATAAAATTTAAGAATTTTCACATATTTACTTTTATGTCAACATCCTGCAAAGTATTTGCTTAACGCAGTACTTTTGACCTCATATCTTGTTATCTACATTGTTACGTTAAAATGAACTGCAACTCTAAGGTGCACAGGTGGCATTAGTCGAGACTTTATTAGATCTTTATGACTTGCTTTTTCTGCGCAACTGTCGTTGTTCTATTTCTCTCTCTCTCTCTTTTTCTACTTTTCATTTTTTATTTTTTACATTTTGCTTTTTTCTTTTGAAAACCTTATTTTTTACAAAATACCGTACTTGTAAAAATCCGATAAATGAAGAGGATGTTGAAGGTACGCTTGACCGCCCCTTTCATGTTGTCTCTAAAGTTTTATACTTTTTTTCATTTTATATTAGACGTGTGTGCGTTCTTCGAAGAATCGTTTTTTATCTATATTTATTTGCATTGTTGAGAATCAATTACAAAATTATTTTATATAATAGTAAAAATTAAAAATTTCAATTTTATGTTTTGTAACTGCCTACTACATTAAAAATAAAAGTTTATTTTTCATTAAAATTAAAAAAAAATTCAACTAGCAATAATCTGCAAATAAACGTTTAATCATTACAAAATAAATTTATATTCAGATCCTGTAATCATAATATTTTACAACCAAATATTAGCATTTTATTTCCCATAAAGAATTTCAAGCGTTTAATTAACCTGAATAAATCTTATCAAACTCACAAATAAGTACAAAATTTTCTTCATCAAACAATATGTTTGAAAGATGGAGAAATGGAAAAGTCAAATAATACAGGTTAGGTTACTGTGTTACTTTTTTAATAGCAAATAAACTGAAAAATTTTAATGGGATTTCATAGATATTACAAAAATTAATATTTTATTTATTCAAAAAATATTATAATATATTTGACAATTTGTTTTTCAAATATATGATTATTTAGAAGTGATTTTTTGTGATAATAAGTTAGTAGTAAAATTATTATTACACTAAATCACTAAATATTGGATTTTCAAATAACACATTATTAAAATCATAAAAAACGTCACACAGCCTTGTTAAATGCCAATTTAAAAAAGTTTTCTTCTTACGTGTCAAAACGAGCGCACAAAGCATCTAAACGAAACCCTAAAAAGCTAAAAAAATAATAAAAAAAGTGAGCTGCGCGACACTTTGATTAGTACTTGGTCTTGCTCTGAACATAGATCGAGCCCTTTTTGCTTGCATTTATTTTTTTTTTCAAAACGTGTACACACGTGTCGCTCACACGTGCCAAAGACTTCCTCGTTAATGAATCATAATTATCACATGCGTACAATACTGATCTTTCGAATATTCATATTTTCTACACAGACAAGTAATACGACTACGTTACGAGTTTTTCAAAATTTTTAAAATTGTAAGAAAGAAAGTGAACGGGAGAGCTAGATTAATTTTTGTATGAGAAAGAAAGAGAAAAAGAAAGAGCAACGAGTCCTTTTGAAAATTGTTTTCGTTGCCGTAGGGTATACAAACTTCCCATTTGTAAGAAAAAGTACAGAAGGAAGTTGTTTCTCTTTATGAGGATTAGCGAGGTAACGCAAGGTCATTAGTAATTTATGTTTTTCTAGTATAACAGACTTTTCTTATAAGCTTTTTCAGCTACTTTTCTTGTGAGCGTCTTTTCTCTTAATTTTATAAAATATTTTCAAATAATGCAAATCTCATTTTAATATTATGGTTACTGATATAAAAGGTTCCTCTCCTAACCTATTTGGAAAAATTTACTATGAAAATTATATATTTTAATAATACTCATTTTTCAAAATAAAATTTGATATATGATAACGTTTAGTCAATATTTATCAAATACTAAAATTTTAGTATCATAATTTAAATTCCTATTTGTACAGTTTGGGTAAAGTTTAATGATTTTAAAGCCATATAGTTTTAAAACTAATAATTCTACAAAATTTTTACGGAATTTATAGCCAAGATAAAAATTTTTCCATTAAAAATAATGAGTATTATCTTCAAATAAGAAAAACTATTAAAAAATTACGACACTTTTTTTGTTCAATTAATTTTTAATATATTTGACTTTTTTAATGAACTTAAATGTTACAATTTTTATTTTTTGTAAATTATTTCTGATCACAATATTACTATATATTAAAAATTTCAATTTACAGTTTAGCAACTTTGAAAAAAGGATGATAATAAGATTAATTTGAAAATCAATTTGTTTAGCAGTTTTGCTAGTTAACGTAAAACTAAATTTTTAATGTTCTAACTTTGGAAAATTTAGTTTAGTAACAGTAAGCCCTGAATTTAATATTCTTTTAACTCTTCACTGGTCAATTATTGTTGAAAACTGTTCTTATAAAAAAAATACTGAAATTGAAAAATAGTTTTTTTGAGCTTGTAATAACTTTCAACATTATGAATTATTTAAATTTTCTCCTAAAACTTAGTAGAAAAGATTTGTAAAAAAATGAAGATATTATTTTTGATGTGAGAAAAAATAAATGATAAAATGAAAGCCCAATATCCGAATGAACATCCTTTGACAGATGCTAATCGAAGATCGATTCTCAGGAAGCTTTGCTATGGTAACTTTACTTTCTCGGATGTATAGATAGTGTAATGAAATAACTAGAGGTTGGGTATTCGTTGGCATACCGCTAATATAGGACGGATACATTATAGAGGAGAAGAGAAGAGAAGGGAAGGGACAGCGACAATCAGGGCTCAACGAAGTGTTGCACGCGCGTGTCTCTGTGTGTGCCTCTGAACGATGATGTATTAAGGCTATTATCGGCGCTTGGAATATCAGACTTTTCCCCTCTCTCTCTCTCTCTCCCTTTGGTACACGTTCTCTGTACTAACCCTATATGTGCGTGCGTTATTATCAGGCCCAATTAGCCGATGCGCAACGATGAGTTGCAGTAACGTAGGCACAAACTATTACGACAACGGATTTCGATTGTCCTTTGGAATATATGAAGTCAGTCAAAGCCTTTGATTATCGCTTGTTTTATGCTTTGCTATTATGTTTGTTTAGCTTCGATGGACAATCCAAGATGCTATAGCTTTTAATTTCTTTTATTCAAACACAAAAACAATAAAATACTAGTATTTTTTTACTTCAAAAATTTGCTCTAAGAAGAAAATTTAGTGCAAAAAATCACAAAGAATTAAAAAATAGTGTTATGAAATCTAAGTGTTCAAATTTTTTTTTATATATAAACTTTGATATAAATTTTTGTATTTATTACGAATTTTTTTACTTTTCTAATAGAATAGCACATTAAATTATCTTTTAATTTCAAGATCTGTTATTACTTAATATGAATTTTAATATTTCAATTATTTTTAAATATTTCGTTTAGTTAAATAATTACGTTAGTATTTTTACGTATTGTTAATATGCATTAAATTGGTTTAACATTGTAGAAAAAAGTATAAAAGAATTTTTTAATACTATTACAATGCTATTACGTAATACTCAAGTTTATTTAGACGTTTCATTTGTTGTCAGTGGAATGAGCCTTATACAATGTTGTAATTGAAGTTCCGTGACATAATAAACTATTTTAAACTTTGTGCGCCGAATCTGTGCAAAAAAATTTTTATTTAAGATTTAAGTTTTTTAATATCAGATAATGTTTGACCTCATATTTGTTTTTGTAATTATATAACTTAACGTTCCTTGCAAATATTTGTTTTTAAGCAACTTTATTTTTATTTTTAATAATTTTGATATAAAAATACATTTTTTTCAAAATTTTTTACTTTTCTAATAAATAATTAAAGCATTTTTTAAGCTAATAGTTTATTTATTTTTTTACATATCATCATAAAATAATCATGAAAAAATTAATTTAAACTTTTTGGTAATTTATTCAAATGAAATTAAAAAACGTTACCAGAATGAGAAAGTTGTTGACGTAATAAGAATAAAAATAAAAATCAAACCTCTGTTAAAAAAATATGAATTTATTTTTAGTTGAAATTCACAATCTATAATAGCACTGAAATCATTTATTTTTGGTTCGATAACTTAACTCCACTTTATTAAAATGCACTTGAAACATGTCTTCGATAACCTTCAATTTCATCTTGACGATTTTATATTTTTGCATAGGTCAACAAGAATTCACACCCTGGTATAGATATTAACTAAAAATAGTGAATCGGCATAAAGTTCCTTCGTCCGAGCGTCATTTTCATTAATTTATTATTCCTGAGTTGTCCTTTTGACAAGTTGGTCGACCGTAGAGTAATTACTTTGCGTAACCAAATGACAGACGCTTGATAGATTTCAATGCAACAAGCAGTAACGTGAATTTCATACACTATCTTCAAGATATTCGTGTTCATTTTATCTCAATCTACCAAACTTTCTACATCGTTAATTATCAATACTTTATGCTTTTGTTGCACAAGCTTAGTTTTTTTAGATTCAACAATCTTTTTATGTGCTAGATAATAGATTTCATTTTTTTAATATCTTCACAAATAAAATATGCCACAATGTTCTTTATGTTTATTAAGCGAAACAATCAATTATTGTTAATATCACTTATATTATAACGAAAAACACTTGATTTTTTAAATGAAATAACCAATGAATTATCTATAAGAATGAAAACCAAATTAGTTGATAAAAATAGAGTAGAGCAAGAATGATATAACAATTATATTTAAGATTTAATAAAAGAGCTTGAAAGTGAGGATAAAAGAAAACTATTGTTCCGCACTTTGTCCGGCCGTTTAAATTCAAATCAGCGCTTAGAATCTATAGAGGAAAGTAACGATAGAAACGACGACGACATATAAGCGAGAGAAGAGTAACTTTGCGCGGCTGTTCCCGAAAGGACCGAACCACAACTTTCAACTACAGAAAATCAACGTGTGTGTGTGTGTGTGTGTGTGTGTTTGCGTTTACGAGAACGATGGCGACGACTACGACGACTACAAGAATATAGAAACACTTTATCCTGGGGGATTGGGGGAAGGTTAACCGAGCGACTTGGTACAAGCAAGTCCAGGAAGGGAGAAATGCATAAAAGAAGGATAGAGAGACTGAGTATAGTAAGGGCAAAAGTATTGAATGAAGAAAAAAAAATAAAGTTGAAAGAGAGAGAAAATGAAATATAAAACTAAAAAGGAATAGAAGAAAAAAAGGACGTGTTTGTGCAAAAAAAATAATTGTTCGATGGAGAGTAAAAAAATGATAGTCAACGTTGTGGTGTGCATGCGTTTAAGCATCTGCATTTTGCGTGCTCTCCTGAATTAATGAGGATTTTCATGTGTACTTGCATGTGTGACGTTTATGTGTTAGTACTTAGAATATATATAGTTTGTGTATGGAAGGATCCTGTTTATGTTTATACGCGGCATGTATCACTGGTACATGAGCGTGTTTGTTTGGATTTTGTATATACCTGCAATTATAGATGCGCGACTCTGTATATACATGCGATTATATAATATCTGCATCTTGTTTACCTCTCTTTATGAAAAAAAAAGACTAAAGTTTCTTACTTATACACATATTTTATGAGTATATAGAAAAATAAAGTAGTTTTAAGCAGTGGAGAGTAAAAGAGGAAAAGGAAATGACAAATAAATAGAGAAATAATTTTGTGCTTAAAGAGTTAAAATTTGTATATGATCAAGTTAGTGCGTTGCCTGCATGACCTTCAAAAGTACTCAAAAATAATATGCGAGTAAATTAAGGACTTTTGAGGACTTTCATTCAATCTTCATTTATTGATGATCATTTTTATTATGTAACAATTTTTGTTATGTTACATGAGGAACTAATAAAAAAATGTTCCATTACGATGGTTATATACGCTGTTAATCAATTAAATTTCAAATGATTAAAAAATAATATTGTATAAAAATTTTAACTTAAAATATGATGGTCCTATATAAAAAAGAATAATAAAACGAAATATTCTATTAAAAAAATAAAATTTAAATTTCAATTAATTTTAATTGAATTTGATTTTCATTTCATGAGAATTGTTGCAAGCGCCAATCAATGATATTTTCATTAGTATAAAACTCACAGAATTAATTAGCATCGAGCGCCCAGTCACTTTAATTAATCATTCTAAAAAGCATTATATGTCAATAAATTGACATACGAAGAAGTAGAAAGGATTCAGAGAAATGGATTTAAAATTTATTTTTTCAAGATTTTTTTACTCCCACATCTGGCTATTCGGTCGATTTTCATCAACAAGCACTATACTGTGTCAACATAATGAAAAACAACAGATTAATTCCGGTAGAGCAATTACATGTCTCCGCGCAAATATCAACGATTCTCTTTTTCAAATGAGTGCAAGCAACTATTTCCATACATTTATTGTTCCTTTTTCCACTTGACTTTTAAAACTATATTAGTTCAAATGCTTAGATAAAATTACATAGACAAATCTATACAACAAAATCAGTTTAATTACATAGATGCATACAGATGTTATTTATTCATTTTTGAATAAAATCACAAAAAAGGCAATTGACATTTTTTTAAAATTCTTAACCAAATTACTCTTATTATTTTGATGATTCCTCTGTAAATATAAATATTTAAATCTGTATTTTATAGAATTTTAAAGTAATTTGGTGAAAAAAGTCATAAAATAACTGGTAAAACGAAAAAGTTGAAAAAGAATTTAAAAAAAAAGTTGGTTGCGGTACGCTCGCATAGAAAATTCTGAAATGAAAACAGTACTGCAAGGGAAAGAGAAAAAAAAGAAGAATGTACTCTTTCCAAGTACAACGTTCTTCGTGAAAATGTAAAAAAAAAAGTAAATAAATACAAGAACTGTTAAAGAAATGAAGCAAGATCAGATGCAGTAAGCGCGATTCCACTTTGTACAAAAAAAAAGAAGGAAAATAAATGAAAAGAAGGATGCAAAAGATACATCTAAGGACAATGAAAGCGAAGCACACATACGTGCCCGGATAAACTAACATTATACAAAAGAAATGGAGTAAGGGAATACATATACATGCTCGCACATATAAAAAAAAGCAGAAAAAAAATAATAATAATAAAGCCGCAGGAAAAATTTTTCGCGGTAATGTACGCTCTTTTATATGTAGCGGCCGTTTGCAAGGCACGCAAGGCTTTTCATTTTCACGTTGGCTTTTGCTGCAACAAGCAAAGAAGTTCGCCTGGGCAAAGTGCATTTTCCGCTGTTTTTAATAATAATCGTGCAGGCGAATTATAAGTACCGTAATATGCCAGCAAGAAGAAAAAAAAATAATATAACGAGGATATAGCTATGAGTAGGCCAGAAGTTGAACATTTCAAATTTTATAACCTGCTTTCTCGGGGATTTTCAACTTTTTTACTTTTTTTAATATACTTGATTTTTTATATACAGTTGTTAAATATCTTTTTAAAATTATAAAATAAGCCCTTATGATTATTATATGAAATAAGTAGTAAAAGTTTCAATCATAGCTTATTCTCTTTTTGAAAAATGACTACTTATAGAAGTGAAGCTTAAAAAAGATTTTATTGATCCACTCTGTTCTCTGATGAAAGCGTGAGTATTTGATGATTTCAATGAGAGCTTAGGTGCAAAAAATAAAAATATGGTTTAACGTGCCTTTAGAAAATAGATTTTAAATATTATTATCGTTTGTTACATCCTCACATCTAATTCCATATTTAAATTGTTTCATTTACACGTAATAATTCCAACTTGACTGCAATGTTAAATCGAAATATTAAAATTGCGTTCTATTTATTTTATTTTTAGCTATCCTTTTGCAATTTCATAAAAAATATTAACAAATATAAGCCGATATAAAATTTTTGAGATTCGTATTATGATAATTTTAGTAAATTTAGAATTTCTTTCGTATTACAATAACGTGCAAATAAGAGTGCAATCGATCGGCTTTTGAAAATATTCCTGGAATAAGCGTGTATAGTGAACATTGTGCAACGATGCAAACGATGAGCGTCTGATTCTTGGGTGTGCTGTGCACATTATGCAAGAATACTCGTCATTAATGGAAATTTCCGGCGCGTTCCTTTCATTAACGAGTTACGAGCACCACGCATTCTCGTTTATTACCAATGACACGAATTTTCATTTATTTTATTTTTTTTTGTTTTTTCTTATTGTGTTTTTCATAAAAAGATGTACATGTATTAATTTTTTGAGCTAGTTAATTAATAGAAATATAAGATTTGAGTAATCTCTTGGTTTTACGTGGAATGTTATTAAAATTCAAGTCTGACCGTTTGGTATTTGACGTATGATACAATATTTGAACACGAGATTAAATATTTGAGAAGCTGCCGGTTGAGTTATAAATGCTAACGATGCGAAACAAGCATTCTTCAATTAATTCTTATTTACTTTATTCAAAAACAAATTACTTTCAAATTCTATAAAATAAATAATTTGTTGAAAATTGTGTAAAAAAAAATCATTTTTATGAATGTTATTCATATGGATGAAATAAATAAAAATTTGAAAAAAAGAGGGATGAAATTTTTTATTTGAAAGCTTTCATCTAACTCAGAAATTGTTTGGTGAACGGGAAATCGTCATTTCTAAAAAACAGTTACATTTGCAAAAGCTTGAGCTTTACAAAGCGCTTGAATTGTAGCGTATAGGCAATGCTAGTCGCTGTTTTGTTGATTTTATTCGTTTTGGTTCGATCGAAATTCATTCACAAACGAAAGACCTACGGGTTGGGAAAATCGCCATTGTTAACTAAATGTTCGCTGAGATGTGTGATGTTGCGAAAAAAAATTTTTTTTCCAATTATTTATACACTTTTGTAGGTTAAATCGTTAATTTGAAGTAAAGCTGAGGAAATTATTCGACTCCATAATTCGAATTAGCATGTTTATTGTTAAAATTTACGAAGATTTTCAATTTGTAAACTTTTATGTGTATTAAACGCGAATTTTGAAAAAGTATTTGAAAATGTGTTTGATAAAGTACTTAAAAAGTCTTTGAAAGAATTCATCCAAGTTTAATTTTTCGAATTCAAATTTATGCAATTGTGAATACTTTTTTAACAATAAATAAAGTTAAGTCACAAAAGTATTTGAAAAATTTGACAGTAAAATATTTTCCCAGTTCTATGATTATGATTTTTTCGACGATGACCAATTTGAAAATGTGTTTAATTTTTTGTATTTATATTTGTAATTTGATAAATTTATGATAATAATAATTTTTTAAAAATAAATGGATAATTTGACTCACCGACCACACTAAAACCAAACGTCCTAAGATTTACCCAGAATGAAGTGACTTACCTGAAAAAAGATAAAAATTATTATTACATAAATATTAATTTTTTATTCAATAATATTATTTTTAATAAATTGAATATTTCGTATAATATTTAATATTATTAATAAATAAAATTCTGGTAGTGGATGAAAATGAATATTTTATATTAATAGCCAACATTCTATTGACAAACAAATTAAATTCATAATATAATGAATCATAACAACAAATACATAGATCAATCATATAAAAAAACGTTACTAAAACAAGTTGTACAATGACAGTAATGTATCTATAGAAAAATCATTTAGCAGAATTATTTTTGCTCAAAAGCAATTATCGTTCGGTGCTAAAAAATAAAGCCGCCATTATCGTGCAACGAATTATTTTCACTTAGCGCGCACTAGTGGCCGGCTTTTTCGTTCTTTTGCTCGCTTGCAGGCTCTTTTCTTTCGTCTCTAAGATTAACAAGCTCAGTCTAGTCTTTTTCCTTTTAATTTTTTTTCCATTGAGTCGACGTTTTCCTTTCGCTTTTGTCGACCATCGATAATCCAACGACAACGAAAACTCAACGACGACTTTAAAGTCCTAAAAACATGGAATGAGCAAGCTTTTTCAAATAATAGTAATGTTGATTCAATACAATATTTCAATCATTGGAACAATTTTTACTTTTAATGTATGTTTCAGATATTTATTTAATTATTTTTTTAAATAATAAATATATGCTTATAATTATTCTTATCGTTCAAGAAAATCATAAATAAATTTTAAAAATACATGAAATATGCTTGACATAAAAAAATTTGAAAGATATTCAATCCTCACCCGTATCGTGAATATATTGAAAATACATTTGGTACAGATTTTGAATTTTTAAATAAAAATTTGATATTTGTATTCAGTGACCCTGAACAAAGGGAGCGATTTTCTAAAAGCATAAGAAAAAAATGTATGCCTCAAACGATTAAAGTCAAATGTAATTTATCCGCTTTGAGTTTGAATTTCTGTGTTATTCGGTATATATTTCTATTTGTATTCAATCAGAGTAATAATTTCGCTTTGAGCTTTGATTCTGAGCAAACTATTTCTGAATAATCAATGTAGCCTTATATATGCATTTGCTCATTTAATTGATATAACTATAATCAAATTTTAATTAGAATTATTATTTAGTATAAACAATTTCAATACTAAACACGATTCTAGTAAATCCAAATTGTTTTTATAAAAACATCTTTGTTCAATATTTTACAAGGTAAAACAGAAAAGCTGCTGTAAGATCCTAAAAATTTAATGTTTGCGAAGTCTTGCATGAATACATACTATTTTACTTCTCGTGGCATTTTGAAAATTTATGTTACAATTTTGATAATAATTACATGATGCAATGCCTTAATTTAACAGGATCTATGTTTTGATAGAACTATGTGTTAGGATATAAAATTATAAAATATGTTCAGTGATAATAATAATAAAAACCTTGCTTGTTAAATGACTTTTTCACTTAAATTTTTTTTAATAAAAAAAATTAACAAGAAAAAGCAGTAAAATGGATATTAATCAATACAATTATGATCCTTTCTTAATTTACAACGCTCACTATTTTATGAAAGTTTTAATTTTAATTGTCAAGAAGTTGTGCGCAGTGCGAATAACAAACCATACGAAATTCATGAAATAGAATAGAAAAAAAGAGGTAGGAATATAGTACGCAAAAGAAAGCATCGAATTTACGGAAAAGCGTACGAGCTACAGAATTTTGCTCCGAAGAAGAACAAGCTAAAGCAGTAGCTGGTTGATCTTCTTCGCCATACAGTCCGTGGGGGGTTAATTACAATAGATGAATATTCAGTGAGTGAACGCGCCAGATTTCCAACTTGCTTTTTATCCTCCGCCGTCCGTTTTCATCCTTTACTCTCTTACTTTCTCTCGCTAAATGCATAACTCCTTTACTTCTTCGTCCTTCCAATTTATCCTAACTGCAACCAACCAACTCTTCCCCTCTTTTTTTTCAGTTTTCTTTTTAGTCATTTTTTTAAAAATTACATTTTTTATTTTTCTTTAATATCTTTTACTTTTCTATACATTATTCATATTTAGCGTTTATTTTTTATAGCCGTACGTTTTGATTGTTTTTAACCCTAAATTATTTTTTAATTATATAGCTATTTATTTTATACCATATATGAATTATTATACCAATCTATATTACAATTTAATTTCAAAGTAAAAAATTTTTTATCTGAATTCTTACGTATACTAATATTTCTAAATAAATTATCATTAACAATTAATGAGATTGAAAAACAAGCGTTTTAAATGAATGTTCAGTATGAATTCCAGTAGGTAAAATAAAAAATTTTTTATCTATATTTAATCATTTATTTATTCCCATCTATCTTTATTGAAGTTGAAGTTGTATTTTCGAGAAACTGGACTGTATGAGACTAATTTTTTTTTATTTTCAACTTGCAGCTTGAGCTTCATGCTTTCTCTTTTGGTCTCGCGTTAAGGGCCGTGCAAAAGCAGCGAGAGAACCGAGAAACTCATCGTAGAAAGCTAACGAGAGTGCATGTTTCGCTCGAGTAGGAGAGAGAAGGGATATATCTACTACATGGGCACGGGGGAAGCACAGAGAGAAGCCTTCTGTAAAAAAGTTCGCCTTAATTAATTCTGCAAAAGTGGAATCTTCGTTAACGCCGGTTTACGCTAATTAGGACAAATTAAGGGATTTTTCTACCGACCGCCATTCATCTCGCTTCGTTTTCTCTTCTCTTATTTTTTTTTTTTTTTTGCTTTTTTTTCATCTTTTCTTTTCATCGACCACCATTTAGCATTTCTGTTCTTGTAGTGCCGGTATTTTTTTTTTCGAGGCGCGCTAATCTAAATGCTTTTTGGATATAACTGAGAAATATTTTATGAAAAATGCAACAGGTTCATAGAGCATTTGAATTGGCACCCTTATACAGTTAGTACTTTATAAAAAGTATCTTTTTTATTTTTTACAAATCGCGATTTAATTGAGCGTTTAATTAAAAAAAATTATCATTATAAAAAATAGGTATTTCATAGATCCAGTGATAAAAGTGATAATTAGTAAATTTTTTGTGAATATCAGCTTTATGTATATAAAGAATAAAATATTTGTTTAAGTTATATCTACGCATGAATAATGTGAAATAGAAATTGATTTTCATAAATGATAGAATACAAAACATGTATAATGCAAACTTTAGCTGCAATAAATAATCGATTTATAAATTGAAAAGAAAAAAGAATGTTCAGAATTAAAGGGGGATGAAGAGAAAAGCTTGCGAGGGGATTTGTCAGTATAGGAGATTAGTTGAGTAGAAATCGTAAACTGCTGCTCAAGCGAAAGCTAACAGTAGTAACTCTAACAGTCGCGATTCAAGTGAAATCGCGTTTATTTGGATTCCGAGTGCCCGGCGAATCTTTGGAATTCAAACATAGAGCCCTAAAGCTTCCAGAGAAAGCTCTGCTGCTTCGTTCCTTCCTTCCTTCTAAATGTACGTATATGTGCGCGCGAGTAAAGCTTATGTAAAGGATGAGGATACTGCGGTACAGCTGCTATTTGAGTTGTAACGCGATCGTTCCCCTCTCTCTCTCTCTTTCTCTGTACGCTCTCTTTCTTCGTCGTGCGTTCATGTCCGTAAACGCTTCGAGAATGTTAAATTTATGCAATAGACTATTCCTGCTTTCTAGGTTATTCTCTATCTACCTTACTTTTACTTAGCTATTTTACAAATTTAATAAATCTTTAGATTTCGAATTTTCATTCAATTCTTAACTTTTGCATATCTATTTTTTTCGGAAACATACTCAATTATTTTTCCAAATAATATTCAAACCCTTTTTTTAACTTTATATAATATGGTACAATTGAATAAATTTGAAATTTTTCTATAGCATCAATTCCATAATTCCAATTTCAATTTCAGCTCTTGAAAAAATTTCTTATTACACATTCTTAATAGTTACTGCACAGTAAATTTAAACTCTGATCAATGTTTTCATGTAGCCAATCTTTCATTTGAATTAATTTATTAAATTAAAGCGCCTGTTACATTCTGCTTTTAAAATTTTTATCACAGGTTCAATATTACTCATTTCATATAATTGAAGCAATTTCTATCAAACTTATGGAAATCCATTTTTATTAAAAAACTGATCGAGTTAGATATATTTGGAATAGTTGACGCTTAATATTCAAGGAAAATAATAGCCTGGAAGTGAACATTTTAATGCAGTACGATAGGGGAAAAAAATTTCATATAAATTTAAAATAAATGTTCGCTCACGTATATTTGTTTGTTTATTATTCGTAGCATGTTTTAAAAAAATCTGAGAATTCGAAGGTACATTTTTTTTACTGACATTGAAATTATCATAATAGAGACTTTTCTAAACATTGCAATCTCCGAAGTTGTACTTGTTCTAGTAAAGGTATTTATATTAGTAGCTCGCTACTTGTTAAGCTTCGAAAGTGGCTAAAGCAATGCTTGAACTAACAAATTCCAGAATAGCGAAGCTTCCACTTTCTCGTGGGAGACCATTTAATGTTTATACAGGCCCCGGGATATTTACTTATGGCTAAATTATAACAACCTACAACAAGTACAACAAACTAGCGCGTTCATTTGTTACGTTAAGCATTAGCAATGCAAAGAAAATTTTAACAAAACTCAACTTATAAAAACAATTATTTTTATTTCACGTATAACAAATTTTATAATGAACAATTAATTTAAACAATAGTATTTATAATTTAAATATTGTAGATATTTTTAAAAACAGAAAGGCAATTTACTGAAAGAAAAGTTTTTTAGAAAAAAGGAAAGTTTTTTGGAAAAAACTTTTCTTGTGTATTAAAATTGTTCCAAACTCCTAAGCAAATAGTTTCTTGAACAATTCAACGACAGGCTCCCTTAATTTACATAAGAGCTTAAACTAAACTCTATTTTTCATTTTATAAATCAACTTCAGTCTTTTCTTTTACTTTGTTGAACAATGATTTTTTGTTACACTATATAAAAAAATAAACAATTGAGGAAGTCTCGATTTGCAAAAAAATGTAATTTCCTATTTCTGTGAGTAGTTTACGTGCGCGATATTTCACTTCCCTGAAGAAAAGCCCTTAAAACAATCTTACTGTCCCAGGCCGGTACTACCTTGGAGTGTTAAACTTGGAATATCGAAAAGCTATGTAATAAAGCGCTCGGTCTAAAACTCGTCCGCAAGTCTTTTCATTCGAATATTTAACGTGCTAGTCGTAATATTTTAACGAGGTAATAATTTGAATATTTGCCGATTCTCCTTGCCCACTTTTTCCATCTTTATCTAGCTTTCAGTCCCTTTACGAGGCCAAGAGCTCGTATAGTAAAAGAGGAGACAAATAAAAATTATATGAAAAATGAAAAAAAAAAAAAAAAAAGGAAACATAATCAAAAAGCCTGCCTGGCTCTGAAGGAACTTGCTCTTCGTAAAACAATAGAAAGTTGAAAGATGCAGCGGCAGAAAAGAAAAGAGAAAGTATAAGTAAAGAAGAGAATGGAAAAAGTGGAAAAGAATAGAAAGAGAATGAGCCATTGAAATTTTTGCCACAAAGCCACAGTTCGCGCGAAATTTCACGAAATAATTGTGAATTTTAATTTACATTCTGTCGTTAAGAAATTATAAGTTACGAGGTCAGATAAAACATGAATTATGCTTAAAGTTTTAACATTTTTACGTTTAGTAATTTATATAAGTGGCATTTTTTTTTTATGTTCTCAACCATATAGAAATAGATTAGTTTCTTTTAGCTACAATAATTTAAGAAGATTCGAGAGTTCGTTTATGGCTATAATAAAATCCATTTGAAGGGAAAACGGTTCTTTAGTACAAACGGCAAAGTTCTAAAAGGTAATATGAAACAATTAAATATTTTATTAATATCTATATATTTAAATCTATATATACGCATCAAGTATTTCAATTGTCTAGAATAAGTTTAATTTATGGACAATAAAATGAAAAGTTGACTTTATATTGTTGCAATTTACAACAATGCAGTATATAACTTTAGATAGTTCTCTCTCGAGCTTGTAGTTGAAGCTTCGATTTTGCAATTCACACAACACTGTTAGCTGCTGTTTCTTGGGAATAGTTCGCGCTGAGTTTAAACTATTTAAACTGGCGAATCTTCAAAAACTTACATTTTATTTTCAATGGAATGTAAATGCAAGTTAATTTATTTAATTAATTACTAAATTATTTATAAGTTCATTAATAACAGCTAATCTAATGTAACTTTTAATTAATTAACTGCTTTAATCTTATTAATTAAAAAATATTAATTTACAGGAAATAATGTAATAAAAATTAACTCATGTTAACGTAATGAATTTAGCGAGAATTCAAGTAAGCCTTTAGTGAAATTTCTAATATTGAACCAATAACTCGTTTAAACCGAATTATCTGGGATAATCGTATTAAATAAAAGCAGTTTTAATAGGATCAATAATAATATATTCTTTATTAGTAGATTTTAGAATACAGTCAAAAAGTGATGAATTAAGAATATTGAATAACGATGTCTTTCCCAACATTTTCATATTAATTGAATATGCGTTTATATTTGAGTTACAGTTCATACAAAAAGAACACTACTCGTATTTAAATGTAGTAAATATTGACATGCGTAAAGGTAAATACTTTTGTTAAAACAACAGAGAATACTTGAGTGTCAAAACTCCAAATTTAATATTTTCAGAAGCTATGAGAAACATTTTAGAGTTATATTTTATAATAACAGTGATAAATGTTTAAATAATTGTATTTTCATTTATTGCGTTATTTTACTTATTATAATATTGAAAAAAAATCGGATATAACAAAGTATTTTTTATCATGAAAATAATTTTCTGAATTTTTGGAAATTTAATTCTGTTTAGAATTTAACAATAAAAAATAATATAAAATTTTGTTGTTGTAATGAGAATTAATTGACACTAATGTATTCTTTTGATGAAATTAAATAATTTAAAAATCATTAGTTACAAAAAACGGATAGACAGCGACAGTGTTCCGTTAGTGGAAAAAAAGGAAATGAGATAAGACGGGTCGTCGTTATATTAAATATAAACTGAGAATTGATTTACAGGAAAAATGGGCTAGAAGCTCCTCGGTAGGGGTATATACGACGGGAGGGTAGAAAATCGAGGCCTCGGAAAAGACAGGCTATCTTTTTTACCTTTCCCCAAGAGTACCTCTTACGGAGATTAAAACGGGAAAAAGAGAAAGACAGCTTACACATAGTGTCGATACACACACACGCGCACGAATATACGGACTACATTCGATCTTCTAGCAAGTGCGCGCTTGCCCTTAATTCTTTGAGCTTGAATTGAATTTTCAGGCATAGACTAGCTTCTTTCTCATTGTCATGAACAGCACTTGAGTCAAATTTTTCTTTTATATTGTAAGAGAACGATACAGTAAAGGTATGCCTTGATCAATTGCAGGATCAGACGAATATTTGCTAAAGGAAAAGTTATGCTATATAGCGATGAGATCGTTATTCAAGGTTTTAGCATTTTTTTACTTTTTACTTTACAAGAAGAAAATTTATCACATCTATGAGATCCATTTACTATGTATTTTTTTAAAATTATTATAGAGAAAAATTCAATAATTTTATACAAGTATTTTTTAAAATCTTTGTTTAAATATTTCAAAGTTTATTATTTTTGTTTTTAATTAAACATTAAGAGTAATGCAGTTGAATAAATTTAATTATAATTTATGATTATTCGCGTGCAAATAGTTTACAAATGATCATTTATAAGCACGTATTTCAAATATTATTGTCGATTAGGTTCATAATATTATGGTTTAATCATCAAATATATTATGTACTTAAGGCATCTATAGTTTCTATAGATGCTGAAATTTCAATTTATCCAGTTTACTCGCACCTATTTATGCATAGCGGATTGCAACAAATTTTAATACCTAAATTACACTCAATAAACTGCATACGAGATTTTGTCATTTACAAATTTCATTATAAAAGTCCTAATAAAGACGTATGTATAGATTTTTTTAAACATCGCCTACTAGAACTAAAGTAAAAATTTTCTAACAAATTTTTTTATTAATTATTCGTTTCAGCAAAAGATATCAGGAATGAGAATTTACGATCATTCGAGTCACTGTGTATAAGCTGTATATACCGCGGTTGTTGAAAAAAATTGAAATATCGACTGCTCTATGGATGTGAAAAAAATTTTTTATAACAGACAGCTGTGGAATTTATTTCTTTTTTTTAACCATCGATGTGCGAATTTGAAAAATATTACAAATATAAATTGAATATTTAAATCCATTTGTCACAGTGACTAAAATAACTAAAACAATTTACTCACGTTGAAATTTATACGATCAAAAAATTTTTAATTTGCGTTTTTTATTTCAGAATTTCTTTTAAGAGGATGAAAAATTTTTTATTATTGCATTATCCAAATATAAACTTTGCCTTATGTATATAAAAACTGCTATCTGCAATAAATAATGAAGAAATATCTTCTCTAAATATAAATACAATAGCTAACATTATTATTTGTATGAAAAAAATTGAAGGCATAGTTTTAAAGCTAACTTGGACTTATCAAATAGTTGTTTATGAATTTATCTCTTCTTATCGAGTTTTCATAATTCCAAGTTTACTACAAAACTATGCGCTAAAATTTTTTCTTATGAATAAAAATTTCACTTATTCTATTTACGTGAAATACATCTTTTTCATTTTATTTTAATTAGCAGAAAATTAAATAAATCATAAAAATATGTTTGATAATTACAAGTTTTTAGTTTTAGAATCATCTGATCACATTAAATTGTAAAATTGAAAATAAATAAAAACAAAACGAATAAAAAGTAAATATATTATTTTATAATTAAAAGTGTAAGCACAAAGCAAAGATTTTTTCGACAAAGTAAATAAAATGAAAAATTCCACTATAGAATTGTAAACGAACATGAAAAAAGCCGTATGAATTTCATCAATAAAAAATAGGCTTTAAAATAGAAAACTTGATTACTCGGACCACACTGATTAATTGTCTGAAACTATTGAACAAAGTGCTTTCGAATAGCTGTTGATTTATGTATGGATGGCTGGACTCGTTTACGCGCCCATCCAATCTGCCATCGTATCATTTCTTTTTTTCTTTTTTTTTTGTCGCACCGCGGTGCAGCTGGGCAAATGGAGCTATTTTCTCCTCGTTTAAGCGAATCTCGTCGTCGTTGCTGTCGTAGGCGAAAACTAAAAAAGAAAAAAGAGGAAGGCTCAACGTTGCGGTGATCCCCGCAATTTCTATCGTCTTATCCGAGATTTACAGGCGCACAAAAACCTTTAGAGTACCTTTATCTTTTTTTTCTGATTTTCGATGCTTCTTTCAATTATCAAGAAATTTACGTAAGAGCTGAATAGAGAAGTACTTCAAAATTTCGAAGAATAACAGGAAAATTAAAAATTTCTTCTTAAAAAGTTTATATTTTTTTGTTAATTGTATGTAGACAATAAAATTACTTAAACTTATCAATGGTAACTACATAATAAGTGATTCACTTGTATTAAAATATTCTAAAACGTTTTCAGTTCATTATAATTTGACATTTTGGTTGAGTGCTCGATGTGAATTGCCAATCTAACTTCTGAACTAACAAGCTGCATAAAAAGTTCTTTAGTTGATTATGATGAAGGAATAATTTTGATTTTTACTATAATAAATGTATATATAGTATACTCATAATAAATCTTGAATTATTTAAATGACTAAAAAAAGATGTTGAAATATTTGAAGTTTTTTGAGAAAAATCGTCGTTACAACTAGTTAATCAATATTATTATTGATAATATAAACAAAATCAATAATGAATTTAAATGTAAAATCTTTGATAAAATTGAATAAAGACGAAAATGTGTAGGATGAAAAACGTAGCAAGTTCTTTGAAATGAGCTAGAGCTGAAACTAGCTAGGTAGGAAAAAAGAAAAAAATGGAAGAATCGCAAGGCGAAGATGCATTGTTGTGAAGTGTCAGAGCGAGCTTGGCTGCAAAGCTTTTCCAATCCGAGGCCATGGCTCCTTGAGTTATATATCGTGAGCGTCAGAGCAAAGGCTCTTTACAAAAGTCAAGCAAGAGACTGAATACTGCTGCTGCTGTTATTTCGAGTATCATTGACGTAACACCCTTTGGTCAATCGATCGTCTTTCTCTCTTTTTTTTTCGTCCATATATCCGTACCGAGAATACATAATATACAGTATAGAATACACAGTACCGTTGGATTCAAGTAGTTGCATTTAAATCTTAAAGAGTTTGCTGCTGACTTATAAACAATTAAATAGGCGGCTCAGCCAAACAAGCTTTCTTGGCCTCTCTATATCCTTTTATTCTTGGGGGATTATGCTTTCAAGTCTTGGAGATTTACCGGAATTTCCTAAAGTACAAGGTATGCAAGTGATATTGCCCCTTTACTCCTAGATAATCCTCTTTTTACAACTTTTTCCAACCATAATCTTTTAATTATAATTATCTACTTATCAAACAATTTGACGCGATGGAAAAAGAAAATTTAAACTTCAAAGTCGAATTGCATCGAATTTCAGAAATAATTTATTCTTAAAATAAGCACATTTTCTTACTTACCAAGAGAAATTCAATATATAAATATTTAAGATCAACCGAATTTCAGGATATTTTCGTAATGCAAATTATCCGTTAATATTAAACTCAATTAATTTTAATGTATTCATTAACCGTACCGAAAAATTTATTTATTTTTATTCATTTATAAATCCCACTTGGCTCTCCTGTTAATTTTAGAAATGTTTTTGACACTGAAAAAAAGGAAGAAACAATGCTTTATGCAAATTTGCTCTTTGTATAATAAAAGATATCGTTTACAGAATAAATTTTTTAAGTTTAGCACAAATAACTGAAAACATCAATTGCTACAAAATATAGATTAAATAATTTGAAAAAAATTAAAGCACTATTTATGATTTGATTGCCTTTTTAACGCATTTAAAAGTAATTCTTTTTAAATCTCTAACAGAATTTTTCATTCTCAAAATTTAAACCAAACCTAACTTATTTTCTGCTATATTTACAGTATAAAAAAGTTACTTGCTAATAATTTTATCAGCTCTTAAGCCGAATAATAAATTCATAAGCAACACCTCTCTCTCTCTCTTATTTTGGGATGGAAGAAAGTTAAGGAAAAAAGTAAAAGCAGACGCGCTTGAACTACTCTGAGAAACTAAGTCCCAGCTTGAATTCCAAACGAATCTCGTAGTATTTGTCTCTCTTTCTCTTGAGGAATGTAGCCTCTCCTCCCCTGTGGCAGAGCCTAAACGATCGTACGTGCCAAGGAGGTCTAGGCAACTAAAGCGCTGTGATTCAGTCATGCGATACGAGATGCTTGAGCTCTTGTCTCTTTGATTCGGTCTGTAGGTTCACGTTAAAGTGTCGATTCGTGAGCTAAACTAAGGTAAAGCATTGAATTGTTACGGTACTTTACTTGCAAACTGATGGATTTAGTTTGCTACAAGTTATTTCTAAGCTAAGGCTGTAACAATTAGATTGTCTTATTGCTTGATATTCAATTTCTACGATATTTTATTTCATGATATCTAATAAAATTATTTATTTTTCATTCAAACAATTATAAATTATTTTACTTGCACTGGAAAACCATTCTCAAAATGTAATTTGTTTATTTTAATGAAAAAATATTTTTCTCATTTTTAAATCAAACAATTTCAATTCCACTTATGAACTATAAGTGCATGTTCAATTTGAAAATGCTTGCAGTGTAATAACACTTAAAAATATCGTAGAAACGCGCACGCGCATGCACAAGCGTAGGTGTAAAAATCATAAGACATTTTTGGCAGAATTTCCCACGGGCAAAGCTTTTTATATTCACTTTTTAATATTTTAAACACAGAAATACGAAAAACTTGAAAGTTGTAGCAAAGTGAAGTTCATTTTATTTAATGTCTAATATTTTTCTCGATACGATAAATAAAAAATAATTTTTAAAATAAAATAGTCTTTATATTTTAGAATTTCGAAATATGTATGGATGCCCTAGGAGTAATTGAATTTTCTGAATTAGTACAAAAAATTTCAACTATCAAACAAAGTTATATTGAAAATTCTTTAAAGTGAATCGTATGCTTATAACCGAGGCAAGAGTGCATTAAAAACAGCGTCAATCACCGTGACTATTTGTTATTTAAGCGAAATTTTTTTATATTATTATAAGTTATCGATATTAGTATATTGTGCGACTTTGATGCAAAGTCGAAATGGCGAATACGGAAATAGAAAGCTCTTGAATATTTTATTCGTGAAACATTTCAGTACAGAGTAAATAAAAATCCAATAATGTGAATTTACAATATGATCTAGCACTTCTATCTTTGGAAATCAACTTTAAAAAATAATCCGATAACAATTTATTTCAATTTACTTTACTGTTTCTTTGGTCGATAAATTTCATTTAAAAACATTTCAAATAAAAATTAAAAATGTAGAAAAATAAAAATTTTCTAAATTGTAAATATACATATGTCTCCAATGATATACAAATAAAAGAATTTTCGAAATAAAACATAGAACAACAAAATTCATGTAAAAAATTTTCAATTTTTCATGAAACATCTACATTCTTGAAAAATAAAAATTTGGTTTTACAACTAGCGTCGATATAAAACTTAGATTTTTTCGCTATTCCTATAAAAATACAGGCGTGAATAAATCGAAAAATCGACGCGTACTTGGAGAGATTGAAAAATCCTACACAATACACATTGTCCAAGATGCGTAAGAAGAACAAGAGAAAGAGAGTCAGAGGAAATATAAAGCTAGAAATAAGAGTATCACACGTATATAGCTTTGTCTTTCCCGGCGGTCCGGAAAATGGGAAAAAGCGAGGCATAAAATTACATTCTCGGTCGCTTCGCGACGCACACGTTTTTCTTTTCCTTTACTCGTTTTATTTTTTTTGTCATTTTTTTTCTTACAAAGCGCGAAACTGTTTGTTCTTTTAGAAGAATCGGTTCGTTGACTTTAATCAAGTCGATACGCGGAAAATATTGCCTTGCTTTCGATTTCAATAGCGCAATATTCTTTCTTCTTTTTATATACAAGCCTTTTGCTTTTCTTTTTTTTCATTGCTTTATCCTATTGTATTCCTTTTATCTTATTCAGCTTTTTGATTGTTGGTATATTTTTCCTTGCAGATAAAGCATTAGTTGCTGAAAATCTGGTTTAATTTTAAAAGCAAATTTTAACGCTTAACTTTTAAAGCTGAACTTTCTCTCTTGGTAACGGCACTTTTTCATTTTGCATAAAACGGGTGACGCTTTTTTTTTCTTTGCTTTATACTACTTTGCTCGCATTTTTCTACTTTTGTTCGTCCCTTTAGCTCCGCAGAGATCTTCACTCTAAATCTTGTTTCCTGCTTTCACGTTTCTCGCTACATTGTTTGCGCTATTTATGTTCCGTTTTTCTCTCTTTATTTTAGAAATTTTCTTTTTAAGTGATGCATATTAATTCTCGTCACAATTTTCCCTGGGAAATTCTTGTCTCGTTTTTCTTACTTAACTTATGACTTCGATGAAATATGCTAAAACGAATAAGCCGATAATTCAGGACTTGATATGAAATTTTAAATTTATAATAGTTGAATATGAAAGAGTACCGTTTTCAAACTTTTGAATTTTATACAAAGAAATTATACTTCGCAACGTTACATAAAACATTTTTATTCAAAAGAAAGATAAATATATTTATTTATTTTATTTCAAACCCAATGTGTATTTTGCAGCGTAAAAATATAAAAATATTGTTGGCTAATGCTTTCTTATGAATCTTTGTTCAATAGTTATTACTTAAGAGGCGGTCGGAACCAAATCGGTGACTTAGTTCGGTGCTTGTAATAAATGCTTATAATAATTTATTCATTTAATAATATGGTAAAAATATAGTCATTTCCTCTAGTCATGTATATAAAGAATAATTTAAAATAGTTAAAGCCACAAAAATATACAAAATATTGTTATAAAGCGAAAAATGCCACCTAACAATCGACACGACAGTTTTTTGCATGGGGTATATGTCAAGTCAGTTTGATATTTGTAATAAATGCTTATAATAATTTATTTACTTATTCATATGGTAAAAATATAGTCATTTCCTCTAGTCATGTATATAAAGAATGATTTGAAATAGTTTAAGCCATAAAAATATACAAAATATTATCGTAAAGCGAAAAATGCTGACTTGATATATACCGCAAGTCACCGATTTGGTTCCGACCGCCTCTTAAAAGTAATATTTGAAAATTCATTTTGTTTTTAATCCATCCTATTTGAAAAAAATAGCTATAAGTAGAATTTTCAGTACACAATATAATTGTTATATCTATCTATGAGTGTATATGAAAATGAACAATGTTCGGATGTTCTATTCTTGCCCATGTACCCGATAGGTTTTGATTAATTTTTTCTAACGGCGTGCGCAAAATTCGATTTCATGTACCCGTTTGCGTACATAAAATATCATATTATGAGACGCATTTGTTTAGCGTGCGTAAAATGAATCGAGCGTGCGTAAAATGATTTCAGCGTGCGTAAAATGATTTCAGCGTGCGTAAAATGATTTTAGCGTGCGTAAAATGATTTGAGCGTGCGTAAAATGATTTCAGCGTGCGTAAAATGAATACAGCGTGCGTAAAATGATTTGAGCGTGCGTAAAATGATTTGAGCGTGCGTAAAATGATTTCATCTAAAAAAAATTTTTTTAATTTTTAAAATATTATATTTCAGGAACTATACATCATAACAGACATTTATACATCTCATTTGAAAGCTCTTGTGGTGCTCTTTTAAAGTGCTATGTACAATTTTTTTCGCGATACGTGAACTCTCTTATTAATTAATCTTAGAGTTAATCATTTAAATAATTTCTTATTTATTGTTTTAAAGAGGGGGAGGAATTCTCAATTATTATTTTAATAATATATTTTCATGGAATTTTAATTTGAGAGCTATCCTTGTCTAACTGAGATTTTTGTTATTTACTCAAGTATTAATCGGTGAATCTGCAAATTAAAAGTTGAGCGCAATAGATATTATTATTATAAATATTTATGCACAAGAAAAAAAATCTATCGCTTTGTTTTTGAGAAAAGTAAGTAACGAGAAAAAACTTTGGCGTTACTTACTTTTCTCAAAAACAAAGCGGTAGATTTTTTTTTTCTTGTGCATAGATGTTCATAATAATAATATCTATTGCGCTCAACTTTTAATTTGAAGATACACCGATTAATACTTGAGTAAATAACAAACAACTCAATTGTTACTCGGTCGATATCAGGTTCTACTCCGGCTTGCCATTGATGGTTTTATTAATTTTATTTTTATATTAGTAATATTATTTATTTTTTTTTTTCGAACCCCCCCGGCAGGGGCTTTGCCCCCTGCACCCCCACCGGGGCTCCGCCCCTGGACCCCGTCCTGCGCCCCGACCTCGACTACCTTTTACAATCTTGATAGCCTTCGAACAAGATTGTACATGCTATCACAGACGCAAGTTTGTCATTCTTAGAATTTTGCGCACTTGTTAGAAAAAATAATATACGCAACTAATGCGTAAAGTGATCATCGCACTCGTCTCATTTGTCGCCCTCGCTGCGCTCGGGCGACAAAACCGACTCGTGCGATAATCACATATTTTACGCACTCGTTGCGTAATATACTATTATAGCCTATATTATTTTATTTCAAATTGAATATTTTTAATTTAATTGTATTACACGTTTGACAGAGTATGTACAAACGTAAATATAATGTAAATAAGATAAATATGCAAATTTAAATGTTATTTTTATGTAATTTACTAAAATAACTTTACATTCATAATTTCAATATCTGCACAAATATGTGTAAAAGTGCAAATAAAAGTTAGAGGAATTTTAAGTGGATTTAAAATTTTTAATCTAGACAATTATATAAGACAATTTGTTGCGAGTAAATCACGGCTATGTGGTTTAGCTTTTAATCTTTTTGAAGTTATTTGAAAAAAGTTATTTTAAAAAGATTAAGTGGTTCAAAATGTTTTAAAAGTTTTTTTGACGCATTATTTTCTGATACTTTAAATTAAGCATGAAATTCTTTAATAATTTGAGTGAAATTGGCTACGACTTTAAAAATTCCATATCTTCTAAAGACAAGATTAATTCACTTCCAGCACTTCATTAACATGATCTGTTGCACTTCCGTACTAATTATCATTCTCCTCAACTAATCTCTTAGATTCTCAAGAGAGAAGGAGAGAGTGAGAGAAGGAGGAAGGAGATCAATCAATGGTTAATGTAATATTGTACTGTAAATTGGTGAGTTAGCGATAACAATTAACACTAGACACGACAAAGTGATTTTTGTAGTATTGACAGTAATGTTGATATTTAACAAACACTAGGTCGATCTTGAATTTGATTTCTCAATTAGAATGGCAAGGAAGTACTCTAGGAAGAACAAGTTTGCGCAACTCCTAATATACCGCTTTCCTCCTGTTATCAAAGACCCTTGACTTCGACACGACTTCACTTCTCTCCATTAAATTTAAGCGAAGTACAGACCTACATGTATATATACCAACGAACAGGAATATCTATAAAAGTAGTCTTACAAATTTGAATTAGGTTAGAAAAACCGTCTTTTAACTAAAAAGGAAGGATGTTTTGAGAGTGAAAATGTTTAAGATGTTTTCATCTTTCTTCTTCTACTTCTTCTTTTTTTTAAGTCTACATAAACATACGAGTATTTGTAAAGTAGCTTTATGTATGTTTAAGTTGATGTTCACGTGCTCTTCTTTAACATCTTGGATAATTAGAGAAGAAACGAAGCGAGAAATGTCGTTTCAAACACAAATGCTTGCTCGAGCGAGCAACGTAAATCTGCAATTGACAAACATGCAATTCATGTGTAAACACATTTATGCTTCTAAATACACATAAAAATTTATAAAACCAAAATTTAATCAATTATTAAATTAAGCTATTATATTAAATTGATTGTAATTTTTAATAAAACTCATTAAAAAAAGACTATTTTTTGTGATAACACTTAGTTTCAGATTGTTTAGTGCGAACGCACTTAAAGCAATCTGCGCAATCTAACTATATGATAGTGTATTGTCAATAACAGGCTGTCTTTCTTAACATGCTTTTTCTATAAAGTATATTTAACCTCCAGTGGATGAGAAAACCAATACATAAGCTCTATTCGTGATTGACACCTCATATATGATCAGCAAATATCACTATTATTTTTGTATTGGGTTATCAGGCATTATTTTAAGTGAATACGCAATAGTCAAACTTATGGATTTAGAGTTTAGAATATACAAGGAAAAAATAAAGTTCGAAATAAAAGCTACCAACTATCCTTTGATGTTATTTTGTACTATTTCAAACTTGCATGTTATTTAGAGTTTTGGACAAAATAGTACTTGCACGATGAATAATTATCTCAACATAGAAAATTTGACGCTGACATTAGGATGGCCTTTGATTAATAAATTCTGAGAATTTGAATAATTATGTTAGTTATTTTAATTAAATAATGTAGGTTAAATGTAAATTTAAGAGTTTTATCACAGAAGCCTGGTATACAAAAGTTAGTAAAAGTAAATAAGGACATTTACAGTAGGTACACGTACACATTCACATGTAAATAACTGTCTGGAAAAATCCAAATCTTGAAAAATTCCATAGGCAAATTAAAATAATTAAAAGAATATAAGTGAAAGAAATATTTATAGCATTATGATTTAATAAACTTAATTAACATTATGCGTCAAATTGTAAATGACATTTTTATTTTACGAATTTTCTAAAGCTTGCACATGAAAAGCTCCACGCTAAAAGAAACTCTGCAGCACTCCAAAAAAGCTTAAATGAATTTGCTAAATTCACATCGAGGCATATATAAGCAGCTACTAATAAACAGCAAAGCTTGCGTTTTCCTTTTTTTATCTTCAACACACTCGCATATAGACATCGAGCCACTTCCTTCTTAGCGGATGAAGCGTCGAGGATGCGACACGACGTTCACGCTATCTCTTTCTCTCCCAGGTATAATTAAAAAAAAAAGAAATAATCCAAGAAGTCAAGCCTTGAGTACGCAGCGTGTATACGAGCACGCTAGAGCTTTAGAAAGGGAAGGAGGGAAAAGTGGGTCAAGCGAAAAATTGTTAGTAACTACTAGGAAATTTTTTTTATTTTTTCTTTTCTCTTTCTTTTCTAGATGAAACAACCTTCAACAGCGGTCACGTACCGCGCAAAATTTACCGTTTTGCGTTGAATAACATATCGTTAAAAATCATTTTCATAGATATTTTATGCGTACGACTAGTAAAAAGCGTTGTGCTTCGCTCAGCCAAATGTTTAAGATTTAAAGCTACAGCATCGAAGTGTTCACTCGTGCACTACTGATTTTCAAATTTATGCTGGAGGGTTCGCCGATTTTGGAGCTTAGTCTAAATGTCTTTATTGATTTATCGACGATGACCAGCCGAATTTAAAGGAAGCTTGATTATGCGCTAGTTTATTGGATTAAAACTAGGTTTTAATTACTTACAATGCTCTGGACCATGTTGATTTTTTTGATTTTTTATTCTTGTTATCAATAAAACAAATTTCTCAAAGAGGAATAAACTATAAAATATATTTTAGTCAAGTACATAAATATTAATAAATCTAATGACAAACTTAAATTTTTAACATTTTTTATGAATTTTAATTAATTAGATTAAAATAAAAAATTATAACTACATTATAATTAGAAAAAAGTTTATGTAAAAATCTGATGTTTTAGATGATTATTATTTAAAAATATTTTTTCAAAAATACATTTTTAGAAAATTTAAATATGACAAAATATTACTACATTATTCAAAGTCTGAAACACAATAATATCTAAAAATATATAGTTATGTAAAGTGAATTCACATTTTGCTAGCAAATAAATACAGTAGTAGCACTTAAAAAAAATTAAATTTGTTTCATGTACGGTGGTCTAAATTAGGTGTTTTTTTTTAAAGCATATGAGAAATGCAAATAGAATTTGTGTTAAGTGTACTTTGACATTTTTTGAAGTTTGTACTTGAATGTAATGTAAACATTTTTAAACCAGACTGTTTTATATATTTTAGTATAAAATAATTATTTTAATATATTTTTGTGTAAGTTATTTTAATAAATTTCAAGATCCTATTAATCATTAAAATATTATAATTATATAGAAAATTTGTCAATCAACGCGACAATTTTCACGACAAAAATGTCTTATTAAATTATATTCAATGCTGAAGTTTTAGAAGGTATAAACTTCTCTTAGATGTAGCATGGAGAAAAAATTTAACATCACAATAATACATTTAATTATAAAAAGTACCAAATAAACACATACTGAATTAAAGAATGAATTTTTTTCAGTACAATTTCGCTTGATTTGATTAATAAATTTAATATATGGTTGAAGATTTATTTGTATTTTAATAGATCAATAAAAATATTATTTATTTTTTTGTTTTTTATTTTGTTTAAAAGTAAAAATATTTTTTCTAACAGATACAAAAAATATTTCTTAAATGTATCAAAATAATTTACTAAATAAGTGTAAAAAACATTTTATGCCGGTTAAAAGAATAAATTTGAAAATTGCATTATAGAATATATAGACTATTTTTAGAAACTGATTATGTGAATGAGCAAATTTATAAGTGTAGCTGTGGGTGTGTCAGCTCAAGAAAGTGTATATATGTATAATTTAAGGAGGTACCTTCGCTATAGTATTACAAAACAGATTTGGTCGAAACTATGCAAAATTGTTTGTTTTATGTCTAAAATGCACTATAAATTCATGGATTCGTTATCTCTAATAGTTATAATTGTTCTATAAATGTTTATTGTAGTTAATCTTAAAATTTACAAAATTTTTGATAATTTACGAACTATAATTTTTAACTTCATACTTTTACCAATTATTACAAGTTACTAGATACCGGAACGAACTAACCCATTTAAAATTTCGAAGTAATGATTGACAGTAAGATGATGATCTACACTGAAGACTAGGACCCAGTCCCCCAGACGGCGCCTGTGTTGAACGACCGTGCGGCGCGCGCGGGCCCGACGACCTTGCGGCAGAGAAGAGTGCAAACACCACAGGGCTTAGTAATGTTGAAGGCGGTTCCTGTCAGCATGTCTTTATGTGCTCTTTATTTTTTTTGTTTAATTTAAATAAAAATTTTTCTTTTTATATTGATGTAATTCCAAATATGTGAAACCTTATTAGAGATATCATAGCCTCTCCCACGTACAACTATCACTTTACCACCTCCGGACCTCTTCAAATCGTTTAAAATGTTTTTCTTTTCAAAATTTATTATTTTTTGTTGTTACTATGAATATTTTTTTTTCTCCTCCGTCCTCTCAACTTCAGTAACCTTTTCTGTTCTTTTCTTTTTCTACCACGCCTACCTCAAACGCGCTTTCTATTTACACCCTAATATCAGTAACTTTAATCAAATAACATATTGAATTTGACCAGTGGTGGACGAGGTACCTCCTTAATCTAACAATTTTGATTTATGTATTTTAAAATATTTATGAAGCAAAAAATGAAAAATAACTTTAGTTTTCTATTATTATTGGTAAACATGTGATGGATATATTTATGTTTACTTTAATTTTCTAAAAATCAAGCTAGTGTACACATTATTTGGACTGAAGCGAACATTTAATTATCGATAAATGTTAGACGTTTCTTTCTTGACATTGTTATTATTATATACATTTAAGTTCTTTTTGATTTTAATTTACCTGAACTTTCATTTATTTTTGTACGCTCCAGTAAAAGTATAGAGAAAAGTTTAAAAATAGTAGAATAATATATAATAATATATAATATGGCTTCTAAACACGGTAAGAAGATTCGAGCGATTCAATCTTCCAACAAGTTTTTAGAGGGAAGAATGATTTTCTTTCGTTCGAAACTTTCTCTCACCCACAGAGTCAATATCAATTTTTCAGCAAGGCTGTTCAAATAAACGGCAGCACTGCTCCTCGACCATCCTGACTCTCGTTCCCACTTCGTCTTTACGAGCAAGCGTTATTACTCTCAATACTCTTAAAGGACTATACATTTTTTTCTGACTACTCGGATTTTAAAGTTTATAAAGAAAATACCAAAGTACTTCCTTCAATCTAGTTTATGTTAAATTAATGATCGCTAAATGACCTTTCCTTTATCAGTACTTATTTTTTACATTTTCATATTTTTCCTTCTAAATTGCAATTAATTTAAAGTAACATTTTATTAACGTCATCGAATTCCAAAGTTCTTTCATTAGCTTTTTAGTGCATTATACAAAGAATTTAATTTTTTCTGGTTATTATCGTTAAATACATCATTTTTTAGTTCATTTGAGTTACCATTAAGAAAATTTTATATGTTTATATTCAATTTATTTAATTTTCAATCTAAAGGATATATATAATCTTGGAAAAAGAAAAAAGCCAGGGCTACTCTGTGAAATGTTATTGTAAAGAATGCATAAAAAAAATATGAATAAATATTATTTTATAAATAATATTTGTTACAATTTAATCTTTGCTGTTTGAAAAGTAAAAAATATCAGAAGTAAAATTCCGGTAGAATAAGTTTTCCATGAAAATGTCAACTTACAGACGAAAACTCTACTTATCTCTTCACTTTTAATGCACTGTCAAAAACACATTTCAGTCTCATTTTCATAACTTACTGCACATTTTTAATTCCTCGTCTTTTAGAAGCGTGCGACAACTCTGTCAATTATTAAACACAAACTTTTAAAACTTCTTCATTTGCAATGTCCAGTACGTAAATATAGAAATATCACTTATTTCCTCAAATTTTAATGCTAAAGAATTTTATTTTTCCTTATTTAAAACGTCAAAAAATAAATTATAAAAATTAATAATGATACGTAAGATTTATTTACTAAATACATGTAAATTATAAAATTAAATGCTGATAAGCTTTCTGGTAATAACAATGAACAAAGACAATTAAAATTAAATGTTAATACAAAAAATGCTATTTATGCAGATTTTGAAATTTAATCATTATTCATAATGCATCCATCAGAATTAATTTTCAAAAAGAATGTAATTTAATACTGATTCTCATTTTATTCAATCATCAATAATATTATGTGATAAATCGATAAATAATTATATAAAACAATAATCTAAAGAAGAAATATAATAAAAATTATATTTTAATCCATTATTTTAGTATCATATTTCGACTATCTATATGGAATTTAAAGAAATCTTGTTGACAATAAATGAACTGATTAACAGCTAATTTTCAGTAATAAAAATTGTTTCCAGCTGTTACTAGATATCCAAAAAACGTGACTTAACTTTCATTTCGTACAATAGAGACAGTAACACTTGACTTGTCTCTCGCGTTATGAGACTGTGCCGACGATTAGCTATGGCTGAATATACGCTGACTCGCACTACTTGCGTCTTGGTAGCAATATAGCCCGCAGAGAGAAAGGAAAAGAGAAAAATCAACTGATGAAACAGGCGGAATGAAAAGTTTCTTAATATCTGCAGTTTTCAGTTGGTGATGTGTGTGTGTCTGTATATGTATGTGTGTATATAAATATATATTTTTTTTGTATCTGTATGTGTGCGCACACATCGTGCATAGGTGCATGCATTTATGTGTAAATGTATAAATATTATTTCTAAAATTTGATTTCTTTTGAATGTTTCTAGATCTGTATAAAACAAGTATTATTTATTGGTTTGTCGTTTTCATTCCTTTGAAGGTTTTTTCTCACTTTTTAGAATTTAGTTTCATTTAAGCTTTTATCTTTTTATTGGTAAATGCTTTCTGTACACAATTGGAGTGATCAGATTAAAAACTATCAAGAGTTAAAAGAATGCTTTTTACTCTTACAAAAAAGCATTGAATAATTTAAAAAGAAAAAAAATTGAAAAACATTTATTCATCGTTTACTTTTAAAGAATAAGAAGAACTTAAAACGAAAAATAAAAACAAAAATAAAAAAAGGTGTAGCTACAAAAGACTTTTTTTCGTATATATTGTTAAAAAAAATAGCAGGCCCTCTTGAAAAAAAATTGTTGAGGATACATTGATCGATAAAACATAATCTCTTGATCTTTCGTCTCTATTATCTTTAGGTATAGAATAAAAAAAGTACTTGTAACATTATAAGAGCGTGACATCGACGGGGCGCTCTCTTGACTTTAAGGTGACAAGATGTAGGTCAGTTTTCTCAGCCGCGGCCTTAGGGTACTATGTATGGATAGACCACTCGAAATAATTTAACAGCGATCGATGCTACCTACCCCGGCTGACTCAAAATAGCGAGGACGCTACTGCTGCCGCTGCTGCTGCTGCTGCTGCTTTACCTCTGCTACTACATTACCGCTATATTAAAATACGAAAGACACAAGAAAATCATGCAAAACTACAAGACATATCATTTGACAGATCTTTTCCTCTTTCTTATATAACAGTGGATTTTAAAATAATATTTTTGATTTTTTAAAAGTTCAACTGAAGCATCAAATTTGTAACTACAAAAATATAACATTTGCAACATAATTAAATTAGTATGCTAATATAAGAAAATACATTTAAATCTTGAAAAGCTTATAAATAGCGATAAGGAAAGAGGAAAACATTTTCACTTGGTCAATTAGGATCGATGTCAATATAAAGAAAAGAGTTTAGTAAGTGCAAGTGGTTAAAGTCGGAGCGTGAACAGACTTCTTATCGTGATACTAAATTTTTGTCACGCTTTTCGCGCCAGTGTTTGCCTAGCCATTAAAAGAACGAAAAGTAGTCAACTGGTGAAATGTAATTTGGTGCACTATTAACTCATTAGGAGTTTCTTATTCTTCGTGTGCTACAACATTCATTTACTTTCATTCACCTTTTTTATTTATTTTTATATTAATATCTATTGTTGTTTTATTTTATTTATTCATTTATTTTATTCTACATATTTTTATACTTTTAATTCAAATATAAATCCATAGTTTAAACTTTAAAAATACTATTAATAATTTTTTAATTAATAAATTACTTAAGAAACGCTATACGGCAAACCATAAAATGTCTCTTTTCGCAAAAGAATTTTCCGTATTTTATTTTTCCAGATATCGCAATTAGTTGCCAAGGTAATTGCAATTAAAGAGCTAAAACTACAATTTTTTAACCAGTACGCTAGAGATGCTCATTATTTACTAAATAAAGTTCGTTCCTTCGAAAAATAATAAATGTCGCTAAGTTTTTATGAGAAAAAAAAGTTTGATTTACGCATTTATAACATCAAAGATTTCTAGTTATCGACATAATTTTTTACCTTTATTACTCAATTTTTTTTTTCATCATGAAATAATAAAATAATTTTTCTTTGAAATGGATATTTTTAATAAAATTTCAAAATTGAAATTTGAAATTTAAAAAAATTTTAATATAACAATTAATAATTTTTAATTAGAATATAACGAATCGATAAAATGTAAGAAGAAGGAAAATAAAAATGTTAAAAGGTGCAGGAATTCGCGGTTGTAATAATAAAAGTAGAAAAAGGTTAACAATTGAAATTTGTAATAGCGCTGGTTTTCGTAGTCTTTAGTAATTTTCCTCGGTAGCTATTATTTTATCGATCGTTACAATCGAATTACAGATAGAAGGAAGAGAAAGAGAGAGCCCATAATTCTTTGAAGCGTGAAAATTCTCCGAGAGTTTCTTGTACGCGCGTACGTGCAGCATTAAAAGCCTTAACTGCAGCTACGGAACAATCCAGCCGCAAGCTTAACATCGATCGACTGGTAGTCTGAAAAAAATGCTCGCATTCTCGATGCATTTCCGATAAAGCTACGCTTAAACGTACGTCTTATATAAGAGTCAGTGGGGATTCATCGTTGAAAATTAAATCTTGATAAGTAACGAATACATAATGAACAAGGAAATAATGAAGAAAAAAAATAATCAGTGTAAGAAGTGTACTTAAAGATCAAAAAACTTAAATCTAATTACTTTTATAAAATCATGGAGATGACTTTTAATTAGAACAGTAATCTTATTCGAAATTTAAATTAATAATCATGAAATTCTGTATGGAACCTAGCTTACTAACCGACATTTTTAAATGATGCGAGTAATAATAAATCAAATATTCAAGGAAGCTTTACTGTATTAAATTTCAAAACTATAAATATCGATATTATTTAGAGCATAAAAAATAGTATTCATAAAGATGAAGAGATAAAGTTACAATAAACAACCTATATGTTGAGCAAGAAAAAAATGAAAGTGCAAAAATTGTCCGGAAATTAGATGGCTAAAAAAAAGGTTTCGTAAACATTCAAGTATTTTTAAATCGGAGGCTTGTTGATTTCAGTTCTAACAAACTCTTTTTAAATAAGTAAGATTTTATATTATGTATGCTTGAAAAAATAAAAAAATAATAATATAGAAATAATATAGAAAGAAAGAAAATAATATAGAAAATATATGAAAAAAATAATATAGAAAGAATCTAACAGTTTTGAAAATCCTAAAAAGATAAATCATACTTTTCTCATTCGTTTGTTTAAAATGAAAAAGAAATGCATTTTAAATGAATTAATAATCGTATGAAAAGATTAAATTGAAAGGTGAGAGGTCTCTCAAAGGTCGTGTTGGATATCGTTAGAAAAAGAAATGTTGAATTTAAACTATTAAGCATGCAATTGTACAAAGTACTACAAATAGGATTTAAGGATACAGCACTTTACTGCTCGATAATATATTATTATTGGATAGAAATCCAAAAGTATTTCAAGTGCTCCAAGTAGAAAGCTAACATTGTTAGCTCAACCAAGAACATAAATGTCTATTGATTTTATTACAGATTTCATAAACTAGCAAATAGGGAATTTCGTATTCATGGGTAATATATTACCTTATAAATTTGAATTAAACTCTATTTATTAAAAAATTCATGGTGTAAATAAACAATAAATTTTTAGCATTTTTTTCCTTAGTACTAAGAAAATTAATGAATGATTAAAATTGAGAAAGGAGGATTTTTTAAAAATGAATTTGTTTAAGGAAAAGATTAAAATTATATTTTTTAAAAGAGCAATATTTTAAACAAAAATATAATGTAATTTATTTAATCCTAGTTTCTGAAAAATTCGCAAAAAAGTATGACATATCACTTTAACGAAGTCCCATAGTATACCAACTACATGATCTTTTGAACGTGACTTGAAATTTAAGAAGGTCACATAGTTTCATTCCTCCACAGTATTTCATATATTTTCTGTCATGAAAGAAAAAGACAGTCATAAAAATTATAATTCTTAGTTTATTTTAGAATTGTTGTTATGGTATAATCTAAAAAACTCAATCGTTTAGTTTCAACTATCATAAAATAATTTGATGAAAGTCGTTCGTTTCATGAACAGATTTTGATTCTTTTGTTACATACGTAAAATTTGTTAATTTTGCAGGATGTTTATCCCAGGGCTTAATAGTACATGTGTGTAAATAGTTGGGCACGTGATAGCGAATGTTATTATGTGAAATAATCAGATCGGCTGTGTATAGGTGCGAGAGCAATGTTGGAACACAATACCGAACGCGACGGCGTCATAATAAACTTGACGATGCTTCCCTATGAATATTCAATATAACAGGGACAAGCACTACCGCTTGCTTAAAGTGGCGCAAACCAGCTGACGCTTCTACATATTGTATGTATAGCACCTACAGAATAATGGAATAAAAATAAGACGAGCAAAAAGGAGGAAAAAAGCCAAAATCTCGGAAAATTAGAAAAATTCCAATGGTCAGAAATTGAAAGGAGACTACTATTGACACAATGATAATTATGAGAATGTTGATAATTTCGTAGAGTTTATGGTGCGATAAATCACATGCTAATTGACATTTCGAGTGCGTTTGTAGCCCACTTTAAATTTATAACCGTGTGCTCTCTTTCTCCAATATAAAGCTACAAGAGAGATAATGACTGTTATTCAGAAATCGGTATTGTTAAGAGCCCTGCAGGCATTAAATTTATGCGCAACGATTATATTATATTTCGATGAAGCTTTTCACTATTTTCCAAGCGATTCCTTTATAAAATTATTAATTTTAGATTTTAAAAACCTTCTGTGGATAGGCAAGTACCGATAAAACAAAATTTAAAAATAATATACTATAATATTACGCTTGGTTGACAAAACGATAAAGGCGATTCGTTATTAAAACGATGATTGCGGAACTCATGAATATTGTACTGGCAAATGACGTTATAGCTATTCGGCCTTCACGATTACCGCATTGATCATCAAAGGTGCGAAATCAGAGGAATTTGAATTTTTAATTATTTAACGTTTATTTCATACAGTCGACGTTAATTAAAATCAAACACAATAGGAGTCATTAATTTAAAGCTCTAAATAAAGATCATATTTTTATTTTCAAATATTCGTTATGTACATATGAAAGGTTGAATAATGAAAAATGATTTAGCAAAAAGATTGAACAAACTTTTAATGAAAAATTGCTTATTTGATAAATCTCTTTTTTTATCATTGTAGATTTAAGAGAAATTCATATTAGTGCACTTAAAGATAATTTGGTGCACTCTAAACCATTCTATTGTTAAACATGTAATGATAAAACAACAGTAGACTATTTTAGAATACATGAAATTATTCGTAAAGTTTTTGAGATTATATGAGAGTATATGAATGCACACATATTTCCGGAAATAATCGGCCTGAAAAGTTCGCTCAGCATAATCGTGCGGAGAATTAAAAGTTCTCGTCAATTGACCTAATTTTAGGTTGAAGTACTGCATGGGAGAAGTTTCTCAATCTCTCTTTCTCTCCATCCCTCATTCGCTTTCTTTCTCATTCTCATTCTCTTTCTCTTCAGTGTAGCCCTTAAATATTTGCGATTTTGCGCTATACTCTCTGAAAGCTTTTCTACTCTCAGAGTAGACGAAATATAGCGTTATGAATTATTACACGCTCATCGCAAGAAAAGAAGACTCGCTTCTACAAATATAAGAAGATTACAGAAGGGAATTTTAAAAAAGTATGCTTTTTCAAAAGTCAACAATTTTAAATTATTATCAGCAAATTACTTTGTTTTAAATTATCTTCATTTAAACTTGTAAATTACAATTTACGATTAATTTACCCTTTCGCTAAAGTCAATATTAATTAATAAATATTTCTATCCAGACATTTATGCAAAATTTCTCCATTAATAAATCAAAAATATTTTATAAAATTATAAAAAAATTAAAAAAAGTTAATTAGATTACTTAACTGAATCCACTGTTTTTAATTAACTAATGCATCGTTACATGAATAATTAGTAAAAATAGTCTGTTTGAGTTAAGTTAATATTTAGTAACATAAAATAGAAAAATATACTGAAAAAGTTATAAGTAAATTTTTATAATTTCAATTTAATTAACTCTAATAAAAACATTTTATTACATCGCTTTATTAAAATATTGATTTCACAATAAAAAACTGAAAGAAAATTTTATTTATATCTCAAATAAAAAATTTATAAATGAATATTACTACAATACAAATATATGGATGTATTTTTTAAAATATAAAATAAAAAATTAATTTATAGTCCTTAGCGAGATATTGCCTGTAGAACGATGTTTATGTAAACTCTTCTACTATACAGAGAACTTATCGCACTGGTAGTATTGCATTAAAGAAACATCGAGGAATGGATAATTTGATCTTACGTTCATTTGCTTTATAATTTGAATGGAAACAGGACAATGCAAGGTATCGAAAGAAAATTTATTTTCAATAAAGACTAGCATAGTCAATACAAGATTTAGACGTTATTGCATTGCGCATCTTTTCCAATATATGCGCTCAGATCCCATTTATATAAGGTGTGATATTTCTGATTTCTTGAAGAAGAGTCAGATAAAAGACAGGTATATACGAGAAAGGGAGAAAGAGCAACTTGCTTGGCTGGCAAACTCGAGTAGTAATCGATACGACTTTATGTCGACGTTCATTCCCAAGTGCGAGCGTGTATTTCTTTCTGTCTTTTTAGTTTTTTTTTCTAATGCTTGTTAATCCATACATAAGCTCGTTTGGTAAATCTTTTAATCAGTTTCCGTACGAATATCCTGAATGCGTTTATGTATAGACAGAATTTTGCTTGTATACTTTAATTATATATTTATGAAAAAGAGAAATAAAAGAAAAAAGGGAAGAGAAGATGCGAGTTTTTCTATCTCTTTTAAATAGGAGGAGCGAGCGTGTCCCAAAGTTTTTCGTTCGAGGCCGGATATCGCATATTCATGATCGTTCCATGGAGCGATAATGGCATAAAGTGGAATCTCAAGCGAGCGAAACTAAAGCACTGCATGCAAATTTGGCCTTTGCAGGGCCAAAGAAGTAGCAGCAGCACCAGCAGCAGCCGGTACAAACCTCGAGCCTTAGCGAGAAAGAGAGACAGAGCGAAATAAGGAGTTGCGCCTCTTGCGGGAATGAATATTCGACGCCTTAAAAACTAAAGTCTAACAGAAGACAAAGCTGAATTATTACGCTCGAAGAATCTTTTTTCCGCACAAGAATAGTGTTACGTATTTTTACTTATAAGCTTTACCGGAAGAAGAATTTCACCGAGATATTTTTAAATGGAGAACGATACGGGAAAGCGTCTTTGCAAGTAAAGCTTCACGGTAAAGTTGAATAAAGAGATTTCGAAAATTTAAGCTTTTTTAGAGATTATTTTATACTTAACTCTTAATAATTATATAAAGTCTCTACGAAAAAAAAATTTAATTTTAAATTATATTTAAACGAAAATCTGATTTTCAGTAATTCTTTATGAAACTATTTTTTCAACATAGAAAACACTGAATAACAGGATTCAGATTAATATCGAGTGAAATTTCGAAATAAAGCCTATGTTTTTTCTGGCCCTAATAATTAATTAATTTGATCACTTAACAGTATTAATGCTTTTTTCTATGCAATACAATTTTTAGTACTGAATTTTAATTATTCATGAGATATCTTTGAAAAAAATCTTGTTTTTAATATATAATAGTTCATACTGGTATTAGAGTGTTTATCATTTTATCATATCACATATGAATACATCTTATTAAAGTTTAATATATGCATCGAGAATGTCAGGATGGCTGCATTATACAAAGTCTTGGGAAACTAGCTTTGAATAAGCGCGTAGTTGTAGAAGTTTATATACGTGTTCTAGCATTTCTAATTGAATATTATTCATAAACAGTCACTATAAGTCTGATAATAACCAATTCGCTAATACTACGATATGGCAATTTCAAGTACGGAGATCATCAAAATAGTTTATTAAATAGTTATGAATAATTTATTAAAAACCGATCGTTTTAATTATTATTTTTTATCGCTTTTCTACATAGGAATTTATCATCATGCAAGCAAAACGACATTGTTTGAAAATTTGAATATTATTAATAATAAAGCTTTGATCATTAAAATACAAGATCATTTATTTTACGCTACAAGTTCAGTTCTAATTTCATTACCGATACTGGAAATTGATTAGTTAATTAATTTACTAACGAAGTCGTAAGGCTAATTTATAAATACTTTTTTTATTATCATAGATAACCAATAACACGGGAAATTTTTTAAATAGCTTTAATTTTTTTCAACTACTAATAATTAATTGTCGGTAATTTAAGAAAATCTATTTTAAACATTTGATAAATAGTAAATTTTTGACCAACAACCAATCAGCATTACTAACACAAACTAATTGAATAAACCAACTAATTGTACATGTAACGTATAAACCAACAATACCAAAAGTCAATGACAGTGTAATCTCTAACGAGAAGGACAGAGAGAGAGAGAGAGAGAGGAGGATTATATATAGAATACATCTATATACAATTCTGCTTTAGTACTATAATCATACCAGCTCCGCACATCTCTTGATTCTCTCGACGCATCATCTCTCTCTCTCTCTCTCTCTTAGCGAAGTTTGCCAGCCATCGCGCAGCAAGTCTCCGTTAGTTCCCTTTGGAATTTTCGTGGTACGCTACTTCGTCACAGAAATATAGCTTGACTCCATCGTCAGTCGAGAGAGAAAATAGGATTTTGAATTTTTCCTTAATAATTAAAAGGGCGTACATCTTAAATTATTTACGAAATTTCTTAAGCTAATGAAATATGAATTATGAAATGTGATATATATGTTTAAAAGCATGCAGAGAGAAAGAAAGAAAAAAAGAGAACGAGAAGAAGAAACACAAAATGGAAAAAAACTGAAAAACGCCATTGAATATGCTATTCAAGAATGATGCTAGGAAGCGTTAAATTAAAGGGATTAATTAAAACTTTTTGGATAAGCGCATCAACTCAACAATAATTGGCCTTCTATCCGGATTTAAAATTTGTTTTTCATTCACTGCTTCCTATAATTCTCATCAAATTTATATAGTGAAAATGTTGTAATTTATGTAATCCAATTAGACTCTGTTTCATTATTAATTTTTTTATTTCTAAACATATATTAGAAATATTCCAATATTCAAAATTTTTTTTATTTCAAAGTTTTCAGCATTAAAACATTCTTTTTTTAAGTAATGTAAAATATAAAAGAAGAAAAATTCTAGTTCTAAAATCTCAAGCAGAGCTCAAGTGGAGGTAAAAATAAATGATTTTAGCACGAGCTAGTCTAAAATATTAAATTCTTAGCTGAGCAATCGAGATTCAGGTGGAAGACAAATGATACAGGCCGCGGAGGAAACTTAGAGCTTCTGCAGATTTGCTGATTCAAGCAGAATCAGCAGCCAGCTGGCACAATGTGATTTGCTATACGCAAAAGTCAACAGAGCATATGAGATGTCCATATAAGTATAGGGATCTCTATAGCGCTCAAGTTAAGTTTTTTTAGGTACAAGGATATACGTATCTTTATTATTGCAATTATAATTATTATATTATAGATATATAAAAGCTAAAAAACTTGTTTATATCAATTTATGCAAATTAAAAAAATTCATTGACTAAATAAATAGTAGAAAAAATTAATTAACATTTTATAATTATGCGGAAAGAAAAATTAAACAGGGCTTATACTTTGAATATATACTTAACTTTTTGTAAAGAAAAAGAATGATCAAACTAAACGTTTTCTTCTTCTTCTTCTTACATAAAGAGCAAGTTGAGCAACTATCGCAACGATTAAACGGCGCTTTTGCACCAAAACTTTGTTTTCTGCCGTGAGCTTTAAAAAGAAAAAAGATCCGACTGAGTAAAAGAGGATTGCTGTGTGGAAAAAGGATAGAATCAGAAATTCTATTGAGAAAGATAGAAAGTTGCATAATTATGCAGTCTGAAAGCATCCCTCTCTCTCCCTCTCTCTTCTGCTTTACCAAGTACATTTCATCTCTCTGAAAGTTTGCAAATATGTAAATGCAAATCCTCCGATGTCTCTTACGTGGGCGCGCGTTCGCAAAAGTGTGCAATAGGATGCTCGGTCAGTCCTAATCTTCTCTTAATTAGCCGGCCACTACACATACAGATGTGACAGTGAGCATGCAGAAAGTATAAAGCGTTCGCAAAGGACAAGTAGTGACGTTTCAGTTAGCCAAATCAAGAGCTACTTTTGAAACTTGTCGCCTCGGTTTATTGGAATTTCGTATGTACTGGTCTACTTGAGCTCCTCAAATATATATTGCTACATTTTAAGAGATAATATTTTATATAAATATGTTTATCAACCTTTCTGAGATCAAATGCACGAAACTAATAATGATTTTTCATTTAATCTTGTTTTTGTGGAATTCCACGTAATAATTTTAAATTATTGAAATTTTCATTTTCCTGCCAAATATTAAAAGTTTAATTTTTGTTGAAAATGCAGTAAGTTTTATTCTATATATATACACATTTTAAAGTAGAATTTTAACCTAATCCCTCTTTTCGACAAATATCAGTACTAAAGTCCTTAATTTCATTTGGCTATGCAAACGTTTACTTTGACTTTTCGACTTATCCGTTAAATGAATTTTGCTGGTTCATACAAATTGAAAATATTGTACTCACCTAAGAGAATAAATATACAGTTATTATTTTACATTTTTACTACAAAATTATAATTTTTAATTTTTATGAATAAGTAAAAAATAATATTTCATATGAGATATCGTACTGACAAAGAAAGTAAAAAATTATGAAACAAATCACGTTCAACACTCGATTGTTTTAAAGTTGATTTTTGTCTTAATTTTAAAAAAAATTGTATCTACTTTATGGTAATACAGATTTTAAACTAATTATTTCAAAAGAATTCAACTAAATATATATTAAAATAGAAATTAAAACCTTTCGGTTAAAAAAAAAATTTTTTAAAAAGCCCAAGTTTTTTGAAAGTTGTAAAAGAATAAGAATTAAGATAAAATTTAGAGTAGAATACAGTCTTTATTTAGTAAGATAATACTTATCTATAATGTTTAACTATGTATTCTTTGTCCATTAATGTAAAGTAAATTAAAAAAATGATATTTCTCTAGTATTACAATTACTAGTTTCTTCAGTATTTCTCATTACTATCAAAGTTGACATTCATCCTTTAGAACTTAGCTATCTAGCCAACTTCCGGAAGTCAGTTTTTATAAAAAGATATTTTAAGAACGTCTGATAACATTAGAATACTCAATTATCGAGTATACATCTCCTTCAAGAATATTATTCGCTTTTAATGCAGAGAGGAAGATTATCTCATTAAATTTTGTAAGAATATTGATCTCAACGTCACAATATCTAGAGCTGATATCCTGACACCAAAAAAAAATCAGTGAAAAGATCGTTTCCAGAATAAATAATGGACAAAAAGGAATTTAAACCTCTTCTACCATCCTAACAAAATAAGAACAATGCCATTAAACGTTAAACCTTTAAAATCTGCGAAAGAATTTATTAATAATAAAGTAGATGAATTTCCATTTGATTGCGATAAGGTAATGACGAAAATACACATAATAATTAAAACTTGATTTATTCAACAGAAATGTATATAGATAATAATATAGAAGCGTTAATTCCTATACTTATAAGTATTAATTTCTTTTAAAAAGTTATACTTATAAAGCAAAATCACTCGTATAATAATAGAATAAGTTTTAATAGTGACGATATTGAAATCAAGTGCAAGATATTAAAAAACAGTTGATGTAAGAAAAAGTAAAATGACAATGAAAAATTTAATCGAAAATGCGTATCATGCTTGAATAAATTACATCCATTATGGATTTGTAATGATTAAAATTATTTTCTAACTTGTAATCTTAAAAAATGGTTTGATAATGTATTTTCGTTGACTAAATTTAACAAAGCGCTTGATTCTCGTAAAGACAGCTCATTTCCTGGTCTAGACGGAATTGATTATGTTATTCTTCATAATGTTCTAATTAAATACAAGCTCTTGCTTCACGACATTAATAACAGAATGTACCACGAAAGTGAATTTTCATTGTTTAAGTTTCAAATAATTAATATAAAGGCAAAAAAAACTAGTAAAAAGAAATTATGAATAAATAAAATAATAATAAACACATACAGTCGTAAATTCCGATATTTCTTTGAGAAATATAATTTTAAAAGTGCTACTCTTCATTAAAATAGATGCGAACTCTTGTCGTCTAGAATTTTTATAAATAAAAATAATAAAATGATCGATGAACTCCTGTGAAGGCAACCGTAACCATACAAAAGATGTGAAAAATGTAAATTGCTCATAGAATCTAGAATAATGAAAGTATTTATAACGAACGTACCTCGTAGTTAATTGGCGCATATGTATATGTGACTCTTTTCGGAAACACAAGTAAAATTCGATTCTTCATCTTTCGTAATTCGACATGGATATTCATTTATTGATTTACTGTAAATTAAGGTTGGAGTGCTCAAAACCAAATTAGTGGAGCTTTGCTAGTTACGGATTCAGAAGGTATGCGCGGTATAGTTTGTGTTAGCTGATGACAAAAACCAAGGGACGGTTGGGATGTGTTTGATTCTTTCATCCTTTGTAAATACGAAAGAGATCAAGTTGCAAGATTTAATTTTAATTCATTGTATCTCATTTTATACATTTCTTTGATTTTATGTATTTTCTCAATTTTTATTTTTTTAATTACCATAAAAAAACTGACTTAGAATCCATTAAATATGTATTTCAAAATTTCACGAGTTAAAAAAGTTTCGATACTTCAAATACAAAGTTTTCAAGCACATAAAATTATTTTTTAATTTTAAACATTTTTCACAATTTATTGCTTTATATAATTAATCAAAATATACATGTATACGTGTATAAATAATTTTTAATGAGTCTGTGACTTTAGTCTACGTCATTTGATTAAATTACTATGATAATATAAACACGTATTTAAAAATGTCTTTTGTAGTACTTTGGTACAAAAATAATTTAAAGCTATTTAGGCAAGTAAAAGTAAGGGCTTATTTATAATATTTTTTGTAATGCTTTATGATTCTTATATAGTTTTATGGTCAAACCTTTAAAGTGTCTGTTAAAGAAATAGCAGAGTCGAGACATAAATCCGCGTAGCATAAGGTTTTGCTTCTGCCTTATCCCAACTATATGGAAATCTGGAGCAGTGCCAAGGTACAAAGGCCAAGGAAAGCAAGAGAAAGAATAAGCTTCTGACAAATTTTCAAGAGCCAAGTGCAAAACGAGCAAATAAAGTGCAAATAAGTTAAAGGAAGTCGAGCTCTATCATTTGGGCTATTAAATCTATAGCGAAATTTCTTTTAGAATACATTTGCTAAGCATTGCTCAACATAATCATTAAAGTTTTTAATTTATTATCGACCATTAAACAATGGCTTTGTTCTATTAATTTTTGTGTTGTTTTACACGACAGATTATCGATTACATATTGGCTAATTATATTTTATAATATTTAATATATATTTTTATAGGGAAAATCAATACTTCAATTATAAAATAACAAGATATTTGAAACTCTATTATAAATACATATATAATAGTGTGGAATTATCAGTTACCCCAATGGCCGAAATATATCAAATTTCAAAATGTTTCTTAGACAATGAAATGCAAACCATATCTTTGGTAGAAAATTAACAATATTTTATTGGCAACGTGTTAATCAAATGGGGGCAAAATTGGCTGATATTTACTCTTTGACAATGTATTAATTATTAAAACATTATTATTATCTTAAGAATAGACAGCTTGATATTAATACGTTAGTTGTAACATGTTATTATTTATTGTTGTTGAGTTATTGTCAAAATATTGTTTTTTTACTAGAATGTATCGGTTAATTCTGGTTGGAAACCGAAGAAGATTTCTACCAGGGATGCTTGAGATAATTATTGTTAAAGAATGTTCTTTCTGATAAATTTTCATTTTGAATATATGTAAAATAGTAAGTTAATTAAAATATTTAAGCTTCATATCGGTAGAAATAATTTTTATCCCAAAGACTCGGTACTAACTCGAAGTATAAGCCTACCCAAACTAACTCTCTCGAACAAACTAGAGCCCAGTTGAGTAACTCTTGGGAATGACATACCAGCATCGTCCTGGCAGTTATATATCCAAAGCGAGACGAAGAGAGCCAAACTCTAAGTACTTCTGATAGGATTTATACTTGTAGAGCATCTCTCACAAAGAGAGGGAGAGAGAGAGAGGGAGGGGGATTGCAGCGCGAATTCGGAAGATCGTAAATCACTAATCAGAATTCCCAACGATAGCTCGCGCTTAAGACTCTCAGAATGCTTAATACATAGGGCGTCAAGAGAGGACGTATATTAACCAAGAGAAAGAGAGAAACAGATAGGAAGATACATTTTCGATCCATGTTGCGTCTGTCTTTCGTAAGCACGGTCTGCTCTGCTGTAACTGGATTTCCCTGTTGAGACACGCGCAAGCTCATGCTGTTCTGGGAGAAGTGTAATTTTGGAATGGGATATGTCGATTCTAAGTATGGCTGTTTAAACTGTACCCTTTAATTATTTAGACTAGTCAAGCCTTCCGAGACTTGATAAAACGCATTTCCCCAATCCTCAAGGATATTTCTACATCAAAAGCGGGCTCTTAAATTAAATCACTTTTTTTCTTCAATATTCCATTATATTCTTTTAATTTTTTTAATTCGATTATTTAATAAGTGGAAATTTATTTGGAAGGTAGCTTCTGTTTTATTCGTAATATATTGAAACTTTTTTATTTTTTCGATGATGCGTAACTTGAAAAATAAAAACATTACTAAGATAAATAGTTTAAATTATCAATGAATTAAGAATAGTAACAAATTAAATTAATACTAATTCTCTGTAGCTAGACACTTGACTAACAATAAGAAAGTTAGCTGACTTACGTTTATGAACTGAATATTAAGCAGTCCAGTTCGAAATTGACTCGACTATTTCATGATCTCGTTCTCTCTGTAGTTAAATTATAAATCTATTTAATTTATTAAGTATGAAATTGTAAATAACTTGATTTTAATGAGTCGATTATACAATGTTTAATATTGTTTTGATATAAGTTAGATATTATGATAATGCGCCGAGGAAGATGCATGCATATAATAAACCATGCTTAATCCAGTTTATCATATTTAATTTAACTAGCGCTAACTTGCAAGCATCACTTTACCAGATAACCAGACCACGAGATAAATTTACTTTTCATGAATATGCTTATCCATAATAATTTTTAAACTTATTTAATAAGATTACCATTCTTTTTATTATTAAATTTTTAATTTTAATATTCAACTGTAAAAGCATAATATTTCCATTATTAATATTTATATAGATATAACCTTATTATCTTATTAGTAAAAATAAATAAATTTAAATAAAAAAAAACTTCATCATTCTACAGACATATTTATTTGTCTTGTTTTCAGATAAAGCATTCGTTATACTCGCTTTTTTATTAGGATATTTTAAAATATTAACCATAGTGCCGTGTACTCAAATTTTATTCGTTTAAAAGATTGGCCGACGATCAAAATAGAAATACGTGTGAGGCTTCTGTTCGATAATTCACCGACTCTAACAATATTTTAACTTGTATATCGAAATCAACCTCTTGACTCAAGCCACTCGATCACTGCTACGAAGTATTATTTATAGTTTTTCTTCTCCTTCTTTTTACTTTAGTCTTATTGTAATTTTTAAGTAGTTTTTTTCTTTTTAATTTTATGAGCAGGTTAATATTTTTTTATTTTAAATATGAAATTAAATTAAACTTATGAAAATTATTAAATAGATTTTTAAATTATCAATTCAAGGGGTTACGTCTATTTTGATGCTTGAAAGATACACGTATTTTCGTATCTTTTTTTATATAACAATTGAACAATCAAAATGAAATTTTAAGAGTTTATTATACATATTAAGCGCAGGAAATAATTTTTCTTCCAAAATGGCGACTGTTCAGTTATTTGAAGCAACATATCATATAATTTTTGCAAAAAATTGTTTAAATTTATGCAAAATATGTGTTTCATATATCGTTACTACTTTCATTTTGAAAAAAAAAAATTATTTTCTACTTCTCAATATTTGTAAAATAACTCCTAAAATTTTTATTTTTATTACTTTACAACATTATAAAAAGATATTTAAAAAAACAGCCATACTTTGAGCATTAAAATAATTATAACCTCTGAAGTAAAGCTTAATTTTAAAGATTAAGCATCATTAGGATATAATTTTTGTAATGATCATGAAGTATATAGTAAAAGCCATTAGTTAAACTTTTTAATTGTAAATTAGTGTCCCCGATAAGAGTGACTTTCTACCTTGTGTTCTGTTTATTCGTCGCGATTTGTCGAGTTCCGTTGAATTTGCTTCTCTTCTTTAGGCAGTATAAATACCCAAATCGAAAAGTTTAGTAAAAGAAAGATTGCGAATTGAAAATAAAGGCAGATGTTCGAGAAGACGAACTGTGGATATAGTGAGAAGTAAAATGAATTCGAGACGATGGAAAACGAAGAATGAATTAATGAACAGAAATGAAAATGTATGTTAAACTTCAAGTCCATTTATAATCTGCTCTTTAAACAACTTGAAAGAATAAAACTTTACAATTCTACAAAATTCGTCACTTTAATTTAACGTTAATTATCAAATATTTTCATTATTTACGAACTTTTCAAGTTAATGCAACATCCAAGTATTCTTGTTTTAATGAGAAATTAAAAAATATATCTATTAATTATTAATATAAATATAAAATTAACAATTAATAAAGTTTATAAACGCTCTCAGATGTAATTTCCTAATTAAAATAATGCGTTTAATTTCGATGTTATTTTATATGGTGAATATTTTTGACTGATATAATACTTGTCCTGTAGGAAAAATTTCACTGATAATAATATGCAATAAATTTATAGATGAATAAAAAGTACAAATATAAACAAACGTGTAAAATGAAGGATATGACATTGGAAAAGTTATAGAACAAGATTATTGATTGATTATTTAAAATTTTGTTTCTATCTTATAAAGAAAGCACGATCTTTTGACATACAATAGTTTAGTGAATATATAAAACAAATAAAATAAACAATGGAAAAGCAAAAATGATAAATGAATTTAATATTTTTGTCGAGTGAAGAAGTACTATATTAGCTCCTTCCTTTAAGCTTTCGTCTTTGGTTTACGTAAGTCCTGCAAAGCTGCATGATGAAAAGGTACGCTTGAAATTACATAACTGTATATGAGAGACAGAGGGACGATGCATTAACGCGCTTGTAATCGCGTGAGCTTCGTTTTCTAATCCTACCTCTGACGCCGTCGTCGTAGTCGTCGTCGTAGTCGTCTCGCTGGCTACAACGTCCACGTACTTTCCGTTTCCGTTTCCATTTCCGTTTCCGCGACGGACGCGCGCTTCAACAACTCGTATGAGTCTCGCCTCTTTCTCTAACATTCTGCGTAGAACCCGCACAGAGTTTAGTCTTTTATTTGGATTACAAATATAACGCAACTGCAATTTTAGTTGAAACAAAATGTAGGTGAAGGCTTTAAGAGTTTTCTCCAATTATATTCGTAGACTCATATTCGTAGAAAAGAAATTAAACCTAGGGATTAAAATTTAAATTCACAATATTTATACATTTCTTTATATTTCTCGAATTATTTTTCATTTTTATAATAATATTCACAAGAAATATTATTTTTTTAATAATTTTTTAATAATAGTTTTTTATGTTTCAAAATTATTTTTAAAAAAATAAATATAAAACGGTCATGGGCATATAAAATTTTGACTCAAGAGAGAAATTACAAAAATTAGCATTCCAAGAATATATAAAAAGTTGAAAACGAAGTTGACCTTTCTGTTCAAAGGAAAAACTGAAAAAAGGTCAATAAAGGTTTATGTTTTGCTAACACAGATAAAATGTTATATAATCTCATTTTTTTAAAATGAACTTTCAAAATGTTTTTCCTTTAGCTTTTTTGGGTTCATTAAATATTACGTTTATTTTATATTTTTAAAGAAGAAGCTTTATGGCGGTAAAAAAATATTTTAAATGTAACATAGAAACAAACATAACATGGACACACTCATGCATGCGACTTGCATAAATATAGTCATATACATAAACACACAGCTATGTGCACACTCGGTAACATTTTCTAAAATTAGTGTATTTTCATTCATAGTCACTTGTAATATTCTCTATGATATTTTATTAAAAAATATTTTTTTCATCGTTACAAAGCACTTTCTTAGAAACTGTAAAAACATAATATTTTATTGAACGAAAAAAAATTTTTAAAGAAAATTTTCTGACAATTCATCCAAGAAAATGATGATTGACCGCATTTTATCTGTATCAGTAAAGCATAAATATTTATCTCCTTTTTATTCTATTATTTTTTTATATTTTGAAAACGGATCGATTTTTATATAACATGGCTCATTTTTTTTGGTTTCCCGGAAAATTTATTTATTCTTTTTTTTTTTTTTCATATTTAATTTTTCAATTAAATATTATTTATGAAAAATAGGTATGTCATTATATTTAATAATGTTTCGAATCAACTTTCTCATAAAATTTTTCTAAAACATTTCTTGAAGTTTAAGAGTAACTGAAAAAGTTATGATTTTAGTTTAAATTTATTTAAAATTTAGTATCAACTGGTTAAAATATTTTTAATTTTGAATAAGGGAAATGTAAATAAAATTAATTTTAATTAAAGTGATTGCTTTAACGTTTAAACAAATAAAAGGTTGTATTAAACTAATGAACGATAAAAAATTATTTTTCTCGCAAACTGTTTATATTCCTGAATATTCCGGAAAAAGTACTATCCGTAACATCTCGGTAAATATTCCAAGATAAAAACTCGCCAGCAGAACTATTACACAGCAATATCCGTAATCATCAGACACACTCATACGAGATAAAAAAAAAAGAAAAAAACGTGCTCGAACATCCCTGGCTGTTCTATGCGCATGAATTTTCCCTTCTACCATTCTCACGACTTCCGCAATCTTTACAAATAAGAAGGCCGATATGATACTTGGAAATCTCCCTCCCCCAATATTTTTTTTCTTCTTCGGGGCTTATATTTTACTCCCCTTTCAAAAGGAATGCAGAGACAATGGGGTAGGAAGAACACCTTTAAGAGATTATTGTACTGGAATCCGGTGAGGATGATGCTTTTTCAGACATATTTTAAGCCGAATAAAATAACGCAAATAATGAAAAATATTGTAAAAATTCTAAAAACTTTTTTGTCATTTAATTTAATGTTTGAATCTTTTATGTTTGTTATGAAATTTTTGTTCAATATCGATGAGCTTTGTGTATTAAAAAATAATGCATTCTTAAAAAAATTATGCGTGTGAAAATGAGCGTAAACTATTCGGAATGTAACTGGCTGACTAAATTTAACTAAAAAATAACTTTGTAAAATAGTATAATATGCTATTTCATGCAGCTAATAACCTATTAAAAAAAGTAATGAGATTTATTTTTTTAATATAGTTATTTTCCGGCACATTGTTTATCTCATTTTATTTGAAACTATAAGGGAAGGAAGGAAAAGACAGTAGTCTAATAGGAAGGACAAAAGTCGAGACGACACGGGAAAAAGCTCATTGTCATAATAGTCAACATTTCCGCTAAACAATAGTTGACGCTAAAGTAAAAGTTGTTGCTACGTATACGTGTGTGAGCGTCTCCTTTTCCTTGGTTATTGCTACTGCTGCTTCAGCACAGCCAGTTTCATTGTTGGCTGACTAAAAGCGTACTTGAGGCTAAGAAACACGGAGTCATTTTATATTCCATCCCCTCTTACCATTTCGCATACCTTTACGCATTTTCTCACTTTTTCTTCTTCTCTCACGCATATACTTTTTTGCGTTAGATTTTACTCTCATATTTTTTTCATTTTCTCGGATTTAAAAATTTTTTTCATTTTTTTTTCTTAGAATGTTTTACATGACTTTTTTGAATGATTCGCTAAAAATTTCAAAAACCATTTCATTAAGTAAGCTCTTATGTTAAACTATGCCTGACATGGTGTACGTGCACATTTTTGTTATTATAAAAAAAAATTTACTTTTTCGTTATTAAAAAAAAATATGCATTTCAATTATTTTCTGGATGTTATTTCACAAAATTGCGTTAGAAAAAAAATTTTTAATTAACATAGAAAACTATAGCTTAATAAAAAAGGATATTAAATAATTATATAGATAAAGGTTCAATATTTCAAAAAATTATTAACATTCTTCATCAAATTAATTTTTTAAAATTAATTATACTTTACTTGAAGCTTCATTTTGTTCTACGAATAAGTGAACTTTTTTTCAATATAAAATTGTTAACTTGCACTATTTACGGCGTCTATTTGCTGATTGACGTACACACACGAGTAAAATAAAAACTATAGCAGAGCTCGTGCATCAAGGCATCTCAAGAAAAGTGGTGCGTTTTACACCTTTCACATTTCCCCCTATCTCAGCATCCCTTAACGTCTACTACATCCTTATCTCCGTGAGTTTCGTTCATTATTTTCTCGCTCATTTTTTCCCCTTTTATTCTTCAGCTACTCTTGTACGTTCCCAGCTTTAGATCTTCAAATACTCTTTTTCTTTATTTTTTTCCGTCAGCTTAACTCAGGCTCGTACGTCTTTTCTCAGTGTTTTAATCGCTATACGATTTAAGCGTAAATTTTCGTCCATTTTTTTGCGAAACGTCCTAACTTTAATTCTGAAAATAGTATATTTTATAGTGTTTATTTATGTTTTATCAAAATATGTGAATATCTACTTTTCTCTAATTATTAAGAACAAATATATTATATATAAAAATTTTTGAAAAATTATGCTTAATTAATTTTTTTAATCTTCATTAAATTAATTAATTATTCGTTTCTTAAAAATAGCCGTAAACAAACATTACCTACTCTTTGAATAAAATCACTTATAAATTACACTTGATTCGATTATACGTTTTTAACTCTATTCAGCCGTATATCAAGCATTTATCAATTTTCATTAAATTCAAGCTTGCGCATACGAAAAAAGGCATACCCGCGCGAGCACTCGACAGAGAGAAAGAGAATGAAAACGCTCATCCATTCATCGGAATAGCACAGCTGCCAATGCTGCAAAAATTTTCACGCAGGAAGAAAACTTGAAAATCAATCGGACGTAATTCAAGTACTTTTTTCCAATTTACTTTTTTTTCAGAAAAATCAAATATGGATGCGTAATAGAAAAAGTTTACTTGCTAAGTTATTAACGCTTACTTTTTTTTATTCTATTCATTTCATACAGACTACTAAGTAGGCTAAATTTGTGAATTTAAAACTTTTGAATCATTTTTAAAAAGTCAATCTTGCCCTTAAGCTAGCATACGATTAAATCAAATTACTTTCAAGCACATTTTGTTAGCCAACTATCCACTTATTGTGATTTAATATAACTCAAAGTTTTTGAATAATAGTATTTTTTCAGGGAAATTTAAATGATTTGTCAATCATCGATAGATTGCGAAAACTCTTGCCCCAATATATATTTTCTATTCTATTCCATAGGTGGGCATAGCATTTATATAAATCAATATAATATGTTACTTTACCCTTAGCTTGTAGATTGTGTGGCTCGTATTTAAATGATAAACTAAATTTTAAAAATTAATGCCATATATGGCAACACAATTGACAAAGTATGAGAAAAATATTGCTTATGCTCTATGATTTTTTATACATCCATTTATAAACGTATAAAGAATATTATTTTTATCCATGGAATAAAATAGATTATATATTGAAAAAAATTATTAACAAATAAAAAAAAATTTACACGACAAAGTAGTATTATAATTATTTCGAGCAAATTAATACAGGTATCCAGATAATATTAATCGAGTTTTAGAATCACGTACTTTTTAAAAATTATAATCAAACTCCTACTTTATAGGGAATGTTCTATTTTCTCTATCAAAGACATTATTGGGTCAATGCAAGTTCATCACGTTAAAAGTTCTAATCAGTTGATGGCAAAATTTACAAATGTATGATAAATCGAAACTACATTCTTTAAAAGAAAAGAAAAAATAACTTGATATCAAATGACATGCATTCGATTAGATAAAAAATCCTTTGAAAAAATTTATAAAAGTAGAAATTTTTTAAATTTTACAAAAGCTAAATATTTTACGTATGTTTTATAATTTTTAATGAAATGTGTTAAAAATTAAGAATTATTATAATAAGTTTTTAGTTTTTAAATACCGCTTTAAAGTCTTATGTAAGATTTAGATGCAATTAGGTCAGTAGTAAAAAGACCATTTTAAATTTAAAGACTTTTAAAAACAGCCAGCATAATAAACGCTCTTTTAGCAAAAATTTTTTTCTAGGTACAGTGAGAACATTAACCATTGAAGCACTTTTTAATTTACAGTAAAAAAGATTTTTTTTTTTAATTAACAAAATATAAAAAATTTGCAATACACTCAGTTTTATTTGCAATATTTAGTGAAAAATTGACTGGTTGCTCTAAAAATTTGATAACTCACAAAATAAAGTTGACTTTCTGCCAGAACTTTAACGTTTCCTTCCCTTAATCAAATGTATCCCCAGGACGAATAAAAAAGGAAGAAGGAAAAAGGAAAAAAGAATAAAAAATAATAAAGAAAGAGAGGAAGGGAAGCAAGCTTAGTAAGAAAAGATATAACATCAAAGCAGCCTTGAAAACTGGGCATCTCTAGTCTCTGGTACTACTATTATAGCAATAGAATACTCTACTATCCTTTGCTAACCTTTAATTTCGGCCGTGCTTCAGGAGCTTTCGTAAATTCAGCATTTGCCAACCGAATTCAGTAGTAGGAGTAGGGTAAAGAAAGAGAAAGAGAAAGAGAACGAGAAAGAGAAAGAGAAAGAGAAAGAGAAAGAGAAAGAGAAAGAAAGTAGAATATACAGCAGCAGTTCTCCACGTTTCTTTCGCATCAATGGCCCTTTGAGTCATCTAACTTCTCTCTTTCTGCTACAGGCCAAGAACCTTCTTCTTCTCTGTGCGGCAACGACGGTACAAAGCCTCCTACTCTCTTACTCTTGGTAGCTTTTGAAACTCGCTGAGAACGCTGCGCAGCCAGAAACTGAAGTATACCAACAACAGAGAAGCAAAGAGAGAGAAAGAGAAAGGCAAAGAGAATATAAGAGAATGAGAGAAGGAAAACAGCATCGTGCTACTGGTAGCAGCACATCTTCGGTGCATAACAAATAATTTCATTAGGCTGTGGTTGGCAATGGGTATAGGTCACGCTGTGGACTGGAAGCTCCAGGTTCAATGCCCCATAGTAATGAAATATTTTGCTGCTTCTTGCCGCTAACTAAAAGCGTTAATAATATCTTATTTACGTTTGGATTTTGCAAAAGACAATGCTTACTCAATTATTATTATTATCAAACGATTTTTTCCTTTTTACTTTACTACATTATAAAAATAAATTGGTTAACGCGTTACAAAGCTTTTGTTAAATTTATTAAACGCACAAAAGAGAGTCAGAATAATGTTTCGTTGAAAATTAACGATTTTCCCAAATAAATTTCCTACATTTTTTCAATTTTTTTTTCATCTTTATCATCTGATTAATAAAATAATTTTTAAAAATTTTAACATTATAATCATGTGTGATGAATAAAAGCTTGTTTATTTAAATTATTTGACTATAATAAGCTTGAGTTTGGGTAAATATAAATAATAAAAATATAAAGTTTTATAAAAATTCAAAAAAAGCTTTCATATAGCTTCTTACACTTTTAAATCTAAAAATAAAAAACTTTATTTACAGATAAGTTTGTTTAATGTCAAATTCATTATTAAATATAATGCTATAGTTTACTTTGAAATAAGTTGACATTATATTTGCAATTCAACTAAATAGCTAAATTGCTAATTGATTATAATCTATTATTCATTATAAACACACGTGCATATACGTGACTCGTTAATTCATATTGATAGTAATAATCAAGAATTTAATGTTGCTAAATTTAATTTTAAATTTAAAATGTTTTTATATTAAAAGGTCGCGTGAAGGAGGTTATACCGGAGCTTATTCATAGTTTATTGTAAAATTTTCATCACCATCATTATTTTATTAACATAACTTTTCCAATCATATTTGCATATTACAATTTGAGTTAAAAGTCTCTATGAAATTTAATTATAAAGCAGATATTTTTCTGTAATATTGTGCCAACATTGTTTCTCATCTATGTTAAATTAATACGACACTCATGGGAAATCTACATTATAACTCATGCTTCCTGTCCCAATGTTCACTAAAGTATTTATTGCTGTATTATGTTATGACACGCATTAAAACTTTTATGTTAGATTTTTATAAATATTCTTATAGGATCGCAATAAAAGTACTTTGTCGTATAACTTATACATAGTTCATTATTAAAAAGTTATAACTTTGCTTTATTCGTTTATATGATCGCGTAAGATGCATTTTACAGTATGCAATAAATATTTTTTTCAATATAAAAGAAAAACTTGTTGGATTATTTTCATGATTTTCAATTCTATTAACTTTATTAATGTTAATTGTAATAAATCATCAAATAAACAAAATCAATGATAATCATGCATGAGAAGATAAAATATGCAAATGCATTAAATCATCAATTATATAAAATAAATGCTTTTATAGTATTTTAATCATCAAATAATGTTTTATAATATTTAAATTATCTTTCGTAAGTTCACAGCAATATTAATCAATATGGTAATGAATTCTTTGGCGAATAGTAGGGATAATGACTAAAATAAAATAACAATTATAATAATAAATAGTTTGCAAATTTTTGCTATTATGTTGTAAGAAATATTTGAATCAATGAAATTAAAATTTATAAGAAAAATAAATTTGGAAATCAATTTGTAAAAGCTTATTCTTTTTATGAATTTATAAAAAAAAGTAATAAAGAAACCTGTTGAGAAAAATAAACGAAATAATGATGGTATTGAAAATAACGCAAGAATAAAAGTGTAAAGTCATAAAATCCCAGAGGGAAACATCGAGAATCCGGTGCAAGGAATTATACAATCACTTTGGTAAGAGTTTTTTCGGAAACCTATCAATTTCGTTTAGAGGTTATACAATTCTTCCACAGTAAAAATAAAAGAAAATAAAAACACAGTTATAAAAAGAAAAAAGATCATAATCAGATAGATAAAGAATAAAAAAGCGTAAAATAAGCTAAAGAAAAATGCAAAGCTTGAAATATAATGAAAAAAAAAGAAAAAAGTAAATGTAAAAACGCGTGATTTATGGGTCTGAATTTTACATTTTAATGTAAATTCTTTCTTAAAAAAAGGATTTAATCAAATTTTCAAATTTCATATAATTTTAACTTTTTATCATAATTTTTGTAAATATCAGAAAATCATATTGAATAAACCTACATATTATTAACTTTATAAGTAAATCTATATAGTTTAATAAAATATCGTTTTGATTAAAATTTGGCAATTGGTTTAAATAAGCAGTAAAAAAATGTAAATTAATTCTCTGGCAAATGAAAGGTAGAAAAAGGAAGTTATAGAGCGAAACCGCGAAGAGAAAAAGAGATGTAGCATAATAAAATAGAAGAAGAAAATTAACGAGAGAGAAAGAAAGTACGTGGGCATGAAAAGAGGCCTGAAGCTCGAGGGGGCGCAGGTGCGCGGCTCGCCGCAACAACGGCTGAAATTAATCACCCCGATAAATAATAATAACTGCAGGCGGCTTTCTACCTCGTCTATTTCCCTCCTCCTCCCCTCCTCCCTTCTGTATACGCGCAGTTAGTTCGTTATTAATACGCAATTCATATTAAACTCGAGAACAAGTAGGGGCAACTGCTCTTCACCAACGCGGAAAAGTCAAATGAGCAGCTCACGCATGCATAAGTACTCTCTTGGGAAAACTTTTTTTCTTTATTCTATTTTCTCTTTTTTATCGGTTACTTTAATTCTTTTTCTTTTTACCTACTATTTGGACAAACTTGACGAAGTGACTTTGTGGGTGTAAAAAGTTTATAACTAAACGAATGAGCAATGTGTACGTTGAAATTCTGAGTTTTAGCGAGTTTTGCAATTTTGAGCTTTTTATTACTTTTAACAATTTAGCGTATGAATTTTAATTTGGAGTTATATATTATTTATTAGAATTCAATTATTTTCTTAATCTAACATTATTGTTTTTATCAATGTTATTAATCCAATAATATTATTAACATTCGGATAATTAGAGCTGAAATTTTGGTTTTTTTCAAACAGTTATACAAGAAAAACCATGGTGAATAAAAAAAACATTTGAAAAATATAAATTAAATAAATTTTTAAAAAATATGTTTAAACTTTTTATAACAATAATAAAATTATTTTCAATTTTTCATTAGTATTTAATATTTTTTATTTTTACTATTTTTTAACAATAATTATATAAGAGAAAAATAGTTTAGTATTCCAACAAATTTTATTAGTTCAAATAATATAAAATTAAAAAGATAAGAATTTCAGTGCGTATGAAAAGGCTTTTATAATTGGATGAGATTAAATTTAATTAAAATATTTTGATTTATTAATTTAGATAGTGTATATATAAGCCAATAAATGCAATCAGATAGAATGAAAAGGTAGAAAAATCGTATAGTAGAGAAATTCAGAAGATGCATTAAGTATGCTCGTTAATCCGAAATTATAAGAATACACCTAAAATTTCACTGTTGTAATTAGAAATAAACTTTTCATACCAATTGATAAAATCAATAGGTTTGTGATTTTGTCAAGTGGTTCTAAAAAATACAAGAAAGCAATAATGCTTGTGTATTTAAAGTAAAATTTAAGCTATCATGTTGAATGCTTGCTAACGCCTCGGGCTGAGTTGTAAATTTCTTGGCTTCTTCAATTTTGTTGAGGATAAAGTTCTCGATTTAAGGAGGGCGCTTGGTGTGCGTGAGCATTATGCGCTGAAACGTAGTCATATGAAAAGACGTTATTGTACGCGATATTGATGCGATGATGGTATAAGAGACCTAGAGTTATTGGACTGACGTTGAAGAAGCAACCAAGCTTTCAGGAATGTCAGAATTGAAAAATGGAACTTTTATACTATACAGAAAAATTGAAATTTATAAAACATTGATAACTATATTTATTGTGTTTATGAAAATTTTATTTCTACCATTTACGTTAAATAAGCTTAAGTCAAAATAAACTTTTATTAATTTAGCCTGCATTATATTTAAGTAATAATTTATAATAAAATGTTAAAATGAACTTTTGGAATTGATGTAAGTATTGTTGTAATGATGAAATGTAGATCTATTAGTAAATAATGAGCATTTACGAGTCAATTTGTTTGCGTATGTTTCATTTTGAACAAATGGCAAACCAATATGAATTTCCGTTATGACCATAACAGATTGATTTATACATTTTGTTCATATTTTCATTTATCTATCCGACAAGTTTATGCACCAAATTGCGTATAGTGTTTGATTACACATTATAAGGTACATTAACTAAACAAACCTTTTAACTCTTATTAATTGCATTAAATAGCACTAAATTTTTTGCTAAATTTAAGAATAATAATTATTTTGATTGATAACATTTCTAAAGCGCAAATAACTAGTTTTTCCCATCTTTCCAGGATATAAACTAAAAAAATTTGAATTTTTCCTGAAGAATTGAAAAACATAAAAATAGCAAATAGTTAATAATTAGAGTATTATTACTTCAACTACAATTTAAACCTAAATTGAGTGATATAAGTAAAGCAAAAAGCAAGAATAAAAGGACATCGCACGCGAACTTGGTTGATTCTTTGATTTTTGACAGTCTATTGTCTCGTTGTCGTTCGGTGACGCTTGAAAATTAAAAGCTTATCTAGACGACAACACTGGTTCTTGTCGAGTCTTTTATTTTAGCTGTTGCATTGTACGCCCGAAATTATTATCAACGCGCCTCATGACTCTTATTGTGTTTTCGGCGAAAAGGGTCTTGCGCGTCCTCCTCTTGACTTATTTCCTCTCTTGCTTAGCGCTCTAGTTCTACAGGATACAAAGTCGATTGTTAGTTCAGAGAAGTGTTAGTACGCTCATACTCAAGTATAAACTTACTTCTTCTACTTTTGAGACTTTGTTAACAAGATTTTTAGTTAATATGAAGAAAACACCTTTTCTATTTTTCTCGCTAAACATTTTTTTTTAATTTTTGTTTTCTTTTAACGGTATGAAAATTTTTAAAACAAATTTTCTTTTATTAAAAAATAATACTTTAAATATTAAGTATAATTAATTAATGGATGAATTGAGCCGGTCTGTAGCTCAATCAATAGAGCATTGGATTCGTAATCTCGAGGTTTTGAGTTCGAATCCTACTCTCAGCCGAATCGTGCAAGCACCACTGTACGTTACATGTGCTTTGTTTACAGACACACTTACGAGCTCCGTTGCTGATTAGCATTTTAAAAAAAATAGCATAAATATAGCGATGTTAAAAAAGATAAAAAATAATGGATATTATAAGTGAATTTAATAAAATGTATACATAAAATTTTGTATCAATAATAGTTTTTTTAGTTTAAGAAAAAAATTTTCCATAATACTCACTGTGATTGATAAAATAATTGCAGAGATCACAAAAACTAAACTCACCTGAAACATAAATAAAATATCGATCATAAGAGAATATTAGGGATTAAAAATACTTAATTTATATAATTTTAATAATTTATGATTATTAAAAAAAAAATTAATATTAATAATGAATGCTATAATGCACAAAAAATTAATTGATATTTAATTAACTTTTTATTATTACGTAATAAATGTACAATTTCCATCCAAAGTAAATGAAGTTAGAAGTGTTTGACCAAATGAGAATATTATCGGATAAAAGTTAATTATGTATAGGAATTCATCTTTACTCAAAACCACCTTAAGAGCATGACGAAGCTGTCCGCCTTCTAATAATATTTCCAATCTTAACTTATGAATAAACGATGCGTTTAATCGAGTTTCTTTGCTACAAAGAAAAAATTTGTAAGATTAAACTCTAGTGCGGACAACTCAAGAAATCCACCAAAATATTATACATACAAAGTTATAATAAAAACTTTCAATATGTTGTATTTTAAGGTTAGGTTTGTCGAGTTTGATATCTAATTTCCAATTCAAGCTCATAAAAAAATAACAAGTCCAAATGATTTTTTATTTTAACAAAAATTATTGTATAAATATAGCTTTAGTGCGGACAAGTCATTATATTTGTTTAATTTAAGAATTTAAAAAGATATTGATAAAATAAAAAAAGCAAAACTCGATTGCTGCAGCTCTGACATGCCGTTAAGAATTTGAGAGTTATGCTTAATCGATGTGAGAGTAAAAGCATCGTATTAATTTCACATTTTTCTGATTGTAATTGGATTTACAAAGCCTTAATCAAATCTCGGCAAACGTTGAAAAACATGAAACATCTTTAAAAAGAAGCAGCCAAGTCTGTAATATGAGATAATATAGAAGTGAAGAGTAAACTGCATATAGCATCTTTTTTTCCATATAAGTCGATATGGAATTTTTTCTATCGTTCCCCTGAAGCTTTTTAAATTTTTTTGTATGTGCAAAACACGCTTGCGCAATTCTCTTGATATTCGACTTTATCTAGATACCCGAAGCTTTTGTATGTCTTGTATATGTTTTGTAGAGATTGCCCTCAAGGCTTTTCCTCTCTACCGTCTTATACTTTCCAGATAGAGAATTTTAGCGGAATTTCCATTGAACGACGTGCCACGAATAGCCCGAGCTATATTCTACGAGCCACAAGACATCCTTCTCGTTTTCTTTAAGGAATGTCGTCGAATAATTGTTTACGCGAACAAAATCTAAGCTTTCATAAATGTTGTAGCGCGAAAAAAGATCAGTTTACAAAAGGGAAAAACTTCGTTTTAAGAGTTTAAATAGCTGGAGGCTGTGTGTATATTTTAAAAACGAATGGATTACCAACAAAAACTCACGGTTTCCAAGAAGTGGAATCTTCAGTTTTTGTACTAAATACATACTATTTTTATTTTTTTAATTAAAAACAATAGAAATATGAATAAAATTTTTTAATCAATTCTATTATAATTAAATATTCAATTGTTCTATTTTTTAACTACCGTCTTGAAAGTATCATATTTTCTATTTCATTTAATTGGAAATTATTATTCTAATTTAAGTAAAGTAAAATTTAAGATTAATTCGCTTCTAAACTGCACAGATTCTCAAATAGAAGACAATATAAAATAAGTTACAATATTTAAATATTAAAATAAGACGAAGATATTTGTTAAATCAACCTTTTTAAGTTTACACTAAAGTAAATTTTTATCGTTATTTTAACCTTATTTAAAAAATTAAATGGATTTTTTAGTAGTTTCAATAAACTTTTTCAATTAATTTTAAATCACTAATTAAATGCTTGACAATTTTCAGATTAAAATTGTTCAATAAATCTAGTTATTTACTTATAATGAATAAAAAAATTTAAATGACAATTATTTTAATTGAATTTTGAAGTAAATTTAAAAAAAATTTTTTGTTATTACAAATTAAACATAGATTGAAATAAAGTAAAAAGAATTCATATATAAAAATGATACATCGAAGTAAAAATTAGACCGATGTAAAGGTTATCCTAAATAAAAGGATAAAAACTTTGAATTCTTTTATAACAAAAATAGACAAATCAGTAAAAGTTTTGGATAAAAATGAAACATCAATATTCTGTCAAATACTAATTTTTTTATCCCTGATAAAGTTAATGAAATTTGGATAAATTATCTGAAATCACAATATTTAAAAAAATTTCCTAATCATTCCCAATAGAAAAAGTTTAAGGATTTTGCGTCAATTGTTAAATTTTTCTCAACTAGACAGTAATAAACTGTTAAAAAAAAGAATAAAAAAGAATATCAACGATGAAAATATAATTCGCTGTGGTAAAGTCCAATACAAAAAAAGCAGCTAAGCTTCGTTGAGTAAAAAAGGCTGACGCCACTCCCTCCGGATCCAATATTCGTGACACGATATCCGGTTTACCCAAAATCACCGCGCTAATAATTCAAGATCGATATAGATCGAGGGAAAGAGAAAGAGGTTATTTATCGGTTCTAACAGCGGCTCGTGTGCATATTTACTTTTTGGGAGTCCGCATACCGGTATACACACCATAGGGTAACAAGTACGTTGGCTCATCGCAAAACCAACGAACCGCGACATTGACGAGGCTCGTTTTCACGGCGAAAATTACTTTTGCCTTTCGATACTCTCACGAAATTCAATAAACTAAGTTGAAAGAGAGAGAGAGAGAGAGTGAAAGCAGAAAAAAGGAGAGAGAAAGTCTGTAACACTTGGTGTTTTAAAGATACGCTGGTCAAACCGCATGAATGCTTTCGTGTTTTTTTGTTACTGCGTCGACGCATTAGATAATTTTGTCTATTTTATTTGCAAAATAAATTACTTAGCCACGCTTAAACGCTCTTATCAATTTGATGCTATGGATTTTAATTAAACTTAGACAAGTGTTAATTCAATATCGACTAGGGCTTCTTTTACGAATTTTTAAAATGACAAGCTTTAATTAAATATTATTTAAAGATATGTATTATTTAGTTTTAATTATTAATGAAAGTTTAAAACATAATTAATTTTTATAGTACTTCTAAATATTTAGATTATTTCCAGACAGAATAAAAAAAAAATTCTTTAAAAATAATTAATAATATTTTTCAATTGTTGTTATTATACTGATTGTAATTTTGTAAAAGTAATTTGGTACTTAAAAAAATTACTAACCTTTGTAAATCTTTCTTGTGTATCAAGGATTTCAATGAAAAGCGAGAGTTTATCATCAATAATATTAAATCCATCTTTTGATTGCTGAGCTAACAATTGTTGTATAGCTTGGGCTGTATTAAACATACTTGCTGGACTAGTGATTGGTGTTCCACTTCTAATGCTACCGGTACTACTAGCAGTGCTATTGGTATTACTAGTAGAACCATGTAAATGTGTACAACCTAAAAAAATAGGATTCCCATTGGGTGAAACACCGCATGTAAAAGGCTTGAAAGGTAATCCATGAAAAGTTGGACTAGGTCTAGGTGCCGTAGCCCGCAATAAACTTTGAGCTGATGGGAGAGATAATCTACGCACAGCACTTTGATTTTGAATTTGAGTCTGCTGAAGCGATGGAGATTTAGACATTAGTTGATAGTCACTTGATGCTGAAGGTAGAGAACGATATCCTGAATCTGAAGGTGAAGCAGTTGCAGCTGTCGGCGTATTATTATCTTGTGGTGTTGATGCAATACTGTGAGGGCGAGCTCTTAAGGCTGCACCAGGGGCCCAAGTATTAGAATTACCAGGATTTGTTAATGTGCTTAAAGCGGGCCCTTGTGACGTGGGCGTGGGGGAGTTGGGATGGGGAAGGGTTGAGGCGTAGGCTCGACGAGCCACGGGTTGATGTAGCACCATACCGGAGGCACCCCATTGAATTGGCTCGCCTGGTGTGCGAGCTGTTGCTGTAGTACCAGACGTTGATTGGACACTACCGTTTGTTGTGGCTGAACCTGCAGTTGTTGTTGCGGTTGCGCTTGATGTGGCAGATGATACCGATGACGTTGAGGAGGATGATGAAGATGAGCAGGTCGTGATGATTGGAGTGGCCGTGATGCTGTTGGGTCGGCGGGGTACGTATTGCTGCTGTTGAAGTTGACCATTCCAAAGTGATTGAGGTGGTATTGCGCTGCGACTTGTGGTTGGAGCCGAGCATGCAACTGAAGCTGATTCAAGTGACTGTTGTTGTTGAGGCTCGGATAAAGATTCGGCTGTACGCCTGTGTTGAGAACCGATGACAACTGGCCCAGTTGGAGCTGGCTCTGGTATAGGTGAGGTAGCTGATGGAAGGCCGTTGATTCCTGACCAGGAATACGATGATGGGATTGATGATGTGGAATTGACTGACGATGGCAGCTGTTGTTGGTGCGTCGGAGTTGTAACGGACGGTATAGTGCGTCCGGCAAAGGCTGCTGTGATGGATTGGAGAGCTGTGAGGTGGTAGGGTGGAGCGGCAATACTATGAGGACGTCTTGGTACTGGCTGTGGTAATCCATTGGGAACGGAACGGATTTTGGTGGAGCCGGCTGCGGGAATCGGGGCCGGTGGTGTATAGAGCGAGAATCCGTTGTGACTAGGGCTGTGGGTGGACAACTGACCGATCGAGGGAGATTGGAGGTTGTTGTTGAGTTGATGTTGTTCACCAATGACCCCTGGCCTAGTGAGCGGGGTTGCGGGGTGAGATGAGGCCGGAGTGGGCGGAGGTGGGGACTCGCGCTGATCTTCATATTCGCTGGCAAGGGCGGACCAGCTTGAGAGGGCACCAGTAGTGGTGATTGCCCCGGGAGATTTTGATGATAATCCTGACAGTACAGGAAGTACTGCTGATAATGCTGATAACTGAGCGTGATTGGGCTCGTTGTTGATTGAGGTACTGGAATCGCTGTTGGCAATGGCTGATTTGAGCCGAGTAATGCTGCATGGCCGTCCAAACCCGTTACTGAGCTCGATACTGCCTGCGTGCTGTTGTTGTTGCTGTGATTGTTGCTGTAAATGACGATCATGCAGACTTGCACGGCCATTAATTGTAGGACGATAGAAAGAAGTGCCAGAGGCTAAATTCAGTGTCGTCGGCTTCTGTTTTACTCCGCCGTTGGGCTGCGGCGGGGATTCGGGTTTTGGCTCGCCCATTTGCACCGAATGCCAAATAGTTTTTATTATTTCCAGCTATCGAATTAACTAGGCTTCATTAGAGTTTATTAGTGCACTAACTCCATTTTGGCCATAAGAAGGAACTTTAAATTTTCAATCAGCAAATATAAGCTTAAGATTGAGCAGAAAAGAGAGTATAATAGAAATACACGCGCAAACACGTTGAAGAGGAACAAAACACAATTTTTTCACTTCACTTGTTTTATCGTCTTTTCTTTTTTGAGTTATTGTCAAACCGGACGGTTGTTCTCGAACGATTTTATTTTTCGATTCTTTTTCTGTACGGTAATTACAGAGTCTCGGTTGATTTACAAACGGCAAAGAACGGGATGCGTTCCGCGCCGCATTATTGACGAGGTGGATAATTGTTTTTTCCGCTTCGTTTGATTCAAATTCTCTGGCAAGCTTCCCAGTTGTCTTCTCGGGGATTCAACAAATGCGATATCGTCCTTCGATAAATCGCTGAAGAAACGCAATACCAGCAGTAGCAGATTTCTTTATTCTCTTTTCTTTCTTTGTTTGAGAATAATTCACGGTAAACTTTGTTCACTTTTTTCTTTTCTTCCTTTATTTGGGGTTATTTGTTGCTAGGCCAAAAAAAGAACGAGAGAGATGCACTTCGTCCTCCTACCACCAAAGTGAAATGGAAGCCCTCGTATACACAAACGCACTTGTGAAACCTTCTTCGATAAAGATAAGACCAAACGAAAACAGAAGCTCTGAGTGCGCGGCACGTGCGGCTTGCCCGGAATACGAACAAACGTCTTCTTATGTGTATTTTTTTCTCTACCTTTTCTCTTTTCTCTCTGTTTTGTCTACAACGCGCGGCATTTTGTTATTCCGGCTCTGGTGTATTGATCCTAGTTGCTTAATGTATACGTTAATTCCTCTATACGCTCTAGAAAAAGTTATATTTGAACATTATATACGCAGCTACAGCACTTCTAACGTATGTAATATATTCTTATAATAAATATTAATTAATAACTAATTAACAAACAGCTAAACAACGTGAGACTTCTTTTATTATATTTCTTCTAAAAAGTGGAGCCCGACAATATTTTTTCTTTCGATGTGTCGCGCATTAATAACTGACGTGTATGTTATATTTCTTAAAATTTTCGAACTTGGTTGCTGATGCCCTCTCCTCTTATAACAATAATTAAACTTTTGGCACTTGTTCTAGGACAGGAAAACAATAAATCTTTTGTACACAACTTTTTATAATATCATTATTCGCGTGAACCAAAGTAGCACAAGTAAAAATAGTCCCAGGCGGTAAACCGGTGCAGGTAACTCCAGCAACCGGTTACTCCATTTATCGATAACAATGGTGACAACGATTGATTGTTAATACTATTGCTACTGTAGTCTTTCATCGCTTTAGCCATTTCGGCGGAGGACGCGTTCTACACACGGCCGAGGTAGCGCGCCGATTGGAGGTTAGTTGGTCTCTCAACGCGTGGAGGCTGCCTGGAGCCGGGAATATATAGAGCTTTCATATACCGGTAGGGGAGAGAAAGCAGTACACGCCTGCGCCGGCCGCTGCTTGCGACGGACTGTGCGCGATATGCGCTTTAAAACTACACACCCTCTCCTCCTCCTTGTCCTCATCCTCCTCCTCCCCTACTACTTTTCAGTTATGTTTACGAGGGTTCCTCAGGTGCATCGTTACGCTCCTGCAACGTCTCCTCCTCCTATCACAACATTGAGATTTCCCTCCTCCCAAAGAGAACACGCGCGCGCGCCTTCTATTTTGTAATATCCCTTGCGCGCCTACTCTTTGTTCATATCTCAGCAACATAAGAGCTTTCTCTCTCGTTCTCTCATTCTCATTTTCCTTTTGCTCATACATTGTATGTGTAAACGCAACGTCAATGTCTTCTTGCTCCTTTCAGTGCATGAATCGTATTTAGTCGTTTTGACTTGAGAACTAGCTTCTTCGTATACTATACGATGCGTGGTTTCTTCATCTTGTATGTATCTAATTCGGAGAGATTTCTTTTTGCTGCTCTTTTTTTCTATTTTCGTATGTGCATATATTTTTATTCTCTGCGTACATACATCAGACGCATAGTCTACGTTCTTTTACTTCGTTTTCATCGCGGCATAAGTTAGCAACTGAAAACATTTGGATGCTTGTCTATGTGGTTGCCTTATGCGTAAGATTTCTTTTTTAGAGACAGGTGGTTCAGAGATTTGTTACGATATTTTTGAGTTTAAAAATAAAATAAGTTAACGTTGGTATTACAATCATTTTGAAATATTTAATTACATTTGTAATAAAAATTCGATTATCTTTATATTTAAATATTTTTATATAATTATAACATGTCTACGTTCAACAGAGAATTTAAAATTAGTTGAGTAGGGTTTTAGTAAATTTTTAAATAGTTTTCTTTTAGCATAAAGAAGAATTTTAATTACTTCGTTTAGAAAAACTTTGAAGTATAGTTAGGCTTAACATTATTTATTAATTTAATTACATTCTAAAGACTATTTCACTACTCGCAAATTAAGAAAATTAAATATGCAATAGAGATTTTATGTATTACAAACTAAAATATTACAACCTAAATTAATTTTAGGTAATGATTTCTGGTAATTTACGAAGTTTTCTTTTCATAATATTTTATAGAAAATAATTCAAATTTTAGTTATCAAGTTTATAGATGATTCTAATTGAATTATAAATTGAGCTCATGTCACTTTTAATTTCTGCAGAATTAAGTTTTTAAATAACTTAAACTATTTTTTTTTTGTTCATTAAAATATCGATTAAGTATGCAATTTATTTTTATGAAAATTACAATCTTACCTTTATGTCCCGCTTTAATGTAATTTCATACATTCACTAGTTTTTATATATAAAGCCGCACATAACCTACATAGTATGCATAAAATTTGAGGACAGTAAATCATATCTTATTTTATTATCTATTAAGAAGGCGTGATTGCAAGTTTGAGGTAACTATATACATATTCTATTAGATTCTTGTAGATTTTATCATTTTACTTTTTTTTTTATAGTTGATGAGACTGCAGTAGAGATGAAGGAGATAGAGAGCTTTAAAATCTCGTCAATGAAAATTAAGATAGTATCTTCAAATTAAGGTGTTACATTTCATAAGTAATTATTAATTATTGAAATATTTATTTTACATTTTATTTATATTTATTTATATTTATTTTTAAGTTAAATGGTTTTAATTATTCGTAAATATAAAAAAAGAAATTACGTCAGTGTAAGTATCATGATTTAATACACAAATATCGAATAATGAATTTTAAGATTTTTTTTTAACCTGGGACTCAGATTTCATTAGATAAAAATACAGATTATCCATAAGAGTAATATTTGAATGTTAAAAAAGATTTCTGCGCAATGAAATAAAATTTTTTTTTTTAATTTTTTAGCTCAAAATTGCTTTTTGATGTATCCAATTTAATACATGATTATATTTTATAAGATTTAATAATAATATTAATTTTTTTTAAAAGTCATGAAAAATATAACTATAAGTAATAGTAATTAAATTACGATGAAATGTTAACTATCAATTGTAACCATTCTGAAATGAATAAAAGTAAAAATAGATCAAGATAAGACGATTTTGAAAAGAGTTAAGTGGAAACGACTTGACATTTAAAGAATAAAATAGCAGGTTCATTTATTTTTGGCTGGCTGATCATCTCACATCTGGTATATTAACTTAAATTTTTCCTTTAGGAAGCTGAAGTGCTTCTTTCATATTTTTTTTTTTTCAATTTTCATCTATATTGATACGGGACGGGGTATATATACGTATATTTGATGTGTGCGTGTAATGTCGCAGTGGGCGGCGTAGGCAATTTAGTTTCATCTCTTTCTCACCCTCAGAGAAAAATAAAAGCAAAAAATCGATGCCAAAGCACATATACGACTATTACAACGTGTATCGGACGTTATTGGTTATACCTTCTTAAGACTGCAAAGAAAAGAAAAACCCTATTGTTGTGAGAGGTTGCGTAAAAAAGGTTTTTTTATTGTAAATAAAATTTGGCTTGCTAAAAAAAGTAATGTATTATATTGGTAAAGTTCAATGTCTCTTTTTAGGATATAGCTTATAAATAATAATAGCAATTGAAAAGGTTTATTTTTTATCACGTAGAAATTCTTAAAGATAAAATATTTTATTGAAAAACCCACTTTTTTAAGAATAATATAGAATATAGAATATGTTGTTTATTATTATATTTCAGTTTCCTTTCATTATCTTCATATTCTGGAGAAATGATTTTTTTTACACTTTGTAATTTTATAATTATAAAAAAATAGTATGTTGTTAATAATAATTTTCTATTTGATTATTTTTTATAAAGTTATTGTAATTCGATAACTCTCATAAAAAAGATCAATATTTACTGGAGTAAGAAAAAATAAAATAGTCTATAAATCCTTCATAAAATCCGAAATTTTTTTGTTCGCCGAGATGTAAGCTGAAGCAGAGTTGTTTTTTGATTTTTTTTCTAGCTCGATTCAACGATAAAGCAATTCTTCTGAATGTGAATAGGCGAAATTCCTGAGATTGATGCCGATACGAGGCAAAACGGTATTTCAGTATTATTAACAAATTTTTAATTAAGAAAATAACACTAGGAATTCGCGCCTCGTCGATGTTTTATCGATTACCGATGCACTCAACCAACGTCCATTGGAAAAATGTATGTTCAGCCATAATCAAAGAGCGTCAGGGTATTGTTTCGCATTCGCTCTGCTATTGCTCTGCTATAGGTACACAATTAATTTTCAAAATTTCTTTCTATATTAATGCTTCATACTCGTTAAATTACTAGAAATCATCAATTCGAGTATGAAAATTTTTAAATGCATGATTTCATCTGCTTCATTTTATTTTCCTTTTTTTAAAACAAATATTTTTGTAGAAACTTTATACTACCAAAGCTTGCAATTATTTTATAGCGTGGTTTTATAAATAATTTCAATTTTAAAAAAATATTTGAATCGAATTACTGCATACATTAAGTCTACTAGCACTTTGTATATTACAAAAGCTTTATTATTTAACTTAATTTTAGAAAAGATAATTATTTTAATTTAAAATGGAACATGTGTAATATTTTAATAAAAAGACGAAAATAAAAAAAATGAAAAAACTTTAAAATTTCTATAATTTTAATATTTAGTTTGTTTTTTAAGCATTTCCCACCTGAAGAAAAAGATAAAAACCCAAGAAAATTGATAAAGAGGTGAAATATAAAGCATAAACAAAAAGTCATAGTAATTTTCCGAGCGTACACATATTAAGAAAAAAAAGTAAAAGAAAAGATAGCTTTGTCTAGGAAAAAAAAAAGTAAAAAAAGTTCTCTCGCCATATCGTTATCGCGGCTTGGAGTCTCTGATGAGAGTAAGCTGGGTGCTGGTACACAACTTGTCATTAACGTACTACGAGGCTGTGCAAACTCTTTAAGATGCTTTCCCAGTGTAAAGCCTCCTCCTACCCCTCCTCCTCTTTTTCTCCAAGGGAAGAGAAGGAAAGATTTGTACTCTTCCTTTTATACGGAGATGCCATTAAAGCTATGGAGAACGACTGCGTGCTCCTCCCTAACATATCAAATATCTTGCTTTCAAGAGAGAAAAAGCTTCTTCTTCTTCTTTTTTTCATCTACGCCTGGCTCGAAACTTTTAAAGAGATATCTTTCTGGCCTTTGATGTTTGACCGACGTACGGGTTTATATAAAGCTGCGCATAAACGATGCGATGCAACTTTTCAAGGTCATCATTTGATGAACCCAGACGTGAGTTTATGTTATTTTAAGTTAAAATAAAACTTTCCCTCAATGTTTTGTATTCAAATTTATATAACTTATAACAACAACATAACCAAAACTTGTATGTTATTATTGAATTTTTTGTATTATAGACATTTAAATAATCTTAGTCTTTGGTCAAATAGTCGCTTACGAAGTTCTTACACATAATATTGATTTATTGAATTTCATTCCAAATTTTATTTTAATATTCTCAATTGTATAAATGATATCCAAAATTTATATAACTAATATTATATGACATTTATTCACATACTGATTATTTCTATTTTTTAATGCAAATTATCTCTATTTTGATGTACACAATTCTAATAAGGAATCAAAATGCTTATTTACATTTTAGTAACTTTAATTATTTAGAACTATGTTCTACTGATTGCTTGTATTTAAAATATAAGTGGTTGCTGAATTTTTTTTCTCAATTCGAAAATTTAAAAAAAACCATGATTTTGAAACATAGATTAATTTAAAATTTTAAATTATGTAATATATAATATCTATTTTTGTAGTTTGATGTTTTTAAAATGATAATTTTAAAACTTATTTTATTTATAATAACGAATTTTGAGGGTAAAATATTTTTATAAAATGAATGTGATATTTAAATAGAAATATATAAAATTATGAAATTAATACAGATTTTAATAAAAACTTTATTAAAACAAAATTATTCGCAAATATTTAATAATTTAAAATGTATACCCTAGTTATAGAAGTTTTAGATGTTAAAGGCGAATTTTGACTTTAATAATTTTACTTAAATCAATATTTTTTTAAATATAAAATAAGAGAGGAACATGGATCGTATGAACTTTTATAAACGTCAGACTCGATAATGTTTAAAAGTAAAAATGTTTATTTAAGGTAGCTGGCAGAAAAAATATGAGCTCGCGCATTAAGCTCGAATGTATTTACACTGTAAATGATATTCAGTCTGTAAAAACGAATTCATGTTTTAACTGCATGTACACAATGTTACTTCGTACATTTATAAAATAAAAACAAAATTTTATTAAACATTATTACTTTTTCTTAGAAAATATCAATCATATTATATTTCATTATAATTTATCTTAGACATGACTCTCCTTTCCAATATGATAATTATAGATGTTTAAGCAAATTAATTACAGAATTAATAGTGTCTTATATTAGTCATAAAATATAAGAAAGACTTTGTTCATGCTAGAAGCATACAGTGAAATGGAAAAATTTAAAAGTAACATGTTGAACCAAATATGTTAATTCGTAAAAAAAGCGTTATTTTTTTAATGAAAAATGATGAATTTTTCCATATGTTTATTTCAATATTTACCGACACATAATATGACTGAAAAAATTATAAATTTAAAAATTAAGAGATTGATGCCATAGTAAAAATTCTAATAAAAATGTTTTAAAAAATTAAAATTATAATTTTTATCTCAAGAATACTTAGGGACATTTTAATCTAAGCCATTGTATATTCGAATATCCGCTATGTGCCAATGAACAGTAAAAACTGACCCAGAATCTACATATTTATAATCACTAATTACATTAAAAAGAATTAAGAGGCGGTCGGAACCAAATCGGTGACTTAGTTCGGTGCTTGTAATAAATGCTTATAATAATTTATTCATTTATTAATATGGTAAAAATATAGTCATTTCCTCTAGTCATGTATATAAAGAATAATTTAAAATAGTTAAAGCCACAAAAATATACAAAATATTGTTATAAAGCGAAAAATGCCACCTAACAATCGACACGACAGTTTTTTGCATGCGGTATATGTCAAGTCAGTTTGATATTTGTAATAAATGCTTATAATAATTAATTTACTTATTCATATGGTAAAAATATAGTCATTTCCTCTAGTCATGTATATAAAGAATAATTTCAAATAGTTCAAGCCATAAAAATATACAAAATATTATCGTAAAGCGAAAAATGCTGACTTGATATATACCGCAAGTCACCGATTTGGTTCCGACCGCCTCTTAAACTTTAATTTAGAACGTAGTTTTACGTAAAAATAAAGATGGTGCAAAAATTATGCATGCACTGTACTTAGGTAATTGATATTCTATTGAACTTTAATTTTAATTATTTTATAACTTTCAAATCGATTGATCTTATGCACTTTTTTCAGTCTCAAAATTTCGATTTCAACTTTCGTATGTTCAATAAAAAATTTTTAAATTATTCGTTTAAAAATGGCAAATCTAAGTGAATCAAATTATTAAAATAAAACTTAATATTAAATGAAATAGTTTATAACTTTCAAAAATTGAGTATTAGACTAAATTGACTTGCTCAACTATGCATAAGAAAAAGTATTCCAAAATTAGAAAAAATTTCAGTTCTAATACTTTGACACTGTTCTAGTATAAATGAAGTTTATAAAGAAATTTTTATTTAAAAACTTTTTTTATATTAGATAGTGATTCTTTTACTAAGAAATAAAATTTTGTTTAGTTAAAATGCCGTCGTTATTGTTGCAGCATCATTCGAAATTTGAAAGATTACTTTTAAAAGTATTTAAAAATGTATTTATATATTGGCTTTTAGTTAAGTATTAAAAAAGAAGTTTGAAATTGATAAAATAAAAATAAAAGAAGAAAATTTGCTTCCATCTAAGTTGTTACATAGGAAGAGAAAAGAGTTTGCTCGTTGCATCTGGCTATAAATCCTGGAAAGAAGAACGCATAGTTTGTAAGCTTTTCCATCAGTCTAGCGCAAACTAGAAGGAGGTATATACGATCGCTGATTAACATTTGTAAATTTTCCATTCAGTCCATGTAAGTGGCCCATGAATGTAAAGCAGGGAAGAAAGCAGGAAAGTTCTGTTAAACCGATAAATCGAGGCCTCCGTTATTAAACTAGACGGCGCTAGAAGAAAACTTGAGCAATAAGAGAAGGTATACACGGAAGGCGTGCGCAGCTCCATCGATTTATAATACGCGTATAGCTTAAAGTTCGAACTTACGATACACATAATCTGCAGCACAACTCTTCATCGCGCTATACTTAACTTATTTCCGTTTTATGAAAATAAAGCTAGGCACAGTTATAACTATGTAATTAATGCGAAAGCTAATAGTCGGCACAGATTAAACTCAATTAACTTTGAGCTTTCCATTCAATAATGAGTAATCGAATATAGCTTTCTTCCTTTTCTTTGAGACTGTAATGGCTTTGTTAGGTAATCTTAATAGGTAAGAGAGGGAAAGCAGTAGCAGCAGCAGCAGCAGCTCAGTACTGTTACTGCAGCCCTAGGATAAGGGATATAAATGACTTTACCCGTGGCATTACCTGCATTTATGTCGAACTTGCTCTCGAGGAGAGAGAAGAGCGAACCTGTCAAACGAGATTACGCCAAGTTTTAGCCCACTAGGAAATAACACTGTACCGAACAAACAACCCAACGAGAGCGAGAAAGAGAATAAACCCCAAACTCGTCCTTTATGGAATCGCTTTCGATGAATTATTTGTTGCAAGCCACAACTTTATCCTTTACTTTACTTTTTCTCTTTTCAACTTTCTGCTCTTCTTATACTTTCTATTTCTTATTCTTTTTCTATTTTTTTTCTCATTTTCTTCTCTCTTTTCTCTTTTTCAGAAGCAGAAATTGCTTTTTCAGACTTTGCTAGATCGAAAGACGATTGATCGTGAAATAAACAAAGCCATAGCCGATACTTTTTGCTTTTGTGCCGTTCACTTGAAAATCAACTGATTCAGAATAAGCTTAACATTCGCCATTGAACAAATTTTACTAGGCATCGAAAATAAATATATTAATTCAATAAATATCCTTAATTTATAAATTTACAGTTTTTATTATTAAATAAATAAAATCAACGAAAACATCAGGTTTAATTAAATTTGTTAAGAGAAAATTCAAAGCCACAAACTGTTCGAATAGACATTTGTTCTAAGCATTAAGCAGCAAGCACTAAGCGACGACGACTGCAAGCCACGCTTTCGACATTAATCCCGGTAGGTAGGAAAGGGAGAGAGAAAAGCTGCGAATAATACTCGGAATTAGTAATGCAAACATTAGTTTTCTCTCTTTCTATAGATCGAGACTTTTAGTTTGCACCTACTTCTTATTCTCTACTGCTTGTTATATTGTTTCATCAACAGTATATATGTATATATTGACCGTACGTTGCTTTTTAGTACCACAATGGGTTCGTTAGCGGACACGGACTAACCGCTTTAGGATATAGTGTGATGCTGCTAAACGACGAATACCTCGAGGCGGCACAGTACGTATTACACAAGCGTTCGCCTAACTCTATGCCATTGTGGCCAACTAATACCACCGGCTCAATCTTAAAGATGGAATCATAAATGTAATCTAACTAAAGTTTCGAGTAATCAACTTCATTTTCACTTCATCATTAAATTCATTCTACAGAAAAAATATTTTCTATATCAACATTATTTAAAATTTTATACGATATATATCTATAAAAATTAATATTTTTTAGTTGCGTTACTATAACTAAAAATAAATCAATTTCATTCGAAAAATAGTTGATAATGTTATAGTTTAATTCAACAGAGTAATTTTATTGCCTGATAAAATATCTTGCAGTATCTTAAAAAAAAGTAAACCGTATATTTAACGGCAAACAACTTAAAGTTTAAATCTTGAACGTAATCGTATAAATCGCGTTCCAAGCTACAAGACACGCGGTCGTCAAGTCTCGATGAACTCCGACGAAAGGACTTTCCCTATATACTGGCCTAATATTCAACACACGCACACAGAGAAATAATTCAACGCTAGAACTTTGACTAGTGGTTAGTGCGGTTTAACCACGGCTCCGCTATACACTCGAATTCCCGGCTGATTCGCTTTGCAAAGACTAGAATATATAGTATTTGCGATGTTTAAGAGAAAGAAAGACAGGGAAAGATTGGAGATTGCTGAGGGTTCTTTGGCTGCGCGCACGACTCCTCGAGTTAAGTTAATTTTGCCGAGAGGAGAAGGGGGAAATTATTTTACTTCAGAAGAGAGGAGATTGACTGAATGAATGACGAGATTTGAATGGTAATTCATGCTCAGACAAGAAACTGTAAATGCTATTTATGAGCGGTGTAACAGATATAGACTTTATAACAGTTATTTCTAAGTAAAATGTGTTAATGTTTTCTAAATTTACCGAAAAAATATAATATCAAGTTTTTACAAATCATTTTTCCATTTTTTCAATTCCATCAATAATTTAAGAATTATTTATAATATTGATAAAAAATTTAATTTTATATTTGCTTTAAATTTAATGAAATACAAGCAGAATATTAGTATATTTTACTTTTGTTAAAATGTGTTCAATTAAGTGTACGAATAATAATCAAAGATAAATTACTAAAAAAGTAAAAATAAATGGATTTATTTAATTAAGGTTCAGCGAGTTCTCATATTCTCACATGTACATCTTCCCATTCCTATTATTTACATAAAAGTACACTATAATAAGACTCAAAGCATTGGTTCTTCTTTCTCTCTCTCTCTCTTTAACCATCCTTCTGTGTTGATTTAGTTGCAAAAAAAAACTTTTTAATTTCAACGTTCTTTAAACCCTCTAAAATACAGTAATTATAAAGAAAGTCGTCGCCGGTGACGCGCGGTAAGGGTATAATATAAAAAAAAGGAGAAAAAAAAACGAAACGGAAAGAAAAAATCACAAAGCACTTTGCGAAAATCTAACGAGATTTAACTTTAGCTAACTTAATGAGATCCATCAGACTAACAAACTATAAAAATTCCATCACCGCCGACAAGACAATGTAGAAGAAAGAAAGGCTGAAACTACAGAAAAAGAAAAAAAATTTTACAACTCAAAGGGAGTAAGAAAGATGCAAACACAAGAGCCTTAGAGACATGAAAAAAAGACGGTAGAGAATTATGAAATTTATAAAAACTTGGCTTTCTAGTTTTGAATTTGATTTGAATATTGAAATGAATTCAAACTAAAAAAAGACCATTCTTTTTACCAAATTAATATATTTTTATGTACTTAAGTATAGAAATAACAAAATATATTGAATATTTTTTGTTTTTTTATCAAATTTTAGAAGTATTTTGGTCATAATATTTTCATTTAAAAGGTCAAAATACGTATAGATATAGTTATCTTATTAAAAAAAGACGTTATTTTTGTGATAAATCTATATTATTATTCCTTAATTTTACTTACAACCGTTGCAATATTAAATTATATTAAAAATAATTCCTTCAATATTATTAGATGAAATAAATTTTTAAAAAATGACATAATGTAAAATTATAAAAATTTTGAATATACTTATACTGTCCTTATTATTTCAAAATTTTATATACTATTCTAAACTATTATTCTCAAAACTAAGACTCATTCAACTACATAACGCGTTCCGGTTTCCATTCTTCTACGCGTAACAAAAAAAAGATCACTACACCTACAATTTTATCTGCGAAAATCCACTCTAGTCCACATTCCTAAAGTACACTCATCATCGCGAAAAGCAACGTCTCTCTTCATAAAAACAAAGTTTCTTAAAAAAAAAAGAAAAAAAAATTCTAGCCACAAGAATAACTTGTGCAACAAAGGCACTTGAGCCCACTGAGATACTGAGTAAAAAAAAGATGGTCAGTTCAGCCTTCTTAACTTTGGCAAACTTCAAAAGCTCGCAGATACAAGAATGAGTCTCGGCAATCTCTTTTGGGTTTCGTCCGTTAATTCTCATGTGCAGAAAAAAAAGAAAAAAAAAGAAGAAAGAGGAAGAGAGAGAGAAAAAAGTTTAGTAATGTATATACAGCGGTCCTCGGAAAACTACGAACCATAACGCGTATTTTCACGTGTATAGCTCAGAGGGAGAGGCGAGTGGCTTTGTGAAGAAAGAATGGTCGGGATCTAAAGCACTTGGCTTGAAATACGGGTTAGCAAGTCAAGGGGCTCCCTACTCAACGCTAGGCTTCCTCCCTCCATCTCTCCGTGTGCACCAACTAGTACACGCTTGAAAAAAGAGGAAGAAGCTTCTACTACGTCTCTGTCTGGCGTGAATTTTATTTGGCTTTATATTTTTCTTTTTTCTTTTTTATTATTTTTATTTGTTTTTTAATGTCAAAGGATTGAGTTTATTTTTGGTAATGTTGCTTTGGGAAGGTGGGCGCTTTTATATAAAGTCTTTTAAAAGAAAAGAAAAGATTTGACGTGAAAATTTCTTTCTCTTTTATTCTCAATGGGGATGCACTAGTCGTTATGAGAAAGTTTCGTACATTTTTGAGACCCTTTGAGACGTGGCACAGCTTTATATGCGTTAAATTCATGTGCAGTTTCTTCGTATTTGCACGAAACATACAGACTTTATAACACAAACTACATTATTTATTTTATTTTAATAATAGAAAAGCTGTTGAATTATAGCTATATAACTTATATTTACTTACCAAGCGTCAAACCAATTGTGTATCATAGTAATATTAAACTGACCTGTAACACAAAAAAAATCATTATTTTACAACTTAAAAAACAAATACTTCATATTATATGTATATAAATGTAACGAATTAGTTTTAAAAACTATATATGATTTTTCATATAAGAATAACTTATTTTTACTTTTTTTATGTTGAATATTATAAGCTCTCATGAACTTTTGATATTATTAATTTTATTTTTCTTATTACACTTATTAATATCTTTGAAATTTTGTATATGGCGATAAATTGTATATTAGATTTTAGAAGCAATGCATAAAGTCTGCTCTTCAGTTCTAAGACAGTAACCATCAATGTTTAATCTTCTCATACGCATAAACGGTCAAAGTAGGTTCGTTTGAATAAGGAGCTCGTACATTGCAGATTTATAGTCGTATTACAATAGCCGTTCAAAAGATGGAAACGAGGACGATGAATAACTATGTACGCTCATTCAATTATAGAGAACGCGCGAGTTCCTTTCAATTAACTCGAAATATATTAAAATTTATGTAGCCTCATAAAAGTTAACGACGCAACACTGTCATTGAAAATTAAAAAAAAAAAGAACAGCAGAATTCTGTTGATATGCATTGGTCAGTTTGCTATTTAGGAGATCCTTCAAACAGCTTTTTAAACTAACGAAATTTTGATTTTCAAAATTTCAGCTTTTTTTCAACTTTTTTACAGAGGAAATTTTAAGATTTTAAAATACTTTTTTTTAAATTACATTAGAGAAGTATATTTTGACTAATAATCAATCAGAAGGCATTAATTTTAAAATCGGTCTACGCGAGTGCATGCGCAAGTTCATAAAAAAATGCATAAAGAACATCAATATAACAATATCATATTGAAACATATAAATGATCTATTTTATATGTATATGTGTATGTATCAAAGTCCATATTGGTATATCCCAAATACAATTATATTGTTACATAACGAATCGAAAGTCATTTCACTAATTTAGTTTAACTTTCACAAATAACTGCGTACACATAATTTGAATAATATTTTACATACTTTTGAACATAATTACTATATATCACGAGGTAACGTGAAATTACGAAATCATCAAAACATTAATTAACAGATAAAATTACATTAATTAATCCATGCGAATGAGTAAAATTTATTCATCCTGTCAATAACTATAATGAATACTGTAATGACTAATGGAATTTTTATTCGAAAATTGACATTGTCGACTAACTTGTTTTGCAATGAAATGAAAATTTAGAAAAGTTGAAAAAGATGGAAAGCAATGAGAAATAACTTTAAGAGTCCTTAAAAAAAAGAGAGAAAAGAGAAACGAGCAAAACAAAAAATACTAAGCGCAATGAACAATTGTGGGTATATGAAATTTGCTCGCTACGCACAAGTGCAGCGTCAACGTTGAGTGCAATATTTCATCTACTAGCTATGAAAAAAAGGAAAAAAATAGACAAGGTAATAAAGCAAGAGAGAGAGAGAGAGAAAATATAGATATTATAAAAGTTAAAAGAAATAAAAAATGAGTGCGGTAAAGAAAGAAAAAGGGCGAAAATATTTAAAAACTCCTCTTTTTACGAAAATAAATACATTAATATCATTAATGAAATATATATTTGTTAAAATCATATTGAAATATTAAATAACGAACACTTTTCAATTACACCTTCAAGTATTTTAATTCACTCTTACTCTAGAAAGCTCAACCTATTTTATAAATTTTCTAGTTTCATTAAAGTTTTTTTAAATTTCATTTTTCTTCTTTAATAAAATCACATCAATCATTTTTCATTAGATGGATTTTCTATGAAAGCTTAAGTATTTTCCAGCATGAATGTCGGTTTTAAAAAATTTTACCTAACAATAATTAAAAATGAAAAATAACTTTGATTATTAAATTATTATTTACCCTTTTCTTTTGTTCCGACTTTCAAGTAAAAAAATTAAAAAGAATGAAAAAGATAGCATTCGTTTAACGTAGCAAAAATTCAAGTTGATCTGCTACATGCTTGGAATATTAATCGGCTCGCGAAAGCTGGTCCTTTAGCGCAATTTCTAGAACGTGCGTAAAAGCAACGCTGAGCTAACATTTTAAAAACTAAGCCAACATGAAGTGTAAACGAAAAATATGACGTTCTTAAAAAAAAGAGAATAATGATTTATGAAAAAAATAAGTTAAAGAAATATGTTGTTATTTAGGCATTATATTGATAAAATGAGACTGTGTGGCACGAGGAACGACATCTGCTCCCGAGTAACGAGATAACGTGGGATTTTAATTACAGTAATGTAGTAAAAGCACTGGTCGATTTTGTGAAATTTACGACGCTTAGCCTCAAGGGTAGTTAAATGCGTCTGTGTGAGCAACTCATGGAAAACAGTTCCATGGATTACCAACCTAAAACTATATTCCAATGCAATCTGTGCTTGCTGACCTTCTATTTCTCCTCTTTCCTATTTTCTCCTCTTCATTTTATTTGTATTACTTTAAACTAGACGACTTAAATTGATATAAAATTTAATATTTTTAACAAATTTAAAAAATTGAATAGAAAATAACTATTAGTAAATATGTTTTTCACAACGAATACCATCAGCTATAAAGATTGGAAAACCGCGCAAGTTTTTTATAATATGTTTAAAATTCACGTTTTTATTTTGCTTACAATTTGGGTTGCAATTATGTTTATAATTAGAATTTTTTAGTAATAAAATTATGCAATATTTTTACACAAAAAACTCGAAAAATAATTCTCTTATATAACATGAATATAAAGAGTAACTTAAAAGTATCTTATTATATTCACAATTCACAATAACTTATACGCACACGACGTTGCGTGTGCAGTTAATATCTAGAAAAAGCTATTATGCCATACTTACTATTAAAGTTCGAAATTTTAAACTTTTCAGAAATATTAATTCAAGACTTCAATAGTTAATAATTTAAAAATTCATAAAATAACTATTATTTGCAAAATAATTGTAAAAGAAAAAATGTGAAAAATAAAGCTTTATATTTAAAAGGTAACGAGGAAATTCTTAAAATGGGCTTCTTTTACGAGAATCTTAAAATGATTAATTTTTTTCTTTTTAATTTAACTATTAAAAAAAATGAATGGTGAATAACATTAAGCTTTTAGAATCCCTAGAGCCTATTATTTCTATCTAAGTTTAAAAATATTTATAATCTTTTAGTTTTTGTGAAATATTATATATCCATTTTTATCATTGAATATCCCAAAAAATCATGTTTGAAATGATAAAAAATGTACGAAATAACCTTCGAAATTGCGTGCCACACATCATACCTTTTCCTTTTTCGATTTCTTATGAAAAATCGTTTTGCCCAAATATTGACAATTTTCCTAATTCATTTCCTTTGTATACGTACGAATTGATCAAATATACTATCTGACCATATCTAGTGAAAGAAAAATACAATCTATCCTTTCTACATTTACTTGAATCGTTTCTCTTCGCAGTGCCTTTGATCTGTCATTCAAGTTTCTTTTTCATCTCCCACAACTTGTGATATATGTCGAGGACGATGCATCACACAATAAGTGCTCTGTGTCAATGCAACTATGATAAGTCGCCAGTACGACACGACACAAATCTCGTTTGGAATTTTTCATTTCCTCACGCCTGCTCGCTCGCTCGCTACTACTGCCGCTACCCATTTCGAACGACACAAGATCTCGTTTTGTAGTTCCACTAGCTAACAGCAGGTCAGTGTATGGTTTGATATTTCGTTCTTTGAATTATGACCTTGCGCTAACGCATATCCTTTCAGATCCTATGATAAAAGACCTAGGGGACTTCATGCACAAGACAGAATATATGAAAATTTCACTAATTTTCGATTTTTTGCTCAAATATTTTTTAATTATATTTATTGTAATATTATCAAGTTTTTTAGACTTTTTAAATATTTGAGAAAGAAAAGAAAATGCTTTTTTCATTTTTAAACATTTCAATACTCGTAATAATTTTGAGAAAATTCTTTGAATTGAACATTTTTTCCAAGTTATAAAATAAATAGAAAATTATTTCTCAGCAAATTCAATTACTAGATTCGAAACTAATGTAAGATTTAGATACGTATTTCAAACGTAGGAAAAACGAATGAAACTTTTTTCTCGAATTAAAAGTCAATAAATGTACGCTACTCATATTTACAATACCAAACAGTATCGAATTTTTAATATGTATAAGTTTATATAAAGATATTTTATTTTGCCAAATATTTATCAAAAACATATTTAAATTAATAGTTAATAAAATAGATAAATTGAACATTCATTGTCCTCAATTGAGATTTGAAGGTAATTTTTGCACAAATAATTATATTTACAACTAGATAAAACAAATAGATAAAATTAGTCATTTTGTTGATAAAATAATTGTATTAAATCAGTTTAAACAAAGGCATATTGTGGTCAGTGGCAATCAGCGATTCTGTAGGTTGATAACAACGAAAATGTAAGTCAAAGCTAGTCGTGTCGTGCAAGCGTTATAAAGCCTAACTACGCCAGATAAACTTCATTTGATCCTTTTACCCACATAAATCGTCGAGGAGTAGTTCGTGTAAATCCATGTGCAACAGCTGACTCTTGGTACGATGTACATAGTTGCTTCAATCAAAGCCGGCTTACCAATCAATTAACATAACGTTTTAACTTTACGTTCAGATTTAACATCCATATTTATCGCATTGCTTCCTTAGCATCATTATATACCAAAATTTTTATTTTAATCAAGCGATGCTAAAATGCATATACTCATGGGTTAATTGATAATGAAATTCAGGTCGAAAATTGATGTTAAGTTATTTTTGAGGCAATGACAAAACGAATTTAAAATTATTAGTTTAAATCTACTGTGCCTTTGCTTGAAATATTTTTAGAATAAAATGTAAACACACAAGGCTATTATTCGACCGAATAAGTTACTTGGATATAATGTAAATACATCAAAACTAAAACAAATGAAGATGAAGTAAAATAAAGTATAATTATGAAAAAATTAAGGTACATTTGTTCGCCAAATTCATTAAAAAAATTTTTTTAATTTAATAAATTTTTAATTTAAAAAAAAACTTTTGTATATTAATCAATATTTGAATTGTGAAATTTAAATTTTATCAACATTTTTTTTGGTTTATTTTTTATTTTATCATCACGCTTGCAGCAATAATATGTTGCAACATCTCAATTATTTATAATTAATTGTATTATAAAAATATTTAACAGTAAAATAGGGACAATATTTTAAATCTTTTAATTATTTCGATGCGATTTAAAACTAAAAACGTCGATAAAAATTTTAACAATTTACAGTTTTTTAATTAAAAATAATACACTAAAAGTAGAGAAGAATTTTTAATCAGTTATTTGAAATTTCGATATTTCTATAAGCATTATTTGCTTAGTTTAATTCCATAACTTTAATCAAATTAAAATATTGATTATTAGAAACTAAAAATTTATAAATAAATAATACACCATTGATTTTTAATAAATTAAATACTATTTAAATTGAAATTCTTAAAAACAATTAATGAATTAAGTTAGATTTATTCTTGGGAATAAAAAATTTGTGTAACATTAATCTGAGTAAAAAGTACTGTAGAACTTTAATTTTTCAACCTATAGAAATAATTGATATAAGTGTTAATACTATTTAATTATACGTCAAATTAAGTTATACGAAACTTTTTTATGTAAAAGTCATTGATGAGCAATTAGAAAAAAGAACTCGAATTTCTACAGATAGAACTTATTTCTAAATATGGTTGTTGAAACTGAGCTTACAATCAAATAAGACGCCAAAATCTTATCTGATAGTGTCAATAATATTTCAAAATAATCAATAACATAATTATGATCTCTAATACGAAATCAACTTATGCTTGGATAATTTTGGCACTAAATTGTTATGAGATGAACTAACTAAAATATTATATACTTCTAACATTTCAGGACAAAAATTCGAATTCTATAACTCCACTTACAACTAATAGGAATTAAATCTAGTAAGATGCCGCGTTTGTAATATGTCAGCTCATGACAACCATAGATTTAAGAAAAATCCTCTAAGGAAAAGATCTATTCCTAATTTTTTACTTATAACTACTGAAAACCATTCGTCTTTCATTTGTACTTGTGCAAAAATTTTTTCATCTACAGAACGTTAGCGTAAAAAAAAAAGGAATGATGAGGATTCTATAGAGCGTATTTCTTCCGATGAAGACGCACACGAGAGAATTACTACAAGAGAAGCACGTCGCGCATACAAGACAAACGAAGTGGGTGCTAGGTATGCGCTCGCTTGAGAGATAAATTGGCTTGTCGGAAGGGCTGCTGGCCCACTTTTTTTTTACTTTGCAAGCGTTGCAGCGCGGAATTCATAGAGAAAGAAGGCTTTGGTTAACGCACAAAATGAAAAAGGAATCCGCAAGCTCCATTCAGTCTGTCCGGCGGTTTTTCTTTTTACTTCCTTTCCTTCTGCTCCTCTCTCTCATTTTTCCTCTTTTTTTGCTATACCTCAAAAGAACACACACATACACATACAAAAACTCCTTTTCTTTCGCTACAAGCTTTGCCCCTTTTCAGTAGCTAGGTTTATTATGCGATCTTATTAAATTACAGAGGTAATTACCTTATAATTACTGTAGTAAAATTCTCTCTTTTTTTTTTTTAAATACCTAATTAACACAGTTTAAGATTGGCATTTTCTGGCTTTGTGGCAATTATTTGAGAAAATTTTAACCTTTTTATAAAATGAATACGAAATTCTCTCTGTTGAAAGGTTAAGTTGTTAATTCAACTAATTAATTAGTCAATTTTCAAATATGAATAATATATAACTAAATTATTTTTAATTTAATGCGAAATCCTACCGTGTGAAAATGATATCAATACCAACATATGTGCCCCACATAAATCGTTCTTATATATTTTATTTAAAATAATATTTATTTAAACTTTCTCGATTTATGGGCGTATCGTGCTGACAGTATTGCCAACATATGGAAGATTATAAGCATTTTTATACGAGTTATAAATATCTAGCTATTATAATTGAATAGCTATTTAAAAAAGTGCATTTACTTTTTGTGACTTTTAGCCAGACCATTATATTTAATAAATAATCAATTTTACTTAAGTGTATTTAAAAATTTATTAATTTAATTTTAATTAATCAATAGATTATAGCTTATTTAAAATCGTCAATTTAAATTCAAAATGGGCTTTAAATACTATTTATTAAAAAAATAAAATTGGAAATATAAAATAATGCTTTCATTCTCTATCTCAGTAATTATCTTTTGCTATAAGAATGTTCATTAAAAATGAAAGAAAAAGCATTATGTAAATTAATGAAAAAAAGAAAAAATTCATAACGCATAGTTTTTTAAATAAAGTAAACTTTTCATACAAAAAAATGCAACGAACTTTTTAAAAAATTTTCTATTAAACTTCCAAACTTTAAAAGTATATAAATAGTAAGAAAAAGAACAAAATCAGCTTATGCAAAATCTTCGAAGGATCAATTTATTGTATAAAATGATGCACCGTATCATTTATTTTTCATTATAATTTAACTTTACTATATTTTTGTCTCTTTGTATTTTCTATAAAACAAGGATAAACGTTCTTAAAAAACGCTGCCAAGTGCTTTGGCGCAATGCTTTCTCATAGAGCACATTGAGTTAGAGTAATTTGATTTTATTTTTTTAAATACGATTTTAATATAAATGTCCCTATCCTCTGTATTGAAGGCTGTCTTAATACCTACGAAAACTATATGAATTTTACTCTTTCTTAATTTTGCCATTTGCATAATGTGATTTTATGATGCTCTAAAATTAAAAATGCGTTTATAAAATTAATTTTCCCAAGCTTGTCTTCTTAACACTATAACCAATAACTTGCATACAAATTTTGGAACATTTTCATCGAATAGTTTACAAAAAATACCAAATAATTGAAAAATAAACATTGTTTTAAAATTTTCAAAACGCTTTAACGTTACAACTACGCTAAGAAAACCAGTTTTCAAAAGTTCATTTTATTTAGGCAATCGTAAATAATTTCTATACATAATTTTAAGCTACTTCATCGAGTAGTTTACGTAAAATACCAAAAAATAAGTGAAATTCTATTCAAAATTTACAAAATGCTCTAAAATTAAAACTGCGCTAAGAAAATAAGTTTTTCCAAGCTTGCTTTAATTAGGCAATAACAAATAATTTGCATAAAAATTTTTGAGCAAGTTTATCGAATGGTTTTTCTGTAATAGAAAAAAAATGAAATATGAACATTTTTTCCAAAATTTTCAAAATGCTCTAAAATTAAAACTACACTAAGAAAATAAGTGTTCCAAAGCTTGTTTTCTTTAGACAATAGCGAATAACTTGCATACAAATTTAGAAGCAAATCTATCGAATGGTTGTCGTAAAATAAAAAATAAATGAAAAAAAAAATTTTTTTCAAAATTTTCAAAATGTTCTAAAATTAAAAGTGCGCTAAGAAAATCAGTTGGTAAAAGTTTTTCTTTTGGCAGTCGCAAATAATGTTCATACAAATTTTCAAGTAAATTCTTCGAGTAGTTTACGTAAAATATCAAAAAAATGAATGAATGAATCAAAATTTTTTTTAAATTATTAAAATGGCTCTAAAAAAAAACTGAGCTAAGAAGATCAATTTTCAATAGCTTCCCCCCCCCCCCCAGTTAGACAAAAAAATAAATTGCATGCAAAATTTGAAGCTAATCCATCGAGTAGTTCTCGAGATCTTATTGGCGTACTGAATACATACACACACACACACACACACACACACACACACACACGCGCGCGCACACACACACACACACACACACACACACACACACACACACACACACACACACACACACATACACATACACATACATACAGACATTTTTTGGAAACCACTTTTTTCGACTCTCTAAGTCGAGTCTAAATATGTACAAATTAATGAAAAAATAGAAAAAAATTTTTTTTACCAATACAATGCTTTCTCTATGAGAAAGCAAAATTGAACAGTATGAAAAAAATTGCTATAGAAAAAAAGAATACAAGAAAAGCATAAATGCTTGAGCAAAATATAATGTTATTAAGAACACGATCTCGATGAAAGAAGGTACAGCATGGTTGTCAATTATTTTGTCGTCCATATAAAAGAGTAAAATAATCAACCCAATTATTACTGACATCAAAAGCATCATTCCCAGCTTCTTAATCATAAACTCAATTGTCTTTTTTTTTCATTTTTCATATTATTTTTGTTTCCTATTCCTTTTAAGGGGATGTAAAATGGACACTACACCTGTACTCATGAACATTCACTATCTTAACATTTTATTGCAAAATTTTCAATAAAAAAATGCATTAGATTGTAGTATGTACCATGAAGATTATTCGGTTAAATTTTAAAAAAAATTCATTCATTAGTTATTGAGAATTTTGGGTTCCAAAATTATTTATTAACATTTTTCAATTTTGTATAGAAATCCAAATATCTTAAAAACTAATTAATGAATTTATTTGAAAACTTATCTCAATAATCATCATGGTACATACTACAAGCTAATGCATTTCTTTTCTGGAAATTCAGCAATAAAATGGAAAGGAAGTTAATATCTATAAGTACAGGTGTAGTGTCCGTTTTACATCTCCTTAATAAATTTTTTTAGTGTATATTTGTTTTGAAAATTGAGTTGGAATAGACTCATAATTTTTTTGGAATTTTTTTTTAGATATATTACAATTTTTGTTTTATTAAACAAAAATAATTTTCTTTCTTCTAATGAAAAAATTTAAACGACACCTTAAAAGCACATCTGTCGTAGTCAAGAGACAGCTCACACTCTTTTATCCATGTACTTCATCTTTACGGCGTCAGTTGCTTCCTCAACTATGTCCATCCATTTTCATGTCCGTTTTCCTTAACACCATATAGGCACGCGTGCAATTTCAGATTTGCGCTGAACGACGGCTTGTACAAGACACCAATCTTCCCTTTGTCCTTCCATTTTTTTTTCTTTTTCTTTTTTTTTTCCTTTCTATTTACCCTTGCTCAGCTCTCTTTTTATCCTTCGATGACTTTGAAAGCCTTTTTAATGTAAACGAGAAAGAAAGAGCTTAAAGGCAAGTTATAACTTTGACTTAGTAAGTAATTTATAAAAGATGCTGAAATTCAATTCGCTTAAGAATCGCAACTATAATTATTTCTATATCAAGATGTTTTTGATGAAAGCTAATATTAATTAAGTAAATCAGGTTCTGATAATTTAATTTTATTGAAAAAGTAGATTGTAAATTTTATTCTTAGAGAAGAAAGACTTTAAAAGGTCAAAAGTAAGACTATTTTCATTATAAATATGTATTTAAACTAAATTTGAGCTACTGATTTCCTTTTTGTTTATATCCCGAGAACCATATTAAATATCGATATATTGTATTTAAATTGATTATTAATAAATGAATTTGGTAATTCGTTAATTATAATAATATACAACTAAAACTAAAAGTTTAAAAATTAAAACAATTAAAATGAAGCAAGTCATCAATTAATAACATTAAATATCAATGAATGTCATGGATAAAGACTTGATTTTACACATGATAATTGTACTCCCATATTGCATTACCAGAGATAATGCAATTGTAAAAATAGTTCTATTTTTAATAATTACATTTTGTTTATTATTGAATTAATAATCATCAATTGAAGGAACATTTACTAGTATTGATATTGTTATTAAAAAATGAAATATTAATTCATTAGTTCAAATTTTTGTGAAATTAAAAGTAAGCAACTTTTAGCTGAGTACATAGTTTAATACAAGGAAAACAAACAATCATATGAGCTTTCACAAACATTTCTTTAGCAGACATTTAATTAAAGCACTAGAATGTTGAAAAAAAAAGAAAACTCGAGTATCCGTGAAAGAAGACATCCGAGAACTTTGCTAAGATGGTTCTGTGTTTAGGATGGATGAAATCGGATCGGATTCACAGCTTGACGAGAAAGGATTGATCCTCCCATCTTGTAGACACCAAAGCGAAGAAGAAGATACGGTTAGATAGAGAGAAAGAGCAAGACAAAGATAAAGTTTGAGTTGAATTTCTCCTTCTCACTTGACTCTCCTCTCTGAACTAACGTAGGAAACGATGCGTCAATGTCGTCACATCGCAAGCTCAATCGACGGCTCATTCGATTATATGCGCGCTATCGCCTTTCCACCTGCCTCCGATTTGCGCCTTCATTCTATGACTACGATGCCGCACATGTCGAAAAAAGACGTATTTTGTTTTTGATGTTACTAAAATTATTTGACTGACGAAAGAAATTCATCCAACATTCTCATTTTTATTTAAATTCAATATTTTGATATTATTTTCAAAACTATCTTTTTAATTTTAAATCAAATAATGAAATCATACAAGTAATAATTGATAAACTATTTTATCTTCTAAATGTATTAGTTGGGTTTATATGTGAAATTTAATATAACAATGAAATATTAAATGAAACGAAAAGAAAAAAATAACGAAGTTAATATTAAATTGAGTATGAGAGTAGCAGTGTAATGAAGCAATTAATTAGCCATCTCCATCGGGGTTGCAATTTGAGTATCGCTGAGCTTCCACGACTAATTTGCTTGCCAGTCGCACCGAAAGATCGGTAATAGCTTAAGATTGTTGCACAGCTTTCTTTTTCCTTAGTTCCAGAGAAGACAAGGTTATTAAGAAAGACAAGGATAGATAAACAAGAAGGTATTTTGCATGAAGGTAATCGACGAAACTGCGCCACTCAAAGTAATCCCTTGGAGAATAAATAATTACTCAGATTCCAGATAATGATGATTAAATATAAAAGTTCAATTTTTCTCCTTTCGTTGAATTAATTTATTTAAAAAATTAATCATAAGTTTATTAAATATTTCATCAAAAAGAGTATAATTATTGAAATAAATGTTATATAAAGTTATAAAATATAAAATTATAAAAGAAAATTTAAGCAATTGATAGGACAAATCATTTGATTGAACAAGTATTGGGTTGAATAATATATTAGAAATTTTCATGTAGGTTCATATATAGTGATTTTGAATTTCCGATAATCCTTTCTACATAAGAGATTCATATGTATATATAGTCGTTGTGCGGGTAAACTGACAAGCTGCGCCGCTGTTCTCTTATTTCTGCAAAACCGATGCAATAGTGGCATCCCGCTATCTTTCTCTTTCTCTATATCTCTTCTTCACTGAGAGCCTGGCAAAAGGTTGCCCCGTGCCTGTTTTTGGCACTGAATCGACCGTACCAACGAACTATATACTTTTCCTTTAACATACTCACACACATACACACTCACTGATACGGTGAATTTGAAGCCAGTAATTGCGGTGAACTCGTGCGCATAAAAGTTCAATTGATTATAAAAAAAAGTTTTAAATTTTACAAGATTAATGGAAAAGAAATAAGATGAAAAAGTACTGTGTTACATTAATCAATGACAAATATAGGAGAAAAAAAGTAAACTTTTGGCATACTTTTGCCGAACTAATTGTAAAGAATTTGTTATTTCGTTTTTTATGAGGTCGATTGGTTAAATCTATTCGTTTGTTATTACTTAAATTGTTTATTGGACAATATATATTGGAATTTTCAAGAGTATAAAAGTGCACAAACACTGAACTGATTTTTTAAAGATACAAAAAAACTAACATAATTACAAATACAATTTTTATAAAGTTGGAATTCTTTTTAAATTTTAATTAATTTCAGATATCAAATATTTGCAATATAAAGTAATGATAAAATGAAAAATAATCAAATATACGTCTGACTATATCCAAATTATACTACTTAGATTTCATAATTTTTTTTTTCCATCAATTTTTATTTACTAATCGTCTATTAATATTGATTATTGATTTTTTTTTTGCAAAAAGAGAATTTTATACTGATCATAATTATTTCCCAGACTCCAAAGTAGAAATATTTTTTAGAATGTATGTATGCATATGACCTGTATGTGTGTCTGGTCTTGTATATCAATGCATCTCATTTCTATTGTAAAATTACTTTCGTTGTAAGAATCTAATTGTTTTATAAAAAAAAATTTTATCTTCCTGGTTAAATTTTTTAAATATTTAAATAATTTTACAATTTAATACTTAATACGTGTTCCACGTAAGGAAAAATGGTTAGCTCACAATACGTGTTTACTATAAGATCAATTTACCTTGGTTGTGTACTGACGAATACTTTTTCTCCATAAATGCGCGAGTCCATATTAAAGTGGTATACGAGATAAACTTGATGCAAGAATGAGATGTATATAGATTCTATTGTAAAGTGTGAAGTGAAAAAAAAACGTTTCTCACATACTATATATTTTATCAAGTGTTATTTCTATTAAGCCAATCGTTTAATAGAAAAACTTTCATTTTTATCTCCATCAGAAAATAAATAGACAATACAGTGGACGAAGATAAACCAACTTATAAGATTATCATTATTATAAATAGAAATTTTTAATAAATTATTAGAAATATACTATATAAATAGAATATTTATTTTTATTTAAATTCAATTACATGTTTGAATAGTTGAAAAAAAATATTTGTATAAACAAACTAGAGAGTGCGTTAAAAAAACATATACTGCACAAGTAAAAAATTGAACCAACATTGTCTACGTGTATGATTGAATCAGACGTAGGCATCAGCAGTTCACTTTATTTCCTCGGTGAATAATAAACTATATTATATCATATAATTTTGAAATAGCATTAAAAAAGATTTAAAAAGATTGATACTGTATGAACTTTAAATAACATTAATGACAAGTGAAAAATAAGTTAATAAATATAAAATAGTTGGAATTTATGCTGCACGTGTTGCGTTAATCGACTACAATCATCTAGATGTTCGAGGGATAAAAATGAGTCGAATGAAATCCAGTACGTTTAATTCTGAGAGTACGAATAACCGGGAAAAATAAATCAGTAGTTACAGTTAAGTTTAGCTAGACAAGGATAAATGGGTTCAATGTACTGCTAGAATAAAAAAAGACAATTCATCGATTTCTTGTCTAAAAAAAATTTTACAGCAGAAACTATTTTCAAGCATTAAGTTTTTTATTTCATAGCCTGTGTGATAATAAAGGTACTCTTTTCTAGGAAAAACTCGTTAAACATTTTCCGACTTTTAATTAAATAGCCTTGGTTTTTTGGGGCTAAGAGAATTTTTTATTTCTTTTTTTTCAACTTAAAATAAAAAATTGAAACATGAATTTTTTACAAGTAGATTCTTTATTTGTCTTTACGGTAGCTTAGTTGAAGCTAACTCTGGAAAATTACTTTGAAATAAATGTGACTAATGAATATGTATGCACTAAAGGAGAAGCTAAATTTAGCATGGAACTAAAAAATTCTTATTAAAACATATATTTTAATGAAAGTTTAACCACACAATATAAGTTCTTACGCTGCCTATTTTGGATAATTTTATGCGATACCGTAAAGTTTAACGTAAATTTACGTTAATTTTCGCTTTTAAAGTCCAAAAAATTGAATATTTTCCATAATTAAAACTATTTTATTTAATATTATTATTTTATTTTCGAAAAGTTAAATGTAAAGTAAATTGATTAAATAACATCCAATGTACATATTTAATTATTTTTAAAAGTTATATATAAACATCTGAATAAAATATAAGTGCATTTAAAACTAATAAAAATAGCTAGAGTTTGTAAAATTAATTTAAAAAATATGAATGCATAATGAAATACTTATTTCTGATAAATGAACTCAATTTTAAAATAAGATATACATATATTTATATTAGTCTGATTATTATTACCAATTTGTTATCCACCAAACTAATCTAAATATTAATAGTAAAAATAAAAAAAGATTCATTATTATTAATGGATAATTATTGGAAACGTAAACAAACGAATGTTTATTGTTAAACGTTATTGATAATTAGTATCATTTATTGTAAAATCAACGTTTAAATGTTTCCCTAAGCTCATTCACGTATAAGCAAGAAGCTGATATTCATGCTAACAAATAAACACTTCTTTTATTTTCTTTTTTATTTAGTGAATTCATATTAAATTAAATACTTCTTAAAAACGTGAATAATGTATAAGCTTTTTAAATATACAGTATTAAATTTAATTAATGGAAATTAATTTATTTTTTTTATAAACAAATTTTTTTATACCAATAACTTTTATGTAATTGATCAGATTTAGAATCTCTCATTTACTGAGCAATTATTCCTATTGTCAATTATATTAAATAACTGAGGTCTCAGTGGCTCATTCGGTAGAACGCTGGATTCGTAATCTTGATGTCCTGAGTTCGAATCCCACTCTTGGACGATTGATACAAGCATCACTGCACAGCACATATGCTTTGTTCACAAACACACTTGAACGACCTTTGTCGCTAATTAGGATCGTAATGCTAGCATAAATACAGCGACGTTAAATAAAATTAAAAAAATATAACTTATTTATATTACTTATACAGCTATTACCCTGGTGGAAACTGAAACGTTTTTTTTACCATTTTATGACCAGTACAAATAGAAGAACATTTTATGGCCATTTTTTGGCATTATTATTATTAATAACCTTAAATTTTTATATACACCATTTTTTATGCTCACATTTCTACCTAGGGTAAGATTTCTTTTGTTAAAGTTAAACATTTCATATTTTTGTAGTTTTATATATTGTATTAGTTTTCTTTTTTTATTGTTTTGTTTGTTTGAAATATATTTTAGTGCTTTTATTTGTAAACGGCAAACAGAGCTTTCGATGAGTAACTCAATCTTAACACTAGATATTGCAATTCAAATAATTGTTCTTCTAAAAACTTCGAATACACACGTTAAAAGCTTGCTTTCTAAAACAATGTGTATTTTCAGTATGACGTTTCATTTTTCCGTAAATAGATTAATTTTCATTTCGTTCAACTCCAGCTTTATTATAAAATTTGATAAAAAGATTTTCTGAAATTTATATTGCATTGATTCTATTAATATTATAAAAGAAATTTCCCGTAATTCAATATTAAAAATTAAACGAAAATACACGTAAGACAGAAAGAAATGCAATAGATTTTATTGTACAAAGAAATATATTAATTTAACAATAAGTGAAAAAATTTTTTAATTAAAATTCTTTCTTAATTCAGGTCAAGAGAACAATTTTAATATCTCTTAAAGTTGAAATTAGTAAAAAAATATAAAAAATATGTAGTTTTGCTAGGATTAAAAAAATATTAATAATCGATAATTTATTTAATACGCATAACATAACATCCTAGATATTCATTAAACCAAACGTCTCTATCTTTCTTTATATAGGATAAAGTCCAACATTGCGAGAATACACACACTTGTGTCCTAATACGAAAATTCCACAGAGAAATTTAAATAAAGTGGCGAGTTTAAACGAGACGCATTCCCTTGTACGCTTGAGGGGAGAGAAGAATTCCCGCGGTACTCGCAACCACTGGCATATCAAGGCTTTTTAGAGCTTGTTTTTTCTTCGGGGCTTTAGTCGATTGAGAGATCAAGAAGGAAGGAAGGAAGTCTATTCAGATTAATGTATTGATAACCTGTGTTCTATTTTTTTTTCTTTTCTTTTTCTCTTTTATTCTCGATTTGTTATGAATGAAGTTTTCGGTTTTTTGTTTAATAATACTACTCAAGTTGTTTTAATATTTTTAAAATAAAGTTCATATTTTCTTTTTGCTTGAAGTTTAAAGAGGTCTCTTAACTATGTTATGTTTAGATTTTAAACTATATAGCTTTTGTACGTGCATTTAACGTTATAGCTTTTAGATGCATATTTCAAAATTATTAATTTTATCCAAATGTAATAAAAATTTTCATTTTTCACTTTCATTCCTGATTTTAAAATCTTAAATATATTCATAACTTTAGATATACTTTTTATTACACTAAATTATTTTAAATATTGCAAACGCATTTAAAATTATTAAGATAATTAATTCATTAATGACAGATAATTAATCAATCATAAGTTTGAACACTAGTGATAAATTTATCTTTTTTGGAAACAAAGATGTTATTGCTTTCTCATAGAGAAAGCATTGTATCGGTAAAAAAAATTTTTTTCTATTTTTTCATTAATTTGTACATATTTAGACTCAGGGAGTCAAAAAAAGTGGTTTTCAGAAAATGTCTGTATGTATGTATGTGTGTGTGTGTGTGTGTGTGTGTGTGTGTGTGTGTGTGTGTGTGTGTGTGTGTGTGTGTTTGTGTGTGTATTCAGTACGCCAATAAGATCTCGAGAACTACTCTATGGATTAACTTCAAATTTTGCATGCAATTTATTTTTTTGTCTAACTGGGGGGGAAGCTATTGAAAATCGATCTTCTTACCTCAGTTTTTTTTTAGAGCCATTTTAAGAATTTTAAAAAAATTTTAATTTTTCATTTTTTTTGATATTTTACGTAAACTACTCGAAGAATTTTCTTGAAAATTTGTATGAACATTATTTGCGACTGCCAAAAGAAGAAAAACTTTTACCAACTGATTTTCTTAGCGCACTTTTAATTTTAGAGCATTTTGAAAATTTTGAAAAAAATTTTTTTTTTTCATTTATTTTTCATTTGACGACAACCATTCGATAGATTTGCTTCTAAATTTGTATGCAAGTTATTCGCTATTGTCTAAAGAAAACAAGCTTTGGAACACTTATTTTCTTAGCGTAGTTTTAATTTTAGAGCATTTTGAAAATTTTGGAAAAAATCTCTTTTTTTCATTTTTTTTCTATTACACAAAAACCATTCGATAGATTTGCTCGAAAATTTTTATGGAAATCATTTGCAATGACCTAAATAAAACAAGCTTTGAAAAACTTATTTTCTCAGTGCAGTTTTAATTTTAGAGCATTTTGAAAATTTTGAATAAAATTTTTCTAATTTTTTTTATATTTTACGTAAACTACTCGATGAAGGAGCTTCAAATTATGTATGGGAATTATTTATGATTGTCAAAATAAAATGAACTTTTGAAAACTAATTTTCTTCAATTTTCTTAGCGCACATTTAATTTTAGAGCATTTTGAAAATTTTGAAAAAATTTTTTATTTTTAATTTTTTTTCTATTGCACAAAAATCACTCGATAAACTTGCTCAAAAATTTTCATGCAAATTATTCACTATTATCTGAATAAATCAAGCTTTGGAAAACTTATTTTCTTAGCGCAGTTTTAATTTTAGAGCATTTTGAAAATTTTGGAAAAAATGTTCATATTTCATTTTTTTTCTATTACACAAAAGCCATTCGATAAATTTGCTCAAAAATTTTCATACAAATTATTTGTTATTGCCTAATTAAAGCAAGCTTGGAAAAACTTATTTTCTTAGCGCAGTTTTAACTTTAGAGCATTTTGTAAATTTTGAATAGAATTTCACTTATTTTTTGGTATTTTACGTAAACTACTCGATGAAGTAGCTTAAAATTATGTATAGAAATTATTTACGATTGCCTAAATAAAATGAACTTTTGAAAACTGGTTTTCTTAGCGTAGTTGTAACACTAAAGCGTTTTGAAAATTTTAAAACAATGTTTATTTTTCAATTATTTGGTATTTTTTGTAAACTATTCGATGAAAATGTTCCAAAATTTGTATGCAAGTTATTGGTTATAGTGTTAAGAAGACAAGCTTGGGAAAATTAATTTTATAAACGCATTTTTAATTTTAGAGCATCATAAAATCACATTATGCAAATGGCAAAAGTAAGAAAGAGTAAAATTCATATAGTTTTCGTAGGTATTAAGAAAGCCTTCAATACAGAGGATAGGGACATTTATATTAAAATCGTATTTAAAAAAATAAAATCAAAATACTCTAACTCAATGCGCTCTATGAGAAAGTATTGCGCCAAAGCACTTGGCAGCGTTTTTTTTTATCTATCAATACGAAGGCGACTTTGAACTTTTCGCAACAAAAAAACGATATTTTGCTAATGGTCTATGCCATTTTAGTCATAAGTAAATAAAGTCAAAAGACCTTATCATTATAAAAAGTCTACATATAAATATAAAGTTGTTATAACAAAGAGTCAGAGTAAGCAAGTGAGAAATAGAAAGAGAGCCGTTTGATTTTAGATAGCTTTCTCGTTGAGTACCACTCAAAATTTGCATATTAATTTTCGGACATGCCGAGCAGGCGACTTCGAGTTAGCAATAACGTGCTATCGTCTCGCAGCATATTCCGCAAAAGCCTACAAGATCAGGCCGGAGTTAGAATGTATGCTTTAGTTCAAGTGAGCTGACACTGCACTTCGAGATATCCAGTCAATACGAAAATAAACACGAAACTTTTAGTTACGTTGCTTCGGTTAGCTAAGTCTTTTGCATTTCGAACTTTGCATGGATTTCAGTAGAATACTTGAATTCCAGGTAACATGTATTTATTTGTACAGTTAGTACAGTTGTGTTAAAGAAAATAGCGCTGATTTTTTAATTTAAAATACTTGTCGTAACAACTTATTAAAATGAACTCGCATATAATTAAATCATGATGTTTCAAGCAGAGAATAACATGAGTAAATTATTAATTTACATAACTTATTATACAATGGTATGATGTATTAACTTTCAGCATGCGAGATTCCATTAATTAAACTTCGCAAATAACTTAGAAATTCGTCAGAGTATCTATTTGTTTTCCTTATTTTATTAATAGTCATCGCTAAATCATTTCTTAATTATAATTTATCCACCAACGAGAACAATAAATAACGAAGAAAAAAAACGTCAACTAAAAAAGTGCGTTTTAAAAGTTAAACAAAGCTTTCTTTATGAGAAAGTAAGACACAATCTAAATGATTGATTAACCAGCTGTGTACGTAGTCTAATTTTAATTTTAAAAACTTAAACGTTGATGGTTTGAATTATATTTGTACAATGCTGGTATATAAATAGAAGTAAGAGTCTTCTGCTGAACTGATAGAACATCTACGGGTGTCCGCTACACGGTAACCTTTGAAAAAAATTTTCTCTGTATAGTCTTTATCAGGACTTAAGTTTGCATATTGTATGAGCATAAAGGAGTACTTTGAGGAAACATGAGGGATATTATGAAAACAAAGAAGCGAGTATTATTTTAAATATTATTCGCATTCGAAATTTAGTTGTTTAATAGCGATTATTAATACGATAACTTTAAGAAAAATGCTTTTATTTAAAGTTTGTGGCGTCAAAAAACATTATTTTAAAGTTATCTAAATCAAAGAATGAAGATTAAAAATACATAAACATTACCATTACATGGACTATGGAATATACAATTTTCAATACATTTCTAATTTTTATTTTTTCATAATTTCAGAAATTATTGATATTTTTTCACGCAACATTACGTTAACACATTTTTTCAAACTTTTTGATTTATTTCGGCGCATTATATAAGATAAACATTTGTTGATTTATGGTCTTTTGAAACAATACTAATTTTCATTATATTTCATACAATTATTATCATACTACCTAACTCTAAATATATTGTGCTTTGGAGTTTGTAACTTGAAATTTGTTAATATTTTTATAAGAGAAAACATGTAGCATAGTTTAAAGGAAATCGGTGTTCCAGATATCTGATATTTTCCTGGTTAGTCTTTAAAATAAACTCGTCAATTCTGAATGAAGAAAATTGACTCGTATAACTTTAGTCATACTTGCAACGTCATTCAATAAATCATCCGAGCTTTCTTTTGACGAGCATCGATTACCGGAAATTTGACAGCCGCGAAAATACTCTGCTCCTAGCCATGAATGTATAGAACGATAATTTGCATTGTAATGCTACTATAATGCTATACTTTTTATGTATATATAGATTTTGTATATAGATATATAGATATATAGAAAACAGTAGTTGTACTGGAGAGGGTAATATCCCTGGCAGGAAGTTGCCGAAACTTTCGGTTTACCGAAAGCGAAACATATACACATTGGAGCAAAGCCAAAGCCAAAGTCAAGTCAGCCTCGGGCCAGTAACTGTAGCAAAGAGAAAAGGATGCTGAGAATATCGTTTAGGATATTGTAAAGTTACCGAGTCTATGCCAGACCGCCGAAACGACATCTGTTCTTAACGTTATCTTTTCCTGCTTTTTTTACCTGCTATACTACAATTTTTATCGCTTTTCATTTTTATTTATTTTTTCTTCCTTTTTTTTTCTTTATTTTTTTAAGAAAAAGAAAAAGACGTATGCTTCTCATATACAAGGATTGGAATATTTGTCTAAGTAATAATAATTGATAATATTTTTTGCTCACAATTTATAAACTTTAAATTTATTTTATAAAGTTCTATAAACAAAAAAAATGATTGTTAAATAATAATTAGAAAATACAAATGTAAATAACTATTGTACAAAGGTGTTGATGAATAATATTAAACTATAAATAAACATCTTACATATTAAACTGTCAGAAGTTTAAGATGGTCCGGTGTTCGTGACATAAAGTAGGAAGCTCATAGTAACTTCTCTCAAGTTGACGACACTCTTATACTTAAGCATGTACTCCATAACATTTATTACGTAAAATATATTACTAAGAGAAATATTAACCGTAACGCACGAACTCTATATAACTTATTTGTTTCATATTTCTAATTATAAATTATCATCAATTTCATTGTTTAGGTGATAAATTCTTATGAGATCGAGAACTGCTAAAGACCAGAAAGACTTATAAACAAAATTTAAAATTCGATTCGTAAAAATTGAAAACGTAGACAAAACAAAATTCAAGTCTGAAAATGGAAGGCTAAGCCCCCTAATTACTTCTAATAAAGCGTTCCATTTTTTTTCTCTCTTACTCTTTCTAATTGCTGATAGCCGACATGAAGCAACAGGACAGATTACGAGACATCAAGGAGTACACACTTTTCTTTTATTATTTTTTTTCTCGCTACTATTTTTTTTATCTTTCGCTCTCTTCTCTCTCTCTTTTTATATCTTCATCACTAGGTAAAAGAATACGAGACTATTTTTATTGTTATTACTAAAGTAAAAAACAGTACAATTATAAAAAGCAATATTGAAGTTTAACTTGTAATGAATGAAAGTAAAAATACAAATGAACATAGCTTTGATAGAGACTCTAATAGAGCGCTAGGTGTTTTTACAGGAAACGAGAACGTATTCCTTTTACTTCGATATATAGTCAGGATATCATATTTCTCTTATCGGATGTAGTATTTTACTTTATCATTGTTTTTTCTAGACTATTATATTTCATTTCTGTTTCTTGTAACTCTGTTTGAAATTTTTAGCCTTGGTGATCACGGATTGGCTTTATGAATCCACGAGACTTACTGGTGAAGTTGCAACTCCGATCGAACTCGAACATGCAACTTTATTCTTTTTTATGTAGTCAAACATTGTTTATTTTCTTTTACATATTCTTAAATTTGTGCAAAGAAAATTCTGAAATAATATTAAAGAAAAATCTTTTTTTAATTTTAATTACACATACTAATATTTAATACATTTACTTTGAAGAAAGTTCAACGTACAATTTTAACTTAAAGGAATTTAAATTATTGCTTCTGTTGGACGACTTAAGATGAACACTGTTGTTTTATTAATAGACTTGGACAGAATTAGAAAGTAAAATAAATAATCGATCGACTGAATTTATAATTATGAAGGAAGGATTTTCAGTCGGAATATTTTTTTTTCAAACTCGAGTATTTTTTCATGAGAATTATTTTTAATCTTTTATTATATACGTAATTTTAATTAAATTTCACTGTATTTTGATTACCAAATAACTTTTTATTATAATTAAAAATATAGATGCGCTCACGCTATGTATATTACTTTTATATCGTAATTGTAATTTTAATTTCTATTAATGTTGTAATAACCCTTTGCATGTACTTTTTCTTTGTATTTAAAATATTTAATTAAGTCACGGTAAAAAAAATTGTTTAATTATTTTTATCATTTATAAACAATTTCAATATTAGGTTTAAAAAAATAATCAATAAAAAATGACAATAATTTAAAAAGATGCTTTCAAATGAATTCCAAACAAATAGAATGTTAACAAGTAAAAAAGTTTAAGAGTTAAAAAAGTCATCAATTATTCATCTCTCCTATCCTATATCCTATATCCTATATCCCAAACAAACAACAATTCAATCGATTCTCCATCTTCTCATTCCTTTAAACCCACAATACAACCTGCAATATACTTTTTCCCTCTCCTAAAGCAACTTTTTTTCTCCCTCGTTTCCTTGTCAATCGCTTTCTTGCCTCTCTCTTTTTTCCTCTTTCTGTTTTACGCACGTAAATCTACAAACTATTGGATGGCTCTGCTATATATATACATACATAGAGCGAGAGTGTGTCGCATTGGCAACAATCCGATACAGCTGGTATATGTAGCTGGGTTTTCTCTCGGAGAACCTGTGCATAGAACTCTCACCGAGCTACGCAATAAATATTTATGAAGCAACGTTATTTCCGGCCCGCAAGCGATCAGCGCTCGTTCCTCATATTTTCTTACCCTTTCAATTTTTCTTGCCTTTGATATTACCCAAGATTTTTTAACGTTTCACCTAACTTCGCGGGGACCACGTTTGATTTTTTTCTTATCAATACTCAGATTTTTTCAAGTTTTTTTTCTCAAAAACAAATTTACGAAAAAAGCTTCGAGGAAGAAAAAGAATTATAAATATAATAATAAAACTATAATTTATTCAACAGTATATTTGCATACTCATAAAAAATGGATTCGATAGAAAAATAATATATAAACATAAATAACCGATATTCATACCATGAATATGTACGTGCTTGTGCATGCACGTCCAAGCATAAGTACACACATTCAAATGCTTGAACACACATCCATATTTAGAATTTTTTTTTAAATAATGTATTTTAGGATAAGTTATCCTATTTTTACAATATTATTTTGAAAACCTTTTTTTTATTATTGTTAAACTTTATCTGTAAAATAATATAATCATTTTTCAAAATCTGTTTAATTGTGCATAAAATTAATGGAAAAGTCATTGCGTTCAATAAATATTTGTTCTTACAATCCATTTGTTTGTGAAAAATTCAATAATATTAAACCCCCTACCTGATCCTCAAATGTTAAAATCTTAAATTACAATTGTTCAAGATCAAAATTATCTTACCACATTTAAATACAGACATTTCCTGTTCTATCGACGTCGCAATTTCTACAACCCCATTTCCACCCCTTTGACCAGCCCTCGGCTTTTTATCTACAATTTACTTAGTCGGTAAGTTACCGTGGGATAAAAATTTTAAAAACTAGAAACTAGCGACACCTAGATAAATGAACATTAAAGCGCATGCGCATAGCTTTTCGATCGTGTTAGAAGCGAGTTAAAGTGGGATTTGGTAGCGGGGACGCCGACAGGTAGAAAATCAACCCTCGCGTCTCAGGTTAGGCACCCCAGGGAATTTCTCTCCCTTCTTTTCTCTTTAGGAAGAATGAGATTATTTCCATTGTTGTATACCTTTTTATTATAAATCAATGGTTTGCATTTACTTTCTTTTCCTCATAATTTAGATTGATTTTGAAAATTTCAAACGATAAATATTCATTTTTTAAGTATTAAGGTATTTATAAAGTCAAATAAACAGATAAAATCAATTATTAAATTATAATCAAAGAGTTAAATTTATTGATGATTAAGCATTTACAGCTCTAATCTTATCACCATTTCCTAATTAAAATTTTTCTATAATAAACTTAAACATTCACTAATACAATTTATTTTTGCACTTTAACAAAATTGCCTTAAAAGCTATGACAACTTATTACAAATTTTGTGAAATTATATACATTTGATAAATTTGATAAATCGCGATTCATTTATAAGTATTAAACAGTAATAAATGTTCAAACTTTTTAAAGCCTAGATGAATCCTTAGAAATAATAAATCAAATTCAACTTCTAACATTGTTAAAGTATAATTTCTAAAGTACTCTCTGCAAACCTATAACTCTCATTTAATTAAAATCACAAACTATATAAATTATATATTATATGAATCGCAATATTTTATCATTAAAACTATAAAAAATTTCACTTTTATTATAAATTTCAATAAATTTTAAATTATTGAAATCATTATCAAAGTAATTATAAGTATTTTTATTTTTAAATTCCAACCCATAACTAGTTAAAAATATGATCTTATAATTCAGTCTGTATTTATCTTTATTTGTGAAACCAATATGTTTTGTATACTTGGCTAAGAAGTTAGTAAAACAAATAAAAATAAAAATTTTTACAAGACGGAATTTAATCTTTTAAATTATTAATTTATGTTTGCAATATATCAGAAATCCATATACTTTGAAACCAACAAAATAAAAATAACTGAATGGTTATGATTTTAGAAAATTATGTATCTTTAAAGCTTAGGCCAACATTTATTATCTAGATCATCAAAATTATTTTTATCAACCCCTTCCCAATGTAAACGATACTTAATTCGCTTCATGATTTATTCGTTGTTATAATTTGTTTTTATTAAAATTCGCTTCCGCATAAACAAAATAATAAAGTATTAAATAATTTATTAATTTTTTATTTTTATCAAAGAGATGACAACAAAATTTCTAAATGTATGCTTGCTCTTAATTTTTTTATACGCATATATGAGCCGATGATGTAGATTATCGTTATTTTTCTTTTTTATACTGAATAAACTACGTATAAGGGCAATATAATTTTATTCCGAGCAAAGCACGCGGAAAAAAATTATGAAAGCTCAGTGGATTATTCAACAAATTCAAATTTCATTACTTTCCGTATCTCTGTTACTCTTTCTTTTTTTTCTCTCCATTTCTTTGCCTTTTTTATTCGACACTAATGTTAATTAAAATAATACTACTGAAATCGTAATCAAATACAGATTGTATTATTGACTTAAATATTAGTTAACAAATATTACACTTACAAGGAGAGTGTTTCACCTTCGGGTCACCGTTTTTGCTTAAATTATAGGAATGTTTTCTAGATGCAGAAATATGAAGAAAGCGAAAATTTTAGAGGCCAACGCTCAATATTTCTCTAGTTACAGGCCATCGAAGAAAATCACTAAAAAAGTTACTAGATTTTCAAACGCCTATAGTTCCTCAGAATTACTAGCTAGAAGCTTAAACCTTTTTCTAAATGAAAGCTGAGCTCAAATCCTTTCGAAATAGCACCTATACCATCTCAAAATATTATTTTCTCATAAAGTTAGAGCGTAATAAAGATTGGACCTGAATTTTTTGTTTAAAACATTAATTAATAATAAAAGCTAAAATTGGGTTCAATCTTTATTATGCTATAACTTTGAGAAAAAATAATATTTTGATATGCTATAACTACTATTTCGAAAGGATTTGAGCTCAGCTTTCATTTAAAAAAAGGTTTGAGCTTCTAGCTAGTAATTCTGAGGAACTATAAGCGTTTGAAAATCTAGTAACTTTTTTAGTGATTTTCTTCGATGGCCTGTAACTAGGGAAATATTAAGCGTTGGCCTCTAAAATTTTGGCTTTTTTCATATTTCTGCATCCAGAAAACATTTCCAAAATTTGAACAAAAACGGTGACCCGAAGGTAAAACACTCTCCTTGTTAGTATAACATATGTTAATTAAGTGCAGATAAACTTTTTCAAAATCAGAGATTTAAAAAATGTTAAAATTTTTATTTTAGATTTCGTTGTTTTGGTGAGTAAATAGGAGTTGAAAAGTGTTACGTAAAATATTTCATGAATTATTTTTCAGTAATTAAGTTTTCGTAAAGAAATAAGGAAATTTTGTTCTTTATATAAATGTAAAAAATTCAGAAACCTTAAGAAAATAAAAAATGGAATAAGGATATTAAATTAACTTCAATCGATTTTTTATAAAAAGAATCGATCTTATTTAATTAACGATGACTTTTGCAAATTATTTAGTAAATTCATTGATAATATATAATAAAAATGATAAATTGGATAATGTACTAACAAATATAAAAAAAAATAAAAATCCACAAATTATAAATCGTAAAAAGAAAAAACTATAATTTTATATTGCAGGTAGTTTTATGAGTTTACGATATATTTGTGTGCTGTACGTGTGCATCTGCACCTACTATTTACTTTGGATGTAATTCCAGTAGAAATATTATATTAATATTATTTGAAAAAAAATTAATGTAACAAAAAAATGTCTATAAATGTTTTTAAAATATATTTATAATTTGAGATAATGGAAAATTTGGAATAAAATATATCGAACAATAAAAAATCGATGAGATTTTAATTGGAATACTGAAAAAGAAAGCTAAATTGGTATCCTAAAATGAAAAAAAAAAGAAAAAGACAAAAAGAAGTTGATTGAATTGAGCTAACAATAAGCAGCATTGTTATGATTATTTATATTGTTAATTTATATATTTTTTTAAAGTATACAAAATTTTATTTTTCAGTTTATTTTCTTGTAGAAGAGCGCATACAAAAGTTCTTGTGATAATAGCCGTATAAATTTATTTTATACGATGTATAAATCAGCTAGTTAGGCTACAAATGAGTATGCGTAATGTACAAATTTCAGATGTACAGTTTTATAAAATAATATATGATACTAGTATTAAAGTCGATCTAACCATACGATGTGATTAATGTCTGAGCGTATAACTAGTATTGTATCCAATATTACACAATTTTATGTTATGTAATATTGAAGCACGTAAAATACATGTATCAAAATGTATTGTTTTTAATAAACTTTAATTTAAGGAAAAATAGTCTACCTATCAGACACGATACATTAAAAATTTTAAATATGGGACAAAGGTCATTTTTTTATCATAAAATATTCATGAATCATGTATCTAAATATTCAATATATACAAAATATGAAAATTACTATATTAATTAAATAGAAATATATTTAATTAAAAAGAAAATTTATCTTTTTAACTCACAGGAAAGTTTAAAACTGGAAATCATTATTGTGTTACATTTGTCTGTTTCTACTTCTGCATGTTAAATATAATGATGAAATCATTATACAGGATGAAAATAGTTCTTTTGCGATCAAATTCTGAATTACCATTTGTCGTCATAAATCAAGACTAACGATACGTCATTAATTTAACTTTACAAATAGATAAAAATAAAAAAAAGAATATTCAAATAAATAAAAAGCATTAAACTGTTGATTGATTATTTAAAACTTTATATAAAAAAAAACAATCTAAATAAAAATATCAACATAATAATAATAATAATCACAATTATGATTATTATTATTATATTATAATAACATATAAAATTAAAGTCAATATTTTTTCAAAGAAATAACGTTTGTTTTTAAATTTATAAAATGTAGAATTTAAAATGAACATCATACTATGAATTACGTGAATAATTCTGTAGTGCCTTTTAGCTGCAATTGTTTTCAGTCCTGCACATTGTAAATTGCGTAAAAATTATCATAAATGAATATGGAAGTGGACAATGCAAAACGCTTTCGACTCAATAGCTATAAAATTATTATCAAAAATTAAGCATAACTTTTAAATATTCAAATAATCGCGTATACACGGTAATGTAATTAAGTGTTAAATCCAATATTATGAAGAACGTTCTGTCTGTACCTATAATATCAATTCATCGTTGTATTATAATATGCGTATCGAACCATTAAAAACTTATTACCATTAAATTTTTCTGGTCTTCAGAATTTAATTCGATCAACGTGCACATTCTTTAATGAGAAAATTTTTAAATATAAAAGAAGCATGAAAAAATATTTATTCTTTTCTTTCAAATGCTCATATTAAAATTTAATAAATTTAAATTAGAATGTTTTAGAAATTTATTAAATGTTATCTTTTCCAAAAAGGAAAATTAAAGGACATAAAGAAATTCTCGTACTTGAATTTTCCTTAATTTAACTTATTTTACAAATACATTCTTTAAGACTGAGGTGTTGAGTCAAATAATATAACGTAGCTAAATAGATGAAAAAGCAAATATTTATTAAACTTATGTGAAGCTTTTGATGTTTACTGTTTCAAGGATTTAATAACTGTCAAAAAAATTTTTTAATTAAATTCTTAATTAAAACTAGCTATGCAGTCAAATACGTGAAAACATGCTTCTGCGCTTATATATAATTATTTTTCGTGTATTATCAGGTAAGCTTATCAAGATAATTAAATATTTTTGCAACTATTCAATATTTTCAAATATATATTTACGGTTTATAAAATTTATTGTAGTTTATACAAAGGATAAATAAAATTCAATATCAGATTTTTTCAAAAGATATTTGGAATCCTAAACAAATTTTTTAAATGATTAAAATTCATAAAAAATAAAAATATAATTTAAACAAAGTTTGTTAAAAAAAGTTGTTTCTTTAATTAATTTTTATGCTTGGAATGCAGGAAAAGTAATTTCATTAGTAATGTAACCCTAATATTTATGTGGCAAAATTTAGTACATGAAATATTTGGATATAATACTTAATGAGTTTTAGTCACTAACTTTTTGATTAGAAAAATGTTTCTCTTTCAATTACCATTTTCTTACTTTTATCAACTTTTTCATTTGTAATCCTAATTTCTATTAACAATAGTTCAAAATAATATTTTTTCATTTCTACATATTTTGATAGATTGAGAAAATTAAAACTTATTTTTGAGCTTTTTTAAATTTTTTGGAATTTGTCAAATATTATATCCCAGTGCTGCGAATATATAAAGCAAAACTTTACTAGTTATGCATTAATTTTGAATACAAACACGCGCAGGCGCACATATACGCGAACTTACACTTAAGCATGCATATACACACACGCACTCATTTACAAACATGTGTATGTAAATGAATGATCCTCTGCGAGATTGAACATCTTTTACTTTTTTCTGAAACTGAACTTTTTAAAAAAGTACGGTATATAAAAAATCGATCTCTTTAATAAAAAATAAGTTATATGGTGGGAGTTGAGCGCATGCGGTTTTTTATTGTATTTATTGTCTTCCTATAATATATTTGCTATGTGTGTGTGAATATAATTGAACGCAGTGTTAGGCATTGATACTACTTGAGAGCAGAAGGAATTCCCGATACCCTGGTGGAAATTGAAACGTTTTTTTTACCATTTTTTGGCCAGTAGAAATGAAAACGCTTTTTTTAACATTTATTGGCCATTTATTTGGCATTTTTATTACTAATAACCTCAAATTTTTATACACACCATTTTTAATGCTCACATTTCTACCAGGGTAGCTTATAAAAAATTGCGGATAATATTATGATTTACTTAGTTTAAGCAATGATACTATATTTACAGTATTAAATTATTTATTTATTCAAATAAAAGAAAGCGAATTCTTTTCTTTCGAGTCATTGCATTTTTATCATTTTCTCGATTATGTAAATTTAATCATTATGTTCAAAATTTTTCAGTTATTGATTAATTTTTAATCTATTAGTACGTTAAAATATTTTGGTAGTCATTTTAAATTTATTTTTGACTTATTATGAGGGTACTTATAACATTGATTTTTTTATTACTCTCGTGTTTTTCTCGATTTTGGGTTCATAAAATGATCATTACTGTTGAACTAGAAGGTAAATTATTTTATATCTCTGCATAACATAAATTCACGCATATAGCACACTGTTTAGTAGCATAAGTAGTCGATTAATTACCATAATTATTTTTAAATATTCTGTTGTATATATACAAATGATTTAAAATGGTAATAATCTTTTTGATTTATAAATTCATGACAGCTGTTTTTTTCTGATTTTCTATTTACGGCTTACAACTTTTATCTTTATAAATCATAAATATTCACTAAAATTCTTTAAAAACATTTATAAACATTTTTTCTGCTTCTTTTATTTTTTGTCAAGTAATTTCACTGTAATCATCAACACTAGAATTACATAGAAGGTAAACAATAGGTTCGGACACGCAAGTGTAGTGCACGTATATATCGTAAAGTTTAGCAATTCGCGACGTGATGGTAAATAATTGTTGAACACATCTAGGTATAATTTTTATTATAAAATTATAATTTTCATATTTTTGATTCAATTTATCGTTTGCAGAGTATTTAATTTTTCTTTTTGCTTTCTCATAGAGAAAGCATTGTATCGGTAAAAAAAAATTTTTTCTATTTTTTCATTAATTTGTACATATTTAGACTCAGGGAGTCGAAAAAAGTGGTTTCCAGAAAATGTCTGTATGTATGTGTGTGTGTATGATTTCAGTACGCCAATAAGATCTCGAGAACTACTCGATGGATTAACTTCAAATTTTGCATGCAATTTATTTTTTTGTCTAACTGGGGGGGAAGCTATTGAAAATTGATCTTAGCTCAGTTTTTTTAGAGCCATTTTAAGAATTTAAAAAAAATTTTTATTTTTCATTTTTTTGATATTTTACGTAAACTACTCGAAGAATTTTCTTGAAAATTTGTATGAACATTATTTGCGACTGCCAAAAGAAGAAAAACTTTTACCGACTGATTTTCTTAGCGCACTTTTAATTTTAGAGCATTTTAAAAATTTTGAAAAAAAATTTTTTTTTTTCATTTATTTTTTATTTTACGACAACCATTCGATAGATTTTTTTCTAAATTTGTATGCAAGTTATTCGCTATTGTCTAAAGAAAACAAGCTTTTGAACACTTATTTTCTTAGCGTAGTTTTAATTTTAGAGCATTTTGAAAATTTTGAATAAAAAATATTTTCTAATTTTTTTATATTTTACGTAAAAACTTACTCAGATGAAGGAAAAAATTTTCTAATTTTTATTTTAAATTATGTACGGGAATTATTTATGATTGTCAAAATAAAATGAACTTTTGAAAACTAATTTTCTTCAATTTTCTTAGCGCACATTTAATTTTAGAGCATTTTGAAAAAATTTTTTATTTTGCTTTCTCATAGAGAAAGCATTGTATCGATAAAAAAATTTTTTTCTATTTTTTCATTAATTTGTACATATTTGAACTCGGTGAGTCGAAAAAAGTGGTTTCCAGAAAATGTCTGTATGTATGTGTGTGTGTGTGGATGTATGAATTCAGTTAGTAAACTGTATCTCGAGAACTACTCGATGGATTTGCTTCTAATTTTGCATGGAATTTAGTTTTGTGACTTACTTGCTGGGAAGCTATTGATAATTGGTTCTTCTAGCGTAGTTTTCATTTTAAAGTTTTTTCAAGAAAAAAAAAAAAATTCGATTTTTAGTTTTTTGGTTTTTTTTTTGTTTATTACTCAATGAATTTGCTTCAAAATTTGCATGGAATTTATTTGTGATTGCCCGGATAAAATAAATTTTTAAAAACTGATTTTCTTAGCTTAGTTTTAATTTTAGAGCATTTTGAAATTTAAAAATGTTTCTATTTATTAAGCCAATAAAATCTTAAAAACTACTCGATGGATTTACTTCAAATTTTCCATACAATTCAATTTTTTTGATGAACTGGTGTGGAAGCTATTGAGAATTGGTTTTCTTAGCGTAGTTTTTTTTTTAGAATCATTTTAAGAATTTTAAAAAAATTTCGATTTTTCATTTTTTTTGTATTTTACGTAAACTACTCCAAGAATTTGTTTGAAAATTTGTATGGAACTTAATTTCGACTGCCAAAAGTATAAAAAATTAATTTTCTTAGCGCACTTTTAATTTTAGAGCATTTTTAAAATTTTTTAAAAAATTTTTATTTTTAATTTTTTTCTATTTTACGAAAACTATTTGATAGATTTGCTTCAAAATTTGTATGCAATTCATTCGCTACTGTCTGAAGAAAACAAGCTTTGGAAAACTAATTTTCTCAGCGCAGTTTTAATTTTAGAGCACTTTGAAAATTTTCAAAAAAATTTTTATTTTTCATTTATTTTCTATTTTGCGTAAACCATACTATAAATTTTCTCCAAAATTTTTATACAATTAATTCGCTATTGTCTGAAAAAAATAAGCTTTTGAAAACTAATTTTCTTAGCGTGGTTGCAATTTTAGAAAATTTTATAATTTAAAAAAAAATTCCGATTCTTTTCTTATTTTTTTTTATTCTACGTAAAGTACTCGATAGATTTGTTCTAAAAATTGCAGGAAAATTATTTGCGACTGCCAAAAGAAGGGAAATTTTCAAAAATTGATTTTCATAGCGTAGTTTTAATTTTAGAGCATTTTTAAAATTTTGAAAAAGAAATTTTGAAAAGAAAATGTTATTTATTTAACCAGTTAGATCTCGAAAATTACTCGATGGATTTGCTTCAAATTTTGTATACCATCTATGTTTTTGTATAACTAGACGGGAAGCTATTGAAAATTGGTATTCATAGAGTAGTTTTTTTTATAGAGCCATAAACATGAACTGTATTTATATATAAATATGATTGCATTTTATAAAGATTAGAAATTTTGTTGTCATCATTCTTTTTATTACTACATTATATCATTTTTTCAATAGAACAAATTTTTTTGTATTACTTGATTATTTAAAATAAATTATAAATGTTGAAAAAGCAAACAGCTAGCATATATGTTCGAAATTTATAAACTACAATATGAGTAAATATTAATGTTAGACAATTTTTTAATATTAAAATCACATTTAAATAAATATAAAAAAATTAATGAAACTCAAAGAACTCTATGAGAAAGCATTCCGCCAAAGCAGTTGGCAGCGTTTTTAATTTCTTTTCTATTGCACAAAAATCACTCGATAAACTTGCTCAAAAATTTTCATGCAAATTATTCACTATTATCTGAATAAATCAAGCTTTGGAAAACTTATTTTCTTAGCGTAGTTTTAATTTTAGAGCATTTTGAAAATTTTGGAAAAAATGTTCATTTTTCATTTTTTTTCTATGACACAAAAGCCATTCGATAGATTTGCTCAAAAATTTTCATATAAATTATTTGTTATTGCCTAATTAAAGCAAGCTTGGAAAAACTTATTTTCTTAGCGCAGTTTTAATTTTAGAGCATTTTGTAAATTTTGAATAGAATTTCACTTATTTTTTGGTATTTTACGTAAACTACTCGATGAAGTAGCTTAAAATTATGTATAGAAATTATTTACGATTGCCTAAATAAAATGAACTTTTGAAAACTGGTTTTCTTAGCGTAGTTGTAACGTTAAAGCGTTTTGAAAATTTTAAAACAATGTTTATTTTTCAATTATTTGGTATTTTTTGTAAACTATTTGATGAAAATGTTCCAAAATTTGTATGCAAGTTATTGGTTATAGTGTTAAGAAGACAAGCTTGGGAAAATTAATTTTATAAACGCATTTTTAATTTTAGAGCATCATAAAATCACATTATGCAAATGGCAAAAGTAAGAAAGAGTAAAATTCATATAGTTTTCGAAGGTATTAAGACAGCCTTCAATACAGAGGATAGGGACATTTATATTAAAATCGTATTTAAATAAATAAAATCAAATTACTCTAACTCAATGCGCTCTATGAGAAAGCATTGCGCCAAAGCACTTGGCAGCGTTTTTTCATTGATATTTAAAAGTGTAATATTTAATTTCGGCTGATTTATCATATATGTATTATAAAATAATGCACGATCTCGAAATTTAAGCGACTTATTGTATGACTATATGGGTAAAAAATTTAATTTGAGGATAATTATTAAAAAATTTACCTTTAACTGAAGTTGAGAACGTGTAAGAGCTGCTTGATCCCGTCTGCCGCATAGACGATCCGCCTCTGTCTCCAGCGTCTCTGTTGATGATTCGGCTTCACTCAACCAGGCAAGGAACTTGTCCAAAGAGCGATCAAAGTTGTGTAACGAGTTCATTGCTGAGTGCAGTAGTTTGCCACGATTGATGATACTGATAATTGACAAAATGTCGATTATGTCATTATTTTATTTACATCCGACAAATAATATTTCAGGATAAAAAAATTATTATTTATATTTAATTAAAAAGTAGTTTAACATTTTGATTGAACGTTTTAATACACATAATAGAATTAAATAATATAACAGAAATATATTAGACAAACTATTTCTTGCCACAGAATTAGAATCTATAGTTCAATATATTTTTAATTTTTATTACAGGTATAAATAATTATTATCAAAGAATACTGTTTTTTTAATGACGAAAAGTTATTATTAATGATGAAAATCAGTTTATCAGACAAAAAAAGATCTGAATTCTGTAAATACAATAAGAGACGTAGATGTTAGACTTACCTTGTATTGAGATTGTTGTATCTCTGATTAATGGTTTCTGTGAGTTTCTTAACACGTGTAGTATCATCTTGCTGGTAAACCGCAATCAATTTTTGTGTTAGTGAATTGAAAAGCTCGATCTGATGTTTATATTGATGCAGTTCAGCGTGGAAAGACTGAAATCGAAAAAATGGTAGATAATACATATTTAATTTTTCATGCAAAATTAAACTTGCCATTTTCAAAATTTAAAAAATTTTAACAGAATTTTATGGAAGTGAATAAACTGATTATAAAATTGGCACTTTATAGCAATATTCGCGGCCTGGATCTAGTCGGTTAATTATCGCATGAACATTCATCGAATTAGGGATGAGATGATTATAATCGAGAGATTTTAAGCGTGTTGGCTATTAATTCAGCCATTTCGTGCTTAACCAAGACTATTCTCTAAATATGTATTTTATTACTGAATGCTGTTTTACATACGCCGTATTATAAAATCCCTTTTTCGATATTATGTTGAATAGACTTATGAATGGAAAGGCTTTAAGAGGAGGCCGTATCATTCTGTCCTTGTCTAATCTAAATTTTCGTTATTATAAATAAATAAAATATTTTCATAGGAAAGTAAGACAACCGCCCAATAGAGCAAAAGACAAGCAAACGATTCTTTTCTATGAAAAATATGAAATTTTTATTTATTTTTCGAGTGAAGTCTGAAACGGAAAAACAATCGAACTTGATTGAGTTGATTGAACTGTTTTTTCGTTTCAGACTTCACTCGAAAAATAATAAAAATTTCATATTTTTTCATAGAAAAGAATCATTTGCTTGTCTTTTGCTCTATTGGGCAGTTGTCTTACTTTTCTATGGAAATATTTTATTTATTTATAATAACGAAAATTTAGATTAGACAAGGACAGAACGATACGGCCGCCTCTTAATACAAATCATTAAATATTAAATTAACAAATTTTTTTTTCATACGTGCTGGGTAAGTGGCCTATAGCGCATGCGTTTTCGGGGTGGTAAGTAGCTAATAGCGCGCGCCGCGTGTGTTTTGTCTTTGAAACGTGTGTTCTAGTAAAAAGCGTTAGGTTATAAAAAATAACGTCACGCAAATCCGTTAATTAATGAAAAAAAGAAAACCACGATTTTGTTTGTATATGCGTAAGTAGCGTAGCGCGGGCGAAGATGATAGGAGAGAGAGAGAAAGAGAATGCTTTATCGAAAGAAAACAAGACATGCAAGAATGTGTTTGTGAGTCAGTCGTACGGCAGATATGAGAGAGAGAGAGAGAGAGAGAGAGAGAGAGAGAGAGAGAGAGAGAGAGAGAGAGAGAGATAGATAGATAGATAGGTGTTTATTTATGTACAATATGTTGTACAATTTTACAATATAGTAAATAAATATAAGGTTTCAATATAAACAGAAAAAAAGTAAAAATTTTAACAATATAGTAAAATAAAAATAGAATATGTTTAAAAATAGATCATATAAGAAATCACAATAATTACAATTATAGTTAACAATACTAATATTAATAGTTATCGAAGTGGCAGCGGTCCATTCTCCAAGGAAAGGTAGTGTGAAAATGCTAATGATTTAAATGAGTAAAGCGATTGAGAGTTACGGATAGAAACGGGAAGCTCATTCCACAGAAACGATGATGTAACCAAGAAGGATCCGTTATAATATTCCGTAGAAGCAGGAGGAACAGTTAATGGTCTTACAGCACCCCTCAACGTTCTCACCGACTGGTTCCACATGTAACCAGAGTAGAGATATGTAGGCTCATTAGATGAGAACATTTTATATAGGAAAGCAGATGTAAAGTATTTCCTTCTAGCAGAGGTAGATAACCAGCACAGTGCAGAACGATAAGCCGAAACATGCTCTCGCCTGCCAATACCATACACATATCGAACACCCGAGTTGATGACTCTCTGCAACTTTAGGTCCAGTTCCGCCGACAGATCACAATAGACAAGACAACAGTAGTCTATGAGTGGAAAAAGCAAAGTCTGAACAAGATGCTTGCGTAAAGCAAAATTAGTGCTTTTCCTAAAGTAATTTAATCTGTAAAGCAGCGTAAAAGATTTGTTACAAACTTTGGTGATGTGTTCCTTCCAATTCAGTTTATTGTCCAACCAAACCCCCAGATCGCGAACATTAGATTCAAACTTAATTGTGGTGCCATTTATTGGCACGCCAGTAGTGGGTAAGGAAGACAGCATGTTAATATAATAATAAGAGCCAATAATTATAGCCTTTGTCTTACCAACATTCAGCTCAAGATGATTTCTGGAAGCCCAATCAGAGATAATCTTTGCATGAGCGCTCATAATGGACGTAAAAACATCCAACTTATTCAGAGGAAAATGAATATACACCTGCAAGTCATCAGCATATATCAAGTGTTGTACACTAGAATTAAAATCAACAGCAACATCATTTATATAAATTGAGAATAATAATGGTCCCAAAACAGACCCCTGTGGAACTCCCGTGTTAAGAGGAACATAACAAATGACAGATAAGAGGCAAACCACCTGATAACTGAACTGGAAATATCAAGCGAAGACATCTTCCCAAGTAAAATAGCATGACTTACAGTGTCAAACGCCTTACTGAAATCAAACAGCAAGAGCATGGTGACATACCGTCTATCCATATTTAGCCTGATATCATCCGTCAACTTCAACAATGCCGTCTGAGTACTATGCCCAGTTCTAAAACCAGTCTGCCGAGGATCCAACAGCCGTCTAGTAGCCAAGTACTCATACAATTGCTGATGAACAAGACGCTCAAGAACCTTGGATAAAAAAAAAAAAAAAAAGAGAGAGAGAGAGAGAGAGAGATAGAGAGTAAGAGAATGCTATATCGAAAGGAAACAAAACACGCCGGAAAGTGCACGAGTTTCTAATATGTAGAAGTCAGTTGTGTGCTAGCTTCTTGATGAAAGTTGTTGACGATGCAAAAATAAAATATTTTTATGAAATGCTTTTTTTGATTTACATATTAATTTTTTTAAATGGGGGGGCTTCGCCCCCCCCTCCCCACCTCCCCTTTCCGCGCCCCAACATGTCACTCTCTCTCTCTTACGCCCTGAGGGGCTATTCAAGCAGTGATGCATATGTATGTATCACGCTATATGTATGCGCGCGCATACTTTTTATTCTCTTCCCCATACATATCGTCGCGATAAATACATATGTATCGCTACTTGAATAACCTCTCAGCACTTATGAGAAAAAATAGTATGTGAATCTCGTTCGGTTTAGTTGACTATTGCGCCACTCGGGCAATGGCGCTACTCGCTACGCTCGTGCGCAATAGTCAACTAAACCTTACTCGTTACACAATATACTATTAAAATGATTTCATAAATAAAATTAAATTGTATCATTCTCCTAACAATTATTTTAATATTAAAATAAAAAAACTAGGATTGATAAAAATTTAATTATAAGCAAACCTAAGATAAAACAGAAAAAGAACGATCTCATATTATGCAAGACATTCTAAAAATGATTGGAAAACTGCAACGTTAAATGTGATTAGAATGTGGAAAGATGGCCGTGTAGGCAAGCAGAGTTTAATAAAAATATGGCATTTACTTTGTATGGCCATCGTCAGGTTGATTTATTGCCTGAAAATGTGAGCTAAAGTATAGTAAAAATATTTTTTTATGGAAATTACCAATATACCTGTTCTTTCTAGAAAGGATTTTCTTAAAAGATGATCTCACTGGGTTCACGTATAGATATTTCTTGATAGAAATTAATCTGCGCGAAGTTGGAATAAGAAAGAAATGAAGAAAGTCCTATCTTAGAATTAAATCCAAAAAGTTCCTATCTCACAAGAATAAAATAAATTTTGTAAACGTGATAAAACACCGCATTTTCATTACAGGCAAATTATTAATGATTTCAAAAGAATGAAATTCCTTTTTTTAAACATATTATAACACGGATAAATTAAAAATTAATAATTTCTAAATTAATAACTTCTAAACAAGATGGTAGATAAGATAATGTAAAGTTGTCAAAGGTGGGTCTAGGGCTGGGATCAATTTTAATTTTATATTTTGAGTTCTGTATATAATATCGAAACTACTGTACTTACAAATGATAAAGAAGAAACTAGTTTCTGATGATGAATATGCCAATAAAGAGAAGGTAAAAGAGAGAAATATAAGTACATACCTTTTGCTCACGTAGTTGAGCTTCAAGTACATCAGCAGTGTGCCCAACGGCTCGCATTCTTTCTAAGCGAGTTTCCATACGTGATAGCCAAACCTCAACCTCGGTGCGCTTGGCCTCGAAACGTTGGCTATCAGCCAACATTGCGTCCAGTTGGCTCTTACGCTGCATCACCTTTGAGTTTGTTTCATCCCAGTGTTCACGTAGTTTGGTCACTATAAGTATACAAATAGAATAACACTTTTTATTATAATTTATTAAGGTTTAACACTCTTTTTTCCATTATAAAAAATATATAGCATACTTCTTTGCAGAAATGAATAATGGACTTTCAAAAAGATAATGTCAGAGTATTACGACTCAGGTCATTCAATTTTTTTAATGTTATGAGCTGATAGATTAAAACAATACCTTGATGCAGTGACAAACTGGCCTGCACTAAATAAACTATTGCCGAATGTAGATAAGACAGTGCATATTACATATAGATTTGTAATAGTGTACTTGATACTCTAAATATTAAAATAATAATAGTACACTCAAAAGAATAGAATATCATCTAAACTTAGGTGAAATATAATTTATAATGATATATACAATATTCTGATGATATATACAATAAGATAGTGTTTATGCTTTTATTTATATTTGGAATTCTGGAATATATTGGATTAAATCCCAAAATGAGTTCAATTTTTTGCTTGGAAAAAAGATTTTGCGGAGATCGAGAAAATCTGTGATCCAAAATGTTTTTTTATGCAACGTTTTATACCTAGATAAAATATATTAGGAATTTTAAAAATCATTTTAAAGAATTAACATGTTTTATGAAAACATATTAACTCGTTTGATAGGAAATATCAAAAAGACAGGCTATCCTAGAGAAAAAATAAAATGAGAGACAGAATAAGAGTAAAAATGCAAGAAAAGCGTGCGTCCATGAAATTTCAGTGTAACGTTAATGTATCGGGCCATTAATCACAAGCGCGCTTGAGCTTCGGTGTGACATCAAGGAAATTAATGGATTTCGAAACGATGCGTAAGTGCAGCAACGATTGTGTCCACATACACGCAGATATAGGAAGCCTATATAACTTTACGGTCTAGTGTAGCATTTTATTGCTGGTGCGACAATTCTCTATACACTGAATAGAGATCGGCGGGCAAAAAAACTACCTGCACTACTCTACGTAGCCTCGTTTCGCGTCATTTGCGAAAAGAGAGAGAGGAATATAGCAAAAGAGGTATATAGCGTGAGAATCAGCGGCTTCGTGGTTTGATGAATATTGATAGGCATTCGATTTATTTGGATCGTGCGCAGGACCTGTCTCTATCATATAAGCTTCAATCTCGAAATTTTCGGATTCATTTTCAACAAAAGGAAGAATTTATTTTGACAATTTTTAGTAAAAAAAATTATTTTTAGTGATGATTGTAAATTTCTAATTTTTCTTACAAAGAACTCAGATAAATGTGAGAAATCAAAAAGTATTAATACAGGAGAAAAAGCATTTCACTAATTATTTTTATAAAAGTATTATTTTTAAATATAGCTATCCTGTAGAAACATAAAAATCAATATATTGGGAAAATATTTTAATATTCATACTTATTTATGATTCTTTTTTAATTTTAAATTACATACCTTATTTCTATTTCAGCCGTAGTCATTAAATTTTAGTAAATTATTTACTCAAACAATTTTAAAATTATTTTTATTTATTTTTAACTTCACTTTTACAATAAAAAATTTGTTTATTGAGTTTTCTTATCTTTTATCAAGTGTATAATAACTTAAAAATTCTGCAGTGAGATTGAAAATTACCCACTTTTATTTGATCTTTAAATTTGTTGCAATTTTTTCGTACTTTCGATAACATTTAGTTCTACAAAAAAGCATGTTTTATTATAAATTTAAAAAAAAGGAATGTTTATATCATTTCAAGAATGCATTTTTAAAAAAAATCAGAAATTCTCCTAAAAAAAGTATTATACTTAAAATTAAGGAGAAAAAGGTTTCAGACAAACTTTCACACACACCCATCCGCTCACACGTACATGCAAATACGCACACAATTAGAAAAAGTAGAAAAAAGAGAATACATTCTTTTCAATCTGGCCATCTTAGTCTGGTATTAAGTGAAGATGCATTCATCAAAAGAGAGTTTTTTCATTTTTTCGAATTAAATTTTTTGTTCTGTCTACTACTTTAAATCCCTAAGAGGTTCACCATCCCATAAAAAAATATAATTTTATAAATAATGATAACAATTTACAACGAAAGTGCCAATTTGTGTTTTGAATTGAATAATGTATGAAGCAATTGATTGAAATTATTACTTACTCATTAACGCAATCGGCATAATTAAAATCTCAAATTAATTTTTAATAATGAAAAAGTAAATTTAATAAAAGAAAAATAATTAATTTAATCATCAGCTTTCATAATACAAATAAAACATGAGATTGTAAATTCAGTTGTGAATTCAGCTAGCTAGACATGTTGTTTTTCCCTTGTGCATGTAATTGACGAAGAATGGAGCATTCTTTCTTTCTCTCTTTCTTTTATATAACTGAGAAGGGAAGAAGAAAAGAAAAACAAGAAAAAAGAGAGTAAGTGAGGGATGAAAAAGAAAAAACAAAGTGAGACGAGTGCATAATGGAAGAACAATGATAAAAGTGAGACGTTTGTCGCTTTTTTCCTTCCTTCTTTCTTTAAGTCTAAAACTTGGAAGAAACTAAAGAATAAGAAAGAATAAAATGCGTTTAGAACGCGATAGGGAAAGCGGGCCGCGAACAAACAGCCCTTTTTATTCCTTCTCTCTCTTGCTCCCTCTGACTTTTAAGTAAGGCACTCGAGCGTGAGCTGGGGTAAGTTTCGTGGCTTAAAACAATAGAGTATTTTTCGCCCATTATATCTTGGAACCGTGCATAGATCGAACGAAAAAGGATCTTTCTATACGGAAGAACTGCAACCAGCGTGAAATGAAAATATGAAATATTCATAGATTTTCTTTTAATACATCTAAAAATACACACTCTGCCTCTGCACTTCTTTTAAATACACATAATAATTTTTCAGAATTTGCTATTTGGTTCGTTCATAATTGCTATGAATAATATAATGCATAAAAGAAAGCTTATTGCAATTACATTGCATTTAATTATTTTAAAATATTCAAGTATCTTGATATAAAATCAAATATAAATCTTTAATAATTCGATATATTTGATAGTCTTTTAAAATATGTAACTTGATCCGAATTTTTTATAAAATAGAATAATTTTCATCAGAATATTATTCTATTTTTGTAACAAAATAATTAAAAATAAATCTATTCAAACTTCGACGAATGTAAACCGATGCATTTGTTGCCGATAGTATGATATTATTCTAAAACAAAGTTTATTTAATATCTAAAACGTGTTTCTGTTATAACATAACTACAATGTACCCTAATAGATTTTATGTTTCTATCTAATATATGATAAAAATTAAGGATTAAAACCGAGTACTTATTTAATTCAAATGAATGACTATTTACATTCTAATTCGGTAAAAATGTCTTTTTTGCTTTTACAAATTCCAATAATACTTGACTCGAAAAAGTGAGAGATTTGATTGTAATGACTTTAGCCACCGTTGTCCCGGAAATTGAATCCTGACTATGTAAAATTACGAGGGATTTAAAGTAGATATTCTCCCTGGACTTGTAGTCCAGTAGAATTAGTCGAGACGCTTAATTTAATTAACAGTAGATAGTGATATGGAAAAATTTAGTTCGAATGGATTATTAATGGAGTAGAAAGAAATATCTTGATTTTTATCTTTTTGCTTTCTATTTGGATACGCAATTGTTTCGACAAATTTCTTTACCCTATTGTTTTCTCTTTAATCAATACTAATAAGTCAGAAATAATAGAACATGTATTATGTCAATTACATAATAAGCTGAATCAAAGATCATTAATTTTAATTAATGATAAACATTGTAATGTTTATTTTAAATGATTAGAAATTTTATGAACTTTAGATCTACAAAAAATAAATATTCTAAATGTTAAAAAAACTTTTTAATTGTAGAATGTTTAGAGACATTAATTAAAGAATATTTTAAAGTATTTAGTATGAAATGAAATCAATACAACGTTAAGTGTCAAAGATCAGGCGGGTTATATTATCGAAAGTTGATCGCATAACCTCAGAATCTGCGCAGATCATTGGAATGAACGGAGTCCCGACATGGAATTTTGATGCTAGAACGTCAGACGATATTGTTGGGCTTTTAAGCTGTGTATGTGGATGTATGTACTTATACACGTAAACACATGTTAACGTAATGTACGGAGAAAGCTTTAATATGACGCACAAATTTAATAAGCTCGGCATGCGACGATATAGTGTGTAACCTTGGAAAATTTTGCACTTGCCTTTCACGAATTATTATTTAGCTACATACTCTTTCTTTCTCTGGTTATATTTTATCGTTTAAATCTTTTATTTTTCATTTTGTCGTTTTTATGTTTTCCTGTTATATGTGAAACACTTAACGTCCATTCTCAAGGTCAAAAAAATAAAAATCATTGAAATCCTGCAAATATATTCCATTTTATATTCAAGATATAAGAAAATTTTTAATTGATATAGTCAAACCGACCAAAAGTTAGGGAACATTCAAAATGGTAATTATTTGCAATTTTTTGTTGAATTAATTCTTAAGAGGCGGTCGGAACCAAATCGGTGACTTGCGGTATATATCAAGTCAGCATTTTTCGCTTTACGATAATATTTTGTATATTTTTATGGCTTAAACTATTTCAAATTATTCTTTATATACATGACTAGAGAAAATGACTATATTTTTACCATTTTTTTTTTTTTTTTTTTTAAAAAAAGATTAATATATAAAAGATTTTGTCCTCTATATGATTAACCTTTTTATATGGTGAAGTCGAGGGAGTCCAGCCCGGTACCCGTTTAACACATTACATCAGGCTAGACTGTCAGACCCACCATACCGAAAACTTTGACTACCGATGGATGGTCAGCCACTTTTTGTGACCAACAATCAACCGACACTCAATGAGGTCGGATTTTTTAAGGAGTCGCGATATGGGTAGCACATACACTAATTTTCTTTCGAAAAAAAGTCAGAGGTGCCTGGCCAGGATTCGAACCCGTGCCCACCGCGTTGAAGGCAAGAGCTCTATCCGTTACGCCACCGCGCTCCTTTATATTTTTACCATATGAATAAGTAAATAAATTATTATAAGCATTTATTACAAATATCAAACTGACTTGACATATACCGCATGCAAAAAACTGTCGTGTCGATTGTTAGGTGGCATTTTTCGCTTTATAACAATATTTTGTATATTTTTGTGACTTTTCTATTTTAAATTATTCTTTATATACATGACTAGAGGAAATGACTATATTTTTACCATATTAATAAATGAATAAATTATTATAAGCATTTATTACAAGCACCGAACTAAGTCACCGATTTGGTTTCGACCGCCTCTTAAATTAATTTTTCAATCATGAATAATTAATTAAATAACCCTGGTAGAAAATAAACCATTTTTTGGCCATTTTTGCTGGTTAACACATGTTAAAATGACACTTATCTAGAAATTCTGCATAAAGAGTTTCCAAAATTTCTAGATAAGTGCCATTTTAACATGCGTTGGCCAACAAAAATGGCCAAAAAATGGTTTATTTTCTACCAGGGAAAGGTTATAAAATTTATTTTTGCAAGAAATGATTTTTTTTGCCCTTTAAGAAAAAATACAATAAAATAATTTTAAAAATCATATTGAATCTGTAATTTCTATTCTATGTGTAAGTAATTTGTTTAAAAAATGTAAAAAAATAAAAAAAAAAATATGATGTTGCTACAGTATATATTATTAATCAACCTTTGAAAAACATTATTAAGCTAGGTAAATGTAAATGCAAAATTTTTAACAACAATCTCTAGCTGTTTAATTGAGACTGACCGAAATGAAACATATCAGTATAACTAAAAACAGTATTAATGAATAGATGTTAAAGGAGAATCTCCACGAAATAATTATTAAAATCTTGGTATAAAACACTTTTTATCTTTTAACCATCGAGAAATTCATGAAGATATATAAAATTTAAACTAAATTAGTTAAGTTTGTATTTGAAAACTCAAAATAAAATTTAATTATTCTATTGTTTTAAATGTCTGACAAAATCTTGATTTTTTCACTTATTTTGTAATTTTCATCATGTATTTTCTCACATTTCTCTTAATTTACCCACATTAGTTTTTTTTATTGATCATATTTTTATTTAATATAAGCATTAATAGCAATTTTGTACGTTCCCCTGCGTTATCTTTCTTGTTAAGTGTTCATAACAAATAATGACAGTAATAATGAACTCTAGAACATATTTCTAGATTAGAAAAAAAATCTTAGTCTGAAGATCTCATAGATAATCATACATTTATATAAATATACGCAGAATTCATTATGTACTTATATTATCACATTGTAAAAATAAAATTCTTTGTACCTTGTCTAGCATTAGGTGAACCATGAGCCATGGGTATGGGCATACCAGTCATAACTCCTACATTTGCTAAACTAGGTGGAGCACCTGGTATTAGTGAAACAGGCATCTGATGTCCTAATGTTGTTGGTCCTAATGGATTAACAAATCCGTGCATTCCATCAATTCTTGGATTCATATGTAAAGGACTAGCATGAAGTGATCTAACTCCCGGTGGAACCATTCCTGGTAAAGGAATACCTCTTTGTTGTTGAGCAGAAGGTGGTTGCACATCGCCACGCATTATCGATGGTGTGCGTTCTTGATTATGAAGTGGATGTGGATGGTGATTATTTTCACGATTATTTAACGATGATAGACTACCATTGTCAAGCTGTTGCAATGAACTACGTCGCGACATTATTGTTGTTGTTGTTTATTTAACGTTTTAGATTGGAAAACAATTTTTTCTGCCAAAATGAACTATTAAAATAATTTTCTTCTAAGTATTTATTTTTCAATGAATATCAAACACTTGTTGCTCCACACAATACTTCTAAATTTTTCAAAATCTCCTTTACTGCTTGTTGATCTTTCATACTTGATCGTTCAAATATAATAAATGTTATAGCTTATTCTTAATTCATATAAATATGTTCCTTTGTTTTAAAAAGTGCTTTCCTAGTGATTTTATACTTTTCACGTTTGTAATATATATTTTTAAAGTGCTTTTAAAAATATGAAGGTATAGATTATTTCTTCAAATGGTGGTATATTTTACTAAAAAGGAATTTTCCTACTTATAATTAGTTAAAAGATGTAGCTGTTTTCCATAAAAAATGTATTGCAGCTATATTTGTGCGATGTGGGATTATCAATTTTTTTCAATGCTGTTCTTTTACACGTAAATACGTTGATATATATTATTTTATAAAAGATTTATCACTGGTTATATCTTGTATTAATATATTATTATAAAAGACTGTAGAAAATTTTATATTCTCAAAGCGTAGACAAAGTAAAAAGGATTGTGTGCGATTTGTAGATTAATCTTTTTTAGAGTTACATGTTGTTTTGAATTAAAGCACATTTAAAATCAACATCAAATGTCAAAGTAGGCCTTTGTATCCAAAAAGTCTCTTGAATATGTGATACATATATGCAACAATCTGCACTTTGCAGCCTGTGCTTTTTATAATCGAAAGAGTAGTCTTTTACATGTACAATCTATGTAAAGCGTTACTTTTCCACTTTTATACAGGTACTTCAAATAGAACGACTAGATTTATGTTGGATTATAAAATGTTTGTGCTATTCTTCTTTCTAAATAATCTTTTATCAAAACCTGTTTTTTTCTTAAGCCAAAAAGGCGTCTTTGAGCCTTGTTAAAACAAAATCACAATTTATAACAAAGCGTATGAAAATGATTGCAATCTAATTTCTCCATTTTTGTAGATTGTTCAATAACAATAATGTTGATACGATTGTAGTTACGTCGTTAGTAATTTCTTGAATAACAATTTCATTAAAAGTACATTTTTGCACTTTTTTACTAGTTCAAAATTTTTTATGTAAAAATATAGATTTTTTTTATACTTTCAACATTAGCATATATAATATCAAAATCATATCTAAATCAATTTAAATGTTATGATTTAGATTTTAGATAAGCACCTTACTGCATTAAGCGTGATGTATTTTTATTTGAACATTTAATAATTGTGCTAAGCTTTTTTATTACGCAAGAGTATTTATATATTTTAATCTTTAACAATAAACCTAATCAAAATTAAAAATCATTGATTCAGGATTTTTCAAAAACAAAATGAACCTTCAAACTTAACAATATATTTTTACTTAACACATAAAAACAATTTTTAAACTATTATAAAAATGTACATTCAATTAGTAAAAACTTTAACAAATCTTCCTTAATACCATAAAAAACAAGTTAATATCTATTTATCGTACTACTAGAAATCACAAGATTATGAGCTTTTGATAATTTTAATGTTTTTAAACAGAAATATTTTATACTTTGTACAAAGCTTTATCGATCGATTAATTTGTCAAAAGCTAATAAATTTTTTTAAATTCTATGCTTTGAATTTGTTGCAAATATTTTCAGTTATTAATATAACAAAATGAATAACAAGAATTACTATACTGGTTTAGCTGTAAGTCCTTCGAAATGCTAAAAATTTAAAAATTAGCTATGAAAACTTTTTTAACCTGTAAACAAAGACTTATTTCATTTTTTCAAGTTCTAAAAATATTAAAATCGATAAAAGTTGGTACGTCACGCAATAGTTAATAAGCAACAAGTATTCCTAATTTGTCCTTTTAAATAGTCTTGATGAACTGTTTTTCGGTTGATTATGGTCTTGAATTCATTAATATCACAAAATGTAACTAGACACACCTTCACATTTTTCAAATAACAGCCACTATAGTGTTTAAAAATAGTAAAAAAAAAATAAAAAATTTTGGTGGATAAAGGTAAGTTGATTAAGGTTGTGCGTATTTAAAAGTATTTAAGTTGAGACCGGTTGTCGGTAGCGCTTGATGAGAATAATAATGTATACCTACACGAGGTATGTGAATATTCGCAGCGCATATATACTCAGTTACGTAGTCACTCTATCTCACTCCGGTGCACTTAAAGCTCGTCGACGTCGCGACGCGACCACTGACGCGTCGTTGCCACGTGCACACACTAACGCTTTTATAGAGCTACACAGAGAATATATACTGCAATAAATCGTCGACTAACAGAGAAAGCAAGATGTGATTGTCTATCTTTTTTCTCACTCCACTCTTCGCTTATTTTCTTCACTGAAAAAGAGGTAAGAGAGTCACATTGAGAGTTACTCTTTTTCTCTTTCCCGCACAGTGCTTATACGCAGTACTCTTAATGCACGACGTGGAAGAATTAATTCCCCGGGACTTATTTTTCTCTCTTCTTTTTTTTCTCCTCTCCTCTTGAGGGTAGGTAAGAGAGAGCTGTCTACCAGACGCGCTGATTGTACACGCACACCTTACTCTTCGGCTTTTTTTTATTTCTTTACATCTTACTTATCCAGTTCCTCGCAATTTTACCCTTTCTTCAGCTCTTGTTAAATCAATTCACTTCTTTTATTTTTAATATTTCCACGTTTTCTCGCAAATCGATGTTTTTCTTCGAAGTAATGCATATGATTATCACTCTAACTAGGTAGAGTAAATGAGATACTTTCATATAATTTGTTTTTCGTGTAATCATTTGAAAAAACTATTACTATTCTAATGTATCTTTAATTAGTCTATTATTTTTAAAATTCGTTACATTTAAAATTACTGGATCATATGTAATTGTATTAATTTATGAAAATTTCAGTTTTTGATATGTATACAAAAGCGCACTGTTTATACTTCATTTGTAGGATTAAAATTAATTATATCCTGAATGTTTAAAACAATCACTGGTTTATTCATCGCTGCAATTGAAGTTTTAGTAAAATAAATATTTAAAATTACTTGTACCATTGTTGTTTCTTGTTAACCTTATCTTTAATGAATTATGTTTGTCTCTAAACACAGACTTTATGTTATTGTTAACCTACCGGCACTACTTATTTTATTTAAAACAAACATCTCGATGTAATGGTAACAATAAAAACATTTCACTTAACATCACATGTATACGTATAATCGTTGTATAACAATAATAATAATAATTTCGTCACTATTTTTACATCTATTTTTGGATAAAAATTATATGAATACGTTTATAAATTTAGCCAATCAGTAAAAAATAATGAAATAAAGATATAAAATTAGCTTGTGCAATAATATTTCTTCTTCTTTTTACATTGAAGCATCAATGAAAATAGGTAGAAAATAATGAAATAGGAATGAGAAGCGTTTGCGTCGGAAGAACGGTGTAACAAGCATCAACAAGGACTCTAAACATTGTGCTTCGTCTGACTGCTCGTCTTGGTAATGTGCGCGGAATAATAAGCTGTTGTTGGCTTGTGGATCCGAGCGTCGCTCAATAGTCCTCCCATCGCTGTGTGTCTCTTGTACTCTTCTACTCTTGTACAACTTCTCACTTGCATAAAATTCTCGAAAAAGCAAGGGAAAAAATAAATCTCAAGATACATCTATATCTACTGGCTTAGCTACTTAATCTCACTTAGGAAGAACTTAACCAATGTAAAATATGTATTAAAAAAAAAAGCAGAAAGAGATGAAACTGGAAGTAAAGAGAGAAGGATTTAAAGCCACGAGGGCTCAAGTGTTTTCAGTAGTGAAACTACGCGGCAAGGGCTGAGCGATACAGGGAGCGGCCGCGCGTACACTGCCACGTACAAGCTCATGCCGGCTAGAGCTCTAACCCCTCTTTACTCTCTTTACTCTACGACTACCTTTCGTCTCGCTCCCTCCTATTCTCTTTGCTTTACCTCAAGCCTTTTGCTTTGTCTTGCACATTCATATAGCTACTCTACTACTAGGGAACCGGTAAGCGCGTACGCGACGCCGACGCTGGCGCCAAAGACTCGATTCCCTGCTTTACCTGCCTCCCTCTCCTCCTCCTCCTCCTCCTTCTCTAGCTTTGCTTTCCTCCCTTCGTCATTCTCCCTGTTGCTCTATCTACTTTTCTGCATTTCCCCGTTTACGCTTTATTATTTCTTTGAAATTCTTCGCTCGCTCTGCCGTATTCTTTTCGCGTTCTATGTACGTACGCTTCTTTTCCTGTATTATGTCCACTGTCTCTCGTGGCTTTTTCTCTCTTCCTCTATTTTTTTTTCTTTCACATTATGCATGAGTATACGAGCGCGCCTTTTTTTATTTCCATTTTTACTTAACCTTTTTTACGACCTCTTGGAAATCCTTCGGTTTTGATGTTCTTTTTACCATTTGTTCTTCGTCGAAACATAATCGAAGTAAGATAAACTAAAGGTTTTCAATGAATTGCCGTGTGCAGCTTTTTCTTTTAAACAAAGTATTTTTCGACGGGTATTATTTATATTATTTTCAATTAAAATTCAAACAACCCACAGTTTTGTTATAAAATCTTATGGAAATTTTGAGATATTTTATGAATAAAATATCGGATAAAGTTATTCATTTGAGTTTATTGTGATATTATTGGATACAATGAATACAATGAATACAATAGGTGTTTTCCTATACATTTGTCAGCTTCAATTGAATATATGAAAATAAAATTTTTAATCCGAATGATCGAAATCTAGTAACTGCTATAATTTTGAAGTCCATTTAAATAGTCATGTGCGAGAAAGCAGATTTCGAACTTTGTTCGGTCGTTCTGCGAGTCCAAACATTGTTAAACGTCGAAACCAAATGCTTTAAACACTATTAGGACTTGCTCGTGAGCAAACGATGTTTGGAGCATAACGAATAATAAACTTTTGATCAACAATGTATTTACAGTTGAAAGCTGCGTATCATCATATAGAATTGCAAGCATTAAACTTTCTATGTAAAGCTTTTAAATCAAGAAATTTTCATATTAAATGATGATTTTGTGTGTAAGTAAGAAAATTACTATTAATATTGATAAAACATTTAACAGTATATTATGCAACTTGGAAATTAAGTGGCATATTTACCCCAAGAATGGACTCGCGGCTCGAGCGAGAAAAGTGTTGCATATAGTGCTTTATTTCCACACCAATCGACTAACTTAAAAATTGTAAAAAATAACTGCATCATTAACTTCAAATATGAGAAACATATAAAAATTATTACCAAATAGAATCTCATTCAATATAATATATCCCAATAATATCAATACATATTGATAAATAAACTGATTGACATTTACTTAACTTGAAATTCTAATTAATTTTAATATAACTTTGAGTAAATTATAAGTGTTATTTGATAATTATAAATATCATGAATAAAATATTTAGTGTTTCATTTCTTGAAACGAATATGATGATGTGCCGTTTTTAGTTGAAAAAAAGGTAAAATATTCTTTGAAGCCAAAGAAAAAGATAATATATCATATAGATACTTAAATTATACATATAACCTTTTACCTCGCTTCAAAAAACCGTGCCATGTTCCTTTCTTCCAGTATCTTTATAATATTTTTTCAAGTACTATTTAATCTTTTAGTTCTCTTCCTCTTTTTTACCTGACTTTTGCACCCTTTTTTATTTATGTACCAAAGCATATTGCATTTTTGATTAAAAATATATTTTTGACACTATTTTTAAAAAAATGATGCTTCTGAAAAGCTGAATGCACCATCTGATAGTGTACCTATGTAAAAATCTTGACTTTAATGTATACGTAAAAAATGTAAGTTGTGGGTCCTAGTATATATGACACGTAATAAGAATAGCGTTGGCTATTACATTCATATATTATGTCCTATGATCCCTGTTTCGCGACTTATTATTTTTGCATGCAATAACCCTCAGCATCCTTAATAGAATATACTTTTAGAATTTCAGACAGTTCGATTCTAACAGTTATTTTCCATGAAAAGTTTTTAGGGTGTAAGATTTTTAATAATATTTAATTATTCAATTATTATAAAAATTTGATAATAAATTTTTTCATAATTAATTCATTTTTATATAAATGACAATCTCCTAATGATTTACCAAAAGTAATGTTTTGTTGTAACCACAGTTTATACCTATTCGACTATTCTATTTTAAATAAATAATTATCTATATATAATTAAATAATTATGTATACCAATATAATTTGAAAATATAAAATATTAGTATATTGTAATAGATTTTTTCTAACGGCGTGCGCAAAATTCGATTTCATGTACCCGTTTGCGTACATAATAGTATATTACGCAACGAGTGCGTAAAATATGTGATTATCGCACGAGTCGGTTTTGTCGCCCGAGCGCAGCGAGGGCGACAAATGAGACGAGTGCGATGATCACTTTACGCATTAGTTGCGTATATTATTTTTTCTAACAAGTGCGCAAAATTCTAAGAATGACAAACTTGCGTCTGTGATAGCATGTACAATCTTGTTCGAAGGCTATCAAGATTGTAAGAGGTAGTCGAGGTCGGGGCGCAGGACGGGGTCCAGGGGCGGAGCCCCGCTGGGAGTGGGGCAAAGCCCCCCTCAGAGGGGTTCGGGGGCAGCGCCCTCCGCCTCAAAAAATAAATAATATTACTAATATAAAAATAAAATTAATAAAACCATCAACGGCAAGCCGGAGTAGAACCTGATATCGACCGAGTAACAATTGAGTTGTTTGTTATTTACTCAAGTATTAATCGGTGTATCTTCAAATTAAAAGTTGAGCGCAATAGATATTATTATTATGAACATCTATGCACAAGAAAAAAAAATCTACCGCTTTGTTTTTGAGAAAGTAAGTAACGCCAAAGTTTTTTCGCGTTACTTACTTTTCTTAAAAACAAAGCGATAGATTTTTTTTCTTCTTGTGTATAAATATTTGTAATAATAATATCTATTGCGCTCAACTTTTAATTTGCAGATTCACCGATTAATACTTGAGTAAATAATAAAATCTCAGTTAGACAAGGATAGCTCTCAAATTAAAATTCCATGAAAATATATTATTAAAATAATAATTGAGAATTCCTCCCCCCTCTTTAAAACAATAAATAAGAAATTATTTAAATGATTAATTCTAAGATTAATTAATAAGAGAGTCCACGTATCGCGAAAAAAATTGTACATAGCACTTTAAAAGAGCACCACAAGAGCTTTCAAATGAGATGTATAAATGTCTGTTATGATGTATAGTTCCTGAAATATAATACTTTATAAATTAAAAAAAATTTTTTAGATGAAATCATTTTACGCGCGCTCAAATCATTTTACGCACGCTCAAATCATTTTACGCACGCTCAAATCATTTTACGCACGCTGTATTCATTTTACGCACGCTGAAATCATTTTACGCACGCTGAAATCATTTTACGCACGCTCAAATCATTTTACGCACGCTAAAATCATTTTACGCACGCTGAAATCATTTTACGCACGCTCGATTCATTTTACGCACGCTAAACAAATGCGTCTCATAATATGATATTTTATGTACGCAAACGGGTACATGAAATCGAATTTTGCGCACGCCGTTAGAAAAAATATCATATTATGCAGACGCATAAATTGATTTTGCGCGCGTGAAAATATGATGACGCGTTTGCGTAAAATGAATCCAGCGTGCGTAAATGATTTCAGCGTGCGTAAAATGATTTTAGCGTGCGTAAAATGATTTGAGCGTGCGTAAAATGATTTCAGCGTGCGTAAAATGATTTCAGCGTGCGTAAAATGATTTGAGCGTGCGTAAAATGATTTCAGCGTGCGTAAAATGATTTCAGCGTGCGTAAAATGATTTCAGCGTGCGTAAAATGATTTGAACGTGCGTAAAATGATTTCATCTAAAAAAATTTTTTTTAATTTTTAAAGTATTATATTTCAGGAACTATACATCATAACAGACATTTATACATCTCATTTGAAAGCTCTTGTGGTGCTCTTTTAAAGTGCTATGTACAATTTTTTTCGCGATACGTGAACTCTCTTATTAATTAATCTTAGAGTTAATCATTTAAATAATTTCTTATTTATTGTTTTAAAGAGGGGGGGAAGAATTCTCAATTATTATTTTAATAATACATTTTGATGGAATTTTAATTTGAGAGCTATCCTTGTCTAACTGAGATTTTTGTTATTTACTCAAGTATTAATCGGTGAATCTGCAAATTAAAAGTTGAGCGCAATAGATATTATTATTACAAATATTTATGCAGAAGAAAAAATCTATCGCTTTGTTTTTGAGAAAAGTAAGTAACGCGAAAAAACTTTGGCGTTACTTACTTTTCTCAAAAACAAAGCGGTAGATTTTTTTTTTCTTGTGCATAGATGTTCATAATAATAATATCTATTGCGCTCAACTTTTAATTTGAAGATACACCGATTAATACTTGAGTAAATAACAAACAACTCAATTGTTACTCGGTCGATATCAGGTTCTACTCCGGCTTGCCGTTGATGGTTTTATTAATTTTATTTTTATATTAGTAATATTATTTATTTTTGAGGCAGGGCGCTGCCCCCCGAACCCCTCGGCAGGGGCTTTGCCCCTGCACTCTACCGGGGCTCCGCCCTGGACCCCGTCCTGCGCCCCTGACCTCGACTACCTCTTACAATCTTGATAGCCTTCGAACAAGATTGTACATGCTATCACAGACGCAAGTTTGTCATTCTTAGAATTTTGCGCACTTGTTAGAAAAAATAATATACGCAACTAATGCGTAAAGTGATCATCGCACTCGTCTCATTTGTCGCCCACGCGGCGCTCGGGCGACAAAACCGACTCGTGCGATAATCACATATTTTACGCACTCGTTGCGTAATATACTATTAAAAATATGAAATACATAAAAATATATGGTTTACATAACCATTTGAAAAGAAAAGCTTTTACTCTTGTTTTTATACAGAATTTTCACGCGGATGTGCCTTCATTACAAGCTTTTATGCGCAATAATAAGCGATATCGTATATTGTTTCTACAAACAACCACATAATTATTCGCTTAATCAAAAGATAATCATATTACATTTCTTATTTTCTCAATTTATTTTTTAACATTTTAAAATTATTTTTATTACAGTTTTGACCATAAAATTAAAAAAGTTATCGAAAATTTCTGTTTTTTATATATGTAAATATTTAAAACTTTATTTATGTATAAAATTTTTGTAATACACCGAAAGAATTGGAATCATCTTTTTCTATTTAAACCATGGATTATATATTTTATTCATATATATATAGATAAAAGTTTGTACAAAATATTAAAGAAAAATTAATTTTCTAAAAGAAATATAGCTTACGTTCGTCGAATGTTCAGCTAACGAGAGATAGTCTGGTCAAATGGTTGATAATAACGTCAATCACAAAAACATTTCCAAGTGATTAAGTACTTATAATGAAAATTTGTGATTGTAAGTGAGCGTACGACACACGGTAAAATCGTTAGAATGTTAAGTGTAATTTTCTGCTCGGCACAACGTACGTATTCTCTCTTTTGGCTTCCACCCCGAAAATGAGAATATTTGCATTCGTTAAATGGAAATGCGATTAAAGTTTTAACACTCTACGTGTCTCGAGCAATACTTTTTCGGCTACACAGAATTTTCGTGTATTTGCCTAACTTTAAAACTGGCTACGCAAATTGCTACGGTAAATTACAAAATTAGCCACACTAAATGCAGATTAAATTTTATAGAACAGAACATTTTTAAAATTAATATTATCGTAACTAAATTTTAATAATTACAAATCGTTTCATCAACGTGTATTATTTTGTTTTAGGAAAACTATTCGTGAATCAATCGTCATTTCTACAAATAGCATTATTTTTAAAAAGTTTGAATATCAGATGGTAAACAGTTTGAAAAATCTTAGAAAGAATTTTTTGGGAAATACATGAAAATATTTGATAAAAACAATATTATTTTGTTATTAATTTTATTATTTACGAGGTTACTATAAATTGCGTATGCAATAATAGTTAAATATTTTGTATTAATCCAAGAGCTATTATCTTGTTCGTGAAAAACATCTATATAGAATACTTATCCACATAAATATGGGAGTACAAAGCATAACTTACTTTATTTATGACTCGGTGCTGCTCCTTTAGGTATAAAAGGGGTACTTTGGTACGCGCACGTTGCCGTAGTTATGCACCATAACTTTTAATGAAACATTCTAACTAATTAAGGAAGCTTTAAATACTCGGCTTCGAGAATCGATTTTCATTTTACAGGAATTGCATTGAGGTTTAAAAGAAAAAATTAATAATTCTCTATTTTCTCGTAATACGAATTATTCGAATTCTTTTGTCGGAAAATTGCAAATTCATGTCCTCCGAAATCTAAGTAGCTTACAATTTTCGTTAAAACCATTATAAACGATTTTGGTTTAAATTATTATATTTTTCAAAATCCAATGTTAAAAAATGTAATTAAGCGTAGAAAAAGTTAATACTGAATTACACAGTCTCCAGGAGAAATTTTTTCTCGTTGAAAAAGTTATTTCTTGTAATGCAAAATATTAGAATACAGGTGTATAATTATAATTGTTAGCAAAGAACAATGTAATTTTGGATTTAGATAAAAAATCTATCCATATTATATTTTTTCATAGAAAAATTTGTTTACGTTTCTTTTTTAATAATGCTGGAAATTTCTTTAAAATTAATAAAAAAAGTAACAATAAAAATGATTTTTGAGAATTATAATCTTACATACATAATTTACTGAGCAAAACAATTAACGTATTAAATCTAACGTTGTAGTATAACATTTGAAGCTAAAGTCCACTTAAAAAGCATCAGTGGAAAATAGAAGAAATCCCATCTGGTCACTCAAGCTTTGTATCGTGAGCACACAAGATTGCAATACAAACTATACCGTCGCCAAATTTGAGAGAAAAAAAAGAAGAAGGAAAAAAAAAGAAAGGACAGTAGTTGAGGTCAGAATCCAGGCAATGAAGGTACGATAAATAGTCTTTGCGGTCGCGCTAGACAATAAGAAAGATCGTAGAGTACGCGCGTCGCTTGCACATCCGGTTAAAAGAGAAAGAAAGAAAAAAGATAGAAAAATAGTACTATTGAGAGGCAGGCCACGTTCGAATAAATGTGAACTGGACGCCCCACAGTCCGATAAAAAAAGCAGGGTGATCCTTCTCTCTTTTCGGACTTTCTCGTCCCTTGTTCTCGGCTCATTTTATTCTAGCATCCTTCGTTTTTGCTTCGTTTTTTTTCTCTAGAACATTTCCTCTTACTTTTTCTTTTTCTTTGGCTTCCGTGAACTCTTTCTTTCTCTCTTGCCTGTACATAATATACATCATGGATTGTTAATTTAAGTATTTATATATGATTTTTGAGAATTAAAATTGGTTGTCTTTAAAGAATAGGCAAATATTTTTCTGATATAGCTTAAAATAACTCAGAAAGAAAAAAATTTTTAAATTGAATTGGTTAAGAACTTTATGTTTATAGTAATTATACGCTCAAAGTGAGTTAACTTTTATAAAAAAAGTTTCGAAAACTTTGAAAGTTAACCAAAACTGAAATTTCAAGCACCATTGTTATCAATAACGTGTGAAAAGCTTAAATAATGAAAAAAAATCTTATTTTTAAGTTTTCTTTTAGTTTTAATGCCAACTTTTATAATTATGTTTTTGGAAAAAAAGAATTTTGCGTAATATTTTTTTATTTGCTATAAATAATGCAGTATTTTAATGAGAACCTCTTAAGACCATAGATGAGATGAAAAATCATTCGTATGTCTAAGAAACTTTAATGCGAACTTGATAAAAGTAATATTCTTCTTATTCTTTTAATATTTTTTTCCCATTATCAGTGCTTTTTTGCTCACTCTTGTGGTGACAATCGTTCGAAGAATATCAACCGAATTTCTACGTTGAAATTAGAAAGTTCGCTGAATGCCAGAAAAGTTATATTATGGAAAACTTTGAAATTATTTTTATTTCCATAAAAATTTTCATTATAACTGAAGTTTTTAACTTTATTTCAATTGTAAATATTAACTTAAAATTTATTTCGAAGTAAAAGTAATCGTTGAATTTCTGTAATTTTGACAATACCTTATAAAGAAGAGAAAACATTTTACATAATTTATATTTTTTAAAGAAAATGGTCACTTACAGTTACAGATATTTGTATATTTAAATTTTTCATAAAATAAAATTTTTTCGAAAAGATTTAAAATAATGTAAGCAAAACAATTGTTAATTTATTCGATAAATCGTTATTCGTAAAACCGAAATAGGAATTCATATATTATTCGAATGATATAATTAATTCTCAAATCCTTATAAATTAGTAATTCCTTTGGAAATTAATGCCTAGGACTAAATGTTAATAATAATTTCTTTTGGAATTATAATACCTAGACTCATAATTTCTTTTGTAGACTTATAATTCTTTGAGAATTATAGTTCTTTGTGCATAGGTGTGTGTCTGCGTGTACGCTTTTATAAATTAGTGCTTGTGTGCGCACTTGCATCAGTGCATGAAATATATACACACTTATATTTATATATTTGTGTATATATTTAAATATTTATATGATATAAACTGTCGCTCGTTTGTTCGTGTCTTGATGAAGTTTACGCATATATTAATGCTTCTGCACACGCGCATTCACGCATTTACGCAGAAATGCAGGCTCATATAAACATGCTCACACATAATGAACTGTTATTTTAAAAGGAATGATAAATCAGTGTGCTATAAATACAAAAAGAATTATAAGTCAAGGACGTATAATTCTAAAAGGAATTATTAATTAAATGAGACCTTAATTACTAATTCTAAAAGGGATTGTGGCTTAAACATAATTTCAATTACTAATTCAAGTTCAAATTATTACTAAAATTCCAAAATTTTATAAAATAATTTTTTTATTTAATTAATTACACTAAAATATTGACAAATTTATGTTATAGGAGCAAAATTATGTATTCCAAAGTCATTAAATTTAAAATATAAAATTAATTAAATTTTTGATTAACCATAAAAATTTCATGCGAATAACATAACCAAAGTAGATTATTCATTAAATTAAATATAACTATACGTGAAAATATATGGAGCAATGCTTAACAACACTTGCATACAATTGTAATTTTTTGCATAGTATAAGAGGAATGAAAGTTTTAATTTTCAGTTTTAACAAGTAAAAAAGAAGAGAGCTGCTTCTTGCAGCAGTTATTCTTTTAAACAATTCTCTATTTTTCTTGTTTTCCAAGCTAATTTCAAATAACTTTTTACAGCCCTTAATTTTTCTTGCTTTTGTTTTACTTCTTTTCCTAGTCTACGTAACGCATATACCTATGCAGCCGTCGCAAGTCTTATTAACAAATCTTCATTTTAAAACAAAGTTAACAAGATACTTTTTACGATGTCTTGTTTCAGTTAAATAAAAATGGCAATAACATTTTCTTGTTTTAGTTTTGATTTTGATTTGCTTCTGTTATTATAAACTTGGACAAGATTGAAGAGGACAATAAGTTTGCCTATCTCTCGACACAGTTGGAACTTGCGCTCGTGAAAATTATACGTAATTAGCATGTTTAATTAACAGAAACTCACTTATATACCATTATCCTTCTCTGGTACTTTGGCACGACTAATTTATTTGCGAGTAAGTACAATTAATAACCAGCTCTACTAATATATTAATGTAAATATAAAACATTTTCAGGATTACATCGAGCGTTAACAAAAAAATCAACTAAATCTTTTCTTTGCTAAGTAAGAGGAAAGTTTGTTAAGCTCAAAATATATGTATTCTATGTAAAAGAACATTTTTTTTCGACAATGGATTAAATTTTTATTTTCATGAATGCTAAGTGCATTTATACTTTTTCTATTATTTTAAGTAAAAATCATAATAAACTCTGTCAGTTTTTGTTCAAGCTGCTTAATTATTACAGCACAAAAATAGAGTTATAAACGTAAAGGATAAAATAGCAGCTACATCGAAAGTATATAAAAAGGATTGTGCTTTTGTTGAAATACTAAAAATAAGAAGAGTAAAAAATTTAATCGATATTCGCATTATAAAGAATCAGATGGAACGGTATTTTGTATCGATGAGAAAAAATAACTTATTTCATGCTATAATGTATAAAATCATCTTGCTTTTATTAATATTTATCATTTGATAAAGATTCAGGCATTGCAAAATCAAATAAAAGAGGAGTGAAATTGTGGAAATTTAAACAAAAGTCATATAATGGATAATGAATAAAATCTTAATGAAGGAATTATTAAATAATTAATTTAACATTACTGTCCGATAATTTAAATATAAATACAGAAAACAAAAAAATATGTAAAATAAAGATTTCTGTAAAATAAGTTGTAGCTACTTAAAAACTTTGTAAAAAGAAAGTTTAAACACTCTAATGAATTTGTCACTTGGAATAGTTGATCCAACAATTGAGCAAACCTTTTGAAGTATGTTAACTATTGACCGGTTAGAATCGGGAAGTGCAACTAAAACCAAATCAATGCCGCACAAAGGGCTATGGATGCTTCACTGGTGACTTTTGGTCTACATTTAGTTCATAACGAGCTGATTGAACCTTGGCTCTGTGTAATGGGTTTCGGCTTGCAAAGATAATTTATATCTATTTTTTTCCGATAAAAATCATTTTAAAATAATAGCAAGCAAAATTATTCATTTCAACTTTATAAATAATTTTAAAAAAAATTATCGAATTGACGTTGAGATGAATAATTCTTTATTTAAAAAAAAAAAAACAAGTTTATGTTACACTTGTACTGTGTAATATTGTGACAAACTCATCCAGATAACTGGTTCGCCATTTTAAATGGCGCAGTTGGTAAACATGTTAAGCCACAAAACGAGCATAGCGGAAGAATATAATTGGATAGCTCGTATGCAGAGCTTTTTTTAACGTATTCGACCATATTTTCCGAGTGTCAAGTTTCAAAGTGTAATTTGCATAGAAAACTCGAAACATCGGAATTCCGGGAGATTTCTTAATCTTTAAAATCATAAATAGCTGTTTAATATCAATTGAATTATTAATAAAAGATAGTTAATTCTAGCATATGTTAAATGTAATTAAGTTATTTTGTATAATTAAAATTATGCTAGCCAATTTGTCACTGCTATTTTATTGATTTTTCGAAAGAGAAATGAATCAGTACAATAATAAATGAAATAAAAAATGTTTATAATTTAGGATAAAAATGAGAAACAGCAGTTAAAGTAACTAGTTTCTGTTAAAAAGGTTGTTTCGATAATATCATGAAAGGATCTGGTGCGGGCAAGTAAAGCGTTTCACTTAGCCACTAGCAAATAAAGCGGTGGCGGTGGCTGACTAAAATGAGTCTTTACTACTTACCCTTGCCGTGAAGTTGTTGCCGGTTAGTATCGGCGCGCAAATTCAACGCCGTCTGCACCAGCTCGTCCAGCTGCGGCTTCTTATGCTCCAATTCTTCCAGCACCATCTGTAAATACACCACTTTAAATTTGTGCAAACAAAGCCTTTAAAAGAGGCTAAAATAAAAGCAGACTTTATATTTGTTTTTCTTGTAATTATTCATTACTTTCTTTTGAATAATTTTTTATTTATTCAATTACTTAATTATTCAAATATATAATTATATGGTCAAAGTTTAATTCATAACTTTATGTGCTTTCTTGTACATAACGTTTCCCCTCATATTTACGTATTGAAGATTTCATTGTTTCGTTTGATATACATATAAAAAACCTATAATTATTTAGTAAGAACATTGAGGAAAAAATTGAATTTCAATAAATATACATGATTATTTTAAAGAAATAATTTTTAAAAACGAATAAAGTTTGTTAAATTATAAAGTAAGTAAATTTAAAATGAAAATGATAATTTAGTTATAAAAATGAAAATATTTGAAAATCGCTATACGACATCTGGCAGAGGTAAGGTAGCAAGAACTGTGCAGACGGCTACGTAGAAGCAATATACTAACGTTAAAAGTTCTTCGTTGGCGGTTGCCATTCTTTTGAAAGGAAATTTTCTTTTCCAATACTTGGAGCATCATTCGATCAGCTATAATCGTGTTTTTCTCGACTTCACCAAGTATACTATCGTGCTTTGGTGTAAGTTTCATAGATTCACTTTTAAAGTGAAAAATCTTATATTCATCGAAATTTTTTTTCATTATATCATTTTAAGAATCTAAAAACTACCTGTTTACAAGATTGCTGATTAAAATATTTTAACGTAAAGTTTACTTGAAAATCAAATAAGTAGATTCAAATAAAAATCTATCTTATAACTGAAAATTTTTCATCTCAGTTACCGTAATTTACAATTATTTAGTTTAAATATAAATCTTCTTACAATATTTTTATCACGCATTTATTTATATTTGTTAATAAGGAGAATATCATCCATAAAAAGTATTCACTATAAAACAGTAGTATATGTTTTAATAGTCAAAATAATGGAACCCATATTTTATAGGATTTATTCTAATGCACCTTAGTTTTTTTGATATTTACTTATCTATGCATACGCAGTCCATACATAAATTTTCAGAGTACATAAACGTACTTTATATGCATAAAATCAGAAACAATAAGTATTTATCTAAAAACAAAGGCTTATTAAAATAAGCTCTGAAACACGTGTTTTATTATTTTGGTTATAAAAACATATGCTATAAGGTAGTTAAAATCTGCACTGTATAGAGTTGATGTTCTCCTTGCATATGGAAAATAAATTGGATAGTTAGCAAGAAAATAAAATATATAAGAAAATTAAATAAAATTATTTAAAAATTATAAATAATATTTATTATTTCAATTAAAATAATTACATGAATTATTAAGTGTATACAAATAAGGATTATCTATATGTAAAAAATATTTTTAAAAATAATGAAAAATAAATGGCGATTAAAAGTGTGAGGAATTAAAAAAATTCTATAAAATCTAGATTTATATAATAATTTACGAATTTTTCCTACAGTGCGCATACGCAATTTCATTGAATATTTACTTTACATATTTTAAAGTTTCGCATGCGAAATTTTGAAGTTTTATCCGAAATAAGAATTTAAACTTATCATCCTGCTTGAATCTAATTCTAACTGTCGTTTAAATAAAAAAAAGGCAAGCCATTGATCTATACTATTAATCTTGATAGTCTTGTAAATACGTAGCATTTCCTATAACTGGAGACGGAGTGACAAGCAGTGATACATATTCGTGTATATAAGTCTTGTTGTGGGGTAAGGTGTATAGTTACAAGAATACAAATATACATATATATGTATATAGAGACGTGCGCTTGCTCGCGTTCGCAGGGGCACGCACATCCTCACACACATATGTAAGAAAATTTAGCGAGTGTAAGAGAGGAACGCGCGTGGCGTGCATGCGGAAGCAAGAGGCGAGCTTGGCTGGTGGTGGGTCGATCGCCAGTTCGCAGCTAGACATTTTCTCTCTCTTCTCTCTCTTTCTCTCTTTCCCCGGCGTACGTAGAGAGAGGAAAGTTAGGCGCGGGCAATCGATAGCCCAGCACCACACTCTGCCAGTCTCGGCTCAGGCTATATAACGCCGCTGCTCTGCTGCTCGTCGCTTCAAGCCTTCAAGATTCTCTCTGTGCTAGCTCTGTTCAGTATAGATCTATACTACCTACCTACAACTACCTATGAGAAACAGAGAAAGAGCCACTGCCACTTTCTTTCTCTCTATATATAGAAAGCTTCAAACTCAAACGTACGGAGAACGAGAGAGAGAGAAAGAGAAACGGCGAAATATCGATTCGCATTCCTTAAGCGACCAATTGCTCTCCAGGTCTTTGACTCGGTTACCTAAACTTTAAAACGATCGAAAAAGGCAGATACGATTGCAAATACTTCTTCCTTTGACTTTCTTCTCCAAAATTTTGCTCTTTTTCTTTTTTTTTTTTTCTTTCTTTCTTTCATTTCGGCTTTTTTTTCATTCACTGACTAGTAAATTCATGAAAATGATAAATTATTTATTGAAATTGGAATTAAAATTGATGATGGAAATATTTTATTTTAGGATTAGAAGTAAATCAGAATTACAAATTCAATAGTATTATTTTTGAGAAATATGTATTTGAACGAAGAATATGTTTTGTTTTAGCTATTTCGTATGAATATTTGAATAATAAATATAATTTAACCATAATGGCCTCTTTATTATCTTGAAAAGTAAAAGAAAAAGAAATTTTTTTCTCTTTTAAATGTGTTACTTTATCTCCTACTACAATGAGAATAATAGTATGTTATCCACCTAGCGAGAAAAAAGCTAGCAATCGCGAGTTATGAGAAAATCATTTTTGCCCCTATAGTTATGCAGATGATTTTTTTCATCAACCGATTAAAATTATTACCTTATACTTTTGGCATTGGGAGAGATCTGATCGAAAAGATATGGCTGGTCAATATCGCACGCAAGACCCTCTATTGACATGGGAGTAATAAATGGCTTAAGCAGGATCTTATCTATTACGTTAACGTTTTAAATGCGCTATTCAGACTTTTTTTATTACCTTGTTATATGACGGATTGTTATTGTCATTTAAAAATTTAAAGGCTTGACAATTACCTAATAATTGCTACCATCCCTAACAGACTGGTTACAACACCGAAAATATTTTTGCAAACCTAATTGTAAAAGTGTGATCAACCCTCTATCAAAAAGCTATTAAAATATGTAACATTTATTTGTCTTGTATACAATGAATTCATAAAAATTTACATTTATACTCTTCATTCATTTCTCACTCAAAATTGAAACAAAACTTCTTAAAATATTACTTGAAAAAGCAGCAAGCTTATAAGGCCTCTAATTACTCATCTTCACATGATGATACTGCTCAAACATATACTTTGCTCCTCTTTACAAATATCTTTGATTTCTTTAAACAAACTTACAAGCTAAATTGAAAACTTCTATCCAACTCGTTGACAAATATAAGCTATCCTTACATAAACTAAATTCAGGATCCTCGTGTCCTTTGAAAGGAGGAAACGTCGCGTTAATTCCAACCAGCCAACTAATTTCGAAAGGGTTTTCTCTCTCTCTGTATCTCCTTTTCTCTGTTGTGAAATGGAGTGTTTCATTTCAGAAGTGCATCCCAAATCCAAACCTTGATTACATTTAATAACACAAGAATAAGCACGGAGAAAGAGAGAGAAAGCTTTCAAGAGCATTTATTTAATATGATGTAGGACATAGATGCTAGGCCAACATCTGACATTAATTACATTATATATTATTTAACTTTTCTTAGACATTTTAAGTTAATAGAAAATGATAGACTGAATTCTTATAAAATGAAGAAGTTTTATTGTTAATTAACTTTTTGTACTCTCTAAAAATTAAATATCTGCGCAGTTAGTATTGTTTTGGTTTTTATAATGCATCGGAATTTTCATGGAATTGAGGTTTCTATTGTTATAAAAAATGCCAATTATATCTTATAGTATTAATTTTCGCTGATTATGATATACATCTTGAAATTACCATGACATAAGTATGTAATTGGACTTTACGTAGTTTAGTAAAATCAAATGAAAAATCAAAGAAACTTTTAATTTAAGCTATATCACATTGGGAAAAAACAATCCCTTTAAAAATTATTAATAATCAAAAATTACGAAAAAAAATTACTTGAAATTTAGTATGCACTTAAAAAGATGAAATTCCATGATTTTCAAATTATTTATTTTTTTCTTATGTTTGATGTTTTTATCACCAAAAGGTTCAAAGGAATTTAAAGGATGAAAATTGTTAATTTATTTACTTTTACTATAGGAAAGAATATATCAAATAAAAACAAAATAACTTTGATTTTATAAAAATAAAAAAAGTATGCGAGGTATAAAAAAAGTAACAAGTGGAATCACTCAACGTATGGGGATGAAAACAAGTTAGTTATAAAATTTTCAAGAGAAAAAGGAAAAAAGATTCTCGCACGAGGATTACAAATACCAGCACTCTTCGTGTGAAGGCTAGGATTTCTTTTTTTTTTTATTCTTTTTGCAGCTTTGAGTCACATCGATGAAATACTCTTACTAACACACGACAACAATAAAAATTGGAGTAATTAAAGTTAGCCACGTCAACAAAAGAGCTTAAAGAGATGCTTCTATCGCGTGTCCTAAGCTCGTTCTCTTTCTCTACAGCTGTGTGCTCCACGCATACTCATATTGCTTTTCTGCGTACAACGTCACTTTTTGCTCTGTGCTATAATCCAAAGTTTTCTTCATTTTTTATTCGATTTTTTTTTCTTTTTACGTTTAGTAGATTTAATTTGCATTGTTTATAATGGTTTGACAGATGGAATGTCAGTGGTGTTTTTATGATTTCTGTTCTGTACATGATAAATCCCATCAGAAAAGTTGATATTGATGTGGGAATAAAAATAGTCTCATCAGATTTGTTTTTGATCGTCATATTTTAAAAAATTATAAAATGTACGTGTATTAATGAGATTTTTTGAATTTGGATGTTTATAAATTTTTAGTACGATTGGAATGATTTTAATTATTTACTATTTATTATTCAACTTTAACACTCCACTACTTTATTCTAGCTCATATATTTAAGATTTAATTCTATTTCATAATCAAAGCACTAGTACAAACAGATGAATTTAGTGTTATTGACTAGTAATTATATTAGTATGATTTTGGCTGATTATAGGAATACATAAAATCATAGTATATGTTCGCTATGTGTCCGTATAATATATGGTGCGAATAAACTATAATTCAACCAAATCGAAATACGATACGTACAAACATAAAAAATAATAATTATAAAATTATCTAAAATTAACTTGTAATTTTTTAAAATTAAATTCATATTTGTTACTTTTACATATCGCGATAATAAATCACTTTAATAATCAGACATTTTTCAAACTCAAATCCTACAACTTTTTTTATAGAAGTTAAAACAAAGAAAGAAAAGGCGCTGACTATAATAGAATTTAACTTTTATAAACTTAAAGTATTATTTCTATAACTAATCTCAACTGAAGAGAATCTTTAATCAGAATATATTTAAATCGATTTTTTTTTAAATTCTGTGAGTCACTTTTTTGTGAATTTTGTTTTATTAATAATACGGTAGCTGAAGCGTAGATATTCCATTAAATGTAATTATATATACTTTTTTCATAACATCTTCACTCATGGATTACTTTTCAGCAAAAGAACATTTTACGTATACATTATAGTTTATGAATTATTCAGTTTCTTTTAATTTCCGAAAAGTTTACAATTCTTCACTTGCGGACTTTCAAAAGTAACCGATTCATTTTCATTATTAGAAATAAAGTATTTAGACAAGAACAAGAAAATTAAGAAATTTCCAAATTATTTAAATAAAATAATAAAAATTAACAAATATCGAATACTCTCTTTTATTTTTTATTTTAATAAAGTTAGTAGTCTTCAATTTTCAAATGAAAAAAAAAACAATTAAAAAGTTAACAACTTTTATTGTTGTTAGTTGGATTTCCAAGATTAGAACTCGTTAACTTTTTTATTAAACAATATCATATTTATGAAACTAAAATAGTAAGTTATTTTAAATCTTAATAAATGCACACTCAGCTATTTTTTAATAATAATGTATCTAGTCACAATGTTTCCTTTGTGAGGAAATAAACAACTTAATCATCAATAAAAAAAACGTCAATAATAATAAAGTATACTGATAAAAACAAACTATTATTTCTATTTTGTTAAAAAATGTTCAAGGATTATAATTTTTGGATAAACAAATTCTTTTAAACAAATCTTTTTTATAAAATTGTACTTGTAAAGGAAATAATATAAATAAAAAGAAGTTTATTACCTATACCAATAATCATTATACTGCTGAAATGCAGAAAATCGATAATTTTTTAAATATAGAACAAAATTGTTTTTAAATCTGCGGTATAACTAAAACTTGACAAAAGAAAATAAAGAAAAACAAAGCAATTATAATAATCCTGAAATAACTAAATTACGCAAATCTGAATCTTCTTATCGTATCTCAATTCCTATAATGTCTATCCAACTCGGAAATTCAATTTCATTCCTCTCTCTTTAGCCTTTATCTTCGCTTTTCCAAGCGTCCCATATACACATTCATCATATACCACATATCTTTTTTTTTCACCGTTTTTTCCATCAACAAACAAATAGAAATTTTTAATACGCCTATTTGCATAGCAACGCCAAAGGTTTTTTTTAAAAATTAATTCTCTTTTCTTTTTATTTTACAAGAGTAAAGTTTTTTTTGAGCTTATTCTTTTAGCGGCAGTAAGGCGACGCTATCAATTTCTCTTTTTAGTCACTCGGGGGACGAAAGCTTTTTTTCCTTAGGTATTATATCCTCATGTGCGAAATTTCCGCATTTTAATCTTCCCTTCGTTCCACGCGCAAAAATTTGAATTTCTAATGCTCTCTACTTCACGTGCTATTCCTTTTTTGAATTTCAAATTTTGAATATACCTGCATCTAATTCCATTGTTAGGCTATGCAAAAAATCTAATAAACAAATAACTTTTACTACCAGCAGGAATATTTAAATTTTAATCAATTATCAAAATATACATCTAAAAATTCGATATCTATTCAAAATCCAAGAACTTGGAAGTTAAGCTTCAGTAGAAAAGAACTAACTCTACCTAGACGATTAAAGAGTCGGTCATTTACCCAAACTATTTACCCTACGAGTTTATCGAAGTAAAAAATTGATCGCACATTGCTACAACTACTGCAGGTAACCAAGTTATCGGCAGTTCTTTGTAAAACTTTCAACGTTATCTCTTGAATGTTAGACACGTACAGAAGAGAAAAATTAAATTAAAACAAAAGTTCAAAGCTGGCAAAGTTCGAGATTTTGTTGAAAGTTTACATTGAAAATGTTTATTCGATTTAGCTATTTGGATAAAAAGAGTCTTCAAACTCATTTTCAAATGTATACTTTTTACCGTGAACTTTTAAATAACGTTCGCACCAAATAATTATTAAATTGTTAATTCTATTATGATTAATTTGTAAAATTATATTAATTTTAATTATTAAAAAATTATTCATTGTATCAATTTTTAATTTCAGAAATTGAAAAATAAACCTTTTCATCTCAATAACAATTGTTGTTTCAGGAGTAAAAGTGGCACTTAATACTGAATTTTTCATCAGGATTTTAATTGGTTTACTCTATAGTTTGATAGCGAGAACGAAAAGACAAAAGCGAAACAGAGTAAAAAAGATTGAATTAACTGACCTTTTGTCTGTCGATGAGCTGAAGGATGTTGTCGACATCGCTGACCACGGCAACCTGTTGGCGTATCATGTCTTCTTTTACTGTGAGCCAGTCACGTATCTGAAACCATTAATTATTAAGATGCATTATCAGTCTATAATTTCAAAATAGTTAAAGAGTTTACACTTTTTGATTATTACAAGTGTTCAATCTACAATATTTTTTCGCATTAATTTAATCAGAAGATTTATACCAATTTAGTACTATTTTTCTATTTTTAATAATTTTTTAATAATTTATTTCATTTTAAATATATTAAAACTGTCATCGGATCTATTTATTTATCAGAAATTAAAAAAATTAAATTATTGAATGATTTAAATTATGAATTCTGTCCTAAGAATTAATTGAAGTAGTAAATGATCGAATATAGTCAGACATAATTTTAGTGAACATTATAGCACTTAATTAATTATATTAATTATTACATTAGCTTAAAGAACGCAAATTGTTTATAAATTTTTTCATGTAATCATCATGTACAATTAAATATAGTAAATGTTTATTACACTATTTTTTTTACATAAGTTCACTAAAATATCATGTTTTAATTCTTAATGTACGTATATTCAGCTTATTTTACAAATCAGTGGCAGTTTTAGGATTATTTGATAAACAACAAACGTTTTATTATAATATATTGACTTTTAAAAAGTAATAATATCATAACACATATTAAAGACTAGAATTAATATATGCAAAATGTCAAGTTTTGGGATTCTTCTAATAATTAAAATTGTATCAATATGTTAATTAGTAATCTGTTTCAAGTAGATTATACAACTCAAATAGATTTTTTTTTCTTTGATTAAAAAAATTTTCTTTTTTCTCAATGTTACTACGTACATTTTCAAATGAAAAATAGATTACTTGAACCAATTGTAACATTCATCATATTAAGTAAAATTTTTAAAAACATTTTTCGTGTGTTTTTATTCATTAAGTTTATATTTTTCATTTTCTTAATAGGTATACTTTTTAATTAAGAATTCTCATCAATGATAAAAGTCAACACCCGATAATGATGCAACAGACGCTAAACGACAATGAAGAAAAATAAATGGAACACTAATTAGTATACTTAATCATTTTTAATTTAATACCAATCTTTAAAGTTCATTTCCAAGTTCTTTTATTTACACTATTCATATTTCGACAATCTCCAAAGAATAGAATTAGTTAAGTTTATTACTTTAAATTATTTTTTTGTCTAAATATTTGTAGACATTCTTTTTGTTGTTTGAGTAAATTTTTACTTTTTTTCTAAATAATAAAAAATATACATAAATTCATGAATTATTTTCAATTATAGTTTAATGAAGTTGCTGATTTAATTTTAAATAGTTAATAGTAAATAAATTTTGGAAATATTAATAAAATTTTATATCTAATTGTTTATTTAAAAAAATTTCTTTTACTAGAAAAATTCTGAATGTCATAAGAATTACATGTGCTAATTGAAAAGATAGTCGATTCGTAATATAAAAAAATTGAATAATAAAAATAAAAAGAGTCGTAAAAAAGTAATAATGATAATAGTGATTTTGGATGGTAATTACCTGAAGCAGTTGTTTATCGGCAGTCAGTGCTCCTGTAGTGGCACTGGTTGTATTTGGTGTGGAAGTGGAGAGGGGCGAGGCCGATTTTGCTGGGGTAGTATTAATACTACTTGCCGGGCTACTACTACTACTGGTGGTGTTGGTAACAGGCGCCGGCGCGCTGCCGGATGCTGTACCGGCTTGCACAGCCGGCGCCGGCAAAGGTGCAACGTTACTGCTGCTTGCCGCTGCTGCTGCGCCTACACTTCTTTCGCGTTCTGCAACAAGTTAAAGCACACCAGAAACCTTTGAGTTATTTTAGTTTTTTTTTTCAAGTAACTTAACTAATTTAACTTGCGTTGGATTCATTAACATGTCAAAGGGCCTTAGAACTTGCTTTTTCAATATTAATAAATTTATGATTATGCAAAAATATAGTTATATTAAATTAAAATATAGTTCGCAAATAAATTAAAACTAAAAAAAATTAAATAAGATAAAATACTTAATTTAAAAATTTATGAAAATTGAAATTTTTATTAAATTATAATAATAATAACCTAAAGTACACACATAAATGTTTTCAAGCTATAATTTTTATGTTTTGAAATGGAAAATAATTATTTTCAATTAAAATTAATGACTAACAAAGTATTATTTTATATTTTCATGGAGATTTCTTTTGTGAAAATACATCTTGAAAATATTATAAAATAGAAAAGGTTCTCTTTGTATAGAGAGAAGTTCTTAAATTTCTCATGCAACCAAACCAAATTCATATTTTTGAGTGTAAATTATATAGGTTTGGTGTATAAGAAACTCCTAGTATACAATCAATTACCATGTACTCTCTATTTGTCTTTCTCATAACCTCATGTACTCGGTCTTTTTCAAAATAAAGCAATATGAAGCAGCTAAGCAAGCAAAGTCTCGTCCGAGACAGGAAAAAGAATAATAATCCGTGTCTATTGAGCTTCCGCATACCTACGCTACGCGAGCAAAAAAGAAAAGAAAAAAAAGGAAAAACGAAATGAAAGAAAGCAAGATTCATGTGACTTATTTTTGTGAGGGTTCGCTTTTGCCAAAAATATGTACGCACGCATATACATATATTTCGCCTGTATATGTAGGGGTTGATCTATACAAGACGTTGATCGTGGGTTTGACTTTTCCTTCTGAATAGCGACAAGACATTTGCGCAACTCCCGTGATCACGTACGCAAGAACGTAATCCTTCAAGAGAAGATGAGAAGAGATGTAAAAAAGTCAAAAGGTATAATATTCAAGAAATTGGGACATAGGTATTCCGATAGTTGAGAGTAAGCTTTAAATGTAAAAAAATTATCATAAATAGAAGAAATTTTAAGTTCTTAAAAATGAGTTTTATAATACTTTAAAGTTGAAACATATTAGAATGTAATGTTAAAATAATATCAATAATCAATAATTTAGTTGGCTTTTCGTCACTTCAGAACAGTCTATAAATCTTTCATAGGTAACATTAGAGTATTAAGACGTGTTACATAGTTACAAATATTTATTCTAATTACTTAGGTTATAATATAAACTATAATTATCATATTTCCGTTATAATAATTCTACTTTGATCTTATATTTGGTATAAATCAATATAGAAATATAACAGAAATATGACAAGTTAATTAAAACGAATATTTTTAACGAATACGTCATTGCCTGTAAAAAGATTTATAAATCATATTGTTTGAACCTTGAAAAAGTTAATCAATAATGTAATATTATCCTAGGAATAACTTCTATTAATTAGAATAACAATATTAATAGTCAATTTATTTCTGAGTTATTAAAAATAAAAAGACGAGTATAACAAAAGAAAAACACGATATTTTTATAAGTTGAAGAAAAAGATCATTCAAACCTTTTACAATAATAAACAACATACATTAATAGAAATATCTTATAAAGTATAAAAGCTAAAAATAAATAATTTATACAACGTGAGAAATGTATTGATGTAAAGGCTATTATGATCCATATCCGCAGAAGAAATCCTTATTATACATAGTAAATCTAGCAAGCGAGCTTGCACAGAGAATTCATTGAAGCAGCTGCATAAGTATATTTATCTACATACTTTCAATTTACATGAAAAGAGATTCCGTTACTATAATAGCCGATATGTTACGTCAATCGTGAGCAATATTTTTTTTATCGTATTTATCTTGAAAGAGCGAATTGATATTGATATTTTCAGGAATATTTTACCTCTTTTCTTTTCAAGCTTCTTCCTTTCTCTTATTATTTAACTTATTCGAAAAGTTTATAACCGAATTTTAGGGAAGGCCAACTTTTTATATCCGATAGGGAAGGATCAAAAGGAAAAATTTGAAAACTTATCATTCTTTTCTTTTGCATTCAAATTTATGCAATGAGAAAAAGAAGACGCTACAAATTATAATTTACTGTGCGTTATTAAATTCTTTAGGGAGTATCGAATTGCTTCGTAAATTTTCATTACTATAGCTTCCGTAACAGCAAAATAATATAAAGAGTTATACCTAAATTTTACTTATATAATCTGAAGTACAGGAAATCTCATTGAAATAATTACCATTTTTAAAAAATTTATTATAGAAATATTTAATTAATTATTTCAATGATATCCTCAAATTGTCTCTTTTTTCATAAATTTAAAGCTTTCATAAACTGTAATATGATGATTTATTAAGAAAAAGTAGAAAATAAAAAAGAATAGAGTTAAATTATTCGCTTGACTAAACAGTTAAATTTAAGGATATTACACTAGCATCTTTACCCTCTTGCTGGAATTCCAAAAGCAACATACATAACGCTAAGAGTAAAAAAAATCCAGGCTGAAATTCAGCTTTATCTAACATTCAGCTACTATGTCCTCGCATAGCTTTAGTTGAAGGTGAAGAGAAAGAGAGAGAAGGAAGAAGAAGCACAAGACAGCAATTTGGAAAATTTAGGGGCTCTCGAGGAGGCTTTTAATAAGACTGCCTAACTCATGGCCGAAGTTAGTAGCACGTTAAACTCTCTCTCTCTCTCTCTCTCTCTCTCTTTCTCTTTTTCCTCTTATATACAAGAAATTCAAGCCACACGAACTTTCAGTTTGAGTTTTTCTCTATTTTTCTCTGTTGGCTATCGCCGCAAACACGGTCACTCCTATTGCCGATGTTTCTTTTTACAGCGCGTCTTCTCTCTTCACTTCGTATTTATCCGGTTTTCTCTTACTGCTAGCTTCAACAACTAAGCCTTTTTATTCTGTTTTTTTTTCTTTTCTTTTCCAAGCACAAAATGCTGCTGAAATACTCTTTCTTTTTTCCTTCTTTCTATCTCTATCTTCTTTCGTTCTAGTTAGAGTGAAAAGTTTGCGCTTGGGTGCACAGCTCTCTGTGTTACGTGCGCAATGTTTTGTTTGAAAAAAAAAAAGAAATTTCTTTTTTTATTTAGGGTTTTTTGTATTGAAAAGATATTTTAAAGTAGGACGACGTAATTATTATTGTACACGCGGAAAAATGTAGTATAATACATATTTTTTTGCATTGTTTTCACTATTTATTTTTTTTAAGTTTAACATTTAAATTGTGTTTTATGAAATAAAAATATTTTTTGTAAGCTCAATCAACCAGATGAGAGTTGAAAAATAGTCAGATAAAAAAATTTAACACGCATCGATGCACGAGCGCTACTTTATTTTACGTATGATTCATCATATGTGATGTATGACATTTAAAAAAACTTCCAATCTTTATATACCATAAACAATATTTTTGATAGATGTAAAAAGTAAAAATATAAAAAAATTGGGCAAATACAAAATACAATATCAAAATACATAGTATTAAAATGTTTGATTCATCTTAGATCCATCGATCCATCTCTGGCAATTGTTCATCTATTAAAAATACTATTTTTAATATATGTACAGAATGTCTGTCTATTGCCGTAGTCGATAAAAACTTAAAATATTTTAGGGTTATATTAAAGTAATCTACATAATTTTAATAAATGAAATTACAAGTTTGAAGAGGGTAATGAAATACAGTAGCATATCGATAACTAAATGGCATGAAGAGACAACAAGTGTCTACATTAAACTAGCTGAGTCAAGCTATTTCTTATTCCTTCTCTCATTCGTTCTTCTCTCCTGTTCCTGAAATACGCGAGTCTCACGCTCCAGCAGCCGAATTATTTCCGGGCTTTTGCTATATCGCTTTTGCACCTCTTTTCCAGTAATTAACCGACGACGTCGCAAGCAACGTGTTTTGTGGCACCAAAGAGATGCTGCTGATCGTTCCTGCTTCGTTTATTAATTTATCAAGCACAAAGGTAAAACCATCTTTGCACGCTCTTCGTTACTCGAGCACGCAAACAAAGTGATAGTGCGTTAAGGAAATTTATAACTAAATGTTCAATCATGTGTTAGTTATAACTCTTTAATTTAATGGATTATTATTTAATTAAATTATTCAATTTAATCATTGAAAAGTTATAAAAAAGGCATAAACTTTTTTATAAAAGCTATATATATTATATAATTAATGTTTTTCGATTACAAATGTTGGATAACTAAATATTTTATAAATTCTGTTAATTAAAAGTTTTTGATAAAAAAAACTAATTTACTTACTAATAATCAACTTTTATTATTACTTTCAAGATCTTTTAGAAATTGTCTTCGATACTACTCTAATCAAATGAATTAAATAGATATACATAATATAGATATACATTAATTTTTTTTTAATAAATTTTTATGAGTTGATTAGAGGTACCTACTGATCAATACTAAGTTTAACATGATTTTCAAATATTTATTTTTCATTAAAAATATGATTTAAATCATTCCTAAGATGTTAAATAGAAAAAAAAAACTGTCAACAACACAAGATTCCACCAGACGTCGCATTAAATTAAATACACCATATGAAAATGAAAAAATTTAATCGACAGCTTTTTAACCTTATATCTTATGTCAAATTTAAAAATTTTCGGTTGTATAATTCAAAATTCAAGAATACAATAACACATTTCTATTCAATGAAATGAATGATAATTTTTGAAAAATAGTAGAAAAATGAATTGACAAAAAATAGTTCATTTGATTAACGGATATTAAAAATTCTTACGCATGTTGTATAAATCTAAAAAAGAAACAAATGAATAAGTCTAGTCACGCTTTGCATTACTGAGCATTGTCCAACACTAGAAAAGTTATAGGCGAGAGGAACACCCCCAAAAAAGCGTTTAGTTTTCTTAGTTTTCGAGTAGGTGACCGCTATCGTCCTACAAGTTAATTTTTTTTTCAAATGAAAGCTTCTGACCTATAGATTACGAATACAAACTTTTTTTTTTAGTTCCGAGTCCGGGAACATAAAGAAAATGGCGGTTACTTACAGTGCATATAGAATTTTTACCTATTAAAACGCCATTTTCGCCATTTTCTTTATGTTCCCGGACTCGGAACTAAAAAAAAAGTTTGTATTCGTAATCTATAGGTCAGAAGCTTTCATTTAAAAAAAAAATTAGCTTGTAGGACGATAGCGGTCACCTTCTCGAAAACTAAGCGCTTTTTTGGGGGTGTCCCTCTCGCCTATTAGATTTAAGACTCATGCATTCAGCTTATTCTTAGCCCTAATTTGTCATTCTTAAAATATAGAAAATTTTTTTCTCAAATTGCAAAAAACAATATTTATATACGCATTTATACCCCATCACGTAAAAGCATCATAAAACTGTCTAATTAATATTAACCTACATTATCTTTCTACTATCCTGCGTAATAAAATATCTCTAAGTAGTACCCAAGAAGTTTAGTCATCCGTGTTCTTAAAAATTTTTACTTTACTGTATGCTGCTTTTTTGCTTGTGAAACAAAAAAAAAGCATAAAATAACTAGGAGAGGAAGTCAGGAAAATCCAAAGGAAAACATATTTTCCCGTTCTCATAATAACCTATTTATTTACGCCTTAGCCTTGCTACTACTACTCATCTTAAAATCAATATTGATACTTTCGACGAGTCAAGAGCATAAACACAACAATGGATACATATAACATTATTTATATCTTTTCTCTGTTTATATGTTTACTTAGGATCACCACAAAAGAATTGCATTTAATGGGTGTACACAGATATTTCTCTATGAGATTGATCGACTATTTTTGACTTTTCTATTTGATTGTAAAGATCATAAAACTTCAAATTCTCAACTTAAAATAATCTGGAAGAATTTATGAACATTAATAATAAGCTCTAGAGTATATTCTTATAGTTTAAGAAAAAAGAAAAAAATTTTCTATCTGACGAAGAAGCAGCCGTATATGTATAAGCTAGGGATTGTGCTATAACGATATAACGCATAAAAGGAGGCTTAGAGTAAAAGCAAGAGAGAAAAAGAGAAATTACTTTTAGCTCGATACGTGACGGGACTATCGAGGAAAAACTCTCCCATCTACCGAATTGGTTATCGTTCCTAAAATATAAGGTCTAACACACCAACGCGCCACTTGCTTTAAATTTATCTTTACTTTCGTTAAGCTAACTTGAATTTTGCAACGATCATTTTTTATCTAGCATTTTTTATCCATTCCTTTTTGTTCAACTCATATTATTCTGGATAAAGTTTTGCAAGATAGGTCAAGATATAAAGCAAGAAAAAGAACGATCTTTATTAGAACTTTTATTCAGATTGAATAATCACTAGATACTAGAGATTTTAAAAATCAAATTAATATGAATTTTTAAAACTTACGATTTTTAAAATTTTCTAATTAAAATACAAGTATAAATAATGAAAAGCATAAAAACAAAATAAATTCGATGATTAAAGCAGAATAAAAGGTAGGGATAGAAATGAAGTTAAGGCATACGGTACGTAGTGCGATCACGGCCAAGCGTACATTTCGCGAGATTAGTCCGCGAGAGAGCTCATATAACGCTACAGCTTCGTGCAATACGGGACTACGCGACAAGCTTACTGATTTCTTGGAACAATGCCAAATCGTCTACACCCTAAGAAGGAATATTTCTTCTGCTACGGAACCTCTTTTAACCCAATGTGTTTAACGACACTTTCCTATCGGGAAATGAACATGACAATCATATACTTTTACTGTTTCTTTGGACATTTTTTAAATTCGCTATGGAAAAATATTTCTCTTTATCGTATTTATTTAAACAAACAACCTTAAATTTCGTGCGAAAATTCAGCTTTCAATAAATATTTTTAATATTAAAGTTATCAATTTGTTCGATTTTTTGACTTTATAAGAAAATTTACAAGTTTATCAAGATTTTATGGAGGATAGGAAAAGTATACGATACAATTTATCGGAAGTACTCTCTTGAACAGATGTTCGTAGAAGCTTTCCAGCCATTCTTTGATTTTCAATCTTATTCCAATAAAATATTCAACGCACTAGCACGTATAAAGCATAAATTTCAAGTAAATTGTCGATATTTTCGCAAGAACGATTTTTAGTCTATTTTTACATTTTTCAATATTAAATTTATTGCTGCACCCGATGAAATATTATCATTTTAAATGTCACTTCTTATGACAACATTTTTAATTTAATGACATTTAATTAAATTATTTATAAATAAGAAATAAGTATTAATTAAAAAAATTTTTATCAATTTTTTTATATAACCTAATTAATTTATATTTATGATGAATTATATGCTTAGAATTGCTTAGAATCACATAAAAGTACATTAAGTTTACCGATAATCGAACGTTTAAAATCATTAGAGCCTACACTAGTTAGATTACCGGTCAAACATGACATTAGATGGTCGAAGTGTAATTCTAATCACAGAGAGCCAAACAACCTACCATTAAACGATCATCGATTGATCTCAACGTTCAATATGTCGATAAATCGCTTTAATGTTCAAGAAAACACCCTCAAATTCTATGGCGAGAAATATACAAAAAGGAAATAAACTAATGAGTCTTAAAAATACAATAGCTCTACGTAAGTACTATTTTAATAATAAAACAAAGAAATTGGTGTTTAATTAAAACAAAATTTAATTATGTATATTATTAATTATTAATAAATGAAAGTTCATCTCAAAATTATTTCCAACGACAGTAGAACGGTGTCAAAAATCCAAATTATAAATTTTTGTAATTATGATAGCTTTTTTTACTTGACTTTAACTTTATTAAAAATATCAATTTATTTTACAATTATTAACAATCAGAAATAAAAATTAAGAATGACTTTTTTTGTTTCTCATTCTTTGATTGCAAATTGTAATGCTTTTAAATTGAAGTATTTTCCTGAAACATTCTTTATTAATGATAATTTAAAACAATGTTAGTCTCAAATGGATTACACGAAAACTTTGCAATTATAGCACTTACAACTATGAAACTAACTATTTAAGTTTGTTTTTTGTTAAAAAAAAATATCTTACAATTTCAACATGAAATTTGTAATATGAAATTCTAACATTCTTATAGCAAAATAAGAAAAATTGTAATATTCAAAGTATGTTGTCTAAAATAACTTATAAATTTTAACACATTTTCAATTAAAATTTTGAATTTTTATTACTTTTAAAAACCAAAATAATAAATTACTCTAAATATAAAAATGAAATAATTTTGTCATATAAAGAAAAAAAACTTTAGCTAAACTAACTAGCTTATAAAAGCAAAAATGAGCAATATAAATACTTAACCAATAGATAAGGTGTAATTTTTCCAAAGATGCGTATAAATGAAAAATGTCCATGTAGATGTAGTAGAAGTGATATGTGCCAGTAGTAATAAAGTAGCGCGTAATATAACGCGTTCACACAAATTGACTAGCATATCTCAGTCTCTCTTCATCAATAACAAACAAACGCACTTACATGCTCAGAAAGCAGCGTGAAAGTCAATATGCTAACTGTTATAAGTATATAATATGCCATAGCGCGCATCGTAGCTAAGATCATTATAGGCCATGATGCGCATAACCGGAAGTTATTGCTAGGGCTTCGCTTACGTTCAAAGCCCTTTCCCCCATATTAGTTATATGATTTTTTTTCTGGATTATATTTCGAGTCTATTATGTCTATTATATTTAGATTTTTATAACTCATTCTTTATTACTCATTGTTCTAGATTAATCAAATTTTTACAAATTATTTTTATATTCAATATTATTTTATTCATCATTATTTCCTCAATTAAAATTTATTTTTTTTAAATATTAAAATTAAACCTTTAGATACTTAAATATATATTTTAAAATTGAATAAAACTCTTTAATGAAAATTTAATGAATAAATGTTTTAATTTGAACAAACATTGGTTATTATAACGATAAATGAAAAGGATAAATTTTTAAAATTAGTAAGCATTTATCAGAATAAAGGTTGAGATAATAAATTAAAAAAGCATCGGCTTTGGGTAAAGAGAGCTTGGAATTAAATAAATTATGAATAATTCCGCTTTTGGGAGAAATTGGTGCAGAAGTGATTCCCTTAGGGAGCATGAATAGAACTTGGATTATACAACCGCACACAATCTTTTGTAATCAAGACTTATTTTGGGATTTCATGTCTATCTTTTAAGGATTAAGGAACTCGTCTGTTGCTTATCCAAAGCATTAATATATATCTACTTAATAAGTTCATTTAATTTATATATAATAAAAATATATGAGAAACAATAAAATATAAAAAATTTTCTGGAAAATTAGGATAATAAGTTTATATTGTATGTTATCCTATAAAAAATTTATGTTATTTTTAAATATGTTCCAAAATAGAAATGAGTTTAAAAAAATTTTTTCATACATCAATAATTTAAAAAATGATTTTTTCCAAAATATTTGCTGACAAACAAAATACAAACATTGTTAGCATAATAATAATGTCTCTTATAATTACGAGAATACAATGGTTTTTTGGCTCTTTTATTCATTTTATTGAGTTCGAAATACGGTTAGCCCTAAAACACGTTATATATTGTTGTCTAGGGTTTCCTATACTGTAGGAAATTGCGCCTAGAGGATCAAAATACCTTGAACGTCACTGTGTGCGTTTAAGAAGCGAAGTATAATCTCACAGCCGTTAACCAAGGATGGTGTTTCAGAGAAAGGGATTAAACGTTAAACGTATTTTACTGAAATACCGAAAGGGAAAGGAAGAGAGAGAGGCAAATACATTTATCGAGAATTTTCGAGTCAAGAGCTTCTGGGTCATCTTTGATGAATTTTATATATATATATGTATGAATATTACATAGAATTATATAACATAGTTTAGCTGGCAAGGGCATTTTGGGTTAGACCGAATGTTATTGTGTTTACAAAAAAAATTTACTTATACATGCGTTTGTGCGTACATAAAAGTTATATGCTTGCTGGACTCGTATCGTAAGAATTTATTTGTGCTACTTTTTTTATAAGATACAAATTTACTGTAATAATTGCTTTTGTATAGGGTTTCCAATTTATTAAATGATATTTATTTGCAATAAAATGATTGAAGTTTAATTTTTAATGAGTCGTGACTGGCTTTAAACTTAATCAGTAACTGGATTGATTGTATTTTAAAATCAATATTAATTTTAAGAAGATAAAGAAAGAATTAATCAGATCAATTTTAATTATATATTTAAAACATTTACAAATATTGAAGTTATAGCAATAACATTTTAATTAAATACTCTTACATAATTATATAAAATCTTTTACATTGTAATCTTTATAACTTACCAATCATTACAGTAAAAATTAGTATTAGAATTTAATTATTATTTCTATTAAAAAAATCTTCGCCCAAGGCAAGAATCTAATAAAAAGTAGTTTAATTAACAAAATGAAGATAAAGTAAAAGATTCATAAAAATTTGAGCTGAGCACTCTCAGAATTAGATATCGCTTCTGATGCATCGAAAAATCTACATCCCACAAAAGTTAAGCTCCCCCTTACCCCTTTGATTCCCCAGGCGAATGAGAGTTGAATGAATAGAGAAAAAAAGTCACGCGTATACACGCACTACTGTAAATACATCTGAAATCGAAACCGAAACCGAAATCGAGACCGAAAACCACGAACCAGCAGCAGCAACAGCAGCCGGGAGTGCTGTCAAACAAACAGGTAGTAGTATACAGCACTAGTATAAAGAGTAAGAGCCAAAGCAAGCGATTCTATACTTGCCTTCGGAATCAATATTTGCTCGATACTGCTTGCTATTTCTCCCCCTTATTTTGCTTACGAACTCACCCACACACAAGAGTCATAGCTCAGGAGAATTGCTTTTCGGCTCTCGAGTTGCACACGTGTCGGTGCAGTGTGCTTTCTTTGAGCTCGTTTTCCTTCTCTTCCCCTCTCTAAGCTGCATTCTTTCCCTTTTTTTCTAAAACCCGAATTTTCTTCCTAACTTTTTTTTACAACTCTGATTAAAATCTTGTGTAAATTTGAGAACTAGAATTTTTTTAAGAAATTTATCCAGCTAATATTGCTTTGAAAGAATTTTTCAATAATTAAAATCAATCCTTGTTTCTAATAAGAATTATTTATGCTTTCGTTTCATTATTTTTACCTCCCGTCAAATTCAAAACTTATTTCCTCTCATTAAAATTTTTCATCTGCAGACTTTTAATAAGCTCTAGGTAATGTCTCTATCACTAAAATTTTAATTTATATCCAAACATTTCTGAATTAAAGAAAACAAAAACAAAACCCGTTACGACTTTTCATTTCAAGCAAACTAAACAAACTTTAAATCAAAAAGTCATATTATAAATATCCCTAAATAAAATAAATAAACAAAAATCGTAAGCACATAATTTACAATATGATTTATTAAGGAAAAAAAGCCTCTTCACACGCAAACACACACACTTCACATAAAATGTTGAATTGTTGCTAAAAATTCCTGCGTATACACGGAGAGCTCTCCTTATATAGTAGCAGCTGTTTCGATGAGGGTGCGAACCCCTCGATTTGCTTCTTCTTCCCTTAAAGCCAAAAAGCTCCAGTATATATCAAGACTCGATCCCGCACCACAGCAGCACCCTCGATTCAACCAACAAAAAAGAATAAAATGCAGTCTGCACGCGAGAATACATATACGCGTGCGGCTTCCGGAGGAATGCGTTTCACTGAATAGGAGCACACGCGTCACTTCCTGGGAAGAAAGAGAATTTTGCAATAACTCAATGCCTATTTTTCACAGAGTAACGCCATTTTTTTTTTTTTTTTTTGACTTTTTTTTTTAGGTTGTTTTTTTATACATTTATGCAAGGACATGTGTCTTTTTTTTAACATATAGTAAATAGTATATTATGCAGCAAGAGCAGAAAGCAGACTGTACACTTTCGCGGACATTGTCGCGTAAGTGTACCTTTTACAAAAAAAAGTAGTTTGATATATCTATATAATGATTAATCATAAAAAATGAATCATTTTTTTCAAAGAAAGTTCAATTTTAGATTGAAAATGACAAAATATTATTTTTTTATAGTAATTTTAGAAAACAGATGAGGTTACTATTTTTCAAAATATAACCATTTATTTGTAAAAAAAATTTGATGAGAAATTAATATTTATTAACCAACTATAATGAATGCAAGTTCATACTAATGCAAATGAGAACAAAATTTAATTAATTATTCATTTACTTATAACATGAACCCTGTTTTTATTAGAATTAATCAAATACATAATTATTTGAATTTCGTCAAGGGGTTTTTACATAAAACACTATATATTTCGAAAAAATGAAAAATATTTCTTTAAAATAACTTTTATCGATTCTAGAAATTAATACACGCAAGAAGAACCTGGATTTACAATCGATTAACTTTCTGTCATAATAATAGTTCCAAAAAGAAATAATTCTTTATGTCAATCTTAGAAATAAAACGAAGATAGATGGCTTAAATACAAAATTATTACGCTATAGAATGAAAGAAACTTTTTGTGCGCTAATCGAGGAAAATGAGTCCTTTGTGATTACGTATAAAAAATAGACATATTTTATGTCCGTTAAATCTTTATGAGCTTAGAATCTAAAAGGACCTGTATAATAATATACGTTGTATTCTTCAACCTTTCAAAGCAAACTCATAATATTTCTTTATTACGGAGAAAAATTCCATCGTAAAAATTACTATTTCACGTAGTATCCGTGGGACATACTTTATTTTTTATGAAAATTACTAATTATATAATAATAAAATTTTTCTTATAGAATTTGCAATTTTTAAGATAGAATTTTTCTCCGTGTATATTTTTAATTTTCAAATGTTTCCAAGAAAAGTTTTTTATATAAAATGAATTTATATTCATATTTTTTATGCTAAGCATGGAAATTGATCTTTTAAAAAGGGAAACTCTTAATTTCCCAAAAGTATATTCCATTTGATTAAAAAAGAATTGAAATAAGAAAAAATAATATTTCATGTGAAAAAATTGATCTTTTTCTAGAAAAATGAATTAATCAAAGAAACAATTACTGTTGTAAACGAAGCGCATAAATCCTTTGAACAATTATCATCAGCTAACTCTTCCTCAAATCTTTAACGATAAGAAAAAGGTAGATACTTCATAACCTGAAACGACTCCAGCTGACGTTTTCTCTCAAAAATCTTCTACTTCCTTGCACAGTTCTATAAGAGCATTAAAATCTCATTAGCCTGGGTAATTTGCAAGGCTCATGAGACTTGCATTAAAATGTCTATTTTTGGTAAGCAACAAATCCGCGTTGATTTTGGCTAAATCAAATGAAGCCTCGAATTTAAGCTTGATCACTGCACTGTCAACTGTAGCTTTAACGCAATTTTCGTTAGTCGCTGGCAAATAATAATCAAATAATTTTTTAAAATCCCTATTTACTTACTAGTTATTCCCTTCCTAAAATGCGCTTTGTTTAATTCAGCGCGATAGAAGTGATTTTGTAAGCGTACCGAAATACAACGCATCAGTTGGGTTATTTGGTTGTTTGACTGTTTGCACGCGTCTACAGTCTGCACACATTGCCAGCACAAGTGGAACGAAACGAGTAACAGGAGCTTTATTATCCTGACCCTGACCGAAACTCTCCCTATATCCGAGTCTATTCAACTACGATAAAAATTTTCGGCGATTATTGCTTCCTTAAAGCATTTGTACTTAGTCTATTGAACTCTGATTGAACAAGGATCAATCTTGTCACCATAGCTTTTTTTTTAATAAGAACGAGACACGTTATTTCACTTCGGAAACCTTCAAATATATTTCAAATTTTCATTCTTTTCTCTTATAATGGTAATAATAATTATATTAATACAAATTTTGATCTTTGAATTGAGTTATCGTTTAACTAATAAATTGTTAAACTTTTCATTTAGATAAGTAAACCTTAAATTAATAAATTTCTTTAATTAATAATATTTTTTTGTTCCCAATCACATTTTCATGTGATTGGAAACAATACTCTTTTAAAATTGATATATTAATTACTGTAGTAACCGTTATAACCCAAACAGCTCTTTTGGCACTCTATTTGATTACATTTTTAAAAATAAATCTATTAATTAATTTTAAATGAAATTCAATAATAAATATATATTATATAAAAAAAAATAAAAAATTGAAAAATTTTCCAAGTATGTCCGTTATAGCAGTTATGTTATTTTTTTGTTGTATTAGTTTGATGAAAATATTGATAATAGTCTGTGGCTGTTATTGGAAAAGTACTTGAGACTTCTTGAAGATTTTCTGCTGTTCATATGAAACTTTTTGTTCGTATAAGGTAGGTTTATTGTATCTAAGATCTTGGCAAAATTCCCAAACTCATAACAACAGCTGACCTTCAATCTAAGAAATCGTATATCGTAAAGCTCAAGATTCCTTTGAAAAACTATTATTGCCTTAATTAAACTTTTTTATTCTTTAAATAATTCAATTATTCACTGTGATTTTTAATTTTCAATAAATTTTAACATTATGTCTGGGTTTAAAAAAAACGTATTGATAAATAAAGTATGTCAGAAGATTTAGCATTAATCAATTAAAATAGACTAACGTCAGCAAAATTATAATTGGCTGAGAAATAAAAGAAAATCATAAAAATGTATTCATGTTCATAAAAAAGGAGTAATAAAAAAATCTTTTTACCAACTCGGCTTTGCAGTCTTAATTAAAGGAAAATCTGGTGTGGAAAAAAATTCTACTATTACCGCGTAATTGGATGCATATATCTGTATACTATTGATCTTATTGTAAATGGAAATCAAATATACGCGGATCAACTGTATGTGTGTCAGATAAAAAAGTCAGTATTTAAAAACTCAAAATTTGAAAAAAAATCCAGTTCCATTATTGAAATAAAAAAAAGTCTGTGATTAATTGAGAACGATGTGCCGGAACAAAGCGAGCGCAGGAGAAAGGGATTTTGGTGTGAAAGTAGAAAAAAAATTAAGAGGCGAAACAACGGGGACAGCAGTAGAGACGAGTGAGAAATTATATATGTTCTATGGCAAACATTCGTTGCAGAGATTAAATGCAAGAAAGATTGAGATATGTCAAGTACATACGCGACAGATGGGTGGTGAAAGAGACAGTCCAATCAAAAAAATAACGAACTCAGAGAACGCAAGGTAAGTCCGAACCGCAAAGGGAAAAAAATCAGATACAAGAGAAGCAAAATGAGAAGAACAAAGACAGCTAGAGAAAACGAGAGGAAAATAGATAGCGATAAAAAATTCAAATTAATTTCATTGATATCATATAAGAACTAATGTTAATTAGCACTATAAATTATAGTCTTATTGTGAAATAAAATTAATTAATTAGAAATATTTTTTAATAACTTTTCCATTAAGAGAAATAATTACATATTTGAAGAAAAGGAATTTCATTAAGCATTTAAAAGTCTTTACTTTTGTAGTAAAAAATTTGAAAGTCATTTTCTTCATGAGAAAGTTAACGAAATAACCATTAAACTTTTTCGAGCTTTTACGACAGGGTGACGTTTACACCTACATAACTAATCAGTTTGAGACTTTGAGGTATATAGTGCTGTAGGTCGTGACAAGAGATTTACTTTGACCCAAATTTTCTTGCTTATTATCGAGAAACTTGATATCTTTAACTAAATCTGCTATAAGTAGATAATATTTCAAAATTATCATATTACGAATCTTTAAAATTAATATTTTAATTTTTAGATTTATAGAACAATTTTAATTATTAATTGCTCAAATTTTAATCTAATTACAGATAATTTATTAATTAATATCTTTTCTTATATAGAAAAAAAAGGAGAATAACGAGACAGAAAATGTTAAAAATTTCTGTATTAAATTAAAATAAAGTAAAATTCTTTAAAATTTGAGTACGTTTTACAGTTTTCTAAAAATGTTATAATTTTGTCAATTTATTTTACTAAAAAAAAAGTGAACTTCTATTCGTTTGATTTCTACATAACAGAAGTAAATGTTCTAGTAGTCCAAGTTTTCTAAAAATCTATCAGTGCTTAAATGTAATAAACTAAAATATGTATCTGATCCACGAAAGGATACTATTAAAGTTGATACTATTTAGAAAGCAAAAATCCAAATACAAAAATATACGTTAACATACACGATCGTTGTAATGGATCAAAGCTAGTTTCCGCTTAGTGTCCCGCAGGGCTTATCAATGATAATGAGCTACGTAATGTAATATACACTTCTCGATGCGTAATATCAAAATCTTGATTCTCCGGAGTCATGCATATAGAATTTAACTACTTCATTTGTATCAAAATTACATTTACAATTTAAATAAAAATTCAGACCGCTAATCTAGCTAGAAATTTAAATAAAGTTTTAATCATTTATTAATTGAGTTTTACGATAGCTTTACAAATTTAGTATACTGGAAAAATTTTATAAGTACAAAAAAACACTCAATAAATAGACGTCCACTCAAATTTTTATTTTAGCTTATTAAATTATTTTAAATAAAATCAAATTCTTTTATACAACTATAAAATAATTAAACCAAAACGGAAAGAATAATATGAAATAAAAATTTATCAAATTGTCCTCGAAATATAAAAGTAAACCCATTAAAATTTTTTTCAGAATAACGTTATTTAATTTGTCATATTTTAAAATATACTTTTAAAATCCTATTAAAAAAAAAAGACTTTTAAAAAATAATAGTTACTAAATGTACGTTTATAAATCTAATAAAAAAATATAAAAATTATGGAAAAAATCTGAAGAAATTTCTAAAATGGTAACCGCTTAAAAAGCAATAAAGAAAAAAAACGGAAGAAAAGTGAGTTATAATAAGAAGGAAAAATCACATGAAAGAAAAGTAGTCGAGTGGTTACAGAGTTCTTTAGAGTAAGCGATAAACCAGTAGTGTTGGCAATTACGTTGGTGGCCCTTGCTCTTACTCTTCCAATCAATTATCGCTCTTAATAACGCTTCGTGATTATAAGCTAGCGTGGTCGCTACTAATATTTTTTCTCCCTCTCTCTTATTTTTCATCGACGTTGTTGAGGCGCTAATTTCCTTCTAGTGGAGGATCGATATCTCGTAGCTTGGTTAACTTTCTTTTAATACAGAAAAAAAGTTAATCAAAAACCTTAAAAAAATTCAAAGTTGTGTGTGCTTAAACCTCGATGCTTTATGTCTTCATAAAAGATTAATTTAAACTAATAATAATAAAAGATAAATACCTCATTATAAATCTTATTTAATTGAATTCTATTTAATTTTAAAAATTAAAAGCACCATTACTTTTTTCTTTGATTTTCGGTCTATCTTTAACACTAAAGTATACGAAACAAAGGAAAAAAGCAGTTTGCACGGCTAAAGAGAAATAGGCCAGACAGCTTTGCTTTTTTTTACAAATACGACAAAAAAGTGCATTTTAATGGTAAGGTATAAATTTTTAAAATCTCCACTGACTACTGCGTAAAATGACAAATAATACAGTTTAAAAACTACATTGTAAAAAACCATTCATTTGCACAAAATCTCTTTTTCAAAAGAAGCGTAATAAGTAGAAAAAGTAACCAAAATTTTGTAGCACATAAATTTCAGTGAAAAAAATTTATAGTTAGGAAAATTTTTCAACATTTTTTATTCTTTTTTATATTTGCATATGATTAAACACATTTTTTTCAGAAATCTAAAAATTATACGGAATCTTAAAGAAATTTTTATTCAAAAAGAATTTGCAATATGGAGATAAACAAATTGATTATTTTCCGAAAAATTTAACCAAACAGTCTTCCGAATTTTTCATATTTTATCTATTTTTTTATGTAAAAGCGCCTTAGTGCCTTAGTCAAGAGGAAAAAAGCTTTCTTTCTTGCACATATAAGTTCTCAAGGTGTGTGTGCACTACAACACAAGCATGAGAAAAGAAGAATAGTACATTACGTTCCGTGGACAGATAGGCTTTTTTTACGAAACGAGAAGATTACAAGCCGAGCCGAAGGCGAGGTTTGTAACGAGTTTTGTTAAAAAGCCTTTTTGTCCAAGTAACGTAATGAATTTTACGTTCTGAGAGCCGAAAATGAGAAAAGAAGTTGCGATTTTGAGGTTAGAAGAACGTAAAATCTTTTTTTTTCATGTGTTAAAGACAGAAGCGAAGAGAGCGCGTTGCCGTTTACTTGAAATATCTGGGGCAGCAGAAAAAAAATAGTGCCCATTCTGTAACGCCTCTTAGCTGATGAACTGTCCCTGTTTTGACTTGCGCCTTGGCAATTTTTTTTTCAGCGACTTTTAATGCATACACTACTGATGCACTCCAACTTTGTTCAACATATATAGATGAAGTCTGTCTTTCGTGTACTTAGACACAATGAGCTATATGTCGATTTCTTGCATCTAGAAATGTGGTGAAGAAAAAGGAATGAAAGAAAAAGAAAGAGCTTAATGTGTTTTGATGTCGATGATCTGCCTGTTGTCGTTACCCGAGACTTAAGGTTTTTGCTTCATATTGAAGAATGAGCTAAGAAACATTTTTATTTTTTTCTTCTTTCCAATTAATATTAATTTTGTATTACGTTTTTAAATAAAAAATAAAATTTATATTATTAGTTTGGCTGTATCCATTTTCTATAGAAAAATTATATCTGAAAGATAATAATTTTTTAAAATACAGATTCTTACGTGTTATTTGGATCGGAAAAAATGATGTTTTATTGTAATAGTATATTACGATACGGGCGACTTAAATCACCTATTATTACACGGCGAGGTTAGGGCCCGAGCGTCAGCGAGGGTCCTAAACGCCGTGTAATAATAGGTGAATTTAAGTCGCGAGTATCGTATACTATTTTATAGCTCGAGTGATTTAAATCCGCCGCATTACATCTATACTCTCAAAATTCAATAATAAACAAAGGCTATGCACTCCACGAATGATAATTCATTAAAAAAACGAATTCTATATACTAGCAAAACTAGGCATTCTACGAATGATAAATCGTAAAAAAAAGCGAAAACTGAAAAAAAACAAAATTTAAGCACTTCGCGAATAATAAATAGAAAAAAAAACTAAAAATATTATATAAAACATGAAATAACATTATGTCAAACTGTTGAAATTAATTCTCTAATAATAAAAATCTAAATTTCTTTTCATATATGTATTAGGGCCGTAGGAGAGACAATTGGTAACTTATGTATTGTATTAGCAGTTGCGTTTAGGGGAATCACAGACGCGACGGAGTCTTAGAGCGTCGAAATGACTACCTCTTGGCTTCATATGTTACACTGATATTAACTTTGGTTTTACACGTATTTTACATGCTTATAATTGTTATTTATTTTGAAAAATATCGATATAAAAGAGTTGCAATAATCTACACTTTATTATTATCGATGAATAAATTTTTAAAAATAATCCAGATCTAAAAATATCGCTTATTATAAGTGCGTGTTTTAAGTGAATTCAGCATCATATTCATTATTGAACAGCGTAAAAATTTATCGTTTAACTCTCGGCTCAGCGGGATTTAAGCGCGGATTTAAATCACGCAGTGCTATAAAATATTTAACTAATGTGATTGAAAGAATTGTAATTTTGCTTGATATTAAGATAATTTATAAGCTTTAAGCGAGATTTGAAAAATAAAAATAAGATGAAATATGTAAGAAAGTGCAATAACATTAATTCAATGACAAAACATTTTAATGTAACTCTAAAGTTTAATCGAAATGTACAAGCCGAAGCTAAAGCCAAAGCCTTCGTCCCTTACATACAAATTTCATGCATATAGCTCCCTTTCCCTCTCAAGTTCATTTAGTTGCATGAACTCGTAACAAGTTTATCGCATATTAATACTTATGGATATCTTATAAGTCAAGCTTAATCTGAGCTAGTGCGACAAAGTAAACGTCAACTTTCATTTGTTTTTGCTTTTATAAAGAAGGAGAAGAAGCCCTCTAGAGTTTTTCTTCTTTATAAGCTTTCTTTTTCTCTCTGTATCTTCGTAAAAGCTACACTCCGTAATGTTTCTTCTAATTAAGTCCTAAAACAAAAATACACGTGCTTCTTTATTTTAAAAGTTGGAAAATGTTGTAGAAACTGGCAACATCTTGTTCGCTCGCTCGCTCTCAACTCTTTCTTGTTAATAGTGAAAACTGCTTGCTTTAAACCTTTGATACCAAGATGAGAACTTAGAAACTTGTACTCTAACTACAAGCTAGATTAATTAGTCTTTGAGAGTTTAATTTAGTTGACTAGATTAATTTTAGGTTAAAGCTGCTCTAACGAGCTGCCTTGGGCCGCTCTATAACAATGTATGAGTTTAATAGATAACTCACAATTATTGCATTCATTATCATATTTAATAAAGTTCTATGAAATTCGAACTTGATGACATTTTTAGAATTTTTAAATATGTATTTTATAAACATTTCACATCGATTTTAACAGTTGAATGAGAATGTTTCATTTTCACCTATCATTTATTATTATATTAACTAGAAAAAAATTTAATCCCTCTAGTTATTTTATAGATAAAGTGTATTAAATATTTTTTAACGAAAAAGCTCATTTTCATTTCGGCTAATTAGAGACAGAGTTAAATTTTTTTTCATCAGAAATTTTTCTATATCATCACAATGAAAGATATTAAAATAAAAAATAAAAAATTTAAACTTCAAGTTCAAACTTTCCCATAAACTACTATAAAACTGTTTTGAATACTTGATTACAAAATTATCCTTATTTTTACCTGTTTTAGTTAAAAAATTATCAAAATTGAATTAAATTAAATTTATTATAATTATTACGTTATTGTAAAAACTTTCGAGTATTACTCATGAAGTGAACTAAATGATATTATCTAATTAAAACGTTTCATTAAAAAATTTTATAATACAACTAATATTTTAATTATATTCGTATCTGTATATTTTTATATTTAAAAAGTTATAAATTAAGATGAAAAAGATAATGATAAAATAAAAAATAAAGCAAAAAAGTGTAAAGACATTTTAATTAGAATTTGAGCAAGTAAATGTACTTGGAATAAGGGATTAGATTGGCTAGATCAATAAATAAAGGTAAAATAAAGTCTCGAAATAAGGAAAAACAAGCATAAATTCTCTTTTCTTTCGCTCAAATTGGAAAATCGTAGAAGCAGAATAGCATAAAATTGCGCTAGAGAAACGTCGGCATGCTAATATCGGATTTTCCTTCGGCCCATCTGGTATATTCTCTCTCGGAAACGTTTATTTCGCGTTTTATTTCCGGTCCTACTGCAGAAGGTTCAAAAAGGAAAATAAGGGGACGTTCAAGGTGTTTTCTCTCTCTCTCACTCTCTATCTCTATTACTTTCTCTTAGTTTTTTTTTCACGGAACTGAACTGATTGATCGGCTCGAGAAAGACACATGTGCATACATGCGCACACCTGTGTCCTTTAGTATGCTATTGGCTCTAAAAGCTTGCTGCACTTTTATTTATTTTTTTTCCAAACCGACGGTACAATCTTGATATTACATATTTTTGTAAAAATTTTGAGCGATCGTTCAAATTTTGACTAATCGTAAAGAATATTTTAACATGAAAATTTTCATAATTTTTTTTAAACAAAATGTTAAAATGTAATTTGGTTTCCACTTTTATTAAATTTTCTTTTCGATAAAATTCAATATAAAAAAATTTATAAAATCTTTTTTTCTTCCTTTCTGATATTACTACCGGAAAATTAAAATATCCAAAGCTGTGTGTTTTGAAAATTTAAATATTCCAAATATTAAAAAATTATATTTTCAAATAAATTTCATAAATTCTATTACAAATATTTTATAGCATAACGTAGAAATTTTAAAATCTTTTAAAGCACAATATTACGTATCAAAATATTTCGTAAAAAGAAATACTTATTGCAAATAAAAATAAAATATGCACATCTGCAAATGAGTTTGGCATATTAATTTATAATAAAATATTTCAATACTTGATTACTAAAGCATGAATTTATTTTAAATTCATTAATAAGTTTCATTTAAAATGTAATACAGCTTTAAAGTTTTACCTTTCATTCCCTTTTATCTTTTCTGCTATGATTTTGATATTTTATTTATTAAATTTTACTAAAATGGAATCATGCAAATACATATCAATTTTGATCCGAAATAATTAAACTTTTGAAAATCTAATAAGGTTACTGTTTTTACTTTTTTAATGATTTTTCAAGTTTGTAATAAAAAACGAGAAAAAAATTCGATTGATTGAACCAGCTAGTGACACGTAGCGTAATAATGAAGTAATATCTGTAATTACAACAGTCGAGGAAATAATGCATGAAATCGTGATACACACAAGACGCATTCATCACTTTTCACATAGTGTCGAAAGCTCATTGCTGCGCATGACATTAGCTCGAAGGCATTTGTTCAGTTGCCGAGACAGAATCGCATAGATTAAAGTTACAGAGCTTGAAACATTTTGTAAGCTCTAACGTCAGATAAAATTAGTGCATCATATAGTTTCCCGAAGGTAGAGTTCGCAATCCATGATCACCCGAGGGAATAATCAACTTTCTCAGTTGTATATGATACTTTATATTTTTTGCACAACTATGGTTACTAGAAAAGTGGGAAATGCAAGAAGTGAGAGTTTTTCTTTTTTTTTTTTTTAACACGAGCACTAATGTCACATATTTTTATTTTTCCGTATTAAATTTATTCCCTTTCACTTTTTAGCAGTATATAATAAAATGTCTCATTTTTTCCTATTTATCGAGTTAATAAAGTATAGCCATTTATGTTTAAGCCAAGGATAAAAGAGAACTTTTTAATATTACGTACTAAAAATTTACTTTGACTGAGATAATAAAAAATGTCAACTAATAACTTCTTAAACATGAACATTTTTTTATTAATTTGAAAATCATCCACTACAACATTCTCGAATTTAAGTTTGTTACTAAAATCGAATAGTAAATAATCGTATTGTAACTTTAATTAAACTGGAATTAGTTACAGATGAACTGATGTACTTTATTACATCACACGGTTAGATTATTTTATTAAACCATATTAAAGCTAAGCAGATAAAGGGAACAGATTAAATGTATTGATCCCTATGTAAATGAACTTGGCAGATGAAAATTAATAACTGGATGATAATTGTGATTCAATTAGTTTTATGTGATCTTTAATTCTAAATTGATAAGAGAGTAGCTGTAGTACATATTCCATCATAAGTTTGTGCGAATTGATAGAAACGTGAATTAAGAAAGGGGCTAAGACTCCTGTGTATAATGAGCACAAAATATCAATAGATTAATTAAATTACATGATCGATATCACGCACCAATAAATAATTTTCTGCATAATAATACCAAATTTCACATTGCATAATATCAAATCTCACATAGAAATATAATGCCATTTTTTCATTGACTCTTTGGTGAGAAGACAACGAAGTACTGTGGTCAGGAAGAATCTATCGATAACCTATCAGGTATTTGGTGGTTCATTCAAATAACATACGCCTAACTGGATTTAGTTAGAAACCGACAATAACATGCACAATGACTAAAACGCGCATTAGACTAGTAAATATACACTAATTAATAGGATCAAGAGATTTAGATTTCATTTCTTTTTGTCGATTGCACAACTAATTGGAAATTGAGCAACATTGGAATAGCTGCTATGCTTTTAGAATTTTGTTAATTTCTGGTCAAAGAGTTCGTTTTTTTGCAGGGCTCTTAATAATAGCTTTGTTAAAATTAAAATTAATATTTTACTTGAAATAAGTAGCAGTTTACGAAATAACGAAAATTTTGGTAAAGCAACTAAACTAAATTTTAAATATGTTGAGTATAAATATAAAGTCGTAAAAAATGATCTCTAGTCGTCATTTACTCAACACGATTTCCTTTGACAAGCAAACCTTTTTTTCCTATCCTAAACCAGTAAAAGGGTAACCCATACTTGAACTATGCATTCGTTCTCAATCCCCTGGATTCTTTCCTTTGAATTTCTGCTTGAATTGCGCAATCCTTCAAGTTCCACGTGCCGTAATGTTGGTTATAATGTTGGCCAGCTGCGTCTCCAGACCGTAAAAAGAGAATACTATAGCTCACACTAGAAAGCGACTGGAATGGGATATAATACGGGAATCTCTCGCGAGAATTCATTAAGTCTACGCGTTGGTTATACGTACATTTTCCTTGTAACATTTCCCTTCGTTATTCTAAGGCGCTGGTCCTTTACTCACTTCGTTATTTCTGCACTGTTGCTACACTATTACTACTGCCACCACTTACGCTCAAACTTTATTACAACCTTCCGTTAAGTCTACTCTTTCAATCTTCAAGTTCAGCTTGTATTTTAATATACTTTTTTCTTTTCTGAAGCCAAGGGAGGGGATAGATAACAATGTTAAAAATCTGACTTATTAAAAATTTTTAAAAATTAAATACGCATTAAATATTAACGCAAAAAAAGATAAATTATAAATTTATGTTAAATTTATTTCTAATGGGAGAAATTAAAATTAAGAAAGACTGACACTCTAATTCTAGTCCTGAAAGATTTTATTCAAAACTTGTTATATTTATTTTAAAAAAAAACAGTTATTATAGTTTGAAAAAAAAGTAATCTTTCCGAATGAATATAAAGAAAATGAGACATAAGAACGTTAATTTATTATGCAATTAAATTTGACATATGTAACTATCATGATTTCACATTGACACGCACAGTATCCTTGAACTGATCCTTCAAAGATCCTATTTCAGAGTCCAGTTTTGAGTGAATCAATAGGGAAAAAAAGGGCACACAGTTTTTTATACCGGAAATCGATACTTCTGACTATATGCGCATAAACGAAATTCTAGTATAAAAAAACCAACATAGGAAAATATATAAAAAAAAAAGAAAAAAAGAGGATATTTTTTTGATCGTTTTCTATTTTTGTACATTCTACCGAGAATGAAAAGTGTATTATAAGGTTATAGGTAAAACTAAGAAAGAAAAAAGTCAACGATACTGAACGTACGGCAAGACGAAGGAATACGAGCTAACGAAACGAGAAATTGGATTTGGGGAGGTTATACGAAAGCTCTCTTCACTGAGCAGTAGGATCATATCAAATGGGCTATGGCTGTCGTTCTTTCGAGAATCTTGTACAGACAATATAGAGAAAAAAAGGATACCTTTTATTTTGACAAAGCTAATAGTTACGAGGGTAAAAAATTAAACGAAACTTATCTTGCCTTCGATTTTGCTATAACTTACGCTTGACGAATTTCAATCTCATTTTTATTTTCAAAATTTCCTTCGATAGATTTATACGTTTTTATGATTTTTATTATGTAATTTTTTAAAAATAGCATAAGAAGAGTTTTTCTGACGGTTACATAAAATATATAACTAATAACTACTTCATTAAAAGGCTTCAAACAAGTTAATAAAATGATAGAATAAGCTGAGCATTAATAACGAAATGTAAAAGAATAGTGTAAATATTTGGTCAACAATGCATTATAATGCCCAACCAAGCGCACAAATGCCCATACAAACATGTCTACTCAGCATGGCTCTTTCTTCACTTTTCAGCCCCTTGTACATAAAATACACGTTCAAGCTTTTCCAAATACACGTATAATTCGAAATCAATAAAGCGCTCAGCCCCAAAATCACGCGTAATAGTCATTCATTAAAAGCGTTCACTCCATTATCCAAGTACTCCACCCAGAAATAAAAAAGAAAAACAACACGCACTTGTCGATAAAATAAAAAAAAAGAAAACAAACAAAAGAGAGAAAAAAAAATTGACGAGGAAAAGAAAAAAGCAATGTGTAGAGGGTCAATCATGGAAGGGCATTAACCTCGTTTACAGGTGACCCGTGTGAGAAGAAAAAAAAATAGAATATGACTGGCACAGTAAATGGGACGCACATCGTGAGCCGTGTGCAATCGATACATCATATACAAAAGAAAAGGAAAAAAAAGAGAGTTAGAATGAAGAAAAAGAATAAAGATTTATCTGCGATAGAGAAACGGAGTGCATCCATTTCTTTTCATTTAGAAGGTGAGCTTGCACTTGAGATCAAGTCTTTACGACTTGTGCTACTCTACTATGCGAGTTTTATTTTTTTATTTTGAAAGAGCAAAAGAACATACGATTTCATTGAATTAAAAGTAAAGTATCCTACTTTTAATTGGAAATATTATTTTTTCATTTAGATTATAGTAAAATCAATCTAATTTATTATTATTAAAAATTTATGCATTAAATTTTTATAATAATTTCTGTTATTAATTTCGGAAAAAGTTAATTTAGTAGGTCTTCATTGGTTTAATGATGGATTCAAAATTTAATTTTTTTTATAGCTCGAGTTCGAATCCCGGTCTTGTTCAATTAATAAAATTATCCCTATACGCTATGTGAACTTTGTTATAAACACTCTAAAAACTCCGTTGATAATCATAGCATAAACATAGCGATAGTAAAAAAGAAAGTTTCATTGAGGTACATAATCAATGATCACATTCCATATTAAAAATAAGGTATATGTTTAATTGTAACTACAAAAAACTTATTACAAATTAATATTAAAAAATTAAACTATGATTATTAATGAATTTTTTAATTACAAAGTCTTTAAATTCAACTTAGAGCTTCATTGAATTTGATAAATTTTAAATAATATTGAAATAATATCAGATCTGTTATAAAAGTCAACTGTTTTAAACCTTTCGAGAAGCATCTCTGAAATTGTAAAAGTTGTAAAAGAATATCCAAATGTAGCAATAATTTTCTATGCACAGAATCCAAAGTTTTCTTCTGAGCAGTTAGAGAAGGCTATTTTCACGAGGACTTGTAATGTTAAATAGAAGTTAATGTAATGCTTATAAAATACATGTGCTATTGTTCCAGCTTGTTTCGCCAAAGTACAATGTGTACATGTGTTGTGTATCTCAAAACGAGATGCATGAAATTCAAGAAATTTTCCAGCACTTTATATGAGAGTACACGTTGTAAAAAAGTTTCTAAATTTCAAATGACTAAATTCAAAATATATAATTTGCTACAAGAATATTTTATTTTCAAATGAGCTTTAGACATTTTTTTATAGTAAAATGAGTAACAGAAATATATTCTTCAAAATTTTCAGCTTCTAATTCAATAAAAAACATGCAAACTTAATAATCTTTTAATTGTTAGCTTTCTCATAACTCTTTTTTCGCACAACTCTGGATCATAATTTAATCTTTCACACTTTTTCTCCATTGTCATTAGTTTATCCCTCTGTCTGTCATTTAATAAGTATTTTCCTATCTATTTCGTTTATCTTCGTTCATCAAGTTATATAGTAATATGTTTTTCTTTCTCTAATTCATTTTTTCGTTCTCCCATTTCTATATGTACACACATATAGGCGATCAATGTTCATTTTTCTTTTGTTTTATCTCTTTACTCTAGTTTTATTTTACCAATCAATCTGGCAAATGTCCTGTGAAGAATCGACCGACGAACGACAAAAAGCCGTTAGTGCAAAAACCGTAATCGGACGCAACATATGTTATACTTTGATTTGTAATTTTTTTTCGACGTTGCTCGAAATTGATTTCACAATAAATATTGGAATATTTAGATTTTTGAACTTTGAGCTAGCTTTTAAATGTAATATAGTTGATGTAAAAAGAAGATAAAAAATTAATAGTTTAATGTGCATGAGCTGATTAGTGGCTCAGTCGGTAGAGCGTTGGATTCGTAATCTCGGGGTTCTGAGTTCGAGTCCCGCTCTCGGCAGCCGATTGATACAAGAACCACTGTACGTTACATGTGCTGAAGTTCACAAACACACTCTAGAGCTCTCTTAGCATCAAAATAGCATATATAGCAACGTTAAAGAAAAAAAAAATTTTTTAAATAGTTTAATGTTAAGTTCTAACAAATGGTAAACAATAAATTATGAATAGCAGAGAAAAATCTAAAAATTTTATGTTCACGCAAGTTTTAACAAGAATTTCATGATCTCGTAGACGAAGGTAGTCGTAACATGTTTCACGATCCATTTGCGAATTATTATAGCAATAAATTTTTTATCGATAGTTAAATATTGTCTTCGTCAACTGCTAAACCAATGTCTTTACAACAAAGTTTGGAAAAAATATTTCAGCGATTCGATTTGGTACGCGTACAACTTAAAGTTGACTTAAATATAATCACACAAATAATTTTAAAAGTTCGAAAACAACGTATATAAAATAATTTAATAATTTAAAAAATATTATTTTTGATTTTGAAACTATTAGTTACATTATTAATTATAAAACATTTAAGACATGAGAATTGTTCTTTATAATTAGAAAAGTAACTTAAATAAAGTTTGAATTTTTAATGAAAATTGTAGTTTCAAAAATAAAGCATAGACCCATTTAATTCCACAAATGCTGTGAGTAATTATCGTAATAGCTCTCGCAGGTAAACCGAGATATACACGGAGCTCAAAATATTTATCGAAATAGAACAAAAGGCCTATGATACGCGAATTAGCGTATACCTAAGTAATGAATTACATTGTTTATACAAATATCCAATATAATTAGAATAAACTATAAAAAGAATAAATAAGTAAACAAACAAAAATAAAAGCAAAAAAGCTGCGCTGCTTATTTTCATTGCTCTTATCGTTCCACTCATAAAACCGACTTTTTTTGTTTTCTTTCCTCCTCGAGCTGCAATTATTTTCTTTCTTTAACGTCTATGTACAGAACTCAGTAATTAAATAGAGCTTTCTCTCCTTGGTTTTACTTTTCTTTTGGACTTGTGCTTTCAATTATAAGCAGAAAATATTTTTAAAAACCGAATAAACGCACAGTACAATACGGATATGGAAAGGTTTATAGTGTTGCTTTGATGCTCTTTGTGATGCTTTTTCAATTTATGCTTTTTTCATAAAGTGGGAGTTTCAATGAAATTTTTGGACGACGAGAGCAGTCAATTTTTAGATTCGGTCATGTCAATATTTCAAGCTTATTTGTAGGGTTTATAAACAAACTTTTTTATTATGTTTGAAGAAAAATATAAATAAGTAGTTTATTTTTTTAACAAAAGCTCAAATAGAAAATCGCAAGCTCATCGCTTCGCAATGTTTTTAATTAATAAAGATTCAAAAAATTTATTTCATATTGTGTAACATTCAATAAATAAATATCATAAGAATATTAATGAATAAGTTAATAAAAATGATATCATTGAATTTTCCCAATATAAAAAAAATTAATATCAAGAGTATAAAAATAAATGATTGAAAATTATGTAAAGGTCAGGGATAAAAATAGAGTATCAATATATTGATTAACATAAAATTATTTTTTACCTGCAAGCTCGCCTGTCAACTATTTTTATTCGAAACGTTTTATAGAACTATATGCAAATCAGAGAATGAGATTCACATTCACATTCAAAATTTTCATTAAAACAATAAGAAGTACCATCAAAAGCGTTCTCTTAATGAAAATTTATACTTTATTAGCAAAATTAAGTAAACTATTTTTATGTAATTTTTAAGAATTTCATTACATAAATAAAAAAAATGATAAAAACTGTAATTTTGACTGCCCTTCAGCACTACAAATTTCGAATAAGAATTTTTTATAACGTAAATATATTAACAATTTTCAAAATCAAACTCAAAACGATAAGAAATCCCAGTTCTACAGTCTCAAATATACTAACTTTATTTTTTTTTATACAACGGCAAAAAGATGAAAGATGAACAATAGTTATTAACTGACCAAATACTATTTTTTAATCCTGTAAATAGTAGAAGTATTTTTTCAAGTGATGAATTTGCATATAGATATTTTTCGATGAAATACGTTCTGGATTAAGAGAAGTTAAAAAATAAAAACTAGATAACCAACATATGCGTGATCAATACATAAAAAGGGAAATATTTCGAAATATGATTATATCAAATATAGATATATTTTTCTATTTTAAAAACGAAAATAAAAAAATGAAATTATTCTATAGAGTGATGGAAGACAATTTTTTTTCTTCTTAATAAATCTTTCAAGTTGTACAAATAATTTTAAACATTTCTTTGTAAGATTGATTTTTTAAAAAATTGTATGTATGTTGTAATTTTAATTATATATAATATAAAAACATTAATATCGATCCAGCAAAACAATCTTAATCTATATCCAGCCTTTCAATAATTCAGCTCAAATCCTTAGCTAAAATCTCTATCGGAAATTTTATATTCATCCAAGAAAATCTCTTACCCTTTCGTTTAAAATTCTTTAAAAAGAAAGAAAAAAGAGGTAAGAAAAGGAAGGAAAAAAAGTATGATGAAAAAATATTCCTATTCAAGCGAGAAACTCGTGCTCTCTTTTTTGCAAATCTCAAAGACAACACACAAGGATCCCTAATCCCTCTTGGCATAGAAAACAATATAAGAGGTTGGGTCCAGGCCTGCAATACATACAAGAAAGAATGTACAAGAAGAGCTTGTATATACTCACGTGACGACTATGTTCATAATTCAACAGCATGCACGCTTGGCGCGCGCTTGTTCCTGCCGCTTGCCATAATAGCTTTCTTTTCTTCATACACAATATCTTGATACACAATATCTTTTTTTTCTCTTTTCTTTTTTTCACTTTATATAGAGTTGTCGTCCTTGTTTGGCCCGCAGACGCCTTCCTTCTTTTTATTCTTCAGCAAGACAAAAGGAAAAAAAGCCGGCCGCATGAATGAGTGCGAGCGCGCGCTGATATTTACGCACCTATACGTCAAGACTTAATTTTCCTCTTTTTTTATGTTTTACTCATCGAAGATTTATGCACACAGAACAGTAGTCTTATTTCACTAACACGACAATACACTGATTCGTATATAAAAGAAAAATAGTTGTAGATGTTACTGGTAAGAAAAAAAGAAAAAAGAAAAGTAAGACGAGCCTGACTTAAGAATTCCAAGCAGCTCGATTTACAGGAAGATTTGAAGATTTCACTAAATTAGTATTGCTTCTATATAATAGATATGTATATAATTGAGAGCACTTTAGAAAATATGTAAAAGTAAGAAGACGAGATAAAAAAGTATGTAGGAAGATACCTTGAAATTGAACCTTATAATACTTTTAAAAGAATCAGCAGCAGCAGCAGCAGCTCACTGTATCGAGTGAGCGCATGCTGTCCCGTGCCCTGCCAGGGATATACTGCCGACAGGCTTTGCCGCGCTCGTATACTCACCCCTCAGGTTTTCATGTGTGTATACGAGTACAGAGGTGGAAGAAAGAGAAACGACGAGCAAGACTACTACTACTACCACTAGCAGTAGTAGTATAGGAGCAACGAGAGCCCGCGCTCGCTGACACGGGATACACAGGCACAAGAGAGCGCGCGCAGCTCCCAAGAGATCGGCGCCCCGCGGTACCTAGGCTACTACCCCTTACGTGTATATATACGTGTGCGTGGCTGAGCGAGAGATTTGTGTGTTAGAAAGGGGCGAAGGGAAAAGGAACGAGACGTAATATAGAGGCTGCATGGAAATGAAAGAGAGAAAGAAAAAAGGAAATTATGTGGATGTACGTGTATATTCGATGTGCCAGCGCTGATTGGATATGTATGCTTACTTTTGCTTGGTTAATGACGGAAAGTTAGAGCTTGTTTTCAGGATCAAATCATAGTCCCGGTAACGTAACAACTTATAGCAAAAAATTCATTGATTCGATTAAAAAAATAATTCTCTGCGCAGATTTTCATAGCTTTACAATAAATATGTAATAAAGATTAACGAGTAATCTAAAATTACTCCAAATCGAGGTTAATTTTTAAAAATTTAATCACATCAAAAAGTACAAGGTTAAATCCTAAAAACTACCTATGTTTATTCTAAAAGCTTTAAAATTTAAAAACTCTTTAATCGAATAAATGAAAAATACTTAATCAATGCCGAGATCACGGAAATAAAAAATTTAACAATAAGAAAAAACGTTAGAAGTTTGCTTTAGCCCGAGGTAGCGACGTTATTTTAGGTGCTTTTTATATATAGCACGTATATACTCGGAATAAGGAATAATAAATGTGAACCTGTAAAATATAAACGAAAAAAAAAGAAAAGAAATTTATACACGTACGAGCCAAATTTTCCAAAAACATTATTTCAATTTCTGTCTGTACATAAAATAAAACCATATTTTGTATAAATAGTTATTTAATTATATTACTAATTAATAAATTGATTCTAAAAGTACGTCATATATGCACTTTATAATAATGATAGATTATAAAAATTTATAAAATATATAATAAATACCAGGATGATGAAACAAAATAAAATAATTAAAAGGTTATATAAATCAATTTTTACAAATTTTTGAGCACTCAAAACTCAGATTTTTATAACAATAAAGATTTACTTGTTTGAAAATACATTTAATGATAACAAAAACTACTTCTATTTTCTTTTTTTTTAATAAAAAGTTATTGTACTAAAGGGAGCATGAATCATATTATTTACACATTTATCTAAAAATTAAGTTAACATTTTGAAGATTCTAAAAAAATATTTCGTGAGGTGACCTAAACCGTTTCCTGTTTTAAACAGCTTTCGACAAGGAAAACATTTGCATGGCCAATAAAGTCCGATGAAGCTTGAAAAAAAAAACAAATGTGTAAATATACACATACAGAAGATGAAAAGTGAGTAAACTGTTGAAGTGATGCGCAGGCGTCGGTTGCGCGCGGCTAACAATCCCGAACAGCAGTTATTTTTCTCTTTTTCCCTTACTTCGTAGCTTGCGGCGGTCAATGTCACCCTGTAGGGAAAATAAGGGTAAAAGTAAGGGTTTATTGCTCGAAGAGCTTTTAGCAGACCGCGCGCCGCCAGCGCTATACTGTGCACCAGTTGCTATAGGACCACGCGTCGCAAGCTCGTGTTTTCCTTCTCTTTTGGCATTCAATCCTTTTCTTTCAGTATACATGTATGCATATCTATATCTTCATATATAACAACATCTGTACGCTCTTGAAGTCTAGCAACATCAGTCGCGATTTATTTTACTTATTTATACGAAATCTTCGTGTCTGAAGAAGAGAGGATAATTAAAAGCCTACACTTTCATGTAAATATTCTTTAAGGAACCGGTTTAAGCAAATAGAAATCTGTTTAAACTAATAAATAATTTTACAAAACACAAGGGTTACTGAATTCAAATATAATCAAACGACTGATCAATATAATTCGTAATTCTTCAAATAAAAATATTATTTCTTATAAAACTTATCTTTCAAAATATTTCAAGTTAATTAGGTTGATAATGAAAAAAGTTACATAGAAAGAGATAAAAAAAAAACTTTATTATTCTGTGTTACGTTAACTAAAACGACAATATTTATGAAAATTAAAAAGTATACCTATATAAAAGCTAGGCATAAAATTTTTTTCTTGTCTTTCTTATTTATCAAAAGAGCGTATTCATTATACTCGTGTATACGGTGAATCTGGTAAGTATCGTATACAGGTTGTACAACAGAGATAAGAGAGTAAGAATCGCAGGAGGGAGAATTTATTTCGTTTATTTTCTCTTTTTTCAAGATAGTTCAAAATAATGAGGAAAACGTGTAAATTTATAAAAAAGGAAAGAAAAACCGAATAATCTCATACTAACACTGGAATATTTTGTAAAATTAGCTTTAATATTTTACTAATATTTTCAAATTATTACTTTATTTAAAAGGATCATTTTTTAGAATTTATTGATCGGAACGTTTTAAATTCCAATTCTTAATTTAAATCAACTGAATAGATTGGATTATTTTATCAAGTAATGTTTTAATTTATATTTTAATATATAAATAAATATTTCATATTAACCTAGTCTTGTATAAAGTAATTTCTAAATTGCAAAAAATATAATTATTATAAGAAATAAATCTCCCAACATTTAACGTATGAACTAAATATAAGGATAAAATAAATATAAATAAAAAAAAATAAGCTAACAAATAAAATATCCTTTGTTCAAAGACTTATTTTTTTTGCAAAAAGTTTATTTTTTCGAAAGCTATAAAGATAACATGGTATTAAAGAGAAAATGAGAAATTTTTTCCTCCGAAAAAAGCTATATTGATCACTGGGACATTTTCTTAGCGTGCTGTAGATTTTCTATCTACTCTGAACGTTCACACGAAAGAGGGCGGATAAAAAAAGGAAAAAAGGAAAAAAGAGAAGAGACAGACAAGACGAGTGCTCGAGAGTAAGCGAGACCTAATTCACACGAGAAAACGACCGACTACAAAGATATCATAAAATGGAAACGAACGGAGGAAAGGAAAAACAACGAAGGCGTTAAAGAAAAGAAAGAGCTTTAAAAAGTTCTTATTTTTCATTTTATTTAATATCTACTTAATTTGTTGCTTTTATTTTTAGATACTTTGACCTTATTTTTAAAAATTAATCAAAAAAACAATTAACGTCATTATTATATTTATCGCTGTAATAAAGAGTATGAATACTTAAGAAAAAATGAAATTGTGAAAATAGTTACTAACTTAAAAAATAAATAAGAAATTTGTAAAAAAAATAGTTGAAAAGAATTATTTTTCTTTTCTTAAAAATTAATATTATTACTGTAACTTGTTATAAAAAAAGTTTTTGAAACTGAAATAATAATCTTTCCCTCTCACAATAAAACTGTCGGTCTCTAATAATAATTATACCGTTTTAAAAAAGTATTTTCAAAGTAAGCGTCCATAAAACTTAAATAAAAGCTCGAAAAATAAGTAAAAGTTAAAGTGAAAGAGACAAATGAAAAGAAGAGAGTGTGGAAAGAGGATTGGAAAATATTGAGCGCGCAAGAGGAATTTACACAAAAGGTATATATGGGAGGGACAAAAAGCAGGCGCTCACTAGCGGAAGATAGAGAGAAAGGGGGAGGGGGAGGGAGAAAGAGAGAATTTAATGTTGGTGGAAGGAGAGACAGCGATAAATTTAGGAAGTGGCTGCAACCTGCCAGAGGCACCCTTTTACGCGGGGCCATTGCTATATGCTCGACTAGGCTCCTGTGTTCGATTAGGTCGGCTCTTTATGCCTTGGATGAACAGAAGCAGGCTGAATTGCCTGACTTATCGCTGCCGACGCCGCCACCGTTGCCACCGAGCACCCGCTCAACTAATCTCATTTTTCGATCTAACAACTGGCTCACTCACAACTGCGCTATTGCGATTATGTGCAAACAAAATTATCGAAGGAATTCCATACTTTGAGCTAGGATTTTAAACCAAATATGCACAATGTAGACCCAAAAAGAACATTTTTATCAAAATTCATGTATTGAAAGTAATAATATTTTATTCGATTTATTGTGTTTTTTCATTTCATAAAAGTCGGGTTTCAATCGTTTTTTTAAAAACCGAAAAGGTAGTTTTAAGTCCATAGAGAACTTCACAACATGTGGATTCTTGGAGTTGTGGATTTTATGTTTTTAGTTTGGAAATAGGGGCTTATAAAATGAAGTAGAGAAATCGTGCAATTTATAGAGTTAAGATTTACTTTAGAGGAACATGTGTGTTATACGTTAAGAGTTATAAAAAAAATTTTCTCCCGTATACTTTGACTACTGAAAACGATTTTAGTTTCTAAAGTAATTGTATAAACAGTTTAAAAGAGACATAAAATTTTTTTTAAAGAGTAATATTTTAAACTTTTTTTCATTTTATTACATTTTTTAAGCATTTAAATCTGTGAACATTTCCTAAAATTTTTATCTTTTTGAATATAACTTTGAAACAATTGCGTGCGGTAATTTAATGTATTCATGTTTATTTATTTTTTATTAACCTTTCACATCAATTTCTAAGTAAGAGAACAAGTTATTAACAAATAACCAATTAAATTTTTCTAATTAAATTCTATAATAATCAAAACATTTCAGATTCTTGTACATAAGAAAATGGATAAATTAAAGGAGATTCATGATCATTTTACCGAATACGTTGCATGGCTTTATTTAACCTATTTGACTTTTTACATGATTGTACTGCTTTACGATTTTTTTGGGAAGACTAGTAAATTACTTAAGAAAGACTTATACGAACATAATGCATTACATAAATTTATATGTGTCTCTTAAATGTATGATTTTAAAAACTACAAATATTACGAACTAAGTATATTTATATTATTTTTTATTTTCACATATACAAATTTAATATAAAAAAACATAATAATACATACCTCTCTGCAGAACTACTGATGCTGGCGAAGGAAATTCTTGTTCCGTGTCCGCTCGATTTCTCACCAAGTTCCAGTCATCCCTTAATTTCTTCAATTTCTCCTACAAAAAATATACATTTGAAATGGTTCCCTAAGCTGAAAGAGGTAAAAGTAAAACTTAAGAAAGTAAAACTTACTTGAAGTTCTATGGAGACGGTCTGTTTTGCGGATTCACATTCCTTTTCCAGGTTCGTATAGTTTTCTAAAACGTCTTTCACTTCCATTTGGCGATCATCCACGTTTGCCTAAAATAAATTAAATCATTTTTTCCTTTATTGAATGTTTAATGATTTTCGTGTCGTTATTTATAAAAAAGTTTTTTTTCAATTGAAAGAAATTGTTGAATTTTACGTAATGCAGAATCGTGTTTAAATATTAATAATAATTAATGCGAATATTAAGCAAATATTTCATTGATTTTAGAGAAAAATACCGATATTAATACTTCTTTACTTGTTTAAAATGATGTAAAATAAAAATTAAAACAAAAGTTGGAAACACTTAATCATTGTACCATTATGCTCTCAATAGTTTTAACGCGTTCCTGTTGAGATAGCTCGCGTGATATGTTGAGTCTCGTGCGAGTTTCCATCACCCAGGCCATAACAGCATCTAAAGTTTGTACGTATTTCTTGAGGGAAGTCAATTTGCTCTCAACGTACTCCTTATGAGCAGAGATGTTTCCATGCGCCTGCAAAATTAAAGCCATCAATGTAAGAGAATGAATTTCTTACTAAAATTATTAACGACTTACAAGCAACTTTAGAGACATAAAAAAACTCAATTTTATCGATCAATTAATTGTTATATTGCAGATAATGAATAACTTAATGCATAAAATATTAATGCGAATCTTATTTTTATTATTATAAATATATAAAAATTAATATTAAAAAGATATTTTGTGTAATAAAAATTTGAAAAACAGTTAACGCAATATTTATTAAATAAAAAAATAAAGTAAATATGTATCTGTACCTTTTCTAAATTAGTGATCAATTTATTGCATTCTTCTTCGCTTACACTAGTGTTTTGTTGATTTTTCAATGTCTGTATTTCCTTTATTTGATCGGTGAGTTCTTTTTCCCTTGCCTAAAAAGGATTGATTGTCATTGTTATTAAGGTAATAATTGAAAGTCAAAATAAAACATGAATTACTTGTAAATATAGTAGTATAATTCATTCGATATAAATATATAAAAATGTTTTTTAATTTTCATTCGATAAATCAGTTGATAAAATTGTAAAACGAGGCAATATCATTTACCGTGCTTATTAAAATTGCAAATTATGTAAACGTTAATAATAAATATATGTAAAAAGCATAGTCGATTTAGTGCGAGCAAGGTTAATCCAAGCTTATCGATTTCCCATAAATGAACATTACGGAGGTTGGCAATAAAAAATTCTGCACACATATATGTATGTATATAGCAGATGTACCGAGAGCGAGAGTTCATCGATCGACACAAGTGTATTACAAGTAACATGTGCGTCCATCTCTCGCTCTCCAACTTATTTAAGGCTAATCTAAATTTAAAGGCCCGCGGGCCTTCTATCATCAAACAGTGCAGATAACTTCTATTTCCAGAGCCAGACTATATACAGATTTTCCCTTCTCTCCTCCCTCTTTTTCTTTTTCTTTAACTTTTACTCTTACTCTATAGAAAACAAATGGCACAGTATACGCTTAAGCGCAACCGACTAACTTCCTTAATTCTTTTAATCTTTTATTTCAATGACAATGACAATAAGGAAATGCACTATCTACAAATTTCGATCTTGACCTTTTACACTGCTTTAATGAGTAAATATCATTTCTTTTACATTACTTTTTTATTTCATTTTAATATAATTAGTAAGACAAATTCGGAGTTTTAACTTTTTATTTGTATTTTAATTAAAATTTTGCTAAAATTAAAAACTTATCAATTCCAAATTTTTTAAATAAATTTCTAAAATTCGGATACCATTATTATTATTTTTTTTAATGCAGATCAACTAAATAAAAGTTCAATATGGAGTTTAAATTTTCAAAAATTAATCAAATTTATTTTTGACCTAATTTTTAAACAAAAAGTCAATATTGCTATCAATGTTCAACTTTAACCGGCAAAACAGTTTTAAAAAATTTTCTAAGAACAAATAAAGCAAAAAAACTTACCTTGACCATTGATAATCTAATAGAAAGAGACGTGTCATCGGATGGATTAGCTGTGGATACCAATAGTGAATTTACCTGGCTCACCAAATTAGCTGCACCATCAAGTATTTGCTTAGGGCTCCTCTGCTTACCCATAGCACCCGACCTAGCAAAACGAGAGCGCAAATTTCTTTTAACACGAGTCAACATGTGGAATTTTCAAATGAATTTTATCACCAACAATAGCAATAATAAAAAAGAAAAAAAATGGAAAAAATTAAAGCAAAATGTTTTAGAAAACAAAAGGGTAATATTTGTGTGACCGAAACGTGTTAAGTAGGGTTACGTTAGAGTCATGATGATCACCGCGGCACGCAAAGCAAACTGCAACTGAAATAGCCTTCGCACAAGGAAGTGGTATTTTCCGCACACTTGCCCAACTCCATACACTTGTTTTTTATTTTTTTCGATTTCGGAGTTAGTGTACTACGAGAGTGACGTGAAAACTTTGGTAGACACTTTACGTGACATCGTAAACATATGCGTATGCATACGTTACGCGTTATACACACGTTATGGCTTCTGAGGAATTTTGGCTCGTATATTTTTTTGGTTTAATTTGGGCAAACTCTTTTGTGAATACGTATACGGAATTAGGTCTACATTTAGTACAAATATTCAGTGCGTGATGATTACAATTAAAGATTTCATAAATTCTATATATACACATATAATGTGATATAATTTAATTATAATAGTAAATTTTGAAAGTTTTTTCCAATTTTTTAAATTAAAAAAAAAATCGTTAATTCCACTACTTTCATTATTAATAGGAATGAATGAAGAATATAAATAAAAATGATTTAAATTATAATATATGTACCAAATGGTACAATATTTTAAGCGCATTAATTATTATTTTTAATTTATTTAATTTATGTCTTTTTATTTTATATGTGCGTGTACTTTTTAAATTGAATGTACCCGTTAGAAATAAATAGTATATACAAAGAGAAAAAATATTGGCCAATTCATAAATATCAATTGACATCCTCGCCTTCCACTTGGATATCAGTTTACACGTAGTATAGGATGTCTATTTTTCTGTATACACTATATTATATTTTCTTAAGAGCCGGTGAGTGGCTCAGTCGGTAGAACGTTGGAATCGTAATCTCGAGGCTCTGAGTTCGAATCCCGCTCTCGGTAGCCGCACCACTGTACGTTACATGTGCTTTTTTCACAAACATGCTTACGAGCTCCGACGCTGATTAGCATTACAAAATAGCATAGCATAAATATAGCGACGTTTAAAAAAAAGAAGTTAAATAGTCTCGATATATCTTTGAGAAAATTATTTTTCAGTTTTTTTTTAGCACTAAAAAGGAATTTATGATTTTCGGCATGTTTTTGAAAATAATAGCATATATATCACAATAATTAAAGAAAAATTAAATTTTAAAAAAAGTTTTAAAATATTTGGAACAAAATTTAAGTAATTATATGTTAAAATAAAAAATAAAAAATATTTAAGCATACCTGCTTTTTTGAATATTCCAGTCGGTGACAAACCGCTGCCATCTCGTCTTTAAATCGTCAATAACATGTTGCCAATCTTTAACGTCTCCAGGTGATGACCTGTTCGTTACATCTACGATAGTCGCACTAATATTGTTCATAGCCCTTAACATTCTAGGCAACTCGTGATCTAATTCTAACATCCTTACTTTGTTAATTTTACTTTGAGGATTCGTTGATATTTCCTTGAGCGAAACTTCCATTTTCAATAAACAATCATCAAAATTCCAACAAGAATTTCTCAATTCATTTAATTTCTCATTGCACTTAGCCCAGCGATTGTAACGTTCGATATAACATTGATTAACTATTGTCCATTCCTTTTTCAAGTGGTCATTGTGTTGGCGTGCTTGTTCATTATCTGCAATATTTTCCCATAGGTAACTCATTTCTTCAACACTAGGCTTAAGAATATTCAAAGCACTACTGATCTTTTTTAAACACTCATCCTGATCGGTGAAGAGTTCAAAATCCTTGCCATTAAGAGGTGTAGAATTAAGTGACTTGGAAAGCGTACCAATAGCTTCACGTAATTTATTTGCACGAGTTACAAAATCTTGTACAGTTATGCCGCCAATTGACTGTAAACGTCCAATTTAATAATATAATAAAAGTTTAGAACTAATGTAAATATATAGCGCATTTATGTAAGAGTTTATAGAACATTACCCAAAATAATTAGATATACCGATATAATTATTCTTGTGCACAAATAGATTTAAGAATTATTTTTAAATTTTTATTAATCACTAATTAATACAAAAATTAATATTCAGCAATAATCTAAAATTTTGTTTTTCTAACACTAAAATAGTTTTCTATTATTTAAAAAAAATTTTAGAATGTTCAAAACTTATTCGAGCCATAAGATATTCAACTATGCTTTTTGTTTTTTAAATACATATATTATTTTTAAAAATTTTTTCAAACTTACCATTTCTACTTTTTTATCGGTATGTTGTTTATCTTTATCTTTACTTCCGCTAAATCTCTTAAATTGTGAACTTATCTCCTGCCACCTACTATTAATACTATAATACACTGTCTCATTATGTCCAACGTTACACCTTTTGAGTTCTTGCATATATTGTGTCAACTTTTTAATTTGTTCTTGTCTAGCATCAAACTCAATTGTAAAAGCTTCCAACTGGCCTTCGTAATTATTAGCTTGTTCGAGTTTTTGTGGTGCAACACGGAACCAATCCTCAAGTTCGGCTACCAATTGATTATGTGCACGTAACGTATCTTCAGCCTTCAGAGCTTGAGCACGTTTCGTCTCGCATTCTTGCATTACTTGATGCCATTTGCTTCGAAGCTTATCTTGATGCTCGTGTTTAATTTTTTCCGCACGAGGCGGGTCTGTTGCATGAACTGTCATTACTAGACCATCACCGCGACTAATTAAAGTTGCTGCATCTGGAGCTAAGCAACTAATTTCGCCTTTTAAAATCTGAAAATTATTATTTTTAAAATTATTTACGAACAACATCTTGAAAACAAATTATTCTTACTACTCATATATTTTAAAGGTAAAATAAAAACTAAAATAATGCTTTGAAATAATGATTAAATTTTTAATTTAACAAAATGATTAATAAATATAAGCCACTAATTTAAAAATTTTTAAAACAATTACGATTTTTATTTTATTTTCATTAGTAAACAAAATTTAAACTTCTTACTACTTAAAAAAGTGAATACCTCAAGTCGTCTAGAAGGATCTTTTTCATTAGTTACTCCTCCAACAGTCATTAACATAATATCCATTCGACTGAGCATTTGTTGAGCTGATTCTTCAAAGTCTATGATTTCTCTTTCCAAAGCTGCTCTGGAAATTCGGCCAGTTTTTATGGGTGACCTTTTTTCTTCCGATGGTCTTCGTTCTTGCAAGTTTGATATTCGTTGTTGCGTTTTTTCTAGTTCAATCTATTACAACAATATTTTTAAATAATTTCATGTTTAATTTTAAAATTGTGATTAATTTATTGTTAATTAAATAGAAAAAAAGTCAATGATAGTTCAATGAATAATTACGAAAACTTAATAAAATATAATTAAAAATGAATGATAATTATTAAAAATTAAATTGATATTGTGTCATGCAATGTTTTCATCTCATTTTTCATTTAACATTTCTCGCAGAGATAAGTGAAAATTATTTAGTCGTTCAAACTTTCTATATTATAAAAAGTATTTCCAAAACTATTTTCAATAACTGTGGCGCGTGAAAACTTTGAGGATTATAAATTTTCAGACACTACGTTTCATCGTCTTTTGAAGAGATTGCTCGAGAGTAATGCGATCATTTAACTTGATTTTGGCTCCGAATATATTCAAGTGTTTCATTCTCTCTGACTAACAATTGGATAACTTTCGCGCAACGATTTTAGGTGCCAATAGTAGAGAATTATTCAATTTATTATTAAAGTGAATTATTCTTAATTACTTAAATAATGCTACATATAAATTAATTGAAAAGAATATTAAACAATTAAATTTATCTATTTCGATTTATGATTCAATATAAAAAAAGTTCACTTTTCCTAATTATTCGAGTGAATTAAACTGAACATTTAGACTATAGTTAAAAAATTTTATAATTTAAAATATCTGAATATTATTATTTTTATTACAAAATTCTATTAACATTTTTAATAATTAACAATGAATAAATTGAAATTCATATTAAATGTAGATTTCAAGATAATATAATTTGAATTAATGAACATTTTTTAAATAATATTCAGCTTTAAAATTGGAAAAAAAGAACTTAATAAGCCGTGACCAAGCAAATTGCATATTATGATCAACTTAGTTACTACCTTATCTAAGTGATCTTTCGTATTTCCTAAATTTTCATTAGGTTCTCCATCTTCAGAACTTGAGCTACCTACGTCGATTTCTGTGTCATCAGAAAATATCAATATATCATCCGTCTCCTTGTCGCTTCCGTAAAAGCTATCACAATCTTCCTTAATTTCTCCACTGGACATTATCAGTTGTTGAACTTTTGTTCGTTTTGGTACTGGTGAACCTTTGCCAGTTTGATTTTCAGCAAAGGTTACTTCTTTGAAATTCGCAATTTTTTTTCTTACAACATAAGAGCTATCGCTTTTAAAATCTTTAGATTCAAATGGTATAGACGGTTTACCATTAGAAGATATATCACTATCATCTAAAATTAAATATTCTGCAACACTTTCTGTATCAATGCAAGTTTTAGTGATTTGAGATGTTGATGTGATAATTGGTAATTTTGTCTTTTGAAGATACGTCGTTGATGATTTTTCCAAAGCTTCATCGAGAAGATCATCCAAATCTTTCTGCTGGTTTGATGAATTAGCGCGTTTTAAGATCGAAACAAGTTCTTTTTTGCAAGGTGGGTAAGTCATCGACTCTTCTGTTGTTTTACGTTTATTCGCACTATCCTTTTCGTCATTATCTGTATCTATAGATTCAGGTTCTGTCTCTGTGTCTTCTATTATCTCCACACGCTCTACCACCTAAATGCACCATTGTAAATTAAATTACTATCAAAATCTATTTACCTATACGTATTTATTCTAAATTTCATTTCCACTGATCAACTTTCCAAATTCTTCAGAATGATCATTATTGTTGTACTTGAAGTGAAATGATCAACAAATAATTTAACGGATATCAAATTGCACAATATTTAAGAAAACAATTCTAAAGTATTTAGAAAGCAATCGCAATGAAACGTCCGCTAATAAGGACGTACCTGAGGCACTTGTTGAACACTAAAGTTAGCTTTGGGTAAAACAACTCTATCATTGCTTGTAGCAGCAATAGCTTTAATAATTTCCAGTTCCTTGACTTCAACGACCTTGCAGTGGGTGGAATCACTGGGTTTGTTATTAATCGTATTATCTACTGATGAAGTTTGTAGCGTATTAGTTGACACCTGAGAGAAAAGTATGCTATTCTTTGACAAGAAAAATTCTTCTTTATCAACGTCGGATACTCGCGAGAAAGAGGATTTATCTTCTTCATCATATTCGTCAGAGCGATGATTTTTTTCTTGATATTGGGATGTTTGTACGACATCGGGAATCGAGCTCATATTCAATCGTCGGCGCACTGTACGACTCACATCAATTATGCGCGTCTTATCAGACTTGTTTGAAGATTTGTGACTGCGCATTAGTGGCTCAATTGGCGAGGATTCTGGTGTTACAATATTTGTTGTTTTCTTCATTCCTGGTGTTAAAATTATTACCGTTGAAAACAGTTACTAACAATCGCAAAACCGCTCATAATTATTTTTTATGTAATTCAACGTTAAATTATACAATTTAATATTCATTAGAAATTTGCTATTTTAAATAAAAATAAAAAAATATTCTGATTTTTATGTTTTTAAATTTTAATAAATAGATTAATTAAATAAAAATATGAAAAAACGTAATAATTAAAATCGATTTCTGTATCCATACATTTACAAGTACATTTAGTAAATGCGTTTTTTAACAAAATTTTTATAATATTCGAACCAATAGAATTAGCACTGCTGGTAAGGTTGGCGTTGTTGTCATCAAAGGCCGGATTTAAGTATCCTATACCATACATGTCTTCGGTATCGTCGACTAAAGCCACTCCTGCCTTAGTTTTGTCACTAGCTGCGGTAGCATCACTGCGATTGTCTCTCCCTTTTGATAACGACTCGCTCGTAGTTTTAGAATTAATTAATAAGTTATCTGTGATCCTGTGGATCCATTCCTGCGAAAATATGACAGCGGTTTCACTCACGGATTTCTTCATCTTTACGGATACTATTACAATATCATTTACTCGCAATATTTCAAGAGTGAAAATTATTCGTCATTTTTAAGATTAACTTTTAAAAATTATCATAACTGAAATTTTAAATCAAATCCCTTGCATCATTCAATACATATTTCATTCAAGTTTACATAAACATTTTACAATAATTTTATAAAAAATTGACTATAATTACATTTACTTAAAATACAACCTAGATTAGCAATAATTATTTATTAGTTATTACAATAACCTCATAGTAGCTAATTTTTCTATAATTTCAACACATAACATTTAAAATATAATAGTTAGCATCCATAGCTGTTATCATTTAAAATAAAAAAAAAGTCAATAATTGCAAATCTGTACCTTTATGTTAAAAAGTTACCTGAAATAAGTTTCACTCAAAAAATTTAAATAAAAAACACAATGGTGTGATGTAATGCATAATGTTATTGTTTTCATCGTGTTTTTTTTTAAGTTACTAGTACACAATAACATTACGCATTCCATAAAACATTTATTTTGGACTTTATAGGCGGTAAGCATGTCACACAGTTAGGGCGATAAAATAGCGTGCATTGAAGGAAAGGACAAAGCAGTTCAAACATTTTGATATCTTTAACTGCAATAGAGTTTAAATGCAATATAATTTTTGTTTTAAAAGTATTTTATAGAAAATCTCCGTAAAGATACAGTTTGAAAAAAAAAAACTAATCAAGGAAAATTTTTAATTTAATTATAATAAACTTAAATTATTGAAATAAGTATTTAAAATAATTGAAGAAAAATAAAAAAGAAATATACTGAGTTTAAAAAAAAAAATTGCCAGAAAATAAGTAAAAGCCATCAGGAAAATAGGAACAAGAGAGATAACAGGAATACAAAAATGCTATATAAAACCCTTTTATTGTAGTCGAAGACTACATTTGTGTCGTGTCCGTAAGCATTTTTGGTTGAAAATACCGCTGGCATTTCGCGATCTCCATATCCATCACCAATGCATTTACCTACCATTTTACTTTTTCCCTGTACTATAAGTATCTTTTTTTGGAAAAAAAGATCCAATAAGTGCGATACCGAAGGGGAGAGACAATGTTACATATCCATATACGCGTTTCGCATACATAAACTTTTATGTGCTGACGAGCATATATTTTTATTTTGCGAGTGTCGAAGATATCATATTATACTTTAATAGTAATCCTGGATATAAAAAAATACAAGCACAGTATAACAATTCTAGGATAAAATAACTTTGTTTTTCGTGTTTTGACTTTTAACGATTATTACGCTCTATACATATGCTTCACTTTTACGCGCTATTTCTTTCTTTCTCTTTCTCTCTCTTTCTTTCCCTTTTGCTCTACACATACACTGTATTATATCTCACAATAGATTTTACGCAATTTTTACACACGTTTCGTCACACTATATGAAGTAATTGAACAGGAAATAATAAAATATTAAGTTCGAATCGCGAATTAGATGCAACATTTAAGGTGAATATTTTGAAAGCATCTTATATATTTTGTGATAATTTTAATAGTGCAAATAAATATAAATATCAACTATTACATCAAGTATACAAAACATAATAATATTATCACAATTAATATCTAATTGTTAATTACATTGAATTCATGATTGTGAGTACTATTGGTTTATAAACTCATATTTATATATGAGATATAATTACGGCATCAACGAATTTTTGTTTACAAAATTACGATATTTATTTCATTCAAATTAAATTTAATATGAATATGTCAGTATGTTATTAAATGCATTTTTTATACAAAAACATAATAAAAAATCTTTAATTATTCTTATAGTGACACAGAACTCAAGTATATAGATTTGATTAGTTACTAATTTTAAAATATGACTAATTTTTTATAGTTTTTATAATTTATTAAATAATCGGAAAATTAAATAAAAAATTCAAATTTGATGAAAATCAAAATAATGTATTTCATTTAATTTTCAAAATATTCACACTAGGACATGCTGTTTGCGTATTATCACTACATTCATTTAAAACTAATGACAAATAATTTTAACAAATTTGCTTGGTATGGCTTGTGAGTAGTTTTAGAAACTTGACTATTATAGGCGAAAAAACAGTAAATGTTATGAAGCAGAAGCATGAGATAAAAAAGCGGAAAAAATATAACACAGCTTATGATTTCGTCTATCAATGTGATTATCAATATGCATATTTTATTTTTTATATTTTACTCTTCATAAGTTGTGTCATTTTGAAGAATTATTCACGATCATAGACTTACTTGTATTCTGTTGGAAATTTCTTCCCATCTCCTACATACTTCGGCTACTTTTGAATAATAAGAAACTCGTTGCAATTGTATGATTTTTGGTTTTGTTTCCATTATTTCAGTTTGTATAGACTATAAAAGACAGTAATTATATTTTATTAATTTTTGTATAAATTTATACAATCAAAGTTATTATTAACACGGATAAGTAAATTTTACCTTGCACTGTTCAAAATGTTTGTCATTGAGCTGATCAACCGGAACACCATCCAATTTATTTAATTTATCTTCCATTTGCGATAACCAAGCGTTGATTTCATCCACATTTGGTTCCTCCTGAAATAGTACAGTTCAATATTCAAAGAAAATAAATGAATTAAACAGATCAAGAAATTTATGTATATTTTGTTTACATACTTCAGATCCATTGCACTGTCTTAATCGCCTTTCAGTATTAGCAAGTCTATCAATGATATCACAAAGCTTTTCTTTAAGCTGCTCGAGATAAGTCGGATCACAAAGTTTCGAAAATTCGTCCTGAGTCCTGAAAAGCTTATCCTTGACAGCGTTCAATCGTGGGATCACCTCTGTAAGTGTTTCCTGCAAACAAAAGGAATGATTGTAGTAAACATATTTTGTATATACATATTTTAAATATGTTTTGTGAAATTTAAACTCACCGTAACGTAAATTGCATTTACTGGCAAGTCGGGTCTATGACGTTGCGTGTCTAACTCCTTGTTAATACTTTCTATAGACATATTTATATAAGACATTTGTTTATACATATCGCGAGATAATTCTAATGCAGATTCAAGTATTTCTTTCGACTGCGATATCTGCAAACCAAGCTATAAAATACAATAAATATGTAATTAATAAATTACGCATGAAATTTTTTTTTGTCTAATGTAATTTCAATATATAGTATTACCTTGTTGTATAATTCCTTGAGGGTATCAATACGCTTGGAAAATTTATCAGGTTCTGTAATGTTTCCCTCTTCGACTAGTTTACGACCAGCAACAATAATACTTTCTATTTCACTTTTTATTTCACTTAATGTTTGATAAAAACGCTGTAAGAATTATTTTATTATTATAAAATTTATTCATAAAAAAAGAAGACAATTCTTCAACATTAATTTTCTTATAAGCACTTAAAAATTTAATTGCAAATAAAAATCGATAAGTCATTTAAAAATGATTAAAAGTAAACTTTTTTAATACCAGGCAGTGTTTAAGTTGTCTTTCAATAGCTTCCGGATCTTCTGTAGCTAATTCCAATAGACACATAGCCTCTTCGATGCCACGTAATTCTCTAAGTGCGCGCGACAATCTTGGCTCAATGTTTGCGGGACTACGGAAGCGTTGGAATTTACTTTGCACCTCGGCAAATTTCTGCCTAATCAAGTTCATCTGTTCCTCTAATCGTTGCGCGGCTTCCTGCTTACCCGCTAGTTTATAGGATTCTACTTGTGCAGCCATTTCGTCCAAAGTTGATTTTTGGCTATCCATTTCTTCCAACAATTTCTAAACAAAATTCATATTTAGTCAGATATTTTAAATAAATTCTTTTCTTCATAATATTTTAATATATTGAAAGCGAATAATTTTTATTTTCTTTGATATTAAAAAGCATATAATTAAATATTTTAAATGAAAAAATAGTATTTAAAAATTTTTATTAATTAAAATGAATCACATAACGGTTCATCATAAGCAGAAGTTGTTAAGTATTTATAAAATTATATGAAACATTATAATCTTGTCAATATCATATTTGCTTAAAAAGCTCAAACTAATCTATTGAGTAATCTTAATTTTAACCCTAGTTAAGGTTTTAAATATAAACTTACAATTTGAAGATGCTCTTGAGATAGTTTCTAATTTGAATCACTACAATACTATATGTTAAAAATTTTTTAAAATCCTAAACATTATCAGTGTTAATGATTAAAAGCGCACACATATACATTAAAATAAACAGAAATAATTGATGAATTTTAGTTGAATGATAATACGTGTAAAACACCTGACCCATTCAAGAAATTATGAAATAAATAATAAATGTTTTTTTAACTAGTATTATGATTTCAAATGAAAATTAAATATTAGATATTCAAAAAATTGCTTCATGATTGTAATGAAATTCTTTTTCCACTATATATTTATGTAAATTATAGTAAATGAATTAAAACTAGAAATAATGAAAGCTGAATGAAACACAGACCTGATAGTCATGAGGCAAATCATCAGCAGTGAGGTCACAGTCTAGTCGTGCAGTTAGTACCGAATCTACTTGCGTTAGAGAATGCTGAAGAGCAAGGATGCGGCCCTCGGATTGTTGGGCCTGCTTCACTGATCCCTCCAACAGCTTGGCTCGTTCACCGGCCTATATTCAGCAATTATAAAAAATACGAACCTTTTTCTAGTAGCTTTTATAATTTACCTTCTAACCTCGTTTTTTAAGTCAATTATTAAATTAAAATTTCGCAACAAGCATGTGTACAAATACACACTCCTTTGACTTGTTTTAATAAATTAGAATAGAAAAAAAGCATTTGAATGTTATATAATGAACCATGTGTTGAAAGAATGATTAATTAATAAAATTTAATTTTTTAATGTTTAAAAAAAATTAGGATAATAATAGCTTTACAAATATAAAAGAAAATTATATTACCATAAAGCATGCTATTATTAAAAGCTGAATTGAGTTATAAAACGCGTGTACACCCAAGAATGCAAGAAATGATTTAAGCAATGAATACAAATTTTTTTTATTCCATTAATTAGTAGAACAAAGATTAATAGAAATTTATTTTTAATTACCTGTTTATATAAATTTTCCTTTCGATTGATTAAAACTTCTACATCTGTTTGAATAGATTGTGTCATAATATCATTGTCTATCAATTGCTTGCCAATTTCCTGTAATTTCTCAAAGCGAGAGTCTGGATGATTTCTTATATAATTCTCCAAATCCTAAAATGGACAAAAAACGAAAAAAATTGAAATAATTTAATAAGTACATTTTCTACAACATTAAAAAGACAAAATTATAAAAATTAAATTATATGTAATGCAACTTCAACTAACATCTAATTCTTCTGATATATCCTCGGCATCTGCAGCATTTTTACTCGACTTTCTCAGCCTCTTTTCTAGTTTGTCTAGCCAGTCACTCTCCTGGGCGACAAGAGCTCTAAATTCTCCATATTCATGACTAGCATTCTGAAAATGCTTATATCTTTCATAAATGCGATCCGTCACGTCAGTCCAACGCGCATTTAGGAAAGTAAAGCGCCGACCTAGTTCATGCACAGATGAACCTTCTGAGCTAAGCAACTTATCACTGCCGAGCTCGTTGAGATTACGGAACTCTTCAACACGTCTATCGACCTTGTCCTTCAAAATTTGATAGCGACCACGAGCTTGAAACAATTCAACCGATGAACTGATTTTACCTTCGACAGGGATCTCGCCTTCTAAATTTGAGAGCCAATTTGTAAAATCTTCGATTCCGTTTATAATCTGTTGGCAGATTACATTTGCTTTATTTTTCTATATGAAATTTGTTTAATTACAAGTTTATATTTTTTTACTAAAATTCAATAAATTTTTTTCTATGAAATTCATAAAAATTTTGAAATATTAAAACACTTTTTTTTAAAATAAAAATTCAATAAACATATTTTATGGCAGTTTACTATTTTTATAATTTATCTTAATTTACTAAATAAAAAAAAATTCATACTAACTTCATCATTTTTCCTCAATGCGTTTTCATATTTATCACCTTGTATCTTTGACTCATCAACAATGGTATTCCATTTATGAGAAATAGTTTCTAATTTTCCATTCAAAAAACTTGCAAAGTTTGGCTCAGAGTTTTCCATCATCAGGTTAGTATCAGTCTGTAGATTTACTATCCTTGGCTTTGTTTTGTTAATTTCTTCACTAAGCTCACGAATTTGCTGGAGTTTGAATTCTGTTGTTTCGACGTCTTTAATGGTTGAGTCCTCTGAAACTTCCCGCAAATGTGCAACGGCCCTATCAAGCCATTCTTCGAGACTGTTAAGTTCCTCATTAAACACTTTTAGAGAATCAATATCTATAAAGAAAATATATGTTTAAATTTTACAACTTGTACTTTTATCCTTATATAAATTATAATTTAATTCAATTTAATGTATTTAAAATTTTTTTCTTCTATTATTATGAAACAAAAATTTTAAATAGTGATACAAAATCTAATAATTAAAATTTAAATACCTCTAGCGAGTTTGCTTAAACGATCTTCCAAAATTATAGGAATATCACTCCACTTTGTGTTAAGATCTTGAAGCTCTTCTTTTATTTTATGATTTTGCGTATCGTCATCCATTTTCGAAATTAATTCTTGTCCAACTTTATTCACATAATCAAAATTATTTTGATAAGATTTTAAAGTTGATTGTAAATCCATAAATTGCTTAGCTCGTTCTTGCATAGTTTTTTCATCTGAAATCACTGCACGTTCCGTTACTAAAACGCTTTCAATCTTATTTACAAATGTCGTTAATGTATTTATTGTATCGTTGAATTTTTTTGGAGGCGTTTTATCCGCTGCATCACTTAACTCATTTGCTCGATCTGATAATCTAAAAAATAAAAATAATCAAATACACAAAATAATTTTATTATAGATTCCGGAAATTACAATAATTTTAAATTTGTATAAAGACTAGAAATGGGTTTTTTACTTTTTTGAAAGATTATTCCAGTCGAAAACAAATTTGTCATTCTCTTGTTTAAGAGTTGATACTTCGTCCCAAGTAGATTCTTCATTTGATAATTCATTAATAATAGCTGTTAATTTTTCAACATGATCCTTGTAAGATTTCATCGATTTTACTTTTACCTAAAATAATATCGAATTAATTTTTAATAATTTTTAAAATTATTAGTAGAAATTTAAAATCACACTCACTCTAAATAATTCTACTTGATTATTTTCATGATTCACATCAAACCATTTTGAATGTCCATCCAACATTAACCTTAAACTTGCCAGCTCACCCCTACTCTCTTTAACTTTCATTAAAAAGTCAATTTTCTCTTTAATTTCTTTAAGTCTAGAATTAGTTGCCGTCCAACATTTTTCTACATTCTTTAATTTTACTTCTTCGTTATCATAGCCTTCATTGGCTTGTTGTAACTCCTCCACTAAACGTTTACCTAGTTGGATTACTTTTTCGTATTCGTTCTTGTGCGATTCGATATCTGCCAGATTATCTTCATACACGATTCTTTTTTCGTCAACGGATAATTCATTAAATACACCTTCAGATCTACTTATTTCTAAATCAACGTAATCCAACCATTTGTAAAGATTGAGAAGAGCATTCTCAAATTCTTGTCTCGTTGCACTATCTATTCGGCGTTTCTTTGAGTCACTATGCGATGGTGACTAGAAATTAAATTTTTTATTTTTAAATTATTATATTATATTATTACTCTAAATATTAATTATCATGGAAAAACTTGAAGATTAGAATTATTTATTCTTACCATCATTGATAATTCCTCTTTTTGGGCATTTCCAATAATGGATTCATTGATCCAATCATTTGCAGAATTTATTGGCATTTGAGGATTGGATAAGTCAATCTCAAATCCGGAACTGGATATCTGTAAAGAAACAATTTTATGTTCACATATACTTTTTAAAAATATTATTTTATCATTATAATAAATAATGATAAAATAATATTTTTGATAAAATAAGAATATAAAAAATTGTATTACTCTCTGAGTTTGAACTTCCATGATTTGTCCAACTGCTTCGCATTGATCTTCCAAATTTTCTAACTTTTCTAACATATTCATGCATTCAGAACTTGATCCATGTCCCTCAAAATCTTGAATAGCTTTTTGCATAGAGGCAAGCTTTTTCTGTATCATGTCCATTTCCATCTTAAGTAATTGAAGTTTCTTTATTCGATCTAAAACTTGACCGATTTCTGATGCCGGTGCAGCCTCCATTTGTTTTAAAGTGATTTCTGTTTCATTTAACCAGGACATCAATTTCTTATAATCGTCAGACAATTCACTCCATAAAAGTGATAAAGCTTGCAGGTTTTGCCGACGTTTTTGTTGCCATTGGCAAATGTGAGACCATCGTTCTCCTACAAAATTTTTTTGATTATTAAAATACCTTCCAGAAAATAGGTCATGTAAATAGAGTACAAAACATGTTGTAAAATATAAATAATCGAGTACCTAACGCTGATAATTGATCTTCCATTTGAGCATAAACCGTTTCTGAGTTCTCTTCATCAACGACAACAACCATCTTTGTAAGCCCATCAACGATCGCTTGCTGATTTTTTATATCCTCTTCGAGTTCCTGTAGCTGTTTTAACTGGTCCTCCAAAGGTGATTTATTCTCATGGCCTGCCATACGCGATATTCTATCTTCAGTTTCCGTCAGCCAGTGGCGCAACGAATCTAACTGCGTTTGCTGCATCTCCATTAAAGTCTAAACATAAATAAAATATTTAATTATTTTATCAAAGCAAAAAAAATTTAATGTATGATACTGCTTATCAAATAATAACAGAACTAATATAGATAATGTAATCATTGAATTATTCATATAAGTCAATAAATAATTTAGTTAACTTAAATATTAAACATTAGGACACGTTAAGTCATCTAACAACACAAACAATAGCATATAAAACTTTATAAATATTTACAAATAGCATGAATTCTAATTAAATTTTATGCAATATATAATATCGAAAATGAAGAGCTTTGCATTATTATTTAAGCGGTTGCAGAAATAAACACATTAAGTAGCTTTTAAATATATTATTAACAATGAAATTAATCTTTTAAATACGCGGGCATAACATCAATTAACGCATTTCTAACTATAACATACCTGTTTCTTATTAACACATTTGCTGCAGTGAAAAATAAAGAAATTTTTACCATTTAACTTTATGAAAGGTACAATTATCGAAACAAAATTCTTACAAAAAATAATATTGTTTAACAATAATGTTTATATTTTTATTAAAATTTCACTACAAAAATTTATTTATAAATTGATTATTTAAGAAAAAATCAAATTCATTTTTGAATGATAAATAAAGTTTAATATCTTAATTAAATTAATAATTTTATTAAAATATTAGCGAATCAATGATTTTAATAACCAATAAGGTCGTTACGCATATTAATTTTTAATAATTTCTGAAATTCTAATTTGAAGCATCTCCTACCTGATGAATCGTAGACTGTCTATCTAGCGCTCTCTTCCTTAAATTCTCCCATCTTGAGTTCAACAATGACATTTGTACGCGCACCTCGTGTTCTTCATCTTTCTGTAGCCCTCCTTCGGCGAGTAACCTCTCGCCTTCTTCGAGCACGGCACCAACTCCATCCTGATGACCAGATAATTCAACGAGAAAAGATTCGTGCTCGTGGAATTGTTTTTTTAAAAGATCAAGACTAGCGCCAAGTTCAGTTGCATGATTTAAAACATCTTCAGCTTCGAGTAACCAAGTTAAAACTTCTTCAAGAGCAACTTGATAACCACCAAGCTCGACTGAAACGTTTGTAGCGAGGCTTAGCGGTCGAGATTTTGCAGGTTCAAATTGCGGAAATTGTGGGAAGGAGGTGGTTGCTTGCTGCAAAGAGTAAGAAAAATATTTAATAATGAATAATAATTAATTATTATTACAACATGGTGGAGGATAAAAACTTAAATTAAATAATTAATATTGAAGTAGTAAACAATAAATAATTACCTCGATTCCTGGTGTTGTTGCCGCAGATCCTGAATCACTAGCTGCGGATATATCGATTCCTTCGATATCTTGACCAGAATGTGGTAACGATTGAAATAAACACGTAACATACATCAATATGGACTTTTTGTCGGGTACCGATGTATTAACATCTGTAATGCAAAGTAATATTTTAAAATTAATAAAATATAAAAAGAGATATAACTTTATTTTTCACGAACCTTCAGGATCTAGCAGCCTTTCAATGCCAAGCTGTTCTTGTGCCAAACGAAAAGCGTGATCCAGTCGTGCGTTTGGATGTTTTCGGGCAATCAAATTAAAATCAAATAGATGTGGTCTCCACCTGTGTAATAATGCATTAAACGCCAGTCCATCTGACCAAGATGTGGTAAAGTTTTTAATATCAACCCCTTCGTATTTCTAAAAAAAAGTATTTTTATTAGTACACGTTCTAAATTAAATAATTTCTTGTATCATTTTAAATAATACACAAAATTTCTATTTACTACAAACAATCATCAATGATAAATTACCTGTACTATTTGACGACACCAGGCAAGTAATGTTTTTTCCAAATTCGTTTGTTGCAATTCTGTCATTAAATCTTTCAAATGATAGTGAACCTAAGACAAAGAAATTTTATATTATTATTATCAACATCATGTTGAGCAACTATTTGACATTTAATAAATAATTGTGAACATACCTGCCAATGTAGAATGATGCTCCATACTAAGCCAAGTGTAAGTTTTGGATTTCCATCAACTATATCGTTACTGCTAATATTCACAAGTTTTACCTAAAATTATAATATTGGTTAAACAAAAAAAAACTTATTTATATAAAAATTATAAATAATTTTCTTCAATATTGTCCTTACATTATTTTGTTCCAAAATTTGCAAGGCTTTATTTACATTGTTCAAATGATGAACTCTCATGCGACCACGTTCGCGTTTCTATAATTAAATAAAAATTATCCAACTAATTATTAAAGACAAAAAAATTTTACTATTTCTTATATTGTTCAATAAACTTACATATGATTTTCCTGTTAAAACTTCTAATAATGAAAGTAATCTGTTTCCATCTCGTAAATCCAAAAACAAATCGTTGATTGGATCGTGCTGATTCTAAAATAAAAAAAAATTCATTTTGTATATGTCATTAATGCTGAAACATCATAAAAATAAAGAGATTCAATATTCAATAGATTTTTTGTAAGAAGAGGAATAATAATTGAAATTTCTAATTCTATACGGAGAAAAATGTTTCTTATAAAAAAAATTTAAATTTTCAACATTTAAAATTCAATTAATCAAATATGAAATAACTTCTTCCATTTAAAATTAATTAAATAAATATTTGAACATTAAATCTAAAGCGCATTTCACGTGCCTGAGTTACTTTACAATCGCGTTTCGTGCTACATTTTACCTAAAAAATAGCCGTCTACCTTCTATTGTTTCCGTCTGACCTATGCATAGAGATTAATCAAAAAGTACTGAAAAGATTCGTCACATTCAGACTCATAATTCTTTCAAACAAAGAAAAACGCAGTTATATCAATTCTTACATTAATCATTTTAAAATAACGACATAAATATATAGCTAACTATACATAAACTACATTTCATATTGATAAATCGGTTACATATTAACTTTTTTAACATGTTCATTTTTTAGTGTTTATATTATAATTTAAGTGTATTAGTTGCTAAAATTATTAAAATAGAATAAAATCTTACAAGAAAAAATAACAGAGTACAATATGCAACAAGGAATTAAAGTTATTATTATATATTAATATATCACTCACCTATTACTAGCCGCCTTGTTAAGAATTTTTTTATCTAAATAACATTTGAGCGGTTAATAAGTTGTGATAGCGATTGGGCATTGAACATCCTACCTGGCTGTGTTTATCCTTTGGCAAAGTTTTCTGAACATCCTCCCGCTCGTCTGAAACAAAAAAAAAAAAAAATTGACTCAAGTTGACGAAATATTAAATTAAAGTTATTAAAATAATAGAAGACATTTTAAAAATTTGTTATTGAGGACGAAAGATCGAATGCATACCAGATTTTAAATACCATTTCGAAATGAATTCATGCTATTTAAAAAAAGGGAATTAAAATCTCGTGATAAAATCTTTTATTTTATTAATCTAATTAAATTTCCTTCATTTTAATACTATTTTTACTTTTTTTCAAATGAATATACAAAATCTTCTATTTCATTATTGAATAAAAAAAAATTTTTCGATAAACGATTTTTGCTTTTAGAACCCTTGAAATTTATATTAACAATTGAAAAACTGTGGTTAAACCTCACAGTTGACGTATGTAATTAAAAAAAGTTAAGGATTCTGAACATTTGATAAATAAAGTACAAGGGTGAATTACAACGAAAAAGATAGTAAGAGAAAGACAGAGATTTAAAGAAACAATCAAACAATACCATACAAATCTATGCAGTTCTTTTTACAAACGAACTATTCCAATTTAAACTCAATGAATAAATTCATCGACAGTTATTTTTTTTTTTTTTAATATATGTACAGATAGATAGAAATATTCAAAAAGGTCTGTTTTTCAATAAATTATGATTTATTAAAATTTCTATATTAATTTATTTAAATTTATGAATAATATTACATGATTACTTTCATGAAAAATGCAATAAAAGTTTTATTTTATATTTCATTGAATATTTTTGACATAATAGATATCAGCTTCGATAGTCACGAAATTTTTTCTGCACATAATGTAAATGCTTTCTTTTTCCAGTCTGTCGAGCAACAGAATAACACACACCAAGAAAATGATCCGAAATGGCGATCACGTTCTTTATAAGAGCAAGTAGGTTGCCGTCTAATACTTAGACTGCTATACGTATGACATGACTATGCTTGTGCCGACAACAAATACGAAGGGAGGCACATTTCTTTTTCGCACTGCAAAAGAGTAGAAACTATTTTTCATCAAATATAAGGCAATGCCTAATATGCAAGGTCTCTCAAAGTTTTCAACGTTTTTCATGCGAGATATCATATTATGATGAGCTGGATGAAAATCATTTTAAGAAAAATTAATGAATTCGGTAAATTGCAGTTTACGTAAAATAAAAATTAGTGCTTTGCATTTTTGAAATTTTCTAAAGTGAATTTTATATGAGGATGAAAACGAAGACATGAAGTTGAATTTTGTATTTATCAAACTTAATCATAATATTGTTAGATCTGAATTACTTATCGTTAAGATATTTGAACAAATAAATTTTTTCACCAAATATGTTAAAGTAGAAATGTCTAAACGGAATAAATAGGAAGTATATGATTTCAATTAATTTAAGTCATACGTGACAAAAATCACTCATAACGAACTTTCATATACAAAGACTCTCGAAAATGTTTTCATAACGACTTTTCCCACTTGCCTAAAAAGTTTATCTTTTTCATTTTGATAAATGCGTATTAATTTAGGATTAGAGAGAAAGGGTTAATTGTAAACATCTCTAATTATATCCACGAAATTTCTATTTTTACGAACGTTTTTCATCATTGATATAAAAATCATCAGTTGCAATAAAAAAAATAACAATTCCTACTAAAAGTGTTATCAGTAAATTTCATAATAATAGCAAAAGGTTTAGGTCCAATTATATTTAAAAACTACGCAATTAAATTATTTTGTTTTCTTGTTCAAAGCGATGATTTTTTTTATAAATCATAAAAAAAATTATTAGACAAAAATTGAAAAACCAAAGAAATTTTAAAAAGAGTATCAATAAAAGAAAAATAATTTAAACTTTTATAATAAAAACATAGTAAAAATTTCGTAAATAATATAAAGAAAAAAAATTATGATCAATTATAATTTAGCATTGAAAAAGGGCTAGAAAATTTTGTTTTTAAAAAAAAAAAAATTTTAGCACAAAATCCAAATCTGTTTGTGTTTATTTTATATATCAAACACAATCTAAGAATAAATCTTTAATGAACATTCATGAACCGTTTTACGAAATCCGATTTGTGTAATAAGAAAATATTAAAAAAATATATTTATATTATTTCAGGTTTCAAAAAATTGTAACAAAATTCGCCAATATAAGAAGAACGATTGTAGCTTGTTATCTTTATACTTGGAAACTGAACCGTTATAATGCCCTTTTAAAAGAACATGACTGAAAGGTTAAAGTTAATACCGACACGTGTCCTGTCAAACAACTTATAAGTTCAAACTTTCCCAAAAAACCTTTAAAAAGATAAAACTCGAGCCAGTTTACTTTTTTCTACGGACAATATTATTTTTCATTGTACCTATAAAAAAAGGCTTTTATAAAAATTAAGATGATAATAAAAAATTAAATAGTAAATGGCAGCTACATAATCGATATTTTTTATTTTAAATCAAATTTTAGTTTCTTATATTATACACTATTCATAATCAATAAATGAATACATAAATTTTCGGATTCAGCCTAGAAAAAATAATTTAATTTTTACTTATACATTGCCAATATAAAAAAAATTTATCAATACATTATTATATTACTTTTAATATTTTTCCCAGGCCCAGCAAATTGAGCTCAGTCTGAAAATGTATATATTTACGTATTGATTATGAATCAAGGCGTATAAAATTATTTGTAAATATATATCATAATTATATCTAATCTAAATATTTTAATTATATACATATATTTTCGTACATTTGCAGTACTACAAAGTATTGCCTTATATTCTTAGCAATATACTTTTAGTGTATCGCGCATATTGATATTTACAGTATGATGAGAAATTAGAAAACGTAATAAAATATATACTCAGACAAGCTTACACAAATTAATAATTTTTTATAAATTTAAAAATAAATATAAAGTTAAATTACGAAATAAAGTAAAAATGTATTAAAACATAATTTTCATAACGGCATATAAAAATCTTGAAAATAATGAATGAAATAATAATTAAGAACAGCAGCAGCAGTGTTCTCGGTACATTAAACAAGCATACATGTGTATGCAGTTGGCTTAGAGAGAAAACGGCTCCTTTACAACCTTCAATAAGTCATGCCGCATATGGTCTGTGCGGTGTGTGCAAGAAAGTAAATATCAGAGGGCTTAGGGGGAGCTGAAATGATACTCTATTTTTGGAAAGCCCGCATACACTTTTTCTCTCCCTATAGAGTAGTTTTAAATTCTTTCAGTATGCTTGGGCCATGTTTCGTTCTAGAAACTATTAAGTCCCTGACTTTTGCTCTTTCGAAAGGACACAAAAATAACACAAGTTAGATGAAAAAGACGAAAACACGATTCCTTGAAAGAGTAAGTTGCTCTTGCACAGACAAACTTGATAATTCGGAAGAGTAGAAAAGACAAAATCAAAACAAATGTACATTATTTATTTTCAAACATTTTATTAATATTAAAGAACGACTTACAATTTTTTAATCCCAAATAAAAAAAATTATTGTCAAATAAATTCCATCGAATTTAATATTCTATATAATTTATCAAACTAAAGTTTCTACATTGCAAAATTTCTACGTAAATACCGTGTGAAACTTGTTATCATCAAAGGGCGCATTCGAAAATAGAATTTAATATTTGCGGTAACTTTGTGATCAATTTATGCGGTAAATTTTAATCAATTTTTAACATTTTCAAAACATTTATATTTCATTTTAAAATATTTTCATTTAGAATTCAAGATTTCAGTTTTTATTTATATGAGTAATAAATATTTTTAGATTTCTCAAGATAGGCCTTGAATAGAAATTTGAAAATTTTATATGTCTTAGTAGGGTCCTTAATCTTATCAAAAGCCCTGCCAAGGGCCCTTATCTTTCATTATCATATTTTTCTTTTTATTAAAATAATCTAAAGATTTTTTTCTTCATTTTTCCTTTGTAATTTTAAATTACTTTACTTCAGTAAATCAATAGCTTATATAGACATGATCAATAGTTTCCATGGAATTTCTATAGACAGAGACTTCTGATTTCCAAAGGTTGATTTGAGTTCAGGAACTCATTATGAATCATTGAACAAATATTGTTTACATAAATAAATTTATAATTTTACATTGTACAAAATATATAATTTTAAATAATTGCAAATTATTAATTTTAATAAAGTTAATATTGTTGCACCATAAAATATTAGTACTTTTGTTTAATTGAATTTCCATTTAATCTATTTGAGTCATTAAAAGATAATCTAAATGTTTATAAAATACACAGTTTTTTAATTGATATTGAAATTAAACACTAAAGTTTATTGCAATGGTACTATTTTAATTAAATACCGGCATTTATTTTTTAAGACATCCCAAGGCTAAATAAAAACATAAGAATGAAAGCTCAATGAACACACGTATTTGTATTACTAAACTGAAATAGACTGCAGCGAAGCCTACGCGATGCATCGAACACATATATCTAATACGAGCAGCTCGACAACAATCACCATACGGACGTAACTGCCTCAATGTTTATATACAATACGCGAGGCTCTCGATCCTTATAGTGTCATTGGCCTTTGATTTCTGCAGCCGTCGCGTTTCTCGCTTGGTAAAACGCGCCTTTTTTTCACGCACGCGCCATCCTATAATGAAAACGAATGCGAAAAAAGAGAAAAAGAATTATAGCGAAAGAGAGAAACGCGCGCGAACGAACAAAAGGGAATTATACAAGCTCCGCGATATTTAATTATACCAAAGGAGAGTAGACCATTTATACTGCTATAGAGGCATTGTAATATGTGGCAAACTAGAGACTCGGACATTATATAGTTATCGACGCAATAGATTTATGTGATCAATTTCGAGAAATAAGTTGGATGCGGGAGTAACTCTGGAAGCCGGGGATGCTTCAAACGCACTATGAACATTCCAAAAGAGATGTTTTTCTCAATCTTGCCAAATTATAATCAATTAAAAATTTGTTTTTTTTTTACTTTTTATTGAAATTGAAAGATTTAGAAGATTGAAAAAATAAATTTCAATTATTTATATTGCAGAAAATAAACTCGTATAATAATTAAACTGATTTTACAACGCAAGCTAAAATTAAACATGATAAAAACTGTTTTCTAGAATAATCGTTAAAAAAATATCAGAATTAACTTGTAATTTGCTTAAAAAAATAATTAATTTGCTTTTAAAAGAAGTTATTTAATACTGTAAATAGAGTTTTCAAATAGTTTTATCAGTAGTTGCGTGGTTTAATAGAAAAGTTTTCTCGGAAAATTGCTCATTTCTAAGTTAGGAGCCAGTTGTAGTTTAACATAGTATTTTTTTCTCTTCTTAAGTGATTTACGTCCCAGTTATCATACAAGTTAATTGTATCTTTTGTCTTTTTAAACTTCTATAATTGAAACTAAATTTTTAAACCTGCTCTTAAATAGAATGTTCAGTTTCTTTACTTTTCTCCTAAATGATTATAATTGACTTTGTTATTGTTCATTTTAAATATAGCCATGTATTAATATTAACGATTAAATAAATTTAACTAGAATCAGAAAAAAGTAAATAGAAAATTTTAAATCAACTACAATTAATAATTTATTAAAGTTTATTGATTCCACTTTACATTCGTATTTCATCATACAATACCTCGTTAATTACATCGCATTCTTCAAATAACGTTAATTATTTGGCATAATTAATTACATTTATATTCTGCAAGAATTATATTAATGCCTTTTCAAAGCAATAATATGACCTAACAGTAGAAACAAGTTAATTAGAAAAATTTTTAATGATAATACTTTACTTAATAGGCACAATTTTTTAAATTTTCTTAAAGTTTATTAAAAAATTTAAAAAAAAGAACAAATAAAAGCTACAAATAATTTAAGTTCACAGTGAATAATTATTTTAAACAAGCTTGCGCGCCGGAACTCATTAATGAAGTCCTAATAGCTCTGACCGAGATTTTCTTCTTCTTTTTTTCATTTCTTTTGTTAATTTTTTCGTATGCGAGTCTTAACTTTTCGTTTATAGGCAATGTCTATTTTATATGATTTGAATACATATATATATATATTTTTAAAATAAGAATAGCGAATTTTAAAAGAATATTTTTGAATAAAAATTTGTAAATAGCACAAAATCAGCTTAAATAAATATTTTTTTTTATTATGTTTAAGTCAATGTACTGAGAAGTAGAATAATGTGAATTGTAACTAAACTCATATCTCTTGTTAAATTATAAGCGTTCTTTCTGTTATTCTTTTTTTTTTATAGACCACGCATCCTTTTTATTTACAACGAGTACCTCTCGGGTTACGTACGCGTACTCTTTACTATCTTGCACATTTACGCGCATTCTTCACCAGCGACAGCATGCATAAGCTAACTGATAAGATAACAATCGGTTAGATAATGTATGTACATTTTATTTTCAAGTCGAGTAGTCCAGGGAATTAAGACCATTTTCGTTAAATAAATTTAAATTTTTGATAGATAAATCTGGGTCATTGAATAAATTAACCCAAGTCGAAAAAAGTAAAAAGAAGTTTAAAATTCACAAGTTGAAAAATATTGTTTTTTTCATTATCTTAAGAAAATTAATAGACGAAGAAAAAACTAACAATGTAAATATAAGATTTGTAGAGATCGTACAGAAATCTGCTTTGATATAGAAAATTTTACTGAAATAAAAAATTCGTGAAATAATACTAGTTTAAAATTTACTAAAAGTATCGCAATAAATATTTCATAAATAAACATTAAATAAAATAAAGTATCGTTTTCGTTGAGAAAACCGAAAATTTAAGAATTCTGATGCTGCTGTAACAATTCTTTTTCAAATTAATCTAACAAATTTTCGTTATTAAAACTCAAGTTTAAAAAATTTTTTAGTCTGATTAGGTTTAAAGGTGTCTTTAAAAAATAGAAATTCGCAAAAATAAGGTGAGATAGCAGACGACAGCGCTTATTGTAACTCGTTGTCAAATGAACATCGAATAAGACGCATGTAAATAGCAACCGACTTTCACTTTCGATATTTACAATAAAATGGATTTAAGTGTAAGAGTAGAAGTGGTATACAAGATATCAAAGATTCCTCAATATAGAGCCAACCAGCCAATACTTGCCGATTCTTGAACACTCGATTTTCTTAAGTACGACCTTTATTCTGAATGTAAAATAATTACATTAAAAAATATTGATGCGATTAGTTATCAACATCACAATTATCTTAACATCACAAATCTAACAAGGATTCAAAAATTTTCCATTTATTAGGGCCATTTTTTAACCCTTTCAGAACCAATGTACATTACAATGTACATTGACATTTTTTGTTTTTTTTGAAATTGTGCAAAAGTGGCTTCAAATTTTGTAAAAAAAATATGTGTATTAGATTGAAGTGGACTATTTCCGATCTCAAACTGAGGGCCTAAGTTATTATATCTTTGATAGAAACTGAAAAAACTTGAAAAGAAAAAAAAAAAAAAAATTTTTTTATCGCAAAAATTGCTTAATAAATGAACACTTATCATCGCTAAATGGTTATCAGAACTTTTCATGATGAAATAATAATTCCGTTCTGAAAGGGTTAATGAATTCTAAATATTAAGTCGTTTATGCGCTACAAATTAAAAATAGTATATTTTTCCCTAGGTGAAAATGCGATTTTTTTCAACACCGGGCCGAAAATACCACTTTTTTTGGCGCTATGTAAAAAAGTAGTACTTTCGGGCCAGGTGTTGAAAAAAAAAATAAACGCAGTTTTGAATCTATTTGTCGAAAAATGAGAATTTTTCTAAATTTGTGGAAAAATCCAGTATTAAAAGTATCAAGGTCACGTCTTACTAGGATTTACCATATCTTGATTATTTACAAATTAAGATGTAAAAAAGCCACATCGTCAATACAGAGACTAAATTAAAAAAAAAAAAAAACTATAAAACACAAGAATTTTTATATTACAAAATCACTTTTTATACTAATAATTGTAATTTTCTGCTGGATTTAGGTTTTATACAAGTATTTGTATTGACATGATTTTTTTAACCATTTTAGCATTATTTCTAGACATCTTATGAATAATGATTTTTTCGCATATGCTATGCAAATTCCCCACGTACACTATTTAAGAATTAAAAGTAAAAACAATTGAGGAAAAAATATATTCCATATTTTATATTAAACTTTCAAAGTATTGACAAACGTTTTTGGTATTGAAAATGTTCCTAATATTTCAATAAATAAAAATTTAAAATTTAATTAACTATCCCAGATTAGACGATAAAGTAAATTTTTTACTCTTTAATAAAAATAACTCTATATGTTATCAAACTATCATTAATATGTAAATTTAAGATGCGTTACGTATACACAATTAAATCATCGCTACATATAAACTCGACTTTTTATATAGAATTTTTACGATTAGCTAAATCGTTCACGTTAATCCTTAAAATTTATTCAACTAAAATAATTGTCAAAGAAACAAGTACCATTTTTAAACTCGACACAGTTTTTTATAATTCGATTATATTTATCATACGCGTTATATAAAGTCAGTTTTAAAAAATATGAAATTTACTTCTTTTTTTTTAAATTATTTATTTTGAAGAAAAATAATGAAATGTTCTTTTAAAAATTATTTATTATAGATTATAAAATTCACAGAAGTGAATGAAAATTTTTTAATGAATAAATAATTTTTATTTACATTTTGTGCAAACAAATTCTGATACTCATTCCTTTCGCATGAAACGAATCGAATAAAAAACTTTATAAGAAAATCTAAAAATAACATTCCCGTTTTTCGTTTATATTACAACACTTCGTCTTAATTGTTTTTATTTATCGATCAAAGAATAAATCATTACCAACAGAAACTTTATAATTATATTGACTTAATAATTATTAATGAGATTTTTTTAACTTTTACATAATTAACTGATATAAACATTTTTTTTAAAATTAATATACAATTAATTCTATATATATGAATAATTTGTTTTTATTTTACATAAGCTCGTCACACTGTAGAAAAGTTATTTCCAAATTCTACGTAATATTCTTATCACTTTAAAAACAATAACATTCTCATTCTTTACTTATTATCGTAAATTTGGGGTATTTTTTTGGGTATATCAGTATAATTCATTCTCATGTAAAACAAATGATACAAAAAACAAGAAAATTTGAAAAAAGAACAGTATATTCTGTACGCTCCGAGTAGTGCGTGGGTGAATACGTGCGACAGTTATTATCGCAGTTCCTTTACTCTTTGGTATGCATAAAAATTTTGTAAACACAATAATATATACATACCTATGTAGACAACTTCCATCTTGAAGTAAGCGCGCCGCCGCACAATCCGCACGTTACTGCTCTATACGTGATATGGGAAAAGAAACTCCTTCCTTCAAAAAGGACTGATACACACATTCACTGTACACATATACTCAATATTAAAACAACACTAAACTTTAACTCAAATCACACCATTTTTTGTTATTTCATAACAAAAAAACTCTAAACACATTTGTATTTAATACAAAAAAAGTAGAACTCGATGTAAATGTAGAGGTTAGGTTTGATTGCTCTATCTATCCTCGTCACTCTAGCGACGACACTTGTTGATTCGTTTCCAGTGGCCAGGGTCGCATGAAAGATTTAGCAAGGGATCCAGTATAACTAAATAAAAATAGAGTTTGCGCAGCGTTATCAAGTAAGAGCCGCGCTCTTTTACTAGCGTTCCTCAGATTAAAATCCTCAGCTGCATATGGCAATGGTATAAGGCGACTTTTCGCCTTCGCCGCCTTTCCTCCATTCTATCACGTATGTACATATACTTTTTTTATGTTCTTTTTATTTAAACTTTATTTATACGTAGGTTCAAAATTTTTCATTTGTAACATACATAAGAGTACACTAAATTGTTTGATAATAACGTTTTTATTGCTACAGGAATAGAAAACGATTTTTGCAAGCGTCCGGCAGGGACTCGCGCTACTGTATATATATATGTTAGTAAAGAGAAACGATACACACGGGACTACGTCAGCTCGGCGACTGGCACTGGCCCCCGTCGAGAAATCTGGAGTCTCCTCTGCTATACACATTTTACTCTTCCCCTCTCACTTCTTTTACTGCTAGTCTCTTGCTTGCTCATTCTTTTCACCGCATATTCGTTCTCACACCATGACACTATACACTATAACGTCGCGAGTCCCAAGTACATACTTATGCACTGTCTCTTTAATTTTTTTTTTCAAAATTGTTAATTGCGCTAATAAACTTAGAGTACAGGTACAATTCGTTTCTAATCTATACTTATTTAAATAAGAAATCAATTAGCTTAAATTAAATTATAGACTATTGTATGAATTGTATTTAAATTTATTGCTGTAGAGGCATGAAATCATTTTGTTTTTGCATATAAAAGTTTTGCTCTTATCCTTACTTCTGCTCTTCACTGTGTCCTTTCCCCTTTCTCTTTTTTCCGTCTTTTTCTCTCACTTATTCTTCTAGTTAATTTTCTAACTACATATTTTTATTATTTTAGATCTTCCTTCAGACTTAAATTTTTTATTACAGTTTTCAATAATTTAGTTCATAATTTTCAGAAAAATTAAAAAATTTAATTTTTTTATTATTATTGGCATTTACCAAAAAGAAGCAATGTTTGTACCTAAAGTAATTTAATTTTCTGTTTTTTGTAACATTTTAAATCGGAAGCATGACATTAGATTTAGCACAAAAACTGGGATACCCCGATGAATATTTCATTAAAATGTTTGTCATTTAAATTTATTTTTCTTATTCTATTTAATAAGAAAATAATCAGATCTTATTTATTTAAATAAGACCCATCTAGCTCTATCTTTTCTCTCCGATGTTCTGTTTGCGACCTTGTATGTGCCGGCCCGGCATATAACTATATATATACATATCAAGTTCATTTTGTCTCACTTCTTTGGGCACACGCGTTTACTCTTTCTCATTCGTAAAAGTCATAAGTAACTTTCATAGTACTTTATTTGTCGGAAAAAATAACGAAAGAAACGTAATTTCTATTGATTATTAATTAATAAAATATAATTAAATCTGTTAAGAATTGCTTTTTATTAAATCAAAGTTCATAAATAAAAATGCTTATCATCAAATAATTATTAATATTATTAAAATACAGAAACTCTGCGGAAAGCTTATTATTATACTTAATTCTTTTATCTTTTATCTTAATCTACAATTAAGCTTAATCAAAATAATTTAAAGATTGTATAATTCTAAGTATTAAGTTTGATTGATTTAAATTTTATGATATTAAATGATGTTGTACTTTATTCATATTTTTATATAAATCTAAATGAATATAAAAGTACAAAATTTTGTAGAAAAATCATTAAAAAATTCTTTTACAAAATTTTCTTGTATAAGTTTATATACACTAATAATATTTAATGACTTTCTTCTTATTGTAATGTAAAATATAAAAAAACAAATTTTATAGGAAAAACAATACAATTACAAAAAAAATCTTATATTATGTACAAAAATTAAGAATAAAATAGTTTCAAGATACGTTTGCTTAGAAAGAGAGTGAAAGTAATACTTACTCCTTATAAACTTCAATTAAAGAGATCGAGAAGTCAATAGATATGTACTAAATTATCTTTGATTCGGAAGCGCAAAAATGAAAAAAATTAAAGTTCAAGATAATATATTTCAATTTGATTTTATCTTTTTTCAACATTTAAATTTTAACCTAAGTTTAAAGTCAGTCCAATTTAAAAAAATTGTTTTTCTTAATTGTAATCGAAATTTTGAACGTTTAAGTTAATATACAATAAATCAATCAAAAGTATTAATACAATTTTATTTTTTATTTTTCTTTTATTTAGCGACGTTTTATTTATGCTATCATTACGATGCTTATGAGCGATAGAAGTTTTTAATGTTTGTGAACAAAGCATATGTATCGTGTACAGTGATGCTTGATTCATTTGGTTGCTGCGAGCGGGATTCGAATTCGAGCCCTCGAGATTATGAATTCATCGCTCTACCGAGTGAGCCAATGAGGTCTCAATTCAGAGTTTATGTAAAAATAAAAATATTTCAAATGATTTAGTAAATTTTAAAAATAAATTGAACAAATTAAATCATTCGTCTTTTTTCCGATTTTGATATTTTTTAACTTAAAATCTTAAGTTTGAAATTGTTTTTCAATTCACCGACTTTTATTGTTTAAAAGGTCATTTTGAAATTTTGAAAATTATAGAATTTAATTAAAAATTAAATAATAAAGCAAATATTTTTTATGAAAATCTGGAAGCTGAAAAATAAAGAGATAATTAAAAATTTCCAAAAGTAAATCGATGCAGAATATGAAACCGAAGATTGTAAGTATAAAAAAACTAAAATTGATGAGATAGAAATATTTTGACATGATAAAAATGATATTATTCATTATTGATTTAAATTCAATATTTCAATTGAAATTAAAATCAAAATGATTTTTGTAAACAGATTAACGTTCGATTTTTGGCGTATAAAAATCAGGTGTAAAAATTCTTATTATTACTTATTTTTAATAATCATATACTAGGACATGTTTAATTTTTGTATTATTGACAATGAAAAAATAATAAAATTTTGTATCCAATAAAGTTAAAATTACTTAAACGCTTCTCTCAATAGATTGTCATAGTGTATGATCTGATGCAAATGTTCGATTTAATCATATCAACCTATCGATTGCAAGAAGTGTCCGAGTGAACAAACTTGTTAGGCCGCATGTACATATAATGCACAGCACATAATACCGCACAAACCCATATACGATACTTTATAAAGAAATATATACGCGCCACTTGTTTTCTCTGCTATTATAAGTGATGCACTCTTACATACATTCCTTTAACACTTGTTTTATCAATACAAGCTAAAAGAAACATTCTTTTTTCTTTTATACAGACGCTAAAATAAACGACCTTTGCATAGTATTTAACAAAAAAAGTCAGATGTAGCTGTTATTATTTATAACTTTTTACTAGAAAAAAAAATTTTTAACTACATAATCATCGGTATTTTTTATTTTTCAAGATCTCAAAAAAATGAATTAATTGGAAGCAAGTATCTTCATTAATAATTAATATTTTTTAAAACAATGCAGTAATTTATATGGATTTACTCTAATATTATATAAGTATAATAATAAAAACATGTAAAGAAGCTAAGATGCAGGAAAAAATATGCACAAGTCACTGTAATTATTACGTATTTAATTAAAACAATACCTAATTAAAAATCCGTGTATAAGTAAAACTATAAAAATAGATTAGAGGAAACAATATTTATCGTAAGTATACATTGTTGCATGCAGCACAGCAAGAAAAGGCGTTGAAATTAGAAATATATTTAGCAAAAAAAAAAAACCAAATTTCTAAATGGTAAAGTAATTAAAAAAATTTTTTTTTAATTTACTGCACTGTGAAATCTATAGCTTTATACCGTGGTAACAGAACAACAGCAACAATAATATCAACAACAATAATAATAATAACGAGATCGTGAAACTCTGGAGAAGTATTCATAAGGACATATAAGAGAAGGCATGCGGGGCATGATTAGGAGAAATGTTAAAAGAGAGTGGCAAAGGACCGATGTAAGTCCCAGGTAGGCACAGGTGAACAGGCGCACAAAAGTAAGCAGGAGCTAAACATTCTTAACCGGCGTAAGGCCCCTTTTTGAGCGGTGGCGGTGGTAGCCAGCATACTTTCTACATCCTTTATATGTACAGGTATGTGTGCCCCTGTACCAGCCTGCCTGCTGCTTGTGTTTATGTTGTTCGCGTACCACTACTGTAAATTGGTGCGGAAATAGGTGGGCGCGCGTTATATACAAGCATATAGTAATGCCATTGTCACTCTTTTCAATCGAAGATGGACGCAGTGACAGTTCCCTTTTTTTATTCTTTTTCTATTTTTACCTATATGTGGACAATCTTATCTTTCCGCTACAATGAACTATACATATTTTTTACCGCATTATCATATCGAGTTTAGTTTAAAATAAATGTTATTTTTCGTTAAAAGCATAAAAAAATTTTTTTTATTCAACAAAGGCTTGAAATACTTTTGAATTCACTGTGATTTTTAAATTCTTTATAAGATAAGGTCAATGATATATTTTTATTCTCTCTTTTTCTAATTTTGAAAATTTTAATCAAGGGTTTTTTTAATAGGTCAAATTTTTTGAAATTCGATGACTAAACAATTATGGAAATTAAATGTATTCTACTTTTGCATAAATCCCTCTTTGAAAATCGATAAAGTTGTTACAATTGAACCGGAAATAAAGTACTACATGTACTTTATTCTTGTAACTTTATTCCTTTGTCAACAATGTATTATTATCAAGTGATTATATGTAGCATTTTTAAAATTAAATTAATTTACCAATATTATTAAACCCGCTAAATAATAAACATAAAAGAAAAGCAAATATGAAAATTGTACGATTCTTTTCGGACAAGACGAAAAAGTACTTGACAATATAGCAGAGCAAATAAAATTTAAAGCCGGCAATTTAAAAACGTTCAAAGTCAATTTATTTACTCACACTTAACATGAGCGACTTGATGCTCCATGGGCATCCGTTCGAGCTCCGGATCTTCCGGTGGTACGTGCACAACCCACTTGATAGTTCTGGCTTTCATCTGAACAAAAACAGTTGACAAAATAAAATAATCATATATTATGTCTGGACAATTATCAACTATCAATGAAGAATATAATTACTATTCATATTTATAATATCTCTTAATGGATTTTCTAATGAAATTCATAATAAATAATATAGATATAGATTATTTTTTAATTTTTATATTACATATCTACATTCGCTTTTTTATATGTAAATATTTTCAATATATTTTATTTTAATAAATATATAAAAAAAAAGTTGATATATATTATAAAAAAGTTATGGTTAAGTATTGGTTATTATGTTACCTTGGGTCCTTTTTTCTTCTTGATTTAATCCCTTTTAGGCTCGCTTTTAGGTGTTCCCATCAAAATTTAGAATATATTTTTCGAAGCTCGCCATCATTAAATCTCTTTTTATTTTCCAATACACTTAGAAAGAAAAAGAAAACATTAAAATCCACGATTTCTGATTAAAAATTTATAAAAATTTCACTTAAAGCATAATTAGAAGAAATAATTTAACAAGTTGAATTTTAATATGAAAATATAAGAGTGTTCATATAATGATCTGTAAAAACACTGGAATGAACGTGAAGTCATAATTTTAATTTGTACCAATATAGTATGATGTCAGAATATAACTATTATGCTTAATAAGCAGTAAGTCAAATTCTTTTCTAGCAAGCCAGCATTTCTTCTTTATTTAAACAATCATTGCTAAAAATTATTTTCGTATGATAATTTAATATACTTATTTCCATTATTATATATTGATAAGAGAAATAGAAATATTTTAATTAGAATTTTAAATAAATTGTTTTAAAGAATTAGTTGACTGATAAAAATTTTGAGCTTGTCAACAAACGTAATAAAGAAAGAAGATAATCTGACTCTTATAAAAATTTGAAAAACACCTGTTAACACAATATCAACTTCATTAGTCATAAAAAAGTAAATAGTAATTCTGAAGATGCTTTTTAAAATAGTCGACACACACTACAATGGCATCATTAAAATTACATCACGTTGATTAAAAAAATCATCATATTACAGGATTTCCAAAGTTCATTTCAATAATAACGTTAAAAAATTTTTTCCAATGCACGAGTATACGGAATTTTTAATTTCCAACTGATTAAACGAGCTCGCAGTGTTATTGTGAAAATTTTTTGCATATTAAACTAAATGCCGTTTCCCAGCAGACCTCGATATTTATTCAGTGTCGATGTATATACCACGCGCGATTACAAAATTATTATGTACCGTACATTAATTAATTCAAACTTGACTTTTGCAATAGCGCTTATGTCTTTGGAAAACGTGTTCAAGTCTTACAGATAGTTTACACTTTGTTATCTAATTTTTTCTATCTTTATATTAACTTAAAGAACAATCGAATGGAAATTTTTTTAACTTTAAAATAAAGTCAATGATTGCTTAATAAAATTTTTAATAAATATATACAAAGTTTTTCTTTTGAACTCAATGAACTATAAAATAATAAAACTTCACTAAACAACAAACGTAATTTAACGATTCACTTTGAGTTTTTGAATTCCACTGAAACACTAGAGAAGTATCGAGAATTTAAATAATTTTAAGCGAGATAAGAGCTAGCGAGCAGCAAAAGTTCACTAAAACCATAACTGAAAAGTATAAGTACGAACGTGAGCGTGTTTACAATGTCGACGTACGCGCGTATTCGCTATTCTCTTGTATATGTCGTATCTCGATCTTTGGCCGATAATGAGCTCAGTGCTCTGCGACACCCACGCGGTATATATACGCACTCGACACTGATAAAATTCCCAGAGCGCGAAAACCTCTCGCAGCCTCCGTTCCTACGATTCGATCCGCTTTCTTTTTCTATGTACACACAACACACACCTTTTTTCTCTTCTTTTTTTTTACTTCGAAACCTAGAAAATCTTTTAAATCACTCAAACAAGTGCATTGCAATTTTTCAAAATTTCTACCAAGTGCACGCACAATCCATCAATTTGTTTGACTAAACGTTATTTTTCACTTTATTTATCTTTATCACATATTTATTTTTAAAACTTTTTCGATACTTCCGTTGACTAGACAATGCATAATTGTAGAAACAAAAGTAAATAAAAGAGAAGTCAAAAATCTTCAAATATATTTAAAATTTCAAGTGGAAAATTGCTATTTTAATAGAGATAATGAAAGATATGTTAAACACTGATATTATATCATCAATTTATAAAGAAATTGATAATAAGAATTGTATAATTATTAAATTATACGTTTAAAATACACTTGAATATTTTCAATAATTTCATTTACGCTCTTTTACGTTTAATTTAAAATTTTTATTATACGTTAATATTCAAATACTTTTAACGTAAAAACGCAGAAAATCTAAAGAGATTTTAAAAATTGTAAATATTATTTTAAAATATTGTTTTCACTAGTCACGTATAACTATTTTATAAGTCTGTAAAAATTTTTCTTAATGAAAAATATTATGACACAACATACCGAACGCAACAATTATTAATTAAGATAAACGGGCAACTGCCGGCTTGTTCACTGTCGCGCAATGCCGCGCCAATACTGCGAAAGCAATTCGACAATATCACTATATTATGGAATCCTCATTTAAGCTTTTATCTTGAAATTTCTTGAGTGTTACTTTCAAATAGATATCATAGTGTCATTTACTAATGTGTGTATAACGCGAATGAATGATATGTTACAACTCGCGCATTTAAGAAAATGTCAAATGACGGCTTACCACTGTAAAAAATTATTTTTTCTCTTTCTAGTATTTTGATCTTTAGAAACCTACGATTTTCGTGACTTCATTTCAAACTGATGTTTTACACGGCAATTTATTATCACAATTAACTGTGCTACGGGTAAATTTTTAATAGATTAGATAAAAATTCTGAAATTTATGAAACTTACTAAACATTACGCGCACTTGCTAAGTAGAAATTAATAGAATCGTACTTTTAAGACAGTATTAGAAATTTAAAAAAAAATCAAGTTAGTTTCGTTATCCGGTCACTTGGAGCGCCACTAAATCGTATACGTATGCATATATATGTATACATATACAATATACAATGTTAAGAAGTGAGTCGTGTTTGTGAAGCCAAAAATTAACTTAAGTATGCTTCTATAAACTATTTATTCTTTGGTAGTTAGATCTATGATCACATGTGCTGTGTTGTTTTTATTAGAGAAATAGTTTATTTCAGTTATATTTTGTAAAATATATAAAAATTAATCATGTATCTAATGTATTACTTGGACGATCAAGGGAATCGTATTTATACATTGAAGGTAATATTTTTTGTAGAGAACATTTTGATTTTTATTATAGTTTTTTGTATAGGTTATATTTTTGTACTTCAAAAAAAACTATAATGTAATGTAAATTTTATTAAATAATTAATAATTTATGAAATAAAGTAAGATAGCAATCAATAACGAAAAGAAATTGTATATTGTAAAGTGAAATTAATTTGAAATTTACAAACTATTTGCAAACAATTTCAAGGCAATAATCACCATTGTTATTTTTGAGCATATTTCAGTTGATTGAATATTTATTATTTAAGATTGTATTAAGGCCTCCCTTGTATTAATATGAAATAATATGTAAAAAATTACTTACCAACTGTATTTTTAATGAAATTTTCATTTTTAAAATTTCTAACCAATACTTAGATTATGATGTAACAACTTCATCCAATGTAGTGGAAATGTATTTAATGAAAAAAACTAAAAAAACCCTGTTGAGAGAAGAATAGATTTCATTAAAAAAACTTTCATGGCCAAAAATACAATTAGGAAATTTCAATTCAAACTAACTATTAAGAGCAATTTTTTATCAAGTAAAATTAGATCAAGTATTATTAGAAAATTTAAAACAATATTGAATACAAATATATTGATATTTTGTTCACATTATTAAAACCATAATTATAATTAAATATTAAAACACTAAACTATTTTTATTTTTAGAAAATGGACCCATATGGAAAACCAACACTATCTGCACATCCAGGTAAATTTTTAAAATATTTTAATTGCTAATTTTTAATGACCCATATTTTCTAATAAAAATTTATTTATTTTAGCTCGGTTTTCACCTGAGGATAAATATTCCAGAGAACGTATTACAATAAAACGAAGATTTGGTTTATTACTCACGCAAAAGCCTATGCCAACTTATTAATTTTTTTTCAATTTATAAGTAACTTTAAATCTTGGTAATTTAAAATAATTAGAGTACAAACATTTATAAAAATGAAATATTTTTTTTTATTTTCAATAAAATTTTATTAAATTTATATGCTGGTTTTATAATATATAATTCTTTCCTAATTCATTTGTAACCAAATATTGCGAATTTTAAATATAATTTATATTTATAATTAAGATTTAATAAAAGGATAAATAACTAAAGATGTTTTTTAACAATTGAAATATATATTTACATCTTCAGTTGATACAATACATATTTCATTAAAGAATTTTTCAAACCACTCCAATATCTCACCATTAGTACCAAAACGAAATATTCAGTACGAACATATTAAATAAGATATGTTATACAGTTCTTTTAAATGTAATTTTAATCTGATCATTATTGTACAAATTAATAACCCCATCATCGTATATACAATATTATTCATACTTGTACATATTTACAAAATTTATTTAAAAATTCGTGTAGTGTTAGATTTGATTCATGGTAAACATATTTTCTAGAAAAGTATTAAATATTTTTATACAATTTAAAACACAAAATAATAAGCATTTTTCAAATTGAAAATATTGACAAATCAAATGGATTTTCGATTATTTTTGTAATCTTTACAATATTTTAAACTTACACCATTAAGTTGAATTCCCATTTCAATGTTAAGTTTAATATTGTAAAATGAATCAAATTTTACAGCAAAACAACATTTCTATTGAGTATTATAAGTGCTATGTACAAAAGGCCTTAAATGTTCTAGTTGGAGCTATAAAAAATTAATATATCGCGACATGGCAACAAGATTCATATTACATAATTTATTTAGAATGTAAAGATCTAAATGCGCCACTTAATTTCTGGTGTGAATTTCAGCCTTATACGCATTCTAATCTTACTAAACGTCCCTTATCTCCATTAAGACTTTTAACATATAAATATAGAAATTTATTTCTGTTTAAAAAAGCCAAAAAATTTAAAAAAACAACTTTTATTACATTTTTGTTGTCATGGGTCTTCTATTAAGTGTAATTTTACCCACAAAATAATACCATGGTTAAAAGGAGATATATAATAGAAACCACTTAGAAATTGAATTACTGATAAATAAATTTTTAAAATTAGATAAGAATAAATACATTTGATAAATATATTAATACATTAGTAATATTTTTTAATATATTTTTAATCTTTTCGTTATTTTTTTTTAATTTATTGCGATAAATCGTTTCGAATGCTTAATACTTGAATTTAATAAAAATAAATTGTATTTTTATTCACCTACTTTTTAATAATTAAAATTTAATAAACTTTAAACGTCGAATTTCAATTAATATCTTTTCAAATGAAAAAAATTAATCTAGAAAATTGTATTTGTTAATTAAGATTATTCATTGTTAATTATTAAAATTCAATAATATTTTTTTTCCAACTAATTCAATAAATTTTCTGTTTTTATTTCTATATTATATATTAGTATTTGATAAAGTATGTTTAGTTATAAAAAATATAATTTGGAACAGTAAAAATATTTATATCATTCAATTTCTTTGTGTTTCTCAAAAATCTCCTAGAAAATTATGACTGACCGACACTGGTTTAAGAAATTAAAGCTTTTAAACCTTATTTTAAATCTAATATTGTCGTATCCATGCAAAATTTTCCTGCTTTTTGAACGTAAAATTAAATTATTCAAAACTATTTTCATTTAATTCATCTCAGCTGTGAGAGGGACAGCTGGCAATACGTGAACCTGCTGAGCTTTGCTAGCATTGTAAACTTGTCCAGGGCTGAATGGCTCCAGCCTTGGTCCTGCACCCGTTCCTAAGTCATTTTTTCGTGAGGTGTCTATAAGAATAAATTAAGAAAAATTAATTCATATTTAATTTCCGATTTCTTGTAAAGTTTCTTTATTATTACTCCTCGTCTTTATAATATATATTTTTATTACTATCTTTTTTCATGCAATTAGCTTTATCCACTTGCAAACACTTATATAAAGCAAAAATCTGAGATGAAAAATGTAAGCATAATTACCATTTTTGAGTTCAACAGCAGCGGGTATATATCGCGAGAGCCTGACGACAGGTAGGGGTAGGTAACCACTAGTGAGAGGCATTACATCAAGGGTAACACTTTGTTTTTCAAGTACTTCAAGTGATACTATACCGGCTGTTCTGCCGCATACAGCCCACATAGTTTGATCTGCAAGTACTTCGTACATGAGCTGCGGTGGTGGGTGATGATGATGATTATTTGATGCGCTATTGGGAGTAGGATGCATGCGCGTCACGGTCAAGCAGAGGTGGCACATGCTGCCGGCACGGCAAAATTCACCGCCGCCTCCGATTGGCTCCACCTTCGACGACACAGTAAACAATGTCTGAAAGAGATCACGGCCAATAGCCGTTACTCGGTTATATAGGAGTTTTATTTGTTCTTCATTCAGTCACACCATTTGTTTTAGTTATGAGAGTAGGTTAATAGAGAAATGTTCTTAAAAAAGTATATAATGTAATGTATGTATAATGATAGAAAGAAATGGTTTATATTCAAAAAGCATATATAAAAGATTATTTTAACAGCTTTAGTAATAAACAAAAAATAGTTAATTGATTTTAGCACATATTTTTGTATCCAGAGAAAAAGTAGATTCATGAATGAAATATTGATTATGATTAAAATATTAGCTTATGAAAATAATTAGTAGAAAATTGAATAATATTATTTTTTTAACAAGTTGTGTTAATAAACAAGAATAGCAAAGGAAAAATTTATTATTATATTAAAATCCTTATCCATACCGAATAATCAGTAACATCAAAGTTGCACCAATAAACGTTGCTCTCTTTCTCGACTTTTTCCATATCTCTAATATGAAGAGGATCATCAACAACGTCTTGGTTATCCTATTAAAAATTTTAATTTTATATTATAAAACATTTTTTTATTTTAATTGAATGGTTATTAAATATTTTTTCGTACCTTACACCCATCTGTTTTATCAAGTTCCTCAATATCTTTGATTGCAATGTATTTAACTCGAAAGTCTGTTTTAATGGGTATTGTTGAACGTTCATCATCATTACCCATTTCTACTTCCCACATAAAAGAAACAGACATACCATTACCAATAACAAGTTTCTGTCCTGCAGTTGGATTTAGGCTCTTAAACTGTACATCTACAGAAGTGCCACTTGTTAATTGTGGTTCAGTTAACTGTAACAATTGATTTGTTAGGCCTGTTACTACGATTTGCATAAATTTGCGTCGTTTGGCCGTATTTAATTTCATCGTAGACATAAGTGGAGTACCAAAATGTAAAGTTATGCTCTCTTCAGAACCCCATGGACACTGGATATTTAACTAAAGTAATGACAAAAAAATTTTATTTTATCATTTAGTACTTTTCTTATTTTATTAACATATTTATTTTAGTCAAAAATATTAAAGATAATATTCACTTTGTGTTCCATAGAAGAGGAATCTTTTTTAGGTGGCAGTTCTGCCAGCACCATGAGTTTTAATCTTGTCGTCTCAAATGGTTCACAAGGAGGTATAACTACTTCAAGTTCCCTTGTTGCATTGTTATTTTGATTTTCTTTGTTCTCTTCAATTTTCCACAACGTCAAACCTCTCGAAGTCCTTAATTTTAATTTAGCGTCTTGGCTTATTCTTACACTGCCACTTGCTATTACTAATTCGACGTTTTGAGCTAAACCAGCTAGTAGATCTCTCGAACAATTTAGTGCAATCGTTGGTTGCGTTTTCGCCACCTGATAAAAAAGCATTTGATTAAAATTAAAATTAGTAAAAATTATAATTAAGTCTTACAGTCATGAAAAATTAACTTATTAAAAAATTGTTAATAAATTGCAATAAATTGAGTAAATAATTTTCATTAATTTGTCGGCTTTTTGAATCCTTAGGTAAGTTTTATTCACAATTAAAAATAATATAATAAAAGGTGTTTCTAACCAAGTAACATAATCGAGGTTCTAGCATTGATGATAAAAATTCCAGCTTTTTTTCTACTACAAGAGCGAGTTGACCCACCCGATAGTAACCTGGTTGTTCAACACGTTTTGTTAAAATGAATTTATTCATTCCTGGTTGAAGAACAAATTCTTTAGAAGTGCTTAAAGCTCCAGAAAAATCGCCTTTAAAATTGTTTGATGGTTTACGATGTTTTACACTGTCAGAACGCTTCACAGGATTTTTTGAAGTTTTTCCAATATTCACATTAGCTGAACCAAGACTTTTATCCTCTTTTAGACATAAATGAGTAGTAACCGGTAGCTGAATTAAGCAAGGATCTATTGGCTTCTTATCTTCTATTTTACACTTTAATAATCTGAAATAAAATAATTTAATTAATTAGATATTATTCACAAATTATTGATATTTATATAACTTTCTTGAAAATATTTTGTTTTACCTATTATATTAAATTAGAATCAAAATAGCAAATGCGAATGTAAATTGTTTAAAAATAATCAAGCAATAAAAAAGATGCTTACAATTCAATGTTAGACTCCAAAGTCTTAACTCCCTTCCTCTTAACATTTGGTTTTTGTACCTCTTCAACTGATAGTTCCGCTTTTGTACATGTAACAGGCCTTGGTAAAAGATTTTTCAATAAAACTTCCACTTTCACTTCACAATCTTGTATGACCTTATCAGTAACGTGCACTTCCATTTCTTCAATAATAAAACTGTTTGAAAGATCTGTAAGTAATGGCTGAGGTGCTGTGAGCATATTTGCGTATCCAAGCATCTCATCCAGGTAAGAATTACGTATAGTAAAATGAAGATGTTCAGTACTAGCTATAGCTGCACATATTTTGGTATAACGTTCAACATCGTCCATCTTCTTGTAACACTGAGCAAGTTCGTGTTGAGTCTGAGCTGCTAATTGTATCCAACCCTCAGAACTGTAAGTCTGAAGAGCATCAAGAAGAAAGACGACAGCTTTCTGATTTTCATTGAGCTCGCTATAGAAACTTGCCAACTCCTTACCGATCAAACGTGCTGATCTTATTCGACCCACGTGTTTATATGTACCCATAGCTATCAATAAAAAATAATAATTTATAATGTAATATATTTTTTAATTTATTTAAAACAAAATATTTGATAATCCTGAATGAAATACTATACTAGTTTTATCATTTCTGCTTTTTAAATTCAAATTTTTCACATAAGTAAAAAATTGATATATAGTTTCAAATAATGCATCAAATTTGAAGTCCTTGTTGTTTAAAATAATTTTAAACAACAAGAAACTCAAAAAATATTTTTATGGAAAATTACTTAATGGTCATCAAATGATTTTAAAGATAGAATTGTGGATGGATTTGTATTTAATTACTGATTAAATAAACAAATACTGGTGGAAAAGATATGCTTAAATTTTTAGTCTTTAAAAAAAGAGTTCAAATTTTTTTAATTCTAAAATTAATTTATTTTTGATAAAAAAATTTTGTATAATCTACCTAATTCTGTGTGATATAGATACTGTTTTCTAAAGGCCTCTTTTGACGACAATGCTTCTTTGAGTAAATCAGTTGGTGTGGGTTGTTTCGAATCGTTGGTTGGTTCTGAATCACCCATACCAGCAATTAAGTACACAACAGTATGAAGCTGTTCACTCGTTGGTTCATTACCCGGCATCAAACCACAAAGTTTACCCAAATTCTCGAGCTGAAATATTAAAAAATTTTTTAAACATCTTTTTTATACTCAAAACATAAATTAAACTGTTTATTTTTGCAATATTTTGAACATATTTAAAATTTTATTGGTACTTGTAACAATATTTATTTTATTTCATAATTTTTTAATGAGAAATCTTTAATTCAAATTTTTTTAAATCAATAAACATATTTTTGTACAAAACAATAATAATCTCAATATTTTTTTGTTGATAATTATAAAAGTTTTTGTAATAATATTATATTATTGATGATGAATACATTTTTTTAAATATACCCAAGATTAAAGTAGTTTATGAATTAGAAAATTCATAAGTTATATCTCATTAAAAAATTAATTGCATATACTTTATACCTTGTCTCTTGCAAGCGCCCATAAGCTAGCTGTATGTAAGGAACACAAATCTAATTGTTGACTAATTTCTATATTCGATGTTGATGCTTGGCACGCTTGTAATACTACTAATGCACAAAGAAAAGCCCAACATTCGACTGAACCTTCTGGTCTTTGAATTTCAAGTATCCGCAGTTCATTTATAGTATCATGTACAAAAGTTAAACATCGTTGGGCAACCTAACAAAATTAAATTATTAAACAATGAAAAATTTCAATTTTTATTTCACAAGTGATTTTGTTTTGTTAGAATACTCACTTCCCAAGGTTTATTTAGTGCCAGTAACATAGCACATTGCCTACCAAACAAGTAGCTCCTGAGATCCAACAGCGAGGCTTTACAATTAGCTATCAAAATTCGGGTATGATAATCTATACTGTTATTAAGGTTAACTCCAGTCCAATTATTTAAAGGGCTTTGAAATGAACTTAACCAAGTTGGTGTATCTAAAGATAATTAATAATTATTATGATTTTCATATTTGATTATGCTATTATATATAAATAAAAATTTTACCTCCAACATTAGAATTTAGGATAAATTGTGTAAAAAGAGCATCTAATTCATCATATTGTACTAAAGCTTCATCATATAAACCTAACATTTCTAAAATGAATGCAAGTTCTTCCTGAAATGCACATTATTAAAAGAAATTACTGTAAAACGTATATTCAACACATAAAGTTACAGATATAAAATTTCTTAATTAAATTTATTAATTAACTGGTAATAATACCTGTAGTAAAAAATAATGGCAAAAATTCCATCCTTGTTGATTTCTTTTTTCTCGATGTTCTCTAATTATTTCTTCAAATTTTAAAAGAGTTCGATCATAAGCTGTCAACATTAAATGTCTAATTCTAGCTATTAAACCTCTCCATGACTCAGCAGAACGAGATTCAGATTTTATTGGATTGATAATAGACAGACATCTATTGAAAATAAAATGATGTTTCATTCATTAGTACTATAATTGGTAACAATAATAAAAATTTTTTTATTTACCTGTCCCCATGTTTTGATGCAAAATCACTTCGAATTTTGTCAAGCACAGTTGTTCTTGGTAATAATTTGTTGCTTTTCTTAATATCATAAGTTTCTACCAGAACTATCATCCAGTCTTGTATCTTTGCTTTTGCTAATGTTTTCAACCAACAGTCTATGTCATCTCTAAGAGATGCCTTATAAACATCCACATCCTGTAAAAATATTAATTTAATAATTCTGATCACTATCAAAAGACTAAAGAATAAAAAAAATTCCTTACTGAACATTCACTCCAATATGTATGGAATATAGGCCGCTTAATGAGTTGGCAGTCTTTTTCTGCAGGTAAAACATCCTGAGAAAAAGGTATGAACTTTGCATCGAGCTTAACTTGTTTAATAGGTCTATCAAAAGATCTCCTCCATTCAACAGAATCTGTAGGTATGGATTTGACTAAATTATTGGTCAAAGTATTAAACAATTCTTTATCTCCGGCATCTAAAAATAGAAATGAAAATAAACTTTATTTCATATTATAAATTTAATAAAATATTATACAATTATCAATCATTGATTAACTTAAAATAAAAGATCAACTAAATAATAATAATTTTTAAAAGCATTTATTGGTATCAGTTTTTAAAATGAATTTAAAGACAATTTTTGGCTATGAAATATTTTTTAATAATCTTAAGTATATAGTAAATTAATACTTTGTTTTTCATAATAATAAAATGAGAGACTTAAAATATATTTTATATTATTATGTAAATAGCTTATTGTTATATCACAAATATGTTTATGAAAGTGGAGAAAACAAAACATTTAAAATATGTATGGAAGAGACAAAGCTTGTCAATACATAATAAATAATATCAATTCTAATAGTGGCTATGTCACTTTTATTCTTCATTAAACTTTAATTAAAATCAATTTTAATAAAAAACTAAAAAGTATACGTGCATATCTATAGATATGCAAAAATTCAACGTATAACGTATCATATGTAAGTGTATACGCAAGAAATCGCACACTATCAACAAACAAGATTACAATTATCAATGAAGGGTAGGATTAGAAAAAAACTATTGATTATTCCAATCAGAAGCAAAAACAATAAGGAGAAAATCAGTGGGCGTTATGATCATAACAAAACGATCAACCTCATCATCGATACCAGACGGATCGAGCTCGCATAGAATGAGGTTATGCCCATACGTTTAAATATACAATACAAATTCAATTTACAATAAAAGATTTGACGAATTAAAGAAAAAAGACTCACAGGTGACAATCGATGTGCAGTCCATGGGAATGTCTTCGGTAGTTGATGTTTTGTGCTGCAACTCACCGATTGCGAATGCAGGCGCGCATCCATTGCAATTCATCTCTACCCTCGCTCATATCACAACTATTTTTTTAACAATATCTTCTTTTCTTTTAATCACTTCTGTTTATTTTTTTTTAAATTTTCTTTTCTAATGGGTTTTCTCTTATTTCTACTCAAATTTATTCAAAACCTGTTGTCGTCTATTCAAGGAACTATTGAAACTGACTAGACACAGACATGGATTGGCAGAGGTAAGGGGCATGGCATAATATAATCTCGCGAACACGAATAAATACTTCGATGTGCATTCGTCTGTATAAGCGTACACATATACATCAGAAATAACATAACATAACCTATACCACTTGCTACATACTTCTGCTTTTTTTAAATAAAATGGCTTTATTTTTTGGTTTAATTGCTACTGTAACTTTAACTCAAATCAGTAAGTTACTATAAGTTATTACAATTAAATAACAATACAATTTCTTTTTTTATTTTATTATTTTACAATGTAATATGAGAAAAAGAGTTGCTTTACTGATACCGTATTGTGTGCGCAACATTTTGCAGTGCTGTTTTGCGTATGCGCGAACAACACCAGCGGTTTCTTTCTCTTTTTTTAAGAACAAGAAACTCTCTTCATGTAAAAGCAAGCACTTGTTCTCTATTTTGTGGCCTTTCGAACTCGGTCATTTTAATAATTTTTTATCGCATTTGACGAATGTGTTTTTATCTTTATGATTAAACGTATGGGATGTTGATTTTATTCTAGTTTTTTTCATAGTTTTAATTTATTACAAAATGTAAAAATAGATCCCCATGTTGCTCTTTCTAAAATTAAAGATATAAAATGAATATTAGGTAAAATAAATCAATTCAGTTTTTTCTATACAGTGTATTAATAATGATAAATTATTTGGATTCATTAGGAACACCCTTGATGTATATTTTGAGATGTTAAATTTGTTACTACAATTATTTATTATTAGTTATTGCATATATATCATATGACTAAAAATAATTATTTTTTATCATTCAAATAAAAAGTTTTTATTTATTAATCATACAAAATAGCGAATATATTGCTGTTTTTCATTAAAAGTTTAATAGTTTTTTAATTTCAGCTATTGTTATTTTGCTAAATAAATTATCAAACAAATATCATTTCTAAATAAAGGTATTACCGTGAAGGACGTAATTTCTGATCACCTAAGAGGTATTTCTGATCACATATTTACATGTAAAAAAGTAAAATTATATTTCTTTTTCACACAAACGAAGCATTTCTTACGCTCAATCTATTTTTCCTCATGAATTAAAAAAAGGTTTTTCCTACTAAAATCTTAAAGATTATGATTTATAATAAATAATGATCAGAAATTACGCCCTGATCAGGAACTACGTCCTTTACGGTATTTTTATGTAAATTTTATGAAAAATTCAACATTTTGTTTTATGCAAATATTCATTTTTACTAACATTTATCAACAAGATTATTTCTTTACTTTTAAAAACATTCAAATTCTTTTTTTTTAATTCGCTGTATTTATGCTATTATTACGATGCTAATTAGCGACCGAACTCGTTTCAGTGTGTTTGTGAACAAAGCACATGTAATGTATACAGTAGTGCTTGTGTCAATCGGTCCTCGAGAGCAGGATTCGAACTCGAGTCCTGGAGATTACGAATCCATGGCTCTACCGGCTGAGCCACTGACAACCTCTTAAGTAAAGAAATACGTAATACATCTAAAAATGACTTTACCATGTATCTTTAATTAATTACTTATTTAACGAAAATTTTTTTTCGCCATATCCTGCCCGAAACTACGACTTTCGTCCCGGCGGTGAAAAACAAAAGTCATAGTTTCTACACTTCACGGGAGGTAAAATGGCAACTCCATAGCACATATTTACCATCCTCGCCTTCGGCTCGAGGTGTCAATTATATGTGCTATGGACTCGCCAATACTTTGCCTCCCTTAGTGTGTAATATACTATATAAAGGCACAAAAAAAAAATTAAAATTCATGTAGTATATGATTGAGTTTATTTTTTTAACAGAAAATCTCTTTTTGATACAAATATCAATGTTTTTGAAAAGTAATTATTATACTTACATTATTACATGGTATTGGCAAAGACTGTAAAATATGACATATTAGCTTTCAGCATCTTAAAAATACATTTACATTATTATTTTATATATATTATAGTAATTAACCCCTAGCCCGAAAGTATCAAATTTTTTCCTAGCGTCGAAAAAAACAATTTGATATTTTCGATCCAGTGTTGAAAAAAATCGTATTTTCACCACGGGAGCAAATGAAGAATGCTTTAAATCGTATGTAAATTGTCACCTGAGCCAAAGACATTCTTTACTTTTGCTCCCTAGGTGAGCAATATAGTAAAATCCCCTTTTGGCCAAAGGCCAAAGACATTCTTTTTCTCCCTACAGGTGAAAAATATTCTATTTCATGATAATTGTTGTTTAAGCATATTCGCTTGACGAAAATACCTTTCATTTTCACCATTATAAAAAGCGTAATCTTCTAATTGATCGATGAATTCTCATGAAATAAAGTGGAAGATGTTTGTCGTAAACAAAATTTGACCTTACACTTTTAAAGCAGTCAAAAAATCGATTTTTTACAGTACTTAAAAACTGCATTTTTTAAACGAATTTGTAATCAACTCATTTCAACATATAAATAATGATATAAGTAAAACAGTAAAAATATATGTCTCTTTATAAGAAATATACTTACGCATTGAAAGCAAAATTTATTCCACCGTTTCGAAAGAATCAGGCTTTAAAAGTCATTTTTGCCAATAAATCAGAAAATGTTTTTTCAGGATCTTTGTAATCTTTTTTTCAAAAATAAACCAAAACAAAAAAAAAATAAAGTATAAATTATTTGCTTTATCATAAGAAATGACTCATCTTATCTCGAAACTTTTTTAAATTATAATGCAGGAAGTCGAAATAGGAGCAATTCAGAAAAATTATCTAATCGTCACAAATTTGTTCTTATGATTAGCGAATTTCGCCAAAGCGCTTGTTCCATTGTGCGTAAAATGCAAAAATCTAGCAACTTGAGTAAATTCTAATGCAGCCTTTTTAATTAAAAATTTGAATTTTTTAATAAACTATGAGTTAAAGAAATCCATAATAATAAAATAAAATAAAGCCAGGTAAATAAAATAATCACAATATTAGGGATAATAAATTTTAGCTCAAATCAAAGGTTTAAGTTAAAACAATAAATTTTCTATTACTTAAGTAATAAATTATCTCTCTTCTCATTATAGTTTATTTATTTTTAAGATTTCTTTTATTTTATTTTTTCCAAAAAATCTTACTTCTAAAGTTCTTAATGACAAAAATAATGTTTCACTATGAAAATGTAACACACCATAATAGCATATACATACGTGGACTTACGTACATCGTACACATATGAGCTATGAAAAATAAATAACTCAAAAACATACTTTATGGATTAAAAAATAAATTAATGGAATATTATAAAAAATTCAATTTAACCATACAAGTAAATAATATGAAAAACTAATTATAATTGTTGATGCTTTGAAAATAGCTTTAACTTAAAATTACAGCGTATTATTATTATATACAATTACGTTAGTTTTGATGCTCTGAAAAGGAAGATTATAAAGTAAATTTTCGAAACATTTAATTTTAAATATGTTAGATCAACTAAATCTTTCTTTTTCTTTACAATATATATCGGGTGATCTTATTAAAATATTAATATATCAAATACAATATATATACATAAACAGCTTACCTCACTAAGGTTAAATTATTTTTCAAATTTATTAAAAAAATAATTTGAATTTAATAAAAAGTTCGATGTAATTTTACAACATTAGTATTTCGCTAAAAAATATAAATAGAATTTTATTGAAATAAATGACGAGTTTATAAAAGTTCATTTCAAACGGAAAAAAGTTGCCCGTAACACGAGTAATAAAAATTTTCTAACTTGCAGACTGGCGATCGAAATAAAGATAATTATAAGGGAAGGAAAACTGAAGGTGGCTTATAAGAAACCATTATGGTTAATATACCCACGTAGTGAAAATTAATACCTATCGCACGTTGAAAAGAAGTTTTTTTTTCCAAGGAAATTTATATTGCAGCTCAGTTGTTAATTTAGTTGTACGTTTGTCAGTATTAAATGAACCACTTGCAAGACTAGATACATCATATCACTTGAGAGTTTTTAAAATATTAATGCTAGAAATTATATGAATACAAAAAAAGTATATCTAGTGCTTGAAAGTTTATATTTTTAAATAAATTAAGATCTACGTTCTTTTAAGTTAAAATCAAACAAAACTTTTCGCCGCTTTTTAATCTTTTCAATTTCAATTAGTCTCACATTGAATAATTTGTTTAATTCTTTTCGTAAGTACATTATTTTCTGATATTTATAAATAGTGTGAAGAATAAGTGTAGATACTTTAATAATATTGTAAGTGCTTTTTGTAATACAAATGTCATTATTGTATTTATATTCACAATTATTTCAAAGAACTATTTATTATTCCTATAATTTTTATTACAGTAAATAATAATAAGAAACAACAATAATATAAATATATTATTAATATTTAAATCTCAATAAAATACAAACTAAACCGTAATATTCATAAAAATTAATAATTTATTCAATTTTTTATTTACAGCTTCTGGTAATTTATAATAAAATGTGTGAAAGATGCTCAGGAATTATGAATTCAGAAGAACGATCGATCGTAAATGATTTTGAAAAATTAGAAAACTTTAAATATACATTTTATTTCGGTACATTAGCTCCTAAATCATTTTTTCGAATAATTATTAATGTGTTTCTTAATATAAATACATTGCTTTCCAGTGTCTTTTATTTTTTCTGGAATTTTCTTCAGTAAAATAAGTGAGATACTTATAATTTTATATATTACCATGCCGTTCAATTACTCATGCGATCAAATTTTTATGAACATTCAATATTCTTTTAATTTATATAATTATTGCAAAATCTTTTACATGTATCTGTACTACAAAGTAACAATTTATTGTCATATATACAATACCTTTTTGTTAATTCTCAATATTTCTGTACTATTAGCAACTTTTTTTTGATAAATATAGTTTATGTGCATAAGACATCAAGGTTTTATGTTTCGTTCCCCTTTGTAATTTTCATTGTTATCAGGTGAAACTATTAAATAATCGTAATCATCAATTTTTTTGGTTTCTTTTCTTTTTTTACGACTAATATAAAATTTATATTTATAAAATTAATGTTTTTTTAGCTTTTAGCTTTATTTCAATGTTATTGTTTTGTTAACGAAAAATCAATTAATTTAGTTAACTATTTAGTGATAATATATAAATGAATAACAAAATTACAAACATTATAATTTTTCTTACCGAAAAAATATGTCAATTAAAAAATAAGATTATTTTGTTTCTTAAATTTATATAATCTTTATCACAGACTATTTTCATAACTTTTCAAAATCAAGTTTCTATAAAAAATATCGTCAATTAAATAAAAGATCAGAATATTTCACTGAAAATAATCGTTTCTGCAATTTTCGCGCTCAAAATAAATATTTTATAATCATTGCATTTTTATTATTAAAATTAAATTTTAATAAAATAAATTTTTTACAAACAATGTATTTTTTACAATTTTAGTTTTATATTATATATGAAAACTTTTTTTTCAATAATTGTTATTCTTTTATTACAAACATATTAATAATAACTAACATTTTAAATAAAATTCTAGGTTTTTGATATTTATTGGGACAACATATGATCTTGCATTTCTTTCATATGTTGTTTTAACTTTTAGCGTGCATACTATTATTGTAAGTAATATTTTATTGTAAGTAATACGTAATTTAAATAACTACATACATATTAAAATGTCTTCTGTAGATGATGAAGAATTTTGATATTCTTTTAAATTTTGAAGTATATTCTACGTTTCATCTGCTTTACATTATATGGGCAGAACATTTAATAATATATCAAAATGAAGATGTACTTTTATTTATGTAACTATTAAAATTGATTGTATTTGTTTTTATCATATAGAGAATTTAATATTATTTAATTAATAGATACTGTAATGAGTGGTATAAATTGTCTAAGGGATCAAAATAACAAATCAGGATTATGATGATAGGATGTTTTAATGGATACTGCTTATTAAACCTTTTCAATGCTATTCATAGCCTCCCATATATATAGCACGAGGTTTTAATTAATTAAAATTAAATGATTAAAAATTACTTTCAGGTGAAAAATTTTTACCATCAGTGGATTCAAGAAGATCTTTGATGTTATTCAACGTAAAATTACCAACTTCACGAAAAGTTGAATATCTAAAAACTAGAATGATGATAAACTACAAAATTAAATATTTAAAACATTCAATAAAATTTAAAACACTGTATAAACATAAAGGATGTGTTGCAACATTCTAGAATTTTAATTTAATAAAAATTTATTTTTGTCCTTCATGTATATTCCTTATTATCCTTTATGTTTATTTTTATTTTAATTATTTCATCATATATGCAATAAGAAATTAAAATTAATATTCTTTATATAATATTTAGTTTCATATTATAATTTTTAAAAATTTGCTATTTTATAGTTTGATATAATTTTATTTAAGTTTTGTAACACTTACAATTTATTTTCATTAATAACTAATAAATAAAACTTTATAAAAAAGCCTATATTAACCCACATATTCGTACTTATATTTAATTCATAAAAATTTTAAAGTTATTAAAAAACTTAGAATTATATAATATTAAAATCATATTTCGTGAAAAAAATACTATAATATTTATTAATAGTTAGAAATGAGAAAATCTTTCAAAGAAAAGATACGATAAAAAATCTAAAAAGAACATGGATATTGAGAGAATTGAATCAGCCTTTGAAGATTCGCATTTGAAAATTAATAAAAGATTAAATTCTTTTATTGGAACATGGCCTTTTCGACCATTTGCAGATAGAATTTTACGACATATCATAGTAGCTATTGCTTTATTTTGTATAACATCGCCACATGTAAGTAAATTTCAGAAACTCACTCAATTCAACAAGCTCAGATTGTCTCATATTAAAAGTATTATAAAATTCTTATAATGTAGCTTCTTGGAATTTCTATTCAATGTGGTAAAAGTACCATTTTTTGCGCTGAAAATATAGCAGGACTTGCTTATATGTCAGGAACTATTGTAAAATATATAATTCCAGTAATATCAAAGAAAAAGGTGAGAATCGCATAATGTAATCATTTGTGTTAAACGCATATTTAATTATAATAGATCTGGACAGTTGTACAACTTTATTTTTGCTATAAGAAAAATTCTATTGTACTCACTTTCGCTCGGAGTTTACTCAATTCATTGCAATATTTCATGTTGTGTGGGACTTTTATTCTACGATCCTAGCGTATTCTTTAAATGTAAATAATAATTTTTTCTTTTTTTATAAGTCATGTAAAATATAATTATTTTAACTGTTCATCACTAATAAAAGTTGATGATTTAAAATATCGATACTATATTTCAAAATTATTCTGTACAAATAACGATGAAACAAAACTTTTTATGTTAGAAAGCAACATTAAATTTGCTAGAGTAAGTAAATCTCTAAATTCAACGTCACTGACTACAATATTAATATCAAGGAATAGCCACTTTTTGATCTTATACGAAAGTTGACATTAAAGCATTCCGTATACATTTACACTTTAATTATTTTTCTTACGTTACAGTTTGAGATACTATACAATAAGATTGTGGAAAATTGGACATTGATAACTGACTTAAACGAAAAATTGATCCTAGATGAATATTCAAAGTTAGGAAAATTTAAAACATTATTTTATGTTGGTACTTGCGATGATTCTTTAAGATTTTCTTTCACCAATAAGTATTTATAATTAAAAATCAATTGAAATTGAGTTTATCAATAAAATTACCAAAATATTTATTTACTTTTTTATTATTATAATACTAAAAATAACATTAAAATATGAAAAAATGAAATTTTATTAATTATCTATCATAAGGTCTTAAAATTAAAATGAAATTTTAATATGCCAATCTAATTTTAGGTTTTTGTGTAAATGCCTTTATCTGGTTCACTCAAATTATAATGGTGCCTGTGATGTTGGATATTATTATTCCACTTAACCAATCTCGCGAAAGAATATTAATAACTAATGCAGATTATCCTTTCGATCCTTTCGAATATTACTATGAACTTTATTTAATGTATATCGTAACATCAATAGTAGCTACTTTTATTATTGCATCAACTGACGCTACGCACACTGTCATAATACAACAAAGCCTCGCTTTTATGGCTGTTGTTAAGTTAGATTTATAAAATTTTTAATTTTTCCTAACTTCAGATTATTTTACCAACCGTTAAATTGTCAAGGAAACTTATTTTTTTGCTCTAACACTCTATTTTTTAATTCAATCACAGCTTACTTTCTATTTTAATAAAAATAAAAATATCAAAATTTTAATGATAATTTTTAAAGTTAAAGAAAAATTATTAAAATGGTTACCTAATCATTTTTAGGCACAGGTTGGAAAAAATATCTGGAGAACAAAATGATTCATACGGTCTAATTATTTCAGCGATACGTATGCATCAAAGAGGGCTAGAGTTTAGTAAATAATTTTTGGAATAATTATAAAAATATATCATAAATAGTGTACTGCATTAAAATTTTTATTAATTTTTGCCTAATAATAAATGGATTTTTTTATATTTATACATAGGTTTCTTGAATTTATAGAGTCAACTTATTCATTTGCTTTCATTGCATTTATTGGCGTGACTGTTACTTTCTTAAGCTGTGGATCAATCATGGTAAGTTTTATCTGTTTCGAATAATAAATAAGTTTATTTAAATGTCAATTGCAGCTTGTCAAAAGTTTGGACAATCCTTTTGAATTATTTCGGATGACTGCATTTGCGAGTGGTGCTATGATGCACATATTTTTTATTAGTTGTCCTGGACAATTAGTCATAGATAGTTTTAAGGATTTATATTTAGCAACGTAATTATTAAAATTATTAAAAATATAAATTTTAAAAAAAATTTCTTTAATCCAAATAATTATTTCATATAGCTACACAAATCAATGGTATCATCAATCTAAAAAATCAAAAACACTAATAAAAATTATAATTATGCGATGCTACAAAACTAACTTTTTAACAGCTGGAGGATTCTATATCATAAATTTTGAAAATTTTGGAGCTGTAAATCTTTAATTTCATCGAAATAATCTTTTACTCATGAATATTTAGCTTTCAATTATACGATAATTGAGAACTAATGTATTTTTTGTACTCGCTAACTTATTTTATTATTTATAGATAGTAAAAACAACGCTATCATATATGACTGTCGCCCTATCGACGATTTAGAAAATAAGAAATTTTAATTTTTAGTTTTTAGTTTTACCTAAATGTATAAGTTGTGATTTTTAGACAAAATATTTATAGAAATGTTTATGTAGTTTTTTTGTTTAAAAGAATATTAAACATTTTTATTTTTGCATTCACAATAATTTTTGTATTCATTATTGTTTGCGGTTCAGATTTTTCTTTAAATTTAAGTCCTTATTATTTAGCTTCAGTTTAAAAATTTCTTCTTGCACGAAATCAGGAAAAATATAAATGAAAAATAATTTACCATAACTTTTAAATAAATTACTTTAAATTATTATAATTTTTATTACAATAATTTTTCATTTTTTTAAAGAAATTTTGTTGAATTTTTAGTAATATAAACCTTTTACATGTTGTCTTTTTTATTTTGGCCAAATATTTACTTACATTATATATAAATAATAAGTGTTATTTTTAGACTTACTTTTTTATATAGTTTATATGGAGACATTGGAATTGAAAATCAACTTATTCAAATAATGAAATAAACCTCAAGATCATTGATCATCTCTGTATCAACTGTTTGATGTTTTCATTGATTAAAATTGATAATTCTGTACCACAAGTGGATTCAAGAAGACCTTTCATAATGTTCAACGTAAAATGATCAACTTCACAAAAAATCGAATATATCTGAACAATAAAATGATGATAAGCTATAAAATTAAATATTTAAAACATTAAATAAAATTTAAATTGCATTATAAGCATGATGGCTGTATTGAAATATTGAAACAACATTCTAGAATATTAAATTAATAAAAATTTATTTTTTACCTTCATATATATTCCTTATTGTCCTTAATATTTGTTTTGATTGTTTTATCATATTAAGTTCAATTTAACTAATTCAACTAAAATCAATATTCTTTATATCTTTAACTTTCTATTATCAATTTTTAAAATATTATAATTCTACAATTATACCTAGTTTTATTTAAGTCCTGCAATATTTATAATTTATTTTCATTAATAACTAATAAATAAAACTTGACAAAACAAAATACATTCGTATGTATATTTAATTGATTAAAATTTTCAAGTTATTTAAAAACTTAGGATTATAAAATATTAAAATCAGATATCGTAGAATTATGTCTGTAATACAAATTCTTAGTTAGAAATGAAAGAATCTTTGAAATGAAAGGTACGAATACAAATGTAGAAAAAAATATGGATATAGAAAGAATCGAATCAGCCTTTGAAGATTCGCATTTAAAAATTAATAAAAGATTAAATACTTTAGTTGGAACATGGCCTTTTCGACCAACCTCTGATAGAATTTTACGGTATATTATAGTAATAGCTGCTTTATTGTGTGGAATATTGCCACATGTAAGTAACTTTCTGAAACTCAAAGATCAATTGAATTCTAATAAATTTGAAATAAGTTTAGATTTTCCGATATTAAAAGTATGAAATTCTTATCATGTAGTTTCTTGGAGTTTCTAATGAATGTGGTAGAAGTGACATTTTATGTGCTGAAAATATAGCAGGACTTGCTTATATGTCAGGAACCATTGTAAAATTTATAATTCCAGTAATATCAAAGAAAAAAGTGAGAATTTCTTGATGTCATCATTTCTTTTACATAAAATTATATGATGAAGCCAAAATACTGTATAAATCCCTATTTGTGTACAACTTAACTTTAACTTTAAGATATTGGTTGTCGTTCAACTATTTATAAAAAGTTATTTAAGGTTACTTACAAAAATATTTTATCAATGTTTATATTAAAACTAAATTAAATAATAGCTTCATGTTTAATTTCTATTATTTAGTTCGTCCAAAATCAGTTAAGGTATAGTTATAAATATGTGCTGAGAATTTCAAAACGATTTACCATTTCTAAATCAAGAGAAATTGCAGTTTTGAAATTCTATATATCAATTAAGAAACGATGAATCATTTTTAAATTTTTACCACTTCCTTATGACTTTCTTTTCAAATAGTGATAAAAATTTTGAAGTATTTTTGAAATAATTAATGTTTATGTTGTTATTGGGATATAACTATCTTAATGATATCAATTTACATTCTTACTTGTAAATAAAATTTATTATAATTTTCAACTATTAAACTAATATAAGTATGTTAATTATAAAAAATAGTAAAATCCACTAGAAAATTTATTAACTTCAAAAAAATTTAATAACATTGTAATTTTAATATATTATACTAGAAAGAAAAACTAGATTTATTTTAAGAATGATAAAAAAAATAACATCTGGTAATTTTATAATTTTAAATAGTGTATATCGTCGTTCCGGAGAAATATGAAAACGACGGGATCTCAAAAAAGCAAAACAGAATTACGTGAATTAAAAGATATCAATGAATTTTTTTTAAATTTTAATGTCGCTGTATTTATGCTACCATTACGATGCTAATTAGCGACGAAGATTCACAGTGTATTTATGAATAAAGCGCATGTATCGTATACAGTAGTGTTTGTAGCATTCAGTCGCTGAGGTCGGGATTCGTATTTGAATTCTCGAGATTATGAATCCATCGCTGTACTAACTGAGCCACTGGGACCTATCTATTCAAAGAAAGTTGATGAAATGGAATTGGTCTGTGAAATACAGCGTCTTTTTCGGTACCTTTTTTCAAACGGTATCGTGTTCGGCACCTTTTTTCAAATAGCGTCATCTTTCTCAGGACCGACAATATAGACTAATTTGGAGTTGAGAAATGTACACTATTAAAAAACTTAAGTTTATCAATTCAATTTATGAAAAAGTTAAAATTATTGCAAAAAGTCAAGTTGAAAAATTCTGTTGTGCCCACTTTCGCTAGGAGTAAATTGAATTCGCACATGAGGAGTAAAGAGCGTAGGCATGTAAAAAATATTTTTTTCTTTTTTCATATATTCAATGTTTAAATTTGAAAAATATACTTATAAATCTAAAAACTGCCTTTAAATACCTACTTCGAATAAAAGCTTTTTTTATAATCTATTTTTTTTAACGATTATTCTGATCATTACTAATTAAAAGTTGATGATTTAAAATATTAATAATATATTTAAATTCATAATCATCCAATAAAAATACTATCTGATAAAACAAAACCTTTTATGATAGAAAAGCAACATTCAATTTGCAGGAGAAAAAAAATTCCCAAAATGGTTGCTAGCAACTATTTTTAATAATATCGAGGAGTAGTATTAGCCACTCGAAAATGGGTACTACAGAATTTTTCTTCCCAGTGTAATACAACCACTTGTAGATTTTCTGCTTTGATCGATGAACAATGACATCTAATCAACTTTTATTGGCTAATAAAAATTGATGTTTTAACATTTTATCAACGTGTATTGCATTTAATATCATTTTTTTTGTTTTACAGTTTGAAGTATTATACAACAAGATTGTAGAAAATTGGACGTTGATAACTGATCCAAATGAAAAATCGATCCTAGATGAATATTCCAAATTAGGAAAACTAAAAACAATATTTTATGTTGGTACTTGCAATAATTATTTAATATTTTCTTTTACCAATGAGTATTCCCAACGAAAATTCAATTAAATTTGGGTTCTTATTTTAAATTACGAAAGCATTTATTTATTTTTATAAATTGTAAAATAAAAAAACTATTTTATGTACATAAACTGTGCTTATTATAGTACTACAAATATCATTGAAATATCAATTTTAATTAATTAAGTTGATATTTTAATAATATTTATAGTACTATAATAATCACTCTGGTGAAAAAAATCAGGTGACAAATCACCTGATTTATCAGGTGATTTATCATGTCAAAATATCATGTATCGATTTTGTTGGTTTTTACACGTTTTAAACCATGCTTAGTCAATTTAGAACAAATTTTGAAACATTTAAAAATTTTTGAACTTAGAAATTTTTTTGTAAAATTAGTCAAAATTTTTTCTAAGACTAAATTATCTAAAAAATTTTCTAAGTTCAAAATTTTCCAAAATTTCCAAAAATTGTTCTAAATTGACTAAGCATGGTTTAAAATGTGTAAAGACCAACAAAACCAACAATCGTTACATGATGTTTTGGCATGATAAATCACCTGATTTTTTTTAATAGGGCATAGTTTTTGACGAAATGTGCGTAAAATAGCACTTTATGCAACACAAACAAATCCTTAACGTGCAATTTTACGCACTTATTGTAAAACAATTTGTACGATATTAGATAAGGTGGCTAGATTTAAATGAAATTTTAATATGCTAATATGATTTTTAGGTTATTGTTTAAATGCCTACATCTGCTTTACCCAGATTGTGATGATTCCTGTGATTTTGGATATTATTATTCCACTTAACCAATCTCGTGAAAAAGTATTAATTACTAATGCTGGTTATCCTTTTGATCCTTATGAATATTACTATGAACTTTATTTAATGTATGTCGTAGCATCTTTAATAGCTACTTTTATTATTTCATCAACTGACGCTACGCACACTGTGATAATTCAACAAAGCCTCGCAGTTATAGCTCTTGTTAAGTTAGATTTATTTTATTTTAGCTTATTGTATGTAAGGAAGTATAGAAAAAATCAAAGCTTATTTATTTCATAGAATTTTTGTAACTTTTTATATTTTACCATCCGAAAAATTGTAAAATAAAGTTCTTTTTTGGTCTAATACTCAATTTTCCAATGTAATTTTCGTTTGATTTATATCTGTAAAAAATTCTGAAATAAAAAAAAAACTATTTTTACATAATTTTTTATATGTAAATGCAACAGACAGTTAAATTAAAATACTTTAATTTTAAATCCAAATTTCATGAATATCAGATTTTTTAAAAAGATCTATCATCTTGTAAATAGAAAGATTTTTTAATTAACTTTAATTATCTTTTATTTTAAGCATAAAATATTTCTTATTACATTTTATCAAAAAAATAAAAAATATTTGCTATTTATATTATTCTATTTTAGTTTTTACTTACAAATATCTTAAATATTTTTTGTAATAAAAAAATAATATTAATAACATAAGTTCAAAATATTAAAAAGTATCATGGCAATATTAATATATATTTGAAAAAAATTAAAAAGTCAAAAATTTAATTAAAAAAATGTTATTTAAGAGAATGTGGAATACCAACATTATAATTTTCCAAATTTTCGATTCTTAATTCAAACTTTCAGAAAATATCTCTATATTAAAGTCTTCCATTTTAAATAATAAAATGCTTATACCCTTTTACATCACCTTAAATAATTATCTATATACTTTCAGATACAGATTGGAAAAAATTTCTGGGGAACGAAATGATTCATATGATCTAATCATTTCAGCGATACGAATGCACCAAAAAGGATTAGAGTTTAGTAACTAAAAAAATACAGTATAAATAATATGCTGTATCGAAATTTTTATTAATTTTAACCCTTAAATGGTAACGTCGGTTCACTCGTATCCTAGCCCTAGAATGCTTAAAAAATTGTAAAAAGTTGATGATATTATATTAACTATTTTAGTACAAGAACAAATCCATTTATTGCTGTTTTGTTCATATATTCAAATAATATAATCAAATAAAAAAATAAAAACGTGAAGAATATACATGGAGAGTCGATTTGACCGAGATATGAGTTAGCTAACATTACCATTTAAGGGTTAATTACTTTTTTATAATTACTCATAATATACGTTATTATAATATTTTAGGTTTCTTGAATTTATAGAGTCCACCTACTCAATTGCATTCATTTCATTTATTGGCGTAACTGTTACTTTCCTATGCTGTGGATCAATTATAGTAATTTCCATTTAATCTATTTCGACTAATAATATAAAAAAGTTTAATTTAATGTGTCATTTACAGATTGTCAAAAGTTTGGACAATCCTTTTGAATTATTTCGGGTGTCTTTATTTGCAAGTGGTGCTTCAATACACATATTTTTTATTAGTTGGCCTGGACAATTAGTTATAGATGGTATCGAGAATTTACATTTTGCTACGTAATTATCACAATTTTTAACAATATATTTTTCAAAAATAAATTTTTTAAAATTTTGAATTTTAATAATTCTTTCATACAGCTACACAAATGAATGGTATCATCAATCAGAAAAGTCAAAAACACTTTTAAAAATTATAATGATGCGATGCTCAAAAATTAATTTTTTAACAGCTGGAGGATTCTATATTATAAATTTTGAAAATTTTGGAGCTGTAAATATTTAATTTGTTTGATAATAATTTTAATGTTTTCCTATTATTTGTAATATTTGAACTCATATTGTATTTTTTTATTTACTAACTTGTTTTATTATTTTTAGATAGTGAAATCAACGCTATCATATGTGACTGTCGCTCTATCGACGATTTAAAAAACAAAATTTTTCAAGATTCTTACAATATAACAATTTATGTAATCATACTATACAATTGGAAACTTTTGTTGAATCGATATGCAATATCAAATAATTAAATAAAAATTAATTTCACACAATTTTTCTGACTCTTCTGATTTAAATCTTCCTTAATTGAAAAAACTGGAAGAATAAAAACTTCTATTTCAAAAACATTAACAAGTCGTTTCCTTAGTTTTCCTTTATTTCAATTTGTAAAGAAATTTAAATACCCATTAAGATGATCACTTGATTCCTCCTCTAAAAACTCTTTTGAATTCTTAATTTGATTTGAAAAAAAAATCATATACGGAGAAAAATATTCTAGTAAAAATTATAAGTTTTAAGTAAAGTTGTCACAGACTGTCATTATAGCCAAAAATTACCATAGTTTCTTCTAAAATTTACAAGAAATATGATAAAAATTCCTATTTTACTTGTAAGTTTTACCAAAAACTATGGTAATTTTTGGTACAATGGCAGTCTGTGACAATTTTACTTAAAACTATTGTAATTTTTACTAGGAAATTTTTCTTCGTGTAACTTTTTAAAGCTTATTAAACATTTTCATATTAAATAGTCTTCTGTAGTCTTTTTTAATATACATAGTTCGTGTTATTTAGCAAAAAATTCAGCTTTACTAATATCAAGCCTCAAAATTTTTCATTTCATCTCGTATTCGGTATTTGAAAATTGCCTATTTTATATGATTTTCTGAAAGTGCGTCATAAATTTTGAGGCTTTATATTAGTACCATAACTGCTTGCTCAACCCCCCAACGTAAGAAAACGGCTTTTTATTAACAATGAACTATCTGTCTTTGTCTAATAGTATTTTTCATCATTTATGTAAACACCATTGGCTGCAACAGAAAAAAATGGCAGCCCCCGCTTGATACTAGTATAATGGTTAAATTTTATATTAAAAACAAAATAAGTAATCTCATGCACCGAGAGACTTTTGCACCATAAAAGATAGTGCGTTTTAGAAACGCTCTACAAGGTGGCACGCATGCACAATATTTTTGGAATATGCAAGATAAATATCGATGCGGCGCCACCTTGCGCTGTGTTTTACGATTAATGCACGAAAAAAAGTGATGCATGCATTATAAAATGTAAGGCAATACATAGCAGAAGGCATCATTTTTTCTAGTGAGGGCGCGCATCAAGTTTATTGAGGCAAAAGTCTCTCCGTGTGTAGTTTTTGAATAATATGAGACCTACCAAAAAAGAAAGGTTATATTTTAGATTTTCAGTAGGACTCATATTATTCAAAAACCACGTGATAATAGTATATTACACACCAAGGGAGGTAAAGTATTGGCGAGTTCATAGCACATGTAATTGCCACCTCGAACCTAATGCGAGGGTGGCAAATATGTGCTATAGGGTCACCATTTTACCTCCCGTGGAGTGTACACTATTTTTCGCCATACCCGGGCCGAAACTATGTCTTTCGTTTTTCGGCGCCGGGACAAAAGTCGTAGTTTCAGGCACGGCATGACGAAAAATTATTTTGTTCTTATTATAAAATTTATCTATTATACTAGTATCTAGCGGGGGCTGCCATTTTTTTAGTGTTACAGCCAATGGTGTTTATATAAATGATGAAAAACACTATTAGACAAGGACAGATAGTTAGGCCTGCTCTTAAGTGCTTAATAGTAACAATGTCATTGGCCTCAATAAGAATAACATTGATTTAGTTAAAATCATAACGATGGTTTAACAAATAGTTTGCTCAAAAAGCTTGCGTTATTACCGTTGATAGATAATTCAATATTAAAATATCCCATAATTATTTTATGAGTAATATTTTCCAAATCATCAAAGAAATTCACATTTCTGATCAACGATATTGTTTTAATTATTCGTGAAAATAAAGGATACATATTCTAATTTTATACCTCATTAAAATGTAAATTTAAAATTGAAAACATAATTTCAAGGAACTTTGACCATGCATGAGGCCGTGAATCTGCAGAGGCCGTTTCTTACACTAAATCCTAAAGTAGATCAATGAAGTACCTATTTATTGCCAAGGACAATTCGACAGTTGTGAGAAGAAACTATACTGAAGAGAGTAAAGACTCGAAACGTCTATACAATTTTAAAAAGTAAACTATTAAAGATAGAAGTTCTCATTTAGATTGATAGGCAACTGCATTTTGTCAATGTTTTTTATTCCTGTAAAAAAATATAATATTTTTAGTATTCAATATTTTTTCTTAATTATATAATATTTATAAAAATATATTATTAAATTTTAAGAATTTAAGGAAAAAATAAGATGTTGATTAGAACAGTTAAGTTATTGTTATAAAACAAAAATAATTTAATGAATTATAAAAAATTATTTTTACTATTAAAATCTTACTAGGAGAGTATCACATCTCCGGATCACGGATTTTGCTCTAACTTTGAGATAGGTTTTCGGATGTCAAAATATGGAAAAAGCCAGAGTTATAGACCCCAACGCTCAATATTTCTCTAGTTGCAGGCAATTAAATAAAATCACTAAAAAAGTTACTAGATTTTCAAACGCTTATAATTCTTTAGCATTAATAGCTAGACGCTTGTAACTGTTTTTAAATGAAAGCTACGTTTAAATCCTTTCGAAAAAGCACCTATAGCATATCAAAATATTATTTTTTCTCAAAGTTACAGCGTTATAAGAATTTGAGCTGAATTTCCTTTTAAGAATATTAATTAATGATAAATGTTAAAATGTAGTACGATTTTCATAACGCTATAACTTTGGGAAAAAATAATATTTTGATATGCTATAGGTGCTTTTTCGAAAGGATTTGAACGTAGCTTTCATTTAAAAACAGTTACAAGCGTCTAGCTATTAATGCTAAAGAATTATAAGCGTTTGAAAATCTATTAACTTTTTTAGTGATTTTCTTTAATTGTCTGCAACTAGAGAAATATTGAGCGTTGGGGTCTATAACTCTGGCTTTTTCCATATTTTGACATCTGAAAACCTATCTCAAAGTTAGAGCAAAATCCGTGATCCGGAGATGTGATACTCTTCTAGTTAGTCAAACATAAAACATGTAAAATTAAGAAAAATTTATAAATAAATGAGATACAACTGGAAAAATATCCAAAAAAATATAGCCTTGAATATCTTGAAAACTAGCATACATTATAAGCTGACTAACAAATTTATTTAGCATGTACTTTACCTTTATAAAATTTCAAAACGATTAATGCAAATTTGAATTAACAAGCGCTATAGAAAAAACGATTTTTCACGAAAATCATTTATTAAAACGAATGAAATAAAATAAAAATTAGGTAACTCTACTCATTTTATTATTCATCTAACACAAACTATAATTATTTGATGAAGTTATTATCATAGCTGTCTATTGATGATTGTAACATTTTTCAAAGATTTATAAAAATATTTCAGGACGTGAAAATAGAATTTTTTCATAAATGAAAAACTTTAAAATCATTATGCCTAAACTGTTGGTAACATTTCTTAAATAATTTACAATAGCGTTTATAAATTGGTATAAAATATATCTATTTTGGCTGTCTTATCTTTTCAATGGTTCGTTCTCATAGCATCATTATGACTGTCAATTTTAACATTATGTTTAGTAATTTGTGAATATGGCACAAAAAATTTTTTAATTTATAATCATATAAAATTACAAACTTCGTAATGAAAAAAATCTTTTTTGTTTTTCACTCAGATATTCTAATATTAAAGTTTAATCACTGAATATGACTTATAAATAATATTATCTATTTCGGATATAAAGTTGTTAAAATGAAATCTATTATTTATATAATAAAATTTAATATCTAACATATTTTACAATAATCATGTATGGCATCTTGTAAAATAATATCCTACATATATGATCACCTATTTTCTCTGCTACCCACTCATATTAATAAAAATTTCTGTACCTGACACGACTACATCGCCAAGTCATATTTACCCTTAAAAAAATCCAAAACTGTCAAAAATGCAAGCTACAATAAATAATAAATGAAATTATTAAAAATATTAATAAAAATTTTTCATTTCCAATTGATTAAAGTTTTAAAAGTACTTTTAAAATATAAAAACGAATTCAGTAGAAATTTTATTCATCCAATAATTATACTTTTGTAAAAATGTGAAAAACTTTTAGACGAGCGACGATCGAAATAAAGATAATTATAAGGGAAAAATTGAAAGCGTTTATTACGAGAAGGCACTGGCTATAGGTAATATAATACCCATCCCATTGCGTGAAGAAAAGTTTAATATCACCTCCTATATTAAATAGAAATTATCAAGAAATTAATATTACGCGTCTAAAATGAAATTTTTTTTCCAAAGAAATAATTACAGCTCCGTTGTAGTTTTAACATTATTTTTTTCAGTCTATAATCAAGTATCATCGAGGCTAGACCTTAATAGAACACAAGTAAGTTTAGTATGGTCAAAAGAACGCTAGTAAATTTTCAATAAAATATAATGAAAAAAATTGAAATAGACACAATATTTGATAGTTCCTATTTGAAAATAAATAAATATTTAAACGTATTCAATGGATTGTGGCCTTACCGACCTAAATGGGATATAATTTTTATTTGTTCTCTAATATTTATGATTTTAATTAGTGTCATACCGTTACGTGTAAGTAATAATATACATACGTATACATTTAATATATTTTTAATATTTGTGCTACTTTAGTTGAAGTACTTAAAGGTTCCATTTTATTAAAATATATTTTTATTAGTTTATTGAATTATATGTTCAATGCAATAGAAATGTGCATGAATGTACTGAAAGTATTGCAAGTACTTTTTATTATTTGGATGTTATTACAAAGTACATAGTGTCAATTATATCAATGAAAAAGGTATTTATTCGTTTTTATCACATGATTTTTTTAAAATTAATTAGAGTTTTTGTGATTAAAAAAAATTGTTTAATATTAAAATTTTTTTTTCTTTTTCTTATAAAGTTTATATCAATATTGTTGTTACACTCAATTGATTTTTTAATTTTTTTGCACAGATTTTTAATTAAAAAAAACGTATTTGTGTTTTCTTAAATTACAGTTTAAAATGATTCACAAAATATTGCATGAAGATTGGTTCAAAATAACGAACCCTGAAGAGCAATCAATCATGAATGATTTTGTAAAATTAGGAAACTTGAAATATACGTACTATTTTGGTGCGTATAGCGTTATGTGTTTGTAAACTAATATAATGCAAATGAAATTTTTTTACAATTTTACATTGCATTAGTATTAAGAGTTTATGTTTTTATTATTAATTACTTAAATTTTAAAATCCTCTAGGTTACTGTATCTTCTCCGGAATTTTATTTAATCAAACAAGTGTATCATCTCTAGTTTACGATTTTATTGCAGGAATTAATCAGTCGCATAATAAAATCTTAGTGCTAAATATTGAGTACTCTTTTGATTATTTTTATTATCAACTTTACATTTTACATTTCACAACAACTGTCATTAGTATAAGTATACGTGCATCGACGGATGCAGTTTATGTGGCGATTGTACATCAAACTTGCGGCATTTTTGCAATCATCAAGTAAATTCATATTATAATAACATAAATTATAATTCTAATATTTTCATGCTACATTCCGTTTTAATGAAAATATTGTATTTTTTAAATATTTTGCTTTATTATTTTTAACTCGTTATTTTAGTTAAAAATTACCATTGTTTATAATAAAGATGTTACAGACTGCTATTGTGCTGAAAAATTACCATGATATACTATATGAAATTTGCTAGAAGTATAGAAATTTCGCCATAATTATAGTCTGTGACAATTTTATTATAAACTATTATCATAAGAATTATTTTAAATATTCTGTTTATATTTACAATAATGAAGTAATTCAGTTTTTGACTTCCCTGGTGGTAATGGAAACGTTTTTTTTACGATTTTATGACCAGTACAAATAGAAACGCTTTTTTAACATTTTATGGACATTTCTTTGGCATTATTATTACTAATAACCTTAAACTTTTATATACACCATTTTTCATGTTCACATTTTTACCAGGGTTACATAAACCAAAAATGATTAAATAATTCTCATCTGTAATCATGATTTAAAAAATAAGTTTTTACTAATTAGGAGAGTATCAGACCTCCGAATCACCGATTTTGCCGGATTCTGCTCAAAGTTTGGGATAAGTTTTCAGATATCAAAATATGAATAGAAACAGAATTTTAGACCCCGCTTATAGTTCTTTAGCATTGATACTTAGAACCATGAATTTTTTTTTAAATTAAAGCTGAACTCTAATCCATTCGAAATAGCCTTTATAGAACACGAAAACATCATTTTATTACGCTATAATTTTAGGAAAAATTATGTTTTCGTATTCTATAAAGGCTATTTCGAAAGGATTTGAGCTCAGCTTTAATTAAAAAAAAATTCATGGTTCTAAGTATCAATGCTAAAGAACTATAAGCGTTTGAAAATCTAGTAACCTTTTTAGTGATTTTTTTTAATTGCCTATAACTAGGGAAATATTGAGCGTTGGGATCGAAAATTCTGTTTCTTTTCATATTTTGACATCTGAAAACTCATCCCAAAGTTTGACCAAAATCCGCGATCCGGAAGTCTGATACTCTCCTAGTAAGCTGCATTAATGAGAAATTAAGAAAAACAAGATAGAAATTAGCTCATTGTGTTTTCTGGTTTTTACAAGGTCAAGATTCGAAGCAGCAAACCTTTTATTTACCCTGATTATTCTTCTTTGTAAGTAAAAATAAGTTGACAATAAAATTTAATTTCAGATACCGATTGGAAAAGGCTACACTTTTGAAAGATGAGGATGCTTCATATAACATTATTGTTTCAGCAATACATATGCATCAACAAATTTTAGAGTTAAGTAAATAATCAAACATTTCATATGATTTTTATCAATAGAGCAGATCTATATAAAAAAATCAATATCAAATCGTTAATAATATAATAATAATATATTCCAATGTAAAAAATAATTAAAATATTATTATTGAACAAAGAAGAAATATTAATATTAGATTGAATAATAGGTTTCTTGAACTAATTGAATCTACGTATAAATTCATATTTCTTTCATTTATTACTGTAACTATTGTTTTCCTAAGTCTAAATATAGTGATTGTAAGTAAAATTCATTAATTTCATTCGTACAGTCAGAAAAAAATTGGCTTTGAATAAGAAGATTCATCTTGATTTCAATTCGTTTTTAAATCAAAATAAGTTTTTCTTTTGACATTCTACTAATGATATGAAACTTCTTGTATCAAACCAATCCTTTCCTGGTCTATTTAATTAGAAATAATATTCTATTGCCTGAATTTTTCTTTAGATTTTGAAATATGCCTACGATTTCAATTATTTAATAAGAATAACTTTATTTGAAATAAGCGCTACGATTCACATGTTTTTCATTGTTTGGCCAGGACAAGTGATAATGCAGCAGAGTGAAGACTTACTTTTGGCGATGTAAATATTATCTTACAAAATTTGTAAAAACTGTTGTAGCTGTTACTATTTAGTTATATAATATTTAATATTATCAAATGCTTAGATTCACTAGTCAATGGTATAATTTGTCCAAGAGGGCAAAAAAATTGATAAAAATTATGATGTTGCGCTGCCTGAAGCCATGTTATTTAACAGTTGGAGGATTTTACGCAATGAATTTCCAGAATTTCGGAACTGTCATTATAATTCTATTTATTCACTACTTAAACATATTACTTTAATTTTACTAAGCAATATTATGATCTTTCAGATATTTCAAAAAATCTTCCTCTACGTGACTTTCACAATGTTTTCACAACAAACAAAATTTTAAAATCTGTTAAATATATTTAAGTTTAAAAAAACTATATAGTTTCAGATGTTTAAATAAAGTTAGATCAATAATAAATATTTAATTAAAAATCTTTCAACGTTATATTAAAAATTGATTTGTTATATTGGTTAAAAGTATCAGATACTGTAGGTTTAAGAAAAGATTTCTGCTGATTTTTTTGCTTATAATTTGATACAATTTTTATTTTTTAATTGTTAAAAATTTAATTTTTATAATTTTGAGTTTATTTATTCTTTATTTAAATATATTTATTAAATTAAAATATAAAATATTTAATTATAAGATTATATAACGACTGAAATTTGCTTGTGTGAGATATGTTTTAGAGACAAAGATAGGCGATCATGGCTCTCTTTACAGAATTGCACTGATTTAACTACAAACAGTATTTTTGGATAATACTTACGTTGAAGATCTTATGGAAGGAAATATCGGAGAATCTACTGAGTCTTTTTACTAGATACGCGTCTAGAGTAGCTTCTAGGAAAGTGGTTAAGCACTCAGCAGTGTTTTTTATGCGCACTGATACTGGAATCAAATCTTTCCGAGTACACCGTTCTGAAATTTCTTGCTTGTTGAACTTCAGGCTCTTTCATCACCCAGCAAGTTTAAGATTACAATAAGGGAATACTTACTCGACCTAGAATAAAAGTTTAATTTATTTTTCTGTTAATTTATTTTCTATTTTCTCACATATAAAGTTAATATATAAATGTATTTTTTTTATATAAATGATGATTTTAATAGATATTGAGTGAGTGGGATTGATTTTACATTTATAAGCCAATTTTGAATTATTTTAATGTAGTTTATGCGTTTTTTAATTTTTTAATTTTAAAATTTATGACATTCATTTTTATTTTATTGTTTTTATTTAAAACTTTAATGCATGCATTTTGATTATTCTGTAATGATTTTAAAAGTGACACATTTAAAAAATAAAATTAGTTATAATTTATTGACTATGATATTATTTTCTGTGCAATTTTTATAAAAAATTATGCTGTATGCTAACTTATTATTGTTTTGCACACCATTTTACTACATACATTATACAATAAATATGTGTCTATTAATATATTTATATTGCTGAAAACCTACAAAAAAACTGTAAATTTCTGTATAAATGTTGTATTTGTTGAACTAATACAATAATTCATAATCCATTAATATTTTAATGTTATCAATGATTTGCAAGTTATTTCAAATAGGATTGGTTTCGATATATGTAGCATTAATAAAATGTCATTGAAATATAAATATTATGTTTTAGTATTGGTGAAATACTTAAAAAATAGTTTATAAGTGTTGCAAAGCACAAATAGCATTTTATCAAGTAGTTTGAAAAGTCAAATGTGCAAATGAATTACGATAAAAACGAAAAACATTGATAAAGATGCAGTTCGTTTCAGGTATTCCTACGTGAACAGATTTAAGATCATACTTACTCATCAAATCGTATAAGGAAAAAACAATGGAAATTCAAGTTAACATATAAATTTGTTGCTGCTACATTACTGCATGAGAATAATATCAAACATGGATTACAAGTGAAATTAATTCAAGGATTGACTTGGTGTTGACAGAAAAATTAAAAACAATCAAATTGTTTTTCACGAAATGATGATAAATTAATATATCTACAAAACGCAAGTCTTATAATGTAAAATATTTTTTACATTTTTTGTATTTACAAATGATATTTTAAAATGTACTGAAAATTCTCAAGTTAAATGTGTATCTTTTAGTTAAAACGTATCATTCAATGTCATTTAATGTCATCAATCATTGCATTAAATTCTAATGAATTTTTATAAATATATCTCAATATGATACCACCCTGCTCTTCCTTATAGTATTAATAAAATAGAAATGAATTTTCAATAATCATTTTTATTTTTACAAAATTTTTATCAAGGTACTGTATAATCATTTGCTTACATTTAACGTTTAAACTACCAGGATTTTAAAAATGAAATCGCCCTTTAAAAGTGTCCAAATTGATGTCTCGTATCACGTATCAACTATACACAAAGTTCATATCACAGGTCTAGCCGATATTTCGGCTTCCCGGCTGTCTAAAGGTTAAACAATTTCCATAATTCAGATTTCTTTAAAAAGAAGAATTGAAAATCGAGTTGTATTTTTAATATAATTAAGTTTTAATTCAAGTATTTAAGAAAATATATATTTACCATTTGATAAATATACAGGAATAACACGCATAATTTTTTAACCAAAAATTATGCTTATTTCCTATGATATTAAGTAGTGCAAATGACACTGGTGATAGATAAGTCTAGTGTCATTTTTATACATTATAATACTCATTTTTGATGCATATAATTTTTTTATGCACTTAAATATCTCTTGGATGATGTTAATAAATAATAGATTGGAACCAAATGTCATAAAAATAATGCAATAATGCGTAAATAATTTATAAATTTATCACCAGGATTTCAATAACTTTCAATAATTTATTAATAAATTTTTTAAATATTATTGTATTATTGTAATATTAATATAATATACAGAAGATTATATACTTTAGTTGAATTTAATCGTGCATAAAGATTTCAAGCAAATTAATAATTGCTGTACGATTTTCTAGGTGCATACAGACCGTAAGTATGTACAATTTAATAATAAATAGAAAATTCATTGAATTAAATATTCCCGAGAACCTACCAGAAAATTATTAAATCAAGTTTTAATTACAGTTTTAAAGGATAGAACAAAAATATAACTTTAAAATACAATTTGCATTACAGTTTTTTATTCTTAAATACGGCAATTATACGCAAGTTTTATAGTTTCACTTGAACAAAATGTAAATTATTTTAAAGTATTTTATATTTTTTTATTAAAATAATTCTGCGCTGTTAACGTTGAGAAAGTTTTCGAGATACCATTTTTTATTTACGTTATAACTATAAAATAATAACTTTTTTTTAATTAAACCACTATAAGAAAGTGTATTAGGATTGAAAAAGAAAAAAATTATTATTTTAAATCGGACTTATTTCTTTCTTACGTAGCACTTCGGATTATATTACAATACAAAGCTATTTTAAAACTTCTCTCAAACGTTTTCATGCATATGATTGCATGCACGAAAATGTTCGTAATCAAATTTTAGATTTATCTTCACAAGCTATCAATGAATGATAATTCAAAAAGGAATTTGATCAATGCAATAACAAAAGTAATCGTTGCTATATTCGAGAAAATGGTTGGAGTGCTTTCAAAATGGTAGCACTTTTAAAAATCATGGGAAACCGTTATTCAAAAATAATTCGATGAAAAATCATTTAAAAAATTGCTATGATATTTGAATAAAACAATTTCAGGAATGATGATTATTATTATGTATACAAGAGCAAATACTGGAAGATGCAAGTACTGTCACTAAAATTTTTGGGTGTTTGGCCATTCGACAATAATCTATCCAGTAAAATTATGCAGATCACTTTTTACATTTCATTTGCTTCATTGATTATTCCTATGGTCAGTGAATATTTTTAATAAAGCTAAAAAAATTATTTGAATTTTCTATAGTTAAATGTGAAGATATTTATTTTAGGGTATACGGCTTTATGAAGAATTGAATTTTCATCCAGAGATAGTAATAGAAAACTTTGTTGGCGAAATGTATTTTGCGGGAGCAGTAACCAAATTCACTATGACAATTTTTTATAAGAAAAAGGTATCTATGTTTTGTTGGTTTTAGGGAAAATAACGGCATTTTAAAAAAGTCAGGCAAAACCATGTCGTTTAAAATTAAGTGCAGTAAAAGACACTGATTCAAAATAAGTGCTAGATGAAAAACGTCTACTGAAACGTATTTTGCTCCCCTTCGGAAATATGGTGTAGTATTCTAATCTTATTTAGAATCTACAGCGTCTATTTTGGCACTTTTTTTTAAATGGCGTCGTTTGCAGCACATTTTTTGTCAAATGGCGTCAAAAGTAATGTAATACAGCTTCAATACTATTGATATTAAGTAAAAGTAACTTCAAATGAATCATAATACACAAAAAATTGTTTTTAATGATATAACCAATAATCATATCACTCTACATTTCTTTTATTTATTTATAAAAATGTGTATCATGAATATTGTATTTTATAATTTTCTTAAATTTTTTAGCATATTCAAATTTTTAATCTGATAGCTAGAGATTGGGCACAGGAATTAGAAAAAGAAGAGTTAAAAATAATGGAACGACATGCGGCTATTGGACGATTCATTTCTATACTGTATGGAAGTAAGACAACATTATTTTTTCTATAAATTAAATTTTCAAGCTGGCAACAATAATAATTTATAAATAAAAAGTTTGCCTTAGTAATGCCGCAGGTGGTTTTCTTATCATTCCCTTAGTTCAACCCTTATTTGATAAAAGCAAAGAAACAGTTCTTCCTATATATGGAGAATATTTTATTGACCAAGATAAATATTTTTTTCCTTTAATAATAAAGATTACGATATCAGGTACTATGGTTGCAATTGTGTTTTTTTCTTACGATATAACATTTGCAATGTGTGTACAACACGTTTGTAGTTTATTTGATATTATCGAGTGAGTATTATCACATTAAGGTTTCTTTTTCAAAATTTTTCCAGAGCCATTTGAAAATATAAACAAAATAATTTAAAAATCAATTTTATTTAGTTAAATAAATAACTGTTGTAGATTTAATTTAGAAAAAATATCGGCTTTTAAAGAAGATACTGAAGCTTATGAAAGTCAAGTGAAGCCACTTATCATAAAAATAATTCGCTTACATCAAACAATAATAGAGTGAGAATTTGCCTTGATTAATATTAAGAAAAACTTTAAATTATATAATTTTTGAAATATACAAAATATGTATTATCAAATAACAGACATATCAAAAATCTTGAAGATGCTCACAATATTGTTTGGTTAATCGTATTGGTTCTTAATATGTTAATAATCGGAGGTGCACTATTCATTGTAATTCAGTGACGAAATTAATTGTATTTAAATGCATTCAATAAATCTGATATCATTTATCATTTAATTATTCGTTTTTATTTTGTAGGTACTGATAAGATTGGATGACCCTATAGAAATGATTAGATATGCAGCATTTGTAAATGCTGTATTTATTCATCAATTCTTTGTTTTTTTACCTGGTCAAAAAATTATTAATTATAGTTTGCAACTTTCTAATAATTAGTGAGACAAATTTTTATACTATTCTCATTATTTATCATAATAATTACTAATAATATTCTGTTTACAAATAGTTATTTTTGTAAGTGGTATAACTTATCATCCAAATGTAAAGTATTAATCCATATAGTTATACTCCGATGTATCAAACCTTTAAAATTAACTGGAGGAAAAATTATAATTCTAAGCGCAGAAACATATTTAGATGTAAGTAACATTTTAACAAAAAATTCACCAAATTATCTTATAATAATATACGTTTTTTCATCCTTTTACAATAATCTTATTTTTTAGATGCTAAAAGCAGGTATGTCATATTTTGTTATGATCTCTAATACTCAAGAACAATAGCAATATATCAGCAGACATTGTATTATTCAGTAATTTTGATGCATTTGCAAATGGGTCAATTTAGAATAAAAGAATATTGTTTTGCATACAAGTTTAATAGTATATATAAAATTATCATTTTTAAAATAAAAAAATATTTAAATATATAACTTCAGTATTTATCTTATATCAGATTTGTCATGTATGTATATGTTATACTTTTGTATTTTAATAATTATTTATTTTCATTTATTATTTGTATTTGTGAGCTTTTTTGGAAACCCAATAAACATATTACCAGGCGTGGTCGCATATTTATGAATTTATTCATTAAAGCCTGTCAATTTAGAAATGGATATGATTTACAAAAATAATTTATATGATGTAAATATTTTCCCACGCCCATGCTACTTTGAATTTAGCTTCAAAGTGACAAGGTGGGCTTCAAAAACCCAGCGAGTTACGATTTATAAGTTTCTAAATTTTTTTGGCAAATGCAAGAACAGCACGCTGATACCTTAATGAACCAATGATACCTGCAATACTGATGAGTCAGTACAGCTTTCGTTTTTCTTCGTTCGAGCCCTGTTTCCTTAGCTACAATAACTTCTTCTTGATACTTTATAGGTCCATCATTTATTCTCACTTTTTATCTTCTCCCTTCTTTTTATCACTTCTTTTGGAGTTCTCCTTAGCCTACCTCATCAGAAGTCCTTACAGGTTCCTTTTTCAGCCATGCAATCAGTTTCATGCTACTTCTAAGACTAGCTTCTCCGCATTTTAAGCAGAGAAGCTAGTCATAGCTAGACTGATCTTTCTAGCACTAGTCTTATCTTTAACTAAAACTGAATCATTTATGGCATCTCGTAGCCCTGATTCTTCGCTCCAGCTTGCAGTTTACGATACCAATCTGAATTAAGAGGAAGAATTCTTCGTTTAGCTTGACTACATCCACTTTGAAAACGAGTCTGCCAACGACATCTGGACAAAATCACATATTTTCACTATCCTGCTGACCGTTGCGAAACCGTCTTCAACTCCTTTCACCTCATCGGTAAACGTCTATTTATCGAAATTTTTCAAGAAAATGCTTGGGATTTCTGTACGATATCAGTTTCCAGATTCTCGTCCTAATGGAGCTTACCTAGAATGTAGATTTATATCCAAGTCTGTCACTATAATCGCTTTCTTCTTGGTACATACTTTTGTGGTTGATGAACTAGGCTGGTTAAGCTCGATTAGCAATCAGCTCCACATCAGCTCCAGCTGTGCTCACTGATTTTCTTCCTCCTTGCCTTTTTCATTATGTTTTCTAGATTGTCGACGTCGTCTCGATCTCTCTTAAGATCTGCACTATCTAGTACAGTATTCTTTCAACGATTTTTAAAATTTTTATTATAAAATACAGCTCCAAAAAGAACGGAACAAGAGAGAAACTTATTCATAGAAAAGAAAAAATTATCAAAACGTAATTTGAATGAAAATACATAAATAGTTCATTCTTTATTAACATTAATGACAGATTGGTAAAGTTTTTTCATGATACGTAGTTTTATATTACCATTTAATATCTTAAGTATTATTTAAATGAATTTGTTGTAAGTATAATAAGTATATAAAAATGCATTAGGTTGGTAGGTTGCATTACCCTCACAAAAAAATATAATTAAAATTATAGTTATATACTATAATAAAACTATAATACATTTTATAGTACAATTTTGATTATATTTTTTTATAATCATTTTTTCCCAAATGCTTAAATTGTGGTCTTGAATATAAACTATGATATTCAAGCCTAAATTCGAATGACTTAAGAATTAATATTTAGTATTAATCAACAATCCATATTATTATTATTGGATATTTAAAATATCGTTGTCTCTTATAACTGCGTAAATTTTTTGTTTTCATGGACTTGTAACTAGAAATACAATAACTTTTTACAAAAGTTGTGAATCCAAGACTCATAAACCCAAAATCTTCTAAGCCTGAAATTATTACCAGGATAGGGAACCTTTGAACCGAAAGAATGTGAACTTAAAACCAAAAATTAAGGATTTTGAGATTATAAAATTTGAATATTGAACCTATAAGTTTTAAAATATTTGTAATTTTAAATGAAAGCATTATGGCTAAATGACTCGTAGATTAAGGATTTACGAGTAAAAAGTTTAGGTTTAAGGTTCGTGAATATTGGGTTTCAGACTTTAATATTCCAAGTATATGATTTATGAATAACATCCCCTTGAATACTCTATTAGCGGCCTGTACCGTATCAATTCATTTGAGACAAGTGAAGACGATCACTCGAATACCAAGGATACTTATCGTTTTTAGCATTTCTAGTTTTAATTAGTATTTCCCTGTTGAAAAAATCCACCTGGATTTCCACGTGGATTACCCATGTGGAAATCCACGTGGATTTCACATGGATTTGCATAGGAATCCACACGGATTACTCATGTAGATTTCCACGTAAAAAAATCCATGTGGATTTTATGAAAGCTATGTTGATTTTATAAAATTTTTGTGGACTGTTAAAAAATCCATATGGAAAGCGAAATAAATATTGAGTTATTTCCTATTCAAAATATCCATGAGGATTTCCACGTAGATTTTCATTTAAATCTACGTGGATATCCAAGTAAAAAATCTACGTAGATTACCTAAAAATCCACATGGATTTCTAAATATCCACATAAATTTCTATATATCCACATGGATTTTTAAATATCCACATGGATTTCACAAAACCCATATGGATTCTTTAACAGTCCACGAGGACTTTATAAAATCAACATGGCTTTCATAAAATCCACGTGGGTAATCCGCGTGGATTCCTATGCAAATCCACATGGAATCCATGTAAGACCCACGTGGATTTCCACATGGGTAATCCATGTGGAAATCCAGGTGCATTTTTTGAGTAGGGTTACAATGTTAACAACTTTTAAAAATATTTTTATATTTCAATTATTACAGTGTAAATAGCTTAAAAGTATACTTAGAAAATATGAATAAGTCTTTTTTTAAATATGTTTTCCTCTTATAACCTATAAAATAATCATAATTTGTAAAGCAAAATTGTTTATTTTTTTCAGAAGTGTACTTTACTATATGATCGTCTATGATTTATTAGAGTCATTGAAATAAAAATTTTCATTTTTTAATTAATATTTATTTTTAAAAATAGATTTTGGAATTGATCATTGGCAATCCATTTACCGAAGCAGGAATGTTCTATTATTATTCCGCCGAAAAGTTTGGCCACTAAAAATATTATTATTTTGCAATGACAATGCTGAAATAAAACATCATATTTATAAAAGTTCAATCAATAATTGTAAATAAAAAGTCCTGTAAATAAAATAAACACGATAATAAACTGTTTAATATATTCAATTGTCCTGAATTAATAATTTTTAAAAATAGATACAACAATCTTGAATTTTTTAAGAAAGTGAATATCAATTATTCAAGATTGAACCTTGATTCACAATTAATCGCTTTTTTCTAAAAATAATTTAATAATTGCCTGAGTGGTACTATTGCTTGAAAAAACCAAATAGAAAAAATAAAAATTAATATATTAAAAAATAATTAAATTAAATCATTATATTTTAGATTCGCAATCTCATAATTACAAATAATGCTGTACCTTCAAATTATGTATGCATATGTTAGAATTATTAATAAAGTGAAACTATTAATAAAATACTCACTGCTGATTAAAAATAAGATTTTATTATTATTATCTATACTCTTTAAATATTTTAATAAATTTTTATTTATGAGGAATATTAATCTCCCATTTACATTTACTACATATACATTTTATCTAGTTCTTTGACACATAATTTATTTTATACTTCTTATCCATCTATATTATGAATATTTAATTAAAAAATAATTTATGAAAGTACTTTCAATTTCTTTTATTGAATTTTTCATTATTCAAATATAAATTAATTATTGAAATTTCTTGCAAAAATAATTTACAACAACTTATTTATATAAAGAAAACAACAAACTTGAAAATGTTTAAATTAAGCCATCAAGTTCTCGATATGACAGTTAAAAACATTATGCTAGCAGCAATGAATCGAGGCTTGATACTCCCCACCACATACGAATTCAAGAGAAATATTTAGATTGACAATCGAAATAAAAATAATTATCATACAAGTAAAAGCTATTTATAAAAACACTAACAGCCATGGGATGTATAATATTAGTTTACGGTGCTGGAAGAGCGTCAAATCGCCTTCATTTTACATGCAAATTGTCAGAAATTAACTCCTTGCTTTAAAAACGAATACTCTTTCGAAGAAAATAATTTTCAGTATCACCATTATTATTATGTCTGTGAATAAAGAATAAGCTTACGCTCTCAGTCTAAACCTTCATGACAAACAGACAAGTCTATAATGTTTAAGAAAATAAATACCAGAGACACAGAGAAAGCATGGAAAAAGTCGACACAATATTTTATGATTTTTATTGGCAAAATAACAAGGATTTAAATACTTTCATTGGTTTATGGCCATACGGGTCAAAATTTGATAGAATTTTGCGGCAAATTATTGTTTTTACAGTTTTAATTATTGTAACGTTGCCGCATGTAAGTGTTCATACATTTTATTTATAATATTATCAGTTTTCTTGAATTTTATTTAATCATCGTATTATTAAAATTTCATGATAAATAATAAATTTCAAATTTTTCACATTAATTCTGCACTATTCTTGATATCTTACAAAATATTTTAATGATGAATTCATATTATTAAAAATATCTTGGATAATTAAAACGTGTGTTTTATGTAAAAAATTAAAAAAATTTTTATTTAGTTGCTTGGAATTTACAAACACTGTGGAAAAAATTTAAATTTATGCGCTGAAAATATTGCAGAACTATTTTACTATATAGAAGTTATTACGAAATATATTTTGTCAATTATCTCGAGAAAAAAAGTAATCAACTGTTTTGTTTATAAAATTCACAATTTATCATTTCTTGTTAAAAATAGAAATTTTTTAACAATTCAAAGATTTTAATTTTGCAGCTAATAAATGTTTACAAAAAAATAAGAAGGAATTACTTTTCAATAACAGATCCTGAAGAACAATTGATTCTGGATAATTTTCTAAAACATGGAAGATTAATATCTGCATGGTATTTCGGTATGAATTCTTTATTTGTTATTTATTTAAAATTATTTAAAAATTGCATAACTATTGTTAATTAATTTAGTTTACTTGATAATATAAAATTTATTGTTACTCAAGATTTCTGACTCAAGATACCTTTGTTATAATTAATTTTTATAGTTATAAAATAACATACTTTATGTATTCACAATTTTCTTTTCGTAATAATGTGTCGTACTTTAAAACGAAATATTTTAGGATCTACTTCATTTATTAGAATTTATTAATTTTTAATAAAAATTATGGAAAATTAAACATTTTATTACAGGTTACTGCATTATTGGTGGATTTTTCTTTAACCAAATAACTCTGATACCAATGATTTTAGATATTTGTGTACCATCAAATCGCTCACGTGATAAAATTTTAATAACAAATTCTGAATATTTTTTTAATCCGTATGGTCATTATTGTGGACTTTACATTTTATATTGCATAGCTATTCTTATATGCATTAGTATACGTTTATCGGTGGATTCAATGTACACGATTACTGTATATTATAATCTTGGAATTTTTACAATTGTAAAGTAAGATTTATAGATACATAGATACTTTTATAATTATTTATTATTAATATTTAAGAAAAAACTCATTTTCTCTTAATTCAGACATCGGTTACAGAAAGCAACTATGCAAAAGAGTAAAAATGCTGCGTATAAATATGTTGTTTCATCGATATGTATGCATAAAAAATCTTTAAAGTTTAGTAAACATAATCATAGTTACTGTAAAAATATTTTTTATTTAATATTTTAATGAAATACTAATCTCATTAATTTATAGGTTTGTTAAAATGATCGAAGCTGTGCATAAGTATGCTTTTATTCCATTTATTGCTGTAATCATTGTCTTTTTCAGTCGTAGTGCAACTATTGTAAGTAAAATCTTATATTTTCGCACATTTCAATAAAAAAATAAAATATTTGAAATTTTTTCCACAAAAAGGATGCGCTATGTGCCAGAAAAATAATTAATTTATTCAGAATATCATTAAATATATTTTTGTTTGTACTTTTTTTTACTTAAACACAACATTTGTTTTTTTATAAAAATTTAAAATGTTAAGATTAATTATGAAAAATATGAAATCTTATTGAAAAACAGCTTTTATCTTTTATTCATCAGAAAATTTACTAAATTTAAACTAAATTACTATTCTATTATTTCTTGATTTTTTAACTTATTTTTGCAGTTTTAATCGTTTGTTTTCTTATATTTACCTTCATTAATTGTTTTTTATTTTTACGCTTTCACTAAATATGAACGTTTATAATAGTTCTGAACGTTTCCCTACATTTTTTTACGTGTATACAAGAACATTCTACTTTATTTAGTAACTATAAGTTTTATTAAAATGAATTTACTGTAGATTACAGAATATGAAGAACAATTTTTAGGATTAATAAAAATATTACTACGCAAAACTGGCGCTGTTATTCACATATTTTATTTGATTTGGCCAGGACAATTAATAACTGAATACAGTGAAGACTTATTTTTATCAGCGTAAATATTGCTATACTCGTCGAAATTTATAAAATTTGAAATTACTTTACAAAAATTGTTCTATAATATTGTTTAAATACTCCTTATTTTTATTCTTACAAAGCTTACTCTAAGAAAAAATAAAATTAATGAAGTTTCTTAAATGTATAGATATATGAGCGAATGGTACAACTTACCGAAGAAAGGAAAAACTTTAATAAAGATTATGATGATGAGATGTTTAAAACCATGCTCTTTAACCATGGCTGGTATTTGCGTGGTGAATTTCGAAACTATTACCACTGTAACTATTATTTATTCAAATCTTCAATTAATTAATTTTCGAAAATCTCATATTTTAATGAAACGTTGATTATTTATTATTTCAGATTCTTAAAACAACATTCTCTTACATGACAATTATAATGTCTTCCTCTTGAACAAATTTATGTACAAGATATTCATTATTATGTGATACCTTTCTTCTTATGATAAACTATACATATACGAATATGCGGTTTTTTTTTGTAATTAAATGAAAATTTTGACTGTTAAATTAAAAAATTCTTTTTATGAATAAAAGTTTAAATTTAAATAAATATTTTTTATATCATTATTGTCGTATTTTATTTTAACTTGAAAACTGTATTAAAATGTATAATATTTCATTCTACAAAATATATTTGTTGAAAAAAAAATTATTTTAGATGTTTCAGATAACCGATGTATTTATTTATACTACTAAGGCATTGAGGCAAAATTAATCCAAGTTTTTCGAAAGATAATTTATCTGTAAATAATAATAAATCTTATAAATATTACCATACCTTGGAAATTTCCTACTTGTTATTCTATCAAAATCATCAGTTTAGACTATATTACTGTAAATAGATATTTCTATTTCATTATTAATTACTTGGATAGTGCACTGAAAAATTTGGCCAAAAACGTTTTGAGAATAACTGTAATTATTAAATACTGACTATATATACTAAAAATATTGTTCATTAGTGTTCACTGAACTTTTTAAATATTAAAAAAAGTATGAAAATACTACAAAAATTGAATTTCCCAGATCGAATAGTAATTACTTTAATAATAAATATATGTGTCTATTAAAAATTGAATAATTTATTATTTCTTTAGATTAATTTTTTTTGTAATACTGTCTATTATTTTACTCAAGTTATGAATTATTAAAAATCCAAAAGGATAAAAATATATTCATGAAAAAATAATATTAATACTTTCGGTATTTGTAATGTGAATAATAGAAAGAGATGATGAATATTAATACAATAATTTTTTTAAAAGAATCATTATTTTGAATTTTTTAAATTATTTATTAATATTCAGAATGTTTAAAATTATGGTTAATTATATAAAATCCAAGTCTTAATGCAAGTAAAGTAAGCGATGGATTATGAAATAGGCCTAAATGATAATGAGTTTGATCTATAAATTCTAATTCTGTACATTTAAAAGATTTTAACTATATATTAAGTACAATAATAAGAACATGAAAAATTCATTTTACTTTTAAAACGATTAATATCCCATAATGCTTGAGAACATTGCATTTCATCAGTGAAAAAGAATAAAAATTGCATTGATCGATAGCTCATGTAAATCATTATGAATATTATTACAATACACTCATCCAATAAGATTGCTTATAAGGCTGTAAGAAATAATTTTTCCTTTAAGAAAATCTTTTAAGAAAATCTAAAAAAAGTTTATATAAGAAAAAATAATAATTAAAGTAACAATGTAAGTTGAAGGAACTCTTATACCAAAGGACTTATTTGTAGAGATCCACAATATTTCATTTAGTTGTGAATGAAAATAATTTGGTAAAAATTATGAACATATACAAGAGCGTTTACTGGAAGATGCCAGTATTGGCACAAAAATTCATGGGTGTTTGGCCGTTTGATAACGGTCTATATGATAAAATTATGCCATTTTTCGTTTATATTTCGCTGTATTTATTAATAATTCCTATAGTTAGTGATAAAATTTTGATAAATTTAGAATACTAAATTTTGTTATTGTACATAAGATAAATATCTATTCTTAGGGTATACGGCTTGTTCAAGAAATTGGTGTCCATGCAGATATTGTGATAGAAAATTTAGTTGGTGAAATGTATTTAAATGCAGCAGTTCTTAAATTAACCATGACCATTATTCACAAGAAAAAGGTATCAATTTAATGATTTAAATTTATTGGATTTTGCACACATAATTCTTAAATGATCGATATGTGATATGGATTAGTAAATTGATTAATTTCATTGCTCAATATTTTCTAGCATAAACAAATTTATAATTTAATAGCGAGAGACTGGAAAATGGAAACCGACAAGGAGGAGTTAGATATAATGGAAAAAAATGCAGCTATAGGACGAAATATTTCCTTATCTTATGGAAGTAATGTTACGTTAATTTTTTATCTGAATAATAAAAAGTTTTTTAACGAATATCAGAATATTAATTTAAAATAAAAAGTTTGTTGTTGCAGTACTGCAGGCTGTTTTTTGAGTATTCCAATGTTTTATCCATTATTGGATTATATAGTTCCACTTGAAAACGAAACTAGACCCGTGGTTCTTCCTTACTATGCAGAATATTTTATCGATCAAAGGAAGTACTACGTTCCATTAATGATAAAGGCATTCATCGCAGGTACTTTATCAATGACAGTATTTCTTACGTATGACATGGCTTTTGCAATGTGCGTACAGCATGTCTGTAGTTTATTTGATATTATTAAGTAAGTACATAGTTTGAAGTTTAACTTATAGTTTCTTACAAAAAAATTATTTATGTATTTTGAAAAAATCAAACATGAAAACATTGATATTGATGTTATTATAGAATGTGCATATAAAATTATAAAATGTATTTTATTAACACGTAAATAAAATTTTATTTTTAAAGATGAATCCATTTAAATTTTAGAAAATAGTATATTATTCACCTAGGGAGTAAAAATGAAAAATGTCTTAAATCGTATGTAAATTGTGATAAGCATATACGATTTAAGGCATTTTTCATTTACTTCCGTGGTGAATATACGGTTTTTTTACACAGGCAGCGTGCAGTGGGTACTTTACGTTTCGCCTAGAAGGAGTAAAGTATCCACTGTACGCGCCTTGTGTAAAAAAGAATTTTTTTTAAGTAAAGGGCCCCGTACTATCAACATTGAAAACGTAAATAAGATGAAATGGCTTCAAAATGTAATTATGGGTATTTCAAGGCTTCCTGAACAAAAAGTGTTTGAGGAGCAGTGATTTGAAAGTCTTTAAAAATTGTGCGGGGTTCTTTATAACAATTTTAGTACATTCTTTCAAAAATACAAGAGCAGGAATACAAATTGTGCTAACATATTTAGACTTCGTTTAGAGAGAGCTTCTGCCTTTGAAAAAGGTGGGATTACATCTGATGAACAAGTAAAAACGCTTATTGTAAAAGCAATTCATTTGCATCAAATAGTAATAGAGTAAGAAATCATTGAATTCAATAATTAATTACAACAATTTTCGATCACTCTTTTGCATATGTCATTTCTTACCAAACAACAGAAATGTCAATAGTCTTGAAGATACTTATTACATAAATTGGTTTTTTATACTACTTCTAAATACTGCCGGAGTAGGTGGTGGACTACTTATTGTAAGTGATTGAAAAATTAATGTCCCTTAGCAAACGCAATAAAGTCAATTTATAGGCAATTTAATTATTTAAAATTGTAGGTCATATTGAAGTTAGATCATCCTGAGGATTTGGTTAGATATGGAATGTTCTTTATAACCATATTTATCCACAAATATTTTATATTTTTACCAGGTCAAAAAATTATTAATTATAGCTTACAAGTTTTTGACAATTGGTAATAATAATCTTTTTTAAGAGAATTTCTTTTAAAATATTTTTATTTATTATTGAAATTAATGTAAATGTTATTAATGAATAGTTATTCTTGCAAATGGTATAATTTATCACCTAAATGTAAAATGTTAATAAGAATAATGATGATTCGAAGTTTACGACATCTAGAACTGACGGGTGGAAAAATGTTCCTTTTATGCATGGAAACATATGCATCTGTAAGTAATTCAATTAAGATGTATGATAAATATATATATTATATTTAATATATTAGTTCATAAATCTAAATTATTTATTTCAGATGTTGAAAGCAGGTATGTCATATTTCGCTGTATTTGCTAGCACTCAGTAGTAAGAAGATAACTTTATTACTTCAAGTCCCAAGAATAATTCAAATAAACAATAATATTGTTAAACAAGTGTAAAAGTTTTTGATAAATAAATTTAAATGTATCAAACCAAAAATAGTATGGATGATATTCTGTTGTCCTAAGCAAAAGCGTCCTAACTACATTCTTTGAAATCTCTTAGTGGTTTCACTAGATGATGTGATAATTATGGTAAAATTATTGGAAAAACTTTGTCCACGTGTTATATACATTTAAGGCATGTATTTATAACATAACCTAAAAGTTTACACTGTTTATACTTCTTTGGATTACTAGGTGCAATGGAAGTATAATTACAGATTGCCATTAAAGCAAAAAAAATTATCATATGGTAATTTTTTGCTATAATGGCAGTCTGTGACTTCACTACTGTTTTATCTTGTGATTTTTACTAAAATAAGTTTTCTATAGTGTATGATGTCCCACGATTGTTATAACGGTCACTATAAATTTCAATTAATTTACTAAAATTTACAGTAATATCTTATCAAATTTTCTGTGGGGTTAGAAAATATTAAAAATTACAGCAAAATTTAAAAGATAATCATTTTATTAGGATTCAAGCTCTGTAAATATAGTCACTTTAATATACAATTACTCTCGATGAATAATTATAAAACGATTTTAAAAGTTTATTTATAAGAAAAATGAAACAAATAGAAATAATATGTGATCATGCATTAAAATAATATAACAACTATAAATTTATGCGTGAATGTATAAATAGGTCACTCATTCGTGAATGGTAAAGCTTATGTATTTAACCATCTTCAGTTAATAAAATGAAAATAGAAAAAATGTTTTCATGGTATGAAAAGTTTTTTATGCCCTTGGCCGCAAAATGACCACTTTGCGTCCTACGGAAAAACTTTAAATGTCTCGGCCTCGGGACAAAAAAATAGTATATTAGACCATGGATAATAGTACAATAGACCTTGGTCAATAATGTACTATTTTCGATAGAGTATCCGTAAAGTTCAACTTTACGGACTGTTTTTGGGCCGTAAAGTGCTACTTTACGGACACTTGTACATAAAATTAATTTATAAAAAATGTTTTAATTCCTTTTGTTAAAATTATAATTGAATAATTATTGTATTTATAGGCTGCAACAGTAAATTGTTTTTGTAAATATTAAGAATCTTGAATTTTTTGTATAATATATTGTACTACTGTCCCATATGTTCGGTAAAAAAAGACTCCGCATAGCAGTTGTTCTACGAAGTAGTTAGCACAAACGAGGCAAGTTTCTCAAATGAGGGGAGTTGCTCAAATGAGTCGAGTTGTTCAAATGAGGCAAGCTGCTTATATGAGCAAAATTGCTTAAATAAGGCAAGTTGTACAAATGAGTCCAGTTGCCCAAACAAAGCGAGTTGCTCGAATGACTCAAGTTTTTCGAGTAACTCGATTTATTTGAAGAGTCAAGATATTTACATGGAATTTTATTTTTAATGTTTTTGTTGAATGTTTGATGAATATTTTTATATTTTAAGAATTATTATTTAATTTTTTTGGAGGCCCCCTGCACCCCCACCAGGTGCTCCGCCCCTGGCCCCTGTCCCTCCTCCCCGTACTTTTCCCAATATTAAAAAAAGTTGTATAAAATTCTTATAATAATCAACTTTTAATCGATGACATTTTAATCATCGATAATTTATAAAATCAATATTAATATGTGTAACACTTAGCATTTCTACGAAACTTAGAATTATCGAAAGGTAGAAAAGTTGTATTAGTAAAATTCTTAAATTCAATTTTAATTTTTGGGCATACTTGATATTGTATAAAAATTGCAATATGTATATACGATTGAAAAGACTATACGTATAGTAAATTTCTATATAAAGTTCAAAAATTTTATTTTGTGTGTATAGAAAGCTTACCATAATATATAGATGTGCATATGACAAGTTAGCTGGGAACAATTTTTAGCGTATACCTATTAATTTTTAACAAGTCAAGTATGTACCACGATTACAACTGAATATAGTAATTTAACGCAGACAATTTTTTCTTTCGCACATTATGTAAATTTACCGTGCAACGGATGCTTTTATAGCTATTAATCATACAATGCTATAAACTAATCGACTGTAATATATAAACATAATTATTTACTAATAAAGGTCGCTAGATCTATGCCCTATCGGATATACGCGTGTTTTTTTATAACTATTAACACTAAAGACTAATTCTATTGATGAATATTAAAGTATTAGTCTATCGTTAGCCTAACTACAAATACAACCTATAACTGATAATATATTTACTAGTAGCTAGTATAGTCAGAGTGATTTTTTGAGATATTTCTAAGGGAAGGTCTTTTAAAAAGTCAACTTTTTGGCTCTTGAAGCCGAGGAAGGAGAGCAATTTCATTAGGGCGTTCATGGTGATGGATTCAGCTGTTGCAGTGTTAACAAAACGACTGCAGAGCTGAAAGTGATTTGACTCTTAACCTCCCCACTACTTACATAGCTATCGAGTAAGGGCGGGGTTTTCCGGTCGAGTGATTTCAGCATATTGGAAAAAAAGCAACTTTACGTAAGGACTATAGACATGCGCTTCATCTTTTCGTATTTATGAAATTGAAAGTTTTCAAAGTTTGTGGTTTCAATGTTTGATTCACATGGGGCTTGTTATATCCTTTGTTTTTAATAGATTAACTCAACTCAATTAAACAATTGAAAGATTTTCTATGTATTTTCTCCATTTATAGAAAAGCCTGCGCCTTTTCGTTATTTGTTATGTCGTTGAAATAAACTTTCAGAATTCACCCAATTATCTGTTATTAAATTATATTTGAACTTTTCAGATACTATATCGAAAAATATTGTTAGTACCACAGCCGTAAAACTTTTCGGCCTTGCATGTAAAGTAGCGATCCTTGGACCTGCTTCGCAGGTCCTCGGAAGCTACTCTCCACGCGCGGCCGTAAAGTTCAACTTTACGGCCTAGGTACGAAAAGTACTATTTTTAAAATAAATAAACTTTATAGGGTTTGAAGAGAATGAATTCTGTTTAGCAAAGTGGAAAAACAGACGTATATTAAACGTTTGACGATATAATTAGTTTCATATAAAATAGTATATTATGATACAAGTGGCCTAAGTGGCCTATTAAGGCACGACTTTTATTAGTAATCGAGCAAAGCGATATTGATAATTCACGTTGTGTGGTAGGCCACGTATAACACAGTCAATTTATGCTATGTATGCTATCGTCCGAGCGTAGCGAGATAGATTACTTATACCACGTATAGGCGTGATGTAAAGGCAGATTTGTGCCATGAAGTGCTATAAATTATTCTTTTGTGTTATGTGCATTATTTAGGTAAATTGCACATTAATGCAATTGATGCATAAAAGTGTATGGATTTAATAAATAACATTAGTTTTGATTGCCAATGAGCATGATCAAGAACTTTAATTTATAGAAAAAAATGGTACATATTATTTTGGAGGTGCTTTTTAAATTTAAATTACAAATGTCTTATTGAGCTTTTTAAAATGAAAATAAACATTTTTTACCTATAAATTACTATTATTACAGATTGCAAAATGCATCGTCATTTACTGAAGCAGAAACATTGTATGTCGTTAATCCAGTTTGAAGTTTGTCCAAGAAGAATACAACCATACTGTAAAAGTACCCTGTAATAAAAAAAACTGTAATTTATGGAAGTTTAAAGTTAATAATTATAAGAAATTATTATACATACGAAAATTTTTAAAAATAAATATCATTTATTCAAATTTGAATCTTGATTCTGTTAACAGCTTTTTTCAAACGTACAAAGCTACCATCAACGTAATATTTTTTGTAAACTTTTTGTAGATCTCATTTTACTTTATAAGCTACGCGATAGAATTAGTTTTTAAAAGCGTGAAATTCATTTATTATACATGTATTTAGCGAAGACTGTTATATTTTTTTTATCATAACCGATGATTTAAAAACAAATATTAAACAAAGACAGAAACTTCGGCCACTTCTTATAATGTAATTTATTCAATTTCACACTTTTGATCTTTTGGTATTATACATTTAAACAAAGAATATCGTTTAAGAAGGTATTTAATTATTATTCTTATATTATTCATTATTCTTATTAGATGCAATAAATTAAGTATTGAAATCGTTTGTAACAATAATTCATATAAAGGAACAATCAACATGAAAATTGAAGCACATTTAAACTAAACCATTAAGTTCTCGATATAATTGCTAAAAACATTATGATGGGAGAAATAAATTGAGACTTCATATTTTTAACGTTACGCGTTCAAAAGAAATATTTGGAATCGCGATCGAAATAAAAATAATTATCATAGAAATAAAAGCCTTTTGAAAAAACACTTCCAGCTATAGGATATATAAATTTAGTTTATGGTGCTGGAAAAGCATGAAATCACCTTCATTTTAAATGCAAATTGTCCAGAAATTAACTCGACGCATCAAAATCGAATACTTTTTCGAGGAAAATAATTTACTGTACTACTGTTATTATTATGTCTGTGAATAAAGAATCAGCCTGAGCTCTCAGTTTGAAACTTGACGACAAGTAGACAATACTATAATGTTTTGAAAAACAAATAATAAAAGCACTGAAAAATTATGAAAGGAATACACATAATATTCAATGATTCGTCCAAGCAAAATGATAAGGAATTAAATATTTTTTACGATTTGTGGCCATATAAACCAAAATCTGACAAAATTCTTTGGCAAATTGTAATTTTCACAATTTTAATTATTGTAACATTGCCACATGTAAGTACATCGAAATTTTATCTAATAATGTTGTGATAAAAAATGCATAATAAGTAATAACTTTATTTTCTTTTACAATAATTAAACACAACATTTAACTTATTTTGAATCATTATTATTTTTTTTAAATTAATACGGATTTAAATTGATCGGATAAATAAAATGTATATTTTAAAAATGAATTTAAAATATTTCTTACTTAGATCTTCGGAATTTACAAACACTGCAGTAGAAATTTGAACATATGTAGTGAAAATATTGCAGAACTATTTTATTATGTAGAAGTCATTTCGACGTATATTCTGTCGATTGTTTTAAGAAAAAAGGTAGCAAATTTTTATATTTGTAAGACTACGTGTGCTCGAATTATTTTTTTATATACTTTTTTACTAAATTGAACAGTACTATAAAATATGCTTCTAGTATTACAAAACTTTGGAGTTTAAATATTTCGTTTTCTTTAAGAATTATTTTAATTTTATAGCTAAAGAAAGTTCACAAAGAAATTAAGAAAAATTACTTAGAAATAGTAGATTTTGAAGAACAATTGATTATGAATAGTTTTTTAAAATATGGAAGGTTAAAATCTGCATGGTACTTTGGTGGGTACTTTATATTGATCATACATTTTAAATGATGGTGAAATTAAAAAAAATCTGTCACTACTTTTTATCAGTACAATAGGGTAAATGTGTCAGTTACCGTGGGTTTAACGTAACCTCTTACAGATTTTATCAAATTAAACAGATTTTTCTATTAATGCTCGATAACTATTGATATCAGTTATAAACGTTGAAGCATCTTTTATTTAATAAGCATGATTGATTAATTATGTATAGAAAAATATTTGAAATATTATTAAAAATATAAGAATTGATGCATGCGTCAAATACCGTGTTGCACAATTTTCAGATTTCTATATACCGTGTGTCAGTTTCCGCGCCCCCAACTAAATGCGTTTTGTCAGTAAGCAAGCCCTCAACCAAATATCAAGCGTTGAATACCGTGCATTTTTCGTCGATTTATCTTTTTTTGAGGTTATGTTTTCTTCGATGCTCACATGTTAGAGGGCACGATAACTAAGATTATACCAAAAAATTGGTTTAGTTATCGTGCACGATAATTGAATCATATGCTTAAATCTGTTCCAGTTACTATATTTTATAAATAAATAATAAAAAATAATTTAAAAACGCAAATTGTAAGTTTTTTCGAAATTTGTAAGTATTTTATTATAGTAAAATGCATTTACATATTATTAATATACATTTTTTAATACTTTAAATGATTGAATGAAACATACTATTCTTAAGCTTTCTGATAACGCGCGCACTAAAAACGCATAAATCACGTTACAAAAATTTCAAACATTATTTATACAATATAAAACGTTAATAAATTAAATTTTTATTTTTCTAATAGTTAAATTATACTTCAAAAATATTAAAAAAATTTTTTTGTATTATTGATTAAGGCTTAAACCTATCTTAATGTATTAAAATGTCGAAGGAGCACGGTAGTCGGGGGGGCAACGATAACTGGCACACTTACCCTATCTATCATTGTATTATAAATTATTTTTTTATTAAAATTACATAATAATGATTAAATGTTTTTCGCATTTTTCCATCAGTCCAATTCTACTAATTTGAAATTATATAATTTAAAAATTATTTTACTTAAAGTAAATTTAACATTTGTTAAATTTTAGGATTTTGCATTATTGGTGGCATTTTATTTGGCCAGGTAATTATAGTACCTGTAATATTTGATATTTTTTTACCATTAAATCACTCTCGTAATAAAATGTTGATGACAAACGCTGAATATTTTTTTAATCCGTATGACCATTATTGTGGATTTTACATTCTATATTGCATCTCAATTGTTGTAAGTATTAATATACGCGTATCAATGGATTCAATGTTTATGATCATTGTACATCATAATCTTGGAATGTTTGCAATTGTTAAGTAAGATTTAAGATTTTAAATTATATAATATACATGTTTATAATTATTTAGGATTCTAAAAAAATAATTTTTTTAATTCAGGCATCGATTACTGAAAGCAACGATACAAAAAGATGAAAATGTTTCGTATAAAGCTATCATATCATCAATACACATGCATGAAAAATCTTTGAAGTTTAGTCAATCTAAAGATAACTAATATATATTTATCCAAACAAATTTTAAATAAAGTTCTATTTTGATTAATCGATAGGTTTGCTAAAATAGTCGACTCTGCATATAAATACAATTTTATTCCCTTTTCTGCGGCGAGTATTGTGTTTCTTAGTCGCAGTGCAGCTATTGTAAGTAAAATCTAATTTTAGGGGTTGATTCAATAAAACTATAAAACACTAAAATGTTTTTAAAATGAAAGATGTACATTATGTTTTACAAAAAGATACATAATATCCAAAATAAAGGTATGTTTTATTGAAAAATGTATTTTTTATTAAAAATTGATTAAAATATTTCTATTTTCTATTAGTTTATTCATTCAAAATTAAATTTCTAAGTAAAGACGAAATTACAAATGATTATTAAATACATTCACTGTTTTATTTTATTTTATTGATTCAACCCTGATGGAAATTGAAATGTTTTTTTACCACTTTATGACCAGTAGAAATGGAAACGCTTTTTTTTAACATTTTGTAGGCATTTCTTTGGCATTATTATTAATAATAACCTTAAATTTTTATATACACCATTCTTTATGTTCACATTTCTACCAGGGAAGAAACTAAAGAAACTAAAATTGTAATTTTTACTCACTATAGATTACAGAGCATGAAGGAAAATTTTCAGATTTATCAAGAACATTATTATTTGAAATTGGTGCTGTAGTTCATATGTTTTATTTAATTTGGCCTGGACAGTTGATAATTGAATCCAGTGAAGACTTATTTTTATCTGCGTAAATACATCTATACTTTAAAAAAATCTTGTTGCATTTAATTAGAAATCTGGTTTACAAAATTTGTTTTATTTTCAATAAATACATAATATTACGTTATTGTAAAACTTCCATTGTATCTATTTTATAGCACTACGTAATATAAATCCGCACTTATGTCATGTTTATAAGTGGTATAAGTAATCCATTATTGCACTATAAATGGACTGTTGATACCATGGATATGCTGACAGCGATTCATTTTTGACAGGGCTGTAAAATATTGTACAACACTCGTGTCATAAGTCGTCCTTCAAGGTAAGGCGTTTAGAGTGAAACATGTCATGCCACAAAGGACTACTTATGTCATTAATATCATAAGAAGCTATTGCTTCATTTTAGAAAAAGTTTTACAATGGTGAAAAAATTTTTTTTTTAATGTTATGAAATAAGAAATGGATTTAAAGTAATAAAAATATTTCAAAAACTTTTTTCTCGCTATAAAATTTCTCTGTAAAGAGAAAAAAATAAATGAAATTAATTAAATTTTTAAATGATTAGGTGCATGAGCAACTGGTATAACTTATCAAAAAAAGGAAAAACTCTAATAAAGATAATGATGATAAGGTGTTTAAAACCGTGCTATTTAAACATTGCTGGTATTGGTATAATGAATTTCGAAAATTTTACCACTGTAATAACTATTTAAACGTTTAATCCTTTATTAATGTTCAAAAATTTGATTGTTTAAATAACTTATTTTTTTCAGTGTCTTAAAACAACCTTGTCTTACATGGCAGTTGTAATGTCTTCCTAGTAGAAAAAATAGATATGCGTAAAGAATAATCCTAACTTAAAATAAAGTAAGGAATTATTTTTGAATCTTCGTTCAATTAATTTAAATTTCTTATAATGAAAAATGAATATATACATTAAATTTAAATATAAACATAATTATTTCCCAAATAATAAATAATGTTCACTTATTTGATGATCTAGATGTTCATGAACATCCTATTTTTATGATAAACAACTGATTGATAACTATCTTTTTTTAATTTACTAATAATAATAGTAAAGACAATGAATGAATGAAAGAATGATCTACATCAAAATTATTCTAAAATCATCTTTTATGGAGAAGGATATGTATACAATAACATAATTAACTATTTATGCAATGATATTTTAAGATTTTTCTGATCATAAAGCAAATGTGTGCTCGAAGAAAACTGATTTTAGAAATCTTCATTTTTTCAATGAATCCATCTTTTAACGACTAATATAAATATTTAAATCCATACAATACCAGTGAATGTAACAAAATCTGAATAATCATTACAAGTTAAACATGTCAAAAAGGTGAGGCAATGCTAAATGTGTCGACAATATCAATCTTTTTTTTCACTTTTTGTTTAGCATTCTAACTAAATAAAGTAAGTTCAACTGTTTTACAGTTTAGTTAGACATAGCACCAAATTTTTGTACTTCGTAAAATATATTTAAATTATTCATTTAGAAATGACCATTTTGTATGTTTCAGTGAAACAATATATCAATTTTTGTTTCGAAGACACGGAGGTTAAAATAATACAGCAGAATCTTCAAGTCGGAACTAATCTGTATATAATAATATTTGTATTATTTAGAAGAAGTTTTATATATTCAGAACTTCTTAATTTTAAGAGCATTCATTGTAAATAAACGTTTCTAAGCATCATCACAAATAAAATATGTAAAAATAATATTAAATCTTATAGAAATTTTTTTTATTACCAATTATTTAAATAGACTGGCCTAAGATTATTATGTTGTATCAAAACACAATACTATAAATCCATGGATTTATGCTTGTATTTCAAACATTGTATTTTAATGCATTGTATTTCAAGTAAAGCCACAAATGTTCTAACTATCACCTTGAAGTATTTATATGTATTAAAAAAGAAGTATTTTCAACTGATTACTAAAACCTCAAGCATAAAATAAAAAATGAAATAAAATTTGAATAATAATAATTTTATTAATCAATATGTATGTGCATTAAAAATTGAATTATATATTTACCATTTATTTAAATCAATTTTAATCATAAATACTGTAATAGGAATAAAATGTTTTTCCTAATGTTATACATTATTGTGTTTAAGATATGAATCATCAACAAGGTAAAAGGATAAAATATTAATTTTTAAGAAAATAATAATAATCGTAATGTGCATAATAGAAAACAATGATTAATTTTAATCACACTAATTTTTTTTAATGACAATTATTTTTGAATATTTAAATTATTAATTAATATTTAAAATATTTAAAATTGTTATTAAATATTTAAAATCTAAATTTAATAAAAGTAAGTAGAAATATTGTAAAAATAAAACAAAATTAACCTGAGAACAAAAAAATCATCATATTTATTAATGTGGTTCACTTTCTCAATAAGGTCATTTGCAAGATTGTAATAGAAATTTATTTTCTGGAAAATTTTCGGTCCCTTCATAATCAACACTAATTCTAAAACTTTATAAATTGACTTTCTTTACATTTTCTATTTTATATATTGCATCCCATATGGAAATAATTTATGTGAAAAACTGTAAATAATAGTAAATAATTGTAAATAACTGTTAAAAAATGTAGGAATTGAGACATAAATAATAGTTATTTACAGTTATTTACTATTATTTATTATTAATTACTATTATTTACAGTTATTAACTGTTATTAACTGTTATTTACAGTTATTTACAATTATTTACAATTATTTACAGTTTTTTATAGTTATTTACAATTATTCATAATTATTTACAGTTATTCATAATTATTTACAGTTATTTACATTTTCAAAAATTTTTGAATTAGTGGATAATTTAATGTTATTAATAATTATTTACAATTATTTATAGTTATTTACAGTTATTTACAGTTTTTTACAGTTATTTACAGTTATTTATAATTATTTACAACTATTTACAATTTTCCATAGTTTTTTACAGTTATTTACAGTTATTTATAATTATTTACAACTATTTACAATTTTCCATAGTTTTTTACAGTTATTTACAGTTATTCACATTTTTTAAAATTTTCGCCTATATATAAAATTATTGAATAAATTCGTGATAATTTTCGAAAATGTAAATCACTGCAAATAATTGTAAAAAACTATGAATAATCGTAAATAACTGTAAATAATTGTGAAAAAAGTGAATAAATGTAAATAACTGTAAATAAATATAAATAACTGCAAATAAGTGTAAATAACAGTTAATAAGTGTAAATAACAGTTAATAACTGTAAATAAGTGTAAATAACAGTAAATAATTGTAAATAATTGTAAATAACTGTTATTTATGTCTCAACTCCCACATTTTTTAACACTTTTCTACAGTTATTTACAGTTATTTACATTTATTTACATTTATTTACAGTTATTAACAGTTATTTACAATTATATCCAAAAATTTTTTCCATATGGGATTATAATGTTTTAACAACAGAATTTATGTATAGTAGCGTGGGCAGTGATTAAATGCGAGAAAAATGGATATATAAACAAAAAATTTAATTTTCGTTGCTATTGAAAGTTTTTAAATGACTACTAAAAAACTTAATTAGACGAGACCAGGAAATCGTATAAAAATTAGCAGTGTTTAAATTTCTTCTGAATAAAATAATTTCATGAAAAAATGAGCGTATATAAAAGCGATTACTGGAAGATGCCATTATTGGCACAAAAATTTATGGGTGTTTGGCCATTTGATAACAGTCTATATGATAAAATTATGCCATTCTTCGTCTATATTTCACTATATTCCTTGATAATTCCTATTGTTAGTGATGAAATTTTGATAAATTTGTAAAACTTAATTTTTTCTTTGTATACGACCTAAAAACATATTTCTAGGGTATACGGCTTGTTGAAGAAATTGGTCTGCATGCAGAAATCGTGATGGAAAATTTAGTTGGTCAAATGTATTTAAATGCAGGAGTGATCAAATTCACTATGACCATTATTCATAAGAGAAAGGTATTAACTCAATATATTAATAATTCATTGTACAACAAGGGAGTAAAGTCGTAGATTTCTGATGAAAATAAAATGCACTTTGTTCCCGTGATACATATAGTGCCTTATTCTTAACCACTGACCATTTTAGCCGGATTCAAACTGGAATTTTTTTAAAATTTTCATTTTATAATTTTTTATTTTGACGAGCTATAACGTGCTATATTAATGCCACGTTATTTAAAGTGGAAAAAGAATTTTGCTTTTTGGATTAATAAAGCCACCATTATTATCGATATAGAAATAAAATAATTTATGAATCTTTATACATGATTTTGAAAATGATCTTTTAGTTATATGAATAATTGACTGATTAATTTTGATCTTCTACTTTTCGTAGCATAAGCAAATTTATGATCTTATAGCAAGAGATTGGCAAATGGAAACTAACAAGGAAGAGTTAAATATAATGGAAAAACACGCAGCCATAGGACGAACTATTTCCTTATCTTATGGAAGTAAGACTATTCCAATTTTAAATTTTAAATATATAAATTTTTGCTATTATCATATTGGTAATTTAAAATAAAAAGTTTGCTGTTGTAGTACTGCTGGCTGCTTTCTGAGTATTCCTACGTTTTATCCATTATTAGATTTTGTTATTCCACTGGAGAACGAAACTAGGCCAGTAGTTCTCCCTTATTATGCTGAATATTTCATTGATCAGAGGAAATACTATTTCCCATTAATGTTAAAAGCATTAATAGCGGGTACTTTATCAATGGTAGTATTTATTACCTACGATATGGCTTTTGCAATGTGTGTACAACATGTCTGTAGTTTATTTGATATTATTAAGTAAGTACATATATCGATGGCTGAGAGAAATAACCGCTTAACTTGACGAAGATTTCGAAAAGCCCTTAACTCGGCGATTGCTTCAAAAACTTTGTAACTAAGCGATCTTTTCGAAAACAAATAATTTTGCACAAATTGTATATTAAAATCCTGTTGAATTGTCATTGCAAAATTAAAGAAAAAAAATAAGTTTTTGAGTTTGGGCGTCTCTGAAGCAAACGTTAAATTACGGGCTTCTTTAAAAAATTGCTAAGTTAAAGAATTTTTTAAGCAAATACCGAGTTACTACACATATAATTAGATTTTTTGTAATTTTAAAAGATTAGTCAAATACATAGTCAAACTTATAGTTTACTTCATGTATTAAATTATTAGTTCTTTATTATTTTATTCAATTCTTTGATAATTTAATATAAATAATTAAAAAGACTATTAAAATGCACAGACTCCGCTTAGAAAGAGCATCCACTCTCGAAAAATCTGGAAAGGCATCAGATAGGCAAATCAAAGAGCTCATTATAAAAGCAATTCGCTTGCACCAAATAGTTATAGAGTAAGAAATTATTAAATTAAATAGCTATTTATTGGTTTATTCTTTTATACATGTAACTTTTTATCTAACAATAGAAATGTCAACAATCTTGAAAATACTTACAATGTCAACTGGTTCTTTATATTACTTTTAAATACTACAGCAGTAGGAGGTGGACTATTCATTGTAAGTCAGTTACTTTTTGTAGCAAATGAAAAAACTAATATCTTAATATTATATTTAATTTATTACTTAAAATTCTAGGTTATACTGAAATTAGATCATCCTGAGGATTTAGTTAGATATGGAATGTTCTTTACAGCCATATTTATCCATAAATATTTTATCTTTTTACCAGGTCAAAAAATTATTAATTACAGCTTACAAGTTTTCGACAACTGGTAATGCTAGTTAAAAAAAATCTTTTATAAAATATTCTTATTATTTAAATCTATGTTGATTTTATCGATGAATAGTTACTCCTGTGAATGGTATAATTTATCACCCAAATGTAAAATACTAATAAAGATAATAATGATTCGAAGTATCCGACCTTTAAGATTGACTGGTGGAAAAATGTTCCTTTTGTGTATGGAAACATATGCATCTGTAAATAATTCAATTGAATTATGTTAAAAAATGTATCAAGATATATTCAATCGTAATTAATAAGTGAAAATTTTTCATTTTAGATGTTGAAAGCAGGAATATCATATTTTGCTGTATTTGCTAGTACTCAGTAAGCAACGTAACACATCATTGTACCAAGTGATGAAATTAATTCAAAATTTGGCAGTCATATCATCAAACAAACTGGATAACTGTTCGATTTTATTATAATATTAATAAAACCAAAATAAGCAATAATTTGACTCATCGCATGAAAAATTTATGATTATAATATGATTAAATTATTGATCAACTCATATTACAAATTGACACTCCACTCTTAAAAATTTCAACGAATTCATCATACACGGAGCGAACAAATCGGGAATACTTCCTTGCGCCCTCTACTGCAATAGTTCCGTACACATGTTTTTGGAAATAGACCTTGTGTATAAGCAACGATTCCATAACCCATCGGGAAAAAGTCCGAACGCTTATAGGAAAAAGTCCGAACGCTTATAGAGCGTTCGGACTTTTTCCCGATGCCTTATGGAATCGTTGCTTGTACGCAAGCAGTGTTGGGCAGAGAATCCTGCTGAGGTAGTCCAACAGCCAACTTCAGGGCGTCCAAGAAGGAGAAAGAATTTCTAAATGTTTTAGACAGTTGGCAATATTTTCAAATCATAATTTGTTGTCTGTTCCGTTGTTCCAGGCGCGAACAGACGAAAATTTGAACTTTTTTAATGAAAGTTTTAATATTTTAAATAAAATTCCCCTTAATTGATTTGGTGCATGTATATATGTTATTATAAAAAGTGCGAAAAAAATAAATTCTTACATATTACTTGTAATAAATGTTTTTCTTAATAATTTAAACATAAACTACTGCAATTTCGTATTTCAAACTCTAGTATAAAAAACATCTAAATATTCTAAATGATTACTTAGCTTTATAGTATCAGAAAACTATGATTTAAAAATGTACAAAATATCAAAGTTAATCAAATACTATAATAAAATATAATAAAATATTGTAAATATAAATTAATAAAAAATTTCTTTTATGTTTATGCATATATTATTTTTTCATATTTATTATATGCATATTTTGTACAGTATAATCTGATAAAAAAGATAAAAGAACTCTGTTTTTAAAAACATTGCAGAAAATTCATAATAAACTTCAGTATATTATAATAAAAATATATTCAAATTAAAAACACTTTTGATTTTCTATTATGTACTTTATTTGATAAATATGAATTCATCTTAATATTAAACACAAATTTTCGCTCATAACAAACGTAAAATTTTCCAAAAGGTACTTAGAATGTAGTGAACAAACAATAATTTAAAACATTAAAAATTTATGTTATAGATGTATACTCTTAGTATATATTTTTTTTAGTTATCGATTCTTACATTTTTGCTAAGATAACATAATGGCAGCGATAATTATTATTTTACTTGACGCTCTTAAAAAGCAGTCGTTTCTTAACAATTCAGTTTTTGAAAAAATAAAATCAAAATAGAAAAAACTATTAAAATATGTAATACTCTAGGTAATAAAACTTTTCACTCACATTCATTCGTTTCTATTTTATTTTATTTTAATTCAAAAACGGCATAATGAAAAATAGAAGCTACGGTTATCATTTCAGTCATTTTTTTCTTTTTTTTTTATACTTGTAATAGAAATTATTCGCCGACTACAATTTTAGTACCCGCATTAAGTTCTCATGCTACCCTTTCTGCAGTAACAAATATACATTAAAAGAGTTTTTAGTCAATTTTAAGTTTTTAGGTTTCTTAAAATATTATAAAAATATTGTACGTAATCATACTTAACTATAGATTTATACTTTAAGTTGCACATGATAAATCTTTCATAAAGATTTTTAATTGTTTTTTTTTTACATTCAATCATATTTATACAATGATGTACGTACATTTACTGACAAAGAACTATTTTAAACAATAATACTGCGCGATTATTACAAAATTAATAACAATATAATCTAGAGATTCAAATTAAACATTATTCATTACATGTTAAGTAATTTTGCTTTTACATTATGAATGTTAATCTTCAATCGTAATGATTTTCTATACATCGTTAGGTGAAAGCAAAAAGCTACTAATTCGATCTAGCATTAAAAAGATAATAATTGGGCCAAAGTCCTTAAATTATAATCTTCCCGAGCTTATTTGGCGCGAGTACATGAAAAACTGCGCTTGAGCTTGGCTGAGCTCGCATGTTTTTATGCGCTGTTCTCAATTAGTGTTTTTCTAAAAACTAAAAGAAATCTGAATCTTTTTAAAGCCGTAGTCTATTACCGTTATTTTTATTTTATCGAATTAGTAGATTCTTGCCCTCACCTAACATGTTCTTTTTGTGATTTTCTTAATAATCCAGTTTTTAAATAAATAAAATCAAAATAGAAAAGACTATTAAAATATGTAATACTCTAGGTAATAAAATTTTTCACTCACATTCATTCGTTTCTATTTTATTTTATTTTAATTCAAAAACGGCATAATGAAAAATAGGAGCTACTGTTATCATTTCAGTCATTTTTTTCCTTTTTTTTATACTTGTAATAGATATTATTCGCCGAATACAATTTTAGTACCCGCATTAAGTTCTCATGCTACCCTTTCTGCAGTAGCAAAAATACATTAAAAGAGTTTTTAGTCAATTTAAAGTTATGTTTCTTAAAATATTAGAAAAATATTGTACGTAATCATACTGAACTATACATTTATACTTTAAGTTGCACTAAGATAAAGCTTTCATGAAGATTTTTAATTGTTTTTTTTTACATTCAATCATATTTGTAAAATGATGTACGTACATTTACTGACGAAGAACTATTTTAAACAATAATAGTGCGCGATTACAAAAATTAATAACAATATAATCTAGATATTCAAATTAAACATTATTTATTACATGTTAGGTAATTTTGCTTTTACATTATGAATGTTAATCTTCAATCGTAATGATTTTCTATACATCGTTAGGTGAAAGCAAGAAGCTACTAATTCGATCTAGCATTAAAAAAGATAATAATTGGGCTAAAGTCTTTGAAAAATTATAATATTCCTGAGCTTATTTGGCGCGAGTACATGAAAAACTGCGCTTGAGCTTGGCTGAGCTCGCATGTTTTTATGCGCTGTTCTCAATTATCGTTTTTCTAAAAACTAAAAGAAATCTGAATCTTTTTAAAGCCGTAGTCTATTACCGTTATTTTTATTTTATCGAATTAGTAGATTCTTGCCCTCATCTAACATGTCCTTTTTGTGATTTTCTTAATAATCCAGTTTTTGAATAAATAAAATCAAAATAGAAAAGACTATTAAAATATGTAATACTCTAGGTAATAAAATTTTTCACTCACATTCATTCGTTTCTATTTTATTTTATTTTAATTCAAAAACGGCATATTGAAAAATAGAAGCTACTGTTATCATTTCAGTCATTTTTTTCTTTTTTTTTATACTTGTAATAGATATTATTCGCCGAATACAATTTTAGTACCCGCATTAAGTTCTCATGCTACCCTTTCTGCAGTAGCCAAAATACATTAAAAGAGTTTTTAGTCAATTTAAAGTTATGTTTCTTAAAATATTAGAAAAATATTGTACGTAATCATACTGAACTATACATTTATACTTTAAGTTGCACTAAGATAAAGCTTTCATGAAGATTTTTAATTGTTTTTTTTTACATTCAATCATATTTGTAAAATGATGTACGTACATTTACTGACGAAGAACTATTTTAAACAATAATAGTGCGCGATTACAAAAATTAATAACAATATAATCTAGATATTCAAATTAAACATTATTTATTACATGTTAGGTAATTTTGCTTTTACATTATGAATGTTAATCTTCAATCGTAATGATTTTCTATACATCGTTAGGTGAAAGCAAGAAGCTACTAATTCGATCTATCATTAAAAAGATAATAATTGGGCTAAAGTCTTTGAAAAATTATAATATTCCTGAGCTTATTTGGCGCGAGTACATGAAAAACTGCGCTTGAGCTTGGCTGAGCTCGCATGTTTTTATGCGCTGTTCTCAATTATCGTTTTTCTAAAAACTAAAAGAAATCTGAATCTTTTTAAAGCCGTAGTCTATTACCGTTATTTTTATTTTATCGAATTAGTAGATTCTTGCCCTCATCTAACATGTCCTTTTTGTGATTTTCTTAATAATCCAGTTTTTGAATAAATAAAATCAAAATAGAAAAGACTATTAAAATATGTAATACTCTAGGTAATAAAATTTTTCACTCATATTCATTCGTTTCTATTTTATTTTATTTTAATTCAAAAACGGCATAATGATAAATAGAAGCTACTGTTATCATTTCAGTCATTTTTTTCTTTTTTTATACTTGTAATTGAAATTATTCGCCGACTACAATTTTAGTACCCGCATTAAGTTCTCATGCTACCCTTTCTGCAGTAGCAAAAATACATTAAAAGAGTTTTTAGTCAATTTAAAGTTATGTTTCTTAAAATATTAGAAAAATATTGTACGTAATCATACTGAACTATACATTTATACTTTAAGTTGCACTAAGATAAAGCTTTCATGAAGATTTTTAATTGTTTTTTTTTACATTCAATCATATTTGTAAAATGATGTACGCACATTTACTGACAAAGAACTATTTTAAACAATAATACTGCGCGATTACAAAAATTAATAACAGTATAATCTAGAGATTCAAATTAAACATTATTTATTACATGTTAGGTAATTTTGCTTTTATAATGCGAATGTTAATTGAACTTATACTTTTTTAGTAATACTTTTTCTTATTTCCTTAATCGGTATCCATACGAGTATCGTGTTTATCCTTATTAATTTTTTCTTCTTTATTGTGATCTTTCGTTAACTCTTTCTTATCATTAATTAATATTTTATTATCTTTGGCAGCATTACTAGTTTCATCACTTACATTACTTTGGTTTTGATCAGCTGCAATTGCAACAGGAGTGTTTTCTAGAAGGCCATCCTTATTTTTAGTTTCTTCATTAACTTTACCCTCTTTATTGCTTGAATTTTGAAGAACATTCATATTCTTTTTCTTCTTGTTTTTATTATAGCTATCATTACTATAATGCTGGCTGTGACTGCGCCCACGACTTTGGTAATTGATATCTGTGAAAATATTACAAAATTTGTTAAAAATAATTGTTCATGTTGTTTAAATAAAGATATAGTGATTTATTTAAAATACTCCAAAACCTTTGATAGATGGAAGTTTTAAAATAAAGTTTCAATACATTAAAATTATCAATGGTAATATTGGTCATAGCATATGTGTACAAGATTTTTTATTGTTTACAACTTGAGAACAAAATAAATATTTTTTGACGCGACAAGGTACAAATTAAAGGATTTTGCATACAATTTTTTTGGATATTTAGATGGTTATTAGAAATTAAAAATGTACTCGTTCATCGTTTTTTCAAACAGCGGTACTTTTTAATATTTTTCATAAAATAAGTGATTTCATACTCCCTAGCTATGTATCTATCAAATGTCGGAGTATATGATTCTAGCTTTTGTCATACTTTTATATAAGAAAGAATTTCGGTGACCTGTAGGCTTAATACTCTCCCAATTAGAAACATACCTGTTTTTTTATTATTCTGGTTTTCAAAAGGCCGATAGGATTGAACATGACTCGGTCCTGGTACTGTCAACAATAAATTTAGATACTATTATCATATTATCGATGTAAATTATTAAATTTGTTCTATACGTTGGAGAAAAAAATTTTGATAATAATTTATATCTGAAAATATTCTAAAAAATATATAAAAATCGAAAAATGTTGAACGGAATGGTTGAAAAATATATAAATTGAGAAAAAGATAGTTATTTCAGAATTCTAAAATTTTTATCAGATTTTTACAGCTGTCATTATTTACAATTATAAAGTGTTTTCTAAATGATTTTTTTTTCTCGGGGGTACATGGAAAAATCTTTAGCTACATATATACACTACTCACCATTTTCATCATCTTCAAAATTGTTTAGAAAATTTCTGAATTTTCTATATAATACAACATTTCTTTGAAATTTTTGATTTTCATAGGCCCTTGCTCTGACCCACTTTCCCATCCGCTTGTTTTTCTTCTTTCTTTCCCGCTTTTCTATAAAAGATATGGGTAAATCAATCAATCGATTACTTTCTTTTTTTTATAATAATTTTGTACATCAGTGAATCAATTATTGTTCAAATTTATTTTCATTATGGTAATAAATTATTCTTATAATATTTTGTTATTGTTCTTACTATTCATTTTCTATCTTACTTACAAGGAGAGTATTTGACTTCCGGGAAACGGATTTGGCTGAAACTGCAGGATATGATTCTTTGATAAAAAAAATGAACCTGTGTTTTTTCTTTTGTGCTAAAAGGCCCTATAGACGGAGATATAGACATTTTTTCGAAAATATAGAGAAAACAAGCGTTTATAAGAACTTGAATAGCTAAACAACTAAAAATTTTACAGAAAAATTTATGAAAAATAGAAAAAAGTACAAATTAAGAGCTTCAATTTCAGCCTTATTGCATGAAAAAGCTTCTGTAGTTCAAAAGTTATGCCTAATTGAAAATTACTACATATTTATTAATATTTTCAGCATGTAACATACGATCAAATTTTTACCCTATTTAATTAGCATTTTTAATCGACTGTAACTTTTGAACCATATGAGATTTTTTAATGCAACAAAGCTTAAATTAAAGTTTTGAACCTGTACTCTCTTTTATTTTTAATACAATTTTCTGTAAGAGTTTTAGTTGTTCAGTTATTTAAGTTCTTATAAAGACTTGTTTTCATTACATTTTCGAAGAAATGTTTATATCTCCATCTATAGGGTCTATTAGCACAAAAAGGAAAAACACGGGTTCATTTTTTTTAATCAAAAAATCATATCCTCCAGTTTTAGCCAAATTCGTTACCCGGAGGTCAAATACTCTCCTTGTTAATCTCATGGTTAAATGAATCATAGTCTTACAAGGGAAGTTCACGAAGTTCGAATCATGGATTTTAATCTAATTCCGAGAGATGATTCTGCATGCATAAATCTTTAGAAATTCAAATATTTTCAAGTTTTTCTAGTTACAGACAATTAAAGAAAGTCAATACAAAATTTATTAGGTTTTCAAATGCTTATAGTTCTTTAGTATTCATAGCTATAAACTGAAATCTTTTTTAAATTAAAGCCGAACTCAAATACTTTCTAAATACATAGAGCATTTTTCCCTAAACTTACAGCATCAAAAATTACACATGCATTTCTTTTTAAAATACTAATTGATAATAAAAGCTTTAATTTGAGCAAATTCTTTTTATGCTAGAAATTTGTGAAAAACAGTATATTTTTCACCTCGGGAAAAAAAGTAAAGAATGTCCGAAATCGCATGTAAATTGTCACCCGAGCCAAAGGCGAGGGGGGCAAACATACGATTTAAGGCATTCTTTTTTTTCCCGTGGCGAAAATGCGATTTTTTTCAACACCGCGCCGAAAATACCACTTTTTTTTGGCGCTATGTAAAAAAGCAGTAGTTTCGGGCCAGGTGTTGAAAAAATAATATTTTCATATCTATAGATGCTATTTTAAAAGGATTTTATCTCAGCTTTTATTTAAAAAGAGTATAAAATCTTCTAATTATTAATGCTGAAGAACTATAAGCGTTGGAAAATCTAATAACCTTTTTAGTTACTTTCTGTAATTACCAGTAGATAGGAAAATATTGTGCGTAGAGGTTTATAGAATTTTATCTTTATTAATATTTCTGCATTCACAATCATGTCTCAAACTTTGATTAAAATTCATAATCCTGACTGTGAACTTTCATTCGAAATTAAAGTTTCTCTCTCTCTTTCCCCATCTCTGTCTTTCACTTAATTTCTAATCACAATTTCAAAGAAAGTATTTATAAACAATTTAAAAGTTTTCAAAGTTGACAAATAAAGAAAATGCTACTATCTACTAGATGAACTATGATTAAAGCTATTTTTTTTTATAAATGTAGGCAATAAACAAGGTATATCCCTAGTGGTAAAACAAATGTTAATATCTGAATAAAACGGAAGAATACTGTTGTTAACTGTAGAAAGGTATCGAATTTCAACGAAAGACCACAGTTACTTACAGCTTTACTTACAGATAACTGACGAATATTAATTCATAGTTCAAGAAAAGTGTTTAAAATAATTTTATACCGTAGATGACTGTAAATTGAAAAAAATTTTAACTGCAATTTTATTCTTTAAAACTGTGATTGTATTCTTGATAAATTTTAATTTAAAATAAAAAGTATATTTAATGAATGCAGCTGTTTATAACTGAAGGAAACTGTTTAAAATAATTAAACTTTAAATAACTGTTGTCTACTAATAAAAACAAATTTTTCTCTATACGTAAAATAATTATTTTATTTTTCCAAATTATATTTGAAGAATACAACCGTTGATAACTGAAAAAAATACTTATAACAGAAGAAAACTATAAATTACTGTCGTCTTCAGCTTCAATTCAGTCACCTTTCTTCAGTTTTTCTTGTTATTTTTTGTTTTATATTGTTTTATTCTCATATTTTAAGATTTATATTGTTTACATTTATTTTTTTCCGCTAGGGGTGGTAAATAGAATCCGTACATATTTATTTGCATTTGTTATTTGCATTCATTTTTCAATGAAATAACGTCAATCTTTGTTTGAACAAAATATTCTTTTCGTTTAGCAAAATTAAAAAAATTTAAAATATGTATTAACAACTAATTATTATTGACAATGATGATGATAAAATTGACTTTTATATTGGCATACGGGTTTTCGTAAAGGACTATAAAAAATATAGTGTTCAATTTAATCTCTCACCATCTATCTTATTTAATAATTAGTAGATGTAACATTAATAAATTATAAATACCTTTATTTTTTTTCCATTTTTCATTGAGCTCTTTTGCTTTTTCTTCAATTGTTATCTTAATAGCCTCGTCGACCTAAAAATCGTTAAAAATTAATAAAATTTTTTAGTTCAATTACTGATTCTTCATTTTAGTAACAGAACTTACCTCTTTAACTGGTGACTCCTTATCAGACATGTTTTCCGGTTCTGTAATAAAAAATAGCATTATTAATAATAATAATATTGATAATGGTTACGTTAGTAACAATTAGCATAATTATGATAATAACGATGATAATAAAAATAATAATAATAATAATAATAAGTATAAACAATTTCTATATAATAAGTAATAACCATTATGCTGTGATCATAGCTTCTCATTACTCCTTATTTTTCTTATAACAAAAAAAATACTTTCTTCTCCGACATAAACGTCATAGAAATTATATTTGCAGTTGACTGAAAAAACCTTTGAAGAGTGGTATTTGTGAAAAAATGTAGTACTGTTAAATACCAAGATTAGTTAACTAAATTACTTTATAATGAATACAGTGTTCTAAATTATCTACATTACTTTATGTACAATCAATACTGAGTATTTTACAATAATAAATTAAAAAAAAAAATACAGTAATTTTACTCCTTACAAACATGGATTAACATGACTACAGTTCTGTTATAGCGTGCTAAATGTAACTATTAAAATAATATTTTCAAGTAAATACATTAATTATTATAATTAGCAACTTATTTTTTTCAATATATTTTTTTGGACAAAGTAATTGAAAACTTTGAACGATAAAGGATGTACCTTAAATTATAACATTTTTAGTTAATTGATTTAAAAATTTAATGCTAGTATTGACAGAAATTAACGAAATTCTTAAAAATTTTATAATTATTTTAATCATGGTCGTATTACACTTGTTTCCATGAAACAGGTTTCTGTCTTCTACATTTACTGTTTTTTGAAAGTTACAACATATATGTATAATATCTGATCATAACGATATATTTCATGAAACGTTACGATATTATAACAAAATCCTAAGTATTTATAGTAATTTTTTAGTATTTAGGGTTCACCGACATTTTATAATCTTTGATACATTTATAAAAATATTTAAGTCTTTAAACGTTTCTAACTAAGTTCGTTTATTGATATTACAGTCTTTTCGGTGTTTCCGATAATAATTAAAATAATTTGTACAATATTTTTAATGTAAAACTTGATTTTATCAAAATAAGAAATGACGTACAATATTAATAAGACAATGAAAAGAAATTAAAGAAAATTAAATGCGGTTTATATGATAAAACGTTTTAAATAAAATGAGCTATTTACTTAAATACAAAAATTTATGACCGATCGCGAATCATTTCAATATTTCAACTATTGGTTATCTAAATCGTAATAAGAAAATCTATTTAATTTCAGTTGTTTTCACTTATTTGAAAGTTTTGAAGTTTAATTTTGAAAGAGCGTCGATTAAACACTAACATTTTTTATAAAAAGTGGCTTTACAGTAAACATATCCGAAATGTTTACTATATGAAAAGCCTGATTAATCACTTAACGTTTCCATTAAGTGTGGCTTTATAGTAAACACTTATATTCGAAATGTTTACTATATTAAAAGCCTAACTAATCACTTAACATTTCCATTAAGTGTGGCTTTATAGTAAACACTTATATTCTAAATGTTTACTGTATTAAAAGCCTGACTAATCACTTAACGTTTCCATTAAGTGTGGCTTTATAGTAAACACTTATATTCTAAATGTTTACTGTATTAAAAGCCTGACTAATCACTTAACGTGTCCATTAAGCATGGCTTTATAGTAAACACTTTCATTTAAAATGATCACTATTTATTAAAAGCCAAACTATTCACTTAACGTTTTCATTAAGTGTCATTTCATAGTAAATAATTTTTAATCTTATTTAAACTTTTTACTATATTAAAAGCATAATTTATTACTTAATATTTCCATTGAGTGTGATTGTTAAGTAAACCTACTATTTTTGTTTACTGGTACATCAGACTCATAAGAGTACTTTTTATAAACTTAGTATAGCATTTGAGAAAACATGTTTATTGTCTACTCGGAGAATAGTTCTGCTAAACTATTTAAATAAAATATTATATTAGGCTTACAAAATTATGGATGCTTTGCGACACAAAAAGCATAAATCAAAGTTGTTTATGCGCAGTCGTATTAAACACCCTTCATGAGCTATTCGTTGACATTGCCGGCATGTAACAGAAGAAGCCAATTTATTACTGAAGCACAGTAGACAAATTTCTTTCATGCATGCAGATTTTTTCAACAATAATGTTGCAACATCAGCTCGGTATTGCATTGGATCAAGATTAACATCAAAAGGCACATCGCGACCTATGCAATCCATGTAATACATGATATTAACGCCACAATTATAGGCATCCATTTGTACTGGACGCGGTGTTTTGACTTCTGTAAGAGTCCAATCATTAGGCGTATTTAAAGAATTTTTTTTTATTGGGCAAGAGCATTCACAATATTTTTTAAAATTAGCAAAGCATTTTTCTGCCCTCTCAACAAAAAATTCTCTATTTTCCAGAATTAGATCACTGTCCACAAAGCGTGGATCAAAATGATAAGTTATTCTCTTATCAATATTGATAATAAATAAGCACCAGTGTTCTCCGCTCTCGTATGGTACAAGTATTTTTCCTTTTATTTGTCGTTTTATGTTAAACATACTCCAATCGTTACATGGAGTACTCTCTGCAAATTCGACCAAAAGAAGTTTAGATACTTGTGTCGGAACAGTATAAACATTATTCCATTTATGCTCTCTTATAGCACAAAAAGCATCAATTACATCTCCGTCAATATATCCAGCTCTTCCAGTTCCAAAAAGAGTTTGATACTCTTTACTGAAAAGATTGAATTCATGATTTTTCGGGAAAAGTGTGATGAACTGCAAATTGTTATCAAACATTCGTTGATCACGTATCGGATGATTAAATATACTTTTATATCTGCCGATCGTGAAGTTAATAGAAGATAATTTGTAAAAGTTTACGTCTTTTACGAGTCCATTTTGCATGATACTTGAACGGATCTGACCATAATTCATTTTTTTAGAGTACATGTTAACATTTTCTCTATGCAGCTGAATAATTTTTTCAGTATCATTGAAATTAGTATTAGGAACAATGTCAAATTCATTGTTATCAACATTACCAACAATTTCAATAGATTTATTTTTGACGATTTTGTTAGACGATTGATTGATATCTTTTATTTCTAGCTTCATTCTTTTTGTTTGTGGAGCATCAATATTTTCAATATCATCTAAATGGTCAAAAATAAAATCGTTTTTTTTTTCTATATTATATAGCTCAGATGCATCAAAATTATCATCTGAATACTTAGCACGATAGTACCTTTCCTCCTCTAAAGCTTTAGATAATATTTGTTCAGTAAGTTCTATGTTTCCATAATATACTGTATCGTCATAGGTTTTCTGAAACGATTTACTGATTTTTGGGTTTTTAGTGGAATTCGGAAAATTAAGTGCTTCGATCATAGCGTCTGTAGGGGTAAATTTCAAAATACCTCCTTCATCTTTTACTAACTGAGCAGTAAGCAAAATATAACGCATGGATGCAAAAGACAAGCGATTTCTCAATTTCGTTTTTTCCAGCTTGTACTTGCTCCATACGCGTTCAGGTTCTGCGTTAGCATTAGGAATGCAAAATACTCGCAAAGCAAGTATAGATACATTTTCAAATAATGACATTCCTTGTTCATTTTTCAAATTTTTAATTAATCCCCAGAAAATATCCACATTTTCTTGATTCAAAATACTTTGAGGAAAATTGTATTCCGTTAACGCTTTCCATTCATTGTTTAGTTGCGTTACTTTATCCTCATCTTCTTCAAACATTACAGGATAAGCTGATAATATCTCATTAACAGTAGAATGCGTTGCATGAAACGATTTACTTAACGCATTCTTCTGGTGGAAATACTTTGACAACAACTGCTTTTCCTCAAAATTGCAACGCTGCTTCAACTTCGTATAAGCTTCTACAAAAAATGTTTGACATGCTAGACGAAAATCTTCTTCTTCGTCACTATCAATGTTCAACCTTTTTGCAGCAAAAAATACTTTGCGTTATTTCCAATATCTATATCAAGTAAATCCTTAAATTTACTATGATTGTTTGGATCGATATCATCAAAAGGAGTCTTGTCAATGTAATCATTACACATGTACATTTTCAGCAAATCAATATACAACGCTCTCATGACGTCATACATTTCAGGAACAATAGGCTTGCGGTTCTGTAATAACTCATTAATGCGAACAAACTTAGATAAAACTGTTTCTAAGAAAATATGATACAAATGCATCATCGGGTCTTTCAAGTACTCTAAAATTTGTTGACACGATTTTTCTGAAGCGCATGTCTGACTTGAAGTTTTAGTTTTTTGATTAGACTCATATTCGAAGAAAATAATCAATGCACTCCATCTACGAAGGATTCGACGTATGCATTGATAATACACAAGCCACCGGGTATGAATGGGTCTTAACAAAATTAATGGGTTTAGCTCTAGCTTTTCTTGCAGAACTTTGAACATGTGCATCTTTTTAGAACTGTTGGACATGTAATTATACAGTGTTGAAGCAAAACCTTCACACGGTAATAAATTTGTAGCATTTTGAGCACATAAATGTTCAATGTGACAAGAACATTTAATTATTTCAACTTGCGGGTGTACTTCTTTAAGTTTCGTTGCTACTGAGTTTGCAGTACCAACCATAACACTACAGGTATCTGAACAGTATGCAATGACATTAGTTATTGGTATATCCCAATTTTCAAACGATAAAATAATATGATTGAAAATTGTTTCTGCATTTGCTGATGCATTTTCATCATCATCAAGTACATCCACCAAATCCCAAAGAGATTCACGAATTTCGTTACGTTCTTCATCAAAATAACGAACGACAATGCACATACATTGATTCACGCTTATATCAGTGGCTTCATCAATTTCAATCGAAAATTTATTTTTTTTCAAAATTTTTGACAAACGTTCTTGATGAGCTGGTGCAAGGACATTAGCAATTATTGCTCGTATTTTTTTTCTGTCCAAAGAAATATTTTTTAAAAGTTTAGAATCATTTATAAGATTCTTATAAAACATTATTTCCTTTTCTGTAAACAAAAAAGAACTATTGCTTTCAGTCGTGTAGGCTGCTATTTTAATCATTGCTGCAGCAACCGCTGGTTCAAATCTATCTGATTTTTCAATTTCTTTAGTATTAAGTTTGTGCTTAGTAGTTTTTATGTGCTCATCTACGCTGGATTTTTTAGCACATATAGTACTTACACAAGCTATACAAAATGCTGTCTTTGAACCATTTTTGTAATTGAACCAGCGCTTATAATTTTCAGAGTTCAACCAGCTAGAAGGTTCTGTACTTTCAGATTTATCATCTGATTGTACTGTAGACTCTGACTCACAAACATTTTCGTGACTGTTCATTTCAAAAGACTCTTCTGAACACATTCCATTGTTCGTGGAACAATCATCTTTTAAGGGGGTTATTCTAACGTTTTTCTTTGACAGCTTATCATCGTCAATTTTTGCTAATTCACAATGACGTTTCGATTGTGAATGTTTTTGTAACGATGTTTTATTCGGATAAATAGAAATTTTACATAAAACGCAATAAGCCCTACTATTTTTATCTTCTTTAACCCACTCCGAAAATTCGGGTATTTCTTCCCAACGTTTAGAATAATACTTACGCATACTTCTAGCTTTTTAAATAAAATAATTATAAAATCAAATGAAATTTTAAAAATAAAGTATTACTCAAATAGGAAACAGTAGAATCTAAAAAGGAAAAGGAATAGTTATATTAAATTGTTTAACAAAATTTATAAGTAAATATTTTAAAAATGGTTATTTCCAACTTCATTAAAATGTTCATTTTTGTAAAAGCAAATCGACGTCCCCTATTCTGCCGTGTTAAGTAAAAACTTACATAAGTGTAAAATAAATAAAAGTGATAAAGTGAAATAATATCAATTTTGTCCGATCCAATTTTTAATTTTTCAATACTTATGTAATCTTTATTTCCTCATTTTTTAGCGAAAAATTTGAAACAACTTTTTTTTTATTCATTTATGGGCTATTTATTTTATCGCATCTATTGATAGAAAAAATTTATTTTTCATCGAAATGTCACTTATCTAAGTTTTTACTTAATACGGTAGTATTCCTAAGGACGTATCTTAAGCATGCATATAACAAAGACGTATCTCGATTTTGCAAGTAGTGAAGTCGTACTTCATAGTTTATCTAATAAAGATGTAGCTCAGACGTGTTAGAAAAAAATTTATACAAACGTTAACTATGTCGTACTTAAAAGAATTGTTAATAGAAAGAGTACTTAAATATTATACAGAACATCCGAAATTTGTTTTTGATTAATATTTATTCAACATATTACACTAACGCGCCTAAGATACGTCTTTATTAAATGAACGATTCAATACAACTTTATTAAATGTAAAATGCAGATACGTCCTTATCAATAAAGGACGTCGAAATACAGTATGTTGTGTATGTTCTTTAAACACAAGGAAAAATAAACTGTATATAATGTCTCAACAAAATATTAATATTAAGAAGAGGTCGAGTATATCTGTCCTTTTGCAATCAAAGAATTGATTTTATTACAAAAACTAATAATTTTATCAATAAATGAAGAGAAAGCCGCATTTCGTATCAAAAAAAGAAATATCTTCATTGATGAGAAAGAATTAATTTTATCGCTTCGTTTCCAAGAAAACCTTGAAAAATTTGAAACACAGAGGTTACGGTAAACAATTTAGTTTTTCAAGGTTTTCTTGAAATCGCAGCAATAATAGTATATTACGATACATGAGACTTAAGTGGTCCATTATTGCACAATATGAAGTTATCGCCCGAGCGTAGCGAGGGCTATAATCACGTAGTGCAATTGTGCAATGGGCCACTTAAGTCTCAAGTACCGTATACTATTTTATAGCACAAGTGTCATAAATCCGCCGCATTACATGAGAACTCTTAAACATCAATAATTAACAAAAACTATGCACTCCACGAATAATAATTCGTAAAATAAAAACGACAATTGTAAAAGAGCAAATACTAGGCATTCCGTGAATGATGAATCGAGAAAGGAAAGCAAAAACTATAAATAACAAAAATTTGAACATTTCATGAATGATAAATCAAAACAGAAAAAAATAAAACTGTAATTTCAAATATTTACTTAAATCGTATAATAATGATAATACAATAACACTACCTCTTCGTTTCATATGTTACACTGGTATTAACTTTAGTTTTACTCGTATCTCACGTTCTTATTATTGTTATTTAGTTTTAAAAATGTACTGGCACATTGATGGGGTTACGGAACTGCACCTCAGCCGATAGGCGAAGTTAAGCAGCATTGGGCGCGGTTATTACTTGGATGGGTGACCGCTGCCTATGTAACTTCGTCGATTGATTAGGTGTTTTTTCTTTATCAACAATGTGTGTATAGGTAAGACATTAATGTTTTCGGTGTTTAAACCAACGGAATGTGACATAAACACCGAAAACAATTTTCGATTACTGGGTGCTGTTAGAGCAGATTTCGGCCTGATGTAGAGAGATTTGATATAAAGGTCCGGTCGGAAGACTCGCCATTGTCAACAGCCACAGATTTCTCATGAAAATTAATAGTAGCTCATTATTGTATAGCATGAAGTTCGCCGAACATAGTGTGCAATAATAGGCTACTTAAGTCGCAGGCAGCTGTGTGTCTAAATGCGAATTTAGGACAGTGTGATAATTAATTTTTTCTTATCAAAGCAAATTTAGCTTTTCCTCATACGAGATGCGGCTTTTTCTTCATTTTTTGCTAAAGTTATTAGTTTTTGCTGAAAATTAATTATTTTATTATAAAAGAACAGAGATACGTGAGCTCCTCTTAAGGATGTTTATTTGCTATTATGTGTATAAAAATTCATTTTCTTTGAACTGTTCTATAACTTGCACTATTTATACCCAGGAGAGCCTATGATCTTCGGGACACAGATCTTTATTAAACTTTAGGATGTCTTTTAAGGTAGCAAATTATGAGTAAATTAACAGCAGCATGGTCTAACGCTTACAAAAATTGAAGTTATTAACATTTGTAGACTTATTTTCAGAAAAAATTTTAATAAGAACTACAATGATAGGAGAGAAAGGAAGCTTTCATATACTGTTTTTGTAATTGAGAAATAGTTATTAGTATCAAAGTTATGATTGATTACAGTTTAGCAGCAAAAAATGATTAAACATCACTGTTCTTAACAATTAACATTATTTCTGGTACTTTCTTGCTGCTCAAGTTTAAGCAAGCTTAACTTTAATCCTAATTATTTTTACTCAATTCTATACACCGCAAATTAAAGCTTGCTTTTTCTAGTTTTATTTTAGTTCTTGTTAATCTATTAAACACCTTTCTAGAGTGAATTATTCACACTTCAATTAGGTCTTTTTTACATTTTTCTAAAAATAAGACTATAAACGCACGTAACTTCAGTTTTTGAAAGGGCTAGACCATACAGAAAACTTTAACTATAGGTGGATGGTCAGTCACAAATACATCCAGAAAAAAATCAATACAAAATTCAAAGTTAGGAAGTAAAGTTTATACTAGAAAAATCGCAACGAATCGAAAATTACGTACTTACTAGGAGAGTATCACAACTCCGAATCACGGATTTTGCTCAAACTTTGGGATAACTTTTCAAATGTCAAAATATAAAAGGAAACAGAATTTTAGACACCAACGCTCAATATTTTCCTAGTTATAGACAATTAAAGAAAATCACTAAAAAGTTACTAGATCTTTAAACGCATATAGTTCCTTAGTATTGATAGCTAAAAGCTTGAAACTTTTTTTAAATGAAAGCCAAGCTCAAATCCTTTCGAAATAGCACCTACAGCATCTCAAAATATTATTTTTTCCAAAATTTATAACGTAATAAACATTGGACCCAATTTTGGCTTTTTTTATAAATTAACGTTTCAAAAAGAAAACTCAGGTTCAAGGTTTATTACGTTCTAGCTTTGGGAAAAATAATATTTTGAGATGCTATAACTACTATTTCGAAAGGATTTGAGCTCAGCTTTCATTTAAAAAAAAGTTTAAAGCTTCTAGCTATCAATACTAAGGAGCTATATGCGTTTAAAAATCTAGTAACTTTTTTAGTGATTTTCTTTAATTGCCTGTAACTAGGAAAATATTGAGCGTTGGTGTCTAAAATTCTGTTTTCTTTCATATTTTGACATTTGGAAACTTATCCCAAAGTCTGAGCAAAATCCGTGATCCGGAGTTGTGATACTCTCCTGGTTAGACAAGTTATAGCTTTATCCATTGGCGGAAAAGGTTGTTTTCTCGACAGTATAATAATAGTAATATAAAAGTACATCGAAGAAAAATGAATATGGCAATAAAAAGTTCATAGCTATTAGGTAAACTTTCTTATTTTTTATGGACATGCTGACTTTTTTTTATTAATTTATACACGGAATAAAGTTTTCACCGCCGATTGGTATATAGTTTTTCGGTAATATTGACAGCACATACGAAATTCATACCAGTATAGTAATTTTTTAGTACTGGAAATCTTTATTTTCTAAAACTTATGCGTGACTTTACAGTGCCGTCTTTAGCACGGATTTTTCTATTGCTAAGCACGTTACTAAAAGGCAGCAGCGTATGTTTATGTATATGAATTATCGATTCTTTAGCAGCGTGCGCGATTGTCAAAATTTACACAAAAGTTTTTATTTTGTGCATCTCAGGAAATAAGTGGAAAATGGATAATTTTATTCAAAAATTATAAAATAAGTGGAAACTAGCTAAATAAAATCATCACATAACTTAAATAAATCATACTTTCTTTTCGAATCATATACACATAAAAAGTTTCTAACCTTGAAATTTATACTTTATATTGAATATACTAATAGTTATTTCTTATCTAAGCAGTCGACTGATTCTTTTATAAGGTTTGCATTTGGCTAGTAAATTTACAAATTTAATTTTATAAAATTCAATAATTGTTTTTAATGAAAATGAATGTATATATTCATCATAATAGAATCTTATATACCAATATGAAAAACCACTAGGTCTTAAAATAAAACAAAAAAATATATTATAATTGTACAAGTTAAATGTGTATTTAAAAGTATCGAATAATAATACTCTGGTTATTTGATAAATATATGAACAAGTGAAAATCATAACCAACTTTGAACATTCAAAGTATTTATTTTTTATATAGTATTAAGTTTGTGATTATTTGAATCAAGAAGATTAATGCTGTTTTAATTTATTCTTGTCTGTGTTAAAGAAGTGTATTACATTTTTAAAATAGCTTTAAAATTATTTAAACTACACTAAAACCATTTTAAATAGCTTTCCGCTTATTTAAACAAACAAATAGATTGTATGTAAAATTTTAAGCAAATCCATCAAGTACTTTTCTATATCTGATTGGCTAAATAAATACAATTTTTTTTCATAATTTTCAGAGTGCTCAAAAATTAAAACTATGCTAAAAAAGAAGTTTTCAAAAATTAACCTTCTTTTGGCAGTTGCAAATAATTTCCTGCAAATTTAACAACAAATCCGACGAGTACTTTACGTAAGAAAAAAAATGTTACGAAAAATACAAATTATTATTAAAATCGTTAAAGTTCTATTAAATTGTAATTACGCTATACAAAATTAGTTTCCAAATCTTGTTTTCTTCAGACAGTAGCAAATAAATTGTATGCGAATTTTGGAGCATATCTATTGAATAGTTTACGTGAAATAGAAGAAAAATGGAAAATGAATATTTTTTTGAAAATTAAAAAAAATAAATAATAAAACTGCGCTGAAAAATATTGTGTTCAAAAGCTTGTTTTCTTCTAATATAGACGGTGAGCAAAAACCAATTTCCGGCGCCTGTTTTACGTGAGTTAAATACCATATTCTCTCACTAGTGAGCAAAATAATTATTTTGTCCACGCAGTAACTAAGTGAATAAGTAAGTTTATAGTACATTAAGCAACTAGAGAGAACAGTCGCATATTTCTCACGAGGGAGAAATAGACTTTACTCTCGTGTTCCATATTGTACTTTAATCCTACCTCAACCATGGCCACTTTATGTATTTTATAAAGCGGGCACAATTAAAAAAATTAAAATATAAATAAATTTAATAATCACATATTGTTGCGAATTATGAAAATAAATTGTCATGATAAAAATTTGTTGAGAAAAAATTTCTTTTTTATTTCAAATATTTTAAAACTTCAATAATAAAAAGTCATAATTTTTAATGAAATATAGTATTTTTTTTTAATTTTATTAAGTAATTTAATAATCATTTGACACGAATTGTAAGAAAAATTATTCAAATTCATAAATTTTTCATCTAGCGAGAATAAAGTATATATATATATACATACACACACACTTATATAAATAAATAAAATATGATTGACTTAAAAAATTATCAAATGATAGCAATAAGTTGATTTAATGAAAAAAATTGATAGCATGCTTCAAGAATTTATCTGCTAATGCACAGAACTGAAATTTTTATCTTGGAACTGGAAAAACCCGTGCTTGTCATTAGAAATCAATATGCTGGACTTAGCATTGATTGAAATGATGCTGAGATGTTTTTTTAGAGCCATTTTAAGAATTTTAAAAAAATTTCGATTTGTTCAATTTTTTTGTATTTTATGTAAACTATTCGAATAATTTGCTTGAAAATTTGTATGTAATTTATTATTGAATGCCAAAAGAATAAAAATTGTCGAAAACTTATTTTCTTAGCGCACTTTGTATTTTAAATCATTTTAAAAATCGTTTTAAAAATTTATATTTAAAATTTTTTTTCTATTTTACGAAAACCATTCGCTAGATTTGCTCCAAAATTGTTATGCAAGTTATTCGCTACTGTCTGAAGAAAACAAGCTTTGGAAAACTAATTGTCTCAGTGCAGTTTTAATTTTAGAGCATTTTGCAAATTTTCAAAAAAATTTATTTTTTTTCATTTATCTTCTATTTTGCGTAAACCATACGATAAATTTTATCAAAAATTTTTATACAATCAATTCTTTATTGTCTTGAGAAAATAAGCTTTTGAAAACTAATTTTTTTAGCGTGGTTACAATTTTAGAAAATTTTAAACATTTAAAAAAAAATTTGATTTTTCTTTTTTATTTTTTTTTTATTTTACGTAAAGTACTCGATGGATTAGTTATAAAATTTGTAGTTAAATTATTTGCGACTGCCAAAAGAAGTGAAATTTTCCAAAAATGATTTTCTTGGTGTAGTTTTAATTTTAGAGCATTTTGAACATTTTGAAAAAGAAATGTTGAAAAGAAAATGTTATTTATTTAGAAAATTAGATCTAGAAAAATTAATCGATGGATTTGCTTCAAATTTTGCATGCTATCTATTATTTTGTCTAAATTTGCGTGAAGCTATTGAAAATTGGTTTTCATAGAGTATTTTTTATATACAGCCATTTAAAGAATTGTAAAAAAATTTTCGATTTATTTTTTTGGTATTTTAGGTAAATTACTTGATAAATTTGCTTTGAAATTTGCATGGAAATTATTTGCAACTGTCAAAAGAAGGATGACTTTTAAAAACAGATTTCCTTAGCGTAGTTTTGATTTTCGAAAATTTTAATTTTCCATTTTTTTTTCATTTAACGTAAACTACTTGATAAATTTGCTGTACATTTTGTAAACAAGTTATTTGCTACTGTTTTTATAAAACAAGCTTTTAAAAAATAATTTTCTTTGCGTAGCTCTTTGATCACTTCTTTTGATTTCTTATTTAACGCTTTGACTAACTCTTTACTTACTTCCTCACTTTCACTCTGTCCTTTTATATCAGATAAATCCGCATTTTTACTCTATTTTCATTCATCCTTGTCTCTCTCTTCCTATTTCCTAATCATTCTCTAACATTCACTAATTTTTCTTGAATAGAAATTGTATTTTACATTGGAATCACATATAAAAAAATAAAATCAAATTACTCAATTGAATGAGCTCTATGAGAAAGCATTGCGCCAAAGCAGTTTGCAGCGTTTTTATTGATATGTTAATTTTTTCATACGTGTTTTTGTGTTATAATAATAATTTTGAGAAAAATGGCTTACTCAATATTATCTTTATTGTAGCGTCGAGAATAAAGACTAATGTACAATAAATGAAGCTACATTTCTTAAAAGTAGTAAATTAAATATTTGCTGGTACTTTTCAGCTTTTGGGTACAATTCATTACTATTCATTGACATGTTGATTTATTTTCCATTTATTTTTATGCTATTTTTATTAAGGAGGTTAGTGCGCACAGGACCGTATCTAATCAGGGCCCCGCAATAAGGAACAAAATATTATTTTTTTATTATAAATTATTTTCATAAAAAGTGTAAATAATTTATTATTATAGTTGTAATTTCAATTATATTTAACTCAGTTTAACAAAAATTCTGTTTATATACGCACACCTTCCCCTCTCGTGTTTTACTCGATGAAAACTTCGGTGAGATAGTCCATTAAATTGCTATATCTACGAAACTATGAAGCTAGGCCTTCTGAAATTTTAATATTATATTCTAATTATAATTGTTAAAAACATGTCAGTTTTTTGGTTTATTCTTAAGAAAATTTTCAGGGTTATCGATGAAAACGTTTGCTTTTTTCTGTCTCATACCAACCTTCCCATAAGACGCTGTGTTACATTTTCGAACTTTCAGACTTCATATCTCGGCTTCGGTGAAGCTAAGCTATCTGAAATTTTAATATGATATGTAAAATAGTGCTATTTTTATTGTCTTTTAATTTTAAGATATTCTTAAGAAATCGGGATATCGCACTAACCCCTTAAATTGAGGAAGAAAAATTAATCCTAATAATAAAAACAATTTTATCATTATGCGATTATTTATCCATTGGAAGTTATCGGGTGTCAGGTATTCTTCGTCACATTTCATTGACGTGCACATTTTGTTTAGATGTACAGTACCGCTCAAAAGTTCGTAAAAAAAATTTTTTTTTTCAACTCAACTTCAAACTGCGATATTTCGGAAATGACTCGATGAATTTGAAAAATCTGGACGGCGTTTGAAAGATCAGACAAAATACTATTTTTTTGTGTCCTGCCGCCTGCCAAATATTTTTATCTCTTTTTTTAACTCTATTTCTAATAATAGAAAAATTTTTTATTTTTACGAATTTTTAAATTTCAATCAATCAAATGTAACTTTTTAAGAAATTGATGAAATTAAAAAATTCGAACGCGACTGAAAAGTAGAGTACATTTCCTAAATCTTTATATTCAATGGTTTTTTTGTATCTATTTCCTGCGTGTAGCTAAAAATGCGCAAAAATGGAAAGTACATGAAAATCAGTTTTAGATATGATAATATTTTCCAATGTCGCGAGTCAATTTTGGTTTACATTAGGAAGATAGAAAAAGATAGTATTTTGTCTAATCTTTTCAACGCCGTCCAGATTTTTGAAATTTATCGAGTCATTTCCGAAATAACGCAGTTTGAACTTGAGTTTCTAAAAAAAAATTTTTTTTACGAATTAATAAACAGTATTGTATACTTTTAAAAAATGATCACAAATTTTATCACAATTATTACAAATGATAGTGTCCTTTTTTTGAATAAATTAAACTTATTTACAAATTTGATTCTTCGAATGTATATACGAACTACAGATTTGAACACATGCTTAAATGTAAACAAAAATAGACTCGCGAAATTTGAAAATATTATCATATAAAATTGATTTTATTGTACACTCCATTTTTGCGCATTTTTAACTACACGCAGAAAATAGATACAAGAAAATCATTGATTTATTGAAATTTAAAAATTCGTAAAAATAAAAATTTTTTCTATCATTAGAAATAGAGTTAAAAAAAGAGATAAAAATATTTGGCAGGACACAAAAAAATAGTATTTTGTCTGATCTTTCAAACGCCGTCCGAATTTTTCAAATTCATCGAGCCGTTTCCGAAATATCGCAGTTTGAAGTTGAGTTAAAAAAAAAAAATTTTTTACGAACTTTTGAGCGGTACTGTATTTCTATATAATCTTTATTTTAGAATTGAGAAAAAAGGGCCATTCAACAATAAATGAAGCTACATTTTTTATAAGTAGTAGATTAGGCGGCCGCTACGCGACCTCAAATTAGTTAGCTTTGTTAGCTCTTTATATGGTTAGATTAGTAACCTTTAAAAGACGGGTATACGCTGTCAGCTAAAAACCAAACATTGACGTTAGTCTTTTCGACAAATCACACACAGAATAAAGTATCAACAATTAGACACAAATTAATTTTGTATAAAGGGATGAAATTATTGATTAGGCGGTACTTTTAACTTTTGGTTGAAGATCCCTCCGTTCGATTGGTATTGTACTTTTTCCACAGTTAAAAAATACGCTAATTTATCCGTTAGGAATGTCTGAAATCAACTGACAACATATATTTATATTTTTAGAAGTAATTGTTATAAATATCATATATTTCAGTTCAAAATAGTTCTAGATATCATTGTAATGGTTGATCTGATTTTTTTAATTGTTTTTGTTTTAAAACTATAATTTATAAGTAAATAAAATAGTTGCATTTACATTGTTAATAATATAATAGCTTCATTTATTGTTGGAAAGTTCATTTCATCATGTTTTTAAATGAGATAAATTTTATCTCGCACTTTCAAGATTTGTGATTCGAATAAATGTGGTTCGCGATTAGTGAACTTTTGAGATGAAAAGTTATGGAAATTTTAATAGAAAAATGAACTTTTAAAATGGGATGCGCAATATTTTAAAAATTAAGATCTATTATTTAAAACAATAAAACACGCTTCTTATTTGTGCATCAGAAAACATTCTGAGATGGTTTCATAGAAATCCCTTCTGTAAAGCTGAAGTATACTCTGCTTGTAAGTATAATTATTTATATTACAAAGCCAATACTTTCACCAGCAATTACAGAACAATTAACGGGATGTCTGAGTTGTTCAAATTGATTTTTGCTTTATTTTATTGATATCTTTTTAATTTATTTTTTACACAAATATAATGACTTGTCCGCACTAAAGGAACATTGATACAATAATTTTTGTTAAAATAAAAATTCAGTTGTTATTATTATTTTTAAATAAAATTGGAATAAAAGTTGGATGTTATGCTCGATAAACCTAACCTGAAGATATAAATCGAAACTTACATAGTGTTTTGGTTCACTTGTCCACACACAGGATGAATCTATATTAATGCTTTCTAAAGTTAATATTTTATCGAGATTTCACAGATTTATTACTCCAGCAAACAGAAAGTCAATATATCGGTAAATCAACCATATTTATAGATTTATGTATGACATTTTTCAAACAATATTTGGGTAGTCACCATTCTATTACATCAAAACGTACGAAATTGTATTTAGCCTAAAATGTATCGCCTCAAATTTAAGATATTGAAATCTGTAGTAAAACTAATATTGAATGGTGTTTTCAAAATTTTCGTAGGAGTATCTAATTGTTTACGAAAAAGCACGATTTTTGCACAAATACTATATAAAAAAGAGCAAAAGTTCTAGGTTGACAGAAATTTTTAATTATACCGCTTAAATAATTTTAAAAAATAAATATCAGACTCTTTTCTGAACTGAAAAAACAAAATATTGAAACCTCAGTTGAGAGTCATGTACAACATGAAACCATTCAGTAAAAAGAAGCGTAAAAATTAAATTTTGTATATTTTTTTGAAAATAATCTTTGATATTATAATTAATTGTTATGGATAATAACAAAAACCAAAAATGTAATTATAATGAAAATACACTTTAAAAAGAAAAGAAATAAATTATGTATAGTACAATTTAGTACTATTGAATAAATAGTTTAGTACTAATAAATCAATCAAAAACTGCTTTGTTATATATAGAATAAAACATTTTAAAATTATGGTCTTTATTAAAATAACAAAATTCAATAAAAACATTCTTTATAATAATATACCATTTAATCATTTATTATTAGAAATAGGAAAAGCTAAAATAAAATAAATACAGTCTGTGTGAAAAGTTAGTTTTTTTAAAAAATCGTCTACATTTTTCGGTAGAAAGTTATTATTAAATTTTCAGTTTATTAACTTATTATATAATATTAAAACAATCATTTTAAACTTTGTTTCATTTAAATATAATGAATTATTAAAGAGTTATAACATTTTAAAGTTTAGAAATTTGACACAAATCTAATGCAATCATAAATAATAATGCCAAACTTTCAAAAATGTATATGTCTCAGTCGGTACTTACTGTTTTATCATAGAAAATTAGCAATAAATTTTAATAAAAAATAAAAATCAAAATTCCATTCTCGTTAATAGATTCTAAATTTTCAACTGAACAAAATAAACTCTGTTGCAGTCAAATAAAATCATTTTTGAAAGTTTGGCATTATTATTTATGATTGCATTAGATTTGTGTAAAATTTATAAACTTTAAAATGTTATAACTCTTGAATAATTCATTATATTTAAATGAAACAAAATTTAAAATGATTGTTTTAATATTATCTAATAAGTTACAAAGCTAAAAATTATATAATTACTTTCTACCAAAAAATATAGACAATTTTCTAAGAAAGTAACTTTTGACACAGACTGTATAGCCCATACAACCTTAAATCAAATAAATACTTGAATAGTGCCAAGTAAATAATTATTTGATGAAAATAAATATTTGATAAGACCAAGTAAATATTTATTAATGACACATATTAATTAATGACTAATGAATCTAATGAAACTATATATATATATATATATATATATATATATATATATATATATATATATATATATATATATATATGTGTGTGTAAAGTGCAATTAATAATTTTAAGTATTGTAATTCTGATGTTAATTTTATTATCCAAAAAATAATAATACATTATGCAACTAGAGAATAAACTCGCATATTTCTCCCGAAGGGAAGTTTCTAACCCGAACGAAGCGAGAAATAAACTTTACTCGTGTGTTGCATATTTCACTTTATTCTAAGCTCAACCGAAGCCACTTTATTAATTTAAAAAAAGCGGGCACGATTAAAGAAATTAAAATGTATATTAATTCAATAATCACATATTGTTATGAATTATGAACATAAATTATCATAATAAATATTTGTTGAGAAAAATAACTTTTTTATTGAATTTATTTAAAAAATTTAATAACGAAATTTCATAATATTCTGAAAATATGATTTTTTATTAAAATAAAGTAATTTTTGTTCCATTTCATTAAATAATTTGATCATTTTTTAAAAATTTTAAGGAAAATTATTCAAATTCATAAATCTTTCATTCAGCGAGAATAAAGTACTTTATGCCCGCAAATATTTTATAAGTCAGTTATATCTTACTTCCGGCCCGCTTTTCGAGTTAATAAAGTGGCCATTAGCGTTGGGGTAACAATAAATAAAATATTTTAAATATTTATTTAATAAAGTTAAATAAAATGATTTTAAAAAAAATTAATAATAGCAATATTAAATTTATCAAAAGATGGATTTGATATGCATCAAATGCAAACAAATATTAATGTTATGGAAATATTAATTAAAACGTTAAAACAAAAGATTTCCGTTGTAAAGATTGATATTAAAAAATCAATGGCATACTGTAAAATTATAAAAATAAAATATTTTCACAACGTTTCGGTTGACTATTTACATCCCTGTTCAAATACGCTAAAAGCACAAAAATGTTAAAAATCTAATCACGTCTTGAATAAAATAACGTAAGATAAAATAGAATACAATAATAAGCCGTGTTATAAATAACTAAATGAAGTGTATTAATAAACAATTGTAATTTACGTTTAAACTGTAAGAACTATTACTGAAATTCCATGAGTAACTCCCTCTGCAATTTTTTAAGACACAAAATGAGCTTTATTACGTTCCAATAACATGAAAAATAAAAAAGTTTCCTGTGCTTTTAGAACCGTTTATAACATTTTTTTGTATCCCTTTTTGAAATATTACCACGACTAGGGTTGCAATTGTTATGAAATAATTTTTTTGTACACCCTACAGTATCTCTTTCCTAAGTAATTGTACGTTCAACGCATAAAATTTATGAAAAAGCTAATTAAAAATAATTTTCTAATTATGTTCTGCATTATATGTATAACCCAAGGGAGCTACCTTAAGTTATTTTGTCAACAATTTAAACATAAAATCTACCCTAGTAGAAATTGAAAATGTTTATAAAAGTACAAAATGGTACAAAATAGTACAATAAGATTTATTTTTTTCATAACTGTCCGCTTTTCTAATAGTTTTGTATATTTTTATCATTTTTAATATTTGTAAATGTATTTTATACATATAAATACATTAACAATAATTATTTTAGTATTCATTTACGTCCATTGTAAAAGTAGATTAATTTTTATCTATGGAAGATACAGAAATTAACAGCAATGTGTAAATAAATGCAAAAATATATATAAATATATAGAAATGTAGATCAATGCATGGAGATGAATATAGACGTACGTACAATATTTCTTTATATAATAATGATAAAAAGAAAATGTAAATAAGTGTACGAAGTAATACGAAAATGTACAAAAAGGTACGTAAAATTGTTGTTTATACTATAATAAAAAATATAAAAATGTTAATAAGTGTAACAAGTAGTACAAAGATGTTCAAAAAAGTATATTGATGTAAATAAACGTTTCAAAACTAGGGATTTACGCGGCCAATCACAATAAAGATTAATCTTTTTTTATATTTATGTACATTTTATTTTTGTATACTAGATACACATGCTTAAAATATCATATTTTGATGTATATTGAAATTATATCAGAAAGTCTAATTACTATTATAAAATATTTAAAAAATGTAAAATATTTTTATACATTTAGGTATGATATTGTAAGCATAGAATTAATATTTAAATTGGTGATAAAGTAACTAATATATTATTCATTTATGACACTGCTTACAATTGTAAGTTTATTATTTTATTTAATATTATATTTATCAAGACAACAACGATGAAATGATATACTAAAAGTATATCATGTGATCATTACATTAAATATGATATTAATTTTTATGAATTGTTTTTCAAAATACATATGAAGCTGTCAAAATTTGTTATAAATATATTATTATAATTATTGATGGACAATATTTATTAGATTTTACTGTAATATAAATAATTTTACAAAATATAATAGTAGATAAAAAATTTTACAAAATGGAATTTCAAACAACCAAGGAAATATGAATTAAAGCCTACTTCAAATTTTACGTAAACCATAACACATAAAAGCATGATAATTTGATAATTATAGGATATATGATTAAGTGAAATTAATACTACATAAATATTTAATTTTTTTAAAGGAATTAGTTGATTAATATTCACATTAACAGAAATCTATTAAAAGCAATATTTTCAAAATTTATCAATTTTTTCATTTTGTGTACAAATTAGACAACATTATGTAAATTTATAAAATGAAATTAAACATTACCTTAGATGATGATGCCAAATAACTGGTCTAGATGAGTCAGGTGGACCACAGCAGACGTAAAGAATTGTGTTGTTATATGGTGCTAATTATCAACCAAAGTATAAGATTCCTCAACACTGGACCACAATGATACTACAAAAATATAGTTTAATAGTTATTAAATTGATTATTATCTAAAAATCATATTAAATTTTTCTCTAAGGATAATAAATTGTTTATTAGTCTGGATATATACAAGGTTTCATTTAGAAATTCATGATATTTTTTAAATTTAGCAATTTTTATTTGATTTAATGTACGCTACTTTTTTAATTATTGTATAGTTATCTTATAATTTTCATCCTCAATTTTTTGAAAACAAATTGATAAGAAAATGAAACTTATTAACAAACATTATTGTTAAATTATACTTCTAATAAACTTATTTTAAGCCGATACTTTACACTGTCAATTACAAAATTATTAAGTGAATATGTACTTGTTTAAATTTATATTAATTTTGCTTAAAACATAGATAATGATTCATTTAAATAATATTTATTTGTTAAATATAAAATAAATAGAAATAATGTATCAACAGTAGATTACGAATAAATCTTTGGAAAAAACATATTGTATTTCTAATAAAAAATTATTTCAGTTGAAAAATACTTTTTTAAAAGACTCTATTTTCTTTGTAAAAAAGTCATTACTAGAGAGAGATGCAATAATTCTTTTTATTAGAATTTGTATTATCTTGGAACTAGACAAAACATCACGTTAATTTATTAAACAAAATTAGACATTACCTTAAATGATTATGACAAATAACTGCTCTAGATGAGGCAGGTGGACCACAGCAGACGTAAAGAATTACATGAATTCCGGAGCTGATAATCAACCAAAGTATAAGATTCCTCAACGCTGGACCACAATGATACTACAAAAATATAGTTTAATAGTTATTAAATTGATTATTATCTAAAAATCATATTAAATTTTTCTCTAAGGATAATAAATTGTTTATTAGTCTGGATATATAGAAGGTTTCATTTAGAAATTCATGATATTTTTTAAATTTAGCAATTTTTATTTGATTTAATGTACGCTACTTTTTTAATTATTGTATAGTTATCTTATAACAATTTTTTGAAAACAAATTGATAAGAAAATGAAACTTATTAACAAACATTATTGTTAAATTATACTTCTAATAAACTTATTTTAAGCCGATACTTTACACTGTCAATTACAAAATTATTAAGTGAATATGTACTTGTTTAAATTTATATTAATTTTGCTTAAAACATAGATAATGATTCATTTAAATAATATTTTTTATTTGTTAAATATAAAATAAATAGAAATAATGTATCAACAGTAGATTACGAATAAATCTTTGGAAAAAACATATTGTATTTCTAATAAAAAATTATTTCAGTTGAAAAATACTTTTTAAAAGACTCTATTTTCTTTGTAGAAAAAGTCATTACTAGAGAGAGATGCAATAATACTTTTTTATTAGAATTTGTATTATCTTGAAACTAGACAAAAACATCACGTTAATTTATTAAACAAAATTAGACATTACCTTAAATGATTATGAGAAATAACTGCTCTAGATGAGGCAGGTGGACCACAGCAGACGTAAAGAATTACATGAATTCCGGAGCTGATAATCAACCAAAGTATAAGATTCCTCAACGCTGGACCACAATGATACTACAAAAATATAGTTTAATAGTTATTAAATTGAGCAATTTTTATTTGATTTAATGTACGCTTCTTTTTTAATTATTGTATAGTTATCTTATAATTTTCATCATCAATTTTGGAAACAAATTGATAAGAAAATGAAACTTATTAACAAACATTATTGTTAAATTTTACTTCTAATAAAGTTATTTTAAGCCGATACTTTACACTGTCAATTACAAAATCATTATGTGAATATACTTGTTCAATTTTATATTAATTTTGCTTTAACAATATATTTTGATTTATTTCATTCAATCATAACATTCATGTGTTATTTATTAGGTTAAGTTTAATAATAAATTTTATGAATTTAGTACTTGATTTAATAAATTTAATATTGAAATATATAATAAATATTTTAATTAATAAATAATAATTATCAAATTGCTTAAAAATATAGAATAAAATAAATAATAAATAATAATCTAAATAACAGTACTTACCTCATTTGTGTCTTTAACAGCAATAATAGGCGGAAATAAACTACTAAAGAAAATTCCACGAATTAAAAGAATTGAATTTGCAATAAGCGCGATTCGTGATACAATAAAGCTGGTTTGGAAACGGGGAACGAAACGACAGATCGGAACGCAAACCACATGATTAGTAATGTTGCCAACTGCATAAAACATTTACAAATTCTTTCTCCTTCTTCGACGCCCTGAAGTTGGCTGTTGGACTACCTTAGCAGGATTCTCTGCCCAACACTGTACGCAAGGCCTATTTCCAAAAACGTGCGTACGGATGTGTAGCAGTAGAGGGCGCAAGGAAGTATTCCCGATTTGTTCGCTCCGTGTAGTATAACCGATTCACTTTGATCACTTTGATGTGATATTTAAATATTAGATACAGTTTACAAATACAAAAATTCAATTAAAAATGTATGCTTAACGTGTACGAATTATACAAAAGTTTAGTACTTAATTAAATGAAATTTCATAAATATAAATCTAATATAGATTTTATTATTTATTGAATTAGTATTGTTTGAAATAAATAAAATTGATATTAATATCATTCTACTTTTTATTTCTTACATGTTTAAATATTATACCTTTGCTAAATCCACATATTTTATATCTGTAGGAACGTTTGGATGTTTATTTATCCTCAATTTTTTATTTTGTTCCGTTAATCTGGAGGAAGATGATGCCATTTTAAGATAGGTGTCGAAAACGACGCCGTTTCACAGGAAAATGCCGTGGGAAAAATTAAATGTGAACTGGCATGTTTTGCTATTTTTTAAAAATATAGCGTTTTTGTCAGCACTTAATTCCAAATGGCGTCGTTTTCGGTATCTTTTTAAAATGGCATCGTGTTCGGCTACTTTTTTCAAAAAGCGTCATTTTGTACACCTTTTTTGAAATTGCATCATCTTCCTCTAGACCAGCGATTTATTATATTTTTTACTATTTTCTTTTAAATTCTTACAAAAAACTTGTAATATAAAGTATAAAATGTTGTATAATAATACTGAGTAGCATAATAAATAAACACCAACAAAGTTTCATCAATGTGAACAAATATTTTTGCGTCAGGTTTGAGAAGGAACCCTAATAATATGAACTTTATCTTTGGGATGAAATCCCAATGAAGTGGACTTTTCGTTTTCCTGCAAGAGTTCATATTTATCAATAAACAAAAGTCCCAATATCGAATCTTATTAAACTCCCTGGCTGATGGTTAGCGAATTTGATTAACCCATTAAATATATGGAAACTGTTTATTTCCTCCCTGAAATATAGGAGTTGATTCACCAGAGAGTGGTCCTATAGAAAACCCCATCAATTTGAATCTTGCTATTAATTTAAAGAGACAAGGAGTAAAATGATCCTATAAAAATTATAATAGTATAAAATAAACCCTGGTGGAAATTTAACCAATATTAACCAACGGTTGGTTGATTTATTAAAGATTAGCCAACCGTTGGCCAACGGATGGTTAAATTTCTACCAGGGAAGCTGTCGCAGATTATCATTATTGCAAAAGATTACCAAGTTTATGGTAAAACTTATTAGAGACATAGAAATATTTATAATATTTCTAAAAAATGTCACCATAAACCATGGACATATTTGCTACAATGGCAGCCTGTGATGTTAAACCGCAACCCATTATAATTTTCACGAAAAAATTTTTTTACGTGGACAGATTGTATGGACTACCTTACTAAAATCAAAAAATAGAGGTGGTACGTGACAAGTATTTAAACACAGTTGTTTTTGTCAAATAATGTTTTCTTATATCAGTTAACTAAGGGCCAAACATCTTATTTGTCATAATATACTCTAGTAATTGGTCATAGGCAATCTTCTCAAATACTTTTGAAAGGAAATGCAAGATTACAATAGCCCTAAAATCTTTAAACTATTTAGGTGCGGAACACTTTTATAATGCATAAGAATTCATCAATAAATGGTAAAGCTATAAGTGTCTCACTTCGCAGATGTCATCCTCGTCACGAACTTGTAATAAAAAATGCAAAATTGCAAGAATAACATCGTTGATATTAAAATAAAGCGTAATCAAATAAACTATAAAAATAGTTTTACTATACTGCAGTAAATCATTGAAAGCATTTGTTGAGTTACTTTTCTTAAAAGCTCATCGATGAAATTTTAAGCAAACTTTAATTATTTTTCATACTTGTAATATCTTTATACATAGCTTATTTTATAACATAAAGCATTTCAAATATAGAAACACAAACTATCATAAGGTTTAAAATGTAAATTCATAAATTTTATTATTACCTTTATTCTAATTCTAGTATTATTTTTTGTTTATATTCCTTTGTGTAATCACAGTAATATTTCTATTCAAAACACTTTTAGAAATTTTTATTAATTTGGAAACAAAAAAATGTTTTATTTTCAAATCGATTGAAGTTTACGAATTTGTCAAGTTTAAATTCTTATTAGTAAGAATGAATTTAACTATTTAAGTTATAAATATACAATAAACAGCAAACTTATTGCAATTAAAATATTAAATTGCTTTCGAATTGCAGTTTAATATTTTTAATTTGTGATGAAAATGAACTTTAATATTTTTAATGTCTGATACGCGTTCTAGGGAAACTTTTAAATAGTCGATCGAAATAAAAATAATTATCACGGAAATAAAAGGCTTTTATAAAAACACATGCAATTATAGACTGTATATTATGGTGCTTGCAGAACAGAACATTGAATCTTCATTTTAAATGCAAATTGTTTCGAAATTAACTTGGGAGCTTCAAAAACGAATTCTTTTTCGAAGAAAATAATTTTGTTCTGCCACCATTATTATCTATGAATAAAGAATTAGCCTGTATATTCAGTTTAAAACTTGAAGTCAGACAAGTGACACTACAATGCTTGCATTTGGCTACATTAAAAAACTATAAAATAAATATGACAGAAATAAATTCAAAGTTTTATTATTCATGTTTGATAGTAAATAATAATTTAAAGATTTTTGATAAACTATGTCTGGGCAAACCTAAATTGAACATTATTTTTCAACGAATTTTCGTTTTTACTATATTAGTAATTATAACTTTTCCACATGTAAGTACATATTTATGTCTTTAGGTATTTGTAATAAAAAGTGCTTTTTAAAATTTTTCCTATTCTTCAATTGTTCATCATTTGAAAAAAAAAACTGATAGAAAATTTAATAATTTATTTCGTACAATTTGAAAAAGACAATTGAGCAATTATTAATTATATTAAAATAAATAATTATTCTTAATAAAAATCTATAATTCATCATTTAGATTTTTGGAATTTATAAACAATGCTGTAAAAATTCAAGTACATGCTCTGAAAATATTGCAGAATTATTTTATTATGTTGGAGTTATTTCTAAGTACGTTGTATCAATAACTTCAAGAAGAAAGGTATTTATTAATAATATGAAAATCATAATTACTTTTATTCATTTGATCAGTTTCGATTGAAGATTATTTTATTTTAAAAATGTATGTACACTCGTCAAATATGCGTAAAGGACGCCCATAAGGTTATCCAAAATCTTGATATAAACAACTTTTTTTTTTATTATTAGGACATTTATGAAATTAGACAAAATTTAAACTAATTTAGTCAAATTTACAATGAATAATTATTCCATTATTTGTTTTAAATGTCAGATGAAATTTAAATTTTTTTCATTTATTTTTGCGATTTTTATTGCTTGTTTTCTCATGCTTCCTTTCATTTTTCTACATTAATTTTTTTTTTCATATTTTTACTAAATGTAAACTTTAATAATAATTTTGTACGTTTTCTTGTGGTTTCTTATTTAGTGTGTTTTCATAGATATCCGTCTTCAAATGTTAACTACATATTAAAGGATTATAGTCAATGAAGTTATTTTTTTAATTTTAAAACATTACTTTTTATTTTACAGCTCGAAAAGGTTTACCAAGAGATAAAAAAATTGGTTAAATATATCAGATCCCGAAGAACAACTAATAATGAATCATTTTTCAAATATAGGAAGAATAAAATCCACATGGTATCTCGGTATATATTTTCTATTTGTCAAGTTATTGTAATATTAAATTGTTAACCAATTGACATTTGATGTTTTATGTCATTTTCAAAAATATTGTTATACTTTGTTCTTTGATTCTTATAAAATAATTTCAAACTTTCTATTTGCTTTTGTGTTTTAAAAATATACTTTACATATATTATTAACTACATGATTCATCATTCCAGGCTACTGCATTGTAAGTGGCTTTTTCTTTACTCAGAGAACTATGATACCTGTGATTTTAGATTATTTTATACCATTGAATAATTCTCGCGAAAAAGTTTTAATGACAAATGCAGAATATCCTTTCGATCCTTTAAATTATTATTATGAACTTTACATTTTATACTGTACCGTGATTGTTGTAAGTATATGTGCACATGCCTCATCAGATTTCATATATACAATTATTGTACATCACAGTCTTGGAATTTTCGCGATTGTCAAGTAAGACGCCTATTGAAAAAGAGCTTTGAGCTTATTTATAATTCATATTTAGTCATTTCGTACAAGCAGAATCACCTTTTTAATTACAGGCATCGATTACACAAGGCCTCAATGCAGAAAAATAAAAATGCTTCAGCTAAATTTATTATTTCCTCAATACATATGCATAGCAAATCTTTAGAGTTCAGTAAAACTTTACAAATTGTTTCTGAATTCAAGTCTGTAAAATTAAAATAAAACATTAATATTCATTTCAATATTAATTAGGTTCATCCAGTTGATCGAGACAACGTACAAACATGCTTTTATCCCATTTATTGCGGTAATTATTGTACTTCTTAATCGCAGCACAGTGATCGTAAGTCAAAGTTACCACTAAATTTTGAAATTTAGATTTGCGGATTCAGGATTTTGATACTTCTTATTCTGGGTAGTCCATACCTGAAAATCGGAATGATTGACAATATGAATTGATTACATATATGATTTATTATATAACATATTGTGTAATAAATTTTTTCTTTATTCTTTTTTTAGGTAGTTGATAGTAAAGATAAATTTTTCAATGTAACAAGGATATTGTTACATGAAATGGGCGCAGTGATTCATATTTTTTATTTAGTTTGGCCAGGCCAATCAGTGATCGAATACAGTGAAGATTTATATTCATTTACGTAAATATTACTATTTAAATCTTTCATTTGGAAATTATCTTATTGTACAAATGCATGATGCACACTATTCATAATGAGTTCATACCTTTTGTGTAATCCTATAACTCTATTTCTGATGGATTTCATAAATGTGTCATCAATGGTGCAGTAGATATTTTTATAAAACGTAAATTTTTACATATGAAAAATTACCGATATAAAAATTTACGTTTTGTAGAAATATCTACTACGCGGTCGATGGCACATTTAATAAATCCATAAGAAATAGAGTCACAGGATTCCAAAAAAGGCTTAAACTTTTTTTTTAAATAGTGTGCATCATGCGACAACCTAATAGCAGCTTTAAAATACCTATTATATTAAAAGTTTTGTAAATTTACCTGTGTAGATTGTTTGTTAACATAAATTTTAAAACCTTAATTTTTTTTATTCACCTCCGTTAAAAAGGACTGATAAAATATTATAAAAACTTCACAGAATCCAATAGATTTACATGCTTTTTGCACCCAACTGATCAAGTACTATAAGTTTTTATAATGCTTTTTTTACAAAAATTATTATTTTTAAAGCATATTAATATAAAGTATAAAGAATATTTGTATTCTCGTTACTATTATCTACGTTCGTAACGTAAAATTAAATTCTTTAATTGATCAGGTATGCGAGCAAATGGTACAATATGTCAAAGACGGGAAAAGTTTTAATAAAAATGATGATGATGCGATGTCAAAAGCCATGTTACTTAACAATTGGTGGTATTTATGTGATGAGTTTTCAAAATTTTTTAACAGTAACTGTTCTCATATTATACATAGTATATATTAAAAAGTTTCTAATAAAATATATTTTTTTCAGATTCTCAAAAAAATATTTTCCTATATGATTATTGCAATGTCTTCCCAGTAGAAGAAATGAAGAAAATCGTATGAACCTAGGATTTTAATTTTGCTCTTCTTCATTTATGCTGTCTTTATTTTACAAAGGCTATTTGATTGATTTCAAATAATCAATTCTAAATAAATTTATTTAAACATGATATTTGTTCGGTTTTTGTTGTATACTCTAATAAAAATTTCAAAAATAACTAACTTTTATAAAAGCTGTCATTCTGCAACAGATTCAAACATTAACATTCATCTCATTTTTTGTATTACTGTCAGGCATAGTCTTTATTTAATATTTATATATTCAAGCCCACCAAAAAAATTGATTACTTATTTATTCTGTAAAATAAAAAAATTTATGAACTGAGACGATCATAATTTCATAGTTACCTGTATCAGACATGGAAATATCACTTAATGTCAAATTATATTTCTGAAAATTGACTTTAGAAAGTTTTATTAATTAAAGAAATAAAGTTTCAGCCAGTATCATATTATGTAACAAAAAAATTTACTTTCAAATTTTCCCACGAATACATGTATTAATAAAAAGATTAGAAATTATAATACTTTTAACACAAAAGTTTATGTTGATTCCTGTAAAACTATTATTGTTGTTAGTAAGAACATGAGAACGTACTAGAAGGTAATAATCAATTTTTATATGATACAATATTTATAATTTTAAATTATAATTATTTCATATAAATTTCTTTTATAACTTATGAAAAGTAGGTATAAATATTAAATTACAGATTTAGTTACTTATACTTGCTATCGCAGCACTGCCATGCCCCTTAATTTAAGTTTAATTGCAATAATATTTTCATCATAAATTATTAAATTATTTTTAACACTATAATTCTCAAATAATTATTTAGTAGATATTAAATATTTTAAAACCAAGCAAATAAAATAAGAAATTAGTAGAAGACTGTAAGGTTAACCTTCAAGTATATAATTCACATATAACCGTACTAATTAGTTGACTTCACAATTCTTCAGATAAATAATCAAAATAAAAATTTAAGTAATTTTATTAAGACGATATAGATAATATTCAATATCATTTTCAATAATAGATATTTATTCACTCCACATGGGCGGGTATTAGACCAATAATTGTAGTATTTAATACAAACAAAAAATTTCAAGATTATAAATCTCTGTAAATTTTAGCACAGTTTCAAAAAAAAATTATATAAAAAATGAGTTAAAAAAAATGAATGAACGTATAAAATTTTCATTGATGACACTATGTTTTAGGATTCTTATTAAAGCGTAGGCAATTTTGATTAGAAAATTTCCATTACTGCTTAATAGTAGTTCTAATAAGTTAGATATAGAGTAATGTCTATATCATTTTTATTACATTATTATTATTAATACAATTATTTGTTTAATTTATTTCATTTTAGAAATTATGAATATTCACGTATATGAAAACGAATACTGGAAGGTGCCAGTACTTTCTCTCAAGGTTATGGGACTTTGGCCTTTCGATAATAGAATATACAATAAAATTATGCCAATTATCATCTATATTTTGTTATTCACTATATTAATCCCTATAGTAATTAAGTTATGGTTTTTTTATGTAACTGATGTATTTGAATACTCCGATGAACAATTAATAAAAATTAATAAGAATCTAGTTCATTTGATGATTGAAATGATTTAATTTGGAAAATTATATATTCTTATTTTTAGGGAATAAGGCTGTTTCAAGAGCTTAATGTCCATACGGAAATTGTAATAGAAAATTTTGTTGGTTTAATGTACTTATTTGGTGGAGTCCTAAAAATAACCATGGCCATACGTTGCAAAGAACAGGTATCAGCCTAATAAATTTAAAAATACATAACTCAAATAATGTTTACCACATATAGTTACGAAATATCCAAATCTACCCCTTATAGACCTTTCAAAATAAAGGCAACTATAATAAAAATATAAAATATTCCCGTGTAAAAATATAAAGTGTCAATTGTGTCTAAAAATAAAGTGTTCATATGCTTTTACAAAATTGGAATCTATGAAAAAAAGATGAAATGTAAGAAATTTTTTTCGAAAATGCCTTTTTTGATTTCACAATAATCCCTTATTTGTAATTAATGGATCATATAGGATAAGTTGTAAATATTTGTAAATTCAGAATAGCCTATTGTCACTGGAAGTTACTTATGTTTAAAGAAATACATTAATTTTTTATCGCGAATAAAATTTTGTTGACTTCAAATTTTTATAGATAGTTGAAAATTTGGCAACTATTAAAAATGCATTATATAGATTAAAAACAGTATGATTATTTACACGCAGGATAGCCTAAGTAATACTTTCTTATATAAGGAAAAATGATTTTTATAACTTCATTTACAAGAAATATTCGATAAACTTTAAAATTAGAAATTAAATCAAACAATGTTGCTGGAGATTGTGCATACATATTTCAAATTTAAGTAGATCCTACGTAAAATGTGAAGTAACATTCATTTGCTTGGCGGAGGATAAAAGCGCTAAGATACTTTTTTTCCGTTTGCAGAAAGATGCGATGCCACCTAGCGGTGTATTTCGCTCAAATCACATGAAAAAAAAGAGATGCATGTTTACAAAACGTGAAGCAGTATGCACGATAGAGTAAAGACATTATTTTTTATATTGCAGTGTACATCACATTTCGTCAGGTGGGAGAAAGAAGGTTACGATTCGAAATTGGCCACAAAAAAGTAACGATTCGGATAAAGCCACAAAAAGGTTCCAATTCGGGTTTAACCACAAAAAGGTGACGATTCGGGTTTGGCCACAAAAAAGTACCGATTTGGGTTTAGCCACAAAAAGGTTACCATTCGGCTGCTTATTTTTTCCTTTAATGTTTTGGATGAGAACCGCTGTTGAAAACATAAGAGTTTGTCTCCTGTATCTAAGTACTCATAAATATTATAATTATTTTTTCATATTTTCCATAAAAAAGCAATAAATTGTAAAATTCCTTCTATAATAATGTTATCTTCGCTTTTTTGATAAATTTAAAAGAATACTGTAATAATTGTTTTAAATTATTTACTGAATTCATTTTAAAATAATTTTTAAAGAAAACAAAAATTACTTTTAAAATATTTCATGGAAAGTTTTTTAATTTATGAAATAAATCAATTAATCTTTATTTAATAAGATTATAAAAAGTAATAATATATTTCAATATATGATTTATACTCACTAAATTGAAAACTATAGATTTATAAAATTGCCTCTTCATGAAAAAAATGAAAACATAATTATAATATTTATGAGTATGAGACAAACTCTTATGTTTTCAACAGCGGTTCTCATCCAAAACATCAAAGGAAAAAATAAGCACCCGAATCGTCACCTTTTTGTGGCTAAATCCGAATCGGAACCTTTTTGTGGCTTTTATCCGAATCGTTACTTTTTTGTGGCCAATTTCGAATCGTAACCTTCTTCCTCCCACCTGACGATTTGTTGTATCACAACCCTCCGGGTGTAGAGATTATTATATCATAATTCCTAAAAATTTTCTATAATATTCAACACCGAATCAATTTTCAAATCAAAAAGATATTCCCGAAAAAATAATTAATTTATTTACTATATGATAATATTGTTTATATATTATAATTGTGTGGGTTAAAATCAGAGTAGCATTGATAAAAATTAGTCACATTGACAAAAAAATTTAATTGACGGTGTATTAAGATATTTTTAGCATCGAATAAATTAATTCTCTAAAATGTTGTGCCTTCCGAAATGACCATAGTAGGCAAATTGCTGGTCAACAAATGTAAATGGCACTTATCTAGAAATTCTAAAATGATTTTAAAAAATTTCTAGATAAGTGTCATTTAACATGCGTGACCGACATGATCTAAGATATTCAATTTTCTTCAGGTTCTTTGCTTTTAATATTGAAAAAGAAGAGCAACGAAGGCACAATACTTCAGAGAATGTCTCTTTTTAATGCTAAAATATATGTAGATATACTGTAAACTAAGTATTTTTGGCAATGTAACTTATACCACTCTTATTCTAACCCACACAATTAATTGTCTTTGTTTTGAAAAGCCTAAAAAGCTTTAGCTTTATATCATATATTTTATTCATAGCGTGCAAAAATAAGAATAATATTAAATATTTTCAGCATAAAAAAATTTTTAACTTAATAGCAAAAGACTGGAATATGGAAACTGACGAGGAATCGTTAAAAATAATGAAAAAGCATGCTGCTCTAGCAAAAAACATTTCTTTATATTACGGAAGTAGCGTAATAATTACTTTTTGAAAACATTTTTAAATTTGTTTGGAGAAAAATAAGCTTTTGCGAAAGAGATTCCGTTAAAATTCTGAAGATTATCTTCTAGTCATAAATTATTGTATCAATAAATTCTATTTCTCTAAATCCTTAGATATTTTTTTTTTGAGAATTACTATATATTAGTATTAAAACATTTATCATCGTCCGGAGGAAGATGACATTTAAAAAAAAGTGATGTATACGGCGCCATTTCAAAAAAGGTGCCGAAAACGATGCCATTTGGCAAATGCCGTGAGAAAAATTCAATATGAAATGGCACATTTCGCTACTCTTTTAATAATATGGCGTTGTCTTTGACAATTTTTTAAAAATGGTGTTGTATCCGGGCACCTTTCTTGAAATGACGACGTTTTTGCCACCTAATTTGAAATATCGTCATTTTCCTCCATTATTTAAGGTAATAGTGACTTACTTATTTAGTGTTATTAGTTTTAGTCGATTGACTGTTATATCAGTATTATGTGTATATTGTAAAACAATCAGTATTATATGTTTTTTACATGTCCCTGGTAGAAATGTTCCCGATTTTTTCCCCATCAGATGGCCAATTTTTTAATATTTGCCCATTCGTTACTCTATCGGTTCGCCAATATTACCACTTATGGCGTCACGATTTTCACTATTCATTCACCAACCAATATTCGAAATTAAAAATAATACTCTGCAATTGTAACACATGCATATACATCACACGCGCACATACATATAAGATAATTAGTTTATTATAATTTTGGAATTTTTTTTTTTTGAAAGAAACATTGTATTTTTATTAACTACATTGAATTGTTTATAGCTTTTTTCACTATAATCTATTTAGTTTAAGTATATAGTCAATTTTCAATCGTTTCACACGCATCATTTTCATCACTTTCTTGAAACATATAATCACTTTACAAATTATTTTGTTTTTGTAGGCTATCTAAAATTCTTCTAGCTCTGTATTTTTATACAGTAAATACAGCAGCTATACTTGTAGCATATAGCTATAACATACCTTTGATTTCAGAGTCTACCGAACGTTAGTTAGTTGTCAGAAATGTACACGTACGTGTTGCGCACTCGTCACAAACGCCAGCTGTTAAACAGTTGGCCATTCACTAGTAAAATATTTCGCCAACCATTCATGAATAAAATTAGGCAATAATTGATAAATTGGCTATTTTAGTTGGTGAAATTTCTACCAGGGGTCTTTTTCGGTATTATATAATAAAATAAATATATATTCATCTTATAGATATGGATATGAGTATGGATTACAATACAATATAATTTATAGTTATTTTGAAAGCATGTATAATAATTAATGTAATTAAAGTTATGGTATTAGAAAATGATCTTTAAAATTTTAGTGAGATTGTTACTTTAAAAAGCTGATTTTCTCCTATCACTTAATTTAGATAAATTAAGTGATAGAATTTATTGTGACTTAGATACTCATAATGATAATAACTTAAAAATGATAAGTTTGTTGTAGTAGTGCTGCTGGTCTTTTTCTTGGCATTCCTTCATTTTATCCTTTCTTAGATTATATAATTCCACTGGAAAATGAAACCAGACCATTAACTTTGCCTTTTTATGCTGAATATTTCATCGATCAAGAAAAGTATTATTTTCCGTTGATGGCAGAGGCTACCGTAGCAGGTACTACAGTCATGCTTCTTTTTCTTACATACGATGTAATATTCACAATGTGCGTTCAACATACTTGTAGTTTATTCAACATATTAAAGTGAGTATTATATTTTTATGCTATATTAATACAATTAAATCCGTTTATTAAAAAAATATTTTTAGCCTTCAATTGAAAAGAGCTTCAGTCCTTGGGAAAAATGCTGATGCATCTAAAGGTCAAGAAAAGGAACTTATCATAAGGACTATCTATTTACATCGAAGAGTTATAGAGTATAATGATAACTTAATAAATATAAAAGATTTCATATTCTCATTTTAATAATAAAATATTATCGAACAATAGAAACGTCAAAAATCTTGAAGATGCTTACAATATAACTTGGCTGGTTTTATTAATCCTTAATACAGCAGCGATCGGAGCTGGATTATTTATTGTAATTTGTACAAATAAAAAAAAATGATCTTTAAGAAAATTTTATTTTGATATTGTTTGATTCTTTCATCTTTAGGTTTTACTAAAATTAAATTATCCTTTGGAATTAATTAGATACGGCATGTTTTTTATAAGTATATTTGCTCATAAATATTATATTTTTTTACCCGGTCAAAAAATTATTGATTGCAGTTTACAACTTAGCGATAACTGGTAATAAGATTTTTCTTTTAAGAAATAATTTATAAAACTAATGAAAAATTAATTAATACATAGTTATTTTTGCAAATGGTATAACATGTCAACTGAGTGTAAAGTATTAATAAACATAATGATGATTTGCAATATTCGACCTTTAAAATTAACTGGCGGAAAAATGTTTCCTATGTGTATGGAAACGTATGCATCTGTAAGATACATTTTATTTGAGTGTGTTAAATTTTCATATTTTATCGTTGTTAATTGATATTAATCTATAATTGTATTTTTAAGATGTTGAAAATGGCCACGTCATATTTTGCTGTAGTTTCTGGTCATTAGCAACAATATGTTACTCCTAAAGAGATTTTTATGAAAAATATTAACTCTGTAAACTACAAATTTAAGTGAATTAAAATTCAATTTACATTATTAAATTCTCTTTTTCTCATTCTTCTCACTTTTTTTATCCTAGTATCTGTCTATATATTTTAATTTTAAATAATGATACTTTGAATTATATTATCGATATAAAAAATATTTATTTATAAAATATAGCTTCATCGAATAAATAAAATTTTTTAAATTAACGAAAAAATAAAACATATATTGAACCTGAACCTGAAACAAGAAGTAAAAGTCCAACTTATGGATAAATATAAATATAAAAAATTATAAATACATTTTATTCGAACTACTAGTTCAAGTTTATTTACATTTTGAGTTTTTAATTTGAAAATAACTTGAGTTAATATATTTATAAATCAAATAATTTGAAATAAGATCATTAATTGTGTACCTAAACTGAAAATCTTATATCTAACTTTTTACGGTCACATAATCACAACGTTCAGAACAAAAAAACCAAAAAAATGAAAGAGAAGCAACTTATATTTTAAATACATGTCATTTTCATGTCTTGCAGCCAAAACAACCCGATAGCTCAAAACAAATATCTCAGCAATCAAATATCAACAAAAACAGTTTAAATACAATCATAAATATTCAAAATCTAATTCCAACTAGAAAACGCGCAAAATCCAAAATACAATCCACCTATATCATAATTTCAGTCATCTACAACCAATCAATCCCAAAAAATCCAATAACATAAAATCAATTAAATATCCTTATCCCATTCAATTTCAACTTCCTGAATAAATCAAAAATCAATCCAATTAATCTCATCATCATTTCAACTCTTATTTCAACAACACAAATCTAAAATCATTTCACTACACTGTTTAAAACCACACCTACCCAACAACTTTTTATGTTTATTTTTATATTTAATACACCCCTCAGCATTTCCATCTTCTAATCTTCAACTTCTAGTAACCACTTCTTATATTTTAATCTCTCAATATTCTATTCTTCTCTTCTATCTATATTCAAATCTTCCAATTCTCTATCCTTTTCTAATCTTCCATTTTTTATTTCATATCTTATCTTTTCATATTCCTATTTATAATATTTCAATCTTTCTTCAATATTAATCTCCACCAATTTATTCCTCTTCCTTACTGTCACTATCTTATCTTTAACCTTATTCCTATACAATATTTATATACCTGGAGTCTATTAATTTAATACATTTTAGGTTTATGGATAATAAGTTTAAGGTTTTTGTAAACTGCATAGAATCAATAATTTTGTTAATGTCAGCAAATTTATTTTTATTCCTATAAATTTTGTACATTTGTTTGTATATATATATATATATGCATTTTTTTTTGGTTTATTAACGAATGAAAAAAGTCCGGGGGATCAACTACCCCAATCGTAGTAGCAGAGTGGCGCTACCATATTTAGGCAAACCTAATACTGTTATATCAGAAGGCTCACTCCTTTACCATTGACTTTAGCAAGAAAGTCGCCCAAAAAAGCAAGCGTTACGTTCAACGCGTAAGTTCGGAAACTATCCACTTTTAAAAAAAGTGAATTCTTCAGGAATCAATTTTATTACATTTACAAAGATATAGGGAAATATGTTCATAAACAAATTTAAAAATTAGAATAATTAAAATCAAGAATTAATATTCTATTTCAATTTATTATTACCTATTATAAAAGCATCAAAAATGTTTTTTATCTTTCGAATTTAAAAATTATCAAAATAAAAAATTTTTATGGTTTTATTAAAATTTTTCACCAGACTCTCAAAGAACAGGAACAGCAAAATGTTATTTATCATAATATACAATCATAAGTCATATTATTTAAATAATTTATTACACTATTATCAGAGTCTTTTCAATCACAACAACAAATAACTGCATACAAACTTTCTATCTATATATTTTAATGTATAAATAAGAGATAAGCTTTTTTTAAAAAATATTAGTAGTATGTTACTTTAGATCGTAAATTACCTGATTATCATCGATGCTAAAACAAAAGATATTTATATATTTTCTAACAGACAAATATGTATATAAAGGTTTTATATTACAGAATTAAATACTATATTAATAGATACATTAAATTTCAATATTTGGTCAACCATAAAAGTAAATAATTAGTTGTCAATTTACAGTACACGAACAAATATATTTACATGTGTGCATTGAATCAAGAATTAATTTTTTGTATATTCTATTAATAATTGACTATTTCGTTTAATTTTGATGTCAGTGAATTTTGATGATTTTAATTTCACTGCTAAAAAAAATAAATTTGAATTTAATATTTTTCATAACATAAATTTAAGAGAAACGTTTAGACTGTCGATCGATGTAAAAATAATTATATAATTGAAATAAAACTCATTTACAGGAAAAGTGTTATGGGTGGCCTATAGATAATATCCACCTGGAGTGAGGAAAGCGAAAAATATTACATTCATTAAATATGCAAATTGTCCAGAAATTAATATCGCGCCTGAAAAAGGAATTTTTTTTCAGAGAAATTATTATTGTACTACCATTTCACTAATTATTATGTCTGTGAATAAAAAATAAGCTTGTCCGCTCAGTTTAGAACTGAATAACAAGCAAGTAAGACTAAAATTCGCGGGTTGATGTTAAAATAATTATGAGAGAAGTCGACGAGATATTTGATAATTCATATTTAAAAATAAATAAAAATTTAAATATATTTAATGGATTATGGCCCTATAGACCTAAATTTGATAAAATTACTCGGCAGATAGTTATTATTACTGTTTTGATAAATGTTATGTTGCCACATGTAAGTAATGGCCTACAGACTTTTTTCTAATATTTTATAAAGAATTTTATAAAAAAATTCAAATTTATGACTCATGAAATTAATAAACTAAACTAAACTATAATGAACTAAACTAAATTATAATGATTAGTTTTTAGTAAAAAAGAATCATATAAACGTGATTGTTACATTTATTAAAAAATATTAGCTTAGAAGTATTTTTAACAGTTAATAAAAGTAATATATTTGATTTAGTTCATGGGTATATGCATACAGTGTGGCAGAAATTTTAATTTATGTGCAGAGAATATTGCTGGATCATGTTATTACATTGGAATCTTTATTAAGTATATTGTATCGATACCCTTCAGAAAAAAGGTACTTATTGTTCCAATTATTAAATACTATATTATCAATCAACAGACAGGTTGGGTGTTATGTGAAGTGTTTATAGCATCGTTTGAAAATGGTTTATTATTTTATAAAAAAATATTTCTAATAATTTCGTTCAATATTTGAAATTTGTTTGCGTTAAAAATAAAGTTAAATAAATATTTTCTTTGATTATTATCTTATTTAAAGAATAAATTGATTATTAAAATATGATACTATGCAATGATTTAATAATTTTTATTTTCCAGTGGGACAATATTTACAAAATCATAAAAACAAATTTGATGGAAATAAGAGATTTAGAAGAACAATCAATCATAAATAATTTTGCAAAACAAGGAAGGTTCAAATCTATGTGCTATTTTGGTATACATTTATACTTTTTCAATTTCAATCTCAATAAATAAAATATGATAAGAAAAATTAATGCACTAAAATGGATGTTTAGGCTAAAATATTAAAAACTAAAAATCTGAGATAACCTTCAGATCATAGATCTTGATGAAACTTTAGGGTATGATTTTAGGTATCAAAAAATGAGTAAAGTCAATGTTATGGTCTAACTCAAATTATGGTCGTTAAAGTGTTGAAAAGCTCTTAATTGAAACGTAAATGATTCAATATTGTGATATCTGTAGTAAAGTTATACATTAACTGAAATAGAGGAATCAAGCTTCAATTCAGTGTTTTCAAAATTGAAAAATAATAATTAGAACCAAATAAGGTATGCTTATTTAAAGTTGAGCTGTAAAAGTACCAAAAATTTGGTGATTTTGAGTACTTTTTCCTGCTCAACTTTTAACAAGCATAACTTAGGTTCTAATTATTATTTCTCAAATCTGAAAACAGTAAATTGAAACTAGCTATATTTACTTTAATTTCAGTTATTATAAATTTATAAAAGACATTTCTAGACTGACAAAGAGAGTGTTTCACCTTCGGGTGACCGATTTTGCTCAAATTTTGGGAATGTTTTCTGGGTGCAAAAATATGAAAAAAGCTAAAATTTTAGAGGCTAACGCTCAATATTTTCCTAGTTACAGGCAATTGACCTTAAACTCTTTTTAAATGAAAGCTGAGCTGAAATTCTTTCGAAATAGTAGTTATAGCATATCGAAATATTATTTTTTCCCAAAGTTATAGCGTAATAAAGATTGGACCCAATTTTAGCTTTTATGATTAATTTATGTTTCATACAGAAAATTGAAGTCCAATCTTTATTACGCTCTAACTTTGGGAAAAAATAATATTTTGAGATGCTGTAGGTGTCATTTCGAAAGGATTTAAGCTCAGCTTTCATTTAATAAAAGGTTTAAGCTTCTAGCTAATTATGCTGAGGAACTATAAGCGTTTGAAAATCTAGTAACTTTTTTAGTGATTTTCTTCAATTGCCTGTAACTAGGTAAATATTGAGCGTTGGCCTCTAAAATTTTGGCTTTTTTCATATTTCTGTACCCAGAAAACATTTCCAAAATTTGAGCAAAATTGGTCACCCGAAGGTGAAACACTCTCCTTGTGAGTTATTGACATTTCAATAAGGAGTCTTTTTACATTTTTCTTATAATAAAACTGTAATAAATAATGTCCATAATTTGAGTTTTTCGAAGCGTTAGATAGTACCACTGCATCTTTACTCAATTTTTGGTACTGAACATGTTCCAACGTTTCATCAAGATCTATGACCCGAAGGTCCTACAAGTATTGTCGATATACAGACAGAATTGGCCAGGCATCGGAAAAGAATTTCAAAAGGGTATGAGAATAAAGCAATTTTAAAAATACCTTCTTTTCCAATGTTGTTTGAAATAATTTCAATTTAAATGTAATTTTCAAATGGCTCTTTTTCCAATGCTTTTTTATAAATATGTTAGGTTTTTCTTCTATACCGACGATATATTACATTTAATATAATTTTAAACACGTTACTTTTCAGGTTATTGCATTATTACCGGTATTTGCTTCAGTCAAATAACAATTATACCAGTAGTTCTAAATTTTTTTCTACCATTGAATCAAACTCGGGAAAAAATATTAATAACGAATGCTGAATACCCATTTAATCCATATGACCATTATTATAAACTATATATTTTTTATTTTATCGCAACGGCTGTAAGTGTGAGTGTACGTGCGTCAACAGATTCCATGTATACAATAATTATACACCATAATCTTGGAATTTTTGCAATTATCATGTAAGATCAATCTGGTAAATATCAAATTTTTTGTCATTACCATCTATTATTACATAAAATATGAGTTCATTTTAGGCGTCGACTACAAAAAGCTACAGACCAAAACAATGAGGATGCTTCGTACAAAATTATAGTTTCATCAATACAATTGCATAGAAAATCTTTGGAGTTAAATATAGTTTTTTAAAGTTTCCTTTTTATCAATAGTTTATAATCGTTAATTTTAATTAAATATTTGGTAGTTTTAGATGGATATACATATTTTTTATTGTTAATATATTATATATTGAATTAGAAATCTAATCGCAATTTTAATTCTTAAATTTGTATTAATAATCAGTATTAACCCTTTCACTGGTGCAGCTTTTTTTACTTTACGTGCCAAAAATGGTAAGACAATAAAAATCAGCCACCCCCAAAACCCTTACACACTGAATTTGAAATGAATTGGTTGAAAAATGCAGCAGTTATTCAACTTGATCATATATGATACATTGCCAGTGAAAGGGTTAATAATGATTTTTACATATTATTTAAAAAAAATAATAAAAAGTCACTGAATAAAAAATTTGTATTTTTCGGAATTTCTAGTCTATAGAAATAGTACTATGAAATAGAAAATTCATTTAAACGAAGTCATTTTCTACATTTTAAGGAGACATAATTACATAGGATCCTACCTTATCGGTTAATAAACCATCTTACATTTAAAGCAATAAATTTAGAAATTATAATACATTAGCTAATATTATGATCCACGCAGATAAATTTTCAAGAAAATTTATTTGTTAATTTCATAGATTTTAACTCGGAAGCTTTGATTTCCCGAGCAATATAACATTTTTCAATTCTCAATAAGTCAATGATCTTAAAATATCATTATTCAAATACAAAAACCCAAAATTTTCCGAAACTAATGGATGAATTTTCTTAAAAATTTACCGAAATAATGTTTGTATCTCTCTTATATATATTATTTATATATTGTATATAAATATGATTGAAATTTTTAATATTCCTTATAAAATTATAGGTTTATTAATTCAATTGAAGCTGTATATAAATATGCTTTGATTTCGTATATTGCTCTTGTCATTGTTTTCCTGAGTCAAGGTACAATAATTGTAAGTACATATAAAGGAAAGCGAAAATCATTCAGTATATGTTAATTATAAATATAATCATGTTTAAAAAATAACTACAGATTACAGAAAATGGTCAAAATACTTCCAATATAATCAGAATATTAGTATTTGAAATTGGTGCTATAATTCATATATTTTACATAATTTGGCCAGGACAATTGTTAATTGAACACAGTGAAAATTTATTTTTATCAACGTAAATATTGCAACTATTAAAATTATAATTTGACTTTGTTTTAGAATTACATTTACAGTGTAGATTTCATTAGAAATCTTTTTTTAAACATTATTAACATTTGATTTAAATAATTATATTGCATGTGAAATAAATACTAACAGTACATAAAAATACGGATAGTAAATAGTACACAATATTACACTATATCATATTTTACTTTCCCTAACTTGTCGTGCTCGATTCGTATCAGGACATCGTTAGGCAAGTATTGCGCACTACATAAAAAAAATAGCTTTCGATACAAGTGTGCGTCATGGGCGATTGTTGCATGAGTAACTACAACCGTGCAAGAATCGCCTACCTCGCTTGTATTGAAATATAATAATACTTAATTATAAAAGTGAATTAAAATTTTAGTCTTTTTATGAATATATAAATATATTATCTTTTTATCATAAGGTACATGAATCAATGGTATAATTTATCAAAGAAAGGAAAAACACTAATAAAAATTATGATGATGCGTTGCCTCATGCCATCTTATTTAACAGTTGGTGGTATTTACGTGATGAGTTTTGAAAATTTTACCAGCGTAATGATAAATAAATGAAAAAATATCATAAATTAATATTATACGGCATCGATAATTTGATATACTTTTTTCAGATTCTAAAAACAATTTTACCGTATATGACTGCAATAATGACATGCCAATAATGACTTGCCTATTTTTAGGAATAACGTATTTTTGTTGCCGTTAAAACCGAAAGCCTAAAAATAGGCTCTTAAAGGGGTGACATATTTATGTACGATCTATCCACTGACAAATTTTTCAATGTTCTACCATTTAACCCTTTCAGAATCAATGTACATTACAATGTACATTAACATTTTTTTTTTTAAATTGTGCAAAAGTTGCTTCAAATTTTGTAAAAAAAATATGTGTATTAGATTGAAGTATTTCCGATCTCAAACTGAGGGCCTAAATTATTATATCTTTGGTAGAAACTGAAAAAACTTAAAAAGAAAAAAGTGAAAAAAAAATTTTTTTATCGCAAAAATTGCTTAATAAATGAACACTCATCATCGCTAAATGGTTATCAGAACTTTTCATGATGAAATAAAAATTCCGTTCTGAAAGGGTTAATTATAAAAAGTCGGTCAAAATAAGATTGGCTCTAGAAAGATTTAAAATAACACATAAATTAATTAATTATATGTAAAAATTATTTGTTAAACAAATAAAATATTGTGAAAAATAAATTATTCTATTATGATTTACGTAAACTAACATATATACCGATCCTATTTTCCATAACGTTTATAATTATTGCACAATGTTTATAACTATTTTATTAATGTTATTGTATAATCAAACACAATTTTTCTACAGAATCATAAGCCATAGAAAGTACTAAAAAATTAACAACAGGTCACTCAAGGGAATGTTTCGTTATTAATCAAGTAGTCAAATGCAATAATGGTCAGACAATAATTAAGGTTCGAATAAAACACCTTGTACGTTATGTTTACTATACGAGATTTTGATTGTAAATATGAAAATTATTTTTAAAGAAATTTAAATATTTTTAATAATAATCAATTAACTTCAAAATACTTTTTCTTCGATATTTTAATTTAATCTTTTATGTTGTATTTTTCTAGGAAAACCTGAAAGAATATTTTCCAATGCCCTGCTGAGTTATCAATGCATCTATAACTTTGGATAAAAGAATTAACTAGCATGGAGTTTACACTACGTTGAAGTCTCAGATGTTTTTCCTAGATTTAGGATATTTTATTTTTCTTAAAATTATGAAATGAGCCTCATCCATTTAATCCAATATTCAATTTTTCAAAACTTTTGTTAGAGGTTTTTTTTGGATTTCGACCGTGTAGATTGTGGTTTAGGATACCTACTTTTCGTAAATATTACGGTCCACGAAACGTTGCTATCCCAAACCACAACCTATACGGTCGAAATCCGAAAAAACCTTTAACAATAAGCTTCAAATCCAAAATTTTTCCAAGCTATGAGCAATTTTGTCTAAATTTTAAGACCTTTTTAAAAAATTTGCATTTACCTTAAAGTCATACAGTCATTAAACTAATTATTTTAGATGGCTTTTACTAGAAATAAATATATTAAAATTGCAATTAAAACCTTTCGATTGAAAAAAAGTTTTATTCAAAAAGCTCAAGTTGTTCAAAAAGAATAAGAATAATGCAGATATTAAGCTGTAAATGCACATGGAAAATAAATTAATTTTCATTTTTTTGTAACTTTTGAACAACTTGAGCTATTTAAACAGCATTTTTTTTACATGAAAGGTTCTAATATTTGATATGTTTATTGTAAAAATCTCTTAAAATAATTAATTCGAAAACTATAAGACTAAAATGTGTTTTAAAAAACTTCAATATTCAGACAAAACTACTCACAATTTTGAAAAAATTGAATGTTGAACCAAATGGACGTGAATTTATTGATTATGGTTTCACACAGTATTCCATGATACTTGAATTTTAGGTTCATCAGGTTCCACTTACAATAGACAGTTTTGAACTACCAAGGCATATACCAGTAATTATGTTGTTAAGCACATATTCTAAAATATCTTTATATTATGAAAATGGTATAATATCATTTTCTATGTATTTATTTACTTTTAGTTCAATAAAGACCTGTTTTTATAAACTTCATGATTCCCATCATCCTTGAATTTTATTTCACTTGTTTAATAATTTAATAGTTCTATATTTAAAGACGTTAAAATTTAGAAATATAAATAATTTCTCGTAAAAATATACCTAAAATGAATGATTAAATTATTAGATTATTAAAATATATAATCTTACTAATATAGTAATCAAAATATCGCAAAAGAACTTTAATAAAATATTAACTAAATGAGTATACTGAGCACAATGAAATTATTTATTATTGATAAAAATAATAAAATGCCATTAATTCATGTGAGTGCAATTGATTTTGATCATACAAAATGTATGTTTTATGTCATTAAAAATTTTATATATTAAAATGTTTTATTTATTTTATTTGCATCAAAAATTAAAATAGTAAATTACAGCAAAATAATTTATTTCAATCAATAATTATTTGAAATTATTAAAAATGTCTTTAATATTTAGGACAAGAATCTGTGCTTGTAACGCTTTTGTGTAAAACAAACGAAACTTATTTCATTACTTAGCAATTATTAAAATATGAAAATTAAGAAATAAATAAGAAGTCGATAAAAAAGTTATTATTTGATAAAATCAGTGAAAAAATAAAAATTTTAGCATATTTTCGATAAAAACATAAATGGATAACTTTTTGGATTTACTATAATATAAATATTATTAAAATCATTTAAGTTAAGCTAAACTTAAGGTGGTTCGTGCGACTAACGTGTTTTTTCAAGATATTCTTGAAATTGTAGGTATAGTTCAATGAAGGCAATGTGAATATCATATTAAAATTTCAGAAAATTTCATCGTTTCGTTTTTGATTAATCGATGTTCAAAGTTTTACAAATTACATTGGAAGTATATCTATATATATTGGAATTTTTACATTTCGTAGCTGTTAATCGCAATATCTCATAAACTAAATTCAAATTGTAATTGAAAATTTAAACATATATAAAGGAACTATTAATAAACATTTTCCAACAAGATTCACGTAAATTCATCGTTTTATTAAAGAGATAAAGTGTTTTGAACATGTAATTATTAGATAAACGATGCATATTTCGTTCACATTTACGTTGCTGCGCATGCGCAACTGGATCATGTGAGCGCTATCTCTTTCTCTCACAGCTAGCTTTCTCTCTCTTACCGCACGAACCACCTTAAGGATTATTTCGACGCCTCCTACGAAGAAAAACACTTTTGCACTTGTCCTGAATTTTTCCGACGAAAAGTAACACGTCTCAAATGTTTTCGACGAAAACTGACATGATTTGGCTATTCCTCACGAAAATTAACACGCCTCAGATTTTCTCAACAAATAAGAACTTCACCACAGAATTATTGAAAGTTTTAGTCTTTAATGCTAAACCATCGGAAATGTTACCCTTCGACGAAAAAGTTTTGGTTGTGTTTTTCTTCGTCCCAGAACAGTACACAAGTGTTTTTGTTCGTAGGAGGCATCGATTTATGTCTACACTTTTTAATGGATAAACCTTTTATTAATTTTTAGTTATTGATATACGGCCACACGCTTTTAAAGTTATCATTTGAAGTTATAAAAAATTCATAAGAACTTAACTAAAAAAACGTACGAACAACCAAAAACAAATAATAAATGCAACTTTTATTTGTATATTTAAAAAATATTTTTAAAAATATCTTAATTAATTAATCATTTTTGTTCTATTTTATTATTAGTAAAAATAATTTCTTTTTTAATAAAGACTTTTAAAATCTCTTCTAAAAATATAAAATTACTACGTTGGTTCGTATTTGTAAAGTGTGTCTCCAACAGCAGTTTGTCTAAAGGTAAGCAATTTATTTAAAAATACTGAAATTTTTGTAGTAATAAGTTATCTACTAAAAAAGATTTTGTCTCTTTTTGTTGCCAATACAAAAACTTACATGAAATTTAATAAGGTCATTATATTAAAACTTTGAAGTCAACTAAGCATGCTAAATATTTTAAAAAATCTGAAAATTCTAAATAAATGAGACACCTTAATTATTATACATTATTATATGAAATACGAAATTTTCTTGAAGGTTCTTAATCATAAGTTATTGTGTACTACACGTTCCTTAAGCGCATATTAAATTCTGTAAGTAAAATTAAAATTTTATTTTCTAATAAAAAAAAACTTTCATAAGACAATAGAAATTATGCATTGACGTAGAAAAATTTGTAGTGTTATTTTTTTTTATGATTAGAAAAACGATTCAACAAATATTATCCAAGCAACTTAACTTCGAGCATCATGAGTGTATACAAAAGCGTTTACTGGAAGATGCCGGTATTGGCACAAAAATTCATGGGTGTTTGGCCGTTCCATAATAAATTATATGACAAAGTTATGCCGATTTTCGTCTACGTTGCATTATATTCATTAATAATTCCTTTAGTAAGTGATGATATATTGGGCCTTAATATTTAAATATGTTTATCATTTAAGATATTTTAAAAATGCACTTAGATTTTTAGGGTTTACGACTTTTTCAAGAGGTTGGTGGAGATTTCGAAATCTTCATAGAAAATTTAGTGGGAGAGATGTATTTGAACGCAGGAGTTGTCAAATTAACAATGACTATACTTAATAAAAGAAAGGTACAAAATTTCATTTCATACATAAACTTAACATCCAATTGATAACTAATATTTTCAAGATATTATTTAAAATAGTCAAAAAAAGATAAGAGAATAATTTTAAGAAAAAATTTAATATTAATTGGAAAATATTGATAAATGAAAAATAATTTTTAAATATACATTTTATGAGTAAATTATAATTTTTTTAGCACAAACAAATTTTCAGTCTAATAGCCCGAGATTGGCAAATGGAAACTGAGAAAGACGAATTGGAAATAATGGAGAGACATGCTGCTATAGGAAGAACTATTTCCGTTTCGTATGGAAGTAACGTGACAATTTTTATAAAAATTAACTTAAAAAATTCAAATTATAATTATTTTCTATTTCAATGTATAATTTAAACACGAAAGTTTGTTGTTGTAGTACTGCTGGCGTTTTTCTTAGTATTCCAACATTTTATCCTTTATTGGATTTCATAGTTCCATTGGAAAACGAAACTAGACCGATAGTACTTCCTTATCATGCAGAATATTTCATTGATCAACATAAATATTATTATCCATTAATGACAAAAGCTCTAATAACTGGAACTTTATCTATGACAGTATTTATTTCTTACGATATGGTTTTTGCTATGTGCGTTCAACATGTTTGCAGTTTATTTGAAATAATTAGGTAAGTCAATACCATTTAATTTTGAAAAAAAAATTAATTTCTTAGGAAGATATATTAAAAAGAAGAATTTAATCCTTTAAATTTCCTGCATAAAGTCTTCGTCTAGAGAAAGCTTCACTTATTCAAAAGAAAACAAGATCTGAAAGTCAAGTAAGACGACAAATTATAAAAGCAATTCAGCTACACCAAATAGTTATAGAGTAAGAATATATTTATACAAACTGCGTGAAAAGTGGGTACTTCTCTCTTTACCGGCAGAAAGGAAAGCACCCACTATTCGCGCCTCATGTAAAAAAATCGTATATTCACCACGGGAGTAAATGAAAAAAGCCTTAAATTTTATGTTTATCGACAATTTACATTTGATTTAAGACATTTTTCATTTTTACTTCCTTGGTAAATAATATACTATATCACATTTGTTTGATTTTATTGATGTTAAATGTATACATATAAAAAAATTGTACCACAGGAATATTAACAGTCTTGAAGACACATACAATTTAAATTGGTTTTTCATTTTGCTTCTAAATACAACAGCAGTCGGAGGTGGATTACTTATTGTAAATAATTTTCAAAATGACAAATTATATTGTTATGGTAGATTATTTAATGAATTCCTAATTTTTTTCACATTGAAGGTTATTATAAAATTAGATCGTCCCATCGAATTATTTAGATACGGAATGTTTGTTGGAACTATATTCATTCATAAATATTACGTTTTTTTGCCTGGACAAAAAATTCTCAATTATAGTTTCCAAGTTCTTGATAACTGGTAATTCAAGCTGCTTTTTTAATTTCAAGATCTTTGAAGTATATGATAATAATATTCTATTTTGTAAATAGCTATTCTTGTAAATGGTACAATTTATCACCAAAATGTAAAGTATTATTGAAGATAATGATGGTTCGAAGTATCCGGCCTTTAAGTTTGAGCGGTGGAAAGATGTTTATATTGTGCATGGGAACTTATGCTACTGTAAGTTTGATTTCAGTTTTACAAAAATTCCAACTGCATTAAAAATTGATTAAAGATGCTGAAAATTTAAAATGGCAATATATATAAAATAATAAAGTCAATGTATTTTTAAGATGCTGAAAGCTAGTATGTCATATTTTACGGTCTTTGCTAATACCATGTAATAATGTAAGTATATATTTTATTTCGCTGTATGAACTTTTATTTAATAATTACTTTACGAAAAATTTGATATTTTTATCAAAAAGAGATTTTCTGTTTAAATAATAAACTTAATCATATTTTTATTTTTCTTTGTGTCTTTATTACTTATTTTCCTTTGAATCAGCATAAATTTATATAGTTTTTATTAATTTTAGATAATGGACATAATAAAAAAGTTTTTAAATTTGAAAACAATAAGAATTAAAACCTTACTAAATCTTGTTTTTTTTTAATTTTATTTAATTTCGCTGTATTGATATTATCATTCTGATGCTGATTAGCGACGGACGTCGTCTCAGTATGTTTGTGAACAAAGCACATGTAACTTATAGTGATGCTTGTATCAATCGGCTGAGAACAGGATGCGAACTTGGGACCCCGAGATCACAAATCCATCGCTCTACCGAATGAGCTACTGAAATCTTAAAATTTTATATCACTCTAAAAAATACAAAAATAAAGAGTAAATTTCTCTTCTTTCATTATCAGTTTTTAATTTAATTTAAATATAAAGGAATACACTTAACATGTATCTTCAAAAATGTGTTATTTTTATATCTTTAGCATTTTCTAAAAACTTTTATATTTATGTGATACTTTGAGTATAAATCGACGGTGGCTACGAAAACAATCACAGCTGAGTAATTGACTACGAAAAAAACACATCTCCAAAAGTGCGACGCAAAAAAAGCACATCTTCAAAAGTGGCGGCGAAGAAAAACACATCTTTTAAAGTGGCGGCGAAGAAAAACACCCTTTTTGAAAATCGTCACCGTGTTTTTAAGGCACCGCACTTTTGGAAATGTGTTTTTTTTCGCGGCACAATTTCGATGTTTTTTTTCGCGGCTCTTTTCATCTGTGTTTGTTTTCGTAGCCACCGTCGAAATAATGTTGTTATAACGATGTTTTTTGCGGAAATATATCAAATAATTGTTAAGGAAATTCCGTTTTTTTATTTCTATTGTATAATTCTCTTATTAATTTGTTATTTACGCTAGGAAAATATATTTAAAATAAGAAAAATAACCTTTTTTTAGTAAATTTAATACACATTTACGTATAAGCACTCAAATATCCATACAGATTTTTTCTAAGAATTCTAAAGAACATAGTATTTCTATATGGACAGTTTTACATTTTGTGATAAGAGCGTAAAAAAATATTTTTTACGCCAACAGCAATAAGTGCCACATAGCATTGTAAGTGTGAAAACATTATGCGCATGTAATAAATTCTATTTTTTTTTTTTTTTTTTTTTTTAATATTAGAACGATCGTACGTACAAAAATATTTAAGCTGATAAAAATTATCATAAATTTAAAAAACGAGCAAAAAGCCTCAGATCATCATACACCTAAATTTTTGTTATAATTATTTTTATGAAAAATAATAAAATTAAATGTATTAAATGTATTGATGATTTAGCTAATTACTTATACTGATAAGTATTTACTCTATTCATTTAAATATCTACTTGTATGAAAAAATATAAATTGAGGGAAAATAATATCAACAACTGATGCAACTTTGTTAAATAATACACAAGTATTTATTCATTATTAATAGGATTCAGTTGTTATCTTATTTCATTAAGCTTCATCTACAATTTCTCATATTTTTTCTTTTATTTTTACTTATTTTTTCATTTTGAATAAAAAATTACAAAATATCTAACTTTATCATTTTGAAAAGCTTTGAAATGGTTCCCTACTGAAAAAAATGACATGAGATCTCATGTGCCAAAAAATTTTATTTTTCTCGACACTCGATCTCATCTGAAATCTCACGTGAGATTTCATATAAAATGTCATATGAGATCTCACGTGAGATTTAATGTAAGTTCTCATATGAGATCTCATTTCATTTTCGATCGTAAGAACTCACGTGAGATCTCATGTAATTTTTTTCAGTAGGGTTAGATTACTATCAAAATATGTATGAAAAGCGTATTATATTTTTTGATCTATTAAAATTTCTATTCAATGAAATTTATTAAAATTTAAAGTTTTTCGAATTTAGAATTACATTTCAAAATTAAAATTAAACTTTTTAAAAAAACAATTGAAAATATAATTGTAGTTGAAATAGTTAAAAATATAATTTTAGTTCAAATAATTATAAATGTAATTTTAGTTGAAACAATTAAAAATATAATTTTAGTTGAAACAATTAAAAATTTTTTCCAATATGCATTAGAGGAAACTTTTATACGAACGATCGAAATAAAGATAATTATAGATGGGATATTACCCGTTCACTAGAAATTGTCGCCTATAGGTGATATATAACATCCATGGTGTAAGAGGAAATATAAAATAGTGACTTCAGTTTAAACGCAAATTATCCAAGCAATTAATTTCAAACATGAAAAGGAATTTTTTTTCTAAGAAATTATTACAGCTCCGCTATTATTTTAGTATTATTTTAGCCAGTCTAGAGTGAACCATCAACGAATAAAGAAAATAATATAAGTCGAATAAGAAAAAGAGCAAGGCAGAACAACTTGTAAAATTTGTATATGATGAAAAAGACAGAAAACTATGCATTACTTAATAATTCGTATAAATAAACATCTCAACAACTTCAAGGATTATACTGATTTAAAATGGATAAATTAGTCTAACAAACAATAATATTCATAATTTTCATCAGTATTGGATTGTTCTATGTAAGTTATATGTAAGTTACACTTTAAAAATATAAAAATATATCTGTTAAAAAATTTTTTTCTATTTAATAAGTAACCTCTAGGTAACTAAAAATTATATTACTAATTACACAATCCTACAGAGCTTATATGCATTTAGAAAAAAAAGATGTATCTACTAAACATATTACAGACTTCGTATCGTATTGGTATATTCTTAAGTATACAATATCAGTAATATCAAAACAAGAGGTACGTATCATTTTCGAAATTAATTGCCTATAAGCTAGTATGATTTAATAAATATTAATTTTATATTTTCTTTTGCCATTTTGACAACGTTACGATTTTTAAATTTATGTTATCTTATCTGTTATCATACATAAAAATTATTTGTCTCTTAAAGTTTATTCCTTTGGGCTCAAGGTATTGGCGAACACACTCAGGTTGTGGCTACTTCAAAATCCATTTTATGCTTTAAACATATTTACTTGGGATAAAACTAACCGTTTATTTAATTTTCGAGTTTATATTTACCTGACTCTAAATAAAATTAATATAATGAGGGTGTAATTTTATCATTGTTAATGCAAAATTTTAGAATTTTTAATACTTCACTTCTTTTTTATTCGTTCAATTTCTTATTTAACTAGACTAGAAGGTGAATGACTGCTGGAAATTGGATAAGATTTTTTTTCAATGCTCTAAACAAATTATCAAAAGTTCATCTCGTTAAAATTATAATCGATTCTAAGATAAAAGTTCCTCTATAATTCATAGTTTTTTCATCTTAAACATTGAAAAATGGTCACAAACCAGAATAATTATAAGAAATCCAGTAAATAATTTCGCTCATGGTTGGATAGAATTCAAAAGGACTAAAGTAAAACTCCGAATCACTGATTTCGTTAGAACTGCGCGAGATGTTTTCTTACATAAAAATTAGAAAAAAATTAGTTTTAGGCGCCAACGCTTCACGTATTTGGAACTTGACCATTTATAAACAATAATTTTATAAAATATAATGAAAATTAGCATTGTTTTAAAAGATCATAGATGAGCGCGTATTTGTCTCATACAATGCATTAAAATAATACTCAAAGTTTAACAAAAATCCTTCAATTTGAGCTTTACATAAAAAAATTTTAATTTTTTCATAAATTATCAACCGACAAAAATGGAGATTAAAAATGTATTAAAAATTATACATTGCGTGTAGTCCTTGTAATAACTGATAACCTCTATATTTTTATCAATTGATAACTTTTGAACAAGTTAAAATTTTTTTATGTCATGCAGTTCAAATTAAAGGATTTTTGTTAAATTTTGAATATTGTTTGATACATGGTATGAGACAAATACGTACTGATCTATGATCCCATAAAACAATGCTAATTGACATTATGTTTCATAAAGTTTTTGCTTATTAGCAGAGAATCTACTAATTTTAAATCGATCAACGAAATCGATGATCGATCTAAAACCATTTTATAATTCAAATTTTAGATTTTCAGGAAAAGAAAACTATGAAACTTGCCTAAATTTTTCTATACGATCGACTCTCCTTTTTGTATTTAAAAAAAAATATATATGTAATTTTGATTTTTTTTAACAATATCTGTATAAACAAATTATTTTGCATATTTTATGACTTTATTTTATTCTCAATAGTTATTTCACACTTATTCCTCGCAGATTTTTTCTGGCTATAAAAGTTTTTTCTTTATTCTTATTGTTTAAGCATTTATTGTTTCTTGTCAGGTATCTTTTGGATTTTTATAACCATTTTTTAATGCATATGAGTTTTTTAAACAAAAAAACTTTATATTGTTACGTAAACTTATTGAAGAATAGATTGCTGTTCTCAAATTTTTGATCGAATGAAAATTGAAAAAGATGACTTTGCATCATTTTGGATTTTTAATGGTTGTATCTTGTTTTCAGTACTTATTTTCGGCCTCATATTCGTCCTCAGTTACTGTATAAATTGTTTTTTCCTAAATATATGAGATTTGCAATAATTATAATAAAATGAAATGAATGTAATGTTAATTAATATACTTACAATATTTGAACGAAATGTAAGGGCTAAATAATAATATTTCTACCCGAATCTTCAGTTAACAAAAATATTAATAATTATAATTAAAATCACAGTTTTAGAAAAATCCATTTCCTAATGTTGAATAATGTTGGCTTTTCGATACAATAGTCTACCACAAAATTATTTGAATTCTACGCTTAGTTTTTGCAAAAATTTACATATTTTTAGCACATATTAGTTTAATAAACAATTTAATATTTTATTAAACAAGTAACAGATAAAAAATATTGCAAAATATTTTATAAAACTTGAAGAAATTCTTCTTTTTGGTTTTGAACTGTGGGAGAAACAAAAAAAAAGGCTTATTCTAAGGGTGATAAAAAATGTATAAGCTATTACAAGTTTTAAAACAATCTAAATATATAGCGAATGAGTAATTTACATATATTTTATATCAAACAAAAGCTTTGACTACTATACTGTTACAAAAATAATAATAATAATACCAAGAAATCTGTATAATTCATGTAATTCAAAAAAAAACTTTATTTATAATGTAAAGTGACACCGCAAAATATGAACAGTGCAATCTGTCGTGCCATTAGTTTATTATATCATTATATTACCCTTTCTTTACTTTCTATTCTGAAAAAAAAATCGTTCTTTAGAAAGCTTCTTCTCTAGAAAGTAAATTTTTACACTATTGAAAATAACGAATAAAAAAGTGTCAGAAAATGTATAATGCTGATTTTGATGAAAAGGAAATAGATAATGTATATGATAATGATTATTTTAAACTAAGTAAGCAATTACAGCTCTTTGTAGGTTTGTGGCCATATAAGAAAGGCTTAAAAAGTAGAATCCGTAGGTATATAGTGTTTTTTGATGTAATGATTTCATTCTACCCAGTGGTAAGTTAAAATTTCATTCTTTCAATAATACTAATAATAAGAAATCAAAAACAAATAGTTCTAACAAAATTATATTATTTGCCGTCATTTATTGAAATAAATGAAAAAATATAAAAATAAAGATTAATGGCTTTAGAATATGGTGTGGAAAAGATCTAGATATATGTTGCGAAAATATATTAGGAATTATTTATTTAACTATTGTATTTTGTAAATTCCAAGTAACATTGTTAAGCGAGAACAAGGTATGTTTACTTTTTTCATTTTTATTTCATCAAATGACGAAAAATTATGATAATTATATTAAATTTTACAGCTAAAAAATTTATATAATAAGTTAGCATTGACGTGGTTAACTACAAAAGATCCTGAAGAAAAGGCTATTATGGAAGAGTATGCAAAAATGGGATATTTTAAAGCTAAAGCCTATCTCAGTATGAACATTTTAATATATAGAATTAGAGAACCATTTATTTCATACAAAATAATATTTTGAGTATAGCAAAATAATATATTAATAAGTTAACCATTTAGTTACAAATAATTCAAAATAAAAAAGTTCAGTTATAACGTCTAAGAACAATCATTTTTACACACAAAAAGCTGATGTTAAAAAAGAAAATTATGTCAGAAATCTATATAAAATAAAAAAAAATATTAAAAATATTCAGAATTCATTGATATATTGTCAAAAATTTTATTATTACAATTTTTTACAACATTTCAACAGAATTTACAAAGTTTTTTAATTTTAGCATAAACATATTCTGAATATAAATGCTACTTTCAATTTCTGCTTGAAAGAGTTGTGAAAAAAGCAACGAAAACGTTTTAAAAAATTATAATACTAAAGTTTTTTGAAAGTATGTCATTTCTTCTAACGCAGAGTAGCATATTTCATTTTTCAATAACTGCTACATTTGCAATCCTTTAAACGAAAAGTAACATATTCTAAAATAAGCCTCTTGGAATTTAGAATATTTCTTCGAGTATATTTAACTGTTTATTCATTACAAAACTTCATTCAAATGTTTTCTTGTTAGAGGTACCAGGTTAAAATGTGTTTATCTTTGTGGGAAAATTTAAATATAGCAACTCTTCATGGTGAAGGGTGACAAATGCTTATTTTCGTTACTTGAGTAAATTGCGCTAGCTTTAGCATGCAAATTAAAACGTGCTACTCTTTGTTAGAGGCAATAAAGTGATAAATATTTGCAACAGAAACATTATTACCTAAAAATGAGACAACAAATCTAGCTTCAGTTTTTATGACTTTCCATTGACTTTTTTTTACACATCGTGGATTACAAGCAGAGTCTATAACAGAAAACTTTTGTCAAATTAAAAAAATATTCATAAAAATAAATAGACAGGCAGTATGAAAGGTTTTTGTAAGGTTCCTGCGAGGTTTCAATGGAAGTTTGAAACCTCACCAAAACCTTTCATGAATGATTCCCACACTGTTTTTGTCTGTAACAAAAAACCTTACAAAATGTTTCAGAAAATAATGTCTAAAGTTAATTTGGAAATTTCTAAAACCTTGCAGTAACTTTTGCAGAAATATTATTAAGTTAGAATATTTTAGTAAAACCTCACAAAAATATTATTTGCTGAAACATTTTAACGAAACTTTGCGGCAACTCTGCAGCAGGCTCGCTACAAGATTTCGTTAAATGATTAATCTGCAATTTTTCGTAAAATTTTGAACAAAATATTACTTCAAAGTTGTTGCAAGGTTTTTTTGAAATGTTTCAGTGTAAGGTTTCTGCAAGATTTGTGTTATTTTACTTTAAAATATTTTTGCAAATTTTGAGGGAACCTTTTTGCAAGTTTTCACTGAAACCTTACACTAATTATTTCACTGAAATGTTTCACTTTCTAGAAATATTGTTAAATAAATTTAATATTGTGTAGCTTTTATGGTTGTAGCTGGAATAGGATTTTGTCAGTTGCCTATGATTCCTATAGTGCTTGATATTGTACACCCATTGAATACATCTCGAGAAAAAATATTGTTTGTGAAATCTGAATTTATATTTGACCCATTCGACTACTATTACGAAATTTATGTATATTATATTCTAAGTACTGTCATCACCGTTTCTGCATACTGTTGTGTTGATTGTACTTATACAACGGTAACTCATCAAAATTTTGGAATTCTCTCTGTTGTTAGGTAAGTACTTTCAATAATTCGTACACACTGAATGAAAAGTGAGATTGTGACTATAATAGTTTACTATATGTTATGACTATAATAGTTGTGACTATAATGGTGACCAATAAAATGTGAAATTTGATTGACATTACCACATATTTGGTCTGTTGACCATAAGCATATGTCACAAACTACTATGCGCTGACCTTAAGGTTGCAGCAATTCAAATTTATATTAATCTTTACTTTTCTTTTAGTGCATAGTAAAATTTACTTTAAATGGTCGATTTATGTAAAGACTGAAATCATTTGAAATCTTTGTAAGAACTCAAAAATAATCTTTATATGTTTCTAGTATAAACACTACTGAAAAATCTTACATGAGATCTTATATGAGATTTTTTAGTATAAAGAATAAAAGCTATCAATTTGATAATAATTTCTAAATGACTTTTTTAAGATTTATTTAATTAAATTCAAGATGTCATTACCTATATTTCAAAAACATAGTTAATCTTACCTATATTTCTGAGTTTATAATTTATCATCTGTATTAGAAATTCTAATTCCTAATGGTAACATTTTTTATTAATCTTGTTCTCCCATGAAATTCTTTAGTTTGACATTTGCTATTCTCCTTATCTGCCCATATAGAAATAATTTCTGTTAATAACTGTAAATAATAGTAAATAATTGTAAATAACTGTTAAAAAATGTCAGAATTGAGACATAAATAATAATTATTTACAGTTATTGACTATTATTTATCATTAATTACTATTATTTACAGTTATTTACAGTTATTTACAGTTTTTTAGCAATTATTTACAATTATTCATAATTATTTACAGTTATTTACATTTTCAAAAATTTTCGCATATATATAAAAAAATTGAATAGATTTGTGAAAATTTTCGAAAATGTAAATAACAGCAAACAATTGTAAAAAACTATAAATAATCGTAAATAATTGTAAATAATTGTAAAAAAAGTGAATAAATGTAAATAACTGTAAATAAATATAAATAACTGTAAATAAGTGTAAATAACAGTAAATAATTGTAAATAATTGTAAATAACTGTTATTTGTGTCTCAATTCTGACATTTTTTAGCACTTATTTACAGTTATTTATATTTATTTACAGTTATTAATAGTTATTTACAATTATTTCCAGAAATTTTTTCCATATGGGCGGAGATTCAATTTCTCCTGATCCTTAATACTTTTTATCTAATTTGCTTCATAAGAGGTTTTTGCTGTATCTTCTAATTAGATTCTTATAGAAATAAAATATTAAAATCATTTTAAAAATTATAATACTTGGCCTCTTCTTGCAATTGATATATTACATATTTGTGTATATTCTTGACTTGATGTTTACATTTGATCATTATATAGTTTTCAAATTGATAGATTTTTAGAAAAAATTACATACATATTTGTAAGTAAGCGTTTACATTTAACAATTTAACAATACGATCCCGCCATAAAATATGATTAAGGTCCTGAATCTATTTATTATAATGACATTATCTATGTTACTTACAACATCAATGTTAAACCAAAATATCGACAGACTGCAGATATTGGTTCTCAAATTGTTAGCAATAACAGTACATTACTGGTCCAGCTTTTTTGGAGCATTCTTGGTTTATTTGAAAATAAAATTGCTTACTCGTTTGCAGATTCTTTATAGACCTCGCACAAAAATTTTTTAATGGTAAAAACATATTCTGATTCAGATTCATTTATGGAGGTTCTGGTCAGTTTAAATTCATTGTCGTTTATTCCCCTAAAAAACAAGACTCAGAAAAATTTAATGCAATCATAAAGATAATCTTTTTTATACTATTTGTATTTTTTTTCCATCTCAAAAAAGTGAGAGTTAACAATCATCATATAATCTGAAGACGTGAGTTAAAAAGTGCACTTATTGAGTCTGAAAAGATATAAAAAGCGCATTTATTGTAATGATTTTTCAAAATTTATTTAATACATGTGTTTAAAATATCAGTTTTCTTTTTACTTAATTGCTCTTTAAAAAAGGAAGTTTTTGTTTGGTGATCATGATATTTGTGAGAGTATTATTTGTTTATCAGTTGAAAACTATTTTTCTTGAACTTGAAGTTTCCCATCCAAAAAAGTAAATTAATCTTCCATAATCAATTATGAGCGTATAAAGCTTTTGTAAAGAATAAAAAGAGTTTTTGTATCTAAAACTTATTAAATGCCATGTAAATATATTATATTTAGTATTCGGATGAAACTTTTAAGGTGTATTAGTACTGTCTTTTCTGGAATTGAATTTCTTCAGTGTTATCTTAGATTTAATATTGTTGAAAGTCTCACAAACATCGATAATGTAACCAGTAATTCCTTGTTTTATGGATTATTCATCGATTATATTTATTCTTGATATAGTTATATGTAAATGATAAAATATTTCATAAGCATGTATGTTTATGAAAAGCATCATCAATTTAAAATAGTTTTTAATTTATAAATATATATAGTTTATCAATAAAAATTTTTCAGGCACCGGCTCAAAGTGGCAACTCAATTATTTGATGAAAAATCGAATTCTGATTACGATAAAATAATTCAAACTATCTCACTTCATAGAGAGGCATTAAAGTTAAGTAAGAATTTAAATAACTCTATAATTAATATAATAAATTTGAGGTCTTCGATGGCTAACTCGATATAGCGATGGATTCGTAACTCGTGGATCCGATTTCGAATTCTGGGCTCGTCCTATTGATACAAGCATCACTATACGTTTATGTGCTTTGTTCACAAACATATTAAAAATCTCAAATTTTTTATGTTTATTCTTAGTAAATAGCAGCAATTTTTTATTTAATTTGATATTATTGCCATTAAAAAGTCTACTTATCATCAGTTGAAAAATTCTCTTTTTGATTTTCATTGACTGTATTTATTACTGTAGATTTATCGAACTAATAGAGACTTCATACTCATTTTTGTTTCTTTGGTTAATCGGTGGCAGCGTATTATTCATGAGTATGGGTGCCATCATAGTAAGTACAATTTTTTCACTTTAAAAAAATTTTTTTCAATTACTGTCAACATATAAATTCATACATGAAAAGTTTACTTCTTAAATCTTAGAGGACCAGCATGATACCATATAGCATCATGATCCAAACTACCAACCAAACCTTAGTTTGGTTCTAAGTTGGAGTACATAAATAAATTTTTAATGCTACAAATATTTTAGGATCTCATTATTTCTATTAAAAAGTAATTCTCAACTAAGAACCAAACCAAGATTGGATATTAACGACTCTGATTATGAAGTCATGTGACGTCATACCGGTCCTCTAAACATTAAATAACAATTTTTCTTTTTGTTTCATTAATTTTTTTCTGTGCGTTCTTAATGGAAAAATAAATTATCAAAATCAATAATCAGTTTTATTTTTTTTAGGGTATGAGTAATCTGTACAATGAAATCTATTCTAATCTAGCAAGGTTGGCATTAGGGATGATTGGTTGTTTAGTACACATGTTGTATCTTAGTTGGCCTGGTCAAATGCTAATTGATCATAGTGAAGAAATATTTTTATCAATGTATGCATTAATAAACTCATTTATCTCTTAGAACAAAGAAGAATGCTCACGACAGATCTATGAAAATCCTTGAGAGTGCAACCTTTCTAACTTAGATTATTGTAAAGAGTATAAATAAACATTAATTTAAAAAAAAATTCAACCCTCTCAAGTGGTGGGAAGGTGGTGAAAAAAGACTTTTAAGTTTACTAGTCCAATTAATCCCAGAAGTAACTTTTGCATAAGTAATTGGTTGAAAAATAATAATGAACGAAATCGATGCCTACTGCAATATATTTCATTTGATTCTTATAAACCAAAGTTATCTACTGGCAAAAATTGGTCGCTCGAAAACCGTACAAAAGAGTTGGAATGGCATTATTATTGTAGGGGAATGATTATAATAATTACATTATTATTTATTTAAAGGACTATAAAAAATGGGTCCCTGTTTTATCAAGGTTTATTCAGTTCTTATAAACAAAAGTTATCTACTGACAAAAGCTGCTCGCTGGGAAATCGTACAAAAGGGTAGAAACGGCATTATTATTGTAGGGGGATGATTATAACTATTAGAATAATATTCATTGAAAGGACTATAAAAGATGGCTCCCTGTTTTAACAAGTTTTATTCGATTCGTATTAACAAAAGTAATCTACTGGCAAAAGCTGATCACTGGGAAACCGTACAAAAGGGTTGGAATGGTATTATTATTGTAGGGGGATGATTATAACTATTACAATAATATTTATTTAAAGGAATATAAAACGTGGCCCCCTGTTTTAACAAGTTTTATTCGATTCTTATAAACAAAAGTTATCTACTGGCAAAAGTTGGTCGCTGGAAAACCGTACAAAAGGGTTGGAACGGCATTATTATTTTAGGGGGAGCATTATAACTATTATAATAACATTTATTTAAAGGACTATAAAACGTGGCTCCCTGTTTTAACAAGTTTTATTCGATTCTTATAAATGAAAGTTATCTATTGGCATCTTCTATAGTTCTTGAATGAATATTATTGTAATAGTTATATAATCGTCCCCCTACAACAATTATGCCGTTTCTACCCTTTTGTACGGTTTTCCAGCGATCAGCTTTTGTCAGTAGATAACTTTTGCTTATAAGAATCGAAAAAACTTTGTTAAAACAGGGAGCCATCTTTTATAGTCCTTTAAATAAATATTATTCTAATAGTTATAATTATCCCCCTACAATAATAATACCGTTTCTACCCTTTTGTACGGTTTCCTAGTAATCAGCCTTTGTCAGTAGATAACTTTTGTTTATAAGAATTGAATAAAACTTGTTAAAACAGGAAGCCAACTTTTATAGTCCTTTGAACGAATATTATTCTAATAGTTATAATCATCCCCCTACAATAATAATGCCTTTCCAACCATTTTGTACGGTTTTCCAACGACCAATTTTTGCCAGTAGATAACTGCGGTTTATAAAAATCAAATAAAACATGTTACAGTGGGCATCGATTTCGTTCATTATTATTTTTCAATCAATTACTTATGCAAAAGTTACTTCTGGGATTAATTGGACTAGTAAACTTCAAAGTCTTTTTTCACCACCTTCTCACCACTTGAGAAGGTTGAATTTTTGTTTTTAAATTCATGTTTTTTTATACTCTTTACAATAATCTAGGTGAGAAAGGTTGCACTCCCAAGGATTTTCATAGATCTGTCGTGGGCATTCTTGTTTATAGCTGAATTTTCATGTTTTTTAAATAAATATAACTTTTTTAAAACTTTGAATAGTATTAGTAATTTATTAAAATAGAATAAAGTATTCTTTTTTTAGATACACGAATGAATGGTACAACATTTCAAAAAAATCAAAAATTTTATTACGAATTATAATGCTAAAATGCTTTAAACCTTGCACCTTTACAGCTGGAGGATTATATATTATGTGTTTTGAAAATTTTGGAGCCGTAAGTTATTTCTTCGAACAGATTACATAGATTAATACTTAAAATTTTACATCAGTAATAAAATGTTCTAGGTAGTTAAAACGGCGTTAACTTATATTACTGCTGCAATATCCTTCAGAAATTAATAATCAATAGCATATTTATATTTTCAAAGAAATTCAGTCCTTAGTTTGTGATAAGAACAAATGTACCTAAAATGTCTTCAACTTTATTTCACAAAAGTAGCATCAGATTATGAAACACGAGATTGTTTTTCTCTCTCAAATGCATATAGTTACTATTTTTCAAATCATTAAATATTTATATTTATTATGAATGTAAATATTATGAGGATAAAAATTGTTAATAAATTATTTTTTTAGCAACAGCAAAAACTAAACTTTTACATTTAATTCTCATTTATCTAGCTCTATTTAGACATGTAATTTACCGATTAAGTTTCTTTAATATAATCCACAATTCGCGAAACGCGTAAATTATGTTTATTAAAATTAAAATTTATGTTATGTTTATTAAAATTCTGGCCTCATTTTATATATTTGTCTAATAAATACCTACATACACTATATATATGCATTTACCTATTTTTCGAAGCTTATTAACTAACTCTGATTATCATTTAGTTTAACAAAAATCATATTGTGGACAATAAAATCTGTATCTTAATTTACAGGTCTAATCACACAAACGTTAGTCGACAATAAAACTAAATTATTGTATTATCTTGAAGCCTACATAAATATGTTTGTGTTCTTAGTATAAAAATCAATGAAAATGAATTATAGGTTGTAAGTGGCTCTTTCGGTAGAGCGATGGATTTGTAATTTCGAGGACTCGAGTTCGAATTTCATTCTCAACAGCCGATTGATACAAGTACCACTGTACTTTACATGTGCTGAAGTTCACAAACACACTGGCGACTTCCGTCGTTAATTATCTTCGCAAGGGTAGCATAAATACAACTACACTGAATAAAATAAAAATAATTATAAATTATTGTAAAAAATGAAACATGTGACTTTTTTTAGCAAAGTATATAAAAGTAGTTAGTGGAAAAATGTAATTTAACAAAATTATTAGTAATTTTGTACAGAAAAAAAAGAACAATCACAGATAAATAATATTTCGATTGATAGTGAGACCAGGATTTTTATATATAATAGTTCAAAGAAGTAAATAATAGTAGTCAATAAAATTTTATTCAAAGAAATATTTTTTTTATATTTATACCGTACTGTACTATAATAGCAGCAATTTAACATAAATTAGGCAATTCAGAAATGGGCAAATCTTTTTTTTATAATAGTCCGGTAGTATATAAAAGATATTTGTATGAATTGTTCTTACGAGTGATTTTGAAATTGCAAATAATATCAAACAATAAATGGACGGAAAAACTTTTTTAAAATTGTAATTTGGGGTTTCAATAAAAATATAACTCGATGTTAAAGCAAAAAAGTTTGTCACAATAACTTTGATAGTTCACATTGAAATGTGATTTTAGAATCGCCTCTACAATACAGTAATATAAAACTATAATTTAAAGTTATAAACATTCTCCATTATTGCAATTTTATTGCAAAAAAAATGATATACATGCGCTGCTATATTAATAGTTTGCAAAAGTTTATGCAATTTGCGTAAATTACGGACATCAAAGCTCAATTTTAAAATCATAAAATAGAAATATTATTTTTTTGCCTTTAATTTAAAATAAGCATTTCAAGTGAAAAAAATCTCCGTCAATTCAGTAGCAGTTATAATTATAAAAATTATTCACTCTTTTAGAATAATAATAATTTTCTTTATTTTTAGTCATGAAACTTTTTTACATAAATTGCGAAATAGTTTTCTTTTTTAGAAAAAATTAATTTTACAAGAACATAGCCTTTATAAAAATACTTCAACTGTTGAGAAAAATGAATAAATAGAATAAAAGGAGATCGTCAGTGGCTCAGTCGGTAGAGTGATGGATTCGTAATTTCGAGGTTCCGAGTTCGAATCCCGCTCTCGGTGACTGAATGATACAAGTACCACTGTACAGCACATGTGCTCAAGTTCACAAACACACTGACGATCTCCGTCGCTAATTAACATCAAAATGATAGCATAAATACAGCGACGTTAAATAAAATTAAAAATTTTAAAAAAATAGAATAAGAGTGAAACCTGCGCTGTATAAGTAAAAATAGTTATTTACTTACGAAGAGAGTATTGTAAATTTTTTTTCCATCAAAAGATTTTTATTTTAACTTTAATATGTCGTTAGTAAAAATCTTTTAGAATAATTAGTTTAAAAATTGTAATTAGATGCAAATTTAAAAAAAAAAACCTTGAAATCCAAACGAATCTGCTAATAATATAATGTTGAATAAATTGAGCATTAGGCTGATTGGATATAGTTCATTTCATGATTTTATGTGAGAAAAGATGTTCCAAGGTTAGAAGAAAATCTGAGACCCAAATGCAAAGCACTTCTTTTGTGAATTTTTGAAGATTCTATTGTTATCGTGCTTATAAAATTTAATAGGGATAAAAAATAATCGATCTGCAAGAACAAAAAAGTTTTTAGTTGGAAAAAATTATTTTATTAAAGAAACACAAATTATTTTCTTGTTCGACAAGAGGAGGCGCTAGTCTTTAATATCAATTATAAAAATCCTGGGATTATATATTAATAAGATTTCACCCTTATGAAAAAATGAAAAACGACTTATTAAATAAAATTTAAATAAGTTTATGTTATATAATAGAGTTAAAAATATAGAAAAAATGGTTATTAAATAAAATCCATCATAAATTGAAATTTTTCAAATGCACTAAACCTTGTCAATTAATTGTAGTAATAAAATGTTTAAAATTTGTATCTGAAAAATGTTATACAGGAAAAATAAAAATATAATCAAATTAATATTTTGCATGATGATCCTTTATAAAAATAAGTAGTATACATAAATAAAAATACCAAGTAAGAAAATAAAAAGTACTCTTATTCCACTGCAATAACTTTCATTCGTCCAGCGAATCTCGGAAACTCATCCTATTTGTTAATAATAAATGGTTTAGCTATATTCAATTATCAGGTTGTAAAATATGTAAAATTAGCTTGTAGTTTGTAGATACATGTAATATGACATTGCTCCCTTAACAATCTAAAAAAGACGTTAAATTTAGTGGTTGTACCATTATATTCTTCATATTTTAACCTTTCTACTATTTTTTCTTATTTTTTGCAAATTATTTTCCAAATTTAATAACTTATAAATTGATTTTTTTCTGTTCAAAATAATATAAAAAATAGTAAGCAGATTAAATGATAGTTTTATCACCCACTTTTGTAAGTTGTACGTGACCAATTGGAAAAAAGCCATATGCTGTACAGTAAAATGGATGCTGAGATTTTAAAATAACCATTTGAAGGTAAATTCTGAACTTGTAATTTTTTTCTGGCCACTTACAATTGTATATGGCATTAGCTATTGAACTTGTCTATTCAAAAAGTATTTCTTGTTAATATTCAAATCATTAAAAAATGAAAAGATACATTTTAAAATAAATTACCTGTTGTGTCAACGATTCTGCAAAAGTACAATAAACGACTATTTGGAGAAATATGCTCATCAAAAGAAAAATATGAATGGCTGCTTCGGAATATTGTGATTTTGTAATCATCTGAATATACTTTGATTATTATTATTATAGATTAAATTTATTATTTTAAAAAATAATAAAAATTACAAACCACTCTTAATTCAAATACATTAACACAAAGATTTAAAGATGATATCATCGTTGTTGTAAAAATAACAGGACTAAATATATTATCAATGTGTTCGCATATTCTAACAATTTTTTAAATTCAATTAATTTTATTACTATATGTTTCATAAATCATAAATATTAATATATTACCTTAAAAGATCCCGATGCCTATTTGCAAAACGTATTATATGACGTCTCAAACGAACATTGTCCGTTTCAGAATTAATATGATTTTGTATATCGTATTCTAATATCTGAAAACATTATTATTCATTGACTGCAATAAACTAATAATGGCGTTACTTTTTTGAAAATATAGCAATATATGGAATCTTTTATATATTCATAATAAAATTAATAATAGAACAAATTTATTTATTTTTTACTACGTCACACAAACGAAACTAAAAAGATTATGTATATTTATTGTACACACGTATATAAAATTAAAAGGTTATGGGCCTATATTATTGGGAATATTTTAGTCCAGAATCTTAAGTATTCCTTTTCCATTTTGTTTGCGTAAATAAGAAAAACAATTAGAATATGGTAAATAAATCAAATATCAAATATTACAGTATTCCTTTATTCAAAGGTATAAGAATATCAACAACTGGAAATTTAGAATGGAAACTATTGTTAGTTAATTTTAACAAATTATGATAAGAATGATACTCTGGAACAAATTTTAATAAAAAATGCTAAAATAACTGAACACTTAAGGAAAGGCAAAGTGTCGTTCGCTAATTATTCAACGTATTGCAGATTTGATCTAAGATTAGCAAACTTCACTGTGATAATGACGAATGTATTTTGAATGACATAATGGAGTTGTTCAGATTAAAAAGGATTAAATTTGAATTGACTATAAGATACTTTCTTTGACATAACAGAATTGCTGAAAAGATGAATGGAATTATTTAGTAAAAAAATTAAATATTTACTATCAAATAGGATGTTTATAGCGAGGGAACAGGCTCTACAGCGCGAAGTTTGCTGCGAGGCGTCAGCCGAGCAAGCAAACACGCCTAGAGAGCCTTTTTCGTGCCGAGGAGCGAACGATTTTCCTTCAGCCCGGCCGGAACTTCGCCTCCCAAAAGATAAAAATCCTTTTTAAGTAAAAATACACGAACGACTTTGGGAATCGATGCTTAGTTTGTGAGCACGAGCGAACAACAGATTTGAGACGTGAAAGAGAGAGAAGACAAGAAGAAAGAATCGATAAATATTCGTTTATTTAATATTTCATAATAAAATTTAATGAACAAAATACTAAACTATTTTAATTTTATTTGTTTTTAATTTCTAGTCTAAAACGTTTAACGTGAATAATTTTTAAAAGGACTAAAGTGAGAACCGAAAGGCTAAACTTAATATTCAATCTATTCATATGATATCTTTTTTCTAATTTTAAATTCATAAGTCTCTGTGATAATAACATGTGTATAATACACACACACCGAGCGACCGCGTTAGTATGAGGGCGCGCGAGCAGCGACTGTAAAGAAAACTGATGTAAGCCCGTTCCCGCCGCACGAGACACTTTAGGCGTCCCGTAGAGATAACACGTCCGTGGACGAACTTTTACGAACGAGAAGATACGCCGAGCCGAGAGGTTGAACGAGTTTCTTAAAAGCCTGTCCAACGTACTATTTACTTCTGGAGCCGAAAGGAGAGAAGGCGATTTTGAGGTTAGAAGAACGAAAATAATTTTTTTTGGTCTATGATGTCACTTACTTTATAAACAAAGGTGTGGATGATCAAGGTATAAGGGAGAAAGTGATACGCTGATACGAAAGAATACTTGAAATTGCATAGAAAAATCAAAGGTTCACACTAAAATTTTGGGTATGGTATTTTCTTGGTATTCTTTCGGTATACAAAATAATCTTTAAGATTTTAATGCTTGTAAAGCGTAAGAGTTTTATCTTCGAAGTAAATTTAAGTGTATTATTAGTAACAGCATTAAAAGCGTTATAGAATAAGAAATATATTTATATGTGCTTTATTATATTTTACAAAAAAATATTAAATAGTAAGCAAATTATTTATTAACAAACCTGTAACTGCAAACAAACATGACTTGTTAACTGAGCAAACAAAGCATCACAACAGATCCAGCTTAAAGCTGAGCCAAAAAGTACCCATTGTTCCTCGAAAAGTACGGATAGATATACTGGTACCGTGTTTATTGGAAATGGATATCTTACCATAAAAATCCTTTCAGAAAAATTATAAGTATGATTTGCTGCACTCCCCAATAAATATTCCGTTAGAAAATTTCTACAAAAATAAGAATTCTCAAAATAATTTCATTTTTAAAACATTATCATGACTCAATTACAATTAAAAACTATGTTATTTGTCGATAAATAATCATTAATATTTATGTAAGATTTAAACTTGCAAATATAAATATAAAAAATTTTTGATTCCTGAATTTTTAGAATTAGAAATCTAGTAAGTAGAAGTGATGTCAGCCTTAAATATATTATGGATTCTTTGCGATTGTAAAAAAATAGTGATTAATTCTGATTTATTTATATTTTAAAGATCGTTTTACTATTCATCAAAAAGACAATAAGCACGTACTCACTGAACTGGTGGTACACCCCAACTGATAACAACGCCTATTCCAATACCAGCGTAACATTTACAAAAGAAAAATGTCTTTTTAGCGCTGTTTAATATTTTCTCGCGGAAATCTTCATCGGTTGGTAAATTCGTCTTCCAAATAATTGCCATTTCTTCTACCACTGACTGTAAATGCTCCACGGTAGTCACTAATCGAATACCCTAAACTTCATTAAGTTAATTATCATTTAATACAACTTTGACAACTACATTCTTATAATTAAAAAAGTATTTAATTTTAAAAATTTCTGCAACTGTAAAGTACATTAATTGAAATTAAGGTATAATAATTATATCAAATGTTTATTATTCTAGTACATTTTAACTGAGTTGTTTTAAATAAAGTTAACATAGATGAACTTGAACTTATTTTTATTTTATAAATATGTTGTAAGTAAAAAAAATCCTAATGTCAAGTTAAATAAAACTTCAAATAATTTTACCAATTTTTCATAATGTTGATATACGAAATATATAACAGGTAACAAACGCGTATAATGTAGCCCAAATAAAGAGATACATGCAAACAAATAAAATGTACTAATATTAATTTATTAATCATAATTATTAATTTAAAATTTTCACTTTTACTCTAAAATTTGTATTTACTAAATAAATTAAATGCGTTCAACTTAATGTATAAAGTATTAAGAAAAATCATAAAATTGATAAAAAGAAATGAATAAATTTTTTCTAAAAATCTTTATCTTGCTTGAGTTTAAAATTTTTCACAATATTGTGTCTGCAAGAGACTGCGAATGACGATCGAAATGAAAATAATTGTAAGAAATATTAAACCCATTTATAAGAAAAACGTTTCATTGACTATAATTAAAAAAATAACATAAAAGCAGCATTATATCCGGGATGTTGGATGAAAAATATCAAATTGCTATAATTTCAGATGCAAATTGAAAGAAATTGAGATTGTGCGTGGAAAAGAAAATAATATCTGCAGCTCGATAATTGCACTAATATTAAAGTATTATTATTTTTATTATGATTGTGCATAAAGAATTAGTTTGCCCTGACAACGCAACTTGACAACATCTAAATCTAAAATAGTCTGCTGTAAGTTGAACAAAAACATCATTGAAATAACAAAGAAAAATATCAAATGCAACATTTTATGAATGTGAATAATTTTTTTAAACCAAATTGATGAAGGCTTTTTAAGTAGTTTATTTCAAATGTATTTTACAGTATGTATTCTCAAAAACTATTATAATAATTAAAAGGTGAAATTTAAAGTGAAATACTACATTTATTTGCTATGCACATTTTTGGCCAAATTTCCGCATTATTTTTTTTATAACTTTTAAACGTTTCAAATCTTTTTTTTTCAATTAGTAGATTGAAATCGATATATAAGGAACCAAAAGCATTGCCATTCAGAATAAATAATTTTATTTCTTCAAATATCGTATGTATTTAAATTAGAACTGTATACATTGAAGAATAATTCAATTTACAAGTACCGTGAAGGACGTAATTTCTGATCACTTAGGAGGTATTTCTGATCACATATTTACATGTAAAAAAGTAAAAGTATATTTCTTTTTCACACAAACTAAACATTTCTTACGCTCAATCTATTTTTTCTCATAAATTAAAAAAAAGTTTTTCCTACTAAAATCTTATAGATTATGATTTATAATAAATAATGATCAGAAATTACGGCCTGATCAGGAACTACGTCCTTTACGGTAAGTGGAATTGATTAGAAATTAACGGAAATTCTTTCTATTTTATATCACAGAATAGAGTTCTGCTTTAATGAAACATAAAATATATCACTTTCGAAGCCGCTAACCGCAAGTCGATAGGTATTTGATTGAAATGATAATAGATTAAATTGATATCCACTGACAACAAATACATAAGTATTTAAATACTTAACACTTTTTATTATCTTACTTATATCTTCTGTTAATTTATTTGATTGTGAATAAAGTAAAGGTTAAATGGCTCAGTCGGTAGAGTGATGGACTCGTAACTCAAGAGCTCGAGTTCTAATCCTGCTCTCAGCCAATTTATACAAGCATCGCTGTACGCTTATACGTGCTTTGTTCATAAACACATTGAGAAACCTCCTTCGCTAATTGGCATCGCAATGATAGCATAAATACAGCGATGTTAAATAAAATTAAAAAATAAAATAAATTATTATAAGTGAATTATCAATATTATTTTTATTTATTTCTGAAGTCAATTATTCGCATTAAATAAGCTAAACTAAATGTTATTTTAGTATATAATAATAATAATGGTAAAAAAAGAGGCTTGTGATTCCATGTCATATACGCTTTCCCTTCAATAATCGTAATTTCAGAAATTTTTGTTATATCTTATAAGTTTAGAGCAATTTAGATGAACAATCATAGGACTAAAAAAAGTATACAGAAAATAGATAATTTAACTTTAATTTGCAAGAATTTTAAAGTCAAAAACTGGAATAGAAAATAATTAAAAATTAAGTATTTAATAAATAAAAATAAATTTGTATTAGACTAATCATAAAGTCGATAGACTATATTATATTCATATGTATGTATACAAATCATCGAATGAAAAATAGACATTCGACATAACAATCATAATTGAATCAAATTATCTAAATTGTTGGACTAGTATTAATTTTGGCAATGAGCATTTAATTAGTTACAAAAAAAAGGTTTCCTTGTTCCGGACAAAATTTCTGGTCAACGTAAGTTAAAATGACACTTACTTAGAAATTTTTTTATAAAGTAGTTTTGATAAGTGTCATTTTAATTTATACTGAGCAGAAATTCTGCTCAGAATATAGTCAATTTTCTACCAGGAATTCAATGTGAATTCACACTTATTAAATAAAAATGGATTTCTGGTTGATTTTTCGCGTGAAGGACAAACCACCCATTTTCAAAATTATATCTTCTCAATTTCAAGAAGTGGATTTTATATTAATTTAAAAAGAATGGTCTAAAAAAGAATGCTCTTTTTACTTTTAGATATTTTTTTTTCACTGTACACCTTACTGATGAAAGATAAACAATAGAGTCTTGAAATTACTTATTTTTATCTGTAAATGGTTAAATTTCATCGGTCAATATTATTTTAGTTTTTCTTTAAAATAAAAACTTTGGAACTTTAGTATGACTTTTTATGATAATTCTTTATGTTTATAAACCTAAAAACCAATGAAATAATTACTAAAAGTAATAAACTATGACGTATCCAAAAACTGATAAACAAATATTTAGATCATATATTGTACCAATTTTTAAATCGATAGATTGTAGCAAAATCTTAATTAGAAAATTTGATTACAATAAAAAAAGCAAAAATTAATTGTTTTCACCCGCCTTTTTTTAATTATTAATCTTTTAACGTTCCGGAGGACTTGTACATCCAACTATTTTTACCAAAAAAGAACAATAATTAGAGCATATGGACAATAATGAACAAGAAAATCAATCAAACTTATTAAGTTACGCAAATTTAAATAACCACTCACATAGTATACAAGCTTCCTGAAACTTACCAGTAAGATTTGGAATCTTGCAGAAAGTTTTCATGGAATATTTCAGGAAGCTTAAAATATTGAAGACAAATTAACTGTCAGAGGTATTTCCAGAAAGATTGTTATAATCTTTTGATGAATCTTTCAGGAAACTTTTATGAAAGACTATGGTAAGCTTCCGAGAAATTTTAATAAAAGATTGCAATAAGATATCTTCAAAGCTTGCAGAAATTTTTACAAATAGATCCCTTTGAACTTTAAATATAGAAGTTGATAATTGTTAGAAATATTGCAAAGAAGTGTCTGAAAAACCTCAGAAGCATAAATACTACGATAAGCATCCAAGAAATCTTATTAGAAGGTTTTAGTAAGATAACTACAAAGCTTCCAGGGATCTGATACATTTTCATTGATTTATTTTATTGTTCATTTAATCTTTCATGGAAGTTACTTACAATTTTGGAATATACATACTGGTAAGCCTTTTTTAAAACTTCCAAGAAATCTTTTATTCTGCAATTTAAAGGTTCTTTTAGTAAGATTAATGAAGCTTAAACTATAATTAAACGAAAATTTCATGGAAGATCTTGAAATACATTTTCAATTGATGATTTATTTAAATATTGTTCATTAAAATTTTTCATGAAAAGAGATCCCATCCGACGATCTTACTTTTTGTGGAATATTTTCCAATAAAAAATGTACTATAAATTTTATACAATCAGCATTAAAATATCATTAATGAATGTACAACAATATTGTATTTCTTTACAATCAAATATTAAACATATTTGTTTTTTAACTTATGACATGAAAAAAATTCAACTATGTCAATATATTTGCATTATATTTTTTTTTGCTATCTATGTCTTACAATCTAGCGTGCAAATTATATTATGTTTTGCAAGATCAGTTTTGTATAGTATAATTGGGTCTTTGCATGAAAAATTTTTTTTTAATCCATTATATCCGTTATTTAGAAAAAGAAAAAATAAAAAACACGTATTTTTTCTTATACCATAAAAATGAAAACTCAAAGAGATAGAGGCAGTTGAAATTGTGTGACGTCACGATTGTTTTAGCAATCGTGACGTCATATACATTAATATCGTATTAATTTCTACTGGCTATAACTTTTGCAATTCATCATATTTTAAAAAACAAAAAAATACGGGTCTTTTATTTTTTCGTATTTTACCTGACGGATATAATGCATTTTTTCATGGAAGGACCCAATTGTATTACGATTACATTATGTACTGAATGTTTATAGATTTAAATGAAAAGATGAAATAAAAAATAAACACCTTACATATTGCAGTGATGTTAGATAAAAAATTGGAGGAAATTTGCGTAACAAGATGTTTATCATAATTCCAAGCATCCATTATCCAAAAAATTTGAAAAATTCCATCCGTTATTCCCAATACATTTGTTGTGTAAGTAGGTAATCTTTCTAAAATTTTGAATTTCTTAAATTCATTTGTACCTTTTAAATTAATCACAATACCCATCAGCCATAACATCTTCAAATTTAAATCCAAGTACTTATCAAAGTCCTTACTCAAAGGCTGATTTTTACCTGAAAAATTATAAATCAAAAGTTTATTAATTCAAATTTAGTTAAAATATTTTTCAAATAAATTTGAAGATACTTCGCACCTTTAGCTTTCATGTTTCACTGTTCCGATCAAGACTAGTAATGGACATGAGAATTAACCCTTTGTTATGAGCTGTTTGATAAATATTTAATTCGACGTTCGATGTAATACTTAGTTACTAATACTTTGTGATTACTATACTATGTACATACATTGCAACTTCTTACATTTTTTTTCATCTTTTTATATATTTATGTACGACGTAACGAGAATACATTACTCATTGCTTCCCTCCTTCTTTTTTGCTTTTTTTCTAATGAACTCACTATTCTTCTTGAATACATAATTTTTTTCATTGTTATATGTACATATTATATAAGCATTTTATTAGTGTTTTATTTAGCGAATAAGATACATAATTTTTTCTTATTTTTCCAGATAAATGTGAAGAAGTAAAGGGCTACAATCATCTTGATAATATTTTAACAAAACTGAAACAAAATTACATGGTGTACTGAAAAAGTTTTCACACAATTGTAGTAGTAAATTATTTATTATATTAAATGGATAGTACTTATTTTTTCTATTTTCATCAGACCGTAACAAGGTAATAGTGAAAACAAGATCGAAGTATGAACAGAATCTTCAAATATAGAAGTCTATGGCATAATGGAGAGAATTCAAATGAACTTTTTTTTAAACTTTTATAAACATTTAACATTACATGAGTACCATTGTAAATATTTTGTATAATAAAAGCGTATGTTTATAAGTTGAATAAGAAAATATTTTTATAAAATATTAATTAATATTTAAAATATCAGTGTAATATGTTTTGTAGCATTTTTATAATTTTTATTTTATATGTATTATTAAAATTAAGAAATATTCTAGATCAAAGCATTTTGTAAGATACGTAAGTTATAAAAAATTTATTTAAAGTTGATTGATATCCAAAGTATTCTGCAGTTTATTTTTAAATATACATAAATAAAAATACATAAATGTAACTATAAATCAGTTGATTTAAATTTCAAAAGAAGGATAAGCTTATTTTTAATGACTTGTTGTCTACATTTCAGAAAATATTTATTTCCTTATTTTCACAAAGAATGCATTAATTTTGAATTCATGTTTAACTCTGAAGAATTAATGACAAATTAAAGCTCATTGGTAAGGCATATTGAATATTAAATAATTGTCATACTCAAGGAAATACAATCAGCCAAGTGCGAATTTCAAATAACATACTTGACGAGGAAGATATTTTAAATCGAACCCGGAAAATTTCTTAAACGACTATTTGTAAATTTGCTAATGACTCCAATTAATTGAAATTCGCCGTTTGTGATAAACTGTAAATAAAACCATTAAATTTGCTCAACTTATATAAATTTGGCACAAATTGTTTTGACTGTAATTCAATATTTCAAACATCAATTGTATATGTATCACGTATTATAAAATAGACATGAAATAAAATTTATTAAATATTTCATAATAAATGTACTTTAATTGTACATAAAAACTTAGATATACGAAAATGCGGATAAATGCTCTAATGTTGAAATTATTAATTTTGCAAGTTAAATAGCTCCCATATTATTGAAATGAAAAAGAAAATATATTAAATATTGATTTGAACACTTTACATGTATATGGAATTTTACTTTTTGACGAATTTAAAATAAAATTTTATCATAATCCTTTCTGTACAAAAGAAACATATTTGTATTTAAAAAGAAAATATTTATAACATTAAATTCTTTACAGAGTATACCATCAAAAGGATCATGGATTTTTATGAAATTTTCAAGACAATTTTACAGGATATCATAGTTAAAAAAATACTCACAAGCGCTTGCCAAAAATCTTTATTTACATGATAATTGTGATTTTAAGAATGTAGGCCCAATTATATACTGATCCTTGGATTTCCATAGCTTAGAGACCTCAATCATATTATATTTTTATGAATGTTATAAGTTGTTTGCGATAATGAAGAATTTATTAGACCACGGAAAATAACAATCTAGTATGAAGTTTAACGGAAGATTTACTAGATTTATTAGATTTACAGAAATTTATTTCTGCCATTCAATAACAAAAAACTAACTTCCTAACACAGAAATTTTTCTTATAAAAAGTTATCCACTTTTAATTTTTCAGATTCAAGAATTTTTATACTTTCCATAAATTATGAGATTAAAGATTGATCCTTTTCCATTTTTTGTGTATGAATTATAAATATTATATTGATTTTTTATGAGTTTTTAATATTAAAATTCATTAAATTTAATAATTTTGTAAAAACAGTATCATTAGATATAAATAATTAAATAGATGTATGCGTGAAACCCTCAAAAACGTTTTTAATTATTTTATGAATAAAAATTGTCTTCTTATTGAAAATGGATATAAGAAAATAAAATAATAATACAATATTTTACATAATTATGAATTTTTTTTTTTTAATTTTACGTTATTAAATAAAAAATTAAGTTTTTGAATGAAATTGGTTTCGCCATGTAAAAAATATTTTCAAGAGAATATACGTAGTATCAAGAATTCAGAAAATATGAACGAAAAACAAGTGGACGAAGCCTTTGACAAATCATTTTTAGATATAAATAAAAAATTAAATGAATTTAATGGATTATGGCCACATAAGTCAGTGTCAGATAAAGCTTTTCGTCGAGTTTTCGTATTTACCATCTTAATTATTGTTACATTGCCGCAAGTATAATTAAAAATAAATTATCATTTATAATTCCAACAATTCAATTAGAAAGTTAAAGCTACTCTAATCCTAGGGCAGAAATACAAAGGGTTAAATAAAACTCATCAATTAATTGTCATTAATTTTCAAAATTGATAAAATAATTTCTATAAAATAAAGTTTTTTTCACTTGATATGCTTCTAATCAATTATGTTTGATCACCAAATTCTGCAAGTAGCTTCAACTTCATGAGCTAATTTAACTACAACCTTTTTTTAATTCATAAAGTAGAAATTAATATTTATGATGTTTCTGAAATCAATCATTTCATAAATATAATACATATTAACATATAATATTATTATAATAACAAGCTTTGCATGCATAAGTTGTTAATATTAATAAATATAAGTTTATTATTTTAAAAGATTGTATTTAAATGAACTTTAAAATTTTAATGAAATTTTCTATACACGGTGATTACTTAATCACCGTGTATATTACATATAACTGATATTCTTTGACAGTTTCTTGGATTAAATGTTCATTGCGGTAAAAACTTCGCTATATGTGCCGAAAATATTGCAGGACTAGCTTATCTAATAGGAGTCTTTGCCAAATACACAGTGCCAGTCATTTCAAAAGAAAAAGTAAATACTAAACTTGTTACGTATACATATCGATCTTATATATGACACACAAAGATTCGGGTATAAAAAGAAAATTTAATGATCGAATTCTTTAAATTATTGTTATAATTGTATTTATAACTTTTTTGTTCTTATGAAAAAATTCTACGTTATTTCAATATTGTCTCTAAGGATTTTTGTAGAGCGACCAAAATATTTGTAATATTGATTTGTGATACTTATGTGTCGTACATGGTTCGTGCGTAAATAATCACATAAAATTATAAAAATGTTTTCAATTACTACGTTTTCTAAGTTTAGTTTAATGTTTTGTTTTTTACTTTTTGTATTATTTTGATCGTTTACATAAGCCAAATGCGTTGAGAAAACAAACAAAATCTGTGACCCAAAAACGTGATATTCTCCTGATCAGTTATAATGTGACATACAAAAGATTTTAGAAAATAAAATTTGATATTTTTTAAGCTTCTAAATACTATCAGAAACACCTAGATACGTCATAATTATGAAAAATTAATATTTCTTAAATAGAAAAGGGGTCTCAGATATAATGGGTTAATATTTAAAATTATCATGTCACAAATACGAATAATTAATGTATTTTACATCATAGTTTGTAATAGTGTACAAAAAAATAGCAGAAAACTGGTTATTGATAACAGATCCTAAGGAAAAATCACTTGTAGAAAAATATGCAAAATCGGGAAGATTTAAAACTCTAGGCTATGTTGGTAAATCTCTTCTTATGAACAAATTATTAATAAAATGTTTAACATTGTTCACTTGAATCCTCTTTCTGATAAATTTTTAATATGCAATTATTGAAAATTTCTTAATTTTATTGTTTTTAGGCTACTGTTTTTTTAGCGGGATTGCCTTCAGTCAAATGATTTTAGTATCTGTTATTTTAGATTATATTATACCACTGAATGAGACTCGAAAAAAAATTTTGACAACAAAGGCTGAATATCCGTTTGATCCATATGAGTATTACTATGAACTTTATGTAGTATACACTTTGGCTACCATCGTAAGCGTAAGCGTTCTTATATCAACTGATACTACCTACACAGCGATTATACATCAAAGTCTTGGAATTTTTGCTATTGTCAAGTGAGATTTATTTAGTAATAATTAATACATTTTGATAGAAGTGTGCGAAATAAGCGATTCTCGCATGGGTGTATTGTCGCTTTGCTCAGGCGACAAAACACCCCTGCGAGGATCGTCCATGTCATTCATGATTATTAAATTTTTAATGCAGTCTTCGAAACTGGCTTTTCGTGCTTACACACATAAAGAAGCTCCAGGAAACGACTTTTATACTCACCGTTAAAATAACTACTTTTTTAACACTTAAAATGCTAGTGCATTTTTTAGAGTTCATTAAATATTTTTAATTATTTTTTTTTATTTCCTCGCATAAAAAATTAATAACTTTAATTTATTTTAAAAATTTCATTAATCGGATAAAAATTTGGTTTTTTGCTCAATATTTATTTCTATTTGGCGTCTAGAAAATTAATAAACAAATTTTTTTTTATATTTTAAAATTATATTAAAACATTCTTATAAGCATATTTTATAGTGTATTGTTATATTTTCTACAATATTTAAGATATTTATATTGAATATTTCATCTTAATAAATTAATGTAAAGATTTGTTTAAGGTAAAGAATTCTTAGAAATGCATATTAAAAATTTATAAATAAATATACATCTGCATGACTTAAATATGTAGTTCGTTAAAAACTCGCTCTGAAAATACGTCTATATATAGAAATGGTGATTCAGAGATGAGGCAATGGATGTGATGAGCTTCTGATATTTTCAGGCACCGATTAAGAATAGCTACAGAAGAAAAGGATCCAAATGCGTCATATGATGTTATAGTTTCAGCCATAGATATGCATAAGAAAGCTTTAGAGTTCAGTAAATAATTTAGTAAATTTTAAAATTATCATAAATTCTAATTATTTTTATAAATTTTCTATGATAAAATGATTGTTTGAGAATTAATTACTTCATAATTTAACTAATGATCCTAAATATTTAGATTTGTTGAATTAATCGAGTCTACTTATCAGCTTGCTTTTCTCTCATTCATCGCTGTTACCGTTGTTTTTCTAAGTTTTGGATCTATAATTGTCTGTATAAAATGGATCTATTAATGATTTAAAAAATTAAAAAAACAATAAAAAATTATGAAATTTATGACTTTTTAGCTTGTTGAGCATTCGGACGATATTATAGATTTAATAAGATTGTCTCTGTTTGAAGTGGGTGCTATGATTCATATATTTTTTATTAGCTGGCCAGGACAATTAGTTATTGACCATACAGAAGATTTATTTCGAGCCACGTAAATATTGTTATAGTTTACCGTAGATTTAAAAATAAAACTTTATTGAAAAATATTAATTTTAAAATTAATTCAACAGGTATACAAATGAATGGTATTACCTTTCGAGAAAAGCAAAAGTATTACTAAAAATTTTGATGTTACGATGCGTCAAGCCGTGCTTTCTCACAGCTGGAGGATTTTATATTATGAATTTTCAAAATTATGGATCTGTAATAACTATTTTTAAGCTTAAAGTCCATGCGACAAATACCACAGAATTGTTAATTATTTTCTTTCTTTTTAGATTGTAAAAACAACTTTATCATATGTAACTGTAGCATTGTCTTTCAAATAGTAAGAAATTAAGTTTATATCATGCAAAATATTACAGCAAAACATTGTAGCAAAAACAAAGATAAAAATTTTTCAACTTTATTATTAACTTATTTTTAAAATTTTCTTATTCACTAAATTGATTGTATTAATATTTTTCAATGCAATTAAATATATGGAGAAATTGATTTTTATTATGTTTATATATGAAGAAAAAAAATTTAACTTACTTTTTAAGTAGATAATAATACATTATGCAATGAGTGACTTAAGTCGTATATTTCTCCTAAGGGGAGGTTTGCAAACCGAGCAAGCGAAGCGAGGGGAGTAAATTCCCTTTTGAAAAATTAGACTTTACTTTCGAGTTGCATACTGTGTTTTATTCTTATATTCCAAGTCATATAGCAAAAATAAATATTTTTCGAATAATAAAAAAAGTTTTTTAGATTTTTATTTTCTTTCATAAAAATTACAATTTTTGTAATATATCACATAATCCTTATGGTGTCAAGATCAAAGGTAAAAATCAATCTTATTTTTAATTAAACTAATGTTAGTCTATAGTATATATTTATATGATGTTTCACAGTAAAATATTTTAAAATAGTGAGAAACTGGCAAACAAATAATTGTTAAAGAAGCTCTTACTTTTTTTTAATGTCGCTATATTTATGTTATATGCTATTTTTGCTATGCTAATCAGCGACGGAGCTCGTAAGTGTGTTTGTGAAGAAAGCACATGTGCTGTACAGTGGTGCTTGCATCAATCGGCTGCCGAGAGCGGGATTCAAACTCAGGATCCTGAGATTACGAATCCAACGTTCTACCGAATGAGCCACAGACCGACTCTAGCTCTTACTTTTAGAAAGTAATAAATTTGAATTTTCTTTATTTTTTCTTATTAATAATTTTAAAAAAAAGCTACGTTCATTTGATACAATACTCAATTTTTTTCTAAGTTATGCACAAATCTATGAAGTTGGGATTGAAATCTTAAGATTGAAAATAAAATTGTTTAAAAAGTTCAGGTTGTTCAGAACATGAAATTATACAAGTATTTTCAAAATATGAAATTACTTATCGAATTTATTATTTATATATTCTTAGAAAATATTTTAAATTGTTACAATTCATTCAATAATTTAAATAAATGTTGAATGTTAATAAGAAATTATATTTGATAAAGGTTTGTAAATAATTTAGGCATTTCAAAACTATTATTTAAAATATATATTTAATTCAGTATTTTGTAGTAATTTATTCCTCTACTTGAAGATTAAAATCTCTTAAAACTATAATACTATCACAAAAGAGCAATCATATAAAATGCATTACAAAAGTTTTATTAGTTCTGTTATTTTTTAAATAATCTAAAATATAAAATTTTTAAAACCATTTAATTTTTAAATATTATAATTAATTACATACTTGTCCAATATTTTAAATTTAATCTATATCAACTTGCGTTATTATTGTACTAATATTAGTGTACCTTATAAATTTTCTTTGTCATTTTTTTTTGCTTAATTCACTTCCTAAAATATTCTTAAATTCTGTGAACATATTCTTCATAGTTATTTGAAATAATTCTTCAATTGTTCTCAAACGTTGGTCAGATGTCATTCTTTCATCAGTTTTTTCACAATTTTTTTGACACTGCTGTAAATTTTGCTCCATTTCCAATTTTGACTTGTCTCTGTAAAATAATGTATTTTATTAATTTTAATGTTAAATTTTTAAATATAGGAAATAAAATGATATACATTACACAAATATGGTGTCAAATCTATTTGAAGTATTTAAACAACAACTTCTCTTGTTAGGTTGACCATCTATGATAACAAATAATTATAATAATATTATATCTAATATTAAATTTAATTTCATATGAATTTAAATGATATATAAAGAACAAAAAATTATGTTATTTATGATATTTTAATCAATAAGTCAGAGACTCAATTTTTAAATAGTTATATGTATTACATATGTTTTTTAAAATTAATAAAAAAATTATTAATAAAAAAATTAATAAAAAAAAACTAATTTAACTAAATTCATGAAATAATTTTAATGAAAAATATCAATATAAACAGATTTATATTAGACATTTAAACCTGAATACGAGTTTTTAATCAAGTTTTTAATATCATATGAAATAAAAAATTAGCAAAAATAAAATCATTTCTGTAAACTTATATAAAATTGAGACCTTGACGATTTTTTGGCATCTGAATAATTTTTAAATAAGTAAATAAATATATAAATTTACCAATACACATGTTTGTGTTGCAAGTATTCCATTTAAAATTTGCTCCATTTTTTGAATTACAAGTAAAAAATTCAGTATTTAATGCTCTATTAGCTGTATTATTAGTTTCGATAGCACTTAAACTACTTGGAGGAATTGTTCCAACTGAAATTGCTGAAGTAGGAATGCAACTGGTTTGAGTGCATGTATTAAATAATTGATTGGCCAATGGAGTTTGGGTTAAAGTATTTGAAAAAATAGTTTTTCCAAATGGAAAGTTAGCTGGTACCGTATTAGAATTAACTGTAGATGTTGATCCAAAAAAAATTGGAGGTGAATTCAGTGAAACAAATGGAGTTGTTTGGGTCGTTAATGTTGAAGTCGTGGGATCATTTGCAATAATAATATCTGCACTACTAATAAAAGTAAATATATATATTTTTTTAGTATAACATAATTATTAAGGGTAAGCTTAAATAAATTTTTGCTATTCATACCTGTTTTTGTTATCTTCATTTTTCAATATTTTTAATTCTTTTTCCAGCGCTTCTACCTTTTCTTCCAAAGTTATGATTCTTTTATCATTTTGTACTCTTTCTTTTATAAATTCATGAATTAATTCTTTGAATTCCTTTAATAATATCTTTATGGTGAAATTTTCATTTAAGGTTTCTTCTTCTTCATTAGCTTCTTGTTCATGATCAAGTAATGCATCTTTTTTTTGTTGTTTATCTTCATCTTGTTGGTGGGAATTCATTACTTCGTTTGATTTTTCTACAGAGTCTGCTTCTATTTTTTCTGCTGTATCTTTTGAATCTTTATTTGTTTCAAGAAATGGGATTTCTGATTGAGTAATTTCAGACTTGGAACTAAATTTAAAAGAATCTAGGCAAAAGAAAAAATTATAACAACAATTACTTTATATTTTATACTTGACTTTATGTTAATAAGTTAAAGCCTGAGATGATAATACCTCCAAAAACAAAATTAAATGCAGTATCACTTTTTTTATGAGCACTATCTTTCTGATCTCCAAAATGAAAAACTGAAGGAGTGTTGTTATTCCATTTGGATCCAGTTGTCTTGGGAAAATCGTCAGATTTAAAATTAAATGCTGATCTAAAAATATTGTATTATAGTGTTTTTTAAATGAGAATTAAATAACCTTAAATATTAAAAATACTTAATTTTATTATTCATAAGTTTCTTTTCGATTCGTTTTTTTTTTTAAATAAAAAGTTTAAATGTGATTAATTATTATTACAAAAATTTTAATGAAACTCACGGAGATAATGATTTTGACAAGAAATTCGATGTTGCCGAATCTGAATTCATTTTTAACTGGTTATATACTTTGTTATTTCTTTTAAAAATAAATTTTTTTTCAATTTTATGTAGTACGAAGACGAATAAACAAAAATTTAATATTTTAGATGGTTTAACCTAAATTTATTACGATAACAAAATAACGTGTCAAAACTTTCACTTTTTTCTGATTACGTGTATTAAAAACATATCTATTAGCTCATCAAAACAAAGATATAGTATTATGATTATGATAGTTAGAAAAGCCGTTAGTATACAATATCTCACTGTTTTTAAATATAAAATTAAAATGTAAATTCAATCGCTAAATAAATTTTTTTGAATTGTTTGCCTTTTATATAAAAAGTTCTCAGAAACACTTGACAATCATAATTCAAAGATTTTTTTCTTTTGCAAGGAACTTTCAATCTGGAATTTCACTACAAAATTGCAACCGCTTTTCAGTTTCAAGAAGATTCTATTTCAAAGAATGCGCGAGGGATGGAATCGCGCAAGCGCACTGCGCCTAACAAACAGTTACATTGATGTTTAATATTTTTTTAATTAAACACGAATATTTTATAATGAAACTGAATTTTTAGAATGATAATTTAATATTTATTTGAATGTAGAAAAATACATTTTTCTATGAAAAAAAAATTAATTTAAAACTGGAAATTTTACTGAACTTGTTACCGGTATGCTTTTTTGTTTACTTACAGCTACCAGGATCAATTAGCATATGGACACTAGCCGATAAACAGGCAAAATAAACGACAAATTGTAAACATTCGAATTTATTTTATACAAGCTATCAAGCTTCTCCTATGCGTGAAAATTAATTATATTGATTGAAATATATTAGTACAATAAATTTTAACAAGACTTCTTGTTTAAAAATATATTAATTTTTTAAATGTTTATCTATGATGGCTTAAATCTCTTTCTCTCTCTCTTTCTCCCTCTATATATATATATAGGTAGTATGATAACGATTATATTATTAATTATTAATTTTAATATTGCAACTTTGGCTTTCAACCTGAAGGTGGAGTCCGCTAAGCTCTTTAAATTTGATGAAGTTAATTTGCGCACGCGCAAATCCATCATGAATAAATAAATATAAACAAATACTTAAATCTGTAAGAATAGAATTTTTCCATTACATTAACAAAATAGGAAATTTTTTCGATAATCAATGTAGCAATAATTACTCAGCTATCAATTTCATAATAAAAAAAAATTCTGAAACTCGAATATTTATGACCGTTTTTCACGTGAAAGAATTGAGAGCGCACTTTAACGGAAGAGTAGGAGTATTATAAGCTTGGTGTATTATTTTTTTTTGGAGACCTTCAGCTTTCACGTGAAGATATTGGAACCAGATTCTGAATCGAGGGCATTGGGCATTGGTGTGCGGTGCTCCCGTCTTTCGTGTTTTTATAGATACAGTGTAACAAAGCGTTGTGCAAAGTCGCTTTTTTCATTTGTCGAGCACAGTAGTGTTCTGTTTATTACACTGTTAGCTCGTTCGGTAAAATTTTTCGCGTGTAGTGAAACATAAACTTCGAAGAAACAGTGGCAAAGCGTGTGGCAGCACACGGTTTATATGTATTACTATATATAATATTTATAAATGATGCTTTTAAATAGTTTATTATTTAATTGCATATATATGTTTTCTCGTACTGAGCAACCCTCAACTTGTGGATTATGAGTTCAATCTAACCTAAATAGAATCTCTTTACTTCAGTTCGCAAATTTGTGAGTGTCATTTTAATGTGACAATTATTACTTAATTGTATTAATGTTAATAATTGCTATAAAATTAGTGTAATATTAAAATTTTCACACGTTGGTTGTCATAACCAAGTGCCTACTGATGACTATCGACTTTTCTTTTGTTCCTTTCATATTTCATTTACTAAAAAAAAAGACAAAAGGCCACTTTTACCTCGTCGGGATTATTTTTAAGTAATTGTTGGATTTTGTATAATTTTTGCAAAGTGATATAGTGAGTGTTGATAGTTCTTGGCTTTCTGTATACAGTAAAATATATCAAGGGCTTTTTGTGTAAATCAATAGTCTTAAAAAAAAGTTTACTGTTGCCTTAAGTGGTTGCTAGATATTAAAATAATCTTATAATGAAATATATCTTATAACTTCATTGACCCTTTTATCACCTGACATATTGTTTGATTATTATAAGGATATTTAGTACAATTAATTGATAAACAATATTTAAAATATGATAGGTACTAAATTTTAAATAAATTTTTTAATTGGATAACAAATATTGTTCAAATTTTTTTATTAAAAAATAATTTTTTCCTTTTTTTAACCATTTATTATTATTTCTTCTTAACTATATTTTGATATAAATTTCTTATGATATAAAACTGTTATATTCAATCAATACCAGTGACAATAAAAAATAAAATTGAAATATTTGCCAAGAGATGATTTAACTATTAGTTAAATGTAAAAAATATGACAATTAAAATTTTATAAACATTAATAATGATTTGTTTACTGATTTGAGTATTATTTATAAAATAATTTTTTCTTACTAACATTTGTACATACTTATGATTTCATTAAAACAATTATTAAATGATGATTATATAAAATTTTGTATTAATTATAACTTATATTTTTAGAATCAGTATCAATGGTAAACATACCTCTACAAACTATGGATGATTACGGGGTTTTAGAGCCAACAGATGTTGGGACAATGACTATAGATTATGATTCAAAAGAAGATTTAAGAAAACGAAATCGTTGGGAGTATGAAGAAGTTCAGTGTATGTTAAATTTAATAAGGGAAAACAACTTTGTTAACAGATATTCTGTTATTAGAATGGCTACAATGTTGAGTCAGTTGATGATAAATAAAGGCTACAATCGTACCGAAAGACAAGTACACCTTAAACTAACAACATTGAGAAAAAATTATTTGTCTTGCGAAAGACAAAAATTAATTAATGGTTATGTAAAAGAATGTCCATTTTATAAAGAACTTCGTGAAATTTATAGAGATATTAATAATGCAAATGGTTTTGATTCTGATGATTACGATTTAAGTAGTCAAGATGAATGTTTGGTCAAATTTCCTAATGATACAATAGACTGGACTAAAGGGGAAGTTCAAAAAATGCTAAATGTAATTAAATCCATGAAGCTGAAGAATGAACTGACTCTTACTTTTTTTTCACCCATTGCTGTGAGGATGATTGCTGAAGCCATGCAAAATGCTGGTTATGATAGGAGTACTGAACAAGTAAAAAATGCATTAATTAATTTAAGGACTACATATATAGATTATAAAATAGGTTTTGATAATAATGAAAATCCATCAGAGTGCATATTTTATCCTTGTTTAGAATTATTTTGGGGGCGAGAATATAAAAAATGTCGATTAAAAGATAAACGAAAGATTAAACCAGATGATCCTTGGACTACTGAAGAAACAATAATTTTATTAACATTGATACAAGATCTAAGTATTTCTGAAGATGCTTATAAAAATACTGATAAAGCAGCAGAAACTTTAAGGCAAAGCTTAACTGAGAATGGTTATTGTAGATCTAAGCAACAAATATTAAATAGGTTGGAGCAACTAAAATCAGATTTTAGTAGTGTTCATAACTCCTATTCAGAAATTGAGGCTGTGCAAAAATTTCCTTTTTATAATTTATATAAAAAACTATTTGAAGAACAATTTGAACGTGAGTCGATAAATCAATCGGATCATACAACTAATTTGCAAAAAGATTCAATTGAATATGCAGAATTTTGTGAAAATTTAAAAAACACGCCTCAAAAAAACATCAAAGGTTTGTTTATTGTATTTCTAATACAAAAATATTTTTAGTATATTTTTAAGAAAAATAATTTTTTAAATACTTTTTATAATTTAAAAAAAATTAATTCAATACTTTTTTATGTTTGTAGGTGCAATTTGGTCAAAAGAAGAAGTAAGACTCCTTTTAAAAACTATACGTGAATTAACAAAAAGCTCTCAAACCAATGTTAGTTTAGAAGATGAAAAATTACAAAAATTGATAAATGTTCTAAGTGAAGCTGGTTTTCATAAGACTGCTGAGCAAATAAAATATCAATTAGTTTTGCTCAAAGAATCATATTTAAAATGCAATTTGGAAGACAGTTCTGAAAAAGATATATTTGAATGTCCATTTTACAATGAACTTCATGATATTTTTCATACACCAGTATCTGATGAAAGGTATGAATTCATTCAAAATCTTTTAGCAGAAAATATGGATTTAAGTATATCAAAATTCTCCGATCATAGTTACACAAATGTAAAGTTTGGCAATTCATCTACTGAAAGTAGAACAAATGACAAAGTCACTGTTGTACCAAATAAATCTTTGGATACTTGGTTTCCTGTTGAAAGTATTATTGGTGAGTAATATATGGTCGTCAATATGAAAAATAAACATTATTAAATTACTATATAATTTAAAAAATTTATTTAATTTATAAAAAAACTATCTGACACTTTCTAAAAATATTAAATATACAAAATATTTATCATCTCCATCTCTGTATCAGTTAGATTAGTGTTATAAAATTTTATTACAATATTTATTACAAATTACTAATTTACTTAATGAAACTGTTCATGATTTATAGATGATGATGCTGTAACAGATTCATCAACTCTCGATTTTAGCAATTTGACTGCGGTTTCTTCAAAAGAACAAGAAAAAAGCATTGGAGATGCATTTCTTGCTTCCCTTCCCAATAACAGCAATAATAAAATTGAAGGAAATCGAAGTATATTAGAAGATAATATTGTAATTCCTGAAGAACGCGTACCACCCGTTGTAAATGATGTTGTCATCGATCAAGAAATCACAACGACAACTGAAGAAGTAGATGTAGATTATTCAACAATTTACCGATATGAACCAGAAAATTTCTTATCTTCTAATAAAACGTCTGCAACAACGACAATGACGAGGTTTATAAATCCATATATTTTTCAAATCTTTATTCATACAATTTTTTTTTTTTATTTTTAACGTTATGTTTCTGAAAAATTAAAAACTTAATTAAATATATTTATTACATAAATTTTTTTAGATTAAAAGGAAATTATAATGATGGAATTAAATATGAATTGTTTTTTGTACCAATTAGATGTTATTATAATTTACAGATGTAGCACGTTATCCGGAGATGATGATGGGCAACCTCCAAATAAAAGACCTCGGGTTGTAGAAGATGAAAAGATTGTAGGAAAAAATAAATTCTTATTGAGACCTGTAGATATGAATCCTTCATCACTCAATGTTACAAATATGAAATTTGTTCGGTTAATTGTTGCTAATGATTCAAATAAGAATCAAGTTCATTCAAATCATATCACTGCTCATATAGAGCCTATGAATTCAGCAAATTCTGTGAGCTCCGGAATGAGTTCACCCGTGGAGCGAGCTGATATTTTAAAATTGGCAACTGAAAGAATTTTCACAAAAGAAGATTTAGATAAAATAGAGTCTGTTAAAGAAACGAAGACCGATTTCCAATGTAATGGAACAGAAAGTTCAAACAACACAGTTAAAAACAAAATTACGGAAACAATTATGTATGTATCATTGATTTAAGTTAAATTTAATATAAAATCTTAATGAAATTGCTGTAATTTATTTCAATTTTTATATAAATTGAAATAAATAAATAAATAAAATAAATAATAAATTATTGTAATTAATACTTTATTTTAGGGAAGCCTTGCATACTATGATGAAACATGATGAGTTAATGCAACAAAAGCATCATTCATGGCTTGAAAAACAATTTGAAATTCAACGAAGGCATAATGAAAACCAAAACAGACTTCTAATGAATGAATTCAAAGATTTGCGGAATATAGTTACAGTTTTGCTGGAGAATAAACAATCTCATGCCAACAACCAGAGTCGATAGACTCCAATTTTTTACATATAAACTCATAGTATAATTTAAAAATAAGAATTGCCAAGCTTTAAATATGTACAAAAACCGTTTTGTAAATACGAAGTTTAAGTTAATATTTAAAATTAAAATGTGCTTATAGAATACGCAATTTTAAGACTTTTACTACTGTGTAAAATTTCGTTCTATTTTTTGAAAAGAAACAAGTTAAAATTGTATACCTTTTCATACAAGACAAAATCTAGTTTTTGATACTGTTAAAAATAAAGAAACAATGTTTCTTTCTTTATTTTTGTTATTTTTTATTATTTGTAAAAAAATAAATAAAGTATATGCAAAAATTTGTATGAAACCACATAATTTAATATTCAGAACGTTTATTGCACACTCTTTGTTTTCTAGAATTCATCAATTTACAGTATGGCATTCACTGTTATATAAATTTAAATAAATTTAAAAAATATATAAAAACTATATATTCGTGTACTGCCAAAAAAGGTGTATAAATAAACAAAAATGGATTTTCCTTACAATCTTTTTTGAATATAATTTTTCAAAAAAAAAAAAAAAAATAATTTTGTTTTTTTTCTATCACACCCACTTGATGTATAGTATTATTATTATTATATTTAAAAAATATTTAAATTAATTTTAATTTTAATATTTTTTAAAATAAATAACACCTAAAGTAGTGCCATCTTTGCGGAGGATCAGCTGTTTACTGATATTTATTGTATACATGTTAGAATGCATGTATCATAATACCACATATAGTCAACCCTTTGAAGGTCAAAGTCTGTTTTATTGACAGTGCTTGCAAAAACCGATTATCAACATGGTTTGTGTCAAGCCGAATGAAAAAATTATATTTTATATTCAATTTATTTTTTGCTAATTTAATTTACAATTTGTATATATAATTAAAATATTAAAATTTGTCTTAAAATGTATGTGATTTCATAAGAAATTTTAGAAAGGTAATATTTCGAAATCTTTATATTTTTAAAATAATTGCAATATTTATAATTTTACTGTTAATATTAATAAATTATATTCATACTTTTATGAATTTTAACTTTTGAAAGGTATTTTTATTGAAATGCCTCGCGTCATCAAATATAATAAAGTTATCATAGTTTTTAGGTTAAGCGATATAGAATTGTATTAAACATATACTACAGAATATGGAACTCTATTATTTATAATATATATTCTATGTTTACAGAGAACTGCGAGTTTTTAAAAATGCTTCATCGTTCTTGTAGTCTTTTGAATTTTATTCGTCAGAATGTAAATAGTCACACAGAAAAGTTTTATATTCTTCAGTCAGGATTTGCAAAGAGGCATACAAGTACTTTTATTAAACAGAAATTTATTCATGTCATATACAATTCTTCGAAACCTTGCCATAATAAATATGTCAATACAAGGTGGTATTTTACAACAATCTCAAGATTGGCTTCTGATGATACCAAAAGCAAAACTGAAAAAGAAGAGAAAGAAACTAAAAATGGAACAGAACAAAAATTTGATAAAGAGGTCGAACATACAATAGTTGAATTAAATAAAGAAAATTTAGGAAAATTAAAAGAACGTGTACTCAGTGTTAAATCTGAAACTACAGATGCTAACAATAAAAAGAAAGAAGACAGTCTGTTAATAAAAAAAGACAAAATTAAGAAAGATGAAAAAAAAGCAAAACTGGATGAAGCAACAGCAAAGAAGCGTAAATTAAAAAATTTTTTCAACAATTTATATCTATTATTAATGATTGTTCATAATCTAATATTTTTTAACTGTATAACTTTTATTTTATTAATGTAGCTCCTCCAAAAAAGAAAATTCGAGTAGATTTAACAGTATCTTCTTTAGAAAGGAATTTCATAACTCCTATGAGAGCGATGTCCGATTTTTTACTCAAACAATCTGATTTGGAATCATTACCAAAGACAAAACGAAGATCACCTTATGAGTTTGAACCACCAATTGCAGTATATTGGAGAAAAGATGTTGAAGCTAAGTAAGTGTTAAGATTTCAAATTAAATTTATTATACACTTATCACTGGATATGATTGATCAAATGAAGTAAGGATTTGCTGCTTTTAGAGCTCTGGAAGTCTGGGGATCTCGGGAAGCATTGCTAAAAGAATTATTAAAGAAGGAGCTTGAGAGAAAAACTTATCAACAAAGTGAATATTTATTTATTGATTTTTATTAAAATTAGTACAATAAAATATAGAAAATTTTTTATTATTTTATTTAAGATGTATTCACGGTTAAGAAAAGGTTACGAGATTATAGAAGAGAAGTTGGTAGTCAGGCTCAATCTTATGAAAAAGAAGGTCTCTTTGGAAGATCTGGTAAAGTGGTTTTAACAGCGGTTGTAATGTAAGTTAAAGATATAATAAAGTATTCACATAGATCTTATTTTTTACAAAAATAATTTAATTTTTGCAGAAATGGCAGTAATTTCCTTTTTAAACTTGTTGCATGGGTTTACACTGGTTCACATAGTATGTTTTCAGAATGTATTCATTCAGCCGCAGATACTTTTAATCAATTAATTTTAGCATATGGAATACACAAATCAGTCCAGGTACTTAGCTTTCAAGTTTTATCAATAAAGAATTTAAATTTTTTCATCAAATACTTGAACTTTAACTTATTTAAAATTGTTTTTTCAGACTCCAGATCCTGATCATCCTTATGGTTATACAAATATGAAGTATGTTTCTTCTCTGATATCAGGTGTTGGAATTTTTTGTGTGGGAACTGGTTTATCTGTATATCATGGAATTCATGGTCTTTTATTTCCTAATCCAGTAGGATCATTTTATTGGGCATATTTTATATTAGCAGGCTCATTAATTTCTGAAGGAGCAACTTTATTAGTAGCTATTAATTCTATAAAGAGAGGTGCAATGGAAAAACGAAAAACTTTTCGAGAATATGTAATGACTGGTCATGATCCATCAGTTAATGTTGTATTATTGGAAGATTTTGCTGCGGTGAGTTCTACAAAATATACCATTAATTTATAAATGCTATATGTTTTATAACAGAACAGTTATTAATTATTGTCTATAAATAATTGCTTAATTTCATTTTTCTGTTTTAATTTTCCATTTACTATAATATATACATTTACAATTTACAATACTAATAAGTTAAAGCAACGTTTAAAAAATTTGTATTTACACATTAAATTTTTTTCATCATATTTCATTAAATGTACATATTTATATGTATCATTATTGTTTATGTTTTTTTTGTATGAAGAGTAATAAATAAGCTCTTTCAATTTTATTCAAGAAATGACAAATATATTTATACATTGATTTTTATCTTAGGTTATTGGAGTTGGAATAGCTGCCTGTTGTATGGGATTAACTTCATATTTGGGTAATCCTACATTTGATGCAGTAGGTTCCTTACTTGTTGGAGGACTGCTTGGAGTTGTAGCTTCATTCATTATTTATACAAATGTTGCTGCTTTGGTTGGTCAAAGTATACCACAGGAAAACCTTGATAGAATAAATGCTGAATTAGAATCTGATATTATGGTGATTATATATTTTTTAAATTTAGATTTTATCATATTTATAGTTCAATCAACAAAAGTAAATATTAATTTATAGTACTAAAACATTCATTGAAAAATTTTTTTCTAAAAATATAGAAAATACATAACCCTGAAAGTTGACTAGCAAGTAAAAAGAATTATTTTCATAATTTATGTATTCTAAATAACCAACCTCAATATCTAATTATAATATCTACAAATTAAAGTAAATTAAACGTTAATATTATGATAAAAATAATTTTTATTATGATAAACTTTGTTTTTGTCTTACAAATTATTTAAAGTCTTTTTTATATTACAAAAAAGTATATGTTCATTAAAATTATATTTTCTATATAAAAAAAGTATTGTGATTTCAAAATGTATTTTTCAATCGTTTTCATTCTAGGTACGAGCAATCCACGACGTCAAAGGAATAGATATGGGTAATAGTCTTGTTAGATACAAAGCTGAGTTAGACTTTGATGGTCGAGAATTAACGAGATCGTACTTAGATAAGCATGATCTTAACGCTATGCTCGAAGTAAGTAATTTTAATCGATTATAAAATGATTTTTCTTCAATAAATTTATTCAAATCTTATGTACAAATTTATTTATGTGTTTAGGAAGTCAAAAAAATGGAAAATATAGATGAGCTCGAAGCATTTTTACTTAAACACGGAGAAAATATTGTTGACATGCTTGGTGGAGAGATTGATAGGATTGAGTTGAAGTTGAAGGTAAAGTAAAATAATTATTTAATAATTAAAAAATTTATTAATAACTTAAATTTATTAAATTCCTATTATTCTGTTGTAGAAAAAATATCCAGAAATTCGACATTGTGATTTAGAAATTCTTTAATATCGTAATTTAGATATTTATAAACTTCAAAACAACTGGATGTAAATACTAATTATTAATAATATTGTTAATGATATTATTATTTTATTATTATTATATTATGATTATTTATGGGTGCCCTGCGTGATTCAATCATTAATTTGTTGTGACCAAAAAATGCTTGTGGCTACCACATTTTGTTACAATAATCGCTTTAATAAAGCTGTGCAAAATAATTATGTCAAATAACGGTTTATTATTATTTCGCAGTCATTTAGTTTTACTTTCCGGAGTGTTTTACACACAAATAAGATTTCTATTATTAATATGCTATATTTTTAAATATAGCATATTAATAATAGAAAAAATAACATTTTGTTTAAAGGCTGAATAGTATAATTGTGAAAAAAGTTTTAAAATTAATTTTTTTATATTGCAAGACGTACTTATAATTCTAATTGGAATTGATAAAAACAATCACTTCAAATATATAAAATTTTAGATGCCTGTGTTTTTAAAATTTTAAAATCTTTAAAAAAGATCATAAATCAGATGGTTTGAATACTAAAGTTTTAAAATATATTTTAGTTTATATTGGTGATCCATTGGAAAAATTATCTATGTTTTAAAAAAAGTAATATGATCTGACTTTCAAATTAGCAGATATAGCATCAATATACAAAACTAAAACTAGAAATAATGTTAGTAATAACCGCTCTATTTCATTTTTAATGATTAATTTATTAAATATCTTTGAAAAAATCGTTTTTGTCATATTATACAATATAATGCTTATCTGTCAGATTATACATTTATTTGTATCAATAGAATATTATTTTTAACAAAGATATTTTTTATTCTAATACACTTCTAGAAATAAAAAAATTTTTTTATTTGGAACAAAATTACAAAATCTTCGGATCAGCCAAACTCATGTTACGTATAAAATTATTAATTTTTAATTCAAGAGCTGTAGCGCAAAGAGATCAAAGCTTTCTATTTTCATCTACGTAATTCTAAAAAAAAGTGTATTAAAGTTACATTATAATAAGGTAAAATCATTTTATTTGATCTGAAAATATAATTAAAAATTTTTTCCTGGTTAAGGTCGATAATATTTTAAATATTATAAATTCAAAAAATCAATGTAAGCATTAATGCTCTTTTTTTTATCAATTTAATTGCATTTATGCGTGACAGTTTTTTCGCTGTATTTATACTATTATTACGATGCTAATTAGCGACGGAGGTCATCCGTATGTTTGCGAACAAAGCACATGAAGCAATGTGCAGTGGTGTTTGTATCAATTAGACGCCGAGAGCGAGATTCGAACTCGGGTCTTCGAGATTACAAGTCCATCGCTCTACTGAGTGAGTCACTGACAATCTTACAATTTTCATATACTTATTTTAATTATGCTTCTATAAATAATATAAATAATAACTATACCTACAAAGATTTCATTGTCAATAAAACTCATCAAAATATTAGTAAATTTTATAGTGATCATAAATGTTCAATGGTTAACATTAAGTTAATTAAATCGGTGTTATATTTGCCATTCTAATACTTGTAAATTAATGCAATTTTTCTACATTAAATTAAAGAATATAATTATTTTCAATTACTTAAGTGTTTATAAAGAACATTTAAAATTTTTCATTTTTTTAGTTTATTATGATATGAAAATATCGTTTTTCTTCCAATAATCAGTTACATATAGTTTCGATGAAATAACGATAAAGATTAAGTAATAAAAAGTAAATATAATTAAAAATTGTATTAATACAGTATATTTATGACTCAACAAGCTTTAAAATACGTATATGGTAATTTTAAAATAATAACTAACATTTATAAAATCGATCAATTATTTAATTTAATAATTTCGGCTTATTTGGCTTAATTAATTATTAAGAAAGTAATACTGATATAAGAAAAATAATATAAATATTTCAGGTAAAATAATTAATAAAAATAATAGTCCAAAAGCCGATTGATCGTGAGATAGTTGTCAGTGGATACGTATAGTAATAGCACGCGTATGATTCATCGGGTAAACCTATGATGTGTGTGTATATTGACCCAAAGTAGCGCGATATTATATATGTGAATCAGATGTTTTCTGGGACAAGGTTACAAATTCCAAGAGAGATTAAACCTCGAAAACTAATGTAGTTGCTAATTATTTTATAAAGATCAATTCGATAATTAGAACGATTCTTTTTTATCGAACTTTCAAATTTAAATAACATTTTAAGAGATTAGTTCTTGCTGTATCAAATTTTAAAATTAATATATTATACCTTAAGTTTTAAAACATATATCTAACTTTCCTAAATTGCAATTTTTAAATGCAATAAATGAAAACACAAGAATTTTTATTAGTGCAGAAATCTTTTATTCTCTAATATATTATGATGATTTGTGCGGTTTCTGTTTCGATATTCTGTAACTACTAAAAATACATAAAAACACAACTTTCCAATGTTATTTTTTATTGATCAAATGGCGATTTTTAATTGACAATAAAAAGAAAAAAAATATATTCAAGAATTTCAGTAGAATATAAAGTATAGACATTTGCTTAATGAATTTTTTTTTACGAGAAGAGCATCAGGGTTTTGAATCTTGCATTTTTTTGTATCCTTGGGATAATTTTTTTATATAAAATTATTGAAAATGATGCATGTATTTAGATGAACTTTTAATTTTTGTAAAGTTGTGAGAAATTTCATTAGAGTTATAAAAAAAACTTTGTATAAAGCAATAAAAGAATATAGTTTCATTTAATAAATTAATTTTTATCGTTTATACAAGATAAAAAAGTATCTTCATTCGAAACACAGTATTATTAGTTTAAAAATTGAAAAATTTCTAGAAAAAAAGTTTTTGGTTTAGTATTTAAATTAAAATTTTTATGTAATTTGTTTCTTTTTTTAACTACATCATAAGAATATTTGTCAATAAATAATCTCACTTTACCAGTATGTACTCAATTTTATTAAATTTTTCTTCTACTATATGCTTTTTACGTTTAATACTTAAATTATTAAAATTTTTTCATAACGTAGAAATAATTTTTCAAAAAATTTGAAATTGTAATGAAATAATTTTATTTCGCATAAAAATTTTCATTGGTCATCTTTGATGTAACGTAGAAAGTATATAACCTTAGCATTCGTTCATCCTTGAAATGTTAAATGCACTTTATTCTAAAAGCAAAATTCACGATGTTATTAATGCATAATAACATTGCAAGCCCTAAGTTCAAGTTCATAAAATACAAAAGTCAAAAGGTCATGCATCGTCTGTAAATTTACATAGAAAATATTAACATTCATTGATTATCAGGCTGAGAACATGATTATTAAGCACTCGATGTATTTGGAAAAACTGTTGAATCAGCATGATTATGTAAAATTCCTACTGAGCGCGCGAATTACGTATATATATTACATAGATACATTTTGAATGTTATATTCATTTTCCCTGATATTAAATCTCTGCACTGAAAATGAGAAAAATAAGGGAAGTTAATAAATTATAATTAATATGGTTTAATATATTTCAATTAATTTTCAAAACAAATCATTAAAATAATTTACTTTCTAAAAAAATGTATTTTTGTAAGTAATCAATGATTGTTAAATATTGTAACTATTAATTTTCATATTTAACATTGTAAATATTACTTTGGTAGACTGAAAATTAACATAAAAATTAATAATAAAATTAATTAAATTTAATTAAATGAATAAAAATTTTCTAAAATAAATTAAATATGAAAGCATAAAGATCGAAATGAGCTAAGTTACACGGAGCTTAAATTCTCAATTAAAATATTACTACGTAAACATTGATATTACAAAGCAAACCTTTCTTAAAGCTTTATACATTTTCATTCCCTTCTTATAAACTTTGATGGTAAAGTTGATCTTTTTAAGTTAGGATTTAAGTATAATATCTAATACAGTAATTAAATGTTAAGAAAAATATTAAAATGGAGAAAGAAAGTTGAGTTACTCGATTTACATTTGTTTTTAATACCAATACATATTCTTCTTATACTGCTTCATTGAAAAGTTTTAAATCTTTATTAGCATACAGGATTTTTTATTAATAATCATTCATAGAATAAAAGTAAAAAAAAATGAAAAATTATTGCTTAACATTAGAAGAATTTTGAGATAATTGTATTAAAAAAATTGTTAATATATTTTTTATTCAATAGAAAAAAAATGTAAAAAATTTTTTATAAAAATAATAAATATATTAGAAATAAAGTTGTTGCAAAAGAAAATAAAGCGAAGGAGAAAATTTTGAAGAATATAGAAAGATAGCCGTAAGCCATAAGTTGGTTAGTATAGTTGTGATGTCTGCGACGTGTTGCGTTGAACTGACGACGACGCCGCTCCATCGATCGCCGGCAAAGCTGTCCAGTGTCCTGTCCCTTTCTCGGTTTCTCTTTGTTTCGAAGCTTTTGTCATTGCACCTTGTTCTCTGAGCCTTTGCTTTTCATAGCAAACCTTTCTATAATTTACTATGCTTTTATTTCAACTTTATCATATGGGTGCTTGATTTTTTAATGGAATTTTTTCTTCACAGTTTTTCATCAATCAATATCTCCAAGCTTTTAAGTCTTATTTTTAATCCAGTTGCTCTATTAAATTGATGTTCATAATCAATGATTAAATAAACAATTTTTATTATTCTTTTTTTTACTATATAAGTAGTTTTTTATACAGTTTATTAAAGCTAAAATCTTTCCTTGTTCCTTTTGAACGGTTCAATCTCTCGAAGTAGACGGGTACTAAGCTTTATTTTGAGCTTTTATTGGAATTTTAGGAATTGGAAGTTTTATCAGGATTAATGAAAAATAATGTGAACATGCAAAAATTTTTATTTAATCATCTGTTTGGGATCTTATCGAGTGGATGCTTTTTTCACTATTCTTTAGCTTATATTTTTAATATTGCTACCTACCTTCAAATACATTTTATTTAGAAATATTAAAAAAAGAGCGAAAAATCAGTGCATTTATCTGTTATGAAGTCGACTTATTTTTTAAGAATTTTAAAATACTTTTTGCTTAATATTATTAAATTTTATAAGTTTGAAAAAATTATAAATTTTTATTTTTTCATGTAATATACGTTAATGAAAAATACAAATCGGAGAAAATTAATATTGCCAACTAATGATAATTTATCATTAAATTTTTTAAGTCGATAATATTTCAAGAGATGTTAAATTCGTATGCTTACATAATAAACATACAAGAAATTTCAAATAATAAAATAAGTATAAAAAATTTGTTAAAATAAATAAAGTGCTTAAAATACACACGTATCAAAAAAAGAAATAAAGGAAAAAAGATAAAAGAAAGACAGGATCGAAGTAAGGCAAAAGCAAAAAAAAAACAAGAATAAAGAAATTGAAGCGAGACGAAGCGAGGAAGCCAAGCAGTCTAGCAAGAAGACTATATGAGAAAGAGGGTGAGAGAGGCAAGTTATACGATGATAAATCGAAGGGAAGCAAGAGAAAACCTTTATAAGGGGAGAAAAAGAAGTTTAATATGGACGTGGCTGGACAAATCGCCTGAAAAAAACCAACCAAGCATATATATATAACAAAATTGTCTGAGTCTTCGGCACAATGACCTCTCTTGCGTTTGATGAGCTCTCAGTAGGAAATTCTATTTCTTTTAAAACTTCTTTTTATTCTTCTTTCATTATGTAATTATTTTAATTGTATTTTATTAGCTATTGATTTGATCTTCTTTTTAGTTAAAAAATATAAACTTAAACAATCAATAATTTTTTCATGATAATTATTTTAATTAGTGTCAGTAATTTTACAAAATAATAAATAGCAACCAAAAAGTTCAAATTCAAACATATTAAAACATAAGATCTTAGAGTAATAAAAAAGTGAGGATCGTATTAACAAAGCTGGCTGAGTTGCGAATTATACCACAAATATTCCATTAGATTCGGCCGTTATATAACTTAGTCCTGGATTAGACAATATATCGTTAAACTCTATTTTTTATTAATTTTCATCACGTTTATTTGACAAAGTAATTAAATTTCTTTGAGTGACATTTATTTTATTATGGAAAAAGTGTTCATTACGTAATTACTGATTTCTAAGAATTTTCTCATTACATAAATGCTGCTCGTAAAAATTGATTATAATATAAAATATCTAGATTTAGAATTGACATTAAAATGAAAGTAAGGAACTCAACGTAACAATTGATAACAAAAAGTAATAATTTATTTCTATTTACGCTGAATTTTATTTATCATTATATGAATAATATTCAGTTTATTATTAATATATTTTAGTACCCATTATGTTAATAGTTTTATACTTACAAAACTAATTATGACTGAATATAATATTCAATATATATATGAAGTCTCAGTGGTTTAGTCAGTAGAGCGATGGATTCGTAATCTCGAGAATTCGAGTTCAAATCCCGCTCTCGGTGGTCCGTTGATACGAGTACCACTATACGTTACACGTGTTTTGTCCATAAACACACCGATGACCTCCGTCGCTAGTTAGCATTGTAATAATAGCTAAACTACTGCGACGTTAAATAAAATTTTAAAAAAAAATTCAATTTTAATTAATATAGAATTTCTTAAAAAATCTAAAATAAAATCAATAATTAAAATCAATTATTTTTATTTTTTACTATAAAAAATTAATATATTTAATATAATGTTAAAAAAAAATAAAAACAAAAAATTTGAAAATTTCGGCTTTTATTAGGCAGTTTATTGTTAGGAAAAAAGACTGATAAGTTGAATAAACGAAAAATAAAAGAACCTTTGTAATATTGGTTAAGCTTATATTTAGTAGTTAGAGTCGACGTAAGTTCCGACGTTAGGTATAAAGTTTACTGGCCGATCGGTTTAGTGCGATAAGAAAGGCCGTTGAACGAAAGTAAACGAAAGAGAGGGTTCTATGTATTCACAAACAATGAGAAAACGAGAATCATTAAATTCACGTGTGTAAGAGACGAGAGAGACGTTTGCGTGATCTTTCAATTATATACTTAAATTATGCCATGTTAGATATAGACCAATTTATCTGATAGACTTTGAAATATTTATTAGAAATATTTTTGATGAGCTCATCGCATTATAGTCTAATATTCTTTGTATAGTCGATTTATTTTATATATTCAAATTACAATATTATATTTTTCTCAAAAATTTATATGTTTTCACACAAAAAAAACAGATATTTTTAGAAACTACTATCATACAAATTTTATTTTTATTCAGAAATACACAATTCAGTATTTCAAATATAAATTTTCAAAAAAATCAATGTTTATAAAAAGTATACATTTTGAATTTAGGATTTTTTTTTACTTTTTCGCAAAATAAAATATTATTTTCTAAAAAACATTTCAATTTCTGATTCAGATGATAAAAAATTAATCACAATGGTAAAATATATTACTTTTTTTTTATATGTAATTTCAAAATAACTTGCTTTATGTAACAGAGTTAATCAATATTGACTTTTAATAAAATTCGTATTATAAAAATATAATACAAGTTATAAAAGCAAGTGATAAAATACCTGTCAAATGATCCATCTCATATGCGCAAAAGTTAAAATTTTTACATCCTATAACTATAAGAATTAATAGTAAATTCTGATTGCAATATAAACATTGAATTATCAATTTTTAAACTATTTGATGTTTTTTTATGCAAAACCAATAATTTAAAACAATAAGAAATAGTTGATTTACATAAAAAATTTCTACTTCGTATAAAATACAATAAATATAAAAATAAATAAATAAAAAATCTAATACATAAGGATATAAAAAAAAGTTTGATCCTCCGAAGAAGACTAGTTATCTTCTTTTACACACGTATACGTCTACATATACATAGCCCTTATAAGAAAAGTATCTATACGCTACTAGAATTTACAACATCGGTGCCATTGACCCACGAAACGGTTCTCTCTTCCCTCTCCTTATACCAAAGGGTCGTGTACACCTATATCATCCCCTTTTATACACTCTATCTATTTTCTCTCTCTCCTTTTTGTACTCTCTTCTTTCTCCCCTGCGATTAATCACGAAACGCTCCTACAATTCTGAACTTTCAGAGTCAACCATATCGAATGCATATACGCAAAAGAAAGCTTCATTCTTTTTTTACCATAGACAGCGATGAATACTAAATTAACGATATCTAGATATGAACTTGTTTTTTTATTTACTACTTTTACTTTGCCGGCAAACGCTATATATGTTTCTAGTGTTTTTCTTTTTTATTCATTGCTATTGATGAAAAAATTGCTGAATAATAGTCCAACTTTTTTTTTCAAAGAAAAAATAATAGAGAACGCTTTTGAAATGGATTATGAATAATTGATCCTAAAATGATACATTAGCAGGTCATTGATTTCTTTTGATAAAAATTAAAATAATATGAAAAATTCTCGATTTAAATAAATTCTGATTTGAATCACAGTAAATATATAGCGTGTAAAGCTACGTATTCGATGGGTAGCGCTAGCACACCTCGGGCAAACTTCAAAGTTAAATACTGTAGCGTTTAATACGGTTATTACTTCGATGTTTAATGTAATCTACGTGCTAGCATAATCTACTCAGCACCTTCTCATCTTCGCCAGGTTAAATTTGTGTTTCTCAAGCGTGGATAATTTTCAGCCCTATGATCATTTATATGATCCAATATATTAATGTAGACATATAAACATATTGAAGTAGTGTATTTTATTATCCAGTCTGTTAAAGTATTGTATATTTTAAAATAATGTTTGACGCTATTTTTTAAACCATTTTTAAGCTTAGAAAAAATCTTGTGTGCCTATAAATATATAATATTAAGCTAGAAGAAACAAGCTTTTATTTGCTTTTTCCAGAGTTTTAATATTCTACTTCCTTAAAAAATTATATAATATAAGCTGATATAAAAAATGGGAAAAATTTGAGCCACGGATTCGATAAATTTTTGTTGTTTAATTTTGAACTTTTAAAATAAATCCAAAAATGAGGTCTAAAGTGGCTCATTCGGTAGAGTGATGGATTCGTAATCTCGGGGATTCGAGTTCAAATCCCGCTCTCGGCGGCTGATTGATACAAGCAACACTGTACAGCACATGTGCTCAAGTTCACAAGACACACTGACGACCTCCGTCACTAATTAGCATCGAAATGATAGCATAAATACAGCGACGATAAATTAAATAAAAATATATAAATACAAATAAAATTCTGTTAATAATTATTTTTTTAATGCGTTTAAAAATACTGATTTTATTCATATTTCTATACTTGAAGATTTAAGTCTAAAAATTTGAGCAAAATTATTGATTCGAAGACCTGGGCCTTTCCTGCTATGTAGAAAAGTAAAATTTCGGTCCTTTGAACCGCACACGAATAACACAGCGCCGAACCGAAAAGTCAAAGATTTACTTGATGAGGATTGTTTATTCCATTATATTTACCACCAGTTTCTTCTTCTTGTCTTCTTCAGGAATTACCTTTAATGAACGCTGAATAAAATAGGTCTAAGAAAAAGAAATTTATTTTCAAATAAAATTAAAGAAAAAACACTACTATTTTGACACCATTCTCTCTCATAACAATCCTTGAATTTAAATCATTTAAATTTTATCAAATATTAACAAATGCTGCTTTTTCAAATGAATATTTAAAGTGTGTTTAATGAGATGCATATTTTTAAGCTCTTGCAGATTTTATACACAAAGACTACGTCAAATGTTTTTTGAATCAACAAACTTATAAGTTGGCACTAGAAACATATAAGTTTAATTAATTTTTTTCAATATACCTTTCAGAAAATAAATTAAAAGTAAAATATTTCTAATTGTATAATGAATTTTTCAAATAAATTTATTTTTGTTGATTAATTTTTTAACAATACAATTAATTATAGCTACATAGTAACAAAAAAAAATAAAAAATTTAATAAATTTCTACATTAAATAGAAAGCATAAAAAATTTAGTAGATACTAAAGAAATGTATAAGCTATAAGGTTATGAGTGGTGAAGAAAAGATATTAAAATTCAACAGCACACTTGAAGCAAACAAAATACTTTATTGTTAGATATTATATAGTACAATACGCGTAGCCCGTGACACATTAAAACAGACCATTTAGTACATATCCTAAATAAATATCCCTCATATATCGTATTATAACCAATCTTGATATGACAATCAGCGAAAATTTCATTTTCTTTTTTCTCTCTCTCTCTCTTTTTTTTCAATCAACTTCGAGCTTTTGTTCCTTCTTCTTCATTAAATGGTATATTGCGAGCGCATGAGTCAATATTTTTTTTATTAATTAATCGATCAACATTATTTGATTTTGTACAAAGAACAAGGTGAATTCTTTTTTATTTAATTCTTCTTTGGTTGTTAGTTTGCGGATAAGGAAACAGGGAAATAATAATTTGTCAAATAAATTCCCGAAGTAGAAAAGATGATAGAGCAGTGTTTGATAGTTTTATGAAAAAGTTTGCTTAAAATCATTAAAAACATATTCGTGCCTTATCTTTTATCCGCAAACTTTTCGTCGTATTATTTGGTTTTATAGTTTTTAGCTTTTGTTGATGTTTATCCGAAAAAAAACCTTGAAGAATAAAATTTTAAAAATGATGTTCAACTTTGAAAAAAATAAATGAATTTTTACTTAAGAAATTATAAGTTTTAAAAAATTAATATTTTTATTAATTCAAAGAATAATATATATTTTATTCAATACTTCGTTAAAAAAGAAATCATTATCAACGAAAATTTATAAAGATTTCTTTTTTATATTAAATAATGCACTTTATAGGAGAGTAATTCTTCAAGTTTTTTTTTAAATGCTCAAAATGATTATATTTTACTATGAAATATAATCATGTTCATAAAAAAAGTGTAAAACATCTAGCATATAAATATTTGTTGTTGATTTTTCATATTTGTTTAAAAACAGGAAGAAACGATGAACACGTCGACAAAAGCTAAAAACCCAGACATTTTTATCAATTTGATTGGCCTTTTTTTTAAATCCTGTGGATCGAAAAAAATTCTTGCGACTCAATATTCCAACCGTTTTCTTAAAATTTTTTTTTTTTTAATTCATCGACGGTTCAAAAATGGCACAACCTACAATATATTGTATATGTACGTATTGTATATAGTTACAAATATAAGTCACAGGCCAACATTTCGTAGTACAACACAGCACAATCATTGTCGTATCATTAATTTTTTATTTATTTTTTTTTTTTAATTTTTTTATTTTTAATTTTATGTTCCGATAGGTTGTTTCACATACTTATAATTACGGTATCAAGATTTAAATAATACAATTGTAATAATATATAATATATATTTATATATATATAATATATATGTAATATTAAAATTGACCAGATATATTCTATTGACTAGGCACACTTAGTTCATAACAAGAAAAAAAATTGTCTTTTTCTCCCCTTTCTCTTGTGATTATACTCGCACTCGCAAACTCTCTCTCTCTCGTACATACACATCTCTTATTTTTTTTTCATTTTCACAATCGCTATTTCCCAACTGCATTACAAGACATGTGATTTTTCTTTTGCGTTTATTCAAGTATTTAGTATTTTTTTTACTTGTACAAACGATTAATCAATTATTAGCATATAGCAGATGTTTTCAATTTTTTTTTATTTTTCGTAATAATCCCATACCGTAATGACAATATTTTTAATAATAATAATAATGGTATCACGCATAATATACGATTATACGTATTACCTTTAAGAGAATAACGCCTTTTCTCCAATAAAACTTGTTTATCAGCGCCTTTTTTTACTTCATTAGAATACCGTTTGCACACGCACGCACAATTTTTTTTTGTCGCATTCACGAAAATTTTTTTTTTTATTTCATTATTTAATATAGTAAATATTCGTCCCTTATTATCGTAATATTATATGGAAAAATAGAAACTTCTGACAATAAAAAACCAAACAAATGTGAATCGACAATTGGGAGCTACGGCTGAACGCTTATATTTTTTTTATTCTTAACGTTCATTCCTTTGGCTTTGAGACTTTACTTTCACTTGAAAAACATATGTGACGACTTTTTCCTTTTTATTTTTATATGAAAAAGAAGGAGAGTAATAACAGAGAAAATATCGTCACATCAATTCTTTATTTTTTTTATTTATTTTTCTGAAGTTCAATGAGCCGATTAGATCGATCTTTATACTTCAAATCTTAACATACAATTTGCAAGTCATCAGACTTTAAAATAACCGCAACCCCCAACGTCTTTCTTAACTGTTTACAAGTTATATCATTATCGACACTTTATTTTTTCACATTTTTTTTATTTTACCTTTCTTTAAATTCATATTTTTTTTTGTTTCGTCCGTCTTTTTTTTAGATTGCAGCGGGAAAGTTTGATTTACATCGAATGCCGTGTACAAGACGCAACATCCTTTTCTTTTTTTTGTTTCATAAACTACACTTTTTCATATTTCTCATGTGTCTCTTTTTTATCTGCTTATTTATTATACTTTTTGGGTTTATTTCTGCGTTTGATGATGCGAGTTTCGCAAATTGGACGATGAAACTTTGTTCTGTTTTTTTTATTCTTTGTTCACGCGTAAAGGGTGGATTTTTTTTTTTTTTTTTTTGGAAAAAGTGTATACAAGAGTTACAAGAGTAACAGTTTTATGGAGTGCTCAAGCAGACGTTATTTATTTTTTATTTTCTCAAATTTTTTTTTTTCATTTCACGTTCGCGTTTTTTATTTTTATTTTATTTTATTTTAGTTTTAATATATAGTTTGGCGCGAAACATCGTACTTTTGCCCTTACATTTATCTCTTTATTTCCGGTTTTTTATACGCGTGATTTAATCGCGGAATGATAAATTTACCATCACTTTTGGCTCGCGATCCCCGGAATTTCAAAAGTAACAGATATTTTCCATCTTTCACCTTTTATTACTTTTGCCATTCTTTAATAGATGAACATTGCGGATAAATGCTTTTAAAAGATACTTTATATTTTATTAAATATTTTATATCATTATTTTAACATATTAATTATATAATTCGAATTTTTTTTAAAAAGATTAAATAATTTAACAAAGAAAAATTTTATCTTTTGATTGAGTTTTCAACATTTGCAAGAATATTTAAAAAAAAAATTAAAATGATAATATTATAATACGCAACAATAATTTTGTATAAAAAAGGAAAAGTTCATCTTTTCTTATTTCGCGAACATTACACAGCATTCCTGTAAGTACGACGTTTGGTCAATTATAGTCTATAATTCAACGTACAAATATAATAGAAAAATATAATTGGTAGAAGAATATAGAGATAGAATAGAGTTAGAATGTAATTATTTTATTTTATTTTTTATTTTTATCAATTACTTTAATGTATATCGCATTATATGGAAATGCTTAAGTTTCGAAAAATTTATTTTATACACAGCTAACATTATTTTTTTTTTCTTTATTTTGTTACAGTTTAACATTTAAGACTCTCTTCACTCCTGTCTTTTTTATTTCTTGATGAATCCTATTCGTGATTTTTTAAAACTTTTTTTTGATAATAATATTCATCACTGTCTGCCCAATTTCACCATTAAGTTAAAAAGTTTTTTAATCTTCAAAGTTTTTTTGTCACTGAAAATCTTGTAAAAAAATTTTTTTTTTCGTACGCCGAAAATCTCTCCCCCTCCCCCTGAAAAAACAATTCGTCTTATAATATTCTTACGTCGCTCGAGCGATTGCTTTTTATTATTATTTTAATTTTATTAGTCATTTCTCAACAGTATTTTTTTTTTGACAATATAACGCGACTAATAGCTATTAGCGTTTTATCAGGAAATGCAAATTAGTTTTTTTTTTTTTTGCCGGTCATAATAACTCGAACTTGTGACCGAGCGACGTAAACTTTTATTTTTTTTTGTTTCATAGTATAAAAATTAACTCTTTTTTCAAAGCCATCCTCTTTGTCAAGCGACTTTATTTTTTTTTATGTTGCATCGTATCTTTACCTTCGCGTAAAAAATGCATAACAGCTTAAATGCGCTCCCTACTTGTTAATATGTCTTCCTTTGCTATTCAAAAAAGTATGAAAATTACGTGCGTTAATATATCTGCTTATACTGTTTAGAGCCTTATTTTGTCAACGGAAAAAGTACACGGAGAAAAAAAGCTAAAATATTTAGGGCACATTAGAAGAATTCGATTAAACGAGCTTAATTTTTTTAACGCTTTAAGAACCTTGGATTAATTATTTAAATAAAGTCAAAGTGAAATTGAATTTTAAAAATTAGATTACATAATTTGTGAAACAGTCTAAATAAGAGTTGTCTAAATAAATAAAAATAAAAATTATAATAACAACCAAGAGATGTGATTAATTTTTTAAATTTTATTTTATTTAACGTCTCTGTATTGCGATGCATTAGCGACGGAGATTTTCAGTGTGTTTGTGAACAAAGCACATATAATCAACGTATAGTGGTGCTTGTATCAGTCTGCCGAGATCAGAATTTGAAATCGGATCCTCGAGATTACAAACCCATCGCTCTACCGACTGAGCCACTGAATACCTCAAATAATCAATTGATCACTGAGAAAAAAGTAGAGCAAAAGTTATAATCCTTTTTGTAAAGCAAGCACAGACTGTCATTTTGGCCAAAAATTACCATACTTTATAATAAAATTTACTAGATATATTGTAAAAATTTCTATACAACTTAGGAATTTTTATAATATTTCTAGTAAATTTTATTATAAAGTATGGTAATTTTTGGCTAAAATCACAGTCTGTGCTTGCTTTACGATAAAGTATTGTAATTTTTACTAAATTTTTTTTCTCCGTGATGTCTGTCGAAATTCAAATAATTGCTTATCTCAGCCATTAATAGAATACTGAAGAATTTTTAATTTTTTAGATAATAAAATAGAAAAAAAACAAAGTATTCAATACTAAATGACTTATCGTAATTACTTTAACCGCTCAATCAATTTAGTACTGAATTGAAAAAGGACTAATAATAGTTGATAGATTTTTTATCTCCGTGCACCGCTACATCCCTGATAATAACTATTAATTATTTACGAACTTCTTCATCGTTTGTGCATGAATTATAACAGTTTTATTTGTTCTTCAAAATTTAGCTTTATCATTCATTTTACTTCTTAAAAAGCTTATATCAGAATAATATTGTAATAATTTTTTCTTTTTTTTACTTTACTTTTATTTTTCTTTTAATTAAATTGGAACACGAGCCAACCTGCTGCAGAAGGACAACAATGTCGAGATCAGTGCATTGAATTACACAAGGATTAATAACAATTCTACTGGGTGGTTTATCTCTATTTTAAATAGAGTAACATCTCTATGCTGAGTATACATTATATGTATATATAGAAGTAAATTGTGAAGAAAAGTCCAAAATTATCAGATAATTTTTTCGTTAATATCTACTCAAAACCTTTTTTCAACATTATCAATTTAACATTTGAGCATTAGTTAAAAAACTATAAAAAGCAACAAACCAGCTGAAACAATGAAAAATATAGGTGCTTCAATAGATAGGTGAAATAATCGTTTATTTTTAAAATAAGAGGCTACATTTTTTATCTAGATTTTTCAAAATTATAAAAAATGCACAGTTATGAATATGTAAAAATATCTACGTTCACGAAAATTAACGAGTCTCATAATTATTTTTTCGCGTTAAACATTTTTTTTCTTTTCTAGTGAAATTCAAATCTCAAGAGCTTAGTATATAATACATATATTTATGAGAAAGATTGAAAAAATCTTTTTTTTATTTTCTTTACATTTCACAGAATGTAGAAATAGAAAGACAAAAACGCTCGCTAGTAAGTTTAGGCGAGGCGCTTTTCTTTTTTATTTTTTCAAGAATAAACAGTCAGTCTTAGAGGGTTTTTGGGAAGAAGGGTGAAAATCTTGGCGCACTCGGCATCATCACACATATACTTATATCTTTCATTTTCCGTTCTACATTTTTTTATTCTTTTTTTCTTCTCAATATTGAAAATCTCTTTTCTCGTGCGCGGATATGAAGAATGAAAAGTGTAACGTTATACAGACTTGGATTATTAGTGTACTTAAGTTTAAATAGAATTTTTATATACATATTTCTTGTTTATTATTATTAAAACTTTAATTGATTTTTATTATTTTTAGAAATTATTTGAGCTGTTTATTAATACTGCCGTTAAAAATAGTATTTCTATAGTATTAGAATAATTAAATTTAAAAAGGTCAATAATGTCTCAACTAATCATGCTGGACTTAAAATTAAGTATGATCTATATTAAATTCTTTTTAATGTACATACATTGTTTTAAGTATTTTTAATAATAAAAATATAAAAGAGCAAATTGTACAGAGCATTTTCTGATATAAAAAGATTTTTTTTTTTAAGTTTCATAATATGTATGGAAATATTTAATTTGAGAAATTTTTTAAAAATATTTAATTTTTTACTTAAACTTTTACTTTGAAAAAGCTACAATTTTTATTTTTATTCAGTTCGAGTAAACATTATATTATTAAAATTTAACAATAAATTTGTAATTGATTTGATATAACTTATAGCTTTTTTATTCTTATATCACCGAGACTATATTTTTCATTGATGTTATTTATTAACAGTTTTTATACATTTTCATATAATGAAAATAAAATTATTTAAGTCTGTTATTATGCTCTCGAAAAATAACAGAAACAACCATTTTTCTTTCATCTCTCGTCGTTGCGAAACTATTGTACCAACTTTAATAACCGAAGAAAAAAGAAAAGCACTGTAAGATTAATTTTTAAAAATCAGATACTCAAAAAGTCTGTATAAAGTACAAAGTGTAATGCTCAACACTCCGTATTATCATTTCTCCTCCAAACCGATACCATCAAAAATTTAAACTTAACAAGCTATTTAATTCTTGATAAACATCAAATTTTTTTTATATAAATATAGTTAAGTGAAGTTTAAATAAATATTTTACTTAACCAAAGCTTAGATAATTTAATTAATGTATTATTTAATTATAATGAGAAACTAATTGTAATGAAAAAAAATATAGAAAAAAGTATCGGTATCAGCTATCATTAGTAACTTTGCAACTTCTAAACCACTTTATTTATTCATATTTTTGCGCGTAAGGTGCTCGTCTCTTCTCTTAACGTACGCTTTCTTTATTACGTCTCACTCTTAGGAATCTGCGCTTTTTCGTAAAAATCGGCCATTACATCGTACACATCCGACTGAAACTTTAATTTTTCGTTCTTTATTGTTACGTTTATTATTTACCATTTGTTTTTGTGTATCTCCATTTTTTTTTCATCATCATCATTATTTTTTGATAATTTTTAACAACTTATCGGAATCGCTATGAAATGTTTTAACAACGACGAATAATGGGAGCCATTATTGGTAAAACGCGATGATATATATGTAGCCTTACATCGAAGAAACAACAACTTTTTTCTGCTAAAATTCCTTAAATATATTTTAAATATGTTTATAATTATATGGTTAGAGTACACTTATTGAAAAGTGATCTAGTCTGAAAGTTTTGGGTATGTAGATTTATTTTTTATAGTGGCGAGTTATGCGCGAAGAAGAATCGATGATAACGATTATCATTATTTTTTTCTTCTCCAAGTCAAATCTTATAGAAATATTTAAATAATTAAGTATTTGTCTTTAATATGAATTTATATTTATTTCAAGTTAGATAATCAATTTAAATAAAATTACTAATCCCGACGATTCTGAAGATTAGAATTAATTTTTAAAAACAAGTATCTAATTATTTTTTATTGATTCCCATTAAAAAAGTTTTTTAATTATGCAGATCTCTTGTCTAAGAAACTATAAAATTAAATCGCTCACAGCCTCTGCTTTTACAAATCTAATGTCAAACTTGTTTTTCTTTTTTTTTTGACTTTTAACGAACTTTTAACACAAAATGTTTTTAACAAATAATTACCGTGCTCAATATCAAAGCTTTAAATGAAATTCTCATAGAATGTAATTTTAAGAAGATGTATGAAAAATCGTAGATCATTTCTAGAGTGCCTACGTACGTACAAGTTTAAAATATATATCTTTATGTATGTATAGACAGAGAGAGAAATATATGTGTCATCAGTGCCGGTCTATGGGCTCTTTAATATCTTTTAACAACCTTTAAAATTCATGTCTTTAAGTATATATAAGTACGTGGAGGAGGGGGGCAGGTGCTTTGGTTATTTGGTTTTATCATTACTTTTTTTTTTCTTTAAAAATATTTCTACTTCTACGACCACTATTGCTAAGCTACACACGTCGTCCGCGGCACGCCTAAAACGACACCGCCTAAATTCTACCGATGATCAATCAAAGAAATTTTTCATAATCAACCAAAAATTTTTCCAATCTCAAACATTATTTTTTTTTTTTTCCTTTTATAATTATGCACTATATGTTTAATATTATTATTAGATTTATAAAGCATCCTTTTTATTTTTCTCTTTCCCTTTAACTTTGACGTTATATACTGAAAATTTTAAAAATTACCTTTATACGCGTTAATTCATTAGCTTACTTATATTTATTAAAAATTATTATTCTTATTATTAAAAATATTATCAATAATAAATGATGAGCTATATAAATTGCCTAAAATCTACGACACATATTATCAGCTTGATGCTTGCTTACATTGCTATGACGCTCTAGAAGCCATTCCTTAACAAACTTTACTTAACCTTAGCTTATTATGCTTGCTTAAATACCTTTAATATTTATCATCGTAACATACCTTTTCTTTTCTACTATGTATGAAAAAATCATTTTTTATTTTTATTTTTATCTTTTTTTTCCTTTCCTTTTTCTTTGTATATATACATCGTTGCGAACGCTGCGCTTCTTTTAGAGTATTAGCATGTATCTTATAAATGATTAATCAATAATAGTTTACAGTTGAAAATTATTTTTTTTTTTTCATTATTATTATACGATTATTCAATACCGTGAGACGTTGCGATAGAAAAAATAAAATTATTATACCAAGGGTTGTCGCGCCCTATCGATAACAAATCAGCCGAAAACATTATTCTTACGTCACTAATTTGCCTTTTTTTTGCGTCGCCGTTATCGGTTACACTGCACGTATCGCGACATTAGATTCCTCAAAATTTTCTCTCTAGCTCTTCTTAATTTTTTTTTTCTTTTTTTTTCTCGTTTAAACATTTAGAAGCATGAGAAACGTCTAATATGTGCAAAGCTCGACGGAACAAGGTTTTTTTTATCTCATAAATTGCAATGTGGTTATCTTAGAGTTCATATTTTAACAATGTTTTGAGCTCTGAGTATTTTCATTTTTTTCTTTCAAGTCTTGTATTCGTTTGCAGGGAAGAGAATTTTTATAAAAATTCATTTTTCAATTGGCGATTTTGAGTGTTACGCGTTGGTTTTTTTTTGTGCAGTTGCTTCTTTTTCTTGGCAACGTATGAAAGCTTGCAAGCAACAGTTGCGGAGGGACTGATTGTTAAGTCTACACGATGAAACTCATTCAGTTTGATAAAAACAAGACCATATAGAGATGTAAACCTACATAACAATTAAATTCTATATAAACTTATAGGCTTTGTAATAAGAGTTTATTTTAATTGTTTTCAACTCAAAACAAGTTTAATATCAATGAAAATATTTATTGTATAATAATGTTAATTAAAATTCAATAAACATTAAGCCTTTATTAACTATTTGTTTCTTTTATTTTAAAAACAAAAATAACTCAGCAATGTAAAAAAATATTATTTATTCATAAATAGTGTTTTAATGCTTCTAATGTTACTTCGAAACGTACAATTAAAAATAAATAAATTATTTAGAAAAATTATTTCAACATGAAATCGCTTATTTAACTGAATAATATTAATTTACAAAGTAGGTTACCTCATACAATATTAAAACTTAACAACGTAAAAATTTAATTGAAAATTTGATTAATTTTGTAAAAAGCTTCATATTTACTATATACTGTTGTTAACGTAAATTTTAATTTACCAATGACCACCTTCATATTGAAAAAAATATATGAACCAAAAGTAATAAACTTTGAATATAATTAATCATTTTAAAAAAAATAACTTAATGTATTATGTATTTATGTGTGGAAATAAAAAAAAAATTTATCGAGTAAAACTTAGAATAAGAATTCAAAAATTATCTCTACGTGCTCAAGTTTTAAACATATGTTAGAATCTTGTTCATAATTCTGGAATAAAAGTTTTTCTGAAATCTTATTTGCCGTAGGTTAGAAAAATAAAAAAGCAAGCAAGACTCGACTCGAATATATTTTTTGTCGGTAATATTAGATTCTAGTAGAATTGAGAACGTATTGTTTTTCTCATTTCGGCATTTTATCGATCTATTGATCGATCAGAGTATAAGCGGCCAATAAGCTTGAAGCCGAGCTTTCACCCATTATCAAGCTTTACGACAGCCAGATACTCTTTTCAGCTGCTTTATTTTCTTTCTTTTCTAATTACTTGCTTCAGACTTATTATCTTAGCTGTAATGATATTTTTTTTATTGTTTGACCAATATTGTTTCAAGTAAAAAAAAGTTAAGTAAATTAAATGAAACTTTTTCTAAAATTTATTGAATCATAGAGAATTATATATCTTTTTCATCAAAAAATCCAAAACTGTGAGCATTAAAATTATAAAAAGAAATGTTACTATTAAAAATAGAAAAAAAATGCGCAGAAAAATAAATGTTTATACATTAAAATTTAAACTTTAAAGCTGCGTGAAATAAATTTTAATGGAAAAAAGCAAAATCATAATATTTGTCAAACATAAAGTATGCTTTAATACATTTTACTTATATTTTCATTTTTTGTTAAAATAAATTATATTTCAAGTTTACAAATATTTGTATAGAAAATATTTATTTTTCATTAAATTTAAAATTCGAAAATTTTTTATTTTTAAATAAATAAACTAAAAATAAATTTGTTTATTCAAAAAATAAAAGAAATTTCATGAAATTTACTTTATAACCGTGAATTTCATCCAAACCAAAATGCTTAAGTAAAGAAAGAAAAAATTTTGTAGTGAATAAATTTGTTGTAAAAAAGAATTTTTAAGATGATAGAGTAAATTCGAGTATTGTTTGAAAATAAAACAATAAAAAAAAGTAAAATCAATAAAATAAAATAAAAATGAGTATAGTGGGGAAAATAAAATTGTATTTAAGTATAGTGTAAATTTTTTGTTTTAAATACTTTTTATTGTTTAAAAAATGTCTTCACAATATTTAAAATATTTAACACATATTTAAACATTTTGCAAAGATTTCTTCTTATAATGAGTTTTTAAATTCCACTTTTTCTCTCTCTGTCTCTTTCTCTCATTTTTTAAAATTCTCATTCATGTATAGAAGCTTAAAAATAAAGAATGTTAACATCGTGATTTAAATCAATTAAATATCATTTAATCTTTGTACGTGTTTCAGTAGAAATAGTTTGAGATTGGTAAAACTTTTTTTCATTATTGAAAATACACCTTTTTATTATTTATTTATACAACTGACACAGTTTAATAATAATAATTATAATAATAATAGTAATAATAATATGAACTCCTATGGAAGTGTGGTAATTGGTAAATCTTTATTTACGTAATTGTCGTAAACAACGTTAGCCTTTTTATCAAATCCTTCTGAAAAAAACATGATGATTTAACTGCTTTTTATGGTTCATCGTGTATTCTTTAATTATGCTGTGCTTTGCGTGCGACGGTTTTAATAAAAAATTATCCCAGCTTTTTAAGCAAAACTCTAAGTAAAACAACTTTAAAAAATACATTTTTTTTCTCTCTTCAATAAAGAGTCTCGCAGCTATTTATTTTCGATAAATATTCTTTTTAGAATTCAGTTTATCATTTAAATAAAAAACAAATCAATTCAGCATTATATTTTACTTAAAGTTTTTTATTATTATTTTCAAACAGGATTTTAATAAAATTGAAAAATCTTCCTCGGGCAAAGTTATTTATTATTTCAAAAGTATTTTCTTTTCTTTTCTCTCTCTCCTTTATTTTTATTATATCTTTCATAATAATTATTTAGTATTTAAACGAGTGCAATTTATTCGTCGATATATAACGTTTTTGAGTGTGTTTAAATAGTATCATTCAAAAACTGCTAGATTATTAACAAACTACATTGATCGCGCTCATTGAAAAAACCACCATCGTTCACTTTTATATGCGTGCCACGCCACATCGCATTAAAACGCTTAATACGATTTTTTCAAACCTCCTTTTTAACTTTTATTTTCTCTTTTTTTTTGGTTTCATCTCAAAAACTGCGGCGAACAAGCGGAAAAAAGTATCATAAAAAATAAATTTGCATTGAATAACAATTAACGCGTCAAAAGTCGCAACCACACTTAACGAAACCCTTTTTTCAACTATGCGCGACCTGATATTCCTTTTTATTTTTAAATATTTCTTACAGTTCGTATTTTTTTCAATTTTTCATCTCGTTTAAAAATGGACACTGATAATTTGACCCCTTTGGTTTTTTATTATTTTGCTTTTTGTTTTATAATCATAGAAATATGCGGATTAAATCGTCAGCAGGCGTTTAAATATTATTACAGTTTTGGTGTTCAGTTACAGTTCTCTTGATTTTTCTAATATTTTTTTTACTTATACTCATTTTAGTTTTAGTTATTTTTTTATTTTTTTATACTCGTCGATTTGAAGAAAAAAGCCTAATAGCTACGAAGACGACATTAACGGATTACGTGCAATAAGTCATTTAATAACATTGTTACAGCGTTTATTATCATAATGCAATTGTTTTTTTATTTTTTTTTTGCATTTCATCGATACAAGTTTTTCATTTATAACCTTAAGGTTACGTACATGCAGAAAAAATTGTTTATTTATTTTTTTTTATTTAATTTACAAATCAGTCTCTTTCATACACATACACACACTGTTTTTAAAAGATTTAAAGTACAGATCATAGCTCGACACGGATTTATCGCCAAATATATTATCATCGTTTTATTGTTTATTTATTGATTAATAGAATAATCATTACTTCAGTATCATTAATCGTCTTGAAAGCTTTAATTTTTTTTATTCTTGTACGAGAGTTTATTTTATGCAAACGCTAACATGCTGTGCCTCGCTAAATTTTCTCTAATCAGTATAGGCTGCTGCTTATTATTTATCAATTTGCGTCTTCTTTACACCTGCGATGATAAGTTTTTTTTTAATAATCAAATTTTAAAAAAATAAAAATAACAAGAGGTTGAAAAGAGAATTTTTTAACTACTTTTTAGAATCATACTGCTCGTAGAGTTTTTCTAGATTAATAGTTTTATGTTCAACATTCGTGAAAAATAAATTTTATATCTGAAGAAAAATATTATTTTTCAAGGCGATCATTATTTATCAACTTTTTTTTCTACCAGTATTAAAATATTTTTTTATTTTTCAGAAAAATATTACTTTTTCACCGCTTACGCGTTATTAATTATATTATCTACGCTCTAATAATTGGTTACACAACTTTTTTTTTAAATTTTAAATGAAAATTTAGTACGTTGGAATTATTAGAATCGTTTAACGCGACTATATTATCCTCATATATTTGCATAACTAAAAGCTTCATTAAAATAAAAAAAAGATATTTATTTGTATACAGAAGTAGACATATTATCGCAGGTGCAAGATAAATGCACGAAAAACTTATTAAACAAAGTAAAATTAATTAATTTGATAAAGTACGTTTAAATGTATTTTCGTGAAATTTGCTTTTCTGTACATCGGTTTCCTTACGTTCAGTTTTAGAATTTATTGGAAAGCAGTGAGAAAAAAATATGAGCAATAATAGTGACAGTAAACATTTATGAGAAAATTAAGCTAACAGCATTATTTATTAAAGCAGTAAATTCTCTTAAGTTTAATAATTTCTTTTTATCTTTTCATACATTTATTATATATTATTTGTATACTTTCTCTGGTTTTTTTATTTCTGGAATAAATCATTGTTTTTACTCGCATATTCTTCCATTTTTTGACTTTATTTTGAAAATTTTTAATTTTTTTGCTAGTCGTCTCTATTCGAACTTATCACTTAGTTTCTTTTTTGTTTTTTTAAGCATTGTGCTCACCTTTGTCCTCACAAACTTAAAACGTTTTTGAAACGTTGAATATAGTTAAATTGACAAAATACATTCAAATTTTAAAACAAACCAATTCCAAAAGAACGTTTATGGAACGTTTGAAACGTTAGAAAACGTTTCTCGATGAAAACGAAGCTCAATATCAAACGTTTCTAACGTTTAAATAATGTTTTATTGGTATAATTTTTTCTCTATATAATAATTTTTAGATAATAAATAAAACGTTTAAAAACGTTTTAGAAACGTTTGAAAGCAACGTATTTTTCACCGAGAAAACGTTTTCTAAACGTTTCTTAAACGTTCATAAACGTTACTTACTCTGAGAATCTAAAATAGGGACTATTTAACGTTTTAAAACGTTTTAAATAATATTTTTCGAAATTTATAAACTATATAGTTTACCAGAAACGTTTTTAAAACGTTTTGAAAGTTTTGGTGTTAGGGTACGCGTTCTGGTGATTAAAAATTTTTTTTTCTGTCTCTATGTCCGTGTGTTTGTGTAAAAAGAAAATAAATCCGTGTTAACATGTATGAGATTATGAGTTATGCTTTATGAAGATGCTTACGTATAATCTTTAAAAATCTGAACCTTCCATTTATTTGTTATTCGTATTATATATTTTTTTCTTTGTCCATTTCATTGTTATCGTTCTCCTAACTTTATTAATATAAAAGGATTCTCATTTATTTTCTTTCGTTCGATTGAAGTACAAGTTCACTTCCTGATTACTTTTTTTTTTTTATTATTCGTATAAACAACAACTAATATCGTCTTTTTATTATTAAAAAAATCGTGCATTTTAAAGTCAAGATAATTCACGATTAATCGATAGAATTTGAGGAAATGTTGAATTAGAATTTGTTTCTTCTACTTTCTGTGCATATTTAGGAGTATTTAAAAAATAGAATTACCTCTAACCATAAAATGCGCGCGTAGTTCATATCTACTAATTCAGCCTGCATGAGAGTAGAAAACGATTGCAACAATCACAGTCCGTTTCATTTTAAACATTGGTTTTCTTATTTTTTTTTTCTTCATTAAATGACTTTTTCGCAATTTTAAATACTTGGATTCTGTGTGAACTTTATTCACCGTGTCTCCTGTGCGTCTCTTTTTTTAATCTACCGATAGATTATACATGCACGAAGATGAAAATGCTTATAATGGTTTGTGCGAGTACGAAATTTTAATGGAAATTTTTATTTTAGATGATACAGTAAATACGGATATATGATTAATCAATATGGTATATTCGAGTGTATTTATACATATGTGTGTTAAAAGCGTGTGCGCGTACGTGTAAATTTTTCCAACTCGTGTAAATATCCATTCAAGATCTAAAGTCAATTTTAATAATGAGCTTCTCGGTCGGTCGTGTATTCTTTTTATTAATTTATAAACTTACATAATAATCAACATTTCGTTTGTTCAATTAAACGAAATAGTACTTCGACTCAAAATTAACTTTGTGAAAACTTTTGTATCGTTTGACGAAAAATTTTTCTTTTTCTTTCATCACTTGAAATAATGATTCTTTTTTTTTGTTCTTGCGTTAAAATAAAATAAAACAAGCTCAAACGACTAGAAAAATTTTAACAAAGTCATCGACAATTTAAATATTTTTTTTTTCATTTTTCTTACAATTTTGTAATACTCTCAATTTTTTTAAGTGAACTTAAACTTTTTGCGCACGTTTTCGTTTCAGTAAAAAAGATAAAATATATATCCAAATTCTCAATTAAAATGAGATATAATCAGAGATTTCATTTAAAAAAATTCAGAGCTTTAATTTAATGGCGATTGTCTTTTATTTGAATAAACTTGTTATTTTTCCTTTGATTTATTTAACAGACCCTTTCAGTCTTTTTTTTAATTTTAACATATTTTTATAGAATAGAAGAAAAATAGATTTTAATATTTAACACGAGTTTATTTTTACGTATTGGAATGGCTCTAAAACAATGATTAAGAATATATTGAAACACAACCGACCGTTTGTTAGCTTTATTCGCATGTAACTATATACCACCTTGGTTGTTTTTTTAAATTTTCACTTAATTAGCAAAAATCGAACAGTCGTAAATAGCGTTTTAACACAAGCAAACGTAGCTTTTATTTTTTATTAAAAAATTAAAATTTTTATCATTTAAGTCATGTGTTCAACAAATCTAACTAATTTATATTCTTTAAATTTATAATAATTCGATTAAAGAAATACAAATTGTTACCCAGGTGGCAAAATAATCTTTTCTCTTTTTCTTGTACCTCTCGACTTCTTATTCACGCAATTTTCTCTACAATGTAAAATGTTCTTTACGGTGCATTTATTATTCATTTTTAACTGATGAGCTTTATGACTTACTTTCATCTCTCTTTATTTATTTGGATAAGCTACTTTGCCTCTCATTCATTTCTCTTTTTTTTCTTCCACGTTTTTCGTATTTTTCTTCATTGCAATTTGTCGTAATGAAAATGGAAGAAAACGCGCAAGGAAACAGAAGGTTCCTTTATTATTTTTTTTTTTTATTCTTTACTTGCAATATATACTTCTTCGTTGATTTCTTTTTTTTTGCCTGCTCCTTCACAGTAAAGTAAGTCCATAGAAAATATAAAGCTAAAAAGATTGAGGAAAATGAAAAGTAGTCGCGTGGGATTCGAAGATAAAATATCTAGGTGCATTTAATATTTTTTTTTTGGCTTACTAAAGGAACGAAATAAAACGTGCATTTCTCCATTGCATTACATCCGTTAATTTTAAATTTTTAACATTGCGTTCCATTTATTTGTTCTCATACAAATCTTAGTTTTAATAATGTTTAGTATATTTCTTCTCTTTGTCCTTTGTCGTTATGAATTAAATTTATTATTTTGATAATTCTGAAGTTCGAAATCATTCTTATTATCATTTAAATATATTTCGAAAGAGAATGAAAAATGATTTGAGAAACCGATGTGAAATTTTGATTTTTAAAAATAAAACAGTTTGTTCTGTAGTTAATTTGGTAAGTGGTTTCTTAAAATTCATGAATTTGCAAATGAAATCCGCGCGAGAGCACAAATGGCAAGCACTTTTTGTCGTTAGGTTTGTCATCGTTGTCTCGCTTGCTGGCCATGGACAAAGGGGCCCTCTTTTCTCGCTTTCCGAAGCTCGTTAATGCCCCGCTACAGGCTACATGCTCGTTCTTCGTCCACACCTATTTTTTTTTCTTTTTCTCATTGTTTTTAGCCGTGCCTTGCTTTTTTTTTTTAATATTTCTTATGTTTTCTTTTCTCAAAAAGTTTTTTTAACTAAAGATTAATGTTTAAATGATTTTTTTGAAATATTATTACGCTTAATTGCAGGCTTTACTTTAATAATAAGTTTTATAAATTTTTTATTATAAAAAATGCATTATCAAGTATATTTATAAAATACTAATTAAATATTTAATGAATAAATTGAAATCTGGATTTAGAATAAAAAATTAGTAATATCGAAAAATCGAGCGTGTAGCAGTGTAGCTAACATAAAGAAGCAAATGTGATATAAAATTTGTATATCATGAGGAAATGGAGCATCAATTGTAAAATTATTTTTTAACAAAGTAATATTTACGGTAGTTGAAATTTAATATTTTATTCTCTAAATTTCTTTATGCTTGTTAATGTCAAGACGCTTAAGATTCGCTTTTCGTATTCTATTGGCTTTTAAGAAACAATAGAAGACTAAAAAGAATAATAAGTCTAATGTATATATTTTTAGTAAAAAAGAAGCGTACAACTCTTTGTTGTCGTGTATTTAGTTATCATTTTCATTCTGTTATCTTAAAAATACAGTACACAAAAGACTGCTCTTCGTACGCTCGCAAACTCTTTAAAAACTTTTTTTAGTTACATTTCTCCCGTACGTTATGAATATTCGTTATTTTTTTAAAATTTTTTCTTTGAAGAAAGAATTCTGTTTCTTTCTTTGTTCATCGTCTCTCTTTCATATCCGCCATTTCCTCGGAAGAAAAAAAAATCATTTTAATAAACTGGTATTTTTTCTTTTAAAATTAAAATTAATCGCGCGTGGAAGGCGCGAAAATGTTGAAAAGCTCATATTACGTTATTGAAGAATGTATGAGAAAAGTGTCGCGTAAGTGTAGTCTTGGTCCACGGAGTAATACAATAGGCGAGCTTGTCGCGTTACATAATGAAACATCCATCTACTGCTCGTGACTTCGTATTCATATTCATTAAGATAAAAGAAAATTTTTTAAATTTTCTATAAATACGTAGCTTTAATTGTAAGAATAAAAAATTTCAAGTACAGGAAGAATGACATAAATGAAAATGGTTAAGCTTGATTTATCGAGAAGAAATGGCAGATTATGAAATAACGAGACACAAGAATTTTAATTTTAATATTAGCAGTGTTTAGAGGCGGCTGAAAATTCTCCCAAGAAAAGTGCTTCATATTTTCATTAAAAAGAGCATTATCTGGCATGGATCCCGCGAAAAAAATGTTTCGAGGTTTTTTTTTTATATTTTAGTAATTCTTTTTTTAAATTTTAGTCGGTGATGTTCCCAAGAGTAATTGACATGAAGATATATATAATATATACTGTAATTACAGTTGTATAACCCGTCTCTCGCGACGTGCCCTTTTCAAAAACGTTTTTTTTTAACAATTTTTTTTTTTTTCGTCTACTACATACTTCTGTCCGTTCTGTTGATCTGTATTACTTTCTTAAAACGCGATCTTGTTATTTTTCTTTTTAAAAAAGCTGCATAAAAAAAGTTACCGCCACTCTCCGCTTACTTTTTAATTATTTTTTCTCTTTCTTCGGCTTTTACAGTGTTCGGATTTTGGTCGAAGCACGACATAATTGTACAAGTAAATGATTTATTTCTGGTGAATAAATAATAATTAAAACTAAAAGAAAACCTTATCTTTAATAAAGAAGAAGAATAAGAATAAGAAAAAAAAAATACGAAAAAAAAGGTATACAAGGGTTTTAAATTTTTTAAAAAGTATTTATTGTTTTTCATAGAGTTGTTTACAAAAATAAAAATTATTAATTGTACAAAGAGTTAAAAAAAATTAATGAAATATGTCGATTGTTCGAAAACTAGCGCATCCCCCAATGATCGAGCAGAATATATATAAATATATCTGGAGAAAAGAAAATGAAGAAAAGCAAGCCTTATAAAGGATGTATTGCAGAACGAAAAAAACTAATGAACGACTGAATCATCGGGCTTCGACCAATCAATCGTTCCCACGTTCTTCCGTCGATTTTCTTGCTCCATTTTACATTTTTCTCTCCTTTATCTCTGAACGTTCAATTCGTTTTTTCTTTCTCTCTCTTTCTCTCTCCGCAATTAGCTTCGTCGTTAATTCTCTTGTTCCTCAACTGCAAGACATCTCAAGCATTTTTGTTTCGCTGCTTTTCTTCTTATCACGCGAAATTCAATGTACATCGGTCAGTATACGGTTAAATCTATAAACCTATAAATAGTATTTATTTTTTAACTGTTCCCAGATTATTTTTTTTTATTTTTTTTTATTCTCCTCGACTCCCATCTCCCTAGCTTTTTCTCACTTTTTTTCGGTTATTTGTTCAAGTTTTTTTTTTGTTAATTCTTTGTTTATGTTGAAAATTTAAAAAAATACACATCTCAATCCGACCTCACTGTGCGCGCAATGTTCATGGATTCGTTTTATTTAATTTTTTTTTTTCTTAATTCATAAATTTTTTTCGCTTCATTTCTTAAATGCAAAACTCATCAAACAACGCACTTTTTTTAATCGGTTTAAATCCGCTTACGGCAAATTTTTTTTTTATTTTTAATTTTTTTTTTTTTTTTTGCATCAACTTCCTTAATCTTAGTTTATATAATAATATTATTATGTACCTCGGCGTACATCACGCAATAATAATAGTTAATAATATTAATATTAATAATAATAATAATAAATGCTATCAATAATAATAAATATTTTAAATACATGTATACAAAGTTATTAATTAGATATGAGTTTTAGGTTTGACGGAACGAATCACGACAATGCTTACGTGGTAATAAAAATAAATTATTTAAATGTAACTTCGTGTCTCGCTCTCTTTAATTTTTATTTATCTTTTTTTTTCTTTTTTTTCATACTCTCAAATATCGCATGCTCTAATCTCTCTCTCTCTCTTTCAATGAAAAATAGAGTTCATAATAATAGTAATAATCATGTCAATAATGATAATAGCAAATGACAATAATAATAATGATAATAATCGTAATAATAAATAGTTTATAGTGACTTTGGCGATAAAATTTGCAATCTTTGATAGTATTTATGACGCAACTTGACCATAAACAATAAATGTCGACATTTCGTTAAAGATAAAAAAATAATAATAAATAGGATAAATTGTAATAATAATCGTAATAGAAATATATAATAATTAATGGTTATAATGACATATTCGAATATATCATTTACCGTTTATGTCTACTGACTATCATAATTATTTTAGTAATTAGTTTTTTTAGATTTAAATATATCCTTTTTATGTGTATTCTTGTCCATACACAATACAAAGTAGCAAAGTTTTTTTTTTCAAGAGGCCATGACTAGACATTCAATCGTTATATATAATATGTATGTATAAGTTTAAGTATACACTTAAAATTTAATAACAAGATGGCGGGCGGCACCAAAAAAATGGCCGATGAAAAAACACTCGACGTTTTATTTTTTTTTTTTTTAACCTCAGGCTACTGTGTTTTTTCTTACTTTCAGTAAAAGTGTTTGTTGTTCCTATTTTCTTGCTACTCTGTAATAATTATCTTTGCATTTCTTTTATTTTTTTCATAAATTTTGCTCGATTAACACCTTTTTTTTCGTAACTTTCATGTGATTTTTTTTTCTTTGAAAATAAATGATTTTGGTTACCCAATAAATTAAACAAAATGATCCTTAATACGCCCTCTGATTGTTAACGTATGAGCAAAAAGTTTATTTTTCTAAGTTCTACAAAGTTTATCATTAAATTTTTTAACATTTAATTTATTACCTGTCTGTACACTTGTTATGCTTGTATTTTCCCGCCAACGCGTTTTTCTTGTTTATATTTATTTATATGTTATCGTTTCCGAATTTGGAACGAGAACCGATACCTCCTTTAATTATTACTCGTAAATGCTTTTTTTTTTCATTTATTTTTTTCAACAGCGAGCCTCACGAGGGACCGATTACAGATATTACATAATTGATTTTTTTATATATTGTCGTCTTGTTATGTTTTCCTCCTTTTCTCTTTTTTTTATCAATTAAAATATATCAAGCGATTTTATAATAATGTTTAACGGGTACCGTCCCTTATCAACGGAACGAGAAAAAACAGTGATAGAAGGAATTTTTTTTTTCATCTTCGTCTTTTCATTAATTTTTTTTTTTTTTTTTATTAACTTTGTAGTCACATCCATGGACGGACCTCTTCCCTTTTCATTTAATTTTCCATACTCTAGCAGAAAAATAACGCACCCTTTATAAATCCCAAAAGCGCGCGCGAAAAAATTCTCACGATCTCGTATATGCTCGGAGGCCCTACTTTTATCTCTTTTTATTTTCATTGATGAGGCTCGATTTAATCGGGTGTCTTAATCTCTTTGCGCTCCGCATTCTACAATTGGAAGCTATTTTTTCTTTTGCTTAAATAACTACGACTGTACCATCGCGTTTGATTTACGGAAATTGGAGCGGTGCTTGAACCGTGCCAATGTTTTTTTTCATTTGATTTTTCAGTCTTACTAAAAAATAAATATTTTTAAACATCAAAGTAAGTGTCTGATTAAGTATCCTCATTTTATATGCTCTACTTTTCTGTCTTTAGCTTTTTTTTTCTTTTAGAAGCTTAACAATCATTAATCCGATTTTAACGTTTTCTTTTTTAATCATTCATTGAGATTCTTTTTATAAGAAAGTCAATTTTTATTTATTTATTAGATGTTATTTAGTGTTTTTATTATGAGGCTCATTATCGATAAAATCTTTCTGACCGCATTGATTTAACTTCGAAATGGCAACTCTTGGTCTCAATTAGGTCTTTTTTAAAATTCAATAAATAAATGCCCAAGTATGTTATTATTTTGAAAATTTGGCGTTAAGAACGCGTCAACCTAGACAAATATTTATTTAATTTTATGGTTTTTTTTTTCTTCGATTCCGACATGCAATTATTTCAATCGCGTATTATTTTTTATTGCGAGTAAGTTCGCGCGCGACCAAAATTCTGTTGATTTAACTTACATAACTATTAGAAAATAACGAAAACGATTATTTCGCACTACAAGCGAAGAGGTTTCTTTTTTATGTTTTTTTTTCTATCTCTCCTTATAATTAATAAGATACTTAACATCTTAAAATCGAGCGCCTTAATCCTTAACCATCGAAATTTGGCGTGTTATTTTTTTTTTTATTTAATCGCGCTCATTGTTTGGTTTTTTTTAATATGTTAACTAGGCATGCAACAATACAATATACGAAGTGGTAGTAATATTAATAATAATAATTAAAAATAGTAGTCAACTATGCAAATACTCCCCCTTTTACACACTTTTTTTTTCTTCTTATTCTCAATTTTTTTTTTTCACAAGTATAACATTATTTGGGCCCGGGAAGAATAGTGTGCATTTTTTATCAACTGCAGATTGATAGTAGATCGAATCGCAATTTATTTTTTTTTATCAACGGTTTTTCTCAACAAAGAAAAAAAATCTTGCCGAAGAGAAAACACAAACTGCGAACGCTCGTTCATTTTTTTGCGCACATTTTGCGAACGTACAAAAATATATGTGTTATCTATCCGAACGCTAAATTCTAAAAACTCATTTTTTGTTTGTTATTTTTAACTTTTAATAAATAACCATTTTAATCGATCACTGAGCGCCGCAGAAACTTTTTTTTAAGGTTTTCTCTTCGTTATTATTTTTCCTTTTTTTTCTTCCCTTACCTTTTACGCGTAGTACATTTTTTTTTGTTAATTTTGTTGTTATTTTCTTTGCTTTGGTAACACCTTATGATGATCTTATAGTTAATATTCGATTAAACTTACAATTATCGTGTGTACATTAATTACGTGAGTGCTTCGGATTAATACAACAATTTTCCGCTCGTTTCCCCGCTTATCTAATATATATATTACATTATCTACTTTTTTTAAACGCACATTTTCCTCTTAAAATTGCCTTTATCGACCACACGACTAGCATATTATCACGACTTTGGTAATTTTCATTTTTATTTTTTTTTATCATTGATAATTCGCCCCCTTTTTAAAAAATAAAAATTCATTCATTTTTAACAGAAATATACCCGTTTCCTTGAACAATCGCTAAAGTTCAATTTTTTTTTTATTTGACTTAAAAATTACAATGAAAATTTACGCCGAAGAACTTAGCTTTCTTCGTCCCCAAGCTTTAACAATTGATATGTGAAACGTGAAAAGCTCCCAAATTTCTTCGACGCATTAATTTTTTTTAACTTTAGCGATTCGTTTGTGCCTCGACATTCTTTTTTCATGACAAAAACTTTTTAATTCGATAACCATTTTGCGAATTGATTTTCCAAAATTCAAAATCAATTACTTTTTGATCAAACACCGCAACGTAGAATTGCAAAATGGAATTATTTTGAAAAAGCTTAATTTTGACATGATCATTATTTCCTTGAATTTTTACGAATTAAAATGTTTTTACGTTTGTTTCCATAAGGTTAACTTTAAAAACAATCAAATGAATATGAATAAGACCATTTGGAAACAAACGCATGTCAAGGATTGTTCGTATATTTTAAAATTCCAAACAAAATTCGAGGAGGAATTGCGTGCGTCTGACGTTTCTCGCTTATAAGTTCAGTCTTATATACGTGGATATTTTTTTTTCTTTTTTTTCTTCTTTGAGTGATATGTAAAAGTAAAATTTTTATAAAATGAATAAAAAATTTTGTGAAATAAAATTTTGAATGAAACAAAAAAGTTTTTAACAATTATTTTTAATAAACAACCCTCCTTCGAATTTTTAGTATTTTTGTCTAGCAAAAACTCGTTATTTGCTTTCACTATAAAATTTATAGTGTTTTCAATTTGTTTTTTATTAATTAAAATATTCTTTTTAGTTTGTTTTGCCCTGACATAGATTCTGCTTTTGTTTCGGAATTTTTACTAGAAAAAAATTGTTGATATTAATTTTTGTTAAAAATTGTACGAAGCAAATAAAGGAAACGGGACTGTTAGTTTTATACTGAAAATATATATACGTACGACGCAAAGTAGTTTTTAGAAAAATTCGCTTGAGTATCATTATCATGAATAATTAATTGATTCAACGATTATGTAGAAAAAAAACACAGCTACTCGTTGATCAGCTAATAGAATTTGGAATGTTGCATAGATACTGCTTATTTGTCTCTTGGCCGTAAGACGAAAGAGGATATTTTTAATCTTGAGACTCTTACATACCTCAAATATTATTATTTGCGTTGGGATCTCGAAGCCATTATGGAATGTTCATTTGCGAACCCTTCAGTATTATTCAATATTCAATTGATTAAATAAAGATATTTTTTTTGAGGACTTCGCTGTTAAGTTATTTTTTTCATAAGTTATAGAAACTTATGAATTAGGATAAGGAGTTAAGTTTTGGATAGGTGAATAGAAGGAAAAACTAAAATAAAGAAAAATAAATAATAAGGATAGTTAGAAATAAAAATAAAAACACACAATCGATAAAATAATGTGAACTGAAAATATTATTAAAAAGCATTTTACAACAAAAAAATAACTAAAAAACAAACAAAAATACGCTTTACATTTAAATTAAGAACAATTGGGTTGTATCAATTAAAATAATAACATAACAAACCATACAAAAAAAGAAGAGAGACAGTAGTGTTTCGCGTTAATTTTCTCATAATTTGTCGTGTCGCGTTAGCAAAGTTATTATGTCATTATCATTCGACTATTACGCACATTACAATGTACATATTATATATTTAATCGCTCGTTAATCTTTCTTCCCTCGAAACTTACTCCTCCTCTCCTTCATCAAATTCACAATCATATCTGAATCACGCAATACATGCTTCATTTAACACTACAATATCGTACAACTTAGAAAAGAAAAAAATAATCAAGGCGTAAGAGGGTTTCGAGGATGAAAAGTTAAAAAAATATATAGCTAATATCTCTGTGTAAGATTCTATATATCGGCAAGAGCTGTTGGAATGGATCGTTTCGTGTCTATGAAAATTTCATAACCAAAATTTCTGCAAACTTTTTTTCTTCTTTTGTAACGCGACACCGGAAAATCCGTCGTACATTCGTTTAGTAAATTGGTCATAGTGTGTGTATGAGATTGTATTTTTCTTTATACAAATAGTAGTTTTAATCTTAAAAGTTAAAAAATACAATTTGCCGTTTTTTCTGTCTTTAATCATTATCAACAGCACGGCTGTAAAATAAATTTGTCTTACGATTTATAGATATTAAATTTCCTTCTATTGTGCTTATTTATCGCAAACCTTAACGATTTTTTTTTTTTTTTTTTTTGTACAACATGTTTAAACACATTATTAGTTATAATAGTAGTAAAAAAGAAGAGTTTTATCAGTTCGGCTTATTTATCATAAAACATAGTTGATTCTATCACTGTATAAAAAAAAGAAAAATTGAAGGAAAAGGTTTTAATCGTCTATGTATTACATATATAAATGTTTACATTGCCACGACACAAAAATGAGATGTTTCAAAGTATTCCTTTTCTTTTGTTTTGATTATCGGCAAGTTTGGTATATAATATAGCGTTCGCTGAGTTTGAAAAACTATGCGGCAACTCGCCCGATCAATGAGTTAAAAATGAACTAGTGCAAAGTGTCAAAAATGATGTAAGTACATGGCTGCATTTGGCAAGTAAATATAACAAAACTATACTCTGACATTAGCTTTCAAGAGAATACAAAAATTTATTGCTCGCAAGATCACATAAAACGCATAAAAATTATTTATTTGACTTTTCATATTTAATATACGGAAAACTATTTGAATTTATTTTCATTATGAAATATGAAATTTAATTTAAGAATGAATTTCTTTTTAAATTAAGAAATACATTCTAAAATCGTTTTTGTAACTTAAAGTTTTAATGTGAAGTTGCTTAATTTTTCTATTTCGTATTCCCTCAAAAGTCTACATTGTACAATTAGGCGTAAAAAATTGAAAACAATAGTTGATCGAACGAGTGAGCAAAACAAAACATTACACGGCTGAATCTCATTAATTGTTACTTATTTGCGCGGTAAATAAGGGCAGTGAAATTTTTTGTCTTTTATCATTCTTAATTAAATGTAAAATTACAAAGTCAAAAAAAAGTAAAGTCAGTTTATTCTTATTATAATACGAGTCGGTGGTGAATGTATAACATAGATAATGCACGGTTCAAGTAGTTATCGATAAGTAGTAAATGTAATAAGTAAATAATTAATAATAATTAATGGATACGACGTTTAATCGTATTGATAAAAGAAAGAAAAAAAAACATGCATGAAGTCGACACGCGAGCAAAAGTAACGCGCGACCCATCCAACAATAATAATATTAATAATAATGATAAAAAACTAAGAGAAGGAATCGTAAATTGTGTATTAATACTTATGTGTCTGCAAACACGCTTGATATCTATAAATTTAGTTCAACTAAAATAAAAAAAGATGTCATACCTTTTATATCTTTTTCGAAGCTATGCTACGCTTACATTTCATTTTATTTACTCTACTTTACTCGGAGAGGGAAAATAGAAAGAAAAGAAAAACAAAATTGAGAAACATGAACGAAAAAGAAAAAAACTAAAAAAACACAAAATATAAACAAAGAGAGGAAAAACCTAGTTAACAGACAAAATAATTGAGACGTAGGAGAATATAATGTAATAAACTTTTACGTTTGAAAGATGTACAATTCGTTACTTGCTACTTGACTACGAAACTACTAAAAAAATAATAAAAAAGAATTTCTAATAGTCAATAAAAAAATTAATAATATTAACAGTAATTAAAGAAAAACACTGCGGATGTCGAGCTGGGGACCGTACGCAAAGTGTTAATTTTCATCGACGTAATATTGAAAAATAAGATTGTCATTTTATTGAAAACATTCAACTTTTTACGTTTTCATTTTTAATAAAATGATGGATATAATTATTAATCGATGACAAAAACACGGTGTTTATATACTCGCACGATCGTTTTTCCTATTTTCTCTTTTCCATGTTCTAAATACTAAGCAATAATATTAATCAATAGTGAATGAAAATAAAATAATAATAAAAAAACGCACAAAATAAACAAAAAATAGTATGTCTGAAAAGTTTAGAAAACGTCGAACGAACACGTAATACTGAAGAGAGTTTTATTTAAAAACGAGCGAAAAAAATAAACATTTTGCATACGATTTCTTCGCATTCTTATCGAAATTTAAACTTGTGCTGAAGCCGCTTATTATCGATATTTTTTTTGATAATTTTTCAATAGTTTTACTATTTTAACAAACAATTTCATTTCAACATATGATTGTCATAAAGCGTATAAAAAAAGAGAAATTGTACATTGAATTTTTTAAATTATTTAAAAGTTAGATACAATTATTGATCTAGATTTGGACGCGTTCTAATGGTAAAAACAAAAAGTTAACTTTCATAATACTATAATCAGGTGTTAAACACCAAGTCCATGTTTGAGAATTTTTTAATTTTTGCGAATCTTACGCAAGAATTTTTGTACAATTAATAAATAATAAATTCTTTAGAAGTCGATAACGCGACTAGCACAAACATTAAAAAAGGAAATGTAAATACAAAAATGAAAAAAACAAACAATTGATTGACAACATATTGATTTGGTCGTGTTCGCGTGGAAAAAAATAACAGTAGTAATAAAAAATTACGATAAAGTATTTAAATGCTAGAAATGCATAACTTTTTGTGTCTGAATTTGAACGCATCCCCGAGTGAATTTCTCTTTTTTTTCTATTTAACTCCATTAAATCTATCGTTTTCTCTTGTTTTGTTTTTGCTTTTGGTACACAGTCTGATACAGTAAAAAAAAGATGAGTAAATCGTAAACGAAAAGTGAAAAAAGAACACATATTCGTATATACAACGTGTAGTTTTTCCATACACACACTCACACATGCATACGCACAATCGCTCTTTCAAAACATATTTCTTCTTCCTTTTTTTTCGATATTTGTTTACGCTCGTAAATTGGCGATCGTCAGATTATTGACTATAGTAATAAAGTTATAAACTAACTAATAATTATTAAATGCGAACGTATGCAAAAAGCACTACTTACGTCGTACAATAAAAAATAGCAATAATAATAACTAATAAAAATATAATATAATAATAGTAATAAGAAATAATAATATTAATAACTAATAAAAATGATAATAGTTTACGGTGCGAATGATCGTAATTACAAAATAGAGCTCGAAATAATCAACGACAATTGTTATAGAAATGCAAATGCAATAAAGACTACGCGTCGCGAATATAAAAAGTTACCATAAACTGCCACGCTTCGTCCCCGCGATTGCCTCTTCGGTCATTATCATTTTTTGTTTGCTCTTCAATTACTACTTATTGTCGTTTCCGATCGCCAAGGAGATGTACGCGAAATATTTTCGCCGTTCGGATCTTACGTGGGGGATTCGAGGCAAGAGAATTGGAAATGATAAAAAAAATTAATAGTAATCAACAAAGTCGCCACCCTAAACAATACAGTAGAGTTACTTTTTTTTAATATCTCACTCGCTATTTTTTTTCGTCAAAATCTCGCATATTAACACTTTTTTCTTAAATCAAATTTCTTTCGAAAATCGAACGCGCCTCGAGCACACAGTCAAGTTGTCAACAGAACATATAGAAAAAATAAAACGTATAAAGTATATATAAAAAAACACACATATAGGAAAAAAGAGAGATTACATTTACAGGAGAAATTGCGAAAGGATGAAATAACTTTTTCGATTTGGATGGTAAGGTAATATGTATGATGATGATCATGAATAAGGGAGAGGATAAGGATTTATAAAAAGGAGGAATTATAAGGGATAGGGAGGAGTGACTAGCGGCGGCGAGCTCTACAACTAAACAACAACAACAGTATTTTCAAGTTTATAACAACATTAACAAGTAAGTTTTGTCGCGCATCTATGTTTTCATCTTCATTTTCTTCTCTATTTCCCATTCTTTCATATCTTTCTATCTCTCTATCTTTTTTTTAGATAAATCTGATTTTTTTTCCAATTCTCGCAGCGTTTTCCCATAATATTATTCATACATCCGAAAATCAAAACTAAAATTAATCAAACACACAAAAATCATTCGAAGCTCTCTCCGAAAATTTCATATTTAATCTTCTCTCCTCAGCTATTACTTTATTTCCTCCCCCTTTATTCGTACATGCCTCTTTTCTCTCATATTTTTCAATTGATTAGATATATCCTAACATATGTATATATTACTTGGTGAGTTCGTTTTTTTTCTCTCCAAATAATATGTATTATTTTTCTCTCTCTTTCTTTTTTCATCTAAACGCACAGAATTTGATATATGTATAAAAAAAGAAAATTAGAGCGCGTGAAGGTAACGTCCACATTTTTATTATTTGCGCGCTTAGAAAGAGAGAGAATATTTCATTTAACATTTAGGTAATAAAAATAAGAAAAGAAGAATGTAACATTAAAAAAAGTCAGTGAAAGAAGAAAAAAACAAAAAGGGGGCCGAAGTAGATGCGTTCTACACATACATAGTAGTCTCACGGAGAAACGAGAGGACAGCATGGTTTTGTTTTTGTATGATACAAACACACTTTTGCTCCTTCAATCCCTCCTTGCAGCTGTTGTTGCGGCCGATGATGTTGATGTTGATACTGCTGCTGATGCTGCAGCTGATGCAGATGCATAGAAGAGGGCGCGTCATCGTTGTCTTTGAACGCGACTCTATATGCCAATAGGCGGCACCTGCACGTAGCGATAGATGTAAAGTCGATAATCTTTGCTTGCCAATACAACGCTGCCATCATCCATGAGTGCGACGTCGAAACATTGAGCGTGCTTGACTTTAGATTCAAGAGCTGAGACCAATTGTCCGTCTTGCGTAAAGATAGTAAGGTTAAAGTTGTTATGATTGTCAGCGATGAGAATTTCACCTGCGGCATTAATGCCTACTCCAATTGGATAGTTCGTGATGCCTTCGCCACCGATTTGTCTTAGATAAGCGCCTTCATAGTTGAATACTTTGACACAATGAGCTCGATTGTCGCTGATAAAGATTTCTTGTTTATCATTAACCACAACTCCATTCGGGAATTCTAAATGTTTTGAGCAGCCAAACTTCTGCAGAACATTACCAGCTTGATCAAAAATTATTACTCTCATAACTTTGCATTCGACAACGACAATTCTGCCTTTTGAGTCGACAGTTACACCACGTGGATGTTGCAAAATGTTAGCGCCAAATTTGCGCACAAATTGACCGTACTGGTTGTAAATCTGAATCTGATGAGTTGGCGAACGTTCTGTGACAATGATATCACCCGATGTGCGCACCACAGCGACCCGGTTAGGATAAAGAAGTTGACCATCACGTTTGCCACACTCACCAAACTGAAATTTGAAGCGACCTTCTTTATCAAATATCTGGATCCTGTGGTTGTTTGTATCGGCAACAATGATATCATTTTGAGCATTAACAGCAACTCCAGAGGGCTCTGTAAACTGACCCTCCATCACTCCAAATTCACCAAACTTGCAGTGGTAAATCATCTTTTGACGTTTGATTTGAGATTTAAGCGGGAATATCGCCGCTGTTGGCATCAACTTGGATGTAAGATCGAGTACAGTATCACCGGGGGCAGCTGCTTGAGCTGCAGCAACAGCTGGTATTTGGAAATGATCAGTGCTTGAAACAGAGACTGGATAAGGATCTGAGCCACCATTACTCCATTTTTCATATGGATTGTTCATGCCATTAAGATTAAGATCGCTTATAGATGTAGAAAATGGACCAAGACTGTTGGCAGAAGAAAAGCGTTTGGAAATTACACTAGCACCGCCACTAGTATTATTATCAAATGGCGAGGGTGAAGTGCTTGGGCAATTTGAGGTAGAAGATATTAAACCGTTGCTGTAAGGTCTATCCAAAAGTAATCCTCCCAAGGAACCGGCACTGCCAGGTCCGCTGCTAGCGTTGCTACTGTTTCCTGCGCTGTTAGCACTATTAATAGCTGTTGGTCTAGCAATAGGTGGTTGTTTGCTAGGTCCTGCGTTGTTTTCACTACTGCTGCTGTTGCTGCGTACGTATCCAAAGGTATTTCTAACACCAACTTGAATAGCTTGATAGTTGCTAACAAATTCAAGATCAGTTGCTGATTGACTGCCAATTTCTGGAGAATAGCTAAGCATTTGCTGGAGTTTTGAATCTAATAACTTCTTGACCATGAGTACTTCAGTGATTGTTGTGAATTTGGTCAACCTCTCGACAAATTCGCAAGTTTGATGAATTTTATCAGCCATTTCATTGGCCTTTTGCGTGATAACTCCTAAAGAAATCTGCTTGGCAGAAAAAATAGATTCGAGTTCTTTGAGCAATTCTTGTTTACGTTCTTCGAGCATTGACCGATAAAATTGGAAAGTGTCGTTGATTTCATTTTGTGCTTTATGATACTGGACTTGAAGTCTTGCAGCTCCATGGTCTGCGGCTTTAACTGCCGCTCGAATCTCTGAGGCTCTGTTTCTACACTCTTGAACAGCTCTTGAGATGGCTTCTAATTGTTGAGGTCCAACTTCAGAAATATGAGCAGAATCGTGTAGTGGGCTTGGATGATCGGTAACATTGCAGTCCTTGCATAATGGTACTTGACACGTACGACAGTAATACTTGAGTAATTCGGATTTGTGTCTTGGACAGAATAATGCCTTTTCTCCGTTAGTTCCTCCATTGATCAAAAGTGAATTAGTTCCAACGAGACTTTGAACGACGCTTATGCCATTGCTTTGCGTGACATTTTTAGTTCCGTTTTCAGAAGTCAAACCATTGCTCGTAGCAGTTGAATCAGCAGCCAGTTTTGAATCACCAAGGTTGAGGACCCTATGGCCCTCGAAGCAGTGCATGAACTGGTGAGCCATCACGCAGTTTGGACAGAGGAAATTAGCGCAGTCGAAGCAACGTGCTACAGCGTCAGACTCGGTACTCTTGCAACCTGTACAGCGTACACCTCCGTTAATTGTTGGATTATTGTTGTTGTTATTCTGATTATTGTTATTGGTCAGCGTAGTATTATTGGTTATAGTTGGGCTGGTGCTTGTAGTCGATGAGCTGCTGCTGTTGCTCGATGTTGTCGTCAATCCGTTAGTTTGAGATGAATTTGAAGCTTGTGATGATACACTACTACCACCGGCACCGAGTCGGCAACGCGGGCAAGGCGCGTCACCTGGCTTGCCGAGCGGTGCGTCGAGGCACAAATCGCAGCTGTCGACGTCGCAGATCGCTGAATCGCTCGCCGGCGGCGAGCTGCCGCTCACTGTCACTGGTGAGAGCGAGGCCAGGGAACCGAGGGAATTCGCGCGCGATTCCAGCGATGGTGTCGGCGAGGCCATCTTCAGTCAACCGGCATACCTGAAATCAGAAAAATTCAAAATTATTAATATCTTTATTTTCATTTTTATTTTAATATTAATATTACTTGGATTTTATTATTCTTTTTCATTTTTATTAACATTATTTTATAAAATTGTAATATCAGCATTTTTTAATAATCAGATAAATTAAACTTTTGCATGTAGCCTTGAACATTTCGGCTTTTTTAATCTTTTCTTTTAATACTTATAATATAATTATTTTTCGCCATACCCTGCCCGAAACTACGACTTTCGTCCCGGCGCCGAAAAACAAAAGTCATAGTTTCGGCCCGGGTATGGCGAAAAATAGTATACACTTCACGGGAGGTAAAATGGCGACCCCATAGCACATATTTGCCACCCTCGCCTTCGGCTCGAGGTGGCAATTATATGTGCTATGGACTCGCCAGTACTTTACCTCCCTTGGTGTGTAATATACTATTATTAGGTTTATAAAATATAAGACACTTGTAAAAAAAATAAATTATCTCAAATTAACAAATATAATGTGAAATTTGACATGAAAATTTTTTTTATTAATTTTTATATTTCAAATTTTTTGCTTTCAATTTTTTTTGTATTTTCTAAAAAATATACTATTTAACATTTTTTCTGAATATTTTATCAGTAAAACTTTTTCTGAAAAACTTGACTCAAAAACAACAAACTTTCTAAATAATAACGAAAATTGCTTACGTGAATTATGTATTACATAGAGTTATTTAAAAAAAGTAATTGATTAATTTAAGTGTGATCGTTCAATTTTAAAACAATAACTAATCTAATTTTAAACAAAAACGCTTGATTGGAAGCTTGCAAATTAAGATTTTAACGAAAACAAACATTCTATTTTCTAATGAAAAACGTAATGGAACGCAATAATTTTCATAAGGTCGACAAAATAAAAATATGTCATAATAGATTATTGATTTGGATATTAATAAATTCAAAGAAAAGAATGAACATTAAAATCTTTGTATTGCTGACTAATTTGAAACAAATAAAAAAATATATGAATATCCATAAGCTAGAGTAAAAAGTTACTTTTACGTTCTTCTAACCTCAAAATCGCAACTTCTTTTCTCATTTTCGGCTCTCAGAACGTAAAATTCATTACGTTACTTGGACAAAAAGGCTTTTTAACGAAACTCGTTACAAACCTCGCCTTCGGCTCGGCTTGTAATCTTCTCGTTTCGTAAAAAAAGCCTATCTGTCCACGGAACGTAATGTACTATTACAGATTACAAAGTATTTCATATATTTAAAAATTTTTTGATTTTTTAATGCTCATGAAATTGTTAGAAAAATTTTTTACTGTATAAAAAAAAATAAGTTTGGTCGCAAAGAGTAGATTCATATCTAACTAGTAAAGGATAGTAAAAGATAAAGGACTGACTCGTCATTGGCAAGCGTTGTATTATGTGCAGTACGTATATACTTTGACTAAGTTTTATAAATATAGTAACTTGGAAGATAAGCTTTTTGCCTCGGCACGTGAGTACGATGAAATCGAGAAAGAAAGAAAAAGAAAAAGAGCGAGCTTGGTTAAATCAGCGGATCCGGCATATACTGCGTATATAAATTTGCTGCTGTTACTTGGTTGCGCGGAAATTTCTCACGGACGTAATCGGTGTGCGCTCATCTTGTTTACTATTATGCGCGCCTCCTTAGCTACACGAACATGTTGAGAGCCCGAGCACGAACTCAGGCTAGGAAAAATTCAACGGAGTATAGCCTGCAGAATAGTGCATGGGAGCATGCTAAGCCATTAAAACATTCTAAAGCTTCTCTACTCTTTTCTATCATCCTTTGTCTCACTGCTAGCTCTCTTCTCTTCCTTTTCAAATATTTTACATGCACTTTGCTCAACTTATTATTTAACAATTTTATCATTTTTCAAAAAATATCGACATTTTATCATCTATATTTTAATATAAATATTAAACTTTTACCGAGGATAAATGTAATGCATAATTTAATTTTTTAATGCTTTTTTTATTGTTATTTCATTAATGAACAGTCATTATACTTAAGTTGCCTTTGGAAATGCTTGTTTCATCCTTCGAATTACCGCTCTATCCTATAACTATACTCGCGTAACAAAAATCAATCAATAAGACGGAAAAAAGTAAAAGGTAAAAAGTAAAAAAAAAAGACTCGCTCGTGCAGCATGCTCGTGAAATGGGACTCGCGTGCTCAGCGGCGTTTAGTGAAAAAGAAGCCGATACGTCACATACTTAGACAGACAGAGATAGACACATACGAACACATACATATGCAGAAATTTCTACTATAGCAGCAGCAGCAGCATCCTGCAACTCCTCCCGCGCATGTACATATCTTCTCTCTCTCGTGGCTTTTAATTAAATCGCTTCTACCGCGAATGGAATATTCTGCTGTTCTGTGCCATGTAGCAGCAGAGCAGCAGCAGCAGCAGCAAGCTAAAAGCGAGCGAGGCCTTCTCTCTTATTCTGCTCTTAGCTTTATTCGCCAAGGTCACGATCGTCTCTAGCATCTAAACGAAGGTCAATGAACTAAGAAAAGCGAGCGCACACAGCTCAACAGAACTTCGACCTTTTTTTATTCCACCATCGTATCTCACTTACGTGCTACACCTTTATACATGTGTGTGCCTATGCCTATAAGCCTGGATTTTTGGATGAGGAAGTGACTTAGATGATGATACACTGAGTCACTGAAAGCAACTTTTCTACGTACATGTACTTTCGATTCCTTTTTGTTTTTTCTTCTTTTGAATTCTTATATGACTTGAGCTTTTATTTTTTATGGAACCAAAGTTACGTGACCTTTCGAGCGTAGAGCGATTCATCGCCAGGTGTAACAAAGGAAATTATGACGCACAAGTTCTATCTACCGGTACTCAAGCGTCTACTCTTTCATTTAATCTAATAACGAGTTATGATTGAGTATATAGCTTGATGGAGCAATCGATTCCTTTACGCATTTGCGTGTCTAACAAATAACCGTGAGAATCTTTCGGAGCTTTGACCTTCAATTTTTCATAAAAGCCAGTTCTTCATCTTTAAATATTTAATCCTGACTTATTTTAAAAATTTTTCAATTTATCGTTTTTTTTTTAAATTTTTAATAATTTATAATATATTTAGGAAACTTTTAACAATTAATTTGATTATTTAATAAATTATTTTTAAATAAGTGATAGGCTAGATGTTTACGTTTTTTTTAATCAATTAATTATGATAAACTATTATAGATATTATCGATACGTATAATGTGGTTCAAGAAATTTCCAAGTACTGCTTAATAGTTGTCAAATTAATTTAAGCGATTCATCGGTGCTAATCATTAGCCTTTTATTTGTTTCACTTATTATGATGTTTCTTTGATATAAATTTTAACGATTAAATTCGGATAGAAAGAGAAGCTTCTCATAAATTAAAATAAAATAAATCCTAATTTTTTAGAGTCTTTTTTCTTTTATTAATTGATCTTTCTGCGTAGAAATTAATGTATATGAAATGTTTACAAACAATGGAAGGATAATTTATTAGTAAATAAAAACTATTATTAATTTTAATGAGTCTGCATAGAAGTTTTAACGTGTCGCACTGGGCTGTATTGGGCTTCCAATAAAACTCAATGCGACGCATACGATGTCTATTTAAATTTAGCATGTAAGATTCCGAATACAAGCTCTGATGATATAAAAAAAATACGCCCAAGTTCACGTTTACATAAAAGTTCGTCAGTTTGAAATTAGCATGCTCGCAATGGTAGAGCGAGATATATCTAGCTAGATAACCACAAGCATAAAAAAAGAAAGAATAAAAAATTATAGCAAGTACACTGAACCCGCACATTTGCGGAAACGCGTTAAACCGTAAATTCAATGATATTGAGTTTCTTCTTTTTTTGCCCAAGTTTCTTGGGACGATGATGATAAAGATGGCTAAAATTTTCTATATACAGCTAAAAGGTAAAACTGTTTGCAGAATAAGTGGAGTTTTGTTGTAGTTAGCGAGTAGCGTGATTGATCGTTTGGCGATGATAAGAAAGTTCGTTGAACTAGCTCGTTCGTAGTTCAAGGTTATGCTAGACATTAAAACAAAGCTAGTACATTTAATTTTAATTATTTTTTCGAAAAAACGTTTGAATATGTTATATGGATGAGATAATTTTCTTGTAATGTAGATTAAAATTTATTTAGATAAAAAATAAAATTATTGAAAATTCTTTCTTTCTACACAATGAAATTCATTGAAAAAGTTGAATAAAATTAGAAAATAATTTTGTCGAAAAAACAATGTTGAAAAGTAAGTTAAAAGATTAGGGGATATAATGTTAATCCTTTTGAAAAGTTGCAGATAGGTATATATCATTGAATAAGCTTGGTATGCTGTAAGTTTGTTATTTAGCTAGACTGGTTCACGAGGTACGCTTGCAGTCTCTGACAGGACAAAGAGAGTCGTGCTCTTGCAAAGTTATACGTATGTATAAAGAGAAAAATAAAAAGAGGGGGAGTCGAGAGAGTAAAAGAGAATGATCCGGGATATTCGCGGGGCTTCGTGCAGGAATTTCTGATCACGAACGACCGATAAGGGAGCTGCGAGGAGAAGGAGGAGGAGGATCAGGAGGTTCGATGCTCCTCCTAAGGGTATTTTGCTCTGCCTTCACCTTTTCCTTATGCCCTCTCTCCTTTACTCCTCTCTTATTTTCTTTCTTCTCTATCTTTCTATACCGCTATTTATTAATCCGCGAGACAAAGAATCTTCACCTTTGAGAACAACATCTGTGCAGAATGTAAGATGATCAAGTGGATTATTTTATTTTATTTTTAATTCCCAATCCAATTTATCAATTTGCATTTTTGTTAAGATGTTTAATGCGCAAACAAATCTAAATAAATTAACCATAAGATTAACTCTCAAATCTTACTTATGATAAAGCTAATATAACAATTTATTATTGGTTTATCCATTGTTTGAAAGTTTAATTAATCTTAACAAAGAAAAGTTATAGAATACTTTGATCTTTATTGAAATAAGTTTAATTTTATGTTGGAGGAAATTTATTAACTGATATATCATCAATTAAAATAGAAAGCAAAGCGAACAACTATTCAAACGGAATTTCGTAAGAGATATAACTCGTTACTTTATAAGGTCGTACCTTGAAAGAATCATCATATTAAATTTAAACTTGCTTTGAAAAAAAAAATGAGCTTGAACTCTGAACTTTATTTGGTGTATACCGTGACTGTATAGCTATATTTCTACTCGCTTCGTGAGAAGAATGCGCGAAAAATGTATACAGCGGCGGCAAAACGAGAAGGAAGGAAGACCGGCCAAAAATGCCGGTATATATATACTTGCTTCCGTAGAGTCAGAGGAGTGGGAAAACCAGTTTACAAGTCGTACACACACGGTTTACTGTGTGTTGCGCAATTAAGACCAAGTATATTATGTTAAATTCGCGCTTTTTTTTACATTTTTATATATATATAAATATTGATATAAATACATACACATATAATTCAGAGAACACGTTAAAAGATACCGGTTTTCTTTATTCCAACACTTTTCTATACTTTATTGTTTAAAGAAGAAAAAAGAAAATTAAGAAAATTTATTATTCTTATGAACTATACTTTAAAATTATTAACTAACAACTCGTCTCGATTTAACTGCTCTAGTTTATGAAAAATTAAAATAAACATTTTTAATTAAATACTATGGATTACAATAATTTAATATTAAACAAATATTTCTTCTTATATTTATATTGCGTCTTTACATAATAAATTTTCCAGTTACCGACGTACGCTTTAATTTTTCCGGAATATCTCAAAAGTCAAACAAGCGTTTATAAATAACGTGAAGTTTAAAAACTCGCTTGGCGAATACCAAATATTATGAAAAGAATTAAAATCATTTCCGTATTAAGCTATTTATTATTTACATCCAAAATAAATGTAAACTTGGCATATTTTTGCATTTTTTTTCCTCGTTTCTCATTAATTGGACGAAAAAAAATTTTTTCCGTTATAAATCATAGTACTTTTAATATTAAAGCATAAAAAATTAAACTCAAAAGCCCTCAAACTTTCAGTCATCTATTATAAAATAAAAGAAAAGATGCAGTCGGTTTCAGAGAGGAAAAATAAAAATAAAGCTGCAACGGTAGGTAGGTGGAGAGAAAGCCGGTGTGGTTGTCGAGACGTTTTGAAAAAAAAGAGGAGAGGGAGAGAAGGGACACGCGCCGGCTGCACGCGTCTCCTTCGTAACGGACATATGCCCCTATATATGCTGCTGCACGCACAAAAAAAAAAAAAAAGGGAGAATGAAAGGCCAGACATCTGTGCGTTAGATTATACATACATAGTATATGTTATATAGAGTGCAGGGTGCGTGCACCCCTCTCTATATAGGTACGTGTATATAACGATCGATCGTTAGCCGTATATACGCGCGACGACGAACGCTTAAAACTTCTGCTTGGGCTGTTTAACTATAGGATTGCTTGACGAATGCATTCGTATTTTTTGATTATTAAAGCCTTGATTGACTTCGCACCTTTATTGGAGAAAAATCTATAACCACGCAGGTATACGGTACCTCGGAACTTTTCAAAAGCCGCATAACCTTTAAAATTTCTTTCATCCGACCGTTACAGAGCATTTTTAAAATTTCAAAAACATTTGGCTGCAAGGAAAATTTTTAAATTTAAGAAAACTGAGTCAGTTTTATTTTAACGAATATTGACTTGTTTAATATTTTCTGAGTCATATTAAAAAGTGTGCTTATAAAAAAACTTTATTTTTAGCTATTGCAAATATATATTATTTGGAGCATGAATTATTGATATCAACTGTAACGTTTTAAAGTTTGTTCAAAATAATGAAAAATTATTAAAATAAATACTTTACATACTATAGAGTATTTTGAAAAGCTTTTATAAAGTATTAATAAACTGTTGTCTGAAAGTTGAAAGAAAAAAAAAAGTTAAAAAAAAGTAGACAACAATAAGAGAGGCGCTGCTCACCTTAAAAAAAAGCAAAGTTATCTCTTCAAGTGTAATAAAGATGCTTTACAACACTTGGAAGAATGTTGGGCTTTGTCAAAACTCTCTCTGTTAGACACTTTTCTTCGAAAAACCTCACTAAAGCACCATATAACGATTATGAAAAGCACCTCGAAAAAACGTTATTTTTTTACAATATTCAACAAACAACACAGTAACAAACAAATATCACCGTTTTATTATTATTTTTTCATCAACGTATAAAAAAGAAGGTTTATTTGAAAATTCTTCACTTGGTTTTAACGTTTAAATATATATGTGTGTATTATAACGCGTCCGTACAGAGAAAGACGACGTATACAATAAGCGTTGAAACTCTTGTGAATATAAGAGAGGCTGAAAAAAGAGGAGCGAAAAAGTAAGTGTATATAAGCCTGTTCACCCCGTGTCGCCGGCACTGGAGAGACTGGGACTGAAGCTAAGACTGAGACTTGGCGCTCTCTACTAGCCGACAACATACAGCCTTCTTCGTTTCTCTGTCTCTTTTTCTCCCTCTACTAAAGCTCTCTGGCTGTGTGTGTGCGTGTGTCGTATACAACTGTCTCTTTCTATCTTGCGTTGGCGCACGCCAGTCGGCAGCGTCACCCCTCGACAAGAGAAAACGCTTCCCTTTTGCTCCTCCCCGTGTGTATATATGTGCGCGCGCGCAAGACAGAGACAGAGCGCGAGCAGGCAGAGGCACACCGTTTGCAACAACTGTCGGTTCTCTGTGCTCGGCTTCTCTTTTACTTCTACACGCTATACTGTATATAAAGAAGAGAGGGGGTTGACTATAAAGAAAGAAAGAAAGAAAGGAGAAGAGAAGGAAAGAGAGAGAGCAGTTCGTTCGCACGAGCGACCTTGGACGTTGAAGAGCGAGAAAGAGAGAAAGAGAATTGAGGGGCCTGGAAGGTTCGAGCGCAATATACAAGCGGATGGTGTCTACAGAGAGAAAAAGACCGAACTTGCTTCTTCGTACATGGGGAAAGAAAGAGAAAGAGAACTTTTTGAGGGCTTATATTGCGCGCCACCGAGAAAGGAATGAAACGGCAATTTTTTTTCTCTCTTTCTTTTTCTTATCCTTCACCTTCTCCTTTTTTTCCTTTTTTTCCTTTTTCCTTTTTTTTTCCTTTTTCTTTATTTTTAGAGGGAAATGCGCACGCTAGAAAATTTTTTGAGTATAAGGTGAAAGGTATGAAGGGTTCGCAGTTTTTTCGTAGCTAAATAAATTGAGTTTATTTTTCTCTGCGCGAGACATTTTAGTAGAGAAAGTTTTGATTATTTTTTTTCAAAATATGTATGCACTTTTCAACGTAATTGAATTTTTGAAATCTACTCGGAAATTTAATTACGAGGAAATGAAGATGAGAAATATTTGAGAAATTTTGATAATTATTTTTCAACGATTATTAAACTGTACGTAAGTTGAACCGTAAAAAGGATAATATTTTTAAATTTTCATTTTCATTGCTTACACTTACATTTTTTGCATTTCATATTTTATATTGAAAAATGTAAATTCAGAAATATTTGAACTAACAACGTATTTAGAAATTATTTTATTCTTACAGAATTATAAGAATATCAGTTATTTTTATAAAGAAAATTATTATTTTTATTACACCTAAATTTTAAAAAATTCCAGAATATAAAATTTGAAAAATCCAAAAATATTAAATCACGAATGGTGATTTTTTTATGATGAAATTAACTGGAATTAATTAAACTTAAGCCCTATACATTGACTTTAAAAATAGAATAAATTTTGAATGTCATGATTAAGGAAAATGAAACATCAACGACTAAATTCTCTACATTCACATCTCTATTTTCCTCAAAGAAATTCCAACCTTAGTCGCGTAGGCCAACGGAAAAAATAAAAAAAAAAAAAACGAAAGAGCTACCAAGCCCACATTTACTAGGGCCAACAAGTAGTAGAGAATGAAAAAAACGAAAAGAAAAGGCCACCAAAATGGAAGAGAGAGAGAATCTCGTGCACATACACGTAGACGGAAAAAAAAATTGTTTTCTCTCTCCGAGAGCCGGAAGACCTTGAAAGCAAGCACGGAAAACGTCTGACGCGTGCGAGAGCGCGCATTCATACCTAACCTGGCCTATACGAGAAGTATATATTCAAAAAACTTATAAAGCAATAACAGCAGCAGCAGCAGCAGCAGTGGCTCCCGGGAAATTTATATCCTGATATGCATATACATATGTATGCGTTTAGTATAAAATCAACTGCTGTTTCTCTTGATGGCAAACGATGGGGGAGGCCCCTTTGGAAAAGCCGTATACAGAGAGAGAAAAATTTTTTTTTTTCAAGTGGGGGAAAAAGGTGTTGAGCTACACAGCTGCCGTTTCATTACAAGCCATTATATAAACAGTTGATACAAACACGAGCAGCGCCAGCAGCAGCAGACCTATGGATTCACGGTGTAGTGGTTTCAACTATAAATTTTTTTATACCGCAACATCTGTCTTTAAAGGGAAATTTAACAATTTTACTTTCTTTAGTTTAGCTTGGAAAAAGGAAAGTCATAATTTTCAAATATATATACCTACTTTTTTAACGGTTACTTTTCTTTCATATTTATATCGAGAAAAACGAAAAATATCATTCTATTATCTATTTATGTGTTTATTTTATTGCCGATAAATTATTTTATGGATTAGCCTTTTAAAACGAATAAAGAATTCATATTCGGATATTTAAAAATCGATTCCTTAATACTTTAATACACAAGTTTACTATTTTATTGAAAAATAACGAAGCTGGCTTTGGCTGCTATCAAATCGCTTTAATAAATACACAGTCACAAAAGAAAATCAAAGCTTTGGCAATTATTGCTTTTGATCCAGTGATTTTTTTATTAAAAGTATTGAAAAAGTATAAATATAGCTTTATAATAAAAAAAAAGAAGAATTCATAAAACATGTCTGATACATTGTCACATCTGTCATTTACATTGCAAAGACATTTCAAGTCAAATATAACATTTTTCTAGCAATGAAATTGTAAAATCACCTCTGGAAGTTTCATAATTTTTTATTAAAAATAAAAGTTTTTTTTTAAACTGAGATAACGTTTAGCAATGATTGAAAAATATATGAGAAAGAAGAGGAGCTTTGAAATGACCTTGAATGTAGAGAAGTTTAAAAAGATAAATCATCTTAAACTGGTGAATTGGTTAAAATTAAATGGAGATATAAGGTATTGTAAGAGTGTGAAAATTGAAGTTTTAAGGTTAGTTTAAAGTTGAAGCCAGGTAAATTGGTGAGGATATTGGCATAGGTCTGGCATTGCGGTTTACTATATGTACATTCGAGCTTATTCGTAGATATCTAGCGCGTTTTTCTTTTTATTTTGCACAAGCGCTTATAGTACGAACGAACGAACGAACGAACGAACGAACGGGTGGTAAGCGAGCAAGTGTGAGCGAGGGGACGGCGAGCGTCTGGTTGTCATGGCGACGTGGAACGAGCAACTACGACGAGGATTGTGTCGCTATATAACTGCAGATCGAGCGGCATAGGAAGCTAGAGCAGCACCACCATCAGCAGCATCGTCTGCGACAGGAGAGGGTTGTGCTTGGTTCTCCAGGGGAGTTATATAGCGGTATATATGTGTATACAAGTGCATCGCCCTTCGTCGTACTTTCGTTTCCGCTTTCATGGCTCCCCAACCACTCAGCGCTCGCTCGTTCTCTCTTACAAAGAAACAGATATAGGATAAGCTTTGCTTTCAAGCTTCTCTTCATTCTATTGCCGAATTTTTAACGCGAGACTTTCTTCCTGCAAATTCTCTGCATTTATTTGCAATTATTAATTTTTATGATACAACTCCGTCTTTTTCATATTATTTTATTTTAATAACATTGGAAATTCAATATACGATTAAAATAAAATATTATTTCTATCGAGAGCAACGACCCTGTAAAATTTAGTTTAAATGTTTTGAATCATTAATTAAAATTCAAGTCTAATACAAAAAAAGAAGCACAAAAAGTATGAAAATTGCGAGGCGCAGAGATTAGACGATAAGCGTGCGAAATAAAGGCGCGAATGCTTCGAATACATTCGGCCAATAGTCCTGGGCTCCAGCCAGGTGAGCATTGGTCAGAAAAGTGTTGAGCATTGCGCTTCACTGAACGCGGAATCACTTGCAGTGGTTAGATTATTGGAACAAATAAATAGCGAAATAAAATAATACTAATAAGTTCAGAGGACAGTTCAAAGATGAAACGTAGAATTTTGAAAGTAATTAATAATCTTAAATTTTAAACAAAAATGATGAAAAATTAAAGTTGAATTTTAAAATAAAGTTAGTTTATAATGATGCAATATAAAGAAAATTTAAGCTGCTCCGAAACGCTTTGAAATGATAAGTTATTCATAACTCCTGAATGAAATATTCTTAATAAGCTTTGGAAAAAGCTTTTAAAAGTCGAAATAAAGCTTATAATGAAAGAAATGAGAAAACGTGGTAATTCGTTGTTGTATTATACTTAACTTTAGGTAATCAAGTACGCTCGGCCTTGGAAGGCTTGCTGGCTTGGGTTCAGGGTCACACTATATATATACATTTGCTCTCCTCTTTCTACTCGATCTACCTTGCAAGCTTTGTCTCTTTTTTTTCTTCTTTTTCCTTGCTCTAGGGAAATTTAATGTGCTCACAATGTCGCGTGTCAGCGATCTCTTTTTATTTTATTTCTTATTTCGAATTCCTTATTGCCAGATCTAATTCATGCAAAGAATAAGGAAACACTTGTGCGCTGCCTGTCTTTAGGATTTACCTTTATATCTCGGATTAGAAGCTCGACATACGTAAAATTTTGACGAGAGACCAACATAATTCAACGTACTTTTGTGAGAGTTTTAAAGAAAGAATTCATTTTTATGTATTTTAACAAGTCTAATGAGATTTTTATGTTGAATTTTTAAATCAGAGCTTAATCTTATCTTACCCTATAGCCAACTAAAAACCTTAAAGTAAAGTTATTTCTTATAAAAAATCAAATAAAAACCACAATATTCTTTGTTTAAATAAACAATTGAAATTTTTTCATTGTTCGGTCTTATCAAATTTACAGAACTTCAACTGACTATTACCTAACACCAATACTGATTATCATTATTCCAATAAATTAATAAAAAAGTTCACAAATATTTGAAACATAATGCAAAAACTTTTTATAGTACTTTCTATTGTATACCAATAATGTAACAATATAAAATAATTCCCAGGCAATCATTTTCTAGTAAGCTCCGATTAAACATTAAAATTTATTTTAAAAATATAGTAAAAAAAGCCTACTATGTATATATGTATACATATAAAAGAGATGAATGATTTTCGCACGTTGTGCGCGTTACGGCCGAGTAACAGAATCAATAACGCCAACAATCATTAAAGTCATTTTGCCTTTGGCGGAACAGAAGAGCTCAAAAGAGTTGCAAGATACGATTTTCATGCTTCGATTCATTGCCGCGTATACCTTTGTTTCAATATTCGTCGAAAAAAAACAACTAAAAATATTGTTTATGAAACTTTATGTAACGACAATCTACATTGAGTGTTATTAATTTCATTAAAATCACTATATTGACAAAGATAATTATGTTTTACAAAAATATTTAGTTTAACAACAAACAAGTTTATTTTCAAGAATTCAAGTAAGAATATAGTATATGAATAAATATTTACGTAAATTAAAATTTGTTTTCAAAATTAAATTTTATAAATTATTAAAATTTTTTTAACATTTAGTAAATTCACGATCCGAATAAAATAATTTAAAAGTGAATTAAAATCTAAATAAGTGATATGTACACGAAGAAATTAAAAATGTATGATCCTTTAATTTTTTATATATTTTTTTTCAACCTTGGAAAGATGCGAGACATTAAATATTATCTTAGAAGCACGTAAAACTCAAAAGATACCTTGAAAAGTGATGTAACTTGCAATTTTAATTGAAACTTTGAACTTATTAAACTTCAATTTGCGCCTTCTACGTTAAACGCGCACAGTTAGAACGCTGGAGTGTCACTTAAAATTTAAGTTATATCTTTAGTGAAGAAAATATACTGCTAACGAAGGCTGTAAATTACTTCGTTAATAACAATTTAGTTTGCATGTAAACAATTTCAAAATTAAATGATTATCTTGATATTGTGGAACGTAAACAGTTTATTATTTATTGTCAATCATATAGTAACAAATTTTAATGAAAAAAAATATATTTTTATTTGTAAAGCAAATTAATGTTCATTTTACTATAACGTATTTATTTAAAAAATCAGTTTATTAAAATTGTAAAATAGAATTTTTGATGTAAAAAAAAGCAAAAAGTTTAAATTAAGAAATAATGAGAACTTTGATACTAATAAAATTCTTCTCTCGTTAAAGACGAAAAAATTGACAAAAGAGATCTGAAAATCGAAAGCTACTCATAACCATGAGATTTGAGAAAAAAATGTAAGCAGCAGGCACACAAAGTGTGCAGACTATAGAGGAGTATAGTTGGGTAAGTTGATGGAATGTTTGTGCGTGTTTGCCGATGTCTAATCGATATAAAAGGACGCCGACAGAGCGTACAGCACGAAAAACGTATATAGAGAGAAGAGAGGAAAATTGAGAGAAAGAGAAAGGTAGTAGAGTATAGTATACACGAAGAGAAGCTGCGCTCTGCTGCTGCTGGCTAGACGCTCGATCGATCGAGCGCTCACAGCAGACACGCGGACGTGCATATAAACCGCCACCACACCAACACCATTTCTCTATTTCCTTCTTTTCTTCTTCCTTATTCTTCTTCCTTTTTCTAACATTATCTCTACAATTATTTTTATTGTTTGCAGTCGCGTCACGATCGCAAAAAAAAGCTACAAACTTTTCAGACTGGTCAGCACAGAAAGTATTTTTTGACGAATGGCTCTCTTTAAGATTTCAGAATTTTTCTTTTATTTCTTTATTTCAAATCTATTCTTTATTTTTAGACGTTCTGGTACATTTATTTTCTATATATATGTTATTTTCCAGAATTTTTTTTCATTTTCAGTTTACATAAATTTCATATAAAACTCTCAAATTTTAGAAATTTTCAATAATATCAATGAACAAATTTTTTTAAATTTACAATTATCAATCGCGTCTTTTTGTTAAAATATTCAAGAGTCGTGAGTACGTTAAAGACAATAAACACACAAGGACAAAAATTAAATGTAAAAGTCACGGTGAGCTTTTAAAACTCGCGCGGTCAAATCATCTGTTTACAATGTGAACTTGGCTACATGTTATTTTAAATTTTTCGTATTTTTAAAAAAATTGAGAATAAAAATTTAATTTATAAAAATTTTAATCGTTGATTTTTTTAAATTTAAAATAACGTTTCATTTTGACATATTTTTAATAATAAATATATGAAAAAGAATTTTTACTTTAATGATAAAGTAAATCTAGCGTATTTTTTTAATATAATTTTTACTTTATATTGCCTGTATACTATTTTTAACTTAAAAAAAAATAAAAGACGCTGAATTAATTTGTTAGAAATTTGGCATTCCGCGTGCGTCACGGAAGTTGTATATGTGTATGACATGAATTGCATAGCTCAATATCTTATAACATAATCTAGCTAGCGATTAACGACAACTTAACGGATGCGTTTCTGCTTCTATTAAATAATTTGCTACAATTTGATATTTAAAGTTTTATAAAATAAATAAATGTAATTGAGTCATTGTTAATCATTAAGTTTTACTGATATGTAATTATTATTTTCATTATCAAATTATTCTTTCATTTGTATAAAAGCACTAATTGCAAATAATTTGTTTTTTTTAAAAATTTTTTAAAAATATGACTATTATATATACCGTGTCTGTGGGTCCCGTTCCTGGACGATTGCTCGCTTCAAAATTTTCTTTGTTGCTTGCGACTCACCTGTAATCATATTAAAGTAACAAACATTAGTTTACGTGCAATAATAAGAAAAAAAAATGAAATACAATTAAAAAGTTTAGTAAATACACGAAGACAAGTCATCTAGTCAAATTAAAGGAGAAACTTTATTAAAAGAAGTTATAATAAAGACTGTCAAGTTATCTAGTTACGGGCAAGTTAATGCAGTTAACGTTAGGGCCAAAAGTTATATTATAACTTTTAAGAAATAGTTTTGGATGTTCTGTCACTCGACTAAATCAAAATGTAACTTTCAAAACTTCTCTGAGATACTAAAATTCATGACAAAAAGCAAAATGCATTTTCAAACCAATGAACTTTTTCAAATACAGAAGTACTTAAAAACTTTTTCTAATTAGTGGCTTTATGAGTTAGAAGCTTTATAACTTAACTATAATATTACAAGTCTTTAATTATAATATAAAAAATATTTTTCATTAAAAAAGTAATACTTTTATTTAGATATTTATTAATGACGCTTTAGATTGCTATGCTTTACTATTTCGTTTGAGATAATTTTGTTACTCATGGATAGATTAAAAGTTAATTGAAAATTGAGATCTCAAATATTAAAACTCAATTTTGATAAAATTATTAAAATTATAATGCTTTGTTAGCAGATTGATAAAAGTAACGACGTTAAATATAATTTTCTCAAACGATAAATGCAATTGATTTCGATTGAGTTAATTTTGTTGCTTCATCGTTATTGGATTAAGAAATAATTCACGGGCATAACTTTTTTCGCATAGAATTAAGTATATTCAAACATTAAGAAATAATTGAATTTTTTATCGCGGAAAAAGAATTTGAAAAAAAAGAAAAAAAAGAAAAATGAATCTGCGGAATGTTAAAAATTTTCATATCTATCAGAGTGTTGAGGGCGAGCGGTAAAACACTTAATAATCTCGGCTTCTAGCAGCCTTAACCAAACTAGTTTCTCTAACACCCTCTCTTGAGCCTTCATTTTTTTCTCATATATAAATAGAAAAGCAACCCTTGAGTAAAATTGAGCCCTCTCCAGCCGCGGCGGCGCATCTCTCTTTCTGTCAAAAGAGAGCGAATAAGAGAAAGAGAGAAGCGAATATCGAGAAGGGGAGAATGCCGCCGTCGACGGGAGGTCAGTGTACTTGAGCGAACTTCGAGGCGCGGAAGGTCACCGCGTGTAGCGCTTTCTCTCTTCTCTTGTCGGCAATTCAAGCCCAAGGATCGATCGTTTCTCTTTCTCTCTGTTGCTGCTCTGCTCTGCTCTGCTCTGCTCTGCTCTCTGTTCTGCTGTTCTGTTCTCTGCTGTTCTCTGCTGCTGGCTGCTGCTACTGCTGCTGTTTCTGTTAAATAGGGGAGGCAAGAGAAACGAAATATATACGCATCCCTCCTTTTCTCGCTCTATCTCTCTTTGGGATTCGCGCGCGCACACGCTATAAACGCGCGAGATATTGATCGGGTCGCGCGCACAGCAGCGGCGCCACGCCAACTTTTCTCTCAACACTCTTCCATCTATATATGTATATACAAAAGTTAAGCTCGCTTCACAACGACAGCGCAGACGCTACTTTAGACTGTTGCTTCGTTCTCAGCTTGGTGACTATTTTTTTTTTATTCTTTATATATATACAATTGATCGATAACAGAGATTTTAAAGACAGTTAAGAGTTTCCTGCTAGAAAAAGCTTTTAAATATATTAGCATATTAATAGTATACATTTTATTGTTTTAAATTTTTATTTAAATTTCGACAACTGTATAAACTTTTGTTTTAAAAATATAATGTGTATTTGCTAAAGTGAAATAGTCTGGCGCAAATTTAATCTTTGTTTTAACGGAAAATTCCTAAATAAAAAATAAGGAAACTGAAAAGATTTCTGATAAATGGATATATTTCGGTATGTAAATTCAATGAGTTTTAGAACATTAAAAGCACTAGTATTAATGAAGTAATCTAAATTTAAATCTAAAGCTGACTTTCCATCTTTCTCCCTTAATATCTCAGTTTGTGGTATATCTCTGTCATTCATGTACTTGGTTTGTAACTACTTAATTCCTCCCATATTTATACGGATTTTAATTTTACTCTGACTCTTCAATTTACCAGACAATGTAATTAAAAACGAACGAATATTATATCTTCGTTTTATTGTAATATTTAATAATTAATTATTTTTTTAATGACAAATTTTTATTTTCATGGTAATTGTAAAAAATCCTGCATTTTTTTATCATCTTAAAAGAACTTGAAACCACATCTGTCTTTTGAGAGTAGGGTAGGCGTTACCTTCCAATTTTTTCACGAAAATTCTTGTATTATGTTTCTCCCCTTAATTTTACGGGAGTCTCACATATGTTCAGAGTGATTAAGCGTATACAAATAGTGATCAATGTTTAAGTGATTGATGGATTTCATTAGCACCGGTATATGTTAGAAAATATGAGCAATCGAAGAGAAAAATGATTATTATAGATTTTTCTTTTCATATACAGTCGAATACCGATTTAGAGCCGCTCGATTTAAGACTGATTATTCTTCGATGCTTTCAAGCGTTACCCCCTACTTTGACACCTTGACCTTAAGTTGAGCATTTCATAATTCACGTTTCAACTAAAATCACTTAGATACAAAGATTTTGAGTAAATAAAATGTTTAAAATGTTCAAATTAAACTTTTATTATACATCACGAAAAGCGCTATTCTGAAATTTTATTTAAACGCGTGCAAAATCAAATTTCACAAAAATTTTTGCTTTAAAGCAATATACACAATTAAATATTAAAAAAAAAAAAAATTGATTGCAAATATTATAATATAATATATATTTTATTAATGTAATTTTCAAATACTGAACTCATCAAATGAATTTAATATTTATTAAATAAGATAATAAAAAGTTTAAGTTGTCAATATTTTCTTTTGATGAATTAATCTTCAAAGTATTTTAATTTTCAACTGAATTATAGTTATTTTAGATTGACTTTAAATGTTGGATTATTTTTTAATCGTTATAAGATTCTTTTATCTTTAAAAAGTAATTAAAATTCACATAAACAATCCTGAGAAGGAAAAGAATAGGGATAATATTTTCGAGTAGTTTTTTCCGAAAAGTAATTTACCTAAGTTCTATACGTGGCCCTAAATCGATAATCGATTGTATACACATACGAAAAATCATTCATTCCGAAAACAATCACCGAATTGTTCTTTTTTTCCCATTGAAAATCCGAGTGTTATTCTTTTTCACGTAACTTTTTAATTATTTCAATGTTTACAGTTCCTACTTCAAATTCTGACAGAGGTCTACTGATCGCCATTTTAATTGAGTCTAATACCATACAAAAAATAATACACTAGCGGCCTACTAATAATTTATTTTCACACAGCTTTTTCGTGTATTTTTAAATATCAAAAATCTTAATAGTAACATTTTTATCATAAAGTTGTTAATTGTATTTATGATTATCTCTGACTTAAAAATTTTAATTATTTTCAAAATTAACTTTTGCTTAAAATTATATTTTAAATAGTTTAAAAATATCTAATGAAACATTATGCATTTTCTTGGACACTAAAAGAGATTTAAGATAATCGAGTCTCCATAAGCTTTGTTAGAAACAACATAATTTAAGCTTAAACTTTTCGAATTAACATTATGATACTAATAAGTTAGAAAAAAAGTGAAAGAGCAATAAATTAGCCCATTGTTAGGTTGTAAGCGTGAAATAATGGTCAAGTATTTAAACGACTACTGATACAAGGCTGGACTTGCACTTTAAATCGGCAAATTTTATAAATATTCATAATGGCTCTGCGACGACGCACAGTTACTAGTCCTCTTGCTCGTTCTTTTTTTATGTGTGCGCATGTATGTACATGTATTTGTATACTTGATAAAATATCTGTAGGTTCCGAAATACGACACCGTGACGAAGATAACATCGCGTAGCCCGACAACTTTTTTCACCGAGCGAGCACAAAGACACACCCACAACGAGCACAACGCAAATATTGATAGATGTATTCATTAATCCATTAGGTTAAATATAGTTCGCAATTAAGACAAGTAGATAGCCAAATTTCTCAGTGTATATGTCGAGCAACTCTGTAGTAGCTTCAATGAATTAAACATTAGGTTACACTTAACGAATAGACAAAGTGGTTTTTCCACTTCTTCACTGATTTTTTTTTCTTTTTATTTTTTTTATTCTTTTTTAATCAGCTGATACTTCGTATTGGATAAAAAAAACTATTGAATACGGCAATGAACTCTATGCTGTTTTTTTGCATCTGTTAGATAATACCTTTGGAAGTATTTTTCCTCTAACGGTTATTTATTTCTGATTCTTTTAAATTGTTACGTAACTTTCATTTAAATAGGATCATATTCATCTTAATTGTTATGTTATTCGCAGAAAAAAAGTTTTTTACGTTTATTTTAAGTTTGTCTTACGAATCTAATTAGAAATGAACAAATTTTTTTCTACGTATTTGCGTGAAACTTTTAATTAAAATTAGTACAGTGGCCAATGAATTTAATGAATATTAAATTCAACCCAAACAAAACAATTGAAATTTCATCGGCCCGTGTCAAGTAAACATTGACTTAAGACATAAAAACATAACAATTAGTATAAATGTATATTGATTGAGGTGTCGCCAAATAGCGTACAAACACTTAATAGAGACTTGTGCTGTTTGTCAACTAATATTTATACGTATTAAATTTAAAGAATTAACTTTATTTCATCATTTATCAATGAATTAAATGTATTGAAATGCAAAATCATAAATGAATTTTCTTAATTGTGGGATTTATTACAAGATATTGAAAGATAAAGTTGTTTGATTAATAAATTAAATATATATTTTCATATGTTTTCTTATATTTAACTTAAAATATTTTTAAAAAATTTAAACGTTTATTCTTTTATGATATATTTAAATGTCTATAATTATTCTAAACCGTAAATTATCATAATAATCATGTAGTTTTCAGTAAAGTTGTATTTGTTTAAGAATAATGAAAGACGTCGACATTTCCAACACTTGACAATTCTCAAAGAAACGAAGAATAAAAAAAGAAAATAAAAAACGGAACGAGTGAATCACCTTCAGGAGCCAAGCGTTTTCACACAGAGGTACGTGACCGCGAGGCGCGCATGGTTATTTCGTTTTTTTTTTTACTATCTCGTCTGTATTTCATTTTTTTACCTTTCCAACCACACATACAACTCACATTCAAACACATTTTTTTCCAGCGTTATTGAACTTTGCTTTGAAAACACACAGAAACGTCAATTTGACTCAAAGTTGATTGTAGATATTGTTTGACGCATATTGTTGCTAGTAAAGAATTTTAAATTGTTTCGGGACTTGTTAGTTTTTTCTTTTTTTTTCTAACAAACACCGGCACTAATCGCGTGAGATAACTACAGTAACTATCGTAAAGGATTGTGTATTCGCCAAACGTTTTATATTGTAGCAGATACGGGTTTTGTTTTTTAAGTCAATGGAAGTAGATATTTCAAATGGGAGAAAACAAAATTCTGACTTATCTATTTTATTTTATTCGTTATTAAACAGATTGGAAGTTCATGTCGATTTTTAAATTCTCAAAATAATCAAACATTCAAATCAAATACCATTTAATTACTTTCTCTTTTATTTTAAATGAAAAATCAATCTTCTACTAAAAATTTATAAAATTGCAAGAATAAAAACAAAAGTATTAGAAGCAATCGACGGAAATGAGCAATTGAAAAAGTGAGCATCATCACATTGCAGAAGACAGTATAAAGAATAGAAAGAAAGTATGGCGGGGGTTTTCCATTAAGTTCATTAAAGTAATTAATGTTTCTGCGAGAGCTTTTGCTTACAACAAAATATAGAGAGCGTTGCCTGTGCACGAGGGCGCGATTCATTAATTAAGAGAGTTGAGTTCTTGCTGTATAGTATGCTTTTTGCGCCTTTTACGATAGTCCTCAATATCGGCGTCGCTCAACCAATCTAAGCAAGAAGCATGCTTACACTAAGCTTTTTTACTATTATTAATTATTAACTAAAGTCTTTACATAATGAATTTCATCAAACAAAACGCATGAGTTGTTAGTTAAAATACATGTAATATATGGAACGTTTGTTAAACTTTTATTTTTCTCAAGTGATAATTCTGTTACAATTTTCAGTTCACCGGATGAATGTTATTAGGAGATAGTAAATTGCAAAATGTTAATTTAACGTGCAAACATAAGACTTTAAAATTTCGTGACAAAAGTATACCATTTTCAACATTTACGATTACGCGGTCAATGACCTCTTACATAAACGTGGAATCAGCAAAGACACTTTCTTTTGACGTTTTTTTCAAGTATCTTTACAGATTTAAAATTATTTATGATATCGTACATAAGCACACAAAACGAAAATGCGTTTTTGAAGCACATACAAAAAATTGAACTGTTGAACAGCTTTTCAGGTAATCTAAATGGCAATTATTATTGAGCTGAATGGAAAAATGATTTTTCGTCAAAGCTTTAAATCATATAAAGAGGAAATATATACCAAATGGACAAAGTTTCGTTAATTTGTCGATAGAGGTTTGAAGAAGGTGTCTTACCGGAAACGGATCGTATCAAGCATATACAGCATCCATCTTTTCAAAGAAAAATTAAAACCAAGAGGTAACGAGACGAGTCGACGTAATCATCAAGAAAAGAGCTAAGCGACCGAGGCGGACATGGCAAACGATATAGTAAAAGGCCAGGGTAAAGCTAGGATAAAGCGCACACCTGTGGCGCTTTTAACGATTATCGCGCGCCAAGCATACAAGCATGAGGAGAGAGCAGCGACGTTGAAAAAGAGAGCAGAGCACACTAAAGTATCGTCGAGCTTGCGACGTTAAACCTCTTTCTGTCGACACGTCTTTACCTCTAGACTGACACTATCACTCTTACATTAAAATTATTTTTTTATTTTATGTATTCTCTTGACATTACTTCTTTATTCATCGTAAAAGACGTTTAATTTCTGAATAGATATAAAAATATTTTTATCTTTTTAAAATTCTACAGGCATAGTAAAATGCATAAAACAAAATGATATTTATTATAAAATCTAAATCTGTTATTATAAAATAAATCAGTCTTAGATTAAAACTACATCGCTTTTCCGGTGCTTCGCCTCGTTTAAATTCAATCTTTATTTTTACATTTTATCAAATATTTTTCGTTAAGTAAATTTGTGATTTTTAACTCTAAGGATTAAGTTTGAACCGTTAGGTTATGTTAAGTTAGCAGCTTCTATCGAAAAATGGGATAAAAAGCTTTTCTTTGCATCAATATTCAATGTGTTTTTAAGTGAAAATTAAAATTCAATTTTATCGCGATGTCAAGCCCATGAAATATTTTTAAGAGTTTAAAATTATTTCTACAAGTTAGGATTGAAATTTACGCAAACTAAATATCGATATATTTGCGAGCCAAGGCAACGCTTTTCAATATTGAAATAGTGGTATATCAAGAACGTGAAAAATGTCATTTTCTGATCTAAGAAAAAAGCTGGAAAAAAAGGCCAGCAAAGATGTATACGCATGTGGGTAATGTTAACGGTTGCGAAAGAGAATAAAGAATGATGAAAAATTTACGAGTGAATACGATTTTACTGCTGGCGCATTATATTGCATTGAAGAAAATATGAAGATGTACGTTCAGTTTTCTGCAATTTTTCGATTAAATGAAATGATGGAAAAGGGAAATGATTAAACTTTATTTGATAAACGCTAATGCATCTGACATATTGCAGAGAAAAAGGCATTGTATTAAGATTGAATGAAAATATTTATTGTTTTTCTTTGAAATGTGAGTTATGAAAAAAATAATAATATATGATATTGTATTATAAAAGTTATCTTATCTAAATTATTAAGATAAAAACTAAATTTTAAAGTGTATTTTTATAAATGGAATACTTATTCACATATTTGTTAAATTCTAAAACCAACAGGAATAATTTACTTTATTATTATTCAATTATCTTTTTGTAATTTTAATATAATTTATTTTAATAAAGAAATAAGAAACATGATGAATGGATTATTATTGGTTATTGCGTTTGTTTTACACAAGGTTTTTTCTTAAGATAATAAAACAAAACGCATGTACAAAAAACTTACTCAAGAGAGAAGAGAAAAACTAAACCGAGAGAAAGAGAGAGAATTGTCTCTTGAGATCAACAATTACGAGTAAAAGAAAAATCTTGCTCTGCTCTGAAGTACATGAGAAAAGTTTGATCGACGCCCAATCTAAACAAAAAGTAAATTAACGCTCTAGTGCACAACTACATCGAGTCAAGATGATAGAAACAGACTGAAAAGAAACGAGACAAGGAACCCCGATAAGAGGAGAAAAAAAAAGATAAACTTTGGAAGAGTTAATTGGAACCTTTCAAATAGAACCGTATTTAGATTGAAATCACGTGCAATAATAAAATCTTGGTAAATATTTATTTGAAGAAAAAAAATTTACTAATCCCAAGAGAATCTGGTTTTATAAAACAATGGAGAGTGGAATTGTTAGGTCAACTTTAAATATATTTATTTCACTTTTAAATAATATTAGTTTCTTTTTTTTTTTAATTTTAGATTTAAATTATTCTTTTTTCAATCTCATTTCTATTCACGTTACTTACACTTCATTTAAAGCCAGTTGACCCAATTTAATTAAACTGTTTTCAATCTATTTTAATGCATTTATTTTATCTATTATTATATTTAAATTCAATAGCGTAGCGAGGAAAATATTTTTAAAAATAACATTATAGGAATATGTTGAGTAATGATGAATAAAAATATAATTTTTTAAAAAATAACTATTCTTACAGATGCATGCATTGGTGTGAGTATAAACGTGCGTGCGTGTCTTCGTGTATACTTTTATATTTTTTAAATGGATTTTTATCTAACATTACTAATTTTAAATTCTTGTTCCGAGTAGATGGTAGGTGAATTTTATTTTTAATTTAGTTAATGTGTTTTGGTTTGCTTTTTCGATTTTTGGCAACCAGTTAAATCGAGTTAAATCCTCCAGCAAGAATTTTTTAGACAGTAAATACTATTTTTTCGTTATAAAGAGAACTCATCTTTATTAATGAATTTATGTAACTTAAAAACAGTATAATACAACTTAATAAAATTATAATCTGAACATTACTAATGATAAATACTATATTTATCTTCAAGAAATAATTTTCGTAAAAATAAGTCATTTTTTTAATATCCTTGACAATTCGAGTAAATTTACTTCTAATCGCTTTCAAATTTTACAGAGGTATAATATTTTATATATGTTGAATATTCGATAGACAGCGTAAGGTCAATTAGTTTTCGAAATATTCAAGGTTATATTTTTTCAGGTTTTTTTTTTTAAACGACAAGAAATTGCTAATTAATTCATATTTTTAATCTTACATGTTTCATTTTATTTGTTTTTGAGTAGAATGTACATTCCAAAAATAATTTTTTAATTCACTATTTTATAACATCAATTATTAGGAAAATTTGTTTTTTTTCGCCTTTTTAAATATAACATTTTTTTTTATTTTTGAAAATTAAGTATCACATAAAGAAAATATTTATATTATAACATTTAATAATTTTTTTTTATCAAGCAACTTTAATTAGTAATAAAACGATTTAGAGAAATAAAAAAAATGTTTTTTGAAAGTAGATGTATCAGATCTATCAGTCAAAGTATTCCGAACATAAATAACATAAATTATTTTCATGAAATGTTTTACGCAATTTAAGAGTAGTTAATAAAGTTATAATTTTAATTTATGGAACTTAAGTACCAGTGTATTAGCAGCAATTTTTCAACATTCACTTTAAATAATTAAATTTTAACCTGTAAGCACTCGAATTTAATAAAATTTGAATATTAAAATTAAACATAAACTTAATTTTATGTGATTAAATGTTATAATATTGCCAATGAGTACTTTTAAATGTAGCTATGTTTTTATTTATTCATTTTATTTTAATCAATTTTTAATCAAGTTAAATTTACTGTGATTAAAAGTAAAATATATAAATAAATTAAAGCAAAGAGAAAATTTTTCCATCAGCACTATTTAATCTTTGACCTTTTAATTACCACAAAATAAATACATGATAAAAAATGAGCGTATGTTAAGTTCCTTCTCGTCCAAAGCTCAGTACTAAGAAAGTATAAATAAGCTCTCAAAGCTCGTGGCTAAAGCTTCTTTGAACAAGTTAAGAGGAAGTGGTCTTGTGTACAATCGAAGAGGATAACACGTACAGGAGACGATTTACAGACATCGTTGTTAGGTAAATATTTCAGGAAAAAAAAGAAAAAAATAAAGAAAGATACTACTATTTGATTAGCTGATCTTTTGTTATGGTATAGGGATGTGTGTGCAAGCAAATTTATCGAAGCTCTACTCTAGAGAGTACTTGTGGAAGTCTTTCTTTTTTTGGCACAGCACCATCGTTAATTTGGATAAACTGTACTGCCCAAGTTTAAGCGGTTAAAATCCTAGATTTGCGACAGGGTCATAATTCGCGGTTTTAACTCTGACATACATATGCGCAAGGATAGCACATTTCTCATGGCTAAATTCTTTTCTTTTTTGCACCAAGTACTTTTATGGAGATTTTTAGTATATTTTTTTAGTTTTTCAAATTTATTTTTTTTCTTTTTACTGCTTATAAAATTAACTTTACACTTTTTCCAATTGATGCGTGTAATTCCATTGCAATACACTGAGAGCTAATTTTATTGAGATATATGATTTAATACAATTTATCAAGATAAAGCTTTTATTAATCTCATGAGATTGTAGCTAAATTTAGTACAAATTATATTTTTGAAATGTTTTATTAAACTTATAAAGTAATTGTGAATACCATAAAGCTCTTAAATGCATGGAAAATTTTTTGACCTAATTGGGATTCAAACCCACGAACTTTGAGTTACGAGGCCACAAGGTTGCGTATTACCTTACTGTAAGCTTCCCACGTAAATTTATAATTTCATATATTTATATTTTTATTATTTTTAACATAATTTTGTGTAAAAAGAATCATAAATTAATTTCTATATTTTTAAATTGTTTAATTCGGTAATATTATTAAAAAAATATATTTATAATACTAAATAAATAACTAAAGTTATTTAAATCAAAATAAAATAAAAACCTTGATATGATATTGAATAAGCATTAAAAGTAAAAAGTTTGAGTACCGTGATTATCTGATGAATGGTGACTTTGTTTTTCAATGATACCATCCATAAAATGCTCACCTGAAAACAGAAAATTTTAAATTCATTAATTAATTAATACTAAACATGATTTAAAATATTATAAACTGACTAATAGTCTTTATAATTTTATTATTAACGGTGAATGCGTAAATACGTAATTTGAATTTTTATTTAAAATTAGAAAAAAATGATTTATTTTTAATAAATTACATATATTACGGATGCTATATTTTATAATACAGCATCCGTAACACGTACATGCGTAAAATTTTAATACAATCTTATAAATAATAGAATATCATCAAAGTCATTTCGCTGGAAAAATATTGATAAAGTTACGCGTCAGCACCAACATATTTCATCAACGTTAGTAACATAAAAGTCAGTAAAACATACCAAGATTAAGATGAGAGGTTTGACGTTTTCATTAAATCTTAACGTTCTTTGCTTATATTAATTACTATGTCAGAGACATTGCTGAACTGAGAATTTCTAAATTTAATATGTATTAAAAAAGAAATTGGTAATCATGCTAATCTTTTCTTCAAATGAAATCTAGATTTAAAGAAAGTAAAGAGCGTAATAAGTTAACTTTTTTATACTTAATTATAACCATATAACTTAACTATTAATTTGATTGTATTCATTTTGCAAAAAGCGCATAATGAGAATAAATATTTTTTAAAGATCATAAAAATTCTCAAACTTAATATAGTGATAATAGTGTTTTTATGAAGAAATTTTCAGACTTTAAGCTGGAGCCAAGAAAAAATTCAGGAGTAGAGAACTGCATGGATTAATGACAAAGAAGAAAAAAAGCAGATGAGACAAAAGGAAATCTTTGCTTATAAACATAAATGAACGCGGAAGAAGAAGAGAAGAAAGACTAGAGCATTGAACAAAGGAAAAGATGAGGGAACATTGTCCTGCCCACTCGTTATTTCCGGTCCTGCATTCTTATTGTTTTTCTCTCTTCGTGTACAAGCTTATATATACACATATCATATAGAAAAAAAAGAACTGATTTGTGCCTATGGAAATGAAGTACGCAAAGTACTATGTTTTACTTACATAAATCACATCAAATATATATTATAGGATGCTTCTTTAATTTTATAGGTCATTTGTTTTAAGCTAATTAATTCTAAATGTTGAACTACACATTGTTTTCAAGGCTATTTTCAATAGTTCATAATCATTATAATACTATAAATTTAATTTTATTGGATACAAATTTATTGGATTTTGTTAATTCTTTCAAACAAATAAACAATAACAATGAAGTAAAAAATGATTTATTTCGCTGAATCATCTTATTCGGAAAAAATTTGATTATATAAGAAAAAAATATACATACATATATATTTCTCGAATATTACGTCAGCTCTGCACACAAAAAAAATAAAATAATAAACAAAAGAGCAATCAGTTACCATCGGCTATCAGTCTCGCGTCTGATATCTCTTATCAGACTCCTCCTTTGCGTATATTTATTACGCACAATGTTACTCGGATAAAAAAAGAGAGGGAAAAATCAATCGTACTCTGTACATGCGACGGTGAAAAGCTCCAGCAATTCTAAAAATCCTATTACTTTTATAAAGCTTCAAAGGATAAAAAGCGCAAATAAAATGAAAATCAATTTTCTTTTTAACAATGCCCTAAGTCTTCTTGTTTAGTATTATAATGTGAATTTTCAAGATATTCAAATTCTAAAATTAAAATCTAAAAATATTTTTCGAAAAAAAAATTCTCATTAAAAATTAATTTAAGTTTCAATTTCTTTACTATTATATATAAATAAAATTGAAAACGAGTTTATCATCCGTACAGCTTTTGACCTGAATTTCAATCAAGAGATGTAGTAAAGTTCTAAAAAACTAAAAACACATGCAATACTTTTTGAGCGATATACATTCGTAAACCCCTAAAAAAGGAATGTATAAAGCAAAAAAACGCAATGAGAATAAAAATAAAAAATATATATATACATAAAATAAAAACGGGAAACGAAGAGAAGAAAAAGTGATGGGATAGGGTATGTAAGTAAAAGAAAGCAAAAGAATGTAGAAAAAAGAAAGAATTTATTAGCAGGTCGGGTCAAGGGTTAGAGCAAGGCACAAGCGCGCACACGCTCAACGAGGGGATAATAAAAATAAAACGAAAGAATATGGGAAAAAGAGGTGCGCGAAAAAATAAAATTTGGACATACACGCGCATCAGACTTTTGTTTATTTGACGGTTGACATACATTTCTTATACATTGCTTGCTTCATTCTTTTATTTTTCTCAAAAATTTTCTTTTTTTTTCACGGAATGATCTTTATGTTTTAAAGATATATTTACAAATATTTTAAAAATATTAATTTTCTTTTTCATTAAAGCCAAGTTTGTATTTTGGTTGTGCAAATATATATTAAAATTGATTAGCAATACATAAAAATTTAAAGAGAACAATCAAAATAAAGTTTCATAATATAATAATAAATTTAATACTTAAATTTAAAAAATAATTTAATGTCTTTATTTTCGTAAGTATAATTCAATCTTATACGTATACTACACATGAAAGAGGCTCTTTCTCTTTTTTTGTTTGGAGGGTCAGGCAGCAGCAAGCAGCAGCGGCAAGTGTCCGATACGGGCTTGCTATGATGTCACGTCCGTTACCGCGTGTGATCGCAAGGCTTCTTTCGTATATCATATATATACATACAGTGAGAGCGAGAACGGAAAATTTTAGCCCCGACACCAAAGAAGGAAGAGCACACTCGCGTCAACAGTTTCCGCTGTATTACGCTCGAAAGCTATAGATATGTACATAAAACTCCCGAGTATCGACATCGTCTCAATTTTATGTACTGCCAATTTATCTTTTTCATCATTTCATTATTATTATTAAATAATTTAACTATACATTTTATTACTTTACGTTACTTACAAATTAATTAATCATCACGATATTTTTTTAATATTTTTTAGACTAAAATATAATTTTTTTAAAATTTTATATCATTTAATAATTGATTAATGACATTATACGAAAAGTAAAAGATAATACATTTAAGTTGGACGAATTCAATTTTCAACTTAAAAAAGCTAATTAGTTAAATTGATTAAACATACTATAATTTGATAATTTATAAACGATTTTGATTAATTTTCAAAGCACGAAATTCCAGATTAAAATCGAATTAATGAGCGTTAACTATGAAATTATTGAAAACAATTGAAAACCATAATCGACTTCACGTCAATGATCGTTTAGCTTTGTTGAATTTAAATTTTCATTGAACATAGTTGAAAAGTCTGAAAAATCAATGTGCTTTAAAAGAATTAAAAATAAAATAAAAGAAAACTAGAGAATATTAAAAATAAACGTACAGTTGTACGTATTCACATAAGAGAAAAATAAAGATTATTGATTGGCAAAAGGGTACATCGGCAAGCTAACCGAAGCTTACTTCCTGTGACAGCCTGGGAATAACTACTTTAGATTAACAACAATGTCTTTTTCGCTCCTACTATATTTTGCACACCTCGTTCATCCTCTCTTTTTCCCCATTATCGATCTATTATGCTATATATATTGTTAGCCTTTTCCAAACTAATTTTATATCAAGATGAATACGAGCTATTATGTCTTTATAGATTAAGGATACTTGTTTTTAGAGCAAATTAATCAACTCTTTGATTTTGAATATTTTTATGCTTTTTACTTTGTAAAATTTATAAGAATTTTATTTTCCATGCTTAACATCAATACAGAATGTAGAAGATAAAAAGTATCTTTATTTCTTTGTGATAGATGAGCAAGGAAGCAGGACGATAAATTAACATCGATTTTTATGCGCGTATAAAGTTGCATATATTATAAAAAAGAAGCTTTGCTCAATGCTTTTTTCTGAATTATGACAGTAAACATTTTATACAAAAACGTGTGAACAATTTTCTTTTTTCGAAGTAAGCGAATCTTTTAAAAAGCACGCGAAACGACTGTCATTATTTCCTGAACTATTTACTTGTTACCAAATGTAAACGGTTAATTTTTACCTACAATAAATCCGTGCAAATGGCTTTTTGCCGTCCATTCTGATAAAATCTTTTTAAGTGACTGAGGTTTTAAAAAGATTATAAAAAAAATATTTTCTACACGTACCTAGTAACACAATTTTGATCTTAAAAATATAAAACAAATATTTGAGTATATATACGTTTTTATTAAACTTTTGTCATTAGTTATACATGTTAATTTACATATTATTTATAGTAAGATATCGTGCCCTAATATAACAATATTATAGTAATTACATACACAAAATATTTGAATATGTCAATGCATATATTTTTCTATTGTCTTTTTTCTTTTTTTTTTATTAATATACACGTACATATATATACATTGTCTTTATTCTTTATTTGTTTTATTCTGTTGTTGTTTTTTCTTCTCTCTTCCTTTTCCATATAATTTCATACATAAAACCTGATCCTTTACCACTACTGCACAGTACATCTTTACTTTTCATTTTCATTACATTTTTTCACATTCTTCGAAAACGTGTTTAATATTTTCTTCATTCTTTTTACACATTCTGCTCATTTTCTTTTCTTTTTCTTTCCAATAATTATAACCATTAAATTCACAGCCCATTTTAAATCTTGAAATTATTGCTATGTTCTTACATTTTATTACATATTCAGAGATCAAATCATTTTGCCAATCACTCCACATAAGATTAGTTATTTTTTGGTTTATTATTTTGTTTAGATCGTCTTTTCTAGTTTTTTCGTTGCATCTTTCCTTAACTTTTTTGCCAATGTTCACGTTTTTATGTTTCCATTCTAACCATCGTTGATCATTAATTGACATTTCATCTAGTGAATTTTGTTTTTCTATCTCGTACCTATTCCTTGTTCCTATATTTTGTGCAATCTTCTCCTCCATACTTCTTTTCGAATGTCTGTATCGTTCAGTTTTTCAAATTTAATCTCGTATTTAATAACTCTTTCTTGTTTCTGTTAACAGTTTGCCACATTTCGTTTCTCTTCTTAGGATACAATTTGGAGTATTTTTATTTGCTGATAAAATCCATTTTATGTATTTTCTGTAAATTATTTCGATCGTTTTATATTCCCTCCACCCCTAAATTTCTACACCATAAAATAGAATGCTTTTGTTTTTATTATTTTAAATTTCATTATTTTTTTTTTGTCAATATTTAATATTAATTTTTTTTTTTCAAAATATTTTTCAAGTTTCTTAATCATTGCTGTGAGGGCTTCTTCATTAGCTGCTAATAGGACAATATCATCAGCATATGAAATCGTCCATATCTTTTTCTACCAACAACGATTCCGTCTTTGTTAACTGCACTAATAGTTTCTTTCAGATAACTCAAATATATGTTAAAAACTTGTGCGCTTATTTTGCATCCTTGCCTGACACCTTTTTCTAACCAAAACTTTTATGATTCTATGTTATTAATTTTGATTACACATGCCGTTTTACTAGAGTAGATATATATAAGCTATATGTGATACGCATAAATATTAAATAAAGAAAAAAAAAATAAAAAAATAATTTAGTAAGTGTATTTACTTAGTAATCTATTGAAGCGCATCTAATGGACAAGTTTTCAAGGAAACTCAGTCGAACATAGCCGTTGTTACTAAAGTTTGGGTTATTTGGGGTAGTGCGCAACTACTGTAGGAAAACAGAGTGAAAGATCTGGACTGTATACATCTACATGATATTGATGAATGGGCAAGTTAGACTAAAATTGATTAGAATAAAATTGTACTAACGAATCTATACACGGAGAAAAAAATAAAGTAAAAATTACAATACTTTTTGTAAAAATTATTATACTTTATCGTAAAGCAACCACAGACTGTCATTTCAGCCAAAAATTACCATATTGTATAAAATTTACTAGAAATATTATAAAAATTCCTAAGTTGTATAGGAATTTTTACAATATATCTAGTAAATTTTATTAAAAAGTATGGTAATTTTTGACTAAACTGACGGTCTGTGGTTGCTTTACAATAAGGATTGTAATTTTTGCTCTACTTTTTTCTCCGTATACCAACAGGACTGAATTTGATTTTCCGAATTCAGCAAACACTGAATCTTCTAGTTTGTAATAAAGTTTAAATGTCATTTTTTTGGTAACTGAAGAGTTGAACTTTTTGAAACGAATGTTAAATTTAAAAATGCAATATTCAGTAAAATAAACTTAACAAGAGATTTTTCAATTGATCAATAAATAATTTATGATTTTTAACAATGAAAGCAAAGCAAATAAAAGGCAAAGCATCCGTTCATCAATTCAATAAATAATTCATCATATACAGTTTATTAAAATTCAATAAACAACACGAATGTGACATACAGCAATTAGAAATCATTAAATCATCGGAAGAACAAAGATAAAGATGAGAGAACTCGAGAATTTCGAGAGATTCAAAATGTAGTCAAAGCTGCGCTTTGTGCAAGGGTTATGATATTATAAACTACCGGAAGCTGGCGACTGCAACTGCGACCTCAGCTCGTAAACAAGACTTGCTTTTATTTCATGGTTTTGTTCTTCCGATGCAATAAGCCACGAAAACTGTTGCTTGCTCATCTATACAATAGGTTGCTATAATGAAACTAATAAATCGAAATTTCGAAGTTATAGTTAAATATTGATCAACCCTTTATAAGTTAAAAAAGTATTTTTTTTTTAATTTGTTAAACTCTAAATTTATAGTTTTTCGAATTCAAATTTCAAATTTGAATTTATTATAAAGTAATAATAGAATGATACAAAACCACTCATAAAAAGCAAAGTTAATTTTTTTTTTTAATTAATCATGATTTTTATTACGCTTTGCTTATTCAAGCTGCAAATTTCATCCTTAGAAAAAATATACGTCTTTACTCTTTAGTTATATAATTAAAATTGAAAAACTTTTTTCATGGGAATTTAGAAACATCATATTAAGAGAAAATCAATACAAGTTTGAAAATTTTAAAATATTATTATTTAAAAAATGTATTTAGTAAATAGACAATTGCAAGACAATAAAACGTCATTAAAATTATTTTCAATTACATCTAAACAACATTGATTAAGTTTATAAACAATGGTAATTTTCTTAGCAGCAAACAAGTCATAAGTAATTCATAACATTCATCAACCGCTATATAAAATGAATCCAGCTAGACAACAAAAAGAAAAGCAGCTCCGAACAAACCGTCGTTCAAAAGTACCTTTAAAACTGAGACTCGTGCACAAAGACATAGTATATGTCCCTCCGTCGTACATTACTCGAAATACATTACAAGTTTACGTTGTTAATTGCCGTAAGAACTCGAGCGCAAAATTCGCGCAAACGAAATAATTGCATGCTCACCAAAGTTACTCGCTCGACTTATTTACATTCTCGTTCTCTTGCAACTTTTCGTCGTCGACGACTTGTATTATGCATGTATACGTCAATGGAAGGGAGAAAAAAAATTAAAAGAGACTATACGAGCACCAAAGTGAAAAAGTTTGAGATAAAATCAAATTTCTCACTTTTTTTCTCGCTAGCGCAAGCTCAATTATGTATATATATGCGTGGGCTGAGGGTAGAGCAAAAGTTTTCGGGGGATGTATTTTACAATTTTAAATTTGCTTCCTTTTTTTTCCCAGCCAAAGAGTGAAGCGCAGGGTCAATTTTACTTTTTTTTATAGAGCAAGCGTTGATTCGATTTAGAAGTTGCTTTTAAGGACATTAGATAAATGGAAATTAGATTTGTAGCTGCTAAATTGCCTCTCAGATTGATCGAGTAAAATTAAAGAGTTTAAATTTTGTTCGACATGTTAAAATTATATTACATCGATAACTTTATATGTTTGTAAAGCAAAAATAAAAAATCGTGAAAGATGATAAATAAAAGAATTTTTCAGATTAGAGTAGTTTAATATTTAATCATTACTAAAAAAAACTCCAATGTTTTTTAAAAATTCTCCGGAAATTCGTCTAGCTTTTTTAATTTCCGAATTGCGCATTGTAATCCTTTGTGTCGCATCAATAACTTTCAACGACTACAATAATAAATCTCGTCGACATTTTCACTTGGAAACCTTTTTCGCGTGTGCGCTCATACGAAGAAAATAAAAAGAGGAGGGGGGGGGGGGGTTCGGAGGGACAAGAAGAAGAGAATGACAAGTTTTTTTTTCCCTTTTTAAAGGTTTAACTTTTCACTTTGCACTTTTATACGGCACCGCCCGATCGATAGCGCCTCTCACCCATTGTGTCTTCACCTGCAAATTTCTTTTTTCTTTTTTTTTCTCAGAATTGGTGAAAACATCCCTTTGTTTTTTTAGCTTCTTGCATAAATGGGGTTTCTTTTAATATTTCTTTTGAAAAAAAAATTAAAAATAATAAATTACAAATCTTTGCTGTTTAAATTTTTCCTTCCTATCCATTTTTATAAAGTAAAAAATATTTGTTTTAAAAAAAAAGTTACTATGTAGTCGAACAAAGACAATATTAACCGATAAAGCTGGACATATTATAGATAAAACTTATTTACTTCTCCAAATTTTTGTTTTCTTCAAAAGAAAATCGCGCAAATGCCAAAAAATCACAGAAATAAAGATAAAGATAGTAAAATGAGAAAGAGAGAAACGATATTTTGACGTAAGCAATTCATTTTAATTGAATAAGGGACGGAATGGTAGTAGTGAGTTTCGCATTTGTAACATACTTTACGACTTTACGATCAGCACTTGAAGAGAACATAAAAAAGAATAAAGAAAAAGATAGAAATATCGTATACCCCGCACGGCATATAAATTGACGAATTATACAGAGGCGGCAGGCGTTTGGTGCACCTTTACGATTTTTCGTGATTCTACGACAGAATCACATGACTGTTTAAAGGAAAAAGAGTGAATAATCATCCTTATGTCGACAACTCTTAGAAAATGGCTGCGTTGTAGATTTTCGAAAAATTTATGGAACATAGGAATATTTAAATAATTCAAGTCAACTTTTTTAAAGTACTTATAAAATAATCCAACAAATTTTAGATTTAGAGAGCATAAATGGTTTACCGAAGACTAACATACTAATATGAAAAATAAGAACTAATTTTTTTATGCAATATTGAAATCTATTAAATTAATTAAGTTCAATAAATGCCATTTTATAAATAAATATTTTTATTACAGTTAATGAAAAAACTAGTGAAATAACCATTGAATCTAAAGAACATCATCACAGTTATTAGAACTATCATAAAAATATACCGTGATAAGGAGAAAAGAAAAGATTTTTCAGTAAGTTTAATCAAAAATAAAGAAAAATACAAAGTCACGAAAAATTTTTCATAAAATTTTCCCCTCTTAGGAAATGACAGGAGGACGCGTGTTTTTGCTTACACGGAGAAGAATCTGAAATATTTTACAGGCCGGTTAAAGGACCAAAAAAGAAGGTGAACAAAAAAGAGGAGGAAAGAATGAAAGTAGCTGATTGCAGTTGAAAGGCCATTAAAGGCATAAAAGATGCTTCTTATTTTGGGTATATACGTACTCTTAACGGGCACTTCAACGCTCAAATAGCAAATGTATATACCCGTAAAAAGTAAGAGTTAGTTTTCTGAAAAGTCGATACGAGTTGAGGAGACGATAAGAGATCTCATTAAAAGCCCTCTACATATTTATCATTCATTTATCATTCCATTGCTATTTTACTTCTTTTGTCATCATTGTTGTCGAATTATATGCATTATCATCTTACAAAAGTCTTGATATTGTTGCTACTGCCACTTTTTTTCAAGAGAGAGAGAGAAGAATTCTTTTAAGGGTGAGTGCTTTTTTATTTCTTATCTTATGAAAGTTCCCATCAGCTTATTATTAAAATTGGATTTTTCGATTTTTAGCTCAATTTTGGACGTGTGGGTAATATAATACGTAAAATATAAAAGAAGCAAATGGTTCAAAGTTTTAAAGTAGGCTCAAAGTAATTTTAAAACCCATTCAGCTCTTACTTCAGCTATTAAGAAAAATACTTGATCAATCTTGAAGAATAAAAGAGTATAAAAAAAAGAAGAAAAAAAATTTATTCAAGAAACTCATTAAACGTACAATGCTACTCAAGCACTCAAAATCAGAAGCCGCGTAGCAAGCTATACGTTATAACCAAGTGCCGTCGTACTTATTTTTTTTTCCAACAAGCAAGATGCTTTAGCCAGTGCCAGAGGTAAAGTGAATTTTCCTTACTAAGGAGCAGCTACTGCTGCTGTTGCTGCCTTCTCTGACCCGAGCTACTCTCTTTCTCTCTTCCTCTCTTTCTCTCTTCTAATTTAGTTAAGTCAAGAGGACTTGGGGGCCAAGAGGTTCCGAACGAGAATCTGTATATATATGAAATATCGATTTGTAGCAAGCAAACAGCTTTTCTCGGATAAATACAGAGTTAGATTTAATGTAAAGGTTTGCTCGATAATGCTAGCTGATAATTATTTACAAGCAATTCCAATCATAGCAATATCGCGCAATAGTGCGCCCGCGCGCTCTCCTTGCTTTACCGCAATCAATCTAGGGATCAACAATTAAGAAATATTTTCATTTGGTAGGTTCAATTGTGTACTGCCCGAGGGACGTGACTTACTGCCAAAGCGAGTACCAATATTTGTGATATTCAGATTGGGTTCTTGAGAGTTTGAGTGGCTTAGCTCGGAATAAGCTACGTTTATGAAAATTTCATAAACTTTTCATTGATAAACAAATGTAATCTTTAAAAAATTTTATACAAATATAACTATCATTATAAATAGTAACGATGAAAGAGAGTTTTAAAAAGTTTTTCTTTAGTTGTAATTTAAAATGGCTAATTAGTTCACGCGAAATCGTGATGCTTCAATTTAAAAGCACTTAATTTTAAGTAATCAATCAATCAGTAAGATAAAAAAAATGGAAAAAAGTAATGAAAAATAAAATTTTTCTTAAGAGGCGGTCGGAACCAAATCGGTGACTTAGTTCGATGCTTGTAATAAATGCTTATAATAATTTATTCATTTATTAATATGGTAAAAATACAATAATTTCCTCTAGTCATGTATATAAACAATAATTTAAAATAGTTAAAGCCACAAAAATATACAAAATATTGTTATAAAGCGAAAAATGCCACCTAACAATCGACACGACAGTTTTTTGCATGCGGTATATGTCAAGTCAGTTTGGTATTTGTAATAAATGCTTATAATAATTTATTTACTTATTCATATGGTAAAAATATAGTAATTTCCTCTAGTCATGTATATAAAGAATAATTTGAAATAGTTTAAGCCATACAAATATACAAAATATTATCGTAAAGCGAAAAATGCTGACTTGATATATACCGTAAATCACCAATTTGGTTCCGACCGCCTCTTAACAACAATTACGCAAAAAAAGCTTTACATATATAGATAACTTAATCCCTAAGGGCTTATAATGCAGTGCGCTTGTTTTATTATCGACAAAGAAAGTCAACGTTTTGTTAATATATGGAGCAGGGTTAGCACGTATAAGCATTAATCAATCGTATGCATCGATGTTTCTATAAATGCGCATAACGAGAAAAACCGAGAGAGAACAGTACTTGTTATTTGCGTAATTGCAGAGAGCGCGTGAAAAACTCTCAGCTCTGGCTTTTTAAGTTTAGCGATCGAATATTAATTTAATAATACATTATACAACGAGGGAGTAAAGTTGCATTATTCTCCAGAGGGTAAGTTCATGATTGCCCGAGGAAGAAATCGACTTTGATATTATGTTGCATACAGTGCTTTACTCTCAGTTTAACAGTGGCTACTTCATTAACTTGAAAGAAGCTAGCCGTAATTATAGGTACATCAAGTAGTGAAGATAATGAATTGTGTGAAATAGAAATAAATAAAAAATCAAAATTATCAGAAATAACTGTATAGTTAACTTTAGATATAAAAATTTCTATTATTATAGGTAGAATCTCATATGATGAACTATTAAATTTCAATAGTTTACTAAAAATTTAATATTTTGATATATGTTAAAAAATTAAAATTATAAAGGTTATTCGATAAAAAAAATAAATGATTTTAATTATTAAAATCTGCAAATTTTTAAAACTGTTAAATAATATTTTCTTGAAATTGTTTCGAATTATAACTTTTCGAATTTTATCAACAATGCAATTAATAGAATATTGGTTAATTATGTATATAAGAAAAGAAATAATAGGTGATAATTGTTGTAATAAATGCAATAAATGAAAAAAGCTCTAAAGCACAATAAAATTGTATTAATAGCTCTTACTTTTGAGAGACTTAATTAATTTTCGACAAAATGAGCACGCATATATTCGGTTAGCCTACACGCGATCACTTATCTTTTTTCCTTTTAAGTCGAAGATGAATATTTTTTTAACTAGATTTTCCACGCGTAATCGAAGTTAGTAGTTAGGAGGAGGGAAATAACCGCTAGTAGTCACGCGACTGTACACCTTTTGTTTTCCATGCGCGCACAAGCCCTTGACCTGCGTTTTATTCTAACAATGAGAGCAGACACACAGAGAGAAACAACTTGTGGGAAAGCAAACAACTCGTGTATATGCTTTTGTTTCCAAGGAGAAGCTGTATCTTATTACTTTGGTATACGCGGTTAATCGTGTGTTCAACTTGTTTTCATAAAGCTCCGAGTTTATTTAAGATTTTTCTCTTGTTCGACATTTTCTAGCTGTTGGTTTTTCATTAGAATTTTCAAAAGAAAATTCTCTGCGTGCAGAAATAAATTAAAATATCATATAATACGAGATAAGTTTTTCATTAGTTCTTATCTTATGATTAATGCCTATTTATTATTGCTACCCAAATTGAGAAAATCACAAGTGCCATATGCGCAGTGTGAGAAAGAAATTACTGATAAATTTCAATTTAGAGGTAAATATGTATTCTTTAATTTTTTTTATGTGTTTAGAATAATGAAAATTTGAAACTTGAAAATAATGCTCCAAAATGTATTATTTTTTGCATGTTTTTACAAAAATATATTGATGTTATTTTTCTAGTCAATAAAATAAGACTTTATATTAAAGTAGTATGCGAATACTTTTATGAGAAGTAGAACAAAACTGTTCATTTGTTGAAAAATGTATTAATCAAATCGCTTTACAAAAAAATAACTTCCAGTAATATTACATGTTGCGTGCATTATGCAAATTAATGCAAAACGCGTGCTTTTTTTTTCTTTGTGAAATTCTCAGAACAAAAAATATGATGTGCATATAAAAATAATGATATTTGTAATTAACACACCTTTATACGCGTATATTTGCTTGAAAACTATTGAATAAAAAATATCAAACGTTAAATACAAATTGGTATTAAAATTAAAATAAAAGAACAAATGTAATCAATAAATATTTATTCAATTAATAATAATTGGCTTTTTTGTATGTATTATTGAAACATATAAGGTTGTTCCTAGAAAAAGTTTATTAAAAATATATGAAAGCTTTTAAATGTAAATTGTTAGCTTTATTGATAAAATAAATAAAAGCTTAAATAAATTGTTAAAAATAAAAGTATGCAACTATGTCTACAAAGCACAAGAATTGTACAGTCGCGTGGCACGATATCACACACACACACACATACATATAAGCAGAGAAAGGTAAAAAAAAAGGCATAAAAGGCGGGTACCGACTCTCTCCGCGACGGCCTTATCGAGTCTGCGGCTACACAAGCTACAGACTACACAGGCCACAGGCGCTATAGGGAGATAGAAAGAGAGAGAAGGCGCGACGGATATATTTTTAGTGTACTGCACTACGTCCAGTTTGGCACGCGACTCTATATACATGAAAGTATATAGAGAGCCCTGTACTTCGCCAATACGTGTATATATATATATACACACATAAGGGATATTCACCTCTATCCGAGCCGTGAAGTCACCGTTATATACTCAAGTACATTGCTCTGAGACATTGTTCAAATTTACTTTAACCTTTTTTATTATGTGTCTATATATACCTTTCTCAACCATATTTCTTAAGGGAAACTTTCCAATTTATAATATTACATTTTTTCAAAAGTTTATTCAAATTTATGAAGCTTTATTAAAATTCAAAGTTTAGCTTATAAGGTATCAAGAAAATTGTATAAACTTAATATTTACTTATTAATTATATTGGTAAGTAAAATTTTCTTCGGGAAACCATCTTAAATTTTAATTTACCTAGCGTAGCTCGTTAAAAAGCAAATATTTTATTATGTTTTATAGAAATACAATATTATTAGATTTAGATAAAAATTTTCTTCTCCCAATTCATAAGCAGAGCAAAATTATCATCAACGTAACAGCGTCAAGTTGTTCTTTAAAATATACACAGATCTGTAAAAAAAAAATGAAGTCGAGTAGAAAGTAGAAGCTAAGCAAGCAGCCCAAAGGGATTATCTAAGAGTTAGTTTCCTTTCATTTCAAGCTCCCATCTAAACTAAAAGTTTTGAAACGCGCTTTATCACAATTTCATAGTTTTGGAGCTTCGCGTTGTACACGTACTATAGCAAAAGAGGTTGTCTTGCCCGCCTATATCGTGCTGTACGTGGAAGAAATTACGCAATAAGAGGGGAACTCAGTAGCAACGTTACTGTTACCAAAGTCTAGCTAAACTTTGGCTTTACGCGTCCCTCCTGTCCTACGCCTTTTACATACATAAGATGAGTAAAAAGTACAGAAGTACTTTCAACCTTCTGATCGAAATTACTTTGCCGCATGGGAAGGAGAAACTTATCTCGATTGTTAATTAACTCGAGTAAATTTCATCGTGTGCAGTTGAAACAATTTTTTATTACATTAAGTCGGCTGTTGCTGATTTAATATCTGATTTATTATTTGTATATCTTATATAAAATTATTCTTTATTTACTATGACTATACTTATTTTAGCTCTTGAATGTCAAAAATTTCTTTATTCGAAACGATTTTTCTTGTTGTTTGCACGAAAGAAAGGATAATCTTAAAATTTTTCTTATAAACCAATTGACGATGATAGAATCTTGTCCAAGTAATAGTACAACTTCCGGCATTATCTATACTTAACTGTGTTGGCATTTTTCCACTGGCCCTTTAGAAAATCGTGCACTCCCTGGAGCGAGCACTCCTCATAATCGTGCATCTCCAGCTTTATTTCGTGATATGGTGCTGTTATGTCAGCTAAGGGAATTGCGCACTCTAGATTTCTCATGAACTGAAAATCATAGTTCGATAATGATCAAGATAATCGCGACTACAACAGACGATTCGTACACGATAGTAATACATAACTATTTTTACTATAATCTATCGATTTTTGAATTTACAAAATAAAATTAAAATTATTCATCGTTATATAAATTGTTCCTGATACTTTCGTGATTTATTTTTATTTTATTTTCATGGTTAACTAAATATGAATACATTTACGTCGAAAAAATCTATTTTCAAACAGTGTAACTTGAAAATAATAAAATCTAAAAAAATTAGCATATCTTCATTTTTGAAATCGTTTATAATTAGAAATTAATGCTAAATAAAACGGAAATCTGGCGCGACGCGATCAGATACGGGTACACATAGACGTTCGTATATTCTCTGCTTTTCATGCGTGGGTTCTGATCTTAGTCAAACTGGTTTTCGCACCTCTCTCTTCCTCTCAGATCTTCTCTTACCATAATTTTTTTTTCTTATGGTTGGAGAGCAAACGTGTCTTTTCTTAATAATGCACAGTAAGTGAAATACTTTTCTCCTTTGTGTTAGAGTTAATTTTTCCGTTATTTTAAATGTAAAACTTGATTTTAACTTGAGGTTATAAAAAATAACTTAAAAATACATTAACTTTTTGGTACTGCGAAATTTTATTTCTCAAGAAGTGACTGGATTTAGGTGGCGACAACCGCATTAAATAAGAGCATATAGCAAATACGTTTCTGGTTCATACCACATATTTTTATTGAACGCAAATTATTTAATAGTATAATTTTTAATTAAATAGAGAAAAGATGATGGCTATGTTTTTTTTCTACTCAGTTATAAGTTGGTACGATATGTATTTTTATATTAATATTAGCCACTATTACATATATATGACAAAAGAAAATGACTATGTTAACAATGTGACTGTTTAATTTTACAAAATAGAGGCCTTGGTGGCTCAGTCGGTAGAGTAATGGACTCGTAATCTCGAGAATCCGAGTTCGAATCCCGCTTGTGCCCGATTGATACAAGCACCACTGTACATTACAAGTGTTTTGTTCACAAACGCACTGGCGACCTCCGTCGATAATTAGCGTAGCAATGATAGCTGAAATATAGCGACGTTAAATAAAATTAAAAAAAAGTTTACAATAATTTGTCATATAAAAATTGATTTGTTTTTTTTTTTAATATGTTTCCATAAGAGAATCCTATGCTGATAAGTCGTTACATCAATAATTAAAATAAAAGCAACAATTTTATAATATTATTCTATATTCTCTGTAACTCTATAGAATAATATTATTTAGTTAAATTTTCAAGCGAATCGATTTTATTAATCTCGGAGAATTTCGGGTTCTCGTAATAGAATAATAATATTTTGATAACATTATTTTATTGAAAATTTAAAACTGTTCTGTTATTTGAGAGCCGCAATTCTCTGTAATTACGAATGGGTTTGTTTCAAATTTTAATTAAATAATGTTTATGAATCATACCACAAATGCATTTTGTTTTCTAAAAATTATTGCTTTGATTAATTATTATGAATTTACATTAACTGATCAGATATGCAGTTACGTTGCTTTAAATTAATTTTCTATTTAACATTTCAAAAAAATTATAACTGCTGCAAATATATAAAAAAATGATCAGCATAAGTAGAAATATTCGCTTTAAATAATGAAAATCATACTTTTTTAATGCAAAATTTCAATATGTAATTTAAAAAATGTATATAACATGTAAATATCACTATTTTTTCTATTGAAATTTTTTTATTTTAATACCGTGAAAAAAAGTAGTAATCAATCCCGTGTAACCATGTGCGAGTAACTGGAAAGCACATAATCTTGTTACAAGATATGAAAAAAAAGGCAACTGTAGAAAGAGACGCGCAGCTCGTATATATCGTTCAATTACATCAACGACTGTCACTTTCGATAATCTTGTGTTGTATATATAGTCATAATCAAGCCATCGTTGCCGCCACGTTCACGTCATCGAACCGGACGAACCGGCAAAGGAAAGAAGACCGCAACAGGAAAATTGAGCTAAGCGCTCGCTCTAACAAAGAAAGCGAATACTACCAAGGCAAATGTGTTTCCTTTTAACTTTTAGCAATTAATATTGGTAATCTCAAATAATATAATTAATTATTTTAATAACGATTGTTTAATTAATAAATAAAATTCTAATCATCTTATTATGACATGAATTTATAAGAAATTACAAAAAATTAAATATTGAGTAATAAAAAGGTGTATTTTTAATAACTAAATATTGAAAATAGTTTTTTATAAAAACGGTTTGTTTTGTTAATTTAGAGCGGTTAGATAACGTTTATAAAATTTCATTAATCTTATCGGATGTCTATTATAAAAAACCTTCCGACAAAGTTAAAAGGAAAAAAAATTCAATCGATCAATTTCATTACTTCCTATTTATCCCTTTTAACTCTCTTTGTCTTTCATAGTTTTTTCAGTTTTTCTTCCTCTCTTTTTTTCAAAGACGAAAGCAAAAGAGTGCTTGAACTCGATTGTCTCGCCTCGGCAGCTTTACCGATCGCAAGAAAAAAAAGAGAAAAAAAGAATACGTTCGCAAAACGCTATTGAACTTGTCTCTTCGTCAAAGTTGAAAGACGCGCGCAAAGCACAAGCTGCAACTTTAAGAAGTGGATATTGAGAAAAAAGAGCCGTAAAGCAGAAGAGATTATACGGCAAAACTATTTTTATTGCTGCTTTACGAAACTTTATGCGCTTTAGAGATTTCAAATTTGCGCGCATCTTTAAAACTTCAAATATTTTTCGTTTGCTTTTAAAATTGCACACGATCATTCAAATAAATGTGTACTACTAAATACATCATCGTAGTTTTTAAGATTCCTAATATAAACATTTAAATATTACTCTAACAAAATTACTTTGTTATTTCCTGTATTTTAAACGACGTTTAAAATTATTCAAATAAACTTTTTTACTGTTGATAAAAAAAAGTGTTAACGTTAAGTAAATAAAGAAATGAAGGTAAAAGTGAATTTAAAATGACTGTAAATTTTTCATTGGTTTAAATCAATACGCTTAACCGTTAAGAACTTGAGCGAAAGAATGCGAGTTCCTTTGTTTTATTTATTAGAAATTGGACTGCGCATTCGAGCAATGCTTTTAAATTTTATTATTTTTTTTTTATTATTAGTGTACATTGTGCTATAAAAGTTAAATAACGAGGAAAGACAATGTTATTTAGGAAAGAAAAATAAATTAAAAACGGTTTTAAAATTATGTTAGAACTTTCTTCGATTTCTATGGCTTTATTGTATAACCGAGCAATGAAAATCAGTTTTCTTTCATGTAATATTATATAAAATGTAATACGTTATATATTTAAAGAGCGGGTTTTCAATAAAATTGTTTTATTATGTCTATTGTGATTGAAACATATTTTTTGTTATTTTATACTTTGTCAATTCTGAATTAAAAATTTGAAGCGTTTGTTTGTTACTTAAGAAAGGAAAACTAAAAGTGCAAGAAAAAATAGAAAAAGAAGAGTAAAAAAATAATCAAGATTTCTTATTGAAATAGCTATCCATCCTTTGTTCTTGAATATAAGGTAAGGTAAGGTAAGGTATATAGGAAACGGTATATAAGAATGGTATTGGTGTTGGCCGGTTGTGTGCACTACCCACGTAACGTGTAGGCGAACGTTCTGTCTCTCTCGCTCTCTGTTCGCGGTCTCAACGTTCTCATGGCAGTGCAAAGCGGGAATGCAAAAGGCTGAAAAAGAAGCGAGAGGTAGTATATAGCCGAGAGGCAAAAGGACTACGACGAGGAAACGAACGAGCGAACGAACGCGTTCATGCTCTTTATACCTGTGTATAGTTAAATCAAGAGAAGGAGAACCAATGGAAGAGAGAAAGAGAAGCCGGAGGGACGACTACTCGTTTCCTGGCTCCAAACACTGAGAAACAGATACTCAAGCTAAATCATGGGAATGAAAGAACCGATCGAAAAAAAAATCAGAATGACCGGTGCAATATTTTTTACTTTATTTTCCTTTTCCTTTTCCTTTACATAGCTTTTCTCCTTTTTCTATTCCCATGTTATTTTTTTTTAATAAAAAATTTACTGCCTTTAATGTAATGTGTGTTTTAATAGATTTATTAAGTCTAATCTTTATCCTTGTGTGAATTAAGATATTTTATTATTACTTTTATAAATTTTTATTAAGTCATTACATTAATCACCTTAGCTCAGATTTAAAAAATCGCGGTAATATGTATTTAAATATTCATAGCAATGCTATAACTTTGATAAAATAAAAGATAAATAATGAAAATTCAGAATAATAAGAAGAAAGAAGTTTCCAAGAACTAAAAGCATAACAAATAAACGTAAAATAAAAAAAAAAGTATTCAAGGATTGAGAATGCACTTGCGCTATATATATCGTGAGAGTGAGAATATTCTTTGGCCTGATATGCAGCTTGGTAATGCAAATAAAGTAATTGCATGCAATTTTAACAACGGGCTAGGAGGTATAGGAGCTTGCTGGTGGTTCGATATATGAGAAAGGAGAGAATGAAAAGCAGAGTACACGTTAGAGGGGGTGCGTAATAAATTTTCGGTGGTCACGCGCGCTCACCGCATATAGAGTATGTATATGCGCGCTTTCACGTAATTACAACACAACCAAGAGCTCTGCCTCTCTATAGACAATGCAAAACAAGTTTTTCACCTATGGAAATTAGTTAATAAAATAAGAATTCAATTTTTAAAACGATTTCGATTGTGCGATGGCCACTCATGTTTCATCGATTCATTTCTATATTGGACATTTTAATTATCGTATCTTCCTTTTCTTTTTATAGAACTTGAAAAATGCTTGACACGAAATTAAAATTTATTCATTTTTATTTGCTTAAAAATATTAATTATAATCAAGTGATGAAATATAGTAATATGCTTTAATGGAAATAAGAAAATTAAAGTAAATATAAAAAATAAGAAAAAAAAGAGATCATTTACTAGCTTGAATATATGAAAATGCTAACTCGATGTAAATTTTCTTGGAATTTGTCTTCTTATCTCTCTCGAGAAAAATTCATCTTCATTATGACAAAGAGGCCTAATAAACTTAGTATTGTTTCTTTGTATGTGTGCACTCAAATTAAAATAAATGAAGAGGGGGATATTCCGGAACAGCATGTAACTGAGAAATTACATAAGAAAAAACTTTTATTGAAATTAATGAATCCTAAAAAATTATTTCACATAATTTTCGTTAGTTGTCAATAATTCTAAATGATTTAATCTTCGTTGATACTGAAGATTTGAAAAACAAAATTAATAAATATTATTTTTAAAATAAAAAAGAATTTTTAAAAAAATTAAAAGTTGCGATGTTTTTTTAAGAGCGTGATAGAAGACTAAGTCGCATTATCGTGATGATCAATGATAATAAAAAAGGAAATAAGAAAAAAGAAGAAGCAAGATAAAAGTTACTTACTTGAAGGGAAAAGAGGATGTTAGTTATAGTGTGGAGGGATCGTGAAGCGCGTGCAACTAGGCAATAAAAGCCCATTATCTTGCAGATCACGATGCTAAATCGCTGAGATTTATCGTGAAATCATGAAGTTTTGCGGCTAATGAAACGAGCCTTCTTATTAACGATGGATCGATGTATCCAAAGCTGCTTCACTTCAAATAATCATATCAATTCCATGCATGCATTTTTATTTTATTGCACAAAGAGAATTTTTTAATAAAAATTACATAAAAATTATTTATAAAGATTATCACGTGCCGAGATGAGAGACACCATGGTACGAAAACTTATTATTAATATTCGTTCAAATTTTATTGATTTTTCATATAAGAAATTCAGGTTTCAATTATTGCTGGATTCATAAGTTATGGAGTCTGCTTTACCGGCGCTACAGCAGAGCAAACGGATCTGTATCGATGGGAGACAATGTATTATATCGACAACTTTTTACCATGTTACTGCATAAAAATTAACTAGTATACAAAAAGTATTTATTAAATTTATACATAGAGTTTTTATTTATATATTTCTTATAAATATTAATGTATTATAATTTTATTACGTAACAGAGTAGATTTTATTTGATATTATTTTTAATATTATGGATAATGATTAATATTATTACAAAAAATATAGATAAAATTTAGATAACGACTATTGATTACGTCATTTTTACTAGGGACTTCTCTCTGTATATATTATATATTATTATAAAATAATTCTGTAAATAAAATAGAAATAAACTAATGATATATTTTGTACAATGTATTAGACGATTATATTCGCTTAGACTTCACAAGCATATCACCAGCACAACTTCTTTGTTCCGGGATATTCTCTTTCTCTGTTTTATGCACGTTAGTGCGCACTGCGTAGGTGAGCGCGCGCGCACTTTGACTCGCTCTCTTTTTCTTCTTTTTCCTCTCTTTCTCTCTATATGCTCGTTCCTTGCGTGAGTGTTTATGCGCTCGGGGTCTCTGACATCGGACCTACCTCCATGAGCACGGGAAGTGCTTAGATATTGCGCCTTATTTTAACGAGTGCCAAATAAATTTACTACTTCTCTTTACATTGATCATTAATTAATTTTCGAGCTTTTTTTTCCTCTCTTCAAATCTTGATTTACGATTGAGCTTTTTGACATGCGATTGATTAACCTTTAGTCATTTGTATAATAATTGTACCACAAGGAAGAAAATGTTTCATGTATTTACATGCTTTTAAATCATTTGTCAACTCAAAAATAACAATAATTTTTCAGAATCATTTTTCATTAACATTTTTTTATCAACATTAAAAATATTATTTAATGATTATATTAAAAAATTATTAATAACTATTAATGGTTTGTATGATTTAAAAAGTTTATATTTATAAAAATTTTATTTATGATCGAATTAAAAAAAGTTATTAATTTATCTACTTAAATAATAAATATTACCATCAGAAGAAAAAAATATTAATTGGTCTATAAATCAAGAAATATAAACAAAAAGATAATTAAGAGGCTGTCATATATCTGACTATCCTTTTCTAATAAAAGATAAACCTTTTTTAAAAACTAATAATTGTAGCCAAAAATAAAGAGCTAGTCTCATTTTTATCACAAAAAAACACATTTTCTTCCATAAAAAAAACTTGAATCTTTTGCTTTGTTTTCAAGGAAAATTTAAAAAGAAGAGGTTAGCGTAAATAATTTGAATTTTCAAATTGTTTTTGAAAACGCTGCAATAAAATTAATTTTTCTACGACAAAAAAAATATTACTTTTCATAATACGAAATACGGCTATTTCTTTATTTTTGTTTAGTTATTTTTCAAAAAGCTTAATTCTTTCATTAGGAAAGGACAGAGACATGTGACAGGCACTTAAATTTTATTTTATAATTAACTGGCTGTGGTGCAATTTACACTATGTAACGCAGATTGCGATTATTATTATGAGGATAAATTATCTTTCATAAAACTCTCTTTATGAAAAGATTAACGCAAATTACTGCGGCAAAATTATAAAAAAACTTTTCTATAATAAAAAGTTGAAAAAAATTTCATCAATGTCTTGTATAAAATTAATTCTGATTACAGGAGCGCATAAAGAGATAAAAAACAAATTTAAGATTACATGAGGAAATGAAGTCTGCTAATTAGCAATATGAGCGAGCGGAGACAAATTTCTTAGTCTGCTTGGAACTCGGTTTGTTTCCGGTCATTTGCTTCCCATCATATTTTATTGAGTTCAATCGATAAAATTGATTGAAATTGCATCCCGAGTAGTCTTATATGAAAATACTAAAATTCAGAATTTTAAACGATTAAAGTCTTGAAATTTATTTTTTAATAATCCTTTCAAATAAGTATATATTTCAATTTCAATAAATAAATTTCAATGAATTGAAAGATATTTTATAACATAAAATATATTGTAAATATTCATATTTTCTAGAAAATGAAATAAAATTTATTGAAATTGAGATATTGCAAATTTCACGCATTATTATTACTGATAAATTGTATCTCGCAGAAAGCGAGGAAGAGAAAGAGATAAAATGTAAGGGAAAAAATACGACATAAGCCTATCAATGATTTAATAAATTATGCAATGCTAATTATTTAAATCACGTGAGCGAACGGTTTCGACGAACCTTGATTTATTTAGCTGTTAATTATAATTTCTGATTATTATACCGCGCCATTGAATATTTACTCATGTGCATGCAATATTCTACTGTGTATTATAATAAACGGTTTGAATTATATTATGTAAACAGTATATCAGTGAGTCAATTAGTAACTTTGAGAAAAAAAAATTCTTAATATAAACAAATATTACTATATATATGTTTGAGACTATACAAATATTGAATAAAAATTTTCTTCCGAGATTTATTGACTCTATCAAATCTATGAAAAGAGAAAAATTATTAAAACTAAACGTTATGAAAGTTTTGAAGTGAAAAAAAGTTGATTGTTGCACAATACATATATTTACTCAATCTAAATGCTTTCTAAGTTCCGCATATATTCGTATAAAAACATTAGCGAACAGTGTGATATTAAATTTTATTTATTTAATATTTGCTTGAAAAATACTTGATATTAAAAAAAAAGATACGGGCGCACAAGTTAGCAACTATAACGATGAAATTGTACAACTGAAGGAAAGGGAATGAAATAAAAAACAAATAAAATTATAAACGAAAGGTATACGTGTATATAGAAAAAGGCAGGCAGGGAGGCAAGCAAGCAGGCAGGCAGGCAGAATAATAAAAGCGACGTGGGCAACGTGTATGTATATATATATATACGTATAATAGATATATGCAATTACTCGAGAAAGGAGAAGAGAGGAGAGGCGAAGCGCCGCAGAAACGTTTTGTTCTGTCGAGCAAACATCCGCTCTCTCTCGCATTAGCCTTCGTCCCCTATATATACACGTACGAAAGAATACGCATATATAGATATATACTCGCACGTTGAGCGCAAGTGTGTAACCAAGGCACACGCTTCGTTGCTTCCTCTCTTTTCTCTTAGACATTTATTTCGTTTTTTTTTCGTTACCTTTACAACAAGCTCGGAATGAAAGAAAAAAACGACTCTTATGTTATTTCTCTGTTAAAATATTATCTCAAACTTGGAAAGAACTGTAGCTAATAGTAACAACGAATAAATGACGTTTTGCGTTAACACATTTGATTAATGTTTTTCTCTACAAGAAACTTCTTTTAATTCATTAAAATACAAAATTTTAACAAAAAATCAACATTTTTATTTCTTATATTATTTTTATTAGTAAATATGAACAGAAGTTTGAAGCAATATGAAAATAGGATATTGGGTTGTGAAGTTAATCATTATACCATTATTGCCTGCTACTTATTGATAATTTTTATTTGGACTAAAAAGTTGATAGAATCTTTTTACGTATTACTTTGTTCGAGTCAACAATATCATTAATTTAACTTGATGAAACAAGAATCACATAGAACTTTTTCAGAGAAATATAAATTACAAAAAACAGAAAAAAGTTTCATCATACTTATATTTTAACAACTAACGGCTATTCCTTTTCTCTTTAAATTTTCTTCTTTTTTCTTTTTTCTGTACTGTTTACTGCTTCCCTTCTTTCTACAAGCGCGCGTAATGACCCGGACTTTGAACAATTATTTTTCCATGGCCATGGACTCGCCATGTTGAGATCTGGAGAGTAAGTGCATTTTATCGGCTCTATACACCAGTCGCGTAATTCATTCGTTTAAACGTATGTAAGTTATGTATTGTATTGGCTAGCTTGTTACATAGCACCAATTGTTTACATTATTTTTCACTTCAAATTCGTAAGTTATATTTTTTTTTTTTAAACTTTTTTCAGTATTTTATTATTTTTATGAACTACTATTTATACAATGCGTTTCTTAAATAATAACAATAATGATAAAGAACATGAAACAAATAGACTTTTAATTAAATTAGTAACTCATGCGTTATGATAAATTAATAAAATTTATATACAAGGCAAAATAAAGAAAAATAGATTATTTTTTTCTACACATTTATTATGTAGAGCAGGTAGGTTGGTTTTAAAATAAAAAGTAAATTTTGTTAAGCAGTTATACACGTTCGAGAGGAAGGCGTGAGGTAAATTTTCAAGCCCCCTGCGTCAATGAATATTCATAATGCTTCTCTTTCTCTCTCTCCCTCTTCTCTATACACGTATATCTTAAAATAAGATAACAATCAACGTTGCGTGAAAATCAGTGCTTTGGAAAATATTAAAGGGACAATACATGACGTCGTTTTATCTTTTTAGGTTATAATACACGCTTTATTATTCAACCTCTCAATTTTTCCTCAAAAAGTTCAAATTAAACATATGAGAATAACAACAATAATAAAGCTTATGTTTTCAGGTTGTGTATCAAGTAAATTGATGCGAAATGGAAAAAAAGGAAGGAAAGATGAAATAAAAAGCAAGAGAATTTATGAATTACATTATCGAGGTTTTATTAATTTCGAGCTTACGACTCACTTTATGACGTCACGAGGGAGCACGTGATGTAGAACACGCACTAGGGGATGTATTTTTAGCGTATATAGAGATGAGAGAAACGTGATTGGTTTTTCATTTTTCTTTTTATAAGGCTTCTCATTCACTAGTTTATACAAGAAAAATATTCCACAAAAATATAAATTAACATCGATATTTATAAATTGTTTACTTGATTTTTTTAGTATTGTAAAACATTTATTGGTTATAAAATTATTTAAATTTTTACCGTCAATAAGAAATAATCTAAAAAAATAACCAGAATAATTAGTTGAAAAATAAAAGTTTTGCCGTGTTAAAGCAATACAAGTGAAAAAGAAGCAAAGCTACTTAAATCAGATGCAAAGCTTAATTTTCCAGGAAAATTTCGCAGTTTAGTTTAGTTTAACACCGAGCCATAGAAATGTAAACTGTTTAAGAAGTCATCTGTCGGCGGAGGAGAACAAGGTCAAAGAGAAAATTGCGAATTTGTAAGGCAGAGGAGAGTTTGTGCTGTTCTGAGTGCGTTGATTGTCAGATTAATTGGCCGCTCCAACGCAGAGAAATGAAAAAACCTGTTTCCAGAAATTCGATTCAAACTTTTTTTTTCTCTTCCAAAGATTCTATTTGCATTTAGGAAAATCGTTAACTTGTTTATTGGGAGCTTTTAAAGCCCATTTTTAAGCTTTGATTTTCAAATGACACAGCTGTAAATGTTCGATATGATATTTTTTTATATTTCCATTTGATTTTTATCAATTCAATTGAAATGTATTCTTTATTGAAAAGATAAAAATCTATAAGTATTTTTTTCTTCTTTTGTTTTTCGAAATCAATGTTTTTTATCAAGAGTAAATCGTATTCAAACTGAATTTTGTATCTTCAAAGAAACTTAATGATGAATTTTGTTTTATATGGAAATTTTTTGTAATTAACATATAGTTTTCTGCAATCCATTAAAACACATAGATAAAAAAAACTATACTGAAAATCAATATGAAAAATTGCTAATGCTTTCTTCTGTAAATGTAATTATAAATTGAATTCTTATTACAAAATTTAAATCAATACATGTATCTAAAACAAGAAAATTGATATATTTTTATGTTTTATATAAAACAAGTAACAAGTATACATATATATGTTTTCTTTTTGTAAATACTTACTGCCGTGAGACACGGTAAATTGCGAGCTCGAGATTAGCCAGAAATTTGAGTATAAAGAATCAGTGCGCTCTTTCTTTTAAATGATCGTTAATAATTAATGAAAAGCTTGACATAAACTAGCGTCGTCAATGTCTATTATAGCCTACAGCTTTTATTTAGCTATAACCAGTTTTTATCCAATGTGTCTAGTTCTGTATTGATTGGTTGCAATGCTTTTCTCTAATCGCATTGCTATATGCAATGATAATAATAGTGACAATAGCAATTATAATTTATTTCCGATTAAGTCCTATTAAAGTTCAAATAAGGGATTAATTTTTTAGACATGATAAATAGTCTTTCGAAATTATTCAAACTTTCTATTTCACGAGGATAAAATCGTTGTTTTTATTTCCAGTATGGGTATAGAATCTATTTTAAACTCTGATTTGTCAAAAGCTTAGCCGTTAGAGATAAAAATCTTTGAAAAAATATGGCTTATACTATCTAAGAATGTTTAATCGCATGAAAAAAAAGAAATTGTGGAATGAGGAAATACGCGGAGGAGTTAGACCTTGACGTAAATAAAAGTAGCGAGTGATGGTGATCCGCTGTACCCGGTACGTGTACAGTAGCTGTATTATTCACGTAACTTTATTTATTGCTTTACCTTAGCTTTTTTTAAAAAAGTACTATGATGTAGAAAAGACCAACACTTATCCATTGATCGAAGTAAAGAATTTTCTATCATATATCCAAGCCACGCCACTTTTAATTTTAGTTAATCGCTGTGTTCTCGTTTCACGTATTTTTTTTCTACGGAAAATTGAAAGGCGATTAGTGGGCATTTCGTTTGATCACTGTTTACGCGCTTCGTTTCTCTCTTTTATTTCCTTGCATTGTTTTTCCATTACTATGACCTCGAATTATCTCGCAAGCGATGATTGCCGATAAATTGTTTGTTTAATTGTTTCTATTCGATCTATCATCACTGCAACGTCTATTTATTTTGATGCTTTAAAATAACTTTTTCTTTATTTTAGACAGGTTTATATCGACAAAAAATAAAAAATGAAAATCCTCTTTTTTGTTATTATAAAAAATTTTCTATCTTATATTCCAGCGAAATGTTAAATTAATATAAAACATGTAAGACTCACCTTAAAATCCCGTCCGTCGTGCGTGCTGTTCGGGTGTCACGTTTTGAAAAAGTTAACTATGTGGCCAATTGAGGGTGAAAGACGGAATTAATGTCAACGAAGAGTTGATCAGTAGACGTGTTCAAAGTGTGATTTGTTCTTTAAAGTTGAGTGCCGGTACTGATGTTACAAACTGCTGCGTCGAGACTCACCTGTAAATGCAGAGAAAACATGAGTTTTAATTAGATTTAGACTTGCAACAGATACAATATATAAAGAAGAAGAAGGACGGAGAGAGAAAGTGTAATGTGTACAGAGTTGCAAAGCTTTGTTTTGCCAAACTCATTGCAACTGAAGAGGAACAATCGTTACATGTGTACATATATGTATATGTGTGCCGGGGGTAACTTGTACGTTATTAACAATACAAGCTTTCAGAACGTTTGTCTTCCTTAGGTAAATATCTATTTTAACAAACATTGAGAAGTTGCGTGTATATATAATTTACATACACACGTATCACGTGTTATACTTTACAATTAAGAAATGAATGGTTAGAATGGGCTTTTGATATTTCGAGGCATGTTATCATGCCACGGTAAAAGCTCTTCCAATTCAATTTAATAATACAGTCCTTTGATAAATGAGAGTGCGCAGCTCTATTGATTTGAGAATACAAACTACACGTTAGCTTTATGCTAGACTAAACAAAATTCTATATATTTTATATTTAAGAGCAGGCCAAAGCAGATTTTGTACCGACCGAGGATCCCAAATGTCGTTACATAATTTTCTCTTTTTATACCTAATGAATTATGTATTGAATTATTAAATACAAAAGCATTGCCAGTGAAGCTGCATTTTGTCATTTAGTAAGGTCATTTAATAAGTTTTGTCAGGCATAATGAAAAAATAAGTTATATATGAATAAATTCTAATGTTTTTTATTACGTATGATAGAAGAAAATTATAACACAGAATTAGACCCGGTCGATATCAAATCCACTCTGCAATATATTGGATTAGCTTCACTAATCTACACACTATCCTGAATGATAATTAATATTAATTATTAATATAATCTTAATATGATTTAATTATTTATTCAATAAATAGAACGATTTTAAGTTTGAATAAATTATTAGCTGATTAATTTTTAGGAGAATTAAAATGTGCATTGTTGGAATCAGTGAATATTTTTAGAATTCTAAAAATACTATATGTTTCCAAGAGATTATTGGAAAAAACTGGACAAACGGGTTAATACTTTATACGAACAAATGTTTTCATCAAACAAAAGATTAATGTTTTATTAATAAAATATCATTGCCTTTGAACTCTTGATGAAAAAAGGTAAATGATAAAAAATGCATAACAATAACACTGATCATTTAGAGTTATTCGATATATTTAAAAATACATAAAGTAAATAAATAAGGTTTATTGATAAATCGTTAAAAAAGGTTGTGATTAATTAAAATAAAAATATTAATTTGAAAAAGTATTAAAATAAATCAGCATCAGTTTGCTATTATAATGGATTGTTATGCTGTGAACTAATAATAGTGGTAATACATTAAAGAAGCATCGATAACAGCTAGAAAAGTAGTTGGCTTTTATAATAGGAGAGAGTGCATTAGCAAACTAAATGAAGAGAAAGAGAGAACGAGAAAACACGCTATTGCTCGACGTATCTTCACGTCGGACGTCCGGCAAGGATGGAACAATCGACGCCCCGGAAAAGCGTCACATAATAGACGCGCAAGCGAATTGATGGGCCACTCGATTTCAATGTGCGCGAACGAGCTCCAATATATTTGCTCTCCATATATTCGCTCTTTCTCTCTCTTTCTGTTCTAAAGAGATAAGTGCTACCAATTCTAAACCCTTTCACTAGATATAATAATAACGTGCATTAGAGATTTTTATCACGAGCGTTCTCTATACGATCATGAAAAGCGAGAAAGCTGTGCCAATCAGTATTTAATTAAAAATTTTTTTCAAAAAAATATCTCACTATTCTTTTTTAACCATCAACATTTTCATTATAAATCCACATTGTTGATTTATAAAACAGAACAATACTTTTTTATTTTTGCTTAATTGTGTTATTTAAAAACAGTTATTTCTTAAAGCGCTTTATTTCTTAATTTACAATTGTTCAACTTAATTAAAGATATACATTTTAAAATTTGTAAAATTGTATAAATGTTAAAAAATTGCAGGATCTAATTTTTTTCATAGGAAATCTAATTCACATGAGATAAAAATAGAATATAATAAAATGAAAAAATGTCATTAAAGTACGATGAAGTCTTTTTTCTGTTTAACCAAATAAAAAGCTTCTCTTTAGTCCGATTATGAATTTGAGAGCGAGAGTTATCTTTATCCGAGAGTATAATGTCCTTTACAAAATTCACATTCCCTTTTTTCTACGTTATATTATAAGAATTATGTACATTTATCATGTTTTTATGGTACTATGTACTCTAAAAACTTATTAACTCATTTTCAATTTTAAAAATTGTTTTATTTTATTTTTTTAATTTAAAAAATTGTGTGACGTTATTCTAGTAAAATTAGTTTATATTTTTAAAAATCTATATTATAATGGTCTTCTGAATTCGCTTATTCATTTTTCTAAACAGTTGATCTTCGTTATTTATTTTTTGTTTGCGTAAAAGTGTAAGAACCTCGAGGAGAATTTTATCACGCAGAGCAGGCAGTCTGCGCATAGTCAGCAGTTTTCTCTCAATATCGTATAAGAATAAAAGAAGGAAGCTCTTCAAAGATGATACGGGTTTATGGGTTTTAGTGAAGGAATTTGCCGGAGAATGTCTTCTCTTTCTTTTTTTTTCCTCTATGGGAACCGATAACAACATCACGGCAACGCTAATCTTATTTTTTTTTATATTTTCTTTGTTTTTTTTTGTCTTGTATTGATATAAACAATGATTTTGCAATTTTTTTTTTTAGTACAATAGCTTTTTTTTATCCAACAGAAATTTAATTTTTTTTAATTCTAAATAATTGTGCAACATTATAATTGCACAATAAATTTAAATAAATTATATAATGTTTAATGATAAATAAAAGATTTTATTTTTTTAAAGAATAAGAAGTTTGACATTTAATTTAATTTCCGTTGAGTTACTTTTCCATAAGTTTAAAGACAGTCGAGATCTTTCCCAGAAGAACGTCAAGCTCATAACGGCCCCATGGTAATGACAGAGTCTCTCTTTCTCTCGTTTATTCTCTGATAATATGGGTTCACGCGAGAAGAGAAAGAAGTAGCAGCTTTGCTTTTCCGGCGGCGCAACGACTCTTCTCTCTCTTCTCTTCGTGTTTTCCGCATTTCAGCTTCCGCTCGTAAAAACGTACTATAGTATAGGCTGCGGTTACGCACTTTGAAGCTTGTTGTAGTTTTATCTTTTATGTGCGCGGTTTTTGTTTTCAGGTTAGTTTTTTTTGTTCTTTTGTTTTCTTAATTGTCTAATTCGCTGCTTTTATTGTTTTAGGACGGTAAATTTGATTTATTTTAGTTATTATATAAGATAGTAAGAAATTTTATTACAACTATAATAATTTGAAATATTTTTTAGAAAAAATCTATAAAAAGTTTCAAAATATAAAATATTTTTCTTTGACTAAAAATTTAAAAAGTAAAAGATTTAAATAATTTATAAAATGAAGTTTTTTTATATATATACAATGATAAAACTTAATTAAAAAGTTGGAGAAAAAATACTTTCGAAAATATCTTTAAATTCTTTGCATATTAGAGAATGACGAGGACTAATGAAAATAAGCATAAAAGAGTAAAGTAGCTTATGAAAAGAAGATATGCGCGTAAATATAGGTATAAGTGACAAGCAATAATGCAGTCAAGTAAAAAGCAAGCACTTTAGCCAAGTCGTTTAACTATCAAAGAAATGATTTTTTATTATATGCTTCGTTTATAACTGAAAAAAAGATCCTTGTTAAATTCTTTTTTTTTATACCTCTTAAACCATTTATTTTTCTTATTATTTAAATTTTGAAATTATTATTTTACCTTATAAATTATCATATTTTTTAATAAAAATTATATTATTTAAAAATAAATGATCTCAGAGGATTTCATATTATATTATTTTGTATACGTTTTATAATTTTATTTAACGTCGCTGTATTTATGCTATCATCACGATGTTAATTGGCGACGGAGGTTTCTCAGCGTGTTTGTGAACAAAGCACATGTATCATATACAGTGGTGCTTGTATAAAATCAGCCGAGAGCGGGATTCGAACTCGAGCCCTCGAGATTATGAGTTCATCGCTCTACCGAATGAGCCACTGACGACCTCTTTACTCATGAATATTATTTTGATCGATAAATTATGTAGGAGGTCAAATTGCAATATTAGCATAATTTATTTAAATGAAATATATACGAAACGTTTATTTTATTTTAATCATGGATAAGATACAATTTTTCTCGTAACCAAATGCGAATTGCGGCAATTCTTAAAGTCAATGCAAAATAAAGTATTTTTTACGGAAACCGACAAAATGAATTTTCAACTTAGGTATTGTAATAGAAAATAGAAACAAAGTGATTAAATTTTAGTATAAATAGCACAAGAAATGACGAAATTAATAATTAGGAAAAATAGGCAATGATATTAAAATGCAATAAGTCTCTAAACTCGTAAATTCTAGAAGCGTTGCATTCGTCAATCTCTTCATTACTTTGAGTGAGCGTTGAATTTTTCATGAACAAATCTTGGAATTGCAACAAAATGAAAAAAAAAAAAGTAAACGAGTAAGGAGTTGGATCATATATAAAAGAGAACGAAGTAACGTGTTAGATTTCAAGATCAGCGAGAGAATAAAAAAAACTAAAAAGAAAAGAAAGATTTAATGCGAGGCGTGACATGATGCTTGTCGCCTTTTGTTACGTCAGCAAGAAAATATCGTATATAGATTGCATAAGTTACTGTCGCGAAGGTTGGAGCAACTCTTGAGTACCTTATATGTATATGCATGCGCTCGTCGCTCGTTAATAAAATATTCAATACTGTCGCTATACTTTTTTTTCTTCTTTTTTTTACATGTTTACGTAGAAAAGAAACAGTTGAAGCGCACAGACTGACAGTAGTTTTTGATTATTGTGCGAGATCTTTGTAGTAAAAATAACATGATTAATCGTTTTGATTTTTTGTTGGTTAAAAATATATATTTTACTTGTTAAAGTTAAGATAGTGTCTAAGAATAAAATTTTTTTTTAATTTACACAAATTTTTATATTAATGGGATCATTGATAATTTAACAGATATAAGTGTGTGTAGGGGAGGGAGTCAACAGAACTGTTAATTCATGTAGTTATTATTGCATGCCAATGATTTCTATATATTAATGTATACATTAATTAACATTAGGCTACATAAGGACAGAAACTCGATAAATAATACGAGATTATTATTAGTAAACATTATTATTAATAAGATCAAATAGTAATCAGTCATACAAATATATCATATAAATAAATGTTTTTTTAACAAACTAATTAAATTCAAAGGCGAAAAATTTACTTTAGTCAAACTTTAATTTTAATATTTTATGTGAACATCTTTTTTATTTGTATGGTATTTATCAATAACATTAAATTAATACTTTTACCAACTTTTTAAAATTTTTAAAATTAAAAAAAATTTATCAACATTTTATGCAAAGCTTTTGTTTATTCAAGTAGCATTTGATGTAATCTTCCACTCAAACTGTTGCAATTTTTATATTACATACTTTAAACAAATTCATTAATTTTTTACATCGTATAAATAAAGTCAGATTTATTAATATTTTATTCACAATTTTCATTGATTCAAGTAGCATTAAACATGATTTTTAATCCAACAATTATTTTCGTAAGTTTCGAAAGAGTGTAAAAATAATATACAAATTTATGTATTTTATTCGAGTATATTTACTAAATTTCGCATAACATCTCTGTATGTAATTTGTTCGTAACATACTAATAAATACTTAATGTGTACATTTATGTACTTTATTCAAGTATATTTACTAAGTCTTTCGAGTGAGAAAATAATTTCAACTCACCTAAACTTGGACAACTCGAGCATTATTAAATTATCGTCAAACATTCAACCTTTCGAGTACTTCTATGTACCCTTTTTCAAGGCTAGAACACAATTTTCATTTTGTACGTAAAAGACATAACAAACAAACACATAAAAACCTTTAATTACAATAATTTACGTTAAATAAAATTAAAAATGTCACAAAAAATATTGTTAATTAGTCTTTTGACAAGTCAAAAAACTAATTGACTAAATGTGTCAATAATTATTTTGACGCTTATAACAATTAAAAACAAATTTAAAAATGCAAAATCGAATAACAAATACACCGTTATACATGACAAAGATATGAATGAAAATAACAATAGCGATCAAGCTGTGAAGACCGACAAAGATAATAAGCTTATATATACATACGCTGACTGAGTTTGCAAATAAAATTTCAATCGATATGAACATTGATGTATACAAAATACAAATACAAATAAGGCGGCTTTCCTCATCATTTTTCATATCTTATTTATACAAAATCATATTGTGTTCTAGTCTTGAAAAAAAGTACATTGACATAGTATATAAGATGTTGGTTGTTTGAAAATTACTTAATAAAGCTTGAATTTTTGAAATTTGGATGCGTTGAAATTATTTTTTCATAAAACTATATTTAATTACGTGTATTGAAGATATTTATAGCATATTTACTATTTTTTTTATATTTTTGAAATGAATCTATATTGATTGTAAATGTTTGTCGATAATTACATTATGGTTTACATTATGGTCGAAGTTTGTTGACCTACCAATATTATCAAAAACCCAAGCACAAATGTTTGTTTAGTAAAGTTTTGCATGTAAAAACATAAACAATCGATTAAATTGACATTATAAGAATATGGGAAAACATTGAACTAAAACAATTGTCAGCTATTTCATAATATTTTATTATCTATTCATCCTTTAAAGATTTATTGAAAAAAGTTGTTAAAAGTATAAAATATAAAAAATTAACAATGCATGTGTCGATACAATATAAATCCTTGGTTTGTACAAACTAGAATCCTCCCATTTTTCGCTTCCTTTAATACGGTTAACTTTTTTCAAATAAGAAAAGATTGAGAACGCCGGTTTTTCTTTAAAGCATCCATAAATATTCGATGAGACTCCTCTTCGATAAACATTGCAACAACTATAGAGAGTAACGGGACAGACTTTTCGGCATGTACGGACGCGAAAAACGATTTTTTTTTGTTCTATATACTGCTGTGCTTGCTTCGATTTATCTTTGAATATATAAAAAAGAAAATGGGCCATTTCGTAAATCGAAAATACTTGTAAACACGTGTTAACATTCAATTCAACATGTTTTTTTTCAAGATTCAGCAAAAGAAAATATTGATCAAATGAAGTTCTCTGAAAAAAGATTGATGAAAAAAACTAAAAATAAAAAAGAATTAAGTTTATTTTTAAAAACAATAAAAATTTGACTATCGAAACTATAATACAAGCACAGAAAAGTATTTTGGTATAGGGTAGATGTGGGTATTGCTACGGAGGTGCTAATTACTGTTTTTTCATATAAAATTCGTAAAAATAATTTTTTCCAAGTCCATAAATAATATTTGAATGCATAATCAAATATTATAAGTATTATTTAATATTTTAAAAAATATATCTCACAAAAAAAGTCTAAAAATATTTAATATTGGTTATTTGAAATTGAACTGTTCTAAAATCTTGATAAATTTCGTAAAATCGCGATCACGTATGCATACTAAATTTGACAATATTTTCTGTTTTTATTCTTTTTTACGTAAAATAAAATCATTATTAAATAAAATATATCTTTGCTTGTTATATATTTTTTGGAAATTTCACCTAGCACATATTTAATATTTTAATTTCACACCTTAGTATTATGCGCCATTAAAATCACCAAATATGAATTACTGTGGCATCCTTTTATTATTATAACACGTGGTAAACCTAACCTCAACTTTTCGAACGGAATATATAAAAGTGTCAATAGTAACTGGCACACAGCATTGAAACACGGCGCAATAGCCACAAATACATTTTATTTTAAATTCGTTTTTTCTTAATTTTAACTCTATAATTAAATGCTAAATTAATTTTTTTCTAGTTAATCAATGTTTAAATATTTTATTAAGAATAAAAGTGATAAGTTTTCTTTATCTATAAGCTTTTATTTATGAGTTTAAAATTCATCATACGTCGATTCCGCTGTAATACCCACATCTACCCTAATATAAATTCATTTTTTACGTGATGTATGTGTTTGAGCGAAACAAAACCTTTCCAAAAAATCCATTATTAAAGTCGTCGACCCTCACCTTACAGAACTCCAAAGCTAAATGATTAATTATCTCTGCTCAGCGATAAAAAATCTACAATTGAAAAAGACAATGACCTTAAAAACAAATTGCCGCCTGTTTTACTAAGAATAGAAAAAAAAATTACAGCAAATGTGAAGTCAGCGATAATTCTGATCTGTAAAAAAAGAGAATAAAAAGAAGTCCAGCAAATTTCTACAGCAAGTGCGTCAAGTGTTTATCGTTGATAACATTTGTGATTCATGCGAGTTGGAATCGTAAATCAGTTTGACACGCTTAAAGAATGAGAGTTTTCCCTCCCCTAGGAAATTCGGACAAATCCTTAAGAATAAAAAGGGCTTAACTATTTGACAAAGCGGTCTGGTCATGCATGTATTTTTTTTCTCCCTTACGACTATACGTTCTACGCAGTTATTTCTTTACGTAATAATTTCAAAACTTTTGATAATATTTCTTTTTCCTTTTAAGCAGGCCAGATGATTTAAAATAATCGTTATATATTTTTAGAATAAATATTTTTTAAAGAATGTTTAAGAAAATAAAGAATGGCAACATCAACATCATGAAATCAATAATTTTTACAATTGCATTCTAGTTAAAGTTTTTAAAGCATTGAAATTACAATGAATTTAAAGTAGAGTGAAAAAAATGACTAAATTATAGAATTAACTCTAGCCTTAAACAGCAGCAATTCTCTTAGGAAGATATATATATATATATATATAAAGGGGGTTATTGGCTTCTATAGTCGAATTAATCATTTATAGTGGCGACACGCGATTCAACGGTTGCTTGCAATTACGTATATATATATATATATCGACGCGATAGCGCAGGCGCTCTTGCACTGATGACACGTCTTAAAATTTTTATGATCATAAATTTACCTACGGATGAAAAAAAAAACGGGTGGCATTGAAAGCGATAAAAATTTTGCTAAAAGCATATGGTGATAGTTAGCGTTAAAATAAACAAATGTTTGCTATAATATTTATAAAAACGTTAACTTTTATGGAATAAATTTATAATTAGATTATAAAGATTTTAAATACAAAAAGTTCGTTGAAAGTAAATTTGTGTTAAATAGACAGATAATAAAGTGACCGAGAAATTCTACTTTAAAACGCTTAGAATTTTGTTACTGTGTTTACAAACGACGCATCTAAAAGAATAATAAAAAATAAATAAAGTAATCAATAAAGAAGCCAAAATTTCAAGTATTTAATGCTCGTGTACCTGAGCTCAGTAAAAAAATGATCGTATATAATCGCCAATTTTTTCATGTTTACCAACAAAGATAATGTGCAATCTCAATAATGGCGATAACTTATTTTTATTATGAATGTGTCTCATCTGACTTTAAATGTTTTCATAACTAACAATAAGATACTTATAATATCATTTTTCTAATTGTAATTCTTTTCATAATATTGATTGCACTCAATTGTACTGTTGAGAAAACAAAATACATATTACAGTGTGGCTGTATGTATAGTATACATAGATCTAGAATATCGCGTGTTTTGCTTAATTATAGACTTTCTAAGCGCGTAATCAAACGCTATGTATATGTCCTGTTTTTAATGCATGAAAATTTTTTTAAATTACTAAGGCTCATCAAACTATTCGGAAATATTTCATATAAGAATTAAATTTTTTTACACATACTTATTATATCTTATGTAAAGTTCATGTTAAAATATGAGTAATCAGCGTCATCTTCGATGCTATACATCTGCCGATGTTAGATTCTAATTGACTTTCCATCGTTATATGATTCCACCTTGTTAAATATATACTGTTTTAAAGATGAGTACTTTTCGATGGCGGTTACTAACTATGCTATATCTTAGAATAATTGCTAGCTTAGCAAAGTTTGAGCGCAAAATAATAGCTAATGTAGACAGTAACAGTAGCAAATATTAATGATTCGTCTACATCAAGTTTTCGCTGTCCAATAGACTAGCGAAAATTTTTGCTCACGCAGCTATATTTTATGATATATCCTTCTCTACATGCGCAACCTAATATATGTTATTTATTCTTTTTTTAACTTCATTTAATCTTAAGTAGAATGAGACTTACATTTTATTATAATATTTAATGAAAAAATTAAAGTTCAATCGATAAATACTCTTATTTATGTATTTTTTCCATCAATTTAATTATTTTTTAAGCTTTCATTAGATAATTTAAATAACGGAATGAAATTAGATGTTTGATTAAAAAAATGATCAAATAAGTTGTATATTAATCGTTGTTAATTCTTCCCAAATGAAAGTGTTCGTAAAGTTGGACAACGGTTTTCTTTCCACTTTCTGGCAGCTTTCACCATTCGAGATTTATCTGCACGCTCTCTAGTACACATAAGCAAGAGCAACAGACATATATGTACGAACGAACGCTCTCGGTTACGTCAAACCACCCATAACTTGCTTAATAAGTCTATTGCGCAACGGCAAAAGGAAGCAGTCTTTATACACACTCACACTTATGTACCCATACTTATATGTATACACCACGAGAGCTATAGGAATCGTTTTTTTTTTTTTTTTTTTTTTTTCTGCAACTTTCTTTTGTGTTGTTCGCTCTTCACTGGATATTTAACGGTTTTAAGTGCCAGCTGCGCTTACGGAAAAAAAGGAACTAATTTCTAATTATGAATATATGAATACATGAATATTATGAAATTAAATGATGTTAATTAGCTTTTTTAATTATTAATATTTTAATATCTTTTATATATCAAAAAATCTACTTATAAAATACAAATATTTTTATGAATGTAACAATAATGTTCAAATAACAATAACAATAATAATAAATGATATACGTTGAAAGTTTGAAAAAAAATTTTCAAGTGATGTTTTAGCAAATAAAAATGTATTTTGAATATATGCAGAATGTTTGAATAACATCGCAGTTTAAATTAAATGCCAGTTTATTCAGTTTTCAAACAATTAAAATTAATTTTCCATTTACTTTTACAATTTTTCAAAATAATAACTTTGTTAGTAATTTTGTTTCTATTTTTTAAAATAATAAAATAAAGTAACTTAACGGTATATGCTATTAAATTTTTATTTTTTAAAGGTTATCTACAATTAAAAAAAAGTAAAGTTTGTAATTGTAATTCAATAGTTTTAAATATTTATTTTAAGCTTAGGCCATTACTTAAAACAAATTTTTTATTATAATATGTGTATTAATTCAGAATTATTCATAAAAAATAAAAAATTAATAAGTATGAATGAAGAAAATGCTGATGAACTGATGCTATCATATTTAAAGAGGAGAAAGAACTTAAAGATTCTAAACGAAAGATTTTATTTATTATTTTGTTTTTAAGTGTCCAGGTAGACCAGTTTTTATAGAGGTCGCGTGCACTCATTTGAGTCACAATTAAGCTAACGGTCACAAATTAGTTGACTGTTTGTGAAAAAAAGATGGGGAAGCAGGAAACGAGGAAACAGTTGTCAAGTCTTTATTTATTCGTGTCGGTTGTTAAACGAACAAATCTTTCCACTGAACTATATTATTTTTTTTAGACTAAGGCGCTTAGTAATATAATCAAAAGTATCACTTAAATATTTAATAATTGTGTATCATTTAAATACGATGATTCAGAAATAATGAAATGTTGCATTTTTTTCTTCAACGTGAAAAAACAAAAGAAATACGCGCGACTAGGATAAAGTTAAAAGAGTCGCTTTGCGCTTAATCCCAAAATCTCTCTTGAATTTCAGTATACATAAACCAATGCTTTTGTGAAGGTAACAACAGCTAAGCAGTAGAAGCCAGGAGTAAAAAAGCTTATGTGTATATGTGTGTGTGTATGTATAATTTTCCAGGGTAGGAAAAATTGAAAGCCGCGCGGAATTTCAAGATTATCACAATGGCTCATAAAATTCAAACGGCATTTCACTTTTGAAGTCGTAAAACTGCAACATGCATTTTTCTTTAATCTTCTTTTTTTTCTTTCTCTCTTACTGAGAGGTGTTATTTCGCGTCAACAATCTTAACGCTAGACAACCTAAGCTTTAACACCTGCTCGATAAGCTTAGCATCGATTGCTCGTTTGTACTAACGCATAACATGCTCTCTACACTACTTTTTTCTCTTAAGCTTTGTACTTACTTTCTTTTTATTGTTTTTTTATGTATACGCCGTAAAAGAACTGTTAAGAAAAATCTATAAAAGATTGTTTAATTTTTATTGCTTTGCATTAAGTCGTCAAATAATCAAAAGTCGTGTAGAATTTTAATTTAATAATATAATTATATACATACCAAATTTTTATTTAGTAATTTTCGTAAATACATTAACAGGATAATTGTATTAATTACTGTGAATCTAAGCATACGACAGTGCCAATGATGTGAAGTTTTTTTTTATTACAAAGAACTGATGAATTATATATTATTAATTTTATACTCTCTAATTTTCTGATATTTTTAATAAATTCACAAGACAAAGATTTAATACTTTTTATTATACACTGAAAAAAATAGAATCTAGGAGTAAGAGGAAAAATCTATTTGATTCTTAGTTCTTGAATCAAATAGAAATCTAGTTGTACCTAATAACTATAATCAAGATGAATATTCATCATATTAAAGTTTAGTTGCTTCAAAAATATTTCTGCTAGGTGGTAACAGAATATCTATTAGAAGGAAGTCGATATCATTGAAGCAGATTTTCCTCTAGAGTCAAGCGGAATTCTACTATGGCTTAAAACAAAACAAAAATCTTCTACCACCAAGCGGATTCTCATTGATTCTAGATTCTATTTTTTTCAGTGTACATAAAATATAAAAATCGGTGAGAGCACAGTAATTTGACTCCTTTGCTCTATAGATTGTATATTATAGCTCGTACAAATTATAAAAATCATATTTTTTTAATAAGGATTATGTATTTTAAATGAGTTATAAATTTTTTTACATATTCTTTTAAGATAAAAGTTTTTTGTATGATATAAATGTAGCTAATAAAAGGTCAATTCCAATAAGTAATATTTATACATCAGATGTGTATAAATATTAGCATTTACTTGAAAGTGTTAATTTTCATAATTATTTTTTAGATAAAAATAGTTTTTTTAAAAAATTAAATGCTGTGATTTTCCTTTAAGTACAATCATGTGAACAACTAACGAGGTTTATAGCGTAAAATGAAAAAAAATGTTTCAATATGTCAGCAATAGCCACTTGATTCAAGCTTTAACCCAAATAAAAGTAGTCGACGCGTTTTTGATTATTTTGTGAAATATAATAGTTTGCACAAGGAAAAAACTTGACTTATTGTTCTTTAAATTTCTTTGACATGATTACAACGTTACTAGTTCGGTTATCTTATGCCTCAAAGCAAAAATAAGTATAAGTGTAAGCAATTAACGTTAAAAAATATTAAATACTTAACGTAAAATTTTATTCAGGTTAAATAAACTTTTGAATTTTTAATATTTTTAATTTAATGTTTATTACTCAGTCATGCTTCATACAGTTTTTGTATTTAAAAAATAAATATATTATACAATTTTATTAAATAATGTTTATGATTGTTCGAAAATAATATTTTATTGATTAATCTTGATGTGTATACGAATATAAAAATTTAATAATGGATTTTTTATATATTGAATGCATGTGTCAATTTCTTGAAAATATTATCCTTTCATCAAATCCAATAATAATAATAACGTACTTTATTTCAAAAAGTAAAGTAGTTTCAAACATTTCAGGTTATGAAAAGTAAAATTTAAAATGAATATGAGAGATCGTCAGTGGCTCAATCGGTAGAGTGATGAATTCATGATCTCGAGGTCTCGAGTTCGAATCCTGCTCTCAGCCGATCGATACAAGCACGATGTACATTACATGTGCTGAAGTTCACAAACACACTGACGACCTCCGTCGCTAATTAACAATAGCTGAAATACACCGACGTTAAATAATAATTAAAAAAAAGTAGAATTAAATTTTAATTCTCGTAGAAGATGAATTTAATATAGAATAAATTTTTTTTTTATTGATAAGTTATATTAACTTATAATAAATTATAATTGGATGAATATTAGTAGAAGCATTGTATTTTCTAAGCATTGAATAAATCTGCCTCTCACAGTTAGCAACAACAAGAAACTCTAGAGTATTGTAAAGCCGTGAGGGTTGCTTGGTCAGCAGAGGCACAGTAAATATTATAGCCTTGTATCTGTAGTCAGAGAGACCGCACAAACACGCACGCACAATAAGAGTGAGAGAGAAAGAGAAAGATAGCCGCACGCACACACGTAGATAAACAATAGGGACGTGGTCCGTGTGTTGAGGTGAAAGAGAGAGAGAGAGAGAGAGAGAATGCAAGTGAACTCTGAGTAAGTACGAACGCGAGCATGCGTAGCTAAAAGAGAAGATCGATGCGAGAAACAAGTATGACTTGACTCATGCCAACCTATTATTCTGCTATGCTGAAAAAAAGTAGAATCTAGAAGCAATGAGAATCTACTTGATGTTGGAAAAAATTCGCTTTCTTTAGCAATCTTGCTAAATTCCAATTAATACAATAGGGATATCTATTTCAATTATGTTTACGTTCTTTAAAAAGATACTCTACTATCAGCTATGACATTTTCTTAATTCTACATTTTTATTAATTACTGAAGAGCTAGGAATAAAATAGATTTTTTTAGATTTTAGTTTTTTGAATGAAGGTAGAGTGCGTTAAATATTTACTGTATTCCTTTATATATTTTTTTATAAGAAATATTGAAGAATTGATAAATATTTAAAATAATACACGATTTAATGTGTATCTTGGGTCAAGAGGATAAATAGTTGCTCTGCATTGAGATGAACAAGCAAAGGGTCTCTGAGGGAGAGTGGATATATTAGTCTCCAAGGGCTGACCAATATAGATTGATGTCTCCACGTGAAAGAACCTACTGGGCTGCAACGATTCCAATATAGATTGATGAATCAATCGTTGCTAACACAGTCTATTTAACATGAACTATGGAGGGGAACCGGTATAGATGAAAAATTTTAATTGCTAAAATATTATATCTTCTTAAAAACAAGTAATACTTGAATAACATCAATTTTTTCTGTCATAAAAATTTTAAGTACATACTAAAGTATTTGAAATGTAAATAATTATTTTAAATCTCAAAAAATTTTATAAATAATTAAAAAATGTATTTTTAAAAAAAAAAGTAAATAATAAATTCTTAAAACAAAAGTGATTAATTAAACACTCATATTAAATATAAAATAGCATACTCAATTAAAGTCAAAATCTACATCAACAAAGGTGTTGAAAAAAATAATTAAATTAATAAAACTTCAAAAACTTGTTTGAAGTTATATACACTCGTGTAATTTTATACATAAATATGTTTGGAAAAATTCTTATTCGCTTAAAATTTTCAATTTCAAGTGACTTAATTGAAATTATAAACGAAAATCTTTCGAGAAAATTATTATTCTATGTTTAACATTTTGATGGTTGGTGTAGAGAAGCAAACAAGCGTTATTGAATCTCGGAAAAACTGAAAATAATATTTTCTAAGGATTTTTGTTTGTTACTCCAACTAAGTCACTTAAAATTAAAAATATCAAACATAAATATTTGAAATACATTTTCTAATATAAAAAATTATATTCTTAGATTTTGAATATCTAATATTTTATAGCAAAAAGAAAAAAAAAACATTTTAAACGTAGACATGCGCACGTGCCAAAATAGATAGGTTTTTTTAGAAAAGAATAAAACTTTTCCAATACGAAAACATAACAAATCCCCATTAAAATCTCGAATTGGAAATTCATCATCGTTACAATGCAAAAATAGGTGAAGTGTACTAGGTAAAGGATAAGTGCATGAAGAGAAAATTAAAAATATAGAGTACCTAGATCAAAATGGATTTTGTCAAGGATGTAAAATGAGGTTAAACGAGGTTGACGAGTAAATGTTTGAAAAAATATTTAGAAACGATAGCGATTTTTTTTATTAAGAAAAAATATATAAAAAATATTTAAATTTATTCCAAGTTCAATGTGATAAAATAAAATTCAATTAAATTACGATAAAACTGGTTTTAAATAAAAATTCAAAATTAATGTATTTTATTAAATAATTTTTCGATGTGGATAATCATATTTATTCAAGCAACTTTATTAATTAGCTTGTATTACCAGATGATTATAACAAGGAGTAATAAAGTAAAGTTATTGATTTTGAGTTAATTATAAAGTTTGGTTTCCAAAAGGTTGTTAGAACCTTCAGTCTTTAATATTTCCGTATAATGAATCTGTTACTCTTAACTTTTACTATCTCTTAAATACATTTTTATTTTTCGATTAATTTCAACTTTTACCTCTAGAAAAAATAATAATCTTTAATTCATTCTTTGTTTATTCTTCGCTTGTTAAAATTATTTTTAAAGGTGAAATTAAATAAGTTTTAAATGAATAATTAACCTCGGTAAAATAGACTAAAGCCATTTTTTAAATGAAGAAATTGTAATTATTTTTTGTGTTGTATTCAAGTTCTTTAAAATAAACAGAAAAAAAAGATCGAGTAAATAAAAGAAAGGAAATATCTTGCTGTTAATGCGAACTTGCTTAAAAACATTTCACTAATATTAAAAGGGTGTAATGAGAATGAAAAACATTAACAAAATAAATCGTAGTATAAATTGAAGTTTTATTTTTACTTTATTTTATATTAATGATGTTGAACTTTAATTAAATTTATATTATTTAAAATTGTTTATTTTTGATTAAATTACATTTATCTTTTTTTAATGTAGGTCATCTATTTAAGATCATTAAAAATTTTGACAATAACTAAAAAGATTCATAATACTTTTATTAATGATTAATCATTAATCTGAGCTATTTACAAAATACGAAAAATCACCAAAAAAGTTCAGACTGACCAAATAAAACTTTTAATCTGCAAATCATGTAAATTTTCGAAGCATTCCCGTGTTTTTCTCAACTAAACTACGATAAAAAAAAACGGAAAAAAATAAGTAAAAAAAATTTTTCAACTGTTACAGCAAAAAAAAAGAGAAACCAGAGGGAGTGAACTCTTTTGGGAATCGGTACACGTAGGAAGCTTCCGGCCTACGGCAGTACTTGAGAAGTATACGCTACCAGCCGTGTCAAGGTAAAATACCTAGCTAGAGTTTTTTTTCTCTCTCATTCTTTTTTTTTCATTCCTCTTAGCGCGCAAGCAACGACGACGTGTCAAAAGTCGAATTTCACGGTTCGTTCATCTGTGGCTCGTGCGAGTGTGCAAGGATTTATTTTCTCTTGTATTTTTTTGTTTGTACACTTGCAGAAATTTTAATTTGAAAAAAATCTCAAATTCTTCTTGAGCGAATAAAAGTTTTAAAAAAACATGTAATATAAGTGTAATTTACTTTTTTCAAATTATTATTATTATTTAAAACTAAAATTTACAAGAGAACAAATTTTTGAAAATCGAGAGAATATTAATATTTAAATTATCTAAAGAAAAATTGCAATAAAGTCATGAATATAAAAAAAAGAAAAAATAATTTTTTCATATAAATCTTTAAATTGAAATATAGTACTTGATCTTGATCAATTGAAAATTGAAAGTCTTTTACACCGTAACTTTTCATATAAAATATTGGATTCGGAATTGTAAAAGAATCCAATCTTAACTTTTTTCAAATCTTTTTTGTAAAATACTCTTATTTTGTCAAAAATGCTTTTTGGGACCCTTGGATGATCTATCGTATTAACTTCTTTAGATAATCTGAAAAATGATTTTTTAGACGGATTTATTTACTTTTAAACTGAATTCAATCAAAATTTTAATAAAATGAAAAGGGTAAAATATTATAGTAACAGATTTTACGTGACTGTTATTATTTTAGAATTTCAGTAAATACTTAATCATAAGAAAAGCCTATTTTGTAAATTTATAATAAATAAAATGGAAGCTTAACATCAATGTATAGGTGTAAAGGATTTTTCTTCTAATATGTGCAAGTTTCTAACTATTAATAATAATAAAATGTTTTTTTTTAGAAATAAAGTAATTTTAAAAATAATTGAATGCATCCTTTTCTTCGAAAGTTTAATACAATCATGAATTTTGCCTCTATTTATAAATAATATGAATTGGAAAATCGAAAAAAAATTTCCAATCAAATCGTTTTACAAGTTTGATTCAATAAAATCAATAAATCTATTGATACGTGAAACATAGAGACAAAACAAGAAAATGTTGACCTAGACAAGTCATTAGATGTAGACAAAGAACATTAAGCTACTGAGGAATTGCTTAATTCGGGGTGTGTACCGTTCGAGTGCGTATGTACGTATATTTCACACACCTTTCACGTGCTCTATACGCATTACATTTCTTTCTCAATAGCTTTTTAAAAGAGCCGCAAAAATTCAAACTCGGAACAATTTGTGACCTCAAAATCCAATGATTATTGAGAGAATGCGAAGTGAATGTTTTATAACTGCAGCAATGACATAGTAATATCCTTATTTTTACCTATTATTTTATATGAATGCAACCATTTACTGCGTAAATCAATGTGATTGATTCAATCTTACTAAGAACGAAAGAGCTGTAGCATTTATTTTTATTTATACCCTGGAACTTCTATTGTGGAACTTAGCCGACGTTTATTGTCAGGGAATATTTTTCTAAAGATATTTAAATTTTATGACCGTAAATGATGTTTGTACGTTTTATTTATGAAATATAAAAATAGTAAAAGATTTTAAAATAAATAAAAATTATTGCATTCGAAGATAAAAGCCTGATCGATTTGTTGTTAACGGAACTAGGTTATTTCTTATTATGAACATTATTGTCCGTAATAAAAATTTTTATCAAAATTATAAAATATTTATATATATATATATATATATAAAAATGAAACCAAAATTATTAAATTGAATTTAAGCGCTTTATGTATTTAATGCGTATAATTGATGTTAAGCTCAGAAAATTTATACTACTTATACTCTAAATCATACATTTTATAATGGACCATAATAAGGTCTAAAATTAAGACAAGTGGTAATTAAGTTAATGATAAAATAAATATGAGGGATCTATTGTGCAACGATGCAAAATGAAATACATCATATAATTAGGTAAATTTTTAGAAGTAGCATGATTTTTTCTCAACAAAATGGCACTGACACGCGCATTTTCGTGATGCCCGAAATAAGATTATAATGATCGAGCTTTCTTGGAGATTTACAATTGCAGTCAACGTTGACAATGATTATTGATGCCTACTACCTATTAAAACTAGACATTACAGAAAAAAAAAATTTTTTGATTATTTTATAAATTGGACGCTTACATCATATTTAATTCCGTACAAAGGATCTTAGTGTAAGTTGAAGGAATGGAAAAAAATACAATTAATGTTGACTTAAAAACTGATTCAACTTTGAACAATCCTGTAACTTTATTTATCTTATTATAATTAAATAAGTTTAAGTAGTTAATATTACTTATAGTACAAAGATAAGAAAGTAAAAAAAATGTTTTGCTAATATGGAAAAATGATATCAATTTAAAATAAATAGTTTAAAAATTTGATCAAATAACTTGATTATTTTAATTTTTACTTTGAGTATAATTCACTGCGTATTTGACTTACATGTAATAAAAAAATGTTTATTCTAAAAAAATTTTACTTATACATTTTGAATTCTTATCGAAATAGTTATGAATTATTACTGTTAAGGCACAAGTAGCCTTGGCTAAAACTAACATTACACAATTATAATGGAAAACTTGTTCGAACTGTTTTCACAGTAAGTTTGCTACAGCACAGCTATTTTTAATTTATATAACATTTTTATAATTTTATTTTTAATTCACTTATTTAAAAATTTTAAGTGATTTAAATTTTCTTTAACCTTTAGCCTGCGGGGGTGGTCGATTTATCGACCAGCAGTCAGGGTGGGGACTCTACCTGAAAAATCCAATGATCTCATGTATACATTTTGCACTTTATAAAAGGTCGTTTAGTACTAAAATTTTCCCGCAGTTAAAAGGTTAAGGAGATGTAAAACGGACACTACACCTGTACTTATAGATATTAGCTTCCTTTCCATTTTATTGCTGAATTTCCAGAAAAGAAATGCATTAGCTTGTAGTATGTACCATGACGATTATTTAGATAAATTTTCAAATAAATTCATTCATTAGCTTTTAAGATATTTGGATTCCTGTACAAAATTGAAAAATTTTAATAAATAATTTTGGGACCCAAAATTCTCAATAACTAATGAATGAATTTATTTAAAAATTCAACCGAATAATCTTCATGGTACATACTACAAGCTAATGCATTTTTTTATTGAAAATTTTGCAATAAAATGTAAAAATAGTGAATATTTATGAGTACAGGTGTAGTGTCCATTTTACATCCCCTTAACTTTTAATCAATGGTATTTAAAATTTAGAAATGAAAATTAAAGTTTTTTCCATGGATACGAACTTTACATTATTGTTTCATGTTTAAAAAATTGAATGCATAAAATAGTATAAAAATATTATATGTTATTTATTTTCACATTTGATTTGACTTAAAATCTTGTTCCTCGAGTGAAATACTTTGCATGTATCAATGGCCACGTTTTATTATCAGTATCTAGTATTATTTATTAAGTTTCATAATCCGATTCAATTGGAATGTTAATATCAGGATTAATTATTGGTTCAACTTTGACTGTTATATTTATAATTTCGCTATTGTCCAGTATTGGTTCCGTTTTCCCATAATTATTTGCTGATCTGATTCTTCTCTTAGTCAAAATATTATTCAGTTCAGGATTTTCTAAAAATTTGGCACAATTTCTTGTATGAACTTTCATATTGTCTTGACGATTGAATCCTTTATGGCATCCAGGACATTCATGTCTATAAGAATGAGTAATCAAATGTTTAAACTGTAAATCAAATTTTTTAAATTCTAAATTCAAGTTAATATTGTCACAGGTGTAACAGATAGAATATTCTTAACGTGAATTTAAATAATTTTGATATTTGCAGCATGTACTATTTTTATAATCACGTCGCTACGTATAATCACCTTTTTTCATCGTGTACAGCCATATGAGTGGTAACGTGAGTTCTCTGAGCAAACGCTTTGCCGCAGATTTCGCATTTGTATTTTCTTATTCCCTGATGCTTTAAAATGTGATCTTGTAACATGGATCCATTTTTGTATATATTTGGACACATCGGACATTGGTGTCTACCATCGGAATGAACTTGCTATACAATATTCAAAATTTTTCAATAGTTTTTAGAGTAATGGCAAACTTAAACTTACGTATGTATTGCGAATGTTAAACTTACATATACATGATTGTGTAAAGCTTTTCTAGTGGTACATTTTTTATTACAAACTTTGCAAATATAGTCCTTCATGTGAACATTAGCATGATGTCGACGAAGAGCTGTTTCAGTTGAAACATAAGCCAGGCATATGTCACATTTTATCGAGTTTGATTCTTCGTGAGTATTTCTATGAGCACGCATTTTTTTGGTTGAAAAAAATTCCTTTCCACATATGTCGCACAGAATGTCCTATTGTAAAGTAAATTATTATTTGCGAAAAATTATTTTGGTCAAGTAATATACCTAGCAAATGTCAATCTCGTGAATCAGAATGTGAAATCGATTTAAATTGAATAATTCAATTTTTACTGATCAGTTGATTTAATCATAATGATATAATAATCACAGTACCTTTTCTGCTTTGTGTTTTGTCATATGAGAGGCAAGAACTCGTTTGTTCAAACAAGCAAAATCGCAATAATCGCACCGATAAGGTTGTGAACTCATATGCGTTATCTTATGTTCTTTTAATAGTACAGCCGCAGAATAACTTTTATCACATTGATCACATTTAAATGGTTTCAGTTTAAGATGAAATTTTCTAACATGGCCACGTATGCTGGTGACAGTTAGGGTTTTAAAGTCACAGGCATAACAAACATACGGCAACATATTGAAGTGACGCCAAACATGAACCTAAAACAGGTAATTCCAAAGATTAGTCAGTAATGACAATATCGCTTAAAGCGAAATTTTTGGCCTTTTTGTTAGAAAAATTATGAAGAGGTAAAATAAGTTTAATGCAACCCACTTGACATTTGTCGAGCCTCGGATATGCTGTTTGACAGAGCTTGCAACGAAAGATCTTATCACCAACAAAGATGTTCTTTTTAACTTTCCTCTTGTCAACGAATGTCAAATCTAAATAATAATATGACTCGATTCGATTTTTCTCTTCTTCACTTATTAATTCGTTTACTTTTTTTGTACGTTCTTGCTTTGGGTTAACTAGACCTTCTTGTGATTGTTGATTTGCTTCTGTGATTGGTTCATTTTCGTTTGAGGTTATTTCTTGAATTTTTCGTTCTTTTGGTTTAGCAATTTTTTTAGCACTTTTTTTTCTAGGTCGGCCAACAGGTTTTGTCTTCTTTCGCTTTTTGGATTTCCTCTGTGCACTCGATGCTTGAACTTTAGAATCCATGTTTTTCTTAAGCTTTATTTTCTGTGATGCCTGTTTTCATTTAATAAATTATTTTCTTTAAAACTGTGTAAACTCAATACCATTTGTTTGATAAAAATTTATACAATTTTTCATTAAAATTAAACAAACTTATCGCTGTGATAAAATTTAATAATTGATAGACTTTTGATCGGAAGTAAAATACATAAAAAACGTATTATTACATTTTAGCAATGTATTTTTACTACTTTTTCAATTGTAAGAAAAATTCGCAGGGATTTGAGTTTGTAAAAAAATCTTATAAATAATTTAAAATTCAAAAGGGCCAATACTCAATATAAATCGTAGATATTTTATCAAAGGTTCTTGAAGTGGAGCATTATTTTTTATTTTTAAAAATTAACGAGGCCATAATAAGAATTTAAGAGCGGTAAATGTTGACTCAAATATTAAATCGATATTCCCTTAAAAAGCGAGCTTCTATAAGGGACAGCAACATATAATATTGCGAAAGGATGTTATAAAGAAACCCGTAAAAACTACCTAAGCTGTGGTCAATAAAATCAAACGGCGTCCAAACAAAAAGTTTCTTTTTTTTCTGTCGAAAGTTAGAGCAAAAGTAGACAACGTTAATAAAGTAAAGGTAAGTAAAGGTCAAAATAGCTAATTTTTATTGAAGATTTCACATTTAAAGTACAGTAGTGTTGGGAAATAGTAGATTTTCTTACAAGGAGATCAAACGAAACTTTTCGGAGACTAAATGAAACGCCCGCACGTTTCGGCTGACGCCTCGTCCGTCATAACACGTACGTGCGGAAGTTTTATTTCATCTCCTTGTAAGAAAATCTACTATTTTATAAGCCTATAACTCTCGCAGACTTAAAGGTTACAAAATAAACAACGCACTGTTAAAAAAAGCATTAAATTATATATTTTTGTACTAAGAATGCTCAATATAAAAATTTTTTTATGTAAATCTATCTAAAGAAAAATGAGTCGAATATCTAAAAAAAGCGTTTAAAAAAAAATTTTTCGAAAAACGCGTAAAGCGATCTAAGTATGTGAAGGATCTTATCCTATCTATACCACTAACACTCTTCTGATAAACAAATTATTTCATTTCTAAATTTTTGAAAAAACAAAATTACTTTTAATGATTCTCCAAATTTTCCAGTAAACAATATATGGAATCATCTACGTCAAAACAATTTTAGTGCGTACTATAAGCTAATGCATTTTGTTTTTTCACAAATTTAGGAAATTTATCAAACGAAATTATTGATGTTAATAATATCATAAAGGAAGGATATTTCTATGCATTTATATTACTTTGACAAAAAACAAGTTTGAGTCAAAAATTGGAAATTTTTTTTTCACATATTTTTTGGATTTTATATTATAATAATCATATCTCTGGTAGAAATGTTGACCAATTTTTAACTAAACGTTAACTATTTGTTAAAAATGCAGCGAAAACCTATACATTTAGCCGATAAGTAACATATACAACATTTTTAATGATCAATTTTCAACCAGGGATGTTTCAATAAATAAATATCATATTAATTTAAACAAATATTAATATTTGATGGTAATAAGCCATTTTTCGTACTTAAACATGCAAATTCCATTGTATTAAAAAAGCAAGCAAGAAGATCTCAAAGCCTTCAACAAACATACAAGAAAAGGAAAGTCTTGAAGAGGATGAGTAAGAAAAAAAGAAATAAAGTAAGCAAAAGTTTTACTCCATTTACGCTTGGTTTGATAAAAAAAGAGCGAAGTAAGAAATAGGCAAGCCACAATAAAACTGGATTACAAAAATGGAAGCAAAGAAGACAGATATATAGGTATACATATAAAAAGACGTTTTTCTGCCGAGTTTATAAGCTCAAGGAAAGCACAAGAAAAAGAAGAAATTTATTGCCGTCGATCTTTCGGCATAAGTCGAAAGCAGCTACTCCTTTCGCAATTCGCTCTCTGAATGCTTCGACAGTGAATGTGCACGGACGCGTATATGTATGTGCAGCTTCATCTCTGATAAGACTGCACACGCACTTGACTCTCTTCCTCTTTTTTTTATATTTTTTTTTATAGCTACGAAGTGCGCAAAGCGAATATGCCCGTGCATCTAAAAAAAACATTTGACAATCATAAAAATCCACTAGCACTTTTATTTTTTTTAAGCGACTGTGTATTTTAAAAAAGAATTTTTCCAGAAAAATTGCGGCTTTTGCTGCTTTAAGTATATTTACTATTCAATTTTACATTTAATTTAATAAAATATATAAAATGAAAAAAAAAATGTTTAAAATTAAATTTAAAAAATAGAATTTTTTTAAATTGTTTTTTTTTTTTGTTCAACAATCTACTATGTTACGTAATAGAAATTCACAAAATGTAAATTGACGATATAAAAAGAGATTGTTAAATTTTTCTATCTACATGACATCTTGTAGCACAATTTAACGTCTGTCAAAAGTTTATTTAAATGAAAGTGACAAGCTGTTAAATGCAGTTTTTAGGTAAGAATTTATTTACTTTTCAAAATAAATATTACAAATTCTATATTTGCTTTTCATTTTTGTTTAAAAAATTGTTGAAAGTTTCTCTAATTGCTATTAATAATTACTAGAATTAAACATTATGATTTATTAATAACATATTTATTTATTCCTTTACAGTTGCAGATTTAATTAGAAATTTATTATTTTGTTTTTAAGTAATATCAAAAATTTATACGCATTTAAGATGTGCAGCGCGCCTTGAAAGAGATTATGTTAGAACACTTCCTTGGATTAGCATTTAACTAATAGTACATCTATTATTTGTAAATCTTGAAAAGCTTCTGAGCTCATTAATTTTTTGAAATCACAAAATAAATATTTTGTTATGAATAATTTGTCATTAGTTTTTTACGGTCACAAGAAAGTAAATAAGTTTTGATTTATATTTTATTTGTTTCCTAAAGAGTTAGCAACTGAAATTTTGTATGGATATATTTTAACATTTTTCAAAGCATATTTTTTAATTAAAAAATTAATAATTAAAAAAGTTACCGTGTGAGAGTAGTTTAGTTCTTGTATTTTTTTTATCGCTAATATGTTATGCACAAAGTGCGCAATTATATTTTTATTTTAGTACAAAATTGTCAATTAAAGCTTTTATAAAAAAAGCATAAAGAAATCATAATTAAAAATTTATAAATAGAAAAAATAAAAAAGTTTTCAAAGATGTGCGTTTATTTAATAAACTCTTTAAAAAGAAAAGAAAAAATTCTGTATGATAATTGTTGGATTAACTAATTATATTAAACAGGAAAAGTAAAAAATTGTTTGTGTAAACTAACATGATATAGTATTTATAAAATTTCGTTACAGCCATGATATTTTTAAATATGTCTGATTATTTTGCTTGAAGCTTAATTTCTTTTGTTCGACCAATTTTGAGAATTAGTAATATCAAATAATTTGTTTTAAAGTAATATTCTTGGTACTGCTCTAATGAAATCCAATACTATATGAGGTACAATAAAACTATAATTTAATATTAACTTTTGACTAAACGTACTTAATGTTATGTTAAAGTTACATTACATTAAAGAGTAACGTAATTCTTAGATGTTTGTGTTGCAGTAAAAAGAGTATCAATAAAATCGTACTTTTTGTTGATGCAATATTACCATGTATCTAGAAAAAGATTAACTGGTAAAGCTGTAAAACACATTCTATAAAAGATGTGTCAATTTAATGAACATGAAACTATAAAAATCTAATTAAGTAATTTATAATCTTTTATCTGTGAATCCAATCCGGGAATCACTGAATACTATGAATTCAAAATATGGGTGCACTTCCTCAAGTTTAATTAATTATATTCACAAAAAAAAGATGTTAGGGTAAAACAGCCAGTGGATGACCACCTACCAGTGAATGACCGTTTTTTTTTTAAACTTATTTAAAATGACAAATATTAAAAAAAAAGATTTTAGAAAAGTTTTAACATATTTTTCTCTATTAAAATCAATAATGTACATAGTTCACAAAACTATTATTCAATTATTTTAACAAAATAATAATTGTTAAAGATACTAAACATGCAAATTTTTCAAAAAAGCACTATTATTCAGTAATTAACCTCAAATACTGAAATTTAAAAAATTACTTATTAACTTAAATATATACATAAATTTGTAAAATAATTTATTTCCAACATATAAAAGTGACTTTAAAATAGTAATATAACGACTTAGGTGCATTAAAACTAATAATAATATTAAATATTTAGAAAATTGTGATGGTCATTCACTGGCCGTACCTATTTTGAAGGTTTGCTAGTGAATGACCGAGCAATTACTTTCTATTCGCGAAGATACGGGAATATAAACCAATTAATTAGTTTTAAAAAATTAGAAAAAGAAGCACAAATTGTATTGCTTCTAAAAGAAAAGGTTGAAAGGTTATTAAGTTTTTTCACCAATCATCCTAAAAAAGATCAAATATTTGTTAGTTCTAATCATCTTAATCAAGTTATACTTAATGATTTAACTACAAGACTGTTCTTAAAAATTCTAAGAATAAATAATAATGTTGTTTTTCTTTTAATAAATTTTGTTAGAATTTTAAAAAAGTTTATTTTTAATAAATATGCTTAAAAATTACATAACGAGATATCGGAACTGCTGCAAACAATTTTTGCTTCTTTTAGTTTATTGATATCTTCTCAAATTTATTATGTAAACAAATATAATAACTTGCACGCACTAAAGCTATGTTAATATAATCATTTTTGTTAAAATAAAAATTCAGTTGAACTTGTTATTTTTTTATGAACATTAAATGAAAATTAAATATCAAGCTCGATAAACTTAACCTCAAAATACTATACATTAACAATTAGTTTAAAATTTTTTATGTATAGTATTTGAATAGATAAACTTTCTTATTAATCATTTTACCAATTATTAATTTTAATTCTTACTTAAAAGAACCTCTGAAATTCCTTTTGGAGAAAAACTTTGATGTAAATGAAATGGTCATTCACTGGCCGACAAACAGTCATTCATTGGGTATGACTGGTCATTCACTGGCCTTTTGCAAATTTTTTAAGAAATTGTTAAATTAAAAATATTTAATGGACAAATCAACACTTCCTAGTATTTAAAAAAAAATTAATATAATTTTAATTATATTTAATAATAATAACCATATGTTTTCGTCATATTTATTTAATTATTGACATCAAAAGAACGAGTTTTGCTAAATCGGTCATTCACTGGCTGTTTTACCCTATTTTTTGTTTTATAGTTTAAAGTTTTCATATTCATTAAATTGCTATATTACGCAATATAATAAATTAAAACTGATGAAAAAAATGTAATGATGGTTTCATTGGACTTATTTCAAACGACATATCTGTTCCTATTGTTTCCATTCACAGAAACTCAAAGAAAAAAAAATTGCAGAAAAATCATCAAAAGAAAAAAAAGAAGAAGGTGCAACTGATTAGGGACTATTTTTCTATTGTACGATGTCGACGACATTGTGCAGTGCGGCAGTTTTCTGCTGAAAAGTTCAACATAGAAGAGTCGACCTTGAAAGTCTTTAAATAGAGGGATAAATATCACGAGCAGTGCCTTCTCGTGAGCATGCGACAAAAGAAAAAGAATAAAAGAGAATTTTTTTGCATTCATACATACTTTAATTGAAGAATAATTTCTAAAAAAAATATTTTTTAAATCAAAAGTCATCTGGTGTAATTTAATAGTGTTAATTAGAAATTTTAATGAAATTTTTATTTTATTAATCCATTTTTGCAAACTTGAATAATAAGCTAACGTAACATGTTTAATGTTATAAAAATAAAGCAGTTATAAAAGTATAAAAAAAGTTTTTTTAAATTTGTTTCAAGCACTGTCAGTTTAGCCAAGTCCATGGAAAGTTAGTATCAAAAACGTCAGAAGTAACAGAAAAAGAATTAAAGATATAAATTAAAAACTGAATTATGTCAGATAAAATGAATTTTTTATTGGATCAATCAACGTTTAATAAAAATATTTCTTCTAAAAATTTATTTTTCCAACGAAATTTAGAAATAGAAATATACGGATAGAAAACGAAAAAAATTCCTACATTCCGTTAATTCACATTGCTACGTATAACAAATATTCAATGCTATCAGATGAAAAAATAAAGACATTTTCACTATGATGCTTTGAATCTTTGGAACAAGTGCTTAGTGTCCAATAGCATAATAAGGTCTTGACTCCTCCTCGTTGACATCGTCGTGGGTGCTATACACAATCAGTCCAACCAAGAGATTGTCAATTAGTGGGACGACTTATAATTAGAATCCACGATGATAAGAGGTATTAAAAATGCAATAAGTTTCTCATGAAAAGTCAGCTGCTAGAAATCTAATTTTACTTAGATATTCATTGTTTATTAGGTTAAAAAATATTGAAACAATATATTTATGCGTATAAAGTTTGTAAAAAAATATTACTCTTGAAAGAAAAAAGGAAAAAGATTTTTGTACGTACAAGTTTCTGTTAGATATATGCAGTGAAGCGAAAGCAAATCGATAAGCAAAACATAGATGTGAAAACGTTACGAGCTTGCGCACGGTTTAAATGTATAGAGCTATCGACGTGGTCATATGCCTTTCGGAAATGCTTTTATACCGCACAATATCGAGGGACCGCGTTGTAGTATAGGTATAACAAGACCTTACAAATGCAAAAACATTCAACACAGAGAGAAAGTGAAAATGAACATTTTAAAGTAATTCAAGAATTGAATCGGACTATCAATTTATTTACAGAGCTTGCGCAACATTTTATATTACAAACTTCATCTTTTACCTTTATTTAAATTAGATTTTGAAACACACAAATTATAATTACTTGAATTTTTTGGAATATTTTGTAATGAAAGTAAAAAAATATTCTTTCAAATTACAGTTATTTATTGACCTTAAAATCAAGAAAGATAATCTTGATATAAAAAAAAAATTTTTTTCAAGATTAAAATTTTACTTTACAAAAAAAGGAATAAAGAATGAAAGAAAGAGCGGATAAAATTTTTTACAATGACGAGCCTGAGGCATTTAAAAGAGAGAAAAAGGAAAGGAGCCAATCATCAACTTGCTTAATATCAAGTTTGCCTTTGACAGCCTTAAGCCATTGTTAAGTAACATCTTTCCCCCTTTTGGCCTAATCTTGCTCGAGCAACGCAAAATGTAATTTAATTTCTAAACATACAAAAATTTAGAGAAATTACTAATTTTTTATAGTAAATGTATCTGTGTAAATGGGAGGCGATTATAGAAAGTTTATTTAATTTTTTCCGTAATTTACAAATATTTTAATGAATGAACGAGTCAGGTATGTATATCATTTTTTTTATTATACGTGCGCATGCGTCTCTGTATATATATATTGGCGTTGTTTATTTTTACGCAAACGTGAGGAAGTTTAATTTTAATTATATAAAAACGTTTTGCACAATATTCGCTTATATTAGATATTGCATTAAAGGCAGTTATTTAAAAATTTTTTATCATTAAAACCATTTATAATAATTAATGTTTTTACATTCAGGTTGTTTTTATTCAACATTTTTGTGTATACTTATTTGTTTGATTGATTTTTCTTAATATAATGAAATAACATCGATATAAAAATCGGTTTAAAAGTAAAAAAACAATGAAATAATAAGTTTTTAAACATATAATGAAAAATATTTCAACACAATTTCAATAGTAGAACACTGGCTCATTGAAAATATTAAATAATATAGCGTTATTTTTAGCATCAGCAATTAATTGAAACAAAAGAAAACAATGTGAATAGAAGCGATGCAATATTGTAATCGAATAGCCACATAAAAAAAACGCGTTCGATGCATTTGTGCTCTCTTAGCTCATGCTTTGTCTTCTCCTTCTTTCTTGAGCACAAATTCTCGCTCGACTGAATCAAATTAGTTGAGTCTCGACAAATGTTTTTTTTTACTCAACTCTTGATTAATATTTGCTCTTGTACTTTATTGGATATTCTTTTGCTTAAAAGAGTAAATATTTAAAATGAATAAAGAATCATGAATTATTACAAATATTTAAATTTAAGAAAAGACAATCGTCGTCATCGAGAACTATTTATTTGTTTGTTCGTTCAGCAACATCTTTTATGGAAATTTATTTTAAATATATTTCATGTATTGAAGAAGGTATTGGATATTCAAACCAATATTTACTTTATTAAAATAAGATAATATCATTAAACATGAAATTGATTATCTTGTAAAAACAGTTTACTTTGTATTCAATTATAAGCATGAAAAACATTGATTTTTTTTCATTTCCAATCTCAACAAATAAAAGTGTTTTCAGAGAATTTAAGCATCAAACAAGTTTAAATAATCCAAATTTTATTTGACTTTGCGCTTCTATTTAATAAATTTAAACTTCATTTCCATTCGTAATTTTCACTTTAGCATTGAATGATTTTACCCCTATAGTAAGGGAGGAAGGTGGAAAAAGAGGAGAAAGTCAAATCCCTCCCTCATCAGGAAATGCCTTCTGTTCTTTCATATGCAAATATTTTTCAAAACAAGTAAATTACGACCCACGGGAGGCCTTACTATAATAGAAGAACTCTAAAAGCATTATTCACACATAGTTAGTGTGATTCACGGTCGAGCACTCGATTTTCGGCATCGATGAGCATCAAGATTGAAGGTAAACTAAAAAATATAAGTGAACGCCGAAATGTGCACTGAGACCGCACGCAGCCCAAGAAACGTTCACGGAATGAAGAATCGCGTGAGAAGCACTCGAATGAACCCTCATCAACAGGTCACCCGGAATTTCTAGATGTAATTTATACAAACGAGGCAAACGACACGAGTTTTAAAGAAAAAATCTTTCTTCGTGTGTGTTGTAATGAAAGAGAAGAATCCAATAAATTGCTGACTGCTTTCGTACATGTTATACATATCTCACTTTCTCGTCTTTGAACAGAAGAAAAGCACTTTATTTGGGATAACTTTTCGTTTTCATTTTAAATGGATAAAAGAATTTAATGTTTTTTATTTATATAAATACATATCTAATAAAGTTTTAAAATTAGTTTTAAACTTTCAAACTCAAAAGATGTTTTGAAGGAAAACTAGTCTAAAGGAACATATGACCAATAAACTTGGCTTCAGTGTTTTTAAATAAACTTTAAAGTAACCTAAAAGTTTAATTCAGTATATGAAAACTAAAATGTCTGGAATTTTTATATATACAAATAGTTTGATTACAAATAGGTCGTCAGTGGCTCAGTCGGTAGAGTGATGGATTCGTAATCTCGAGGTCCCGAGTTCGAATCCAGCTCGCAGCCGATTTTATACAAGCACCACTGTACACGTTACATTGTGCTTTGTTCACAAACACACTAAGAAACCTCCGTCGCTAATAAGCTTCACAATGATAGCATAAATACAGCGACGCTAAATAAAAAAAAAATAAAATAAAAAATAGTTTGACTACAATAATTTGATTAAAATTTATTTTTTTTGCAAAAATTATTCGCTCAAAATATAATGATTATAAAATAGTATTCATTACCTACAATAACATATTAATCGGATGATATATTATGATGTGTTTACGACATACATTGGAAAGGTGATGATGCTTACCTGCAACAGAAAAGAAAAAAATAATGGTCATTAAATGCTTAATGTTGGACTTATGCTTATTATAGTAATATTTATTTAAAGCAAAAGAATTTACAATGCATTGACATTATAAATAAAACTTCCTGCTCAAAAAGTCAGTTTGCATTAACCAAGAGATAGCTAATAATTTTAATTGTCAGATTAACCTATTTGAGTATAGTATAAGGATATGGAAATAAAATTTTAAGAATAACGTACATATTTTATTATAGAATGAATATGTAGAAATATCTGACAAGTTCAACACTTAATAATTTAAAAGAAATGTCATTTAAATTTAACGTATATAATACTCTTATAAGGAAACGTCTCCAACTCCAACTCATCGATTTTTATGATTATGATATATGTTGCAGAATAAAAAAATAAGAAACTCATTTTTTATCGGCTAATACTCACTTTTAAAGGTTGAAGCAACCCCTAAATTTGACCCCCAGCCTTTAAAAAAAAGGGGGGGGGGTACCATCTTTGATGTTCGCAATGAAATATTTACTCTTTTTATAAAAAAACAACATCTATTTTGATATTAAAATTTTTATTTTATACCAAGATATTTAGAAAACACCCTTTTTAGGAGATAAATTTAGGGGCCGAGTTTTCATCCCTTGAAAGTAAAAATTAACCTATGAAATACACATGTCTTTTACTTATGTACAATCTACAATACGGGTCAAAGTCATCAAAATTTTTTACACTTTTAATAGCAATTTAATTTTTTCCATAATGTAGAAATTATAGGTGTTTACAGAGTTTTGACGTTAATGATACTTTTAGCAAAGCTAATCGAGTAAAAAAAAAATATAAATAAAAGGAAAAAATTATTTTTAATTAAAAAGCATGAAGCATTTTAACTTATTTATCTTCATTATAATATCGTAAATATAAGATAGTATATATTTTGGTCTATTTTTCCAAAATTACTGTTTAACAATTGAAACCATTGTTGTTTGATGCATTAAATAGTCGTTTTGCTAAACTACTTTTTAAAGTAGAGTTTTTTTTAATACTATTTATCTGTGAATCTCGCACTTTTCTATCTAGTATTATTACGTCATTTAATATTAAAACTACTTGAAACTCTTTTTCTTTTCTTAACCTCGAAATCTTAATCTCTTAAGAGGAGGTCGCGTATCTCTGTCCTTTTCTAATCAAAGAAATGATTTTTTTACAAAGACTAATAACTTTATCAAAAAATGAAGAGAAAGCCGCATCTTGTATCAAAAAAAGCAATATTTTCTTTGATAAGAAAAAATTAATTTTATTGCTTCGTTCTCAAGAAAACCTTGAAAAATCAAATTGTCCACCCTAACCTCTATGATTTAAGTTTTTCAAGGTTTTCTTGAAAACGAAGCAATAAAATTAATTTTTTTTTATCAAAGAAAATATTGCTTTTTTTGATACAAGATGCGGCTTTCTCTTCATTTTTTGATAAAGTTATTAGTTTTTGTAAAAAAATAATTTCTTTGATTAGAAAAGGACAGAGATACGTGACCTCCTCTTAATAACTTAATGAAAGCCACGTTTATTCGTGCGCTTGATTTCGACAACTACGTCAAGTTTTTCGCGTTGTTTCTCAACAACAGAGACTCGATTATGGTTCGCGCAAATTCACAAATCTATGCGCGCTAACACAGTGAGAGAGAAAAAAAAAGAAAGCGTGCCAAGGTTAGGGGCTTTGCACGACTGACCTTCGAGGACATCGAGAACATAACTTACGCGAGCGCAAAAGAATCAGCATGAAGTCGGCAGGACTTGAAACGACGCATTGTGTGATCGGAATGCTCGTGCGACTGATCATAGTCATGAAGAAAAAAAAAAACAACACGATGTTGCGATTACAAAGGAAAAACGAATGATTGCTTTGGTAAAATGTGACAAACGCTTGCCGTAGTAGTATCACTGACTTATTAGAAGATATGGATTCTTTATAAACAAGGCTACAAAGTTAAGTGGAAATCCTGATTAATCAGATTTTAACAATTATTTTTAATATGAAATATAAATAAAATAAAAAATTGTTTCAAAGTGCTTTTTTTTAATCTTTCTTGGTTTTTGTGTAGCTTTAAAATTGAAATAATTTGCTTATTATATTAATTAGTATTTATCTTAATACTTAGAACTTGTTAGCCAAGGTAAATTATTAAGATATAAGAGCTCAAAACTTGTCATTCTTATGCTTTTTTAGCGATTAAAATAATGACTCTATACTTTGTGTGATATCAGTTAATTATAAAATAGAGGACAAGTTACATCAAGCTTTTTTTGTAAATCAAAAATAATAATTTTTTTATTATTCATAATTTTTCACGCAATTTTATTTCAAGCGTACTGTCGATCGATTCTTTATGCCCAACTTGAAGTATGTTATAAAATTACATAAGTTTGTTATGCATTTCAAAAAGAATTTTTTGTTAATAAATATTTAATTTCAAGTGAAGTAATGGAGTTTGTTCGTTTAATAATACTAATATATAATTTAAAAATTTATAATAATTTTAATGAAAAAATTTATGAAATATAAAGATTTGATGGTAAATTTAGGAAGAAGTAAATTTAGGAAGAAAAACTTATATTTATCTAAAATCCAATTTCTAGAAAAAGCCCTGAAAAATAGCTGACGTTACGTTCGAGCTAGCTTGTAACAAACTAACTCTTGTCTCTAATGCTTTGCAAACTTTTAGTTCGTTTGAACCCTACTGCGTTATACCTCAAAAGATCCTTTCTTAAGAACGAGCTACCTGCTTTCCACTCTACCTTTAAATCCACCTTTATGCTTTTACTTATATTTTACCAACAAATCTTCTCTTTACTCGTACTTCTCGCAAACTTTTCTTACATTACGAGTATTACATTTTAGCCTGAACTTCAACGTTATTAACTTCAAAATAAAATTTTCGTATATAACTGATTTCAATTTATTATTTTTTACATTTAATAAAATTATGAATAATTTATTAATTGTTCATCCAATTATTGAATAGATATTTAAACCAATTGTTACCCTGGTGGAAATTGAAACGTTTTTTTACCATTTTTTGGCCAGTAGAAATGAAAACGCTTTTTTTAACATTTATTGGCCATTTATTTGGCATTTTTATTACTAATAACCTCAAATTTTTATACACACCATTTTTAATGCTCACATTTCTACCAGGGTAGTCAACAAAATAGTTGATTTTTTTTTCAAGTTCTAATTATTTTATTATGTTAATTATTTAAAACCAAAAGAAGTAAATTAAAAAAGTTATTTTTATAACTTGTAAACAAAGTTACGAAGACTTACAAGGAGAGTGTTTCACCTTCGGGTCACCGTTTTTGCTCAAATTTTGAGAATGTTTTCTGGATGCAGGAATATGAAGAAAGCCAAAATTTTAGAGGCCAACGCTCAATATTTCCCTAGTTACAGGCCATCGAAGAAAATCACTAAAAAATTTACTAGATTTTCAAAGAACTCAGAATTATTAGCTAGAAGCTTAAACCTTTTTTTAATTGAAAGCTGAGCTCAAATCCTTTCGAAATAGTAGTTATAGTATATCGAAATATTATTTTTTCCCAAAGTTATAGCATAATAAATATTGGACCCGATTTTAGCTTTTATTATTAATTAATGATTTAAACAAAAAATTCAGGTCCAATCTTTATTACGCTCCAACTTTGGAAAAAAATAATATTTTGAGATGGTATAGGTGCTATTTCGAAAGGATTTGAGCTCAGCTTTCATTTAAAAAAAGGTTTAAGCTTCTAGCTAATAATGCTGAGGAACTATAAGCGTTTGAAAATCTAGTAACTTTTTTAGTGATTTTCTTCGATGGCCTGTAACTAGGGAAATATTGAGCGTTGGCCTCTAAAATTTTGGCTTTCTTCATATTTCTGCATCTAGAAAATATTCCCAAAATTTGAGCAAAAACGGTGACCTGAAGGTGAAACACTCTCCTTGTTAGTTTACATTACATTATCTTACTTTGTTATTCATATTTTATTTACCAAACTTTTACCTCGTTATTTACTTGTTGTTCGAGTACTGAGAATCTATTCTTGGATATATCAATAATTTAAATATCAATTTTAATTGCATAAAATAAGTTTTTAAATTTTTCAATTTAAATTTTTGTTATAAAGAGTGTCACGTATCCTTTTCTGAATAACGCTTTCGTAAGAAGTTTAAAATTTAACTTAACTAAAAAGTCATAAAGTTAGCATGTAAGATTTTCCTCTTAAGGAAAATGACATTAGTCTAATGGTCCGGTTACCGGCGTGCATATAACGTCACACTCGGCTCGTTTCGATTACCCAGGCACAGCCATCGCGTGCTCGTAATCGAGACCGAGAGAGAGCATATACACTTGCGAGCGAGTTCTTAATCGAAAAGAGCCGAACAACTAAAGTAAAGTGCGCTCAGCATTTCCGTTCTACGTTTTGAGTTCATTTTTTTTACCTTTACGCCCTTAGTTCTGAGTCGGCTTGACTGTTCTTACATTTTAACGGAATTATAGCTGGTTATTTTCTCAGCTTCTCTTTTTTTTATACATAAAGAACTTGTGGGTTTTATATTTATTTTCGTTCAATTAAAATAGAAAAATTATTAGTTTTATTTTTTGTATTTTATTTATATTTTCCTACTCTTTATCAGAACGTCAGTCGGCGTTAAGAATTATTTTTGTAAATATCTATTTTTTTTAATCATTTTAAATTCACTAAGAGAGTTTTCCAGGAAAAATAAATTCTTAAGTTTACTGAGAAAAAAAGTTCAATAAGTTAGAGCAAATAAATAAAACTCTAGAGAAAAAATATTCGCATAATCCTCGCGTCGCGCTTGAATTTTCTTTAAAGTTTATTCTTTTATTGCTTTTTCATAGAGAAAACTTTGTGATGGTGAGAAAAATATTTCTTAAAAAAATATTCTAAAAGTATACTGAGAAAAGAGTCATGTTGTATTTACAATATTCAGATTGCAAATGCTTAAAAAATATATTTATCATTTAATATGTAAGATAAACAAACATTCATTAAAATATTCATAAATTAAAATTTTTTAGGAAAAGTTTTGTGTTTTGGAAAGTTATAGGGTAGCTGTTATCAATTTATTAATTCTATTTGACATTTTTAAATAAAATAAAAGCATTAAATCGATATATAATAATTGATTAAAAGTTATAGTAACGAATTCATTTTACGTTTGTTATATGAATGCTTAGTATTATTAATGACAATCAGTTAATTGCTAAGCTAATTATTACATGCCAATCACGTTTCGATATTTTATTAAAGGATCAAACATATATTTTATACATTTTTTCATTTCAGTTAAAATAACTAACTAAAAGTAGCTTTCGTAAATTTACAATTAAATTTATTTTGTCGTCAATTGAAATACAATATTTAACGTTAATTCAAAGTTAAATGAAAAATCCTACTGCTCTTATCGTTAAACTTATTTTTAGAAAGCTTAGCGCTATCGGAGTTCCTGGGAAGATTTAATGCGCAACAAGACATCAATGCGTTTATTTAAAAAAATGTACATTTAGAATATAGATCTTATTTAAAAATTATTATAGAAAATGTGATATTGAGGAAGAAAAATAATGTTCAATAAAATTTGAATTTAAAAGTTTTTAAATTTTAAATTTCGAATTGAAAAGTTGATTGATCTCACAATACACAGCTTGATTTTCCTGAAGCTCAAATTTTAAGATATATTATCAATTTTTTATATTATTTTTTATATTAATGGTGAAACAACATTGTAAAATACTGTAGTAAATATTAATAATATTTTTTATTTCACGAACCTTGCAAAAAAACAAGTGTACATTATTCTAAATGAATGTAACCTTTTTTATTTTTGATTTTGAGGAACTTGATTTTAAAAAACTTGTTTTGGAAATATTTACCGTAATCAAAGACATACTCAAAAAAGTATCGAAAAACAAACTCAAAGAAGAAGAGAGTAAAAGAGAAACATATGGAACTGACGCAAAAGCCAGTCCCTCGGCGCCGGAAGTCGCTTACTCGCGCGTGCGCTCATCCATTTCCGTCCTCTTGAGTTCTCGAAACTTTGTAAAAAGAGAGACGGAAGAAAAAATGAAAGACTCAAATTTATATATTCACAGCTTTGGGTGAAATACTGTCTTGTTCATTAGTAAAAGCTATATTATTGTTTAATAATAAAAGTTACAAGTAGATTTGGTATAGGATGACAATGAGAAGATTTTTTAAATTGCAAAGAGATAATTTAAAACTTGTGTTTCGACGTATTTCTCTGGGGCTTATGAAAGTTTTGATACATTGTAAAATAAAAATGCAGAAAAGCTAAAGCAATGTTCTTTCGTTTCATCTTTTTTCTACATTTTAATTTTGATATTTCTACGATGTATCGAAAGTTCCAGAAAGTTCCTGGAAAGTCTTGTTATTATAAGCTCGGGTTGTCTTCTTTTTTCTTCTATTTAAGATCTTTTATTCTGTTTTACGCAGGAAGATATTAGGTAGAGAATAAATTTTCTTATTTTATCCCGGGATTCCATTTATTTATTTTCATACGTTTTATTAAGTTTTTCATGGGAATTTAGATAACATAAAATTTCAATTTGTAAGCTAGTAACAATGGGAAAATTTTAATACTATATTCTTTGTTATGCTGAACTCAATATTTTAAAGCTTTTTTTAAGGCGAATCTCAATTTGGGTTGATAATATTTTTCATATTTGAAATCTTGTAAATTATTTTTCCGAGTAATTTTTTCATTCATCTTAAGAATATTTCCGAAGTTAAATATTACTATTTCGACAAAAATAAAAACAATAACACAAATACATAGGATTAAAATAAATGAAAATTTGTAAATAAAAAATCTTTTGTTGATATAAAAATATTAAATAGGGAAAATATTTGGTTTATTTTTTTAATTCTCAATGTAATGAAAACAGCGACAAGAGCTATAGGGCCGTAAACGTGAAAAATATCTAAAAAAAAAAAAAAATTTTTTTGAGCTACAAAGCAAATGACGGGGCGCCCATAAAATCGCGTACGAGCCTACCTCCCCTTTTGCTTTTAGAGAGCTTACATACAAATACATACACGTATATGTTTGTTCGTATATACCCAGCGGTACGACTATACGACGACGAGAGACAAGAGGCAGTAGCAGCAGCCTTTGGTAAACACGTGTGCGTTGGATATCTTCTTGGAATACCAGTCGTCGGCTCTGCTCTTTTCTCTCTTTCATTTTTCTTTTAACGACACAAAACGAAAGAAGAGCAGAGAAGAACGACGAGAGAGAACAGATCAAACTACTTCGAGAAGTGGCTCTACTGGCTTCTCCAGTCTTTATATACACTTACTTGAGAGAGAATCTCTGTATGGAAAGAGTAAAATAACTTTGACTTTTTACAGAGAAATGTTTTTAACTAAAATTATTCTATACCATATTGTTATATGAAAAAATTATAGATACATATAGAAAAATTTATATATATTATTTAGTCTCTTTTTTGTTTCCTACCAAATTTTTAGTTTCACGTATAAATTTTTAATTTTTAATGAATATTTGATGAATAAAGAAATGTTAAGAATTAAAAGAATAAATATCAACTAGATTTTTCTAATATGGATCATTCTATTTATTAATATATTTCCCTAAAAATATTTAAAAAATGGCAACTTTTTAAATTACAATTTTTGTTTTATAAATAATATAGAAGAATAATATAAGCGTGAAAACAATTTTTTATATCAATAATTTGTTTAGTAAATTGCTGAAGAGAATGAGAATCTAAACATTATTTACTTGTACTTAATGAAAGGTAATACGTTTTACAAATAATAAATTTTAATAGGATACTTATTTATATAAATAATTAATTTTGCTCTTAACGACTACATAGTCATTGAAGTAAACATAAACATATTATTACATTAAAATGGCGTCATAGCTCAGTAAAGAATGATGACATCATAATTTATGTGAAAATAATTAATTATAAATGATCGATAAATTGGAAAGAAGATAAATAATATATTTTCGAAAATTCAAATATACATGGATGGTAACGGCAAGATTTGAGAAACGATTTATCCAACTATTCAACGACAATATATCCAAAGCGAAAGGGAAACTTAGAAGGAAGAAAAAGTAGGTATAAGATACACGTTGGAACACGCTGAAAAAAAAGACCGGTTCGCAATTAATCGATCGTTGAGGGGCGCCGTTTAAGGAGACGTTGCTCGCGCGTTCTCATATATACACAAGTCCCCTTAACCCACTTTACGTCACTGCGCTCTGCGTGGCCGGCCGTTAGGCCCCGTAGCTTGTTTTTTTCTTATTTTACTTTTTCCTTTTTTTTTTCTTTTCTTTCCGCATTATATACGGCTTGTGCTTGAAGCCGATTGAGCAATTTCGATCGCTGTCGAGAGACTGTGTCTTAGATGTAAGAGCATATAATACTTTCGATTTCTTTAGGAACGCGACACGCTGAGTTTTGTGACTTACGCTTTTGTTTGACTATTGAAAAAGCTTGAATAGATCAATCTTTGCTTAATAAATAGAATAAGTTAAATTCTATCGATTCGAGTGTGCATATAAGCTAAGTTTTAGCATATGTGTTGATAATTTTGCAAAGTAATTAATCAAGGTTTTTTGTGATTTTTTAACATACCAACATTTACGTTATATCCTTGAAAAATATTTTTAAATTTCAATACATTAAATAGAATATTAATTAAAATTTAGAAATTATTATGACATTTATTCTTTATTAAAATTAATAAATTATTTATTAAATAATGATGCTTTGAGAAAATAATAAAACGTTTGAATATTTAAATTAATGAAAATAAAAATCTATTTTGAACATAGTGAATAGAAATGTTGGAATAGATTGCAGGCTAGATGAGGTTCTGGACAATTAGTTCGTTACACACCTGTTTCAGAAAGCTTCAAAGCCATGAGAGAGAAGCGATAAGGGAAATATCTAGTTCGTTGAGCCGTAGCTAATTTCTAATCGGCTGGATTGTGTACTGTTGGCTTAAGGGGGAGATAGAGAGAATCTACCTAGACGAATATCGATCCTACTAAACAAATATGTGTGTGTGTCTTTGTATGTGTTTGTACGCGCGCGCGCGTGTCTATGGGTATTTAACCGCTAACGAACTTTGGTGACATACTACGCAGTTAGATCAGTCATGAAATTTAATATTAAGAATATATAGGCGCGCGTTTAAATTTAAAGCTTTTCGACTATCACAATACATTAAAAATACTCGAGCTTAATATTACAATCAAACTATCCAGCTCCACAATAGAACTACCAAACTAACCTTGAGCTCCACTTCAACCTATTCTCATTTTTAAATAGAACATAAAACAAATTTTCATTCTTCTTTTAAAACTTATTCAAGTTACTTAAGCATAAAAACATTAGAAAAATAATGAAAAAATTTGATAGTTAGAAAAAAATATTTCTTAAGAAAAAAAAAACTTTTTAACGGCATTATACATTGTGGAAAATAAATTAATCATAAGTGTTGTAAAAAAATATCTATTATTTGCAAATTTTTATTTTTGTATAATTTTTAATACTAAATAAATTTGTAAAATCAGTTATTTGTAAATAATCATCGATATAAGAAAATACCAAGCGTTATTATAATTTAAAGTTAATATTGATAAAATGTTTATTTTTTATGCAAAGATCATTTGAAAATGTTGAAATAATCTAAAAGTTGCAATGGATAAAATTTTGTAATACAAAGTGGTATATATTGATAATATATACACAATAGCGAAAGTTCGTGAGTACAGAATTAATAAGGTAAACATCTCTGTTTGGAATCGCTAAATTCACAAATAATCGATGTTACGAAAATGATAAACATCATAAGAGAGCTCTTAATTCTAACAATACTAAAGTATTATATTTCTTATATTTATTGCAACATTTAAATCAGTCTTTTGCATATTTATATTATCTTTTTGTATACTGTGTATATTGTGATTTGCATTAAATTATTTTTTTCAACAAAAACAACTAATATTTTGTATTCAATAATTTATTAAAATATGCGTATTCAATTTTAATGCATCATTAAAAAAATCTTTTCAGTGATTACCATGAATCAAGTAAAATTTTATTACCTACTAAAGATTAACTAATCACAATAACTTCTATAAAATTGGTTTTATTTCATAAAAATTGAACTTTTGATTTCTAAAAATACAATAGTTTTAATAGAAAAAAACATTATACGTTTGATCCATAATTTTGACATAAAACATTGAGAAGGTAAATAATGTATAATAAAATAAAAGCCGATGTAATTTTAGCGACAAGTTCAGAGCGCATAAATCTTTTGGTATTGCATTTGGTGCGGTCATTGATCGAGCGCAGCTTTAGCTCGCATGGTGTTTCTCCCCCTTTTTTTTCGCGACGCGTCGCACGCACGTACGCCAAAGCCATTGCTTCTTTCCCGCCCGTGAGTTACAGACCTTGAAAAATAGCTTCTATTTTTTTTATTCTCTTTTTTTTTGCTACGAGTAAGTTTTTTTATGTTGGCTGGAAGATTTGAACCGGTTAGTTTCCCTTACATTTCTAATGTAATTGAATACGCTTTTGATGATAGAATTAAAGAAAGCGAAAATTTCGAGCTTTTAATATAAGACGATACTAAAAAGGTTTAATGATAAAATAACGTTTTGGAATAGAATTAATTAAAGAGAAATTTAATTTTGGAAACATAGTTTTTGAGTGATTAAAATGAAATTTGACAGAAACGCTACTTTCACGACTGAAGTATAATTTTTGAAAATCACTCACTAAGGTAATCTAATAATACATAATATATGACAGTTTTTTTTACAGTAATTTAAGAAATAGAACCATATAGTTGCCTACTTTTATTTTATCGGACAACCATCGCTTTTTACTTTTCTAAATACGAATGTGGTTCTCTAATTGTTTCAGCACCGTTTGAATTTTTTTAGTTTTAAAAAGAAGTTCAAAAATTGCAAAAAGAAACCGTTTCATTAAAAAATCAAACAAGAATATTTTGTAGAATTTAAATAGATTTTATTTTTAGTTAAAAATTTCTTTACTTTTGCTCAAGTTGTATCATTTGAATGAAAAGAAATATTTTTCTTTTGGTATCTAATTCAAGTTTAATTCTCCCATATGAAACCTATTTTTTCTTGTATACAAAATAGTAGATACATAAATCATCTATTTTTTGAATTTTTACAACAATTATAGAATGTTATGACTTTTGCATATAAATCATCAATATAGAAGGTTAATAACAGAGAAATATAATAATCTGATCAAAGGAATATACTATCTTTTTATGTTTGTGCAATCGGCAAACTAAAATAAACGTATTTTATAAAGTTACGCAAAAAATTTCTCAGAATAACCACAATTTCTTATATAAAAAAAGAATCAACTTTCAAATTATATTTTCAACAATTTTCTTCATACACTCGTATTTTATTTATATTTTTAAATGAATTATGCATTTCAAAATTCCAAACAAATATTTATGAGAAAAGTCCAAACTCCCGAGTAACAACGTGACCTTTTTTTTCCAAGAATTTAATTTAACAGCATTGAATTTGTACATAATCTTATGTACAATTTAAATAAATAATTCATCATGTTTTTATAATCTCAAAATTGTAATTTGACGTTATTTAGGTAAAAAAATAAATAAAAATCAAGACTTGGAATTTTTTTGAGAAATTTAAAGCTCTGTTAATGCAACAAAGAAACAGATATATAAGTGAACTGAAATGAAGAAAGCTTGCTCTCTGCTACAGTAAGACAAGACATAACGAACGAATGTAGACACATAACCATATATGATATACGTTGGTGTTAAGCTTGGTAAAGTTACGCTTGCCTATGGCGCGTCAATCGTTTAAGTGAGGTAATACATGTATAGACTACTCGCGAGCTCGACAATCTCCTTTCACTTCGGCATTTCACTCTCGTGAGAGAGATGTGTGTGCACATATAAGACAAGCAACGGATCAGGGTCAGACACGCGCGTGCACCAACCGATCGTTCCTTTACATTTTTTTTTCCTTTTTCTTTTCTTTGCTTTTTACTCGCTTTGCTTGTACACCCACTCGATTACGTTACACAGCAGTGAGAGAGAACCGAGTGAACGGCAACAGTCGAAACTTTTATCTTATCGTTAAAATATACTGACTCTGTAAGTACGCTAAAATAAAAGAGAAATAACGCGGAAGTCAAGACATTCTCTTTTTTTTTATTTTCGAAAAATTATTTTATGATTTTTAAATAAAATTTTTTCATATTTGCCTTATTTTATTCAAGGACTTTCGAATCGATATATTACTTTATTTTTCACCAAGAAATTTTTGTTAGTAAGAGTTGTAGAAAAAAGACGATCAAATAATTATACGGATCTTATATTAAGCGAAGTAATAAATCAAAAATATATTAACATCAAATATTAGATAAACGATTTTGCATTGATTTTTTTATGAAAAAAAAAAAAAAAGTTACTCAAATAAAGGTTCTAATGCGTTAAACGATGCGTAGCATAATGTTTCTTTATGGATCACATTATAAGTGATTAAAAGCAAATATAATGGAACATTGAAAAGTATTTTACATAACATTATACTGTTCATCGATTCTACTCGACTGGATCATTTGTATTAACGGAGAAAGTACCTCGAGTTTTCTCCAAAATTGTTTCCGGATAGCTGTTACAATAACTGTGACTCGACGCGATATATAACACATCTGACGTATTTTTTTTTTCTTTTCTCTTTTATTTTGTACCTGATACATTGCCGATTGCATGCATTAGTTTTCTTTAGGCTTTGCTCTTGAATTGCCTAAGTATAGAAGAAAATAAAAAAAATAAAAACTTAAACGAATCGAATGAATGTTGGTAGAAATTAAACAAACTCAGTTACAAGCTAATTTGAATAATTTAAAATATTTAAAAGGCACTTTAATTAAATATAAAGATATGCTTTTAAATTTATATTTGCAATTTTATAAGCTGAAATCAACTTTTATGAATTTTGCCATTAATGATTAAAAAAATCAAATTACCAATTTAATTTTTGTTATAAAAAATGATTTTAAACACCTTTCTTTTGAAAGTAATCACAGCCAAAGTAATAATTACTGATTATTCAATAAATATTTATAACTTATAAGATAAGCATAAGATTTCGAAAAATTAAAGTGATTATTAAAAGTTCAACAGCACAGCTTTCACTCTCATTTTAAAGAAAATAATAAAAAAAAGTGTCAGGAATTCCCGATCACGTCTCGAGAAGTTAATATTTTATCAACAAAGAAATCAATAGTAAAAAACATATGTTGATAAAATAAACCGTGACCTTCAATAACAAAAGATCAATTGTGGGTGTTTAAAATGTTAAATTTATTTTTTTGTAAAAAAGTAATTTGTTAACCAATTAATCGCCTTTAATCAAGAAGCTTAATTGCTCTTTGATGTTAAGTTTATCTATAAAGCTTGACATACGTCTTTCTCTTACATTTTAATGTATGAGTATGAATTTTTTAATATTGGTCTGGTGATCGAACTTGCAGATTGCAATATTTTAAAGTTTAAATTGCTCGTATTGTAAATTCCGATAAGCTTATATGACTTTAGATTTTTTCATCGAAAAGTTAAGAAAATTTTCCAAAAAGAAGGTTTTATATATTATTTAGAAGACAGTAATGGAAAAAAACAAATATGTGATATGAAAATTACGATTTTGAAAGAATGCAATCGCAGGTGAGAAAATGCTTTATAAAATTAATGAAAAACTGCGAAATCCATTAATTAAAACATTAAAATAACAATATGTTGTTAATTAACCGAAAAAATAGAGAATGAAAATGGTAAACTGTAGTTGAATAGAAAGAGGAGAATCCATTGTAAGGTCTGCTAAAAAGTTTTCTTTGCTTAAATGAGTGTAGTACATTATACATAGTATCTGACGAAATTTGCGGACGCTTCTATTACGCTCCCTTCTCAATGTTGACTCAGCAATGGAGCTTGACTGTAAGCCAGTAATCTCGACATAATCGATCGCCTGATTGATAGTTAATGCTATGCGGATTTCGCCTTCCTTGATTGTTAGATTTCAGAGTACATCAAGAATAGGACTCGCAGTGTGCTTTAACCAAACTTTCAATTACAGTGTCTATGTAACTAATGGCAATGCAATCGATCACAATATTTTTTAATTATTACTATTTTTTCAAAATACTTTCAAGTTCTAAATTTGAGAATTTAATCATTTTCATTTATAATTAGATTTTATTACGGATCAGTCGTATTATATTGCAATTAAAAATAGTTTGATGCTCTCTATGTTTAGTATCGTTAAATTACACTAATTTAATTTATTAAAACAAATATAACCGCATGAATTCCTTTTCCATGACGTCAGTACCTTTTATAAAGTTAATAAATCTACTATTTTTAGTTAAAAAATTATAAAAAGATATGATGTCACGAGTTACGTTAAAAATAAAATAAAATTTGCGCATAATTTTTTCTATTAAAGCGAAACAATAATTTCCAATTGATTTTTTTTATCATTTTTCCTTGAATTGTCTGAAACAACACCCACGAATATTAAACGAAAGAAGAAAAAAAAACGTAGCTGCTTGGGATTCACAGCGCGATTGTGACTCACGTGACTGTGGCTGCAATGTCAAAGATAAAAAAAAAAGAACCGAAACGGGACAAGAGAAAAAAAGAGAGAAAGGAGAGGGAGGATATTTATTTGAAAAGAATGAAGAAACGGCAAGAAAACTTATAAAGGCACGACCAGTAAAAGAGAGTTCTCCGGAAATTTTTAATAGTTTTTTTTACAAGCTGGTGGGAATATCTTTTTTCTCAACTTATCTATAATGAACTTATAAACCAATATTGATTAACTCGCATATAACCATACATTATTGAAGAAAATTAAATATAAAAATTATCTAAACAAATTTTAAAATTAAGCAAACTATTAGGAAAGTACTAAATAGAATAGTTAAATGCTTAAAATACGAGGAAAATTGAGGAAGATCAAAGCATCGACGTCGGCGATCGTTATACACAAAGAGATATAAAGACAATTACCGCACCTCGTTTGTGCTTCTATGCGCTGATTATACATGAAAATAATAAGAGACTTGGATTATCGAGTATGTATGAGCCAGCACTTACTGTCCTGATGCTTGCATAATTTACAATAGCGTATAGGCAGCCGTCCTCATAGTACCATGTTTATATATATAACCGCTCGCGCATGTGAAAAACAGAGACTGAAGTACATACTTTTGAATATTCCATTTTCATTATTCATTCTTCGTATTTATACTTCTCTTTTTGTTTATTTTTGTATTTCAATTGCGTAGAATTACATTTTCTCCCTATGTTAATATATTTTTAATATAAAAAATTCATATATATCAAAAGAACATTATACAACAAGGGATGAAAGTGAATTGTTTCAAGCAAAAGTAAACTAATCAATATGAGTTGTTATAGATGGCGTGGATCGCATTTGACGCAAATAACGAGTGCTGAACATCTTGTCCGAGTCTGCAATAGTGTTTTTATTTTATATTGCATACCGTATTATTTTTACAAAAGATGCAATTTTTTTATTTTTATTCTCTTGTCTAATTTGTAGAAAATGCTCAACTATTTATGGATTTTATTGGTATAAAAAAACTTATTTTATTTCTGAGCGATAAACATTTTTTTTAATAGAAAAAATATTAAAAACTTACTGCTTTGATTTACTAAAATACACGAGCACACACACAAAGCCAGCCACATAAAATATATGAAAATACGAAAGCAGACTATAGAGAATGAAAAAAAAAGAAAAAAAAAGCTCTTCGAAATTCTACACAATCACGTTCGAGTTCGTATGCATGTGTATGAGTAATCTTAGGTAGTGTATATATACCTGCAACGGTCTGTCTTAAGAAAGAGATCGTGGGAATGAAGAGTTTCTGCGCAAGAAATGCTTGTTGCCGCACTATATAGTATACCTTTCTCGCGCTATGGGCTTCGGCCTTTTTCTATTTTTCTTATTTTCCTTTCCATCATTTCTTTGGAACGTTCTTTTTTTCGATAATATTTCACTTCCTTTTGGTTATTATTTTTATTAAAATAATTTGCTTTTTTTAAATATAAAAAAGTAATATAAACATTTATTAGTAAATTATGCATTTTTGGAGAAAAAGGATTGGTAAACATGAACTTTGAGATGACCATTTTTATTCTCATGGTTCATATACTATTTTTCTCAACAACGATCTAAAAATACCACCTCTCATTTTCGACGCCAGGGGGGAAGGAATATTGTATTTTCAGTTTAGTAAAAATACAATATTCTACAAAATATATTTTTTTTACAAATAAAATTTTTATTTTATTTATGTGTTAGAATCAACACAAAAAGAAGAAGATTAAAGAATATTTTTACAAATATTCAACGATTTACATTTTTTGTCTGCAGAACGTATTATAATATGAATGAAAATAAAAATAAACAAAATTACAATGTAAGAACTTCATTTGAATTTTAAAGCAATTTGCCATAGCAAATTGAACATTTCAATAATATACCTACATCTTCGGAAATGATTGTAAATCAGTTTTTTGACTGAATAAACATGACAGAGAAAAATGAAGCATCGATTTACTTGCAGATAATTTTTTAAAAGCGCGCATGAAAAAGAAAAAATAAAACATAACAATTATTACAGCACGAAGTATATCCAGGTAAATACATGCACTTGAGTTCCTCAAATATCCGGCAATTGTGAGTCTGGCAAAGACGCCGGCAGGAGAAGTTAAGTGCATTACGCTCGAAGGTCTTATTCGCGTGCGCTCGGATTACCATATTCATTAATTAAAGAGCGCGCCGAGGCGACAAACCGGACGTATTGCACGGGCTCTTTTCATTCACCGATACGCCTCGATGACTAACAGTTCATTTTTTTCTAATTTTTTTCTTCTTTCTTTGCATGTTTTTCCTTATTATGCTGCTTTCAATTATTTAATCCGACCGTTCTACGACTTTTTCATTTCGATACAAACAATTTTATTTCAACGTAATTTTATTGCACCATTATGATTCAATTTTAATGTAGTTTATGACATATATGCGTGTTTGCTTTTTTATTTCCGCGTGCACTTAAATGTCATATTAAAGCATTGATCCATTAATAATTATATTCTAATAATTGATTTTGATGACTTTAACACACCAAAACTGAAACACAAGTTTTTTTAAATAAAATTTACAAATAATTTTCATGGAGATTTTAAAGTGAAAATTCAAATTTTCAATACTAAAATATGTAAATTTTAATGTTTATATACCCAAGATTATTGAATAACAACTTCTCACATTTCTTTCTATAACATTTTAATAAAAAGAGAAAAATAAAGAAATAGATTGATGAGAAGATGGATAGATTGACGCACGTTGGGACGGATCGATAAGTTCACATATATATGGTCCAATAAATGGCCGAGCTTGTTAATAAATGGATGGATATTTGAAAAAGTGAACATTCTGCATGTGAATTTGACGAATATTTTTGTGTTAATCATAAAAATGTATACAAATTTTAGGTTACTAAAACATATAATGATAATTTTTTAGTTTTATTTTTTATTGTCCCTATATCCTCTATAACATTCTATAAAAATCAGCATACAGATTCAATTTTACCATTCGTGCTTAGTAAAAAATATCAGAATGTAATAGCTAGGAAAATTTTAATTAGCATGGCTAACATTTCACGTGCATTTTCATAATTACTGATATAGAATATATAGCACAGAACAATAGAAAAATGCTCAGTACGAACTTGATAATGAATCCTATCGACAAGCAGCATTCCGTATCTTAACATCGTCATCGTTATTTAGCGCTTTTTGCCAACATGAGTGAGCATTGCAAAATGAATGGTAAAATAACAAAGAAAATGATGGAAAAACGAAAAAATTCTTGAATTCATAGGTAAAAAAGTTGAAACGGGATTCAGTTCGTCGTCGACGTTTTCCACTCAATAGGACAAGTCGATCGGAAGCAAACTCCGAGACAAATAAAACGCGTTTTTCGCTAAGCTTCTCGTTTTTGCAGCACACGAGATTAGAACTTTTCTCATTGAAAACGAGCCAAAGAGATAAGGGAAAAAAGTACTTTTACCTATGTATGTTTTACGTGAAATTAGATCAAAATGAATTGAGAAAATGCGAAAAAACTATGTCAAGCTTGAAAAACTAATCCATTCAGATTGACTCAGTTGTAAAATTATATTATAATTAGTTTATAATTTGTAATGATTGTGCATCACGCTTTTTCCAAAGTTCCAGTGGTTTCTAATTTTGGACACTAATTTTCTTTTTATTTTTAAATTAAAAGAATTCACATAAAGGAAAATGCAAATTATAGACATTTTTCATAAATCAAAAACACATTAATACATTATTTTAAACATTATTTTTCTGAAATTGCAATTTCATAGAGCTATTATAAAATAGAAATGTATTTAGTGCACACCTCATATAATATAAAAAATTATCCAAAGTAAAACCTATGACGAAGTCATTATACAAAAAATCTAGAAATTGTTAAGGCTCACGACACACCATTACAATCAGACTCAAAAATTTCTACTTAAAAGCACTGTAATAATACTCGAGACGTTTACGTGACTTAAGCTCAGACGACTACGACACAAATAAAAGTTTATATCGTGCTTCACTCTGAAGAGAAAGAGAGAGGCAAAAGAGAGTGAAAATGTAGGCGATATTGTAAAATAAAGAATTAAAAAAGAGAAAAACACTCGTGTTTAAGCAAATGAAACCGTCCGACCTTCGGGGCAGACTTTTATGTTTTTGATTTTTTTTCTTTTTTTTTTACGCGTCGCGTAAAAGAATAAAATGTTTTGGATAGATCAACGCTAAGACTCTTCGTTGTCATGCCATTTTTAGAGCGCTTGAGAGTGAATTCCAAAGCAATTTAGCATCTAAGAATTTGTTCTTTACACTCGTCTTCCATGCAAATCATTTAAACGTCAAGGATTTAAATTGTAGCATTTAACAAATTTCTTCAAAAATTTCTTCATTTATTTAGAATTTCAAAAAAATTTTATGTAAATTGTTACTGACTAATGCAATAACAAATTGTTTATAATTGTGGGAACTCATTTCATATAACTAATTATTCAATAAGAATGATGAAATTATCAAAAAGTAATTTAAAACTGCGAATATTTTGGCATGTTAGAAGTCAATTTATTTTTTAATAATCTACTCTATAGAATCACATTAACTTTGTTTTTTTTAACTTTCAAAATTCACCTATCTTTAACAATTTACAAAAGGGAATTCAGAAAATTTTTCTTTTCTTTTTTTCAACGGACCTCCTTATCATCTTGAAAACTTTTTATACCCCAGCCCTTAGTCCAGCCTTCACCCCTTCTATTTATCCAAGATACGGTTTTTTATTGTTCCGCATAGAAAACTCACATTTATAAAAAAAAAAAAAAAAAAAAAAAAAGAAGAAAAAAAAGAACGATTCCCTTCGAATTCAGAAGTCCGTGGCGATGGCGCACTCAAGAAACTTGCCGGCTATGCAAATATTGCCGGGTCGTACACTCGCGAGTGCACGCTCTTTTTTTTCTTTCTTTCTTTATTTTTACCAAGTCTGCACATGTATTTCCTTATCTCGGATACTTTGCTGTCTCGTTCGTTTTTGCTAGGATTAGCATACGTATTTCCTGGTTCGGTGTACGGTATACAACTTGATTCGCTTCGCTTGTTTTTGTGTATTCATAGCTTTGGTCTATTCGACTTTGCCTTTATTTTTCATATCATGTTAAGGTTTTGGAGAACAAATTTTTTTATATATATTTATTAAGAACAACGCTACAGTTATAACTCGACTCGATTTTACAAAATATTTCATAAAATAAAATTTATTGTTTTAATCTAAGTAGGATTTGTAAAAAATCATTAAAAGAGTTAAAAGTTCATAAAAAAATAATTATTTTTTATGCAAGTTTACGAAATAAATGAAATTTAAAAATAATGAACATACGAGTTTAACGATTCATATTATATAAGATAGATCAGAATTGATAAATTATATTCTGATGAATTTTTAGAGATTTTCCATGAAATTATTCATTTAATGAACGCTTAAAATTTCAAGCAATGTATTATTTACACATCATGCAAATTAGTATTGTTATCATGATTTAAAATGAATTTTATATTGTTTTTGCTTATTTATAGGAATTACATAACATAACTGAATCCATTCTTGGATTTTATTGAACTTCCTTTATTTTGATAAGTTTTAGTTGGAATTTATTTTCTTTCTTTAGAAAGAAATACGATAAAGCTAGGAAAATACAATGTATATATTAAAATTCATAATTAAATAATGATGATGAAATAAAAATTTTCTTTCACCTTCAAAAAAATAAGAAATGATAAAAGTCAACCGTTCTTATTTAATATAAACATTATCGTTGACAATTTAACAAAAACATATTCTACCATTCCGTTTCTTTGAATTCTGTATTCCCTTTTCTCGCGTTCTTTTTCAAATTAAAACTCGTATACTTACATAAAAGTTTGAAAAAAATTCTTTACTTAGAACAAGATATTAATTTCTGAATATCAACAGCCACGCCTTTCTTGCATCATCAATACTTATTATTTATGCGCGACTACCGAAAAACCGAAGCTGTATTTAATATTACTACTCTGTGTTTCCATAATACATTTTATTCTTTCTTAATATGTTTGCAAGCATAATGAGCCGAGTTTTTTATCCTCTCGAAGTGCAAAAGTTACGTAATACACGTTTCTGTATATATACACACATAATTGATTGGGAAATAAATTTTAACATTTATACCAGCTCTTGATTATTTTTTCTTTTCTAACAAATGTATTTAATCGTTACGAAATCACAAAATAACTTTCGATTCGAAAATTTCGCGTTAAAATTACTTACTTAGCTAATGGTAATTCATATTATATTTAAGGATATTTTATCATTAGATTTGCTAATACATACGTTACAAAATTTTTAAACGTGAGAATGTTAGTCAAAATATAATCGATCATTTGATGAACATTTTTCTATAATTTATAAAGAAATGGTATTTTTCGATTTTAAATTATAAATATTATAAAATGCAATTTATACTTTACGTTTATGTTTTAATGATCACACAATTTGTGAACTAGTTTTGTATATTGTTGCAATACAGTGATGATGCTTACCTAAAACAAACAAAAAAATAAAAAATAGGTTATTTTGAAAATTGGCAATGATAAATGAAAGTTATTGATTTCTACGAATCGAAACAATGTTTCAGAAGTATTTTTGTCGAATGATGCATATTTTTTTTATTTTTTATTTATGACATATATTATTATACATTTTTCGTAACGTAACATAAAAAAGGTACAGATTGAAAATAGTATGACATTGAACGCGCTGAAAGTGATTTAGCAGTGAGTAAAGAATTTTCAACTTTTAAATAAATTTTTAAAAATTTATGAAGTCAAAACAAATAATGAATTAATCAATATTTGTTTAGCACCTATTCATACTTACAATAAAGATTATGAGAAATAGACTTTACAAGGAATATAACTAAGTATTTCAAACAAAGAAAAAGATCTATTTACCTTACATTGTGTTTTGTAGATAAGAAAACAAAATAAAGAAATAGGTAAAGAAGAGATAGGCCTAATGTGAAAATCAACAAAGCACTTTCAAGATTAAGAAAACTTTTAATTTCAAGTTCTCTGGATAATTATCTTAGCTTATTTTTATGAGAGAATATACGTTACTTTCAAATTTTTAAACATTTATTTGTCATAAATGATTTTTATTATATTGTTTGATATTTTGTCAATAATAAAGGGTTACAATTTGAGAAGGAATAAAATGTAAATCTGAATTATATTTGTATAAATAAAGTATTTTTTTTTCAATAATTAAGCTATAATAAAATTATTTCTAAACTATAAATTTATTAAAATTATATTTTATTGTTATAAAGTCAAAGTTGTTTACTATCTTAAAAAAAAGAAAAAAAAAATTTCAAACTGGTACATAAACAATGCAAGCGAAAAAAAAATCAAGTTTAATTCACGAGCGACAGCGATTACACGTAATGCAAGCAAGACCCAACGAATCAGAGCAGAGTGCAGCGAGTCGTTCACACGAACTCGCTCTATGCAACCGGATTGCACAACAACGCGCCACGCCAACTCAGTTTCTGTTGCTGCTGCCGCTGCCGTATACCGTCGACCAAGAGAATATCGGTTCGATGATCTCTCGCGCCAAGCTTGAGCGCTAACAGAGGTGAAAGAACAATGCGCTCAACGCAAGCAACTCTAGCTGCCCTGAGAAACTATCCTAAGATACCTCACTGATCAGAATAAATTCTCTTTTTTCTTTAATGCTATTTTCAAATAAATTCTCCGTGTAATTTCCAGTTTTTTCATTAACAACTTTTAACGGTTAATATAATAAATAGTTAAGAAAAAGTAATGGATTTTAAAAAAAAGATTTTTTCGAGATACTCAATGAAATACAAACTTTTTAAGTGCAACTTTTCATACCAAATTATTTTTAATATAATTTTAACATTCTTTATTAATAAAAAATAATCAATAAGGTAATACAAATAATAATAAAATGAAATAAAATTAAATTATTTTCTAAAAAAAGTTACAATTTTGAACTCTATAAATTTTTTATTTACTTTTTGTTAAATTATAGTGATGAAATTGATCGAGTACTTTAATTTAAATTCATTAAATTTGTTAATTCCAAAGAGCGTTTTACAATATTTGTTTTTTCAAATACAATTTACAACAATGTTATGTGCTCATACAATGCGTAATAATATTATTTGATGCTACAACAATTGTATTACATAAAAATTTAAATACGTAGTAAGTATTGAAAATGATGTTATCTGCAGTTTAACCATAATGGGGCCACTTTATTAACGTAAAAAGCCAAATATAAAAAGATGTTTAACCCTACTAAATGTCAAAAGGGAATTAAATAAATTGGAAAAAATAAAGTTTATATTTTTCTAGATAATAAAAGAATAATTCAACTTTTGTAGCTTCCTCTTTTACTTTAAAAATTTAATAAATTTGTGTTAGATTTCACCATGACATTTTAAAAAATTTAACTTTTTTCACCAGTCTCATTTCGAAAAATTTGAACAAAATCGAAATAGTAAAACGACTCTATAACTGAAATCTCTTTAAAAAATTTATAAATTAAACAGTAAAAAAATATTAATAAAGTAATAAAGATTTCATATCATTTACTCGATATTTCATTATCCTTTTGAGAATTTTAAACAAAGAACTTTTAAGATTTAAGATGAATCATTTTGAAATACAATTAAAAAACGGAATAATTCCTTCACCTTCTATATGAAAAGCCAACATCAAAGGTAAGTCAAAGAATCTTTAACTTCAAAGATCCAAATCATCGAGAGAACAATAGAATTTTTCTTCCATTATTCACACGAAAAAAGCACGCCGCACCTCTCTCTCCGAAAGACCTACAATACTCAAACTTGTATTTAAAAAAAAAAGAAAAAAAAAATCAACGATCATCATCATTATAACCACCACCACTTCTGTCATTATGTAAGAGAACTAACTAATATGGAATTCCAGTGTGAGCTTCTTATGCCTGAGAATAAATTAATTTCGGACTAGTGGGCGTACGGATGGACAAGAAACGAAAGGAGAAAATGTGTAGCGTTTTGAATGGAGAAGAAGGCAGAGCGCGTGACGAAAGCGTAAGAGAGAAAAGGAGAGCTGTTCTTTTGAATGTATGTGCGCCAGCTTATACGATGATTATGAATGACGCAATGCCGATAGAATTAGAAACCTTCTTTGCAATTTTTGCGTTTCATAGCCTCAACAGATTTCTAATCGGAAATGAATCTTGACCCTATTTACTTTGGAATATTTTATTAACCTGTATTACAAATATTATAACCTACGAATTAATACTCACTTTAATACAAGCCAACTTTTATTTGTGCCTAGGTTATGTTCGTTTTTTTTTAATCATAAATATTTTAATTTTACAGTAAAATAATGCTAAAAAAATAACTTTTTATAAAATACTTTGTTTTTCAAATCTGTGAAAAAATACCCGCGTCCACATGTGTATGTCTTTAAAACGGTTTATTTTTTTTCGGAGTTGTAGTTGAATCATATTTTTTCAATTTTATCTATTTTGTAATTTTTTAAAGTTGTTTTTGCGTTTTGCTCGTAATTTATAACCTTTAACAAAAATGATGATAGTTGCAATTATTTTTTTATTATATAGTAACACGTGTTATTTTTCTAGTGTGATTATAACTAAGAAACTAAAAAATAATTCAATGAATATTTGATGAACGGAGACTATAATTTCATTTTATAAATATTTTTCTTACAATTATATTTTTAAACATTAAGACATTGATCTTATAAGACAACGATTTAAAAAAAGCAAAAAAAAAAAAATTTTCACAAGTACATTTTATTTATATCTCGAATTTTCTCTAGAAGAACGTATGATATACTGTTTCGCCTTGAGCGCATATTATCGTGTCAGAAAAAAACTAATATAATGAATAACAAGTAAATGGAGTGTTACCGGGAGAGAGAAAGTATCTTATTGAGTTGCGAAAAAATGCTTTTAAAAATATAACATTTAATAAAGTACCAAAGTGTTTGGATATTATTGCTGCTTGAAAGATGATTCATTTAGTGAAGCTGCGAAATACGATGCTTCTGTTGAGTTAAACTATTGATCATGTTATGGGTTTATACTTTGAAAGAATCTTAGCTATCTTTTCTACATTGAGTGTCTATTAGAGCTTAATTCGCGATTAAGCTAATAGGTTTCTCTGCTGTCTTGTTATAGAAAGCTAAAAAGTATTATTATTTTGAATGAGCTTCAAGAATTTTATTAAAAATTCACAATCAAAATGTTTATTAAACATAATTTACATTAAACTTAAAAATAATCCATATTAAATAGTATTGTACAACAGAAATGAATTTTGTCAATTTGCGTTATTTTCATAAAAATAAAATTTAAAAAAAATAATAAACCAGTGCAATAAATCAATATCCAAATAACAAGAAATTTTTTTTTAGCTCAGAAGTGTTAGATGTCCTTATGCAAAAATAGCATATTTTCGCATCAGAATATTGTAAAATCTGGCAATCAAGAAACATATCACGCGATACAAGAAAAAATATAAATACAACTGAAATGATGAAAAATAAAAAAAAAAATAAATAAACGCGCAAAATAAGAATTGTACAAATAGATTTTTATAATTAAAATATTTCATTTGATCCTATTAAATAAACTACTGTTTGGGATTTTTCCTAATCAAGTGAATAAAATGGCTAATGCTCATTAACCTGACACTTCTAGCATTATTTAAATACTATAAGTATTGTTAAAAAAAGTCATATCTAGAGGATTAAAAATAAGCCACCTCTGCATTTCACAGATAAAACTTTTTAAATAAATTAGAAAAATAAAATAGAAATATAAAAAAAGCTTTTGTTTCGACCTAGATTGGATTAAAAATTCAATGGCTATGTAGTTTTATTAATTGAAACTTTATCGTTTTTGAAAATAGAAAGCAAAAGCTTCTTAAATTTTTTAAAACGAAAAAAGAAATGCATCGGCGAAACATCGCTTCAGAATGACCTTGAAAACGAAACCTCGAGGCTTCTGTGACTTTGGAATCAGATTGGAAAAAAGAAAAAGAAGGAAAAAAAAGTAACTGGTAAATAAAAAATTTTCAAAAGGTTAATTCAATTCAAGTACACGTAGAAAAGAAAAGCAACTTAAGATTAAATTGAAATAAATAGATAAAAACTAATTTAATTTTTTAATTTTCTTCACTTTATTTTACCATGTTTCCAAGCAAATTACTGAATATTAATTTTTAAATATTTAAAATCTTTAGTGTTTATATATTCGTTTATAAATAATTCTAAGATACAATGTATTCCAACGTTTAATAAAATAGTACCAATTGGTACTATATTTATTTTTAGCAATCAAACACTAAAATATGACGGAATGATGATACTATTTTGGCTCTAAAGATTTATTAGGTTATTGATCTGTTATGTGTATATTTAGTCTTACGCAAAAAGATATTTATAATCATATATTTTAAGAAAGTAGTTAATAAAAATTATCATTTTAATTAATTTTTTTTTTACTTTTTGTTAATAAACGACGTCGTCAATGTTGATTTATCAATTCAAGTTGAGCTCGGTAATTAATTTAACAAATTTTAAACATTCTAATAATGTCAAAATATGCAATAGCATATTTAATCGAAAAATGATTTTATAGCTATTGTTAATGTTAACATTAAATAAAATTAATTGGCCAATTTTGAATAATTTTTTTTTATCAAAGACATCTTTATTTATCGAAACATTTACAAATTAACCGAGGAATAACATTGATTATTGGGTTATAATACATAAAAATCTTTGATTTTTCCCGTTGGCATAAATCGAAGCGATAAGAAACCAAATGAAATCCAAAATATTTTATCAAGCAAGAAAATAAGATTTTACAAGAAAAAAAATATAAGATGACTGACTTGAATACAAAAAAATAATGTTTTTTTTGTCTCTCTTGTGTCGACAAAGTTCAACGACTGAAAGTCGAACATGCCAGTTAAACACAGAAGAAGAGAAAGACGGAGGAAAAAGTGAGAGAAGCCAGAGTCTCAGCAGTCTGACAAACAAGCTCGCGCAGCTCTTCGACAATGGGACACACTTGGCCGAATGTCAGACCTTGAAAGCCCCACGCGCGCGCCGTGTACTCGCGCCCGCCTCACGCCTCAACAATTCCAGCTTTCCATTTGTTGCTTTTGAGTATATAAGTACGACTTTAAACTTACAAACAACACTTTCAAGACTAACTAAACCAATATCATTTTTTTTTGCTTATTTATACACTTTACTTTTAACAATCATTTAGATTTTACAAATATTATCAAATTTTTTGGATTTGTTATTGTTTCTATTTTGTGTATAAAATGGTTTAATCATCTAATCAAATAATTACTAATATCTAGAAAAAATAATTAGATTTACATAATTTTCTAGCAAAACGTAAAAATTTATCATTTATTATAAATAATTAATATGATACAATTGAAGAAACTTAACTTTATCTACTTGTCAGTCGAGTAGAGAAAATTTGCCGTTTTTATACATAATTATTTGATTATGGTGCGAGTTCATGCGAGTTTGCGCGTCGAGTTTCTATTTCCAAGGGCCTATTTATAATCGCTTGCTTATTCATTTTGGAGACAAGTTTTACATATTTGCTTTTTCATAAAACCTCAACTCCATTTATTTCTTCCAATAAAATAAACAAATATCAAAATCTTTGAATATATAAAATAAAACTCCGAAATAATATAAGGAAAAAAATGTGAATGGGTCTATAAATAAAAATAATCTTGATTTTAATCAAGTTAATTTTTTTATGGAAATTAATTTCAATTCAGTTGGTAATTACTAGTTGAATGATCAATTATTTGGGTTAAAATAAGTCAATATACAAGAGTGTAAAAATTTCAATTTAATGTCGTTTTTTGAATAGTCTAAGTTTGTATTAAAAAGATGTCGAAACGTGTACAATTTTATGTGACAAGTGTAAATATTTTATGAATAATCTTAAGCTACTAAAATGACAAATGAAAAAAGTATGCACAAATGACTGTTTTATCATTTGCGATATAATTAAAGGCATTAATCAAACTAAATTACGCTTGATTAGGTAATTAAAATACATTAAACTTAAACATTTAATTTTTATCTAATTACAATGTTCTATAAATTTTTAATGGCCGAGTTTTCGCACATTTGTTTCCGCGTTGCTATTTCTATTTTGTTCTCAATAAACGCACATGTTATAATTACAACTTAAAAATAATAATAATAATAATAGCTTTGCACTTTTTACGTCGAGTCCATTCTAGACGTCAATCGATTTGTCTATTACTGCAAATGTTACCAAGACTCATATTTCTAAGCTAAAATAAAAACATTACGAGCTTAATTAATCGGCCAAGAGTATTTATAGAAGAACGCACAGAATTAGCATTTGAATTAAATATTAAAAAAATTAAAATTACAGTTAAAAATAAATAACGTGTAACTTAATATACACGAGAAAGAATTCAAGGAAGAAAAAAATTCATGTTTTGCTAATTTTAGAAATACTCGAATTGTAACTCAGCGCCGCTATATGTGCTCAGGTGCTATTAAACATTTTTTTTTTGTTTCGGAAACAATTTATTTAAACAACGCTATTCAAGCTCAAGCTGTTGATAATATTGTTACTCTTTTTTCAACTATGTACATTTCAATTCGGAAAAATCGGAGCATATTTCAATTAAAAGTCGTTTTAGCTCTGATTTAGTCTCCGACACACAATACACTCTAGACCCTAAACAATAAATAAAGGAAGCTTTTGAAAACAAGCTTTTATTATTCGTTTAAATCATTAAAAATTTATCAGTTTTGTATGTGTTGTTACGTTGTCGTTTATTTTTATAAAATCAATAAACTTTTTTCTATTTGATAATACGTTGATGGAGTGTGAAATTTTTATTAATGTTAGAATTAAGACAACAACTATTTACATTGTTAATTCAAAACTTTTATTTATAAATATTGCAAATTATAGAAAATTCAAGGTTTTGCATAATCATATTGATTTTAAATGTCGTTGCGTATATAATTTTATTTACTTCATAGTCTTTTTCTTTAAAAGTTCTCTACTTCATAAAATCAATAGTTTATTCAAGCTCCAGAAACGTTCTTGTATCATTTCTATTCCAATATTTCTTTTTGATAAAAAAAAGAAGAATTAAAGAAAAATAAAATCCTATTTAAATTTCAAATAATGGTAGATTTTACAATAAATTTATTGTATTCGCTCTTACGTAAATACGATACATAAAAATTTAATCGAGTTTAAAATCGTGTATTCAGTAGCAAGAAAAAATTGAACAAATGAAAATTAAAGAAGGAGAGTTTTCAAAAGTTTGCAAAATAAGAGGTATATCGCAAAAATTGCCGACGCACACGACGCGTCCTTCGAGGAATCTCCCCCTTTTTCTCTCTTTCTCTCTGTTAAGCTTCTCCTCACAACGACAACTCACGCACAGAGCAGAGGGAAAGAGAGAGAACAAAAGTACGTTACAACTTTGAAACAAAAAATATACTAAAAGGGAAGGGACATTAAGATACTCATAACCTCGAACAAGTTAAAACGTATATATATATAACTCACCGTAATTGTAAAAGCCTCGATTTCTTTTAGGTTACAAGCAATTAGCTCCTTTTCTTTGAGCACACTTTACTTCTCTTTAATAAGTTATTATTAGTTTACACTGTTAACTTATTACTTCCACCAGAAATCAATTTTTAATTGAAAAAAAGCATTTGTACATAGATGTTGCTTTCTGTCGCACACGTTCAAAGCACCGTCGTCATCAAATGGTATTTGAAAAACCGGCACAGTTCAACAATCAGCTAGACTTCCGTTTCAAGCTTCTTGAATACAGGATACACTGATTTAACAATTAATTTTAAAAATTATTGAATTTTAAATAAAACAGATTTAAAGAAGCAAGTGCACAAACGAACAGTTCCGTCCAGCACACATACACACACTATAACTCCGGCCGGCGTGCGTTCTCTTCTTTCTCTCACTATATATCTATATAGATGTACTCGCCAGCAACTATACGATATTTAGCCCAACAGGCAGCACTGTCCTTTCATCAATAGAACTTTTTTTATTTAAATTATATTATTCGTAGTTTTTTAACACCACCGTCGTTGCTTGCAACTAACAACGTAATAAAACATATACAGCAATCCAGAGGAGTTAAACCACGATGAAGCTATACATTTATCAATGTTATTTTTTTCTCTTTCTCTCTTTCGTTGTTCTTACAGCGTGTATCTTTTTCTCTCCGTTTTCCTTTCTTATAAAGCCTTCTCGACGCGTGCCTCGTCGTGCCTCGACTGCCGAGCCGAGTTTTAGCGAGTGTATAGAGCCAAGAGAAGCCGCGAGCGCTACTGCTGTCTCTTTCTCTCTCCCGAGTCGAGAGTATCGCGCGCCGCCTTCCTTCGCCGTTCTATATGTTATATATGTATACTATACTATACATTATATGCTGTACCATACATATACCATACCTCGCCGCCGGTATCAAATGAAATACGGGCAAGCGCGCGCGCGACTCGAAAGTCGAGTCTCGCTCTTACGGACAATGTCTTAGATTAGGTTGGGTCGCCGGTTACATGCATACGTTCATATTTTTACACATCTCTTTTTTTATTCAAGACTTTAAGTACAATTTTTAATGCTGTTTCTTTTTCTTTTCAGATATTGGACCATTGCTTTTAAACGTACTTAACCTCACTTTTATTTACGCATATAACTATGATACCACTATATGACATCGAAATATGTGTATAGTGGTAGAGAAAAAGGCGGCAAAAATCGGCGGGATTTCAGCATAAGATAGATCAGGCTCAAGTACGGAACAAAGTAAAAAGGTAAAATTTTTTTAAGGCATAAATAAGTTATGAAACATCTTTTTCACAAATATTCTGTTTGTAAAAGGCGAGCAATTTGAAAAAAAAACTTTTCAACGAATGAAGAGTTAAGGCTGTTCTATAGAGAGCATGAAAAGTCGGCACATTCTACAATACTTGTATGTTCTCTCGACTCTTTGTTCGGAGAGGCCAGGCCAGCAGCAGAATATACACACATGTACAGAAGAGAAGTGTATGAGTGCGATGTAGTCGAGTATCTTTGTCTTTGTCCGTGCCTTTCTGTCTTTCCGGCTGCTCGTGGTAATGCGGCAGGGTATACGACGGTACGGTACAGAACGAAGGACTATATATGTGTATAGAAGAGAAAGAGAAAGAAGATTAGCACAGGGGTTCGTCGATCGGCTGCACAAGAACGAACGACTACGACGACGCCGACGCGCGCAAGCTAAAGAGAACCTTCCTTTGTTCGAGCTTCTCTCTCGTCGTCGACTTTGGCTCGAGGGCGACAATTTTCGCTCCTTTAGAGAACCAAAGAAAATCTTATATGACTGCACAGTTCTTTTTTGCTACAGAGACAAGAAACTTGCTAAGAATAAGAAATAGCTATATGTACAAGAAATAAGATCCGAAAGTCTCGTAAGTGCTCAAGTCTATTAACCGATAAATTTTTCAATTTACTTTTTTCAAATATACGAAAAAAAAGTTTTTTTTACATAACAAAATGTAATTCGCTAAAAAAAACTTTATTAGACTATTAATATTAATTATAAAAAAATTTATTCAATTTATAAGAACATGATTAAGTATTCTGATGATTATCTCATTTATAATAAAATTCAGAGCTCGTCAATGGCTCATTCGGTAGGGCGATGGATTCGTAATCTCGAGGTTCTGAGTTCGAATCCTGCTCTCGGCGGACGATTAATACAAGCACCACTGTGTACGTTACATGTGCTGAAGTTCACAAACACATTGACGATCTCCGTTGCTAATTAGCATCGCAAAGATAACATAAATTCGACGTTAAATAAAATAAAAAAAAAATTCAAATTTAACTGTACAGAATTTTGTTTAAAAAATATTAATTCTATATTTTTACCTCAATTTTAAAATATTAACACAGTATTGATCAAAGATTTTTTTAATTTTTCCATGTCATTTTTCTTTATACTCGTTAAAATAGCGCAACCCTTTGCTCATCGAGCTAGAAAGTTAACACTGACAATATTGTTAAAAAAACTCTACCCTTTTGAAAAGTCGGTCGATACATAGAAAAATAAAGAGATGAAGTCTTATATGGAATTTTCACGAATGATAAATGATTGTATGAAGAAAATTTAAATTTTACGATGGAAGTGATGACGAAAAATAATTTGAATCTTCTTAGCCTTTTACGTAAACTTGTTTCTTTCAATTGTACAGTAGATTAGGATAGTTGAAGATAAATTTTAAAAATGTATATTTTATATAATATAAATTTAAAAGCTTGGGACAGAGAAATATTAAGTTACAAAATGCGCTAAATACCATCATATTCAAACCAATCAGGCACTTCCATGGACGAACTAAGCCAATCGAAATTTTTAAAAGCTTCATTTTTAAGTTATTCTTCTTTTTATATTAGAAAATATATGAAGAATATTTAAATAGAGGTCGCCATTAGCTCATTCGGTAGAGTGATGGATTCGTAATCTCCAGATCTGGAGTTCGAATCTCGCTCTCGGCAGCCGATTGATACAAGCATCACTGTACATTACATGTATACTTTGTTCACAAACACACTGAAAAACCTCCGTCGCTCATTAATATCGAAATTATAGCATTAAATGAAGCGACGTTAAATGAAATTTAAAAAAAATTATATTATTTAATTGTAATAATTCAAAACAAGCTTAATTTATTTTTCTTAATTTTTTTTTATACATTTGATTTCCAAATATTTTAAAATTGTAGATCTCTGGTCGATTTTCGCGTAGCACATTTTGCATTACATAAAAAGTCTTGTCTTGCAAAACACGCAGAATGGTCTGTTCTCCATTAAACTATATCTTTATGTAAAATCTCATTCGCTCTCTTTTTCTTTTGTGAAACAAAAAAAGGAAATAAGTCCTCGTTGCTCGGTATTGGGCGGCGACTTTTATTGACTTAAAAGTACATATTCACTGGTGGGAGAAAGTAACAGGGGCCACGCACTAGTAACAACACATAAAGGTGCGTAATTTCACGACAAAAATTCTCTCCTTCATATGAAACAAGCATTAAAATAATGAGAAGAAATAAATGCAAAAATAATTTTGTAAAAATATTATTATTTGTTGTATGACACTATTAAAAAGATAAAAAGCAAATGTTTATATGGTTTTTGTTGATTTTCAAAGTTTTATGCATTATAATGTAATATTTTACTAGAAATTAAATTTTTTAGAACGTAATTTTTTTCATTTTTAACTTTTATATTTTTAATTATATTTTACTAAAAAAAAAGAGTCGGTCTGTGGCTCATTCGGTAGAGCGTTGGATTCGTAATTTCGGGGGCTCTGAGTTCGAATCCCGCTCTCGGCAGCCGATTGATGCAAGCACCACTGTACGTTACGTGTGCTGAAGTTCACAAACACACTCTAGAGCTCCGTCGCTGATTAGCATAGCATAAATATAGCGACATTAAAAAAAAAATTTTATCCAGACTATTATGCTATTAGTTTTTTTCTGCTGCCCGATAATTTTTTTTAATAATATATAATCGAAAAATGAAAGTAATTACAAGTAATTTTCTATTACAGTTATTAATTTCAAGTAATAATTTGGTTTACCGTTCATTATCAATTTTCTTTTGTAAAAAAATTAATTTCTCTACATTAGGTCTTTTGAACAAAACGAGTACTGATATTTAAAATATGATCAGAACTACACAGCTTTAAACGATATTCATGTACTCATTTTTAAAAAACATTTCTACTAACTCGAAATTTTTCAAAAAATGAATTAAAAATCACTTTGAAAATGAAAAATTGAAGTAGTTACTTTTTTTGATTATGAATGATTTATTGAAAAGCATCTAGTGAAGAAATCTAAAGTTAAAATTAAAAAAAAAGGAAAGCCATTTTGTATAAAATGTGTAGGTTATAAGGCTGAAAAATTACTCATCTTTTGATGCTTCTTTATCGACCTAGATTTTTTGTTTCACTAAAATCAGAATTAATGCTTTTTCATTATCGTAATAACGTCATCTCTATGAAAGTGAAGCTTCCCGTGCGCAATTACTACGCCTTCATAAAGACTTTTATTCAATGTTCACGCGCGCAAGCTCGCATTATCGCATCATTAAACGTCGCATTAAACTAACCTAATAATGATCTAACAAAAATATTCTTTTACTTAATCTAATTTCATGTACAGTTATATTAAACTTTAATAAATTTCTTATATACAGCTCTTTTTAGTCCAACTTTTTATGTCTGTTCTGTAGGTACTTCGAAGCTCTTTTTTTTATAAATCAGTTTAAAAACAAATTTTAATACTGTATACAAAGTATTTATTTATGTTAACATAAAAAACTTTTATTATCATACTTTCAGTCTCAAACGAAACTCTTTTACGATCATTAAAATAAATTAATAATAAATACAAAAAATTTATGAAAAATTTTGATTTTTAAAGTGTTTGAAAATTTATTTTAAATTTAAATTATCATTTTGGCGTGACTTAACTTCAAATTTCCTTAAAATTAATTTTAAAAAATAAACACAATCTTAATATTTAATTACTATTTAACATGATTCCGAATTATTTGCTAAAACAAAATTGCGATACAAATACATAAAGCATCCCAAAACAGCAAAGCAAAAATGAACTCAGAGGAACCAGAGGAAAAAAGCCAAACAAAGGGCAGTTACATTCTCTTTAGAATAGAAAAAACTCTCACGAAATGTATACGCTTGCATGAGGTAGATTTTTTAAAAAGAAATTTGAGCTACTTTTGTTGCCAAAAAAAATTGGCATTTCTCAGATTTTAGAAATGAAATATACTTTTGTGTAATAAAATAGGAGAATAATTAATAAAAAACTATATCATTTCATTTTATGAAATATCTTATACACATTATATAAACTTCAATGTTAACATAGTTGAAAAAAAGCTCTACTATGAAAGAAAAAAGTTATTCGCTTCATTAAAATTTCTCCAATACCTTAGCAAATTTGTGTCAAAGAAATTTTAGATGATTTTTATATTGTGATGTGAAACTAATTGTATGGAATAATTAATGAGAGGTATACAATTTCCAAACAAGAATATAAAAAAGTAAAAGAAAACACATCTAAATGAAAGGAAAATAAAGGAAAACAAGAGAATATTTAATGAAGAAAAATTAAAGGAGCGTAAGGTAAAAGACAAAAACACAAATTAGAATAACGAGAAAGGAGTTGCTCTGCAAAGTTTGGTGCTATTAAATGAGCGTTTCAAAATAATTTATAAACTATTCTAGTTTTAATAAATAAGTTAACTAGATTAAATTTTTTTTTCTATTTATTAAAAACTTATTAAATATGCGGTAAATATTAAATATTTTAAAAATTCATGCAATTATTTTAAATTTAAAAGCGCTATATAACTGAAAGTTTGCAAATATTGAAAGTGGAATTTTATTTAAAAAAGTATAAAATGACAAAGTTAAAAAGAATGAAAGAAAGAAAGGAAGGCAGGCAGGTAGGTAGGTTATGTTTCCCGGCAAATTAACAAATAAAAGCAGTGGAAGATCGGAGGAAGAGGCGAACGATAGAAATACGCGGAAAGAAAGAATGACCATGAAAGGGAAAATGAGAAGTAAAAGGAAGGTATAAAAAAAAGTGCAACGCTCACTTCTAGTTGTCTCATTTAAACAAGAAGAGTTTCATCTAATGAGCAAACGCATACTGCGCGTTTACTTGTGTATACGAGTATACAAACACATAGAAAGACTTTTAAAGTCACAATATACGTATCCCAATGCTCTGTCTATTTCGAAAAGTTAACCACATACAGAGAAGACAATTGTTGCATGTTCAAAAAAGAAAAGCTAAGCTTAAGTTTTGCATTTGTATTTTGGCTCTTTGTGTTAAATTAAATTGCTCTACCCCTTTTTTAAAGTCTTTGGGGTTATGTTTTTTTATAAAACTCTTGGATAATTACAATTATTTTATAGAAAGCAACAATTTCATTTTTTCTTTTAAGCAATTTTAAAAAGAAAACGCTAATAATCATTTTTAACTATAATATTAACAAATAAATATTTTAGTTTTTGTTATGGGAATTGAATAGATAATAAATGTTTGTGGTAACTTTAAAAATATAAACAGTCTAAAAATTATTTTCTATTATTGAAAATTTCGTATTTTTACGAAATAGATTAAATTTTAATTTTATAAAAGTATAAAGTAAAATGAGAGGAAAACAGCAAAGAGGAAGATGATTTTTCTTGCAGCACCGATTTTTAAGGCGTCTTGTCTCTTATATTACTTACAACTTATTTTCAGTTTGCCCATATAAGAAATATTAAATAATTAGATATTATAAAATGTCAAGAGTCCCTGGTAGAAATGTGAGCATTAAAAATGGTGTGTATAAAAATTTGAGGTTATTAGTAATAAAAATGCCAAATAAATGGCCAATAAATGTTAAAAAAAGCATTTTCATTTCTACTGGCCAAAAAATGGTAAAAAAAACGTTTCAATTTCCACCAGGGAGTATAAAAAAATTAGATTTTGATTTAAAAAAACAACTTTAAAATTTAAAACAAAACAGTTGATATAATTTTATAAAAAATTAATGCTAGAAACTCTCTTTTTACGTAGATTTTTTAAAAGAAAAACGTAAGTGAAAAAACTTTCAAAGTTACGAGCAGTTTTGTTTTTAATTTCAAAATTTTTTAAGGTAATTTGTATCCATTTTCAAGACGCTCAGTTTTGGAACTAATTATTTAAGAAAGTTTTTACATAAAGTATGTAAATGATCAAAACTTTTCGTTAAAAAAATGCCTACAAAAGTTCAATTTGTTCAAAAGTTAATGAAAAAAATTAAAATAAAATGCAATATTTCATTTTTATGCTTATTTTAGGTAAACAATTGCGCTATTTTTATTTTTTAAATTTTAAACATTTTTTAGATAGGAAAGGATTAATTTTAATTTTATACTTGGTTGCAAATCAATTATTGCAACTAATTCTTTAAGCTTTCACACACATTTATTTTTTTTCTAAATGCCAGAAGATTAGAGATTTAATATAAAATTGCAAAAAGCAAAGTAGCGTGAGGTAAAGTTGACTGAATAAAATAATCATGCACCTCAAAATACGATTAAACGTCCAATGGATGAACCAAGCTAAAAGCGAAATCCTACTTTCGTATTCCTGAGCACCGGAAAAAGCTTTCGACACCACAAATCTAAGGATAAGTAAGAGTACAGTGAAAATTACTTTTTATACACATTAGCTACTTTATATAGACATGCCTTTTCGCATTACCTACTTTTTATATGTTTAACCACTCGAACATACTTTAATGAGCTTTTTTCTCATTTTAAAAGGATTTTTTCACTTATAGTAAATAATTTTTTTATTTTGTCACACTAGAGAATAAAAAAATAATTTTATAACGTGCACTGACAGAAAAGTTATCTCACAGCAAGTGGATGACTCCTTATTGATGTATCATTTAGATGGAAAACTAAATCCATTTGGTGCAAGTAACTAAATGTTTGAATGAAAATTGCAGTTTTTGCTGCAAAGATATTACGTTACCTTCAAGTGGATTTATGCTAGGACGTAAAACAAACATATTTATACTAGGACCAAGTATATTCCATTTGCCTCTAAATAACATTTCTGTGAGTGTAAAATATCTATCTTTAAAAGTCAAAATATTCTACGATAGAATACAATAAATGAACGAAGCTTACAAAGAGTAGTGTCAGTGTTGCACTGAAAGAAATTGGCTTTTGAAGCAAGTGGAATCCACTTGCCGCTAACAGAAATTCTTTTCGTTTTACGTCGTAATAGCGATCTGCTTGAATCAAGCATAAAATCTGTTTGCTACAATCTACTAGCCGCAAGTGGATGTATATTTGATTCAAATAAATTCTAATCTACTAATCGCAAATGGATATAAAAAAAGGAAAATCCATTTGTAGTTAGTGGATTTCAGTTTGATGTAAATATACATCCACTAAATGCAAATGGATTTTATGTTGAATCAAACAGATATTTCACGTGAAGGAAAAAGCACGCATTTTTCGAAATAATAGATTCCTACTTCCATAAAGTGGATTTCATGTTGATTCAAACAGATCGCACTTAAATAGAATGTTCTTCTTGCTTCAAGAGCGGATCTCTTTCAGTGTGGGAATCTGAAATTTTTAACTCAACTTTGGCATACTACTTATTACATAAAATTATAAACACAGTTGCAACTATTTGTTTTAAACAGTATTGAGATTCTTTAAAGAAAATCGAATAAATAAAGGCATAAAACACCAGTTTGTATTACACGAAGAAGAATACTTTTCTCCAGTCTCTGCAAAGACTAAAATTTTTCTTTGATTCTCTGTGAAGAAAAACACTTTTCTGTTGATCTCTTGAAAATTTTAATCTTCGTAGTCCAACGGAGAAAAGTGTTAAACTTTGCGAAGTATTGGAATAAGTGCTACTATTAGCGGTAAAAACAAAACTGTTTTTCTTCATAAGGGCCGTCGATATACCATTGCAAACAATAATAAATGATTATAACATTTAATTTTTAAAATTTTAATCAAAATAAAGTGCGAAATCTCCAATTCATTTCATTTATGAGAACACAACAATTTCTTACAGTAGTATAGATCTCAAATGCTCAGTCGGTAGAGCGATGGATTCGTAATCTCGAGGTTCCGAGTTCGAATCCCGCTCTCGGCGACTGATACAAGCACCGCTGTATGTTATATGTGCTTTGTTCACAGACACACTGAAGATCTCATAAATACAACAACGTTAAATAAAAAAAAAAAATTTCTTACAGTAGTGAAAATAGCATAAAATTTCTTTTTACTTTAAAAAACTGAATTTAGGTTTATGTAGATTCGGTTTTTAATGTGAAAAATTTCCTTGAAGCATTAAATTTTTTCTATGCACAATATTGATGAAAATTATTATCATCAAAAAAAGGGTATTATTTTTTTGTTATTAAAATTCAGAAATTCATTTTTTCTATTCTTCAGAGCTTGTCTTGTTTCAATAATTTACTATTTTAATAATGCTTTAATAATTCTTTTATTAAATTAAATACCGACCTCTAAAAATAAAATTATTATTTTTTCACAATTACGTAATTTCCTTTGGTAGTTGCAAATAAAATGTATTCATTGTTATTCATTATCTCGTTGTCTTACGCATATTTCATCGTCAAGAACCATAGGCATTTCCTTTCATCTCCGGTTAGTCTTTTCTTTTCTTATTTTCCCTTATTCTTTTCCATCTTTGTCTTTTATTTATTCATTAAAGCTCGCACGCTCGAAAGCGCGTATAATGTTCTTTTTTTTTGCGGCTCGTTTTCACTGAAAATATAACCGTCAACTGGGAAGGAAGGAAATAATTCTCTTTCTTCTTTTGCTTCTTCTTTCTACTCTAAATTTTTCTCTTTCACCGAGTGCACCTTCTACATTTAAAGTTTAATGCAACATTGTGCACCTATAGAAAGAGATTCTAGGGATATATGGAGAATAAATTTTAAATATATGAGTGTCAAAACATTTGTTTTGCGATATCATCCAAAAGAACTATTTGCTACTTTTTTTTATTTTTTCATTATTGTATTCATTATTTACTGTTTCATTTTTAAAATTTTGTGTAGCATATTCATCTTTCATTAACATGTTACTTTTAATTCTGCTTATGATGTTATTAATTTAATCATATGTTGGTTTAAAATTTAATTATATTGATTTTTAAAATTTTTTAAAATTGAATTACATTATTTTTTGTTAATTATAATGCAGAATTACCATATCGTAAGTTTAAAATTGAATTTTTAATGATTTCATTGAAGCTATTTTTGAGAAATAAAAATTAATATTACATTCAATTTGTCAGTATTTTCAATTCTATATTTTTACATTTTGAAAGCTTAAAGACAATATATAGACGTACCATAACTAACAATAACTATTTGAATATGTAAGCGAAGAGAATTTATTGCTAAAATCATTGAACATTGTATAATTTTAGGTTATTTTTTAGTCACATATTTTAAATATTATTGAATATATGAACAAAATTTAAAATTAGTCCAATAATTTTTATCGTATTGGCCTTAATATTTACAATACTTCTTCACAAATTTTGTAAGATTTCATTATAATAATTAAGAAGAAACGTCGCTATAATTCTTATGCAGAATTTCATTCTAAATTTTTTAGAAAAACTATCTCTGAAAGTAATAAATTTTGATTAACATAAGATTTTATATTTGCGAAAAAAGTAAGTGAATGTTTCGAACATTTTAACAATATTTGCAAATTAAAAAAAGTTATATTTAAGAATTTTTTAAAATTAAACTTTTAACTTTGTTTCTACGAAATAAAGATCACGGGAATATGTGGCGAGATTAAAAAAAACTATATTCTTCCCAGCATTCCATTTGTCACGTTTTCCACGAGACTGCGCATTCGTTTCTGCGTTTCGTCCCTTTGCACTATACGCATGCATGCATGCACACTTCCCTTTTTTTTCTTTCATTTTTTATTTTTATATAATACATCGTTACTTCTTTTGTCAAAATATCAGAATCATTTATTTTCCATTTGACAAATATTATTTAACATAGTGATGTTTTATTTGACTTTAAGTAAGTTATTCGCTTAAAAATTTTGATATTAGTATTTTTGTATAATTTAGGTTTCTAAAAATCGTTAAATTATTGAGTTTTTTAGTAATATGCATGTGTATATAAACCATACCATACGCGAATAGGATTCGATTCGTTCACTTCGTACGTCAACCCCTCTGACTTAACAATGACAAATAAACGTAAACATAAAAAAGAGAAACGTTGAAATAATACCCACAACTTATATATTTTAATATCAATATTTATAAAAATATATTTCATAATGTATATCACAGTAAGATATTTATTATAATAAATTAAAATAAATATCTCCAGTTTTTACATGTTAATTTAAAAAAAAAGTTTATTATTTTTAGAAGAACAATATTTAAATATTCTATAAAATAATTTTGGTTTATCACACGGTTAATCGATTATCATTAGTGGTTTTAAGAAATAAGACTCAATTATTTTTTAAATTTAAATCATACTATTAAAATGTTCTGAACTTTTTATTTTTAATTTGATTAAAACCAAGCAGTCAAGGTCATTCTCTAGTTTATTAAGACTTTTCTTTTTAAATTTTCTTTAAATATTATATATGATTTTCTGTATGAATAGCTAAACAAATTGCAGTACATTTGCTTATGATCTGCAAGCTACTTCTATAGAACTTAAATACTGACCATCAATGTACTCAGTAATTTAATCCTAAATTCCTTAATTTTTATTTACATTATCTCTTTTAATTTAACAGCAAGTTCTAATACTGCTTTGAATGGATGCACAATATTCAACGTTATTATGCCATTTATATTTTTTTAATAAATAAGGATTATCTTTTTGCTTTGAAGAAAATATGAATGCAAATACTGGGATTTCACATGCGTTTATATTTTCCATTCATCTTTATACGTTTATATCCACATAAAGACATAAATGTTTTTATATTCTATATTGATTACTTTACTTTATACTATATCATGTTTATATATTATTGTAATGTCAAAACAGATATCAATGGTTTAAAATATAAAAAATAACAAATAGGCAGATAAGATAGAGATGAAGCAAGTAGCAGAGTAAGATGTGAAAGAGGCGCTGCAGAAAATGTGATAATATAAGGCGATTATAAGAGACGGATTAAAAATCGGGGTAAAGTAGTTTGCGGGGCTATGTATATAACGAGTAGGGAGAATTGGAACAGACTTTCAGTCAAGAACGAAATTTTAAGCTTTTTTTAACATTAGATGAATTGGAGGGTAATAAAAATAAATTTTTATTTTTTTTTACATTTATGTAATGTAATAAGTTATACATTCACATGTGTGTATGCGTGGTTATTTACGGTTTTTAAAATGAACTTAGAATTAACTTAAATTACAATTCATGTATAATATTCTGTCCGGAACTTTGACGTCCTCTTATGCTTGACGACTGTGCATATTGCGGTCCCAACACCGGAAAACAGCTGATTAATAGTATGAGTTTCTCGCACCGGCGACAACAGCTGCTTGTAAGAAGCCCCCTGTCTGCGATCCTTGCGTTTAATATAGTGTGTATACCTTACACTTACCTTGAATATCTAAATATTTATGCAAGACCAGTGGGGTAGTGGGTTCGTAGTACATAATAAAAAGTGTCTAAAATATTTCTCTAATTTTTTAAAGCCCTTGAAATCATGAAAGAGTTATCCCATAATTATTACATATAGAAAAATATAAATTTACATGAATTTTAAAAGCTATTAATTAAAATCTTAAGTTTATTTTATAACTCATTATTAGAAATAATTGTAGTGATTATCTTTAAAGTTTCGAATATATATTCCTTTTAGTGCCATATTTAGAAATTTAATTTTTTTTAGTGCATGTAAATACCCCCTGAAAATGCCCTCCCTATAAATAATTTTCTTTAAATTAGATTAGTTTATTTAAGTCCAACAACCAACCCACTAACCAAAATCCTTTTTAAAATTTTTTATCTGAGATGAAGATATAACCCGAAAAACAACACACTCTCATTCATCCTAAGCAGTTATCTAACCAAAAATAACTAATCAAAAATCTCCGCGCTCGGCTTTTCTAAATTTGTTTTAAAAAAAATTATACAATTCCACCCGCAACCGAACCCATTTCTCGGTTGTCTCAAACTCCATTTTTAAAACATACTCTTTTCACGGAAAAATACATGAAAATTGCTATTTAATACTTTGCTGTTACAAAATAAATAAATTTCATTTACTTTTGTTTTATCTTTGTCTCTCTAATCCAGCTACTCATTCAATACCCACACAAAATACCTACTCTATTTTAACACCCTATTATACATTGTTCTTAATCAATTTTTTCTTATACTATAAAATTTTATCTTCTAATTTCTTTTATGTTCTTTTATTTGAACCTAACTGTTTCTTCTCAAACAAACTCTATTAACATTAAATGATTCCTTGTTCCTTCAAATTAAAATCTTCTCTTTAATCTAGCTATATTCTGTTTAAGCTATTACGCCTATTGCACGCCAAATAGTTACTAACTTAACGCATTTCTTTTTAACTAACCTAAACCCTCTCGAATCTCTCTATCCCCCCGCCACTACCATTTTTTTTAGTTGACCAAATCTTTCTTCTCCCCTCATCAACACCCCTTTAACCAATCTCATATCAATACAATCCACTAACACAATTAATATATATATATATATTATATTTATAATATTATATATATATTTAACCCTCTAATTATATTATAATATATATATATAATTATATTTTTATTTCCTATCTCCCCTTTTGTTTTTTTTTTCTTGTTTTTTTTAAATTGTGTTCTTTCAAATAATATTATATAAATTAATATTCACTTTGTCCCACTGTCTATTTTATTTAAGCTTCCATTTTTCTTTTTTTTCTACTATAATATTTTTTTTTTGTTACAGCTCTTTCTTCTATCACACAACCACCTATGATGCCACCCTCCTACTTTTTGTTTTTAAATCGCCCACCCCCTTTTATTTTTTTTAGTTAAACCACAACTTACACCCATTCTTCGTTAATATCATTCATCCTTCCAGATAAAAAAATTTTATATTATATTGTTAGGATTTAAATATACAAAACCTTTTAAAAATATTTAAAAATGACATACACGGTACTTTAAACAAAAACTTAATACACTGAAAATTTTACAAAATTTAGTATTTTTGATCCATTGAATAAATTTTTCTGCGAAATGAAAAAAAAATTTGGAAGAAAGTCTTTCTTCATAAGTAACTAGCCAAACTTCTTTTAAGAAATTGTCCGATTACCGGAAAAGTATGGTTTCTATTTAAACATGCCATAAAATGTAAGGAATTCAACTTTTTTACGATGCCAGCGGATCTCTTTCTCTCAAAGATTCATGTATCTTGTGACTAAAACGAAGCGTAAGTTAAAAAGACTCGAGTTACCTTTTTACTGCGAGTCATTCATTCGCTTGTTCGAGCCACGGAAGTTTTGATAAAACTCATCTTGAAGAAAGAAAAAAAAAGAAATTTTTCCGAAACAACAAGTAACGAGTATATCACGCGAAAGAGTATGCAAATTTTTTTAATTAAAACTTTTTTATTTTCTGGTCACATGAGACCAACGTAAAATTCTTAAATTAAAATGTTGAATTATTTTTTAAAAAAACAATAAAATTTTTTAATAATTCAAAATATAAAAAAATTTATATTTTATGTTTATAATTAAAATGTTTAATTAATTCTTTTATTCATCTTGTGTTTTTGAATTTTGATAGATGAAAATGAAATAATTTTCTATTAGTAGTACCTTGTAACATAATAATTAAAGTTTAACGAAGCAAATTTAAAAGGAATTTTAAAAATTCATATGAAAATTGTAAAAGAATCTTCTGTTTGTTGCGCAAAATAAGAAAATAAGAAATAATAAAGTTCAAACCGACACTGAAGAAGAGACAGGATCATAAACACATAAACATAATGGAGAAAAACTTTGCGAAAAGTTTATTACTCCCATAGCACGTAGATCTCAACGTTTCCTCTTGTAAATCACGTAGTTTGAGTCCTCAAACTTGTGATATGTAATTATTTTGTTTCCCTTTGAGAGCTAGTATAGCATAGAAAATATTAGATGCTGTATTTAACAGCGTATAATGATTTAATCAAATACACTAATATTTACTTAAAAAATTAAACATAAAAACAATAAAAACTATCATTGTCAAAATACGAGAAATTTTAAACGCTTCTGTTGGTTACACGGTAAAATTCAAATAAAAAATATAAAGTTTTTATAGAATTTTTTGATAATTCTTTAGCAGTACATTTTTCATATGTTAAAGATATCAATTTGACGTATCAATACACTGTGTACATGATACAAAAAATAATTTTAAAAGTTAGACAGATGGTTGGTTTTAAAGTAAAGAAGAAAGTGTAGTAGAAAGTAAATTTTTATGTTTTGCGAAGATGAGTATCAGAAAAGATGACTTGGATATTAACAAAATGTTATAAATCATAAATTAAAATCTTCATAATGAAAAATCTATAAGTCATACCTGCTGTAAGAAATATTTATCAAAAGTAAATTAAAAAAATTTTCTTGATTAAATAATTTTGGCAAAATAATGGAGTATGTATAGCCGAAACTTTGGAAAGAAATTTGCATCTTAAATTTAATACGCAATGCGATAATAACAGATTTAATATATCCGAAAACAAAAAATTTAAAGTATAAACACGAAAAAAATTGTATGAAAAAATTTGTAACCGAAGTATCGAACTCTCTGATTTATCCAAGAATACATAAAAGCATATCTAACTTGTTGATTCGAGCCGAGCGATTCCATTATATGGCAGGGCTCGATGACTGACTGTTATGTACGCAAAAGAAAAAGAAACGAGGTCGATGCCTCGGCTTCGCAGATTCTCCTACGCCAAGACGCGCATATGCGAATCGACGTTCCTTTTTTTTTATTCTCCTTTTCTCGGTATACCCTGATCGAGGGATAAGATGTGGAAGTTTACAATATGCAACTCTATGATCCATTTACTTTTCTTCGCTCTTTTGCATTAATTTATTTGATCTCGTTTTATTCAGCCTTCTTCCCAGTTTCTATTAATACATACTGTTTAACAAATTCTTCCCATCAGTCAATTTACCATTTCATGTTATTTATAATATTTAAACATATTCTATAAAAGTCAAAGATTAAATTATTCATGATAATTTTTCATTTGAGTTGATCCAGTCAGAAAAGAATTTTTTAATGTATATTTCATTTTAAAATATAAGGTTGTCGTGGCTCAGTTGGTAGAGCGATGGATTCGTAATCTCGAGGTCCCGAGTTCGAATCCTGCTCTTGACGGCCGATTGATAAAAGCACCACTGTACGTTACATGTGCTGAAGTTCACAAACACACTGACGATCTCCGTCGCTAATTAACATCGCAAAGATAACATAAATACAACGACGTTAAATAAAAATTTAAAAAAAAAAATCAATATTATCTATTAATTCTGAGTTAGATACGGAACTCTAATTTTTTATCGTTTTGAAAAGCAAATTATTACATAAATTTAGCAAATTTCCATTTTTCAAAAAACTTCATCTTTTTTTTTTCATATGTAATTACAATTATCGTGAATAATATTCTTCCGATAAGCTCATTATATCTAAAAATCCTTTATTATCCCGTTTATAACGCAAAACATATAAGTAGCTGGTTAAACGAGGCAAGGCAAAGACGCAAGTTGCGTTCAAGGACGATTAATTGCCTAAAGCGGTCCAAGCTGTAGAGCGTGCTGGCGACGTGAACGCTTACCTAAACTTTGAAGACGAGTGATACGAATGTAATTATGCGTTGTGCTTGACAGAATCATTTCCTTCCCTCTGGATTTTACTCTATATCCTAAATTAATTAGCTTCGGCTTTAGCCTCTTTGCATCCGATAGAGAACGCATCTTGAATATTTAATTTTTTTCAAAATTTCCTTTTCAACAAATATCTCAAAAAATTCTCCAATCTTCCAAACTGAGCTGATTAAAATACTAATGAAAAATGGTATACAATTATATGTACATAATATACGTGGATATAGATGTACATAGGATTTTATAGTATCTCCAAGTGACTATGCAACAGAATCAAATTTATTTTTTACAAATATTCCCATTTGAAAATCTGGTTCTGTAAATATTTATCTTCTTTGTTGTAATGCGAAGAAATAGGTTGTAATAATCGGGTAAATTAATGAATCATGAAAGCGGTTTAATTAAATTTAAAAAATTAGTTACTTTGTGCATTTAATAAAAAGTTATGAGCGTTAAATAAAAAATAATAATTTTATGTGTATAATGGTTAAAAAGAAAGAAGCTCGCGTAGTAATAATTCGCTTACATTATAGTCTCATTTACTCAGTGAAAGTGACTTTTCAAACGGTTAACGTTTAAAAATATACACCAGAAGATATTAAAAGTTGCAATCAATTTTATAATAAAATTGTTTCCTTAAACTTTACTTTTATAAAAAGGAAATTAAAGTTTTTTTTTTCAAAAAAAAATCTAAAAAAGTAGTAAATAAAAGTGAGCAATCTTAGTATCATTTAAAAAGAAATTTAAACTTTAGCAATATAAAATCTACAATCTAAAACACTTACGTATACGTAAGACCATGTAGAAATTTCTCTTATTATTTTTCGTATTACATCATTTTCATTTTTTTTCTATGTATGTAATAAAAGTTGGTCATTCTTTTTCTATAGAAAGTAAAAGCAAAACAATCGTGTAACTTTTAATTGTCTTTTTTTAACATATTGTTAATGATCGTAGTTAAAAAAAAAAGTGAAAGTTTCTGACAATGAAAGATAAATACAATGAAATCCAGTTATTATAGTCTTAATAACTATAATTTTATAATTCAAGTATTTCCTGACACTTTTAAACGTTCAGATATCGTAAATCTGATTATAAGCAATTTGCGCTATATCATATTGAAATGTTGAGACAATGATGACTCTACAAGCATATTTGACAATCGATAAATTTAGCATTTCTTATTTTCTTTTGTCGAAACTCGAATATAATATAGCCTACAAATCAAAGGCGCATATCTCTCAACCACGAATCATCGAGGCCACGATTGCGATCTTTTACAACACCAGTAATTTCCATGGATTCCAATTTCTTAATACCAATGAAAAAAAATATCACTTCTAGGGTAGAAGCACATGCTTTTATTTTTTTTTGTATTGTCTAAAAATAGATTCGAATTTCTTTTTGTAATTGATGCTGTATTAACTTGTAAATTTAATTTTAAGATTTTAATCAGAATGAATATTTGTAGAACAAAGTTTCGGAATATCATTTCAGTCAGCAGTTTTATTTCACGAGGATTTGAATATTTAATGAAAAATTTTATTATTGTTTAGTATAATTCTTTTACATTTTAATACAATAAATTTTTAGTTCGATAACGTTTTCAATTAATTTCTTACTTGTGATAATCCTAATTATTAAAAAATATCTCTTTTTCCCAAAATTATTAAAAAATTTTTCCCATATTAGTATTTTTATTATTAAAAATATTGATATAACTATTTATATTGTTCGCCTCATGCTGAAAAACAAACCAAACAAACAAAGTTAGCTTAATTATTCTCGACCAAAAAAGGGGAATTTTGGTTTTTTTATAACGAAACTAATAGGGGAAGGTGGGGCTAAATTCCAGACGTTTTTTTAAGAGAAGATTTCTTCTCCGGTAGTGAAATAATTGCCTCTACCAAAGCATTAACACTAAGTTTAGACTTCAAACTGAATAAAAAAAAATGGTCTAGACTCCTTATTATTCATTTAACATAACAATAGTTTGGATCGAAAAAAAAATTGTTTTTTGGAAAGTAGCCCCATGTATGGGGTAACTTAACATTTTGCGTTGGGGCTATTTTCCGATTGTACTATTAAACTTGGAAAATACAATTAAATTTTTTATTTAACGAATTTTTTCAAATTTTTGACTATTTTATTAATCATTAATGCATTAATAATCACAAAAATATAATATTAACATTATAATATTCGTATGAATATTAAATAAATTATTATTCATATAAAATGAATAAAAAAGCGATTTTCCAAAAAATCCCTATTAATTAACATTGTATTGGAAAATTGCCCCAAATGATTAAAAATCTTTGAACTGTCAGTACTAAGCTTAAACTTAACGTATCGGGTCATACTAGGTGTCAAAATTTTTGTTTTTTAATGTACTATAAACTTATTATTACGTGACAAATCGTTTCGTTCACACAGAATTATGAGATGTATTTTTAGACAACCCAAAAGTTTTGGAAGGCACTGCGAAAAAAAAGAAGTGGCTGTTACGAATTTAATTTATCAAGTAATCTACTACAAGTTGTATAAAAAAGTTCATTTTTATATATATTTTTAATCTATTTTACTGACCCCGGATAAAAATTTTCATGTGTCAGATTATTAAGCATTCTTAAAGTTACCCCATCTGGAAATTCGCCCCACTCTCCCCTACATATAAATGCAGTATTCAATATTTGTTATACAAGCGGTCTTGAGGCTCGCAGTTGGTAAACAGGTGGTGTGCATTAAAAAACGTTAAAAAAACGGAGCCTAAAAGCGTCGCCATAAAAAACACAAGACTTCGTTTTTTACACTACGCTGTCTCGTTAGTGTTTGTCCTTTTTTTGGCAATTTTGTTTTGTATCCACTGAGCGAGAAAAAGTTAAATATATACAGGAGTTATACTATGAATGTATCGTTGCGCAATGTTAAGAATTGAGTGCTTCTGTTCACCTCGGAAGTATCTCCTTTGAGTTTCTCCTTTTCGTTAGAAACTACAGATATGCTTGTACTTGAAATCCAATGTTGTCATTACAATTACAAAATATGTATTTTAAATTTTAAATATTCGAAATCTATTCTTGCTTTTTTTGTTACAAAAATTATGAATGATGGTATTTTAAATTATTGACCTAAAGTATGTAATTTATACATTCGAAATAATATTTTGACCGTTTTAAGGTGTAATAGAAACAGTATCGCTTCAAAAGAAAATGCTCATGAATTATTAATGAAGAAAAATATGTTACACTGAAAAAATTTTCGATAGTCGAATTTTATTCATGATGAAATATATAAAAATATACAAAGTGTTTCCTTTTACAAGAAAAGAGAAAAGAAAAGTCTGGTTATAAAGTTTCATTCGTCAAAGTATTTGAGTAAGTTGATGAAACTAAAGCATATATATACATCTTGATATCTTTTTATCTTGAAAGCAGAGCTATGTAGCCGTAAAGCGCAAAATTTATGTATACAACAATAGGTTGCTCGGTCACGTGCAGCTGACGCAATTCTGTATGGACTCTGCTTTACGTATAGGTAAGGTTTTGCTCTCTCTCTCTCTCTCTCTCTCTCTCTCTCTCTCTCTCTCTGTGGTTGTTGCTGTTGAAGCGATTCCCCTCGGGGGCCTCGGATCTCTCTCGGACCTCTCTCGTTTATAATATAACCTCTCGGTTTATAATATAACGCATGTACAGAGAAGTTGTGAGAGGAGGGAACCCTCAAAAGCCATTTCGCTGACTGGCTCACGGGACTCGCGATTTACGAGGCTAACGCACAACGTACATTCACTCTGTTTCGACGAATTTCCGGACAACAGACGAGCAGACCAAAGGAACATTTACGAGTTGTCTTATACTACTTCAGTTCTTTTTTCAACTTCTCTACTTTTAAAACTTTCAAAATCAAGACTTTGACTTATTTCTCAATTTTATTTATTTACCTATACTACATTTTATTTGTAATACCTATCATACTTTAATTTGAAGAATCTGACAGTTATTTTAATAAAATTAATAACTTATAATTTTTCAAATATTTTTTATAAATAACAAACATTTTTGTGAATATTTACTGTAATATATTTAGAAAAATAAAAAATGTCAAATTTTAAGTGAAAAGTAACAGAAAATTAAGATAATTTCTAAAATTACGCGCAATGTAAAAATAATATTTATGTACGCGTTTTTTACAATTTCTTATTACTGTAAATGACATTTAAGCGTAGTTAATGAAAAGCTTTTCTTGTCTATGTAAAGAATAACTTTATGTGTACGCTTGAGGAAAAAGTAAAAATATAACTAAACGAATAGCTATTCGTTTGAAGGAAGCTTAATTTGTCAGGATTAATAATGTTTGAAGAGCTAATTTTGTCCATTTGTATAATGTATGTATCTATATTTTAATGATGAGAATTTAAATCCCTTGATTTCAAAGAAATTCCATATATTTTGTAATTTATAAATTCAAGGTGTCGTATCTACTTAAATGCGTGAAAAAAAATATCAAAGAGAATTATGCAAGATTTTAATGATTAGTTAACAATTACTTTTTTATCAACGTTTAAATATAACTTGTATTTAAAAAAAAAGTTCAAGCTCATATAGATATGCAAAACATGAATTTTTTTAAGAGTCTTGTCTCTATGAAATATATTTAAGAAGCTACCATTCAAATTTGAAATTAATTGGATGAAAAAATTATAGTGCATACATGGAAAACAAGATTTGTCGTTTCAAATCTCTGTATTGCTGCTGTTTGAGAAAAAAAATTATTATAGGTATAATAAATCTTCAAAATTACATTTTATTTTATTACATTATGAAAAAAATACCAATTAAACTTTTTTTTCAAGCATTTAAATAAAGTTATAAACGTTTGTTTTTTTTCTAACAAAATTAATGATAATTTATAGTATGTTTTTCTGAGTTAGCTATTATAGTATTCATATAAAAAGTTTAATAAAAGCTAAATTTTATGTTTTATCGTAACATATATTAACGAGGTCGTCAGTAACTCATTCCGTAGAGCGCTGGATTTGTAATCTCGAGGTCCCAAGTTCGAATCCCGCTCTCTGCCGATCGATACAAGCACCACTGTATATACGATACATGTGCTTTGTTCACAAATACATCGATAATTTCCGTCACTAGTTAGCATCGCAATCATAACATAAATGCAGCGACATTAAATAAAATAAAAAAATATAGATTAATAATAGTTGTTTAGAGGGTAATTTTTTTAAATGAAAAAATATGGATTTAACTTTAAATCAAAAGTTATGGATCAATAAATTTAAGGAAAGAAAGTCAGCACAATATTCATTTTATTGAATACACAAAAAAATACGAAAAATTAATAAAAGAAGAATAGTCCTATGAAATTCCTAGGATTCAGTTGAATAGAGCTTATGCAAAGCATTTTGCAATCGATTTTAATTCGCGGAATTGCAATACACACACGAATTGAACAAGAGCAATGGTTTCTATGATTTATTCACATTAAACGTCAAATTATTATCAATGTACTAATCTTGTTTATTTCGAATCATTTTTATATTTTTAAGTGTTTTAGATAAAGAGATTATTTACTACACAAAATTATATGATCATAAAAAAAGACTTAAAATTATAAATATTTTAGTTTTAATGATTGAACTAATGCTTACTATTAAATATAATTAAAAATATATAAAAAACAACTACCAAATATTTTAGCATTAAGTATTTTCATAGCTTTTAAATTAAATCATAGTAGACACATCGGGCCTAGATGACTCCAAGCAATTTTTTAGTTTATGTAGTTTCCAAGAAATGGTTCTAAGTGGAATTTTCGAAGAAGGTTTGAATCGATAGTAAGAAAGAACACAATGCCAAATGTTTGCAAGAGGTCAACTGGACCCAATGTGATAAATATTTAATTTTTAGAAGATGTGACCATTACGGGTTAAACAAATTATTATAAAATATACTTTTTGAAGCATAGTAGTACAATATAAAACATCTAAATAAATAAATAATGTTAATTATTAAAATTTTAAATGACTTTTTAAAATCTATATAATTTTTTGTAATTTACTTTATTTCCACTTCTGGTGTTTTATTTCCTTGGTTATAATCTACCATTTTACTTTGGCTAATATTTATGTGTTTTAATCGTTTTATTTTTGGCCTTCTTTTTGCACAAATAAAATGGTCATTACTGTTGAGTTCCAAGTAAAATGTTTAATGTTACTTATTTTAATTTAAATTGTAATAAGTCATTTATTAAATTATAATTGCTTCTGGAATAATTTGCATAATTGAAACGTTTTAATTGCAGCTTATATTTTGAAACATTGTATCATAAAATTCTCGGAACAAATGATGATACAAATAGAAGGAATCCAAGAAGACAGATATACCTTTGTCGCAATATAAATGTATATAGTGAAATGTAGGTGAATAATCAGTGAGTGTAATTATTGAAATCTTTTGTTTCAGGCTTAGCATTACGTAACTCTTTAGTATTACGACAGTTCCTCGAACGATGGACCTTACGTCAACGATGTGGTTTTAATATAAGCTGCTATCTTTGTTCTCACGAATTTGATTTAAACAAAAATAGGATAGTTAAAAAATATAAGAAAAAATTTGTTAGATTAAGTTTAGGCCACAGTTTTGACATTTGTGTTTTTTTATGCTACATTTGTTGCATAATTATAATATTAGCTAATTAAAAAGATTTTGTCAAAAATTTTCTCAAGTTTTATGTTAACAATTTTTATAAACTTAATTTAATAATTTTTTAAATATATTTTTTTCTCTTAAAAATTGTTAAAAATAATTAAAAATTAAAATAAATAATGAATTAACTATTGATAATGTTTTTAAAATAAATGCAGGCAAATGTATATGCTTAAATTTTTTATTTCTGATTCATGAACGACCAAAAAAAAATCCAATATGATATTTATAAAAACTATTTTTAAAAATAAAAAAGACGCTTATTGAATGTAAAAGCAAGATTTGACAAAATCATTTCTATTACACTCTTTTTCATTTCTTGATCTTCTATTGGTATCTTCTGTCCTGTTAACGTAGTTGAGCGTTCCGACCGATTGCCCAAGTAGGTCTGCCAAATATCTCTCTTTCTTTTTTTTATTTCAAGGTGCCAAGGTCGCGTTCACCGAAAAAGTGGCCGACGATTTTCGTCGTCAGGAGTAACTGCGCGCGCGAAGTGGTAAGTAGAGGTCGTACTTAGCTAATACTCCTTGTTAAAGTCCGTTTTTTTTTCTTTTTTTATTAGCTCATTTGTTTCGTACAGCATTTGAAGAATATATGCTGTAACGTAGTCTTTAGATTACATTGTCTATTATTGTTAAATTTGACAAGGTTAAATATTAAGCGTGAATTCAAAGAATCTTATATACATTATTTACATAATAATTCAATCAAAGATTTTCTTTTATGTTTTTTAGTAGTTTTTTTTAAGATGTGACTATTTCATCTGAAATTTAGAGGTTCCTACAAGGTGACTACATTTTGAATCTTGTTTTTCATATATAAGTAGTAATCAATGATGTTTTAGTTGTTTTTTTTTGTGTAAGAGTTTTCGTGAGTAATCTAATTATTTAAATGAAAGAAAAGTTCATTTTATATTTCAAAAGAATTCTAAGGAATGTCTCTATATTTCGAAAAGAGTATAAGTAGTCGTAAGTCTATAGTCTAAATTAATCTAAATTAGTCTTAATATTATTATAAAAGCATGAAATACTACAAGAAATAATAAATTGCTAAAATTATAAGATGCATATTTAAAAAGGATTGTTAGCAGGGTTGTTAACATAAATTTAGTTGGACCTAGGAAAAGAAAAAAAGCAGCTTAGATAAGCTTAAATTAAGAAGGATTATCATCATCATTTTAATTATTTTGTGGTATTTTTTTTGAGTTTTTATATTTTTATTTGTTTTTCTGGTTATTACATATTTAAGAAAACATTTAAAAATAATTATGGTTATTAACAGACTAATGTTGTAATCGACTACTTATGCTATGGAAAAGTGTGCTAAAATGTGAATTTATGTCACGCAGTATTATAAAATATGTAATGTAAATTGTTTTAAATAAATAATTGATATTTTTATCGTAACAGAAAAATTTATTATTTAAAATTACATTGATATTATCAAATAGTTTTACATTTTGTAAAAAGACAAATAATTTTAAATCTTGGTCTATTAATGGTTAAAAAAAGAAATCAATTAAAAATATTAATTTTTTCAAACTTTATTTATTTCTTCATATTAGCCAAATTTTTAAGTACTATTTTCAATTATTATTTAATTGTATAAAATTTTTTTATTCACAAATTCACGTGAGCTCCTCATGCATACATATATGATTTCGTTCTTCCTTGTGTGCGCTTTGATTTTTTCATTTTTTACTTGAGTAGCTTTTACGCTTATCTAAAGCCTTACCTGAAAGCATAGAATAGAAACAAGAATTATTTTTAATAAAGTAATGATATGAATTTCACTTTTCTTATTATTACGTTATAAAAGAGGAAAAAAGTTTTAAAAACAAGCATTTTGTGCTACGAGATCCCTCTAAATATAGCGATGATTTTAAAATGAACCCTGGCTAGGTGTTCGTTTTAAAAAAATTTTAATTTTTTAGACAATATTTCATTTTACTGTTTTAAGGATGTTCGATGGTGTCATGCGGGGAGGTGAAGAGTCAGAGGGGTACCCTATGCTTTAATATAGGAAAGAAGGATCGCTGCCAACTTAAAGTAATGAAATATTTTTCAACAAAAAGTTCTTTGAATGGTTTTTAGAGATGAAATATATTATTCAAATTACATTTAAACGTTTTTATTTAATAAATAAAACATTTTAAAATGTTATTTAATTTATTATAAATTAATTTAAGTTCGATAATATGTTGAATGAAATTTGACAACGCAGCTCTTCTATTTGTAGGTTAAGTTTAGCAGAAAAATACTATCTTTCAATTCAAAACTTATGTTATATATACGCAACGTTGTCAATTCTTTTGCGTAGCAGTAGCGGGTTTTCAAAAATTAACTCTTACTTTAACTTTAACTTTGGAAATCTCTGTCAATTTTCCTGAAAGGTATATAAAAAACTATATGAAATAAATCCTTAGATAATATACTTTCATAATATCTAAATTTTAATTTTATCTGTTAACTTTTATGACGGGAATTTATATAAAACGCAATTGATTCTCAGATCGCCCATAAGAGCCCATGTTATTTTTCGTATTTTTAACATTAAATTTCTCGCAAAAACATGCGGAATGAAATATGGAAAAAAATTGAGGTACTTTAATTTAATATAATAAATCATATTTCAAAATTTCAAAGCATTCTGTTAACTTTTACGTAACCATTGAACATCCTTAATATGATTTAAAATGAAATAACAATATTAACTTATCTATATAAAAAATATGTTTCAACAATAATTGTTATTTTTAATTGAAAATGTAACCAAAGTGAGCTTGTAATTAATTTAAAATATTCATTACTGAACATATGCGTTAGTTGAATAAATAACAGTTTCATGTCATACATAATTCATCAATTGTCTTTTCAAGATTAAAATCAAATATTTCAGATTTATCGATTGTAAAAAATAAAACTTAAAAAAGATATTTTCCAAATTTTAGTCATGCACATAAAGTTGGACGAAACATTGATCGTTAAATTAATAATCGGAAAATCTTGTTTGGAAGGAAGATAGAATCATCAGCAAAAGTAAGTTTGAAATGTGGAGTTTAGATAGCAAGATTCGATTGAGACTAAAGTAAATAATAGACCAATCAGTTCCTGACGACCGCTTCCGCTCTCCAATTATGCTGTTTTCGGGGCGTGACTCTTTGAGGGTAAATTGTTCGTTTTACCAAACATTTTTTTTCCTCTTGACTTTGATTTTTCTGTATAGTTAGTTGGTTTTTTCGTTTTATTTTTTCTTCATTCGTTGTTTTTTTTTTGTTTTTTTCTGAAGATTTTATTCACGTAATGGTGAAACAAACAACAAAAGGGACGTTTAATTAAGATTTTTTCTTTCTCTTTTTCCATTTGATTTTGCTTAAGTGCTGCATTGTAGGTTTATAATTGCAATTAGTAATGAAAAAAATCATTAAATTTAAATGAATGAAAGATAATTGAAATTCAACTCTGATATGCATTTTATGCTATTCTATACCTTCTTTTTCTCAAAGCTAAATCATTTGATTAATAATAAAAATAATAAATAGAATGAACTTTGTTTGAAACTCCTTTACAACATGAAGATAAGGCTGATTTTGAAATGAGTAAGGTAATGAGAGCTCGTCTTCTTTGTAGGCGAAACTCTGTGCGTTGTTTATAAACGTCAAGTGTCTCAAGATTTTGTTCTATTGTAGAAGCTCGGATGCTCGAGAAAACTGACGTTTGTTAAAACGAAAGGAATTAATTTAGCGAGCTGATTGTGGAATAATAAGATTTAAATATTTAATGATAAAACCTTGGCTGAAATAAGTCATTTCAAATTTCCGAATAATTCATTTTCAAGGAACAATCTTCCTTCTAATTCCATGAATATTGTAGGTATTCATTAATTTCCTAGATTATTATTCAAGCATACATAATTTTAAATTTACTAATTATGTGTACAGTTTCATAAAAGAATTTTGCTTAACTCGATTACGTTAAGTTTATGATAAGTTTTATATAATTTTAACAAATGTTACTTTCTCAAAGAGAAAGTGTTATAATGCCTGAAAGAGATTCCAGCAAACTCAAGATTTTTTTTTGACTTTGGGAATGAAACGTATTAAAGTCAAAATGGGTCACGTACATTAATCTTAACCAGAAAACAGTTAAAACACTTTTTTTACATAATGTAATAAAATATCCTTTATTTTAACACCTCATTTTGAATTATAATTGAAACTAAGAAGGAAAAATTGAATAATTGAAATTTTAATCATGAGCAGTACTCGCTAGATGTTTAATACAATTAAAAGCCGAGCTCATAACATATTCCTTTAAATGAAGAGTAAAGTACTTTCTTTAGATTAACGTCAAAGGTAGTTTATAAAATTTCATATAATTTCTTGTAAATACAGAATATAAAAATTTTCTTTTGTTTGGATGAAAAAAAATATGAGGTCATGTAATATTTTTATTTATATTATTTCAATTTAGATGACATCCTTTGAGACGGTGAGTGGCTCAGTAAGTAGAGCTTTGGATTCGTAACCTCGGGGTTCTGAGTTCAAATCCCACTCTCCGCAGCCCATTGATAGAAGCACCACTGTACGTTACGTGTGCTGAAGTTCACAAACACACGAGCTCCGTCGCTGATTAGCATTAAAAATAGCATAAATATAGTGACATTAAAGAAGAATAAAAAAAAAGATGTCATCCTGTGTTTCTATAAAAATGTCTGTGTAAAACATATCGAGACAATTTTTTTTTTTATATAGGTTTCACAATATTATTAATATTGTATAAACTTCACTACTTTAACTTGGCTGATAATACTTTTTGTTTGTGTGAAAATTAATCTTATGCATGTACTCGAACTTAGGTAATTAAATGTTAAATACTTATCTTGCATAATTTTCTTAAAAGCTACTGTATTATTCGAAATATTTCAATACCAAGTAAGGCATATTCAGTGTCTTTTTATGTAAATTGTTTAGAAATAAATTATTTTAAATACCAAATAAATAGATAAATGAATATTTTATTTATTAGGTATAAAAATGCTAAAAATGAGAAATTGAAAATTTCATGTGTAATAATAGGAAAAATTCCTTAATTTCTACTTTAATTAGATTTTTTTTCCGAATGTTTCTCGAAAAGAGCTTTAAACGAATCGAGGAAGAAAAATAAAGGAATAAAAGGCACGAACAATGAAAGAGAAAAAAAATATCGGAAATGAGACGGCATTAAATCGTCTGAACACGTAAATGAACGCGCACCATCTATAGAACCGAAGCATGCTAGAGATCGGTAATAGGCTTTCCACCCCCAGACGGATATATACGTACATTTAAATGAACCTTTGGCTACCCTACGCACGACTGTATTGCCGATTGAGCGTTAAATCGTTGTCGTCGTCGTATAGTCGTCGAGAGGTAATCGAGCTGCAATCAAGTGTCTTTAAGCTTTGTCCTCAAGACAATATTGAACGACAGAATATATAGATTGGATAAAAGTTCGCTGTTATAATAGCGAATTTTCTAGCTTTTACGAAATTTTGTATATTACGCTTGAAGTATTTGGTAAAGGAACGTAATGATATGTTATTTCACTTGATGAGGAATCGTGTTATAAGATAATTACAATTTATACAAGATACTAATTGTGAGACTTTTTATTAAGACTTTACTTCAAATTAAAATTACTAATATTTATTTATAGTTTAAAATTTGAAGTTTATTTGTCTATAAAATATCATTGATTATGATTTTTTCTTTTGATAACTATTAACTTAATTCAATTTATTGCTTGATAAAATAATTTAATAAATCATCTGATTTATTCGATTTAAAAATATGAAATCTATAGAAGCTCTTATGAGCAGAGACAAATCTGACTCCTAATAAGCGTCAATTATCATTGAACCAAAATTAAATTTACCTCTGAAAAGATAGCAATTTTATCTGAATATATAGCATCACTTCGTGTAGTCCACAAGTCAATTACAAGCATTTAGTCTTCTTCTACATAGCATGAAGAAAAAAAAAGACCGAGAAATAAGATAACACGAAAGAGATGAGAGAGAGAGAAAAGAAAGAAGAATAAAAGAAGTGTGACTTGAGTGAGCCTTTCATCCAAGCGGTATTTCATGTTATATACATATATATCTGTGTATATCTCGCTCGCGAGAGTACCAGTATTTATGACATCACCAAGCCGAACGAGGATAAACGAAAGTTGCAAGATTACTCTTACTCTCGCGCATTCGTCTCCTCTCATGAACGAAAGAGGAAACCTGTTTGTTATGTGACGTATCGCGCGCGATGTTATTTATTCTCTCTCTTTCTCTGTATGCTAGACGTAGTGCGGTTCAACGCTCTTTTTCGAGTTCTTATTTTTCGATTGATTTAATATTACCTTTTTTATCTGATCATGACATTTTTTCTGATATTGAGCTGACGTATATCTTGCAAATTGGATTATTTTTTTCACAAACATTTTTTGCAGGATTCAAGAAAAAAAATTCTGTTAATGTTTCCTTTCAAATCATTTTTTTATATTTAATTCTGGTTTTATGGACTAATTTTCTTTTCGTAATATCGCTTTAATTTATTAACATTTTGAAAAAATAATGAAATTGTGTAAATAATTTAAAAACTTTAGTGGAATCTTTATTTTTAAAGTTTAAATAGCCATTTAAGAAAGTTGGAATTAAATAGATTGGTAAAAGGATTGGTAAAAGTCGATATGCGCTCGGCATTTAATAATCTTGAAAGTGGCATTTTCAAGCGCTAGTCACGCAACATATGTTACACACACTCACACAGTTTGTATATGCTACACGTTCTTTAATTAAATTTAAGCTTTAGGTACAATTTTCATCGTGTGATTTGTTAAGTCTTAGAAGAAGAAAAGTAATTGGACTCGATTCGTTTTATTATACAGATCGACAAAGATTCTTGAAAAATACTTGTTCTTCTTATTTTAAATTTAATTTTAACTTGTTAAACTTTAGAATGTTAGAGACTGTTTCTCTAGGCTTAGGGAAGAAAAGGCACCGTATAATTAAAGAAAAGTGTTAATAGAAAGGACATTAAATTAGTTAAATACAAAATTGTATTATTTTTAATTCAATTTGATTCTGTACAAAATAAAGAAAATAAAATATTTCCATGTTTTTCATGAACAAAGAGAAAATCCTTTTTAAATGTGGCTACTGGCTCACTGTAATAGATACATAAAAATAAAATTTTCATTTAAGAATATAAACAATAAATTCGCTAGACTGAATTAACGGAATAGACGCTTTTCGTGAGATTATGTTAGATTAATATATTGATTGTCCAGTACTGCTTCTGTCTAATTAATATATTTATAATATCATATTCATACAGACTTATATTGAGAAAAAAAATCTTTTCTTTCCATCATTTTTTTAATAAAGAAAAATCTGTCGAGCGTAAGTTCCTTCTATTTAACCATATCATACACAGACTTCTATTTAAGGAGATATGACTGCATAGCAGAATTCTACCTTATATGATTACAACAATGATTTTAGAAAGTAAAATACATTATCTAATATGAGCCACAAATACTATCTAGTTAAATTTTAGCTTCTCATATTTGAATAATAATTTTTAAAATATTGACTTACTGAGAATTGAAAAATATCATCTTGTTCAAAAAATTAAAGTTCTCCGAAACTAATGAAAGAATATTGCATGAAAATTTAACTGGATAATGTTTAGAAATTATATTACCAACTATTTTATTTATTTTCTAAAATTATAATTATAATTATTAATGTAATTGGATTATCAACCGTCTATGTAATCACATCGCATTACGGTATTTAATACGAAAAGAACAAATATCTTATCAAAATAAAGTTTCATTTTATTAAATTTATTTTGAGCAAGCATGTTTCATTTTATAACATTAATAAATGTTCGATAAAGCTACGGAAAAATAAAAACGTGCCAAATGAAAAAAGCCTACGCGAACATCAATAAGTGATAAGTTTATCTGAAAAACATCAATTTTTTAAAATAAAAGAAAATTTTCAATAAAAACTGGGGAACATTGTATAATAAATTGTAAAAAAGATTGAAAATTCCAACTCTTCAGATAACCAAAGTTTTTATTGGTTTAATATTTGATAAATTTTGTAAATCAAATTTATAAAATATATCGTGATAAAGACGAGTGTTAATTACATGAATAACGGAACATTTAATACAAAATCGTGGCTCTCTCTACGTTCAAAGTGAAAATTTCCTAGGTCATCATCATCATGAACGTATATATACGCAGCCTGTCATATTCTGAAAGCGCGTGTTATTTTCATTTCCACGCGTCGCTTGCACCTGGCGCCTCGTACAACATTTTCAGTTGCTGCTCTGCGGTATAGAGCTGCTCCTTCCCTTCTATTTCTACGCATAAACAACCGTACCTTTTACCAAATCGAAATTTAATTCTCTATTCTTTCAAAATTGTCTTAATCGAATTTTTTTTTTTAATTTAGATTACACCCTTATAAATATGAAGTACTTTTTTCTCTCGTTAAATTAGGGAAGTTTTCATTTGAGTTAACTATTCAAATACATACAATATAAGATGTCAAAATATGATAAATTAATTGCATTTTTCATGTGATTACAAGATGATTTATTAGATAATTATAAAATTAGATATTTGTTAAAAGAAAATAAACTTTTTTTAATAATCTGTACTTTGTCATTGACATAATGAAAAAGCTTGTTCAAAAACAAAAGTGATTTCTATTAAACTTGAAACTTGCATAAAGCTCAAATTTTAAGCTACGTTGCACGTCACGCTCGGGCAAGCTGTTAAACTGATAAGTTAATAAGTTAGCAACAGGAAAATTGTTAGTTTCCAACTTGAATCATAATAGACTTGCGCAAGCCGTTGAATTGTATACGCGTGACCACACAAGTGACGCTTTCATTCAAATCATTCCCTGCTATACTATACAAAATAATTATGAGCTTTATATCGTAATACTCAAATCGTCAAGAGCCTCAAACATTTTTTTTCAATTTTATAAAATATTCTGCAATTCGTTAGATACATTAGCTCTATTAGATACATTATAAATGAATTTTTTTTAAATACCTTCTAATGTATATTTTTATATTCATCGCTCAATAAAATACTAAAATAATTAGCAGCTTAAGTTAGTAGAGAAAAAAGTTTTTTCTAAGCGCAACTCAGGTGATTTGTATTTAGAAAAAAGGTTGTCTATTAAAGAAAAAAAGAAAAACTTATTATTAGCAAGTACAAGCACGAAAGCTTTGAACCTTCGGAGAATCTTGTATATAAAGAGCCGGTCAAAGTTCAGAGGGAATAGAGTGGCACTTTGTTGTAGAGTCGATTATAACCACCGGTTGCTCTTTTCTTTCTCGGCTAGTCTCGTTGCCAAGCCAAGGCCTTTTACACGAAGATTTTTCAACAGCAGCAGCAAGTCTTAAGACTTAATTTTTATAGCGCGCGTAGCAGCAGCAGCAAGGCTTTAAGTGCACCGATGCACGCAGGTCAACGCGATTTCCTTGTTAAGTGACTCATTAACATCTAACTTTCAACATCGTACTTCAAAGAGCCCAACATCTCTCTTAAATGCAGACGAACATTTTTTATGAAGCTACTGATACTGCTGCTGCCACTACTGTTACTTTCATGAAAAACTAAAAACTTTTTAGCTTTCCTCAAAACTTGAAAAGCTTAGCTTACCGAAAGCAAATAAACTGGCAATGCTGTTCAAAAATAGAAAAGTAAATAGATAAAAAATAAGATATTTTCATAATTTTAAGAAAATATAATAATCTTCGCATAATATTGTATGTATATATGAAAAGCATACTTTAATAAAAAGCTATAAGCTAGAAATTCAACGAAGTATCTAAAAGGAAAAGGACAAATTGAATTTTCCCATTAAGTAAAAATCGATCTGGAAGTTGAAGGACGCGTACACGTGTATATCATGGTAGCCATGAGTCTCTCAGACTCTCTCAAGGCATCTAGCATCTCGTGATATATATATATCATCTCCTTAAGTCCTACGTATATTTCGATATTGAAAAATAGAACGAATCCAATAAGAAAGCATATTATTTCCATTTAATCATATATAAAAGTTAATTCATTCTTTAACGAAATACAATTTTTTTTTTCCAAAAATGAAAAAAAATAACAAATAACTTTTTTTCTAGAATTAACGTCTGCAAATACCTACGTGATGCAAGTCTTTTTCGCATTCATATTTTCTGTTTCGAATAATCCAAATTCATCTAGCTATTACGAAATAAGTTCAGACAGCCATTTTGAGAAAGTCATTGTTGTTTACTCTAAAACGGTGAAGCCTGAATTTGACATTAGCATAATTTACGGCGAGGCGGGTATATAGAAACTTAAATAAAAAGACATAAAAATGAAAGGATATTGTATTGAAGCAGCAGCTTATGTAGAAGTAACCTCAAGCAGCCGCAATCTTGTGAGTATTGCAGGTAGTTGTCGTTTTCATGATGTTCATATCGTCGACTTCCCCGACTTCTTTGAAGTGCCTGTTATGGAGTATATGGATGCTAGAAAGCATACTAGTACTCACTGATGGAAGGAAATTTGAGCGCATGAAACCTATTTGGCTCTCTCTCTCTCTCGCTTGCAAACTTGTCGCAATAGCCTCTATACCTTATATACCCTAGTATATTTTTACATTACCTTCTAATAGTCAATTTTAACGCGATCGTTATATCTGTACGTATTAAATTTTATTTTCATAACATTTTCTTTTCCTTTTTCTTCTATTTTAAAAAATGATAAATTCAAGTTGCCTCTAGAAAATTACTTTTCATCTTGTTATTTTATTGATACAAGGATTAAAAATTTTTTCAATATTATATTTCTTCTCAAAGAATCCTTTGAGCTACCTTGAACTATTAAAAAGAAAAAGATATTCAGCAAAGATGCTTATTAGATATTCAGGTCAGTTTATGAAAAAAATTGTAATCATCAAGAAAATTTGTTAAACTCTCATCTTTTTTAAATTAAAAAAAAAACAATACTAACATATATAAGAAGAAAAAAGAAAAGCAGAATTATAAATATATGCGATTTTCATCTGTTATAGTCATTACAAGCTATGCAAGAAGTTAACCAGCAACGCTGATCAAGCTTCACGCATTTGACCATGCAATCTTTCGCATATCTTCGTTCGCGCAATAATCTAGCTTGAAAGAGACAGAAAGAAAAAAGGAGAAATATGCCCCTTGTACGTGTTTGCCTCGACCTTCTCTCTCAAGAGCGAGAGAGATATATAGAGGAGCAAAAGAAGGCGAGGTAAAAGGGCTGTGGAATTGCAAAACGACAAAACACGAATCAATGAACCAGAAAGAACAGACTTCAAGCAGAGGAATTACAATGTTCATTGTAAAAAGTCTTTCTTTTACAATTGACAAGTTGTTGAAAAGGAAATATTTAGTACTGTTTAAATGAAACTTACTGGAAACATCTAATTTCATCAAATTTTATTTTATTTTTAGCATCTAGGAATTCCAGTACTATTTTTTCTAATATACCATAATGCTTCATATTTTAGATTTCTAATAGAAACGATTTTACGCTTGATAGTTTTATTGTCATTTTTAATCTCGATTATTCTTCTCCCTTTTTCATTCCATTATTTATACTTATACATTTGTGCACACGCATACACACACACATACTATGAAAAAAAAATAAGATTAATATTAAATTGTACTTAGAGACTTTTTTATCATTGTAATGTTTTTAGATTTTGGATCAATTTAAAGTTTAAAAAACTTTTTATTTTATAAAATTTATTATAAAATTTAACGATTTGTTGTAATGAAAAGAGGCGTTGAAAAATGAATGACGCGTAAAACGGTCTGAATTGCTCAAGAAATGAATCGACTAGGTGTATTTCGAGTTGCTCTCTCTCTCTCACGAAAAAGGGAAGAGTGAAAAGCAGATGAAGTTGAGAGAAGCAAAAAAAAACAGAAGAAGAGAGAGAAAAAAAAGGTTGAGTAAAGAATCGTATAAAGGATGCAGTGGTGACCACCGGCGTTCAAAGCCACTGACGTATACTAACCCTTCGCGCGCTTTGCGTCGTCTTTGGGCAAAAGCCTACCTATACTGCCAACTGCCCTCGACAAGATTAAGCGCCGCACGCTGTGATATACGATGCGGTTCCCATATAAGGGCCATAATAATATGAGACTTAGACTATAATATTGTGCTCTGCCTATCTCACTCGCTCTCGAGCCGGTTTTCTTCTTTCTCTCGACATCAAAAACCAGAAGAAAGAATATAAAAAGTCTTCGATTTTAAAGATGAAAACGATAAAAGAGATTGTGCGAGATATAGGCTATTTTAAAATTGGAATTTCTGATTTTTTAATTGATTGACTTGTTAATTGAGTTCTAAAAATAAAATGTATGCAGGAAGAAGAAGTTTTCTCAAGTTTGTTTTAATCATCAAGTTCTTGAATGAACTCCAGTAATCTTGAATTTTCTATACCGCAAATACTGCTTATCAATTTAGCAGTGCATAATTTAACTGTCGTTTAATTCAACATTAAATGATAAAATCTTCATAAAAGATAATCTAATAGGTGTTAAGCTTGTCGGAATATGATTTAAAATTTTTTTCAATTTAGTTAAATAATATTAAATAAAATTCGTATTATATATCTAATAATGAGTGTATATATTCCTTTGAACAAAGACAGGTGATAAGAAAATGACGGAGGAAGAAAATTAATATAAATAGAAGGCCAAGTAGAAAACTGGAATTGTAAGCGAGTCTACAGAAGAAAGAAGAAACTCGTGAGTAGAGATTTGCTCTTCGTGGAAGTCTCTACTCGTTGCCTGTGTATATATACAACAAGTATAGAGCTCTTTTGCCGCCCGCGCATTTTTCGTCCTTTCTTTCCTGTTCTTTCTCTCTCTCTTCGCTCTCTTCCATCTCGTTCGTGCTCGAGGCGATAAATCGTTCCCTTGTTGCTTGCTTCTTTCTCTCTTTCTCTCTTTCTCTCTTTCTCTCTTTTCAAAGTTTCGCATTTCGCTTTTTTTTCATCGTTTAGTCTTGGCTTGCCTCGTTTCTTATACACGTCGTGGAAGTTTAAACGCAGCTTTTTCAATCCTTTTTTCCTCGTTCTGTTTTCATTTTTCTCTCCTTCCACTAGTTTTATTCCTTTTTCTTCTTTTTTTTCTGTAACATGACTGTACTATACACTCAACTTAACTAGGAATGCTGTATTCACGTCGTCCTTCTACGATTTCCTAACAAAAGCATTTTACATTTATGTTCGAAAAACAGAATGTTAAATAATCTCTTTTATTTTTAATTAATATCTTCAAATTATTTTAATAAAAATGTTTTGTGTTAAAAATTTATTTCAACATTTTAGTAAATAAAGTACTAAACTATAGTTTATATCTTTATGAAGAACAAAAACAGCCTTCTCTCAATGATGCTGTAAGCTGTGAGACAAAGTGTTCTTTATTTCACGAGCAGTGGTCGAAAAAAATTTTTCTCGAGAATGTCCTACACTCATAGTACTCAAGCACATCCTCCTCGCTTTTGCAATAGAGTTGAAAAAATAAAGAATACAACAATCAGCCGAATCCTTTTCGTCTTCCCTTTTCTCTTTTTGTTTGTTTTTCTTTAATTTTTTGAGTTGCAAATGCAAAGCTAATCTATTACCATCCATTCAACAAAAAGGAAAATCCTTTTAAATAGTTAATGTTGTATTTCTTGAAAATTTACAAGAAAAATATATTTAAGAAATTTTACTTCTGAAATTCATATATTATAATACTTGGAAAGTATTTTTTAATTTCATTTATAATTTGTATTTAGTAAAAACTAATATTATTTTTCTTTATTGTAATATCATTATTTAAATAAGACTTTAAAATTTAATTAAAATGTTATAAAATGTTTTCATGAAGGTCCATTGAAAATTTCGGAAATTTTAGTGAGAAAAGGATTTACGGAGGTCAGGTGAATAACATTTTCTCCCTTAACCGACTATAGGTCGTTTAGTCCTCTCCCACCTCTTTATATACATTCCAGTGAGGTTGTGCACGTATAGCAGCTTGCAGCAGCATCCTCTTGCTGAACAAAGCTTCAACGCTTCCATACATATATATGCTCTTTTATTCTTCCTCACTCGTATCTCGTCCTTTTACCTCTTTCTTTCTTTCAGCAGCAGCAGCAGCAGCAAGCAGAGAGACTGGTCGTTCCGGCTCTTTCTCGATCCTTCAGCCAATACGCGCACGCGTACACGTTTATTCGTTTTTCCTTGACACCTCCCATCCCTTTTCTTCTCCACACTTTTTCTATCTTATACTCCCCATCGTATTTTCTCTATGCACAAATCTTTCTAATGCTCTGTACTTTTATGTTTTACATCAAATCGATCAACCTTCATTGACGTTTTATTGCTTTTTCATTTTTCAAATTTACAATGAAAATAATATATTCAAGTGCCGTTAAATCAAAGTATTTATGCTAATTCAATTACTAACAATAAAAAATAAACATGAACTTTTATCAAATTATTTATTTAGAAAAGTGAGTAGAATAAACAAATATGAAATTTATCAGTTGCATTTTCCTTTGTTACTTTATTTCAAAGTATCAAGGATAAATAATGAAATTCTTCTGATGTAGATCTAACTACATATTGTAAGAAGCACAGTACAGATGTCCAATTATTTGCAGAACTTTGCAGATTTTATTTTCTCCTAGCTTCTTTCTTTTTCTTTTCCTTATATCGTGTACCTTGGGGCATATAATCGTATCTTAGCTTTTTCTTCTACTCTTTATCCTTTTGCTTATGTGCAGAGCATTGGCTGACACTCGACAAGCGCTGATCGATACCTTTATATTGAAAGTTAGATTACATATAGTTAGACGCCCTCTAGCGGATTTGCAATTTAGTCGCGCGAACCTGGAAGTAGTTAAGCCAAGCGAGTGAGAATAGAGCGTTTCTCGCACAAGATAGTGTCTATGTATTTTTAAAAAGATTTGCTTATACTAAGCATCTTGTAAAGGATGGACGTGTATATGTATTATATTTAATGGGATATATTATGAGCTCTCGATACTTATGGGAAGGAAAACTCTTCTTACCTCTCTCGTGGGAAATATCATTAAGTGTACTTACCGAAATTATCTTACTTTGAACTTCCAATGCTCATCAAACTTCGCGATCTTTCGATCCTCTGAATAATTAGTAGTTTGTAACAACGTAACATTTATTTACAGCTACAGGCTCAAATCCGTATTACTACATGCATGCATATATAGTAGCTATTCAATTAATTCTAATCATTACGAACATTGAATTAACGATTCTATAATTTAATCAATATAATCTCGTGTTATTTACATGTTGTAGATAGCATTAAAGTACTTAACATGTAGTTCTTCTAACTAATTGACTGTTAACATATAGTTCCAGATTTCTCATAAAGTATTATGTACTCTAGTGTTTACGAAACGTGGAAAGTTAAAAACGTTACAAAAACTAACTTATTAAGTTTAAAGGTAGTAATAATAGTTTTAAAAATTTTCACTATCGATTATTTATTTTTTATCTATTTGTTACCAAATTTAAATAAATTCCAAATTATTATAAATATTTATATGCACACCAAATAAAATTACTGGAAAAAGACAAAATGGAGTCAATAGACAGAGGGCATAAAGAAAAAGATAAATTAAGTCCGTAAAAATAATAAATGATTGATCCTTTTGGAAAATTATTGGCAGGTAGTGGACATCATGTAGCGTTTTTCACTGTTTTCAGAGATTAATCTTTCTAGCGGCTCTTTTGACTTGTTGTTCGTCCTACCAAGAATCCCAATTCATTTTGTTTTATTTTTTGACGTTTGAAAAAATTTTGTTTCTCTTTTAACAAATCTGTTGCGCGAATGTCCTATTAAAGCAAATAATTTCTATTTCTTTTTATAAAATATTTAAATAAAAGATATTAAAAATTTATTTTTCTACTATCATAATATTTTTAAAATAAATGACTCAGAACAGAAAGTGTGTAATGGGTACAGTTTTCAGGGTAAATGTACTATGTACCGCGTTAAATAAGCTGTAAGCAAAGGTGCATTATAATCTCGATATTTTACACTAAATGCCACTCCTTTATAACTAAATGCACTTTCGGACACCGTAAACTATCTAACCAAACAAACCCCAAATTTTAACATTTTCTCCGTAATAATTTACATTTTATAAATTCAACACTTTGAATGATCGAATGAAATGTAAGATTTTTAAATTTTTTTAAAGTAACATTGGTTTACAGATTCATTTCAAAATAAAAATCAAATCAATGTAAAAAATTACTCTTTTTATACAAATATTTTACTTCAATTGTGTTTTCTTTATTTAAATTTCAGGAATAGATAAAAGTTTTTTATGAATAATTTATGCTCTGAAATTTCAATTATCTATACATTAGCCGGAATAATCAAATTTTCACTGAAATAGCTTTTGGATAATTATGCTGTTAAGTGTTTTCAATTCTTTTTACTATCAATAAGCAATAATGAATTTTTTAAATTTATAGTAAATTATTATTACCGATAGAAAAAAGAATTTTTTGTTAATCGTGACTTTTTGCAATTGATGGTATTTGCGTTACAAAAAGTTATTACGTGTTGCACGCACTGCCACGTGTCTCAATTTTTTTATCAGATTCGTTTTGATATGTGTATTGATAAAAACATAGTTAAAAAAAGTATCTTTTATGAGTGTTTTGCAAAAAAGATAAGAATTTTAATATACTTTATTGACTGGATGTACTCGAACCTATTTTATATAATATTAAAATGTCTGAATTGCTTATTTTTATATTTTTTTAGTGCGGGTGGGTGAATCAATCGATCATCATAAGCCAAATACTCATTGTCTTTTATTGTCCAATAACAAATCAAGATTAAATAGATTTTCAGTTAAAAACACTTCATTCATTTTTTTACACTATTTCAAATTTTATCGTATTATTTCAAAGCAAATCTAAAACTTAAAAAATGTAGTAATGAGTTGTAATACATTACATCGCATTGACATTTGTTGTGACAAAAGTTCAGATTTAAAAAATCATCGCAGTTATATTTATTGCAGTTTGTTACAATTAATTACGACATTGTAAACGAACTGTTAAGATCATTTATTAAAAAAGTAACATGTTCCTTTATAGTAAAAGAACGACGATAATTAATGATGCATTTAAGTAAAAAGTAAATAAAGTCGTCAAAAAAAAAAATTGTTTCAGTCTGTTATCTTATCGCATATATACACGCACACTCATATTTTGATTATAGTGTATTTTGATTTCTGATATTTAAAATTGTGTTAAATTAAAAAAAAGAATTCAAATAAATAAAGAAGACAAAAAAGTACAAAACACAGTGAAAAAAAAACTAAGAAGTTTAAAAAGATACATAAACGAATTAGATATGGTTGCGGCATTTATACTTTTGTAGCGTTAAAGGAGGGCACGCGTCAGGAATCACGATAGCAGCGCGTCTATCCTTCTTGCCGGGATTCAATCTACGGGCTTTGCGCGCATTTTGTATAAATGACGCGGACAAGCGAGATTTATTGCCGACAGGAATCCTTCGCTTGATTTTGCTGTGGCAAGCCACTACCACTACCAACTTAATGGACGGACCAAAGCTGAGAGAAATATCCGCTTAGCCAGAGAGAAAAATCCCAGCTTTCTAACCTTTATATATATTCCATGATTATTTCTTAAAGTGCAAGATGCTACTGGCTAGGAAAAACTGATAACGCGGAAAAATCCTTTTAAACTTACTTGTAAGTCTTCTTTTTAGATTTTCTCAAATTAGCTGTAAGATTTACTTGACCTTAGTTAATTTTTTAAGGAATTTTTTATCTTAAATATTATAAATGTGTGTACATTCATGAATTTATTTTATAAAATTTATTAATCAATAATTAAATTTTATATATGAAAAAAATGTTCAACATATTTCAACAAAAATATCTGAATTATCAAAGAAAATCAATAATCTATTTAAGAAAAAGCTTAGATATATTGGAAGGTTGTATTATAACTTGCGTATACATTCATTACTTCTCTTTCGCTCTAACGAATTTCGTCTTTGAAAATCGAAATCTATCTTAGTGATTCCCTAGCGAGCTACGAAATTACTCCCGTTCGCGTTCTCCTCGTTTCAGAACGATTTCCGTCTAAAATTACTTCAATCGAATAACGAAATAGAATTCGCCAACCAAAAAAAAAAAAATGAACCCAACCACGAGAGTAAAAAAAAAAAAGAAAAATACTCTGCTTCGCGTAGTAATGCTGTTTTCCTGCGCACACGAATATTCTCCTCGACAAAAGTTGACTCTAATAACATAACGAATTTTCAGCTCGGAAATGTCAAAGCACGTTGTATAGCTTCCTATTCTTTTCGTCCCTTGTATGATGTTCACGTTTTCTTTTTACCCTCGTGGAGTCAAATACAATGGAAAAAAACCAACAAAGAAAAAACCCCATAAAAGTTGCACACATAATTTGTGCGAGGCAATAAAATTGAATTAGGAATCAAGTATATCGAATGCCTACCTATAGAGTTTTTTTGGTACTTAAAGTTATTTTTTATTAAAAAATATTATAAAAGTTTGCTTGTATCTAATCCTTTTTTAAAAATTCTAAAAACGCAAAAGGTTCATTAAAAAACCTTTCTATCCAAGAATTAATTAAATAAAAAAAATTTTTTTATTTCATTTAATAATTATTATTCTTACCGTCAAATTGAAATGAATTGAATATAAAGCATTAAAATATAATATTTTTAAAAAAGATACCTCGACAAATTGCTTGAAGCACGATTACAATATTATAGCTGAATCTGTTAATAACTTAGCATCTATTTAAGTTATTAATAATCTAATCAATAGCCGGTTATTATTGGACTAGACCAGAGATAGTTACCTAACTCGAAACTTGCGTATTATTCAGAAACAACAATCAGCCCAACATATATATGGAACAGAAATATTAGGTACATTATTCATGGATGAGCTATATAACGCATTATGAAACGATCGTTCATGTAATATAATTAATTAACTTCATTTAATATTTAACACTGTGATACCCTATTATTTGCTATTGTATATTTTTATCATAAAGAATATTCCATTAATTTTCAATAAATAGTATAAAAATTTTTGTGCTACTTTTAATTTTATAATTAAAAATAATTTATCGCTCGTTTAAATTGAAACTGATATTTATTCTGGTATCTTTGTTGAATCGACCAATCGATTAAATGAGTATTATATAATGGCCACCTTAAATGCGTTTTCCTTTGTCTTTGTAATATAGCTTTCTGTTAGGTTGACAAGTGCTTGCAGACCCAATAGATGTTTCATCAGCATCACGAGATTGTATTTTACCTTTGAATATCATGACTATACAAGTCTATCATCCCATCGATAGGTAATTCAAACATCCTTTTTCAATTTATGAAAATACAAAGTTACCCACACAGCATGAAATATTGCAGCGAAACTTTCACTAAAATATTGTGCTGAAATATTGTCACAAGATTGCAGCAATCTTGTCTTAACATTGCTAAGAGGTTTCATGAAACATTTCAGTGTGATATTGCTGCAAACTTGCTACAAGGTTACAGAAAATAATTCAAGCAATATTGCAAGAAACCTTTCATGAAAGGTTGCAGCGAGGTTTCAGCAAGGTTTTATAAAACATTTCATGAAATATTGCAAGAAACCTTTCATAAAAGGTTGCAGCGAGGTTTCTGCAAGATCTTAGAAACAATTCATGAAATATTGCAAGAAAACTTTCATGACATGTTTCAGCGAGGTTTCCAGCAAGATTTAGAAAACATTTCATAGAATATTGCAAGAAACCTTTCATGAAAGGTTGCAGCGAGGTTTCTGAAAGATTTTAGGAATATTTCATGAAATATTGCAAGAAACCTTTTATAAAAGGTTGCATAGAGGTTTCCAGCAAAATTTAGAAAACATTTTATAAAATATTGCAAGGAACCTTTCATGAAAGGTTGCAGCAAGGTTTCTGCAAGATTTTAGAAATATTTCATGAAATTTCGCAAGAAACCTTTCATGAAAGATTGCAGCGAGGTTTCTGTAAGATTTTAGAAACATTTCATGAAATATTGCAAAAAAACTTTCACGAAAGGTTGCAGCGAGGTTTTCAGCACGATTTAGAAACATTTCATGAAATATTGGACGAAAACTTTCACGACATGTTTCAGCGAGGTTTTCAGCAAAATTTAGAAAACATTTCATGAAATATTGCAAGGAACTTTTCATGGAAGGTTGCAGCAAGTTTTCTGCAAGATTTTAGAAATATTTCATGAAATATTGCAAGAAACCTTTCATGAAAGGTTGCAGCGCGGTTTCTGTAAGACTTTAAAAACATTTCATGAAATATTGCAAGAAAACTTTTATTACATGTTTCAGCGGGATTTTCTGCAAGATTTAGACAACATTTTGATGGAATATTGCATCGAACTTTCTATGAAAGATTGTAGCGAGCTTTCTGCAAGATTTTAGAAACATTTTATAAAATATTGCAAGAAACCTTTCATGAAAGATTGCAGCGAGGTTCCTGCAAGATTTTAGAAACATTTTATGAAATATTGCAAGAAACCTTTCATGAAAGGTTTTAGTGAGGTTCCTAGCAAGATTTGGGGAACATTTTACGAAATATCGCAAGAGACCTTTGATGAAAGGTTGCAGCAAGGTTCGTGCAAGAGTTTAGAAACATTTTACGAAATATTGCAAGATACCTTTTATGAAAGGTTTCAACGAGGTTTCCAGCAAAATTTGATGAATATTTTATGAAATATTACGAGGTATCTTTTGTTAAAAGTTGCGGTAAGATTTCTGCAAAGTTTTTGACAAGATTTCTAAGATATCACAAAAAATATTGCTATATACATTTCGCCAATGGTTATTACCATATTTTTGGTAATCTTTATAAAATATTCCAGAAAAGCGTTTCACAAAAAGTATCAGCAAAGTTTCATGAATAATTTCAAAATGAAATTGCAGCAAACCTTTCATAAACAGTTTCAGTAATAATTCCGCAAGTTTTTATAAAAGATTCTAAGAGCAGTCCAGATTCGCTGTTCTTGCCTTATATTTGGTTTCCTGTTATTTACTCAAGTATTTATTGCTGTAGTTGTATTGTAAACGGGAAGTTGAGCGCAATAAGTATGCTATTATTATAAATATTTATGCGTAGGGTAAAAAAATCCATCGAATTGTTATTGAAAAAAGTAAAGAGCACATAAATATTAGAAACAAAACCTTTTATTTCAATATTCTCGACTCTTCTCAAAAACGATGCTGAGGAATTTTTTCTTCTTGTGCACAAATATTGATAATAATACTATTGCGCTCAACTAGTAATTTATAGATACAACGATTGATACTTAAGCAAATAAGAAAAACTTTATCACACAAGGATAGAAAATCCTGCCTACTATTAAATATTACTGCAGCAAGCTTTTGGCAAGATTTAAGAAATATTTTACAACATATTGCAGGAAACCACACGGAAAGGTATGAGCATTGTTCGCGGCAAAATTTGGGAAAAATTTCATGAAATATTACGAGAAACCTTTCATGAAAGATTGCTGCAAGGTTTCTTGAAATGTTGCAGCGAGGTTTTCATGAAAGGTTGCTGCGAGATTTTTAGAAATATTTCAACCGGGTTCTAGCGCGGACATATAAATGTTGCTGTAATATCTCATAAAAGGTTGCTACGAGGTTTTCTGCAAGGTTACGGCGAGATTTTCTGAAAAATTGCTGTGTGGTTGCTTGTAACGTTTTTGCTATTTTTCCCGCAAGATTCCTGTGAGGTTTCTTGAAATGTTTCTGTTACATTTCCTGAAAGATTGCTGCGAGGTTTCCTGCAAGGTTGCGGCGAGGTGTTCTAAAAGATTGCTGCAAGGTTTCTTGAAATGTTTCTGTTATATTTCCTGAAATATTGCTGTGAGGTTTTCATGAAAGGTTGCTGCGAGGTTTTCTGAAAGATTGCTGTGAGGTTTTTAGAAATATTTCAACCGGGTTCTAGCGCGGACATATAAATGTTGCTGCAATCTTTCATGAAAGGTTGCTGCGAAGTTTCAAAACTTTCATGAAACCTTGCAGCAACCTTGCAGCAATCTTTCATGCTGTGTGGGTATCTTGTAAAACGTCAAAAATATATTCAAATAAATTATGAGAGCTTTACTGGAAGAAAAATATAAACATAAATTATGAATACGATGACTGTAGAAATCATCTTTACATATGAGAATATCTGAAAAAAGGTTCTAAGGATAGCTAATATTGAACAATGCCATTGTTGGGGATGGATATATATTATTTTCCTTGGCAATATTATAAGGTATCTCCTTGTTTTCGAATGGATACTAATAATGCGTAAATTGAACATTGAATGAAATCATTACTTATTTGATAATAAAAAATAAAAATTTAATTATAATTAACATAAATTTTAATTTAATATCAATATTATTAATTTTTTAAGGAAAAAAAAAGATTATACCAAAAGAATTTTTTTATAAAATTTACAAAAGAATTGATTTTGAATTTTGTCTATATATTCAATACTATTTAAAGACATAAATCTATAAAATGATTAGATGTATACTGAGAGGTCATCGATGGCTCATTTGGTAGAGCGATGGATTTTAAATCTCGAGAACCCAAGTTTGAATCCTGTTCTCGACGGATTTATACAAGCACCGCTGTACGTTAAATGTACTTTGATCACAAACACACTGACAACCTCCGTCGCTATTTAGTATCGCAGTGATGGCAAAATATAGCGACGAATAATATAAATAAACAAAATCTGTCATAACGAAGAAAGAAACTAAGTAACAAAACAATTACTTGTTTTTGTTGTCGACTTTAAAAAATACAATGAAAGACTTAGAGAAGATATTTTGAAGTTATTTAGCTATTTTATTTTCATAACATTTATATAGAAAAAACGGAGGGGGAATGAAATCAAGAAAATACATTTTTCACAAGTGAGAAAAAAACAGTAGATACCGTTAGGTGAAAGAACCAGAAGTCTAATTTGCTCATGGTTTGTCGCATGGGAAAATAGCAAATATTGAAAAGGTGTAGCATAGCGGAGGGTACTAAGGTGGGAATTGGGAATCTCTTTCAAAGCATTTTTTTTTCTTTTTTGTTCTGAAAAATAAATTGAATCATTTATTGTAAAGGTTCAGAGGTGTTTCTTAAACGATACAAATATTTTTGTATCCATGTATACGTTTTGCTTTTAAGAAATCAATTTCATATTTACTTATTTTGACCAGAAGCGAAAAATTTATTGAGTTTTAAAATGACAAATAATGGAAAATTTCTGTATTTCTGATGAAATCGATATAGTTTTGAGTTTCTTCAAAACCAATTTGATAAAAAGAATTTCACTGGTTAGAAGTATACTAAAAATTCTAAACAAATGGCATCTATCATTTAGGTTCACTTTGTTATTTTCCTTTGGAAATAGGGCCCGCTCTTAGAAGTGTCTTAAAAGATTCCATGTCACCCAAATAAAGACGGGCTTTCAGGATTGATGCTCATCGTCTAATTCAAGGAGAGAAAGATCACAGATAAGTTAAAATAAAAAAGTATCGAAAGAAAGGGAAAAATTACTTACTCGTAATATAGTGGAGCGATTTGTATTTTTCCATCGAAACAAAAAATATTCCTTTAATAAGATATGTAAATTCATTAATATTATTAAAACAGTAGATTGTTTTGAAGAATTTTATTAAAATTTTTATATTATTAAATTGAAAATTAGTCTATTGTGCTTTTTTATTTTGTGAATTTGCATAAAACGCAATTTTATTATCAATTTCTGGAAATTGATTTTTTAATACAAAGGAAATATTTTTCACTTTCCATATGTATATGAGGTCGATAATGACAAGAGAATATTAAAAAATGGTCCTAATACTCATAACAAAACCATTATAGAATATTACCGAAACAAAAAAAAATATAGCAAAAAAGGAATTTCCAGCAGAACAAATGCCAACATCTCAATTCCTCATTGGTGTAAGTATAAAATCAATAATAGAGAAGTCGATTAGTGTTTGGAAAAACGTGAGAAAGACGAAGAAAAAACTGTCGGCTTTGTTCCTTATATAGAGTACAAGAAGCGGCAGCACACGAAGAGCGAGGGCGAAAAAGGAGAGAGAAAAAAAAGGATCTTTCCTCTCTTCCTCTTTCAACACTGAGAGTATAAAGAGAGCTATAGAAAGAGACGGGCAAAAGAGAGAAAGAGAGAAGCCCAGAGAGAAAAGACAAAGGAAGAGAGGGAGAACAGGTTTTCTCAGAGGAGAGAGAAAAGGAATGAGGCGAAAGAATGCGTTGCACGATCATCGCATCAGCCAGCACGACTCTCTGTTTTTCTCCCTCGTTTCTCTTAGCTCTTGAATGTAAGTTTCTCTCTCTTTCTCGATGTAAGTCCGCCCTGGCAACAGTGACGCGATACTTTACTCTTGCTTGAAAAGCAAGATGCGTGGATTCAAGAGTTTCTATCTACCAACATGTTCTAGGTGTTACAGATTGCCTTTAAATATCTTTTTAATATGCGAACATTTTCTTTTAAATTTCCTTTCACATTCAAAATTTACATTTTTAACTTCAGAAGCACTTTCGTATTTTTTACTGTACTGCCACAGATGTAACTTTTGATCATATTTCATATGCTTTTGGTACGTACTTACAAAAAACATACCTTCTCTTTATTTTACGACAGTAAAGTTCAAACTTTAATTTTATAAAATAATAAAAATGTACCACTAAACAAAATTAAATTTTTAATATTAACTTGTGGAGCCTGCTTTTAATTTAGTTTTTAATATTACATAAAAAAAAGTTAATAAATATGATAAAGAAAAAAGAATGGAACAAATGATGATTATAATTGGAATTTAATGACAAGATAATTAGACGATTGAATCTAAAATACGATTAATTTTGCGCTAAAAGTAATCAAGATTAGTATAAAAAGTGGATCTCTGACGATAAATAACTTTTGGAAAATTTTAATTCGGTTTTTATAAATATCAATAAATGAAAATGTTCTATATAACTTAATAAAATTATGTATTATTTTGAAATTACAACTAATGAAAAATTCATATATTTTATTCCAAAATTAATAAAATATTATGATTCAGCTAACAAAACTAAATAAAATATTAGTTAAAATTCTAATCTGATTTTGTAATAATTTATCGTGAATAAGATTGTAAAAAAAAAGTTTTAATAATTAAATCGAACAAATATAGTATTTCATTTTTTTATAAAATATAAAAATCCCCTAATATTTTTTCCTACCTAACTTGTTCAAATTCTTTTATACCTTACATTCTTTAATTAAAAACTTTAAATAACCATCCCTTATCTGACATTCTAAAAAGCAATATTTATCATTTGTTTACAACTTCCACGGCAAATTGATTTTTTAATATAAAAAAATCTTTTGATCCGAATTTTAAATTTATAAAAAGTTTAATTTCCAACGACGAATTCCTTGTGTACTACTGTGACTGTCAAATAAAATCTTTCTCTAAAAAACGTCTCTGTAAATATCTGTCACACACATCTCAAACACGAATTCTCATTTATTCCCAAATATGTGAACAAAGCTTTTTTTCTTTCTCCACCTTTATATAGCTATTTCGGTAACGTGCGGCTTTAACGCCTCCTACGCATCGTTATCTCGGGTTGGTATTGCGTTCTATGTACCTTCTACATTTTCTCTCTCTTGAAAAAGAAAAAAAAAATTGCTCATCCTTAGGGAGCATTATTGGATAAAGGAGAGCGACTTGGAATAGTCAAGTAAGATGTGCGGCTTCGCGAAATTACCGTTATTCTACTTCAAAGCCGTCAGGTGGTAAGAATTGAAAAGCATATTTCTTATTAATATTTCCAATAAAAATAATACTAATTAACTCAAGTAAGCTCAAATAATTTTTTTATCATTATGAGTAACGATTTTATTAGAACTGCTGCAAGTATACCAAAAGAATTTTTAGTTTAGCTTTAAATTTAAAGAGATTTATTTATATTATTCATAAAAAATGTTTTTATTGATTTATTTAATGCAGTACTGCTACCATTAATGACTAGAATTATTTTTTTCAAAATTATACTTTTGTCCTTTAAATCTCATCTTTTTTCCATTCAGATTTTGTTTGAAGAATCCACTAGATTTGTGAGAAAGAATTTGTCAAAGTAATTAACGTTTTTCTTTCTTCAATTAAATATATGTCAAAAAAAATATAACAGGATGCAATATCATATAGCGTCACAAGCATACATTCGAAGGAAAGAATACTTTTCCAAATGTGTACTCTAAATGGTTAGTATTTCATATTTTATCACAGGCGTAAGAGAACTTCAAATTATGCATGAAGTTCGCATCATGATTATTTCGTTCTTACAGATAAATTATTCATGTAAATCTCAAACAATGACAATTATAATTGAATTATAAATAAAATTTAAATAGATAGCATTAAATCCTATATAACTATTAAATTAAGAAATAAAAACTAAATTTTATAAAATTACAGTAAGATTATAAAAAAAGTAATATTGTTTATTTTCGAAAATTATGTCATTAATTAATGAAATAACGATGGTGAAAAATTCGCTGTATGATTTGAATTTGATTGTCTAATTTGTAATATACATTAAAAAAATATCTCTTCTACTAAATGCACACTGTAGATAATTTTGAACAATCATAACATATTTTAATCTACTATATTTCCGTTCACAAACATTAAATATAAAAAAATAATAAGTATATAAATATTTGTCGACTATTTCGATATGCTTTTTCTTAACTTGACATCGTTTTTTCATGCCATAAAATTTTGAAATTTATCTTCATCACATTTTGAGATGGCGTGTGATAATAAAATTTCATAGGGTAGTTTAAATCGAATGAGAATGCAATATTCCATTGTTAAACAATCATTATCTCTTATTTTTTAGGGAAAATTTAGGGAGGAGTTATAAAAATGAAAAATTAGTAAATTATGTATAGGACTTTTGCAGAATTGTTGAATACGATTTGTTAACCATTTTATCATCACCCCCTATTTTCAGAGTGAAGTTTATTGGAAGTGGGAGAAAGGGAAAAAATGAAAAATGATGATTAAAACGTAGAAAATGAAAAAAATTTTTGAACCTTTTTTTTTTAATAAATTTTACTAAAGATGATCTTTTATAATTATAAATTTCCATAATACTCTATTCATAGAAGACTAAAAAAAGCATGATGCGTACACATCTGTGGTATATTCAATATATTTCCTTTAAAGCTCGACTATTGAATAGAGTACGAGTGATTGTATCAGTGCGTATGCCACACTTTTCTTTAAGTCTTTTTTAAATAGAATAATATCTAAATTTATATTTATGAAAAATTTTTCTTACTTTTACAATTATTTTCAAAAATAATTGTAATAATTGTACAGTTTATTTTAAAAGAAGCATGTTTCTAAAAAAATATCACTAGTTGTTAATCGAAGTAACATATTCCAACCTTTTATCATCCAACTACCTTAAAAGTCAAACAAGAAAATATCTAAACGCTTTTGGAAATTCGAATATAATTTTAAGATGCAATGGTATCATCATCAGCGTTAATTAAATAAGGAAGAAAAAAATGAAAATAAAAAATGGAGCGTTCTCTAATGAATACAGGTCCATGAGAAATGTAAACAGCAATTCTTAAGTATCATTAAAAACTTAACAAGCGGTGCATTGAAAAGCAGCAACGTTTTCAATTTATGTGGCCGCTAATAAATTACGAAAGCCATTAGTAGGCACGAGAGAGTTAATGCCTTTTCTCACACCTTCGTATAAGAATCCTTTTGTACCTTCTTCTTCTTCATGAAAATCGAGAATTTTATAGTCACTATTTCAAATATTTCAAGCTGTAATTGCTCCAAGTTAGAAAAAACTTTTTGACTAATGTCGTATCGCTGCACGGTAATCCGATTTAATCGCACGATAATTATTGTTCCGATGCGTAAAGCTTTTAAAATTTCATTAAGCATCTAGTTGCATGAATAGTAAAAAGAAAAGATTATTTATACGCCTTAATGCTCAGAATTATTCATGGAAATTAAATATTTAAAGTTGAAAATTGCTTTTTTAATGTCATTTAAAAAGTTTGAATAAAAAGCGAGTATATTATAAGGTTATTTGAAAAAAACCTTAACTTTATAAAAATTATTACTGTGGCAGCAATTTCTACGTGCACGATTGCAAAGTTTATTTACTAGTATCGTAGTGTTTCTCAAAACTAACTAATTAATATTTTAGTTATTTTAATAAAAATCTTCGTTAGTAATGTCGCTCCGTTATTTTCATGTTCTTTCTTTCTTTTTACCAAAGTATAAGATACTGTAAATTGTTTTACAATAACAAAAAGCAATACCGTGACAAAATTCATCATTTGAAAGAATTAATCATTCTATACTGGTAAAATTATTAAAAGGATATCCTGATTAACTGACCATATACGTATAAAGTTTATTAAATTTGAAAATTTAATTAACAAATAATCTTGTTTTCGATATTTGTTAATTTTCAATTATAACTTCTATTGTGAAATTGTTTGACGATGTAGATCCAACATAAAATAAAATAATAATAATATACTAATGGCATATGAATTAGTAATTAGTAGCTTAGAAAGGTTTAAAATAACATAAGTTGTCCATGCAGGCAATACTTGGATCCTATATATGGGTAGTAGCATTAACAGCTTGAATTTGGCTTTTCCGTTTATCAGACTCATTTAGCGAATGAAATTCCTGGCGTAAAAGCGCTTGATATAGCTGAAAATGATGGCTCTTATAAAGCACAGGCCATGTTTACACAAACCTGGCCTCTAGCTTATACACGCGAATAATAAAATTGCCGCGAATTTTCTATTATGTTGGAAGCTTTCCGGGTTAGCTAGGCAAGCGAGAGTAGTCTCTCGCTCAGAGTTATTTAAACCTGAGTAATTCGTTTTCAGATTATTGCCTACATAGTAGAGTAATGCCGCTGAAAAACGAGCTTTTGCAACGTAATTAACAATCACTCTATTCACTTGATAATTAAAAAGTAGGTTATTAACTTTATGGGATATATCAAATCATAATAAATTATCTTCAAATTTTTCACCCCAAAAATATGAAAATTCATTATTTTAAATTTATATTCAGTTTGTAAAATATTTTTTTTCACTTGGGTAATTTATATTTATTCATTGAATTTCATAATGAAAATGAAAATTGATAATTTTATCAGGCTAGAATATCAATTGCGAAATAAATTAATTATAGAATGGACATAGAGCTTAACTTTTGATCAATTATGTACCTTTATAGAATTTAATAACACGCAAAACACAGCATGAATCAGAGGTAAAAATAAGATTTAGTTGTATGTATATTGGTAGAGCAATTAGTACTTAAATTCGTTGCTTTTAAAATTCAATAGCCCCTAGGCTTTCAGCAACAAATGAAGCTAACTCGATCAACGAATTAATATTCGCTTTTCCTCGGCCTCAGGGGCTGTGACCTCCTTTTTAGTTGCAAGTGTTCAAGCTTTTACTAAATGCGCTTTTCATCCTTATTACATCATTAATGTAAAATACAAAGAGAAAGTTTAACAAAATATTCAAACTACCTCTATGAAATTTTTACTTTTTCAAATATTTCATTACTTGTGGTATGCAATTTCAACTTAATGAATTTAACCATGTAATTTAGCTAGGAAAATTTTAATAATTTATTGTTTATGGACTATTCTATATTTTGAAAGCTATGACATGTTTTGAAAATTGCATTCTTTTAACCAAAAATCAGATTTCTTTTTTTTAATTATATTAAAAATTAAATTTCTACCAATAAAAGTACCCATTTATTTAATTCTTCAGTTCTTTGAAATTTTTGCCAAATTCGCCAGATCTGAAAATCATAATTCCATGCGTCAGCTGCTACGCGACTGACCTAGTCCTTCAAGCCGATTGTTCTTTTTTCGTCCTTCAGATATTAGTTTTTTTTTTTACATTTTTTTTGGAACCATACGAGAAGCGCGGTAGATAGTGCGGAGAACATTGAGTGAATTTGTAACTCTCAAATTTCCGGCAAACTGCTGTAACATGAGCTTTGCACGTAGCTGCCATTCCTTTAGAATTTTATTAGACATTGAAAACTATGTCTCATCTTTTAATGGAAACATCTTACTTGAATAATTTTTTTGAAATTCCTGAAAAGAATGTTCATGTCTTCTTTTAGATTTTGCTTGAAAAGCAATTCGAAACCACCTGTTCTAAGATTGTATTACGCTTTTTTGATTACAGTTTCAAGATTAAAGTCAATTTAAAACTTTTCAAAGTTTCAAATAGAATTCTGAAATTTTATTATCAGATTATTTATGAACTAAATATATTTATATATAAATTATTAATGATTTACATTGATCTAATAGATTGAAAAATGATTTTACCCTTAATAATATTTTCATGCGAATATAAGTGCCCTCTAGCTTGGTAATACTGAAATTACAAAAGGCATATATGCTGATTCGATTTGCGCGCTCGCGTATACACACACAGACATACACACTTGCATGTATATGTAACATAGAAACGTGCGTGTTTACCGGCTGCCGTAAAATGCATCTCATGTTTTTATGCATGTGGATACGTACGTTCTCTCTAACGTCGTCTCTCTTTTTCTCGTCTCTTCGTTTATTCATTTATTTGTATATTTTTCAAAGTTTACACATTCAGGAGAAAAGGGAAGCAAGAGGATGAGACCTTTATAAAACTTTAATGCCGCGATATTAAAGCAAGCCAAGAGAATTTGTTTATCTTTTTTTTCATTATTTTTCTGCTTTCTTTTCTTTTCAGATACATCAATCAATCGTTAATTTAGATTTACAGTTTATACCTAGACAACTTATTAATGCATATTGTAAATTAAATAGATTGTAGGCATATCAAATATTTATAAAAATAAAAAATTTTAATAACTAAACCAATCTAACAATTTATTTCTTCAACCCCTGATTTATACAAAAAAAGAGGTATTAATAAACAATTAAAAAAATGAATAATGATAATTTATGAGTGATCAGTAATTATTTAAAGATAAAAATGGGTGATAAATTTAAGAAAATCATACATGATTATTCTGATAACAATTTGGTTTACAGTTGTATGTTTTTAAGTATTTAACAAGTCAAAACTAATGCTTTTTTTAAAATTTGCTAATGATAATAACAAATACTGGCTCATGAACGTAATATTTTTCGCTAACTAGTAAAAGTAAAAGAAAAAAATCTATAAATTTTAAAATAAAAGAAAATATCAAAGCTTCTTTAAAAACATTGGAAAATTTTTTTTCTTCTTGGAAAGTAATACAGTTTTCGCGTGTCGAAGACTTTGAAGAAACATAGATGGGCAAAGATTTAGATTCATGTGGCGCTTAAGCATTAGCATTGGTAATTTATGCGCTCAAACCTGCAAATTTCCGCAATGCGGTTTCGTTATGGACAGGTGGTTACGCCTACGCCTTCTGTTTTACTATACAAGCGCGAAAATTCATTTTCTAGTTATGTATTATCAGTGAATTCAATACCACATCCTATGAACTAGCTTTTCATATTACATATTGATATCTTAAGATTTAAATTATAGTAGTTTCTTTTCTTTTTTCTTTCGTTTTAATGTTCGTCAAGAAAAAATTGTTTATGATTTTAGATGATCATCAGTAATGAAAGATTTTAAATAACGTCGCTGATAAAACTTCAAAACTATAATTTTATTTTATTTGGTAATTTAAAAAATGATAAAATAACAAGTATTTTAAAATAAATTAAAACTAAAGAAGTGAGATATATTTTTTGACTGATTCGGACACCACTAAAAACTTGTTTAACAATCTATTAATATAAATACGTTTTATATTTTACTGGTGACATACTATTTCAATTACAAGATCGTAGATGCATTATTCATTTTGAGTTCTACAGTGTCTTTAATCTGAAAAAAGTCATCTATAGAATCTGAAAAGAATTTGTAAAGAGTACGTGGTGGCTTAAACTGAATTTGGTGCAAATGGGCGGAAGAGCAAGTTGGCGTGTCGCGATATCGTTAGTCTTTTAGCGGCAGTTTTCATTGATACAATTCATCACGTCGTGACCCTTCTATGTTAAAGTCCCGGGCAAATGCTCGACGCTTTATAGATTACGCTACTGTTAAAAGCTTAGGACTTCAATTTTCTTACTGAATTAACACGCTCCTAACTTTACTTGGATACCCCAAATGCAATCTGTTATCTTTAAATTTAATCGACTGACAAATTTATAATTTAGTCAAATAAGATTAATTTCATGATAGCGCAAATTAAATATTACTTTAATCTTTATTTTTATTGATTTAGTAAATTCAATTTAATTTTCAACAAAATTTAAAAAAGTAATAATCATTTTATTCTATAATTCTTCTTGGTATTTTATTATCTTATTATGTTATTCGAAAATTTGAAAGAATTTTCCTTAAATTTAGTAGCGATGAATATTTGAAGCTTTACGTTCGAATTGATGTCTTTATTATTCTAGTAGGAGAAAAAAAAATGAAAATTACAAGAGAATTCTCATTGTAGGAGTAAATTTCTACCTTGAGGTTGAAATTTATGTGCGCTAATGCTCACTCGCAAATAAATGATTCCTTCTTCTTTCTTACCTATACTGAGAAACACGGAGCAGAAGGAAAAATCTCATTACACTACCGGCTCACTAGTTCTTGCAATTTTACTCATTTTCTTTCTTTCTTTCTTTCTCTCTATTCCTCGTACCTTTTTTTTCTCCCTAAAGAAAGAATCCAATAACGTAGGTCAGCGAGGTTTTTTTTATTTTTTTTTGGAATGGTTTCCTCTACCGTAATTTTATCGAAGTGAAAAAATCACGTAAGATCAGCCGAAGAGTCAATTGGACTTCTTTTGTTAAGAGGAAAAAGTATAAAGGGCGTGTTTTTCCTAAATTTCTACTTTCAATTATTTTAAGAGAAACGATCTCTTTAAGATTAGTTTTTAAGAGGATAATCAATAACATTATTTCTTGAATTTCTTCAAGTTGATTGCTTTTTTTCTAAATTTTTAATAACATACCAATTTTCCTTTTTTTAAATTTTATAAGTGTTCTGATAATATGCACATGCTATGTAATATTTAATGTTCTATATTAATTTATTTTAAAAATTTAGTTTAAAATTATATCTTTTCAAATGAGTATTTATTTCCATGGAAAATCAACGTGCGAAAATCAAATTTCATTAAATTTGAATTTCACGTTAATTTGATTCATATTCAAAACTAATAAACAGAAGAGAAAATTCAATTAAGTATAAGCTCAACGGTTCATGAAAAAAAGAGCGAATATAACGAGAATCGAATTGAGCCGCGCATCAGTAACTGCAGAATGCATAAAAAAGAAATGAGTGCTGTTGATCGGAATCGTGCCAAAAATTTATGTTCAATACACTCTGCACATTGGTAAAACATAGTGTTTTTTTTCGTACAATACGGATGATCTTTCCTACGGACTATTAATTCCAGCCAGGAATATGACTTTCTGCTCTTTCTTAGCGATTAAATAAATAAACTTTAATGCGGGCATTATGTAATTTAATAACTGAAAGTAATATTATATAAAACAAATGTAATAACGTTTATAGATTAAGTCGAGTCACTATACTCTAGTAAACTCTGCAATATAAATTCTTAACATTTTATAAGGATAAATTAGTGAATTTAATAATAGTCGATTATTACCACGTTTAGAAAATAATAAAACAATAGTAAACAACAGTACAATTATTCCATACCGAATAATATAAATTATTAAAAATTTGAGAATGAAAATACCTCGAATTTTAATAGCAAATTCCGTCTTTTAATTAGAAAATACTTAGCATATATAATTTATTCATAATCAAGTATAATTGGATTAAAACTAAACTTAATGAGCTTATAATTAAAACACGAATATGATAAAATAAAAGTCAGTGCTCATTTGTCGGGGGCGATTAATCGCGTAGTCATCGGCTAAAAAGAAAGTTGGATAATATTCCACAAGTGGTTGTAACCCTGATGCTCGTTCGTCATTATAGATTTTCCCACAATAGGGAACCACAAAAAATAATACACCGTCGTTATCTGTTGCCTTTTTTCCAATTTTTACATGTCATATGTTGCATACACCTGCCTCATAATAATTTCCTCAAAAAAAAGTGTAAGAGCAATTTTCCAAATACACGAATATTAAATTTATTCTTATGAGTGATGGATTTTTCAAGTTAATAAGAATAAAGCAGATAATTGGTTTCGCTCTTTAGGAAGATGAAATCGTATAGAAGAATCCTACCTTATCGGCTAATGAGCAATTACATAAGTAATAATCGAAGCAATAATTTTAGAGAAAAAAATACATTAGCTTGTTATGTAATTCATAAATATTATTCTATTGAATTTTCAAGAAAATTCATTCATTAATCTCCGTGAATTTTGGATTTTCGAATGAAATAACATTTTTTTAATTCTAATAAGCCAATGTTTTCGCAAAATTATTATTCAAATATGAGAACCTAAAATTCTCCGAGACTAATAAATAAATTTTATCGAAAATATCACTGAACAATGTTCATGGGTCACAACATAACCTAATTTATTATTTTAATTGTAATTATTAATGTAATTAAATATTGGCCGATAAAGTAGGATCCTTCTATGTACTTACATTGCCTTAGACTATATTACTAATAGTTATTTAATGATAAATATACTTATTTTTTAGCCAGAGCGTTGGATTCGTAATCTCGAGGTTCTGAGTTCGAATCCCGCTCTCGGCAGCTGATTGATACAAGCACCACTGTACGTTACATGTGCTTTGTTTCCCAAACACACTTACGAGCTCCGTCGCTGATTAGCATTACAAAATAGCATAAATATATAGCGACGTTAAAGAAGAATAAAAAATAAAAAAATATACTTATTTTCTGTGTAATTAATTAATAAAGTTTAAAAACTTAGATAATATAATATTTTTTACATATAAAGATTTAAACAGTATATGTTTCGGTTTCAATTTATTGAGAACAGTAAGCAGTCCATAAACTTTTAACTAGCTAATTGCTGTCCAAGCAATAAAAAAAATTCAATGCACGAGGTGTTTCATAAAAGTACCGACGCCGTTTACTTAAGACGCCACATAAAAACTGTCTACCGAGTTAGAACATTTTTGCACATATAGCCGGCCGTTTATTTTCTTGTTTACTGTTTTTCTATTTTTTTAGAAGTGTATCAATAAAAAGTTACTCAACTTTTCCATTTTCCCTCGGTAAAATAATATACGTGTACTACATATGCGTAGAAAAAAATCTAATACTTCATGAATTTTCGTCTCGTATGTAAGTCGTTGTTAAAAAAGCTAAGTCAAAATTGTATGGATAATAGCGGTTGTTTTTGTCACGCCTATCAATTATCTTGTGAGCTACGCAATCTACTATCGCTTTTTCTTATACGATAAGTGACTTTACTGTTAACTTGTTTGACTGTGTGAATTGATATATTTATGAATCATTCATTGCCAATAGAAAAAACCGGTTTTACTTACTTCTTATACTTAGTAACTCTTTAAGAATTTTGCGCGTATATCATTATTATAAAGTTTAATGTATGACATAGTAATGAAAAATATTATTTTATCAAACATTTTAAAAAAGTTCTCTTGTTCAATGAAAAAACGAGCTTCAATAAAATAACATCTAGATATTACATATGAAATTTTGCTCTTTGGAATCACAATTGTACAATTGTTATTTTGAATTATAATACCGACGCCAGATACATTTACGTTTTATGAATTTAACAAACCTTTCAATGAAATTTTATATTCGAATTCCATTGTAATATTTATCGTTTTTCAATTTTTCCCAATGTTTTTTCGATTTTTTTTATTAAGAATACGTAGAATTATTTTTATTAATGAAAAGTTATTTGTACGATTCGTTTTACAGTCGAGTAAACGATATTATTTTTTTATCAAATTAAATGAGAAGTTATGTTACTGCTTTCACTGATACAATATAATATTTAATTAAACGAATAATAAAATTTCATCTGTTATTAATTATATGTTCAATTATAGGTATGTTCTACTGTAACACCGAATATTTATGTTTATAATAATATTATTTTTTCCTTTATTCTCGTTAATTATTGGATTTTATTTGAAAAAAAAACAATGAATCAATGATTGCATTTATTTTTAAATTATTGATCGTGTTTTTTGTTTGTATGAAAATATATTTGAATTAATGATCTCGAATTTTCGTTTGAATAATTCAACGGCGTTATTAAATTAAATAGAGGTCTATGTAAATGATGTGAAATTAATAAATACAATTAAATATTTAATAAACCTTATTTATTATACATCTCATCGATCGGTAAAATGATAATAAAGTTATTTGGTGAATAATACAATGGCCACTGTTATACATTTTCGCTTTGGTTGAAAGAAGAGATTATATAACTTTAATACTTTATCTACATTTATATACATCTGTCCTTCACTGTCTTACAACATTTTCGGTGTATTTGAAATAAATCGAAACTTTAGAATTATATTATTCTCTAAACAAAAGTTTAGACTGAATCTTTTTCTCGTTACATAAACTAAGTTTTTAATGTTATGTACGTTTATTAAATTTGCGATGGGATGATTGAGCAAAGTTTGATGAAAAATAAAAAGTTATGGAATATGAATAATAAATATACAAGTAGTAAATATAATAATAAATACGTAAAAGTGGAGAAAATTTAATATTAAAATTACAATCAAAATAAAATAATAATTTGTCCTTGGAAAAATTTAGGAATAATTATATTAATATTCAATGAAAACTTTTTTTAAAAATCAGTCCATTATTTACAAATGTTTTAATATCAACCAAATTTTATTAATAGTTTTTAATATGTGATTATTTATTACGCAGATAATAATCTCAAATTTATAATGTATTTGAAATATTACAAATTTGTCTTTTCCGAAAATGAATTTTATGAATGTATGTAAATTATACTTTAAAAATTAATATTGGATATTTTAATGAAATCAATATTTTATCAAATTGGTTTGTCAAAAATAGATTGTTTTAAAAATAGATAAAGTTAGGAGAAGGCAAGTCTAAAGAAAAAAATGTAAATTTTTAAAAGTGAAAGGTATCCTACTTTTATACCGATACATCTGCCTATAGATGAGCATTTTGATAAAAAGTTTATTCTTAATGATCTTATAATAACATAAGCGGTTCAGTGGTCTAGGGGTATGATTCTCGCTTAGGGTGCGAGAGGTCCCGGGTTCAAATCCCGGCTGAACCCAATTTTTTTTTTTAAATTAAATATTTATAACTAAAAATATTTGCATAATAAGCACATTTTTATGTAGAACATCAAGTTATTCTTGGATTATTTAGCTATTAAACTTACGTGTTGAATAACCGTAAACGTAAAATATACGTATTTTCCATAAATTTTTTTGGACACTTATTATAATTTTTTTTTTTATTTTATCCGAAATGCATATATATATTTTTTAGAAAATAGAAAAAAAGTAAAAAATTTAGGTTTTGTTTAAAAAGTACCTTATTAAATATTCAAAATCAGTACACAAATCTAAAAAAAAAACAAATACTTTGAAAATTCATTATAACGTTTCTTTAAAAATTATCTTTATCTAAGAAATCTTTTTCTTACTTTATTCTTTTACTCAAAAGAAATACTTTCGTGATGGTAAACATGAAAAGTAGCTTTGTAGAAAAGGAAGAGGAAATGAGAAGAAAAAAGTGACCTTTAAGTTACGGCTCTCTTACCTTAATTTTCGCCTTACACGCAAACTTTCAAATATTAAAGAGAGAACGATGAAAATATTAAGCGGGCAAACATAAAGCCAAGGAAAACCCGCAAAAGTTTTAGCGTTAAAACAGGAAATGAAAAACATTAAGCGCGAATTTAACCTGTTTAGAAAAAACGTATGTTATTCGCATTGCTGAAAAGCTGCATCCGGAAGAAAAAAAAATAATTTTCCACATTCTCAGCTGCGACCTTTGTTTCCCTATTTTTTTTTGCTCTTTTTTCTGTGCAAATTTTACGGTAAAACTGGAAACAATGCGATTATTTTAGTGACGGAAACAAAGCGCTCACTCGTGTGCGCGCTTTTTTCGTGGTTTTTTTTTCTCGCATAGTTTCGTTGTCTTGCGGTGTAAATGGAGTAAAACGGCATTAAAACTACAAGAGAAAGAGAAAAAAAGGGTTGGAGGAAATGTGACTTGTGCTGAAAAATAATTTGAGTATACGTTTGTTGTTTCACTTCAGTTTTGAAAGTAGTAGAGAAGTAGTAAAGAAGAAATGATGTTTTCTATGACTGAATTGAGTGTTATTACTTACGTTTTTATGTAAAAAAAGTATATCTAATTCTATTGATGCATTTTATACGAGGTAATAGATCTAGTATCCGGTAGTTTATAAAATTTATAAAAAATAATATTTAGAAATATTAATCTCATTTACTCTTTTTAAAAAATTTTATATTTTAAAAAATATGCAACTTTTATTATATTATCAATTTTAAGCAATTATGAAAAAAATACATTAAGATATTACATATTATCTTGTTTAATATTTTATGTTAACCATTTTGTTAAATAGAAAATATTTTTCGCAAACATATTGATTTTAAACGTCACTTTATGAAAATTAAACAATTGCTCTTTGAAATATTTTTAATTTTTAGAAAACTATAGTCAAGGTTAATTTTTAAAAAAATATGAGAAAAGTAATGAAAAAATTTCACACTTTTTTAAGCTTTTATTGTTTAAAAATGTTAATTATTTATGAATTATTGAAAGAAATCATTTAAAATAAATATTTTTATAAACGATAAATAAAGTTAAGTATTCTTAATTTGATTGATTTAATTTAGTTTTTCATTTACAGCTATGCACGATGATTCAATGGATAAATCTTTGTAAACGTAGCGCTTAGTATTGTATCATTATTTTCAATAACGTCTACGTACCGAGTCCACGACTTTATAAATGATGTAAAAAATTTAACATAAAATATGAATTATTAATTAAAATTCCATTTACATGAATTTTTGTTTTAACTAACTATTCCTTCATAACTTTCAAGAATTTTGAATTTTTTAAGTATACTTTTTTTTATCAAAAAGTTTTGGTCTTAGAAAAACTATTTATCCTTTCTACCAAGTTTAAAAAAATTTCGGTGTTCATACCCTTGACAATAAACAAAAACGTGTACGACTAGAAAAACAACCATTTGCAACTCAAACGAACCCACTAAAAACCATCACATTTACCTCTTCTGACGTTGTCCACCTCCAAATAGTTTATCACACTATATCAAACTATTCTTTCTTACATCTAAACATTACCTCCTAGTAGAAAAAGAACTTTCTGGTTATGTCCCACTTGGGGCTAACATATTTATTGCGCGAAACATATCAAACAAAAAAGGAAGAGAAGTTGCTGGAACTTTTCTCTCATCAACTGATATAATAATAATAGATAGTTACTTTGATGCGCTGTTTACTTCCCTATTGAAAGAGTGAACGTTCTTTGGTTTATAAATAATTCAAATTGATGTAATATAATATATGATTTATAAAAAATTTTCAAGATTAAGAAAAAAAAGTTTGGAAAATTATAATGACAGTATTTTATATCTTAAAATAAATAAGAATATTATTATTAAATTGATTAATATTAAAATGTTAAATACATTGAATATTACTAAATAAGTTTTAAATTATTTCTTTATCATACATTCATTCTATTTCAATCGTAATTTTAAAGAATTTTATAAGAATTGTATAATTTTAATTTATTAAACAATATAGGTGTCCTACCTAACAGTAATATATTAAAAATCTCTCGCTAAATACCACATACTTAAACCAATTAGACTATTGCATCAAATATAAAACACAGCCGATAAAGTAGTTTTTTAATGAATATCATTTCCTACTTTATCGACATTATCAGAGAGTTCGTTTATCTTTGTAAACACATTGTAAAAGCATGGCTAAATTTCGAGGTGACGTGAATTATGTACATCAAAACTAACAAGGAGAGTGTCAGGTATTGGAACGCAGATTTTGCTCAAATTTTGGGAGATGATTTTGGATGTAAAAACATGAAAAAAGACAAGTTACTAGACTCTAAAACTCAATATTTCCCTAGTTACAGGCAATTAAATTAAATCACTATAAAAGTTACCAAATTTTCAAACGCTTATAGTTCTTCAACTTTAATAGCTAGAAGCTTAAAACATTTTTTTAATGAAAGTTGAGTTAAAATCCTTTCGCAATAGTAGTTATAGCATATAAAATTATTATTTTTTTCCAGAATTATAAGGCAATGAAAACTGGACCTAAAATTCCTCTTCATAAGATTATTTAATAATAAATGATAAAATTTGGTCTAATTTTCATTGCCTTATAATTCTGGAAATAAATAATATTTTTATATGCTGTAACTACTATTGCAAAAAGATTTTAACTCAGCTTTCATTTAAAAAATGTTTTAAGCTTCTAGCTATTAATGTTGAAGAACTATAAGCGTTTGAAAATGGTTTGAAATTTGGTAACTTTTATAATGATTTTATTTAATTGCCTGTAACTAGGGAAATATTGAGCGTTAGAGTCTAGTAACTTGTCTTTTTTCATGTTTTTACATCCAAAATCATCACCCAAAATTTGAGAAAAATCTGCGTCCCAATACCTGACACTCTCCTTGTAAGTGAAATTACTATACATTTAATATTCCATCATATAATCATGATTCTTATACATCTTATATTATCTTCAGTGTTTTTGAATTTTTTTGTTAATAAAATACAAAATAATTTTTATATTTTGTACTTTATTAGATTACTTTGCAACAGTGAATATACGAAATTTATTGTTAAGATTTCAATATCATCACTAAAATAATTGTTAATTTTATAACTATGAAACGATTATTAGCAGTTTGCATGAAACAACAACCCAATATTTTTGCTGTACGCTTGCGGGTGAAACATGAGCCCCTCTAGCGCAGTAGTTAAGAACTCTCAAGGGATACATGATCTGTAGTCCTAATTTTTGTAATTTATGTAATATGTTACTAATTTTGAAGAGTTTTCTTATAAGAGCTTAATTTTAAATTATAAATTTAGAAATTTATCTGGAACTTCTCGTTTTAAATTTATATTACATTTATGAAAATTCTTATTTACCTTCAATTTCCAATACTTTCATATCCTGGTAACGAAAGCTATTAACTAACTGAACAACTAGTAATTTTTAGTAGTTCAATAATAATCCAATGCGATGAACATAGCATTATAGCGGCACATTAACGAAATCACTATGTTCTCTTGTCCGTTACGAATTTGACGAGTGATTTTCTAACGAACGGACGCATACACGCTAAATAACTGGCAATTATATTATCAAACAGTCAAAGCGTTTGATGGTTAATATTCAAAGGAACATTGGTTACCGAGCTAGCGCGAATAGAGAAAAATACTTCCCGACCGATTAAATTATAAAATCTTATATAATTTATAATAGCAAATGTGCATCTCTCCATCTACCCCATGAAACAGTATTTTTAACTTTTTCGTTGTGATGATTTTAAATTTGCCTCTTGCTGTTTTACCTTCTCAAATATTTTATTAATTATTAGTTTGTGGTAAAAATAATAAAATTATTATTTCAAATGATATTATTTTTTAATAACAAAATGTATTTACTTTTTCTATTCTACACTTGACCTGTTTTTATTTTTTTCCTTTTATCTTGTTTTTAATAAATTACTTTTTTCATTTCTTACAATTGTTTCTATGTTTTTTCTTTTTGTTTATTTTATTCTTATTCATGAAATTTATTTTGTTCTTTTCCTTTTACTCCAATAAGTGAAAATTAAATTAACCTGACCAAGCTAAGCTAGCATATTAATGTAAGCCCTAGGGTTTGACGTTTTTCAATCTACTCATGTATAATTTTTTTTCTTTCTTATCAAATGATTTTGCCTTCTTTTGATATTTTCATATGATTATTAATATTTTTCTTTCATTTAAACCGATTTAAATTTGACATTATCTTGCAGCTCCCATTAGAAAGTTCGTATATAAGAATTCGTTTATTTTGTATATTACACGTGCACAAATATGAAAAGAAAATTGCTTTCTTCTGTATGCATAGAAAAAAAAAACGAAGATTCAGGAAGGTAAAAATGAATACAACTTCAAAATAATAACTTTGGAATATTTGTAAAAGTGAGTAGTTTCGGTATGTAAAAATCTCGCACTGTATATTGAAAAGTATAGGTTTCCAACAATACGTGAACTCAAGAATAAACACGTTCTTGTAACAACCAAGTAAAAATACTATTCAAGTGTATTTTTTTACAAGTTTCGTTTTTGTGAAAATTAAAATTTCTATTTTTTTTCTGACTCTGTACTGGAAAAAGTATTGACAAGTAGCTTTGAAACAGGGCGTTCTCAGTTACCATGAGTTCAGCTCAGTGGTAACTCTTCGTTTAGGCGAGGATTTCATCTAAACGCTGTACTCAATCATCAAAGCTTATTTTATATATGTACAATGCGAAATTTCCTTCTTTAAGCGTCAAGAGTTAGAACGAAAGAGCAATGACACAATACAAGTTTACGTGCCGTTGCTGTATTATACCGATGATACTGCAGTTGTTAAAGTTAACTTCGCCTGGCATTAATCATCTACTCTGTGAACCTTCCTCTATCTTTTACTTCTCTATCTCTCATTTACTCAGTCTTTCGCTTCTCATAGTCACCCAATGCTCGAGACGACAACTTATAACGGACTCAAGTGTTTCCTCCTCTTGTCTCTTTATATTCATGAATGTTAGTCTCTTATGAAGTTGCTTCTCTATGGACTACTCTTTGTCTTTTATTTATCAACACTTTTCCTAGATTCTTCCTTTTTTGCTTATTTTTCCATGTATCTACAAGTACGTTTGCTTCAAAGGATATTTTTTCGAATGCGTATCTTTAATTTTAGCGTTACATACTTCATTACAAAGATAAAAAGATTTCGAACTATTCATCGAGATTATCATTATTCTTATTTTATACATATAGATTTTCATTCATGCAAATTAAAAATCATGACAATTGAATGAAAAAAAAGGATTTTATAAAATACGATGAATAGGATATTATAAAATTTATGTCATTAAACAATAAAGTATGATGTGAAATTAATTGTATAATTGCATTTTGTTTGTGAAAAAATAAATAAAAGGTATGAGTACTTAAAATATGATTGAATAATAATTCATGTGAAAAATCATTCAATGGCGACGGATTGAAGTTTTTAATTACGTAAGCTATCTTTTTGTTTTCATTATTTTTTCCAAGCTTTTCATCATACAAAAGAGCACATACTGAAGAATTAACAGAGAAACATGAGTGGTGTGGTACGCACTTTTATATACTTGCTAGGTTTCACTAGTATCGATTCACATCCCAAGTGGATTAGTTTATGCTTATTTACAAAAGTAGCATATAAATAGTACTTGTGCTTTAATATCAGTCAATTTTTTTATTAGTTGAAAGATAATCAGGTCACAAAAGTATGTTTCTATGGAAGAATTATGTTGACTTATAAAAGTTTATCTGATTTATAAAGTATTTTTTTTACAATTGAAAAACTTTCATTAAAATATAAGTCAATATTTTAAGATAATAAATACTTATGGTAAATTTCTAAAGAAATTAAAAGTTGAAAGTTGAAATCCAATACTCAAGATAAAGATATAAATTCTAATTGTTGAAAGCTTTAAATGCTGTCAAGAAGAACATTTCATTCATTCTCTCTCTTTCTCTCTTAAATCTATATCGTATCCAGTCTCACCAGTTCATGCATCTTTTATGCCTACTCATTATGAAATATTTGGTAAATATATCATTCATTCTTGGTTAGATGTTTTTATTCTTAATAGCGAATCTTCACTAATCTTTCCTGATGAAACAGAATCACCATTAATTGCAGGTCATAATCTCATTAAACTTTCTTAAACTCTATCGTCCACTCCATGCACTTAAAACTTTTAAATCAAGAAATCTTAAGCCACTTAATGTCGCGGCCATACGTGACAACGAAACTTCATCTTGCCCTTCGATACTTCTTACGAAGTCTGAGGTTTCATGGAAGTTTCGATATTTTTGTAATATATCAAAACTTCGATAAAGCCACTGCTACTCATGTTGTACCAGTTTCTGTATATATTTCCTGTTGTAAATATTTTCTTCCGGACTTCAGTTTCAAGTGATCTTTTTAATCTCTTCTTGCTTTGAACTTGAGCCAGTTTTTTCTGGCTCGTTCATCTATTGACAATCTAGTTGAGACTTTTACCTGTTCAGTGATAAACTCATTCCATTCTTAGTCCAGTAATATGATTATTGATGAAGCAGAGAGACTGTGCCTACAGGCTTGAAACAAAGTTTCGAACTTTTTAGATTCTTTTAAAAATAAATATATTGAAGATCATCTTGCAAATACATAGTCGCAAAAGTCAAAATAGATTGAGCTCCACAAAGTCGACATAGCAAAAAAACGTTTACCTTCATTCACCCAGAAATTATTTTATTCTTCCGCCTTGATTTCATATTATTCTTCTTCCACCGTGATTTCATATTATCATCTTAGCCTCTTTGTGACTAGGATTTAGTTAACGTTTCAAAATTACTGTTGATATATTAAAATTAGCATCAGAAGAAATAAGTCATTACTCACCATAAAAAATTACTTCGTTTTTAATTGTTTTCGATCTCCATAAAAAAATCACTACTCGTTCCGTTCTTGAAGTAATCAAATTTGGAATCTCTTTAGTGAACTACTAGAATACGGGATCTACAACCAACTCATTTTACGCTACGAGTCTAATTTCATAAGACAAGCAGATTTTAGGCAAAGTTGCAGCCCACAAATTGCTCCGTTTCGAGCAATAGACTACGTCAGTTATGCTATCGCCAAATATACACTAGTAGCGTTCATTTTATTTGACTTCAGTAAAGCCTTCGACACTAACTCATGCTTCAATTTCAAGCAAACTCTGAAACATCGTAAATTGTTCTAATTTTATAATAAAATGGTTTGCATCGTATTTGCTTTCTCATTTTCAGGCAGTGTTATAAAGTCTCTTTTATTTCTCATCTTCGTGAACGATTTGCTTGATGCTCTAAGGACTTTTCATTACATGCTCTTTCGACGACTTTTAAATTTACAGTTCCTTTTTTCTATCTGACTTTACTGATGAAATTGCTAGTTCAAATTTAGAGATGACTCGTATTGTTGGTCATGCAGAAGTTCATTAAATCTTAATGCTAACAAAACATAGATTATTTTGCATGGCAAGAAACAGTTCATAACCCTCTGTAATTTGCCGCCAGTATTTATAGACTCACTTCCAGTTTTTGAGATTTTTGGTTCAATCAATTTTATACCTCAGTATAATTAATTACAATATAGCTTTTAATATTTCTAAGGTTGAGTGCGGGAATGATCTTGTTTGCCGTAAATACTGTTATTTTCTTGACGCGAGTAAAGAAACTATTCTTATTCCGTTTGTGGACTTACAAGAAAGTATTATTTTTTGTATGTCTGAGAAAACATAGCTTTAGAAAAAGCATAGTGTTAATAAAACATAATGTTGAAAAAATACATGGTGTTGGTAAAAATAGTATGAGCAACAAGTGCACAGAAGGTCATTTCCTCACTCGTCTTTTTGCTATCCTCGCTTCATTCGTCTGGCAAACCCAACTCGTGCGGGATTGACTTCCTTTGCGTACCTGTTGCACTACTATACACCATTTTTAAATATTATAGAATTCGAAATTTTCCAAATTCCGCGGAAACGTTTTCGACTGGCAAACAAGCCAGTGACGTTATAAATGTACGCATTCATAACTGAAACGTAGTAGAATGTTAATGTTGCTCAGAAAAATATTATTGCTATGTTTCTTATAAATAAATTGAAAGCATTGCTAAATCAAAATGCTGGTTCCTGCTTTCGATATGAAGTAAGTAAATAAGAAAAAAAAAATTATTTTATAACATAAAATATTAATGGAATAGAGCATGTCGCTAATTTTATTAATGTTATACAATACTTTCAAAATATTTAACATGATTTCCACAACTTCAATGGTCATGGTATTCTGTAAAATTACAATAATTATTTTTATGAATATCATTAAAATAATTATTTACATAATTATAAAAATTATAAATATAAAAAAAGAATAGATTTTTTAACTCTTTCGTTTGAATCATAAATTTAATTATTTAGTTATTGAATAAAAATAAAAATTTTTCTTCTTAAAGATATTTATTGCTGGAAAGTGGTTGCAATGAGCAAGCGAGAATGGTATCTTTATGTATGTATGCGCACATACGCACACGCATCTACTTAATATAAATAACATTAATAATATTTTTTATTTTTTATTATTTTAGAAAGATTATTCTGTTTAATATAATCTGAATAAAACGAATGAGTAGAAACTAAAACATTTATTTGAAATTTTAAAATAGATTCAAAACTTCACAGACATTAAGTAAAATTAGATGAATAAATAAAAAATTCAAATTATGAAACGAATAGTTTTACATCTTATGAAAGATGCTTTTTAAAAAATAACTTTCATTAAAATTGATCAGTAAATATTTTCGAAAATGCAATTAGCATAAAATGTATTTACAAAATATTTTATGCAATTTAAACTTAGTTTAGAAGTTATATTTAGATTTCGTCAAAGAAATCACAAAATTTATTTAAGCATCAATGTATAGAAAATTATGAAGCTGAAATTTAAGTAAAGATAGTTTGAAAAAAGAGCTTGCTAGTAGAAAACGAAAGACGTAATAGCGTAACTTATTTTTAAATATGACTTTCCAGATGTGCGCTGCGTTTTTATAAGTAGGAATAACTCAAGGTTAAATTTTTCCATGCTTCTTATTTTTAAAACTTCCAGTCTCAGTAAAATTCATATTATCACCAAGTAATTTTTACATTCGATAACATAAAACATAATACTCACAAGAAGAGAGTTTAAAGTTTTGATCTTAAATTTTATTTTAACTCTGAAATATTTTTTCTTATGTAAAAATCATAAAAAAAGCTGTGTCCATTCAATCTGATGCTCAATTTTTTAAATCTAAGAGCTATTTTGTATGAATTTTAAGTTTTAAAAAAATGTACATTTATTATAAGATATCATTTAAAAAATTTACTACAAAGCTTTAATAAAATATTTTAAAGTTTGAATAAAAATCTCAAAATCTAATTCATTCTATAGATGATCAAGAAAAGCAAATAATATAAGAATCCACTTTATGTAGTACACATTATCTATAATTTATTATAACAAATTTTTACGTATTTTATATTCTAAACTTTTATACACATAGTGAAAAACTCGAATAATTAGTTTCAAATTTGTAATCTTAAAGTAAATAAAAATTTTTCGAAAATTCTTAAAACTTAAAAGAAATTAGCTATATTATAAAATATAATAGATACTTTTTCGTAATTTAAAGAAGAAGAATTATCCCAAAGATGATCTGGGATTCAAAAGTCTTCTTGTCAGTGAAAATTTTAATAATTATATTACATTTAAAAAATAATATTACACAAAAAAAAACTGAAAAACTTTGTAAAAAATTCGACTATTTAGTAATGCAAGTATAGCTTAATCTATATTTGAATAAAAAGTTTGTATGAAAAAGTCATGAACAAGAATTGTAGCTTTATTAAACGTTGAACATTAAGTCCATCCAATTTTGCTTGAGTAAAAGCACGTTGACGCATTCATTAAGAAAGTAGAATATCGAGCCTAACGATCTCGCGGGACACACGGAATACGGAAGCTTTTGCCCGCTTGGTAATTGAAGCAAAAGCCGGGCTGATATGGCTGGCCTATAAATACAACGGCGTCGCATACAAACGCCGCTAACCGCATACCGCTTTATTAATTCAAAACTTATTCGCCTAACGCTTCGTGCTTGCAAAACGCTAAACCCTCTAACCTTATATTTTTATATTCGCGAACCGTCGCGTGCTGCTTCTTATTCCTATGTTCAATGATATTTTAAATGTCCATGTACACTAGGTGTTTTATTCCAATTGAATTTTCTTCAGCTATATAAAGAACTTCATTTTGAATATTACACTTTTAAGAATTATTTTTAGTTCTTGATTTTATTTTTAAACTTAATTTATTATGAATCAATTTGAGAGCTTTTTTTTTAATTTTACTTATTTAGTATTGTTTAAATATTATTATATCAGCGGATATTTCTAAATCAGTATTTACAACTCTTTTAAGATGTAACATATGGAAAATGTGAAAATTTGTAGAGATATGTAAATATTTAAAAGGGAGTGATTTTGAAAATGTTAAATTATTCCTGTAGTTTAAGTAGTTGTATTGTTGTTCTTACGACTAAAACAAATGCTCTTACAAAGTTCTCTCCTGAACAGCTGCATGGTGTATTAAATTTCGTCGTTTCTCTTTTCTCTCGTAGTGCATATAATTTGCACTAATGCGCCCTAAACATTTTCAATGCGCTTTGTCATTTAACCTGTCTTATATACGTATATGTGCGTTGACATTATTGTCAAGTCGCATTAAGAAGAGCTTAGGAAATAATGACTCGTCGTATTCTATCTTGAATAAGAGATCACAAGTACCGATCAAGCCCAAGAGAATGTTGCCGCGAACAACATGACAATTCAGCACTCTATATACATATACACCAAGGGTAGTTTATCCTAGTATATATTATACTAGAAGCCCTAACCAAGTTTATATCTGCGAAAGAGCAAAATTAAGGAAGCCTCGTAACGAGCTACAGATATGACACTTACTAAACTCCACTAAAACAGATATATAAAGTACTATATGTTTTACAAAGTGTGATTATTTCGAGAAACAAAAAATTTTATCTTCACTTCTCATAATAAAATGATAATATTAAATTTTAATAGTGCACTGCAATATTTCGTTATTCAGCTCTTTAAATATTGTTAAAGTTTATTATCTTGCCAGATTAAACACATATGATAAAACGTCTGTCTTGCAAATACAGTTTTAATCATCAACTATTTTTCAATAAATAATTACTATGAGTTTCTGATTCATATAAATATGATACCACTAACATTTTATAACATTAAATTTAAATAAAAATTAACAAAATAATTCTATGCATCTAAGACTAGGAAAAGCAGCGGAAATTTATATTATATTTCCTTGTTATGCTAGATTTCGCGTTAGTCGTAAATTGTTCTAAATTTACAGAGCGCGCGTGACATATCTGACTTTCTTAATATTCTTTTTAGCTTTTGCTCGAGAGTGCAGTGTAAAATACTTTTCGAATGACGTCATTTGCGCAGCATGGCATTTCTTGTTGCGTCGCACGATTTAGCCGCAGTCCTTTAACCCAGAAAGTCCACTATACGACAACGCTCGATCGCTTTTTTTATCATCAACATTCAACAAAGCCTTTTATTGTGGGTTCATTCAAAACTTCAATGTAGCCACAAATCATGAAGAGATAAATAATTTTAGATAAACTAATAGCGATCAAACTAAAATGAAAAACAAATTTTATGTAAAAACTATTTTCTTTATAAATTAAATTAGCTGGTCATCTAGATCGAGGTTACAACTATTCGTTACATAAGTATATTTCTTATAGTTTCTATTTCTGAAATTAGTTTTATTTGCATGTAAAATATTTATGAATAGTGTAAACATTAATTGAATATTTGACTACCATAGAGCTAGGATAATATTTTTGCCGAATAGTAGTAAAAGCTTTGTGTCCATAGATATGTATGCTACTAAAGCAGATAAAAGAACATTTTTTTAGTATTAGTTGCGATTATAATTCTTCGTTATATTACACTGTTAAAAAAAAACATGAAATTTAATGCAAATTTAATGCAAAACTGAAAGCTTGCTTCAAGCATGTACATGAAAATTAATAATTTTACCGTAATTTTAATGCACGATTGCATGGAAATTAATAATTTTACCGTAATTTTAATGTAAATTTGCATGAAATTTAAAGTAAAAATATAATTTCATAAATGTACTGGAAGCAAAATTCAATTTTTTTTTAAAGTGTAGAAAACATTATATGTATTAAAAATGATTCAAAGTATTTTATTTATCAAATAAAAAAGACAAAATTAAAAATTCACAAATTTACTTCATTGATTGTAGAAAATCTATTTTAAATTTTCTAAATTGGAAATTTTTCCTTACAACATTATGAGCCAATATTCGAGGTTGTCAGTGGCTCAGTCGGTAGAGCGATGGATTCATAATCTCGAGGATTCGAGTTCGAATCCCACTCTCGGCCGATTGATACAAGCACCACTGTATTTTTCATGTGTTTTGTTAACAAACACACTGAGAAACCTCCGTCGCTAATTAGCATCGCAATGATAGCATAAATGCACCGACGTTAAATAAAATAAAAACAAGAATTATTATATAACATTTAAATTATAAATAATAAGCATAGAATGTGTGTATGTTGAGGCATTTAGTTTTTACTTAATGCTTATTATGTTTTATTTATCCTTCTTTTGAATACATGCTAATATATGTTTTTAAAATCATTTTTAAAATAATCAATGTTATTTTTTTATTTGTGGTACTTTTAGACACGTATTAAAAGTATATCGAAAACTACATTTAACTTATTTTTACGTACGAATTTCTCACTTTTTATCAGAACATTTCATAACACTACAATAGTGAAGCTTTTTGAAATTTTTATAGAATCCATTACACATATTTTAAACAATGTCAAAAAATTATTTCTACATATTTGAGTTTAGTTACATTTATGTTTTATACATGTTTAAACTTTAAATTCAAAAAATAATAATCCTTATAATTTTTGTGTAAATTTTACATAAAATAAGAAAAAAAATCACTGCAAAGTGCTTTGGCGCAATGCTTTCTCATAGAGCTCATTGCGTTAGAGTAATTTGATTTTATTTTTTTAAATGTGATTTCAATGTAAAATACAATTTCTATTCAAGAAAAATTAGTGAATGTGAGAGAGTGATTAGGAAATAGGAAGAGAGAGTCAGAGATAGATAAAAATAGGGTAAAAATGAGGATTAATCTGAGATAGAAGGACAGAGAGGAAGTGAGGAAGTAAAAAAAGAGTTAGTGAAAGCGTTAAATCAGAAATCAAAAGAAGTGATCAAAGAGATATGCTAAGAAAATTATTTTTTAAAAGCTTGTTTTAGAAAGACAGTAGTAAATAACTTGTATACAAATTTCACAGCAAGTCTATCGAGTAGTTTACGTAAAATGGAAAAAAATAAAAAATGAAAATTTTGAAAAAAAATTTTTTTAATTTTAAAAGTAATTTACGTAAAATATAAAACAATGAGAAATCGAAAATTTTTTTAAAATTCTTAAAATGGCTCTATAAAAAAACTATGCTATGAAAACCAATTCTCAATAGCTTCCCGCCTACTTATACAAAATAATAGATAGTAGTATGCAAAATTTGAAGCAAACCTATCGAGTAATTTTCAAGATCTAATTGGCTAAATAAATAACATTTTCTTTTTAAAATTTCTTTTTCAAAATTTTCAAAATGCTCTAAAGTTAAAACTACGCTAGAAAAATCAATTTTTGAAAATTTCCCTTTTTTTGGCAGTCTCAAATCATTTTCCTGCAAATTTTAGAACAAAAGGAAATCCATCGAGTACTTTACGTAAAAAAAAAAAAAAAAACGCTGCCAAGTGCTTTGGCGCAATGCTTTCTCATAGAGCGCATTGAGTTAGAGTAATTTGATTTTATTTTTTTAAATACGATTTTAATATAAATGTCCCTATCCTCTGTATTGAAGGCTGTCTTAATACCTACGAGAACTATATGAATTTTACTCTTTCTTACTTTTGCCATTTGCATAATGTGATTTTATGATGCTCTAAAATTAAAAATGCGTTTATAAAATTAATTTTCCCAAGCTTGTCTTCTTCGACTAACGTGTTTTTCAGATATTCTAAATTGTAGGTATATTCAATGAAGGCAATGAATATATATTAAAATTTCGAAATTCCGTTTTTTTGATTAACGATGTCAAGTTTACAAATTACTTAGTATATCATTATTGAATTTACACAGTATCGAATTCCAAACTAAATTCAATTGTAATTGAAAATTTAAACATATATAAAGGAACTAATATAAATTCCACGTTCCGTAAATTCATCGTTTTATTAAGAGATAAATGTTTTGAACAGTAATATTAGATAAACGATGCTATTTCGTTCAATTACGGCGCGAGGACTGATCGGAGCGCATCCTTCTCTCCAGCTAGTTCTCTCACCACGAACCACCTTAACACTATAACCAATAACTTGCATACAAATTTTGGAACATTTTCATCGAATAGTTTACAAAAAATACCAAATAATTGAAAAATAAACATTGTTTTAAAATTTTTAAAACGCTTTAACGTTACAACTACGCTAAGAAAACCAGTTTTCAAAAGTTCATTTTATTTAGGCAATCGTAAATAATTTCTATACATAATTTTAAGCTACTTCATCGAGTAGTTTACGTAAAATACCAAAAAATAAGTGAAATTCTATTCAAAATTTACAAATGGCAATAACAAATAATTTGTATGAAAATTTTTGAGCAAATCTATCGAATGGCTTTTGTGTAATAGAAAAAAAATGAAATATGAACATTTTTTCCAAAATTTTCAAAATACTCTAAAATTAAAACTGCGCTAAGAAAATAAGTTTTCCAAAGCTTGATTTATTCAGATAATAGTGAATAATTTGCATGAAAATTTTTGAGCAAGTTTATCGAGTGATTTTTGTGCAATAGAAAAGAAATTAAAAATAAAAAATTTTTTCCAAAATTTTCAAAATGCTCTAAAATTAAAACTGCGCTAAGAAAATAAGTGTTCCAAAGCTTGTTTTCTTTAGACAATAGCGAATAACTTGCATACAAATTTAGAAGCAAATCTATCGAATGGTTGTCGTAAAATAAAAAATAATTGAAAAAAAAAATTTTTTTTCAAAATTTTCAAAATGCTCTAAAATTAAAAGTGCGCTAAGAAAATCAGTTGGTAAAAGTTTTTCTTCTTTTGGCAGTCGCAAATAATGTTCATACAAATTTTCAAGAAAATTCTTCGAGTAGTTTACGTAAAATATCAAAAAAATGAAAAATTAAAATTTTTTTAAAATTCTTAAAATGGCCCTTAAAAAAAACTGAGCTAAGAAGATCAATTTTCAATAGCTTCCCCCCCAGTTAGACAAAAAAATAAATTGCATGCAAAATTTGAAGTTAATCCATCGAGTAGTTCTCGAGATCTTATTGGCGTACTGAATACACACACACACACACACACACACACACACACACACACACACACACACACACACATACAGACATTTTCTGGAAACCACTTTTTTCGACTCCCTGAGTCTAAATATGTACAAATTAATGAAAAAATAGAAAAAAATTTTTTTTACCGATACAATGCTTTCTCTATGAGAAAGCAATAGAAAAAAAATTTTTTTATCGATGCAATGCTTTCTCTATGAGAAAGCAATTAGATAATAATAACATTGAAGTTATTGATCTATGAGATTAATTTTCTTCTATCATTCTGATGTTATAATTTCATTTCAGAGTTGACAATAATTCATTCCAGCATTGACATGACAATCATTCTTTATGTTATGTAGAGTAACCATCAGCGAATTAGACTTATTGCCTAGAATTTGGTGAAATTAACGATTTTTTTAGCCAAAACTTGAGTGATTGCATACCCATTTAGAAATGATTATCGTTGATACTTAGAATTTGATTTTATACACGGTTAGAAAGATTAACAGACACGTCTGTTAAAAACTGTTAACAGATAAAAATGTCTGTTACTTTAACAGACAAATTGTCTGTGAAAAATGTAATATACATTTTAAATTGACATGCTTGTGTCTGTTGATTTAACAGACATTAAGTAACAGACGAAAAAAGTTAACAGATTACACAAATATTTTTAACCGTGTACATTTATAACAGAAAAATACAATTAGCTATTAATTGAGAATTATGACTTCATTTTGTATTACCAAAAAATACGCAATCAAACAGTTTAATTCATAGGAAGTCTTGAAAGCCAGGTCACAAGCGTCTGATGGCGTCGTTCATGCGCGAGGGTAAAAGAGTACCTAACAAAATGCGACACATATTACGGTACTACGAGGTCGATGAAAAGACGAAGATTAATGACTTGGTATATAACCAACGCGCTATGCTTAATTTTCTTCTTCTTTTTTTTATTTTCATCTTTCTTTTTCTTCTTTTCTTGTATAGTGGCTCATTGAGCTGACATTGTAAAAATCGTAGCTTTTTTCACGCGTATGTAGAGCGCACCCAAAAGTACCACGCTGACGTACAACTTGGAGGATTTATTAGTCTTTAGAAACTGTGAATACGAATGAAAAAAAAAGAGCAGAGCGGGACAAGAGAAAAAAAATTCAATGCTAACTTCAAAACTTGCTGCAAAATTTATGAATTTATAAAAGCACCTATTCGCTGAAAAGGCTTGTAAAATGGATGGACGAGAGGAAGAAAAATTTTTAACGTTAAATTTAAATTTAAAACTTTAAATGTTTCTATATTGAATAGCTCAACATAAAAAAAGTTTAGTATGAAAAAAGGTAGAATATTTAATTAGCTTTACCTTTATAAATTACCGGTTTCAATTTTGTTATATTCAATGGAAATTTTCAATTTCATATTTCGATTTTCGAATTTCACATTTCATTTTTCTTCTTGTAGTCATAGACAAAATAAATATTTTAATTTTTTCCAAAGTATATGAGCTTTTTATAAAATAAGATAACCTCCTATGGTTGATATTAGTTATTTTTATAGTTTATGGTTTTGTATCGCGTAAAACCATATGCATTTGTATTTATTTATTGATTCTTTATTTTTCTACCAAACGTATAAAATAAAGCTTGACATGAAGCACAAATATTTGAAACATTTTGTTTGAATAGCAAAAGTTTTTATTTCCATAAAAATATTTCTTTTTAACTACTATGATAAATTGATAAAAAAATTGTATGTAAGCAACGATTCTTTTGAATAATTAAAGTACCACTAGTGTTATGAAGAAGTATTGTCAACAACGAAGAGTATTTTATAATAAAGGACTTTCTTACAGCACTTTGTTTCAGTTGATTATATAAGATATTGTATTTTTATTTAAAAGTTATGTTATGCAACGCATCCTATCTATCTAGATTTTTAACTATACAACAATTTGTGAGAATTTCATTTCATATTCTTTACACATTAAATTTGTAATTGTTTGGTGACATTTCAGTAAAAATTTTCATTAAATGTTGATTTAAAAATTTTTAAAATAAATTGTAAATAATATTAGATGTATACATTCACGTGTTTTTTAATCGAATGAAAAAGGCAAGTATTCGCGCACTGGATGAAGTCAGAGGCTTTGTACACGAGCTCTCGCACGGGACTTTCACTTTGTGCGCAGTATATGGCGTTGTTACGAGATACCGCACGCGGACTTGGACACGTGAGCACTTTTCTTTTAAAGCATTCGTGGTCCAGCAACAGAAATCAATGATGGCACTACTTGCGTAATAATTCATTTGTTTTAGATACTGTTATTTTTAATCCACTGCCCTTCACAAATTTATAGATTGAAATAATTAATACGCTTTTTGCCCAACACTCATAGCTGCAAAGTTCAAAAATTTTGATTTTTCTAATTTTTTCAATATAAATGTTTACCCAAAGTGTTTTTATTTTGTTGCATTATATTTATTTGATTAATTTTTTTTCTATATCTTCTATGTGATTCAATAATTTGTTATTTTAATTATCATGAGAATTGAACGGTATCTTTTTTTCGAAATATCAAGAAAATAGTAAAGTTGCATAGAATATGAAATTTGGATTACTTTTTAATGATTTTAAGATGCATTGAAAAAATGAAGTATTTCTTTTATAAATTTATCAAAATATCAAAGCTCTGCATTATATGTTTAAAAAAAAACATTTTAATCAGTATAAATTGGAAAAAAAAGGCGTCAGATAGGCGTTTGTGAAAGAAAAAAAGAAAGCTAAGAAAAATGAAGTAATTACGTGGGTTAACGAGCTAAAGTCTCTTCGCGCGGATATAAGAAACGTTGAACTTTTTTGAAAGTACTATACATAAGACGTTTGTAAAATACAGACGCGTGCTCAACTCGTAAAATCTAGAAAATGAGGAAATGAATGGGTGGACAGTAAGGCAAGGCAGGCAGAACATTGGACATTGCAGCACTGAACTTTTAAGCTCGATCCTTTTGCACTGTATTACTTTATGAGCAAACTTTTTTATATACGTATTGCAGTTCGCTGAGTTAATTATGACGATGCTTAAATTTAATTCCTTTAGTTTTACTAACTCAAAACTTACTGCAGCAGCAGCGCTGACATAAAACATTTTTAATCATTCTTACTTATATATACGTCTAGTAATATTATCTTTGCAGAAATATATAATCATATTATTTGAATAAATTAGTATTAATAAGATGCATTTACTTAAAATTAGACAGAAAAGAAATTTAATAAAATTTTGGCTTAGCGTAACCACAAAAAAGTAAGTTAATTAATGTTTAACTTTATAAAAAAGAAAAGTTAGAAGTTTGAACTTAAGAAAAAAGTCGTTGAATGAAAGATCGACGAGAGTGCAGTTTACGTATACACGTATATACTAAAGAGCGAAAAGAAAAATGAATGCTTGGCACTCGACAGAAGTGTCAATCACTCAACGCTATTTTGTAAGCAAGATCGAGGCACGCGCGTTTAAACTTACACTAAAACCCAGAGCCATACGACTTATACGAATGGAGATAAATGTCGAATTTTAAGCTTCCAATTCTACGTATATAAGACGATAAATTTATAAATTTTTAGTTTTTTTATCATTTTATGTTACCAAGTCATTCATTCACGATTCAATAGGTTGGAAAAATCAATTTTTCTTTCTTTGCAAGATATTGTTGTTTACAAAGTATAAAAATTTCTTCAACAAGTATGTTAGTAATAAAAATTTTATAACCTATTATAAAAATTTTTTTATCCAAGACGCTTTCTCGGAGCTCAAGAAAGAGCGAAAGAGAGAAAGAGCTATGAAAAGTGAGAGAAATGTTTATTGAGGGTTAAAGCTGAAGAAGCAAAGAGGCGCATTAGTGTGTAGCAGATGTAGGCAAAGCGCGCGCAACGCTATTAATATGCAGATTCTATTTCTGTCTCTCTGCATGAACAGAGTGTTTACAAGTTTGGACCTTTGGGATATATAGAGTGCGATACAGTTAGCGGAAGTACGCTGAATCATTGAAACTTACTGAAGAGTCAACGCCGCTCTCTTTCTCCTTTTGCTCTTCGTTGCAAGTATATGACAAATATTACATCCGATTTCTCTTAACATTATATGTACAAAACATTAATTAATAAACTGATTTATTTTATTAATTTCTTTTATCGATTACTTATAATTTACAATTATCAATTTGATCATTAAAACAAATGATTATTTACAATATAAATTGCTTTCAAACTAAATATTCATGAATATGTCGTGTCATTATTTGCATGAACGATACTTTTGTATTGTAGAAATTGTTGGTTTAGAATAACTCAAATAATATTTGCATTGGATATATCTGTGCAATTATACTTTCGAAAATGTGCTTCGTTATTACAATGAATTCAAAGTTTAATTTGACCAATTTAAATTTCAAATAATAACAATGTTGTAAATCCAGTTTGTCAGATTGATACGATGTTTATTATAGGATTCAATGAATTTTCCGAAAAGATATGTCAAAAATTTTCAGAAAAAAATCTAGTTTTCTTTAGTATATATTTTTTTAAGTTTACAGACATGTAATGTAAGCGCGATTACGTTGAATATATAATGGCATGTCTTTTTTGTTGGCATGACTGCCTCACGTAAACTGCATAAAAGTTTTTCTCCTTATAAAGTTCAACACTTTCTTCTCTAAAGCTCTAGACTATTTTTCTTACAAGATTTGCTTACGTTCGAGAAATTGAATTCTCTAAATATTCCATATTTTTTCGCTTAAATAAACAATGAAATAACTCTGACTTTAACTTCTTTTACGCTTTTGGATTTGCAATGCAGATTGATATTTTACATATGTAAAATCTACCTTTCTTTGTAATATTTTAAAAGATTTATTTAATTTCATAATTATCAGTATTAATGCAATGGTGATATAGTTTAGTTACATTGATATTTATTTAAAATATAATAAATAGAAAAATAAGAAATCAATCAAATTAAATGAACATATATAATAGAATATATTAAAAATTTTATGTTTATAAATAAATAAAATATTATTTATAAAAAATCAAGAAAATTTACGACTATAATTTGTAAAATAGAAAAAGCTTTCTATTATAAAGTGTAAATTTTCTTAAAGATTAGTTTCATCAGTAAATTGATAATGTCAAGATAGTTTTCATTTGAGATTAATGATTTTCAAAGCAATTAAACCGTTTACAGATATTTTTTAAGCTGAAATTTGAAAACGAGCACATCACCATTTATTTCCATGATAAAGTACCTAATTGCGAAATCAAACAATCAAGCAAATTTTAAAAAGTAAATGAAAAAAAATCTAAAAATTTAAGTAGCGAAGAAAGTGGAAATTTGTTAGTTAAAACGGTGGTGGTTATCGCGCTTGAGGCGTCTCTCTCTCTCTCTCTCTAAGCTTAACGAATGACTTAATTATAAAAGTTATTTCGCGTTAGGGAAACACTAGAATGTAAGAGGAAAAATCCTCTCGAGAACCCCGAAGCTTTAGCTTTATAATCTAAGGCTACTCGAACGACGAAAGACGTTGCCGAGGTAAATAAGGTAGAGAGAAAAAAAAAGTGAAGAAAAGAAGAAAAGGACGACGACACGATGACGCCACCGCGAATCGAATTACTTACTTCTTATAGCTCGGCTGAAGTATTAGTTACTTTCTTCTCTTTCTACTTCTTTTTTATATTGGCAATCGACGTTAATTAAGATGACGCTAACGCTGACTCAACATTTATTTGTACTCTTTACGATTCTGTAGAAATATACTTTTTTTTCTCTTCAAAGGGCCAAATTATGTTTGATCGAACGTACTAATAAAATTAATATACCTCAAATCTCTGTAATATTAGGAAATTTTATTTAATATTATAATAAATCAATTGGTGTAATTGTACTATTTAAGATTTTCTTAGCTATCGAACATGGATATTGAATTAATTCTTTCAAAACAATCTATTTTACTATTTAATAGAAGAATTTATAAAAAGCATTTGTTTATAATGTATGTATGTGTATCGAAATAAGAAAATTTTATATATCAAAAAAAGAAACATTTTTTACCCATTAAAATTCTATATTTTTTAGATAATTTTATTTTATTCAATATATTTTCCAAGGCATTTCATCTTATTGAATTTCATCAAAAAACTTTTATAATTCGTAAATTAAAGTTTGAGTCTATGTGGTAGCTATATAGTTTGTTGACTAGCTCGGCCATGGGTAGCACTACGTAAAATAATATGACCGACATGCTCAGCGCGGCCTGACGACAACCGTCGGCTTTTGCGCGGTATCAAATAATATACTGTAAAAATAAAGGGAGCGATCAACAATTTTAAAAAGAAAACTGCCTTTAAAAATCCCCAGGAACTCAATAAAAATAATAATAATAATTATGAAAATAATAATAATTATAACAATAACAATTATTATTATTTTTATTTTATAATTAAAATTGCTATGATTATTATTTTGGAAACCTTAATACAGTTTATAAAATGCTCTATTTTATGAAACTTTTTAAGTTTCTTTATTAAATTATTTTAAAAAATGTATTTTCAACATTGATAATTTGTATAACAATTCGCTAAAAGATCTAAAATACTTTTAAACAAAATAAAAGTTTGGAAAAAAAAATAGAACAAGGATTCCGTATTGTATAGTGAATAAATACATAATCTTGAAAATAAATTAGATAAGCCTGTTTTACGTGCGCTTCAAGGCTGTTTGTTTCTTTCTCCGTAAATAGGTCGAGGTTACGGAATTTCTTATGGCTGAATTGTTTTTATGAGATATCTTATTTCCTTAAATGTTATTTTATACATTAAATGATAAACAAACAAAACTTTTTATCTATGTAAAACTCATTCTAATTTTTTAAAATTTAAATAATTTATGGGGCAGAGTAAAATGTTAATCTTTTATTTAATTTCTTCCGAAAATGTTTAAAAAACATTCTTCTGAAAAGCCGTTTCTCATTTTAACAGTCCCGAAAAATAAATGAAGTAGTTTAAATTTTAAACTAACAGAGGACAATGAAATTAAACTTTAAAAATGTTCATATAAATTCATTCTATAACCATTTACGTCATGTTTACTTTCATTAAATTATTTAGAAAATTTATTTACTCGTGTTAAATTATTTTTTATAACATTGTTTAACTAAAATTTATATGTAAATTAAGAAATCGCAAAATTTTATAAAGGTTATATAGTAGTTCCTAAAGTAATTAATAGTGAGATGACGAAGTCGTCAGTGGCTCTTTCGGTAGAGCGATGGATTCGTAATCTCGAGGTTCCCAGTTCGAATCCCATTCTTGACTAATTTATACGAGCACCACTGTACGTTACATGTGCTTTGTTCCTCAAACACACTGATAAACCTCCGTCGCTAATTAGCATCGCAATGATAGCATAAATACAGTGACGTTAAATAAAATGAAAAAAAAAATTTTATTTAAGAAATTATCATTGTAGCTGAGCAAAGATTTGAAAGTCTCAGTGACATGAAAATTTATTTTTTTCCTTCAATTTTTTAGTGACAATTCAGCAGGATTTTAAAATACGCTAAATTAGCACAATTGTATTGTTACAGAAATTGTATTTTTAAATCCTGCAAAATTTATAAAACTGAAGAAAAATAATAAATTGTTTAGTCGTAGGGTTTTTGAACCAAACGCCGAGTTATGGGATTTTCGAAATCTTCGCCGAATAATAAGGTTTTTGAAATCTTCACGGAGTTATGGGGTTATTCCTCTCAGCCGTCGGTATGTTCAATAATATTTGTAAAAATGTAATTAAAAAAATGTAAATCGATTGTAATAAATCAAGACTTCTGATTGAACCATGAAAATTTAAATTTAAATTTTTTAATTAAAGTTTAAATAATATTTAATCTCTTTAAAAATATATATTTAAATTAATTGAATATTTTAAAATATTTAATTATTAAAATTCTAATAGATAATTTTTTTTATCATCTTATTTTTGTATTTATGAAATATACAAAAAAAAGATTTGAAAAATTCGTTGCTACAAGTAATTTCCATTCTTAAATAAAAGGTTCATAAAAACTGCTGAGTGTAAATAGTAAAGCAATTTAATTGAAGAAATTTTGTGAAAACATAAGAACAATGACTCGTTATTTTAAATAGAATTACACAGGAACATACAGTTAGCCTTGAACCCTCTCACCTTGCTTAGTCGACAAAAGCAGATGAAAACACACAGCCAAGAACTTTTAGCTAGCCTCAAAAGAAAATCGACCCTTTTGCTACAGTTCGACTCGGTCCTTTAGGTATGTACACACGTGGCAAAGCAACAGGCCGACGTAAAGATATTGCGCAGGATTATTCCACTCGCAAAATCCAAATTTTCAATCAATGTACATGTTAACTTTATTCTACTGTTTTGTTCATTAGATTTGTTAATTTTAACACTTTTAAATAAATTCACTCGCTTTAGCTTTAAATGTCTTAAGATAAACTTAATATTATGAAACAATTGATATGATTATTGGTGCTTTAGAAACAATTGTTGTTTATAACAGGAAACTTTAAAATTTTTTAACGGATTATTTAAACAAAAAAAAATTAACACTTTATCAGTTTTAAAAATATAATAGTTTCTTATAATTAACAATTACGTATTCACGATTAATCACTTAGCAACAGTATTTTTTTTGGACAACGTTTACATTTATAAGCTTCTCAAAAAATGAGAAACGATTTTAATATATTTTATCAACGAAAAAGAACTTGGTAACTGTCTTTAGTAACATTAACATCAACATCAACAATATTAACTTTGAAATAATTGAACTTGGTGGAGTTGGTATAAGCGTTGCTTTTACTTGATTTTTTGATCAAGGAAAATATTTTTGAAAAAATGATTAATAAAATAATTTAAAAGAAAGCTAAAAATTTAATTGAGCCAAGGCGTGGTGGTACGACTACGCGCGCGAATATCAACAGCTGTCGCTTCTTAATAGCAAAGCCGCTCTTTAGGTGTCGAAAGAAGAAAAAATATAGATAAAGAGAGGAAAACGCGTGCGCGCCCGTGACACTTGCAAAGTCTCGTGGCGCACTACGTAGGCAATATGGGGAGGTACCTACTGCTACTGTGTGCTATACTCTACTCTTCTTGGCGTCGCGACGCAGGCGGCCTCCAGCGCCGGCTATTAACCAATCTCCAGGGCTTATTTTTATTTTCTCTTTTCTTTTTCTCGTTTTTTTTTACTTACTTTATCATAGAAAACAATTTCTACTTATTTATTGTACTTTGGCCTAAATTCATTTTTTTAATATGCAAATTAATTTTTAATTGTTCAAAAATAGTCAATTTTTCTAGGAGTATTAGTTATATTTATTGCTAGCAATAATAATAATAATAACATATTTAATATAAAAACATTATTGCTTTAACTAAAAGTTTTTTCTAATAAATCTAGCTTTTAAATAATTGATCAATTTAAAATTTTTTAGATTTATGACGAATACCCTTTTTTTAATATTTGAATTAACATATATTATTTTTAATAAACTTAAAAATACATTAAAAGACAGTTAAAATCTTGTTGATAGTTACGCAGGTGTACAATAGATCTTTGATTCGTTCTGTCTGACAACATCAGACTTTTTCTACTAGAATTACATTAACTACTTTTTCTTCATTGGTATAAGAATTGTAATTTCTATAGTTTATTTGACACAATGAAAATTACTAATGTTCAAGGTGTTTGAATTTTTTTATCGTTTACAATTTTGTTTTATTATTCGTTTCAATGATAATAAATTGAGTAATAACAATAATCACCAAATCCTGAATACCATAATCCATAATTATGAAAATAAAATTTTAATTCAATACTATGCAAAAATTCATGAAAATTTTTCATTAAAAAATTTTAATTTAAATTATATCACAGCATATATGTGAATTGTAGGGAAAAAAAGCTAAATTCTATAAATTTTACATATTTAAAAGAATTTTTTTTATTGATTTTTCAAATATTTAATTTTCAAAAATAAAAATTTTTTCTTTAATTATTTTTTTTTTAATGTTGAAAAGGAAATTCTCAATCCATCGTTTAAAAGTATTTTAAACAAATTTGAATTTCTTTTTTTTAATCTCTGCGATTTGTTTCCATGAAATTATGATCGACAGAACTTTGTTTGTTTTGTAAAAGCTTTGTATTTTGAAAAAATAGCATTCAATAACTGAGGTTCAAATGATTACATCTTAATGGAAACAAATATCGGAAAAAAATGAAAAAGTCGAGAATATGAGTTTTTCAAATATTGAAAACCACGCTAAAACATCTAAAAAGATTTGATTTATAATGAAAAATTCACAGAATTTTAGTTTGTTCGGCGTTCTTTGAAATCCCTTTTCAAATTCTTGCTTTGCGATTAATAAAACCTGAAAAATTGTATTTTGGAATAAAATTTTGAAATAGTAAAGTTTATATAAATTTTTAGCTGATGCCTTTCATGCATAAATTATTAATCACATATTTAGTTTTTAGTATTTAAGAACAGTCTGTAATATATGTATTAACTATTTATGATGTTTTTTTGGATTTCAGGTTGTCTTTATGTACGTAAAGGTAGACATGAATATTCTAGTAGCCAATATTTTAAATATTTTATGATTGTTTCTTTAAAAATATTAGTATTGAATCAAATAAAATTAGCAAAATTTAAACACTAAACCTTTACTAGTCTCATCAAATTTAATGATTATATAGCTTTCAATATAATTTTTTTATTACGCATGAAAAATCGAATAACATTTTATTCTGCTAATCATAAAATAATTCGTTTGATTTACATGTAAATTAATAGTTTTGATGGCCTAATGTTAATTCAGAAAAAATTTTTTAATGTGCTATTAACAAACAAGTAACGAGCAAACTTTTAATAAAACAACATAGCTTGCTTTTTATTTCAGTATAACAGTTTTTAAACAATTTTAATTATAATTAACCAACATAAAATAATTTTATTTAACGTAACTATATTGTGATTTTCGATTTTCTCTACCAGTTCTGCACCGATATGAAAAATCAAATGAACGAAGGTGGAAATAAAAAAATTTTTCAAACTGTGAAATGAAAATAAGGAAATTTTAAAACGTTTCTCTGAACCATACTAGTTTCCTTTAATAAGAGAAAGAGAGGAACAACCTAAAAGAGATGAAATGACGGAGGCGATTTGTGTGCTTAAAAATACACTTGGAATTTCAACACTGACGACAAGCTTTTCGCCTGGGTTTTAATATACTCTTTTTGCGGTTTCTACTTTTTCTTTTTTTTTTTTCGTAAGCGCCATTTTTTTAAAACTCTTTAGTTTTCAGCAGTGCTTTGCCTTTGACGCTTTGCACTGAATTTCCTGACTATCCGTCCAAGCAAGTTCGTGTATATTATTTTTCTGTCTTCCACAGGTTCTTCTCCTTTTTATCAAACGTTAAAGTACTCTTTTAAGACCTTTTTTTATCGAATATTTATAATTTTAAAAACTGCATATAGTACTATAAACGCTCAAATCAAAACTTTACATTAATGTGTTTATTTTTTTATACGAAAATTACTGATATTTTATATAAACTTCAAATAAAAGATCAAATTACCAATTAAATTTTGTATATTTTGTTTCTTTATTAAATTTAATACACTGTGTAAATGATATAAATTGAGTTTGACTAATAAAATATTAAAATAATTATTTATGATAAAAATTCAATTATAACAAAAATAATAAATGCGTATTAAATCTGAGCTCGATTTAAATATTTACGTATGAAATAAAGAGGTTTATCTGATTATCAAAAGTAAATTCACGTATTTTATTTGATCTTGTTTACTTAAGAATTTCTAGTAAAATATAATTAAAGGACAAGTCGAACTATTTTCAGGAAAATTATTTACTCTTACATCTTGCGCTTTATAGAGCCATAAATATCAAAGATTTAATATTTTATCAAAAGCAGTTTTAATTTTCGACATTAAAATAAAATCCTTTGAGATATAATAAGCTTCTTATAAGGATTATTTAATGAGATATGATTTTTAATAAACAATTTCAGATACTAATTAAGTAGATTTATATACAATTTATAATAATTATGATTAGCAGTATATAATTTTACCAAAATAAAAATAAACAAACTTCGTCTATCTCAAGTGATTTAAAATTAAAAAATAAGAAACTAATATTTTATTTGCTTTTACTACTTTTATTTAAAGTTTTATTTTGGAAAGTCCATTTCTTGATTAAGCTCATTACCAAATCCAGCATCAGCAATTTCATCGATGAATAATGTATGGATTTATGGCTAGTAATCTTTGGAATAAAATCAGCCGAAAAACAAGGTTATTTATTTAATTGAAATTTAACATAAACCTCAGGCTCTTTCCCTTGCTGAAAAATCGAATGAAAAAAAAACATAATAAGAGTTTGGTTGTGATGTGCGTTACCTTGTCAGTCTCTTTGAAAAGGATGACGAAGGCCATTTAGAACGTCAAAGCTCGGTGAGGACGCGAACGCGAAAGGACTCGTCAAAAGGAGAGGAGAGAAGAGAGAAAGAGAATCCGTGCGCTCATGCGCCGCTCGCATATACTTATATATATATGTTGAATGTCTGACGCTAGAATATATTGACGTATCGCGTATATACGCCTCGTAAAAGTGGGGATGAATTCACGGCAGGTGGCAGGTTGCGGCTTCTCTCCTGCAATCTAGGGGAACCAACCACTCTCTACTCTTGCTTTAATCTATATATATACACACTTTGTGTTATAACATCAAGTAGTATGGTATCATTTTTTTTACTTTGCTTTCTCGTCGCCAACGCTGTATGGTCACACACAAATTTTCAATAACTATGTTCTTCACTAATTCCTTTCTCTACTTAAAATTTATTTTTCTTTCTTGTCTATTTGCACATCCGAATTATTTTTTAATATTTTTCAATGTGTCAAACGTTTTATTATTTACTAGTTTGTCAAAAATTTAAATATTTTTTGCTTTTTAAATTATTTTAGAAACGCAATAGAAATGTAACTTAAGCAAATGATTTTCTTCATTTTTATACTGCTTTCTTTGTACTATAGAACTCTTGTAGTTAACTTGTAGTTTTTCATGAAATAAATCTGATAATCAGGTACAAAAAACTTTCTTTTAAATTTTTCTAATTGTATGATTATAAAAATTTATTTGTAATAAAAAAGGAAGATTCTATCAATGGTCTTGTTAAAAAAGATATATATTCAACAAAGTAAGTAGTAAATAACGGGAAAACAGGACTGTGCCGCTCTAATCGGCAACATTAAATTCTAGTGTAAAATGTGCGCTTCCTCGCTTGATAAAAATCTCTTGCTAAGCGATTCTTACTCACAGCAAACAATTTCTAAAAGAAGCTTCCAGTAGAAATAAATCGCGTTGAAAGGAGGTAAACGACTACTTTCGTTTCGATCGATTTTCCTAATCGCGACGTAATTGGATCACCCAACCATAATCAGATTAAATTCAATGCTAATAAAAATGTGTATCAAACCATTTTGTCAACAAATTTAACTAATTATTATTTGTGTAAATATAAATAGAATATGAAAATAAAATAATCATCAAAGAATATTGTCCGTAAACTGTTTTGTTTTGTTTAAGAATATGTAAATAGTTAAGTTTGCTATTGTTAAATATTTTTCTTTAATATTTCACCCTTTATTGTAAACAATTATTATAATAAGCACAATACACCTGTTGAATAAAATTAAGAAATTACAAAATGCTGAGCAAACTCTACCAAGTATGTACAGTTGTAATTTTAATTTTAATAACTGTAATGAAAAAAGTTTGTAATGTATATATATTGATAAACTATGTAAATGTGATGGATTTTGTTACTCTGAATTAATGAATGAATAGAAAAAATAAAGTGTCATTTCCATTCGATCAACATTTGTTTTTCACTGATAGAACTCAAGTTTTTTCATTTCAGAACACTATATATTATTTTGTTTAACTAAACATTCAAAATGTTTACCATGAACTTTTATTGTTATAAGTTAATATTTACATTATTACTTCAATTATTCCTCAAAATAGAGATATTTTAGTTTTTTTTTCTTTTGATTTAACATTTAGAAAAATAGTATAGAACACGTATAAATATTTTATACCAATCATAAATTTTTTACGCAGCACATTGAATTTTTTTAGCAGCGTATGCTTTTAAATGGATCATTCAACAAGATTATAATTAAAAAATCGCGAGTTTTACTCAAACGAAAAGAGCTAAAAAAAACTTGCTTTTCATTTTATTTTTAGAACATTTTTAAATGATTGGCTTTCAATGAAAACCTAAAGAAATATGTTCTATTTTGAATTTTCTATTTTTATTCAATTATTTATTTTAAACGAACAAGTATTCTTTTTTTCTTAAAATTTCATTATTAACTTGTTTTTGTTTTTATAACAAATTCATTTATTTTAAACAATTAAAATCTACAGAACTAATAAATGGAATCATCAGGCAAGTATTGGTAAAAATAATTTGTTTTTTAAATGTTTTTGAAAAAGTAAAAAGTTGAAAAAAAAGCAAGTTCAATATTTCAAGTTTTAACAAATTCATCATTGTCAGCGGGTCAGTATTTCATGGGTGGTCCTACGGTTCACCTTTTGAATTCAGAGAGATGAGAAAAGGATCGTTGAAGCGGGACAAAGGTACGACACAAAGAAAGGTGAGAAACGTTAAAAAAAAGAAAAAAAGAAAAAAGTACGTGTAGAAAGGTTTCAAGCGAAATTGAGTAAGAAAGAAAGGAAACGAGCAACGCGAAATCTGATGCTTTTGAGAACAATTTTGCTCTTCCCGAAAATCGGGATATTAGAAGATGAAAGAGTACTTGTCACAAGTCGATAAGTGCTATCAAAGTCATTGATATTTTTATTGCGTAAATTGATAGTTCTTAAATTGAATCGAACAACACTTTATATTTTAGAAAATCGAGTTGTTTGCTTTTTATTTATTTTTTCTAAACGAACAGAATATATTGCACATATAATTTGAAATATTCTTTAAATGCTGTTCTATCTTTTTAAATAAAAAATTTAATAGTAAGCGAGAATCCAAAAATTAAAAGGGCACATAGCTCATTTGAATAAGATTGTCTATGTGCTCTTTTAATTTCGAAACCCTAGGTTATGATATATTTTTCTGCAAAAATTTAAATATTTTCATTGCTTGTTATATAATTTAAAAATTTTTTATTTTTATTCAAGCGAGTGTGTACTCGCTAAAGTTTCTCAAAATATACAATCTAAAATAACTATGCTAAACATATAACCTTTAGGTTATTCGATTTCATTTTTATGTAGATTAATTTACATGAAAATAAAATCGAAAATAAGCCAATACAGTACTATGGACTTTGTATATAAACTATCGTTGATACGAGTACGCTCGTGGCCATTTTTGTAAAAAATACGTTCTGTGTATGAGAAAAATAAAAACGAAAAAAAAAAAGAATTCTGGTATAATGTCGTTGTCACAATGCAAATTTCGATCGAACTTGCCGGCAGCGTTATTCAGACAAAATAAACGCTCTCTTTCGTGTAAACAAAAATCCACATCTATCATCCGCATATACTATACTCATAACTTTGTTCTTTCATTTTAAGTAGAAAATAAACATCATTTTTTTCTGCTTATGCATTTTCACTTATTTTTCTTAATCAAATAACTAACTGTATACCTACTTAAATAATTGAAAATGTCGATAAAATAAAAAAGATGAAACACATCACGTTAGTTTTATAAATATTTAGAAAATAGAACAAATATAGAATTGTTTTGCTTGGTAATTGCAATCGAACAAAAGTTCATTAATCTACGTAATTTTCAATTGTTATTCTGTTTTTATGGTTTATTATACTGATTTATTGTTCGCTTATCCAAAAATACAACTCAATTAATGTACTTTAGTTTTTTCCAAATCATGAATATATATGGCATTTTATATTAAAATAGCGATGTTTATTATGAGTTGATATTACTCCAAAATTATAAAATAACCACAGTGAATTTCAATGAACTGAATTTCAAGGGATATTACTCTGTTTGCATAGGAGCGCGGTGGCGTAACGGATAGAGCTCTTGCCTTCAACGCGGTGGGCACGGGTTCGAATCCTGGCCAGGCACCTCTGACTTATTTTCGAAAGAAAATTAGTGTATGTGCTACACATATCGCGACTCTTAAAAAATCCGACCTCATTGAGTATCGGCTGATTGTTGGTCACAAAAGTGGCTGACCATCCATCGGTAGTCAAAGTTTTCGGTATGGTGGGTCTGACAGTCTAGCCTGATGTAATGTGTTAAACGGGTACCGGGCTGGACTCCCTCGACTTCACCATATAAAAAGGTTAATCATATAGAGGACAAAATCCTTTATATATTAATCTTTTTCTGAAAAAAAAAAAAAAAAAAAAAAAAAAAACTCTGTTTGCATTCAAAACATTTGTTGAATAATTAATCTTTCACTCTTTATGAAACAAATAATTTGAAAAATCAGTAAATTTAATTAAAACCTAATGATTTTGTAATAAAATAAATTTTAGAGCAAATTAGCAATCATGGCTCGAGTTAATTTTCGTAGTCGATAATCATTACAACGTTAATGCCCTTGTAATATGCATGTGCATATCGTGTTGTAGCTATAACATGGGATAGCTAAAATTACCAAGCTCGTTCAGTGACCACATAATAGGATATATCCTAGCGTTATGTGCAACATATCGACAAACTTTGTTTTACCCATGTAAGATCATTCTATTTTGAAATAAGATTATATAGCTTCAAGGCACATGCTTGCTTTATAATGTTTAATGTTGATGTTAACTTCAACTACAAAATATCTATTTGTCTTCTTATCTTATTAAAAATAAATAGTAAAATTTGAAACTCTTTTTTTGTATAAAATATTTTGAGCGTCGAGGAAATCTGAAATATCGAGGAATTCCATTTTTCAGCATGTCATAAGAAGACAAAGTTTGTGTGTTGTTGGTGTGCTCCTATAGAATGTTAGCCTTTCCATCTTATACAATGACGCGTCAGGTTGATTTTGTGCATCCATTGCATCTCGTTGTTATTCATGAAGCATCTATCCTTGGACCGTAGTAACCTAAAAGGGATCGTGTAGATGCTCTGCTATTCTAACTTAATGAATATCTTTTGCAAATGTTCTGACGTGCTTGCCTGTGAATTTTGTTACTATTTCTACAACGCTACTCTCAGATAAGAATATATTTGCTTACATTTTCAATAATTTATACTAAAAATTTATACAAACTCATTATTATTTATAATTAAATAAACTTAAAAAATACATGAAAATATATGAAATTTAATGCAGTTTTTTAAATAAATTCGTACATAAAATTTAATGACCATTAAAGTGATATTAAATTATATTAAGCTTAAAAATTGTTATTTATTAACATAAATTTCATTTTCCTGTAGGATTACATAATATTTAATGCAAAAATTACATGATTTTTGTTTCAATTAATATATGAAATTTAATACATATGTACTGAAGGTAAAATACATGTAATTTTTGCATTGAATTTCATGTGGTCCTAGAGTAAAATTTGGTAAAATTTATTAATTTTTATTCAAATCAGCATTAAATTTATGTTAATAAATAATTTTTATGCGTATTATACTTTAGCATCACTTTAATAGACGAAACACATGGAACTTAAAGTGCAAATTTCGTTGAAAATTAAAGTACACACATTAAATTTTGTGTCTTTTTTATCAGTATACTCACTAAAAGAAGTATTTAAAATAGTAAATAAAAAGTTTGACAAATAGCTTTAATAGTAGTATCATCGTTAGTAATAATAAAAAAAAATTTGATCACCATTCAACTGACTTTGTAAATTACAGTACTTTATGAAATGCAAACTAAGTTGACATAACAGCTTCTGTTCCCATGAGTTTTTTGTCTTGGGACTCTATGTTGATTTGTCTTGGAAACTGATTAAATTCTAGCTCTTTGCTCCATTAGTTGGTATTATGGAAGAAGGATCTCATTCCTTTCGTCAACCCTCTTTTACTTGACTAGCAGCTTATAAAAGATGCTAAGTGCGCAAAATTGCAGCTCCCGCTCTGCTGCTGCTGCTTCTCTCTGATTTATGTGTCTTTCTTCATCTTCTTCTTCCCCTCTCTTTGGGTGTGAAATTTCATAGCTTCGCTTAATATATTTCCCTCAGCGGCTACTTAATTACACGAAGAAATTAAAATTTATATATTCCTGAGAGAAGCAACACAGAGCAACAGAGAGCTTGCTGTATTAGATAAAGGATTTGTTTAAAATATATCAGACAGCTTAATGCTTAATTTAATCGTTCTAAAACTCACACACAAATTTAAAAAAATTAACTTTTATGTTTTTAAAACTTAATTTCTTTTCTTAAACTTAAAATTGCGTTTTTAATAATATTTAATTTCGGTAAATATAATTGTTTATGTCGTCGTAGGCCGTATTCGGTGGAATACCTATAGACCACGCTAAATTTGTATAGGCATTGCATACGTTCATGCTAATATCTCGACGATATTCTCTCTGTCAATACTCCCTAAGGGAGTATTGACAGCTCTATACTCCCTAAGAGAGTATTCACAAATCGAGATATCGCACAGCATGGCCGTATATGACGCGAGTGACATCGATTCGTAGGTTAGTGAAAACAAAAGAATGTCGTTAGATATGTCAATGCTCATACAAATTCATATAAAATCTTAACTTTACAGAATGTTTTGTTTAAAAAAATTTTCAAAGTTAAACAGTTAATAAGTAAAATAAATAAGTAAATAATGACATTATTTACTTTTTTTTAATAAAACATATATCATTAATTTAAAAAAATCATTTTTATAGTTCCTCATACGGCCTACCAACGACATAAACTTATCTACGTAACTTGGGAGTACGAAGGATTCTGAATCCAGGCTTGACTAAAGTGCTTGACGCTTGAGCAGCAGTCCAACTGCTACTCAAGCGACAAACACTTTAGTCTCGCCTGTATTCATCCTTCGTACTCCCAAGTTACGTATATAACTAATATTTTATGTTTTTGCAAAAAAAAATAACCGACAAAAGAAATCTTTGAAATTTTAAAATTTATCAGAACATAATTGATACGAATTTTATTTTATTTAAACGGGAGTTATAATTAATTTATAAAAAAGGTAGGAAACTGTTCGCAGTATGGATCGAGTCCCAAGCCTCTCGTACAGAAGATAAACTTTCAAATGTTGAGTCATTCTCACCGATGCAATTTTATTTCTTTTTTCGATATATTCTGTAATTTACACTCTTACATTTTTCTTTTTAATGGATACGAAGCGGCACGTGTAACATAAATAAATATTTAATGCTCATTGTTTTATTCACAAAAAAACTTATTTTTTATTTTTTACAAAAAAAAATAAAATAAAATTTGATGATTTACAATAAAAATTTTTATTTATTTGACATTTCGAGCGTTTGTTCTTCTGAAATAAATCTAATTTTACGAAATTGAGATTCGTGTATAAACTTTATTATATTTATAAAGTTAATTAAATTTATTCCAAAAATGATTTTACTTTTTTATTCCATTTTTTTTTCAAAAGGTTTACTTTTCGTGAAAATACTTTTGAAAAAAAAAACCATCGAATATTGATCGAAAGATAGTTTTTATCGAAAAAGCACTTCAGTTTAAATATGATTACGTATTGTATTTTCAATCGAATAACGTACTTTTTTTATATAAATTTTAGTAATAATAATAAAAGTTAAAAATTAAATAGCCATAAAAAGTCACAGCATATAAAGAATAATAAATTAGTTATTTGTATTAAAAAATGTAAATAATAGTAAAAATTAATTTTTATGACTTTTTTTAAATTTTAATAATTAAATATGAATAATCAAATCTTTTTCGAGCTACATTCATAATTCTATGGATAAATTTATTCTATTCATATGATACGAAAATTGCAAAGAGTAACTTATTTAAAAATATATATTTTTTAATATTAATTTTTTTTTATTTTACTTAATCCTTAAAACTTTTCGTCAAAGCAAAAAATAGATATAGTTACGTAGGTGGATAAAAGATATACTTTTTAATAAAAGATACAAAAATAATGTGACCCACGTCAATAATTAACTTAAATATCATTTTTGTTATTTCACAAAATATTGCATCTACTAAAATACAGATAACGAACTAAACTAATCATACAGTATAAGAAAGTCATTACTTCAAAAGTTGTATCACAGACAATTAAAATAAACGTAATAAAGCTATAAATCCAGATACTGTTCGATATTATTCATGAATCAAAAATTATGAAATCAATAAAATAAGTTAAATTATAATTAAAAAAAATTAAAGATTTATATGTAACAACTGAATGAAAATAAAAATTCAATTTGCATATATTTAATCACAAAAGTGAATTAAATCATACTTATCGCAGAAAAGGTAAATATCATTTGTATAGGTAAAATGTTTCTGCAATAAGAAATTCAAGTAACATGAACTATGATACATAATAAATGATTGTAAAGAAAAAAAAATTGTTGTAAATAAAATAATACAGGTCGAGTGGCAATATATAAATTGTATGGATTAATCTAAAATTCAATAAAGAGATGTATCAAAACAAAAGAAAAATGTAAGCACTGAAACAATATTGTATTTATGTCTGAGTTGGTTCAATATTTTGTTTGAAGATGAAAAACAATGCTCACTATATTTTAACTTCATCAATGCTCTCTATTATTTCTTTTGTCATATATGCATTTACGAGCTGACAACAAATTCAAATTCAATGTCTACAACGTACTCTATTTTGAAAAAAAAAACTATATAAATAAACCTGAAAGTTTTTGAAAAATTTCTCATTTTCAAAAGCACGTGGATCAATCAACAAAATAATAAAATGGAAGTATGATGAATTTTTTTTTCGTTAGAGAATAAAGAGCAACGCATAGAAAAAACAGAAAAGTCACAAAATATTGAGGTCGAGCTTTTTTTCTCTTTTTCCTGAGGAATAGATAACACGCACAAAACTCTCAAATGCAGATGAATAACTACACCGAAAAACAATGCTAGATGTACTACGAAATGTATAACATGTTCCTCGTGTTGTTGCTGTTCAATTTTGTTTGTCGCCTCATCATTCAAAAAATTTCTTTGTTTTAAACAAATTGTGCAGTATTTGAATGAAAAGGAAAATAGAATAAGAAAAAAAATCATTTATAAGGTAAAATAAATACGTGTATGATATTGTTCTCACTATTTGTTATGGAACAAATAATATGATCATTTTATTTAAAACTACTCTTTATAATCAATTTCTTCAACAATCAATTACACATTTGAGAAAATTGTTACGATTTGCTCATTCAGTACGACGGGCATGAATTCTCTTGCGTATTCAATGAATTTCTTCACTTGATACATACTTAGGATAACAACTAGGGGAGAATTAAAGAATTAGCAATATCCTTCATACGTGCCAAGAAAGGAAGAAATTCCTTTCAAGTTCGATGTGCACATTTTTGGAACTCCTTGCCTACCGAAATCATTCTCTATCACTCGGTAATTTTAAGCCAGATGTGATAACGTATCTGTGAATTTGGCTTCTATGTTTATTCACAACTTCTTTTATTACATATATTTTTTTCGGTTATAATTATTTTTTGTATTAGATAAACGTAATTAAAAATTTTTTCTTTTATTTGCAATATTTTTACAGCTTTATTTGTATTAATAGCTTATTTTTAAATTGAAACTTTGTCAATTTCGAAATGTAGTTGTTTACCTACAATAGTAAATATTAACAGAGACATCAACGTAGAAAGCGTGTGCATGTGTATGTAAATTGTAATAAAAGAAAATTTAAGGGAGTTCTATTGGTAATAGAATTAACAAACAGATTTTAATGAAATTTGATTTATTGGTACACAATACATATAAGATAACGTCATTAAATTTTTGGATGACTAGGGTATACAGGAGAAAAGTTATCAAAGATTTTTTTTCGAGATTTTAACGTGCAGTCTTATGGCGAAACGCACTTTTGCCGAATTCAATTAAGAATAGTACATTACGATACAAGTGACCTAAGTGGCACTTTATTACACGGCCGGAGTTATCGCCCGAGCGCAGCGAGGGCGATAACTTAGTGCCGTGTAATAAAGTTCCACTAAGGTCACGAGTATCGTATACTATTTTGTAGCACGTGGGACATAAATCCGCCAAATTAAATCTGTACTCTTCAAAATCAGTAATAAACAAAAGCTATGCACTCCACGAATTATAATTCAAAAAATAAAAGCGAAAACTATAAAAAACCAAACACTACGCATCCTGTGAATGATAAATCGAAAAAAAGAAAAGAAAACTATAAATAAACTAAAACTAAACACTCTATGAATAATAGATCGAAAAAAAAAAAGAATATAATTTCAAAAATATACTCAAAATGTGTAATAATAATTAATTTTTATCAATATTATTGATATTATGTGAAATTGTTTGTTGAAATCATCTTCTATGAAGTCATAAATTGAAATTTTGTTTCACGTATGAATTAGCGTCGTAGGAGCGGTGAGGAGGTAACATGTTTAGTATAGCAATAGCAATCGTGTGTAGTAATAGGGGGTTCCCCGTAGCATTTTATAATACAACGCTGAAATGACTATACCTCTTCGCTTTACATGTTACGCTACTATCAATTTTAGTTTTACTCGTATCTTACTTGCTTATAATTGTTATTTAATTTGAAGAATGTTAATGTAAAAGAGTTTCAATATACTACAGCTTATTGTTATTTATGAAAATACTTTAAAAAATAATTTACATATAAAATTATTTCTTATTATATACGTACGTTACCTAAGTAAATTCATTATTGTACTGTGTAAAAAAGTGCCACCTAGGTAACAGAAAAGTGTTACCTAAGTGCGGATTTAGGTCCCGCAGTGCTATAAATACAGTTTATTTAACAAACAGATATTGTTCAAATTTTTTATATAGCATAAAAAACATTTTAAGAAAGTATACAATTTCAAAAAATAAGCATTAGGTATCTGTGAGAGTTGTAATAAATAATTATGTAAAGGCATTCAATGAATTTCGCTTCTTAGATGTCATAACCGAAGATATGTGGCAACGCTGTGAAAGTAAGATAGGTGCGATGACGCGCGCGCTTTTTAAATTCGAATATTGTAATACATATGGAGTATTAGTGCAAATACTAATTGCAGGTTAAAAATGTTATTTATGTATAAAAGGTTAAGGTGATAATTAGAATAATTAAATATAAATATTTAAATAAAACAACAGGTATATTAAATCATTTGAATATAAATTTATTATAATAACAACAGTCGCTTTTAATAATTTTCTAATCACAGTTTTTTACTTAAATAATTTATTATCACATTTTTATGACTCAATAATCAGTTTAGTAAAAAATTGCAACGTACATAAAAGTTACATTTATAATAAATAACTCAATCGAACAAATTAAACATGTATAAAGTAATATAAATAATATTTTTATAGAAAAATAAAATAATATTCAACGTATTTACAATTTGTATAAAATATAGCTTACGAATAATTGTATAATATAAGTAAAAATATAAATAAATAATATCTGAAAAAAAAGTAAAATAAAATATCACGTATACAATACTTATTTTTTAGTATAGAGATTTGGCGATTTTTTGAGTGGAGGTTTTTCTTTTTGTTTTTGTGAAATTTTCTCCGGACTCGACATAATAATTGTATTAATGTAAGACCGAAAAACAACACACTACAGCTGAACGAACACGCACGTAACAGCTGTAGTGTTGCAGTGTTGCCACATGTAATATTCATACCTAATGAGTCAAATGAGAACTACGGATAATCTGCTATGACTTGTGTAGTAAGGATAGAACTTCCTTAACAGACTAATATAAAAATTATCGATCATAAAAATACGTTAGAAATAACCTAAAAATTTATTTAAAACAAATGCAAGCAAGTTTGAAATCACGAATCATGTAAAAATTAGCGCAATTCTTTCGTCATTGACTGTAGGATGAATTTCATATTGAAGTACAATTATAGTTACCCAGATAAAGTAGTCAAAATTACCTTTAGAAATTCATGAAGATAACATTTATAAATGGTATAATAACTATTTTAGTGTTGTATGGAATTTATTTAAAAAATTATCTATAAACAATTTCCGAAAGTCATTTAATCATCGAGAAAATAAAGTCTAGTTTTATATTTTGAAGACAATAGATCTTATTACTGTATTCTCATTTTTAGAAAAAATTGCATTGAATTTTTCTTCAACATTTAGAAAGATTTTTAAAAAAAGCTATTACTTCAATTAAGAAAAAACGATACTTATATTACCCATTACAGAATTAATAATGAATAATTTTATTTAACGTCACTGTATTTATATACACTGAAAATAAAAATAAGTATATTTTTTTTTATTCTTCTTTAACGTTGCTATATTTATGCTATTTTGTAATGCTAATCAGCGACGGAGCTTGTAAGTGTGTTTGTGAACAAAGCCCATGCAACATACAGTGGTGCTTGTATCAATCGGATGCCGAGAGCGGGATTCAAACTCGGGACCTCGAGATTACGAATCCATCGCTCTACCGAGTGAGCCACTGAGACCTCGAATTAAGAATAATAATTCATTTCAAATAAATAATTCTATTGTACAAATATATTTGTATTATTAAATAAATCGATAAAGAATTCAATTTTTAATTTAAAAATAGAAAAAAAATATCACATTTAAGCCAGGATTACTCCTCCTGAACTATAAAAGGCTAAAACTATCTCAAACCATGAAACAAGATGATCCCTACTTAAAAACATTACAAATATTTAATTAACTTTTTCCATTCATAATACTTTGATAAAAAAAGGACAGAAAAATTGCGTGGGCGAGAAAAAAGTAAAATCCGCGTTGTAATCCACACATAGGCACATATGCTCGCAAAACAGAGCTCGGCTCGGCCATCTGAATTAATGATGAGAATGAGCTCTGAGTTGCACACACAGACACAAAGTAGTCGTCGTTGTGTTCAAAATTTTTCTTCACCGACACGTACCGCAGTGCGACGAAGCGCGGCAAAGACAAGCACACTCGCTCCGGCCCAAAGTATAACGATATCGTCTTTTTGTTCTTATTATAAACCGCAAGCACATATCCTCTCTATGCGACCACTGTAATGTTGCGTTCATCCCTTGATAAGATTATTGCATTTTTTACTTATTTTTTTTCATACATTTTACAATAATGCTTTTAAACGCATTAAGATTAAAATAAAATATTTTAGTAACGATTTAGCAAAAAAAAATGAAAGAATAAATAAATAAATCACTAATAATATATCGTGTACCAGATTTTTAAAATTAAAATATCACCAACATTGAATAATTTTAATAATTGATGAAACAATATTAAATTAATTTATTTTGATTGATCAATAAAATGAAATAATATTTTTAATGACCTTAAAAATATAAATTTAAATTAAAAATAAATATATCTAAAAAATTTGGAAATATGAGTTGATATGATGAGTTGAGATGCTTTATCTAAACAAAAAAAAACATTTAGAATTGCTAAAATAGGCTAAAGAAAAGAAAAAAGTTTCTGTTTCATGGAGTCTTGTAAGAGATACGTTAGGATATACATGTAAGAATTTGTACTAGCCAGTCTTACACACTTTTAGTCCGCATAGAAAAGACTGCATTACGTTCGATACTATACCTGCATTTCTGTGACTCTCTAACCTCGACTTTATATACTGTCTCGAGTTATAGTTAGGCGCGTGTCCGCAACTTTCTTGGCTTTTCTTATAAGCGATATGCACTATTGATATCTGCAGTCATGGAAATTAAACGATATATTTCATACCTTTTCTTTTGCTTTTTTCCTTCTATTTACTTTTCTTGTCAGTCGCTACTACCGTCGTTATTTATATACTTTAGAAAAACGAAAAAAAGAGGAAAATCTATATATAGATACACACATACCTGTACGTTGTTTTGTTGTTCGTATAAATTGGATTCCGATGCTAAGTAGAATAAAACTTTATTTCTTCATCGGTGATGCATTGCCTTTTTTTATTTCATCCTTTTATTGCAATTGGTCATGAGTTTTTGGATTGAAGAACGAGCAAAATATTTATTACAGCTTCGCTTTGATTCTTTTTTCTTTCCAAAGTACTACGAACAAATAAGAAATGAGAGAGTATATTCTTGAAATTGAAATATATCACTACGACGTTAAACTTGCTTAGGATAAAGTTTCAGTATGTGTTATTGACTTTTTTTTTTAAATAAACTTATGTCGTTATTTTTAAATATTTTGAAGTTTTAAATAAATTGTAATTTATGAAATAACATATATCATAATTTTAAAAAAAATTACATAAATCAGTTGTTATGTAACTTTAGAGAATTTCATTGTTTATATTAATATAATTAATTGATAATAAGAGCAACCGAAAATGTATATAAAAATATCAACAAAACTACTTAAATCTATAAAATATGAACTTTTTCATTAAACTGAAAATTCAAATCTCTATTTAATTTGGCGTCAGTTACAACTGTAAAGCCCCAACACGTGTTAACAAGCTTCCCTCTGTATGCTAAATCTCAATAAAATCAACTTGTCAATATGTCTATATTTTTGTATAGAGACATATTTCTTTTGTTTCTCCTACCATCATTCATACGAAATTTTTTGTTTGCTTCTGCTTGTTTTTCTCTTTTTAAATGCAACGAGAAAGTATATTATACAATTGGAAAGCAATTTAAGATACCCGCATATGATTAAATCTTTTTTTTTCTCTTTTAAAACTTTAACTAACTATTGCTTAACGTAAAATAAAATATTTTAAGTATAGAATATAAGTATAAATAATATAAAAAATAATGTTTAATGTGCCTGCATTTTATGCAATTTTTAATTATAGTCATTTTTAGTTTTGTTTTCAGCCTGTTTTCATCATTCATAATAAAAGTCAATTTCAATGCATCTTAAAATTTTTAGGAATAAATTAATCGAAAATATTGTCTGCAAAGTAATATATTCAGAAATTCTTTAAAACACAAACAAAATTTAATCTCTTTTTATTAAAGAGCAATATAGTGAATTAATATTAAGTGCATATGGAAATTTATCTAATGTACCTAAAGAAAATTGATGTAGCAAGCACGCTTCGGAAAAAAGAACTCGATATCATGTCTTGCGATAGAAAGAAGCGAGTTTGTTTTCAGTAGATTCCATGTACAAGGTATATAGTGCAAGCTCAGTTGCTTTTACTTTTGATGGAAGTCTTCTTAGCACGATAAATTGATTTTGCAAGCTTGGCAATTATTAGTTTTGTGTTTTTTTTATCGTCGACGAGAAAAACAATAAAATATTCTATTATACTAGAGAAAATTTATTGGTAAATATCCGCAAGCTCACGCGTACATCAATTTTTTTAACAGGTGGTATAGGAAATTTTTTCCTAGTCACTTTATTACATTTTAATACCACCTTTATAGAAACAAATAGAGTTTAAGATTTTTAAAAACGTTTTTTTCAATCTTTTTACTATAAAATATTGTTGCGGATATTTTTCTTAAGATTTTAAAAGTTTGATTACCTGTCATTATTTGCAATAAAATAATAATTACACAGAGAGCTATTCTATGTTAGATATTTTTAAAAGTTAAATATTTTTTAATTTGATTATGGTGTACTAAGTTTTGTGAGTAATTAATGCAATATACGCATTGATAGTAATGTATATTATAGTATTATTTTTTTTTTATAGTTTCATGTTGTCTTAATTTATTTGTATGAAATAAGAACAGTAAAGTAGTAAATCCACGCTGTACATTCGATCACGCAAAGTAAAATATAACTTTGAAAAGAAAGAGGCAAGTACGCGCTGCGCCATATTCGAACAAACCACTGCGGATTTTTATAATCGCCGAACTATCCTCTGCAGAGATAAACATTGCTTGGACGAGAAAAATTTAATTGAAAAAACAGAAATTTCCGCATATGGCTAGACGATGGCTTCATAATTAGCGTTAAAGCTTATCATGCGCCTTAATTAAAGTTTGTGCTTTTTACGCAGTTTTTCTACAAAAAAGAGCGGAGGCATTAAGCAGCCAAACGCTTTTACAAGTTGACCCGATTTTAGTACAGAAATTGTCGTCGTGTTTATGTACAATGAATTAATTATTTCATGTAATTAACAAGAGATATTTAAGAGTAAGCTTTAAGCGCTTATAACTTGTTCTCTCTCCACTCCGCTTCTTAATTGAAATCAGAGTTTACTTTTGATAATGGCTATGAAGAAAGCGCCTGTAACTCCAGGCTAGTTCAACATTTCTAAGAGCGTATGAGTTTTGAAGCTTCCGTTTAAGTGGATAGTAGATGCTCAGCTACTCAAGACTTTCCTTAAACTCATGCTTTTTTTAACTTTTATTACGCCATCTTTGTAGAAATAATCTCTGTTCAAGATAGTATTATGCTAGTCTCTAAATAAAAGTACTATTGCTTTAGATATTTTAGCTCGGTATTAAAAACAAAAAAATCTTTTGCTTTCATCGAGTTTGTTATTTTATTGTTTCCAGCCAGTAAACAATTTCGCCTTTATGATGATAAAACGCTTGTAAACATTTATTAAAAATTTTATGATTTATTGAGCAATTTTAAATCTTTTAATAAAAAATTTTAAACTATTGATCTAGCTTTTTCTATTACAAATATATTAAACAAAATACATAAATGTCTAGGTACTTGTAAACTAGTTCAACGATTCAATATATTTTATGTGAAGCGAAAAATTAATATCATTAAATTATTGCACTCTAAAGTTAAAGTAGATTCAATATCGTTGAGGAAAAAAATTTAATATTTAATCTAAAGTAAATTTATTTATGAAAATAAAAAATAAAAGTTTTCTAATTTAAAAAAATTTATTAAAAAATAACCTTTAATTATTTCAAAACTATTCGATTAATGTTTTTAATTAAACATTTAGAAATGTAAATATAATCGGCATCATTAGAGTATTATTTTGAAAAATGAATTTCTATGTTGATTTGAATAAAAATTAGCTAATTCTTTACTTTAAAAAATCTGCTTCAAAGTAAATTGTCGATGAAAACACAAATTTGTAAAATTGATATATTAATCCTTTTAAGCATCATTACTATGTTGTAGCTAATGTAATCGAGTAAAGCAGTTTTATCATGTTTTTTTAAATTTCATTTTGTAATTCTTTTCTTATTGAATTTTTCGAAATGTTGAATAATGTATTTGCACTCGAAAGTAGACCAAAATAGTGGATTGCATGAATGTAATTATGATAATTCAAAAGATGTAAATCAAGATAATCGTTAAAACATAACAATCGTATACTAAAAAAATTTATAAAAATTTACCAAATATTCTTCATTTTTTAATTAATATAAACTCTATGGATAAAAATATCTCACGAATTCAAAATTTATAAAATATTTTCATTTTACTTATTGATTTATTTTCTATGCTAAAGAAAGTCGGATGACCCTTGACAAAATTGAGATTGATTTGATATATCAATTTTGAGTGATCGTTTTTTCTTTGTCGAATAATGAATGATACGAAATCGGGAAAACGTAGTTATATGGCATTATTAAAAATTACATAATAACTCTTTTGAAAAGGATTTACTCTATTTTATGCTTCTCGTTGTTCGATAAAGAAGAAAGATAATTTAAAACTCAAAGGTGGAAACTAACCAATTATTTCGACTAGGAGTGCTACTAAACTTATTTCAGTGCACTAAAACTTATTTTTTTAAATAAAAATAAAAAAAAAATCTTTTAATTGAAATATGATTTTTCATTATTATTAAACTTTAAAAATTCATATTTTTGAATACTAATTAATTTGAAATAATTTATCTTAAACCAATAAAATTGAGAAAGTTGGCCAACTTACACAATCTATATTTTGCAAATATATTTTACAAACACGAGTGTTAGAATTATTAAGTTAATACTTGAAGCAATAAATGACGAAATCAGAATACATACGTATACTACCTACGCGTTCAAGAGTTTCTTTGACTTTCTAACAAATTGAAAAGGTATAGAGGAGAGCACACCGCATATCCTGTCACTTGTAAAGGTGAAAAGGAAAGGAGTGCTATATATAGGTGTTAGAGTGCACATCGTTATTAAATTTCCTACATTGCGTACTCTCCTCGTACGTCGACAAGAAGCTTTTATATATACGTTTATGTCGTCGTAGGCCGTATTCGGTGGAATACCTATAGACCACGCTAAATTTGTATAGGCATTGCATACGTTCATGCTAATATCTCGACGATATTCTCTCTGTCAATACTCCCTAAGGGAGTATTAACAGCTCTATACTCCCTAAGGGAGTATTGACAGATCGAGATATCGCACAGCATGGCCGTATATGACGCGAGTGACATCGATTCGTAGGTTAGTGAAAACAAAAGAATGTCGTTAGATATGTCAATGCTCATACAAATTCATATAAAATCTTAACTTTACAGAATGTTTTGTTTAAAAAAATTTTCAAAGTTAAACAGTTAATAAGTAAAATAAATAAGTAAATAATGACATTATTTACTTTTTTTTAATAAAACATATATCATTAATTTTAAAAAATCATTTTTATAGTTCCTCATACGGCCTACCAACGACATAAACTTATCTACGTAACTTGGGAGTACGAAGGATTCTGAATCCAGGCTTGACTAAAGTGCTTGTCGCTTGAGCAGCAGTCAGTCTCGGGCGCGCTTCGCGCGCCCTCGACTAACTGCTACTCAAGCGACAAACACTTTAGTCTCGCCTGTATTCATCCTTCGTACTCCCAAGTTACGTATATAACTAATATGTGTATACGTTTGCTCTCTTGCGATGCGGAAAATTCAAATACTGAACGACCTTATCGTCGTTGTAGTCGTCAATGCTTTAGCGTCTCAGAGATACGAGCTGGCATCTGTAATCTAGTGTGTGCAAAAGGCCGATCGTTAAAATTGATACGATGCAATATGTGTTGTGTATACGTATAGCGATGATCTTGATGTGTAGCAATGATAAAATTGTAAGAGTAAATGATGCTCGCTTTCATTGAGATTGAAAAGCCGGGTTCCCCTTTTAATTTTCAAACATCACACTACTAACAGCCTTTGCAATTTCCTTAATTATTCTTTGCCCAAACGTTGCCTAATACATAATGTTTCATGAGTCTTTTACGAAATAAGAAAGTTCTTTTGAATATTCAACAATGTTTCTAAATCTTTCTTTCTTCTTTAATATCTGTTTATTATACAATGTTGCTTCAATTCATAAAGAGTCTACTTAATTTGTTATTATTCAATAAAAATAAGGAATAATACATTTATTTACTTTCTAATGACCTTTTCAAATTATAATTTAACAAATAATTTTTTAACATTAAAAATCAGAAAAAAATAAAATATCAAACTCAGCATTTAATAGTTCAGTTATTTTTTTACTTTAGTACTTTAATCCTTGAAGCATTCAAAATTGCTCAAGAGCTTGTTCAATTGCATAAACCGTAAATTTGTTGTAAAATTTTCTTAACTCTTTTAGCGAATCACCAATCTGTAAATGAAATCAATGAAAATAACTGGGAAACAGTAATTGCGTTAGAACGACATCCACAAGAAAGATCTCCCCTTTTCTCATTGGCAGTTGCTTTTGTTGAATAAAGCACATAGTTCTTATCGGCTTATAACGTCAGTGTATACGCGCGCAATATGAAAACGACGTGTATAGAACGGAAGCGTCAGTGGCCGAGACGATCTGAAAACGAGCGAGCTCCTTGTTTTGTAACCAATATATACCTAAGTCTTTGTAAAGATTCTTCCTTTTACCGTTTATTTCAGTCGAGCACTTTTTTTTTCAAAGGGAAGTTGATTGCGTGATATGTCTTTTGCACAAGTTTTTATTACGCCAAAAAAGTTTGCTTGTTGTGAAAATCTCTTTTTCTTTTTTATAGAAACAGAAATATTTTATGTACGTAGAAAATTTTAACAAACTTTTAAAAAAATATATTTTTTAATTAAGTAGATTATAAAAATGAGTCGCAGAGAAATATTTTTGAAGTTATGGTTGAGTTTGTTTAAAAAATTTTGAATTATATAATAGTAAAAACAATTTTAGGCTTTGTAAGATGAAAATAACTTTCATTCAGGAAGTCACCTTTCAGAATATTTTTTTTTCATTATTTTGTTCCTTGTAGTATTAATGTTATCGTCGCCGTTATTTCTACTGCATAACAATGTTCAACGGTCATTTGAGTAGAGCCATTATCCTTTCCTTATCCTTTTAATTGTTCGTTTTACTGTGTTTCTTTCTCACTTAGCTTATATTATTGTAATTATTTTTTTAAGTGTAGATACTATTATTATCGGCTGGTAAAGCTATTATTTAATTATATTGACGTGTAGTTTATTTGTCATAGGGTGCAAAAAATGTTAAATTTTCCATAACATAAATGAAAATTTATTTATATTTTCAAATTAACGCCGCGTATTGAAAAAGTTCCAAGTAGCTGAGAGTTCTAAAATCTTCTGTAACTAATCCTCTTAATTAATTTACCTAATTAATCGAAAATCATGTAACTTGACATCAGGATGTAACCTAAATATGAATAGATGCTTATATACTGAAAATATAAAAAAGGATAAGCTGATTATATTCTAAACGTTGCAAACAACTAGCGATTTGTGCTTTCCGTGATATTTGCCTTGCATTTATGCTGGTTGAATATGTAACGCATATGTCGGTATGTACGACGACATTGACTATATGAATCATGTCAACGATACTGTTAATACCAATGTTGTTAATATCAATATCTGAGATCATCAATCATATAACTCTGACGTAATCGCTTAAGATTATGGCTCATTCAAATTATCAAGGAATAATTTTGAATTTTGTTTAAATTTTATTTGTAATTTATAGGCTAAGCGAAACAATTTCTCAGAAGTATTTTTTGTTAAAAATTTGAATAATGTTGAAATTTTGCTAATAATTTATAATATGAATAAAACAAAGTCATACATTTTTTTATTGATTTTCAATTTATTTTCAAATATTTGGCTTAATTTTAATAAAGTACAAGGGCCATCGAAGTTGTAACTTCAATCACTTTACCAAGTCCAAGCATCATGTTGAGAGTTTAAAATGAATTTAATTTAAATAGTTCGATAACGTAGATCAAATTGTATTCCTTTGTAAAGCTCAAATATTCTAATTCAAATTAGTACTTCTATTTCTGCAATATATATTTTAGTGTTATATGCGTTTGATGTAAAATAACTAACTAAAATACTCCTTGAAATTACTTTTTGTTAAATTATTTATGTTACATTAAAAAAAAAAAACTGGTGTGGCAGTCTTTGGGACTGGCCGACAGAAGTGAAACTTGTTTACGAAATTATAGAACTCATAAATGTTTATTTAAGTTCTATCACTGTTTTATTTAATTTTAAAATAATTTTAAAACTAAATAATTATAAAATGAAATAGAACTAAATTAAAATAATTTAATTTATTTAAGGAATGAATTTTTTTTTAATTTTAAATGAGATGGTGTATAAAATTTTTGTTAATAATATTTATTTTACAAAAATACAATTTAAAAAATGTAGGAAAGAGAGGGGTTCACCATAAAACATTATAGAGAAAGAAAGAAAAAGAGAAAACGAGTGCTATTGCTTTCTTTATTTATTCAGATCAGATTCAGATATTTGTATTGCATATATAGTATACATGTATACATATACTATGGATGTGTTCCGAAATTGCTGACAGTACTGGCCAGTAACACAAGTGGCAACCGCGCAATAAATTTTAGCGGTTTATTTGAATCAACAAATTCAATTCATAAAATTTTATTATATTATTATAGTAAAATTATTAAAAAAATATTGTTTCGTTAGATTATTAATTACTATTATTTTACTTTATTATATTTTCATTTTTATTTTAGAGTTTAATTTATAGCGAGCTGTTAGCTGTTGAGTTACATCAGTAGGGCATATGCAAATAAAAATCGGCTGATTACTGGGTTGATGATCGAATTAAAGAAAATTTGTGAAAATATAATATAATAAAATATAATAAATAGTATAATCAATCATAATATATGATTATGCAATTAAATTTTATGAATTAAATATTTTAATTAAATTCGTTGATTTAAATAAACCGCTAAAATTTATTGCGCGGTTGCCACTTGGGTTACTGGCCAGTACTGTCAGCAATTTCGGAACACACCCTATATCTGTGCGTTTGACATCAAGTCAGTCCCGCCAATTTTTCTTTATGCGTATTTAGTACCTTGATTTACATATAGGAGGCGCGGACGCTCCTCCTATATATATACATTTCCGTTTCATTAGTTCCGTTGCATGTACCGTCATGAAATCAATTCACTCCCGTATAATTTTTTATACGGTTCTTATGGGAAGTGTATACCATCGGTAAAGAAGTTTCATTTAAAAAAAAATTGTATATATTATATAATAAAATATATTCTGAAAAATCATTCACGTAGAAGAAGTCACTATTTGTTTCGAGAAAAAGTTATTTTTGATAAAGGCCTCATCATTATGCAGGCCAACAACATACCAATAAGTCACTTCAAGAAAATGTCAAAAATCTTTTATATATGCGCAATCGTTTTCTAGTATACTCCAGTTCCTAATGATTATAAATGTTAAATTAATTTTTCTAGTAATACATTCATTTTGAATATTTTATTCATTGTAGTAGTTCATTGTTAATTAAAAAGGCTGCTGAATGCATCTTTAATATGCTTTATCGGAGAAATTTAACTTTTTCATTAAAGTTTTTAATTTTATAAAATGTAAACCTGCAAGTTGTAATATATACAGCGATAAAATAAATGTAGTTGCATGATCGAGATTTGTTTACTAATAGAAAATTTTTTCAGTGCAACAGCTAAGGATTGAAATCCACCACTTCTGCGTTGAATTATGCTATCAGAAGCTCATTTTCTATTCTTTCATAAATTACGAGTCCGTACCCACGCGCATACATTAAAATAACATTTGAATAAATTTTTTTTTGTTTTTTAAGAATATGGTCTTATATTTTGATACACACGCTTGACCTTTACAGGACGAGGATTTGGAATTCTTGCTCTCCAGAAAATGGATAAAAAAAGTTATGGGTAAAGTGTTGATTAAGCGTCGACCCCGTATGCGGGTTTCCTCGTCCTCTAAAGGTTAAGTTGTATTTACATGTGCACATCTTTGCAAATGTTCATTTTTTTAAAGTTATAATTTTTCGACTTCACAAGTTTTCATCTTTTCAATATTTTCTCACCGTAGAAATAGAAATTTTATAATTTTTGCATTTACTCAAAAATAAAATATCTCTTTGAAGATAAAAAGAGTAAATATATAAAAATATTAAGGTAAAATAATCTTAAAGAAAAAGTAGATTAGACATAGATTCTGTTGATTAATTAAAAACGATGCGATTTATTACTGCGCATAATAGTATTGCGTTTCTCGAATTATAATGATTGAATTGGCACTACTGTGTATTCGCAATCTTCCGTGATTCTACACGAATTAAATCAATGCTTTAGATGAATCTACGCTCTATGGAATTTACTAGCGAGTACGTTTGCAAGCGCGAATCATACACTTTACCAAGCTCAGTACAATGAGAATTACTTATCGAAACAACTAAATAGATTATTATTCATGAATTTAGATTGAAATAAACCGTAATGTTATCTGCTACTGAATAACTGGCAGACGATTTACTTCCAATTGTAATTTCATTTTAATATGTTTTTCACAAAAACTATCTTTATTTGAATTATAATTACATGATATTCGAGTGATTTTCAAAGTTTTAGAAATTGTCTTATGTTGGTTTGATTTTCTATTTTCTTTGAGTACTATTGCAAAATGAATATTAAAATTAATCAATAATTATTATCTTATGATTACAACAATAACATAAACAGATTTTGTTGTATTTATACACAGATTGATTAATCTTTAAAATACAAAAAGAATTCTTTAAAGAATTTCTAAAACCAATACATACTTTACTATATTTTGGTGTTAAATTTCTCTTGAAGTGATTGTAATCATAATTTCATTGTGTTTCTTTTTTTTCAATATCTTTAGAATTAACGAGACAGAGATACTTTGGACATTTTATTTGCGTGTTTATTATAAACATTCAAATAATGATGGAAAATACTAGTATTGGCAAATTAGCAGGATTTGGGCTTATTTGTACGTTAATTGTGCGGCTGGCTAATCCAATTCAGGAAAATTAACTGTTTTAGCGGTTTACTGGTGACCTCAGTGCGTTCGCGCTTACATATCCACAAACCGGACATTTGGTACGTGGTCGCGACTATGCAATCAAAATTTATACTCTTTATATTCTTTCTATAATATGTCATATTAACCAAGTTTCGCATATTGTTTTGCATATTACATGCGAAATGTTTTATTGGAAATTATTTGTAATAGCGAATCTTTACAAATGTATTAATACTATGAGCATTTACACTACACATGTGATTTATATATTGCTTATAATGTCAAACATTAACAATCAATAAAGAATTTGATGTAAATTAAAAATCGAGCACCTTTTTTGAGTTCTAATTATCCGATACTCGACTTACCTCACAGAGATGTTAGGCTGCGTAGTGTGTGCGAGCGAAGCTTTTTTCTGCACATCGATGTAAGCGACGGTATTTAGTTCACCTAAATAAGGCCAATTGCATAAAGCATTCCTCACGCAAAGAGAAGCAAAATTTTTCTAATTACCTTAAAAAAATAATATGTGCTGTACTTTTTAATTAAATCGAATTTGCAATTTACGAAAAGATCAATGTACAATGTAACTATTATTCTCAATTTTTATTTTTATTTATATTATTTATAATTAATATTGTATTATGACATTTATTTGCCTTTAACAATATAAATTAACACATTATCACATATTATCTCTTAATCATTCTTTTTCTCGTCTCATTTACTTATCACACTTTAGTAACCCTGAATATTCTGTCTTAGCATATAATATACGAGCTTAATAAACTGATAACTCATTACAACTTAACACATAAATTGTTTGACAACAAACTTGTTAAAAGAAAAAAAAGAAAAACATTATTTCTAACTGTTATTATTATACTCCCTATATTTTATACGTGAATCTCGATGAAAAAAGTAAAATCGATATGGTATTAAGCTTGAAGAAAGAAAAAGAAGAAAAAAGAAACAAGCATATATATACAAAATCATATCTCCCTCGAGACTCTGCCCACAAAAGTATGGAAGGTATAAGGCAAAACTCTTGCGAATATTCGACATCCAGGCTGCTAAGTTATGCACCCCTTCCTTTTAAACTTTCATTCTCTCCCCTTTTCTGATATACGTCACCTTGAATCTCGTTACACTCATATAATAGATATAATATCAGTATAACAGAAGCTCGACTTTTGATGTAAGCAAAAAATCTTAACTTATCGTCAGCGAGCGTAGGATGTTGGATTCATTATGTTTTTGCAATTAGTTACACTGACATTATTGTCTTTTATCTTTGTGTAAAACGACACTTTGAAGGTTGTTTCTTAAAGAAAAAAACTGTCTAATGATGTTCTTTTTGAGATGTGATTACGCAATAATATTTGTAAAGCTCAGGCTTAAAATATAATTATTTGTGCGTAAAATTAATATTTTCACGCTGTCACCTAAACCCGATGTACATTTAAGACGCAAAAGTAACATTTTATATACTGAAACTACTCATCAGGTTGTAAAATTGTTATTTACAGTAATTTTTATTTGTAATAATATTATAAAAATGAATAATGGTAATAAAACAAAGGATTTTTACGATTATTCTATTATATATTCAAATTTTAAAAAAATTAGACTATTAAATATTCTTGTCTATTGATTTCACAAATATATTTATAAAACAAATTTATTTTATTTATAACTCTGATATTCAAATAAATAACTTTTAAATTTTATTTTTTTCTAAACCCACATACAAATTTTTACAAAACTTATTTAGTCCTTTCTTGTGACGAAACCGTGAATGACAATGTCAACAATTTTTACATGTTTATACGCGTTTATTTTTTTAATAAAAATATAGTTCTTTGTATATATACGGAAGAAATCTAAAAGAAAACTCATAATTTTCGTGTTTTATTTTTTGACAAAGTCTATCTTACTGGAGGGTCGTGCAAATACTATAAGGAAAAATTGAAAGTAGGGAGCGATTCGATTTAGTGGTACGCCAAGTCGTGTCACTCCCTTTTACTCGACCCTTTTTGATTTTTGGTCCTTGAAGGGGAGAAACACAACAAGGATAGAAGAAGGTATTTTTTTCGTTTCTCCTTAGGAGACAAACACGTGCAAGGCAGCCGTACTTACGGTTTCCCAAGATGGTATATCTGATAGAGATGCGCCGCAAAGTAATGCCAAAATCACAAGAGTTTCATGTTTCATATCATAGTATTATCAAATGAAATATGTATGTCACTGATATTTAAAAATAGAATATGATTTGTGGTATGTAGACAAAAATATAAATTTTAATAAAAATCAGAAAAAAATGTATTTGTGATCGGTGAAATTATTACATTGACAAGAGAAGCAGCAATGTAAGAAATAAATTCTGACATTAGTCATTTGATAGCGCCTGCGAATCGACATTTGAGCTATGAGGTAACCACTTTTCTTCCTGTGAATAATATATAAATATAAAAATAGACAAATATGTCCGTATTATAGAAAATAAATAAATAAATAATCTTATGTTAATAAAATGAATCTGATTATCCACATATTTGTGGTCAGTTTAATTCTCACAAAAGTTAATATTGAGATGCAAATAATTAAAAAGATGCAAAATATTAGAAGTTTAGTACTTACTAACATTTTATTTTAATAGCATTTAAAATGTTTTCCATTCCAGTGAGCACTTTGATCGTCCACTCTGCTCTGTACTGCCTAGACGTTATTCACAGAAAAAAATTTACAACGCCCTTTGCTTTCTTCTCCATATTTGAAAGGTTTTCAAAATATAAATCTCCAACTTCTTTTTCTCATGTATTCAAAGTCAATTATTCCGAATGGACGCAATGCGATTTTTTACTTCAGCGATCACAAGTAATTGACGTACATTATACTACCTTTTCAATACGATTAAAAAAAGGGTTCAAGTTTTTTTTTGTTTTAATCATGACGAGATTCAGTGTAACGCTGGTACATGTAACAATGTAATATTCTAATTTCATCTTGTTCATTGATAACAATTTCAAAGTATCAGATAATCAATATTGATTTTAAGAAAACTTCCATGATGTTTTATTGAAGGTAAGTATAAAATATTTATTTTAGAAGGATATAAACTTCCATCATTGAAATATTAAAAATATGTGATTTATGAAATTTACAGTTCAATTAATATTTTTATTTTCTGTAAAATAGTTCTATGATTGTATTGTACCAATTAAAATGTTTCGAATCGAATCGTTTGGAACTTTAGAATGAAAAAAGTTTATATATTGTTTCAATTTTTAGTACATATTTTCTTATATCAGTAAAAATTACACAAAGAATTGTAAAACATCAGAATTGTTGCGCACTTTTATAGCTGAGTAAATATGTTTCTTTATAAATTAAAGTGAAATTAGTTTTCCTGTTATAAAAATTCTGTTTAAAAACTTTGATTCTCACTTTTAAAAAAATTCTTTTATCAAAACGAGTATATTACAAATTTTCTAATTATAATATTAGTAAAAAATATATAAATGTTATCTTTAGTCAATTTCTTTAGTACAAAAGAGTACAAATTGCAAAAGTTTAAGTGAAATGAAGCTTCGATGATTTTGAAGAATGAAAAGTACTCAATTAACAAAGGCATGTTTGATAGTATCTTTGAAATTGATATAAACGCAAGGTTAAATCGATGTAGAAACAAGCTTCTTACTCTCAGCACTTGAAGTAGTCTATAGTATCCGCCTTTCATTATTCGAAAACGCCAGATGAACATGTGTTTATATTGGCTGTAGTCTCCGGTATATACGTTAAGAGTGAGAAAGGAGAGAAGTGAACATATATAGGTAGCTTTCGTGAACGGACGGTAAATTCGCAGAAAGGCAAATTATGGCAATCTCCGGGCTTTCGAGCTGGCAGTAGGGTCAAGCGCGCGCGCATATTTATGCATAGGAGCCGCAAAAGCAAAAGCGCATCACTTCAAAGACCAAAGAGAATATGCCTGAGATATGCATCTCCTTTGCTCGTTTGTTTCCACGACTATCTACAGAATTTCAGACGCCAGGCTCCTGTTTAGAGATGCGTGCGCCCTCGCTTTTACCTATAGCTATCATCAACTTAGATGAGTGTATTTCTATCTGATCCCGAGGCTACTTACACTGCATCTTCAGTGATATTCGTATAACAATGGTCAATCATCTTTTATGGTTTAGATTAAATATTCAATTTACTTGAATTATTTAAATTTTCTAATACCATGAGAATTTTTAAATGGAGTTTTAAGTTTTGATTTACCATTAAAATTAATCCTTTTTTTAACCTCTTAAATTTATGCATAAAACCAGCAATATTATTTTAAAAAATTTGAGTACAAATTACAAATTTTATGATAGTTATATTAATGTAATTATGAAATTTAATTTTATCAATATTTTTCACAAAAACGTAGTCTTTTATAGATTTAAATATTATATTTGCTTTATAAATTTATTTTTAAATTATGCATTTATTATAGTTAAATATTGAATTTTTTGCGTGCATTACCAAGTATATCAATTGTTCTTATAACAACATTTATTACCTCATACGATTCGCATTTTTAAATTCGCTAACAAATAATTGTTGAAACGGTATAATATAATAACTTTACTTAAGGAGCTGGAGGCGGATGAGTGCCTTCAACACCTAATCCATAAGGTGATGAATCAGCAGTACGCATCATAAAGACTCCATGAGCTTTGTCAACTAGTTCAGCATTTGGGAAAGGTACGATAATGGAATCATTACACTCACCACTTTTAAATCTACCATAGGAAGAACATTTAATTCCCAACCATTTATCTGGTTGAATAATAGCTTCCGCATAAAAATTAACAACTACATGATGAGAGCATCTATCCGTAAATTCCTTGCAAAAAGGTTGATTTTCTCCACCGTTAGGATAGAAATCTACGTGACCTATAGGTGCCTGTAAACCTGCGGTAGCAGTACATGTGTGAATGACTTCAACAAGTTGAGCATCATTTTTAGTGAGCTCAGATCCGGTACCACGGTTACCAAATAATGGACGCGCTGGATCCAAACCTGTAAACGATGAATAATTTTAAATAACAGATGTTCTTTTTAAAATAAAATACTTTGTTTGGCCAGAAATTGATAAACTAGGGACATAGTTGCAAAAATAAATATTCTTATATAAAATAATAAAATTTTATAACTGACCTACAATATGACCAACTTTTTTAGTCGTTTGATACCCAGCAGATCCTACAACATGAGCACCTACAGAATGTCCTACTAAAGTTATTCTATTTGGATCATTTCCTTGACTTTCCAAAAATTCTATCATTTTTGCTATTCTTTCACCCACATATTTTACGTTTGAAGCAGCTATGCCATAATCCAATTTTGCAAAAGGATTCCAGTCAACGAGAATGACATTGTAATTATCTCGAGTTAAGAAACCTATTGTTGCAGATATTTCATTCAATATTTTAGATTATTTTTATTTAATTATGATTTAAACTATATTTTTAGTTAGTAATTTATTCACTGTTTCGATATGATTTTCGTTAGCTTGTCGGTTTTCAAAATTTAAATTACTGGTAATTAATGAAAATTATAAAAATTAAAGAAAGAATATAACAAGTACTTTAATTTTGATATCGATTTAAGTATAAAAAATAATTATTAATGCTAAAATTTAGTTTAATATGCTTACCATCTCTGATAGGCGTATAAAGAGGAGTCGTGTACATTCCATAATAACCATGTAATATAAACTTCGTCGCTGAATTTGCGTTAAAATTGCTGTTTGATAAATTATGCGTATCACCAGTCCACAACTGTTGTGGAGATTTTTGATTCTTACGTGTAAAAAGATAGAACGTTACATTTTCTTTAATTGTTTCGTTATTTGTGTTATCTGCTTTCGTATTTTCTATAACATCAAATACAATTATAAATAAATTATTGATTGAGCATAGTAATATTATAATGTGAATCTTACCACTTTGAAATAGCAAAATAACAGATATAATAAAATTTTTAAAATTCATACTAAAAGATATGAATTACTTGCAGAAAAGTTGTATACGAAGTAAGCATATTGTAAAATTACGAAATATTTATAAGGATAATATTTATATTATTATACTTTACATAGAAATACATGTTCATAATGTTATACAATAACTAGATTTTTAACAGAAGGTGCACGCAATCAAATGTTCATACACGTTTAATTTCTCGATTTGCATATATATATATATAAGGTAAATGTACCAGTTTTTGGACACCTTAAGAATGGTACCACCCAATAACTGGACACGGGTAAAGTCCAAAAACTGGTACATTTACCTTATATATATGTTCGTTTTTTTTTAATGGAATAACTTTTTTTTTTAATTATTGTAATATAAATTAAAGAGGAAGCTGCATCTTGTATTATAAAATGCAATATTTTCTCTGATAAAAAAATTTATTTTATTCCTACCTCAACAGAATAGGCCACCTTATTAACTTGAAAAGCGGGTTGAAAGAAAGATATTTTTAACTTCTAAAATTTTGTGGGAGAAATGGATATTTCTCCCGCTAATTTTAAAACTTATAAAATTGAATGGATTTGAATTTTTTGTATAAATAAATTTATTTTAAAATTATAATTCTTTATAATTTATGACAGGTATAAACTGAATTTTTTAATAAGAACTCTATTCAATTTGTATTATTTATTCAATAGTTGAAAATAAACAAATATTGTAACAATATAATATGATGATTTCTTTATTTAACAAGCAGGAGGTGGACGAGTGCCTTCAACACCTAATCCATAAGGTGATGAATCAGCAGTACGCATCATAAAGACTCCATGAGCTTTGTCAACTAGCTCAGCATTTGGGAAAGGTACGATAATGGAATCGTTACACTCACCACTTTTAAATTTACCATAGGAAGAACATTTAATTCCCAACCATTTATCTGGTTGAATAATAGCTTCCGCATAAAAATCAACAGCTACATGATGAGAGCATCCATCCGTAAATTCCTTGCAAAAAAGTTGATTTTCTCCACCGTTAGGATAGAAATCTACGTGACCTATAGGTGCCTGTAAACCTGCGGTAGCAGTGCATGTGTGAATGACTTCAACAAGTTGAGCATCATTTTTTGTGAGTTCAGATCCAGCTCCAGTACAAAATGGACATACTGCTGGATCCAAAGCTGTAAACAATGAATAATTTTGAATGACAAATTTTCATTTAAAAATAAAATACTTTATTTGACCAGAAATTGATAAATCAGGGATATAGTTGCAAAAATAAATATTGGTATTTAAAAGAGTAATATTTTATAACTGACCTATGAGCACTGGAACTTTTTTTTTTGCTTGATATCCAGCTGATCCTGCAACATGAGCACCAAAAGAATGTCCTATTAATGTCATCCTATTTGGATCATTTCCTTGACTTTGCAAAAATTCTATCATTTTTGCTACTTTTTTACCGACATACTTTACGTTTGAAACTGCTGTGCGATTATCCAATTTTGCAATAGGACTCCAGTCAACGAGAATGACATTGTAATTATCTCGAGTTAAGAAACCTATTGTTGCAAATATTTTATTCAGTATTTTAGATTTATGGCTTACTAATTTATGATTTGAACTGTTGTTTAGTTTATCATTTATTTTTTGTTAACTTGTCTGTTGTCAAGACTTAAATTACTTATAATTAATAAAAATTATAAAAATTAAAGAAAGAATATAACAAGTACTTTAATTTTTATATCGATTAAAATATAAAATAGTACTTTGTACAAGAAAAATAGGCGTTTGCCGACGAGTACGTGTTTTTTGCTTGGGCGTAGTGAGAGCAACAAATCGCACGAGTTGACAAACACCTATATGCTCCCGTGTTACGCATACTATTTTCTCACATGAAGAGCGCCAAAAATATTATTTTTAATATCATGTAATATATGATATTCGTAATATCCCGAGTAACCTTTTCACTTCGGCGTGCAGGGGGCCCGAAGTTGGTGCCGAACCACCCTTAGTGGCACCGAAACTCTTGCCGAATTGTCGCCGCAGTGGCTCCGAATCGGCGTGAGGCGTGGCGGTGAAAGGGGGCCCTCAGAGGGCAGCCGAATCTAGCTTATAAAATCGTAGAATTTGTGTACAATTATTTGTATAAACAAATAGCTGATTTCCAATAGTGACCAATCGATTGACTGTTCAAACAACTGTCTAATTTTTAAAATACTTTTAGTGAAAAAATTCAAGTATCTCGAGTTATTCGAGTAACACTGGTTATTCGAGTTTATATTTTTGTTGAGTACTTGATAGTTTCGAGTACTCAGCTTAAACTCTAAGAAAAAACTTGACTCGATAATTGAGTACTTGCACTTGAGGGTTACTTGAATTTTCGTTCCAAGCACTCGAAAAAATATGAATTACTCGAATTACTCGAGTGCTTGAAAAAAATATGAATTACTCAATTTCCTCGAGTACCAGAAAAAATATGAATTAATCGAATAAATTGAGTACTCGAAAAATAGTACATTACGTTCCGTGGACAAATAGGCTTTTTTTACGAAACGAGAAGATTACAAGCCGAGCCGAAGGCGAGGTTTGTAACGAGTTTCGTTAAAAAGCCTTTTTGTCCAAGTAACGTACTGAATTTTACGTTCTGAGAGCCGAAAATGAGAAAAGAAGTTGCGATTTTGAGGTTAGAAGAACGTAAATATGATTTACTCGAATTACTCGAGTACTCGAAAAAAATATGAATTACTCAATTTCCTCGAGTACCAGAAAAAATATTAATTAATCGAATAAATTGAGTACTCGAAAAAATACAAATTACTCGAGAAAATATAAGTTACTCGACAGAATATGAATAGCTCGAGTTACTTAAATAACTAGATTAGGGTAGATGTGGGTATTACAGCGGAATCGACGTATGATGAACTTAAAACTCATAAATTAAAGCTTACATATGAAGAAAACTTATCACTTTTATTTTTAATAAAATATTTAAACATTGATTAATTAGAAAAAAATTAATTTAGCATTAATTACAGAATTAAAAATAAGAAAAAATGAATTTAAAATAAAATGTATTTTTGGCTATTGCTGCGGCCGTGTTTCTAATGCTGCGTGCCAGTTACTACTGACACTTTTACATAGTACGTTCGAAAAGTTGAGGTTAGGTTAACCACGTGTTATAATAATAAAAGGATGCCACAGTAATTCATATTTGGTGATTTTAATGACGTATAATACTAAGGTGTAAAATTAAAATATTAAATATGTACTAGGTGAAATTTCCAAAAAATATATAATAAGCAAAGATATATTTTATTTAATAATGATCTTATTTTATATAAAAAAGAATAAAAACAGAAAATATTGTCAAATTTAGGATGCATACGTGATCGCGATTTTATGAAATTTATCAAGATTTTAGAACAGTTCAATTTCAAATAAACAATGTTAAATATTTTTAGACTTTTTTTGTGAGATATATTTTTTAAAATATTAAATAATACTTATAATATTTGATTATGCATTCAAATATTATTTATGGACTCAGAAAAATTTATTTTCACAAATTTTATATGGAAAAACAGCAACTGGCACCTCCGTAGCAATACCCACATCTACCCTATATTATCTATGGTAATTAGTTCTCATTTACACGAGAAAAATTAGTTTTTTACCATGTTTTTATTGATTGGTTTTAGTTTGTATTTGTCCGTGTATTTGGGCAGAATTTTAGAATTAATTTTAAACGAGTTCAAGTCAAGTCGAAAGTAAATTATTTTTATTAATTTATTCACTTATTATTAATTGTCAATTAAAAACAGTGTTTACATCGTATGATGATACAATAAAAAATATTTTGTGGTTATGTAAGATACACATCGACGTTATGACAAAATCTATACAATTTTCGGCTAGCTGTCGTAGGCCCACGCTTGCCACCACGCCTCACCCACATGGCGGCCCGACTTCGGCAGCCGAAGATGGCCCAACTAAGAGAAGGTGGTTGCCGTAACGAAAAGGTTACTCGGGATATGTAATACTAAATACATTTATACATATAGAACTAAACAATGAAAAGAATAATATTTTCATAGGATAGAATTTCCCATTTTATTTAAACATTTTCAATTCCTTATAATACGTTAAAAATTAGATTAACTTTTGATTTATTCATTTATAATATTTTTCGCGGAATTTGTCCACCGTTAACTTGTGATTCGGAGAATTCGCGTTTCGGGATTGAATACTTTGCTGATATATAAGGTTATAAAAATATCTTCGATGCGAAGTGCAAGATATTAAATATTAAATAGATAATATTAAAAAAAATCGATACCAAATAGATTAAAAATCGCTATTGATATATGTGAGCTTTCTCGAGAAATTTGTCTACCCCTGATTTATAATTCAAAATTCAATTTGCAAATCGCAGAATTCAAAATTCGAAGTGAAGCGCTTGGCTAATGTATACACTGTTAAAAATATGAAAACATGAAATTTAATGCAGTTCTGCATAAAATTTTTACATGAAAAAAATTATATGAAATTTAATGCGAAAATTACGTGAAACTAGCTTCCAGTAGACATATTAAATTTCATGTACGCACTGGAAGCAAATTTCATGTAATTTTGCATTAAGTTTCATTTGATTTTGAATTAAATTCATACGATTTCATAGTAAAATTACAGTAAAATGTATTAATTTTTATGCGAATCCGCATTAAATTTATAATAAAAAACATTGATTTCCATGTGCAATATACTTTAATATCACTTTAATGTACGAAACACATTAAATTTCATGTGCAATTTTCGCTGAAAATTAATGTACATGCATTAAATTTTATATTTTTTTTAACAGCGTAAGGATATCGGGTTACAACATCGACTTACACATACTGACCAATGTATAAGGATATCAGGTTACGTTATCTAGCCTATTAGTTTACATTATCGAGCCTAGAAGTTCGAATTCATTTTCCTCCCTAGGACGGCAAAGACATATTTTGCTCCCTTACAGTAGCTGTTCAAAATAGTATTTTGCGCTCTGAGTGCGAGAATAGTACATTACTCTACTAGTGAGCAAAATAGGTTATTCCCTTACGAGTCGTTTTTTCACTCGAGAATAGCAAAAGTGACAAAAAAGACGAGTGGGGGACCTATTTTATCACAAGTGGTGTATAGAATTTTTCCCAACAAGGTGAGCGAAATCCGATTTTTAGTGTATGTTTAGTTCTTACCACATTCCCCTACTAGTGAGGGAATGTAGCATTTTTCTCACGCAAAACAGACGCTAATAATCGGTTTAAGCTCACCGCATTGGGAAAAATAATTGTTAATGCTAAAATTTAGTTTAATATAATATGCTTACTATCTCTGATAGGCGTATAAAGAGGAATTTTGTACGTTCCACAATAACCATGTAATATAAACTTCGTTGCAGAATTTGCGTTAAAATTGCTGTTTGATAAATTTTGCTTATCGTCAGTCCACAACTGTTGTGGAGATTTTGGATTGTTACGTGTAAAAAGATAAAACCTTACATTTTCTTTACTTGTTTCGTTATTTGTATTATCTGCTTTCGTATTTTCCATAACTTTAAATACAATCATAAATAAATTATTAATTTAGAATAATAAAATTATAATGTTCAATTTAATCTTACCACTTTGAAATAGCAAAATAACAGCTATAATAAAATTTTTAAAATTCATAGTAAAAGAAATAAGTTATTTGCAGAAAAGTTGTATACGAAGTAAGCAGATTGCAAAATTGTGAAATAATTATAAAGATAATATTTGTATTATTATACTTTACATAGAAATACACGTTCATAACGTTATACAATAACTAGATTTTTAACCGACGGTGCACGCAATCGAATGTTTATATACATTTAATTTCTCGATTCTTTGTTATTCTTATACATGTATTAATTGCAAAAAATTATTATTTGTAGACATATATAAAATTTTAAATGGTTAATTGAGTCTTGCACCAATGTAATACAAAGTATACTTTTTCGAAGTGCTATTGTGTTACTGAATTTTTCTAGACACTAAAGGGCTGTTATATATATATATATATATTATATGTTTATATATTGATTTTCGTTTACCGATTTTTTTATTTTTAATTTTAGAGCTTTTTGAAATTTTTGACGAAAATGTTTGTATTTATTTAGTCAATTAGATCTCGAAAAGTAACGATGGATTTACTTCAAATTTTTTATGCAATTTATTTTTTTGATTTATTCCTTTGCGGAAGGTATTGAAAATTGGTTTTCTTAGCGTAGTTTTAATGAAATAGCCATTTAAAAAATATTTTTAAATTTTATATTATTCATTTTTTTGATATTTTACGTAAACTACTCTATGAATTTTCTTAAAAATTTTCATGGAAATTATTTTCGATTGCCAAATTAAAAGAAACTTTTGAAAACTGATTTTCTTAGCGCAGTTTTAATTTTAGAACATTTTGAATTTAAAAAAAAAATGTTTTTATTTATTTTGTTACTTACCAGGAGAGTGTCTGAGTTGCGGATCACAGATCTTAATGAAACTTTGGGATAAGTATTTAGGTACCAAAATATGAGTAAAGCCACAGCGGTACGGTCTAATGCTTCGAAAAACTGAAGTTATGGACGATTATAGTCTTATTTTCGGAAAAATATGAAAAAAGAACTCCTTATTGAAGTGTAAATAATTTTGTCTAGAAATGTCTTTAATGAATCCACGATAACTAAAATGAAAGCAGAGAAAGCAAGCTTTAATTTGCTAGTTTCCGAATTAAAAAATAATAATTAGAACTAAAGTTATGCTTGTTTAAAGTTGAGCAGTAAGAGAGTACCAAAAATAGTCTAAATTTTGAAGGATGGTGATTTTTAAGTACTCTTTTGATGCTCAACTTAAAACAAGCATAACTTTAGTTCTAATTATTATTTTTTAATTCGGAAACCAGCAAATTAAAGCTTGCTTTCTCTGCTTTCATTTTAGTTATCGTGGATTTATTAAAGACATTTCTAGACAGAATTATTTACACTTCAATTAGGAGTTCATTTTTCATATTTTTCCGAAAATAAGACTATAATCGTCCATAACTTCACTTTTTCGAAGCGTTAGACCGTACCGCTGTGGTTTTACTCATATTTTGGTACCTAAATACTTATCCCGAAGTTTCATCAAGATCTGTGACCCGCAACTCAGACACTTTCCTGGTTAGATCTCGAAAAGTAGTCGATAGATTTGCATCCAATTTCACATATCATTTATTTTTTCAATTGACTAATACGGAAGCTTTCGAAAATTGGTTTTCTTAGTGTATTTTTAATTTTAGAGCCTTAAGAAAACATAAACTGAACATTAGTGATCCAAGTTACAGCATATGACCTTAAATTTATGATCACTGACGGAGGATTAAAATATTAAATATCATAAAATTTATATTAAGTATATAGACCGGATTCGCTTTCATTGTCTAATTGATTTTTGAGTTATTTATTAAAATATAACGACTGTGTAAGCGCTACTTCGAGATCGAAATGGTAATTTGACAATCTTCATTGCTCATTATTGAGATACATTTTTGTATTACAACATTATTGATGTTAGATTATTGTTGTTTTCTATTAGCTGTGATTTAGCTATGATATACATTGTATATTTTTAGTAGAGTTATATGCTATTTATTTTTACGTGAATTAAGAAAAAAATTGTTGAAAATTAAAAATTGAACATAGGCTCTTCCAGATAAAAAAACTTTTATACTTATAATTCAATAAATAGATGTAAGTTTTAGAAGAAATTTTTTTTTTGGATCGAGATTGTAAATTGATAATCTTTATTGCTCAAAATTGAGATTTATCTATTAATTACATCCTTATAGATGTTATATTATTGATTTTTTTAAAATAAAAACTTTAAATATTAAAAAGAAGAGAATAATATGACATAATTTATGGAAAAATATTTATAATGCAATTAAATAAATTGTAAGCGTTCACATAGATTAATTATATTTAATTTTACGTTTCATGATAGATAATATGATCTATTTCGTAAGCTTATATATAAAAGATATTAGGTAAAATTGCTGATAAATAATTTTTTTTACATTGAAGTCACATTTAAAAAATAAAAATAAAATAAATACCAACTCAATGAACTCTATAAGAAAGCATTGCGCCAAATCACTTGGCAGCGTTTTTTAAGTTAATAAAGTGACCATACGGTTAAGGTAGAAATAAAGCACTATATGCAATTTGGAAGCAAAGTCTCTTTCTCCCGCGGGTTGCAAATCCATCTCCGGGAGAATCATAAGACTTTACTCACTTGTTGCATAATGTACTATTAAAAAATAAGAATCGAGTATAAAATAATAATTTCGTAAAATATTCTGTGAAACGCAACTTAAAAAGTAACTTTACCTTGTGGCTTAAAGTTAGAATCTCGTTTAATGCAGAGAAATAGTACATTATGCAACTAGGGAGTAAAGTCGTATATTTCTCCCGAAGGAGGATTTTCGACCCGAGTGAGGTAAGCGAAGCGAGGGGAGCAAATACCCGAAGGAGAAATAGACTTTGCCCTCGAGTTGCATTAGGTGCTTTATTCCCACCTCATCAGTGGACACTTTATTAACTTAAAAAAAACGAGCTTAATTGGGAAAATTGAAATTAAATTTTTTTTTTTATTTTCAATAGTTTATTAAATTTTATAAATTTTTAATTTTGGGGAGAAATGAGTTTTGCGGCAGATAAGTACGTTTTTCCCGCAAAATTTTAGACGTAAGATATGGCTTTCTTTTGGCTCGCATTTCGAGTTATCAAAGTAGCTATTTCTGTTGAGGTGAGAATACATTAATTTTTTATGTTGATTTACTTTTAATATTTAATCTGATGAAATTTTTTCACGAAAATGGTTTTCTTTTTAATTTAAAAATATATTTATTTAATAAATTTATTTTAAAATTATAATTCTTTATAATTTATTACAGGTACATATTGAATTTTCTGATGAAAAAAACTTTATTTCATACGATTTTCATTGTTAATTTAATATTTGAAAATAACCAAATATTGTAACAATACGATATGATAATTATTTTATTTAACGAGCAGAAGATGGACGAGTTCCTTCAATGCCTAATCCATAAGGTGATGAATCAGAAGTACGCATCATAACGACTCCGTGAGCTTTCTCAATTCGTTCAGCACTTGGAAAAGGTATGATAGTAGAATCTTTACACTTATCAGTTGTAAATTTATCATAGGACGTACATGAAATTCCCAGCCATTTATCTGGTTCAGTAATAGCTTCCGCATAAAAAGAAACAACCACCATATGAGAGCATTTATCCGTAAAATATTTGCAAAAAGGTTGATTTTCTCCACCGTTAGGATAGAAATCTACGTGACCAATAGGTTTTTTTATACCTAATTTAGCAGTGTTGGTGTGAATGGCTTCTACAAGTTGAGCGTCATTTTTGGTAAGCTCAAATCCGGCACCACGACTACCAAATAATGGACCAGCTGGATCCAAACCTAGAAACAATGAATAATTTTAATTGATAGATGTTCGTTTAAAAATAAAATAAATTTGGTGAAAATCAAATAGAAATCAAATCTTTTATTTGATTAGAAAATTGTGTCTCGATAACAATTACTACTCTAAATATCCTTGTTTTTTTAATGGCATCTACAGTACACGGTTGAAAAACAAATCTTATCCAGCCTCCTCTTAATACAAATGAACGATATTGTTGCGAAAAAGAATTATCATCGTGTAAAATAATAAAAATATACAAAATACTATTTTATTACTGACCTACAATTTGGCTAACTTTTTTCTTTGCTTGATGTCCAGCTGATCCTACAACATGAGCACCTAAAGAATGTCCAACTAAAGTCATTCTATTTGGATCATTTCCTTGACCTTCCAAAAAGTCAATCATTTTAGCTAATTGTCCACCAATGTATTTCACTTTCTTAATAGCTGTCATATAATCCAATTTAGAAATGGGACTCCAGTCAATAAAAATGACATTATAATTATCACGTGTTAAGAAACCTATTGTTGCAAATATTTTTATTTAATATTTTATATTTGGGTTTACTATTTTATGCTACCATATTTTTAGTTTACAATTACTATAAGTTTCTTTAACTTATCTATTTTCAAAATTTAAATTAGTAGTGATTAATTTAAGTCATAAAAATTAAAAAAAAAAAAAAAAAAACAATAAGTAATTCAATCTATGCGTTGATTAAAATATTAAATTTTTTGAGAAAAATTAATTAAAAATCGAATGTTTTATATGGTCAATGTCCCAATTGCTACTCGCTGTTAGAAATGAACCTATTACTAACCGCTCAATGTTATTTAGATACAAAAAAAAAATTTTTAACAATGAACGGCTAGTAATAGGTTCGTGAGTAGCAATTGGGACATTGACCATATATTAAATAACTATTACTGCGAAAATTTATTTTGTTAATATGCTTACTATCTCTGATAGGTGTATAAAACGGAGTTGTGTGCGTCCCATGCCAACCATGAGATACAAACTTCGTTGCTGAATTCGTATTGAAATTGCTGTTGGATAAAATTTGCTTATCATCAATCGACAATTGCTGAGGAGTCTCTGGGTTGTTCCGAGTGTAAAGAAAAAATGTTACATTTTCTTTACTAGTTTCATTATCTGCATTAACTATTATCGAATTTTATGTAATTTTAATTATAATCATAAGAAACTTATTAATTTAATGAAGTAAAATCACAATACTCAGTTTAAACTTACCAGTTTCGAATAGTAAAATAACGGTTATAATAAAATTTTTAAAATCCATATTAAACGAAATGTTATTTGCAGAAATGTTATATACGAAGTAAGCACATTACGAAATTATGAAATATTTATAAAGATAATATTTTTATAATTACTTTACATAGAAATACATGTTCATAATGTAATACGGTAATTAGATTTTTAACAGGAGGTACACGCAATGGAATATACATTTAATAACTCGATTCTTTGTTATTAATTGCAAAAAATTATTATTTGCAGCTGTTTTACATATAAAATTTTAAATCGTTGCTTGAATGTAACATTATAGTAATACGAAATATTTTTTTTTGAAGCGCTATCGTGCTACTGGATTTTTTAGACTTGTTTCATATCTCATCGATCACGATCTTAGTAACCAGGAGAGTGTCAAAACTTTTTTTTTTTTTTATATCCACGGGCATTACTGCCCTTTTTTAACACATAGAAATTCATTTTTAATACAACACAATTTGATGAATTATTTAACGTGGTGTCAGCCCACGGCAGACAGCGAAAAAGCGACCAGACGGGGAATCGATCCCGCGCCAACGGGAATACGAGTCACGCGCCTTAGCCACTACTCCACTGAACTCTACTTTTTTTAAATAAAAATATTAAAAAAATTAAAGTTCTAGCCTCCAATGTTTGATGGATTCAAAGTTATATTGCATAATAGTAAACATTAACATTTTTGCATAATAGTAACCATTAACAAATTATGAATCAAAATTCGAGTTATTTTTTATGTTTTGTTTATTAAATTTTTGTTAATGAACGAAATTTTTAAAAATTTATTCTATACAAATAAATAACAATTTTGTTTGCATGTACTGGAAGCAGATTTCATGTATTTTTAACAGTGTAACTATAATAATAATAATTTGTTTATTGCAATTATACATTTTTTACCTTCGTCCTTAGCACGATGATCTCCAGCTTATCGCTCTATCTTTTTCCTTTTTTCTCTTATTAAATAATGTAACTATTAATGATTAAATATTCGTATTTAACTAGAATTAAAATCAATTTTTTAAAATCTTGTTGTTCGATAAAATAAACTTATTTTTAGAAATAAATTAGTGTTGAGTTACATATTAGTTTTGCATTGAGCTACTCCTAATTGCTTAAAATTTCTAATAGAACATTAATAGTATCAAGTCAGCCATTCCTCTAAGCTTAACTACAATAGAGACAATGAAATTTACAGACTTCCCATTTACAAAACACATCGAGCTTTAAATAAACAGAAGCGACAGAGATCATCGCTTTATAACGTTACCGTTCTGCAATGGCAATATATTAGAAACATAATTGCTAGCATTTGCTGCGTATCTCCACGGGGAAATGGTATAACAGTTGGTCTACTAAGTATACATTATGTATTGTCACTGTGCGAATTGTTACTTTGAGTATATGCTCATTTTGCGCAAAGGGGATATTCGTTGAATTCAACAGAAAAGATATTTATTTGTTGAAGTAAAATATTTATGTTAATACTTATTTGATCTTGTTTTTAGGAAATTCTAGGAGTACAGCCAGTTAAAAAATATGATTTTTTTTTTACTTGGTTAATTCTATTCTTAAGCTGTTGGATACATTCAAAAAATAAATATTTTATTTACTGTAGTTGATGACAATTTTTATTCATGTGTGCTTTTCCTGTATTTTTAAAAAATATTTAGTACACTTTTCATAATTATTATTCATTAAAAAAATTATCAAAATTTAACATTGATCAAGTCAAGTGCTTAATATTAATAGTGGTTTATTTTGATATCAAAGGTAATATAAATATAAAATTATATATTATAATAATAATAAAAAATTTTTATGATTTCTATCAAATAACAAAGTTTACCTCTTTATACTTTTTTATTGTTTACAAATAAACAGGAGAACGCGTACCCTCAACACCCAAGCCATAAGGTGATGTTGCTCTGGTGTGTAATATAAATCTTCCATGTAATTTTGAGATTGGATCAGCATCTGCAAAAGCTATGAGCTCATGTGTCACACATTCACCTTTCATAAATGCCATATAGGAGTCACAACGAATTGCTAAAAATCTACTTGGATCAATAAGAGCTTCGGCAAAAAGAAGAGACGATCGTTCATGAGAACACCAGCCAAAAAGATCCAAACCGCAACCCGGTTGTTTATTTCCACCATTAGGATAAAAGTCAACGTGCCCAATAGGAATAGCTATGCCTAACATACCGGCGTTTGTATGAATGATTTCAACGAGATTAGCATCTTGTTTTGTAAGCTCATTACCTTCACCAAGCAATCCAAAGCCAGGACTTGCAGGATCTAATCCTGTCAAAGTAATCAAGAAAGAATTCCAATTAATACTTTTAAGATTCTTAGGAAAAATTAATTAATAATACACGATTACACAATAATACTTTCGTTTTCATAAGTGTTCAGACTTAAAACGTTGTAATTATTAATTGCATTTTTTCAAAATAGATCAATTTGGTAGCGTATATACAAACAAAGTTTTTGTACTCACCAACAATATGAGCAATTTTTGTACTTGCTTGATTTCCAGCTATTCCCATAACATGAGCTCCAAGAGAATGACCAACTAAAGTCATATTGTTTGGATTACTACCATAATTAATTAGAAAATTGATAAATTTTGCAACTTTTTTGCCAACGTACTTTACTTTTGCAAAGATGGTTGGATAATATGATTTTGAAATAGAGCTCCAATCAACAAGAATAACGTTATAATTACTACGATTTAAAAATCCTGAAATTCATCATGTCCAAAATTTAGAACTTTTATTTATTATAACTAAAATGTTCTAAATTATTATCAACCAAGTTAATTTATTTAAAAAAATAAAGAATTTAAATACTTAATTAAATAATTTTACCATCTTTAACAGCATTACAACTTCTAACTGTACAATCTGTTCTCCATCCATGTGTAACTAATTTAGTCGGTGCATTAATGTCGTAGACGCTGTCATTCAAAATTTTCTCGTCGTCAATCTTTAATTCCTGTCCGTCATTTAAATTGTTTCTTGTATAAAGGTAAAAAAGTACATCTTCATTTTCTGATATACCATTATCACTTGTACCATTTGTCTTAATACTTTTAATGACTTTAAAAATAAGCTTATTAACAAATCATTAATGTACTAGATAGTATTAATTTTAAACGTACCATCACTAAAAACTAAAATAGCAATAATGAAAAAATTTTCAAGCTCATCCTGAAAAAATAACGTTGTTCTGAAAGAAATACACTCAAATTCACTAATATATCATGTTGATATTGCAAAGTTTTATATAGTGATAATAAATCTATTTTTATTATTATTTCACATAGAAAAATAATATTATATTTAAGCACGCGCAGTCGCATAATTAGTGTTTTTTTTCAAAAGAATTTACAATAAAAAAATCAATAAATCAACTTTTGTTGTTGTTGCAAATTGAACAATTATGTAAAATAAGTGCTGAAGCATTACGTAACGTTCTATTGACGTAGAAATAAATTTTCCCCTCTTCCAAAGCAAGATTTATTTTTATATATAATTACGCGTAATTTTCGTGATTATCCAAATTAGATAACGAGGCTTAAGCGCTTAGGATTGTAGCTAGTCAAAAAAAAATTTGTTGTAAACAAAATTATTAATCAATTATTGCTGTATTTGTAACTTAAATGACATTTTATTATCAATAAAAGAATAACTATCGTTTACACTTGGTGACGTCCTAATCGTATAAATTTTAGTAAATTATGTAAATATTCTTTTCATTTCGTTGATATGTTATTCTATTAACTAATTGAATCCTGTAACAAAAAACCTATAATTTTATTTCAAATTATAGACATAAATACTGAAATTTCTGCTTCTTTATGAAAAAATCGCTCATATTATCATAAAAATTTAATCTTTACCTTTTCAGTCAGACACAATTACAGCTCGTGTATTATGGAATTAACAAAATATAAAGCTTAATTATTATTCAAGTACAATATAAAAATAAAAGTAATAAATTGAAAATATTTCTGGAAAATCTCATCAGTTACAAAATTTGAAAAATCTTTGAGTTCTATGCTTTTTTTATATTTTGAAATAGCAATAAAATACTTTCCATGCCCATTGCTTACGCTACGCATAAAAAAAATGTAAAAAGAGTTAAATGTGAAACTTTGTGTGTAAGAATGCAAGAAAGAGCACGTGAAGCGTAAAACGTGAACCACTTGTTGCTAAGGAAGCGGCCAAAGATCATGATTAGAAGTGCCAAGCGTGCGCAGCAAGCTGCTTACTTTTCGAACTTCTTTTTGCGTGCATTCTTATCTACTCTTTTGTTTTCGATTCTTTTTCACGACTCGAGCTGCTACTGTGTCTATCTTCAAAATTTCTTTTTCTTTTTTTTAACACTGCTCTTGCGCTAACGTTTCAAAGTTTCCCTTTGTTTTTCATCTCTTTATACAGAGTGCAACAAGTCGAAACAAAATTCATCTTCTTGAGATACATTTCTTTTTAAAATCGTACAGAAAACTTATCATTATGAATTTGATAAATTTACCATACTGTTTTATTGTTATAACGTTGATAATTGGTTTTTTAAATAAAAAAGTGGTAAACATCGACAATATATTTGATCGCAATATGCAAGTATTTAGTAAAATTAAAAAGATATATTTTTTAATTAGCAATAAAAAATATATATTCAACTAATGTAAATTTACAAATAATATTAAATAATATTTTTGATAAAAATTATACTTTTTCTGTGATATTGCGAAAGTAGTAAAAAGTGCACTACTTGATGAAATTATTTGATTGATTCAAAAGTTCAAAGGACAGCACTGAAATCTCAATTTCTTTCTCGACAGACACACTTTTTATTTTCATGTCAAAGGATTCTTTGAAAGCAAGCAAAAAAAAATATTCTACCACATCACTCAGAAGCCTGCAAATTAGTTAAATTGCTTTAGCCAGCTAAAACGAAGGTGTACACGCGCGGCAACGAAAATAATTGGTCTTTTGCCAGCTGAACTCGCATTTCTCTCTCTCTCTCTCTCTTACTCTCTTGTTCAATCCTTTCATCCATTTTCAGCGCTGTGCTATGTGCGTCCTCTCTTGAATAATGTAAATCGATCGAGCTGAGTGCACCGGAAAATTCACGCGTTCTTAATAATGGCTTTCTATGGCCAATGTACATTTAGTAATACATGCTTTCCTATACCGATTCAATCAAATACGATCTACTGGAAAATTTTTATTACCACGATTTCTTTTCTGTAGTTTCATAAAATTACAATTGAGCAAATCGTAAATCTGATTATTTAAACAATTCAAGGATTACATAAAGTAGAAAAAACTAGAAATTTTTTTATTTAAGATACAAGATAAAAACCAAATAGATATATTGAATATCAGAGTTAATTAAAATCACATTATTCAGTCTTATTGATTTACCTTGTAAATATTCGAAATGAATGAGCAAATACTACCCTTTTCGTCTGAAAATACGCACGAGAAAGAGCGTTTTTAATTTAAGTATTAAAAAAAACGTAAATTCATTTAAAGTGCTAATGAAATTCCTAAAGTATATTCGATTAATATACTGAAAAAATCACACAACTGAAATTTTGATTAACAGACCGCGTTATCGAATTGACCACGCTAAAATAGCCAGAAATAATTGATATTGATAACGTAACATAAAAACGTACGTCAAATAAAAGTTTGACTAATTCACAAATTTATTAATCATAAATAATAATTCATTAAGATTTTTTCAAATAAATTATTATATCGTTGATAATTATAATATTAGAATAAAGAACTGTCATAATTACTATCCAATTTTATTTATTATTTTTCAATAATTTTCATTTCACCCCTTTGATATATTGATAACAAATAAAAAACATTATCAAATAAAATATTTTCTTTTTTCTTGTTTTTATAAATTTTTATGTTATTCTAGTATTTTGAAATCTCCCCCATACAGTAGTTTCGTAAATAATAGATGTATTCGAACCCAGTTAACGACGTCTAGTATAGACCATAATTTCCCGTTTGTATAGCTTGCGTTATATTACGACATGTTGTTTTTTTGTAAATATCATATTAATATATATATATCTAAGAAAATGTTAAAAATTTCACTTGAAAACGATAAATCTTGTTTATTATGAGTTATTTAATATCTAATTGACTCTGTGAGCTTGAGCTTCAAATAAATGAAACTCTTTATCATCTTTAAAACTTATTTGTTTGATACAATAAAATTAACTTTTTAACTTACTTGCTGTCAAATTAAAGTTAATTTTAAATTGAATCAATATTACGTTTTATCAATTAACGACTCTCGTTAATGAATAGAAATATCATCGGAATATTAACATAATTCGTTGATACAATCATATTTTTTTCTTAGTGTACTCCTTTACGTGTACTTTATCAGAATTTAATTAAATAAATGTAACATTTTAATTTTTCCTAACATATTTAAAGTAAAAAATAAAGAAGAGAGAACCAAATATAAAAAAGGCAAATAAAAAAAATTCCTTGAATTATTGTTACAAAATTAGCAGGGATACTATCGACTATGGATTTCAGTTCATTCCCAGAATATTTTTTATTACCTACAATTACGAATGAGATTGAGTCCTTTTGGTTTGATTTGCTTGATTTTTGCAAATTTATGAGCAATTTTATTTGATTTTTAATGATTTCATTAAAAAAGATTACTATTAATATTAATAAGTATAACTTTCTATTGAGAATTCTGAGGTTCATTTTGCAAGTTTTTGTGAAAGTTACTAAAAAAATCTATCTAGATTGTTCAATCCGTTGAAAAATTGTAAAGAAATAAAAAGATATAAAAAACAATTGCTAAATAAATTTGAAAATTGTTGTTGGAGGCTTACACTCTTTGAAAATTGAGAAATCTCGCAATTAGCTAGAAACGTTTTTTTTTGCAATGATCCAAAAAAAAATAAAATTCAATGTCTTATAACTGTGATACTCTCTAATGTTGAATCAACACTAATTAAAAGATGAATGATTTCATGTTACAATTTCATAAATTTTTTTATACATTACAACATACTATAATCATTATTTTTACGCGAGGTCGTTAGTGGCTCAGAGAGTAGAGCAATAGATTCATAATTTCGTGATCTAGAGTTCAAATCCCGCTCTCGGTAGCCGATAAATACAAGCACTACTGTATATGATACAAATATTTTGTTCACAAACACTGAAAAACCTCTGTCGTTAATTAGCATAGGAATGATTGCATAAATACACGTTAAATGAAATTTTAAAAAATCACTTTTACATATAATTTTCTTTTTTTTCTAAATCTGAATAATTTTTCTTTCTGCTTTTACAAAATTTAAAACTATTGACTAATAATTCTGCATTATTTATTGAGATAAGCAATTGGAATCGTTTCAATAAAAACGCAAAACAACAAATCCAATAGTAATAAATTATTAAGATATTTATATAGTGAACATCTTTTTCTAAATGCACTCCAAATTATTTTTTCCTTTTGTGACTCGTTAACCGGTTTGAAAACGACTTTCACCATTGATACTCAGATAGAATAATTTTATAATAAGTACGCCCACATTTTGATACTCAAATATGGGAGTTTATAATTTCGATTTTAAATTTTCATTGATGTAATATTATTTAGTTGCTACGCGCACATAGTTTGAAAAAGTTTTAGTTCAGAATTGTAATTATTAATGTACTGATGTATTAATAATGAAAAGTAATATTTGAAAAAAAACATTGCAACTAAATGTTTAAATAAATTTTTCAGATTTTCATATAGAAATAAGTTTTCAATACACAATTAATTTAGCCTGTTTATTTAAGACTATTAGATGTTATAGAAATTGAAAATACGACTTGACATAATTTATAATAATGAACACGTCCATCATTGCTAGCACTACAGTAGAACTCGGTGCAATAAAGATCTCGGGAAAATCGTGCCTCGGCATAATGTAGTAACATAACGCACCCCGTGCACCGCAAACTCTTCACGTGAGTACGCGAAATTGTCACGTAGTAATATCGAGCTCTTTATCGAGTAATTTCCTCTCTCTCGTTTTGTTCGTGTTTCGGTTTTCCCTTCCCCTCTTTGGACATTTGTTACGCTTAGTCACGAAAAGCGCGTTATAGGCCTGATTGGACGTTGATTCTGATGCAAGCTCGATGGACCGGAGCGCTCAATATCATTAAAAATGTTACAGAATTTATGTTCATGCTAGATATGGGAACTAAATTCTTCCTTCCTTACTTTTTTTGAAGATTAATCTAATAACCAAACTTGTGAAGATATTTTTCGGAAAAAGTGAGTGCTTGTAATGTGTTTAATTTGTATTCATAAGTTTTTATTAATTTCAGCATTAAGACATCAGGCACTTAAGACTTTATTGACAATTCTTAATCATTCTGTTCAAAGGAACAGTTAAAACTTTTTAATTCAGAGCCACATAATAATTGCTTAGCAATAAAAATTATTATTATTTATTAATAAAAAAAAATAATCAAAGAATTTAAAAAATAATAAATAATTTTATAAAAATTGATATCACTATTTTTTTCTGTTATAAAACATTTTCCGTTGGATTTATTTTTATTATTAATTTTTAAGGCTTTTTGCCTCACCTTGTACGGTAAGATCTAAACGCTATATTCTCTACGTCGCGCATATAAAGGCAACGCTTTTGTCCACATCCTTATATAATCCTCGTCAACGATCAAAGTACATACGTCGCATATAACTATATCTCGATGCATGCGAAAACAAAGCCAATCGAAGAAGCCCATAATTTACTCTGTGACTCGTTGTCCACTACGTCAAGAACGAATGCATTAAAAAAGAAAAAAAATGAAAGAAAAAATATTTATGCCGTAAGCTATATTGTCGCATATAACTATTTATTTAGATACATATATAGAGAAAAAGAGAAAAAGAGACGCACAGCATGCATTTATACACATAAGGACATAAGAACGAGTAGGCGAGTTTATAAAAGTCCCTCTCCCTGCACATGGCATATAACATTACGGCATATCGTAAAAGAGCGCGTATAGCTAACATCGTTTTTCGTTTACTGTTACACACACACACAAGCGCGCTCACGCGAAAATAGTATGCTTTTGCTCTCTCTAGATTATTCCTACACGTGAATTATGTCCTGCTAGTTTGCTGGAGTGACGATCGTCATGTTTTTACGTATAGTTTCGATGATAAAGTTAATGCGTACACCACTATAAGTATAACAATAAGTATAGTGGTAAAGTAGTGCGTAAGTTTTTTTATTATGCTTTTGACTTCGCTCTGGATTATTTTAACAAGATAAAAAATTGTTTTTACTTAACAATATTTTTTTTATCCTTTTATCAAGCTAAAATATTCTTGACCGTGCTAATGCATTATTCTCATTCATTGATTATTTTTCTTGTTAAATAATAGTAATCAAGACATTTTATTTATTTTTTCTAACGGCGTGCGCAAAATTCGATTTCATGTACCCGTTTGCGTACATAAAATATCATATTATGAGACGCATTTGTTTAGCGTGCGTAAAATGAATCGAGCGTGCGTAAAATGATTTCAGCGTGCGTAAAATGATTTTAGCGTGCGTAAAATGATTTGAGCGTGCGTAAAATGATTTCAGCGTGCGTAAAATGATTTCAGCGTGCGTAAAATGAATACAGCGTGCGTAAAATGATTTGAGCGTGCGTAAAATGATTTGAGCGTGCGTAAAATGATTTGAGCGTGCGTAAAATGATTTCATCTAAAAAAATTTTTTTTAATTTATAAAGTATTATATTTCAGGAACTATACATCATAACAGACATTTATACATCTCATTTGAAAGCTCTTGTGGTGCTCTTTTAAAGTGCTATGTACAATTTTTTTCGCGATACGTGGACTCTCTTATTAATTAATCTTAGAATTAATCATTTAATTAATTTCTTATTTATTGTTTTAAAGAGGGGGGAGGAATTCTCAATTATTATTTTAATAATATATTTTCATGGAATTTTAATTTGAGAGCTATCCTTGTCTAACTGAGATTTTTATTATTTACTCAAGTATTAATCGGTGAATCTGCAAATTAAAAGTTGAGCGCAATAGATATTATTATTACAAATATTTATACACAAGAAGAAAAAAATCTATCGCTTTGTTTTTAAGAAAAGTAAGTAACGCGAAAAAACTTTGGCGTTACTTACTTTTCTCAAAAACAAAGCGGTAAATTTTTTTTTTTTTGTGCATAGATGTTCATAATAATAATATCTATTGCGCTCAACTTTTAATTTGAAGATACACCGATTAATACTTGAGTAAATAACAAACAACTCAATTGTTACTCGGTCGATATCAGGTTCTACTCCGGCTTGCCGTTGATGGTTTTATTAATTTTATTTTTATATTAGTAATATTATTTATTTTTTGGAGGCGGGGGCGCTGCCCCCGAACCCCGGCAGGGGCTTTGCCCCCTGCACACCCCACCGGGGCTCCGCCCCTGGACCCCGTCCTGCGCCCCGACCTCGACTACCTCTTACAATCTTGATAGCCTTCGAACAAGATTGTACATGCTATCACAGACGCAAGTTTGTCATTCTTAGAATTTTGCGCACTTGTTAGAAAAAATAATATACGCAACTAATGCGTAAAGTGATCATCGCACTCGTCTCATTTGTCGCCCGCGCGGCGCTCGGGCGACAAAACCGACTCGTGCGATAATCACATATTTTACGCACTCGTTGCGTAATATACTATTACATATCTGAGATAAAATTGATCAAAGTTAGGAAATTTTAAAATTCGTTATTTTAAATATAAAAAAAAGCAGAAAATGCCTGTTTACGGTATAAATAAATAAACGAATATTTTTCTTATACTATAAAATACATTATACTGTAATGTGATGAATGAATTTACTGTTCATTTTTTACTAAATCAGCATTAAAAATATATATTTGAATTTTTGAAATATTATATCTCTAACATATTAAAGATTGGGTCATTAAAATTTTAACTAATTTTTGGCCTATACTTTAGAAACACAAAACTGTTAATTTTATATTCAACATATAAAAAAATTTTTCATTTATTCAGAATAAGTCTAGAGATCCGTTGATTTTTTTTTAAATTTTAGAATATTTTTTAATTCTACTATCTTTTTGATAATATTTTTTTATATTATTGTCCTTCTTCTAATCTATGTCTTTGAAACAAGTCTGCTGGATTATTTAAAATCCAATATAATTTAAATTTTCAATAAAATATATTACAGTAGATTCTTTCTTGACAGCTAAAAATTTATCATCATGAACGAAACAATGTATGAAACAGAGTCAAAATAGCTGAGTAATAAAGTTGTTTATATCGATGAAAAGTAGCTTGGAAAACAAAAGCTTTAGTGATTAAGTGATTAAATTCTCAAAGGTATAGAGCGAGTCTTTAACCGCACAATTAATATAATATAATGGTTTTAACATGAAAGTGTAAAGAAGAAGAAGAAGAAGCAGTATAAGAGAGCACGTGCTTAATTAGAATTGAGCCTTATACTATAGCCGCTTTCCAAACTTAGCTTAATTGAACTGAAACGTTGCAAGGTCTTGGGGCTCCTTCTCTCTCAATCCATATTTTCTGAGTACACAGATTGAGACGTTCCTTTCTAGGTTGATCCTTCATTTAGCATGTCCGCGTATCCTTTCTATGTCGCATCAGCTTACGTCCAATGTTTGCCGAGCGGAATACTGATATCGATCGACATATATATTTAAACTCGATTCTACACAATTTCAGCCTACATTAGCCTAATATTATATCACCTTATTCCTTTTCAAAATTATATCATTCATCGTTTTTAAAATTATCCAAGTTTTCATCATTAATTTATTAAATATTTTTTTACCAATCTGATTGTTTGAAATATTCAAAAGCGAGTGCTGTTTACTTATTTCATGAGGTGAACATCATTATACGAATCATTCTATTTAAAATTACCTTATCATTACTAATAGCAAATTAAGTTCTTAAATGCAATGTCATAATAACTAATTGTTCTTTCTTTATCGATGATTTTATAAACTCAACTCAAATTAAACACTCTATTTTTAAATAGTTAAAAAAATCTAAAAAAATTCTTCAACTCTACATAGAAAGAAAATATCATTATACGTATATAAACGAAATGAAAAACATGATACTCAAGCGTGAAAATCTCTAAGCTTGATCGTTTCTCCACTTCGTTGCGCCACCCATCGGAAAAATGAAGAGTAGTGCAATGATGTTTTATCGACAAATCACGTCGACGCATCTTTCTTTCCCAAGATATCTCAAGTGAAATAGAAACCCTCTATAACAGAATATTTCTTATTCTTTTATTTTAGATTCTCTTTTCTTATTAAGAATGGCTTTGTGTCTTCAAACTTTTAATGGAAAAATTTGATGTCCTTGATTCTTTTTCTACAAATTATTGTTCGTTTTTCGTCATTATTTAATCATTAAATTATATAATTTTTGTATTATTAATTCTTTTGATTGTCAAAAAAAAATATCATTTTTTCCAGAAATTTTTCGATCGTATTATCGTGTACGTCACGCAACGAAACGGAAATTATTTTCGATGGAATCTAGCAATTCGTTTACACACTCTCATAAAATCCCATGGCGTATATATACGGATAACCGATTTTATCCCGTTGCCACCACAGCCCCAGCCAGCCAGAGCCGCGTGTGTTTACGGTAAGCCATAAAAGCAAAGTAACTTCCATGAGAATTTTACGGATCGTGGTTCTTGCTACCTTTTCTTTATTTTCACCTTCCCTCATATATTTTCCTCTTCGCTCCATTTTATTTCCTAAGTCTTGTTTTTTTTTTCATTTACGCTCTTTCTTCTTTTCATCTACATTTTTTTATAAGTACAAATTTATGCTAGTATTCAGAAAAATTTATGTTTACTAACAAGTTGTAAAAATCTAACGTGTTTCAAAAAAAGTTGAATTAAATATTTTTTACCTAAATTTATCAATGTAAGAAGAATAAAAAAATATATGTAACTTCAGCATGAATTCATTCATTAGTTTTGTCAAATAATTTACATCGTAATGTAGAACAGATGTTTAACAAAAAAAATATACGTTTTTCTCGTTTTTTTGACAATACAAATAAAACAGATTGAAGAAAATAAAAGAGATGAAGAGGATGAAAACTTGAAGTTTACTTTTAAAAAGAACTGAAATTGTTGGAATTTCTGTACAAAGTTGGAAGTGGCTGTCACTTTATTTTGAAACTCGCAAAAGAATAAAACATTCTTTTCAGAAACTAAATGAGCCAAAATTTTTTGAATAAAGGACAGGGATTGTTGAAAATTGTTACTTTTCGAGAGTTTGAAAGAATTTTCATTAAAATTATTACGACTTCGTTTAGTTGAGGGAATGCGATAGGGTATTATGATTTACACATAGTTGTCCATATTGCAATTTTTCTTTTCGAGCCTTTCAATTTTATTTTAAAGTTTTCTAATACATTTTTCTGTAATATTGGATTTTAAATTGAATTTAAATGCAACGCATGGAGATATTTTGAAAAATTGAAAATTTGCAATGTCAATATTTTATATCGATGGCTTGCCCGCTGAGTGCCGTACCAACTCGGGGTAGTGAAAGAAGAAATTTGCAACAAAAAAATCTATAAATTTATTTTAGATTCATAATTCATTGTTTTTTTCGTGAGAGCCCATATTAAATTTCTAAATATCCGGTTTAATAATTTTAAGGTTTTTAATTCTCAGTGTTCCCATATTTAGAAAATGTTTATGAAAAGCTTGCAATTCATACTTTTACTAATTTTTCCACAGTTTTAAAAAATTTGAACAAGCTATTATAAGTTTATCTTTACTTTTGTAAAACTTATCAGTATTATCCCATGTAAAAAAATCTACATAGAAAATATATAAATTATATATCGACGGTGGCTACGAAAACAAACACAGATGAAAAGAGCCGCGAAAAAAAACACATCGAAATTGTGCCGCGAAAAAAAACACGTTTCCAAAAGTGCGGCGAAAAAAAACACATCTCCAAAAGTGCGGCGAAGAAAAACACATCTCCAAAAGTGCGGCGAAAAAAAACACATCTTCAAAAGTGCGGCGAAGAAAAACACATCTTCAAAAGTGGCGGCGAAGAAAAACACACCTTCAAAAGTGGTGGCGAAAAAAAACACATCTTCAAAAGTGGTGGCGAAGAAAAACACACCTTCAAAAGTGGCGGCGAAGAAAAACACACCTTCGAAAGTGGCGGCGAAGAAAAACACCTCTTGAAAACACAGTGACAATTTTCAAAAAGGGTGTTTTTCTTCGTCGCACTTTTGAAGGTGTGTTTTTCTTCGACGCCACTTTTGAAGATGTGTTTTTCTTCGCCGCACTTTTGAAGGTGTGTTTTTCTTCGCCGCCACTTTTGAAGATGTGTTTTTCTTCGCCGCACTTTTGAAGGTGTGTTTTTCTTCGCCGCCACTTTTGGAGATGTGTTTTTTTGCGTTGCACTTTGGAGATGTATTTTTTTGCGTTGCACTTTTGAAATGTTTTTTTTTTGCGTCACACTTTTGGAGATGTGTTTTTTTTGCGTCGCACTTTTGGAGATGTGTTTTTTTTCGTAGTCAATTACTCAGCTGTGATAGTTTTCGTAGCCACCGTCGATATAGTACACTATATTAAATCTATGTATAAAAATGGACTTATATAATTTCTATATAAATCATAAAACGTCAGAATCCGATCCTGTTGTTTTCTGAATTTAAAATCTTGATTCCTGAAGCTAAGGATGATGTTGTTCTTAAAAAGTATGAAAAAATTTCACAAAGAATTTTTCTCATAGTAATTAATAATATAAACTGAAAATTCTTTTTTTTTTAATGTCGTGCAATAATTTTTTTCAAAAACTTAGTTTATATGTTATAATGAAAGCTCGTACAGTTAATAATGAAAAAGATATATATATATATATATATATATATATATATATATATATATATACATATAAAAGTAACGATTTTTTTACTTACCTGATTGAATCTCAAATGTTTGAAGCCTTTATCATTATCTAATGGATTAACCATATAAACATTTTATTCGCTCATTTATTTTTATATTTTTTTTTAACTGCTACAACTAACTACTATCCCAGATGTTCGTATGTCTGATCATCTTGAAATTGGTTGTTTATTGATTACTAACAAATATTTATAGATCAGCTCTTTCTTTAAGAATATCTGGGATAGTATTAGTTGCAGCAGTTAAAAAAAATTAGAAAAATAAATGGGCGAATAATATGTTTATATGGTCATATCTCTTTTTCATTAATCTTTTTTCATTATTAAAAATTAACAATCTACGTTTTAAATTGTATTTTAACATTTTAAATTAATAGCTAATAAAGTGAAAACAGGATAGTTTTCGCAAATATATTTTTAAGCGAGATAGTTTTCGTGATGAATATCCATACATGATAGTTTTCGTGAACAACTTTTTAAGAGGAACAATTTTCGAAGCATTTTTGTGGGTGAGATTATTTTTGTGACTAATGCTGATCGGGAATAGTTTTCGTAGTTGTTTTTAAATTAAATTCTTTTCGTGGTCAATATTTATGTGGGATACTTCGCGCGGGGACCGACGATATATGATTGTATATAGATTGTATAATTTATATATAGATTTAATATAATATACTATATATAATTTAGATATTTTCTATGTATGTTTTTTTTACATGGGTATTTTGATGAATAATTGGAGTATTAGTTAATAGAGAGATCTTAGAGCTCATTCAACTACTCCAATCATTAAGCCATAGTCTGCTTAAAAGGTTAACGCAGCTATGAAATAATAATAGTCCGCGCAATTCGTCTTATTAGAATATGATTATGCAGCGCGCCTTTGATGCCATAGCTCTAATAATATCGTTCAATAAGCCATAAGAACCGCAATCCGATTATACGCGGGGTCTTCTGAGAACGGGCTTTATATATACTAAACTGCGCAATTATATGTTCAAAAGATCAAAGGTTTATTTTTCAAAATAGTAGCTATTTATTTCATAGAAATAAATAAATTTTTTATATGATCGATTAATTGAGAGTCACTTTTTGACTATGTTATTCAGTGCCGGATTTAAATTTGTTGGACCCTGGGGCACAATTGATGTGAAGGCCCTATGTAAGGAATCCAAAATTGGAAAATAAATTGTACTAGTTAGTAAATAAAATATTTTTATTTATAACTCTTAACTTGAACCAATTAAAAATTATTAATTTGATGTACGTAAATTTGCTGAAATATTTTAACTATGATAAAAAATCAGTATGAAGTGAAACATATTCTTACAAGGTACAAGTTATACATATAAATTTTTATATAGGTATTCTCATTTTTAGTAATTTTTTAGTATAGCATATGCTATTCTCAAAAGTTTTAATCTTTAAATTCAATGAGTTAAGAAAAAATCAGATATTTATTAAAGATTTTACCAACAAATCTTGAAGAAAAATTATTTTTAAAGAATCTCCTGATATAATGACTATTCTGTTTTTTTACAGAACTGAATCAAAATCAGAGAAGAAAAAAACTAACTTCGAAAAGATAAAAAAAGTATATGTTTCGAGCACGAGACTGTCTGTTAGAAAAAAGAAAAACAATTTATTTAAATCACATTGTATTGATAGTGCTTTTCTAATTTCAACTTTTTTAGTCTTTCAGCATTAATACCTAGAAATTGTTAAACAACAGTGCTAAAACAATGTAGAGATGATTTATTAATATAATAAAATTTGTTATTTTAGTTTTTGAAGTTTTTACGATTTAATAAATGTTGGCTAATTTACAACGCTACTGTAAAATGTATAATAGTCGCTTTAATTTGATTTGCTAGTTTGTTTTGGAAAATTTTGACTTTATTACGCAATAAAGTAAAAATAATTCAACTCAACAATTTAACCTGTATACATATTAACACAAAAATATTAATTTATCACTAAATTACTTTTGTAAATACACACTTTTTATCTGAAAATTTTCATTTTACAAAATCTAAAGTTGCTCGTTGACATCTATTCATATTGTTCCATATTTTTTTACATTTTTTTATAAAATGTACTTTATTATGCAAGCTTAGATTTTTTACTCCTACATTGAAAAACTTACGTCAGCAAAATTATGTTGACTTTTTCAAAGTGAGCAAACGAATTTTTAATTTTTCAGTATATTTAAGCACTATATATTATTTTAGAGTGATAAAAATACCAAGTATAAAGTTTTAAATTTAAATGTTTTTGAAAAGTCAATGAAACAGGAGTAAGTTGCCAAAGAGTGCACAAAATTTAATTAATTTGCCTATTATGTTTAGAAATATTTCTCTTTTAGAAAATTTTCCAGTGCAGTATTAATATTTACTGCATTAATGAAATTTTCTAAAACAATCCACGGGTAAAGTATTTCTTTATGAAATTTATGTAGGTTTAAAATAATCATGGAATGAAATAGGAATCTCTAATTATAACTAAAGAGAATTTTAGATGTTAGTATTTTCTTATTTTCCATATTAGTAATACTTGTTGATAATTAGTTGTTTTAATAATTTATAGAAAGTTTAACACTTTCAATACGTTATACTCGATACTAACATTACTAGAAAATTTAATATTTATCTGAATTTTAATAATCTTTAATAAAAACCTTTACAGTCAATTTTATAGATTTAATATATTAGCCTTACTCAAATGGCTTATCCATATCCCAAATATATGTTAGAATTGCATCAAGAGTGATGAAGCTAATCTCAGATATACGCATAACGAGAAAGGCAGGTTGACGTATATGTTACTGCTAATGCATCATTTGCATGTTCGCAACATGCATTTCAATAATGTCTTATTTGTGACTTTTTAATCTTTTCCTACATTACAGGAAAAGGCATTTTTTAAAAATTATTATAGTAAGTTGAATTAATAAAATTATGCTACAACGTAATAATTACATTTACTATTGCATTAGCTACTAATGAATAACAGATGCGAACGAAATAATTATATAAATTTTTAAAATTTACAAATGCATGATGATTGAATTTAATGATTGATGAACATATTTTGTATTAATTGAACTAATATATAATTAATGCTCTGAAGGCTATTAATTACTGGTATAATGATATAATTCAATTTAGATAAATATTAATTGCATATAGTACATTTTAAATGAATAATTCTGAGGTCGTCAGTGGCTCATTCGGTAGAGTGATGAATTCGTAATCTCGAGGTTCCGAGTTCGAATCCCGCTCTCGGCTGATTGATGCAAGCATCGCTGTACGTAACATGTGCTGAAGTTCACAACACACATTGAATATCTCCGTCGCTAATTAGCATCGCAATGATAACATAAATACAGCGACGTTAAAATAAAAATAAAAAAAAATAATTATGTAATTATTATTAGCTATTATATACAATATAAAATTTTGTCAAATTCGACAAAATTTTTTATAACTAACATTTTTTTGTACTTTTAAGGTTAACATAAAAATTTTCGTTAAATTTACATGCAAAATATATATTATAATTTATTATTAAAATCAAGTCATAATTTTTTTTAACGTCGCTATATTTATGCTATGCTATTTTTGCTATGCTAATCAGCAACGGAGCTCGTAGGTGTATTTGTAAACAAAGCACATGTGCTGTACAGTGGTGCTTGCATCAATCAGCTACCAAGAACGGGATTCGAACTCAGAATTCCAAGATTACGAATCCAACGCTCTACCGAATGAGCCACAGACCGACTCATGACTCATAATTTAAAATTACACATTTTATTATTTAAAATTGTGTATTAATATTTATTTTAAAATCTGCTAAAAAAATATTTATACATTTTAACACAAAAATGTCTTTCCTAAAACCTTTTTGTGTGTTAAAATTACAAAATATTTTTTATAGTGCAATAATGAAACTTTTAAAATTAAAAATATACATATTTATTTAAAACTCTGTATCTTTAGAAGATTTGGTTCATGTATAGCAAGTCATTGATGGTGTACTATAAGAAATTAATCTTTAGATAGATTTGTTATACTGTAAAATTATGTGATTCGATAGCTTTTCTCATTTCTTTGCCCATACTGTAGCTGTCTCAACAAACGAATAGAGTCTGATGTTCTTGGACCCACAGGTGGTCGCGTTTATGTGCTGAAAAAAATGAAAAAGATAACGCTTTTCTCACGCGGTTCTTTTTAATTCCAGTATTCTTTGCTCGACCGCCGGCCGAGTATACGTACATAACACCGAGAGATGGAAAACTCGTTTGCTAACTTTACAGAAAGGAACTGTTGTCGACAGCTTCATTTTCAGCAAAAATATATTACAAAGCCTTTTTAGCTTTTTTTTCCATTATTTTTCGTCTACGTCTGGATTGCTTCTGCGGGATTACGTATTACAGGCAAGAAGACGACATACCTGTAATGGATGATACACAAAGAAAAATATGAATTGTGGTGTCAAGGTAAGATAGCCAATTTTATATTTTTACTCTTACTTTGCCAACAGATAACTTTTTATACAAAATGTACTTTTATTTCTTTTTTTCTTTGCAACTGTCAACTGAAGATAGTGCTGTTTCTATTAAAAACAACAAATTCATTTCAGTTGCACTGCGTTTAATAACAGAAGAATAATTTACTTAATTAAAAAGCATTTTCTTTCTTATTTTAGTAAGTACAAAAGTTCATATTATGAACATAAATGATTATTAATGATGACTACTAAATAGCAACATCAAACATTTTTGTAGGTAATTTAAAAATAATAAAAATTAATAAAAATATCAATAAACTATAAATTTAAAAAATATGCAATCTCAAAATATGTAATAAAATTAAACTAAAAGTTAATCGTTCTCAAAGAAAATCTATCCTTCAAGCTTAAAGATCTCGATACGGTATAATAGCCGAGCAAGAGAAATAAAAGCAAATAAGTAATAAAAAAAAAGAAGGAGTAGCTCTGAGGCCGCTAAGTTCTCACGTGCTTCAGTCCTTATATACAAGGAGCAAAATGTAAATTACGGGAACGTGACCATTGAAAGCCTTCTCTCTCTCTCTCTCTTTCTTTCCTTTTCTATTTCTCCGCCTCTGAATCACGCGAGGCGATCAAGCGAGCAGCAGCGCATGCATAGCATTGATCTTTGATTACCGGCAAGAGTTTTCTTTGCAAACATGAGAGCCCCACCATATATATTATAATCTATTTGCTTTTGCATTTGATGAAAGATCCAAGAATCTCAAATTCAAACAGTGATTGATGGAAAATCCAACATATGATAATTTACTAAATCATTGATATGTTTAATTGCTAGTGTAATGACTGTTTTAAATCGTTCTTTTATTAATTACTTTGTAACTTAGAAAATAATTAGGAATTAGTTTAAAAAATAAAATGATAAAGATATAACACATGATCATTAAAATAATTCAGTAAAAATATACTTGAATAGCTTAAGAAAAAAGTTGCGAAAATATGCAAAATCTTAGTGATTATATTGTAACGGTAGGTCAAAGACTTGTGAACTCTCGATTGCGCTCGAAATAATTCAGGCTTTAAATAAAGCATATCCCGCATCCGGCTACAATAAAGTCTGAGTTTATTTTAGTTTCTACCTCTTACATTTTAAGAAGAACTATCGAGATATAAGCTATATATTTATGTTTTCAATAATCTTTTATTTATTTATTTTTTCTTTAATTTTACTGCTTGAAAAAAAAATATTAACAAAAATTTTATTTCAATTTTATGAAAGTAAAATTCATAAAGAAAAAGAAACCTTAAAATTTTGAACACTTTTAAAAGAAGCCCGTAATATGTTCTTAATGAAATCTCATGAGGTTACAGAGATTGTGCTTTAAATCTAATACATTTTTATATAGAAAATATATAAAATAAAATTTAATGAAAAAAAAAAAATTTTTTTCAAAACCTATTCGATTAAAAAATAACTGTAATCAAAGTAAATTATGTGAATTAAAAATAATTCCATACATTATTAAAAAATAGTTTAACGAGCTGCGTATTTAAAATCGATATATAAGCTGTTAACGTGCGCGTAATTATTCTTTATAAATGGATTATTTACTAAAATATTAATGGCTATAGGAATATCAATCACTGATAATCCGGGATGTAATTGGCATTAAGACCAAGAAATTGACAGATTACACGTGAGTATAATTGATCGCTTAATAAATGCCATGCTCGAATTAGTAAAATGTCAATTTCAGAAGCATAAATTATTAGTCAACTTGTTATATTCTTTTTAAATACACTTTTATACAATGGTACTTTCCCGCGCAGTTAGAAAGAAGACAGGTTTCGTTCATTTGCGTCGTATCGATTACTATGAATTCAAAAATATTAATTTTTAATTTAACTAATTTTTATTTCCTGTTAAGATGATCCATTTTGATTAGATTATTTTTTTTTGCAAACTTATGTTTACTTGTCTATTCTTAAAAAAATTTTCCTCAAAGTCAAGGAAAAATACTTTCGTACAGTATCTTTCTTTTCTTGTTTACTATCTTCTTGTGTATTTTTTTCTCCCCTTCCTCATACCTTCTAGGCGCCTATGTAACTAAAATTAGATCTGAAATTTAGATATGCTTGTTTACTTAGAATTCATTTGATGTTATTCAATTGAATGATAATTGAATTAACGATTATTGTTGCTTGATAAAGCTTTCCAATTTAGTTTTTTACAATATAAAGATGATGATCTGTTAAATAGAATTATGTGATATATTTACTATTGATTAAATGAACAAAATGATAGATGTAATACTAATAATTATTTTACTTTCAAAATTATGAAAACAATAAAAATTTAGATTACCTCCCTCTATAAAAGTATTAAGTACCATATAATTAATGTAAATTAAAATATAATTTTTTTATTGATACTATCAATTTTCTTCACACAAATTTTTCTCTTACCTTTCTGTAATTACTAGTTATTATGAAAAGCCAAAGCTAGCACTTTGCATTCTTCTTTAAACGCAACCGCTAATTATGTGGATAAGTGTGTCGACATTGCGCATGATGAAAGTACATTATTTAAAGATAATCATGGAAAAACTGATAATCATTTAAAAAACGAGATATTAGCTCGACAAACTTTCCAGAACTTGCAATTAATCGAACGTGCATGCGTTCGAATAATATTTTTTTCCAGGAATAAGTGATAATGTTAAAATGAACATGAGAATAATTGAAAATAACATATTATGCATGAATTCAAAATTAAAGGATTAGTCTGTCGACAAAATCCGGTATTTTTGTTCTATAAAATTCAGGAACTTGACTAAATTATCATCTATTTAATTTGATATTTTATGGATGTAATAATTTGCCAATTCAATGAGAAAACTTTTATATCATGATAATTTAAAGTTTATTAATATGAATAATAGAAATTTAATTGGTTTTTGACTAATCCATTTTATTAAATTATTGAACGCAAATAAGCTAGAATATATTTTTTGCTTATTTTATAATCGTTTTAAAATAAAAAACCGTGATAAGAAGCCTTTAATAATTTCATAATACTAAACAATAGTCGTTTTATAAAAAATTCTAAAAAAGTGAAAATAAAGAAAAAGAGCCAAGTAGAAAAAACAATAAGCAATAAAGATTTCAGTGCTTATGTTGTTCATGAGCACTTGTTTTATCATAAGTCCCTATGGACAGAGAGATCGGTTACAGATCGGCCGCAGATAATTTTTCCTTTTATTTTCTTTCTTTCACTTTTTTTTGTCTCCGTATGTATACCATATCCGTCCCCTTGAAGAAGCTAGTAAAACGAGGTCGAAGCTAGTTTTATTGGATCTTGTATGTGTCCTGCTATTTGAGAGAGCGAAGAGGAGTCATATGTTATCGACACTTTTTTTCTCTCTCACTATATACCGACCTGACGAGGCTTTTTAAATTGGATCGGAAAAACTTCTATTTCTCTTCTTTTAGTTTTTTCACTCTCTCTTTTTTTCTTCTTTTTACTTTAGCTTTTTATAGTTCACGATTTTTACGTCGTACGTGTCCTCTTTATCGTAATTTTATTGCAAGTTCTATAAAAAAAGAAGAGTAAGAGTATAATTATATTTTATACTCTGCTAAAGTGTAGAGTTGTAAATCTAATTAATAGGAGATAAAATTCCTTATTTTGTTAGAATAAACTAATAATTAGAAAAAAAAGTCAACAATTTATTTAATTTAACATTGTAAATAAAATTAACAATTACGAATTAGGAAAAAAATATTATTTCACTTTCCTTTAAATTATAATTAAAAGATGATTAATTTTTCAAGTATTAATTATATTTGGATAATAAGTCATGTATATACTGTGTGGGATTTTATAAATTACGTAACTTTTAAATTAGGTGTAATATTACGAAGGCGTGGTAATAATTTTGCATAAGCTAGAACCACACGTTTTCAAAACTAATATCCCCCACATAATTTGGATAGTTATAATTTCATGAATTATCAAGTGCAATTTCAGCCTTTAATTATTTATTTAAGTTAACATTGATTTTTTTTAATTAAATATTTATTACTAGGTATATTTATCAAAAAAATAATAAAAACCATTTATTCATAGTTTACGAACAAATTTCATTAATTTAATTTTTATTATAAATTATATATTTCTTTGAAGAACATAAATTTGAAATGAGAGTATTAGCTGAAATTTAATTTAAAAAACTATTTAAATTAACAGATTTGTAAACTAAAAATTTTCCACTAACAATAAATTTTCGTACTTTTAAGCAGTTATGAAAAACTCTATCAAATTTCTATCTGGACTAATGTCTATTAAGTGCATTAATTGACATGAAACTACAATTTAAAGTAGAAAATTGAGAGGCTATTTTGCCTCTTGTACCGTCGTGGTGCTATATCACCGGCTAATGAGGTGCAAACAATAAGTTTCGTACAGCCAACGGCTAAAACTCGAGCAGACTGCAGTCGAGAAACCGCGCGCAAAATATTCCACAAGCTTGTCTATAATTATCAGATAAACTTTAAAATTTAATTTACTTGAGTTTCATTTTTTTATACTTCTTTTAATTGCTGTTTATTGGTATTTTCATTTTAAAAGTAATAATTGCTTTATTCGAAACAAAAATAATTCTAAAAATATTTAAGTTTTACTTTAAACTCATAAAATGTAATAACCAAATTATAATTTCTATTTTATATTATTTTTTATTGAAGATAAATTGATATTGAAAATGATATTTTTAACGATTCAATAATAACTTATTTTCACTTTATTCTATGATAGGCATTTTAAATAATTTGTAAGAAGCGATAAACTCCTATGTTAATTAATTTGGAATTAGTCTCGCAATATCTTATTCGCGCTTAAGGCGCTTTTGAGCAGCAGCATAAAGTAAGGCGAGCTTCTGATGTTAAGAGAGAGAGAAAGAGATAGAGAGAGGATTAATTTACGATGAATATATATAGCTGTACATCCACAAGAAGGATTTAGTACAAGATTAACATTTAGTTTATTATCGAAGATTTGACACAAGAGCTGTTAAAAGGTCGAAACAATGAAAAGCCGGAGAGAGAGAGAGTTTGGATAATTATTATCTACTGCGAGAATTTCCGAATGCGAGATACAACAATGTTTTACTAAAACATACAGCTTCTCTAATCTTTCTCTAAGTCTTTAGCCTTGTTTCTATTGTTACAATTTAATGCAGCTTCAGAAATTTATATTCTCTTTATATTGTGACTTTCGACAATTTCAAACATATTTTCAAATGATTTGAAAGAAATTTCTAACTAAAAATATAAATATTTTCTAAAAAGGTTTATTGCAAGTAATATTGCACATTTGAAAGAATTTATAGAATGTTTCATTCAAAATTCATTTAATATGATCAATGTCATTATTAATATAGAATATTAATCTGGTTGCACGTGTTTTGTATACACATTTTAGAGTGCAGAGACAATTTCCATTATTAAAATTGGTAATAAAGCAAATGAATTCATCATATTAATTACCACTTTAACTTCATAAAATATTAAAATTTATGAGTTATATTATTAGCGAAAAAATAAATTTGCATAAATACGTATATACGCTGCCTTTTAAAAAAATTTTTCGAATCAATTTAATCGAATAAAATATACATTTTTTTATTGTTGATCGGGCGATTTAATAAAACTGAGGTACTCTGTTCATATTCATGTGTCATATTTTATTGAATGATTCCGAAGCATTTTTTTTTTCATATTTTTCGCATCTTTCAGATTCTCCGTCAAAGTACGTAATTAAATTTTCATCGACTGACAATGATCGGTGTGCTATGGACGATCATCAACTTTTTGAATGTCGCAGTACCGAAAGAGAGAGAGAGACCGATAATTGAAAACTTGGTTGTCGACAGACTTTTAAAGTGATTTTAATTATTTTCGAATTTATTCCTACGTTACGTATAGTCGTCATTCGTTGGACAAGTTGAAAAAAGTAAATGGTAATTTTTGCGGAATTTCCTAATTTGCTTTTAATATTTTAAAAGCTTGCTCGTTCAAATTTTAATTTTTATTATTACTCTTTTGTATTTACAAAATAACCAAAAAATCAATTATAATATTTTAAGAGTCTTTCATTTTTAAATTTTCATTCAAATAAATAAATAATCAATCTAAATTAATAAAATCATTTTTTATTACTTATTCAAACCACATTTTGAAAACATAATTAATTGAAAAATAAAATAACGGTAAACCGAAGAATAATATATCAAAAGCATTTTATAAAAAGTAAAACAGAAAATATTCAAACAATTTGTACAGTTCAGTGAACTGGAAGAAAAGATTATAAAATAAAATCATGTAAGCATGTTTGATACACTATATAATGTATGGTATTAATATTGTTCGAATATTTGGATACTTTAAAGAAAATATGAATGGAAAGAGGTCGTCAGTGGCACAGTCAGTAAAGCGATAGACTCGTAATCTCGAGGTCTCGAGTTCGATTCCTGCTCTCGGCTGATTCAAGCTCTACTGTACGTTACATGTGCTGACCCTGATAGCATAACTTTTTCAATTCTTGTGCAATTCTGCTGCAATTTCTCTGCTCGTCAGCAAAACTACAGCAGATTTTAACTAACATGCTTCCCATTTCAACTATATTTCTGCGCTAAGATGATTGCATCAGGCTTTAAGCATCATAATTACGTTAGACTTACGCAAGCTTTAGTGCACTTACAAGAGGATTTCCAACTGCACTGGAACTTTCAGCAGAATTGCGACGAAATTGCATTGGAGCACGTACGTGAGACACTGAGCAGCAGAAATAGATTGACTTGTGCAATTAAGCATGCTTAATCTAAATGATTTGATCACGAGCTCGGGCGTCAAAATTGCAGCAGTTTCATGCATGGCATCTTTAGCAGATTAATTGCAATTGTTGGGAATAGAGGTTTTGTGCTCCGGGATCGGAAAGGAAAACACCCTTTTTTAATAATATTAAACTGGTTGATATATATTCTAATTATCTTTAAGTACAGTAATTATTAATCTAATACGTTACAAATGGCTGAGCTTTACTTTACATGTGCTATTGTAAAGAGCTTGTCTTTATCGCTACATGGCGCTCGCTAGACTCTGTTTTACAGACTGCTTGAGCTCGACTAGAGCCTCTCTTTCTCAGCTGATTTGCTGATTCATATATATGGTCGAGTACGCATTTACCGACAGAAGGTGATACGCTTACAGATATAAGACGCAACATTTACATATTACAACACGCCTCCTTAAATTTGCGGCTTTTATTTCTTTTATTTTATATTCAATTTCGCTTTTACATGTTTTTAAATTAATCTTAATTCTTTTCTGTTTTTAATAAATTTTTCTTTACATAGACCTTTGGTTAATATATCAGCTATATTTTTATCAGTTTCAATTTTTAAAATATCTATTACACCATTTTCATAATTTTCATTAATATAATGATATTGCACTTCAATGTGCTTCGAATTTCTTGTTAGATTACCAAATTTACCTATAGCTATCGCACCAGAATTATCTTCATAAATTTTAATTGGTCTATCTATATTAAATTTAAATGCATCATTTAACAAATCTTTTATAAATAATATTTCTGTCACTGCTTCTGACATAGCAATATATTCAGCGAAAGTAGAATTTTTTGTAACAGTTTTCTGTTTATGTGTTTTCCAATAAACTACATTACCATATACTCTAATTACGAATCCTGTTGTGGATTTTCTATCAATATGATCACCTGCGTAATCTGAATCGACCATACAATCTAATTTTTCTTTCTTTACATTATTGTAATACGTTAGTTTTAAATCTTTCGTTTTATATAAATATTTCAGTATTCTTAAAGCATACTTAAAATGTGTTTCGTTGTAGCAACTTTGATATCTACTTAAATAATTAACACTATATGATATATCAGGTCTTGTCCCTGTACTAATGTATAAAAGTTCGCCTATTAAATTTCTATAACTAATTCTTTCATCTGTTTCAGTTGCTTGTTCAAGTTTTAAACTTGTCTCTATCGGAGTTTCATAGAGCTTTGCATTTTCTAGATGATATTTCACAGCCAATGATTCAATATATTTTTGTTGACTTAAAGTCATTACACCTTTTTCTTTATCATGATTAATATCAATTCCAATATATCCTGTTATTTTACCTAAATCTTTCATTGCAAATCTTTGCATTAATTTTGTTTTTATATCCTTGATCTTATTTTTATCTTTGCAGCAAATTAAAATATCATCTACAAATACCAACATATATATAGGATCATTGCTTGTGTTATTTACATATAAACAATAGTCATGATTGCTTCTAACAAAATTTAATTTTTCAACATAGTTATTAAATGTTTCATACCATGCTCGTGGACTTTCTCTAAGACCATAGAGTGCCTTTTGGAGTTTACATACTTTATTTTCTCCAGTTTCATAACCTTTTGGTTCATAAATATAAACTTCTGATTTTACTATACCATTGAGAAATGCTGTCTCAACGTCCATTTGTTCTATATCTAAATTATTTACACAACAATAGCTTAACAAAATTTTTAAAGTTTGCATTTTTCCTACTGGAGAGTATACATTTTCTAAATATTCTTTTTGCTGAAAGCCTTTTACTACTAATCTAGCTTTATAAGAATTATCTCCTTTTCTTTTAAATATCCATTTAACATCAATTATTTTCTTATCTTTAGGTTTATCTACAATAGTCCATGTTTTATTTTTGTTTAAACTATTAATTTCAGCATCCATAGCTTTTTGCCATTCTTTGCTTTCTGTGGAGTTTATCGCCTCCTCGAATGTATTCGGTACATTAGCGTTTACATAATTTACATATATATAATGTGTTATTGGGTTACCATATCTTTCTATAGGACTTTTCTTTCTCGTTGAGGTTCTTTCAACTTCTAAATTATCTTTTCGTTTTTTAAATCTTTTATTTATTTTGCCAGAATCATTATTTATTTTATTATTAGAATTTGAGTTTTCACTATCATAATTTTCATTATCATTTATTTCATTATCATTTTCATTTTCAGAATCAATTTTACTTTGACTATTATTATTTTCTAAATTTAATTCAATGTAATTTTCATCATTTTGTTCAGTACAAATTAATTCTGTATCTGCTTCAACTTCTTTAACATGTCTGGCATTTATGACTTTATTATCAATTAAAACTCTATAACCATTATGTGTATAACCTACAAGTATACCTAATTTAGCTTTATCGTCCCATTTACTTTTTCTTAATACTTCTGGTACCCTTACAAAAACTTTGCTTCCATATATTTTCAAATGTTTTACATCAGGTTTTGATTTTAAAAGTATTTCGTATGGAGTTTTATTTTCATGTGTGTTGGCTATTGTACGGTTTTTTAAATAAGAAACTGTTTTCATTACTTCTGGCCAATACCTTATAGGTATCTTGGCTTCTCTTACTAAACATCTGCCTATATCCATAGCTGATCTATTAAATCTTTCCGCTACTCCATTTAATTCATGAACGTAGGGTGGACAAGGTAATAATTCAATTCCTTTATATTTAATAAATTTATAAATTTCTTGATTTAAATACTCTTTACCATTATCACATTGTAGCTTTTTACCTTATATTGTTTTCTTTCTTTACAATATCTTGGCTTTTTTATTTTTTTTTTTTTTTTTTTTTTTTAAATACTCTTACCATTATCACAGCTTTTTACTCTTTTATTAAATTGATTTTCTACTAAATTTACGTATTCTATAAAACATCCTGCTGTTTCAGATTTACTTTTAATACAATAAACTCTACTGCATTTACTATAATCGTCTATAAACGTTAAAAATATCTTTCTCCACCATAACCAGCTGTGCTGTGTGGACCATTTAAATCTGTATGAATTAATTCTAAAGTCTCAGTAGATCTAGTTTTCTTATTTTCAAACGGTACATTAGCCATTTTACTTTGAATACAGTTTGCACATTTCATATTATTATTTTCTAATTTATCTGGTAAACCATTCAATAATTTTTCATTAACTAATTTATTTAAATATTGAAAATTTACATGGCCTAATGCTCTGTGCCATTTTTCTTTATCTGTTAATTTTAGCGTATTTGCATAAATATTTTTACCTTTATATTCATCAATAAAACTTTTCATTAAATACAAATTATTTATTTTTTCTGCTACAGCTACTAATTCTCTATTTTTATTATAAATCTTTGCTGTTTGATTTCTCGATACAATTGTGTTATTTACAGTTATTTTAGAAAAACTTAACAAATTTCTACTTAATTCTTTTACATAATAGACATTTTTAAGATCAACTTTCTTTTCATAATAATAAGTTTTAAAATACGTTATAATGTTACCTATTTTAGTAGCTTTTAATATTTTTCCATCTGGCAATTTTACATTAACTGGTTCTTTTAATACAATAAATTTTTCAAAATAATTATCATTATTAACTATATGGTCAGTACAACCACTATCTAAAAGCCAGTTTATTTCATTTTTACTTTCATTAATTTCTGTTTCTATTACCTCATTATGGTTTACCATCGTTACCCATGATTCTGCATTGCGGTTGTCGTTACGTTGACTAGAAGATTCTTCTCTTGGTTGACTTGTTCTGTTCTGTCCATAGCCTTGTTGTGAATACCCCCTTGAATTTGATCGTGGAGATCCTCGTTGAAATCCGCGTTGACCATAACCTCTGTTGTAGTAGGCTCCTCTTCTTTGACTGGTATGCGTTCCTCTGCCTTGGTTATATTGTGGTGCTCTCCAACAATCTTTCTTGTTGTGGCCTTCTTTCCCACAGTTAAAACATTGTCCTTTTGTTTTTATGCTGAAAGTGCTGACATTTCTTTTACTTTCACTTTCAGGTCTTGTCATATTTTTCTCTTGAATTTTGGACTTTACATATTCTACTGTCCTTTGCTCTTCTGGTATGACATCTATAAAGTCACCAATAAAACTGTAACTGGGTGGCAGTGCTTTTATTATATATCTTATCTTTTCTTGTTCATTTAAAGTTCCACCAGCTGCTTTAAACTTATTACAGGCTTGTTCAAAATCTACAAAAAAATCTTCAACTTTGTCATAATTCTTCAATTTTACATCTTCTAATTTACTTCTACATATTATCTGTAGAGCTGTAGATTTTGTTGAGTACATGCTGTCTAGCTTTCTCATCATTTCATATGTTGTTTTACATTCTTTAATGTACTCTAATTGCTTATCTGATATTGAGCTTATCAGTATATTTTTAGCTTTTAAATCTGCTTTCTTCCAAACATCTTGACTATCTGCTTCAGTTAATACTCTTATTGCTTGCTCTTTACATTCTTTATATTCTAAAATATTCAGTAATCTGAATTCCCAGCTTGAATAATTGCATCCATCAAAAATGGGAATATAAACATCATCAATTTTTACTTGCTTAGCCATTTCTCTTTCTTTTTCTAATTTTATATTTTTATCAATTTCTTTTACTGCACTTAACACTTTTTTCAGTTCTTTGAGGAAAACTTTTCTTAAACGATTTCTTTCTTCTTTAATAAGCACTATATTTTCAGCTTTTGTCTGTTTCATTAAATTTTCTTTTAATTATCTTATTAAATTCACTTATTAATTTCCTTAGTGAATTCACGTTTTTAATCTTTTTATTTTGTCACTTTTTTTACTTTTCTCGTACAGTCTATTTTTTCAAAATTATTATTCACTATCTTCTTCTTATTATTTATTATTTTTTACCTTTTATTCACTTGTTTTCTTTATCTTTCCTTTTATCTTTCAGACACGTGCTCTGTTTTAACCTCAAAATAATTTTTTTTTTCTAACCTTACGTTATGCGACCACGTGGCTTTAATTTTTAATCCGTTAGCATCAAACGTATTTTCTGCTTAATTTTCTTCTTTTTTCTTTTTATTGACTAACAATAATTTTTCCTTTTCACTTTTCTATATATTTTTCACTTTACTTTTGCCTTTTAGTTATCTTTTTGACTTAAATAGTCTACCACGTTTTTGCTTCAATAACCACGTTTCTTCTATTTTATCAACCACGTTTTCTTGTTTTTTTTGAACCACGTTCTTTTATTTTATTTTTATCTTGACCACGTTTTCTTATTTTTTCTTTTAAACCACGTTATCTTATTATTTCTTTTTAACCACGTTTTTGATTTGCATACCTTCAACCACGGACTGCTGCCATGTTGGGAATAGAGGTTTTGTGCTCCGGGATCGGAAAGGAAAACACCCTTTTTTAATAATATTAAACTGGTTGATATATATTCTAATTATCTTTAAGTACAGTAATTATTAATCTAATACGTTACAAATGGCTGAGCTTTACTTTACATGTGCTATTGTAAAGAGCTTGTCTTTATCGCTACATGGCGCTCGCTAGACTCTGTTTTACAGACTGCTTGAGCTCGACTAGAGCCTCTCTTTCTCAGCTGATTTGCTGATTCATATGTATGGTCGAGTACGCATTTACCGACAGAAGGTGATACGCTTACAGATATAAGACGCAACATTTACATATTACAACAGCAATATACTTGCCTTTCATAAGTATACTGCAATTCTGCTGCAAGCATCCGTGCATCATACAATATTCCTGGCTGCACTTTTTCTGCTGTAAGTATACATCAATTCTGCTGTGAAGTGTCTGCTGCACGATACCTTTCATAAGTATATTGCAATACTGCTGCAAGTATCCGTGCATTAAATGTTTCTTTAGACTGCACTTCGTCTTCCGTAAGTTTGCTAGACATCTGTTGCAAGTACCTGATGCAATGATCTGACTGCATAACTCTAATAGATTTGGGAAGCACCCTGGTGGAAATTGAAACGTTTTTTTTAACATTTTTTGGCCAGTAGAAATGGAAACGCTTTTTTTAACATTTATTGGCCATTTATTTGGCATTATTATTACTAATAACCTCAAATTTTTATACACACCATTTTTAATGCTCACATTTCTACCAGGGCATGTTATATAAGATCTGCGCACTGATACTTGCGTCAGATTGTGCTACCAGGGGAAGTTAACAAACACACTGATGACCTCCGTCATTAATTAACATCGCACTGATAGTATAAATACGGTGACGTTAAATAATAATAAAAAAAAAAAAAACTATAAACTAAAAATTTTATTGAATTGTAATTTTTAAAAATTATTAGATTTTTCTTTTCTAAAAATTAAAAAAAAAATTATAACATTTTTCCAATTTAATATTTAATTAAAAAAAAAATAAGTTAAAAAAAATTTTGAAATTTCAAATGAATTTTGTGATGATTTTACTTAAGTTCAAGCAAATGCGCAGCTTCTAAATTTAAAATAAATATAATTACGATAGTTTAAGAAAGTAACATCTTGAAAATAAGATTGAACGATAAATCTAAATTATTGATAAAGTTTAAGTATTTTATTACTTTAATTTTAAATTAAACTGCTTCGTGTACGTGTAAGAAACATTGAAAATAATAAACGTAAAAAAATTAAAATTTCCTGCATGAAATTATATATTAATTATTTAAAAAAAATTGTGATTTAATAACGCGACGCAATAATTGCAGGCAAGTAAGCGTGAATAAAAAAGGCTATTAAAATGCACTGCCGGGCAAAAGATTTTATGAAATTTTCTCAGGGGGTTATTATGAGGATGCGCCATTCAAAGCTATAGGTTTCGCTCGTAAAAGCTCAGCAAAAATCTTGTCTAAATTTACGGTTTAAAGTTTTAATCGAATATCCAGTGACCGAGAGTAAAACCAGAGAAGAAGAAGGGATGAATAAACTTTCTGTATCTGCTATCCGTATAACTACTGTTCTCGTAAATTATAAGCTCGTGTTTCCATACGTTTCGAACGTTATGTTACCACCATTCAACTGTCTTTTCATGTTACTACCACTTACTTTCATTCTTCAAATCTTTTAACGAATTTTCTATTTATACATTGAGGGCTCTTTAAACAGAGATTTGGAATTTTAAAAAATATTATTTTATTTTTATGTAATTTTATGAAAATTTTGAAAATTAGAAAGGTTAACCAAACTGCATGAAATGATTAAATACGTTGAGTATTCCTTAGCAAATAAAGTAGGGTTAATATTTATCTTCTGCGGTATCTTGCAATTCTTGACATTTGAATAAAAGAAAAAAAAATGAATTCTTCCAAGCCGGAAGCCTGAAAGTAACGGAGAGAAAAGAAAAAGATCTCTCTCGTGTCTCAATTATACAGATGCATAATGTAAGCTTCTCGAGGGAAAAAAAGAAAAGACCCTGCGCTTGTGAAACGTAAAAGTTATCTACAATGTAAATATCAAATCGGCCAAGATTTTTTTACATTGGAATATTAAGCTGACAAAAATAGACTCTTAGAACAAGTAGAATCTTTTTGCCCATAGAAGATAATTTTTAATTTAAGGAAGAAAATAAAATCGGTTTAATGCATGTTTATTTAATTTAATGATATCGGTACTTGGTTCTAAGAAAAATTTGGTTTATAGAGATAGCGTTATTGTCAAATTCATTTCATGAATGGAAAGATATTTTGCTGATAATAAGTCTTTTTGCAACTAATTTTTTTAACTTAACTCTAAAAAAAACAAAGATTACAAAAAGTTTTATAATAAAATCATAACCAGTGAATATAATAGTTAAAATAAATAAAGTTTTCAATATTTTATTAAAATTTGTTTACAATAATGAATATAAGAGAATATACTTTATCAATAGTGAATTCAATAATACGTTACAAAATACTTTACACATTAAAAGTCATATAGAAAATTGAAATTTATTGGATCTTCAATACTGGAATAAATATTTTTTCAACCCGTTATTAGCGAGATCTCAATTGCTTATTTGGTAGAGCAATGGATTCGTGATCTTGAGGTGCCGAGTTAGAATCTCACTTTAGGCTATTGATATAAGCACCACTGTACGTTACATATGCTTTATTCACAAATACGCTGAATATCTCCGTAGCTAATTAGCATCGCGATTATAGTTGAAATACAGTGACGTTAAATAAAATAAATAAAAAAAACCTATCATATTTTAGTAACTGTAAATTTTTTTTTTATTTGTAAAAATAACTAAAATTCATTTTTTGTCTGTGTAAAATATCAATTTTTTTATTGTAGTTCCGATAATATAGATTATTGCAAAAACTAATTAATTATATTACGAAAAAATGTTTAAAATGTTACAAACATGCTTTTAATATACTGACAAGTGAATAATTTGATGATTATTTAAATTGTAAAAGCTGTAAAACTTTTTTTTTCATAAACAGCTATTTAATGTAAGAGTATATTTTTATTTAAATTATTTTTTTAATATTTTTATTTCATGCCCTATGCTGTAAGATTTATGGAGATTTTTTATCAAGCAGATTCACGAATTAAATTGTATATGATTAAATTTTAAATATTTTAATATTTTCTGTTTGTATAAAAAATTAAAAGTATATGTAGTAAATAAAGCGAACACATAACGGTATACTTTATTATTAATAAAACGTACCTACACTATAACATCGAACTATAAGGTTGAGTTTCAAGAGATTAAAAGATTTTGTTACGTGATTTAAAATCTTACTTCTTATGTATTTTAAGAAACTTTAATTAAACTTTGACATAATACATCTCTACGTGTAATTGCAAACAAGCTTTTAAAAAAGTTTCAACGCTTGTACATCTAAATTATCAAAAATTGTAATTAAAATATTAAATATAAAACTTGAATATAAAATTATTTACATAATATTTCTTAAATATTTATATACTTTTTTTTTATAAACTGAATTAAGTATTTTTTTAAAGTATTACATTTTTGAAAGTATCGGTGTCACAATAAACTATAAGTATTTTGATTGAATTAAAAGTTGAAAGATTATAAAATGAAAATATCAATTTTTAGAATTATTGTAATAAATTAAGAAATATCTATTTTATTTAACTTTATAAAAAACATAAAATTGAGTTAATTAAATTGAGTTTAGGATTATAACAAGCCAACTTCTTTTAAAATCATGAAAACTTGCACTGCAACATTATCCAAAGATAATGTATTGCAATTCACACCATTCTCTTTTTTTGTCGAGAAAAGCTACACTTGTTTTTTAATTAATTAAAAGGCAGTAAAAGAGTGTCCTGATACTTACAATGAAATCAATCTTGTATAAATGACTAAAGTGAAAATTGCATGACCGCGCATAAAATTCAGTTTGCTCGATCGCAGCTCACTCTGCACGTATCCTGCATAAAAGTACAGCGTTAAATTTTCGAAAAGTCAAACACGAAATTTCATTAAAAATGAAAAAACACTTACCAATTTTATTCATGCCATAAATTTAACGTTATGGTACATCAATTACTCATTTATTTTTAAACGTGAAATTTTTATTAATTTACATAATACGATATTCTATTCCAACATTTAAAATTAATATTTTTATAATTTAAGAATTTATAATGATAAATGATTTGATGAGTTAGAAGCACAAAAATAAATTTCATCTGAAGAAATCTCATCAGTTTATAATTTTCCTATTGTAAAATATATAGTTTATTTGATCATGTAATGGAATAATTTAATGATCAAAAACTAATACTTATTGAAAATGCTGACGTTTTAGAGTTCTTGTTATTCTCCTTGTTCCCTCTTTATGTCAAATGGATAACAATGATATGTTATTTGTTATTCCAAAAGTAGTCTAAATAATCATTATTAATTAAAAATAGTAATCAACTTTTTAATAGATGTAAGATTAAAATATAAAATTTCAATGTCGATATCTAGAAAATGAGATCTCAGTAGCTCAGTCGGCAGAGCGATGGATTCATGATCTCGAGAATCCCGCTCTCGGCTGATTGATACAAGCACCACTGTACGTTGCATGGACTTTGTTCACAAACACTGATGACCTCCGTCGCTAAATAGCATCGCAATGATAGCATAAATACAGCGACGTTAAATAATATTTAAAAAAAAACCATTTTATTTCTATGATTACTAGGGACCGTTTGGAAAACCGAATAAGATCCTATTTAGTTTTCTTTTAGTTTTGTTTTTGGAAACAAAAATTTAATTATCACAAAATTTGTTTTAATTTTGTAAAATACAAACAAACTCAATTTGTTTTAAATCAAGTTCCTTTCTTCTTTTTGTTTAGTTTTTTTATTTAAAATTCTATTTCAATGAAAATATAAATGATTTTTTCTTTTTATTATGTTTTTTAAAATAAAGTTAAACATAATCGTTTTGATTTTGTTGTAAATATAAAATAAAATAAAATTAATTTAGAGTCACTTTATTAACTCAAAACGGCCAAGATCTTTATTTCCGATTTTATATAACTGATAAGATGTATCTTTATGACTTTGAAAATAAATATTTTATAAAGTTGAATAGATAGATTAAAGACAAACAATTAATATAACATTTCTCTTAGTTTTTATTTTTATTTTAGTTTTTCAATTATTTTGTTTAGTTTTTATTTAAAAAAAATAATATAATATATTATTTTAAAATAAATAAAACAACTTTTATTTTTCTTTTTTTTTTCTATATGTTTTTGACAAAACAAATTATTTTGTTTTGTTTTTAGACATATAATTTTAATAAAAACTTTTTTAGCTATATCAAATAAAATAATTTTTTTTAAACGTCTATACCTTTGACTATAAAACTTACTTTTTTTAAATTTTATGTTTTGATTAAAAATATATTTAAATTTATTTTTAAATATTATGAAGTGCATCATGAACATTTTTAAAAATTTTAATTGTTTTTTTTAGTAAATCAAATTCATCTTACAAAATTTTCGGAAACTATCGATTTTTAAATTGTACGTGAAATTCAAAATGGTTGAAAACTATAAACATTCTAAAACATTTAAGTATAATCTAAAGAAAAGCAGAACGTAAATGCCAAGCTGAAAACTAAAAGGAGCTTCGAAGATTCTTTTAAAAATTGCTTACAATTGAAGAAAAAAGCCACTGAAAGTTTAACAGTAAACGAGAAAAGCAAATGTATCAATGTCTTGATGTAAGTAATCACTTGAAAACTTATCTTACTCTTTTACTTTAGTTATAATTCTCACCAATGCTACTCTAAAACTGTTGAGTCTACGGAAAACTTAATTTTATCCTGAAATAATACACGAACATTGTACGAGTAGCTCTTTCTTTTGTAAGACGTTTCTTGGTGAGCACGGGCCATTTATACATTGTCTTTTTTTACACTTTTTCTCATTTTTTTAAAATGTACCAATTATCCTCAAATAAATTTTGAGCAAATCCAATCTCTTTATTTTTTCAATGCTCAGCTTCTACGAAATAAGTTTACAAACTTTTTTAATGATTCTATTATACGAAAAGGCATTTCTAATCAATGAAAATTGTGGTAATATCGAGGAGCAGCATGTAATCATAGATCTTAAATGTATCGTTTGACAAATACCATTGTAACTTGTTGTGGTAAACCACAAGGATTTTAAGAATTTGCAATTTCGGTGCGAATGTATTGCCATGTCAAAGCTACTGTTTGGCCTAAAGCAAGATATTTTATTACATAATTTCTTTTTCGGATAATTAAATGTAAACTATATACGTATATCACGAATCTTTATAAAGTTTCATGTTTATAAATATTATTTAATTTAATCTGTAAATGACTTTTTGAAAAATTCATATTTTTAGATATTTAAGTCACGATTAGTCGTTAAAACGTAAATTGTATTTTTATTCATTCACTTTCCTTTTTTTAAATTTGATTTTACAAGTTTAATGTTTAATTTTAGTAAACATCCTCCGGATATAAAATTGGCCTTGTGATAAAATATAAAATAAAATTCAGTACATTGAATTCCGATTACTCGATCAAATCCTATCAGCACATGAAAGCAATTGGAAAATGCTATCGAATCAAATCCTGTGAACTACCCTTCATGTACAAAGCAGAACTTCCTTTCTTAAAATAACTCGGAAGAAGAAGTAGAAAAAAAAATAAAGATAAACTCGAGGAAGCAAAAGGACGAAAACCACGAAGACTTAGGCGTGAGCAATAAACCTGATTTATCGACTAGAGTCGGCTGATTTATAGAGTGTGGTGCGGGGGTACTACTCTCTCTCTCTCTCTTCTAGCTTCACCTCCTTGAGGAATTGCGATCCTCCAAAGGTCGATTGCCTAGACGTAAAAAAGTATTACGCGACCTTATTTTCTTCGATCTTTTTTTTCTGCTTGTGTTCGAGGCTTCAAGATTGAAAGCTAGCTGTATAAATTAATTTGCACCGAACTCAGTTACAAAGTGATGTCTGATTCGTCGAGAAGAAAAAGTATTGGATTTTATTTGATTTCAAGCATTTATATAAATTTATATTTTCTATGAATAAGATGTTTCTATAAAAAAAATATTAAATATATTCCATAAATTATAGTTAATGCAACATTCTTAAATAATATCACAAACATTTTTTAGAAATAAAACTAGGAAACTAATAAAATAATCGTCAGTTCATGATAACATCACAGTATCAATACCATCTTCAAAGTTATTGTTAATTAAAAAATGACAAAATAAGCATAAACAAGGAAGAGCATCATCAAGTCAATGGCAAAACAAAAGAAGACTGAAGAGTCTCAACGAAGAGAGAAAAATTGTAAATTTTCAAAGTGGATGGCACACACAACAAAAAAAACAAGAGGAATGAAAATTATGAGAGGAAGAAACAAGCTGGAACAATTCTAATGCATTTTAAATAAGCAACGGAAAGGAAGTTTTATGTGAAAAAAGTTTCACATGAAAGTTTAACGGTACTATAAGGCCGCTAAAAATATGGCAAATATTTTTTTATTAGCAAATGTATAGCACTTGCATAATGTATAGTATTTGAACAAAAAAATATTATTGTATTTAATTTTATATATACGTTATTTTTTCACAGGAAAATAAAAATATAAACATGTCATTGGTACTGGTGACGCCTGACTATAGCGCGATTCGACTACTTAATGCACGCATCAAAATGTAAAAGTTTTAGTAAAATTTTATCATAATAACACATTAAATATTTTTCAGTTTTTATTATATCAATTAGATGCTTTTATTAAATTTTATTAATAAATTAAAAATTTTTATGTTTTCAAAATAAAAATTTATGTAAAATTTATCATACATCATTCAAAAGACACTTTTTTTATAATTTTGTAAAAAAACTCGATAATTTTTTAAAATTATAATAATTGATAAAGTTAATATCAACTGTAATATGTAATTAAAATCGAAAAATATACTTACTGTTCCTAAAATTATAATAAAAAAAGAAAACAATTTAAACAATTTTTTTCTAAAAATATTTAATATTAATATCAGGCAGCCAAAAGTACAAAATCCGGTGAATTCCAAGTAAGGGAAAAGAAAAAAGAACTCAACAAAATAACACTTTCATCAATATAAACTATCACAGTAGTTTAGTCGATTCATGACAGTAGAGCTAAAAAAAATTAGGAATTCCATGCTTGTTGTGACTAGGCGAGAACGTGTCAAAACAGTTATCGAATGTTTGGTGTTCAAAGCTTTTAATCGAGAAACAAGTGTTGCCATTCAAATTTATTGTTGGTGAGTTTGTTGTTGCCTCTATATTTTTCTTTAATTTTTTGCAAACAATGCATTTTTCATGTTACTTGATTAAGAACCTACGTAGATTTGTTGTTTCCCTTAATAATATTGTAATTGAGTAACAATTTTAAACAGCTTTTATGCATAAATAGTATTGAACTAAAGGAATTAATTATAACATTGTATGATATTTTATAAACTCCAGATGTTTTTTCTCGATTGATAATGAATAAAAAATATTTGTTTACTCGTGAATTAATTTATTTTACGATTAAAAATTTGATCAAAACAAAGAATTGTATAATAAATTATTAGTAAACGAAAATAAATATTACTAATGGAAGATAATTGATATATAAAATATAAATGATACTTTTATTAGAACAGCTCAAAACCGCTAGTCATTGTTAGCTTTAATGAAACTGATAATACTACTTTAACACATCTTTACTTTGACAAAGTACCTTTTTTATATCTAAGTAACTCTATACACTCCTGCTTCTGCTTTTTATCGAATCATTCTATAGGCGATGGTGTCGACGCACAAAGCAAATTCAAAATCCTTTGACTTGATGCGTTTTCCGATTCACGTTAACGCACTGCTTTTTTTCTTCTTTTCACCCTATACAAAAACAGAGGAAAAAATAACAAAGCATAAAGAGCAAATGAACTTGGCATACAGCGATGTTATCAATCATCGTAATGAATAATGATGTAACTTTTCTCCTAAGTATTTTAACAAAGTGTGCTCCAAGTGCTTTTTTATTTATCGGAATTCGTGTAAGCCGAATGAAGAAGCAATTTGAGAATATGAAAAAGTTTACTTTTGTAGTTGATGTTTTAAAAATTAGCTTAAAAATGAATAATTTTTGTTATAACTGTAAATAAAAAATAATTATGTTACACTAATATTATCCATATGGAATGTAATTGAAAAATATAGCATATTTTTTTATTATGTGCTTATAAAAATTAAGTACAAATAAGATAGTTCAAAAAACATATTATTAAAAAAGAATGAAAAAGTAAATAATTTCGTAAAAAATTTTGAATTTTAATCAATTGGCATGGAAAACGTTAACAAACGTTTGACATAAAAATTGATTGCCAAACTTGTTTTTTTTACTAATTAAGATAGTTGATAAGATATAAACTTATTTGGTTACAATTACAATTTTTATAAATTTATTATGTTCAAAATTTAATTCAGTTACTTTTATGTAAAAATATAGTACGTTGTTATCGAACTTTTGAAAAAGAAATAATAATTAATATTATTGAAAAAGAAAAAGAAACTCGATTCCCAAGAAGATTGAATTTTCTTTCTTTTCTTGCTCATCTCTCCATTACATCGATTTGAAGTTCTTTAACAAACACATCGAACCCACAGTAGCGCGCACACAGAGATAAATTCAGCATCCTTCTTTTAACATTGCTATATTCTTTTTGTTTTTATTTCCTTTTATATTTTTTCGCTCACGAGACTCCACTGAATTTGCCGGCAAGCAAACTAAAGTTTAACGAACTCAAACAAAGAAAATATAGAAAGCCTGCTTGCGCCATATCTTGGAAAAAGGGATGACGGATGAGTGAAAACGTAGGGGGAAGATATTCTATATATATACATATAAGAAAAGTTTCAAAGCTAAAATGAATGAAAAGAACACAGTAAACGCGTCAATTGAACAGATTAATGGACTTATCGATAGCGAATTTCCACTTTTTTATTAGTAAACTTTTAGGAAATATTAAGTTGTTGACCTGTTACTTATAAAAGATTAAAACAAAATTCAAGGTTTCATAATGAATAATAAAAAAGAGGTTTGGAAATATTCAGTAGTAAAAAACCTTGAGCAATTTTCGTAAATAGACATAACAAAATAATGGTATATTCAATAATTTATAAGATCAAAAAGTTATATCAATTTCTCAGACATTTATAATTTAATTTATAATTGATCGATTTATTTATCGAAACTTTGTTTTTAAGGTGATGTTTATACGCTTCTTGAAATTTAACGTAATATGTGTGTGTGTGTGTGCGTGTGTGTGTGTTGGTTTGAGTTTTCTGTAAAATAAGAAAGAGAAATTTAAAGTTCAGCCAAGTTAGGAGCCAAGATTAATGTTCAGCGTGTAATTTAGTTCATCCAATCGATTCAATACTCGAACTTTGCTTGAAGATTAATTTATTTCAGAATTACAAATTAGGAAAGATTAACAAAAAATCTTTTCTTTTATATTTGGACGGATAGTGATGTATTATTTTTTATTCTTTATCTAATAGAAAAATATTAATAAATCCTAATAATATATTTATTTAAAGCTTTTTTTAAAATAATCAATTTTGCGACAAGTAAGGCATAACTCTGAAATAAAAAAATAAAAAAATAAAATATACATATAAATAAAAAATTGAAAAAAAAGTATAAAATATAAGAGTAAAGGTAAGAAGGCTGCAGACATATGTAGGAAAGCTAAAAGAGGGATGTTGAACGTTTCGTCTGTTGGGGGTGTTGAATATATCGTAAAAAGACTCCCCCATAGAAAGGAAGAAATTCTGTCAGTTGAGCTAGCGCTCGTAGAGAAGAGAAGAGAGAGCTGTATCGATCCACTGGCAGACAGTAACTATACGCTGTATAAAGCCAACTGCGCCACCCCCGACGGCTTCTAAAAGCAAGTCGGCAGGAACTACGAACAAAGCCGTTCAACCGCTAACTGATAAAGAGATGTATTTTCTCTTTAGTTATCATTACTTTTTTACTTCATTCTTTTCTAATTTATTATGCAAAACTTTTTTAATGTTTGCATTTAAATTAAATAGAAATTATTTTTTTGTAGATGCTAGAAGACTCATATTTTTAAAGAATCGTAAGTGAAATCAAATTTTTTTCTGTATTATTAAATTTAATAAGTAAATTGAAGATTTTAAACAAATTTAAATTTTTCATTTTCATGGATATTATTTTTTTAAAACTATGTTTCTAAATATACTTGGTTAGAAAGAAGAGAAAACTAAATTTTTTAGATGAGTTTCGCTTCAAAATAATTATACTTTGTATAACCATCGAAAATTCGTTAAAGCATTGAAAGTTTCGTATCAAACTTAAGTTAATTTAAAATTTTAGCTCGAACAATAAATATCGCATCCTACAAAATTTAAAGCGCTTATTATAAGCGGATTTATCGGTAAGTTGGTTTACGGAAAATCTAATAATAATAAAATAAAAAAAATATATAAACAAAATAATGTGACATTCCCTTTAAATTTACCATGAACTTCGGATATAACGAATTTTTATTATCCTTTCCATTAGGTCCAATATCTCTTTCCCCTTCGTATTTGTCAGACTGGCGACTATTGCTCTTTGTTAGCAATTGGAAATAAGGGTGCATTCAGTTCATCTTTCCGATCTATATGTGAAACGTTTGTTTGGCGAACCTCGAAGCTTTGATTAAAGCGTCCGTGCGCGCTCTCTCGGTTCTCTTGTTAAAAGCGTGACCTTGATGCACAAGGGGTCAGAACCTTGATGTAAGGGATTTATGTGTACGTGTGTATATACGTGTACATTTGTATGAGTATTTACGAACACTGTAATGTAATATGTTAGCAGACGAGGGGTGAAAATCGCAATATACCAGATATATGTATGTAGCATTATAACGTTTAATTTGAGGCAAAGATTTCAAGGTTGACATGGCCTTTGTTTCGTGTTTGACATTTGAGGCCTCAAACAGTTTTCGACCCAGCTTGATAATTATAGAAATGTTTGAACATTTTCCTTAAGTATTGACAGAGAGTGACCATATGTAACATCTTTTAATTATACTTAAGAAAATAATTGTTAGTTCGGACGGAGAATGATTTTTATATTCTAAGAATAGTAAAATATCAGAATTATTAAAGTATCACAATTCAATTAGAAATTTAAAACTTTTTCTATAATATGATTTTTTTTTTACAAAAGTTATTACTTTTTTCATAAAAATGAATTAAATTATTATTATAATTTCATATTTTTTTTAATAAAGAATTTGAAAACCAGTACATTAACGTTGAATTTAAAATGTATCTCTTTTGCAGATGATTTTAAGCAAAAAATTCAACTGAAATTTCACTAATTAGTATAAAAGCCTTATTATTATGAAATAAAATTCTCGACTTTTTTAATTGGACTATGTTTAAAAATAATCAAAAAGCATATTTAGAAAATCCACGATAAAATAGAAAAAAAAGTAATCCTGTAAAAAACTGTTGAAATTAATTTGCCATCTCCTGAAATAAATAAAGCGCTTAAAATTAGAGAGATGTAGAGTAAAAGTCCCCACTTATATCCTTGAACTTTGGGGATAAAAGTTGCAACATCAACTGTCCTATGAAAGCTTTAACTTGAGCTTTTGCTTTGCTGCGGAATCGTCAAACTGCTAATAACATTAACCCGTTCTCTTTCTCTCTTTGTGTTTTACAAAGCGATTGCTCCTGTCATTCTACGTTTTTGCCTGAATTTTCTAAGCAACGCTACCAGTATATATGAAGTCTCTTTCTGTTTCTCTCTGTTTTTCGCAATCGAGCGAGCGTACAATTAAAGCATCATTATTAAAACCTTCATCAGAGCCTCTCTTAACCTCAAAGAGATTCGAAAATTTTCATCCTTTTTCTCTTTTTCCACTCTGCTCTTCTCTCCTATATGTCTGCAAATGTTATGGGAATTTTGTACACAAAGGCGCAGTTAGAGCCCAAGCTTTATTGCTCAATTATTAAACGTTCAAAACGCTTTTCATAAAACTTAATCAAACGATAACTTTAATTATTCTGCACAATTCATTTGCATTATTTCATTCAATGTTTTATTAAAAGTTCTGCAACACTTTTAGCTGCCTTATTAAATATTTAAACAATGTCTTTTGAAATTTATTCAATATATTTACTTTTCAATTCTGCAAATCAAAGAGATTTTAATGAAAAAAATTTATTTCTAGATACATTGATCAGGGTTTAATATATTTATTAATTATAATGTAAAAATATGTATATTGAGTAATTTTATTTGCACCGAACTACTGGTTACGTGCAATTCCAATGAAGTTGATGTAAGCAAAATGTGATTTTGCCAGACAAAGTGCCTTTAATGTTTTCATAATGGAAAAAAAGAGAGACGAATAAGTTGGAAGGCGTGCGCTATACTGAGCTGTTCATTTTCATCTCTTTCTTTCGAACAAGCCGAACGAGCGTAAAAACGAAGTAAGTAAGTATAGAATAGTTGAATAAAAAGGAAAAACTCAACACACAAGGGTCGGCAATGAAAGGGAAGCCTCTATAGTATATGTGCGAGGGTGCTTTGGGAATAAGAAGAAGAAAAAAAAAACTACTACTGCCTTTATATTTGACCTTGCAAAGATGCCTAGTGTCGCTTTTGCTGATCGTCGCAACACAAAGAGCTTCGAAAATACAATTTCGGATTGAACAAGTGCTGAATTTAGAAGGGCTGAATCGAATTGTCGTTTTGGCTGGATTACATTATTCACGTGTAATTGTACGTTAGGCTTTACTTTCTTTGTTTTTATTTTAACAGAAGAGCAATTGTTTACCTATCTGTTTTATTAGGAAAATGCTGTCAACTGCTTTGGCATTATGCTTTGTTAGAAAGGTCTTTAAATTAAGTATAAAATCTTTATGTAACTTTTATATATACATATATATTTTAACGTACTGTGTATCTTAAGAAATTTTTGCCATTCTAACCCCAAAATCGCAACTTCGTTGCTCTTTCTTGGCTTTCATGGCAAAAAATACGCTTCGCAACTGGTATGAAAAGTACTGTTTTTAGACAGCCGTGTGTAAAACACAGTTTTTTGTGTCTCTATTCAGAGTGCAAAGCAGTCTTTTTACGCACTGCAGTGCGTGAAAAATTTTACAAACATTTGTCATTCTTTTTCGCTTAGCGCTGGCTTCATGCATACAAGCTTTATATTTTTAAAAAACTAACCAAAACATTTTGCTATTGTAATAATATATTTTTGAAAAATAAAAGAAGACCTAAAAGAATCTTTAATACCAAAAGTTCTAGATCCGATTTCACGTCAAGATTCAAATAATATGAAATCAAACCAGATCTTAAATAATTTGGTTGATAATGATAAATATCAATTTAATAATTGTACAATCAATTTTGTAACAAATGAAAAAAAAATAATAAATTATTTATACAATCAATTTTGTAATAAATGAAAAAAAAAATAATAAATTATTTGTACTATTAAGTAATTTATCAATAAATTTATTGTATAGTTAAATTTATTTGGTTGTTTTGAGTTATTTATCATATTTATTTAATTATTATTATGTATTTTTTTTGTATTTTTGTAATATATATTTTTCTTTATCATATATATATTTTTATATGTATTTTTTTCCAATATGTATTTTTATATAGGGTGTTTAAAAAGTTTGGAACCCCGCCTATATTTTCAAAAATACTGTTCAAACTTAAAAAAGGTTCGGACAAAAGTTGCAGGGTTTTGAATTAGCAATCCGACGGTGACCTTGACCATGACCTTGACCATAACCTTCAATGGCATTTAGAGATCAACTCAAAAATTTTAAATGGAACCGTATATTTTTGACCAAAGAAATCGAAAAAACGAAAAAAAAATAACATTCGGATACGGCATTGACCATATCCGAATGTAATTTTTTTCGTTTTTGTTCAAACAACAAAACTCGTAGCTTCTTGCTACAATAAAAATATCGTTTTGATTACCTGTGTTTCGCTCAAGGTGTCTTAAAAAATAGTATACGTAACACGTGTGCGATGCAGTTCACACACTCGCCTTTTTCACTCCACATTTACAAATTCGGTTTGTGTGTGAATCGCATATTTCGCGCACTTGTTACGTAATATACTATTTTAAAAACTACTTTTTCAGACTTTCTGACGAGAAAGAATTGTTTTACATATTTGTGCATAATGTACGCACTTTATGCACTCGTATGTCAAAAAATAAATTTCGCATTTTGATTGTAATATTTTTGGGTCTCGTGAGGTTAATGCATCTTCGGACCTACTATACCGGTATTTAGACATAGGATTGCCCATTCGGTTCGTAAAATTAATTTTATATCTTTTTAATCTCAAAAAACAACTTCTTTACGATTTTTCGACTCTCAGAACATAAAATATACGTAACTTGTGTGAACAAACTTTTTAATAAAATTCGTTACATAAAAATGTCTATCCACCCTACTATTACTCCTACTTCAACAGAAATGATCACCTTATTAACTCGAAAACCGGGCCAAAAGAATATTTCTAATTTCTAAAATTTTGAAAAAATGGTAAATTTTCGGAGAAATGGATATTTTTTCCGTTAATTTTAAAACTTATAAAATTGAATATATTTGAATTTTTTTATTAAATATTAATATTAGACCACTGTTGAAATAGGAATAAAGCACAATATGCAACTCGGGATCAAAGTCTTATTTCTCCCTAGGGAAAAATATGGGACTTTACTCCATAGTTGCATAATGTACTATTACGGCTTAGGTAAGAAAAGTACCGTAATAGATTTTATAAATCTAACGTTAATAAAACAAGCAATTATTTATCGGATCGCATATCTTTTCCACTAATCAAACAAAACAAAAGATTCAATCGGCTATATTCTAAAAGCTTTAGCATAAGAATAAAAAAATCGTGCAAGCGCGACAGAGACGAAGACTGACAGCAAGTTAGCGAAAACATATACGCGAGGCTAATTGATTCACCTACGCACTCTCACGCACACATATATACGTATATGAAATTCTGATACTGACAGCAAGACTGTACATTGTTAGAAGAAGAGTGATGAAGGTAACCTCAATTTTCCCAACCGTTACGCATAAAAGCTCCAGTCTACAGAGTGCGTATATATATACATATATACCGACTTGAATTTTCATTCGTACACGAGTACCTAGTTTTGATTATTAATATCTGCGATACGGATTATATATGCAGGTATGTCAAATACGCATCAGAGTTATCTGTCATTCAAGTCAACTTCCATAATATTCCGTGCTTAATTTTTTTTTTTTTTTCATGTATAATTCTGATACATGTATACATATACTAAACCGTACCAAGAGTTCGGCTTTTAATTTTTTAATGCGGCTATTTATTTGATTTTTCAATAATCATTAAATCAATATAAACTGTATAAAGACATTTAAAAAAATTAAATTTAATAAATTTTATTTATTTAAACTTAATAAACAAAATAGTTTAACTTTTAATTAATCAAATCCTTATTGAAATTACTAATTTTGCGAACGAATTTCAAATTAAAAGGTATCAGGAAATTTCCGAGTTTACATTAAATTAAATTTGCGAAGAGTTATAATTAAATAATACATACAAGTGCATCGCATTTTATTACAAAGAATAATGCAAACTTGTTTTATACAAGCAAATTATTTAAAAATGTATTTATGAAACAATTAAAAAAGTTTTTTATTTTTTATGAATTATTAAATAACAATATTTTTATCGAGATGCATGCGAGAAAAAATTTTTATAAACTTTATAGCTTTTAATAAAAATTTTGTTTAAAAAGCATTCCATTTATAAATCATAAAGAATTTCAGTTTATATGATACATAAAATATAACGATTTCATTCTGCAAAAATTAATTTGTCAATAAAAAATATTTCGATTTAATAAATTTTATTTTCAATACTCGTGGGCTATAGCAGTCGGCCATTAATTGTAAGCTATGATATACCTGGGCGCTCCGTATAAGCATTGATTTAAGTCACTTCTGAAAAGTTGTTCTTCACCACGAGGGAAATATACATGTCGCTTGAGTATAATTGAACGTGTGCTATAAACGCGTAAACACACGGAATATACCGAAAGTGTACCAGATGCGGTTCGCCGCATGATGTATACGCTTTCGCTGTTTATGAAGTAAAAAGTGCTAACCATAAATACGCGCAAGCTCTAGTGGCTCTAACATTTTACCCTCTATATTTTTCTCGCATGATCTATTTTTACTGCGGCTTCATTATTTTCCGGGGAAAAATAATGAAGCCGCAATATTTCATAAAATAAAAGGAAAATTTCTGCCAAATGATCCGAATAATTTTTCAGCTTAATATAGTCGTCTTTCGTACAGGTGTCACTATTATAATATTTTGTGAGATTTTTCTTACAAATTTCCAATTAATAGGCTTGAAAATTTTTCAAATTAAACTTTTTATAGATTAATCAAAAATAAAAGCCTTTGAAAAATTAACAAAATTATCTACACTAAGAAACAATAATTAATTCTCTTCTTTGAAAGAATAGGTAATTTAACTTGTATATTGATTTTATCATAAAAAATTGGGTAAAATAATGTAGGTTACATTGCATTCGGAGAATTCGTTCATTAAAATATTTGAACGTTAAACTGAAGGACTGACAACTATTATTTGTGCCTGCATTTAACAATTGCTTTGGAGAAAATTCAGAATTTCGATTGGACAAAGCGTTAGAGTGGATGTGGATGCATCGTCTAGTCTGGACATGACGTGTGAATCGAGAAATTTCAACGAAATAACAGAGATTGTACCTTCCCTTTCCTTTCTGTTTCAACTAGGAATAAATTCGAAATCTCTACTACTAGAATTATTGAAGATTATCGTACTGAAACATATATCAGTTGCCATGCCTTATTATTACAAATTTAAAATCTATGTTTTTATTTTATATGAATAAATAAAATAATTCTGATGTTTGAAAGACTATTTTCATGTTTATAATGAAAATTAATTTACATATTATCAATTGAAAAATCATATTGAAATTAATTAAGACGAATGTAATTTATTGGAACGTGTCCAAGTTTGCACCTGGACACACAATAATTTTGACCACTCATCATTATTCAAAATGTAGTCATCATCATCATAAATAATTACAATTGAGATAATATTAAATTAATTAATATTCGTTAATAATCTTTTTACTACTAATGATGATAATAATAACCTTTTAAAAAGATAAATTTAAAAAATTCTAAAGATTTAAAAAAGGAAAAAACATCAATTAAATTTTAATTTTTTTTTATAAAATTTTAAAAATATTGTTTAAAAAAACTAAGAATATTTTAATATGAATATTGTTTGAATAACAAATGGATGGATATTGTTAGATTCTTTAATAGTCATTTGTCTGTCATGGAAATCCACATAATTCCTTAGATACTAGTGATATATCATTGTTTTCCTTTGTTTCGCGGCACACTCATCACCGCCCGCGTTTGTCACATTAAACTTCACTTGTTGCGCAATATCACAGACGCGTTCATCGATAAGAGAGAATCTTCGGTAAATCTATATTTGTACGCATAAATTTTGTCAAAAATCAATTTTCCATTCTATTTCTTTTGTAATTCTTATTTTTCCTCCAAAAAGAACTTTAAAAAGGTAAAACTTGGGTTTTACAAATAAAGTAAACTTTCTTAAATAAAAAAGTAAACTTTTATTAAAGATAATACTTTTTTTATTGTACTTTAAAAAAAAAGTTTTTTTTTTTAATTAAGATTATGTTAAATATAATCTACATAATATTGACAGATTTGATTAAAGTAAAACTGATAACGTGTCGGTGATGAATGTAAATATACCATTATATGTGTAAAAATAATAAAATAATATAAATACGAGTTTATTTTAAATGTTTGCAGTAAATAATAAGTAAATACTATATGTATATTTATTAAAATGATTTAATTTTGATTCATCAAAGTTAAAATGAATAAGGCAATTTGTAGAACTTTGTTTGGGAGCTACCTCGCTTAATGTTTAATATTAAATAAAATTTATATGGTAAATATTTTTCAACAAATATAATAATTATTTAATAAGAAAATCTTTAAATTTTAAAAGTTTCTGAAGCTGAACCAGGCAAATAAACTCGAATAGCCATGATTTCAGGATGCTATGCATCGAAGTGATGATGAATATGTATCCAAGGCCAGCATAAACAAGAGCAATATTATTCGAATAATTTCCAGACTTCACTACTACTTGTGTAATAGGGCTTAAATTATCAGCAAGAAATGTATCCATGCTAGATGCTTGTCGAGCTAACGTTCTGTATGTATGCCAATTCAACACGCGCGATTAACTTATCACCAGGAACTTGGAGTTCAATAGTAAATGCATTGTGATATTCTACTGTGCCATGGCCGGCAGTTACCACTGTGAACAAGCCAAATTTGCTCTGTGAAATTCTTTTTTTACTTTTGTTTGATTGCAGAGTCTTTACGTAGGAATAAAAATTAATGGTTTTAAAATTTTATATTTGTAGAAAATCTGATAAAAAGCTATCGGTTAAACTAACTAATTGATATTCAATTGTTTTAAGAGAATTGGTTTCAATACATAGTTTTATCCCATTCTTTGTTGTAAGAATTTTTTCAAATATTAAAAAAATGAATTTTAAATCTGTATTCTTGGAAAAGAGTTTTCCGTTAAATAATGTATGAAGTTTTCAACACTTACTGACTATTTTTCTATAAGTTTTCGAATTTGGACAAAACGTTTAGGGAAACGTATCGAATAATTTGAAAATACATATTCTAAAGACAGAGGCATGCGCACAGTTTAATTTAACGATCAAAACTTTCAACTGCTACACAAAAGGAGATGATAGTTCTTAATCGCAATTAATTACAATTTCAAGGTAACGGACAAGCTCTCCCTGCTTTCCAACCTAATGACATTCGTGCCGCGCTTCTAGCTTTACTTTCCGGACATTTATTTCCATTGCATATATATATATACGTAGTCGTACATTCATTTTATGAATCACCTGCTCTTAGACTATGAGAGCTTTACAAGTGAGCTTCCTAAGATCCAGCTCAATGTCTTGCTGAGTTGCGTCCATTGAGGTAATTACCCACGAATTGCAAGATCTAGAACTTGAATAAAGCCTTTTTGACTATTTCAATAGTTTATTTAACAAAGACTTTTTAAGTTAGTTACATATTTAATTTTTGTAAATTATTTTTTTGATGAATAAGATTTTTAATAAGCCATTAATTATAATTTTAATTATAATGGCACCAAATTTAATGTTTTTTCATTGAAAAATTAATTCATCAAACATTTGCAATAAAACACCATTTGAATTTAATAAATATTATATTTGATATTTTATTTGAAAAAATATTTCTCTATATAAAAATTGAAACCTTTAAAAAATGAGAATAACAATAAGTTGTAGTATCATTCGTATGATTAGCAAAATTACAAGTTTCAAACGTTCGATCATTTACAATGTCACCCTTAATCTCACGATTCTCTAATAGAAACTTTATAATGACTTTTCTAACAAGATTTGAACAGTCTCCACGCCAGTAATTGATTAAAAGCATAGTTTAATTCCCCTTCTTATAATTAAACAAAAATTAGAGAACTTTAATTTAACAAACGTTATTTCATTAAAAACCAAATTATATCCTTGTACAAATTAAACCATTTTTCTGCTCTTACAAAATTTGTTTCTAACTAAAATTAGTAAGCTGCAAATATTTTACAAAATTGGATAAAAAAATTATTCGAAAAATTATTTTTATTAAAATTGAATTTAAATTAAACATCAAATATATTGAAAAATTTAAAACATGTTCGTAAAAGTTGTTGCACATTTTATTCACTTAAAATATATAAATTATTTATAAATAGTGAAAATTTTTCATTTGCGTTTATCAATTTAAAAGTATAAATAAACAGAATTTGGATTGCAAAAATCAAAAGCAATTTATCCTGCGTATTAGTCTGTTTAACAAATTCTCTTAAGAAAATATAAAATGCTCACATTAGTTTTCCAAATTTTTGTTTTTAATAAAAAATTTTTCATTTAACTAATTAAAAGCATAATATAGAGATATTTCGGAAAGTTTTGGAATTAAAATTCAGGAAACTGCACTGTCCGTAACTATGCATGAATCATATACCATATTATACCATTTTAAAACAAATTTATCAAAGAGATCGTCAGTGGCTCATTCAGTCGAGCGATGGATTCGTAATCTCAAGGGTCCGAGTTCGTATCCCGCTCACAGCTTTATTCAAAAGCATACTGATGACCTCCATCGCTAATTAGCATCACAATGATAGCATAAAAACAGCGACGTTAAATAAAATTTAAAAAAAAACAAATATGTGCGCTATAATACAGTTTTCCTCCGTCTTTACACAGAGAAAAATTTAGTATATCAGTCGTACCAATAAACGACATTCTTATCCAACTTTTTTTAGAAAAAAATACAATATTAATGTACGCATGATAATAAATCGGGCTACTTTTCAAGTAAGTATTAAGTAAAGCATATAATATCAGAAAAACACTGTACATATTCTATCAGCTTAGTAATGAATCACTTCGAGTATGACTCGATTTTTATCAGTATTAATTTTTTATGTCTGTTATAGGACTATTTATAAATCCTTTATCATTAAAATCTTTCACTTTTCTTCTTGATTTTAAATAGAATAATTGTAAATTATAAATAGAAATCAACAAAGATTAATATTCAGTTGTATAATTTTTAAGAACAGATTTATACAAATATACTCTTGATTAATCTTTAATATTCAATATAATATTTTAAAGAAATTTGATTTTTGCATTAATCAAGTTTATTTAAATTTTAAAGAAAATATTAAAATTTATTTAAGCGAATGTATTTCGATAGACACCATACGCTCATTAAAAATGCTCATATAAATAGCTTCTTATCCATCTGTTTATGTATTACCATCGATCATCTCTCTGTCACGAGTCAATATCATATTTCAAGTAAAAATGCTTGCTCCTGCAAAGAGCAAAAATATAACGCAAAATTTCAAATCGCCCGCATGTTATCTCACAAATTTGATCGAATGCATATACAAAGAGTGAATAAATAAAAAAAAATAGTAGCAAAGTAACACGATATATTCGTCGCGCTAGAAATAATGGGCTTCATTTTGTTGAGCCGACCTGTGCCTTGATCCTCCCAGGGGGGATATATCTGAACTACACAAGCAAAAAGGGACCGACCGCCCTTTTTCTCTTTTTTTTTCTTTGCATTACCGGCTCCGATTATATTATATATATTGTTCACGCTTCTGCGATTCGCTCTGTTGGTGGTGGTAATAGTGGCACAACCCTGGTGGCCCTAAAATATCGTTCGAACCTATACTGCTCAACCATTTATGAGGGCTACAATAATACATTTTTATACTTTTACTTATTTTTTTTTATTAATTCATGCAATAAAAATAACTTTGCTTTTTTTACCTATTTTATTTTAATACATCCGATTATTTTACATCGTAAAAGTATTATATTCAATTTTTTTTTATCAAATAAACTTTTTATTTTTATTTTCGTTTCTGTATCAGAATATTAACGATTCCATTGATTTTATAAAGTATAAGAGTAAATTTGAATTTTCAATAAGTTTAATAATATAAATTTAAAATCCAGTTCATAAATAAAATTTAACGACTAGCTCGAAAAAATGCAATACCTTTGTATCCGAAACAAAGGATTTTCAATCGTAATAAAATGTCTAGCCAATCTACCTATTCCTTTTGAAAAAGAGAAACAAAATCCTAGCTATAAAAAAAGGAAAATGACAGAGCCTCGATAAAAATGAAAAAAAGAAAAAAAATAACGAAACTTCTATTACATAAAAGCAGCGACTCGAAAATAACAAAGAATTGACGATAAAGATCGGTAAAAAATCGCACACAGCACGCTTTTCAATTGAAGCTTATATATGTATACCCTTAGCCAAAAATCGCGCTCATCCCCTACACGTGTATGACCTTCGAACGCCCTTTTGTGCAAATTTTGCACAATACCGACGATAATGAACTATCCAAAGGGGGAAACGTATGTATACAGACATGCTTTAAACACGTGACTGTTACGTTTCTATACGTTAAGCCTAAAGAGAACATACCTTATATATGTGTCTGTAGAGATGAACACGTGGCCAATGAACCGATTTTGCGAGGATTATTATCAGCTACAAAGACTTTATATATTACTCGCTATCTTTCTTTATACTCATTATTCGTAACTAAGGGGAAACGAATACAATATTTTCAATACAATTTATTATTCCTTTTTTATAATTGCTTTCTTTCAGCTTACATGTAAAGTATGCTAATTAGAAAATTAACTATCTGCAATACAGTATGAAAAGTAATTCATTAAATTGAAATATATGAAGGTAGCAAGGATAAAAAAAAAGCTTTATCAAGTAAGTCGATAAAAAAGATTACTCTTTGCAGTGATAAATATGCTTGAAACAGTAGTGCTACTGATTAATAAATTTCAATATTAAATAATTTATAATGATCATCAAACAGTTAATATTGACTTCTCTAAGAAAAAACATTGGCTATATTTTACGAAATGAGCTTTAGTAAATAGCCAATAAATTATTTGAAACAACAGGCGCCTTGGAAAATTCAAATATAATACGTTTCATAATGAGGTTAGTCTGAATATAATAATAAACGCTTTACTACAAGTCAATGAGATAAAATATCTATTTATAAAATAATTTCATAATTGATACATTTAGTTGAACGACAGACAGAATATAGTGATCGTTACTGATAAATATAATAAGAATATTAATTCACCATGTTACTTATATTCAAATAAAAATTTAAAAAATTATCTTTATGATCTTTATTATTGAAAAATATACAAATGCAACAATGAATTGTTAGAAATTCTCGTTTCTAATAGCTTATTGTACTCAAAGCTTACACTAGTAAACAATCTCTTAGAAATAGAAGTAGAATCATACCTAACCAGCCAACAAGACGTTTGCTCTGGTAAACATAAGGCCTCATTGCGCTTTTGAGAATTGTTCTTGCATTAGCAGACGTCAAGTTATCACGCAAGGCTTCATGATTACGAACGCGTGATGTGCAAGCACGAAGATACAGAACGTTCCTTATCCTTCGGACATCAGAAACATCACCAATGCTTTTTCAACAAAAGATTATATCAAGATAAACCAAAGCTAATTAAAATTTCTGTAAATAAAATTTTATATTTAGTGAAACTTTAAAAATTTTTAAAATATTTTATTGTCAAATTTTAATCTACTGTAATCAAAATATTTTGCCATCAGAAAAAATCAGCGTCAGAATTTATAGAGAATTCTATGGATAGAAATATGTGTTAATTAAATTTAATCAAACAGCAAATGCGTGCGATATGAAAGACCATGATATAGATGAATTGTTAAAACATGTAAATACGAAAATACCGACGGTTGTTGAACAAGCTAATGAAAAAAACAACACTATGAACATAATATTAAAAATCCATTAAAAAATTATTGATAATCAGTAAAAACTATTTAAAACGAAAACGAAAATTAAAAAATTAAAATACTCAATTCATACAATGAATTTCAACAAAAAAAAAACGAGATTATTAAAAAAAACGTAATAAAATAATAGAACAAAATCTTGAAAGATAACGAGGTAACTATTTTGTCAATAAATGAGTTACATCACTTACATGACAGTAAAATTTTATAAGAACTTTGTTAACATATTGGCAAAGTGCCCGCTTCTTAAGTCGAGGATCCATGACCCATTGCAGTAAAATCGTAACTTTTTATTACAAGAAAATATACTCAACTAAAGAATATTTGAATTATTCAAAACCGAAATCAGATTTAATTTTAACTTAAAATTGAAAATTCTTAAATTCAGTAAGATCAGATGAAATTTAGTAAAGATAATTTTATGAAACACACAATAAATATATAAAATTTCAAGGTCGAAAAAAATAGAAAACGAAAATTAATAATTGAGTAAAATGTTATACGTATAAAATTTTAAGTCATTTTAAAATTTCAAATAATTAATTAATTTGAAAATCTGAGTAACAAAAAAATTGAAAGCAAATTTTTTTTTGAATGACTTATTATAATTTTATTTTAGATTAATATAATTGTTATTTGCTAAACAAAATTAGTTTAAACTGAATAAATTAAAATGACAATTGAACAATGTTTATAATTAATGCACAAAATTTATGACGAAATGGATGAAGAAAATCTAAATTAATCATAAAAAGCGATTGGCACAACACGATGAATTCAAATGTCGAAGTGATCAGCAAGATGATTTAGAAAATAGAGTGGAAACAATAGAGAAGCCAGAATTAAACGATCAATTATTAAACGCGACTAAAGAAACGGCACACGATGTTGACATAAAAGAGAAATAAAGAGTGTTAACAAACATGTTACAAAATTCATAGAGCAAATTTTGAAAAATGGTAGATAAATAAAATTAAAGAAAAGTGTTAAAGCGTTAGAAATTGAAAATTAAAAATCAAAAGAAATAAATAATTAAACAGTGAATTAGAATATGTGATTGAAATAAAAATTATATAGAATTATTAAAAGAGTGTGATACACATGATATCGACGTTATATAAAGAGAAAAATTAATTTAAAAAAGTGAATGAATAAATAAAAAATACTAATGGAAACTCAAACACTGTGAATAATAGCAGCAAATCAATGTATGAAATGAAAATTCCTACATACAAATTTAACGGGTATGAAAATGAACGACTGATTAAATTTTCAACAGAGTTAAATACATATAAAACATTCGCAGAGCCGTCTAATTGAACTTCGTTTCGTATTAACACGGATATTACAAGATGCAGTACAATGTGATACTTTAAAAATGTATCAAACGTAGAAAACAATCAGAATTTCGAAGCGCAGTTTAGAGAAAGATATTGAAACGTGAAAATTCAATTCAAAGCGCAAAAAGAATTAGAATATGAAATGTAAATTAGAAAAATGAGAAAATGACGCGAGCGTGTTGTCGCATATTCATTTGATTTAATTGAAAAAAAATAGAGAACTTTGAGAATGACATTAGTAAAAACCAAAAAAACGTAATATTAATTACGTAAAAACTATGGATAAAATTACTATAAAGTAAATATACAAATATTGTATATATAAAACTTTTTGCGTTTACATAAAATTAAAGTTTTTTTAAATTCATATTTTCATAATTATCTACACCCAGTACTTTCACTCTTTTAGTTTATTAATCACTTCTTTCACTATAGAATAAATATTTTGCTGTTTGTTCTTTAAATATTTTCTAATTTCAGTAGAATGAACATTATTAATGCAGGCAACAATCGTTTCATAATCATTATCGAAATTTATTTTTTAAACTTTAATTTTTTTTCTTTATGAAGGTAATAAAATTTTTCATTATTTCTGGAATATTAATTAAAAATTAATTCAGTATGAATTTTTTCATTGTTTGATGAATAAAGTACATTATCCCATGAGCAAATTTAATAATGACTATACTCTGAAATTGCAGAATTTACGAATGTATAATTTCACAAATATATTTTGCTTTATAAAATCCTGCATATGTTATCGATTGCAATTCTATATATGAAATTTTTCAAAAATGCCATTAATTATAAAATCTGTGTATAAAAAATTTCTGGAATTTCTTATTTCTAATATTAATTTGATTTCAATTAAATTATTGATTATTGGATTTTAAAATTTAAGCCCTTGTACATTTATCTCTTACAGTTATATTTCATATTAATTTTTTTATACCTAAAGAGCTTTTATTGGTGTAATGATTAATAAATTCAACGAGTCATTCGAAATTTTATTTTTATTATTTTCAACCTTCATTTCAATCTCATTTTCTTTTTAGTAGTTGGATAGTTAACGTATTTATAACTTGATTTAAATAAAATAAATTATTTTTACTCAAGAAGCGTAAATAAAGTACATTTTCTTTATAAATATTATATGTTAAGTATCGTTTAATTGTAATACATTAGTGATAAAAACTATCGTTTTAGACGTCTTTTATTCCATTTCAGCGATCATAAAAACAAGACTTTAACATCGCTACATTTATGCAATCATTGCAATGCTAATTAACAACAAAAGTTTCCAGCGTGTTTGTTAAGAAAACACATGTAACAAACAGTGGTGCTTGTATCAATCGACCGAGACCGGGATTTGAACTTGAGCTTTTGAGTTTGCGAATCCATCGCTCTATTAAGCGAGCCACTGAAAACCTCAAATAAGAAAGTTAACGAATTGATTTTGGCGTCATTCCAAATTTAGATAGTATTTCAAAGGGTCGATCTTAGCTGGCAAAGCTTACTCTGTACGGCAATTTGTCCAGCCACTGACCAAAGATTGTCGAGAATAAATATTTTTACGCTCCTTTATTGGACCTCTTTAATCTTATAAATTTCTGCCAAATAATCTTTCAATACGATCCTTTGATTAATTTCTTTGAAAAAAAAGGTATAGCTTAAATGAGCTTTACAAAAACTGATTTATCGTTGCGTCATTTAAGAAGGTACTGAATTCAACGAGATTTTAAAAAAAGGAAAAGATAACATTCTTTGGTAATTAATGTAGATAATTAATTACATTTAAAAGCGGTGAAATTTTATAATTTTTAAAGAACATTTATCAAAAAATAGTTTAAAATTATTATATTTATAATAATTATGAAAATAACAGTATTAATGAATTTTATTATTTCAAAGGTAATTAATAAATTGTTACTTTTCAATGATAATCTGTCCATTACTATTGTTACACAAATACTCATAAAAAAATGTATCTACTAGTAAAAGTTAAAATCTAAAAATATTTGTTAAAAATAATTTAGTAACTTATGATAAAATTTTAATTTATTATTAATAAATTTTATTTTTAAAAGTTTACGACGAATAGCGAACGAACTGCAGAATAAATCTTATACTATCAAAATACAGTAATGTAGTTGTTAAAGAAAATTTATAGTGGAATAAAAACTTTACAGGCATTTAATGAAGAAAACCATAAAAAAATATTTAAAAATTCTAACAACGTTACATAAAGTTAAATTAAACTTAATTAACAGTTTTTAATAAAATGTTTAAACTTTTACGCAGAAATTTTGAATGATGAAAGTATATTCCATAACATTAAATCCAACGTATCGAGCGAAATGTATTGTAAAACGAACGAAAATGATAAATCGAATTTCTCTTTGGTCATAATAACAGAGAATCGAACACGGAGATTTAGAGAGTCAGGAATGAATATACAGCTGCGGAAATTCAACAGCTGCATCTCTCGTTACACGAAATTCTCGTTCATTGTGCGCGTATGTATATGCTCGCTGTATATGATTTTTTTTTTCATTGATATACCAGATTATTGACACGCGTATGTCATAGTTCGTTACATGTGCTGTCATATTGATGGTTAACTCGATGCCGATCTCATATACTCCTACTTTTGTTATAAAACGTGTAATTGAGCCTCGACGAATTATATTTATTATAAACTTTCTTTAGAAGATTTGATCCTTCAATAATATTCGATTACGGTCGGTTAACTTTGTTTGAATTACTACGAAAACTTATTTTTTTTCTTTAATAAATAAATTTGTATAAATGTAATAACTTTAAAAATATGTAAAATGTATAATAATATATTGTTTTAGTTACTGCATTCATGCACTTAAAATTTAATTGAAAAATAGTTACGGTTTAATAATAATGACTTTTAATTATACGTTTTTTTTCTAGATCGTACATATTTTTTTATTTATATTATTAAATAGAACATATATAATAATTTTATAGTTATTAAAAAAAAAAGAATTTAAATTGAATGTATAACATTTATGTTACTGATTGGCCTAACATTATTATTAAATAATTTCGAAAAAGATAACATATTGGTAAGCTTAAACAAATAACATTCAAATAGTTAAGGTTTAATTTGTGAATTCAATGATTTTCCATCCTTAAATTTTCTTTGATATTAACTTCAAATATAAAAAAATAAGTTTTTGAATAAATAAAATTCATCTTTTTGATACAAAAGTTGAATAGATTTTTCAAATTTGCCCTGTTTATTATCCTTCTATTGAGATCTATCATTAGAATATCGGAGAACTTTTTTCCTATATTTATTTTGAAAATTACTTATTAATATAATTCAGTAGATTCTATTTGGAATTAACTAGATTCTTAGTTTCATCTTGGTTTTTCATCATACGTTTTCCTTTGATCCAAGTTTTTTTACATAAGTTTTTTGAAAATCGCAAAATTTTTCTTTTTCTCGTAAACGTTATGAAGTTGTGCCATCACGTGGAATCCGAAATCGGTCATCCGCATCCTGATGTGTACATCTGATATGTTGTCTCTTTCTAGAAAAAAAAATCAATAATATTTTAGTTTCTAGTCAAAACTGATACATACATTTTATATAATATATATATTAAATTTTATATATTAAAAGAGCTTTTATAAAATATATAATAAAATTGCAGAAAGTTTATTAAGCGCAAATATAACACTTTGATTTTTATTTAAAAAAAATTAAAAATACATATATATATATTGTAGGATTTATTTATTTAAAATTTTATAAATTTCAAAATATTCTAATAAAAATAAAGAAAATAAAAATAAAAACAGAACCCCCTGCTTACAAAAGGACGATACAAGCAAAATTTGGCACGCGTTTTTGTGTCTCGATCAAGCTGCAGCTGCCTCGATTCATTCATTCTCTCTCTCTCTCTCTTTTTTTTCTTTGAGGCAACCATCTGCCGCTATATAATACCCAAGCGCGTGTCGGACGCGTGCTCAGCTTAAAACTCTTTTTTACTCTCTATTGCTCTTCGTTGCTGGTTGCCGTTGTTATAATGACCGTAAACGTCGAATCTTACGGTAACGCAAGGATATATAGCAACGATCGTAAAAAACGAGCACGGATACATATATGAAAGTCAATAATAAAAAAAGGATACGTCGATTTATCGATCGATTCGACGCCTCGTATTGCTTGTTAATCAAACTTTAAAAAAGATTGCACTTAAATGGAAAGTTTTTCGTTATACCCGTTTCAGAATATACATTTATGCTGTCTAAAATTTTATTTATTAACTAGAATAATTTATTATTTATGAAAATTTATTGAATTGAAAAAAAAAATTTTATACATATCTTATGAATGAAACATATTTCCATTCTCAGTAAGCAATGCTGTCAAAATATGTAATAATAAATTCACAATTAATACTTTCTAAATAATTTGTTGATTATCAAACTTTACATTTGGCATTAATAAAAATGCATGAATAATCAAGTTAAATTAAAAAGTAGCATTGGAATAGAAATTTTCACGCCTAAATTCATTCATTACATGATAATTAAAAAAAATTTTATTTCAAGCCTAAGGTATAGAGTGTTTCAGACAATACTGAACCGGTTGTATTCGTTGTGTAAATAAAAAAAGTCCAGTTCCCTAAAATTTATTCTTTCTAATCCATCCACACGCACATATACGTATATTCTCCCTGGTTGATTTTGAATGAGTTGCTCGGGGCGGACACATGCGAATATACCCCCCTTACCCCTGTCCTCAATGACGAGGCTTTGCATAAAAATTAGCATAATAAAGAAGGGACGTAGACACAAGGCATGCGTTTTGCTTTTGTGCAAAATGTTTAGGCCAGATGAGAGATGAAAAGTTTTTTCGGTAGCATAGACCGTGTGGGTTATTAGTTTTTACATATTGTATCGTTAATTTCATTTCTAATTAATTTATTTCTACAAATTTTCAGGTAATTTATTATAGAATGTATTGAAATAATCATTGTGATTTAAATGTATCTCATTGTCAAGGTTCATAAATGACAATTATGCGTATGAAAAAAATTAATTAAAAATCATTTGAAGAACATAGACAACAAAAAGCATAACCAAATCAAACTCTATTAATTAATAACTATCAATAAATATGCTTTAAGGATCAAGAATATTATTAAATTTCATATATTTTTAAAGAAAATCCTTTAAAAATGTTTTGTAAAGAAATAAACAAATAATATATATTTTTTTAATAAGAAAAAATGTAATTCAAAATTAGTGTATAAAATTTTAAATCAGATCAGTGTCCAGATATTAGAGTTATAAATATTCACACGGTCACTACTGTATAAAATATTAATTTCTTCATTTGCAAATGTATTGATAAATCTTTGATGCGTAATCTCTTTTGGAATTTGACGAGTATTTGGAAAAAAAATGTTTGATATAAAGGCTAAGTGATTCACGAAATATTATTTTGCTGATTTCACTTTTTTTTACCACATTCACATCTATAATTTTGGCTAATTGAATAAATATACAAAAAATTTCAAAATAATACAAGTACACAAAATTCATTAATAATTGTATTATATTATTAAGAAGAAAAGTTTAAATTATATTCTTATAAATTTCAATAAAAAGTTATAAGATAAAATATATTTGTTTTTGATTGCCATAATTTTGAGCAGCTCAATACTTTTTAGTTTATTAAAATACAGTAAAACAAGAGTTTTCATATTTACAGAGAGCATTTAGTTGTTTGCATACACAAATATTGAAAGACAAAGTTAGATTGCTAAGCTGACATATATTTTTTTTATTTATTCTCATGCAAGTATTGTAAATGTTTTCTCGGAATATTTGAAACTCACGGATTTATGCGAATTGAGTCTCCAAGCGAACTGCCACACATTTGCGGGATGCGAGATGCAGCAGCAGAGCTTTGGCAATCGATAACGAAGATGAGAGAAAGCTGCATCTGTCGTTTGTTCTGGTTTATCTGCTTTCATATTTCTCTCTGTCTCTCTCTTTTTCTCTTTCTGCGTATATCCGGCTTTGTCCTGCCCAATCGAACACAAGCTCAATTTACTGGAGCTAACAGAGAAATGAAAATTAATGAATAAACTTTGTAAAGCTTCTGTTACACTATGAGTACAAATATATTGGAATTACAATTACATTTAGTTTATCGATGTTTGATGGATTAACTCGAGACAAAAATTCATGCTGGTTTACAACATACAATTAGTTGTTTATTTAGATTTTAAACACCAGTTTATCATGAATATTAAACATTATAATATATGATTAGATATTTTAAATTTAATTTTCAGACTTTTAAATAATTAAATTCTTTGAAGAAATGTTATTACAAAAGCGCATAACTTATAAGAAAAATTAATTTTAAAGATTTTTTAAGTGAAACTTCTTTACCGACGGTATACACTTCCCATAAGAGCCGTATAAAAAAATTATATGAGAGTGAATTGATTTCATGACGGTACATGCAACGGAACTAATGAAACGAAAGTGTATATATATAGGAGGAGCGTCCGCGCCTCCTATATGTACATCAAGGTACTAAATACGTATAAAGAAAAATTCGCGGCACTGACTTGATGTCAAACGCACAGATATAGTATATGTATACATGTATACTATATATGCAATACAAATATCTGAATCTGATCTGAATAAATAAAGAAAGCAATAGCACTCGTTTTCTCTTTTTCTTTCTTTCTCTATAATGTTTTATGGTGAACCCTTCTCTTCCCTACATTTTTTAAATTCTATTTTTGTAAAATAAATATTATTAACAAAAATTTTATACACCATCTCATTTAAAATTTAAAAAAATTCATTCCTTAAATAAATTTAATTATTTTAATTTAGTTTTATTTCATTTTAGAATTATTTAGTTTTAAAATTATTTTAAATTAAATAAAACAGTGATAGAACTTAAATAAACATTTATGAGTTCTATAATTTCGTAAACAAGTTTCACTTCTGTCGGCCAGTCCCAAAGACTGCCACACCAGTTTTTTTAAACATACATGAAATTTATATTTTTAAAAGCTTTTAAGTTTAATTTATGCACGAATAAGCAATGTTAATAATATTATAGATATATTTTTAAAAAAATTTCTGTTTCATCTTCTCAGATAGTTTTTAAAATTTAGTAAAAAATATTATGAAATTACGTAAAAGTCTGCGAGTTAAAAATTTAAGTAAAATTTAATGTATAATACAATATAGCACCTACGATAAGGCAAATTATTTAACTCACTAGGAGAATGTCAGAACTCTAAATCACATTTTTTTAAAATTAAAAATATAACAAAATCTCAAATTACATATTCCAACGTTCAGATGAAGGTTTGAAGTTAGATAGTATAATCAAAATAATTCTATGAAATATAATAAGAAAAACTTTTTTAAAAAAATTATAAATGAGTATTTATTTGTCTTATATATTACACAAAAATAATATGAAAAATTTAAGAGGATTGCTTTTATTTGAGCTGGATTGAATTTAGAAATATCGATTAGTCTTAAAGTCATTGACAATCGTAAATCAGGTCCAAGAAGGCATGTAAGGAATTTTTTAAATTTTATTTAACCTCGCTGAATTTATGTTATCATTACGATGCTAATTAGCGACATAGGTTTTCAGTGTGTTCGTGAATAAAGCATGTGCATCGTATACAGTGATGCTTATATCAATCAGCTGTCCAGAGCGGGATTTGAACTCGAGTCCTCGAGATTATGAATCCATCGCTCTACCGACTGAGCCACTGACGACCTTAGAAATTAACAATAATTATATGAGCTATGTCTTCATGTTTCATTATTAATAACTTTAAAAAATTTATATTTTTTCACGCATAAAAGTTGTAATTGAAAAATTTTTTTCCAACATTTTTTATTTTATTGGTTAAAAAAAACATGTTTGTAAATTATAATTTTAAACAATCCAAATTTTTACTATATTGTATGAAATTATTACTATAAGCTAATTTCATATTTTTGTATAAGAAAACATGATCTATAGTTTCAACAAAATTGGTGATATGAAGTTCTGATACTCTCCTGCTAAGTGAAACCCTTAAAAATTAATTATTTTTTTTTTAAAGAAACCATAACAGAAAACTGTAGTGAGTTAAAAGGCAGATTTTCATAGCCTTTAGCAATTTAAAACTATTTCATATCCAAAAGTCTTATCTCGGTATGCCTATAAAGTGCTGCTAAGAAACGAGTTTGAGAAAAGCGCTGTTTGAGGAGTTATCGCCTTGTTCGGCTTACGCGCAGCTATTGTGTCTACAGGTATATAATGAAGCGAGCTTCTGCATAACTTTCAGCTTATCTACGCTTTTGTTGGAAAGAGGAAAGATAGTAAGCTTAACAAGCGAAAGCTTTAAAAGATTTTTGGTTAGAAGCTCTCTTTTTACAATGTTCAATACATTTTGCTCAATTATAAATTTTTTATACTAAATTGTTAAGTATAATTACTTGTAATGCTGATAAATTTAGAATATAGTAATTTAAAAACAAGCGTCCTTTTTCTATCATATTCTCTCCAACTGACTTCTAGGTAACTGCAATATTACTGATCAGTTTATAAATATTGGAAATTTGATACATTTTTGACATATCTTGCAAAATTGTATTGAACATTCTTCAAAGTGAATTTTATCAAAATTTTCGAATTTTAAAAATTTTTATTACTTTATAAAAATATGAGTTTTTGATTTTCAAAATATTTATATAAGAAAATTTTTTATTCAAAATTATAAATAATTAAAAAAAAATAATAGTACATTAAACATGTGTAATTATAGTAGAGTTAACATGTGCATGAAAGTCATAGAAAGCATAGAAGAAAAGTTGGTGAGAGAAGACGTCATAACTGAAATATACTAACCACAACAACGTGTCCTTCACATTGTTCCGCAAAACTCGGTAAGCTGCATCGCTCATTCATTTCCCCGAGGTCAGAAGACAACTAACACTAGGAACTTTTAGAGGCAAATCCTCGTTAAAATTTCTCACACTCCTGGCTTGGCTTGACGCTATCAAACTCTGACTTTCTGATGACATGCACGTGTGCTCTATAATACATATATACAGAGAGAGAGAGAGAGAGAGAGCGTTAGGATGCACCTTGTCAATTATTAAATAGCTTTGGCGCAACAGAATTTCGGCTAGAGCAAATTGCAAAGTTCAGCTATAGGATTGTTTTCCCTCGCGACCTTACAACTGAGAGTTCATATGCTTCACTGAAACTTTAACTGTTATTTTGGATTACGATTTTATCAACTTCTACGTAAGATATATTTTATCTCTATATTATATTTTATCTCTATATTTAGAACACTTTTTTTTAAATATTTAAAAAATTCTCTCAAATTCTCAACGTTATTGATATTGTTAATTTTAAGTTCCTTTAATGAACGTTGATTATTTTTGAGAGATTAAAATTTACAAGACACAATAAAAGAGGCTTTTCAAATATTTTATTGCTATGAATCAATGCTAAAATCTAACGAAAAAAATAATCTAAAATTTGCCATTATGAATTCATGAATACTACTGAAAAAAACATTGATCTGATTAACTTAAAATTAACGTTTGATATTACTAACTATGCACTTTTTCAATAAAAGTAAGAACCAAATTTTTTGTAAAAAAAGAGAAAACAGAAAACTTTGGTTTTATAATCTCGACTTAAAAAAATTAAATTCTTGTATATTTTCTAAGTTTTACGAAAAAGCTTTTACTATTCTTGAATCCAACTTATCAATGAATGTCCGTCTTAATAAAGAGAATAAAACTATGTAAAGCAGATATATGTGCTCTTTGTATATAAAAAATATTATATGAAATTTTAAAGATACTCTTTGTAGCACCAATACTTTACGAAATTTTGTATTATTACAATTATATCTATACTATTTTATGTCGATTGTCAAATATTCTTTAATGCATTTTTATTGTATAATAAAATGTTCATGTTGTTTTCTTTGATGAATATAAAAAATTTTTACAAAGAAAAGCTTTTTTGAATCCACACCTGCATCACGAAGTTTTATTACACATATATAATACAAGATTTTAAGATTCTTTTATTACTTTAATTAAGGTAGTAGAATAAAAAAACGAATATGGTATATTTTTTTGCACATCTATATGTCAAAACTACCAGGGGACTCCTCATTTAACAATTTGCAGATTAAATCTTGATGAATTAATAATTAAAAATTTACCAATTCCTCGTAACAATGATGTATCATGCGTATTAGTCCAATCAATATGAAGAATTCGCCCAACTTTAACATAGTAATAAAGAAGGATAAATGGATATTGTCGATTCTTTGTGAGTCAGAATAAATGGTTACTCTCTGTTATTCCTTTTTTCTTTTCCTTGTTTTATTTGTTCCTCGCCTCGGAAGCCACGGAATTTTCGAGGAAATGGTTCTTATCACAGGAGAACAAATACCTGTAAAAAATTAATCATTAATTTTTCTAAAATTTTTTATTATTTTGTAATAATTCTTTAATTTAAATTTTAGGACAGTAAATTTCAATGTATTAACAGAGATATTTTTACAGTATAAACATAAACATTTCAAATGTATAAAAATTAAAAATTCTTATATATTATAGACACCCCTGGTAGAAATGTGAGCATTAAAAATGGTGTGTATAAAAATTTGAGGTTATTAGTAATAATAATGCCAAAGAAATGGCCAATAAATGTTAAAAAAAGCGTTTTTATTTCTACTGGCCAAAAAATGTTAAAAAAAACGTTTCAATTTCCACCAGGGACGTTACATTTTTAATAAACCATTATTTAAGTATAATATTTAAAAAATATAAAATCATAAATATTTTAAGCTATACGCATACTGTAAGTTGTAACACTGAATAATTTCACTGAAATTCTTCCTCTCGCTCTTCTGTCCAAACTCGTGCATCAAGATGAGGGGATAAAATCCATTTCCGACTAGCAACCGCAATTCTAGGGGATCCGGCACAGCATCGAACGAATGAACTCGTCGGAGATTTCTCGCATAAATTCATTAATCGAGTTTGCACTCTCCGTTAGATAGACGTTAACTATCGTGTGGACATGAACGAATCTCTCGCGAGATGCGCAAGATATGGACGACGCTCATATCGCAGGCGCGATTTGTTGGCTAATTGAAATCGTTCGACCGATTAATTTCAATTTACGAATAGTTACCTAGCGCCCGCACACACACACACACACACACATGCACACATATAAACTTCGCCCGTATAATCCAGAAATTTGTGCCCTCTTCTCTCTACTTCCTCCTGTTGATCCCTCTGGCTTTAGCTATATCACACTCCCAACTTTTGACTCTAATCAGTATCGTCCATCGTCCATCGTTCAGCGACACGTCAATAAGTCAATTCACACGAAATTCAATTGGTTTATTAAATTTTAGGCGTTAGAACTTTGCTAGAGCATTAAAAACTTAAGCTTCAAATTTTAGTTAATAATAATAAAATAGTATATTACGTAACAAGTACGCGAAACATACCATTCACATACAAGCCGAGTTTGTGAAAATGGCAAGTGTGTGAATCGCATCGCGCACGTATTCCGTATACTATTTTTTAAGACACCTTAAAAATTTATTATACACTCAATTTCTATAAGGAATCACATGGCATCTCCATACTCAATATTGTCGGGCTGGCGAAACAAGGATACACGTCGTTTTTCGTTTAGAAAAGGGGACACCTCCATTTAATTTAAGACGGAGGTGTCCCTTTTTTTAAAATAACAGATAAATATTCATGATGATTATAATCATAAAAGTAACAAATTGAAAAAGACAGAGAATGAAAATTCATGTAATAAGCATTATAAGTGTAAAATGAAGATGCAATTTTTATTTAAACATGTTTTTTTTTCTTTTCCGATCGCAATTAACAAATTAGTCATTGATACATCTATCTTTGTTTATCGAATAAAATGATAAAAAATGCAATTAAACAAGGAAAGGCTTCCAATCTCCTCTTGATAACCGTTTTATATATAGCATGCCTTTATATAATTGCACTTACGTCTAATATACGTACTAATATATAGTTCAACTGACTAATACTACAAGATTATCCCTAGACAAAGTTTGAAACTAGAACTTGAAAGTCAAATTAGTCCTGGTGCTTGCAAACATATCGGTGTTAATTCCTTCCAACGGGTGTCGAATTCTATCCTACATCATCATTGCACTGACATCATCGAAATTTCTCACAACTTTATTCATATTAATTATATTATTCTTATAATTATGAATATTTATACTAATAATTTTTGATACAGGAATGCATTCATTTTGTAAATTAAACTTTATGAATATCTTTCAATATAAATATACATTAGGATAGTTAAGTATATCACAAAATTTTGCATCGCAATTATCGTACTACAGATAAAAAGTTCAGATCTCATCTAGAAATCATCAAAAAAATATATTCTAAAACTTAATACTTTATAATCTATTATTAATTAGAATTTTCTATTGATGCTACTCGGTTATAACTCTAAACTCTACCATTCAGTTTCAAACATTCTAAGCTTATATTAGCTTTTAAAAATTTTTTGACAAATTATTAAGATTTTTTTTTCTGAATCTCCATTTGCTTCACAGTTTGATCAATCTACTTTATATGGATGAAATTCGTATCTTGAGTTTGCTTTTAAGATCCATCAATAAAATTACCCTGGACTCTGGATACTTTTATTTATTTTTTTAACCAACATCAATTTAAGCTATTGTATTATGGAAGCTAATTGTTATTCTACTTTTCAACATAAAACTGTCACTTCGAAATTCATATGAGTTTACTCGTTGCTCAACTCCTTGGCTTTCGTGGCTCGAATCATCGATAAATATGAAAATGACATTTTCATAAGCTGAAAAAAATTGTTTGATTAAGTTCTTTTCATTTATTAAATAAATTTATTATTATAAGACTAACAGATGTAAAAGTAACCAAACATAGATTGTTAAATTTGCCTGAAGTTATGACTACAGGTTTCTGAGTTTTAATAAAGAGAATAAGCATTTCTTTTGCATTTTTTCTTTCAAACTCATACCATGCACAGTCAACTAAATCTTGATATATGTGTTCACTCTGAAAACAATATATAACAGTTAGAGATACTAATAAAAAATTATATCTTCAATTTGAATGATGTATGCACTTATTTGAAAAAGTAAATTTATAAAATTTGTGAACACATATTTAAATCTATGATGTTTTTTTAATAAATTTAAACAAAAACTAAAAAAGAATTAGCTTATTGTTCGTTTCAGAAAAATCAGGTGTTGTGAATTTTTTGTTCAATGACTTGTAAAGATGAAGTTTAAGCTATTTTAAAATATTGAACAATGATTTAATATTAATTTTATAATTTAACCTGATTAAGAAAATATTCGCCAGCTGCACAATATATTCCTGCGCCGAATATATCATCTAGTAAAAAATCTATATTTAAAACAAACTGTACTGACATCGAATTATTTTCAAATCCCTAGAAAAAAATTTATTTAATTATATTTTTTTAAACATAATAGAAGCTGTAAATCAGTATTTGACAATCTCCTAATAAAAAATTTTATGAAATAAGTTTTTTAAACTGTATCTGTAATACTTTTTATGTATAAAGTTTTTATGCACATAAAATCATTACTGTCTAGAAGAAAAGCGTAAAATCTTTCCAGTACCTTTTCCAATTATAAGTTTTATATGATTTTTTAACTAATTTTCTGAAGTGTTTTTTGTGCTGAACCGTTTGCAAAGAATACAATAATTTATAAAAATAACAAGCATTTGTTGGATCAAATGACCACAGCTTTTATTATAATTTTAAATAAAAAAAATGATTCCAGGATTCGAATAGAATGTAAAATTTGAGTCCCTTACATCTGTTTGATAGATTCGAATTTGGCAACAATCACTTTGTTTCTACAGTCAAATGTTAAGTATCAAAAATTGATTATGAAAAAATCTGGATCAATTTTACAAATTTATAAATGTTTATGAATTCTTATTCTGTACGAAAAAATTTGTTTAAATAATTTTCTGTTTATTATCGGTTCGGAGGAAGATGACGCTATTTAGAATAGTATTTTGTGTAACAAATCGCGAAATAAGGGGTTAGTGCTTAGTGATTAGTGCACAAGTGAGAATTTGTCGCCCGAGCGAAGCGAGGGCGCCAAACTCACACGAGTGACAAATCCCTTGAGCGCACATGTTACACATACTATTTTTTGACTCAAGCTGCGCGAAATTCGATGCGTAAATCGATTATTTTGAACATAAGAATTTGCATAAGTATTGTATATAATACTTTGATATCGAAAATGTCAACTATTTATAATAATAATTTGCAGTAATCATGTGTAAGAAAGAAGGGGGGGTCCGAAGCTTCGGGGGGCGGAGCCCCCCGCCGACAAAAAATAAATAATAATTCTTATTAAAATAAAAAAAAACACAATTTATAAAACAATTGAATTTATATTCCATGAAAATATATTAGATCTCAATACTAAAAGATTATTCACATAACTATAAAATAAAGGTAAAAATTATTTTCAACTTCGTCCATCGATCCATCGACCTACAGAAAATAAATTATGTTATTTTAATTTTACCTTTATTAGTTCACTTACTGTTTCTTATTTCGCGCCCCTTGAATTCATTTTGCGCACGCTGAATTCATTTTGCGCACGCTGAATCTATTTTGCGCACACTCAATCATTTTGCGCACGCTCAACTTATAACGTATCTGAATATAGTATTTTCGTACGCTACAAAGGCAATAGAAATCGAATTTCGCGCACAGAGTGTCAAAAAAAAATTATGAAAACGACGCTATTTCAAAAAAGGTGCTGAAAACGATGTCATGTCAAAAAGGTACTCAATACGACGTCATTTCAAAAAAGACGTCGAAAATGACGCCATTTCATAGACAATATTTCTTTTCAATACGAGTGCGAGAAAATGATTTAAACTTTGTGTCGACGTTTGCTCCCGAGCGCAAGCGATGGTGAAAATTTCACATAAGGTTAAAATCACTTTCTCTCTCGAGTGTCGAACAAAATTTTTTCTTACGATATGCAAAAAGCTTGTTTTTATACTTGCGTGCGTAAAAACAAGCTTTGCGCACGGAGAGCGAAAAATGCCATTTCGCAAATGCCGTGAGAAAAATTAAATGTGGAATGATAAATTTTGCTACTCTTCAAAAATATGGTGTCTTATTATCGAATATTACATAAAAGTATCGACTTTTTTGAAATGGCGTCGTATTCGGCACCTTTTTTGAAATGGCGTCGTTTTTAGTACCTTTTTTAAACGGCGTCATCCTCCTCCATACCGAAGATATGATAACGATGCATTTTATAATATTATATCATTGAGAATAAGAATATTAAATAATAATATCGAACTTACACTCATTAAAACATATCCAATGGTACACATCTGTATCGTAAGTATCGAAAGTTGTATTAAAACAACGTACGAATATGCATTTTCAATATTATTAGCAAAGGCGAGGTAATTTTTATGTTTGTCAAAAAGATATTTAGCAGCATTTCTTGTGTCATTTTGATTGATTCTGTTACCGCAACTTTCTGAATAACACTTGATAGCAGTTCTTACACCATGAGCTTTTGTCGCTGCGTGAAAAACCTTGAAAGGAACAATTTTTAATCTTTCTAAAAGTATAATTTAAAAACGTAAAAGAAGAGATTATTCGAAAAAATTTTTTAGTAAATTACCAATAAAGCGAGAAAACATTCCGTCAACAAATGAACGTTTCCACTAAAAATCATGATTATTAAATGAATCACATTCAACAAAAGATAATTTGGCAAAGTTTTACTTATAAACGAATAACTCGCTGGGAATAAATAATCTTCATCCACTACTGATTTTGCTTTAAGACAAGAGGATGTAACCATTAAGATGCTTCCAATTATATATCCATAATAAGAAATAACCATAACTTTACATATTACACTAGCGATTTTGATATTTTTAATCATAACAACTTTTTCATCTTCTTCCTTACAATTTACGAAGTCGTTAATTATTTCTTTAACAAGATACGTTATGTGTCTATGATAATTTATAAAATTTATTAAAATATACTTTACGATAAAAATCTTATTTAATAATACTTTACCCATAGCTCAGCCGAAACACCGTAAGTTTTAACACTGCATTTATCGTTATTGATAATGGACCCATACATTTAATAAGAGCATCTAGATCACCAAAAGTTTCTATAATTCTCCATACTTGAAATGGAATATTAGCTGTAATCGAGACAACGATTATTAAAAATCCTGTCATATTTGTGATTCCCGGATAACAGCCAATAATTTTTAAAGCCATTTTAATTGGTCCAAACACCGCATGATCTTCGACATTCATTATTTAATATTATCGTAATCTGCTTTTAAATCGTTAAACACGTATTTTAGGTACAAAAAAATTTCAGAATTAATTTATTATTGCGATAAAGTTTTTTGTTTGAAAAATATAAATTATAATATATTAAGATGTATTGAAATGTAAATAGATTTTGAAATATTTCTCGCATGCAATGTCTGATCCAACTTCAGCACACATGTATTTGTGATATTCGATCATATTGATGTTGTTATATTGTTGTAATATTGGGAGCTCTTAGCAACGCATGTCGATGCAATTTTCATACTGTATTCCTCAAATCAAACATTTAGTTTAAGGCTCTTAAATATTTTACTTGCCACAAAGGCGTAAAGATTGATTGTTAAAAATTTGATCGTATTTTACAATGTAATACTCTATTAATTTTCGTTGGTATTTCGAGTAATAAATATGATTATTTTCACGTATAAGGATATATAAAAGATAATAATATTCAAGAAAATAACACAAAGAGCCACAAAGTTCTTTGTAACTAAATATTGTAAAACTAAAGAGCAGGGTGAATTACATGTTTGGCCAGGCGTGGACTCTTAAATATGCAAGTAGTGGATGAAAGTGGGCGTGTAGCAAAAACTTTGCTTTCATAAGGAAATATAAATTTATTTTTTCTTATCTACAAATCGAGGGTCTTCGATTACAGAGATATAATATTGTAAGAAAAAAGAAACATAGTATTTATATCTAAATACAGACAAGCAACTTGCGAGAACGTAAATATAATAATCGTAAGTTAGAAAAATTTTTCTTGCATATTTGAAATAATTAATAAAATATTTTATTTTAACGAATGTTAAATTTAAAAAAAAAGAAAATTTCAATAAATTTTTATAGTATTTATAACAATATCGGATGTAATATATAAAAAATAATTATTACTTATTTTGCAATCTAATAAACAATATTTTTTAATTGAAGGTATAAGATGATAAATTGCACCAATATATAAATCATCGTTAACTTCTTATGTTAATTTTTAATGTGTCTACTTACGAAACTAGTTTTTTCTCTCACTATAATCCGTAACAATTGACTTTTAGAAAGATTAGTTTCCTGAAATTTTCAATTAATACAGGTAAAGTATTGTAAGGAATTTTAATCAAAAGGTTTACATTATAATAATAAAAAGAATTGTAGAAAATAGAAAATTTTTATGAATGTTAAATTTAGAAAATTGAGTATTTCTATAGTCAATAAGTGCAGATTGAAAAATTATAGTGACTTTATTTTCCTAAATTATTGTTTCCCAAATGACGCTTTCATAAATATTACTTGAATTAATTGTATTACATAAAACAGACAAATAATTTTTGAAAACTAATTTTAACAAAGAAAAATGTATTAAATTTTAAAAACTATTCTTGCTAATCCTTATTTATTTACCAATCATTCATCAATCTAACTACGATCAGTCTGTAAAAATGCCAGATGCTCTGTTAAACCATTTTGGAACAACCTTTAGTAAAGTTAAATTATGAATGAAATTCAATCCCAATTTTAATAACAAATAAAATTTGAATGCAATCGATCATACATCTGACTCAATGCTTAAAAAGAAAAAAGCAAATTTTCAATTTTATAAGTGAAACTCAATCCGACGTTTATGCTAATCCAGTAGGGTCTTATTGTAATTAGCGCTCAGGATTTTTACCCTAGATCTCTCTTTTCATTGAAAACGAATTCTTTTTTATTCCAACCCATAGTTGCAATTTAATTCTCTTCCTCGTCAAATTCTAATCGGCTTAGAGAATGAAGCCAGCAAATTTATTCCCATGAATGAATCGTTTCTCCTACTTATTTTAACAAAGCAAATTTTCTAACAATGCTCTAATATCTGTTTGTAATTATTTTGTTGGCTGAGTTTTCATTTATTCATTTTTTTAATGATTTCATTTAACTAAAACTTTTTAAACAAAAGGTTAAAAAAATTTTAAAAATACGAATAAATTATACACAGAAATATTTATTCAAAATAAGTTATATCCTTTTATATTTAAAAAAACTTACAATTTCATTTTATGCAGTTAAAAGAAATTCATAAATTCCGTTATCAGAAGTTCATATAATATTGAAAGAAAATGTACTACAAAATAAAGTTATATGTATTTCCATGAATTCAATATGCATAATAGTTTATAAGTCATACTAAATAAAGTAGATGAATTATTATTATTGACCAAAATGTATTCAATACAGCTCAGAATGCGGGATCATAGTACGAATCGTAGCTAATCTTATTTATCGTGCAATTGCAATGAGTATTTTATTAGATAAAGTGTTAAGGAAATCATGATTGATGAAAATAGCTGTTGTTAACAAATATCATTTAAAATGATCTGGTAATAAATGCCTAAAGGTAATCTCTACTTGAAATCATTGACGCGATATCATATAATCCAAAGCTATACTTTTGTCACAAAATTTCATTTTTTTTATTTTAAATAGATTAAATAAATTAAAGTAAATAGTGACACACAATAGTGAACAAAATATTTATTTGTAAAAAAAATTTTTAAATTACGTTAAAATTTGTCTGTCTTAGAAACGATAGCAAAATAGAAGATGAAATGAGGGGGACAATAAATTAAATCAAAAAATAATTAAATGATAAAGAGAAGAGGATGAGCATCACAGAAACTATAAGGAAAACAGAAACACTGATAAAAGTATACAATATAAAAGTAAAAGCCCCGCAACAGCTGCAACCCCGATAGGATGAGCGTAACAGTTGCTGCATAGAGTAAGGCCATGAACTGTCCTAAGATGCCATGCAATATACCCTGAAAATATTTTTTTTTAAATACGGATAGAATTTGTATCAAGAACTTACGGATAGAATTAACAGTTTAATTTATGAGACTGAATTGTACGTTCTATCTCGAATTCGATTTCGAAATTTATTAATAGAATCATCTAAATAGATCTTTCTGTTTCTGATAATACAATGATAAAGTAAACATAATTTTAAGATAAGTTCATATACGTTAAAAAGTTATATAGATTCGATAATCACGAATTTAGAAATCACATGCGTAAGGATCAATTATTTGAACATCTCGCGTAAAACGATTCAATTCGTTTAATTATGAAATAAATCGATATTGTCACACTGATACTTCAGTTAAGCTGTGAATAGCCCCATTTTTCGAAGATTGCTCTCTTCCAAAAGATCTATCGATTCTTTCGTAAAGTTCAGAATTCGCTCAATATTATAAATAAGCCACGCCAACAGTGGAAAACCAGTACAGAAAGACAACTAGTTGTTCTCGAGTGTCTAGTATCTAGAGAATTCTAGAGTCCAGAAGGAGAAATAGTTCATCAATCCAGGAATATTTCGCATTGAATTCTCGAAAGAGCTTGAACAGACGACCAGAAGAAGGATATTTATTTGGCTATTTTTCTTTTTCTCTTTCCTTCTTTTGCTTGAGATAGATAAACAAGATCTATTTAAATAAATCTCGTAAATACATATATCATTGCAAAATGTAAATAGGATAAATAAATCTAAAAACATTCTGATTATGATAAATTTTTGTAAATAAAATATATAATGTCATAGATTAGTCTACCTCATTCCATTTCTTTTCCAAATCTTATTCACGATTTGCTTGTCATTATTGATTTTAATAATTTTAGAGAAAAAGAGAAATATATATTATAAGTATATCATAACTACACTATACAAATATCCTATTATTAGGTGTATACAATGTATTTTGTAATATTATATCTCTGATGCGAACAAAAATAATACTTAATAATATCGTACTTACATCCATTAAAACGTGTCCAGTAATACACATCTTCATTGTAACTATTGAAATTTGAATCAGAACAGGGTACGAATGTGCTTCCTCAGTAATGTTAAATTAATTGCTCTAAGAATCTGGTTGAAAAAAATAAAATTAACTGATAATAATACTTAATGCAATTTAATTTAACAAATCCAATGATGATTACCTTAGCATAATTCATATAAATGCAGCTACATCTCCAAAAGTTTCCATCCTGTATAAATGCTTTTATACTTTTGATATTTAGATGGAAACCAATAAGTTTAGAGCCCATTTCAATATTCGAAATGTAATATAATCTTCAACATTCATTATTTTACATTATTGCATACTTTTCAGTTTATTTTTTATTTTCAATATTACTATATCAGTATGCTTTAATTATACGTTAATTAATATATTATTGAATACCCTACTAGTAATTTTGTCGATATTTAAAAATCATGAATTAAGCCGCGTCTATTCGGCCCAACGCTAAATATTTTCAAAGTTATGAGTAATTTTTTCTAGATTTTGAAAGCACTTTTAAAAAATTTGCATCCGCTTTATAGCCACACAGTTTTTGAACTAGTTATTCTAGATGGTTTCTACTAGAAATATATTAAGTTGAAATAAAAGTCTTTCAATTGAACGAAAATTCGTTTAAAAGCTTAATTTGATTAAAAATCATGAAGGAAATAAAAATAGCGTAAATATTTAACTGGAAATGTGCACAAAAAATAAATGCTGCATTTTAGTCTAAATTCAGTGTTAATTTTCATATCTTCATAATTTTTAAACAACTTGAATCAATTTTTTTTCAATCGAAATAATTTAAAAATCCTTCTTAAATAATTAGTTTAAAAATTTTACAACTATAAAGCAGATGAAAATTTTTTAGAAAAGCCACTTTTTAAAAATACAAACAAAACTGCTTGTAACTTTGATAAAAATTGAGCATTAAACCAAGTAAACGCAGCTTATTTCATGATTTTAGGTAAAAAAGATCTTAACGTTAGAAGAATATCCGAAACCCAAATGCAGTGCACTTTCCTTGTAAGTTCTATGAAACTAAATTTTGTAAAACTGACAGTATGGTGTATTATATGTTTTTCCAGACATGGATTCTTAAATATGCAGACAGTAAATAAAAGTAGGCGTGCAACAAAAACTTTTCTTCCATAAGGAAAAATCCAACTTTATTCTTTTTTATTCAGAAATTGAGGGGTTTTGATCACAGTGATATAAGATCGTAACAAATAACACACTATTATATATAAATCTAGACAAGAAACTTGCGGCAACGTTAATAAAATCATCACTAGTTAAAATATTAATTAAGAGCATGACGAAGCTGTCCGCCTTCTAATAATATTTCCAATCTTAACTTATGAATAAACGATGCGTTTAATCGAGTTTCTTTGCTACAAAGAAAAAATTTGTAAGATTAAACTCTAGTGCGGACAACTCAAAAAATCCACCAAAATATTATACATACAAAGTTATAATAAAAACTTTCAATATGTCGTATTTTAAGGTTAGGTTTGTCGAGTTTGATATCTAATTTCCAATCCAAGCTCATAAAAAAATAACAAGTCCAAATGATTTTTTATTTTAACAAAAATTATTGTATTAATATAGCTTTAGTGCGGACAAGTAATTATATTTGTTTAATTTAAGAATTTAAAAAGATATTGATAAAATAAAAAAAGCAAAACTCGATTGCTGCAGTTCCGACATGCCGTTAATATAATAAAATAAAATTTTTTAATAACTAAAATGATATAAGAAATAATTTGTATTCTAATAAACTCTGTTCTTCAATCAAAAGTATAAAATGATCAATCGTACTTAATGATTTTCCTACAATAAACAAGGTTAATATTATTTTATCTCTAATAACTGTTTTAAAAAGATACAATTGAAAAAGTTTGAATTAGAAAAAATTAAAGCTAAGATAGATAAAAAATAACGAACAGGTATGACATCATGATCAAAGTTCTACTTGTTAACTAGGGCAAAAAGTCCACTTAGAAAAAAAAATTTTTATTACTTTTTAAGTACAACTCTTTTTTTTTAATTGAATTCTGTAAAAGAACAATTTTTGAAGGTAAACTTCAAGGTCAATTCTATTTTTGTCGTAAAAATTCTTCTTCAATAATATAGTTTATGGATATAGTAACTTTATTAATAATCATAAATCGCACTAATTATTTATTAATCATTAAAACCATTTTTGGATTACTTATACTGGAATTAAATAAATGTATAAATTTTTTATACAGTTGATCTTTAAAGTTCACCCAAGTATACTCGGAAATACTAATTTAAAAAAGCTAAAGGTTTTTTCCACATTTAATAAAATTTCCAATTTTACTTTGTGTAGTGAAAACAATGTTTGACCTTTATACTCTTATAAAAAAATTTTTGTAAATTCTGTGATGAGAAGTTCCCGTAATATTACTGACCAAAACAAATGGAAAATGATTTAGAAAGCAGGAAAACGGTGTGTATGATACCTAATCTTATCGATTGTATAATCGCAATGACTATTTTATCAGATGTAGTGTTAAAATAGTCATGATCGATGAAAATAGCTATATCACTAATGATAATCATATAAAACAGTTTTGATTCAGACGTTTAAGATTAATATACCTAGTATCCTACCTATATCTAATATCGTTACGGAAATATTACATTTGATGAAATGTTATGCTTTTATTGTTAAAATTAATCATTTGCTTGAAAGGAGATTAAAGAAAGCGACGTAAATAATTACCGATCATCTAGAAAATATTTGTTTCATTATTTTTAGTAATTTTTATTTTATATTAAAGACATTGATAAAGGATTTTTTATTTATCATTCAAACATCCATCAAGCGTTGAACGAGGGTCTTCACAGAAATCAAGCAGCACTTTTAGAAATCGATTTCAAATACTGAAACGCGAAATTTGGTAAAATTATTTCTACGATTGATGAAAGAAATCTGAATCACTAAATGAAATGAAATCGCGAAATCGCTTCAAAATATACAAGCATCGGTGTTTATTTTGACAAGCAAAAATAGACTAGATCCGAATTCCTTTAGATTCTCGGAAAGTATAGCGAGCCGCGAGCTGGTGAAACAAGAGAAAGTCATTTAGTTTTTATTCATCGTACGTTTCACACGGAATATCGGATAATCAAAAGAGAAGACAGCAGCTCGTTATAAATAAGATTATTTATTTTCATTCATAAATTACAATTAAAGTAAACGCTTTTGAAAATGGTGAGTCTAGTCGTTATGATAATGGCCAGCCACTCAAATTAACCTCTACTCGCTTGCTATATTTGGTACAATAATAAATTCACCTTGATCACATTACAAGTGAATATTTAATAAAATGTCTTAGAAGAAATACATCTGGATCCCATATAAAGCCGCATGATCGAATTAGTTTAATAAATAATATCATAGATATTTTTGATGATTCAGTGTTATTTTTTACAAGTAAATACAATAGAACAAACTATGGACTTTTAAAACCTCAAATTACCTAGGTTATATGTATCATAAAGTCATTTGAAGATACCTATAAACTCAGTTTCAATATGTATTTAATTAGTTTTATTTTCATGCAAACATACATTTATAAATTCAATTAATCAAATTATTTTAAATAATGTGATGTAATTAAATTATCTTTTATAATTTTAAAATATTTCTTGAATCGTTTCTTATAAAATTTTAAATCAGAAGCAATCACGAATCGAGATTTTTTATTTCTAGAAATCCAATGAAACAGAATTCGATTGAATTAGCAATCATCGCACTATTTTTTAGGTGGATAACCCCCGGTTGATAAAGATCAATAATAACGTCAAATATTCGTGATTACATGAACGTTGTAAGAAAACAAACGATTTTACTGCGACTTTTATTGGCATAATAATCTAGATAATTCCTTGGAAGTAAATTTCACGTATTAATAACATGTCTTACCTTTTAATAGTTATTATTCCTTGAATCTGTTGTGAAAAAATAGAGTAAATGATCTGCAAGGTGGACACTAATTTTTTCTATATTCTCTTTTTATTCTTGTTTCATTTATTTATTTATTAATCTTTAGATATAATTAAATATAATATTTATAGCCTAAACATGATTTATATTAGAAAAAAGATTTACTATTGTAGTTTTTTTTATTTAGATGGAAAACTTACTTGTCTCATTGTTCAAAGTTTGTTACTCAGCTACTTTCAACCAGTCCATTCTTCTTTCCATTCAAACTCCTCAGACTATATAGTCTTTTCCTTTTCTCATCTGGTTCCGACACTTTCTGCACTCTCTTCGTTACTTAAAGGATAGACCGACTTTCTTCTTCTATTTTCTCAGTGCAAGCACTGATGCTTGCGAAAACTTTTAGTGTACCCGCATCAGTAGGGGCAACGTAAAATATTCGCGCAAAAGATAGTGTACCTTGAGCAAATTTACAAAAGAACCCACAAAGTTTTTAGCACGAAAATTTTCAGATAAAAATCTTGGGTGAAATATGCTTATCAATAAAAAGCGATTACATCAGAAGCAAAAATTTTTATGGTAAATGATATTTATTTATTTTATTTATAATATATCAAATAGTAATAGTAATAATATAATATGTCTTGTTTCATAGTTTTTGAATCAAGAATTTCTGTTCTAAAATTCTGAATATCCTTTTTGATAATTTTATTTATTAGGATTGAAGAATCCTTTCCATGATTTTGAGAAATATCCAACTAATCAAATAAGTTCGGAGGAAATATTAATTCCAAATATTAATTCCGTAGTTGGATATTGTTCAATTTTACTACACTGTAAAAAATTTTGTGTAATTCGTCAAATTTAATTTTTACAAATATTTTTGTGTTTAAATTTTACAAACATGTTTGTAAAATCAACACAAAAAATTTTGTAATTTAAAAATGTATGTGTACTTTTAAAATTAGCACAAAAATTTTTGTAGAATTAACACACGGAGTTTGTAAATTTTACAAACATGTGTGTACTTATTAATTTTAACACAAAAAAATTTGTATTTCATCTCTAACACTTATGTGTGTTAAAATTACAAATTTTTTTTCACTGTGTATGGACTATTGATTCAGATAATTTTCCAGTGTGAAAATTTTATCTTTGAAGGAACATAATTTTTTGCGATTCGTAGTACTAATAATTACAAGGAATCATAATGTCTCTGAGAATATAGCACACGCGGTGTTTTACAATAATGTTTCTTGTTCTTCCAACAGAGAACAAGGTTTGAACCAGACCAATTTATTTAATACATCGTAATGATTTGAATTCTTCGTTCAACGGACTGACAAGAAGAATGTCAACGAAATTTATTTCATGAATATAATTATGAACGAAGGAACGTTTATGAATATTTTTACCAGAGATATATAGAAACTAAAATCAAAATCTTACCTTGATCGCGAGACGAGAAAGTAAAATATTTTCTTTGTAAATCACAATAGGTCTTAAATACCTTGTGATATAATCTTAATCATGGTAATTACTTTTTGTTTTTTAAAGAAAAGTAATTTAAATTCAATCGTAAGATGTTTTCTTTTTCTTTTTTTGCAGTAATAGAAAAAGAATTATAAAAGCTAACAGAAATCCAGAAAATAATTTAATTTTATTAAGAAACAAAAAAGTTGAGCTTGTTGTACAATTGCGGTAGCCAAACTACGCACCAGCTCTTTTTATTTTGTTAACCTCCTTTACAACATAGCCCCTGATAACACACGACGTTATAAAGACGTTTTTAAGACGTTGTGAAAAACACGATAAAACGTCTTTTACGGAAGTTTAGAAAGACGTTTTAAAAACGTTTTTCAAACGTTATTTTGGCCGCAACATTTTTACCAAAGAACCTTACAGAAGCCTATAGAAACGTTGTAACGACGTATTTTAAACGACCTTAATACAAGTAAACGATGTTATTAAAACGTCTTTAAGACGTTTTTATAATTCAGGATAAACTTCGTTTCATAAACGTCTTTTATACGTATCTAATTAAGAAAGAAAATACAGATTGAGAAAGCAGAAACGTCGTTGAGACGTCAAAAAAACGCTATAATAACCTAAAAAGACGTTTTAAAAACGTTTCGGTAGAACACGTTTAAAATAAAAGACGTTTATAAAACGAAGTTTATTCTGAACTATGAAAACGTTTTAATAACGTTATTTACTCGTATTAAAGACGTTTAAAATACGTCGTTACAACGTTTCAAATTTTATAGGTTTTCTTCAGTAAAAGTATCTTTGGTAAAAAAAAATTTTTTGTGCCAAATTTTTTATAACGTTTTGATGAAACGTCGTCTTTTAAAACGTTTTTTCGGAATTAAGCGTTTTCGTCTTTTTTACGTCTCCGACGTTTCCATTCCGACTGAGCTTGTTAATAGAACTATAGACGTATAACGGTTTTTCTAACATACGTTTTATAACGTTTTACCTAAAGACGTTTATACGCTTAACGTTTCAGCTTTAAGTTCTTGTAAAAAGTTTTTCGTTTATCATCAAATGTCTTAAAAACGTCTTTATAACGTCGTGTGCTATCAGGGTAGTTTTCTATCAATCAAAAAGAAAATAAAAAAAGGAAAGCTGATCGAAATTAGCTGTGGGTTGCTAGCATTCTATCCCCGTCTTATTCATTTTATAGACTTACCAAAGAAAGAACGATACAAAAGTTTGTCCAGTGCGACGAACGTGAGGGTTAGGTTCAAGGACATGACTGTTAACTTCGGTCGATATATACTCAGTCAAGTCACACTGAATAAAGAGAAAAAAAGGAGACAAAAAGTAAAAAAAAAAAGAAGTAGTAAAAAGAGCGAAAATAAAAAGAAGAAAAGATGTCATTAAAAAAAAAATTGTGAACAAAATACTTATTTTAGCCTTTTGTATGACATCAAAAAGGGATTATTTAGCTTTTTTAATGATTAACATTTCAGTTTGAAAGCTTAGAGATGTTGAGCTTGATATTTTTCCTTTTTTTATGATTGCTCAGGTAAGTTCACAATCGACAACGTAATCAAGATCTGTGAGTGGTATGAATTTGGCCATTTAAATCGTACTTAACATCAATACATTTTAGAAAAAGTTTTTGCAAGGACTCATCCCATTATATTTGCTTGTATTAGGATTTTCTTGTCCACAGGCATCAATGTAAATCAGTGCGTAGTAGAAGATTTTAGATAACGTATAATGAGTGAACAAAAGAAACACAAAGTAAATAAAGACGCGAGACATATTTCAAAGCCTGAAGGGCAGAAATTAAATCTATCAAATTTTTTATAAAAGCACAATATTTTTCATCAGTAATCTTAACGTAAATAATTTACTTTTTCAAAGTAATTGAGCTAATCATATTAAAAAATACTTAAATATTTCAATATCAAAAGTTATAAAAGAATTTTTTAGTGAAATAAACGGCATGATATTTTTCATTATTTATAGATTTTGAATTTTATAAAATTGTATAAAAATTTTAAAATCACGTTGAATTGATAAAATACGTAAATATTCTATTTACAAATATATTGTTAAGAAAGTGCATTTGTCCTTTATTCATTTAATTTCTGCAGTCTAATGCAACGTAGAAAACAGTAAATAAGTATTTATTTGTAACTGTCTTGCAATATTAAAAATAATGGATTTAAAAAATTACAATAAAATATACCGTAATAGTTTCATTTGAAATAAGCGAATCCTTAATTAAGTAATATTCATGTAACGACATCTTTGAAAAGAACATCGAAGCTTTTTCTCTAACAACCAAGGGTAAGGATATCTGGAATAATATTACTACTTACATTATCTTAAACTGGGTAGGAATTTTGTAAAGAAATTAAGAATGTAACCATTAAAATGTTCTTATCTTTATCTAAAATGGAAATTAAGTATCTTTTATCATGTTGTGCGCTTTCTTTCTTCTTAATCTAAATAACTTTAATCGATAAAATTATAAAGGGAACAGTTTTTTAATTCTCTGAAAATTTATATACTTTGTTGTTTTTTAGAAATTATCTAAAAGTAACTGATGATTATAGTGTTATTAGATTAATTATACGACAGATTTTATAAAAAGTTAATAAAAACGATCATTCAGGTTCTTGTTTTGAAATTTTTTATGTTATCAGGAGCTTTTCTATAATAATTAGGACTAAAATTTTTGATATTTAAAAAGTATTTATATAAATATGACAATTTTGTATTTTCTTATTCATAATGATTTAATGAAAGTGTTCAACTTAAAAGTTATTTAATAATTTAATATTATCAAAATAACTTATTAGCATTAAATGCAACTATTTCATTGTAGATGATTCAGTATTTAAATTTGATTCGTAGCTCTTACAAGTGATAAAAAAGAAAACGATGACTTTATAATCTAAAAAAATATATTAAATTTTATTAGATTTTTGAAAAATTAAATTTTTAATCGATTTAAAATTGACATTTATCTAATTCTTTATTTCATTGTTATTTTATAAATAAAATAATTATAAAATTTAGCTAAATTACCGATGTGAAAAGAATGAGAGAAAGGTCGTTAAATTTTCCTGCTGTAATAGTTACTGGCTTTTGAGCTTTGATTATCATAAAAAGTATCAGTCGCGCATTGGCTGGTGAAAATTCATACCAAGGGCAATCATTTAAATCTTTTAAAATTAATTGACTCTAAAATATATTTATATTTTAATTATAATACCTTATTATTATTAGAATGAATAGATTATAAAAGTTAACAAACCTGAGTGGTCAAATATTCCCCGGCAATACAATAAGTTGCTAAAGCAAATAATCCACAACAAATATATAAAGCACTTTGGAATAATTTTACATACTGTGCATTACGTTCTAAAAGCTAGATCGTTATGCGTTAGAAATAAATTACTTACTTACTACTAAATAATAAACACAATTTATCTTACATAAAGTAAGACATATCCAAGACCAACAAAAATTAATGTTGTGATTCCAACCATAATTAATGCAACAATTGAAAAAATATTTTGTAAATGTTTAATGAATTGAAGATAATTAACGTGCTTACGGACAAGGCTCTCAATATTATTCAATAAAACTTGGTCACTATGACTGTTTTCATTCGCAGCGATACACTTTGTTATTTCTTGACGTATGTTAAAAACTTTGTTTTTTGCATGCATGATCTGAATAAACAGACAGATATAACAATAATAATTTTGAAATTGTTTAAAAAATTTAAAAAATGACATACCATAATTACAAGCACTGCCTCAACAATACCATGTCCGTTGGAACAAAATATTGCGCTGACACCTTGGCTGAGACATAAAATTTCAAAGATTGGTGATCGATAAGGATTCTTAATAGGAAAAGTTGCTGAAAATATAAAACGTCTATTCCCACTATACGACAATATTGGAATCAACATATACGTAACTGTTAGTCCATTGTAAATAGTAAAAACTATGTTCACAATAATGTTGGCTAATTTAACGTTTCCCATCATAAATTTTTCTTCATTGTATTCTCCTTTGCTAGACCAAACGTTCAGTACATCCTGTACTACATATCGTATGCTTCTATAAAATAATGCATTATTTTTAAATATCTTGTGCAGATTTCGCGAAAAATTGCTAATTGTATTGGAAGTATTTTAATTTAAAAGTATAGATTATTTGAAAAACGTATTATCAATAAATTAAATACCTATTCTTTATTTGAAAGGCAAGAACTTTTATTACCGTCGCAATAACAGCTATGGTGGTATCTAGATTTTTTAAAAAATTTTCAGCATCGTGAATCGTGTCAACTGCATTCCAAATCTGAAATATTAAATTAAATATGGAAATGCCGATAATAGCAATAAAACTTTTTGTTGCTGTTGTTGTTGTACCAGGCCAGGAACCCAAAATGGTTAAACAAATTTTTATATATTGTAAAATTATTGTTTTTTTGTCTTTTAATTTTATTTTATTTTGATTATTAGACTTATTGGTTTTTTTAAAACTCATTTGCATTCCTTTTTTATAACTAATGCTTTTAAGAAATATTCTACTTGAAATGATGAATGTAGTGTGTAGCACTGATGTACGATTGTTGCATTAAAACAAAGTAACCATGGTTGCATTTGGACAAAATAATATTTACACACACGTAAGTCGATGTTTTTAAATATTCAAGCATACCAAAGTAAATTTTTTTCTCTCTGTCTTATGTTTTAGCATTCATGAATAAAGCAAAATAAAAGAAATGTCTTAACCTCAAAGCGTAACATATAATGCCCTTTGTGAATTTGATATAAGTGCTTTTCTTCATTTTCTTATCAAACTTCTATAGAGAGAAAAAAAGTTCTTTGTATCTTTGTATTACAAAGTTTTCTCTTTGTGTTCGCATATGGGTATATTTCTTAATTCTATCAAATATTTATCAGTTGGTAATAGACATATAACTTCTTTTTTTAATACGAAAAGACATATTACTGTTATTTGAAAGCACAAGTCCAGATCAATTTTTTTACCTGTATAGTTTCTCATAATATTTCTGTGGTTCATCGTGCTTAGTTAGGATAAGTAAGTACAAGTATATACAAAACATAAATTATAACTTATATTAAAGATAATTTATAATAGTTAATAATTATTCATTTAAAAATTTCTAACAAAAATTCAAAACCATCATCATAAATTGTGTAAAAAGAAACATAATTTTTCATGCCAGTAGGCGTAAAACCGAATTTTAAGTTCACTAATGGAATTAGCGTTTTATGAATTATAAAACGCATTTCGATAGCTTTTTAAAGTACCCAGCAAACAAAGAAGTTCGCACTGCCTTCTTCTACCCCTCCATTTATTCCATCATTTATACGCCTACAACATCGAAAAGTAATATTCACATCGTGGGAGTCCGATTTTCACCCTCGAGCGATCACCCACAGCTCTTGAGTTACTTGATCATTTGCAAACATAAAATCGTGTTTTACACTAATGATACAAAAAGTATTAGTAGCTCTGCATTTTAATATAACACATTAAAAATTCATAATGTGTTGAACTATTTTATATTTGCTTATATTACTCTAAAAATAAATCTAGTTATAAGTATATTGTTTTTACTAAATTTCAGTGAATACTTTAATCCAAGCGTAATATATAAAATTTCATGTGGTCAATTTCATATTTTAAAACAAAGTAACTTAAAGTACAATATTGCTAGTGAGTAGTCAAGTAAATCATCGAATAAAATATTACTAATACTTTTTGCAAGTTTTTGGAAAATAATGAAAGCATTAAATTACTTTAACACCATTAGAGTTTATTATCAGATATTGCCTATAAATGAAATGTCTTTTACTATAATAGTATGAGGTAGTAGTCAGTGGCTTAGTCGGTAGAGCAATGGATTCGTAATCTCGAAGTACCGAGTTCGATTCCCGCTCTCAGCGTCCGATTGATACAAGCACCACTGTACGTTGCATGTGCTTTTTTCAAAAACACTGATGACTTCTGTCGCTAATTAGCAAGTCATAATGATAACACAAATACAGCGACGTTAAATATATATAAAAAAAAACTATTGTATGCAAATTAGACTGTTCATTATTTTTGTTAATGAATAATTTCTAATATATTTACATATTAAATATTTCAAACTTATTTGCACTATTAAAGTATTCACTATACGTCCATTCCATAATCTGTATATCATATTGCACAATAGTTTTAATTAAAAGTTTAACTTTACTTGATTTAACGTATACTATAATGATATATCATTAATTCCTACATGTTACATGGCAGAGATTTTATATTTTTATACGAATCAAATTGATTATAATTACAGTATTGTATTTAAAAATTTTGATATTACAAGTATCATGGCAACCAATACCGTTATCGTCTAATATGACTGTAAATTGGTATAAAATAAGTAGAGTACTACTAATATTTTGATTATTGTTTTCAGATTAACAGTATGAATATAAATGATCGCTCCTAAAGTGTAAAAACGAGTAAAGAAGATTCGTTCTGACATTTGAAAAGAAATAATAGACTAAACTAGGATTAAAGAGATCACATAAGAGTTTGTTCAAGATACTTCAAGAAGTACTCTTTTTCATTTTAATTATTCGATTGACAATTTTCTTAATACAAAACTTTCACTCATAAAAACTTAACTAAAAATAAAATTACCACAACACATTGATAGATTATTATCTAGATACTATATTTTCAGCAGATTATGTCTATGTTTATTTGCATGAGATTTAAAAACAGATAAATAAGAATTTTGCATCATCAAAAATCAAGTCAATAATAAACTTATCGAGATAATAAGAGGATTTTTTAAATTGTCTCGAGCAAACTCATGTAATCCAAAAGGTTCTATTTTCCGTTTATCCCTCGAATTAACTTCCTCTTTAACCCTAATTGCTTTTCTTCTTATCTTTTGAAAGTGATTGAACGAGACTTTTTTACTCGTTTCTAATTTTTTTATAGTGCTGGAAAAGGCGATATATCACCTTGTTAACTAACAATATTTCAAATTCAACAACAGTTTCTATACTACTATTTGTATTAAAAATAGTAAATCCATATTTTTTACAGATTTGAATATTTCAGATGACAAATACGGATCAATAAATTTAAAAAAATGCAATTTTTCTTCTCCATGTAATACTGTAATAATTTACTGCCTACCTTTGGCTATGTTAGCTGTCGATCATATTGGTCACTATGACATTTTTAATCCCAATACTGTTAATTCTGTTCATATTTAAATGATGTAATATTTGTTTTTATATTTGAAATTAATTTTATGTTTACTTATTTTTAATTGATAAAATATAATATATATATATATATATAATATTTTATCAATTCGAGGTCTTGGTGGCTCATTCAGAAAAGCGATGGATTCATGATCTCAGGGTTCCGAGTTCGAATCCCGTTCAACACCAGCATCACTGTACATTACATGTGCTTTGTTAACAAACATACTATAACGACCTCCGTCGCTAATTAGCACAGCAACGATATCATAAGTACAGCGACGTTAAATAAAATTAAAAAAAAATAATGTAACAAAAAAAACAAGCAACCTATTTATTTTTTTTCATATACATTTTTGTTATTTATATTTTCTGACTTTTTAACTTAAAAAAAGTATATTTATTAAATTTATGAATAGTTAGAATTTAGAAATAAGTAAGTACAACTGTACATTGAATGATGATTTTCACAAATCAATCAAATATCTAAATATAATGAATTTTGATAATAATTAGATATGATAGTTTAATTTTGGATAAGTGAACGCTTAATCAAATAATATTTATGTAACGACATCTCTGAAAGTAACTGTGAAGCTTTTTCTTTCGCCCCATGGTATGGTATCTTGATATCTGGAATTAAATTGCTATTTACATTATCAGAAGCTGGATGGTAATTACAAAAATAAATAATATATATATAACCATTAAAATATGTATACTTATCTTTATCTAAAATAAGAATTAAAAATTTCTGTATCAGCAAATTTAAACGTAAAATTAATCTTGGAATAATTACTTCAACTACTAACAGCTCGTATTAGTGATAAGTATGAAACCGATGTCTTGATAATCTAACAAAAATATTTCTATGTTAGACATCATAAATTATTAATAATTTGAAAAATAATTAATTACTTTCGTGAAATAAACAAGCGAGAGATTTCCAAATTTTCCCATGGAAATAGTTAGTGGCTGTTGGCTTTTCATAAACATGAAAATTAATATTTTCGAATCGCAAGGCTTAAATTTGTACCAAGGGCAATTATAAAGCTCTTCAAATATTACAAGACTCTAGAAAAATTGGATCAAACGATGCACAATTTTGTTTTTAGTGTTGGATATTTGCAAATTTTATTTATCTAACCTGATATGCCAGATATTCTCCGGCTATACAATAAGATGCAACCGCCGATAGAGCAACAAATATGTACACTATACACAGTAAAAAAGTAAAAATATTATCTTCGTTTAAACTTGATAACTAAACATAAAATTACGATATTATTATCATAATTACATTCATGAAGTTCAATAAATTGTGAGAAAATATTTTACGTTTATAAGCATGTATCCAACAATACAGTTAATCAAAGTCATTAAAAATAAATGAAAAAAAGAAATATACGCATAAATATCTTGGATGCATTCCGCAAATGTAATGAAATTCAAATGTTTTTTTATAAGTTCTTGTTTAGCCTTTAAAATATTTTTTCTATTCATTTGGGCTTGACAGATATTCGAAAATTTAGATATTTCTTGACAGACGCCAAAAGCTTTGGTGTTGGCATGTAATACCTAAAAGAAAACTAAATTAGATTTCCTAATTTAAATAGCTGTATTATTTAATAAAACTATAAAAAAAACTAATTGATCTATTTTAGCTTGTTTAGTAATATTCCGACTTACGCGTCATATTATAACTAATATGTGTATAAAATAAAAGTTAATTGGAATATATACTAAATTATGTATAATTTTATTACCAAAAGTTATATGAGTTTTGAATTTGAAGTTTTTGAACTAAAAATAAGAATTTTAAATAATTTTAAATTTTAGTTTTTAAATAATATTGAATTTCGCACAGTTAAAAACTATTCTGCAATAATTAAATATTATTAGTAGTTAAAATTAGTGTAAAACAATACACTTTTACCCCTTTTCTTACATTAAATTAAAAAAAAAGTTTTATTAAGACTTAAAAATCAGATTTATAAGTATCTCCAAAAAAGTCATAGCCCTTTAGTCATCTAAAAATTGATTTACAGTGTAATAATAATTATAAAAACCTTATTTACACACCGAAATCATTAGCAGTCCTTCTATGAGCGCATGACCATTAGTGCCGAAAAAAGCAACCATAAATTGTAAAATACAGAAAATTTCAAATATTGGAGATTTTTTGGCGTTTATTGGAAAATTGGCTTGCATGATAAATTGTCTATCATTAATAGATTCAGCATTATATGATAAAACAGCGATTATAAGATAAGAAATTATAAGTCCATTATAACACGCAATGATGGCGTTCGATAAATAAATAGCTATTTTTCGGTTTTTTTTCATGACTGTGTGTTTGATATTTTCATCTTGAGTTTTCGAATCTTCGATCATCTCATTCACTACATACTTGACGCTTCTGTTAAAAAAAAAGTTACTTATTTATAGCTTGGTCAAAATATATCAGCTAATTTTTTATGATAAATTAAATTTATAAAATTGTTTTTAATATGAATCTTTACACGAATTTCATTCTTAATACGGCTAATTTTAATACAACCGATGTTACCGGCATTGTTGTACCCAGATTATTCATTAACAGATCCAACTGATTAATTACAGTGACAGCATTCCATATCTGAAAAATCAAACTAAATACAAACATTCCTAGTAACACAAATATAATTTTCGATGGTACTAATCCTGGCCAAGCACCCATAAAAATCAAACCAATTTTAACATGCCGGACTATGATATTCATGTTTAGCATTAAATTCACACTTTATTTTTACGAATAAAAGTATCTAAATCATTTTTTGAGCTTTGATGCATTACTTTCTCGATACTTCTAAATAAATAATGACTAAGGAATATATACTCATGGTAAAGAAAAAACTGATCATTTCTTTCTCACGCCCACAATTCTTCAATGCAAAAACAATGAAGAAATATACGGACAGTACAGCGATTGCACTTATGCATGTAAAATATTAATTCGAGGGCTACGAAGCGTACATGATCGGACGATAATATTCGTCACCGTAAATAAATCAAACTATGTACACATGTAATAATTGATTGCTGTGAACTTTACTTGCACGCGAGAAAAGTTTTTTTTTACTTATTTGTTATTCTTTGCGGTTTAGTATGATTTTATATGTGTGTTTAGTGCAGCACGATATTCACTTGATATAAACTTTTTTCCGCTGAAATTGCATATAAATTGCATGCAATATTTGATCGTGACAAAGAAAAAACTTATTCTGTACATGATCAATGATTTGTTAGGAATAATATCACCTCAACATTGCAATTTTATTTTAATATTTTTTTGCTTTTTTTTAAACAAGTTCTTAAACCTTAGATTACTACAATGCGATTATTTGGATCTTTACTATTATAAGTAAATAAAATCATTATAAATTTTTTCATATTATTACAATAATTTTTATTTACAAGGAGAATGTTTCACTTTCGGTTCACCGATTTTGCTCAAATTTTGGGAATGTTTTCTAGATGCAGAAACATGAAGAAAGACAAAATTTTAGAGGCCAACGCTTAATATTTCCCTAGTTGCAGACAATTCAAGAAAATCACTTAAAAAGTTACTAGATTTTCAAACGCTTATAGTTGCTTAGCATTGTTAGCTAGAAGCTTATACCTTTTTTAAGTAAAAACTGAGCTCATATCCTTTCGAAATAGCACCTATCTCAAAATATTATTTTTTCCCAACGTTATAGCGTAATAAAGATTGGACCCAATTTCAGCTTTTATTATTAATTAATGTTTTAAACAGAAAATTCAGGTCCAAAAGTGAAACACTCTCCTTGTTAGATGAAAATTATATTTTAATGCGAATGGTTATATAACTTCAGTTCAAAGGTCAAATTCAATGTCTTCATGTAATAAAAAGCGTAAGATTATGTTCATATTAAAAATATCAACTACTACACAAAATAAAATTTTTTTAAGAAACGGTTATTATTAATATTAGTTTTAATTATGTAAATAAAAAATTTTTCTTGATTCAAGTGCTTTACTGAGCTACATATTATCCTAAAGTTAAATATTTTTTATGGATTATGTGTAATTATATTACAATCCGCTCATTACTAATTATTTAATTAATAGTACATTATGCAACGAGGGAGTAAAGTCGCGAAGCGAAGCAAGGAAAGTAAATTCCTGAGCCAAAAATACACTTTACTCCCGAATCGTATAACATGGTGGCCATCTTAACCTCTAGGACGTTGAGGTTACTAGCTGTGCTTCCTCATAGATGGTGTTACGTCAATGTAGACACCACTTTAAACACCTGGGCATCGTCTACAGGAAGTGACTTGTATTTCTGAGTATTCAATTACAATATTGGCTGTACTTCCATGTAGATGATATAAATGGTGTACCTGGCCATCATCCATAAGAAGTGATTAATATTTCTGAATTTTTAATGATAATACTAGCTACATTCACCTGTAAATGATGTTACGCCGACCTGCAAATCACCTTAGCCATCTAAAAATCCTCCGCTGTTTACTAAAACGATTTTCAGGTCGTCGTGACACTATCTACGACAATGCGCATCTAGTATTATAATTGAGAATTCAAAAATATCATTCTTTTCCTGAAGATGATGTCCAGATGTTCAAGGTGATATTTTTGTCGGCGGAACATCATTTATGGAGGTGTGCGTCTGATATCATAATTAAAAACTCAGAAATAATAATCATTTTCTATAAATGTACCTCCAGTTGTCACCTCATGTGTTATATAGATAGACCTCCAGTTCAACGAGATATTATTTGGGAGTAAATGCATTAAGTATTATAATTGAAGGTATAGAAATATTTGGTACTTCTCGGAGATGATGTCCAAGTATCACGAATAATCCTCAGGCTGTCTTGAAACATCATCTACGAGAAAGTGCATCTAATATTATAATTGAAAATATAGAAATTTTAGTCACTTCCAGGAGATTATGTCTCGTGGCCAGTGTAACCTCCAGGTCAACAAAACATCATTTACGAGAAAGTGCATGTAGTATTTATCTAGTATTTTAATACAATATAAAAATATATTTCTCACCTAGTCAGGAAAGAAATATACTTATTCCTGATCCGGTAAGCAATACACTATTGATTTGATTTAAAGTCATTATTTTCACTCAATTTGATTTTTTTAAAATTAAATAAAGTATATTTTTAGTAAAATTATTGCTTGATGATTGACATTATTTTGCTAGTTTTTTTTAACATTTACATTAACTGTCAGCAGTTAGCAGATAAACTGATCTTTTTCTTGTGAATGTTGGTCAGTTATTAACCAATTTGAAAAAACTGGTTAAAATATGATTAGTTTATAATGAACATTTCTACCAGGGATTAAGTGACCTCAAAAACTTAATACATACCTTATCCCATCCATGCTGTATGGTTTTAGGATTTATTTTGTGTACCGTCTGATGCAATATTTTAATAATTTCTTGACCTTTAGCGACCTCTAGCATTTGAAGTATTGATTTTGGTGAATTATGGCAATAAGAATTTTTCTTATAGGTATCTCAAGATCAATCTTTTCCCAAAGTTTCATTCAATTTGACCAGATGATCTTTTCAAATAGATGCGTGCGGGGTTCTTCATAATGCTTTAATTTCCAATGATAAAAAGAAAATATTTTTTTTAATTAAGATTAAATTGTTAAATTAAGTTTTACAATTATCATTTTTTATTGCAATGATTCAAAATTCTGTTCAAGAAGGGTTAAATTGTTCAATAATTTAATGAAAATGAAAAAAGTTTCTTAATTAAAATACTTACACTTAATAAATGATGGTTGTTGAAATGTATTCATTACATCATAAATTAAAAGGATTCATATTTTTATATAATATTTAAATTAATTTTATAATAATTTCAAAACATTTATTATTTTCTTTTAATACGTAAATGCAATTCAAGTTTTTAATATGTACATTATCTAGATGAACTTAAGAATAATTCAAATTGTTAATTATTAATTTTTGATAAACATTATTATTTTATCAAAAATAAACATTGTTATGTAACAAAAATAAACTTTTTTTAAGACGTTCGAAATTCTCGTAGCATAGATTTACTATGAGTAAGTCTGATGGTTCTCTAGAGCTCCACGTGGTAAATGTTATTGTTTTAATACAGAATTTCCTTAGCAACAAAACTAAATATTTTACGGCACAAGAAAATAGAAACCTATTTATTTTTGTATATGCAAATCAGAGGTTAGTGATCGAACTTTTAAAAATACCCTACGAAAGAATACTACTTCGCCTGAAAATTTAATTTCAAGCGCAAGTTTCTAACTACTTGTAGTTGCAACAATGAAAATCTTTGTCCGTTCTATTATTACAGCTAAAGCTTTTATCAAGCTATAATTTTTGAACACTTCAGTGAATTATAAATTGATGTATTATTTGAAACGTATTGCAAGTATATTTTTATACAAGAAACTTATACCGCTACAAAGCTATTATTTTCATATTTTATTTGATATTACAGTAGTGGATATATTTACAATATTTTTTTTCTTTATTTAGTTATCCCTGCTCACGTTAAATATAAAATATACCCAGCATATAATTTATACTTTGATCCATTCCAAGTATCATATTCTAATATATTCGAATAATGTTAATCGATAATATTTGTTGTGGTAATGATTTCTTTTATGTTAAATTAAAAATGAATTTATATATCAAATCACAATAATATTTAAAAATTCTTAAACAAAAATGTACTAATCAATAAAATATTACCAAGAAATATTATTTTCAAATTTTGTCAATAGTACATTATGATACTATTGGCATAAATGGCTTATTATGGTACGATGTGATTAGCACCCGAGTGAAACGAGGGTGATAATTAATGCCATGTGATAAACCATTTATACCACGAGTATCATACGATTTTTTATAGCACTAACGAGCATGAATCCACTCTTACGCCTGTCCGTGGTATTAGCAGTCCATTTATGAACCGTGCGATTATCATCTGAGTATAGTGAGGCCGATAATCATGGTGCAATAATGGTCTACTTATACAACGGATAGGCGTGACATAAATGCAGATTTATGCCATGCAGGTTCTATAAAATTTATAAATACTGAGAAGGACAGTGTTTGACTTCCGGGAAACGAATTCGGCTGAAACTGTAGGATATGATTTTTTGTTAAAAAAATGAACCCGTGTTTTTTTTTGTCCAATAGACCCCCTAAACAAGGATATAGACATTTTTTCGAAAATTTGGTGAATAAAAGCCTTTATAAGTGCTTGAATAACCAAAGAATTAAAACTCTTACAAAAAAATGCATAGAAAATAAAATAAAGCATGAATTAAATGCTTTAATTTAAGCTTTATTGCATCAATTTTATTGTTCAAAAGTTATTCTTAATTAAATATTATTACATATTTACTTAATATTTTTAGCATATAAAATATGATCATTTTTTTACGGTATTTCATTAGCACATTTTAATAGCCTGTAACTTTCAAACAACAAAAGGTTTTTTAATGTAACAAAGCTTAAATTAAAGCATTTGATTCATGCTCTATTTTATTTTCTATGCATTTTTTCCGTAAGAGCCTTAATTCTTTGGTTATTCAAGTTCTTATAAAGGCTCTTATTCACCATATTTTTGAAAAAATGTCTATATCCTTGTCTAGGGGGCCTATTGGACAAAAAGAAAAAACTCGGTTTCATTTTTTTCATCAAAAAATCATATTTTAAAGATTCAGCCAGATCAGTTTTCCGGAGGTCAAACACTCTCCTTGTGAGTACATAAGATCTGTAATACCAACAGTTATTTATGTAAATTAAATTGACAAATTTTAAAATTTAAAAGGATTTTTTTATTAAATATTGCGATGATATTATTGAATCTATAAAAGATTTTCAGGATGTAAAATCAATATTACGATTTTTCAAATTTTTTATTTTATTTAAAACTTTTTTTAAATATTTCATATTAATCAAAAACAGCATATATTCTAGAAACACTTAGAAATTTTCAAACAATATTTAAAAATAAAGAAATTGCAAAGAGCGTAATTACATACAAGCTTTATGCTTGCATAATCAAAAAAAATTTTAAGTTTAACCTTAGGTTTTAAAAATAATAAATTTATTATCTTATTAGAATTATTTTTCCATCATTTCTTTTGATATAAAAAATATCATAAAAAAACATTTGTTGACCTGGCAAGAAGAGTTGCATTGCTTATCTTAAGCAGGATTAAACTACTGTAAGACTGATTTCCATTATCACCGATCCTAATACATCAACGACATTTTCGTTTTATCAGCTTATTGGCTAGCTAAAAAATAATAATATACTTTCTAATATTTGATTTTTATAATGTGTAAAAACAAAATATTCCACTTTTAAAAAACTCATACCTTCTTTCAGCCTAAAATTTATAATTTTAACTTAAAATGCAAACAGTTTCAAATTACATTTTAATTTATTAAAATTATTATTTTTTTAGAGTATTAAATATCAATTTCTTTTATTGTCTTATATTCAAAATTATACATTTGAATAATAAACTATCCTAAGTATTAATTTGTACGTCTATACCAGTAATATTCACACAAATTTATTATAAATTTAATTACGAATAACTCTTTTATAAAATATCAAATCTTACATTGATTTTGCATTAGATTCATATACAATAATAATACGATTTTTTATGATTACACAGTTGCTCTTAGCACAGATAGAAACGAAAAAGATGTTTTTACTACCTATAAAAAGTTTTTACTTATTAAAATTTTTATATGATAATAAATGTTTTATTGTCAAAAAATATTTGAAATGGAAAAAAACATGGAAATATAAAAATTGTTAATATGGATTTATTATTAAATACTTTATTAACAATTTTTATGATGACCACTGTTAATTTTAATTATTTCGTTAATTTCGCAAATTTAAAATATTTTTTTCATTTGATAAACTTATTATATTTTGATTTTTATCATATTTACTCTAGCAAAGCCTTCTACGGATAATGGGTCCAATTTTCCTGATTTTATTGAAATTGGAATTTGAGCTTTTTTGATAATAAATAATACAGCCTTTATTTCTTTTGGTTCGATGTTGTACCAAAAAGTATCATACATTTTTATAGGAATTTCTGCACTCTAACAAACGAAAGATTATTTACAAGTCTAAAAATTATATAAATTATCCCAAAAAATATATAATTACCTTATTTAAAAGATATTGACCGGCAAAGCAAAATGAAAAAGCTTGCCACAATAAAACAAATATATACATAATAAATTTCGCTAAGAGTACTGTATCATTTGTTTCTAGTGCCTAAAAAAATTTTCTAACATAATACTCAATGATAAGAAAAGTTAATAATTAAAGTTATTTAATTTTTCCATTAAAGATGTAATATTTTAAAGCTTTTTATTCTATATTTTTATCACATTTCCAAAATAACTTACATAAATAATAACAAATCCAGTTAAGCAAATAATTATTGTACTGAAAAGCATTTGAGCAAGTGATACATAAGTGTAAACGTGATCAATTTTTTTCACTAAATTAAGAACCTTCAAGTGTCTTTTTAGTATTTCACGTATCAAAAACTGAGATTTATTATTTACATTTATATTATTATCTGTTATGTTGCCGCAATGATCAGAGAAAAGTTTTATTTTATCTATTAATAATTCAATATGACCACAAATATGCAAAACCTAAGAGAATTCCAAAAAAAATCAACTTCAATTTGATTAATAATTTTATTTTATAAAGTAAATAGAAAATATTAAAACAATGATTAGTGGTGGAATAAATATATTGTGAATCATGCAGTTTATATCCAAAATTGGTAGTTCTTTTTTATTTTTAAAGGATATCTTCTTTAAGGTACTCTATTCAATTATTCAAAATTTTATTTACCAAAGCCACAATTAAAGCTTCCGTCATTGCATTTATACCGGCTATAGAAGTTCCTATAAAAGTTTGAACAACATAAATGATTTCATAATTTGGAGTACTTTTATAATCAAAGGGGTAATTAGCTTTCAATAGAGTTATTCTTTCTTCCACCGGTGTTAAAAAATATAATTGGAAGAATTGAACGTGGTACATTAAACAAGCACCTAAATACCAACCAAAATCATATCTAGAAAATTTATGAGAATAGTAATTGAGCTTAACCCATTTGTCACGTACGTCTTTTTCATCAAAATCACTTGCCATCTCTCGTAGTACATTTAAGAGATACCTATACGATGTTGTAAAGTACTTTATTAATAACATTTATAAAACGAAAATTTAATTAATTTTTTAAACCTTCTGTTAATCCACATTATTGTAAATTTTAAGAATGCAAGAAATTCTGCTATAATGGCACTCAAACTGTCCATCAGTAGTACCGGTTTCTCAATCAAACCTACAGCATCCCAACACTGGAATGGTAAAAGTACAGTATAACTAGCAAACATTATCATTAATCCAAAAATGCTAAATTGATCTGGCCAAAAACCGAGTAGTTTTAAGTTTAATTCTAGTGTCCAATCGATTATTGGAATTTTCATTTTATCTTATAAATTATAAAAATTTTTTTCATCTAATGTTTTTACGTTTCCCGTTTTTTTATAAAAACAAAATATTTAATATGAACTTATAGAAACTCGAATTCTATTTACTTCTCATGATCAATCTGTTCGTATTTTGTTTTGAAAAAGTATCCAAGGAGATTAAAGAATAATTTTATTATTATTATCGGGACAGTGTAATTCTAAGAAAATAGGTGTACTTGGGTACTATTAAATAACAGTCTTTAAGCTCAATCTTTTCAATGCGTGTATCATTATTAATTTCATCAATATGAGATCATCTTGATGTAAGAAAAATATTGCACTTGCGCATAGCCGTATAATATACATACGTATTATTTGATGAAAATATGTTTATAATAAAAGCTAATTTAATTTGTGTTTTTAAGAAAAATTTTCATTTTTATGACGAATATCAAGTATGAGTTAAATTTTAAATCTACAAAAAGCTAAATTTTTTATCATTCTATAAAAATGTTTCGCGTTGAATATAATTTAAATATTTTTATAAACTATTATTTTTTACTGTCTTTCGATATATACAAAAATTTAACTTATAAAAACTTTTTATTTTTAAATATTATTTATCTATTAGATTATTCTAAATTAAAAATTTTTGCTGAAGTTACACCAATATTAGATGACTAATTTTGTAAGTGATTTATGTATCTATCTTTCAAGTGGTAAAAAAGATAACCTTTGATTTATTAATTCAATCTTTTGAATAAAGAGTATTTTTAGAAATACTACGTTAAAACTTTCTTTATTAAAAAACAAAAATAGAAATATAAAAGTTCGACCGAAGTATGCAGTCTAAAGGATAGTACACTATTAGATAGTGTATGATAACGAATTCTTACAGAATAATTTAAATCGAATAACAATATGATATTCAATTTTTAAATAATCATAACCCCCTATTTTTAGGGAGAGAATTTAGGAAAAGTTATAAAAATTAATAAAGGTATTTATAGAGGTTTCTGGCATTGTAAAAACAATTAAGACAATCATTACATATTAAATCTTATTTGAAGGAGAAATTTTTTAAGGGTTGAAAAGATTTCATAGGGTTATTCTGGTAAGACATGAAATACGATTTTGACAATTTTGAGGGCGAGATTTATCGAGAAAGTAGAGAAGCGAAAAAGTAGACCAAATTATTTTTATAAGGTTTTCATAGAGCTATAAAATACGATTTTAACAACAATTTTGTTATTACACCCTATTTTAATAGTTTCATAAATATTATTGATATTTTATTTACTAATCCATTAGAAAAAGAATACAATTTTTATAATATAAATTTAACCAGTCATCACAATCCTCTTTTAAAAAATCCTCTTTTAAAAAAGTGATGGATAAATTCTGTCATCATGATAAGACAGTTTTGATTGGTTAAAATAAAACAAGTGACGAAAATTTGAAATTTAGAATAAAATTTTGAAATTTCAATGAATTATGTTAACTAATAAATAAATAAAACAAGGCGAGCGCAGCGCGCTTAAAATTGCTAGTACAGTAAAAGACGGACCAAAATTAGATGTATTAAAAATATAGAAATTTTAAATCTTATTATTGAAGAGAAAGTAGTCAAATACCCTTTCACCGCAGACATGAGCAAATGCATTAACAAATATTTTTAAAACATTCGTATATCAAATATATGTATATCCTTAAGGAGGCTCGCGCGAATAAGGCTTCTAATAAGGATATTTTATTAAAAAAAATATCAAGAAAAGTATAAATTAAAAGTATTTTATAAAAATTTTAAAAATATAAGGTTATTGACCAAATAAAAGAGAAAAAAATTATAGAAATTTGACATGGACTCTTATGGGAAGAATAACATTTATGCTTATAATTCAGTAATAAATAAGTAGTTTTTTTATGAATCAAAAACAAAAATTATGTATTTTTTCATTAAGAATTCAAATCTGTCAAAAAAATTACACGTCATCACTGAAATAAAAAAAAATATTTAAAAAATTTATTCAAATTAATGCGATTAGAACATTAATAATCGTAAATAATAAATATTTTTTTATATATAATTAAATATCATTGAAATTACAACTATAATAATAAATTATTTACACTTTTTATAATAGTACATTACGCAACGTAGCGTAAAATATGTGATTATCGCCCGAGTCAGGTTTGTCGCCCGAGCGCAGCGAGGGCGACAAATAAGACGAAAAAATAAATAATAAAAAAAATAAATAATATTACTTATATAAAAATAAAATTAATAAAACCATCAACGGCAAGCCGGAGTATAACCTGATATCGACCGAGTAACAATTGAGTTGTTTGTTATTTACTCAAGTATTAATCGGTGTATCTTCAAATTAAAAGTTGAGCGCAATAGATATTATTATTATGAACATCTATGCACAAGAAAAAAAAAATCTACCGTTTTGTTTTTGAGAAAAGTAAGTAACGCCAAAGTGAAAGTTTATGTTTATAATATTTTCGCGTTACTTACTTTTCTCAAAAACAAAGCGATAGATTTTTTTCTTCTTGTGCATAAATATTTGTAATAATAATATCTATTGCGCTCAACTTTTAATTTGCAGATTCACCGATTAATACTTGAGTAAATAACAAAAATCTCAGTTAGACAAGGATAGCTCTCAAATTAAAATTCCATGAAAATATATTATTAAAATAATAATTGAGAATTCCTCCCCCCTCTTTAAAACAATAAGTAAGAAATTATTTAAATGATTAACTCTAAGATTAATTAATAAGAGAGTTCACGTATCGCGAAAAAAATTGTACATAGCACTTTAAAAGAGCACCACAAGAGCTTTCAAATGAGATGTATAAATGTCTGTTATGATGTATAGTTCCTGAAATATAATACTTTAAAAATTAAAAAAATTTTTTTTAGATGAAATCATTTTACGCACGCTCAAATCATTTTACGCACGCTGAAATCATTTTACGCACGCTAAAATCATTTTATGTACACAAACGAGTACATGAAATCAAATTTTGCGCACGCCGTTAGAAAAAATATCATATTATGAGACGCATTTGTTTAGCGTGCGTAAAATGAATCGAGCGTGCGTAAAATGATTTCAGCGTGCGTAAAATGATTTCAGCGTGCGTAAAATGATTTTAGCGTGCGTAAAATGATTTGAGCGTGCGTAAAATGATTTCAGCGTGCGTAAAATGATTTGAGCGTGCGTAAAATGATTTCATCTAAAAAAAATTTTTTTAATTTTTAAAGTGTTATATTTCAGGAACTATACATCATAATAGACTTTTATACATCTCATTTGAAAGCTCTTGTGGTGCTCTTTCAAAGTGCTATGTACAATTATTTTTTTGCGGTACGTGAACTCTCTTATTGATTAATCTTAGAATTAATTATTAAAATAATTTCTTATTTATTGTTTTAAGGAAGGGGGAGGGATTCTTATTTATTATTTTAATAATATATTTTCATGGAATTTTAATTTAATTGTTTTATTAATTGTATTTTTATATTAGAAATATTATTTATTTTTTTGGAGGCCTCGGCTACCTCTTACAATCTTGATAGCCTTCGAACAAGATTGTACATGCTATCACAAACGCAAGTTTGTCATCCTTAGAATTTTGCGCACTTGTTAGAAAATAGTACATTTTGTAACGGGTATGAAAAGGCTTTATTTACGAAACGAAAAGTTTATGGTCCGAGCCGAAGGCGAGGGTCGTAACGAGTTTCGTAAAAAAGTTTTTTCATACCAGTTGCAAACCGTATTTTTTGCCATGAGAGCCAGGAAAGAGCAACGAAGTTGAGATTTTGGGGTTAGAATGGCAAAAAATAATATACGCAACTGATGCGTAAAGTGATCATCGAACTCGTCTCTTTTATCGCCCTTTACGCATTCGTTGCGTAATATACTATTATGTACGCAAATGAGTACATGAAATCGAATTTTGCGCACGCCGTTAGAAAAAATTATTTATAATAAAAAAATAATATTTTGTTCTTTTTTGCGGGGCCCTGATGAGGTACGGTCCTGACCACACGAGTCTCTTTAAGTTCGTTTGTACAAACGTATATATGAGTCAAAAGTTTGAAGTACCAGATAAATCTACTGCGCTTCAAGTATGTGGGTCTAGACTATATTTCCGACGTATTTATTTATTCTCACTATCACTTCACAAGAGTATGAAGATTAGAAGATTTTTATTTTTATCATATTTTATGGCACCTTTTTATTATACAGTTGCGATTCAACATTCTAAAAATTGGGATTTGAGGCTTTCACAGTGTTTGGTAGTCATCGTTGGAGGTTTTTTTCGGATTTCGACTGTTTGAAATTGCGACATTTCGTGAAAATTTTAATTTACTTCATCAGGGTAAACCTGAATCTAATAATTCAGATAGTCTGGTCACTTTTTTAGAGGCTGAAAGTGTGGCAGAGATTTTACGATTGAATGGTTTGTGTGTGATTAGTTAGTATCCGCTGTGGGTGATCTGCATTTGGAAAAAGAGGTAGTCGTATTGAGTTCATTAAATAACCGTTGTCTCTGTTTAGGTTATTTGGATGTTTTAGTATTTCAATTGCTTGGTGTTTTCTTGGAAGGTGAGAATTGGTTTTGGCAAGGATGGTTGTTTTATAAAAGTTTTTGTGGTCGGTTTTGATAATGTGTTGAGCTAATAATGATTGTGTGAAGTGTTCTAATTTTACCTTGCTACTATGTTCTTTGGATCTTTGGTGGATGATTCTTCCAGTTTCTATATGTAGACTTTTCCATATTTCATGTAGAAATTTTCCGAGTTGACTCGGTTAAAGTAAACTAATTATGTTCACAAAATGTTGGTATCCTAAACCATAATTTTCACAGATGAAATCCAAAAAAAACTCCAACGATGATTTTCCAAAAATATATGATGCTTGAATGCTCGATACTTAAATGCTCTGAAATAATCCAAATTTTTTAAAAATATCTCTATATTACAGCCTTCCATTTTAATTCATAAAAAGCATAATATAGAGATATTTCGGAAAATTTTTAATAAAAACTAAAAATTCAGAAATGTATGAATCGTATACCCTTTTACATCATCTTAAGGGGATGTAGAACGAACACTACACCTGTACTTATAAATATTGCTTATCTTTCCAATTCATTTCAAAATTGCAAGAAAAGGAATACTTGAGCTTGTAGTACGTACCATAAAAATTATTCAGTTAAATTTTTTAATAAATTCATTCATTAGTTATTCAGAATTTTAGGTTCCAATATTATACATTTTTTCGATTTTATATCAGAAATCCAAAATTCTTAAAAACTAATGGCACAATTTATTTAAAAATTTTATTGAATAATCTTCATGGTACATACTACAAGCTAATGCATTTCTTTTCCTGAAATTTCGCAATAAAATAAAAAAATAGTCAATATTCATGAGTACAGGTGTAGTATCCGTTTTATATCTCCTTAAGAATAATAAATAGTTTACTCGAGACCGCCACATGTGATATGATGAGACTAAATACAATGCAAAAAATAATATTTGCTAGAAAGTATAATCATTGCGCTAAAATGAAGCAACTATTGCATTGAATATTTTTGGCGCTGGCGCTATAATTATTTAAAACTCATTATCAAGGAAATAAAATTTGCTTTAATACAGTTCTTTTATATAATTATTTATGAATATACAGCACGAAGAACAGATAAGTATGAAGCAGCTGTTTTCAAAATCTGAAAAATAAATTTTTTCTTGGAATTTCTTTTCTTTAATTCACAATATTGTATAAAAATAAATATTATCAAAAATAGTTAAATTTGAAATAGAAAATTGATTAAGAATTTAAAAAATTTTATTTTATTTGAGACTTACTTGGGTAAAACAATTTATAGACAGTTCAAATAAATTTCCACCATTTAAAGTTAAAGGATCTTGTGCATTAGATATTATAAATATAATAGCTTTAATATCTTTTTGTTTTGTGTTATACCACAAACAATTGTAAATCATATGTAAAATTGACTCTCCCTGAAAAATAGAACCAATTATCTTATGATTTATCACGAAAGGTCCAGGTCTCCAAATCACGGATTTTGCTCAAATTTTGGGATAAGTTTTCAAATTAGATCCTAAAGCTTAATATTTTCTTAGTTATAGACAATTAAATAATATCACTGGGAAAATTACTAGATTTCCAAACACTTATAGTTTTTCAGAATAGCTAGAAGCTTAAAACTTTTTTTTAAATGAAAGCTAAATTCTGATCATTTCGAATTTTTTTTTTTTCACATTTACAACGTAATAAAAATTGGACCCGAATTTCTTTTTAAAAATATTAATCAATGATAACAGCTTAAATTTAATCCAGTTTTCATTGCCCTGTAAATTAAAAAAAAAAATATGACGATATACTATAACTGCTATTTCGAAAAAATTTGAAGTCTTCTCATTTAAAAACGAGTTTTAAACTTTTTGCTATTTATGTTGAAGAATTATAAGCGTTTGAAATCAAGTAACTTTTTTAGTGACATTCTTTAAGTACCTATACCTAGAGAAATATTGAGCGTTGAGGTCTAAAATCCTAATTTTTCCATATTTCCACTAGAAGAGGCTTAGACCTTTCCTGGTTATATTAAAATGAATCCACAAAGTAATATTAAAATATTTAGAACATACTTTATTTCGAAGATATTGTCCAACGATACAAAAAGTAAAAGCTTGAAAGACCATTGCCAAAATATAAAGAACAAATTTAATCATGAGCATTAAATTGGAAGATTCCATTGCCTGAAATGTAAAATTTTTAAAATTTCATTATTAAATTAAAAATACCTTCTACAAATCTGGTAACGTACTGTAATTATAACGAATCCAGTTACACAAATTATTATATTACTGAATAAGATTTGAAAAAATGAAATATAGTTGTAAGCAGCATCAATTTTTTTGACCAACATTAAAATATGTACATGTTCATTTATCACACGTTTCAGTTTTTCAAAACTTTGGTCAACTTCTTTATCACGCGTAGGAATACAACTTTTATTATATTCATCTATGTATCCTTTTAATAAATGGACACGGGCAACAACGTGAAAAATCTAATAAAAATTCAGTGATGATTAAAAAATAAAAGTACATTATGTTGAAATAAAAATGAATCACTTACGAATGCTATAAGAAGAGTTTTAGATAATGAATCAACAAAAAGCATTGCATACCCTTGGATTATTTGTACTAAAAGCACCAATTCATAATTCGGAGATTCGTGATAATCAAATGGATAATGTGATTGAAATAATAAAATTCTAGACTCAGATGGTTTTTTTATATACGCCAGTATCATGTCTGGATAATAAAATACAACTGCGCTCATATATAAACAAACATCAAAAAGGCAAAACATATTGCAATAGTGAGCTAGAGTTTTCCATTCATTTGGTAGAATTTTTCTGTCCCAATCATCGTTTATAGTGCATATTAGATCTTTCATGTCACTATTATTTAAAAAAATTCATTTAAACTATATAATGTAATTTTTTCAGATTCTTTTTTCATGAATTAGTTTTTTTGTTCAGTAAAATTTGTTTTCTTGTATAATAATTTTGATAAATATACAAAAAATTATTAGTTCTAATGAGGATTCATTTTTTAATTCTTGATCATTTCTAATCCTCATCAAATCTAAAAATTTTGCATACATAGTTTACAGTTATTAGGCATGAAAACAAAAGATTTTCATAAAGAATGAGATACTTAAAAAAATAACTCGAACAATGTTATGATCGAATCCTAAAACTCGCATTTAAGCAGCTATACCTTCGTAAAAAGTTAATTGAAGTTTAGCTAATTTCATTTGGGTTTTTATCTAATTTTTTATTGATATTCCATTAGAATAAATAATACGCAAAACACTATTCTATGATTACACTTTTATTTCTGAATTGATATGAGAAAAACTATTATACGAATTAATGATAAAATGTATAAGTTGAAATTTGATTTTAGAACTCTTTCGAGGTGCTAAATACATAAAAAATATCAACTGATTAATTTTGAAAAGTGAAAAATAGTGTATTAAAGCTTAGTAATAATAAACTTTGCATATTTTATAAAATAAATATTAAAATCATTTATTTTCTATGCTTTTCATCACTATTAAAAGTAATTTAGTAATTATATTTTAAAATTAATGCATTATTTCCTGTCATGTACTTTTGGCAAATTGATGATGATGAGTAATATAAAATATTTTTTAGATAATTTTTTGAACCTTATATTATACCACATAGCAAAAAGTTTAATAAATATTAGGACTTCAGCTAAAATGTCGCTTAAACTATCCATTAATAATATAGGATTTTCCATTAAGCTCACAGCATTCCAACATTGAAAAGGTAAAGTCGTTATAAGAGTTGATAATAACAGCAAAGGTCCTATGTAATTAAACTTATACGGCCATAAGCCAACTACTTTCAAACAGATCTCTAATTTGTTATTTATTAACGAACTCATGAAAAAACTTTATAAACTTCAACTAAATTATGTTACGTTTCAAAAATGCTTTTAGCAATTAATATTTTTAAGAATTACTTTTGTTGAAAATACTGTTCTAAGCTGTCGAAACTTTGTAAGACACTAGTAAGATGCAACTTTTATAGACTCTGTTGTAAGAACAGAAGTTCTACCTTATTTTTGTATTGTAACCAATAAAATTTCAGTGTTTTGTTTTGATCAAGTTACCCAGGCGATCTTTAAACTTTTATAATCTATTTCTAACCAGGAAGTAAAATTGTAAGCTTATACTTTGAATAATGAACAAGGGTTTATAACTATACATAATTATTGAAAATACTTTGTTGTACTTCATAATTTTAACAGAACTGAACAAAAATCGCGTGCACCTCTTTAATTTATTATTCATCCCTATAATGTTACAAATGCTAGTAATTTTAAGAATTTAAGATTAGGTATCAATATTCGAATTAATGAGCTCTACACTATCGAGTAAAATAGATGCTTAGATCCATCAGTAAAATATTTTTGAAAAACGTTAAAATAAGTAAGTTCAATTGAAAATAGTAAACCAAAAACAATAATAAACAATATTTTTTTTTAAATAAGATATAAGAGTTTAATTAAGATTATTTGACATATCAAAATGAGATCATGAAAAAATATTAATTAACGAACGATCTTTGGTAAATAAAAATTGTTTATAAAATAAATTAAATTTATCTGTTTCTGCTATTCAAATATTTTTACTTGAGAATATATAGTAAGAATACATAATATGAAATACAACCTCCAGGTAAGTTTAAGTAGTACAAAATAGTCTAGATGCTAACGGACAAAGACAAAATTATGATTTTTATAAGCTAGATAAATATGAATAAGATGCTGTCATCTAAGATACTGTTCTTAAAACTGAAAGATAAGAAGCTGAAGTTTTTAAAATCTAAAACAATATTTAGAAATCGTTAAATTGAAGTAATAGTATTTACTATATATCTTAACGCATTTAAAACTTTAGCCTCTTACGCTAGTAAAGCTTTCCATTTTCAAATCTATAAATTTCCCTGCAGTAATAGTCAATGGTCTTTGAGTTTTTAATATTAAAAACATTAGCATTTTACTGTCAGATGGATGCAAATCATGCCACGTACACTCATAAATTGTATTACTTATTGAAGAAGTCTAAAAAAGTAGAACTTTAGTGTTACAAAATTTTTTTTGTTTAATATTTATTATTAATATTATCGTTTTAAAGATTTAATGAGTCATTATTGATAAAAATGAATTCAAAATTTTTAAATTTTATCAAATCAAAAATGTTAATTTACCTGACTAGTGAGATATTCACCAGCAAAACAGAAACAGAACACTTCCATCAATTTTAAAATACTGAATACCGAAAACTTAACCAATGTAACAGTATTTAATACTTCGGATTCAAGCGACTGTGAATAAAATTTTATTTATTATGTGTGAAAATATTTTAAAATATTGAATAAATAAGGTTATACTAACTGTAATAATGACATATCCCATAGCACAAATTATTAGTGTACTACATAAGCACTGACAAAGGGAAATATATGAGTACAATTCTTCAATATTTTCAATGAAGTCTATGATTCTCCTGTGTTGTACTACTAAGCACTCAACACCCTTGGATATTTTTTTATTTATTTTATTTTCTGATGACATATAAGTATCAGAGAATCTTTTCAGATCCATTTTCATGAAATCAACTCGTGTAGAAGCATGTATTGCCTAAAATAAAAAAATATTTTTTAAATTTAACTTTATTAAGAGGTATGTATTATTTTAAATTACTACATCATTTACATGTAGCTTGAAAACAAAAAATTATGTGAAAATTAATGTTTGAAATGTAAGATCTTTTACAATTTTTTTATAGCAATAAACTTTTTTAATTACCAAAGTAATAATTAAACTTTCAGATATTGCATTTCCCCCAGCTGCAATAACAGTTTCAATGAAATTGATGACCAAAAATAATTCAAAAATTGGTGATTGCTGACTATCAAATGGGAAATGCATACAGAGAATAAATTTTCGTTTAGATACGGGCATCACGAGGTACGTAAAAACTGCATCACACGTAAAGAGTGTTACCGAAAGCATATACATACAAAAATGCCATTTGCAGAATGTGTACGTTTTTCTTGTTTTCTCTTCTAATATGTTTCTTTCATCAGTTCGATTTTTGGTGATTTCCCAGTCTTCAAAGATACTATTGACAAGTTTCGTGATAGTTCTAAATAGGAATTTAATAATTATTTATGTCATCCATTAATTTAAAAAAATTTTAATATCAGAAACTAATATTAAAACAGTCTGTTCCCTAAATTATTAAGTACCGTAAAGGACGTAATTTCTGATCACTTAGGAGATATTTCTGATCACACATTTACATGCGAAGAAGTGAAAGTTTATTATTTTTTTCACATAAATGAAGCATTTCTTACTGTAAATCTATTCTTACTCATAAATTAAAAAAAAGTTTTTCTTACTAAAATCTTATAGTTTATGATTTTTAATCAATAATGATAATAAATTGCACCCTGATCAGGAACTACGTCCTTCACGGTACAACAGATAAATCCAAATTGAATAACGCATAAGCCAAAAATTCTAGAAGTGAAAATTGCTTTGTTCTAACTCAAACAAACTAAAAATTCTTTGAATCCAAAAAAGTGTTTTAAAATTAACAATAATTACTAGAATTCATGTATATTATGTACCAAGGGTGAGAAAAGGGGCAATAATAGTGCAATAAGTGCCACTAAGGGACCCAAAATTTGATACGGTTCTAGTCTATTTAGCCTCCTTAAACAAAACACCAAATATGAGTTTGATTGGCATACCTTAAATTGAATGCTTCTCTGGTAGAAAATAAACCATTTTTTGGCCATCATTGCTGGTCAACGCATGTTAAATTAACATTTATCTAGAAATTTTGGTAATATTTTAAACAGAATTCCTAGTAAGTGCCATTTTAACATGCTTTGACCAGCAAAAATGGTCAAAAAATAGTTTATTTTCTACCAGGGTTATGTCTTTGAAATATAGGATTCTAAAAGTTCAAAACTTATTAGATCAATTTAAAAATCAATTTAAGCAAAATAACATAATACATACATAAAATACATATATTTATTACCGATGATTAATGAAAATGATGTTTAACTTGATGAAAAATAAACATGTAGCTACGGTCGTGCTTAGACTATCCATCAATAAGATTTTATTGTCTAAATTGACAAAAGCATCCCACAACTGGAATGGTATATTTGATATTAGAACAGACCATACGAAAATGCGGCCAATTAGATTGGAAACGCCCGGCCAGAGACCGATGAGACGAAGACTCATTTCGATTGGTCGACCAATTACGTTTATTTCTGATGTCATTTTCTCCTCTTAAATATAATGACTTGCTACAAAATTAGAGAATTAATTTTTAAATTAATTTTTACTTGACTTTGCCTTATTTTATTTATAATAACTATTTTTTCTAAAGTAATTTCAAATGAATCTTAAGATTCTCAATATTTTAACGACTTAGACGAAGAAAATCTTATCTTGCATTTAGCTGAAGAACAATCATAGATCGAGTATAGTTGAAAAAAAATCTCTATCGTCAAGTTAAAAAAGATCTTACCTTGGGCTCAGCTGAAGAAACTTCTTATCTCGTTTTTTGTTAAAGAATACAACGTTTTGGAAAAAATTGTTTTGCTTAAAATTTTTAATGTTATCTTTACCGCACTCTACAACTGCTAAGTTCAAATATCAAAAAAATAATTTTAAAGTATAGCGAACATACTATTAAATATACCTACCTTACAGTAACATGACTTCAATTAATTGAAAATTTTTAAAAAATGACAAATATATTCTCCATTCTATAGGTAATCTTTTAGATATTTAGATTAAGCATTCATAGATTGTGGTGATGGCACCACTACGAAATTTGAAACAAGAACATTTTTTCCAAAATTTATCATCACAAATTTCTCATAATTATTATTGAGCGTTAACTCTAAATTTTATTTAACAAATATTCATTTTTTTCTAAGTATAAAAATTATTCTATATAACAATTACCTCTTATTGTAATTTGACTAAAAATTTCCTTTTTTTAATTCTATAACTTGTAATAATCACTGAAAATTTATGAGTAACAACGAAGCTTCAAAACCAATACTGTATAAATATAGCAAAACCTATTTCAATGACAATTGAAAAAACTTTAATCTGTCGAACACTATTTGCAAAAAATAGTAGTTTTTCAACGCAAATGATTTGAAGTTCGTGGAAATACGCCATTTGATGAAATACAGTGAGACTGAATAAATAAAGATTGAAAGAGAACAAACTTACTTACAAATTCAAAATTGTAGTTTACGAAAGATCCACATAATCACATATAATGTAGTAAGATTATGCATGCATGATGTGTAGTTTTCCCTTTTATTTTACGTCATACATTGTTTGCTTTACGTGGCCCTATAGATATCGTTTAAAGAAAGTACGCACAAATGGAAGGGATTGCTTTTGCACTATCCTTACTATATCAGGGTTTATATATGTATCATTCTATTATTCGTAAGAAGACATAAAAATTCGGCGAGATATCACAGTAAAAGATTTTAATAAAGTTTACAATCAGTTCGTATGAAGGTACATAAAAATATATAATATTAAAGTAAAATGTGATATAATTTACTATTTTTAATAGTAAGTTTAAAATAAAATAGAAATGCTGCAATAAAAATAATATACAAGATATTGTTAAAGATTTCCACTTCTTAAAATTTTATTTTTCAGTGTTTGTAGTTAAAAATGAACCTCAATTCTTTCAGAATATCACTGAAGGGTGAATTAGACGCTTCTTAAAAACTATTTGTTGATTATTAATATTCATTAAAAACCAACTTAATCTTTGTAACATACATTACAACATAATATTTCTAACGTATATTATAACGAAATTTTTTAAAACTTCCATAAATTAATAATTTATTAGATACATTTTCTTTTTTTATTCATTTAAATCATATAAATTTACAAAGTTATAAACATTTCTACGATAAACGTGTTATTTATACATTACTATTTTATCTAATGCCAATTTCAGAAATAGTTTACGTGTATATAATTCATGTAAAAATTAACTAGTTACCATAATAGTAGATATATATCAATTTCATAGTTGAATATTTTTAATGCTACAATATATTGCTGAATATTTTATTGTTACAATTTATTGCTAGTCCATGGAGTGATGGATCACTGAGTAGATAGCTAAATAAAAATTTTTAGTTTGAATATAAATTAACATTTTCATGTATTTTTAGCATTTGTGGTGCATGTCGAATTTAAGTTGACAGTGTTTAATGCTCCTCGGAAACAAATGGATTTTTTTTAACTCAGGCATTATCTCTCTCTGCATACGGGCACTGTACTTGCAGTCGTCAGCAATCATTTTGATTCTAGCGAAATTCTATTTGATTCCAACGCTGTTAAATTTAATATAGGCAGAGTTAATTTTCAGTTTAAGTGGAATCCTTTTAATTGTAGCTGAATTCCATTTGGTTCGATGGTAATCTCCTTCTGAGCAGAATCATTTTGGCCCAGCAAAATTCTAGCTGATTCACGTTGAATCTCCTCTTCGTTCAAGTGAAATTTCCTCATGATACAGGCGGAATTTGCCTTTAATTTGAATGGATTTATCATGATCTTTCCGGAATCCTATTTGGATCCAATATAATCTCTTTTTAATTTGAATAGAATCATTTCCATCTCAGAAGAATTCTATTTAATTTAAGTTGAGTCGCCTCGCAGAATCCTATTTTATTTTAGCACCATCTCCTTTTCATTAAAGCGTAATCATTTTGATTCCAGATAAATTATGTTCGGTTCCAATTTGATCTCCTCTTGATTTAAATGAAATTTCATTTTGATTCAAACGGAATTTCCTTTTTTCAAGTGGAATTTCTGTTTGATTCAAGCGGAATCATTTTGATCCCAAAAGAATTTTATTTGATTTAAATTTAATCTTCTCTTGATTCAAACTCAATTCCCTTTGAATTTGAGTGGAATCATTTTGATCCCAGCAGTATTTTATTGGGATTAAAAGGAATTCCTTTTTGATTGGGGTGGTATCATTTTGATTCTGACAGAATTTTATTTAGTTTGATCGGAATCTCCTCTTGATTTGTTTGCAACCGCAAGTGAAATAGTTTTAATCCTAAATAAAATTATATTTGATTCAAGTGCAATGTTCTTGATTAAAGCCAAATTGTTTTGACAAATTATAATAGAAAACTCTTGTATACTGTTATAACAGTGATTTATATTTTATATGCATATCACTGTTATATGTATTACATCAGTTGAGAATAGAATGATAATTCAAATTTTTTTTTCATTTGGCATAATTTTTCAAGTAAATAAAGTGGCTATTGTTGAACTAGAAATAAACATTGTATTGAACATGGTAGTGAAGTTGATTTTTCCCTTTGATGTTTACGATCCCCTTGCGAGATTTACGACTTTACTCTCTAAATGTATTATGCATTAATACTCCTGGCTCAACAATGGTGGTCATATTTACTCACCCGAAAAGTGGGCCAAAAATTGGACATTTTTACCGCTTAAGAATTAAGGAAATTAAAGTAGATCATATAAATCAACTTTATTTTTCAATAAAAATTTTCTCCAGTTAGTGTGGATTGCAGAAAAATTATTTATTTTTAGTTTAGTTTTATAAAAGTTATTTAATCTGTATCTCTACCTGATCAAAAAGTCGCCCTGAAGCAACTTTTTAAATAAATATTGACTTTACAGTCCAACTTTATAACCATGTTTTTTTCACAGATCTTCATAAAACCGATTTTCAGTAAAAAAAATTCCTTACGCATACTTTTATTTGGTAAAATTTTATTCAAAGCTTTAAAACGAAAAATATTGAGAAATGTTTATTTTTATGGCACAAAATACTTCTTCTAAAGTAAAATAAATAATTTCCTGTATTAAAAGAAATAATGAAATTGTATTTCCTTCTATCTTTAATTTTATGAGCGCTGATTGGAAATGAGGCAGAATTAAAATTAATCAAAGAGTCTAAAATATGAATTTGTTTAATCATGTGAATTAGAAGAGCACCTGGTATTAATGAATAGAATGAATACTTTGACAAAAAATAAACTAAAAATTATCTATGAACTAGTTAATTTAAAAATTTTTAAACAATTTCTGATTAAATTTCTACCATGGTAGAATCTCTAAACATATTATGTTCCATTGTTGTTCTTCTAAATACATTACAAATTCTCTTTCAACCATGAAAATAACAAAAAACTAATAATCAGTAATTAAAGCTACCAAAAACCTAAATGGATTAAATCAATAATCTAAATAATAAATGCATCTTTGTACACGAAAATAAAACGACTATATATCAAAGAGCAGAGACTGATAAGGGTTAAAATAGCATCAGTTATTAACACTTCGACTTAGATTCTGCGCCCACAAGATTGATTGCCAAGCTTTTACGTACAATCAATCAAGTTAACCTTTCGAAAAAATAATATATTTATGGTACGTTGTTATAAATGTTTATATAAATAAAAAAAATGTTTTTATATATATACCTTATCTTCTTACTTCATTTATTTTTATATATTAAATATATGTTGAATATGATTTTGTTAAATATGATTTCGTTCAATATTATAAATACTATATTGTATTCGAAAGGGAGGAAGAGTATTTTAATAATAGTATATTATGCACCTAGGGAGGTAAAATAAAGGACAAGCCATAGCACGAGTGAATTGACATCCGAGGCGAAGCCGAGGGTGGCAAACTCGTGCTATGGGTTGTCCATTTTACCTTCCGTGGTGCATATACAATTTTTTTCAACAGTGAGGCTAAAATTAGCACTTTTCTTTTTCCGTGCTGGGAGCAAAAGTGGCATTTTTAGTCCACTGTTGAAAAAAAAATATTTTAAAGTATATTAGATAATAAGAAATACATGATAGGTAACTTTGAAGAGGTCGTTTAATATTTATAAGAATTAATAAATTTTAAGTATTTTTAAAAATGTATATAAATTTTTATTAGCCTAAAAATAACATTTATGCATACCAAATGCGAATAAAAAGACCTTTCTTTTAAAAATAAAAAAAAATTGAAAATTCTTTCATTATTTATTAAAATATTTGAAATTGTGATCAATTTAAATATTAAATTTTTATCGAATTGCTCGAACTAGAGATAGGTACGAAAATGAAGTCTTCATTATCTGAAACAAATTACAAATACAAACAGTTGTTGGAAAAATATTATTGGTTTAAAATATAAATTATATATTTTTTTACACTTGTTAAATAAGTAAGTGATAAATTACTGAATTTTCCAACCCTTAAATTAACTGGTTTTCGAGCTTTGATCAATATAAAGTTTATCAATTTCTTTTCAGAAGTTGGGAATTCGTACCAAAAGCAATTGTACATCTCTTTAAAAATAATTTCACTCTAAAATAAATTATATAAATCATTTTAACAATAATAACGTCAACAAATACTAATTTAATAAATTCAAACCTGATTTGTTAAATATTCACCAGCAACACAATAATAACCTGAACTTACTAAAAATGACATTGTTAATATTGCATAATGAATCAAATTAATTAGTTTTGCATTTCCTTCTAAAGCCTGTAATCATAATAAATATTCTCCTTATTAGAAATGATTTGAAAAAAAAATCTTGATACTTTTTTTTATATTATGTTATCTTACATCAATAAACATGTAACCGCCAACAACTTGTATAAAAGTTAAAAAGAAAATATGAAAAAATGAAACATAAGAAAAAACATCTTGAATATTCTCTGAAAATTCTATAAATTTTAGGTGTTTTTGAGATAAATTTTTCAGAATCATCAAAATAAATCTTTTATTTTTGTAGTTTGCTTGACCAATCCTCGATAATTTTAGAATTTCTTTTTGTACAATATCCACCTTTGAAGTTGCATGTAGAACCTATTCATCGATTAACTTTTATAAGACTATATTCAATAAATATAAAAGTTAAAAGTATTTAAAATTCATAGATAAAAAAAAGTATAACAATAATTACCGAAGTGATCAGAAGACCTTCAATCAGTGCATGGCCATTAAAACAAAGGGACGCGGTAATAAATTGGCCAATAATTATAATCTCATAAACTGGTGATTTTCTAGCATTAAAAGGAAAAGTAACTTGTGCGAGAAATTTTCTGTCCTCGACAGTATCAAAAATATATGATATTATAACTCTAAGTAAATATGTAAAATTCATAGTGTTATATAATAATATAATCGATTTGGATATTAAATGAGAACGTAAGCAATTTTTATGCATTGCGGGAGGTAACAATTTGTCATTATCTATATTCCAATCATCGAAAATCTTTTTGATCAGCCTCCTAAGATTTCTGGAGGTTTCAAATGACAATTAAAAGATTTCAAACAATAAATTACATAAAAAAAGCTTACCTGCGCTTCAATCGAAATGTTATTATTTTAAATAATCCCGAAAATACACCAATTGTAGAAACTAAATTATCCATAAGCTCTTCGAGATCTGCATATACAACAGTAACGTTCCAAATTTCAAATATTAAAAAAAAGAGTAATAATCCTATTGCACAATAAAAACCTGGTAAATGCTTGATTGGCCAAGCACCAATAATTCTCAATCCGTATTTATGATGTTCGATGAAAATATTGTTTTCCATTTTTACTTTTTGTTTCAATTATTTCGACCATTTATTCTTTCTCTGACATATAAATATTTTAAATTAAATTGTAATTCATTATTAACATTTCTCTTACAAAAATTTATTCATTTTAACATTCGATATTTAATGAGTATTTTTGTACGTGTCATTTTATAAGCGAGTGTAGAAAAAATTTTATAAAATAAATACTGCTAAAGAATATTTTTCAAGTTACTTCTCAAGTTATTCTATGTACAAGACACAGTAGATTTGCATCAGACGGTACTTTGATTATCCTGCGCAAACGCAAAACAATTTATCTAGATTATCATTGAAATAATTTTTTATGCAAATTAGAGAATAAAAAGAATAGAAGAAATTAAGCTATTAAGTATAAAGTTTACGTATATTATTTTTCAAGCTTGTGAATATTATATGAACTGAACTTTAAAACTTTCAAGCGTATAGTGTCGACCACATCGTTTTATTTAAAAAAGAATAATAGATTTTAATTCATGTGAAATATAAATTTAATAAAAAGGACAGGAATTGAAGTTTTCAAATATTTTAAAGTTTTTGATAAAATAATTGGTGCTGTTTTTTAACGACGATATGAAAAATTAGAATAACACACGAAACAATCATCGAACTATCATTCTCCGTATTTTAATTAGAAGCTAAGTAAATATGGATAAATAAGTCATAATTTTAAAGGTTCAATTAGAATTTCTTATTATAATACTGAAATTTAGTTTAGACTTTTATCTTCTCTTTACACAAATAAAAAAATTATTTTTAAAGGAATAAAATAATAGATTTTCAATAAATATTGGAATGGTATAAATTGATATTTTAACGTGAAATTTATTTTTTTTTAAATTTGCAATGTTTAAATATAAACGTAGTGATATAAAAAGAAATTCTTGTGCAAATCTAAATTATATTGATCATCGTTTTTTAACAAAACTATTACAATTCGTTGAAAAAAGAAAATATTTTCTTCTAACGAATGAATCTTGACTGATTAAAAAAGTATTTACAAATAAAAGGAAAATTTCAATTTATAACTACAATTTTTTTAATAATGATGTGATTATAAACTCTTTATCATTTGTTTGACTAATTAGAAACTGCGATTCTGATTATGAAATTTTCATAAAATGAAAAAAATTTTATTGAATATTGAATAAATGTTTACTAACAGTTCATGTATAAAAAAATTTTTATGAAATTATGTTTTATTATAAAGTTAATAAAAAATACATAATGGATTATTAGTTAATTTTTTACATAATAATTTGTTTGTTCATATATACCAATTAACTTTATAATTGATGTGATTTATTTCTTTATTTATAATATGATTGTAAATAATAATATCAAATAACGCACCAACTCATTTTTCTATTGATTTTAAATATTTGAGTTTATTTAATTTATAAAAATATCTGTATGTTCTAAATACATTATTCTTGCTATATGAAATTTATAAATATTTAAAGTTTTGAAACCATTCTGTAACGCCATCTGTCAGATAAGATCTGAACTATGTTAAAATAAACTCATATATCTATAGTATTTTCATTATCTCAAATGCTTAATAGATAACTTATCCAGGATGAGTAACCTTTGAGGCTACAGTTTCTGATGCCATCTGGATAACGTATATAAAACAATATTTGTATTCTCTGTTTTACCAATCTGGAAAATAATAAACTGCGAAGTTACAAAAATAAGTGCAATTCTTGATATTTTATAAGATAATTAAAATTTTTTCAATTACTTAAATTGCGTCAATATAATAATAAAATAGTAAAAATGCATTACACTCAAAGTATCTGTATAATTGCGTTATTTATAATGTATAATAAAAAATCTTTTCTTTTGAAATATATGATATTGATATTATAATGTTGAGCTAGTATATAATTGACCATAATTTGATTTTTTTAGAAAACTCTTTCTATTTTATTGAATTTCTTTAATTTTTTATTTTTAAACATATTTATACAGAGTTTAAGTGAAAACTTGTAAAAATATTCAAAATTATATGAATTGTCTAAATAAAAATAAAATTTTCTTTTATTTAAATAAAATAAAAATAAATAAAACTATAACATAATGCACATTGCTATGCATTTTCAGACTTTCAAAGCAGATTGTAATGTATAAATAAACAATTGAAATGAATATTTGAAATATGCATTAAAAAAATTAAATATTATTTTCACATTGAATAAATATTTCTAAAATATAACATATAATAAAAGTTCAAAACATTGTATAATCCAATAATTTCGTTCAATTATGGAAATATCTTAAACAGATTTTTCTTAAAAAAAAAAAAAATTGACCTGGTTCTAAAAAATTCTGCCTAAATCGCAGTTGGCGCCAAAATAAATTCATTAAAAAGAAAAAGAAAAACAAAAAAAAATCAAACACGATACTAAAAATTTGGCGACCATCCAAACGTTTCTCGAAAGCACTTCTTTTCTCATTTATTTTGTCATCATTTATTTTCTCACAGTTTTCTCGCAATTCAAACTTTTTTTTTATATGAAAATTCTATAGTTTAGAAAAAGAACATCTGATTGTAAGTTCATTGACTGCGCATCATTTTATTGTAAGATAAAATAAAATCTTTGGGGAAAACATCTGCGCGCCGATAAATAGAACCAAATAAGTAGCACTAGCAAACGATGCGATTAAGATACGATCAATCGCAGTCTTCTTATTTTACACTTGTTAGAAAAGATTTTCATGCGGGTAATTTTAAAATATTTCTACATCTTCAAGTTTATAAAAGTATTAAGTTGAAATTAATCGTTGAAATAAATTTAAGTTAAAATTATTAAGTAATGTTAAGTATAAGTAGTAATTAATTGTTGACAACTTACGTAATATTTACAATATTTTCATAATTACTAAAATATTTCATCAAATGTGTGTATACATGCGTGGATGGGAACATGTGTGTTTGCGCGCACTTGTGTGTACACACACGCTATGAGTAACTGTATAAAATTAATGAGTCATTAAAACTTTTTTTCAATAATAGGTCTATTCGACTATATAAACGAGCTTATCAAAAAGTCATATGTGTAGCGCAAATAAATTAGACAAAAACTAGACAATCGGAATTAGTTAAGAGTTTGAGTGTCAAATTGGCACAATAACATGACATCATATACTAAAATAACACAAAAGAAATACATTTATAACTGTAAACTATTAAGTAAAAATTTAAAGAAATAACTTTTCAAAGAAAATTCTTTAATTTCATAAAACAATGTTTTTTTTCAACGTTGTAAATATTTTGTGAATTTTCTTTTATATAAAAAATAATTCTTTAGAAAAAGTCATACATTCAAAGTATGCATTTTTCATAATTTTGTTCATTCAAAAGTTTTTGACTTTAGTAAGAAAGGCTATTTTTCATATTCGTAATTTGTTTAGTGCATTGGGTGTGCATTACGGTTGACTAACTCTCACGCCTGATGTAAACATATTTTCATATGAAAACTACATGGCCGTTATTTACGACTTGGCTGAGCTGTTCGTAGGTAATCGATGTATTATCTATGCGAGAAAATATATCTCCTAGCATTCCAATGTTTTGAGTTAGATAATGAAAATTGTAACGAATAGTAAATAAGTTTGTTTGGATAATTAAAGCTGACAAATATTTTTTTGATCTAACGAAATTATTATCTAGAAAAATAAGAAAAAATACTTGTCAATTACAAAACTTAAATGAGGTCATTTATAATGATTCTCGTATATGATTGAATATTTGCCTAAACATTATTTTCGTTGACTCATGATCAAATAAACTAAATTTTAATGACTAAAATTTTTCTATTTATTTTTTAATAAAATACAAAAAGCTTATTAATGAATAATGAAGAAAATACGAGTCCATCGGTATCTTTCCAAACACATAGAATTATAAATTGGAAAAACCTTGTTTTGACAACTTTTATGCGGCGTAGAATTGCTCTACTGAATTCGTAAACATAGGTGTTCAATTTCAGTATAAAAAAATAGGATATTCTTATTAAACTTCTTTAATTGAATAACAAGACATTTCAATGAATTTATGTCAATATTATTGAGGTTGATGAAGCTCTTTTTAAGACTGTTTCATGAAAATTTTATACGTGCTATTTAGTACAAACTTTGCGATGTTTATAATAAACATAACTTGTATTTTTTTAGAATCTGGATCATACAAGTAAAAACGATATTGCAAGTAATGATATTTTTTTGCGCAATTCAAATAAAAGGGATGTAAAATAAAGGCATAAATACAGCGTTAACCTGTCTGCATATCTTATACCCCTTTGTTTACCATTTATGATTGATTTCAACAAACATGACAACACATAAATGCGTGCTCCCTCATAAACAAACGCACTTTTTACTTATTCAGTACAGCGGAAAATTTTGCTTTACTTCTTTTTTTGTTCGTTTATGCTAAAAAAAGCAATTTGTTAGATCAATATTTGTTGTAGCGATGGCTCTATATTTATTTCTCTTGTTGTCAAACGATTTCAATATAATTTTACGAAAAAGTCAATTGTATTTTTGTCTTACATAGTATAAATCAAATTTATGTAAATTAAGTTTATGATTGACAGAGAAAAAATAATTATGATGTGAAATTAAAAAAAATTTTAGAAAAAAATAAAAAGTCTTAAGTAAAATAAAGAGATAAAAATTTTATACACCTTTGTGTACATTTATATTTACGTTTTAAAATGCACTCACAATGAGGGCATTTGAAAACGTAAATGCAAAATTAAAAAAAGAAAAAATTTATTTCCCGTGACATCGAGTTCAATCTTTTGTTCCCTAACTTACAAAGTAAAAGTCTTTGCTACTGTACGAAATTAATCACTAATGCTAGATAAATCTTAAAGTAATCACAATTTATATAAGAATTTTTTATTATATAAAAACAATATTTTCATCTATACGCAAAACTCACAATATTTTATACACAATACACAATATGTTTAAGCTTTATCGAGAAACCTTGAAAATTATGCAATATTAAAAAAAAATATAAGGAAATCTGTCAATGTACTTCGTTTTGCTTGCGTTCATTGAATTGAGACGATTATTCATTCGAACAATCGCGGAACATTTGGGCAGTTTCATCGATGACTCATGTTATTGTAAGACAGAAAATAATACTTAAGCCAAAAAAACAAGAGCACTTTAAGTTTAAACTACTTCGTTATTTGCCTAGGTCATTTTTAATCAAATTTCATCAAGTAAACTCTAGGAAAAATTAATACAAAAAGCAAAATTTAACTTTTAATTTATTTAATGATTGAATTTAAAATTTATGCTTAGTAAATAATTATCTTTAAATAAGTATAATTTATAAATTAAATGTTTAAATCCATATATTAGAATCTTAAAATTATTATATTTCTATGAATGCCTAAACCTTAAAAAACAAATAATACGCGTGACAATTAAATACATTTGTATACTTGTAAATTTAGCTACTTTTCTTTCGTGGTTTTGAAAATAAGTGACTTAAAAAACATTAAGCATTCATCCAGTATTTAAAATCGAAAATATGTACGCGTGTATACATAAACTTGATTTTAACGTTCTCTTGGAATTAATCGAAAAATATTGCAATAAAAGAGTTGGGAATGCACAATAATACAACTTCTAAAACTTTCAATGCATTGAATAATATTTTTAAGATGCTAAACATGTACCTAATAGTGTCTGTGTTTCTTTCGTATAATGTTTTTCGATGAAATCAGTATTCCGAAGCACACCCAGCCATATAAATATTTTATTCAATGATCGATAAACTTTGATTTTTCAAATGATATTTAGAAAAATATATTTCTTTACGATAAAAATTCACGAACAATGTCGAATTTAATTGACATTAATTTTTATTGGAAAATTCACTTATATTTTTCCCAATTAAAATTAATTTTATTATAATAAATTTTATGCGCATAAAAGATTGACTATAATAATCATAATTTATGTTGCCATAATATAGAAGAAGTATAATAAAAAATCGACGTTGATAAATAAAAGAAAATTTATAGACAAAAACAAATTTTAATGTTAATACATAAATGTTATTTAATCTTGAAAGTGCAAGTAAAATAATATTATAAAATATCAAAATACAAACATGTTGTTTTGATCATTATGTAAATAGAAAACTAAACAAAACATTTCTATGATTGTTTAAATCATAAAACTATTGTTTATAAAACAAATCTCAATTTTATACAACAAATTAATGATTATCATGCTTACTAAAAAAAAGAAGTATACGAACAAAAGAAAGTTTTTTTAACAAAGCTTTTGTCAGAGTGAATTTTTTTTCAAGATTAAAAATAATTAATCAAGGTTAGTTTAAGATGAATAAAAAATTAAAAATATTGAGCTTTGTCAAATTTCTACAATGAAATAGAAGAGGAAAATTCGAATGTTGTATAAAAAAAAAATTTTGAAGTATGAAAAATGACACATGGTCTGTATAGAGTATATATAAGATAGTAGTTGGACAATTGAGTTGTGAAGTCCGATATATATGCGGTAAACTGCACGTGCTTGGCACTTTATCATTTGACGTTTATTAAAAAAGTACCAATGAACTTTTTGTGTAGACTTGAAAATAACGATAAAAAGAAAATTAGACACGTTTCTTTTTTTTCGAGTAGATCTAAAATAGCGCATATCATTTGGCAAAGAAAATAATATTAATTTAAGTGAAGAAAGAAAAGAAATAAGAGCAAAGGACGAATAGAAAAGTATATATAATAGGAAGCGCACGAGCAATGAAAGAACACGTGCTAGTTGTTTGAACTGGCTAATAATGATAAAAAGAAAAAAAATGAAAAGAGAAGAGACTTTAGTCTTTGCGCGTGCTTGTAGGTGAATGAAAAGAAGAAAATTACATCAGCGTTACATACTAGACGCATGTGGCATGGAGAATTTGCAAAACGCGAGAATAATAATACACAGGAGAGATGCTGAAGCGGAGAAAGCAAGATACGACACGTGTACCTTTACGCGTGCCGTATTCGCTAGCAAGCACGACAGAAAGTCCTCCACGTGAGCTAACATTTCATCCATAATTTCAGCAGCTCGCATATCAAAGGAATCATTCACAAATAATCCTACTAAATTCTAAGCCACTTTTCCAAAAATCTTTTATTCAACTACATGATAATTGTTGTTTACTTAGATTCTCAATTAATATAATAGTCTATTGCTTTAATAATTAAGTTTACTTTCCTTCCCTTCAAAGACGTTCATTATATTGAGTCCTTGAAATAAACAAAATTTATTTTTCTAATATTAGAAAAATCAAAAATTTAATAATTATTAAGAAAATAAAATGTTTAAATAAAAATAAATTAAAATTTCTTGCTAAAGAAATATTTTCGGAAAAATTCGTTGATGTTTATAGTTATATTTATATTTTGAATTTTAATGAGAATTAAAGAAATTTTCCTAAAACGTGAAAATAAAGCATTAAAGCTTTTCCTATGAAATTAATGATCGCAGAAAAGCCCCCAGCTTTAGGCCAACTGCCAAATTTATTCTGAGATTTTATGAAAACTATTCTTTAATATGCTCGACGACATTCGCTATCGTTTTACGGAAAAGTTTCTTTATTACTATTTTATTACGCGTGTTTATGCGATGCAAATAACAGAATAATTTTCCATAAAAACAATATTAAAAATCAATTTTCACGTGACTCAGTAATTATTACCTTTACGAGTATTGACCGATTGTGAAAAACATTTGTCGAAGAAAACATTGAAAATATTAAGTAGTAATTTCTTGATCGATCTTCGAAAATCTAAGCTTTATATTTTTTAAAATAATAATATATTTTATTTTTCTAAATTTAATCAATTAAAATTAAAATTAAGAATCCTTATATTTCTTAGATTAAAGGAAAATAATTCTAATTAAAATCCACACAAAGTTGATAAAAATAATTTTTCCGCATTTAAGAGCAATAATAATGAAAGGAAAAATTAAAGAAATGGCAAAGCTTGAATTAATATTATTTGTTAAAAGAAAAGGAAAAGTAGCACTTGATACATTTAAAAGTAAAACAACAACAAGAAGAATTCATGGAAAAAAGAGCTTAAAGCGAGATAATAAAGGTTGGCTATATAGTCAGTAACATCTTCTCCTCCCCCGCTTTATGTATCTCTCTCTCTCTCACTTGTGTCTCTCGATTTGAGCGGCATAAGCGCTGGCAGACTCCGAGACTCGATGCTTCGATATCGTGTCTTGTGGCGCACGCGTCGCCGTATGCTGTTCTCCGTGCCTATAAATACCAGCCTTTCAACTTGTTCGAGTCAGTTGTCTGTGCGCAATCTATTAAAGTGTAGCTCTCGCATACACACAGTGCTTTTTTAAAACTCGCTTTACTTACTATCTAAAAAGTTTCTCGAGTATTCGATCATTGTTTCTTTGATCATTTCTATCAATTCACAGATTATTGTGAAGATAAAGCAACGCATTTTTCATAAAAGAGTTAAGCTTAAACTCATTAAAAGTGATTTTTTAAAATCAAGTGCAGCTAAAAGCTCTGTATTATTTGAAAAAAGAAAACCAGTCTAAAAAGTTAAAGTGAAGATGCCGGCCGACGTAGCAATGCATACAAACTTCTTGCATTTCGACAAGTCGAGCAGCAAGCAATCGAACGTCGATTCTTGCTGGAATACAGAAAACATGAGTGGCTACATGACACTCTTCTATCCCAATGGGACACGACAAAATGTTCAGGTCAAGGTTTACCGCACGAGCATTGAACACTTTGCCGTTATTTATCCTCAGAAGAAAGTCTGCCGACCTCTGGCTGTATTCAACCTTCGTAATACGACGATCGAACGAGTTGGCGATGAAGGATTTATGGTTAGGCAAAAAGGTTACGATACAACAGATGCCTTAACTTTCCTCTTGGAAAATCCTAAGAGCGCCGAGGACATTGATTACTGGATCTTGGCATTTACAGCGAGATCAAGTCCTCTTGTTCATCAGAGCAGTTTGCCGATCGTCGAGGAAGAGGAGATCTAAGGAGATAATCGAAGGAATCGTGGCCGGAAGCCATGACAATTTGATTCCTATTTTTTTACATCTACAGAAGAACTATCACGGCCGAAGACGTTACATCTTTATGTTCAACCAAAAGAAGCTCTTCTCTAATCTTATTCATCCACTTGGTCATCCTTAAATATCTATTGATCTTGGAAAAAAGGACTCGATTGTGAGTATGATTTTATTGTGTATAAGGATAATGATCGAAGTGTGTACCGGTGGAAGTATATGGTTTTGTCTGTTGACCCTGCGCCCGGATGGAAAAAAAAGTACACCGGTTAGTAAAAGCATGGCACTACAAATTTTTACATTATTAATAAGGAAGAGCCATATAGTAAAAGTTAATCAACTGATAACCAAATAATCAGCTGACAATCCAATAGACTGTAAATAATGTTACTTCATACACGTGAACCTGCAGAAATTTTACAAGAAATTTTAACACTGGCTGCAAGAAATGAAGAAGGGAAGCTTTGGCAGCTATCGATATATATCAATGGAAGAAGGGAAAAAAATAAAGTTTTAACTAAGCTCTAGCTCGAGCATAATCGATCCTTTTAAAACATGGGAGAACAGCTGCGTCCAATGGCGTCACGGGTTTCTCTCCAAAGTTTCTTCCCCCTTCTATAATCCCGCAACTTCAGTGCAATCCATATAGCAGCAGGAATATAACACAGCGCTTGCAAGGAAGGTATACGAAAAACAACGAAGCTGAGAACACAAGAAGAAGATTATTTACGTGCAAGTTCAACGACTTTGTTTGTGAACTATTTTGAATTTCAATGAACACTTTGACTCTTAACATATATATATATATATATATATATTTTTCAAAATAGTAGTATTTATTAAATTATAAATATTTTGTTTATTTGAAAAAATTTTCTATAAATATTATCAAATAATCGTTCAATATAAATTACATGTTTTTAATAAAATATTTAAAAATTAAAAATTTTTTCAAAATACAAATAAAAAAGATAAAATTTTTAAAAACTTGGCAACAGTAAAATCAGAGTGCATAAAGAGAGTAGAGAAAGAAAGAAAAGAGGAGTAGAAAAGAAACAAGATCCAAAGTTGTATTATGAGTAGGATATAATATTGAATGGGGTTGCTTTTTTGTTGTCTAACTTTCCAGAGTATAAGAATGGCCGGGGTAACTGTGGATAAGACAAGGAAAAAAAAATACAAAGACACAGAGAACATTATAATCTCCTCTATTCTCTCTGTCTGTCTGAGGTTTGCACTTGACTCGTGACTCGAAGAATATACTGTATTGTACCGTTAGATCTAGCTTGGCAACAAACGCACTGTTACGCGCGAGCGAAACTCTTGTCTCTTCTTCTTCTCTTGTCTTGTAATACCTTTCTTTCTTTACTCGCTCTTTTTCTTATTAGAGATACTACACACACACATACACAGCGAGTATCGAGCACACGAGCTGCAAGCGTGGAAATGTAATTTATGCCGCGTGCAAGTTTAAATATATTTTCGTATTATACTTGCATCATTAAATTATTTTTATAATCAATATCAGACTAATTAGCTTATCCTTTTGAAATATTATTTTAAAAGTCATTCAATTTAATTAACAAAAATCCATTAAAATTAAAAAAAATTTCTTCAATGTGACTTAAAAAAAATGTTTAATCTTAAAAATCAAAAAATTTCTGTAAACACGTGTATGATAATGTTATCCTCCGTATCTAGTTTTTAAGACTTGTCTGTGATATATAATATATAAATACATACTCATAGAAAATAAAAAAAGAGTGCATTAGTATTGTTTTGTTTTGTCTTTTTTCTATTATTTTATAAGCGAAAATGGAAATGTTTATTGTAAATGACGTTATTATATTCGATAAACATAAGAGATTTGAAAAGCCTTGCGATAATTCGGTTGCGATTTATTGTAAGAGCAACTGCATTATGCGAAGGACCATATATCAATGATAATGTACTCTTCATCGTTATGAATGTTTGATTAGTCATGTGTGTGTAGATGTGTGTTGGTTTTTTTCATTATTTATCATTATCTGTGCATTCGAATTTTTAAATTATCCATTATTCGAAAAATTGAAGAAAAAAAATCTTTTTTTTTTTAATTTTACATTTATTAACTTCTTTGTAAGACTCGATAAATATTAATGTTAATGAACAATGTTTTTTTTTCTGATAAATATTATAACATTTACGAAGCATAATAAAAACAAAGAAGAATGTCGAATTTCATGAATAACTAATAACTGAAATTAAAAATTTGTAATTTTCATGATAATAGCCTGTATGCTTGTTATTGTATCACTACATCTTATCATTAATTTAATTAATGACCAATCATCATTATTGTATTACTAGCGTTACACTTACATATTATTAACGAAATATTATTAATTAAGTGAAAAATAAATGAAAATCAATGAATTATAAAAAAAATTATTTGTCATTCTTTATTCTTTTTTACCCAGACTTATAAATCCCGCAATACAAATCTGATGTCATGAATAGTATAATAACTGACGTTAAGCTTGCACCTCACGTGCACGCTTTTGAAACAAGGAGCCGATTGACTTGGCATTGGCACATTAAAATTATAGATATTGGATGTCCATCATGTGATTGGTATTACATTCTTAAAGCACTTGTTTTGTAACATTAATCAAATTTTTCTTTTTAATTTATTCAAAAATCGTAAAAATTTTAAAAATACTTTAAAAACATAAAATTTATTCAAATTTTTAAATTTGTAGATTTTTTTACTGAAATGAAAATAATTTTGCTTGAAATCGGTTAATATTAGTATTTATTATTAAAATTTACCTCAAACCGTGGAAGTTACGAAGGAGACAACGTAATCGTATATTGTCATTGCCAGTAATTTTGTTGAGCTTTCGTAACGGATAAGGATTGCTGTTTCATTCTCTTATTTATAATATATCTATAGATACGTATTATGTCACGATTTTTAATAAAGCTTATACAAACATATCATATTTCTTGATAGTTTTACGATGTCTTCAATGAATTTACTCTGTTATTAAAACGAAAATTTACAATTTTATATTGTATACTAAATGATAACTTTTTTTTAAATTTTTAATTAAATAAACAATAAAAGTGGATTTAACAAAAAAATTTAATTTAATAATTAATTTATTCATACTATTTTTTTTCTCTTCTTCTTTAACGTCGCTATATTTATGCCATTTTAATGCTAATCAGCGACGGAGCTCTAGAGTGTGTTTGTGAACTTCAACACATGTGCTGTACAGTGGTGCTTGTATCAATCGGGATTCGAACTCAGAACTTCAAGATTACGAATCCAACACTCTACCGACTGAGCCACTCACCGGCTCACAGTGTAATACTATTTATTATTATAAAGCCAAATTTACTTTTAAACAAATTAAAAAGGTTCACGATAGTGTTATAGACATAATGTAATATTAATTATCTTAAATTATTTGTCAAACTTTTAAGAAAATCCTTCGCAACAATTTCAAAACTTTATAACAGTTTAATTTATAGTTTATACTTAACTGTTTAAATGGCGTAAAGATTTACGCTCCACACCAATTCCAGTATTGCATCTAAACGAAAGTTAATTAAAAGAAGTACAAAGTCAGGATTTTTATCTTTTCGTAATAAAACATTAATTTTTAAAACTAACAACAGTAAAGAAATAAATATTAAAGAAATTTGTAATTAATACAGATATTAAAAAAAAAAAATTATGAAAAAAAAATCGCAACTTATCGACAATTATAAAATTTTATTCTTGACCTCTCTAAGAGATATTGATATACGTTAGGTTTTCTAGAAACATGGTATTATTTCCAATTATTATTAAATCTAGAGTTTCTTTTCATTTTAACATGCAGATAAAAACCGTTGTCAATTTAAATAATAATTTATTTAATTAATGTCAAATAACATTAAATATTTTTAAAAAATATTTATATTTCTAATTTTTACACTAATTTCTTTTAATCTTTTAATATTACTATTATTGTATAATACAAATAAAAAAATAATAATAAATTTAAATAAATCTAAAAAATTGATAATCTAAATACTTTTTTCATAAATAATTTTAATGAAAAAAAGAATAAAAATAGCGTAATAATCTTTGTTATTTAAATTTTATTGAACAAATAATATGTAACATGTAAGATAAAAAAAATATGAATTCGTCAATGAGATACAGTCGTTTGGAAAAAGCTAAAAAAATGTAACCTTGAATATCTTGAATATCATTTATTGACCTCAAGAGCTGTTTAACAAACTCGTTCACTATGTATTAGAATACTATATTTATGTGAGTTCTGAAAACGATTGATGAATATTATATCCAAATTATAGAAGATATTAGAGAAAAGATTTTTTAAGTATAAGTATAATTTCATAAAGTTATATTACATAATTTTAACATCTTATCGATTATGTTTTTTAAATTAAATTTATTATGTATCAGTTTATTTATGCGCAGTTTACGAACTGCAATAACTCATTGAAGGAGTAACCTTTACAACGAAAGAATGATTATTGATATCTGAAAAATTCTTACTCAAGATAATAGAAAAATAAAATTATTTTCATATTTATAAATGTGCGCTAAATAAAATTGACATCATAAACAAGAAAAAAGTTTGAATAAAAATTTTAAAAAATTAAAAATTTGATACAAAACGAACACATTAACTAAAATAAAAACTACAATTTAAACATCATCCATTTAAAATAATAATAAGAAAAATTATCTATGTTATATTAAAATTGATTAATCCGTTATATGAAAGTATACATAAAGAAAGACAGACATATTTCCATATTATTTTAAAAAAATGTTTTTTTTTCAAAGTTTACTCTGTGAGAAAATTATAATTATTGTCATACTGTCTCTATAATAATGTTAAAAATACTACGCATTTTAAACCATAATTATTTCATTAATAATCAAGCGTACGGTGCGTTCTGAAATATGAAAATTATTAAAAAGCACGTGTTAAAAAATTTATTATCAATTCATTTAAACTTTTAATAAACTAAAAACTATGATTATGAATTTGATAAGAATCAAACAATTTGAAACTTGCATAAAAAGTACAGAAAAATGCAAAATTGCATTTCAATGAATAATTATAGCAAACGATTAAATTTAGTAAAAAATAAACGAATGAAATGAAAATTATTTAAAACTTGAGAATAAAGAGAAGAGGTTGGTAAAACCAAGAGTCTCCGATTTGGATGCTGTTAAATTTAGCTAGAAATTCACTTTCGGACTTTCCCAACTCCTCCCTCTTTCCTTTCTTATTTTGTAACCTTAAATAAGCAAAAAGGTATTACACGGTCTCATGGTGGGCTCACCTGCCCCTTAACGGTTTTCGTACATCTGCGACCTTGAAAAATTATTCCTTGAAATAATAGCTATTGTACTGAAAATTTGTAAAACACATATTGTCGTCATGTTGTTGCAAGTTCTAACAGGAAATGTAGATTTAAATAGAAGGAAGTAAAAAAGAAAAGCTACCTATTTGATTAACGTTCTGCCAAAAAATTTTAAGGTGACGATAATTTATGGGAAAACAGACTGGCCGAGACCAATGTTAAATTATTCATGCAAAGTCCAAGTTATATAAAAGAAAAGAGTAATTATAAATGTAACTTTTCGTTTGTAAATGAACTATTATACGAATTTTCATGTTCCCCTTTAGAAATAATACACAATTCATAGTGCTATAATATTCAATTTCTATGCTATCATAAGTATTTAATAATACTCAGAAATTTGTCGAAAAAAAATTTTGAAAAACACAAGTATATTGATTTTAAAATTAAAATAAATAGTTTTTTTCTTTAAAATGTATTCATGTAATATATATTTATAGAATAAAAGTCAACTATTGATTTACACAAGTTAAAATTTTATAATAAATTGAAAAATCTATATAAAAAAAATATTTTCATTCAACAAATAATAATTCATTTGGAAAATGCATGACATTAAAGAGAGAACATTTTTCTTTCAAGCTCATAGGGTCATTTATTTTAAATAACAAAAACATGATGAAGTACTTTACGACTTTTTACAATAATTTTAATTTTAATAATAAAAATCTGAAATCTTAATAAAGTTTTACAATATTAATTGTGAAAAACTTTTTACTTGCATTTTATGTTGACCTAATTAAACAGGTCTTTTATTTAACTTTTTATTTTTAATTTTTAATTTCAATGTATTAAAATTATTATTTACGTTCGAAATTATATAATTTTCATGCTAACTTTTTTAACATAAAAGTCCGTTATTATTTTTTTTACTAAACGTAGATACTTAAAATTTCGAATGATGCTTTTGATGACATTCATTTAAATTATATAGAAATTCCATTTTCAATTCATTGCAATCTAAATGCATTTATTCGAATAAATTATAATTGATATTTAGAATTGTAACAAGTATACGGATCACCACATTATGATGAGATATTTCGAAATTTCTAATAGAGTTTTCAAAAGTATACTCTACTTGTCAAAAATTTTATTAGATATTTTGAAATATTTCAGAATTATTACGATTCTAAATATCAATTATAATTTGTTCGAATAAATGCATTTCTATTGCAGTCATGAATTGAAAACGGAATTTTCATATAACTTAAATAGATGTTATGAAAAATGTCATTCAAAATTTTAAAATTTTACGTTAAAAAAAAATAACGGACTTTCGAAAAATCGAACTCCACCCACTTATATTAAATTAAATGTACTTTATACTAAAAGTATATTTAAAATAGTTTAACGGTATCTTTATAATCCTATACATGACCTTTGTCAAACAAATGAAAAATATTTTCCAACATAAAGAGAGCTTAGGGAAGTTAGATTTTAAAAGAGGAATCTACTCTTCGACCGTCGATCTTCGACTCTTCGATATCAGGTAGCCTTTTACAGAAAACTGACCAATCAGAAAAATTTAGAAAAAGTAGGTTCCGGTAAAAATGGCGAATGCCACTTCATCAACATACGCTCTGAAAATTTTCTTTCATACCTTGTGTGACAGTCGGACTAGTTAGTGCTTCCTGTAGTATTCTTAGTGTAACTTACTTGAATTTTGTTGATCTATTATAATACAATTTTTGAAAAATTCCAATAATTATTCAATTAAATATAATAGTGATTAAATAAAAAATCTTGATTATTTAAAATAATCAAATCAGACTCTATTGCTCGTTGTAGATACTAATTTTGGAAAAGCTTACCCAAGCCAACTTCAGTAAATCTTTATTAAAAGCATCGAAAAAAAATGAGTCTACATACCTTGGAGGATGTCCGCGCCTTGATAGCCAAACAAGAAAGTACTATCAAGAGTAGAATGGAAGTACTGATGATTGCGATGCAAATGGTAGATAAGATACAACTGGAGATAAACGCAGAAGAGAAACGATTACAGCAATATAAGAATTTACGAGATACCGCAAAAGATTGCTATGAAGAGAAAAATCAGCAGCAACAACAGCGGCAACAGCAACAGCAGCAGCAATGGTAGCCTACGTCACTGAAATTGAGGTAAATTTTTTTTTTAATATCATTGTTTAACGGCGCCATTATCGACAGAGGTTTTTCTAAACAAAGCACATATAACATATAGTATTAATCGGACGCTTAGAGCGGGATTCGAACTCGAGCCAACGAATTACGAATCCTTCACTCTGACGAGTGAGCCACCGAAAACCTCGTCAATTTAACATATTATTGATTTAATGAGGCTCCTCAGTCTTCAATGTTATTTTCTAAACTGAATGGATTTTTATGAAACTTTGAAAAAATGTTCATTGACCTTCCATCTTTTTGTTGCTTAAAAAAAAATATAGGGAAGCCATCAAAATTTAAAGAAATCAATGTGTCAAATCATTGTTTTTTTTGGGATTTCAAATGGACAGATAGTGGGGAAAATATGGCGTCGACGAGAGCTGAACTTTAGTAATGAAATTCTTTTGTCGGCGCCATTTTCCCCCCACTATCTGTCCATTTGAAATCCCAATATACTGCGCATGCGTGATAATGCTAAGACGCTCAGAGTGCGTGTATACATATTACGAAGTCCCCTGTACAGTGCCGTATATAAGTAAATAGTCACAAGAGCTTTTCAAGAAAAAAAATTTTTTTCTTAGCATATATTTATGCAATGATTTTTGTTCTTAAAATAATAATAATTATATTTTAGAAACATAGACTGTATTCATCTATGAAAATTCATAATAATACAAATATCACCAAGGAACTAAATTGATCTGGTAACGTTGTAATTTCTCTTTTAGAGATATGAACGTTCTATTCAAAATTATCTAGTTATTTGAGAATTTTTATTTGCGTGCAATTATTAAAATTTATATTTTGAAAAAATTAACCAAACGCGTATTTAATTTGCATTTGATAAACCATTTTTACACGAATCGCATAATTTATAATTTAAATGTATAATGGATGTATTGTTTGAAACTTATGTATTAATTAAGGAGATTTTATATCAAGTCAAGTATATACAGAAAAATTCTTCTATTCTTGAAAAAAGATTTTTTTTATTATTATTAAATAACTAATCAAATTTAAAATTATGGTTACAGACTTTGTTTAAAAAAAAATAATGAAATTTTAATATTTCAATATAGAATATGTAAATTTTGAAAGGCTTTTAAACAGAGATTTCGAAAAGTATAATCATAACATATTTTTTCATTAAATGTTGCAGATCGCAAGAAAGCAGGAAAAAGAAGCAACTTTTATATTCAGCGTTCCGGCTTCTTATTTTGTTCTTCACATTTATCTTTATATAAAAGATAAAAGACTCGGCTGTAATTCTCTCGACGAGTTCAAGAACATTCGTTTTCAACACTCATATGACTTATTGAATTACAAGCTTTTGTTGTCGTAACAAAGAAGAAGAAAAAAAAAAGGATCAGAAAGTAGAGCAACAATAGATACGCGTTTACAGCAAGTACATGACCATGCTTTTTCTTTTATCTACTCGTTTTTCAAGTATCTTCGTCAAATCGTTATTTTATTCGGATTTCATTACAATAAAAAATTAATTTACTTTCATATTTATTTTTTCTAGTCTTAAGAATTGTCTATCGCAGTCGATAGAAAAAGTCTTATTTATTTAGTAAAATAAAATATATTTAAAAAATAAATTAATCGCTTTAATAATTCAGAAACTGTATTAATATATAATTATTCGTATGTAATAAGGAAAATTTCATTGTAAACGACAATAAGCTTTATTAATAACATTTTTATTATAGAAGTATAAAGCCAAAAAAAAAAAATAAAAACATGAAGATAAAAAATTAAAAATAAGAGGATATATAAAAAAATAAAAGTATAAATTTTTCTAGCACAAATTATTTTCGAAAGCTCAAGTAATCATAGGGTCCTTAAAATAATGTAATAAAATACTTATGTAGTCGAAGAATTTGACAAATAGAAAAATAAATTCTCGGTAATCACGTTTATTTGACTCGGCTGATTTGAAAATAATTGTTTAAGCGTTGGGTCGTCAAACTCACGTGTGCCAATGGTCGTACGCGTGTACAGGATTATACACGTGAACCTATGAGAGGGATTATTCAACATATATAATGACCATATGAAAATAAAACGTAATCACTTGTCCAGAAATATTGTTGTTATTCTCAATGAAAAGCCTGCGCAATATTATTCGATTTTAGAAACATTATATTTTTATTGTAAATATAAATTAAATAATCACATTATTTAAAATTATTCAAAATTATACAAAGGAAATCAATTTTTTAAATTATTAGTCAATTAAAATTTTTTTTTAATTTTATCTTAGAATCAAAATTCTTATTTATTAAATACTTACCAACAAGAATTCAAAAAGATTTTTTTCTTAATTTGCAAGTTATAAATTTTTATGAAAAATACACGCTTTAATTGAACGTTAGAATAACAATATCTAAATTAAGTAGTCAAAGTTTTAATGAATAGTTAAAAAATAGCATTATTTTTAAATTATCTTAATTTTTAACCAGATTATGTTGATAACATTTTAAGTCGTTAATTTAAGCTGAGATATTTTTTTTGTTAATTATCTCATAATATCTGTAAATCATTGAGTGTGTATACGTAAGCTTGTTATATATCTATCTTAATTGCCAAATATGAAATATTCTTTTACACGTTTTTATAAACATATATTTTTATAAAATTATAATATAAATTAGTATTATCATTTTTTTCAGTTTAAAGAATTTTTTTTGAATGCATTAAAAATTTAATGTTCAAATTTTAGTAATATAACAACCAAAACAACTTTCGACCGTACACATTTACTCATGTATCTTGATACTTATGATAATCATTTTCTTATTTATCATTAACTAAAAAAATTAAAGTTTACAGAAAAAATAGAAATATTCGAAAGCGCATATCTCGTTTATTTAAAATAATAAAGAGCAAAAGCTTATGCTAATTTTAATGATGATTCATTACGAAGTAATTAATTTTTATTTAGTATCAAAGCAGTGACATTTGAATCATTTAAATAAGATTGAAAGTTTACGCAAATCCAATGACGTGCAATTTTCTGCTATCGACATTCGCATTACTTGTATTAAACCACAGCGTAAATCAAACAAAAAATATTGCCATTACATATGATTTCTCATGCGTCAATAGCAAAATCACCTAAACGATATTTTAATTTTATTCCAGATTTTAATTCAAATTTTTAATTATTATATTTTATATTATTTATTTTACTCTTTGTTTATTTCATAAACAAATTACATTATTATTGTACGTTTAAAATTACTATTGTAACGCTATAAATTGTAGTATTTTATATTAGTATAAGAAAAGATATAATAAAATTTTATATATTAAAAATATTTTAAAGTTTTTTTCTTCTTAATCTGAAACCCCAATTTTCCTACAATTTATGTACTACGTTCATATAACCATATAAAAAGAAATGTAATATATTTTTTTTAAATCATAAATGAATTTTAGGAAATGCTTTAATATATTAATCATTTTTTAATATCTTTTTTTATTTACTCGATAGCATATTTTTTTTTGTTGATTTAAATTTAAAATGAAAAAATTTACAATTTCATTTTTTGTTTAATAAAAATTATCTTTTTATCAAATTATAAACATATAAGTTATTTTTTCTAGAAGAGTTTATGTTAAATTTTTGTATTTCAATACTTTTTTCCTCTTTAATTTGGTGGATGATCTTGTATTTTTGAAACAATTATATAAAAAGCTTAAAAATCATGATTTTTTTGGTATTTCCCTAAGAAATTTTCTATCTTTACATAAAAATTCGCCGAAACCATTTAAATATTCCTCTGATGCTTAAATAATAATTAATAATTAAAAACTAAAGAAAAAAATCTATTATTTAAACTTCCTAGTTGTTATTGTATAATAATTTGTTACGATTCACAGAAAGTTTTATAATGCTTCATTTTTATAGTCGATGTTCTAATATTAGACGTAAAAAATTTTTAAAAATATGTATTTTTTACTTATTTAACACTTCATAGTAAATTAAATAGCTACGATATTTTGCGGATTGTAATTCGAAATATTCTTCGATGAAAAATAATCCAAAGTATAGTAAATATTGACTTATAATAAGAAACAAAGCTATATATTTTTAATTTATTTTAATTTTATCATTTATTTCTTTTTTCTATATAAAAATCTATATTTTTATAGTTAAATTTTAATAGAATCACATAAATAAATCATTATAGTGAGATTTAAAAACGAAAAAGTTAAATTGTTATCGCCGTCAATCTACCAGGAAGCGAATAAACAATAAAGCTTAAAATAACTAAAAAAAAGTTAAAACTTTCGAGTTTTGCCTTTGTCGCTCCAATAGTTCTGGAAGAAAATAAAATGTTAGCCGGGTATTTTTAGATTTTAATGTTATCGAAGAAAAAAAGCAGGACGGACGTCCCGATTGTTTACTGGTCACGCATACGGTTAATGAAAAATCGATTCTGAATAATCGCCTTTTTCTCTTCTATGTAACCCATGCAACTCCTTGAACTCGTGTTTGAGATAAGAAATATACAAGACTGTGCAGTTTTTTACGCACTTTGTACGATTGATGCATAGGTATACAGGCTATAAATAACGTTTGTTTTTAAACATTTTTTAAATATCCCCTGTGTTTTTTTTCTTTTACATATAGTTTGAATTTTTTTCTAAATTTAAATTTTATATTATTGAAAATCAGTTAAAAGGGTTTAAAAATTTTCATTAAATTATCAAATAAATAATTAATATTCAATTTTTTTAACTCCGAAAATTATTTTTCTCTCTCAATGATAAAAAAATCTATATGAATTCTATTGAACAGAAAATTTACATATAACTAATAACGTTAACAATATAACGAGTCATAGCAAATTCTATTATTTTTTTCATTAAAGATTTTTTTCAAATAAAAACTCATAGCGAAATAAAATAAAGAGACAATGAGATTGATGAAATGAATTATGAAAGCCACACAGTCACGACCTTGTTCATGACCAGAGGCAATAATGATAATATTATTTATTGAATATATAATATAGTTATATGTGTATAGCGAACTCGACACTTTCGCCTAATACAATAAAAGAAGATTCAAGGTGACGAGAAATTTATCGATTCTGTCAATATGATTATTTTAATCTGTTTCTTAATGAAAATTTCAATATATACAAGACATTTATTTTTCTATTTTTAATTTTTAATGAGTCACGTTAACATTTTATTATTTTCTAATATACAAATCTAGATTTTATTTTTAATGACGTTCATTATGATAAATAAATAATACATATACACGCGTGTCATAATCAAGAGGCTAGAAGCCCGCGATTACTTCCTGAGTTTGTGATCCCCTTTACCTTCTCTGTGTGCGTTAACACACGCGCCAATTCTCATCGCCTACATTACAGACGCCCTAATTTCCGCTTATAATATCATGCCCGCGGCGCTTCCGCGTTTATCATAATATCTCCAAGAGTCTCGGATAATGTCATTTGTTATTTTTATATATATCCTATGGTGAATTTATTTTTTTCTTTATTTAAATATTTTTTTTCAATTTCCTAAATGTTTTTTTCATATGATTAAAATAAATATTGAAATTAATTAAAATAGTATTATTTCCGCTCGATCATGAAATAAATGTGAACATTGACTTGTAGAAAATCAAAGATTTTCTGCAACTATACGTCTAAAAAACGTTTTTATACTGTATTTATATAGGCAGTCTAAAGATGCTACAACTCACTATTAAATTTAAGTTCGAGAATAGAAGCCAACAATTGCGCGGAGGCTTGACAGTGACGCGCATATATGTATAACGAACAATGCAGCACGCCAAATTATACGCGCATGGCCTTGATGCTAATACTCACACACATGTTAACATCAATTACTTTAAATTAATTTTTATGCTAAATTTTAAACTTCTTTTCAAGAAGATAATTTAAGAAGATGGAATCGCATGGAAGAATTCTACTTTACCGGCTTATAAGCAATTATATTAATAATTAAAATTAAAATAATAATTTTAAAATGTAAAATATATTAGATCGTAATGTAACCAATAAACGTTGTTCAGTTAAATTTTCTGAAAAATTCACTCATTAATCTCGAAGAACTTTGAATTTTTTTATATAAATAATAATATTTAACATTAACTTAATTTTATCTTATTCGAGAGGCTAAAATTTTCTGAGAAATCTTATTTTATTACTTGTAAACATTTTTTTAATAGCCGATACAGTAGAATCTTTCTGTGTAGCTATATCCGCCTTTAAAAACGCTGACATTAACGAGTTCTTAAAATATATCATACTTTGTATGTTGCTTGATAATGAATTGCTTGTTTCCTTTTAACAAATAACAGATTAGAAATTGTTTCTTTAAACGCAAAAGATCACACCATGATCGTTTCATTTGAATAAAATATTTTTTCTCAAATATTTTTTATTGTTTACCAAATGTGAGTTTAATTTTATCAGTCTTTTTTCATTTCCTTTTACAGAATATAATCATTCGAGACAATTTTGTATTCTTTATGATTTAATATGTTTGTTAAAGCCGTATGATAAAGTTTCTATTTGTTAAACAAATAAAATACGAAAAAAACGTCACAAAACAGCTTATCTTCATTTATTTTTAGCTAATCAGCATACGTCTTGTGTTATATACGTAGTTTAAAGTTAATTCGAGAAAATTCAACTCGTAAATTTCTTGATTTGTAAATCTATTATGATGTTTGTACTAGAAACATTTTAGCAACGTTCAATATAATCTTTTGTTATACTAAAACAAATTTTTATCCCATGTACTTGTAAAGTTAGCTGAAAAAAGCTTTTTTCTAAATTAAACAAATAAAACGCTGCCAAGTGCTTTGGCGAAATGCTTTCTCATAGAGTTCTTTGAGTTTCATTAATTTTTTTATATTTATTTAAATGTGATTTTAATATTAAAAAATTGTCTAACATTAATATTTACTCATATTGTACTTTATAAATTTCGAACATATATGCTAGCTGTTTGCTTTTTCAACATTTATAATTTATTTTAAATCATCAAGTAATACAAAAAAATTTGTTCTATTGAAAAAATGATATAATGTAGTAATAAAAAGAATGATGACAACAAAATTTCTAATCTTTATAAAATGCAATCATATTTATATATAAATACAGTTCATGTTTATGGCTCTATAAAAAAAACTACTCTATGAATACCAATTTTCAATAGCTTCCCGTCTAGTTATACAAAAACATAGATGGTATACAAAATTTGAAGCAAATCCATCGAGTAATTTTCGAGATCTAACTGGTTAAATAAATAACATTTTCTTTTCAAAATTTCTTTTTCAAAATTTTAAAAATGCTCTAAAATTAAAACTACGCTATAAAAATCAATTTTTGAAAATTTCCCTTCTTTTGGCAGTCGCAAATAATTTCCCTGCAATTTTTAGAACAAATCTATCGAGTACTTTACGTAGAATAAAAAAAAAATAAGAAAAGAAGAATCAAAATTTTTTTTTAAATCTTTAAAATTCTCTAAAATTGTAACCACACTAAGAAAATTAGTTTCCAAAAGCTTATTTTTTTCAGACAATAGCGAATTAATTGTATGAAAATTTTGGAGAAAATTTATAGTATGGTTAACGCAAAAAAGAAAATAAATGAAAAATAAAAATTTTTTTGAAAATTTTCAAAGTGCTCTAAAATTAAAACTGCGCTGAGAAAATTAGTATTCCAAAGCTTGTTTTCTTCAGACAGTAGCGAATAAATTGCATACAAATTTTGGAGCAAATCTATCAAATGGTTTTCGTAAAATAGAAAAAAATTAAAAATAAAAATTTTTAAAAAAATTTTTAAAATGCTGTAAAATTAAAAGTGCGTTAATAAAATTAGTTTACAAAATTTTTAATAATTTTGGCAGTTGAAATAAAGTTCCGTACAAATTTTCGAACAAATTCTTCGAGTAGTTTACGTAAAATACAAAAAAAATGAAAAATCGAAATTTTTTAAAAATTCTTAAAATGATTCTAAAAAAAAAACTGCGCTAAGAAAACCAATTCCCAATAGCTTCCGCACCAGTTCATCAAAAAATTGAATTGTATGGAAAATTTGAAGTGAATCCATCGAGTAATTTTTAAGATTTTATTGGCTTAATAAATAGAAACATTTTTTTCAAAAATTTCAAAATGCTCTAAAATTAAAACTGAGCTAAGAAAATCAGTTTTTAAAAATTTATATTATCCGGGCAATCAGAAATAAATTCCATGCAAATTTTGAAGCAAATTCATCGAGTAGTAAACAAAAAAAAACCAAAAAACGAAAAATCGAATTTTTTTTTTTTTTTTTTTAAAAACTTTAAAATGAAAACTACGCTGGAAGAACCAAATTATCAATAGCTTCCCAGCAAGTTAGTCACAAAACTAAATTCCATGCAAAATTAGAAGCAAATCCATCGAGTAGTTCTCGAGATACAGTTTACTAACTGAATTCATACATCCACACACACACACACACACACACACACACACACACATACATACAGACATTTTCTGGAAACCACTTTTTTCGACTCACCGAGTTCAAATATGTACAAATTAATGAAAAAATAGAAAAAAATTTTTTTTACCGATACAATGCTTTCTCTATGAGAAAGCAATTAGATAAAAAATAATTTTTAGATTTTTAAATACGCAGAATAATTTATGTTAGCAAACGATCTCGAGATATTTTTATATTTATAGTAAATTATCAAGAAATAATTAAATTTATCTGGCTGGTAAGGTCAATCAATGAAATCGAAAAGAGATTAAATCCACACCATTGAAAAATCCGCCGTGGTATCTCTCTCGAGATACCAAACAAACATAATCCATGTATAAATAAAGAAAGTTTGAAAGTCCACGGTGGGGAGAGAGAGAAAAATCAAATGAAAAAAAAGAAAGGTCATTACACGACCTTGAAGAGGATACCTTTAATGCGTCTGGTTTCTGCTTGATCTCTAGCTTGCTTATGGAGCCAATTACGTGTCGATGAACTTGCAAACTTATTTTTTTTTTCTTTCTTTTTTGACTTTCTCGTTTCTTAAAGCCTGCTCCTTTTATCGGACCGATTTTTCTACGTCTTCGGTGTACACTGACTATATTTGGAAATGCTTGAGCTTTTAAAACCCAACCTTTTGATAAGCCAGCAAGGAAAGTTTGTTTATGTTTGTTATTACGCAATTTGTCAACGTTGTATTGTTCATCATTACGTATAAAACTTGCTTATTCGAATTTTTAGAAGACTCAAAGACAAGGACTGTTAACTAATTATATTTTAATGCGTTCGATATTGCGCAACGGCTTGGTTAAACTTTCCTTTGTAATACGAAAATATTTCTAATGCGCCACTGATTACTCAATATATTACGGATTAAATTTTCAACGCAATTAATCCCCAACGAAGGTATTAAGTAATTTTTGGAATTGAAAAATTTAATTGGCTATAGATTGATCGTTAGTCCTCATTCCTGCGTTACTCCAAAAGGAAAAGTTACATCTCTCTTTTTCCTTCCGAAGAGTTTAAAGCCTTTATACCGTATACGTATACGCAAAGTTAACTTGAACGGATATGTGCAAGTTTTCTAATAGGTCACACGTGCCTATATACGCTGACTTGGACTCAGTAGTTAGAAAATTTATTCACCTATAAAAGCCTCCTCTGAGAATCGTTCAATCGACTTGATTAAAGCGCAAGATTACTTTACTTTGATCTTAGATAATCGATTGCATGAAAAAAAAGAGAGATGCAAAAATCTAATGCACACATACACACACATCGAATGCCGAGAAACTAATTAGTAGTTCGTGCCTTGATTAGAATTCATTTTAAATTTATATTTTACTCGGATATTTAATTAAATTTTTTTATTCGATTTTGGATTATATATTCATCGTTTGTTTTAAAATAGTAAATAGAAAGTTGAAAATATTAAATAAAAGATTGCTGGTTTTAGAAAAATTTCGAGAATTACATTTTATTTTAAAATAACAACTACAGCATACCTGTATACCTCGTTCTCGTTAATAAAAGCTACTACAAGTTATTACATGTTTCCTTAATGAAAATTCTCGATTCCTGCAAACAAGTCTATTTATGATTCTTTCGAGATAGAAAAATAAATAAATTCTGATAAAATGTACGGACAGATATGAATATATAAAAGCTTCATTCTACCTAGAAAGCTTAAATATTATTTAATATAATAAGAAAAACAAAGGCAGAAATTATTATAATAATAAAAATTTTTTTTAAAAAGGCTAAATCGTTCAGGCTTTGCGAAATATTTCCAAAGTAATCATGTGAGCTTGACTTTTTCCTTTAGATTCGCTCCAAGATTTTTTCTGCGTTGAAAACTCTAGAATTTTCGTAACGTAATCCAGTATTTAAGAGTAGTATGTAAGAGTATTTAAGTATAATAGAATTTTAAAAGTTAGTAATACGCTCAGAAATAGAAACGGGAATACAAAAGATTTCTAAGATAAATTTAAGACTCCGTTGGACAATGCTCCCGGCATACATTAAAATATAAAATAACTTCCTCCTTGACGTTTTGCGTATGTGCTGCTGACTGCCTGCTGCCTATTTTTGTTGAACGCTTGTTAATCTCAATTATTAAGCATTAGCTTTTTTTCAATCAGCTCTGCAGCACGTGCACGCACCAAAATTTACGAGTCATCACATTTAAGAGCTTTGAAAAAATTAGTATTAAAAGTTTGGAGCTACAATTTTAGACGTTTATGCGAAGAACAAGAATACTTTTTGCAGGCTATTAATCATTACAGTTTATTGCTAAATTTATATTATTGTTTTAGGATTTTTATATGAAAGGAATAATAATAAAAATAAAAAAATTTTTAAATGTGTGTACATGAAAAATAGTACGCAACTATATAATGATTATTAACAATTGACTTATTAACTTGTAAACTATGATTAATCAACTTAATTTTTTGAAACCAAGGTGTCATAATTTTTCTAATTTAGCTATATTTTCAAAAGATATAACTTTTCCATAATAACGTTATTACAAAAAAGTCATTATGTTATTTCTGTCTAAAGTTCAAGTATATTATTACTAATAATTTATTATCTAACAGTTTCGAGAGTGAAAAATTTATTATTGTCCCAACTATCGAATTCTCCATAGTAAGAATATTTAAGTTTTAGAAATAAATTTAATCGCACAATTATTTTTATATCACAAAGCTCTACAAAGGATAGTATATTTTTAACTTGCGAAACAACGCATTCTTTGTTAAAAAAGGAAAAGAAAAGGAAAAGAAAAGGAAAAAAAAAGAAAAACAAGATTTAACAGTTAATCTTATCTAGCACACGTGTGCTGTAGGAACGAAAGCGTGAATAAAATTGTACAAAGCATACAAAGACTCTTGGTAACAATCTTTAATAACGTTATTAACTTTAACTATCGATCATCATCTTCCAAAGCATAATATCAAACTTTGAATCAGTGATAATGGTGTATATTTGATTATTTATAAATCAAGGCACGTGTCGAAACTTCTAGAATTTTCATATATTTTTAACATTCAAAAGATTATACTTTAAGTCATTAAAACTTTATTCATTTGATAAATCAAATTGATAAATTTATTAAATTAATTTTAAAAATATGAATGGTTGAAGAGTTTGATAAATTAAATTCTAAGTAAATATTTATTCTATGATAGAAGAACTTTTTTTTGTCTTTTTAAGCCTCTTGCGCACGATGAGGAGATATCTCGTCAAGATCTCCATTTAAATACATGCTTTTTCGATTTAATGCCGTGTGCAGAAGGGGTTAAAGAAAAATAAGTCGGCACAGCTTCATAAAAATTTATAATATATTGATATAATTTAACGCAACAACTTTATACGAATGGACTTTAAGCTTATTTTTAAAAAGCACGAGAAGCGATAACGTACAACAGAATTAAACGATAGACTGTTTATCAATTTTTATAAAGTTAAAACAGACAATAATATTATTAATCCGTATACGTATTAATCAGTAACATTTATCTTATTTATTTGATTAAAAAAATGCAAGAAACAGTAAAAGTCTTTGGGTTTATAAAATTTAGTCAATGAGTTTAATAAGATTTGCAATTTACTATAACAATACAGTCATTGAAAAAGAAGTTGCAATGTAAAGGAAAGCCAATATATAGGCTAACAATGATTAGCTCGTTAAATTAATTAAAGATTTAGTGACATAATTGCGATAAACTTAGCACGTAAGCTATTACGTTGTTATTCCAGGGGTTATTCAACATCAGCATCAGCATCGCTATAAGTGACATTCTTAGCTCAAGAATTTTGAAAAAAAGAAATAAAGAAAAGCACCTTGAATTAAGTGCAAGTTCAGCAGCAACACCTGTTTACTTTATTATGCTAATCAATGGCTTTGATATACACAAACTTTGTTATCTAAAAAAAGAATAAGAAATGCTCAAGACAGGCAGGCTGTAGCAGCAGCTCTAGTAATACATAAGATCACAATCGATAAAACACTTAATCGGCTTCGCTCTCTGTGTGCAAAAAGTGTTAAGTAAGAGCTCGCAAAGTTGGCTAATTATTAGAAAGCATAGCTTTAGTACACTGCGTATTTTAATTATGTCAAGCTATTATGAGCATTCGAACTTGAGAAAATAAATACTATTGCGCAATCCAACTATATAGTCAAAAAGAAGTATTAATTTCAATTATTTTTCAGATATTTCATTTGTTATTGGTACAATTAAAGTTTTATATATTTACTTTTAATTTTTCTTTATTTTTCAATAAAACTGATTGTTCAAATGCAAAAACATTTACAAATAAGATAAATCAAAGTGTAAAATAAACTAAAGTATAATTGCAAAACAAGAAACATACAAGTGCAACTATTTCTTCGTGTTATGTTATTGAACACGAAAGCTTAAAATAAATATTTTTTCTAATTAAGTTGTCAAATAAATTTTTTTAATCATCAAAGAAAAAATTTTTGTTTTTTCTATATATTTTATTTCCTTGAAATTCAATAATTAATAATAAGAAAGAAATGATTTAAAAATCTTTTTATTGTATTTCGCGACAATAATTGATACACACATTGTATACCATATCGGTCAAATGTACGGCGTTTGAACGATTGTCTATAAATAGCTGCTTGTTTGCATGAATGAGAGGGTATCAATTATGTGCGCAATAAGATACTTTTAATCACTTTTGAATAGAGCCTCTTTTTATTAACAATATGAATGGAGAGGCGAATTGTAATCGAAATTTTTTTTTCATTATGAGCAGTTATATTTATTTTCTCATAACAATAGAATTTTCCACTCTCGACAAATAAAAAATTTTGAAATTTATTATATTTTGTTCAAATTTTCAAGTTTACTACGACGAATTTTAAAAAAAGATTAATGCATAAACTAAAAACAAATAAGTTTGCTATTGGAATGCATTTGATACGCGAATGAATAAAAGTGTAATTGCGAGCAGTTAGTTGTATAAAAATGATATGAGTGAATAAAAATTCTCCGTCAATCATATAGTATACGAAAGAAAACAATTGTTAATAAAAAGAAATCAAAGAATAAATAGTAAGATTCCTGAGTAACGTCAATTGGAAGTTCCCAAGAATTCATTTGGTTTAAAGTGTATGAATAACATAGAGAATAATCAATTCTAGTCAATGAAAGTCAATGATCGCATATTTATAAGGAGAAGATGAACCAGCAGCATTGTCAGTTATATTATAATTGTCAGTTGATAATTGAGCTAAACAAGAGAGAGATAGAGACCCCCAATGGATTAATCTTTGCCTATCTGCTCTAATCCGGATAACAATGAAGCAGAATATATATATATTCTCTTATACTTTTTTTTTACCATTACGTCAGCACAATCAATTCGCAGTTCACTTCCTTTGATCATCGATTTTTAAATCCTTCTCGATTTTTCTTTCATTTCGACTTTAATACAATTTAATAAAATTAGATAAAAAAAATTATTTAAAGAATGAAAAAAAATGTACTTTTATTCATTGAATATTTATAAAAATCTCGTGCGAGATATAAAATAAAATTTTTGATTAATTAAAAAGAATATTTTATAAATTCAAGTAAACCGGCAACAAATATATCCAGTACAGAATATCTAGAAAGAGTAATATTAAGCTTAAAGAAGAATGAAAGTATCGTATTATTCCTGATACATCAGAGAATACGTATATATACGCCTTTAGTTTCAAGGTGAAGCTAAAGAGTGTAAGCAATCACGCGAGTTCAGCGTGAAGATAAAGCCGGCTCGCTTGCTTACTTATATATGTTGACTGTGAAAATAATTGAATATGAATATTATACTTACCTATATGTTTTTCAAGATACGTTTGTCTTTTGCGTTTTCACTCAACATTAGTAAATCAAGCTATTTGTTTAGGATTTTTTAGATAAAACAATCGAGTATTGATTTAGTTAAAAATTTAGTTTTTTCAACCTAACTCATTTGTGCGTTCACTTTTGATAGCACAAAATTATCCGAAAAACAAACATTGTAAACTTAATTTTTATCCTTATTTTAAATAAGGAAATTTAGTAAACAAATAAAATAATTTGTTAAGAAGAACAAACTTTGAAAATTAAATAAATTTTCGTACTCATTAATGCAATCTTAAATAATAATTATCAGAATCATAAATTTAATATAATTAATCTAGATTGTGAGCATAAGAAAAATTTATGATGAATATATCACGCACTTTTTTAAGCAATCCGTTAAGTTTATTATATAGTTGATTCTGATTATCGGGTCCAAAATAAGACCAGGAAAAGAGGAGTCGAAAAAAATAACTTGATAAATAAAAATGCTTTCTGTTTAAGGTTGACTCATTCGGTTCTTAATCATAAAAATAAAAAAAACGTTTGCACTTGTTATTTATATTATTCTTATTACGTTCGACCGAGTTTAACTTTATTTAATAATTATCATTTTTGACCTTTAAAACATATATTTGTTAATTATTAATAATGATTAAATAATTAATTCAATTACATATTGTTATAATATGAAATAAATAAAATAAAATGAGAAATAAAATAAATAAATTTTTAAAGTCTTACGTATAATATGAAAAATGTCTGATTTCGTAAAATTAAACTGAACTAAATTGAAATTATTATGAGATATTTGAAATGGGTTAGTTGAACGATTTATACAATAGGCAGAGAAAGTTGTCGCTGCAAGATGCGAAGCCTCATCTTAAGATAGCTGAAATTTTTCTATAAGAAAGGACGGCATAACAGCTCCGTTGATTATTCAATAAAATAGCTCTCCTGTGTTTTTATTGCGCAATTGCGTTAACTCGCCAAAATTTCCTTCAAACAAGCAAATCTAATTGATATTATGCAAATTTAGTGAGTTCATTACGTCGACATTGTTGAAACATTCCATAACTCGGTTAACACAGCAAAAAAATTAAAAAATTTTTTTTTATTATTCGAATCCTCTGCTCTTGTCAGTACAATTTTAAACGTACATCAATTATAGTATTGAATAGCAGCGGATGCCTCGTTTCGCAATGAGTTTAAAAAAAAAGGAAAAATAAATAAAAAACACGCGAATGCCCGTAAATTGTAGTCTCTTTAAAGTAAGCTTTTTATAATATGGCGATATCCTCTTTAAACAGCTTCTTTTAAAAACGAGTTTTCGAGGATGTTAGAGATTAGATCCAAGTTAAGAGCAGTCATAACGAGAATCGTAAAGTCACTCATCACTTGATACATCCAACGTGTGTAAAGATCATTATTAATGTCGGCCAAGAATCGACAATTAAGAGACTTTGATTTTTCTGTTGAACGGCAGATGAAACCAGACTAAAAGAACCTGTTAATTAATCATAAATCGTGAATCTTTTATGTAAACTAGACCAAGATGATGCAATACGCGTGATTATATTAAAGAGAGAAAGAGCGCGCGATGTGTACCGATTTAAATATATCAGAGAATTTAAAAAATAACGTATGCGTGTATATGGATTATATTAAAACGATAGTCAACAGAATGATTAGCGACTCAAATAATTGAGCTTCGGAAATCGTGTCGGCCGAACAAGGAGATCTTTTAAATTTTTATAGTTATAATACATAGCACACATCGTCGAGGAAAAAAACAGAAATGCCAAGAGAGCCTGATGCTGATGCGTCAGCCCCCCAGCAAACAATAAATCGGCGTGATCACTGAGCGCATCGCGTCTTACATTCATCTATTATAAATAAAAATAAAAATTATTTTTACAATTTTCATCGATAACGATTACAGAATTCAAACGTTCATCCAATTCTTTTTTTTTACTTTTTTATCAGATAAATTTTCAATGGAAAATAAAATTTATTATTTTAATAAAAATATCTTTTCTTATTTATTTTAAATATATAAAATATTTGTTTCTTTTATCAAATGATATAATCTAAACGTTCGTATCAATGCTATTATTTAATGACGTAACTGATTTAAAAAATCTTTGAACAATATACAATATCACGTGGATTTGCAATACTGTAATATCTTTATAAATATTAAAATTCTTCAAACGCATATAAAAATTCATAGAAAGGAGCTCGATATTTCGTGCAGATATAAAAGCGGATTTAGTTATAAAAGATATTCCCTTTTCTCGGTTATAAAATAAATACAATGCTGCACGTGTAGGCGTTATATACGGAATGAACGTGTTAAAGTAAGAATGAAATCATATACCCACTTGCAGGTGAGCTTAAGAGAAAGTTTTTACATTTATATGTACGTTTTTTTATATATGTGTGTATATCTGACCTGCTATCGATTACCGACCTTTCTGACCTTTTTAACTCTTATCCACTTTATTCAAATGTGCTTTTTCTCAATACAATAAATTTACTTTTCAGAATTATATCATTCTTTCGTACATGTGTAAAATTGAATAATGACGATTGTTGACGTTTGATACATGCACGTTAAACTTTCACTTCTCTCATCGTCATTCGGATTAATTTTTTACTTTTTTTTCGTGTCATTTCACTTTTCTTTGTTTTTGCACGTTTAATGAATAATAATTTTCTTAATTTTAAAATCGAAAAATATTTGCTTTTGAGCGTTTTTTTCCAAAATATTAATAATTTTTGTTGTCATTGTTTTTTACTAACTATGCTACTCTATGTCATATGCTTATTGTTTCAATTTTAGTTATTTTTTCTTCAAAAACAGAGAAAAGAAAAAAATACCAAGGTGAAAATATGCAAGTTTAATGTTTTACAATTTTTTCGTCCACATAAAACAAACATCTTATATAAAGTCTCGTGTATAAATAGCGAATTTCAATATAATCCTTTAAAGGTGAAAGTTTGTTCAACAAATTGAACTACAATTCTCACAACTTTAACATTACATTATTTAAAGATTATACGGCAAATCGAGGAACAAATTTGCAAAGTTCGATATCCCTAGCATATTCTGTATCTCTGTAATCTAAAATTTTGGTTTTATAGATCCTAAAAGTCTTGTTAATATTTTTTCTAAAAAAATGAAAAAAAAATTGGAAAACTTTCAAATAACCATATATTAAAAATTTAAATACTTTTATAACAAAATTTTCAATTTATTCAATTTATTTTTACTATTATACTTCAATTTATTAAATTTATTGAATTAAATTTTTGTTTAATATTATAGCATTAATTTTTTGCTTTTTTAAGCTTTTTTTGAAAGACGATATCTGAGCATGCATTTGCTTATTATCACGTTATTTTAGATAATTTTTTTTGTTCAATACTTAGGTTATTAGAAGTTTTCTAATGAGTTCATAACGAATTTCGAAAGATAATACTGTTTCCACTTCATTGACAGATAACTATGCATGTACTTAAAAAAAAAACATGGCCAACTATTTTGACTCTAGACTTTTTATAAAAAATTTATATTTATACTGTGCATGTGATTTAAGTCAACAAATATTATAAAAATTTAGTGAATGTACTATTAGTAAAACATCAATATATCTGAAATATATAACAATGAAAGGTTAAATATAATCTTTAATAAAAGACAGTGGATGAAATCATATTACGCAAATTACATTAAGAAGAATTTTGCATAAAATTTTAATAAATCTTCTTTTATTTTTAGAGTATAATATAATTAATGTACTCAAATAAGATGTTTACTTTTTAAAATCATTGTAAACGTGATGAAAGCACGTTTTCAATAAAAATAACATTAAATATCATATAAATTATAAACATAAACTTTATTTAAAGTATGGAAAAAACCAATGTTGTGAACTCTAATAATTCGTTTAATATGTTTTCAAGTTGACAGGTATATAAGCATCGGTGATAAAATCTATTTTTTAAAATCTCATTACCTAATTAACCAAACTATTAGAAATCATGAAATTTGATGTACAGCTGAGTTTTAACGCAGCTGGTCTAACGTACAAATCGATTGAGATACTTGAATTGAAAATTTGATAAAACATGAAATATCATAAACATCAATTAAGAGATAATTTATTATAATAGGCTTATTAAATTGTTAACATGAGATAGATGATTAATAAAATAAATTTTTTAGATTAGTTTTGTTTGTCTCAGTGATGATATTTGATAAAACTTATGAATTCGATAAGATAATAAAAAAGAATAAGTTACATAAAATTTTTTTCAAGATTGATCAATTGCGAGATTAAATTTTTTAACGTTTTTAATCAAGCTTTATGTGTCATTGTTGTTAAGATGTGGCCGTTAGTTGGGAAGCTATTTTAAAAGGATGATATTTATGAATGTCCGCATATAGATATCGATTTAATGCTTGCTTCTACAATCGTCTTTCTTCGGTATAACTTTATCGAGCCAAGTTTGAATTAATGATATCATAGCGATGCTGTGTATATACTTCACGTAGAATTTTCTTTAATTTATTAATGATTTTGTATTAGTGATTCAATATATCTATATAAAACTATGTATACAAAGTACTGATTTAGCGAAAAAAACCTTCTATAAAAGTTGTCTTTGGAAAAAGAAATTATAATAATGAAAGCAGTTTAATTTAGCAATTATATGTAATGACCGGAAAGACAAGCGTAGCATGTGTAATTTTCAATGTATATTTATTGTGCATGAAAGTTCTTTGGGTTTTGCTTCTTCTTAGAGGAAACTTTATGATGAACAAAAAAAATTTTATTATAAAAACATGTTATTGAGATAGTAGAAATGAGAGCTTACTATTTTTTCAAAATTATTTTTTTAATTATAATATATATATTATAATTAAAAAAAAAATAATATTTGTATTTAATATTTTTATTTTACAATTTTAAATTACATTTTTTATTACTACTCTTATTGAAAAAGATTTTGTAAAAAGCAATTCGATGCAACAGAGTTGATTTTTGATTAGGAAGAGTTCTAAGAAATTTTTATTTTATCACACAAATTGGAATGTTGTGTGCAAAAAAACAATGAACTAAGCTAATATTTTATTTTTGCACTCTTTAAAAAACAAACAAATTGTTGCATAAAATTATACATTAAATAGGCAGTTTAAAATTTTTTTACATTTTATATAACAATGAACAATACACGATTTTAATTTTTTTCAGATATATTTGAAAAATATAGAGTAATAGAACAAAATTGATGATAATAAAAAATATATCATTTTTTACTTTCTTATAATGTAAGATAAATAAAATAATTTGATTTTTTACGCAATTTAGTTACTTTTTATATTAAAATACACTAATTTTTTTTTATCATAATGGTTGTTTGAATTTTTTTTCTATAATCAATAAATTTTACCATTGTAAAATAGACAATAGTAATATTAACATATACTAATATATTTTAGTTGCTTGGGTATTAAAAAATATATAATTATGAATTTTTTAAAGTACCGTGAAGGACGTAATTTCTGATCACCTAAGAGGTATTTCTGATCACATATTTACTTGTAAAAAAGTAAAAATTTATTTCTTTTTCACACAAACGAAGCATTTCTTACGCTCAATCTATTTTTCCTCATAAATTAAAAAAAGGTTTTTCCTACTAAAATCTTAAAGATTATAATTTATAATGAATAATGATCAGAAATTACGCCCTGATCAGGAACTACGTCCTTTACGGTAATAGAAATTAAACATTAAGTAAACAAAGAGGACGGAAATAAAAAAAGTTTAAAGTGTGGACAAAAATAGACTTCAAAGTGATAAATACGACACGAGAGAAAATTTTCGTAATTCGAATTTCTCTAATTGTATTAGGAAATCCCTTTAACAATTTTTAAAGAAAATCTTGGAAATTTTAAATATTTTAAGAAATCAATTATACGCCAATTAAGTTAAACTTTATTTTTTCACTTTTTTAAAACGAAAATAACTATGAACAAAGTTTATAATAATAAAAATGATATTAAATGTAATGATAAAATCCATTGTGTAATATTTTACGGTAGGTCATATTTTCTTTAAAATTACACAATGGCACATGAAATGTGATAAAAGTTTAACATGGTATACTATATAATATCAGACAAATGAATATGATCAAGAATCAGTTCTTCGATTTTAAGTAGGAACAATTTGAAAGTGTAGCACATCATTTTGTCGAGATTAAAGCAGCTAGTAGTAAAAATTAAAGACTTTGGTAGTGATTTTAGAGAGAATATGTTAATTAGAAGAACCCAGGTGGGAGGAAGTTGGAAATAATTAAGAAGTTTCTTACACACTTTGACAAAACAGGTAAGATGGTGAATACTGTGTTAAAAATAATTTAACCTGAACTATAAAATGCTTTATTCATATACCTGCGGAAAAGAGATGCGAAAAGCATGAAAGGAGATTCTGTTGGTTGCTTATATGAGGGTAAAGGTTAGCGCGTGTATTATTCCAAGTTCAAGAGCTGTATAGGTGTATTAAGACGTGACGTACAATTTAAAGCTGAACAAACGATAACCGAATTTTTAAATTTGCCTGTTAATAGTGGAAAAGAAAATGCAAAAAATGAATTCGCACGTATAAAGCAATGATGACACATGTTTTACAAAATTTAATAACAAGAAAGTTTGGATTTTACAGTCTGTAATAAATTATGATAACTAATCGGAGAACATGGGGTGAAGCCGCACAGGCCAGATTTATTTTCAGAGTGCTAATCCTTCTATGATTAGCAATAACAAATCAAGCATTAATAATGGGAGTTGATGTTCTTCCTTATACAGCTGCGTTTGGTTGGCTGTGTACTGATAATTAGTGAGTCCCTTCACTAGATATTTACAGGGTGGCTACTAGGGGAGAAACTAAGGATCTAACGGTGCACTTAATGAAACTGACAGGAATTCCTTCCGAATCCAAGGTATGTATTTTTGGAACTGCCTGATGTCTGCTGAAATTAAACATCTTCCATCACTCAGCAGATTTAAGGCTGCAGCAAGGGATACTTGCTTGACCTCAATTAATATTTATTATTCTTTTAATTTATATGTTAATTTTTTTATAATATCCCATATATAGGCTTAAGGAGGCAGGCGCCCAGGACCGTACATGGTCAGGGCCCCGCAAAAAAAATATTATTTTTTTATTATAAAAATTATAATTTATGTTATAGTTTTAACTTCATTTACATTTAATTTTATATATTGACTTAACAGGGTGAGAGAGAAGGAAAAAGAGGAAGTGCGGAAGAAAGAAAAGAGTTAGTGAAAGCATCAAATAAAAAATCAGAAGAAATGATCGAAGAGCTACGCTAAGAAAATTATTATTCAAAAACTTTTTTAATAAAAACTGTAACAAATAACTTGCATACAAATTTTAGAGCAAATCTATCGAGTAGTTTACGTAAAATAGATAAAAAATGAAAAATTAAAATTTTTAAAAGATTTTAAAAATTATATAAAATTAAAACTACTCTAAGAAAACCAATTTTCTATAGCTTCCGCACCAGTTAGACAAAAAAATAAATTGTATGCAAAATTTGAAGCAAATATATCGAGTAGTTTTCGAGATCTAACTGGCGTAATGAACACACACACACACACACACACACACACACACACACATATATACAGATATTTTCTGGAAACCACTTATTTCGACTCCTCGAGTCCAAATATGTACGAATTAATGAAAAAGAAGAAAAAAAATTTTATTTATTAATACAATGCTTTCTCTATGAGAAAGCAAAAATAATAGTTAATATTCTAAAGTTCTTAGAGTAAACAATCGCGTAAACATTAAAGCTATAAACATTATTATAGCTGTTGTTCCATTATAATTCACGCACTAAATCTCTAAGCGAGGCTATATAATAGAGCCGCCTGACAAGGTCGGGTTAAGCGTAACTCTATGTATAAGCAAATAATCGCAATAACGGGCGCATGACGTTTTACGTATGACCCGATGACGTGTTAGCTTTGAGAGAGCTCGGCTTTTTTTTGTGCGCGCGTATATGCCCAAAATTTTTTTTTCTTTTTGTTAAACGAAAATAATGAAAAAATACTTTAAATAAATCATGAATTTTTATACTTAGCTGTTTTTAGAACTTCCTTATGTGAATTGCATGTTCATGTTCTATTTTTACACTATCTCTATTATTCTGGTTTCTGAATTAACATATATTAACATATTATTATTTATTTATGAAAATTTGACTACAAAACGAAACCACTTTTGTACATTTTAATTATATGTACGAGTCATCGTATAAAATGGTCCGGAGTAAATTATTCTGACTAGAGAAAGTGTTTTTTATATATTTTACGCAATACGTTGAGCGCCAAATAAATTTATTCTACTTAATAGGAAAAATAACAAAAGAAAATAAGATTGTAATATGAAATTGACTGAATTAAATTTTTATCTAAAAAATATTATTCGCAATATATTTTGCACTAACATTTTACTAGCTCATTAAAATGTTTGTTAAAAAAATTTTTTAACGTAAACAACTTTATATCTCCAAATAAAAGCCATGCGAGTGATAAATTTTCATAACAATTACGATTATAATTTGCGAAATGAAATAGGAAAATGCAGTATTACATATTAACATGTAATGTCTGACGCGAGAGAGACCGCAATGTCACATAAGTGCAGTATTTTATTTAATACCAGTGCGGATGTTATGGCGGCTCGACGTACGCTACTTCCGTATTATGAAGAGCTCGTTACATTAATACGTATATAACTAATACGCGAGGTCGTCTTATGCATTAACCATCCATGTTCAACTATGGCACAGTTCACTACACGTGCTCACTCTACTTATGTGGATTAGCGTTATTTTTCTCAAATATGTCACTTAGATTTTGTTTTCGTCCTTTCCTATAAAAATCATGAAATTACTCTGACATAACTTATACTTTTTACTAATATGAAAAAAACTAAAATTTAATTTTTGTTTATTTTAAATTTACGTAGCTTGTTTGATTTATTTTAAAAAGTAAGTTTAACATAAAACCGATCGGAACTATTGAGCTAGAAACTCTTTGAAAAGAGATACTAGAATTAGGCTTACAGCTGTAAAACACAAAAATAGATTAGAAAAGCTATAGCTTTTAAACCATATTAATGCCTATTATAATTACCATTAAAATTACTTTGTTCTAAATATCGAAACATAATTTTCTTAAATTGCAAAAATTTTTTATTTATTTTAAACAATAAAACTACTTTTGATATTAATAGTTCGGAAGTAATAAAAAATTATCATGCTCTTGAGCATATTATATTGCCTCAAAAGAAACATAAACAATAAAACATCAACAAAATAATAAACTTGTCGATTTCGCATATTATTTCCTCAATAACTATGAGAACATTAATAGAACGAAATCGACTTCTTTATCGAATTTTAATATAATCAGTATATTTTTAAATAGTATATCAACTTTTTTTTATAGTAAAAGCAAAGTAGTACACAAATATTTTATCAATTTCTTTTTTGACTTTTGTAGAATTCATCGTAAACATGATTAGCACGTTTTTAACCAATTTTTAATAAGACGAAAATAGCTCTCCCAGAGAGAAACTAAAATTGCTTATTTGCAAGTATTAATCTTACATCTAATATTATACTTTTATTTATCATAAAAAGAAAACTAAAAAAACACACCTGATTTTGTGTATTTTTATTTTTATCGGCATTGTTTTTTATCATAATAAACTGGATGTACAAAGTTTATTTTATAAAAAAAAATATTTCATATCAAAACTTTAAAGAATTTAATTTGTACCTTATCAATACTGAAATCAAATCAATTCTAACTATTAGAAATTTCATATTTTCCTCAAGATGGTTATCTTTTTTAGTTACATTATTCGTATGATTTTAAGAAAATAATAATTTCATGTGATAAACATTTTCGAGTATTTTGTGATGAAATTTCTAATATATTGGAAAATTTTATAATTAAAATAAGTAATTGTATTTTTTAATGCTATTATTTAATTGGTGTTCATTTAAAGTAATAAACAAAGTCACATATTAGAAAATTAAAACAAACTGTCAAAAAAATAATTTCCTTAATCACTTTAAATTTATTATTTTCTTGTTTTATTTAATTTGAATTAATAATTTATAAATAATGATTAAATTGATTGAAAGTTTATCATTCGCCAAATTACAAAAGCTATTGTGTAAAATTTTTATACAAAGAACGCACTTATGCTCCGTAGATCATACGCCTGAGATCATGTGGTTTTCTAGACTTTAAAATACATTGATACTCTGTAGCCATGTGGACTAAGGCGCCTGGGCTCCGAGCATCGTCCGCGAGATCGGCGGGTTCAAATCCCAGTGCGTACCAAAAAATTTTTTTTAAATTGTTTTTCATATGTCCTTGTGTTCCTCGTGCATGAAAACATATTAATGCCCGAGTGTCAAACAGGACTAAAAGTATATAGCCGTATTCCAAAGCCAGTATCCACGCTATGTCAAGGTTTGGGTATCGGATTAACCGGCTACATTTAATTTTTTTTTCATATTTTTTAAACTTTACTTATTATAAATGTTATTTGTTAAAACTTAATTAAAAGTTTTTATATATTTATCAAATTAAGAAAGAGGAAGTTAACATATTATCTATCATATTTTGAATAATTTTTAAATCTTTTTTTCTTTACTTTTTTGTTAAAAAAATATTATTTTAATTTTTAAATAATTTTATAAATAAAACAAATTAATGTTTATATGAATTTTTTTTTTTTATTAATTTTGCTCTTTAATTAAAAGAAAATTTGCATTTCGATTAATTTAGCACTATTCACGAATAAAAATTTGTATTGATTACTAGATGGTAAAAGTATATAAAATATTATCCTCATGAAAATTTTATTAAAGAAGATGCTGTTTCAGAATTTATCGAGGAATAGACGAGAAAGTCTTATTGAACGGAAAGTTAAGGAAATCAATAAACGAATAAAAAGACGTGTACAGAAGCTTATGAGATAATCTGTACAGTAACTTATTCATGTATAATATACGCTTTTACGTCTCAGGAAGCTCAGCTATAAAAAAAAAAAAACGTTGGATGAAAAATAAAAGAAAGAAATTCATTGACTGGCTCTATAAAGTATCTCATAATAAAACTACTTTGACATCATCGCATTAAGTAAGTGTATGTATACGTGGATGCTGACGTTTGATAGATCTAGTTTATATATATAGAAACACGATTATGTCGACGTCATATATTCGCGGTCATTATCTTGCCCCGGCTGCGACTGTATAGGTGTAAGAGAGTAAAGAGAGGAAAAGAAAGGCGAGATACTAAGTACGTTTAACCTCGATCCAAAAATAGTAGCTTATCTATAATATTTGTTCAAATCCTATGTATAATGTATGTATTTCTATATATGTGCTCTAGAAAGTACCTTTGCAAGCTTAAGCTAACTCAAGAGGGAGTTTTTTTTAAATGTATATACTTACTTTAATAATAAAAAGTGCATCCATAACAATATTTGCACATTTGAGTATTGGGTATTATTTTCACTGAACTTCGATGATTTATCGCAAAATATACCTGATATTAACTTGAAATAAATATTATTGTAGAGTTTCTGATTTCAATACAGACAAGTTAATTTTTTACGCGCATTACTTGTTATTCCACATTTTTTAATAAAATTCAATTGGATAAAAAAAGAATAGGTATAGAATGACAATTTATCAAAATGATTTTGATACTGAAATCCGTGAATTTTAAATATATATTGTATAATGAATTTAATTAAAAATAAGTAAATTAATACTTTGAAGTTAATTTTTTTTAATTATAAGCTAAATAACAATCAAATCCACCATTCAGAGATCGTCAGTGGCTCACTCGGTAGAGCAATGGATTCGTAATCTTGAGGTTCCGAGTTCGAATCCCGCTCCCGGACGATTGATGCAAACACCACTGTACTTTACATGTGCTGAAGTTCACAAACACACTCACGATCTCTGTCGTTAATTAGCATCGCAATGATAGCATGAACACAGCGACGTTAAATAATTAAAAGAAATTGATCAAATATTAATAAAAATTTTCAAGACAATTAATTTTTTTTTAAATTATATTGGTTATTAAATTCATAAAGTTCGATTCAAATACCATAAAATTATTTATTTTTTTTATCAGACATAAAATATTAATTAGAATGATTTGTTACTTCAAAATATATTAAAATGTGAAAAATAAGGTTACTAAAAATAATCTTCGTAAAAAACATTTTGTTCATGAACCAAACACTTGTTATTATTGAATGTTTTGAACACATTATTTCGTGAATTAAGTTTTAATGTATAAAAAACAAGTCATTTTTTTCTCGATTTAAAAGAATAAAACTCCAAGCATTTCGAAAAAAATTAAGTCAGTAGGTTTAAAAAGAGATGAAAATTGAATTATTTTGAACATTCTTTATCTAAAAACGAAAATTACTTAGAAAAAAATACTGTGAAAATCACTTTTCAAGGAGAACTTTTGTCAAACTTTCCAGAAAAGAATGTCAAATATTGCTTTATCAAATTTAAAATGAAAATAATATTAAAATCTTCCGATCATATAAAAATTAATCAAAAGTTTGGAAAATTTATTTTTCTCAAAAATAAACTTTAAGCTTATCTTCATTGCTTTTGTAGAAAGTCTTGTCAAAGAATAATTGAAAATCATTTCCATACAAAACATTTTTAGAATATATTGAGTGCAACAAGTAGCTTATTTTTTTATTTAAAATTCGACTTTTTGAATCGTAAAGCATTCAAACATAATAATTTAAAAATTAAACTCAACAACAGAATTTTCTATTGTTTCATAATACAACAAAAAAAAATTGATCTTTTACCAAGTAAATTGCACTCAATGAAATATGTATTTTCTGGGTAATGTATTAACAACAGAAAAATATAAAAACCGATTGCTGGAATGACGTAAGAACTTGAAAATAGAATTTAACTTCTTACACGTGTGCAACTTTTTTTTTAAATACTTTATCATATTTTCTTCTACGAGTTTAAAAATATATACCAAACGACATTGATTACCATATATATTTATATTAATTAGTAATCTTATTAATTAAAAATTTTCTTTAGAATAGGCGTAATATTAACGTGATCGGATGAATGATGAGTTGAATGATTATTTATTGAGCGAGGCTGCTTTATTAATGATATATTAATATTTAGAATTTTTTTATTTTAAGTTTCTGACTAATGGATATTAGTAACAGTATTTTATTCATCTGTAATATTATTTTTAAGATAACTTATTTATACAGTATGAAAGATTGAAATTATTGATTCTGATATCATTTTGTGGAAAATTAAAAAAACTACGTTAATTTGTTGTTCTACATGTTATTTTTGTATCATCATTTAAAAATCAATATCTATAACTTATACACGATCATCGCTGACTTTAGAAGTAATAAAATTTAAGTTTTAATAACTTCAGAATACAATACAATGAGTAGTAATTTAAAATCATTATTATTTCAAATTATGTCTATTGGAAATTTTTATTTGATGTAACTTCATTATTTCGAAAATTTTCCATTTATTTAATAAAAAAAATTTAAACACGTTTAGTTGTTTATTAAACCTGCATAGTAATTGACAAAACTTTTTTAAATTCTTAAGTTGAGTGTTAAAAATTAAAAAATGTCAGAAAATTTAAAATATTAAATTAATAAGTTTACAACTTTGTAAGAATGTAATGCGTAACCGATCGGATGGAACTTTCTGCATAATTTTAATCAGAGAAGCTTAGAAGAAAAGTTAATTAAATTGAATCACCGTTTTGGCGGTTATATTTCTTTGCTAAGATTAGACTTGTTAGAATCGCAATATATCCAATATAATAAGATTTGGGGCTGTATTTTTTCTCTCAAATGTTTCCACTTTGAACCCTGAATCTTTTACGTGCTTATAAACACGAAATTTTTGTCTCTTCAAAGTTTCCAAGAACATCTGCGAACGTTGCTTGGAAATATTTACCGTTTTATTAATGTAATTTTATACAATTTTACAATGTATTTTAAATTACTGAAAAGTTCCACAATTTTATTCTTCTCAAGTTATTAAATTAAAGGGAAAATTTATCTATCAAATTTAAAAATAAAATTATGCTTATTAAAAAAAATATTGTTACGCACTTTTAAAGTATAACAACTGAATTTACATTTGCGTAAGGAAAACAATACGGATATTTTAAATGGAAATCCCTGAAATCATATCAAAAGCAATCAAAATAAAAATTATTTTTTTGGTGGACAATTCGCTTGATAATTGAGAGTTGCACGGGTTTTTCCTTAAAAGTATCTTGGGACCGAGTAGATAAAGAATATTTATGATCATAACTCCGGAAAGTACAAACAAATTTTCTCAAATCTTTACTGCTCGTTGTATGACTAAATTTAAATAAAATTAAAGCATTCATTTTATAGTATATCATACTGTTGTTTATGTAAATTTATAATAAAAATAGTAGTAATTAATCACAACAATAGTAATTAGTATTTTATTAAAATTTAATTTATTTAAAAAAAAAGATATAAAAATTAATCCTTATTTTGAGTGCTTTAAACTGGATAAAACAAAGCTAAATAAAACTGGCATAATCGAGTTTCCAGTTTCAACTTTCATAAAAACGTTAGTCAACGAGTGCGCAAGAATGAGCTCTCGTGCGTTTATGCGACATCCAAAATTTTCGCATTTCTCTGTAAGTAGGCTTCGACTTGTTTAAGCCCGAGACGTATACGTATATTTCCAACTAACGTTCCTGGGGCAAGACTCTGACTCATCGTAATTTAATGAGGATGCTGAAAATGCGTTACATTTTTCGAGTTCATTTTAAAGAAATTATTATGAGTCAATATTGGGAGAAATCGTCTCATCTAAAGACTTATTATTTAATTTGGGATCCGATTAAGTATTGATATTGATGTTGTTTGTTATTTTTATTTAATTTTAAGCTTTATTTTACACATTTACAGTAGTTTGATTTTTCAGTTTTATAAAATTAGCTTATGCTATTATTATCCTAGATTTGAATCAGAAATTTATTTATTCTCCACAAATAATGATGTTAATTTAACGATAAAAGATATTTTAAAAGATCCAATTAACGAGGTCCAAATTGATAACTTTTATATGCAAATTAAATTTTATCTATTCATTCCTTTAGAAACGTACTATATGATCCTATTAGAAACTTATTATATAAACTATAAATTTTCTCAAAAATATAACAGATTGATTAGCTGAAACGAACTGTGAAAGTATTGTTAATTATTTTTAATACATTTTAATGTGGAAAAATAAATCAATTGGTTTTTAATCTAGAGCATTTGCCATATAGACGTGACATATCGATTTTCAAATCGCAATTAAAATGTGTTAAAAAATCATCTTCTATTGATGATAACTACGTTCTGTGTTAGATTCAATCTAATTTAGAAAATATTAACAAAAATGAAATTTTTCAAGAAATTAAAAATTATAAGTTGAAATAACTGACAATATACAGTACCGTCCATAAATTCGTGAACAAAATTTTGAAAAACATCGCTCCTTTAAAGAGCATTATCTCTGGTTCTAATGGTCGTAGAATAAAAATCAAAAAAGTTAATTAAAGTATACGAAAAATACTAACTTTTTATGGTGTTAAAAACTTTTCCAAACCATTTTTTCCATTTTTTATCCTACTTTTAAAAAATGTCAATTTTTCACATTTTTAAACATTTTTTCAATCACTTATATCTTTTTTGAAAATGATTATTAATGAAAAATTCCAACGGGAATCGAAAGAAATCTAAAAAATCTAAAATTTATCACTAATGCTTTTTTTTCCTACGAAGCTTATTTAGGTAGTTATAAGCAATTGAATGTTGTGATGTAGTATAATAAAAACACGAATAATAATATGCAAATAATGATTCAGAATATTTTTTTTTCATATTTCTTGAAAAATTAAGTGTTATTTTGTCAAAAATTAAAGTTTTTTCCTAAAAAATTATGACAATAAATAATTTTAAAAAGTTTATATACAAATATGTTGAAATAATTAAATTTTCATTGATGTTTTCGTTAAATTATTCGTAATTTTATTATAGTACTTCTTAACATTCAATTGCTTATAAACTTCGTAGGAAAAAAAACCAGTAGTGATAAATTTTAGATTTTTTAGAATTCTTTCGATTCCCGTTGGAATTTTTCATTAATAATCATTTCCAAAAAAGATATAAGTGATTGAAGAAATGTTTAAAAATGTGAAAAATTGACATTTTTTTAAAGAAGGATAAAAAATGGAAAAAATGGTTTGGAAAAATTTTAAACACCATAAAAAGTTAGTATTTTTTGTATATTTTAATTTCCTTTTTTGATTTTTGTTCTACGACCTTTAGAACCAGAGATAATACTCTTTAAAGGAGCGATGTTTTTCAAAATTTTGTTCACGAATTTATGGACGGTACTGTACCTAAAATGATATTTAAGTAATAATGTTTTTCTCGTGAAGTTTGTGGTATTTCTATTTTAACAATCTTCCAAAAACATTATGTAACGCAGTCAACAATAAAATTGCGACACCATTATAAATATATACACGGAAATGTTGGTATAATTTATATCGGTATAAGATACTGAGAGACGTTGACAAAAAAAAAATAATAATTTTTAATATCTTTGCCCTTTTTCGCTATCCGGGATGACTCATCTTTCTCGTCTTTTCTTACCTCTCCGCGCAGGGGTTCTCATTTATTGTATACAAACTAAAACTCTGACTCATTCGCGCACATAATGTGGGTGTAAAAGTCATAAACGCAAACAATAACTGTGCATCCAAAAGGCTTTAAGATTTTTTTCATATTCAAGTTTGTTTTTATGATTTCTTTTCTTCATTCAAAATACTTATGAAATATGGTTTCGTATAAAACTCTGTCTTATATATTATGCGTAATAAATATATTCTTATATAACTGATTGGTTAATGTATTATTTAATAATTTACTATATATTAGTTTTTTTTATTCTTACAATTGTAATTTAAACGAATTTAAAGCTTGTTTTCTTATAAAAAGATTTTTATTAATTTAATAATGAAATATTTAAATTCTACAAATTACAATTTTATAAATACAGTAAATTTAGCATTATCATAGAATATATAAAAATGTTTTATTGTATTTGGTGAAAAAAGTTCATTCGTTATGCTTATATGGCAAGTATAGAGTATAGTAGGTACAGAAATCTACCATATCGGCATCATAAGATAGATTATGCGGCAGCATCATGCTCACTGCAAATTGAAATTGTCAAATTTACATAAAATAAACTAAATAGGTAAATGTTATAAATCAACATAAAATTTTATTTATTAATGAAATGCAAAATTTTTTAATAAAAATGATTTTTTCATTATATTATTATATAAATGAATAAGAATTATTAGTTAAATAAAAAATGATAATTTTGAAATTTTTTGATTGAATAAAAACTGAAGTGCATAAGTGTATGCCGTAAGCATAATAATAAAACTTAAATGTATTTTTGATATGATGCGAAAGAAAAACATTAATATAGATTACCTTAAGGCTCCCACGATTGGAAACTTAGTTATAAAACTCAGTGAAACATTAATTACTCTAGTATATCAGACATAACCGAAGAATAAGTAACCAACTTCCCTAATAGGAGTGTTCTCTGTTGTTGACGTAAATAGTCGGCTGACTGCACATCCAATCACCAACAATAAAAATTACTTAAACTTAATATTCAAATTATCAGTACATAAATCAAATCGCGATGTGGTCCTCGATTAATTGATAATTAAGCTTGCATAAATTATTACGATTATTTGAATTTTTTAAAATCCTTTTTTGTATGAGTTGGTTGATTAATAAGAATTATTAAGCAAAGTATACCGTTTTAATTCAACTTGCAGAATTTTTTTCTGTCGCATATAATTATTATGAAAAGGATAAACTCAATATTTTAGTTAGTAAAAAATTTAGAAGGAAATTAAATCAATTAGTGCTTCTACCTGTTTTATAAAATGTATGCTTTTTTCAAATAAAAATTCTACATTTTCATACAGCGACTGAATAAAACTCAAAAAAGTAGCACATTTATTTTAATGAGCTTTCTCAAAAAAACTAGTCTTACTCTCTTGGTCTTTGATATTAAATCAAAGAGGTTTTGCAACACGTTATTTAATGATAATCACGTGCACCTGCGGTCAAGGTTACGGACAAACATAATTAGAACTGTTATACCAATTGCAATTTTAAATAATAACTTGATTAGACGATACAAACACTGTGTACTTATCTAGTCAGTCATACTGATATTGAAGTTTCGAGCGATATATTATTTTTTTATAAAAAAAGAATTATTTCCTCGAAGAGTATTAAATTTTTTATTGTATGATGATGGCATATTGGTTTAACTGTATGTGACTGACATGTTAGTTAATTGTCATATTAAAATAATAAATCAATAAAAATATTACTATTCTTCGATTTGAACAATTGCTATTATTCGCAGAAAATTATTAAATTTATATAAAAATTAGATATAAAATCTATAATTTTTATATTTAAATATAAAATGAATTATTTAAAAAAATGATATCCAACAGAAAAAGATACCCAATGCATCGAGGTATTCCTAGACCTGCTTTGCACAAGCATTTTTCAAATTTTCATAAATATTTTCATCTGAAAGTTCCACAAATAAATTCATATAGAAATGCACGCGAGAACGTGTGTCCCTTTGAATTAAAAATCATAAGAACTGGGACAGGTTTAGTGATTAAGGGTGCATTAAAATATATAAATACTGCAAAAGCTGCTTTTCTCAAATTCTCTTTAGGACTGAGCAGCAGAGAAATGCACGATACTCATCTAAAAATATATTGTTCTTCTGCTAACTACATACTGCAATGCATGAGTCAGCTCTTAGAAGATGAAAAATGAAAAACGAAAAACTAGCTTTAAGATTCACCAGATTAATTCTAGCTTAGTATAAATAAATAATAATTATTATCGTTAAAATAATAAAATTAATACGAGTTTATTACAATTAGCAAGATTATAATAGAATTTTTTAGATATGATTTTAAAACGATTTTGCTCTATTGTAAAAATCCATAAATTAAGATAACGAATGTTCCAGCAAATACTTAACATGCATCTCTTTAATATAATAAGTTGTATTAATGATTATTACATTAATATTCACATCATACTAATACACGACTTGAAATATAAAATAAAGTAAAACTCAATTTTTCTAAATAGTGTATAAAACAGATGGCGTAATTTGCTGGATATTTCATTGCAACAAACAACCGATAACGCGCCTCATTATTTACATTTTCTTTATTGTTATTTATTATTCTAATGGCTAGACTGATTAAAGATATATACAAATAAGCAGCCGACTTTCCTCGTCAATGTTGTCAATTTTTTTTGCACGCTCGCGGCCTTATCTAATTTGCGTCACTAATAATGTTCTTCCTAGTAAAAATGCAATCTCTCACATGCATCTCTTAATAAACAAGGATACGAAAAAAATCAAAATCATTAATCTACTGATTTTGCTCTCTTTTTCATTTTAATTATCGGGGAATATTTTTTATTTAACAATTAAATCAAATTATTTACTTTAATTAACAATCAAGTATTTCATATATCACTTTTAATATCTTTAAATATCAAATAATATCATGACTCTGCTTAAAAAGTTGAATATAAAAACTGATGCGAGCATAGATTTTTTTTTCGCGATGCAGTTAATGATGTCTCGTACCTTATACGTATCAAGTATATAATTGCTTGCATTAGTATGTGCATACTTGAGGTTTTATGAACATTTTTTTTCATTAACAAATTATAATAAAAAATCATTTCATACGTCACATTATACCAAAGCTGTTATTTTGATTTATATTCTCTTTTTATATACCATATAAAATTATATTTGTAATTGTAGATGAAAAAAGTAACACAAAAGAAAAAAAATATAACTATAATATTTAAATAATTTTAACTTGTTCCACTTTTTATTTATAAGTTGAACTCTTTAACTCTTTTTTTTTGTTTATTTTTAAAAATTTTAGATAATTTTGAATAATAAAATTAAACAAAATTAAATCTCATTTGCTTTTAATTTATATTAACCCATATACATTGCAAATTTTTTTATAAACATCTTTTGTTAAAACCTATAGTAAAAAGTTGTTTCTAACAACATCAAGGCAAGAAAAAAATGTATTTATTTATCATTTTTTTGTTTTTTAGGATTACGAATGATATTAGAAAAATTTACATGAAAATCATAATTGAATTAATTAAAAAAATTTTTATTAAATTTAAATGAATTGTAATTATAATTATTGTTAAGGTGCAGTTTTTACTGTAATCAAATGCAACGAACGGGCTAAATAAGTTTTTTTTTTCCGGATAGCGAAAATAATAAAGAAACATAGAACTCATACTTCTAGATTTTATAAAATTTATGTAACTACTAATTGTTTTTTACTTAATTCAAAATTTTTTAATAAAAAATGTAAAAAAAAAATTAAATGCATAACTTGTCATCGAGACGCGATCATAACTCTGACTTTATAATAACTTGGAAGAAAAAAAATTTAGTACGTCATAGACGTTTAATGGAATGAACAATTATACAAAGACAGCAACTTATTAAAAATGAAGATTATAATCGAGCTTGTGCATGTATTGGGTAAGACAAATAAGAGCATATAAAAAGCGAGCCGCCAAGCGGTCTGTTCTGTCGAACAACTGGCCTTTTTCCAAACGACTCACCAATTGGAAAAACGATGCTTATATAATCGATCTCTATAAAGATATCTAGTGTTTACTATTCATAATACGCTATTGTGCTATTTTCCATATTGTCAATGCTTCAAGCGAATGCATTAATGTCTTAAAAAAATTTTTTTTTTATTTTAATATTAACCGTTTGGATCCCTTTTACAACGTAATTAAAGATATTTTATTAGCTGTATTGATTAGGAATTCCATTTAAAAATTTTAATTGTATAATAACTGATTTATCCTCGTAAATTCTTCTCAATTTTATATTAATAAAAATAAATAAACGGTTTATATGTTAGTTTAATCTTTTTTCAATAAAACATTACATAATGTCATATCATTGAACAACCTTTATATTGACGTATTTATTTATAACGAGAGAATATTTTTTTTTTTACTTATGCATACTAATTTATATATTACCACAGCGCTTTTAAAAAAAATATCAAGACTATAATAATAATTGGATCGATATATAAAAATAAAAAAAAAAGAGAGATTCCTCGCTACAAAAACAGATAAAAACTTTTCCGCTTTTCTTTGTGCACTCGACTTTATCGCTTTTATATAGATATAGATATTTTAATCGAGCCTATAATAACAGTTATCTATAATAAAGATGATATCGATTTACAGCCATGGAAAATCTTACAATTTATCATCATCGCGCATATCGTATTTCAAATGCGTCATATATTTTCAACGAGATTCATACTTGTTTATTCCTTCGGTTAAAATGATATTTTTTAATATTTAATAATACTATGCGTTAAGAACCCATTTAATTTAATTTATTTGAAAATATAAATTTTTTTCATATTCATGATGATGCACTTAATTTTCTGTAATCTACTATTAATCTATCACCTTTTACGAAATTTATTTTAACATATTATTGCATTAAAGTAATAATTTATAATTATACTGTTGTTTATAAGATTGTTTTTAACTGAAGTTGATTATTGTGTATCCAACGATTCGAGTTGATGACATATTTGAGGTTAAAACAGCTGTTTAAAGATAAGATTTAAAAAAAGTTTTAAAACTTTATTCAGATAAAATAATAATTAATAGAAAATATCAAAGAACATAATAACATGTTATGGATTAGTAATGGAAAAAGTTTAAACAAATAATAATAAAATAAACTTAAAAATCTAACCTTCTAATAGCAGCAATCAGTATCTAATTAATCGGATACATCTAAAAAGTATCGGGAAATGTGTAATGTGAAAAAAATAAGATCAAGAAAAATTGATTAAATGGTAAATCGCTGCATATGTTGATAGCTAATTACATATATCAAATCAAAAGAGACACGTCGCCAAGCAGTCTGCGTCAATTGCTATACCAAATACTTGGCTTAACTTTTTAAAATTAAGCAACCAGCGTTCATGCCAACGTAAGGATTAATTATGTTTTTTAATTATTGCTTTATTTTACAACTATTCTTTCAGTTATATTTTTTATTAATTTTAATTTATAAACATTGGTTTCACACTGCGATTAAAAAATTTTTATTTTCATCTGCTTCTTATTCAAGTTTTGTTCTTTTTAGTTATATAACATTATAGTTTTATAAATATTTTTATAAATTAACTTCCCTACTGAAAAATCTCAGGTGATTAATCATGCCAAAATCTCATGTGACGATTTTTTTGGTTTTTACACGTTTGAAACGTGTAAAAACCAAAAAAAATCATTACATGAGATTTTGGCATGATAAATCACCTGAGAAATCAGGTGATTTCTCACCTGAGATTTTTTAGTAGGGTTTTTACATTTATGAATTGTATAAGCAGTCTGAAATCTATTGATCAATGATTATGCCATTTTTCATATTTTAATTTTATATTTATATTCATTATAATTGCGAGAATAATCATTACAGATTATTTTATTACTTTTTATCACATTATAACAAAACAAATTTAATAATAATGTTTATAAATGTTAAAAAATTATAAAACAAAAATAATTTAGTAATAAATTTAATTTAATTTTAAATGTGTTAGTTAATAAATTCATAAAACATCTAGTCGTTATGAAATACATTTAAAAAAGTTTATCTTTACGTAAATTTTAAAATAATGATATGGATAAGGTAGATTTCTTCACAATAACTGTTATTAAAAATATTGAAATTTTAAAATTTAGACTGAAATTATTGAAAAATATTATGAAATTTTAATTTTCATGTAGGATTCGAAATAAAAATATTTTATTTTATAAAATAGTTTATCCACGAATGCAATATGCAATGCCCTGCTAAGGAAAAAAGTACATAAGTACATTTCACCTGAATCTGAGAAAACTGAGATTTACTATTTGCTTCCAGAAACATAATTTAGAAATAAAAAAATAAAAAATGTTAAGTAATTTATAAAGTATAGAGGGTGTGTTCTATCTGAAAAATTTTTGTCATTATGTTTCTGAAAGCAAATATTAAATACTTATGTAATTTTTTCGTTAGCAGGGTAGAATACTTCAAGTTTACCTAAAATATATAAAATAAATTTATTAATTTTCAGGTAAACATTTATTAATATTTCTATACTCAAAATGAAGAAAATACAATGCAGGGCTCTATACAAGTATTGCCTTATCAATATGTCCCAAAATATGTTATTTGGGTAATTTATTCAGTAAGTTAAAAAAATTAAAATACAATAAATGATGAATCTAATAAGAACTTTAATTAACTAGAAAAAATTAATAATATAGGCTGTAACAATAGTCTCTATTATTGCGATTGCAGCACTACTTAGTGCTAATAAGCAAGCTAATAATAAAAGGCAGCTACTTGTAGAGTTTGAAGCAACTTTTACTCCAAAAATCCAAATAATTACTCTTTTCGTAACTCCTAATGAAACAACAGACATAAATACTACTACTACTGAAAGTTCTACTCCAGAAAGAGAAATAATTACTGATAATGAACCTTCTACTCCAGAAAGAGAAATAATTACTGATAATGAACCTTCTACTCCAGAAAGAGAAATAATTACTGATACTGAACCTTCTACTCCAGAAAGAGAAATAATTGCTGATAATGAACCTTCTACTCCAGAAAGAGAAATAGTTACTGATACTGAACCTTCTACTCAAACAACAGAAATAACTACTACTACTGAAACTTCTATTAAAACAACAGAAATAGCTACTGATACTGAAGCTTCTACTCAAACAACAGAAATAACTACTACTACTAAAACTTCTATTCAAGCAACAGAAATAGCTACTGATACTGAACCTTCTACTCAAACGACAGAAATAACTACTACTACTGAAACTTCTACTCCAACAACAGAAATAACTACTACTACTGAAACTTCTACTCCAACAACAGATATAACTACTACTCCTAAAAGTTCTTATTCAATAAAAAATAAAAATAAAAAGAAACAAAATAAGTCAAAGAAAAAAGATGAAACGGCTGCAAACAGAAACTTCGACTCAACTGACAAGTCTAATAAAGATGAGAAAGATCCAGATTATATAAATAAAAATTTTGATGATTACGGTAAGCATGAACCTATTCCTAACTTTTTAAATAACGATACACCTGATACATACATCATTACCCCTTGAAGGTTCGGAATTAAATGAAGATGATAAAATTGATTGGAATGCAAATCAAGCTATAGGTAAAAACGATCAATCGAAAAATAATAATAATATAGTAAGTAATCAAGGTGCGGGACTGGATTATGGTGGTCAAATTAACTCGAGATCAGGTGATATGGATCCTTATGGGCGAATGCATAAAGAAACAAATAATGATAAAGACCAAGACAATTTCAAAGATGAAATCATTAATCGTATAAATAGTATTTATCAAAAAAAGAGTAAAAATAAGAAAAAGCAGAAGATTAAAGAGAATAATTCACCAAATGAAAATCAACAAAAATCAGATGATAAAAATATAAATAAAATAAACAAAAAAACAAAACCTAAAAAACCATCAAAGAATAAAAAAAAGCGAAAAAAACCTAAAGCGACTATTACTGGTATGGGCACCGGATTAGATTTTTATAATCGATTAAAATTTGATTTTGAAAATAGTAAATCCAGAATTTTAGCACCTATAAGTAATCAAAATAAAAAGAAAAAGCTGAAAAAGAAACCTAAAAAAGAGAAAGTTGATGAGCCACCTAATCTTCGAATTTTTGGGCTAGACGAATCAGAAAGGTAAATCACTGTTGTAATATAGAATATAGTTAAATTTTGTATTGAATTATTCATCAATTAACATATTCGATTTTAATAAGTTTTGCAAAATTTCAAAAAAATATTTTTTTTTTGTTTATCAAATAAAATATGTAAGATTATTGATTGAATCTTATTTTAGCATGAGTTCAACAACCATACGATCAACAACTTCAAAAGACTTTTTAAACAAATCCATAAGACTTGAAGAAGTGGTTGCTTACGAGTGCCTTTTCGAGCCTGCTATTAAGTGAGTTCAGCACGTATTGAAAATGCATTATAGCTTATAAAAAATCTATACTTTTACAAAATTAAATATATATATAAAGTAATCCTTGTATAAAATATGCTCAATTTTCTACCAGGGAAACTAGAAATAAAATAAAAAATATTAATATTTTTTAAAATTATCAACAGGAACGCTGTTCAGCTTCATACTAATAAATTAAGGAAACCAATATCGATAAGAAAGATGAATGATGTATACAACACATCTACGATAAATGCACCTTCACATGATTATTTATCTACACTTTGGAGTTGTAATAAAAATCAGGATTTATGTCAATTTACAGTTCGTGTTTTCAGGTATTTTTTTAATACTTTTACTGAATTTTAATGAAATATTAGTTGTCAATTGTGAGAGTTTAAAGTTTGTTCTAAACACAATAACATCTTATTCTACAGAAGTTAAAGTTTTAGAATTAATGTTGTGTATTTAATTATCTAAGAATTTTATAAAATAATTAAAAATTAAATCGTTCGAGTTGTTTTTCTTTAAAGAAAAATGTAACCGGTAACATAAAAATCAGAAAAAAGTCTAGTTTTATAGATATATTTCCATGTAAATGATGTACTAATACATTTTTATAATACTAATACTTAATAATTTTATGAAAAATCATCTTATACCTTTATTTTCAAATAATGAAATTTTTATTTGACTAACTTTTTTGTAAACAATGCAATTTTGCAAAATTAATCTATGAAGACGTTAATTGTTTCTAATTAAATTTTAATACGTTATAGTTTAAAGTATTATTTTATATTGTAAAAAGATAATTCTGTCATAATATTATATTTTACAAAAAAATAAATTAATATTATTAATTATATTAATATATAATGTAAAAAAATAAAGTTAATGTAAAAATGTATATTTTTAGTGATTCGGAGAATTTAACGTGCGAAAATAAATTGATAGAAGAGTACGAATTCGTTTGGAATTCTGAATTGATGAAAACAAAGGTAATTAGCTAAATCTAAATAATTTCAAAGATTTTAAAAGTCTTAAAAAATATCTCAAAACTCAAAGTAAAGTTAAAAATTTTTTTAAATTTTCTATTTTAATAATGTAAGTTCCTCAAATGGATGAATCTTAATACAATAAGAATTAAACTTATAGAGTAAATTCACAATGATTGAGTCATGTAACAGTCATTCATCAACGTGGACCGATGTCATTAGTTTTGATCCACCTTCTAGATCTGAAAATAAACAACTTGCTGGACATAAAATTCATCAATGTAAGTTAAATATCGTTTTACATTTTATATATTCTTGACTAAAGAGGTTTTTAATGCATTTTAGTTGATCAGGTGGAACCTATAGATTATTACGATTGGACAAATGGACAGGAAAGATCACCTCCTTTAACACTCATGGAGAGTAGCCCAATGTAAATAAAAAGAAAATTATATTCTTATAATGTGTAAATATACCAAATCTTATTATAATTATTTTTTTTATTTTATCAAAATTTTAAAGTTTACAATTTGTTGTGTTACTTAAATTACGTAATTGATCATGATTCTTAATCTTCGAAGAAAATAACTAAAAACAAAAGAAAGAAATTTCATTTTAATGATACGAACAGTTTTGCTAACTTTCTTATATAAATCGAATTGTATTGAATACCCAGACGATTCTTATTCTATAACATAATAACACAAATACTTGAGCTTATGTCTTAGAATAAATCTAAAGCAAAGTTTATTCAGTTTCATGAACGAACCCGGAAAAAATTTAGCAATGGTTCAACGACCCAAGCCGTGGGAAAGCAAAAATATAGACTGCACGGCTGATTTAAGCTGTGCTTACAAAAGCAATTATAGAAGAAGGAAAAAACATGAACAATCGAAAAATTGGAGTTTTGATTTTAATAAAGCATTTGGTAATTATAAATTTAAACAATTTTAAAATCTTAAAATCGAATTATTTAACTGATAAAGTAATGACTTTTGCATTTTAGAATTTCTAAAAATTGGCGATACTGACTGGATCTTACATACGATAGTTGAAATAAAAAGTAGGAGTAGTATAAGTATTGCCTTATCGAATAGCGAGATGTTTGCGAAATATAAAAAAAATCTAGCCAAAGGCTTAATGCCTAAATTGGAAGATGGTCAAACTGCTTTAGTATCAAATGATCTTTACGTGACTAAGTTATTGTTGGTTAAACTACTCAGCGAGGACGAGGCATTTGCTTATTTTCTTGCTACGCCTTTAGACAACCTTTCACTTAGGTAATTAAAAAAATTAATCTATTATTTTCAATGTCTTATTACAAATGTTTAATTTTTATCGTAGATCATTGTACAGATTAAAAGTTGTCTATCCGCCACTTGAGTATCAGACCTTTGAACAAATTGAATGTCTTACGTGTCCTCAAGACGAAGATAAAAGTAAAAGTAATTATAAGATGAGTAGTCCAGGACAAAGACCTCAATGTCATTGGTCTGAAGTCTTCATGTCATTAAAAAACACCTCCTTCTACATTCTTAATTGCAGGTTACATATTTTTTAAATATAGAATAGTTTCATAGAAAAATTCATATCGCTATTAATATTATTATTTATGTTTACAATGATTAAAACAAATTTTACAAACTTAATTAAAATGTTAATTATAAAAAATTATGGATTGAAAATTTTTTTTAATTCAGGTTTATACTTACCATAAAGGACGTTATTTCTGGTCAAATATTTACATATGAAGAAGTGAAAGTTTTTTTTCACATAAACGAAGAACTTCTTACTCTTAATCTATTTTTTCTTACTAAAATCTTATAAATTATGATTTTTAACCAATAATGATCAGAAATTACGTCCTGATCAGGAACTATATCCTTTACGGTATTCTGAATTTTCTGAAATTAAGAGTAATGGGTTTTTATATCAATATAATAGTTAAATATTTGTACTAAAAACACGATGCGTAAGTTTCTTTTTTAAATGTTTTATTGGAGAATTGTATTTTATACATAATTAAAAAATCGTGTAAAATAACTAGCATACTCTATGGTTTAATGGAATTTAATTAATAATGTTTATAAAATAAATTTCTTGAATCATTTTTACTCGATAGTAAGATTAATTATCAATATGAATAATACACATTAATAAATGAATAAAAAATTCAAAACAGAGGCATAGAAGTACCTTGGAGTTCAGTAGTATCAACTGAAAGTAATCAAGTGATTAGCCAGGAAAAGACTTTGAATAAGCTTAGAAGATTTTTTGCTTCCCGATCACAAGTTGAACGACGTGAACTAATTTTCGAGCTCGGATCGGGCTTTCAAGCTCGACTTCGTCTTCATTTACCTATTAATTGGAAATGTGAAGAAAAATCACGGCTATTACTGAGATTAGCCGATGAACAAGATGGCCAGATGGTTAATGCTCGATTCGATTTTTCTCTTGCAACTTATTTGGTTGGCAAAGCACGTTATGTTGTTCTTTACGTAAGGCTCTATATTATATTAGATTTATTTACGTTATTTAATATTATTTTTTATTCGAAATTTTAATAATAAAAATTAAATTATTATTTAAATTTAAAAAAAACTTAATAATTCAATTTTTTTTTTAATTTAATTTTATTAATTTTATCAATTTAAATTTACTCAATATAAAGTAAAAAACAAAAAATCTTAATTTAAAAATCCACCGTTTTTGTATACCGATTTTCTTATTTAAACATTAAACTTTTTTTTAATGTAAATCAATTAAAAAGTTTCAGTAAAAATTCATTGTATCAATCGCTACACTGTTAAAAAAAATTGAATTTTGCTTCCAGTACATTTATGAAATTTATATTTTTACTTTAAATTTCATGCACATTTGCATTAAAATAACGGTAAAATTATTAATTTTTATGTACACGCTTGAAGCAAGCTTCCAGTTTTGCATTAAATTTTCATGTTTTTTTAACAGTGTACTTATTATTAATAAATATACTAATTTGTTTATTCTAAGAGCTCTTGAGAATATTTTCAAAGTTATTTATTAAGGAATCATTTATGGTTTATAAAGTAAAAATTTTCTAAGGTTGTTTAGTTTAGAAAAAGAATATTTTGAGTTTTTTGCAGGCTGACGTTCGATCAAGCAAATTTCAGAACTTAATGTTCGCTGAATTACCATTTCAACGACGTGAATTGATGCAAATAATAGATTATACCAAAGTTGTTAAATACGCAGCTCAACAACTCGGCTGCATTGATCTTGCAATTAACATTGGAGTTTTTGGTCAAGCCTATGGTGGTCATATGGCCCTTAATCTTCTAGCAAATAATAGAAATACATCAAAATCTCTTTTTACATGTTGCGCAGTAATTAAACCTTTTACCGATTGGCATTTATATGTTTATCCTTTTACTGCCAAGGTTTGCTTATTATTAAATAGAAAAAAGCATATTTCCCACACAGCATGAAAGGTTGCTAAAAAAATTTTAAAAAATTTTAATTATTTTATTTATTCTATTTTTAGTCATCTGACGGCATTGTAAGAACTCTTCGTAGAAAAATCTTTAAACGACGTTACTTATCGAATTTGGTTAAACATCTGCAAGGTAAAAAGTTTGCAATCTATACCGAAAATTCGATTTCTTCAAAAATAAAAAATCACCGAGGATATACAAGTCAATTACTTGGATTATTAGCGCAGTATAATATTTCCTTCGTACATCAACATTATGAAAAACCAAGCTGTTTTTCAAGATTCAAGCTTTATAAGCATTTACGGCAACATTTCGATAATTGTTTTGAAAAATGATATTTTATACGATTATAGTATCAAATTCGTTAAAAATAGAAATAATCTTTTTCTTATAGATGTTTTTAGTGTTTAAAATCAATTGTAAGATATTATCAAATGTAAGATCATGTATTGTAAATATATTTTCATATTTTTATTTTAATAAAGCTATAATTATTATCCAAACTCAATTATAAATAAACATGTTTAAAATCTTAAATGCATTTTCGTTGCGATGGAGATAAACGGCTATCGGCACCTGAAATAAATAGTAAACTTAATTATGTTGTCGAAAATTAAAAAAAAAAGACTTAACATGACATAATTTTTAAATTTTCTCAAATATTTGACGTTGATTTTGCAGCATGATATTCATTTTCGCGTTTATGTTGTCTAGGACTTTGTTTGATTTACTCACTAATATAGGAACGTTTTTCACACTGCATTCTTGAAATTTTTAACATCCATTTTAGTGAGGCTGCTTTTGGCGGAAGTATCAACGCTCTTTAGAGCATTTTTTGTTTTTAAACAACGAACGAAAAAATACATTTAACACTAAAAAAACAGTATATTATTCACCTAGGGAGTAAAAACGAAAAATGTCTGAAATCGTATGTAAATTGTCACTCTCGTCTCCGATTCGGGTGACAAACATACGATTTAAGGGATTTTACATTTACTCCCGTGGTGAATATACGATTTTTTGCACAGGCAGCGTACAGAGGGTACTTTACTTTTCTCTGGGAGAGAGTAAAGTACCCACTGTACATGCTGTGTAGAAACAAAAATAAATAAAAATATTAATTTTATTAATAATAAAAAAAAGAAATTTTAGTATTATCGAAAATACCGGTGCTTCTTCGGAATGCAGAATATCCTGATTGCTTTGTACTGGTACTTGGCAAAATTGCAATGTTTTTTAGAAAAAACTTATGTTACGATCTTAAATTCTAAGAATCCAATATATAGCTGCTATGAATTTTGAATTTTTATGGGCTGTCTTGCCATTTTATATTTCTTTTTTCCTTAATATTCAATTTACATACGAAAAATCGTCATTTTTGGTTGCTTATTTCTAGCGAGTTTTGTTTCAATTGTTAATGATTTTTACGTATAAGTGTAACCTTTAGCAATTTTCTTAAGAACTTAAGAACTAATATTTCGCTTTTTTACGTTATTATTTAACGTTATTAATACCTTTATTACAGTGAAACGTTGTTATTTGATGCTGAAGCAAAACGAAGTTCTCGTTGTTGATGTGAAAACAAAGGAGAATTATGGCGGTTACCTCGTTCCTCCGCTGCTTCCGGTGATTTTGTTGCTAATCCTTTAGCGATGATTTTTCCGCGTATGTCTTTAGTTTTGATCAACCTTCTAGATCTGAAAACAAACATCTTGCTTGACATGAAATTCATCAATCTAACAAGGGGAGGCCACAGAGTTTGGGTTACTGATTTTACAGATTTATATAGAATTTTGTATATAAGTTTGGAGTCTCATAATTCCGTAACTATAAGGCTAACATAAATCACCAAAAAAGAAAATAAAAGTAGAGAAAGACAAATTCAATTTGCGAGGTTTTGAAAGACAAAAGCTTTAATGATTCAGTAAATTTTATTAGTAAAAGAGATATTTATAAAACTTTTTAATTAAGAATAAAAAATTTAGAAAACTGTAATGTCAGTATTTTAAATTCCCTTAAACTACCTGAATTAATTTTCGAGCTTGGATCGGGCTTTCAAGCTCGACTACGTCTTCATTTACCAATTAATTAGAAATGTGAAGAAAAATCACGGCTATTACTAAGACTAGTTGATGAACAAGATGGCCAGATGGTTAACGCTCGATTCGATTTTTCTCTTCATTTATTTGGTTGGCAAAGCAGGCTATAATTGTTCTTCACGTAAGGCTCTTTATCATATTCTATTTATTTATGTTACCTAATATTTTTTTATCCGAAATCTTAATAATAAATATTAAATTTTATTTTAATATTGGAAGCATTTGTAATTTATTTTTTTTAATGCACAAAAATTTAATTTTATTCATTTTATCAATTCTTTTCTCAATCGATTTTCTTATTTAAAAATTAAAATTTTTTTAAATGGAAATAATTTTTAAAATTTCAGTGAAAATTTATTGCATTAATCACTACTTGTTATTAATAAATAAATTAATTTGTCTATCCTAAAAGCAAAGGAATCATTTATGAAGTAAAAATTGTCCAAGGCTGTTTTGTTTAGAAAAAATAAATATTTTGAGTCTTTTGCAGGCTGATATTTGATCAAATAAGTTTAAGAATTTAATGTTCGCTGAATCACTATTTCAATGACGTGAATTAATACAAATAAAAGATTATACGAAAGTTGTTAAATACGCTATTCAACAACTATGCTGCATTGATCTTGCAATTAATTTTGGGGTTTTTATTCAAGTCTATGGAAGCCATATGGCCTATAATGGCCTTTAATCTTTTAGCAAACAATACATATATATAAAAATCTTTTTTTATATGTTTTACAATAATTAAACCTTTTACCGACTGGCATTTATATGCCAATCACTATAATTATTATCCAAAAATTAATTATAAAAAATAAATATTTAAAAATTATAATATATAATAATACAAGTAAGCGGACAGATAAATAAATTTTAAAATTAGCCCATTATTTTTAATAGTGAAAAAATAATTAGTTCTATTTAAAAGTGAAAGTGGTGTACCCGTAATAGTAGCAATTTAAAATTCAACATAATTGCATGCGCTTTAAAAATTTTATACAGAATAAATGAGAAAAGTGAATGTGTAAAAAAGCAATTGTAGACAAAAAATATCAGTAACAATCAACTGCACTTATTAAAGCGAAAATTTTTTGTACTGTGCATCCCTGGTGGGGATCGAACCCACGACCTTTGGATTAGAAGTCCAACGCGCTATCCTCTGCGCCACAGGGACTTGATGTTTGAAGTTCGCTAGATTACAAACTTGCTATTGCGCGAGCTACATTATTAACCGAGAGAATTCATCGTATATTGTACCACCGCAATATAACTTTGCGCTTCTTATTTATATTCTAAAACGACGCCGATAGATGGCTTCTATATGTGCGATTATGTGTATGCGTATATGTATAATCTACTAGCAAGAGCCGGTCGCGTTAGCTATTACCAAAAGAGTTAAAAAAACTTTGCATCACATATTTTTTTTAAAATGCCGATCATGTTTTCTTTCATAAAAATATGAAAAAGCTAGAGTTCTAGACTTGAGCCGTTGATTAGAAGATAGATTACGTAATGGCAATAATTTTATGAAATATAATTAAAATTAACATTATTTCAAAGAACCATAAATGAACACTTATTTTCCTTACATAACCCACCTAAATAATAGAAAAAATTTAAGAAAAATTCTTTAATTTAAACTTTTTTGCGTTAAAAAATATTTATTTGCTTTTGGATTACAAAAAATCAAAAATTAAAATTAAAAATATGAAAATAAATATTAATTTCTGATTATTGATAAATTTAGAGTTATTTAATTTTTTTTTGCACAACAAAGCTTAATTTTTTATAAATTTTTTTTTATATAAGAAAAATACGTGCTTATTTATAGTACTAAACAATAATAATTTTCATTCTGTTTCATAAAATTATTGCTACTATCTATAGAGCGCTAGAGGTTGTTACTATCTTTTATTATTATATTATAATTATATTATAATTTGCATAAAATCGGTGATCCAGAATTTTTTTACTGGATGAAAATTTAACCAGGACTTAACCAAGATTTTAATTTATTTGTAAATAAATCCCCCTGGATTTCTGTGAATTAAAAATCTCATAATAAATAATTACGATATATGAATAAAATCATCGAGAAATCTGCCTTGTCGACGAGAAAAGAATCATATGTGACCAAAGGAACTTCTGGAGTGACTAAATAGCTAACTCTAAATATCAATAAAAATCAAATATAATTAATTATAATAATTTACAATCCAATCAATACCACAGCACAATACAAATTTCTTTTTTAATTTTTTCTTTTATTATTAATAAAATATTTACATATAAAAGATTAAGCTAGTACATTTTTACGTCTTTTAATTTAATAATATAATTAAAATAAAATTAAAATACAATCTAAATCTATTAATCGCGATGCAATCATACTTATTTTGTCAATCAAAATATTACTTGATACTTGCCTTGAATCATAAATTTTAAAGTGATTACATGCCGAGTATTGGCAAAATTAGTCCGAACATCATTGCAATAGCACAAATATTTTTAATTTAACGCACTTGCATCAAACAATATTTTTTGGCACCAAGTGCATAAAATTATGCGTTGAGAATTTAATTGGATTGCATAAAATGCAATTTTACACACGCTGTGACAAAAAATTTATTACCTTATACTCAAATAAGTTATAGTTTCAAGTTAAATTAGAATCAAATTTTTATAAATTAAATTATATTTGTTATATATAAAATTACTATTTTAGAATGTATGAAATAAGTTTATACGTCAATTTATGTCTGTATATTAAGGGCTTTACACTTACAAGGAGTATTTACTTATTTAATAATTCTACGTTTTATTCAAATTTATGTATGAAGAAAGTTCATTTACAATTCTATTTTACTTTATGTCTATAAAACTTAAGCATTATTTTTGAATTGATGTTTGCAATTTTTTTTGATAGATTTCCTATTTAGTTCGTACTTTTTTGCCTCTTTATAATTAAGTATATATGACAAAAACTTATTGAATATAAACGAAACGAGAAATACGTTTTATTTACACATACGCACTAATCGCAAATTCAGTCCTTTACTGTGTACTTTAGTTACATATTGAGACAAAAACGTTTAGCATCAGCATGGAGATTTTATAACAAACAAAAAAAGTAAATTATATAATTAATATTTTAATTAGTTTACTACATCTTAAAAGTAAAAAGCTTATATTGTATGAGAATCAGGTACAAATATCACAAAATTAAGGCATTATTCAATATATTCAACACGACTATACTAATTATTTACTTTTTTTATTTGATATATGTGTGTATTTGTTAATATTTTTGCATTTTCTTCTTTTCATAGAAAATTGTTTTGAGTCATTCATATGCTAGCACTAAAAATTAGTATATAAAAATAAATATATTACATAGATTTAAATAAAAGAATATCGCAAATTAAAATAGAATAAGTAATATTTAAAGGAACTGAAATTCTGTCAAATGCATAAATTGATAATTTCCACACATATTTACATAAAGAAGAAACGAATGTTTTAATTTATATACGTAGATAATATTCATTTTTCTGATAAATCAAAACTATATTTTTTGCAAAAAAAATTAACGTTAATTACGACACTTTTCAATGTCACTTTGTTATTTATTACTGTTACTATTTTACGTATTTTTTTTACATGACTCAAACTAATGATATTTTGTTTGGTCTATTCATTATTTGAATTCATATAACTAAATCATCAAAGAATTCATGAGATAAATAAAAAAAAAATAAATCGCCATTATTTGTAATAGACCGTTTGTAGTTTAAAAACAAATTCCAATTATTCAATAGTACTGAATTTGAATGTTAAAGGTCGATAATGAAAGAGTGACATTTATTTAGGATTGTGCATTCAATAAATGTGTTGGAGTTGCCAGCTTTATGCTCATTGTTTTACGCACCCATTCAGAAATATCAACATTTTCTGATTCTGCTTTTTTTATCCATTGATGCATCTAAAATAAATAAAATTAAAGTATTTATTTCAACATATTAATGATATGGATGTTAAATTTTAAATATGGCAACATTGATTTTTATTACACTTTTTAATTATTAGATCAAATTTAATCTAAGAAATAAAACAAAGTATTTAAGGTGAGTATGAGTAAGTGAAGCAAAAAATTAATACTAAGTAACAAACCATAAGTGTTTTAATATCAGCTCTTTCTGAGGGATTTTTTTTCAAACAGCGATCTACAAAATCTGAAAAAGCATCACTAAATACTCCTGGTGGTAGTTTTGGTGGTGATTCATTCACAATGTAATCTAATAATTCAAATATCGCCATTGGCCTTGGATTACTTGAATCTATTAACAAATATAACCATTATACTTGAATCCTTATCATCCATTCATCAAAAAGAAAAAAAAAATTTTTTAACTTACTGTACATGGACAAATGAGTTGGTGTTGTATAACTGTTAAAGGTGATACTTTTAGATAAAATATCAGTTTGTGTACCAAATATTGCTGCAATCATTTTATCAGTTGGTGGAGGAATTGGGTACATACCAACTGCCATTTCAACTAAAGACAAACCTAAAGACCATATATCACTTTGTATTGAATAGTGTGAACCTTGAAGTCGCTCCGGCTTTAAGGTAAAAAAAATTATTTTAATAACTTATCATAACAAAATAATATTGTTTTAAAAATGATTATCATTTGGTACTCTATTTTCACAATTTTTATTTTTCATCGTTAAATGCATAAATTACTTTAATTTGCATACTGTTTTTAATATTGAATTTAATGCCAAATAAATGTAATTATTGATTAATAATAATCTATTATCACATTCAATAAATATTTAAACAAATACAAATGCAAGTTTCATTCAAGAATCTAGATTTAAATATCCATCACTGAATATTTTTTAGAGACCGATTATCAAACCAGGACTATTAGTAAAATATGTATTAATTATGATACTTAATAAACTACTATAAAAAAGGATCCCATGACTATTAACTAAAGATCAACTTACAGACATATAACTTCTTGTACCAACAAAAGAATTTGCCATAGAATCGATCAATTGTCCAGACACTCCAAAATCACAAATTTTAATTTCACCTGAGCTATTAACAAGTATGTTACTTGGTTTGACATCGCGATGCATGATTGAATGCTTATCTCTTAAGTAACTTAAACCTTTCAATACCTAAAAAGATTGAAAATAATTATAAATTTTTTGTATAATTATAAAGGTATTTATAATAATTCTAAAATATTTCACATTAAATGCTTTGATAAAATATTTACCGCTAATGTAATAGTTCCTAAAACAGGTTCTGGTATTCGTCCAGCTTTTTTTAGTATAAGATCTAGTGATCCACCATCCATGTATTCCATGCAGATGCTAATTTCACCATCACTAGAAAAAGACTTCTTTTAAATGAATATTTCTTATGAATTGAAAGGAAAAAAGAATTATTATATTACTTGTAAAAAGCACCGTAAAAACCAACAATATGCGCAAAGTTACATTCATGAAGAATTTTTAATTCTCTGATTATCTGATTTTTGATTGACGACTTCACTTCTAAATGGATTAACTGGAAAAAGTATATAAAATTAAAATTGTCAAATAAATCATCCTTCACATTATTTACTTAATATAATTTTATTATCTCTGTAACATAAATAAAAATATACATACTTTTCTGGCCATGATCAATCCATATTTTTTGTGCCGAACTTTCATGACAACACCACCATTTCCTGCACCTAATTCATCAAGTTTTTCAAAATCTTCATCACATAATTCTCCAATTTTTTCTTTTCTTCCTAAAAAGCTTTTTAATCTTTTTCTTTGTTCTTCGTCCATACCCAGCTCTTCGAGCCTTTTTTGAATTTCACCTATTGCTCCACTATGAAATAAAAGAACATTAATAAAGTTCATACTTTACCATTAAACACAGTTAGATATTGAATCTTTAATTTTACAAAAAAGAGTAACTTACTCTGGAATAATTGGAGACTCAGCAAAGGTAGATTGCATAGGAGACAAAGGTGATATAGTAGGTGCAGATTCTATTGAACCAGGTGGTAAAGTCAAATTCAATTTATTCTTTGTCATATTTTCAATGTTCTTCACCATCCAAAAGAAAAAGTATTATATTGTATTAAAAAGTTTAATGAAATAAGCAAAAATAAAAATTGATTAAGTACCTTTTTATTTGATGCTAATCTCGAAATTCAGTAATTGTTAAACAACTTGATTCAGTATGATGTAAAATAACTAATCATAGAATTGGTAAACAATAAACACTTTGGTACGCACACGCGAAAAGTAAACAGTAAGTGGATTATAACTGTTAGAAAAGTAAGAGAAAAATATTATATAGCACATATTTTACATGTGTTTTACTTGGAGGGGAGTGTTAAAACCAATCACGTGTTACTTAACAGCTGAAGTTTTGATAGAATGCTATACGCTATCCCTCTCGTCTTGACTGCGTTTCCCGCGCAAAACAACGTTTTAGATTATTTTTTTCCTATTTAATTTAACGTCGCTGTATTTATGCTATGATTGTGATGGTAATTAGCGACGGAGGTCGTCGTCTGCATGTTAATAAACAAAATTTAAGTGTCCCTTGTGATGATGGTTGAATCATATTTGTTTTTCTTTTTTTTATTATGGCTTTATGTTTTTAAATGGTTATGTAGATATTTAAGAATACTTTTTTTTACAAATTTAATTGCCTTAGGAGGACTTTTTATATAATCTTAAAAATAGCCCTGTTTAAGTTTCCATCATTAAAAAAAACTCAGGTCCTCGAATACAGTTGTATTGGCATGCAATGTCTTTTTTTTACTAATAAGCATTGTACATTTTTTATTGCATTTGTTTCGGATTTTTAAAATTAGTTTAAATTTTTTGATAATTATCATCTCTATAATTTTTAAATAACTTAAGCTTTTCGATCTCAATTTTAATACATTTACAGTAAAAAACTGTAGTACATTGTAAAATAGATGTAAATTAAAAAAAAAGCCATAAAATTCAGTCTGAATTGCTTATAACTTTAAAAAAATAAGTATTGAATCAAATATAAAAAAAAATATAAAATCCAAGTGCAATGCGCCCTCCTGGTGAACAATCACAGCTATAGTAGTTTTGATACTTATTATTTTTTGAGATATTGAAAATTTTGCTGCCGGGCCACAGGGGCCCGCCGACCATTTTTAGATAGATAAAACATTAAATAGCAATTTTAAGTTTTTTTTTTACGACTCTGTTTGAACAACGACTCGAAGAACGCACAATTATTTTTCTTTTATTTTTTCTTCCTTTTTCTTCTGAAAATCTACTGTCTTTTTATAACACACCAAAGCATCCTCTTTTCAAAATAACGACCTTTACGATATAAAGAATATTTTAATACAAATTTTGGATAGCTTAACAATTTTAGAAAAAATCGCTTGAGCCACCTTAAAAGTTACTCTACGTTACATTTTTGATTTTGTTTACCAAAAATACTTAATAAAATTTTGAAAAATAATAGAAAAATTTAGATTTAAGAGAGGGAGAAAAGCTCGAGAGGTAATTGCAAACGTTAAAGTTGGTAATATGCGCCCTCTTTGCAAGGCCTGCAGAAAGCTTGCCAGTCGATCATAGTGTATATACATTCAGCAACAAACAGTGCGTATGTGTACCTATGTATACATACGTTTACAGGGATTCTACAAAATTTCTTTTAGTTTTTTCCTCATATTGTATTATATACATAGATCTTGTAGACAGTACTAGTAAAAATGAGTATAGCCAAGAGTTAGCTAGTTAGCTTAGAGCTATAGTTAAAATTGGAGATAGGGGTGGTATATTATATAGTAACTGTAGGTTGCTGACTGCCTCTGCTCTGCCTGCCCATAGCGAGTCTGCTGCTGATACCACAGCGACTCGTCTCGTCGCGCGTTGCGACTCGTTATTACTACGCGAGGTAAAAATATGGCGACTTTAAAACATATGACAAAGGATGGCAGCCTACTGCTTCTATCTACGCTCAAGTTCCAGATTTATTTTTTTCGGAACACAGAATGCTTGAATGGCCAATAAACGGCTGAATAATCGAGCAGCCAAGAAATTGCAGTGCAGACGCAACACGCAAGTCTTGGCTCTATCACGCGGACAACGTTAAATAATCAGAGCCCAACAATCAGCCAACACACATCGCGCACAGTGCTGTGCGGTTTAGTTGGACCCTGCAGGTACGCGCGCCACTGTTATTGTTTTTATAGGCTTCAGCAGGCTTCTGTCAAAATTTATAGTTCATTTAAATAAATGGCTCTCAACTTATCAGCGCTGAGTTTAAAATAAAACTTTTTGTTAATATTAAATGCAAAAGCCATATTATCATACCATGACAACGACGAGAGGGGGTCACACAAAGCAAGATCTTGAAAATCGATTGTTGTGAACAAACGTTTTTTTTCCGAGGCCCTGCTGTTGCCCTCTCTTTTTCTTTCTCTCTCTCTCTCTCTCTCTTTCTCTCTGTTTCCATCAAGTATGATTACTCTCTCTTTCTCTTGCTTTCCTGTATTTTAGAGCTGCAATGCAACCTCTATTTGTCAATTACCATGCGTGCTTTCCGTTCTTTCAGTTTTGCATATTGTTGTTATTGAGAGATTAACGCATATCTGAGAGCACTGCAAGTTAAGTTAAATGTTGCGTTTAGCGCTAGTGCTCCTCGCGCCAGCGACCAGAGTATAATTAGAACGTTTCAAGCACTAAATTAGACTTATCTTTTTCGTTTATTATTGGTTTACAAAAAATAAAATTTTCATAAATTGAAGATTCAAGGACAAGTGCTTTTCTTTGATTACAGTGTTGGTTCAAGTTTCATTTTTTTACGTTTAGTATTTTTTTAATCAGTTAAATCAATACAAAGTGCAACAGTAAACAAAAGCAATCATGCCTTTCTAAATTGGAAGATAAATGATTTTTTACATTTTAAACAATAAATGTCTTAGCTGATCATGCTAAATGCATCTTCAATAAGTAAATAAAATAAATAATATTGTTGATTTATTGAATTTTGACTTTTAATTAACTGCATAATAGTGTTTCCAAACTGTTCAAAAACTGATTTTAAATAATATTTAATTCTAAAAATTAAATAACATTTTATCTGTGTTATCTGTGATTTATGAGTGTATTTATAAACATATATATATATATATATATATACAAATACATACTCCCATACATATATATATATATGTAAATATTTATTTATATACACAAAATAATTTATTAGTTTAACGTATCTTTTAAAAACAATAATGCTTTGATATCAAATACAAAGTATGACTTTTTTATAATACTATTTGGTTTTAATTATACAGCTCGCCTGACATTTTAGGGAACAAAGAGCCATGTCTACACATGGAGAATGGGTTCGATTGCTTCGGTGCTTCAGTGGCATTGCTCGGAATGCTCTCTGATAAATCCAACCGAGACTCCTCAATGTGCAAGGTGCGGTTTGTCTCGTGTCAACAGCGATGAGAGAGCTGCGTCGAATTATCTCCTCCTTCGCAATTCCCTGACCCAGTATCCAAATAACCCGAGGATAGAGAACACATCCTACTCATCCTCGGGATCCTCTAGTCCTCCTACGCCACCTCCAAGACATCGTATAACAACAAGTAACAATCAAGCGACTGCTAATGTCTTGGCTTCTTCAGAAGTAAAAGAAACAACAAAATTACCTTCCCCACCAAATATCCAACAAAACAAATATGGAACATTTCTTTTAGAGAGGTAAAATAATTATATTATCAATATTTATATAATTCTAATTACATTTGTGTTAAATGATTAAAAATTTGATTTTTATAGGGATAAAAAACAAAATTTAATATCTAGTAGTAATGTAAAAATTCGTCGGAATTCTTGGTCTGGAGCATCAAACAATAAACCTAAGCTTAAAAAAGTACAATCACTACCATCATTAGTGACCAGTTGGACATGTATACGTTGCTTGCTTGATAACACTTGCACAGCAGCACCAATATGTACAGCATGTGGTGCAAGTTCCTCGATTTCACAGACTGAAGCTACTCAAGTGGGTGTAAGAAAGTGCAGGAGACTTAATACAAGAAAAAACAAAGAGTCCAAACCTGCAGTTCGACTAGATCTTATAACAAAAGTGACAACTGGATCTGTAACACACATTTTAGATACAAGTAATAACAATGTGAAAATTTCGGTAGAATCTAATAAGAAATTAGAAGGTAAAAATATAATTTCATATTTTAATCGATAAAAAAATAATTGATTAAATGATGATGATAACAATGTGATAAAAAACAAACTATATAATACGTGAAAAGCTTATACTTTGATTAAAAATTCCAGTTAATATTATATATATATTGTGAAGAAATATTGATTGTTCAATACCAAAAATCTTATTTATTAAATATAAATAATGTTTCACTTTATTTTATTTGGCTTTAAATTACTTTATAGAAGTTATTAGTAACATAGTATATATCTTTTCTTATTGATTTTTGAAGACATTCTAAATTTTTTACCTTGACTTTATAAAATATTGCATTTTCTTAATAAGATTTTAAAAAGTTTATCGTGTGTTTATGCTTGTATAAATATCCTTTATTAATATTGTGATGTTAAAATTGAATATTTTTTATTTTTCATTAATTATTTAAGTACATTTTTTTATAATTGTTATGTGAATATCAAATATAAATTTTTGAAATTTTGAAAATTTTAATCTTGATAAATAATATTTATAAATGAATATTAAATAAACGAAATAGTTAATTTTTTTCATCGTATAATTTTTAACATAAAATTTTAACACTTGCCATAGTGAAGTTTTAAGAATTTTTCTACAGTATGCTATATAAATGAAGTTATATTATTATTATTATCAAATAAAGATAAAAAAAGATATTTATAATTAAATCAATTTTATTTTATGTAGATATGGCCCAACTGACGAGTATCAATCGTAGTGAGCGCGTTCGTGGCAGCGCAGGTAGTAATAGCAATCGAGATGATTGGACTTTGTCAACAGTTGAGAGCATGCGTTCTAGCTCAACTAGCTACATCGATGGCGGTATGGATAATTCCAGGTAAATTTAACTGTCATAGGGAATAGTAAATTTCATTTTCTTAATTTAAAGAATAATAAAAAAAAATTTCGTTTTTTTTACGCAATAAATTTTGGCAACATTATTAAAAAAAATTATCCCAAAGTAATTACTTTGAACAAAAAAAAAATAATTACTAAAATTGATAACAAAAAAATTAAGTATTTATCCAACATTTTTGTAATTTTATCAATATATATAATTTAACTTCTACTGATTTTAATTTTTTAGTCATTCGTCGCAAAGATCTCCAAAACGACACAGTCCATCAATGTATGAACGCGTGAAATCAAAAGTAAGTCGTTCATTGTCAAATGGCTCAGTAGTGCAAAAGCTCGTGAACGCTGGCAGCGCTCGAGATTCAGCTACACGTCCTACAAGTCTCATTGTCGCGGAAATGAGTCAAGCTGTAGATGAAAGTCTTTGGAGTTGCGATAATTGCACTCTTGATAATGAACCTGGTCTAGAGCAATGTGAAGCATGCGAGGCACCGAGAAGCCCAGCACCTTGTAGTGGTGTTGTTATTAGCGTACCTGCTTGGGAACCGCGTGCTCTCGCGTCCGCTGGTCCACTGTCATATAGGTAAATTTTTCAACCATTAAATATTTAAAATATATTTTTGTAATTTTTTTTTCTATCATTGAAACAAACATATACTTTGTTTAATATTGATATACAGAATCCCCTCTAATAAATAAAAATGATGGCAAAATTATGGTTCAATTTATTCGTGATATGATTGGTTGTAAATGTTGTCATACTATCGTTTTGTTTTGTTTATTTATTTATAATATGTCAAAAGGTTATTCATATTCTCCGCGCGCGTAGCGCGCGTCTAATTTGTTATAAAGCTCATTTTTTTGTAAATTTATAGTGATAAAGTAATAACATTATATGAACAAAAAATATTCATTATATTTATAATATTTTATTCTAGAAAAATATTACAAGATGTGTCTTTTTTAATTTTAGGAGATCTTTCTCAGATGTGGATTCAGTATCAAATGTGAACCAACGAAAGACATCTTATCGACGTAGTTTAAACGATGATGAACCGCCAGCGGTGCCTCCACATTCAGCTGGCTTTAATAGCGGTAACTCCAAGCCTAAATATTCGTACATTGGTATCGCCGATCCAGATGTACCTCCACCTTTACCTAAAAAACAAGGTGCGAAAGCAGGTCATGGAGCTGGTGTCGTTACTCCTCATCATCAACACGCGCGTAGTGAATCTACAAGTCCTGTAGCAGTGACTGTTAACGATCCGTCACTAAGTCCACTTAAAAGAATGTGGACCTGTCGAAAATGCTCGTACGCGTATAATCCACTTTGGACGTCTAGCTGCGACATATGTAGTTCATCAAATTCTTCACCTTCTTTGTCTCAACCCAGTTTGATAACACTGGCTAATCCTGGTAATTAAATACATGATAAATCTTTACAATTTTCTTTAGAACATTATTATTTCAATCACTGCAAATTAGTGTACTAAAGTACAAACATTTTTTCTTTTGTTAAGAAATGTTTCCATTTGAAAGATAAATGAATAATTTGAAATATATTGCAAAAATATAATTTAGGAGTACATAAAATGATAGAAACCTAATTTTAAAATGTGATTCTTATTGAAATAATAATTAAATTGAATAAACTACGTGTAAAAGTAACAATCGTGTAATAAACATTTTAAAAATATTAAAATTCAATTACTTATAGCAGTCAAGAACAGTACGAACAGTCGCAATCAGCTCCCGTGCCCCATAGCTATTTCACGTGATAGCGTGCGTTATATTCCAACGAAAACAGCCACTTTAGCTACTGCCGAATCCGATTTGGAAGATCATTTTGATACTCCTATAACAACTTCGTCCGCTACAATTTCCACCTGGACTTGCAAAAAGTGTACATTAGTAAACCCAGAAACGCGCACTACTTGTGAAGCTTGCGGCGGATCAAAGTTACGCAGCGTCAGTGGTCATATTGAAGATCCAACGTTGCGCAAAAATGAATCCTGGGTATGTCCATCATGCACGTTACGGAATCCTCTTTCAGCTCAAACTTGCAATGCCTGCAAGAATCTCGCAGACTTTTTGGAATTACCCAGAGAACCTCGGATATCTGCTTCACATCATCAACAGGTTTTTAATTTATATATGTTAATAATATTCTTTGAATTTCGTAAATAATTTTTTTTTATTTAATTCAAATATTCTTCACCTCATATTTAAATTTCAAAAAAATTTTTTGATTTAATCTTTTTTTTAAAATATTTAGAGAAGTCCTAGTCCTAGACTAGCTAGTACTGTGGCTGCCGCAGTTGCTACTCCCATACAAAAAATAGTAACACCAAGGCATAGAAATTCCGTACGAAAAAATGGACCAAACGGTGCTGTTACTGGCGCATCCAATGCTGGTGATAAAAAACATATAAAAAATAGAGATTCCAGTAGCGCACTGGTAAATTTAATTTAACATAAACATACATGAAGTTTTTTATTTCTACACTCAAATAAATTTTTTTTATTTTTTTTATTCAAAAAGAAAATAATTTTGAATAACCTGACAAGATTAAATACTTTTAAACCAAAATAATAATTATTAACCTTGTCAAAATATTTTTTAAATATATTAATTATTTTTAATTTTTTTTTTCAATTCTGAGAAAAATTGTTGACACAAAGAGAATTTTTTTTGAATATATATAAAAAGCACAATTAAATTAATGATATTTTCATAAATTTTTTTATAGTGGCAATGTAAATTGTGTACATATGAAAATAAAAACACAAGTGGCAATTGCGAGATGTGCCAAAGTTCTAAAAGTTTATCTCAGATGATTGCTGAACGGCCTAGACTTCTTCACGAACCTGGTACAAGCACTCTTAGGATACAGCGCCAAGAGAGTGTTGTTATGGAAAATTTACGTCAAATTGAGGAAAGAGAAGCTCTTGAAAAGTGGGAAAGGATCGTTAGATATTGCAAAGAAGTAAATATTTTAAATGATTTTTTATTTAATGTTTAAAATTTATTTCTGGTTTTAAAGTCTTTTTTAAAAATTATAATTTTAAGCTGAAGATTTAATAGTTTTAGTGATTGCAAATATGTTATCGTCAATTTCACCCAAAATAATAAATATTAGTTTTCTTCAAAACCTTAAAAGATAACACGCAGATGATGTGTAATTCGTGTAATTTAACAATATAAAATAAAAAACTGGAATATAGAAGTTTACCATCCAAACAAAGCAAAGCGAAGTATAGCTACGACTCGTTTCATATTTACATAAAGCAAAATATCTTTCATAATTTTCTCATTGATATGAAATTCTGGTACTCTATTTTTAAATGATAATATTTTAAAAATTATATAGTCTCATTTGGTTAGAGTTTATTGACTTTAAAAAATAAAACAAAAACAAAATTTTAATTAATCAATATTTGTTGTTTTTAATGAAATCATACAAAAAATACATAAATTTTACACATGATTGAACAAATGAAATTTATTTTCAGACTAATGAACCATTCGTTGACGATTCGTTTCCACCTGCACCCAAATCTCTTTATTATAATCCATTAGAGACAAAAGATAATCATGTTGTACAGTGGAAGCGGCCGCACCAGATTAACGTTGACTCAAGTGTCGACTCTAAACTGCCCTGGGCGGTATTTCGCACACCTCTACCTTCTGACATATCGCAGGGTGTACTTGGCAATTGTTGGCTGCTTTCAGCTCTTGCAGTTCTCGCAGAGAGTGATGAACTTGTTAGACGTGTTCTCGTAATGCGCGAAACTTGTCCCGAGGGTGCTTATCAGGTTAGGTTATGTAAGGATGGTAAATGGACTACTGTACTTGTTGACGATCTGCTACCTTGTGACAAAAGGGGACATCTCGTCTATTCTCAGGTATGTCAATTACAAATAATTATAATAACTTACCTACAATAAATGAATTTAAGTATTGAAAAATATAATTTTTTTGCCCTAGGCCGCAAAATGACCATTTTGCGTTCTACGGAAAAACTTTAAATGTCTCGGCCTCGGGACAAAAAAATAGTATATTAGACCATGGATGCATATTGATCATCTTAGCTCGTGCAACTTTGCGAGCCCTCGCTACGCTCGGCCCCAAAAGTTCGCACTCGCCGAGAATGATCAATATGCATCCTTGGTTAATAATGTACTATTTTTTAAAGTTGCGATTGCTTGAAAATAGCTTTAAAATATACATGATTCCTAAAATGAATTCTAACTAATTTATTTTTTACATTTATTTTATATCTTAATCATTATCTTTTATTTTTGGTAAAATAAATTTAATAAAATATTATAATTTTTTAAATGTATAAAATTTTATACCAATTAATTACGATTATTCGATTTTTCATTATCTATCATCTAATTAAATGATAAAAGGCCAAAAGAAAACAGCTGTGGGTACCCTTAATTGAAAAAGCAGTCGCAAAAATCCACGGATGTTACGAGGCTTTGGTTTCGGGTCGAGCAATCGAAGGTCTAGCTACTCTGACCGGTGCTCCCTGCGAAAGTGTGCCTTTACAACCATCAGCTCTTCCTAGCGAGGATGAACTTGATAAAGATTTGATTTGGGCACAACTTTTATCATCTAGACAAGCCATGTTTCTTATGGGTGCCAGTTGCGGTGGTGGTAATATGAAAGTCGACGAAGAGGAATATCAACGTAAAGGCCTTAGACCAAGACATGCATATTCAGTATTAGATGTCCGTGATGTGCAAGGGATTAGATTATTACGACTACGCAATCCATGGGGTCATTATAGCTGGAAGGGTGATTGGTCAGATGACAGTCCAATTTGGACGATTCAGCTCCGCGAAATGTTGATGCCTCATGGAGCTTCTGATGGTGTATTCTGGATATCGTTTGATGATGTTCTTAGATATTTCGATTGTATCGACATTTGTAAAACACGCGTTGGCTGGAGTGAAGTTAGACTTCGAGGAACTTTGCCACCGCTTTCATCATTAAGACATCTGTCCTGTGTACTGTTAACTGTGCTTGAACCAACTGAGACTGAGTTTACGCTTTTCCAAGAGGGACAGAGGTATTTTAATTTTCATTATATTTACTATTTTATCGACTATCGCGTCTGTTAATTTAAAATATCATTTTTTAAGTTTTTGAAACATTATAAATTACAAATTTTTCTATATTTATTATGAGTCACTCATAAAAAAATTTTTTCTATTTAAAAAATTTGAAAATTTATCGTATGATTTATTATTTTTCATATATTTTGATGTAAACACATTATTTAACATGCAATCTTATCAGTATAATAAAATAATTGTGTCAGTAATAGATTTGTCTTTATTTTATTTTAATTCGTATAAAATCAATTTAAAAAATTCTAGTAAGATGTATGGGTTTTTTATTTGATGAATATATAAGGTAATTTATAATATGATAATAATAATATTTAAAAAGAAATTTTTATGATTTTTTTATAGGAATTCAGAGAAGTCTCAACGTTCGCAACTTGATCTCTGCGTAGTTGTTTTTAGAACACGGTCACCAGCAGCACCCGAAGTTGGTCGACTCGTTGAACATAGCAAACGTCAAGTGCGAGGCTTCGTCGGCTGTCATAAAATGCTTGAACGAGATCTTTATATTGTCGTTTGTTTAGCTTTTAATCATTGGCATACAGGTATGGAGGACACGTCAAGTTATCCTGAATACGTACTTGCTATACACAGCTCTAAACGCTTACTAGTAGAACAAATTTCACCACCAGCTTTTGTTCTTGCTGATGCCATTATTAGTCTCACTCTTGCTAAAGGCCAACGACACGAGGTAAGATTATAACAGTAAAAATATATTTTAAAAGTATTATATAATTAACATTACTACATTAGTGAAACAAGAAGTATTCGATATTAGAAAAAAAGAAAATTATCGTTACTGAATATGAAGATTAATAATCTTTTTGATTTATTTTTAAACATATACAAATGTCTAAATTTCTTGAAAATATATATGTATCATTAAATTAATGGTCGTCGTGTATACACATTTTTTATTTGTAAGTATTAGTTAAAAATTTATTCAACGATGAAAAAATATTTTAAAATATAGATTAAAAATTTATGAACAAAATTAACAGTACTACGACTGTTAATAATTCTATGTAGTGCTAAATATGATAATATTAATTTGTTAAATTTTAGTTTCGTATCATATTTAACTAGCTAAACAGTTAACGTGATTAAAAATTTTTCTTATTACCTGGCTTTGTCTTAAAAATAAAAAAATTAGATTTATAATCTACAAAACACATATATCAAACAAAAGAATAAGAAAGTATTGAATATATATTATTATTTTTTAAAAATTTTATTTAATGTCGCTGTATTTATGCTATTATTGCGATGCTAATTGTCGACCGAGGTGATCAGTGTGTTTGTGAACAAAGCACATGTAACGTACAGTGGTACTTGTATCAATCGGTTGCTGAGAGCGGGATTCGAACTCGGGACCTCGAGATTACGAATCCATCACTCTACCGGTTGAGCCACTGAGACCTCTGAATGTATATTATTAATCAAAGAAATAAATTTTTAAAAACACAGGGTAGAGAAGGCATGACAGCTTATTATCTAACAAAAGGCTGGGCAGGTTTAGTCGTTATGGTGGAAAATCGTCATGTCAATAAATGGATTCACGTAAAATGTGACTGCCATGAAAGCTATAATGTTGTATCTACGAGAGGACAACTAAGAACTGCCGATAGCGTTCCTCCACTTCACCGGTAATCACTTTTCTAATATATATTTATAATTTCTCTCACTTTTTTTCTTTTTTATCGAGATATAAATAATGTATTTATTCTTTTTGCCACATACATATATTAACGTCTAATACATATACACATACATACTACGGTTGCCCGCTAACTTTTGCCACCATATAACCAAAAACATCAGAATTTAAAAGTTTTATTCTTACATATTTTTATAAAATGGTGTATACCTTTTTTCTCATATATTTGTGGATTTTATGACTAGTTTTCAAATAATAAAGCTAGATTTTTTATCACGATATCCCTTTAAAAAATAACATATATTAAAATTCATTAAAAAAAAAGTTATTTTTTTATGAATTTAAGCAGTTATAACATCATAAAATAGTATAAAAACAAAAGATTAGATATTGTAATTAAAATTATTCAAAACGTATTTGAAAAACTTTCAAAGCCCCGGTAAACTCTTCTCGGACGAGTCTAAACTGAGAAATAAAACTTAAAAATTTTTATAATTTTGATCATAAAGTGGTGAAAATTCGAGGATATTGGTGTATCACGCAAACATATGCATATATACACATCGCACTATACATGAATACTTATATTTTGTTTTTCAATAAAAAATCTAAAAAAACTTCCACGTTTTAATAGAAAAACGAGTATAACTTGTGAGTATCAAAAAATTTTGTGAAATCTTTACGTTTATTAAAAGAAATATTTAGTAAGAAAAAATCATAAAACTTATATTAAATAATTTTAAGTTCATTTTATAATTATCAGTTAAATTATAAATAATTGAATATTAAATTGAAAAAAATGTCCTATCTTTTTATCAAGCATTTGATTGAGAATAAAATTCCAATTATAAAATGTATTAAAATTAATTTTTATTTTTTAAATTTGTTTTTACAGACAAGTGATAATAGTATTGACACAGTTAGAAGGTAGTGGCGGCTTTTCGATAGCCCATCGTTTAACTCACCGTCTGGCTAACAGTGGCAATTTGCACGATTGGGGACCTCCCGATACCCAACACTGTCCACCAATTGATACACAAGTTGAAGGCTTACATAGCCCTCGTCTTATCACTTGAAGGGTTGGTTTTTCATGATTTTTCATTGACTTAAGCCAGACCCAAGCGTTTTAGAACGCTAATTAACTGTGAAAAGTAACTGACCTATCAAGGAGTTACGTACATACCAAAGTACGAAAAAATATGGTTAATGCAATATGCATTAAAAAAGGTATACATTATGAATCTCTTAGATTTTATTTAGCACGATTTTTATTATTGGTTTTTTATACAGTAAGCAACTGTAATATAAAATTATGTAAATTATTATTTCGATTTTTCGTAAGGTTTGTTGCAAATCGATAATAATGAGGAATGTACAATTTTTTCCGTTATTTTAAACAAGAAAGTTTATATATTTTATTTATATTTTTATTAAAAGGTGAATCTCTTATACGGACATTTTAAATGAATGAAAAAATTCGGTAAAAAAATTTCCGCGCAAACTATGCTTCTATTGATAATATTTATTAACGGTGAGTTTGCTATACATAAAAACTTATTTTCTCAATATAATGTATAAATGTCGTAAACGAAATGAATATAGAACAAAAAAAGTTCTGTATGATTATCTGATTAGTAATATCTTCTTTCATGAAGAATAATTTCTAAGATAAACGCGATTGCATGAAAAAATTTACAATAGTGTTTCGTTAACTGACAGAAAAAATATGATAAAAATTGAATATTTAAGAGTGCTCCTTGTGACGATGAAAACGCCGCCGCTGGTGAAGATTTTTCGTAGCGCTGTAATCAACTACAAATTATACTGAAATTAAGGAGCACTCTTAAAAGAGCATTTACAATAATGTGATCAGTACATATTTAATTCTTGTGGGGGAATTGCTTAGGAGCGTAGTATCTCAAAATAATAAAGTTGAATATCTATTTAAAGTATGATTGTAGTTGAACGAAAAAAAAGCTTTATCTTTGAAGTAGTTTTTTTTATCATGTCAAATATACTAACGTATTTCTACTAAGATACGTACATCGGACATTTCATGTCCATTTCGATGATAAAAAAATAAAAACCACTAAAAGTCCGTGAATATATCTCATTTGATACACAAACATACAACAAAATTTTTAGATATTAAGTTCCAAATAATCAAAAGTTATAAAACACAAAAAAATGTACAAGATATTTTCAATTGGAAACGTATTACCATTGCGGTACTAATTAGCGACGGAGATTTTTGGCGTGTTTGTAAATAAAACACACGTAACGTACAATAAATCAGATTCACCAAAAATAAAAATAAAAATATTTTTTTGTATGTTTTGAGTACCAAAAAAAACATTCCAGATTTTTAGCGTTTTTCATTTTCTGATCGTGTGAGTTGACGTAAAATGTTCCATATATACATAGAAATTAATGTAGTTGTTCAAATTCTTTTAACTCTTAGTAGAATATTAAGTAAATTTATTTTGAATGAGAATGTTTATGTAAAGCTCTTAAATAGATACTCAGCCTAAAAATCATGTGACTGAAATACAAACAAGTTTTTGTTATTTTCGTTGTATATGGTATGAAATTTAGTATCTTTTTTTTAATACAGTGTACAAAAATATGTCTATGCTAAAAGTGGAACTAGATTATTCTTGTCGAATCAAATATTTGATCAAATATGATATTTCTTTTGAGAAATATCAAATTTGTGATTGAATCTTGAAAATGTTCACTGCCATAATGATATCGTGTTTAATAATATTGCATTTTACTATTATTAGTTTATATCTGAAGTACAATTGATTACCTTTATTTTAAAATAAGTTATGTACAAAATATCTACCGGAAGCGCTTTAAAACGAATAAATTAAATAAATTAAATGAGTAAAATTTAAGGTATGAATCCCTTTTTCGATAAATTAAACTTGATCCACTTGTAGCATAAATTCATTTGTGTGTGTTAAGGAGATTTATCTGGTACATAATTGATTGAAAAATTAATGTAACAATAATGACCACAGATTAAAATAATGATTGTATCCCACAATTTCAAAAATACTTTTTCACATAAATTGCACTAATTTCTGATATTTAATCTATTTGTTTTAAGAAAATTATTTTTCTATTTAGAAATACCTAATAAACATTTTGAAAATAATTAGTTTTTAATTAACAAAAAATTTTTTTTAATAAACTATAAAACAGCAATTTTTTATAATATAATGTCAGATACATCTAAATTAATAACTTTCTTTTAAGAAATATCACCATTTTTTTACCAGATTAACCTCCTTAAAACATAAAGATGATTTTCCAAAGCACTAAGAAAATGAAATAGCCCATAATATTACCTGAAAATAACCTTTTTGTGCCTGGTCAAGTGAATGAAATGAAGAAAGCTTCTAATATAAACAGATTCTCGCCCTGTTATTTATATAATAACCGACATTTGCAGCACAAAAACTTGGAGTATAATCTTATATATACGATGTAAATATGTATGGTTTAAAAGTAATTATGAATCTTCTATATCGTTTTTAATTCTTAATTCATTGCGATTGCTTGAAAATCTATTGATTGTTTTTATTGTTTTTAAAGATGAGCAAAAGTTATTTTTTACTAGATTGAAAAATATGAGGTAGATATCGCTGAGCCTTGAGCGAGATATCCTAAATATATGGGACTTATTATGTTGATAATATTATTTAGATATGAAAATTTGTTACCATTTTTTCGGGTGCTTATTATAATTTATTGTTTCAAAATTAATTGTTGGTATAATATGAATTATAAAATTTACATGTTTTTGAAATTATCGACACTAAAAAACAAACGTAACATGCGCGTGTTCAACATATTTCCAATGTTTTAATTAGTTCAAAAGTTTATATATATATATAAATTTTTATATACCTGTAATTAGTAAAAAGTAACTTTTGAATGATTGAAAGAAATAACGAAAAATGTTTCTGAATGAGCTTTTATCTTAAAGATTGTTTGAAAATTAGTTTTTCAATTTTAAAATCTAAAGCGTGTATTTCACTTTTAGTAAATTGTATATTTTATCAAAATGGAAACGAAAGTTGCGTGCAATATCAAGGGCTATGGGCAATCAGTATTCTAAGAAGAAATATAAAAAGGTAGATAGTTTCCGAAATTTATGTATTTTCATTATTTTTATTATTGTTAGTATATTGATTGCAGTAACATGACAATACCCGATTTTGTGATTGATCAAGTGATCGAAAATCTCACCGAAAACAACGTTAATGTTTATTTTTTATTAATAAAAAATATTATAAATTTATATTTTATTATTAAAAATATTGAGTGCTATTTCAAGTATTTTATTTATATTAGTTTGAAAAACGTCAAATATTATGCGTTTCAAAAAACGTTTTAATATTAATTTAATTTTTAGGATTAAAAAAACATTCTCAAATTTCTTTGTCGATTGCAATTATTTAAATAGGATAACTCTATGAAATCGATATTTCATAATTATTAAAATTTAATTGTTCGAAAAAATATAATTAGAATTAATTTTGAATGGAATGTTTGTAGTTATTTCAACTAAATTAAATCGAATGCAAAATGACTGTAACAAACGTCTAATGTACATTATTCGATCCGATAACTCGGATTTTTAAAACCTTATCAATTTTTCAGAATCTCTAAAGACAAATGGTAAACTTATAAAAAAAATTATTTGATTTCTCAAACTAGGCCTAATATTCATTTTGGAGTTAAACATCATTTTTTAAGTCAATCTTTGAACTCGATAGAAGCAAAAGGTACAAGGAAGGGAAAGTAAGCGAAAAGTGCAAGAAAAATAAACCTTTTACCTCCCATATTTAAATCAACTAAAAAGTAATGAAAATGCGATAGCTTGCAATAGATTCTGGATTCTGTGGCCTTCGTTTTTTTAACAAACATTACAAAAGAAAAAGATAAAAATAAATGGAAAACCTATAAAAAGGTTATATAGTTTGAATAAAACGAAGTATGTCAACGCGAAAGAACAAAATGAAAATTTCAAATACAATATGTGAAAATTGAAAAAAGAATTATAATAAATAAAAAATAAAAGTTATGAAAATATAAGGCGACCTATTACTGTAAAGGAGTTCAAGTTTGTTTTTTCGTTAAAATAGATATGAGGTATAAAAATTAAAAAATAATTAAAAAAAACATTAGGTAAAGTCAACAAAAACAAGTGTTGTGAATTTGAAATTATTATGCTGACCGTTTGTGCCGTATTACAAAAACAATGAGAGGATAAGAGTTGCTTCTTCTTCATCGATCTGCAAATTTCACATTGTAATACGTTTTTCTCAAAACTAACACGAGAGATAATCTAATGTACATAAAAAGCTATTAAATTACAGAAAATGGTATGCATGTCCGATATTGTATGACATATATCAAATAATAATATATTACTATTACAATGGTTGTTCTCTTTGATCAAATTTAAATTTACAACATATGTTCCTTTTCTTTTGAACAAACCAATGCATTGACAATGAATAATTAACAAATAATTAAATACACAGGCTCTCTAAACAAATCAATGAGGTTTAATAAACTCAAACTATAAAAGTTTTAATGCTATATTGTTCTTTTTTTCTATGAAAATTGTAATTTTATTTGCACGATTTTATGAACACAAAATAATAGCTTTTTGCATCGTTTGAAGTTATAAATAATTTACCCGTTTTCATTAAGCTATGAAGAAATTCAAATTAGTTATCATAAAAACACTTGATAAATTCATTTTTTAAGAAATTAAATAAAAATTTTTTCTATTTATTAATAATATTGCTATAACATTCCACGATTGTAAAACAATTAGTAATCATTGATCTAATTTTGGCTATGTGTACGCTGAAATTTTATTCTATCTTTCAAAAGATAAGAATCTTTTTTGCACTGCAATTAAGTTTGATAGAACATTTTTTTCGTCTAAATTAAAAAAAAAAAAAAAAATTTACTGTACTCACTTCATTGTAATGCTTACTATAAGGTTTGAACGAAAATTTTTGTTTGTGTTTCTGTAAATATTTGTGCAATCATTTTAACCATTTTTAGAATATTTACTCGTGAATACGTTTGATTTATATATATATACATATATAAACGAGACTGTACATTGTTTGTCGCATTGATGATTTGTGAAGCAAAAGGTAAAAATTAGTGCTTCTTAGAAAGAATGAGTGAAAGAGAAAGAGATAGAATACGTGCGCAAGTGTTTGTGTATGTGCAGTGTATGTATGCGTAAATGAAAAAAAGACCAATGCAGATTATGATATAAAATCATAAATAGAGTTGGAAAGAGAAAACAACAAAATATTAATGATAATTTAAAAGAAAAAAATTTTACCATTAATTTTAAAAAGGCTTATTTTCTTTAAAATTTTTGAGGATATTTAGTATATTAAAGCTCGATTTTTACTTGATGAATTTGGAGAATAAGATTTGAATAATATAAAATCGGTACATATAACGTTTCAATTTCCTAAAACTATTCGATTTAGAGAAACAATTATACTTAAGTTTATTATTATCATATATAATGAAGTATATTAATAAAATTCTGGTTTTTATTTTTATTTGCCATCTTTATGTTAATAACTTTCTTCAATAATAAAGAGAAAAATTTCTCTTTAAAAGTGACAATAAAAAAGAAATGATTGCATTAAGTTAACTACAATTCCGTCAAGATAGAATCGAGCAATGAAATATTTAAAACAAAACAAAATAATAAAAAGGTATAAAGATGGGTATGATTATGATAAGTTCTTACGAATACTTGCACGCCGCTATGTTGTAGATGAACGTAATATAGTTTCTACTATATGATGACGAATAAAGGTGTCACATTGTTTATAAGAAATTTTAATGAATAAAAGTAACGTGCTGTCAGTTAACAATCATTGTACGATTTGTGTATAATAATAAAAATGAACAAAATTCAAAAAAACGCAATGCTGTATATTGGAATAGTAAAAAATAATTAATACAAAAAATTATGTATTGCGTACCAGGTGTCTTCTAAATTCGCGAAAATTGTGATTATAAATGTAATAATAATAATACTAATAATAATACTAATAATATAATAATAATAATAATAATAATAATAATAATATGATACAATATAAAGTGGCACTTTTTAATAAGTACTCCACTTAACTTTTTAACAAGTGACAATGAAAACAGAATTAACTATTTTAGTTCTATACGTGGTTTTATAAAAATAATATATGAATATAATCAAAAGTTTTGTTTTATTAGGTAATCATTATAATATTCAAATAACTTAATTAAAATAATGATTAGAAAAAAAAACATTTGGTTAGCAAAAAAAGGTTTAAACATGAACGCATAATTTTTCGTCAATTGATTATTTAATTAAAAAAGTATTGTCACTTGTAGAAAGAGTTGAACAAAAGAAAGAAAAAAAATAATATGTAGCTACATGTGATTTTTGGAATGCAAATCAATGGAAAGAGTGATAATTTTTTTTGAACGAAAATAAAAGAAAAAAGAAAAATGTATAATACAAGGAAGCTAGGGTATGAGGTTTTTTGAATAAATGTGTTGCGCAAACAAAAAATTTGTGTAACAATCATTTCAAAGAAGCTCAATATTCATTAAAAAAAATAACAGTAACGATTTTAGAAGCACCTCGTATAAGAAAGAAAAAAAAATAACAAATATATTAATTAAAAAGAAAAACATTTTTTGAAATGCAGCAATGAATTTTGTGATAGCTTACGAATTGATCAGATTTTAGAGAACAAAATGAAAGGCATAACTTTGTTGTGAAAAAGAAAGCTAAAATGCGAGAATAAAAAACAATTTACATTCTACAAGTGATGAATAATTTCAGAGAGACAAAAAGAGAGAAAGGGAGAATGCAAGAGTGTGCGAGCGAGAAAAAACAGAAGCAAAAAATCGAATATAAGTGAATCTCTTATTGCGAATATAGTTGAACGAGAGATGAACTATACGAGTATGTATAATATTTATTATTATATACATAGAAAACAAAAATAACGAAGTTTTGTTGTCTTTTAATTTGTATTATGTAGGCACATTTAATAATAAATCGAAATACAATTTAATTTAATTTTGTTGCTAATTATTTATAAAACCCTGTGAAACATATATTACTTCTAAGAGAATTGATTCTTGGATATTCCTTAAATGTTTTGATTTAAATAAAATTTTTCTAATTTATATGTATAACGAAACAGAATAAAATGTATATTTTTTCATTGTAAAGGAGAATGATACAACAATATAAAATTCAGGTATTTAAACAGTCTATAAGCAATAACTTGAACATATTTAACTTAAATTAATATTACCTTATAAAATATTTAAAAAGCATTGTTGAAGTAATTGTTAAAAAAATCTACAAGAATATAATTTCATTAATTTTGGAAATTTGATAAAAAATAGATTATTCTTAATAGTAACTTGATAAAATTAATTAACCAATGTAAAGGCAGCACCAATTGATAGTATTTTATACATTTTTCCCAAGTGCTGGATGTCTCTTTTTATTAGATTGATGCATCCGAAGTTTCGCATTTTTCCCATTTCTAATAATTGAGTACAAATGCTGTTCCTAAAAAAGCATAAATACTTACTAATTTTAAAAAACTATTTAATGTTAAAATAACTCACTTGTTTTTATTTTGATCTTCAAGTTCATTATCTCTACTTATACAGCAAGAACTAGGTATTGAGCAAATGTAAGTCCCTAAGTAGTTCTCTAATCTAAATGTTTCATTGATTTTTAAATAAAAATTACTCTTATTGCACCAGTCCAAAAATCCAGTAACGCCACAACACTTAAACTTTAAATAAAATCATATTATCACATAAATTTAAACTTAATATGCAAATATACAATAAATACATATCTTACTGTATTATGAAAATAATCCCAGCTGTCTTTGATATGATCTTCTACATTAAAATTAATCGAAGAAAGTAATTGCGACTTAACGTTGGATTCAATATTTTTTAACGTAGAGCTTTGTAAAAATATTAATAATACCGTTGCAATGCTACAGATTAAGGTTAAGATAGCATGCTATCAAAAGATCAAAGTTGAAATTCATTATTTCATCTGAAATTTTTATTATAAGTAATAAGTATAGGAAAAATATTATTCTAACGTACAATTTTGAATTTTCGTAAAATTTTCCAGAAAATGTATAAGCCACTTATTGCTATAAAGCAAAATAAAAAGGCGATGGCGTAGAAAGAAGTTATTAAAATAATGTATACTCGATACTTCATAATGAGCAATAAAATATTTTTGGAAAATGTAAAAGTCAACGCGCTTCCCAAGTATATAATACCTAAAATCTGTAATATTTTTAAAACTTTCAATGTTAAATATTAAAATATTTAAAAAATTATAATTAACAATAAATTTTGCCGAATTAAATTAAAAACTTAGATAAAATTCATATTGAAAAATGACCAAAAGAACAAAATTGAAGAAAATTCCTATCCATCTAATATTGTCATAGCAAATGGCTACTCGATTCAAAGCACCCCTTTCCTGACAATTGTAAGGACAACTGTCGTCTATAAAATGAGAGTACTTTTTGCTAGTATCACTATCACCTATATCAGGAGACGATGCTGTTTCGCATCTAGGCTGACTTATCTTATTCTTCTCATTTTGTTGACCTACAAATAAATAATCATTTCACTCGTTTGTCCTTTTAATGCTATTCAGTTATTTTTTATCTTTTTTCTAATATTCCCATTCTAATTTATATACTAATTTTATGTATATAATAGAAAACAATAAGTGATCTAGAAAAACTATATATTTTCTATTAAAAAACAAAATATTTTCTTTATCCAATTGTCACTTCGGTTAATATATTTATAAATATTTCTTCAAATGTTATCTTCTTTTCGAGTTTACCTTCTTAAAATATAATTTCATATAAAATATATATTTAAAAAATAAAAAATTGATTAATTTAATGGAAAATATGTAGATTTTCAATAAAAAATATTCAGTTAGCTTAAGATACAAATTCATTTACCAGACATAAAATCTATTTTCATTTTTTTTAAGGTATACCATTTCGAAAAAGCATCAAAGATTTTCATAATTAAGCCATTATCAGTAATTTTATCTGACTCAATTTATTTTTAAGAATAATGCTAATAGATTTATTTAGTAACAAAATTCTTTTTTATATAACGTGAAAACTTTTTTAGTTTAATAAAAAAGAGGTAAATTAGCATTTAGCATTTACGTAAATTTAAAAACATTAAAATTTTTTTATGTTCATTGAATGGTAGTATTAACTATATAAGAAAATTATTAATTATATCACATAAAAAAAGGAAGAAATGGGAAATGTGATAACATACTGGCAGCAAGGGCTGTAGATTTAGTTTTCCTGATAGTACTAATACTTCGTCTTTGATAATATCTACATTTTGATGATTTTGGATAGATGAATAAATGGTTGGATGGAGATTTAAGTCGAGAAATTCGATTGGAGGTGCATTCAATAGAAGTAGGTGTATCACTCTTCAGAAAAGAGTAAATATGATCACTTATTAATTATTAAATAACTTTGTTATTTGTAACAAACAATGATTAATATTTACCTGACTAACATTTTTATGCTTGTGCTTTGTCTCTTTCATGTAATGTTGATCGCATACAGTTTCTATTTTGTCGTCAGAAGTTGATCTTTGATAGGAATTATTTTATTTTTCTAATTTCTAATGATATAAAATTTTTCAAATATTTTAAAATTTCTAAAAACTTACGTTTTTCTTGCTTTTATTTGTTTCAAAGCTTGTGCATTCAAAGTTTCTGTGCTTTGGTAAGAAATTTCATTCATGGTCTTATTTAAAAGTATACTATTTTTACCTATTAAAATATAACATATCTTTTATTTATATTGAAATTTATTTGATTTTAAAGTATGCAATGTTTTTAGGCTAGGATTTTATTAAATAACTTATTTATTCCTACTAATTATAGTCTGAAGTTCACAGCGCTAAGTGCAATTTTATTAAATTTAAGTTACCTGTGTATAGATTTGCCCTTAAAAATGAAGTAGTCGAAGCAAAATGAAGAATTAATGAGAAAAAAAACACAAAAAATAAATTATTTCTAAAAATGACGATATTTAAACTTTATTAAACAAGATTCGTATTGCAGATGGTTAATTATATGTATAAGTAACTGTACAAATATAATGTTTCGCATTAATATTCTTATTATATAAAAAAAATAACAAGGAGGCTGTAGAGCAATGAAATCATAAACTATCTCACGAATAAATTTTTACCGATTATCTTCTTCACATATACTATAAGTTCGCAATTATCACAACAATATTAACTATTAATGTATATCGTATGTTTAAATATATTCGTGTATCTTTATATGTATACAAATATTTTATAAATTTTATTAAACGAAGAATAACTAAGTACAAGTTTTAGAGAGAACTAAAGAAATTAGAGAGTATAAAAATCTAGGATAAACAAAAAAAAAGACATTATATTATACTAACTGTGCTTGGAGATATTTCAATTGCAATTAATATACACTGTCTTAAACAAAAAAAAAATCATTATTTTACATGACAATTGAAGGCTATCTTTTTTTTCTGTTGCAATAGTTTGTTAAAATTAATGTGTATAAAAAATTAAAAATATTCAAACCTTAATTTATCTACATTTTTAAATATATTACACATTATGGTAGTAATTAAGTTGTTATTATTGAAAATAAACCATACTATTCTGTAACAGAACATAATTTGTTTTCCTTTTCATTGTTACAAAATCTTTTTATATTCAAGTGCTTTATATGTATAAAAAATTGACGTATCTTTTACGAACATACTTTAAAACTTTATCATTTAATAAGTACAAAGAATGTACTGTAGATTGTTTCATAAAAACTTTTATGAATTTATACATATGTATACTTAATATTTTTAAAAATTCATATTTTATTATATATTATTCATAGTATTTATACAATGTGCAAACGAGCAGAGTTTTTGTAGAAATAACCGTATACTTTTTAATCTTAGTATATACACGTTAAATATCTGCATCTGATGAAATTTCACCAAATATGTTAACTTTAGTTTTATCTTTCTTAGTTAATTAAAAGTTTATATTCACTGCATATATTCATTCTTATCGTTATTATTGCTTTGTTTCAATGACCAAATGTGAAACAACAGTGAAATTTGATTATTTTCTTTTAGTATAATGTATGACTTTCAAATATATTCAATAGTTGAAAATGAAATTTTTAAAATTTGTAAAACTTAATGTAATTTCGTAACATTACAATAAGTATGAATATTTAAAAATACATCAAAAGTATTTGATCATTAAGATAATCAAAATAATTTTTAAAGTTTGATTCAAAGTAATATTTCAGTTATTGATTGCAGAATTAAAACTTCTTTTATCTTTTAAATCGCTTACTATGAGTATGCATTTTGATTTGCGAAATTTACAATGATGAATTTGATATTATTTTAATCTATGCAAAAGAAAAGTGCAATATTGCTTTCTAGAACGTTTGTTTTTTCATGCAAATATTTTGTTTATAATACATGAATTGAAATATTTATTTTTCAAATATTAAATATGTTTAGCAATTTCAAAAATTCTGACACGTTATATTAAATTTAATTATAAAATCAATATTTTTATTTTTTTGTTCTTTATTTTGCAACTTTTGCTAGACGTTTTCGTTTAATTCAACTCCGTATTCTGATCCGCCATTATACTTTTCACCGGAATGCATAATCATCATAAACGATATCAAAAAGGCTTGTACTGCATCGTATTTTATTTAAAATTAAATTTCAAGTAAAAAGTCTGTTGTATTGAATTTTAATTTTCGAAAAAATGATTCTACAATTTAATATTTTTTAATATGTTGCCCTGGATTGTATAGGTTCAATATGTTCCTTTTGTAGACTGGTAGTTGTTAATTGGGTTAATTAAGCTGTAGCTTACTTAAAATTTAAACTATTGATGAATTATATGCTATTAAAATGTTTTCCATGCAAAAAATTCTGTGGTTGTAATATCAATGGTATATGGTCAGATATCATAACCTTTAGTCGTAATATAAAAATAATTCAATAGAATCAGATACGTTTAAATGTCGCGTTCAAAGTTTTTAAATGCAAATTTTAAAGACTAAATTATTAATTTTCTTTTCTGTTGTAATAATCAGAAATAAATGAGTAATATCAAGTAAAAGCAAATTTATAGCCTGAAAAGTATTAAAAAAATATTTGAAGGTTAAACACAACCCCAAAATTTTATTTTAAGTACGGTGTTGTATTTCCTGATAAAATATTGTCGTATTATGGAAAATAAATTATTTATTATAAAATGAGACTGAAATATATGAAAATTTGTATTTTTTCTTAATTTATTTTTTATTTTTATTTTAACGTCACTGTATTTATGCTATCATATTGATGCTACTTAGCGACGAAGGTCGTCAATGTGTTTGTGAATAATGCACATGCAACGTTTAGTGGTGTGCTTCTATCAATCGGCTGAGAGCGGGATTCAAACTTGGAACCTCGAGATTACGAATCAATCACTCTATCGAATAAGCCACTGACGACCTTATTCTAATTTATAAATCAATCAAAGATTTGAATAAAAAAAAAAAAAAAAGAAAAATTTTGTTCATACAACTAAAATTTTAGCATTAAACCTAATCTTTTCGGCTTTCATAATCAAAAGTTTAGATGGTACACTAATAATTCTTTATCATGTATAAGCAATGCAAGGTTTTGTTATAATATATAAAAATATTGATAGCAAACTTTTTATCTTAAAAAAAAATTTTCTTTCATTATGTAACGCTTTTAGAGAATTCAAATAATTGTTTTTTTTCTTTAATATCAGTATATATATATATGTATATATATTTATCATTTTTTGTATTCGAGTAATAAGTTAATTCTATTTAAATTTAGTTAAATATTTCACAAAACATTTTCATAAAACTTGAATATATATTTAAAGATTTTATTTTAATTATTGTTGTAAAAAAATACTAATACTTGCCTTAAAGCAAAAAGAAGCAACTACAATTATTTGGCGATTTAAATTATTCCTAGAAAAGTACTTTTTTTAATAAAAAAGGGGGAAATTTTGTCAATTTAACAATGACGAAATGACATATCGTTAAATTAACAAAACTTTATTTATCGGTTTACATTTTTACAAAGGTAAAGTTTTTTTTTTATGTAAAACATCGCCGAGTCTACTTGTACTTCCGTCCCGTCGTTTCTGTTCTTTTTTTTTAGGAAGAAGTTTTAGCATGCACATAGTAAGTGAACTATAACTGATATTTTTAAATCTCTTCTTTCTGTCCTTGTTTACATACGTAAAATTAATAATTTTTTAATGCACGATCAACTTCTCTACATTACGGTAATTTACACCTAACTAATAATTTTCTTAACTTCAGACTCAATCGATGAATGTATGAGAGTAATGCTCGAATATTTTGCAATTGCAACTTCCTCATAATAAGTATGTAAGTAATGCATATAAGGTTTATATTTTTTATTAAAAAAAGTAGTCTTTTAAGACTTGAAAACACTTTTTAAAGATAAAAAAGAAATAAAGGTAGACAAGATATTTGTACAGTGAAGAAAAAAACAATGATTCTTGCACATTGGACATTGATGATAAATTGATTTGCAAAGCACTTAACTTTTCATCGCACTGGAAATTTCATTTCTCACTGTCGACTGAAGAATTGCTTCACACTTTATCACTCTTATTTCTCTCTCTCCCTCTTTTTTCCATACCTAGCTTTTATCTTTTTTTTAAATGCACTCTCCAAAGCCGTATTACGTTTCCTCCATAACAAAACGAAATAATAATTATCATACAGTAATAATAATAAAATACAATAGTAATAATAAAAATAATAATCTTATAATAATATAATAAAGAAAAAATATATAAATTTACAGCGAGTTTTCTTCTAATCATTTACTATTTAAATATTAGGACAAATTAAGGACTAATTAACTAAACGAAAGTAAAAGAAAATGTAAACTACATTAAGTTTCTCCTCCAATATGATACACTGGCATGGTTGCGTTATTATAATGTATTTATTAAAAAATAAAAATAATCGGACGAAAAAAATAATAAAAAAAACAAGAGTGTTTAATAAATTCTAACACTCATATTAATTTGTCGACTTGAAAATACTATAATATTTATATACTTGCATAATTTACTTAATTCAATTTTTATATTACTAATAATTTTAATAATAATAATAAATTTATATTAGACAGGTAAATTATTAATAATAATAATTATTATTATTACCATAATTATAGTTTTTTTTTTAAATATTTACAGAGTGTTTATAATATACGAAGGGGCCCCCGCCACCGTTTCGGCTAAGTTATTAATATAGCTACAAATTTCGGTTGCACTGTACACGCACGGAGGTGGGGAGATATGAAAAGGAAGAGTGAAGATACAGAGTAAAAGAGAAATGAAGAAGATGAAGAGACTTATACAAACTGAGAGAAGAAAATAGAGAGAGAGAAAGATTTTATTCGGTTAGTCATAGGGAGGAGGCCCCAGAGTTTGTTTTGTTTTTTCATTATTTTTCGGTTCCCTTTTCGAAAAATTAATCAACACGATTTTCTTCAATATATAAATTCATCCGCATTGTTATAATTATCACTAGCAAATTAGCAGCCTGTGTACTTAAATCTTACGTTATCTTTTATCTTTTGTCAATCACTTCGATTATACAATTTTATTTTAAACGATTCCTCTTGTCTTATTTTTGTCCCCACATTCACGACAATTAATATTTTTGGTTACGCGCGCTGCACTGTTATTTTATTCTTTTTTATTTCGATGCGTTTGCCATCAATCATGAAATTAATGCACAAGCACACACGTTTGTACGTCAGCACACATACATGCATACGCATATACACTTTAATTTTGCTATAAGCCCCTTTTTAATAAGAATTATCAAAAAAATTCTAAATTAGCCAAATTTATTGATAGGTTTTTTCGCAGTATTTTCATCTTTAACCATCTTGTAAAATTTTAAATTAATTCCTAAAATGATTAAATTTATCCTTTTCTATTTATGTTCTTTTACACGCTCACATTCACATAGCTTTTAATTTTCGGGAAATACGCAATCCATACTATCGCAATCATTCAAATATTATAATTTTTGTTTAATAACAAATGATCTTATGATCTAACGTATTCGTTTAATAATTCTGGGCGCTAAAAATTCAGTTTTTAATTAATTTTTTTTCTCTTGTGCTAATGATAGCACTTACAAATTGTTCATTAATTTTTTCTTTGTTTCTTTATCTTTTCTATTTTAATTTAAAACATTACAATACGCGTATTGTTGATTCTGTAATTCACTGCAATTCTATTATAAATCGTTTTCATCTTCGCCGTACAAGACACTTTTTATAGTTTATTCATCTTGTGTTTTCTGTTTTTCACAGTAATATATAATACATACATATAATAATAACTGCATTGTCTCTACAATAGTACTAATTTTCTTCATTTTATTATTCTTGAAATACGAATAATTAACTTTAATTATACACAACACATTTGTACGATTTCATTTAAATCTGCGTTCGCGCGACCAGCTATAGCAAAAAAAAATATATATATATATGTATATATGTACATACACGCATGCAATACAAATATATATGTATATGCATGCGTGTGTACAAGAAGAAAAAGACATACGAGGACTTACAGTATAGTATAATTGCTTGCTTGTTCGTAGGGAAACGTTACATTTTTTCTTCACAGCTTCCTCTCACATTTTACAGATTCAGGAGAGAAAAAGGAAGGAAATCATAAAATCACAAGGCTGAATAGCATCATAGGTTAAAGGTTACGTATTGTGTATATGCGAGTGATAGTATGTGCTTTCAAATGCTTGCGCAAGTATGCGTACATATGTCCACACACACTTCAGCGTTTATGCATGCGTGTTTATGTGTGAGAGGGTGTATTTGAGATGATTTTTTAAAAAAGATATATATACATATATATCTATATATACATATATGTATAAATAGGTATATACATATATATCTATAAAATATATAAAATGAACAAGTGTTTCTCTTTAAAAAGCCGCACTATAGGAAACTCGTCCGTTTCGCGTCTACATGACTACGTATTTCTATTTCGTATACACACACGTACATACGCACTCACATTTACATATAAACAAAACACACACGCGCGCGCGCACATATGCGTATACATATACAAACGCGAATTTCGGCGTATTATGGACGAAATATAAAAAGTAAAGTGATTAAGAGAGTGAGAGAGAACGCAAGTGAAAAAGAAAGTGCTTTTTTCACTTTTTCGCAGAAATTATTCGCATCACAGCGTCCATTTCAAAAAACAAAAAAAAAACTCAAAAAAATCGCGTCCACTTTTCTTTTCCTCTCCTTTTTACTATACGCAGTGCTCGCGCGATATCTTTATCTTATATAAATATATATATGTATGTATATATATATGTATATATAATATGTATAATCTATACAAATTTTTCCGTGTTCTTTTCCTAGAGCACGGTAGCTGTAATCAGCGGCACCTGCTGGCAGCGTATCGTCGTTGATAGCAACGGTCACTACAATCCCTCGACGAATTTGGATAATTGATCCTGCGGTGTCATGGGCGTTACGTCGTTAGCATCCTGGCCGGCCTGAGCGTTAGGCGCGGCAGGTGATGGATGGTGGGGTAAAGAGGAAGGATGACCGGGTCCACCACCAGCTGTTGCCTGTGAACTAGCTGCAGCGGCTTGACTAAGTTGTGACAACATCATCTCACTGGGCCCTCCAAGCTCATGCGCTGGCGAGTGAGTAGGCGTGCCATGGCCGCCGCCACTTGGATGATGGTGAGGTGAGGGTACTGGGTTGGCACGAGGCGAAGGAACCGGTTGATTACGAGGTGATGGTACCGGCCGAGGCGATGGATTCGGCTGTGGCGAGCGAATCGGTGGTGGCGAACGTACTGACTGCATCAGTTGTTGCTGAACTGATGAAATGCCAGGTGGACCCATTACACCTTGAGGTGACGGAACTGGTGGTGGGGTTGGTTTCAGACCAGGCTGCCCATATGCTTGTTCATTAAAGCTGCTATAGCCTGTAAAACAAATAATTAAATACATTTTATTAAGTTATTTTTATAACTCCTCACAGCAACTCGAGACTTTCAACTTTATTTTAGTAGAAATAATATAGTACATTTTGTAACGGGTATGAAAAGGCTTTATTTACGAAACGAGAAGTTTACGGCCCGAGCCGAAGGCCGTAACGAGTTTCGTAAAAAAGCCTTTTCATACCAGTTACAAACCGTATTTTTTGCCATAAGAGCCAAGAAAGAGCAACGAAGTTGCGATTTTGGTGTTAGAATGGCAAAAAAGTATGTTTGCAATGCTTTATGAACATTTTAACATATTTATAAATAAACAAAAATATTCTTACTTAAAAGAATGTAAATAAACAAATTTAATAGTACAAGTCAATCAATTCACATACAATTTTTAAAATAATTATTTTAGTCTTATAGATGCAAAAAGATCCAAAATATAAAATTTCACTTGTTAAACATTTAATCATTGAAATCAAAAGAAATATAATAAAGATTAAGAATTTTTATAATCAATTAATTCAAATTTATTTTTAGTAAATAAATTTAAAAAATTACCTAGCATAGGTGGCCTAATCGGCCTTTGTTGACCATAGGGTGGTACTGAAGGCTGTGTAAATGGTTGTGAACCACCAGCCGCTACTACAGCCGCTTGTTGTTGGGCAGCTGCCTGTTGTTGTTGCCTCTGAATTAACAACATTTGTTGTTGCTTGTACCAAACTTGTTGCTGCTGTTGTTGTTGAACATTAGGTGCTTGAGGTTGGCCTTGTTGTTGCTGCTGTTGTTGCTGTTGATTAAGCATTGCCTGAATTTGCATTCGGCCCTGTTGCGTTTGAGCCTGTTGCTGTTGTTGAGGTGTAATCATATGCAAACCAGGTTGCTGTTGCTGCTGCTGTTGTTGCTGTTGTTGTTGCTGTGATTGATTAGCACTTAAAGGACCTGCACCACCACCATGTTGGCCTGCTAACTGTTGTTGTGCCAAAGCCTTAATAAATATTTTCTAATTATTCAAATTTATATTTTTGTTTTAAAAAGTTCGTAATTTTAAATATTAAAACAGTTTATCTACATAAGCAGAATTTTGTTTCAAATAATAAAATTAACTTAACAATATGTGTTAAAATTTAGCAATATTTACCTGCCGCTGTTTAATAAAAGCAGCCATAAGAGGCGGATTACTCTTGAGTATTTGAAGTATTTGGTTTTGTTGTTCAGGCGTATTGGGACTTCTGAGAGTTGCCATAAGTCGTTCAAGTGCTTGTTTATTACCCCCGGGATTCTGGCCAACTTGACCAGAAACTGTTGGTCCTATTACACCTGGTTGTCTCGGCATTTGGGCACCCATGCCGCCCATACCCGGTTGTTGGGGCTGCTGTTGCTGTTGTTGCTGCTGTTGCTGTTGTTGTTGCTGCTGCTGTTGTTGTTGCTGCTGCTGTTGCTGCAAAAGCTGAGGTGCCTGTTGCCTTAGGCCTGGATTTTGTTGCATTACGGCATTCGGTTGATACCTGAAGTTTAGCGTGTTGCTGCTCAACATTTACAAATATTTTTTATGAGATTGTTTTTCGTATCATCGTATATTATGTGATTATTATGTATATTGTAGTAAGTAAAAGTATTTAGAAGCCGCATATATAATTTTATTAAGCTAACTTTAGGAAAATTTAATATATTTAATACATTTAACATTAAACATTTAACATAGTAAAAAAATTGCAAAATGGTAAAATTTTAGAATAATTTTTGTAAAGATTGGAATAACAAATAATAGAAATGGTCGGTTCTCTCAAAAATTGAAAAATAAATAATTGTTTAATAAAGGTTTCTTACTTTGGTGTCCATTGGTCCATTGAAATAAGATGAGTTCCTGCCGGATTGGCCATTTGTACGGGCATGGGTCTTTGCATCTGTGGTGGTGGCATCACTCCGCCGGGTTGTCCAGCCACTCCGACACCAACACCCACGCCAGCTGGAGAAACTTTGCCATAACCGTGAGGCGCTTGTTGCCTGGCTGCCTCTTCTTGCACCTGTTTAACAACTTGTAAAACGTGAGCAGGTGGAGTTTGTGGGCCAGGCTTCATACCGATACCAGGTTGATGGTGAGGTGAAGGCAGTGAAGTGGGACTGATACCAGGCTTCATCGCCACACCTGCTGATATCGAAGGATTTGTCGAAGGCGCTCCCGACTCTGAACCTGTCGGTCGCGTGTTCATCACAGCCATTCTTCGTCTGAAATATTTTTAAATTAATTGTTAACAGAATGTAAAATTTTTAATTGTTTAAAATTATTTAATAAGTGTATATCAAAATAATGCACAAAGGGTATTAATTATTTGAAAATAATTTACCTCAGTAATTGTGCCTGTTGAAGTCGTTGGTGATGTTGTTGTTGTTCGAGTTTACGCTTAATATTGTAACAGAATGGCACAGGACACTTGGCTTCTTGGCAGTGCCTTGCATGATGACAACAAAGAGCAACGAGTTGTTTGCAAATTGGACATACTCCATTTGCACGCCTCTTGCATGTTTTTATATGCGTCACCACCCTCTTCATTCTCACACAACTTGCTAACCGACAGTTCGCGTCCTTGCATTGACATGCATGCACCAAAGACTGTATACACCTCTGTATTGAAAACTTTCGCGCTTCCTGATATATAAAACAAAAAATATTAAAGCGATTATTTACATAAGTTGATATAAAGTTTAAATATTTAAAATATTAAGGTATAAACAATTTTCATCCCAAAATATTTTGGTGTAAATAATAGGTTGACAAGACATTACAAGACATGAAAATACGTTTGAATAGAAAAATTATGTTTATTAATATACGTACGATTGGATTGAACTGTTTTGCATCAGCTGGTGATGAACCATCATCCAAGTCTAAACCAAGTTTTTCCATAGCATGTGGATGACCTTCTTTTTCTTTACAACTTAGACACAAATCAAAGTCCTAAAAAGAAATACATTTGCGGGTGGTTATTAAAATTATAATAAAAATCTTAAAATTTCTAGAAAGAAAAAATAGCTTATGTACTTACATCACACACAGTACAGTGATATCTTGTTTCGACGTGACTTTTACATTTATTACAATTATACACAAATTTATCGGAACCTTGATTGTGCAATTCATACAGCATGGACATTGAGCTGAATTTCGCTCGCCTAAGTGATGAAAATTCGTAATGTTTTTCTTTTGCCATCGTAAGAAAAGCATCACGTCCGTCCATCAAATCGCAATTAAGAACTGGATCAGGATCTTGAATTGGCTAAGAAAAAAAATTTATAATATTAAAAATTGCAGTCAATTGTCTTGTTAAAATATAATATGATACCAAGAGCATTCTTCTATTTTCTTAAAATTTTTATTTGTTCAATGTTACTTACTCCTAAACTGGCTGCACTTTGAGCACTGTGAAGTCTAATGACAAAGAACACTTCTTTATGTTTTTCCATGGTAGCATAAATCTTAGCAGAGAGATCATTACCCGTCTGTGGCGTATTAGACTTTTTACTATTTTTTCTTTGATTTGCTTTCGATTTATTGGACTTTTTCGCTTTTTTCTGACCTTTCTTCTTACCATCCGGTCCAGTTTCTGAATCTTCCGAAAGTGAATATATCTAAAACAAAAGTTGATTTAAAAATGGAGACCAATTTTTTTTTATATTTTGAAGAAAAAAAAATTCAATTTATTCATCATAAAATTTTTATTTTTTTTTCAATATTTCATAATAATGAACTTACAGCATTTGCAGCAGCTGCAGCTTCAGCAGCTTCTGCTTGTTTGCGTTTTTCTTCTTCCTCTTGATTCAGTTCCTTGATACTTTCTTCAAGGACGTTAGGCCAAAAGTCACCTTCAAAGTACGGTAAATCCGCTGCGGATGATAATTTATCTTCTACTGCTTGTTTTAAAATATCCTGAAATTTTTTTTATTAGATCGTTTAAATATTAATAATGTGTCGATAAATTTTAGAGTAATATTAAATTTTTTTTTTATTACTTACTTTATAATCCAACACTATTCTTTCAACAATGCCTTTATCTAACATCTTCTTATACCATTCTTGTAATCTTTTAGGTTTAGGAATTTTTTGATCTGCAGGATGGCAGTGAAAAATATAATCATCACCTTCTGAAGGCGGACACGCCCAAATATGAGCCATTGTGTAACTGAAAATTTTATTAAATAAAAAAACATAATTTTTATAAAATGATAATAAAAAATTTTAATTTGAAAAAATAAATAATTTTGCAATAAAGTTCAGTGAATCAAAAATAAAAAATTATTTCTTACCCAAGTTGCTTAGCGTAGTCAAGGTAACCAAGCAATATTTCGTGATAAACAGCCGTTCTGAATTGTCTTGGCCTAAAGAAGTGTACCGAATCGAGATAAGCAATATAAACTCTTCTGGTATTGGGTGGCGTACATTCACTACCATATTCTTGAACATGCATACCGAAGAAACAAACATCGGTACCGTCTACTTCTTCGAATGCAAAAAGGGCTTTTGCTCTATACGGGAATTCGCCAGACATATCACCAGTTTCGACGAAGCGACTTCTCATACCAGGTTTAACTTCTACTACTTTATCACTTGAAGCTACAACACGTATAGCCACTTCGCCTGCGCCCGCTTCTTTCTTTTTCAAAAAATTATTGACGCGTGTTTCTATATAGGTGCCAAGTTTTGTTACCGGTAAACGTTTAGCACTAAATTTGTTATCTTTACGTTTTTGACTCTTTTTCTTTAGGCAATTATCACAAGTATATCTGTAACAAAGAATTCATGTTTTTTGTCAAATTTTAAAACCGTTGTTTTTATATATGTCAGAATATTATTTACTATTATTAAAATTCTATCTAAATTAAATTGAAATTTGGGAAGTAAAAAAGTGTTGCTTGCTAATCCTATGTTCAAATTATAAAAATTAATAAGAACATTAGCTTACATACAAGCTAATTATTTTAAGTCCCATTAGACACCTGCATATTAAAAAAACTCATAGACAGGGAACACTGGGACTAAATTTGAAGTATTTTTAATTCAATAGGTATTAATAATTTTTTTAAATAAATATATAATTAATGATTTCAATATTGATGCTAATAAAGATATTTTTCAAACTTACCCTTGTGGCCAAATTGCTTCCATATGTAGTACACAAATTTGATGAACTTTCCTGCCACAATCTGTGCACATAACAAAAGGTTCTTGCTCTAAATGATCGTTTTTCATTTCTTGGAAATCTTCCTTTTTGATGACACTATAAATATAAAAATTAAAAAAAGTTTAATATTAAATACAAGAAACCACTTTCTGTCTTTGTTTATAAGTTTTATTTATCATAAAATAAAAATTGCTGGTTATAATAAGAAAAAAATAGCACCCTTTATTAGATATAAGTATAATAAATTTAAGAATAATAACAAAGTAATTTTTTATTATGTAGTTTTTGAGAACAATCAGATTTTTGAAAATTTTATCAAATATGTTATATTAACGAAATTTGTCCAATTATACTAAAAATTACATTTTTAAATAATTTTTTTGTTATTCCGAATCTTATTTATTATACTTTAATTTAGCGAGAGCAGTTATTTTCTTTTGTTTACAACCAATGATATTTATAAAAATGATAAAAAAAAACTTTAAAGACAAAATTCGGCATCTGTTTTAGATAAAATTTTAAAGAGATAAGGTTACAATAGCTTTTTTCATTGCGGTGAATATTTAACATTTTTAAATCATTTTCTTTTTGGTTTGTTTATGCGCACGCGTGTGTGTGAGCGTGCATGTTTATGTGTTTGCATGTGTAAGTTCCTAAAATTTTAATCAAAGATTTAATATCCAGATAAAGTTTCTTTCACCTTCATTATTTATTAAAACAATATTTATTATTTTTTTATAGTTAAGTAAATGAAACTTCCGTATTTCAAAAATATTGTTTTTGATTTTTTTAAATTTAATTAATATTGTTAACGTTATCTCTTAAATAAAATAAGATAAAATACTTACGTTTGTGGTTGAGTTGGATCATCGCCTAACGTCACCGTATCACCAGGAATGTCGTTGAAACATTTTTGACAGAAGGTGTATCTGTCAGAAACAAGACCATACGACTTTACACTATTTGCATTAAAGTTCCAAATTTCAATCCAAAATGAAGGGGTTTTTCGGACATTCGGATTAAATGTATTTTTTTCATGATTACGGCCATTAGTCATAATGACACAGGTGAATTAAATCAGTGATTCCAACGTAAAACACACCCAATTATTTATAGTCAATTTTTTAAAAACCAAATTCCACATTTCAAAAGATGCATTTTACGTATGAGTGTGCGTTATTTCGTTTTGTTATTTTGTCGATGTTGTTTTAATTAAAATTTTTGTATTTTGCCAATTGATACGACATTTGTCATAATAAATTTTTAACGTATTATTATTTCACGTTAGTTATTTTTTTAAAAAATCAATAATATAATTTTGCAATTCCATGGTAATGTGTTTTTCGATATTTTTGTTCAGTCATGTTCATCCGAGTGTCCAAGAACCAATTGATTTGCAATCGATGTCGAAGAGGTTGAGGCGTAGGGAGAAGCAAGAGAACGTAGGCAACACAAGAAGCAAGCGGCAAACACGGATTGGTTGTGTGTGCATGTGTGCGCAATCCGTGGAGGTGGTTTGTTTTTCAAGGAGGATACATACAAAGAAGAGAAACAATGGTGCCATGGTTAGAAAAAAATGCGTTTTAAATAAACATAAGTTAAATGTTACATACAAAAATTAAAAATTATAGTATATTTCTAAATATATATTTATACATATGTTATGATGAAAATTGGATGCGCCATTTCAATGTTATATGCACATTTTTCAATATTACTATAAAGGAGAAAATACATTTAAGTTTAAAAACTGGTTCCAAACAAAATTAAAATTTTCTTCTACAAAATTATAATGTTTAATCCTTAAACTGCACACCTCAAAAAAGATTACTACACACTGGACGTTTGACACATAAAGTGTTTAAATGTGTTTTGTACAGACGGTATTAAATGCTTTGTTACAAAAAAAATATTAGATATAGAATATATTTTTTTAAAAATATAATTAGTTTTGAAAGGATATATTTCATTTGAGTGTGTTAAAAAATTCTTTTAAATTGAAAAAAAAAGTGGAATAATAAACATTGACTCTAGATGTTTAACACCCACAATACAGTTTAAGGGTTCATATATTAATAATAAAAAATAAAACTTTTTAAGAGATTTAAACATTTTTAAAAGTTTCATTATAAATAAAAAAAATTGAAATAATGCATCCAAATTATATTCTTATGATTAACTAATTTGTGATGTATGATATGTTAATTCAAATACTGATATTTTTATCGTTTTGAATTAAATTTATTTAATGGATACCGTAATTTAGAATTCTGTATTACTAAATAAATTGAAATAGTAAATTTTAGAGTCATTTAATCATGAAATTTAGTATTGTATGATTGATAATGGATTTTAATAAGATCATTTAAAAATTTATGTATTAAAAATATCTTTGAAAGAAAAAAAAAGAAAAAAAATTTTTTTTACACAGGGCGCGTACAGTGGGTACTTTACTCCCTCCCAGCGAAAAGTAAGGTACCCACTGTACGCTGCCTGTGTAAAAAAATCGTATATTCTCCACGGGAGTAAATGAAAAATCCCTTAAATCGTATGTTTGTCACCCTCGCCTTCGGCTCGGGTGACATTTAACATACGATTTAAGACATTTTTCGTTTTTACTCCCTAGGTGAATAATATACTAATTTGTATTTGATTGTAATATACGAATTAACTGAAAACAATATCTATAATCTATAGATAGAAAAAAATATATTTGTTTAGTCTTTTATATAAAAAGGATCTGCGTCTATGATGAGGTTAAAATGAAATGTGACATATTTTACATCAGCTAGATGATTGGGTTCGCATAAATAAATTAAAGGGATTGTGGATTTACAATTTACTAGGACGCACCATTTGGTACGTTATTTTCAATTTCTAAAACCGGCTAACAGCATTAAAAAAAGTGTGGGGACGCTTTCTACTTTAATATGATAAAATGCACTAATTACTAAAACTACTATTTTTTTATCAGCACAGATATGTCCTAAAAAATACTACGAGAATTATTTTGTTCATTCTTTTTTTATTTGTATCCACTCTATTCTATTCATGCATATTAATTTTTTTAATCATTGTATATGATTAAATTTATAGCGATTGGAGAAAATTTTCTAATATTAAATTTTTGTAAATATGAATAAATTTCCGTGCAATTTACAAAATATTAAAAAAGTAATAATTAAAGATTATTACCTTTTCTTAAATATTTTGAATTAATTAACAAATTTTCTTCCAATGCATTAAAATATTAGTTGGAACATTTTTATCTGTACATTATTTATAATAATTTTTTAATCATTGAATTAAGTTCTAATTGATTAAACTGACCTGTTCTGGTATGAGTAATATTTAGCATCCCTTGGAATAGTGCACAGTTGTTTGCCATAGCAACATAATACTTGGGGATTAAATGTGTATTTCCTACCACAACAATAGCCTAGTGCTTGCATCACAGGATCAATTTCTTTTTCAAAAACCTCCGATAACTGTAAAATTTAGAATTTGAAATTTATTATGTAAACGTTTCTTTTGTTAAATTAAAAAAAAATTGTAAATAATTTATAAAATGATCCTTTACGAACCTTTGTACAATATCTATAAACTTTAGAAGTTTTGCGATTATATAACCATGCATTCTCGAACATCATCCAAACATCATCAACATATTGCCAGGGATCACTATACTGGCCAGTATCAAGCTTTCTTTTGATTGTGGACAAATCCATAGGTTTTTTGACAATGTCAAAGTAGTCAGGTATACCGAGAGCTTTGGGGTCAACAGGTTGTCTAAACGGCAACGATTCGGGATCTTGCCTATAGAGCTTTTCAAGGGTAGGCATAAGCGCTTGCCTTAATTCATCAGGTTTGAAAAGACACACAGGCTTTTTATCAGACGAAGTGCCACTTGCTGGTATCGGCTCTGGCATAGCCGGTTTCATATCTCCACTAGTTCCGTCTTGACTTAGGCCTGATACCATCTCTTCCTTAATATTACTTTCATCCTGTAAAATATATTATTTCAAGTAAATAATTAAATAAATAATAAATATATTTTTTCTAAATATTCTTTTAATAATTATTGTTTTTACACAAAGGATAAATTCAAAATTTTCCGATCGTTTAATGTATACGTTATAAGTAAAATTCTGAAAAATCATCTTTAGGAGAATATTTGTATTGTTAAAATTACCTTGATCCCGCTCATGGTAGCGCTAGCATCACCAGTGTCATCCATAGGTTCTTGTTTTATTTCAGTTTTGATTTGGCTACTACTGGTCATATCGTTATTGACGTTCTTGCCGGTACCGCTACCAGCATCACTTCGCCCTGCGTCGGCACTCTCGTCTTGGTCCATCTCCATTTTGATATTAGGCTCCTCTTTGATCGTATCGAGTTTACCCTTATTGTTATTCATAAGAGGACTAGGTGAGTTGTCACGGTCGAGCGCGGCCGTAATAGCGGCCATTTGTGACGACATAGATGAACTACGAGGAGCGTTTAAAGCGGCACGTTCCTGGGAAGTCATGCCTTTACCTAGGCCTGCCGGGGACGGAGTAGTACCAGGATGCGGCGGTGTTTGATTTGCACTCGTTACCACCTAAAAATTTGTTAAGAAAATGTAATTATTAAATTTGAAAATTAAAATAATTGTTCATTACAATACTTAGTAAATTTATATATTAATATTATGTAAAAAAACTTAATTTAAAATAAATTTTAATTAAACTTTTTTAGAATGATAATATTTTACCTGAGATGGTGTCATTAGCGAAGGAACAAGTGGTGTGTTTGGTGTGGAAGTGGTAGACTGAGGTCCATTAGTGATTGGGGTTGTACTGGGGCTAGGTCCACTTGAAGCAGGTGGTGGAATTGTTTGTGGCGTCGATACCGTCAACCCGTTATCGTTTGGCGTTGAAGCCGCGAGCGGACGATTGCCGAGGAACTGCTGTTGTTGTTGTTGGTTCTGTTGTTGTTGCTGCTGGTTTTGTGGCTGTTGTGGCAGACCGCCAAAAGGTGAAGGCGTTTGAGGCATTGTCGTCGCCGTTACATTTTGACTTGATGTACTTGTCGGCTGACTTTGCATCGTATTTGTTTGCTGCTGTTGAGCAACCTGAGCCGCCTGTGCTGCCTAAAATTTAAAGATTTCATTTAGTATAAATTGCTTTATAACTTACTTTCTAAATTTAAAAATGGTTTTAATACAATAAAAAAAAAAAAATTAATCATTATTTAATATTAAATAAATTCTATTATACAAAAATATGAATTTTTAATTTGTTTGTTGAATTTTGGAACACACCTGAGCTTGTGCTAATCTCGCCTTCATAATCTCAGTGAACTGCTGACTCTGATTGTGAATTGGCGAACTATTGGATAAACCCGTTGTACCATTAGATGTTGGGAATTGACTAGTCGTGACAGATGCCGTTGTAGTTGTAAGATTCGCCTGAGACATCTGGGGCTGGCTGAACGGGCTTAAGCCAGGATTTGCTACCATATTTGAATTAGAGACAGCTTGACTATTGGGACTTGGGCCCGCTGGACCTACCATCATACTTTGCTGTTGAGCTTGAGCTTGTTGCTATAAGTAAAAAAAATCGCATTGTATAATGTTATTGACTTATAAATTTGAGAAAATGCACGTAATATAACAAAATAAATCATACTTGTGCTTGTTGGACTTGAACTTGCTGAGCTTGAACTTGTTGAGCTTGTTGGCTAAATTGCATGCGATTGTGTTGCATACCTAGGTTTGAAATACCAAGTTGATTCATACCAGGCGAATGACTGCGCAAAGTAGGTTGAACAGCACTGATTGGTCTTGGCACGTTAGCGTTCATACCTGGTGGAGCACACGGTCTTAAACTTGGACCAGGTGCTCCAGGAGTTGGTGGTTGTTGTTGCTGCGCTTGCAACTGTTGTTGTTCTTTTCGCTTTTGCCTTTTTTCTTCTAATAACGTTATGTAAATTATGAATCAATAAGAGTAATAAATTATTATGAGCGAATATTAAATGTTAAATTGTAATTACACTTACCAAGTTCTTTTTGGATCTTGTAAATTTTTTCCGCTAGAAGGTGATAGTACTCCGACCTGGAATTAGCCATTTCGTACATATCACCTTCAACCTTTCTAGCGTATGCAACTAAATTGTGCATTCTTTTGTCTAACATGGCATGAGGATCAGGGGTAGGGAATATCGCTTGAACCCTGCAAAAATATAATTCATTACATAAAACAACAGAAATAGAAATATTAAGATATTTCAATTAATAATAATTTTTAATACATAATGTTAAAAATTTAGCAAATAAAAAAGTTTCCCGTAAAAACATGGTTTTAAAAATTATTTTAAGTAAAGTATATGATTGTTTTGTTTTATTAGATCGTTGAGAAATATGATTTTCTTAAATACTCACAGTTTATGTACAAGATGATTTCTGAGATCAGGAGTAACCGATTGGTGCCATTCCTTGGTACCCTGAACCGGTGTCGCCGTAACCTGTCCAGGTTGTAAGCCACCAGGTAATTGAAGATTTGACAATCGATTGTTATCGTTCATGAGGCCACCCGCTTGATTTCCGTCGCTCAAATTAAACAGCTGTTGCTGAATGTTAGCTGCGGCGGCGGCTGCTGCTGCAGATGGTTGATTGGTACCAGTGCCACTGGCGCCCCCACTGCCACTCGTGGGAGTAGATTGACTGGCTGCGGCCGCAACTGCTACATTTACAGCCGAAGGATCTGAACTTAATGGTAGCGATACGTTCGGCGCTACAACTTGCTGCGATGCACCTACCACTGATTGACCTGGACCACCTACGAATAAAAAGTAATTTTTTGTTTTTATTTTTCAATTTTATAGATAATTATTATTACTACTATGATTATATGATAACCCATGAAAAGTTCTATACTTAACGACTTCAAATAAAATAGCTATTAAAAATGAGTTTATAAAACAATTGTAAAAAAAATCAAAAGGTACCTGGAGGGTCACGCAAAGGTAATCGAACATTGGCCATTGCACCAGGTTGGGCTTGCATTCCAGGAGTTGGCATTCTTACCCCTCGTCCAACACCTTGAGCTGGCAATAAACCTGGTTGAGTTGTTGGAGGTACAGCAATTCCAAGAGCGTCATACGCTCTTCTCATGTCCGATGGAGTAGGACTTTGTTGGCTATTTGGTTGAGTCGCTGCAGCTGCAATGTAAAATGTTTGATTTTATTTAATATCTAACTGCATTAATGCTATTTTTTAGCTTAATTATGCTTTAAAGATTAAAAAAATTTTTATTTCAACTTTAGTTTATAATTAATATTACAAACAGTTATTTTTAACAGATGTAATGATTTAATATAATACATAATATCAAATTATTATAAAATAGTTTCAAATAAATATATTAATGAATGAAATGTTTAAAGTAATCCAAAAAATTTAATTAAACTTGCCACCAGAATTCGAGTGCCAATTTTTCTCTGCCTGCTTTAACGGTAAGCAGACCGGACAATCGTTTCTCGAGCAATTTTTCCAATGACCAATTATCTGACGAGACGAACTACAGTGTGGTACAGTACAATTTTTACCGGCCTGACATGTTGACATATGATTTAGTACATTTTTCATTGTTTTACAATGTGGTAAATTACATTGCCAGGTCTCGCCGTTTGCCTGATTTTCGCGTCGCTGGCAGTTATGTGCGTGCAAAAACAACAGAAGTTGTTGTTGAATCAACTTGCGTTTTTCTGGATCTGCGTTAATGGGTCTGGACCCTGAAATTTTTATAAAATAAAAAATTATTTTTATCCATAGAAAAACGGATTATATATATTCGCTATTAGGAAAAAAGAAACAGATTGCAATAATTTTTTTTAATGAATTTAAAAGCTAAAAAGAATAAAAGAAAATAAACTTACTTGGCTGAGCAACAGCACCAGGTACTTGAGCTTGTGTCGGCTGCTGTGGTCCAGGCTGTCCACCGGTTGGTGCACCGCTTTGAGGTTGAGCCGGACTCGGAGCTGGTGGTTGGGCTTGTTGGGCCATACCACCTTCTTGAGCTCCTGGTACACCTACACCTCCACCTGTACCGAGAGGACCACCAGATCCACCAGCACCTGGAGCACCGCCGAAGCGACCCACTTGCATAGCTGCCATACCAGTAGCAACACCGCGTTGTTGAGGCGTCACTACACCCACCGCATTAGCATTGGGTACTTGACCTGGACCTGCTCCTGGTGAACCTATCAATAAATAGAATAACACTCAGTTTGTTTTAGTTCAACATTTTAAAACTTTTTTTAAGCCATTATCAACAAAAGTAAGTTCAAAGAACTTCTTATTTTATCTTTTTTATTCGTATTTTGTACTTTTTCATTTAAAAAACTTATTTTTCATATTATTTTTTATTTCACTTTTTTTTAATGCGTATTTACTTCTATATTTAATAGAAATTAAAATAAACTCTCACAATACTAAAAATTTTAAAAAACAATCTTTGAAATTTTATAATTTTTAATGGTTTGAGAAAGAATAAGTTACAAAATTGTTGAGTTTTTCAGAATTTTAAAAATTTTGTATTTGAACAAGGATGAAAAAGTAATGAAAAATATGAAATTACCGTATCCGTAAGGACTGGAAGCTGCTGTCATCTGTCCCATGTTAGGCATATTGGATATGTTCGGCGGAGCTTGCATTCTTGGTCCACCTGGACCAGGAACTATTCCAACTTGATGTACTTGCTGATGAGGGCTTTGACCTCTCGTAGGTCCAGCAACCATGTGAGTCTGTTGTTGCTGTTGTTGCATCGCTACAGCTCTAGCGCTCATCATTGCAGCTCCAGGCCCATTTTGCATTTGTCCTACCGCGTGTTGTCCTGCTGCGTGATGTATATTTTGAGCATTAGCAGGACCACCTCCCATCATCGTTACCGTGTTCAAGGGTTGCTTATTTAAACTATTAGAAACGATGAGACCACCACCGGCCATACCGGTCATACTGCTATTATTATTGGCAGTGCCTACTGTTGCAGCACTTACACCACCGCTACTCGTCATTACAAGTCCGGAATTCATTGTTCCAGGATTCATGGACATGCCTGCATTTGGATTAGGTGCTTGTTGCTGACCGGGTTGCTGCTGTTGCGATTGCTGCTGTTGCTGTTGTTGCTGCTGTTGTTGCATACTCATTGAAGTCTGAAGAGCTGCATTGCTCATTGAATTAACCATTGACATTTGTTGCTGATTGTTTGCCAACGAGCTGGCTATACTGCTGGGTAAGTTGCCCAAAGATACGACCATTTGAGGGTCGACTACATTTTTCGATACTGAGACGTTAGGCGGCGATTGCATGTTTGGAGATTTGCTGCCTAAAGCGTTGCCAGCCATCACCAAAGAATTCGCTACCAGACTCTTATTGCCCTATCACACAATTTATAAATGTAATGTTTACATATAACTTTTTATGTTCCTCTATATTATTTTAATTAAATTTTTTAATATCTGATGTTTTAATATACAACTTATTTCTGATATGAAATTTTTAGATTAAATTAAAATAAATAAAAATACATCTTTTTCTTTAATTACAATAAATTACAATATTTAGTATATTGATTAAATGATTAATGCAAAACAGTTAATATTAAAAAAAAAATAACTACTGCACAATATACAATCATTTAAATGAAAAACTTAAAGAAATGAAGAATTTAAATAGTATAATACTTAAAATGATATCTGTACTAACCTGCTGCTGAATAAGATGATGTGAAAGTTGTTGTTGTTGTACGTGGCGCAAATCTGTTTCTAGTGCACCATTTTGTTGTCCAGGACCTGGTCCTGTAGCTGGTGGCTTAGCACTTTCTGTTGCTGAACTCCAAGAGCTTGTAGACAACAGATCATCGGGCAGGTCATTTTCAAGATCAAACATATCAGTGTTTGTCATGAAATCTAAGAAAAAAAAAAGAATATAACATAATCACATATCCGATTTCCTTAAATGATTTTTATCTTATATAAATAATAAAAGAGAAAACTTGTCGATTCTGATTTTTTTAAAACTTTATGTAAAGTGCTTTACATGAAAATGAAATAATGCTACACACAGTAATGTGACATAGTAGTTCATAAAGTATATTTAATAAAAATCAAAGATTAAAATTTTTACTAATATAACAAGATAGAATTTAAAAATATCAAAATATACAGCTAATTTTAAATATTTGAAATTTAAAACTGCTGAATTTTGAAAAAATAACGCTCGTGTTGTACATCACGTAATTGCTAGAAGTATGGCTAATTAGTGAGAAAGAACAGATTTTGTAATAGTTTTTAATATATCAGTGATGCCAGAAATAGCATTAGTAATTTTTTGATGGAGAAAAAGTTAATATTATCCCATCACCAAAACTCTTTTCCAGAGTCTAATTGATAATTATGAATCTCCAATATCATATTTAAATTATTGTCTCTTGACTTGCAGTAACATACTTCATAACATTTACATAAAACATTAGAAATAAATTTTTGTAAATTGCTTACATTTACTTTGTTCATGCTAAAATATTGTTGTATGTAATATATATAATAAAGTCTATTGTATGTGTTAATATTAAACATTTGTGGAATCCACTCAAGTGTCTAACTACTTTTATAGGAATTAATAAAATTTGGTTTCATTGTACTAATAATATTTATTATCTGAAAAAATGGAACAATTATTTATACTTACAAAGGAATACAAAAAATTTGCTCAAATAATATATTTTAGACAAGTATAAAAAAATGAATAAAAAAAAAAATAAAAAAAGTTAAATAAAGTAGGAAATAAGACATGAGACATACACCGCATGAGCAAAACTTAAATAAGTTTCTGCTATAGCGGATGGTAGAAAACACGATCCACAGTAAATTCGTGCTCAACTACAAAAGCTGCAAAGCTACTGTTGACAAACTCTAGAATCACATGCGTAGAGATATAAGATAGTCAATCTAAGAAAGGCTTACTATTGCAGGCTAAAATACTTGTTTTCTAACATTCATAAGTTACATAATTACAGTAATAAGAATCTGAATAAAACTACAAATTTTTGCTTAACTTGACTACAATTTACCATCACCTTTTTTTAAACCCATTTAAAAAACCCAATTATAATTTCAATTATATTTTTATTAAAATTATCATTTCTATTACATAGTTATAGTAGTTGTAGTAACAATCATTCAAGTTTATTACATTTTTATTATGAAAAATATTCAATAATTTTTCAAAATTTTTTCCACATTTAATTATTAAGGTAATTAAATTACATAATTTTTTAAAAATAATTTAACTTCAACCATATGAGATTTATCCAAATCATAAGCATTAATGATAATTACAAAGATATTATTTCTTCAAGTTCACATAAAGATTTTAAAATAATATAAATATTTTTTATATAAATTAGTTTCTCTAATTCCATTAACTTTTGTACATATTATTAGGGTTTGCAATCATTATGAAACACAAATTTTTATTTAAAGATATAATATTGATAACACAGTTGATCACCATTCACAACAAAATTAATTTTCTTCTTGGCATTGTTTGAGCATTGAACATAAATTTTATTTGTTTACCTAATTTTAAAAAAATATATTTCCCATTACTAATAAAATCATAATTTAATATACAATGTTATATAATAATTGTTATAATTACTTTTGTAAATAATAATTACCTGCCTAATTTACAGATTAAAATTATTGAAAAAGTTTTTTTAGAATTCTATAAATTTTTTTTTAGTGATATAGCTCAATGCGTGTCTGCCACATGTCTCAATATATCAATTTGAAATGACAAAATTTTTGAAATCATCAAAACTGTAACTATTTTGTTATTACACAATATAAAAAGATTTGAGAAATCATTATGTTAAGCGTAAATAGACACTTTAAGTAGCCCAAATAAACTCATGAATATTATCTATTATAAAGTTATATTGTTACCAAGTTATTACACACAAGTGCTCGAGACAGATTATTGGTTATTTTTCATTTATTTTACTTTAAATAAACTTTTAATTTGTTGATTGATTGTCAGTCCAATGCAGTAAGATAGAGTCTGTACGATTGAAATTTTAATGATATTAAGTGCTAATGAAGTGAAATTGTACAATAACTTTTGATGGTGCTCAAACAAATTTTATATTATTTCCAACTTAAATGAATCCTGGAGTCCACTTTTATTAAAAGCTCCAATTTTTTTAAGGCAATAAATTATAATTTCTAAAAAATACTAATCTTTGAATGAAATTGCTTGTAATTAGAATTATTTTACTTAATATAGCAAAATGGAAATAAAATTTTGTATTAAATCATGTACGATTAATTAAATGATAAAATTCAATAAGACTCCGAGATCCTTTATTATACATATACATGTACACACATACACACACACATTTATATATATATATAAATATATGTCAGAGATCTCGTTCAATCATCACTTTTCTGTCAATAATATTTACTTCTTTTTTGTGTAGTATGACTGTGGTTGTTCCAAAGTGGCTGCATCTGATGATGTTGCAGATGTAGCGGTTGTTGCTGCTGTACATGTAGTTGCATTTGTTGCATGTTACCACTTCCACCTCCCCCGTAGTTTGTAACATAAGCATGGTGCATCATTAGAGGCGCCATACCCACTACGTATACATTATAGTTCATAATTTTAGACTTTTTAGTTTATAACCAATGCATTTTCTTATACTTATATATATATATTTTTTTATATTCATATATAATTTTTTGTCCTTCAGGTATAGCACAATTAAGTCGCAGAAACAATCAAACAAGATATTCTCTCAGTTCAAAGCACTTATTCAAGACGAACATTTATCATATTTATTCTCTTTGTTTATCTAACTCAACTGATGTGCATTTACAAATATAATTTTAAGAATATTTCATAAAAATGTAACATAAGAAAATTTTACTAAGTTTTAACAAAATTAATTAAATTATTTTACATAACTTTTACAAACTTTTATTAAATTCTATTAAATAAATTAAAAATAATAATTAAATATTTTTTATAATAACTTTCATTGTCCAATTCTAGATATTTTTTCATATGAATATTATTCAAACATTTATAAATTTCTCATTGCTTAAACTACCCTAATAAAGACCCTTGTATTTGTCAAATAAACCATCACCATTCCGTCAATCGAGAATAAAGCGTTTTTTGGGTTTCTGTGACTTATTTGTAAATTTAATTTTGGATAAATGCATAAGTTCATCGATTGACGGATTAATTTCTACATATTTATACACCCTTACTGGCATTTTAAATGAGTAAAAGAACTTTTAGGAGATCAAGGAAAAATGTCAACTATACAAAATAATTAAATGGACAGGAGTAATACTTAAGGAAAAATTGTATAATATATTAGATAGTTAGTGCATAACACATGCATACGTTTTTTCTTTCTCTTTTTTATTTTTTTAAAGTGCTCATGCGTATAAACATGCACTACTAAAACTCAAATATTACATTTATAATCTTCATTAAAATATGCTTATGTAAAAAAAAAACTAAAAATACAACAAACATCAACAGTGTTCTGTGTAAAATTTGAATGTGGTTTTAGTAAAAGAGAAGAGTAAATCATTTTACATAGACATCAAATTTAAGAGTCATAAGAAGGTATTTTAAAAAGATTCTAGTTTTTCAGTAGTCTTGATCGATAGTCTTTTATATCTAAATTTTTTTTTTAATTTACAATTTTTTATAAATTTCTTTTATCAGTACTTATATTTAAAAAGATACAAAAATATCATAAAAATGTCCAAGATTGAAAATTTAAACTTAATGAAGGTGCTTAAAAGATATTTTATTTATTACTCCATATTTTCAGGTGTTACTGTAATAATAATATTAAAATATATTAGATTGTGTAATATAAAATAAAATATTAGTTTTGCTTTTAAAATTACTTATGATTAAAATAATTAGTGAGTAGCATTATAGTGTAAAATTTTAGAAACTTAACGTGAAAACAGTAGAAGTGTTTAAAAAGTTCCTAAAATCTAAAAAAAAAATTTTTTGAGTACATTCCATATTTGCAGAATCGACAAGGCTTGTTACACAGAAAACAAAATTAATAATCAATCATTGAAAAATCAAGCAGAAAAATAGAGATTGTTATTAATGTAATAACAAAATTTTTAATAACCAGACAATATTGTATAAAATTTTGAAATTTGTAAGAAAGAAATAATAAAAATTATTATTGTGAAAACGAGATATATAATCATGAAATAAATATTTTTTCTAAATTTTATATTTTTCTAGCATATGCATGAGAGAAAAATAATGCAAAGTTAATGGGCTGATTCCAAGCAAAAATTGTATGGGCAACATACAGAATACCTATTTATTACATAGGTAATACAGAATCCCCTATTGAAAGTTTTTTATTTCAATACAAAGGTGGAAAAATTTTATTGAAAGAAGAAAGTCGAAAATAAATAAAAATGAAAACATTGTAGAATAGAAAGAAAAATATGAAGAAAAAATCGAAAAGAGAAGAGAAAGGAAGGAAAGGAAGAAGTCTACGAGTTATAGTGCTGCTAAGTGCGCGTAGGCGGTATGAGAACGAGTGAGACAGCAAAACAAACAGCGAGCGAGCAGCGCTCATAGCACCGCCCGCACCGCGGCAACAACATGTCAGAGTTCGCGCGCCGCGGCGCGTTCTTCTCTTCTTATGTACGTACTGTCGACTGTCGACGCTCTTTCTCTTTGATGCGTGTACATACGGTACAGCTGGCAACAACCCTCTTTCCCCTTCTCTTATATTTAGCTTTTTTTCTTAATGCAAATCAATCTAATATTTTCTTTCCTTACGTTCAAAAGCTTCGATTTTTCAATATTTAGCATTTCGGGAGGTGTGAAATTTAAGAGAAAGAAAAAGAGATAAAGATATAGAGAAAGAGACAGAGAGAATAAAAGACAGAAAGAGAGAGGAGGAAATAGGTCAGGCGGCAGTGGTGGTGGCGGCATAGCCACTAAAAGTCGAGAGAGAAACGCGCGCCTTGAGGACGTAGCCTGGTGCTGATACCTATTGGAAGAAAGAAAAAGAAAAACGCACATCTAGGACTATGAGATAGAAGCGTGCGCGGTGTACCACGCGGCTTTTTACATGCTGCTTTATTATTTTTTTATTTATTATGAATTAATAAACATGGAAATTTCATGATAACATTAATCCAGATAGAAGAACACAATAGTAACACTACAGCTGATAACTTTTCTTTCTTGATTTTTTCAGATTTAGTATTAAATATGTTTTTGCTTATCCAAATTATACTAAAGAATGCAATTCTTTTTCATTGAAAATTAAAGTAACAAAATACCTTTTCTATATAATTCAGTTCTTTTTTTGCTATAAACTTTAAAGATTATATGAAGGATTGAAATTTGTTTGAAACTCAGTGTTTACATAAAATAAAAACAAAGCTGATTGGATTGATCAATAAAAACATTCAGATTTTTTCAGTAAAGTTATTTGTAAAAAAAAAGTATTTATATTATGAAACAATAACAATAAAAATTTCAATTGTTTACTATGTGCATCAGCTTTATTCTGTTTGTAATCTAACCTACAATTATTATTGAAATCTCAAATAAATAAACAAAGTATAATATTTAATTTTTTATTTAGCAATCAGTATTTTTTAAATGCTAATATTGAAAACTATTAAAACCTCCAATATTCAAACAAAACCTTCGACTCTTTTTAGGTTATGAATAATTATTATTTAATCTGTTATTAAATTGATTAATCCGTGTATATCTCAAATTAAAAGGTATGTTAACTTAAAATTTTATCAAAAACTAAAAATAATTCAATATTTAATACTGAATATAATTATTTTTTTAAATATAGATTATTATTTTTGGATAAAAAATTGGAGTTATTTTTTTTTACAAAACAAATTTCAACCATAGCTATTGTAAATTTAATTCAAAAATAATAAAAAAAATTCAAAATAGAAACAAATAATGAAAAGTAAACTGTGAATTAAAAAAGCATAAGCTTTTCTTGTTGAAAAGAAAAATAAACAAAATTGTGACTCAAAGATATTTAATATAGTAATGTATTGTAGAATTTAGCATCTTAAAAGTTTAAAAAACTATAATCAGGACTATGGAACGATTTAAAAATTTTGTATTTTTTACAAAATTTTAAGAAAATTTTAAAAAAATCATTCTATTAGCAATAGAATAATTTTAAATAATGAAAACTGAAAAGTAAATTACAATCTTATTCTAAAACCACAATTCAAATTAATGTTTGAAAGAAGATAATGTAGCGTACATTTAACTTACAATAGAATAAAAAATCTACCCTAACATTTGCACTACAAAAATCTTCTTGTACTGTATCAAGGTTTCAAATTTTATACTTTAAAGTTTGTGTTTAAATGTAAGAAGTTTAAAAATAATTGATCACTCTTCAAAAATGTAAACAAACAAATGAATCAAAGAATAATACAAAGATAATACAAAGATGTAAAAAAAAGACAAAAATAAAGGACGAGAATAAAGTACAGAAGAAAAAAAAAGAAGGAAAAGTAAGAAATATGTAAAAAAGAATATAAATAAAAGCCAAACTCACTGTGTGCATCCGAGGAGCCCTGATAGGTGTCATTGAGCTTGGGCCGCTTGTTGGGCGGCCCATCCACTAGATGGTCTGCCATCCTTATCGTTAACTGTTGCAGTCCCTATATCGCGGCCACCTTCTGACTGTCAATATCTCTTTAATTTACTTCACTATTATTGTGGTTCAACACTTTTCTTCTTAAAAAACCAAGTTTTTTTTTAATAAAAAAGCACGCACTTTGCACGTCCTGTCCGCACGCGTGCACATTCACACACACACGCACACATACACGTCGAAAACTCTTCAAGTTATCAAATTAAACACCTTCGTTAAAAAAAGAGCAATAAAAATGGAAAACGGTGGTTAGAAGATGAAAGCAGGTAATTCTCAGAGGCTAAGGAGCCTAAGCTCGTCTGGTGCCGAGGCATCCATTGGTAGCTGGTGATGCGGCAGCACCTCTTCGTAGACGATAGCTATCATCGGCCTAGCGCTGTAGGAGCAGCGCCGGCCGTTGCTGCTCCTGTTCCTCCACCTCTGTCTCGTGGTCGCGGTTGCTGCTTTCTTATTTTGTTCAGCAAAACTCGACACCTTTGAAGCGTGGCGCCTCCCAAGCAGCTGCTGCTGAATAAATCTTTGCCGGCGCGCCGTGCCGATGATGTTATTGGCGAACGGCGACTTCTGCTGCTGCTGCTGCTGCTGCTCCTCGACTCGAACCTTATCAACCATTGGGCATCCTCGTGAAAGCTTGCCGAAGAGCGCGCGCGCGCACTGCTCTTTCTCTGTTTTATTTCTCTTTTACTTTTACACTTGCTTTCTTTCTCTTCTTTGCTATAATTGCCAAAGCACTTTTTTAACCCAAGCTCTTTTTCGACTTGATTTTGAAGATACCGTTATTACACTTTTTCGCACTGTCCGTTCTTATTTTTTCTTTCTTCTTGAAAAGCGAGCTTGTTCACGAGCTTTGATAAGATGAAGACAGACATAAGCATACAGCAGCACTGACTAAGCGTGTGCACGTAGCGTGTTTACTTGACTGCACTGAGTATATACACGCAACACAGCACTGTGGCGCGGTTGTAAACAAGTCTTGTGGATTTGGAAAAACTTGCACTTTCTTAAAGCACCGCCAAAACACACATGTTCACCTACACTTCACTCTATTGACGCTTGATCTTCTTAGTTAGGTTTTGCTAGTTTCTTTAAATTTATCTACTGATTTTTGGTGCGTCTTGTTCTTTAGCAAGGACAATCCTGATTACCACTGGCACCATCTTCTTCGTACTCTTTCTTTCTCTCTCTCTTTTTTCTCGTCTGCGCCCTCTGGAGCTCTTGAGTCGTCGTTCGTCGTCGCGGATGACATACACACTTACATGCTTTTGCACCTCCGCACTTAGAACATGTGTACGTATATGCAACTCAATCACGCCGTCGAGAGTTTAACCGAATACAAGAAATAAACTCGAGATGTCCGTATTCCAGTACTTTCCGAGGCAGCGTCGTCTACGTCGTTCTCGTCGGTCTACGTTGTACGCTTGGCGCTGCTGTTGCTGCTGCTATTACTATTGCTACTGCTGCTGCACTTGGCTCTCTCTCTTTCGGGGTGGCGGCGGTGGCGGCAGTAGACGCGAGCGCCTCTCTCACTGCGTGTCGCCGTCTACACTCCACAACTCTTTCTCTATATCGCTTTCTCTCTCTCTCTGTCTCTTTTTGTCTAGCCCCCGGGATCACGGCCTCATCGGGGGCACGCGTGTGTTACCGAGAGAATCACTCTCTCCACTTTCCGCCTTCCTTGCTTCTTCTTCTGCGTTTCTCCCTTATTCAAAAAACCAAGACACTCGGTAGGGAACCCCGTTGCCTTTTGCTCTCAAAGATGTTTTTTCTGGTCCTTCTTACTCTTCTGCCTACAACTCTCCGTCTCCCTCGAGATGGTACTGGTGTCGTCTTGCGGCGCTCTTTTCAATGCTATCTTTCTCTCTCTACTTATCTCAGTCCGATACACGTACACTCTCTCTTTCTCTCTCTCTCTCTCTTGCTTTGAAGTTCGGATCACTGTGGAGGCGCGCGCGTTCGGTTCACTCGCTATCTCCTGGACGCGTTTTAACGACGACGCGCAGAAACCCCACTTGGCGGGGGCGACTGCCGTGTTTTCTTTTTAAAAAATGGATAACAATGATAGGCGCTTATTTTCGCTCTTTTAATTCTGGAGAAGTGCGTGAATAAAACGCACGCACTCGGAGATGAGGAGAGAGGATAGGACACACGACGGTGTATCACTACTTTCGAGACACGTACGACACACACGACGAGACAGCAAAATGGCGGCGACGCAAGACTACTGCTGCTCTTTGCTGCTGCTGCTGCTGCTGCTACTCTGTGCGCGCGCGCTCTCTCTCTCTTTCTTTCTTGAGTGCAGCACAGTGTGTGGATGCGGAACACACGCTTTATATATACACTATGCTTTATGTCCAGCGCAATATATACCCCACAGTATACACACACAATCTGGAGGTGGGCTGCTGGTTAAGTCTAGCGCTGTGTGATTTTGCGTTGTGTGTTTGGATTAATGCGCACGCGCAGAAGTGCACCTAAGGTTTTAATGTGTACAATTTATACGAAGAGTGTTTAGTGGCGCTTTTACGCTGATGCGTTTGTCAGGGCAAAATGTCCGACTGGCCCGTTCTAGGTAACAGGCACTTTTCGTGTTTTAACTAACTCAACTTGGAACACAGTGTAGTGACGCCTCATTTGTCAAGACGGTCACGTGACTTACTAAGAAATGTATCATTGGATCATATATGCACACAAATGCGTCGGACAGCACTACAGCTGTGTGACGATCATTTTTTTCTCATAGGAAATGGCATAATATATGATGTTACTCATACAGTCGGTGACCGTTTGTTACCAGTTACTGTACAGGGGATACAAATACAATACAAATGATGCTTTGCTTTCGTTTTTAGGTTAGGTTCCAATGCGCAATACATTATGCGTCGAAGGTTCAAAGAAAAAGAGAATGTGAGACTTGTATATAAGATACTTTGCGATACTGCCATTGTGTGGGAGAGATATCTCTTCTGAAAATTTTTAATATTAAAAAATCACAAGGAAATTTTGAGATTTACATTAACTTTATTTAATAAAAATTGTTTTTATTGAATTCTTTGAAATTTTGCTCAAGTCATCTGTCACTATAAAGCAAAAATTTATGGTATTCATCAATTGCTAAATAACAACTGTATCTTGAATTATTTCTGTCCAAAATTTTCTATCTTTGTCTATTTCGTGTTACTTATTACTCCGTCGATACATTCATCTTCTCCCCTTTTATAAATTAATGATTATCTTACCCAAGCTATGAAAAGTACGTAAAACTTCTGTCTATGATCCCTTATTTCATTAAGATATTCATAAATAAATTTTTCCAATTCTTTGTTAAACTAATTATTTCAGAATAGTCGTAGGTGTATTAAAAATATTTAAATAAAAGCGTATCTTATCTAGTATAAAATAAAATTGTAATATGGCTGGTCGCAACTTAGAACACCTGTAAAACATGAATGAAGTATCCATCACACCAATCAGCAGACTAGCTTCTTTCGCTACAGCTGACGACTTTTAGTTATTTAAAGGTATCATAAATTTTGAGTTTGATCATTGGATAGTGTAATATGGTACTATTTTTGCAGGTTAAAATCAGCTGATAATCTTAAGTTTTTGACCGACGAATAACCGCAATTTTAACATAAGTTTTGTTACCATTCAGTTGCCATAAATTACTCTTTTTTTTTAACACAAATATGCGTGTAACCAAGGCCACAAAAATTGATTAACTTGTTTAAATTGGTTAGGTATTTAAGATAATAAGATAATAGAAACGAGTTATAAGCGAAAATTAGATACTTGATTATGGGATGGATTCTCCATTACAACGTTTATTAACGTAGTTTTTAAAAATATTTTACGCAACTAAATAAAATCTTGCACAATCCTTTCTAAGAGAACCTCAAATATTTCTTTTGATTTGCAAATAAAAATTTAAATATATCATGGAATAAGTATAAATATGAAATTCTCTTTTTATATTTTTCATTAATTTTTTTAATAATTTTTATTTTTTTATAACTTTTGAATATTTATTAAACTTTTTAAAAAAATTTTTTTAATTAAAAATTTTATAACTTAACTATTATAGGATTTCTGAAAAAATGTTTTTAAACTATTTGTTTAAAAACTGTGCACACTTAAGTAAAATAAGACACTGACCATTAAAAGTTTGTAAACTATAAAAATTTTTAATACATTACTGGTTCATAATAAATTATAAGAAGTTGGAATACCATACCTTAAATTACTATATCTTAAATTTTTTTTTTTTTTGCAGAATTATTTTCTTATAATTTTGATTGAACTGAACTTAAAAAGAAGCTTATTTGTTTAACAAAAAGTTTAGTTTTGTTAGTAAAAAATTTACATAAAATTTTTATACCAAGGATCATTTTCTAATAATATCCAAACTAAAATAAAAAAGCTTGTTATTCCAAAAAAATCGATTCAAGTCATATTATACATTTTTAAATATTAGTTTATACTTATATATTTGTTTAAATATTTTTAAGTTGGAAAAAATCCGTAATTCCATTTTAGTGCGTTTTTCTAATTCACTGAATTGGTTTGAATTTAAGAGACAATTAAAATAATTGTATAAATGTCTATGAAAATATGGAGTAAAACAGCGAACAATAGTTATCGGCTTACAATTTACGCATTCTTAAAATATAAGATTTAATCGAATAAAAAATGATGATTGCAGTTGCGTATTTTTATTTTCTATTTATTGCTCTTTGATTCACTTTTTTACCCATTTTTTGGTATTGGTACGAAAGTAATTGATTTTTTAATTCTTTGTTATAAAATCGTGTGTGTCCAAGTTCTTCAATTATCATTTGATTATTTCTTTAATAATAATATTACACGACAAAAAATCAAAAAACTTAAATATAAATGATAAAAATTATCGTAAAAAATTTTTGTGTTTCATTTTGTAAGCGTTATAACAATTTTTAATAAAAATACATCTTAAGTGAATATTCCTGAAAATATTATAAAATAAACATTTTAACAATGTTTATTAATATTTTTAAATAAAATGTATTCATCATTTTTCAAACATCAATATTCCTTAACAAAGTTAATCATATAAATAATTTTATTTTCGATTAATTCTATATCTTCAAATTTAAATCTTAAAATCTATTAAATTAATTTGTTTCAGTCTGCAACAAATGTTTTAATAAATAATTTAAAAATCGTGAAAAATGGAATAAATCTGTTCATCTTATGAAAATATTTCAGTTTTTAATAAAATTATTAGTTAGTTGAAGTTATTGTCGGGTACTAGCCAATTCCGGTAACTTTATCCTCTAACTCCGATTAAAAAAATTGAAAGAAAATTATTTTTATAAAAATTGGGCGTAAAAACAAACCAGAACAAGAGGTCGTCAGTGGCTCATTCGATAGAGTGATGGATTCGTAATTTCGAGGTTCGAAACTCGCTCTCGACCGATTAATACAAGCACCACTGTGTGCTTTGTTCATCAAACACACTGACGATATCCGTCGCTAATTAGCATCGCAATGTAATAGCATGAAAAAAGCGACATTAACACAAAAAAAATTTATAAAAAAGGGGCTAAACTTATATTATAAAAATATGACTAACTATTAAAACAAAAATCAGAGCAAAATTAAATATTATAATTTTTTATTAATATATCATGCTTATTTTTTATAACAAAAATTAAATATCAACATTTTATATAATTTATAATTTTTAAATAATTAATTAAAAAAGTAATGTCATAAAAAAATTTTAAATACTCAAAATTTTGAAAATTATGTAAAAATTTTTTTCTGTTTACATTAGTTGACATTTATATTTAAAAATTATTTTGGCCAGGTAAATATTTATATCAATAATTATAATATATAATAAAACTCAAAAACTTCAAAAATAAACTAAAATTTATTTAATTGTAAATAGACAAAAAATCAAACAATCAGATTAAGTTTTTTTTATTTTAAACAATTAAATAAGTTCAATATTCACTGCAACAAGATTCTTTTTATATTTTTCTTAAAACCTTTTTAAACCTTAATACTATTGTTGTAAAAATGTCATTCATTAAATTCAATAATATGTGGCGTCTGAACATTAATATAGTGGGAAACGTACGAATTTGTCGTGAACGTAAATTTAGTCCATTTTTTAATAAAACGTCAGTCTTTTTATTTCATATACTTTATCATAAAAACTACAGATATAAATTTTTAATAAATTTTTTGTAAAATCATAAATGCAGACAGAAAATAATAGGATATTTTAATATAAAATTTTTAGAGAGTTTAATTGATATTTAGGCATTATCTACGTAGCAATCGCACATACGCACGCCATAAAGATATTGGGTTTATTAGGAAAAAATTCATGGAGTACATACACAATACTCAGAAATGTAAGATATCGAAAGTTAATCATGTAAAATAAAATCAAAATCCTTTCAGTTATTCAATATATTCAAAATGCATAGTAATATGAACGGTTGGTTTTTGAAAATATTGAATATGCAAAAGTTTTTATAAATTTATTATTTATCATGTATGTACGGTTGCTGCTGTTCGGTAAAAAGTGCTGTTCATTTAATATCTTTAAATTATTTTGGTTGATTAACGCATAAAAATTTCTTTTCGTTATAATCAACAACAATTCAAAAAATGTACAAAGCAAAATCTCCTACCTTTGACAATTACATTTGACCAAATAAGAATATATGTTGTATTTATTGATATATGATAAAATATTTTCAGACAAATTCTACTGATTTTACAGGCACGATTTTATCAAATTTTTTTTAATTAAATTTAAATTATTAATTGCAATATCTCAACTGTTTTTCATAATCTTTCACAGCATCATTTGTGTCATTTTGACTGTTTATAAATGCTTTAATGGTTTATACTTTATGAAATATAAAATAATGAATTTAATTAAAAAATCAATTCAATTAATTTTTCTTAAAACTTTAAAAAAATTAATATGATATACCTTTTATCGTCTGCATTGCTGAACAAGATTTAGGTTTTTGATACGTATGAATACAATTTGATGAGTCGTCAAAACAATGTTTACTGTCTATAAGCATAGTTTCTACTACAAAAAGAAATTGTAACTTTTATTAAAATACGTTTTTTTCTATAAAATAAATTTAATTGTATGGATAATCAATATTTTGCAAATTAGCTCTTGGTTAATTTAAGCATAAAAAAATTTAATGATTTCTATCAAGAGTTTAATTCTGTACAAAATTTATGATGTGATAGCATCAAATTAAAAACCTAAGGTATCATTAAATGCTTTTCTAAACTCATTGCTATAGCAAATAAATTTAAATATATTTTAACATCATAGAAACATTAGCCCTGCATGTAAATTGCACTTCTAAAAGTCTAAACATTATATATAAAATATCATGAATTTGTTATATAATTTAATTGAAATAGATAAAGTATGAATCTTTAACAAAAATTCAAATTTGAAGTTATTTAAAATTTTTTCAATCATTAAAATATTATATTAACAATGATTCTTTTAATAAGATCTAAATGAAAATAGAGTGAAGAAATGATTAAAAAATCATTGCAAATTTTTACTATTCTAGGTATTGTTTCTATTAGAAAAAGATTTGTATGCAAATGAAAAATACACAATTTTTCTTTCATTTTCTATTGTATGAGCTATATAGAAAATTACAGCCAAAGCACTAAAGTAAAAAGTGCAACAATTTTTTACAAATCTTTACTGTTTTATATACAAAGTTAGTATTAATGTAGACAGAAAAAAATTATGTGTTGACTTAAAAAATGTTGTAATAAAAATATTAATTTTATTTTCATAAACCTATATAATCTGTAGCTTTGATAATGCACGCTCAATTCTTTTCTGAGATAGTAGATTTTACTGCAACCATATTGTAAAGTGAGTAATAAAAAACCTTTTACCAAAACTAACACAATTTTTAAAATATATTAAGATTAATTTTAGCGCTTATACGCAAACTCAACTGATGCACTGAATAAAGATTTAACCATAAGAAAATGCGTGTATTTTAAATATACTGTCTGTTTAGTAACTCTCATAAATTCATAATTGAAAATTATTTGAATTTGACAATGATTTCCTAGAGCAAATTCTATCATACATTGCACTCATTCAAATACAAATTTTGTGACAAAAATTATCACGCAAACATTGCTTAACAGATATTTTGCGAAGGAATGTCAATTAATCTCAAAAAAATTTTCATCCATTATTTGTATATAACAATATAAAATAAAAAAAACTTATTTGCACAAAGATACAGTATTTGATACAATTTTCAACTTGTGATTCCGGTACACATTTATATATTTCTTTCGAATCTTTCAACAAACATTACAATTCTTCTCTTTTATATTGTTTTTTTTACACTTGAATAGTATGAAGTAGCAAAACATTCAGCTGAGCGGCCACAAGTTTATTTACGTTCGATATTTCTGCAATTTCGTGTAAAAACGATATACGCGCTTTATTTAATGCAAATTTCATCTTGATTCGTCGTTCAAGCGGTCAATCGCTTTTAGACTTACTGTCTTCAGGTTTTGATTCACTTTCTTGTTGACTACCTTCTTCCTCTTCATCTGAATAATTGGTATGGGCCTCACCAGGTTTTAACAGCTTACCAACATAATCATATCTCTCTGAAAATTAAGTGATTTTATTTTAATATAAATTTTTAAAAATTAGTTTAATAAGATAAATTTATTAACTTAAAATTCATAACAAAAAAAAAGCTGAATCTATATTATATTATAATTATGACTATTTGAAAATTTTTTCTTTTTCTAAAATAGATTTTATTAAAATAATTAAAATATTAATGCTGTGTTCACAAACACTGATGATCTCTGTCGCTAATTAACATCACAATAATGGCATAAATAAAGCGATGTTAAATAGAAAAATAAAAATTATAATATAAGTTTTTGTAATATATTATTTTAAATTTTTTACATGAAATAATGCACTGCTTTCGTAAAAAATAAAAAAACATAAAATATATCAAATGAATTCTTTAAAAAGACTCAACATTTAGAAGACTATATGGTAAAAGCATTGTCATATTGACCTTGAACGTTGATCTCATGTAAAATGCATTACTTTCAGATAATTTAAAGTCAGTAGGCCAACTTATTTATTTGGTTTTAGTACTGATAAGAATCACATTCATAATAATACAACTACAAATTTAATTAAATTATTTTAATTTTAATTGATTAAAATAAATTTTTCAAAATCTATTTTTTCTGTGAAGTAACACTTTAAATAGTAATATAAATTTTCAAAAATTAACAATAGTCAAAAACATTTCTGTTTCAAAAAATTATATTGTAAATTCCTAAAATAAAAAAATTTTTTCTACCTTTGAATTGTTCTTCCCACTCCTTAACAGAGTTCATTTCATCTGTGTTTAAGTCACTGAGATCATCGTAATCATCTTTACCAGGAACAACTGAAAATGTGGCCAAACCTCGACTAGCATCTCGTCCTCCAAATGCAGCATAAGGTCCACCTTTTTAAATAAATTAAATTAGTAAATTCAATAATTTTTTTACTTATAACCAATTTTATTTTAGTTTACGAATAAATTTTTTTGAAATTTATTATAAATATATATAACATTATTTTATTTTATTAAAAATAATATATTACTTTTAGTAAATAAAATAAATATTTTAATATCATATTAATTAATTACTATTATAAATCCATAAAACACGTACACTTTTGAAAGAAATTTTTATGCTTGAGAAAATAAATGTACTACTTCATTGTATAACTATATCAAAATCTGTACAGCCTTAAAAATATAAATTTTTTTATACTACAAAATGGACACAAATAATCTTAAAAATATAAAAATATATGTTTACTTGATATGTAAAGGAATTCAAGAATTATATATTAAAGTTTCTTTATTTTTTTATTCATTCAACTTTAAAAATTGTTTTTATAAATGACTTAAAATAACTTGTCTTTTTCATAAATTAAATTGCAAACGTGTATTGTTAAATATAAAAAATGATAAAAAGATTTCTTATCAAAAGAAATATAAAAGCTTGTGTTTAAAAATTTTCTCATTTAATAAATTCTTCTTTCAATATGACTTAAAGTTTCCATATCAAAACAAAGTATTATACATAAAAGAAATATGTTAATTAAAAATTTTTATAAATTGTTATAAACAAATATCATATTTTTAATGCAGTAATCAATGAAAAAATTTTTGGTATAGATTTTATTGATGTATTATTGAAAATAATACTTGAAATCTAATACAGTTTATATGTGTATAAAATAGGAAAACGTTAAGGAGTAAAAAATGTTTATGTAAATAGATATATTAATTGTATGAATAGTAAGTAAGCAATACAGAAAAATAAGGAAAATCGTTCATGAAGACGTAGAAGGAAAAGAATTAGCAAATTGTCTGAAAGATAGCGAATATAAAATAGGTTAGAGAAATTTAAGTATACCAGGACCGTAAAACCTTGCGCCTTTGGTCACATCGTAAACATTGCCGTTAACCGCAACTAGAATACGACCATCAGGCCCAGTGCCATTATATTCTTTGAGCTCTTCGACAGTGAAGTCACGCCTAATCTTTGGCAGCTGCTTAACCGGTTGTGCGACCTCATCAGAACGCGATCTACTCTTGAAAATTTTGTAGACAAGTACAGCAATAATGCCGACAAGAGCAAGATTTACCGGACTATGAATAATTTCACTTAAAAAAGCACTCAATAAATCCAAATATGATTCCGCTGCTGCCGATTCTTGTGTCATTGACGGCGGAGGCACTTTATTCTCGGCCATTTTGCTTCTGATCCTTTTTTTTGCAAGAAATTAAAAAAAAAATGTTAAATGCGTGACTCGTCAAATTGTCCTCCGGCACCGTGGCCCCCCCTAACTCCGGCAACTTTTCGGAGTCTTCGTTCAATCAAAACTACACGTTACGCGAACGACGCTGTTAGATATATTGTGATTGTGCCCTCAGCGCTCCTGTATACTTACTATACCTATACCTACAATTATAACCTAAAACTATATATGTATAAGTAGTGCGTGGCAGTAGCACTATAATAGTAACTATATAATTACATTTACTAACAGACACTACAGAAGACAGAGACCCAAATCAGACTAGCAGAGCGTTACACCGTTGGCTCAGGCGGCAACAAAAGCAACGGCGCGTGACTGAGCTTATATATTATGCGTGACGTTTACTCAAACGGCTCGAACTCGAACTAATATCTGCGAGCGATGACTTGACTCGAGTAGGCTGCTATAATATTATGCAAAGACAGCACAACCTACACAGGTAGAGCTGTTTAGAATATATACTTGTAATGTAGTGTAAAATATAAAATAGACTCCTGATCTGATATGATCCTCATTTCAACAAAATCCTACCTCTGCCACCGAATATTAATGTTTAAACTTTTTATAAGCTCACGTACGCAAGACTGACGGTCATCTCATCTTTTTTCTTGATTTTTTTTTTCATTTTTTTTTCTCTACAACCGCATTTGCTAAAATGTAAGAGCTCGAGCTCACACGTATTAATAACTTATCAATTTTATCTAAACTTAAATTTAATTTAGATGCTTATCTAAAGTAAGTTGTAAGCAATTGATATAATTGCATTTAGAAAGTATAAAACTAAGAAAATTTAAAACTAAATTTTTAAATCATTTACATAAATTTCTTATTAAGAAAACTGAATGAATTTTTTCTTTTAAACAAAAAATTTACATTCGTAGGAAATTTTTTCGAAAACTATTTCTCAAATAAATTTTAAATGTTTTAATTATTACGGTTTGTATTAATCTAATAGTAGCTACTACATTTCAAATTTTAATTTAAAAGTCAAATGAAGAGAAGAAATACGTTTTGATTTTTTAAATTTACGTACATATTCATGTGTATACTCTAGGAATAGTGTATATATCTAAATCTGATGTTCAAAGTAAAAATTACGAAAATTCAATGAATTATAATAAATAAAAAATTTCTTTTGCGTTAACATCAACTGTTATTACGTATGAATCATTGTTTTTTCTTAATACACCATATGCATTAAGAACAATGTATGACTAAAAAAGCGGTTGTATTTATACGATTTCCAGTATAGTTTTTTGTAATTTTGTTTTTATATGAATCCGCACAACATTATGCGACTTTACCTCTTTACATAAATAAAATTTTCCACTTTATCACATAATATTACTTTTTTTTATTCTTTATCAACAAAAATCCTTAATATTGATACGCAAATATCTAAAAAAATTAATTTTATAATTTTTTTAATTATTACATCTAATTTGAAAAAATTAGTCTAGTTTTCTAAAATTTTAATTATAACTTTTGTAATTGAGCCGGTGAGTGGCTCAGTCGGTAGAGTATTGGATGTGGGGTTTTGAGTTCGAATCCCGCTCTCGGCAGCCGATAAAGAATAAAAAAAACTTCCTTAATAAATTGTAAAAAATATGTTATTATTTTTTTTTTAGCAAATTTTTTCCTATTAACGAACGTTGATTAAAAATAGTATTATTCATACTTTAATTTTTTAAATATTAATATTCAATAATAGTCTTATTTACACTGTTTGGAAACATGAGTTTTTTATAATTTAAAAATATAAGCAGCTAATACAAAAAATTTTGCAGAATAAGTATTATATTCTCTTAAATAAGTTCTGTTTATTTTATTTAGCATATTACTTATTGAAATTTCATAACATTTAATAAATATTTATTTAATAACATTTTTCTATTTAAATATTTGTTTTGCTTAATCATGCATTGTGTTTCTAATACACAATATCGTCACGTGAGGTCTTGAATGGCTTACACAGTAGAACGATGGATTCTAAATCTCGATAACCCGAGTTCGAATCCTGCTCCTGACCGATTAATGCAAGCACCTCTGTATATTACGTGTATTTTGTTCACAATCATGCTGAAAATTTTTATCGATAATTAAAATTGGAATGGTGGTATAAATAAGGCGACGTTAAATTTTTAAAAAATATCGGTATTTTTATATTATAAAATAAAAGTGTGTTTGCATATTTCATGTATCTGATAAATTTTTTTGAAATTTGATATTTTCTTAAGAATATTAAATAATTAAATAACACACACAGATACTATATTTCTCATATCGTGAAAATTAAATGGTCTTCCTAAATTTATATAAGATGTATTAAAATATCAGTTAATTTTAGCGACAAAAATTTTTATAAGTTCATAACAATAATACGAGAAAGCAGATTGCCGGCATCGTTTATCGAAATTTTATGACGCTAAAATTAGACTATTATATTTGATGCGAGAGTTGATGACGATGTGATGACGCATATTGCGTTAGAACAGAAAAAAAGTCGATTGTAAGATTGAATTTCAGTGGGCAATTTTTTTAGACCGATTATTAAGTGATAGAAATAATACTATTCACTCGAAATCAAAGTCTCATAATTTTAGCGCCATAAACGATAGCTGGCGAATTTAATCAAATTGTTGACTATTGATAAAATGTCTTTATCTAAGATTATTCACGGGTTGACAGACAAATCATCAGATAATCAGATGTAAATAAGCGATAAATTATTTTTCTTTTAATTTTATTACACTTTTTAACTTTAAAATACTTTTGATTTAAACTCATTTCGTAATAAAAAATCATATTAATTCATTTTCTTACTTGCTAATAAATAATAATTTTTAAAAAAAATATTAAAAACATATTCTAAAGACATTCAATAAACTAAATTTCACAACGCAATAGTTTTCATTTGGTGCTGATTCACTGATGACTTAGCATTTTCTCTGTTATATTATTTTATAGTTTGACCAAAATATACGAAATCAGAACAACATGCAAGCTTTAATTTTCAAATTGCAAAAAAGAACATTTGTGAAAGTTTCTTCAATTTATTTAATTTTTTAATTATGCATTATACTTTCCAAGACCTGACTATAAATATTTTATTCTCTAGCACATATTAATTATTTTTGTTATCTTTTTTATTTTGTGTCACAGCCGTCGTGAGCGGGATCCGAACACGTAACCTCGAGGTTTCAAATCCATCGCTCTACCGAATGAGCCACTGACGATTTCTAAATCTTCACTTTAAATAAAAACTATATTTTTGCTATGAAATAATAACAATTTCAACTGAATATTCATTCTTTAATTGTTTACAGTTAAGATATCTGCAAATATGCACAATCTTGTTTTTTTGTGATTTAAAAATGTGCACTTCTGAATCAATAAAAAAAGAATTTCATGCCATCATAATTATTTCAAAACTAATGCATTTATATATTTAAAAAGATGGACTAAAACTTTGTGATTCTTTATTTAATCATAACTATTCTCTTATTGAAGTTTAAGCTCTAAAAATGGGTCAGTAATATTTACTGAATTTCAGTTACGGTATATCTTTTATAATACGTATTAATAAATGCGTATTAATTTTATAAGTATAACGGGAATTTGATAAATTTGGCCGATTCCTATGTGAATATTTAAAAAAATCAATATTGTGGCAATAATGATAAGCTTTGATATTTTTTTAACTTTATTTATCTTCAAATAAAAGATATACCAATAATTGAATTAAGAATAATAAATTAATTTAACCATGTATTAAACAAAAGAAAAATAATTGGATAATCGTAAACTTCTTTTAAACAAAGACATTTTTCAGATAAATTATAATTTATTGTCAAAATGTGAGTTCGGAAAATCTTCTAAGTGAATTAAATTATATTTTAATAACTCCTAATTTATATTTGAATATATTTTGAGAATAGAGTGTGAATGAAGAGAGTGAAGTTAAAAATACATATTGTTATTTCTAGAAATAAAGTTAGTCTTTATTTTAAGTTATAAAATACTATTTTAAAATACTATTTTAAGGAAAAACTATATTGAATGTTACTCGTGCACTGAAACTTCGTAATACATAGTATTTTGTAATGTTATATTCAAAATACAAAGAATTTAAATCAAAGCCAAATTTTCAAAATTATAACTTTGGAGATTCCGTTTCAGATATCAATTGGACTTTCTAGTGTTATCTATTGATGAAATGATATTTTCAATTATTTGTTTTGATCAAAAATATTAAAGAAATAATTATAGATATTTATTTTATATATAATTATAGATAGACATTTATTTTATATATAACGTAATTGAGAGATCTCAGTGGCTCATTCGGTAGAGTGATAGATCATGAATCTATTAGATACGATCCTGAACGCTCTAGCCATCTTACAGGAATTAATTCGCGTTATATATATAGCGTAATTAATTCCTTTAAGATGGCTAGGGCGTTCAGGATCGTATCTTATCTCGGCCCCGCAAGGATAAAATAATTTTTGTTTTTCTTCAATAATTCTTATAAAGTTTATGATCACTTATTATATTAGTAATTTCAATGATTTTTCATTATTTAACAAAAAATACCTGTAATTTATCATTAGTATCGTTCTAATCGTAAAAGTTTTAGTCAATTTTTAAAATATCTTTTCCATTTCATGTTTGACACGGCATTTTCTTGATTAATTTTAATTTGTAAGAAGAACGTCTACAATTTTATTTTTCCTTCATAAAAAACTACAATTTGATTACGAATGATTATAAACATAAATTCTGAGTCTCAGTAGCTCAATCGGTAGAGCAATGGATTCAGAATTTTGAGGATTCGACTTCGAATCTTGCTCTCGGTACCCAATTGTATACGATGGATGTGCTTTGTTTACAAGTACACTAACAACCCTCCGTCGCTAATTAGCATCGTAGTGATAGCATAAATATAGGGACGTTAAATTAAAAAAAGTATAATATTATGCATAAAAACATTAACTAAGAAATATTAGAATTTTGTAGGTATATTAATTTTTATCACTTTTTTTTATTTCTAATTCTTCAAAATTTTATTTGGACTTGAATCAGACTTAATTATAATAGGAAACACATATTTTTAATATCTCAGTGTTATATCAAACTTTATAAATAAAAATTAAATTACAATAAAAATTATTAATCTATTATAAAATATGAGATCAAATACTTCATTATTTATCTAAAATCATTACTGTAAAATACTGTGCTTGAATTGGACGGATTCGTTTCATTATCTAAATAATATTTTTATAAAATGTATATATACAAATATACAATTTTAAGCAAAAATATCCTTTGGACATCATTATTGCTTTGATACTTTTAAAATCATTTTTACCTTATGGTAACATGTTATATAAATAATTATGTTGCATAATTTTTATCAAAATGTATAACTTTCCGTGCATTCTACCTTCAATTAAGTTTCAATTTTATTTTCAACTTCACCGTGCAAGTAGAGATAAGGGCGTATATCTAAATTATCTGGAATGCTATTTGGATCTACATGCTCAGAACATATAGGACAAGTCTCATCAGTCTTGAGGAGTCTGTGAAAAAAATGCACATAAGTATTATTAAGAAAAAATAAGAAATATATCAAAAGGCGTCGGTACCACTTCGAAGATAAGTATGAGATTAAAAATAATACTTTTAAGAAATTAAAATAATATAGTTGATATTTTTTCGAAATATTATGAGATTCAAGGTGATTAATTAGCAAATATAAAAAGTTATATTAAAATTACCGTAGGAACTCGCTTGCAATTGCTGGGAAATCGCACCGGGGACATGCAGTAAAATCATCTTCTATAATATGGCGACCCTACAATAAAATATAAATGTATACAGTAAATACTTACATAAATACTTAGGACTTTTGTTTTTAAAATTTCTGTCACTTCACATTTATAACTTATTTCATATAAACATTTTCTAATTTCAATTTAAAAATTTGATTTGTATATATTTTAACTTTTACTGAACAGCTTAAAGAAAATTCATGATATAACAGTTTAAATTTTTAGTAAAAAAAAAATGTTTTCCCCTATTAAATTAATGAAATTGAGGTTTTCAGTGTCTCACTCGGTAGAGGGATGGATTCGCAACCCGAGGTCCCGAGTCCGAATCCCGCTCTCGGCCGATTGATGTAAGTACCACTGTCCGTCACTACTTTGTTCACAAACATACTGGAAACCTCTGTCATTAATTAGTATCGATATGATTGTATAAATGCAGCGACGTTAAATAAATTTTAAAAAAATTTATGAAATTAACTAATATATACGAGAATACCAAACTTACAGTAGCTATACAAAAAGGGATGGTATTTTTGCAATTATCACAATTGACTTCAGATTCAGGGAGTTTATTTTTGCAATATGGACAAGGGGTGAGCGGTTCATTTTCATCATTTTCTTTAGATCTTGGTGGTTTTCTAACAATTGCTTCAATTTTCTTACTATATTTTGCATCGATTTGCGACCTGTATTCGGATCGCATTAACATTGCCGCAAAATTAAAAGCAGCAGTTTTAAGACCGGATCGATGACACTCAATTACTGTTGATGTTAAAATAGGTACGATATCTGTAAATAATAGACATATTATTTTTAATATTTTTCTTACGAAAAAAATTTTAATATTTCTTAATAATCATATATTTTTTAAATTGATTAAGTAACTTTAATAATTATAGATCAATTGCATTGATAAATAATTATAAAATTTTCAAAATTAACTTTACTGTTGTAAATTACTGTTAAAAGTTGAAAAGCAATTTTTTATGAAACTTACGACTGGGAAATTTTGAAATATTGTTAGCGACTCGTATCAACATTCTTGAAGCTTTCAAGTGATCATTTCGTTTTACATAAAGTCGTACCAATATGTAAGAATGTAAAAGCCTCATGTTTGTCTGCATTTCTAAAGGAACATTGATTTTGTTCCGTTTTAATTCTTGGTACATAGCAAATAAAATATCGTGAGCACTTCTATAATTTCCTATAACATTAAAAAATTATGTGTTAGCTTATTCATAAAGAATGTGTAAATAATGCTGGACATATGTTACCATTAATTTGCTCTTCACTGGCAATGATGACTGCAGTTTTGGCAGCTTCACGGTACTGTCTACGTGCCATATATAAACGGAATAAATACTTTGGATCCTATAAAATGAATTATATGAATAAATATGGAGCTTGTATAATATAAATGTATGAATTTTTTATTTTAAATGAATTTACTTTAGGTACACCGTCACTTCCTAAAAGGAAATCTATAAGCTGATTTGCTAGTCTTTCATCTCTTGAAGTAGCTACAGTATCAATAGCTATACTGAGTGCTTCATCATCATCTGCACTTATTTGAGCTGCTTTTAATAATAGTTTTAAGGCCTTAAAATAAAAACAAATTATCCTCTTTAAAAATTTATATTAAATATTTAATAATAATATATTAATTAATAAAGAAATTTAATAAATATAATAATTAAAAATGTTAAAAATCTACATTATTCAATTTTAGAGGACTGAAAAATCAATATATTGGCTCTAATCATGTTTAAAATATCGTTTATGATTTTTATCTTTTTTATTCAATTATTTATCTAGTAATTTAGAATGTTATGTATGTTTTATTTTAATAAAAATTTTAATCATAAATCAATGAAATATATTGTTAAATGAATTTTTGAACCTCTATAAAATATTAATAATAATAATAACAACTTACTTTATGAAACTCTTTTGCATAAAAATAATATTTTCCTGCTAATAGGCTATTCTTTTGAGATTCAAAATAAATGGCAAGACTTTTAAAGTCTTCTTTTCTGCCATTACTGTCATCTACAGTATTAACTAAAATTTCACCATATAATTCCATTTTGCTATGTTGATTTGCAAGTTGAAAAGCCTCATCGTGGCAATTGGATAATATTAAGAACTTTATAGCCGAATTATAATCATTCATCTTCTGGAAAAATCGTGCCACCATTTTAGCTCCTTCTATACTCTTGGTTTGTTGTACAATTTCAACACTTCGAGCTACATATAGATAACACAAAAATTAATTTTTCATATTAAATAGAATTAATTTTTTTGTAAATTTAAACAAAATTAATTTTTATATTCATCTTATACAATCAATGTTTTAATGAATAATATTGTAAAGATTGTAGTTGAAAGAAATTTACCAGGATTATTTAAATATTCCAAATTAATTCTTATGATGTTATCGTAATCCTTAGCAGTTTCATACGCTCTAGCAGCCTCTTCATATTTGCCTTCAGCTTCTTTGGCCTTTGCATATTGTATATTAATTTTGGGTGACGATATTTGCGGCAAAAGTTGACCAACTTTGTGCCAATTTTTCAGTTTGATATATGCTGAAGCTGCTTTGTCGAAATATTCGGCTTTTTCATAAAGTAAAGCAGCTTCGTTAAATTGCTGTTGTAAATGGGAAATAATCAATAAAAAGTTGATCAAATAAAGATCAATTTTTTCTCAAAACTTAATGAATTTTATTCATTAGATCAGTATAATAAATGTAATTAATAAATAATTTTCTTCGATTTTTATTTTTCAGTTCAAATAAAAAATACTTTAAATTAGTTGTTCTTACTTTCATATTCTCCAAAATTTCAGCACATTCTCTTCTTAAATAGCGTGGGCTATCACTTTCCATGGCAATACCAACGCCCTTTCGACTGTCTCCACATCTAATTGACGTGCGCGCTATACCAGCCAAACATTGCATTCTGTGATTTGGGTTCTGCTGTGTTAAAGATGGTGTCGCTTCAGATAATCCACGTTCGTAATTCACTAAAGCCTTTGGGTAATTACCTCTGAATAACAAAAGAATTTAGATGATTAGATTAGGATAAAAAGTTGAAATGTGTATTTTTAGAAAATAATTATTAAATATTATTCTTACGTAAATTCAAGTTGTTGAGCATATTCCCTAGCAATAAACGGTATTTCATCAGGTTTTAAATTTTGTGCTAAGGTCAAAGCTTGCACCCACTGCATTAGATCTCTCCTTAAATATAATGCTTCCACAGGCTCCGAAGATTGTAAAAAATATTTTTCAGCTTCATCATATTTTCCTATAAGTGTACAAATATGGCCACATAGCAAAGGGAATTCATCTATATCCTCTAACTTTTGTAAAGCCCATACCATTGAGGCATCTTCAATATGTCGATAGATTCTTAGAGCTATAATAATCGTGTGAGAAACAAAATTTTGTATTATGTACTGTAATTGACGATTTTATTTTAGATATATTTTCATCTACAACTTAAAATATTAGCAATTTTTCAAATGAAACAAGTAAATTTATTTACTTTACCTATATTTATATCTAAATTTACAAGTGCACCTTCAGCTAATTTCAACCATTCATTTTTATCATTTATCCTTCTACATGTATCCAAAGCTTGTTGAAACCTAAAATCATCAATTTTTTTTTTCAAAATGGGAACAGAAATTGAAATTTTATGGAGAATAATATATTAATGGAATAAAATACCTTCTACACATTATTTGTTTTTGAAGAATTTCTGATAATTTTTTGTTATCTACTATATTTCCAATTTCTTCATGAGAAGATAAAACAATTTGTATTAGTTTACTATCTGAAGTGCTTAAAGTCATTTCACCTGCATACATTAGTGTTGGTATGGTGTCAGAAGGCAATTTAGTATCGCTTATTTTAATGACTTTTGTACCTTTATTATATTTAAATAAATAGAAAAATAATTTTAATATTTTAATACTTTTAATAAATGATTAAAAAAGCTGATTTTATTAAATTACTTTCAAATAAATACGAATTATCATACATTACCTTCTAAATAATATCTTACAAAAACGTAAGTGGTAATAGTATTATTGTTATATACGGCAAACGTCGTACGTTCCATGAGATTTTGATCCCAAACAATACCCTGAACAGAATCAGGGCAATCGGGAACTTGATATACTTTATCATTAAAAGGATCATTTATGAATACATCCAGTTTACTATCAATAAAACATAACAGAGTTCCATTTGCATCTAAATAAACTTGTTTCACTCCATTGTTATGAGAATATTTAGTAGCTTGCTTAAACTCCTCAAGATAAAAGTAGATAATGTTACCCATCTTAAATTGAAATATTTTTATATTAATAAAAAAACTAAATACCTAAGTATTATTAATCATTTTAAATTATCATCTTACATCATCACCATATACTAAAAAATCTGCAGAAAGTGCATGACATGATATTCTAGAATTTGAGGCACCTTGCTCTGGAAACATTTTTGTATCTTTTCCATTGTTTATCAAAATTGGATCACTTTTAATCTAAAAGTTTAGATAAAACTGTTAATAATTACGTAATAAATACTCGAAAAAATGTATATTTTGAAAATTTATACTTACAGCATGGAGTTGCAATTTCCCATCAAATAATACAGAAGCATAAACTTCATTTAAATTCATTGAATCCACAGAAGCTAAGTAGTCTCTTTCAAAATGTATCATTGTTGAAGCGCTATTCTGTCCAATACTTAGGTTCCAAAATAATGCTCTATTATTTAATGCAACTGCAATGTGTAAAGGTCCAACTGCAATTATCGATGGCTCTATTATAGTGTTAATTATTTGAGGATTAGGTTTCACCTAAAGATAAAAGATATTAATAATTTTATAAATCTAAATAATTTTTAAATTATTGTGAGTTTTGTAGATATATTTCTATTTAAAATTTTAAATTATAATATATTTATGAAATACTTATGACATAAACTTTAAATTAATATTATATTTTTAAAATATTTTTAAGCATTTTAATTTCACCTTGTCCAAAGTATACAAATGAACGGCAACCTCAGTCAAACTAGCAAGTACAGCAATTCTGTTGCCACAAACGCTAATCAATTTAGGAATTTGTGCCAAATAAATCAGTATATTGCCACTATGAGTAACAGCTGCTAACATTGAACCATCAGCGGACCACGAAACAATACTAACTCCAGTATCACCACTAACAGTTATCACCTTCTCTGTTTCCTCAAGATTCTGTAAGCTGTGTATTTTAAGATTATTATCACCACATGTTACAACTTTACTTGTAATTTGATTGATAGCAAGATCATTAAGTGAATCTCGATGATTTTTAACTTGAAACAGTTCTTGTCCCACTTCTTTTATATGTGTTGAAATGGCTGTAATATATCCAGCTTCAAATCCTAGTAGTATGTAACCATCTCCATACCTACAATTGAAAAATTATTTGTATATGATTGCATACTCATTATTCTAAATAATGTATCTGTAATAAAAATGATAGTATAATATTACCAATTATATGATACTATTGGTCCATATCGCTTTTGAAATGTTAATTCAATTGGATTCTCTGGGTCCAAAATGTTGTACAGATATAGAGTAATTTTACTAATAATAAGCGATACCTGAAATGTGTTCAAATGAAGTAATTCATTTTAAATTTAATTAATTTTTCAAATTAAAAAAAATAAAGCCCTGAAATGATTTTTATATTATTAGTTTAACCATATTTTTATTATAAAATAAGTTCTCGAAAAAGATTATCATATTTTTTCTTTGATGATAAATTGCAATATTTAAATACTTGTAATTAATTTATTTAATATAATATAAAAATATATTTTTAGAAAATTTATTTGGCTATTATATAATTTTTAATTAAGGGAATGTAAAATACCGACATTACAGTTTTCCAAATTTTTTATTCTTAATCTAGAAATTTTTACAATATCTCTATATTACTGCCTTCTATTTTTACTAATAAAAAGCCTAATTGAGAGATATTTTTGAAAATTTTGGAATAAAGATTAAAAATTTTGAAAACTGCAATGTCGGTAACTATGTTGAAATCATATACCGTATTACATCCCCTTAAAGCAATAATGTACTAAAGTCACTTTTGTTTTTAAAACTCTTGAAATTCATTTTTAAGAATATATAAAATGCACATAATATAAAAATCATACTCCATTTTTTCCTCTTCACTTCCAATTGTACTTACAGTGTTTTCTCCTCCAGCTCGGTGATCCATCTTCATTTCACTAAATTTTACATCGGAAGGATCTCCATGAAGTTCTATTTCTCTGCGAGTATCTCCATCATTAGTACTAACAGTTAATATTCTATCTTCTCCAGCTAAAGCTAACAGACCTTCCCTTGACCATGCACCAGAAACGATACGTTTTTTGTGCTTGCCCAAAACTGATATTCGTCTAAAAAGAAAATTAAGTGACTTTTACTCAACTTCTTAATCAATTAAATTTATGTGTAATATAAGCTTACTTTGCATTTATATGATCATATATGACTAGATTTCCTTTTTGTGTTCCTGCAGCAAGTAAAGAACTTGTTTTTGACCACATCATACAAGATAATCCATCTCTAACACCAGTATCAATTTGAGATCTTTTCCCAGTAGTTGCGTCCCATAAAACAATATAGGATGAACTACTTGTCACTGCAGCTAAAACATCTCCATCTGTGTCCCATCCAAAACCAGAACATAAACCAGGCAATTGAATACGTTCTTGTAATTCTCCCTGTCTGTCTATTATAGCAATTGTTGAATCACATCCTGTTGAAGCCAAGTGCGTACTGTTAGCAGGTCGCCAGGAAATATAAATTGTACCTGGACCATGAGGTTGTTCTAATCGATATAAGACCTGACATGTATAAACAGAATTTTCTTTAATAAAAACATATTATGAATATTAATTTACAATTTTAATTTAAAAATAAAAAAACGGTTTTTGACCAGTAAAAATGAAATTTTTTACAAAACAAACTAGAAATATTTAGATTTAAAATTTAATTTGTTAATTTTAAATGAAAAAGTGTACTGTATATGTCAAAACTGAACTTAAAATGTTGATATAATGATTATTTCATTATCCAATATTTTACATATATCATATAAAAAATTAAGATTTTATTTTAATTTTTAATATTTTAAAAATAATGAGGTTGATAATATGGTAATTATGAATTTTAAACTACATATAAAAAATAAAAAGTTTGTAGGTTAGGTCATCGGCAGTTAATATGAACTAAACAACTTTGCCGCATACAATATTGAAGCAAGTTTAAATGGTACATAAAAACGGTTTTTTGTTAAATAAAATAAAAAGAAAGGAACAATATAATAAGAACCTTTTCGGACGTCATATCGCCAATGAAGGTCGGTCGCTCCTTAGCCAAAGGACGTTTACGTTTCCTCAGGACAACAACATTAGTGGTATTTGGAGCAGCTGCTAATGAGGGTGGATCGGTTACTAAATTAGCGCCGGGTAAACTGGTCAGTAAGGAATTAGCATTATTATTTTTACCGACAGTGCTAGTATTCAGATTATCAGCTATAACACCAGCGTCATTTCGCCGCTCATCGTACAAGTGCGTACGATCGAAAGATCGATTCGCGTTAGTATTTAACATTCTTACTAATGTTATTGTTATCTTAATACTTAAATCACAACATAATCCGATGGATCTTGATTACATTTAGAGGCTGCTGCAAGCTGATGATCTGTCACATTATTTACAACTATCAAGAGATTATATGAATTATAAAGAGTACATGTGCATCGCTCTCAGAAGATTTTGCACAAGGTTTCTTTTTGTTTGATCGATACGTTTCATATTACTAACGTCTATAAATTTTTTATCTACATAAGACTTTTTAATGCGTCAAAGCAAGTTATAAATATATGAATTATATTGTTCTAAATCTCCAATAATTCTTTAATCTAACACTAATACGTTTCACTTTTATTTGCACAATCGCTAAACAAAAATGTCATTTTCTATAGAACAAAAAATTTAAATGTTATAATAATTCGAAAACTAGTAATTTTTTTCAATATTTTTTAAACTCAAAAGATGTAAAATTAAAATCAAAGAGTTTAATTTTACAATATTTTTTTATTTAACAAATTTAAAGGGATAACATTCTCTTTAGTCCTTTATAAGAATTGCAGCAATTTTCGATGATAATGTTCATCTATAAAACCATGCAAAAATCTAAAGTTTAGCGTATCTTATAGAAAATACCCATCCCATTAAAAAAATTTTTTGAGTGTTACTTAAATTACTTATAATTATAAATCTGGTCCATATGTTATGATAATTTTTTAAAAAAAGTAAAGAAACATTCAAAATTATATATAGAGTTCATCAATGAATTGAATTGTTTTAAAAATATATGACAATCTTACATTGAAACTACTAAGAATATGTTTTTAAAATATAAAATTATGATTTAAAAAATAGATAAATAAATTAATTGTTGATAAATGAAGGATGATATTTAATAAATGAGTATACTAATAGGAATTCTAAAATTCATAAAATTTTGAATAAATTCAATTTATTGAGATGATTTGTGCTTGCAAGTACGGGAAAGAATAGCTGCTCCCATAATAACGCAAATTAAAATATTCACCCACAAGTTCAAGATTAATATGTTCGTAATAAACATTTAAATCATCGATTTATAAAGTTTTTTAATTTAATTACGTGAGTAAATAACTTGCAAAAATCGTTATTGAAATATTTACTATTTATTGTAAGGTGATTTACTTTTAGATTTTTACTAAAACTTTGAAAAATTTGAAACAAATATAAAAAATAGAAAGTATATTTAATAATTTTTGTATAAATAAACAAATAAAAAGACAAAATAATTAAAATTTCATTTAAAATATGCATGTTTCACAGACACACCTACAAAATATCCGTGATAAAATTTTAACTTGGATGAATGAAATTTTTTTTTTATCTAAAGCCTAAAAAATATTTAGTCGCATATATTAATAATTGTAAAAAGAAATCTGAAATTGCAGTTGTGGGATGTGCAGAGTTTAATGTAAAGGGCGCATGCGTGCCTTTTTTTACAGCCCTCCTGCGACACAATATGTTATGTTTATGCATAACACGAGCAGTTAAGCTCAAAATTTTATTTAAATAAATTAAAATAAGCAACGTTTTCAATATATATTTATAATAATTATTCGTGTTATGTTAACGAAAGATCTTACTTTAAAATAATATTAAAAATCTCGTATAAAGAGATAAAATAAATATTTAGTTGCGGGGGAGTGTCGTGATTCCAGGTACGAGTTATGGGTTATTGGGTTATACGGGTCGAGATAGAGAAAAAGCCTACGTCATAAAGTAAAAGACGCGCATGCTTATTCGTGGTGTCTAGCACGAGAAAACACAGAAGCTCTCTTTTGGGGGAGGCGAGACCACTTTTCCTTTGCTCTCGTGTTATATATGTTCAACTAAAAGAATATGGACGTACATTCGCGTTTGTAATAGTGCACCGGTTTTTCTCTATTTTCAAAGCTTAGCTAACGAGAAAAACAGCGAGGTATACAGAGAGAAAAGTTTATCGACAAGTGAAATTTATTACTGCTTAGAAGCGCAGTTTAAAAAGCAAGAGTCTTTAGAAGCAATAGTCAACAAGGGAATACAGAAGTTTTTTTTGGCATTGAGCGAGTAGCAATTAGCGTGTACTGTAAAAAAAGAAAAACAGAGTCAGTCTGTAAACGTGCGTCACGACTACGACTCACGAGTCTCTCTCTCCCTCGAGTTTTTAGAGTCGATTAATATAAAAGCAAGAAGAAAGTACTCGCACTGAGAATAAAGCTATAGTTATTTTTAGTGTTATTATTTTGTTAGCTGCATCAAAGAAAAATTCTTAAAAAACAAATACTTCATCTGAATCTAAAATCAATTGCTACAGAATGCAGAGCGTTGATGCAGTTTTTTAGCATCCGCTCAAGACGGACGTCAGAAATTTTGGTAAGTTGTCAAAAAAATAATTTCGTTTATATACCTTCAACTTGAGTTTATATACTCATTATTTTAATATATATCAAATAAAATTTTCCTTTTAATTTTATGCGTTTTCATTATTTTTCTTAAAAACACAATTTTAGTAAAAAAAAAGCTTAAAAAATTATTTGCTTTTATTTTTAACTAGTACCCATTATGCAAGTCATGATAATTAAAAGAATAAATGTGCATACATGTTAAAAATTTTCATTTTAAACTCACCAAATATACTGTTTAACATTCGAAGCTTTTTTTTAAATTTTACACATTTGAGAAAATTTAGGCGATATTTTTCATTTATTAAATAGACGTAATTGATTTTATATATTTTCGTAGTTTAAGCGTTTTTCTCGACTTCAATAGTCTCAAGCTAATAATGTTAATTTTAACAAAACATTTTAGTTTCTCATCATTATCGTCAAGTATAAACGTTCCTCGTAATTTACATTACAAAAAATTAATTTGAAACTTGCTGTAGTAGTGATATAAAATTAATATAGTGCGTCAGATAGTAAACAGTAAAACGAGAGCTTTGTTATGAATAGCTCGCTTAATTGGACTCAAGAAAATGGAAAATAGTAAAAAAAAGAGGAAACAAAAGATTAAAAAAGCTCGCTTTTATTATTAAAATTTTCAATTACACTGATTTTGTAAAAGAATTCATCAAGTATTCTTCCTTTCGTATCTACTTAACATTTAATGCAACGGGGTATAAAAAAATTTATGACTGGAGCAAGATTTATTTGACGTTTAATTTAGGCATTAAACATTTATTGTTAATAATTTGCAAATGACGAGAAAACATTTTTTTATGGAAATGTTAGCAAAAAACTAATAGAAAGTCGTAAAGTTTATAATAACAGAAATCAAATTTATTTTAAATATTAACTTCCAAAAATATTCGCGTGTCATAAATTTCGTAACTTTGTTAACATTATTCCATTAACACTTTATGCATTTTTATGCAATTATTCTATTATACAACAATGTATATACACTAGGTTATGTTATTCAACAAATATGACGTCATAAATCCAAGAAAATTAAAATCTCGATACGCGCTTAATATAATAGAGGATTATTGTTCCTTGTTTGCTAAACATTCGCTTTTTTATCATTGACAACATTCTGGAAATAATTTATAATTTCATTATTCAGTTAAAAAGATTAAAAAAATTTTATGTAATGTATGAATTACATCTTATGAAAAAACTATGAATAGTTTTTTTTCAATTTACGGATTAAATATTTAGAGCTTAATAATCATTGTAAATTACATTTAATTGTAGTTTATTAATGTTCAACTATTTAGTTTATCCAAGATGATTAAAAATAATAGCTTCTATATGAATAATGCATTTAGCATTATAATACCCAGCTATAAATTATGAATGTAAGCTTCTAAATTTGTATCTTTAAAGATTACAGATAGATTAATTATTAAATGATGGGATTGTTGCTGTAACAGAAGTAGGCTGTTATGTTTCGGCGTGTTTTAGTATTCGAATTACCTGAATGTAACAATATTATGAGCTTTTCATCCATTTTTAACCATACTAGAGTATTAGCTCATAAGAAAGAGTAAGCTATAGCTGACTCACATTTTTTTATCAAATTCGTGTTATAAAAATCCTTTGTTGATGAAGTCCATTAAAATTTTGATAAATTAATTAATTTTATCTTTGTGTAAAATTAAAAATCATGATTCATGAAAAGATGCATAGTTGAAAGTAAATAGTATACATTTTTCATCGTTAAATTTCATTGTCATTATTTTCTAATCTAGAAAAAAATATTGTTTATCATAGCTGGAAATAATTTTGTACTTGAGAACCAGTTCATTGTCTATTATCTGTTTTACTCGTTACATTGGCTTACCAATTTCTTCAATAAATATACATCATATGATTTTGGAATCATTTGCTAAATATTCATATTTATATACCGTGAAAATTTGCAGTTCAATAACAAGTAGCGCGTTTTTCAAGCATGCTTCTTCAAGACATTAAGTTGTTATTTAATATGATTTTATGTACTTCAATGGCTGGTGTACTTGTATCTGACAATATGATCAATAAGATAATTGTTCTTTTCTAAAATTTCAAATTCATCGGGAATGCTTCAAAAAGAAGCTTCAAAATTTTAATAAAAATTTGAAGATTAATATTTGAAAATCAATACTTCAATAAGAAGCTTAAAAATTTTCATCAAAATTTGAAGTAGCAAAATTTGAAGACATAATTTTATAGACATCTATGACCGATTTCTCAATAAGGAAAAAAAGAATAGATTTTTTTATTACATCAAGTAATAGAATGCAGTTTCAAAGTTTAGTACGTCTTTTATTGACTACTTTATTAAAGAGTTGTTTCTGCTAATTTAATTGCTGGCTATTTATTAAGCGCTAATTCCTTAGTGCTATGTTTTAACTAGTTTAATTAAAGATTGTTTATGTATAATGATCTTCATCTTGAAATTCAGATTTGAAGTTAAAACTAGTATAAAATCTTAAATTTTAATTTTTTCATTCGTTTTATTTCTTAACAATAGCTAATTCTCTTCACTTATTTTACTAAAAATAACATTTTCGAAATATAACATTTATTTATTTCTCAAATAATTTAACAATTTCAATATTAAAACCAGTTTTTTTATTACATCAATAAAATTACGGGCATTTTTAGATTAACAAATGTTTCATTTATAAGGTAATTACCACTAAAAGAATAACACCACAATTTCAAAACACGACTGTGCGTGACATATCCTTTATCTACTGAATACGCGCGTGTACAAGAAAATACACAATATATGCATAAGACATTACTCATGGCTCCCAAAGGTCTAAAAATTACATTGCTCATAAATCAAAGAATTTCGGACTTAAATTCGTAAGTTTGTATTGATAAAAAGAAAAGAAAGAACAAAAAGAAAATCTTATTTTCAAGGAGCTCAGCACAATACATGTATATAAATAGTTAATCAATGAAAATGGAACGAAATATTTTTTCATTAATCGGTCATTATCTTTTCTATTTCAAGATCTTGTTGTACATGTGCTAGCGAGGGGGATTAAAAAAATATTGAGAGATACCGAGGGGGCTTATCTTAAAAAAGATTACACTCGCGTATCGATAAAAATTTTTTATTTCATTAAATTAATCTCATTCAACAATGATTTTTATAGTTTTTCCTATTTCTCGATTATGCTATTGTAAATTAAAGCTCAATTACATTAATACTATAAGATTATAAATACTCGTAAAATATCAATTATCGTATAAAGCTAACGTTTTATTGTTATCTCTTTCGATAAAGGCCGTCATTAGTGATTTTTTAAAAATTAATTTTTATAGATTTTGCCATTATATTCTACGCAACTTGAAAAACTTGAAAATCATTCTTCAATAGCTCACAATAATTTAACCTTAAATTTGTCTCGAACGATTTCAAGTGATTTCAATTCAACTTATTGATTATCTTTGAGATAAGTTATCGTGAACTTAAAAAAAATTATTTAGTTTTTTTGTAAATTTTTTGAAATTTACCTGCATTTTATTTAATTTATAAAAAGTTTGAATATACAATAAAAATATATACTTATCTTTATAAAATGGATGATTTTGAATTAATTTTAAGATATTCAATGATTGTCAAATAGTAAAATTAAAAATTTTAATAAAACTGAAATGAAATGTCAAAATTGTTTGACAAATCAATATTAATATTGATCAACAAATCAGCATAAAAAAAGGGATAAATAAAAACTTAAGCTATTTAACAGATAAGATATTCTGCAAGTTCGATAAAAAAAAGTTTTATAATATTGATCAGAGAGAGATAAGCTCTAATGTTCAAGCGGAGAAGAGACGTTGTCGATTGAAGCATGCTTGAGCTTTTTGTTGAATAATAATAATAATAAAAAAAGAAAATAAAAGAAAAGAAGAAGAGAAAAAAAGTAAAGAAGGCAGAAGTTACTTTTGTTAGGAGCGGAGCCGCGCGTGTATGTATAGTCTGCAAGTAATAGCTCATGAATAACAGCTATTTATTTGATTTTGCGTCAGCGTACTTTGAGCTCTAGGATTCAAAAGAAACAGGCACAGAAGAGCGTAGATTGTGACATCAAAATTGAACATTATCTTCTTCATGATTTGTCTCTCTTTTGCTACTGCCACTGCTTTCTTTTATTGTTATCTTTTCAATGATATTTAAACTTCTTTTAGCTTAACTATGATTATTTTAAGAAAGTTAAATTAACTTCTAATCAACTAGTTTAACTAGTTAGTCAAATTTTAAGCTGATGTTTATAGTGAACTCATGATATATTCAATTTGACTAAAAATAATTTACTCTAACTTTTGCCAGTGTTATGTGTTGGTACATATAGCACTTTTAAACCAGTTATACTAGTATTAAACCAATTTCGCCGAAATATTTATTTGAGAGATGTTAAAATTTTAATTAATAAGGTATTAAAATTTCCAATTTTATTATTTTGTTTTAAGTGAAATTAACATTTTTTTTTTAAATCAAGAAAAATTATATTTTTATTTTGTTTTTATTTGGCAAATTATATTTTTATTTGTTTTGTTCCTGATACTATGATGAAAAATAAAAAGTAAATTCATTAATAACTGGACAGTCAGATATTTATTTTGTAATAAAATAAAAAAGGCGTTTAATTAAATGTATAACATATTATATAGAACTTTATATAAATATTGCACATAAAATCGATATCGCAGTAAATTAACGAAAACTAATAGTACTGAAGCAAGTCACTATTTCAAAAGTGATATCACATAAATCAATGAAAATAATAAAATACACGCAATAATGCTATAAAACACAAAAGACGGTCAATCAATATCCATCTGTCGAAATGATACAATTTAACAAAAATAAAAAATACAATTAAATAAAGTAAATACAATCTCCCAAAAACGCGGTTAATACATAATAAATAGAATTAATTGAAGGACCGGATGTGTAAGTGCATTTGCACTCAAAAACGCTGAAAAGTAATGTGCAAACAGATAAAAGTTCAATTTTCATAAAATAAATATAAAAATTGCGGTGTTGTAAAACTTATCACGCTACATTTTATCTATTTTTATTTTTATTTTATTTTATTTTCATTTATCAAGAAAAAAATTGGAAAATTTTTAACGTTAAGATTTAATATATTTTCAATATGTATTATCACAACTTCAATGAATATCAATCAATTTTCGTGAAGTTTTGATATCTAGTTTCTATAGTAAAATTGATAAGCATGAAAAAAAATTGTAAATTCTTGAATTATTAAAACGTGTGGCAGGAAAGTTATTGATTTTCACACGAGGAAGGTTCATAGAAATTTTCTGCTTAATTGATAAACAATCAAAAAAGAAATAATAATATTTATAAATCGCGCGCATACGTCCGACTGCTGGAAATTTTTTTATTAGCAAATTCCACGTGCGATATTTATGTTCTAATTGAGGATGTAATACTATTTAAATGAAAATATTATTTTAGTAAAATAATATTCGTGATGCAAAAACACCAAATGTCATTCAATTTTTAAACATTATAATAATAAAATAAAAAAATAAAGCTATACGTTCCATGTGGCCTTTTTATTTATTATTTAAAAAATGCATTATCGGTTGATAATTGTTTAAACAATGAAAAAAACTATTAATATCTAAGTTGCACGCGCGTTAACGCGATAGTATAAATTTTCTTCTGTTTGGCCAATGCGCGCGTGCACGCAATTTGTAAATATTGTCAATCTTTTTTTAATTGTTTATCAATCAATGCGAAATCTATCAATTTTCCTTAATGAAAATTAAACCGTTTTACGATTACTAGTTTTCTTTACTCGAAACTTCCCGCAATTATTTTTTTTTTTCAGTGAGAAGCATGATTCAGAAATAGTATTAATTTACAATTAAACATGATTATAAATTCAAAAACTTGTAATTTTTTCAAAATTTTAATATAGTTTAGCTATAGTATTTAAAAATAAAGTTTAACAGTAAAGTTTTATTAAAATCGAATAATATTTATTAACGTTATAATAATTTATGTTTGCAAAATTATGAAATATTGTGAAATATTGATGAAATACAAAAAAGCTTTTATTTTATCCTTTTCTTTTAATTTTAATGGATATATCAAAGTTGTTGAAAAGTGGGCTTATATTATTAACTGTACAAGGTAAGATATAAATATTACGCATAAATGAACTACTATTTTAATTGTATTGAGTAGAGTATAAACAACTAGGGTAGTTTAAGTATTCTTCTCCATATTTGTGCAGCATTTTGAAACAATATTTAACTTACTTTTTCTTTTTCTAAGTATCATCATTGCACATATTTCGTTGTGACAATGCATCGTTATAATTATTCAATACTGGATATAAATATAAATAAACGTCAGTAAAAAAATGTGCAATGGAAAAATGTATATCGAGAATATTGATAATTAAACGCAGGGGGTTTATATAAGATAAATTATTAGACATCAAATCTGACGATGATCACTTCCGAGAACTAGATAACTATTTTGAAGCAACTGAATATGATTATTTTAATTAATGAAGATTACGTGTTACATTGAAATTAATGACGATGAAAATGAAGTTAACTTTGATTTGTCCCCTGATTAAAGTTGAAAGTTGTTTTGAATAAAAAACTGGTAAATTTTTACCAGAACTATTAAAAAAATAGTAGATTGTAAACTTATTTGAAAAATAAAAATTAATATTAGATTTATAAATAATGTATAAAATAAAAACAACCAGTGTATCTAATGCAGCATTTGATTTTTATAATTAAAATAATTTCTCACGCTCATTATTTTTTACCAACTTTTGATAATTAAAGAGCTTCTATTTTAAGCCAGAATTTTAAAAAATTACCAACAAGAGGTTAAAAATTGATGAGCATTTTTATCAAGATTCATATTCAAACTTCAGGTTAATATCTCTTAAACACAAAGTATTAGAAAAAATTGTTTTCCATACTTAAAGATAAAAATAATATTTTCTCACGAATTCATACTATTTTTTTTAACCATCAATCAATTAATTAATGGGTGTTGTGTTTTATTTTGTTCAATTTGATCTGATGCATATCTATTACTATTAAACCATTCGCAGTGCATGTCAGATTTTATCGTTCGGCGTGTTCTTCTTTTTTTTCATTAATTATTGTATTTTACAAGCTTTCGAGTACACGTAAACCAGCGGGATTTCTCCCAATAAGGGGGAAAAAATGTTATGTATAAATCATTGTATTGTGAATGCGAACAATATTCATATTCGTAATATCGACAAAATTATTACATCTAGATTTCCATTATTTTATTAAATGGTATTATAAAAAATTTATATTCAACTTTTTACTTTTTATGCATTTCATTTTTTTTCTTGTTATATTCAATATTAGTGTAATACATTTTTATTTTATTTACATTAATTACATATTATATTAGTTACAAGGATAAAAGAATGTTAATTGAGTTCAAATAATAATGATATTGCAGTTTCGTTTATCATAATATTATTCTTCAAATTGGATATTTCGAAAAAAAATTATATTATTTAAAATTTGTTATTTCGTTTGAACGTGTGTTATAGTTAATAAAAAAACTGGTTTATTAGAAATAATGATCAAAAGCGTAATAAGTGCACATTATCTTGCATTTAAAAATAATCGTTTTTAAATACTTATTTACCATTCATAGTGAGAAAACGTTATAGCTTACACCACTATAAAAAAGTCTATCTTTAAATTTAAAAATCATGATTCTACTACAAATATTTAATTAAAAATTCAATAAAATAAATCTTAACGAAAAATTAAATTTTATTTAATTCTTAAAATTTTTCTGAATATGTAATAAAGAAAAAATTTGGCTGACTTGCCAATGTAATTGAACGCATCGTTATTGCACAATTCTAAAAACGCACGATGTGCATTTGTGTATAGATATATAACATACGTATATCAGCAGATAAATTTCTTACTTATACACGTACTTAGAGCACGTGTATACATAAGTGACACCAAAATTAGTTTGCGTGCTTATAAATACACTTGGCCGAATTAGAGGAAGTGCGCGCGGAAAACCCCCATCGGCTGGCTTTTCTTTTCTAAGCTCGTGTTGTTTTTTTTCTATTATGCGCGCTTATTTTTTAAAATTTTAATTCCACGTGAATCATTCTTGTTTAATATCTTCAGACGTGTTTAATAAGCTTGTGTGGGGAATGGATGCAAATATTTAGGTAATCTTTTTCAAACTTTATCATCAAATTTATATTGGGTAATTTTATTTATTTTTTTATTCCATTTATTCAATATTTTTAAAAAGTTTTCATGCAGAATTTGAGTTTGAAAAAACTTTTTGTTTTCTATTCACGAAAAAAATATGTTTATTTTATGTATGTTGTTGAATACATAAATATATTCAATCACAAAAGATTTAATATTAGCGGGGGAGATAATAACGTATACCGATACTTGCACGTGTCCCTTTTTTGCATAAACATGAAAAGTCATTTTCAAAAAACATCATAAATATTTTGGGGAAAAAAATGGAAATTCTTTTCAAATTTCATGCTTGTAATCTTTACAGTTATTTCTCTTTGAGAAAGCAAAGGTTTAAACATTATCATTGAGTGTACAAAATAAACATTATGAAGATGTTATAATGAATGTGCCAAATCATAAATTATAAACAATAATATAATAAATCATAGGTTTGGTAGGAGCGACAAATCAATTTCTATAAGAAACTAAAATTAATGTGCCAGATTATAGACTTACATTTCCTAGGGATAAAAAATGAATTGTCAAAAATATTGTCAAGTAAATCAAGAGAATTTGATAAATGCGAATTTTTTAACAATTAATTACCATACTTATTTTTTCAAGTTATTTTATCTATTAAATAATAAAATTTTTAAGTTCAAATTATTTATTTTTTTATATTCTAATCAGTATTTTATCTCTGTAAAAGTACATTAATCTAAGATTTCAAATTATAGTAATCGAATGGTCTGTTACGATAATGATAATGAGAACAATTAAGTTTAGAAATTAAGACGAACGTTCAACGTGTGCAAGTTTATAAAGAGTCATTTATCTATAGAACATAAAATTAGTTACACGTCGTTTAAAAAAATTACTAATTTACGGAAAATCCCTGTGTTTATCAGAAAAAAATTATTCCAAAAAAGTAATAATAATTACGAACATTTTTAACAGTGTTGAACAAACTTATCTCAGGTATACTCATGGATTCTTTAAAATATTTTAAACTCTTAATGTTTTAAAGTCTTTTCAGAAAAGATATTAACAATCTAAAGAATTGTTTTTTTGTTTATGAATTTGGTTATTCTTGTAACATTTTAAATCAAAATTGGCGTGCAAAAACAAATCAAAATAAAATATTAAAAATGTCAAAGCAGTAACGGAAATAACAAAAATTCAATAACTCAAATTTTTTCCAGTCAAATAAATACTTATAAAGATATATATTAGATTGAGTGTGATGGGAGTTGATGAAGTGATAGATTTGATTTGATTTTTTCTTTTGGTGTATGATAAGAGTTGATTTGTTCTCTTTAAATTGAAGCTTAAAAAAAGTAATGTATTAGTTTTAAAATTTAGGTCGGTTGTACTTGAATTTTAAAATTTAGACAAAATGTCTAATTGAGTTATGTCAGGCTAAAATTTTATCACTAAAATCAAAGAAGAAAGTTTTTAATAAGATTTTGACAGGGTTTAATGTAATTTTATACTTACTTCAACAATGTAAATGTAACAATTGTTAAAATGGAAGAAAGTAAAAAGAAAAAAATTAGTTCTTTGTTCGAGTTATCCAGCTTTAAGAATGATTACATTAAAACTGATCGTTACACATCAAGATCCTCGCTCTTTTTTATATATATTTCTCTGTCTTACTCGACTTTGTTACGGAAGAAAGCTGCACGTGGATAGTATCTTAAAGACGAAGATGTTTTCTCATAAAAAAAAAGAAAAAAAATGAGATAGATACATAAACTACGACGTGCATATATATCTATATAATTTAATTGTCCGAAAGGGAGAGAGGGAGAGAGAAAGAGCGAGAAAGAGAAAATAAGACGAAAAAAGAAGAGGGGACGAAACGACTAGATAGGCATTGCCTGCATGTATATAAGTATATGTTTGTACTGCTTGGTACGTTGCTGTTGCTCATCACCAACTAACTTATCAGTATTAGTCCGGCCAGCGTATCGCGAACACACCAACGTCGCGCCTCGTTTTTGCTTCCGACTTGGCCCGCGACTTTGATCTTCGTCTGAAACATACTCGGATTTTTAGCTCGGACGAGAAAACAGAGAGAGAAGGGAAAAAACATTATTTGGATCATCCCTTCTTTTTCACTAAAAATCCACCTGGGTTTTTATTTTTTATTTTATGCTATTCCGTCTTCTCTCTATTTTATGCGCTCTTTTAATTTCAATAAAAATTTAAAAGTGTAAAAGTCGACGAAAAATGTCAGATAGAGTTGTTAAAGATTTTTTTGCGTTAATTTTTTATTTCAACTGTGCTAGCAATCGTTCGCCGTTTGTTTATTTTCAACAAACTTGATTTTTGGCAGTGTCGATTATTATTTTTTTAAAAAAAGAATCTTTTTAAGTTTCCATTTTTTTTTAAAACTAAAAATAGTGCTTCGAATTTAATTAAAGTTAAAGTGTTATTTTGTTCGAGACAAGAGTCTGTGGTATATTAGTGATTAACTGCGTTTAAGTGAGCTTAAAACATAAAATTTCCACTATCATTGAAGAAGTATATCTAGAAAATGCATATAGATAAAGCTTTCTTTTAAATTTTTCTGTATTTTGTCAAAGTTTTCTTTACGATAAAGATTCGTATGGATTGTAAAAATTAAAAATAATACTGTACAAGTATATCGTGTATTTAAAATAAAAAAATAACGGAATAGTTGGTAATTACGAATTAAAAAGCTCATTTGGACGAATAACAAAGTTCTTGCAATCTTTCGAAAGTAGGCATACACACAGAGTGCACGAGTACAGGCGCGCTTATTATAAGATTTTCCGGGGGCCGTTGTCGTCAGAGGAGAGTACCTAATAATCATATGAACGCACGTCTAATGTTATAAGTGTGAAGAAAGAAAAAAAGACAACAAGCTGGGAGAGACAGAGCCAATGAGATATATCGCCACGTGACATGCGGGGTCGAAAGTCGCACGCTTATTCGAAGAATCTAATCTTGCTCCGAGTACTTTGTTAAATAAAGAAGAAACTATTTCCCTTATTATTACAAACCGAGCTTTAAAACTCAAAAGAAAAAGGAAATTGTTAAAGCATAAAGTTGAGTGCTAAATTTTTTACTGCTTTTCATACACGTACATATAGTAGTTAATCGTTCAAACATTCATTGAAAAAACAGTTTATATTTTTAAATCGTGTAAGAATATAAACGCGCACACAAAGATAACCACTGCTGCTTTATTAAAAACTCGTCAAGTATATAAGAAGCTAAAGTAAAATTTTGCTTGAGAAATTTAAATGTGAGAGTAAAAGGTAAACTACTTACAAATACAAGAAAATTTCAAAGTCAAGGACACAATTAATTTTCAAAGAGCTAAAATTAACAAGATCGAGACGAATACGACGACGGCGAGCAAATTATAAAGTAAACAGCCACAGCAGACACCGACGATGAGACGCGCGCAAGCACACATTGCGTGATCTCGAGAATTCTAGCCAACTTTAGAGCCGAATAATTGGCGAACCCGGAAAATCCTTAGATGTTTGACCATTCGCTTTGAGGAACTTCTTAAAACTAGTTTTTTTTTCTCTCTTCATTCATCAGTACGCTCTCCAAGACTTTCTTTTTAAACTCTTTAATTTATGGACAAATACCATTGTTGTTGAGCGAAACTTTAAAATTCTCTAAAGGTTTTGTAAAAACAAAAAAACTCGGCAAGATGCTGACCACCAAACAGGTACTTAATGTTTACTTCCTATTAAAGAGAATAAAACTTCCGTTTAGCTTGGAATTTAGGTAGTTCGAAAATTTAATTTGATCGTGATAAAATTATTTGAAATTCTTCAAAGTAATTAACAACCGCGCTCATTCATCGAATTAATTTATTAATTATTAATATTTTCAATACGGTATATGAAATTATGAAAAACACATTTGCTATTTTTAATACGTTTAAGTCACTTCCGATTTACTGATTTAGATCAATTGGCAAGCATATTTAATTAATATCGTTGAAATTATTTAACAAAATTTTTAATGGTGCGAAAAATTTCCTGCATTTATGAATTTTTTCTTAATTAATTAATGAGTCTTTAAATGAAATATTTATTTGCTTGTTTTCGTTAAAAGAAACATAAAATCGTTTAAGATGAGAAATTCGAAAAGTTAATATATACAGTTTAAAAAAGTATATGCAACTAATTAACTGATAAAAATGCTTAAACAGCGAAAATAAAAAGTTACTTATTAATATTTTTATTGCGAAATGTAAAATAATTGAAGAATGACTAATTTTTGTAGAAAATCTTTTTCCAAAAGATTACTATTTCCTATTGAAGATATTCATTGTCTTAAAATCGTATATTTTTTCTTGCTTAGCAGAGCGTCAGAGTTTCTAATCGCATATTTTATTGAAATTATAAAGATATGAAAAAGCCAAAGTTTAGAGATAAACCTAAAACTCAATAATCTTGGAGTTAAATAGCGTGATAGCAATAATTTGCTATGATAACATTCATTATAATAAAAATTAGCATTGCTTAATTGAAATCATCGTGAATTAGCAAATATTTATTGTTATTAACGTTATTTAATTCATTAAAATTATAAGAAAAATTTAAGTAAACAGTTTTAATTTAACTGTTAATCAGAAAAAGATTAATTTATTTTAAAGTTATCAACAACCAAAAAATTAAAATTACAAATTTATTAAAAATTTTTATTGTCCACTTAATTATTTTTATTACATTTTTAATCTTCATTGTCGATTGTTGATAAATTGATATGAAATAAATTAAAATTTTTAGAAATTGAAGCTGTTTCCTCAAGTTTCATTAAAATTTTTTAATTGATTAACAGAAATGCGTGCTATAATTTATAATAATTTCAAGCAACGTTGATTGTTTTGCCTTATATGAAATTATTACTATTACATCATCCATTCATAAAACTATTGAAGGAAGACTATAACTTTAACTATTTTTACGTTTTTCGCAATTTCAAAAAAATCCTTGACCCAGATTTATTGACATTTTCTTGTATGGTCAATTTTTCCGTGTCAGTTATGGCACATTTTAAAGAAAAGTAATTTTAAAAATTTATTTTCAATTTGTCATTTTGATGTTACCTTAATCAAATAAAAAATTTGATAAAAAGATTAATTTATTAAAAAAATTATTACAGAAAGTTCTTTCATGTAAGAAAAACTTAAATTTATCTGAATAAAAAAAAATTTAATCAAATAATCAAATTATATATGATTGAATAGAGTAGGAATGATTGTTAGCTCATTTGAACTCTCATTAATATGAATAATGGCTACTAAATGTATTGAATACAGCAATCTTGTCCATTAACCCACTTATGTCCGAGTTAACATATAAACAAATAGCAGAAATTTCTAGACAAATTGTAAACTAGTAGATATTTTTTTTACCACTCTATTTAATATATATTTTTATATAATAAACTCGTATTAACTTTTCTGTTTTTCCTGAATTTTGAAGTAGGAATTTAGAATGTTTAAAGGCACTATTTTCACTAATTATTATTTATTGATTAAGTCTTTAACATTAAATAATTAAAAAAGAAAACTATATTTTAGAATCTTAATTTAAAATTATCAGAACCTACCCACGGCGTGTATACATTAGTATTTACCAATTAATTAAATAAAATTAAACAATTTTTCAATTCTACCGTTAACTTTTTATAAACTAAAATTATATCGGTTTGTATATCTTTATCAAAATACAATAAATTAATAAAATGAATTAGCGTTTTTAGTGCAATAGTATAGTTTTTTTTTTAAATTTACTGTGAAATCACTAAGACTGATAATATATTAAAATAATTTTTTATATGAAGGTTTAATATTTATCTAATCTAATCTAAATCTCTAATGTACTAAAGCTTTTAAAAATTCGTTTTACAATTTAACTTTATGACTTATTATCTACGATTTTCCTTTCACATATTATTTAATTTGAAACCTTTAGATATTATCAGAATACTTTTGTATACATTCCAATTTCAGTATATGTCAATTATTAAATGTTAGGCTGTTATTCATGTATAGCTAAAGTCAAAAATTAAAAATATTCCTTTCTCATTTGTAATTAAAATTTTAAATAATAAAAAAAAATTCAATCATACTCTAAATAATCATATGTAAAATTATTTTGCGGTTTGTAAAACAAAGCAAATGAATATTATTTCGGATGATAAATAAAAATACGGAATTTCTTTATAATTTTTGGAAAAAAATCCAAAAATTGAAAGAAAAACCAAATTTTAAATGCAATGCGCTTTTCTGGTTAGTGAAGCAATACTTTTTTCAAAACTTAATAATAGTAATTTAATAGTATAGTGTGAAAAATAGCTTCTTCTCATACTAGTTGCACAGTATTGTAATATATATTTTAAATTAAGAATAAGGAAACGTGAATCATCTAATTAGATATAGAATTAAAAAAAAGTTTATTCTGTCAAATAAATAAAAAATGGCTTTTAATGTATTGACACGTTGTGTTCATAATTTTTGTATAGAAAATATGAAGTTGTTACGAAATTATTACATAAAAGTAATGTGGATATAGAAAAAAAAGCTTTTAATCTAATTTTTCGTACGTCAATAAGAATTTAAAAATCACGTTAGCATAAGAAAAAGAATAAGCACACTTTGGTAAACGTGCTCCGATGCTTGTTTTATATTTTGAATTGTTTCCAAATTTTCAAAGAATAATCGAATAACAGTTTGATGAAAGAAAGGAAAATTTTTATTTAATTTATTCTGATATAATGATGCAATTGAAACGTGAAGAAGCCAATGTTTATTTAACGTTTGTCGACAAAAATAATCTTCAAAGTTGAATCACGTTATTACTGTGCGACATTTTGTCTCTTACTCTCTCTTGCTTTGTTTATCAACTGACTTCAAGTTCACTGACATAAAGAAGGATTTTCGTAAAATAAAAAAAAAAATGTTACGCTGTGTACGTTTATCTAATTATAATAAATTCATTAGTAGTATTTAAAATAATCAAATTTCAAAACACAAAGTGTGATAAAACAGTTTTTATTTTTTTCAATCAAAACTCTTACTGAGTTTATTGAAAGATGTAACTAATTAGATTGAATGCTTAAATCAAACTGTTTTTATTATGTGAAACTTTGTACTTTTAAATATTTTTTTACCCTTTGAAATATTTTTATATTTTAAATTCAAGAATTTAAAAATATATTATTTGTTTTAGAATAAGTTTATTTTAGCATACTAAAAAGTAGAAAAGTTGAAGAACTACATCACATTCGCGTTTCGATTTCAAGGTGAATAAAAGTGGTCATTATGCTTTTATCAAAATTATATATTTTTCATAATTAACTCATAAAAATATTAATTTCTTAAGTAATTAAATGTGCTCAAAAAACCACATTCAATTAAAGCCCAAAAAGACCGGATATTTCGAGTGTCTCCGTAATAATAGAATACTTTTATTAAGTGTGTAGTATTATGCACTATGTATGGACAAGAGCAAGAAATATTGATAATTCTCCTACTAAAAAATCTCAGGTGAGAAATCACCTGATTTCTCAGGTGATTAATCATGCCAAAATCTCATGTAATGATTTTTTCGGTTTTTACACGTTTCAAATCATGCTTAGTCAATTGCAAACTATTTTTGAAAATTTTTCAAAAATTGAACTAAGAAAATTTTTTGTAAAATGAGTCAAAATTTTTTCTAAGACCAAATGTTTAAAAAATTTTCTAAGTTCAAATTTTTCAAAAATTTTCAAAAATAGTTCGCAATTGACTAAGTATGCTTTGAAACGTGTAAAAACCAAAAAAATCGTCACATGAGATTTTGGCATGATTAATCACCTGAGAAATCAGGTGATTTTTCACCTGAGATTTTTTAGTAGGGCTGTTAATACCATTACAACATTACTAAGTATTCTGTATTTAACAAATTAACAGTTTTTATCTCTTTGAAACTAATATCTTCTTTAAATAGTCGCCAAGTCATATTTTTTCTTTTTTTTATATTGTAGTATAATCTAAAATTATCTTCCTTGGATACTATTAAAAATTTCCATTAAGATTTATGATTAAAAATAAATATTTTTTAAATGTAAATAAGGTTCATAATTTATAATTTTTTTAAATTTTAGGGTAAAAATTTTTTTTATAGTTAATATTTTTTTTTCATTTTTATAAATATACTTTTCTTTTATTGACTTCATTTATTTTAAAATTTCCAGTGAGTTCACAAATTTAAAAATATAAAATCTAGTTCAAATAATATAAAAAATACATGCAGAATTTGCAGATTTTTTTATTTTTCTTTACTGTTTATAAAATCTAAAATATTGCTCACAACCGCATTTCAGTTTACAAAGGTTATCAATAATTAGCAAATTTTAAAATTGGAATTAATTTTCTTATCAAAATCTTACATTACCATATTAATTTTTATTTAATTTTTAATATTCAAAATATTAATAATTGGTATATTTTCAAACTGTTGATTCCGAAAACCTAAATCACTACCGAGTAATTTCTCGATAAAGTATTGAAAAAATATATAATCAAACACAATAAACAGCGCACACGAACGGCATTCCCACCTCATATGATACCGCCGATAATCGTCATAAACTTTCCCTACTATTAAATTGAATTCTAATCTTTTATAATATATAACCCATACTACACCGGCGTGATCGTTTCTTTTTATTTGCTCTTTTAATTCATTAATCAATATTTACATCCCTTTATTTTTTTAATAATCTTTATTTTTCTTTTATAACTTTTGAACAGCCACCCTCATACCATCTATTTAATAACTTTATATAGCATCCTTTTTCTGTCCCCTCTTATCTTACAATTTCTTTATTTGCAAAAATTCATCTCTTTCCCGTTTATAATAATCACTCATTTAAATTAATATTATATTTATTACTATTATCTTTTTATTATTTTTCTTTATTTTTACATTATGTAATTATTATTGAGTTTCTATTCGCAGCCCCTATATTATATACTTTAGATGTTCTAGAGCCAGGATAGCGGGACAGAACAATTAAGCATTGAAGATGTAGAGCTACCAATCTTAGAAAAAAATCACTATAATATAATAAACATTTATTCTTTTTAGTTTTATATAAATTATTCTTTACTTTTATATAAATTATGACGCATCACAGTCTTCCTTCTATTATAACCTCACGTCTAGTCATTTAAGACACCATCAGATCACACTTTCATTTTGTAAATTTCCGTATGATAAATAAAATACACGAATTCCGTATAAAAACAAATATCAATTATTCCTTAAACCTTTCTTTCATATCTTTTAATCTTACATTCGTAATGAAAATTCAGATATCAATTCATCTCCAAGCTTTATTTGACTATTTTTAAACTAACTTTAATAAAAAACTCGATAAAAAATACTGAAAAATTCATTTCTTTATATTTATTATCTATTTTAGTTTCATCATTTCTTACATTTTGAATAATCTAGACTCCTTATAAAAATTATCCCTATCGTCACTACCACACATTCTTGGATGAGTCCGTTAAAATTATAAATCCTTTTAAAATACATACGGTATCAATTAAAAATGACTTAATATTCTTTCTAGTACGACCAAATAACCCGGTTTCTGTACCTTCTTATTGATTTTAGTTTTTTAATTTAATATGATAATTTTATTATTTGGTAGCTTCCTCCTTCTGAGATTTCTGAGTATTTTATTTCACAGTTTTATTTCTTATACTTTTTTTTATCGCTTTTCTGATTTCCTTCCGCATTTGCTGAGGATAATGACCGTGGCAAAGAGAAAACTCGTGTAATCAAGTGCAATGAGATTGATTCTTAAGAAAACTCTTTCCGGAATAGATTGATGTTTCTGATAAATTAGTTGTTGGGTGCCTTTAAAAACAGACATCACTATATTTGAAATTCCTCCTGCACATATAGTCAGAAGGGTAGTTTACTCGAGCGATTCTCATAAAAATACAGTCGGTTCAAAGTCTAAACACTTGAGTAGTTATCTATTCAAGTGCTTACTGAACCCAAACACCTTTAAAGATCGCCCTCGGTCACTTGCGTCTTCCGACCAATGTGTCGGTAACTATTATAATATTGTTCTGTATTACAACCAACTATCACATTTCGTAAAATTGGAATAAAAATTTACTAAAATATGTATGAGTTCTATAACTAAAATTTTTCATTTTTTACCTGTATATCAATCATTTTTTAAATATTTAATCGATAATTATTGATAATAATCGAGTTCCTTAAATTTATTAATAAATTTGATATATAATAAAAATTTCATTTAATTATCTCGATTTTTAGTTATACAAAAAACTCATTCTAAAGACATTTAACAAGATTTAATAATAGTTAAATATAGTAAATATTGTAAAAGAGGTCGTCAGTCGGTAGAGCGATAGATTCGTAATGTCGAGGTCTCGAGTTCAAATCCCGGTCTTAGCGGCCGATTGATCAAGCACCACTGTACGATACATGTGCTTTATTCACAAACACACTAAAAACCTCCGTCGCTAATTAGCATCGTAATGATAGCATTAATACAGCGACGTTAAATAAAATTTTAAAAAATGTAAAATATTTCAATAATTCTGATAATTATAAATAGTAATAATAAAATTCATCAATGTTCTTTTTGATTTTTTTTAAATCATAATATTTAATAAAATTATATTATTGTTCAGATAGAATATTGCAATTTCTTAATAGTATTGTCGAGAGTATTGTTAGCAAAAGTATGTTATACGTTATTTTTCTTCTTTACATTTATTGTAACGTACAATAATATTACATTTAAATAAATTGATCATTGAATATTTTGCATTTCTAAATTAATAACCAATCATGCATATTGATTAATCACGTCTCACTAATTATATAAACCTTGATATGCTATTTATTTCTTAATATATTGCAAATATTCGTATTTTAATTTATTGTAAAACATAAATGGATTTTGTCATAAAAATTTATTAAATAATCTTAATAAATTACAATATTCAATAAGTTTAATAATAAAAAATTTTAAAATTTAATAAAAAAAATTAATTTTGTTGCAGTGTACATCAGTGGAGCCGAGAAAGCACCGTTCAACGCATGGGTGCCTGGGCTGAGGCTCGCATTGCGGTGGAGGAGGTGGTGGTGCTGCTGGGACCGTGGCCATTAAGAGCCGCAACAACTGGTTTGCGTCTTGCAAGGCAACAGCAGCTACAACCTCCTAGAAGAAAACCAAGAGTTTTTAAACCCAGAAAGCAGCATAAAGTTAAAAGTGAATTTTGCGATGCCGGTGGTGGTCGAGGTAACAACAATAACAAGCAGCGCATCATTGTGTCAGGCTTGTCGACATTGTTGCCGTTACGTCGGCAATTCACCAGACAACTTTACGAGTGGCCTATATTGTCGTTGTATAAAGCAAGGACGAAATTAATTACTCAACAGCAGCATTATTAAATCAAACGGATAATTACTTTATCGAGCAATGTGTTGATTTTTCAATATTTTCATTGGATTTTCACACATAAAAGTTTCATCAACAAATAAGTGTTTACAATAATAACGACCACGCTCATAAAACATTAAAGATTGTATTAAAATTTCTATGATCTAAATAAAAAGCGATATATTAGCACAGATTTGAAGATATATCTTATATCAGATGGCTGATTGGATGAAATTTAATGGAGAGCACAAAGGCTCAAAAGTTGGGATAGATGGTGATAACGAGGATGCTGAACCAGCCTCATCTATCTCTATTTCATCCGTTAGTGAAATCACAGCTCCAGCTGGCAGGAAAGTTCTTTTACGTCAGAGATCCTGTGAAACACCTCGAAAAGATGAGACAGCTTTAGCGAGGCGTTCATTGAATAACAAGCGCAACAATGACGAGCTCGTAAAAATTCTTGCAAGTAACGAGAGTTTGATACCTATCAGTAGGCTCGGTTACGAAAATGATCTTGCCTTCGTGGATAACGAATTTATCGATGGAAATGATGAAGCCAAAAGAATTTTGGATTCTAATTCTGTTCCAGATGATCAAGAATCCGGATCGAAAATTCGTAGGGATGCAAGAAGAGAACTTTTGCAAGATCAACAATCTTCAACATTGTGCAGGCCCAATAGTCTTTACAAAGATGAGGCTTGCAACGTTTTGGGTTCACAAAAATTAAAGAATATTTTTATTAACGAAAAAGATTCTCTATTCGAAAGTGTCGTTCCTAAAAATGAGAAGAGTACTGAAAAACTAGTAAACGGTAACAAAAAGTCGCCTTGTAATAATAATAAATTAACCGAGCATCATGTTCAATTCAATCGAAACCTGCTAAAACCAAATAACGAAAAGCAGTCAAAAGATAATGATAATGAAAAATCAAGAGCGAGCCCTTCAATTTTGACATCCTCTTCTTCAAGTTCTGAAGATAATAGTAGTCTTGGAGTGACAGAACCTAGGCCTCCCGATGGTGGATGGGGTTGGGTAGTTGTGGCTGCATCTTTTATGGTTAATTTAATAGCAGATGGTATCACATTCTCGTTTGGAGTAATATTTCACGAATTCCTCAAATACTTTGGACAAAGCAAAGCAACGACCTCATGGATTGGCTCACTTTTTATGGCCATGCCCTTGCTATCGGGACCAATAGCAAGCTTTCTTACGGATCGCTATGGCTGTCGAAAAGTCACAATAGCAGGGAGTATATTGGCTACCACAGGTTTCGTTATAAGCTTTTTTGCTGACAGTATGGGAATGCTCATACTAACTTTTGGTGTTCTAGCCGGCTTTGGACTTTCATTGTGTTTTGTAGCAGCCGTTGTTATAGTAGCTTACTACTTTGACAAAAGACGATCATTTGCCACAGGACTATCAGTTTGCGGTAGCGGGATCGGCACATTCATATTTCCACCATTAATACAAAAATTATTAAACGAATATGGTTGGCGAGGGACAACTTTAATTTTGGCTGGACTTTTCTTAAACTTAGCTGTTTGTGGTTGTTTGATGAGAGACCTCGAATGGACTACGACGAAAGGACGTTCAAAAAATAAAGAACGTCGTAAGAATCAAGAAAGAAAGCGAAAACTGCACAGTTCTAGTGCTGATTCTTTTTCAGCAAGTAGCTCGGCCAACACTGCGCAAACCGATCCAAAGCGCACATTCGTTCCAACTAATGCTATGATCATAGAAGGTCTAAAACTTCAAGAAGAACAGGATCCTAACAAATTGTTTTCTAGCCTCGTAAATTTACCAACTTTTGTCAAAAATGGCGAAAAAGTACCTCTTGAAGTCTTAGAGTTGCTCAGCACTAGAAAGAACGTTTACAATGTCTTACTACAAAACTATCCGAGCCTGCTAATATCCTCGAGAAGCTTCAGTGATTCAAGTGGACTACACGAACAGGTGAATTCACCGCCCTCGGCACGTTTCGTGCCTCGACTCAGTCCACTTGCTGCTCCGAATGAAGCCAAACAGGAGAAACCAGTACAGGACTCATACAGACAGATTGGACAATCTAATCAGGTAAAATAATCATAATTTCAAATCTTTCTTTAAAAAACCACTAAATTCTTCTTTCATCTAATTTGAATATCGCACAAATTATGTTCCAAATTCTTTAACCCTTCAACGTCCAGACTATGCCGGCATTACAAAAAAATTCTCTATTTATCTTATTCTTTTTATATCTTCAGGTCATAAAAAAACAATTTTATACTTTACACCTGATAGGTCACTTTCTTTTATGAATAACACAATGAGTTTGATTGATTTTATTGTTCATTATTGTCCGTATGCTTCAGTTATTTTTTATTTTTGACAGCATGAAAATAGTTGAACGTATACGTCCTCTTGGACGTTAAAGGTTTAATTAAATTTTTTTCCGTTTTATTACGTAAATTACATTGTATACTTTTATATTATATAAATTATGTACTTTTAATCTAAATTTTTTGCTGTTATATATAAAAGAAATTTATAATTCTAAAAATATTTAAAATTAAACTTAAAAAGATGCTTACACTTTATTGTTTAGATGAAAGTTTTTACGAATAAACAACTAAATATAATTGATCGATATTACAATTTAAAATTAATGTATAATTTAATGAAATTAAATCTGATATATTATCATTTATTGATTATAGGAAGAAATAAACGAAAATTGGCTGGAGCGAAAAATTAGTCCGGAGGCCCAATTGCGTCGGTCAAGCGCGTTGGAACATCCGCGACGTTTACCCACCGCCTACCTCAAAGACATTCGAGTGCACCGACACAGTTTAACTTATCGAGGTGCTATGCTCAACATTAATCGGTATCGGCTACGAGCAAGTAGTTGTCCCGATATTTATCGTAATTCCATGACTACCATTGCCAAGCAAAAAATGGCATGGTATTCTGGGCTCTCTGAGTTTCGGGATTTACTTAGAGACATGCTTGATTTTTCGCACTTTGAGGACTCGAGATTCCTCCTTTTTTCGATCAGCAACTTTTTGCTACATACGTGGTACGACGTGCCTTACATGTACCTCACTGATAATGCCATTGAAGTAGGAGTTGAAGAATCTAATGCGTCATTACTCATCTCCGTCATTGGCATCATGAACATGGTTGGCGAGGTAAATTACTTAATCTTATACTTTAATTATATACATTAATTTTATTCAACTTTGATACATGAACTATTTCATATTGATATTTCGTAAATTTAGTATTGTCAATTAATTTTATCCAAAAGTTTCGTGTGACATTAGTTTCCCGGTCAAAGTTTCTCGAAACTCATTGTTTTCAACTGGTAATGACCTTTTGTTAAGAGTAAAACTCGGAGTACAATGTGATTCATTTATTGCACGATAATCTTCTTGACACAAATGCTCATCGGCGTTTTTTTCTTAACTTTGACCTCAATGTAGAGGTGAAAAATAGAAAGGGCACTGCTCACCTATGCATAAAAGGTTAATTGGATTTCTGCGCCCGCTCTAGCTTTGTTGTGCCTACGCAAAAATATGTAGCAACGAGACAGATGTGACATTTGTTATCGAGCCTTTTCATTCCAATAGCTTACTTTTTGATACGCTGACATTGCCTCTGGATTAACTATATATACTCTCCTCTTTAATCTCTAAATTTAAATTTTAACACTTCCGTTTTAACTGTTATGAAATTTTGACCGAAAATGACAAATGTATTTTGAAAAAGATCATGACAAAATTACAATCATCAAATTTATTTCTAAACTATTATTTAAAAAAAACAAATTTTTATTTATTTTTGTTGGATAAATTATTCAAGTAAAATTAATTTTTTTAATTGTTTAAAATAAAAGAGAAATTTTGGAAAATTAATATTACTGGATATAAATGATTACTGTTCCTAATTATTTCTAAATTTATATAAATGATTACTGTTCCTAATTATTTCTAAATTTATATAATAACATTATCTTATTATACACAGATTCTGCTGGGATGGGCGGGCGATCGAGCTTGGGTAAATGCATCAATGGTGTATGCTGTCTGTATGGTTCTATGTGGGGCGTTCACTGCACTGATACCAATGACGATACATAGTTATTACGCGTTGAGCGGGATTGCCGGTGCCTTTGGTTTCTTTATCGCCGCCAATTACAGTCTCACCAGTATCATTCTCGTTGAAGCTATTACCCTTGAGAGGTTCACCAATGCTTATGGCCTCCTCTTACTCGTACAAGGCGTTGCTAATCTTATGGGACCGCCTCTTGCAGGTAATTTTCAGTTTTTTTTTTATATTTAACTTTGTTCTACAAATTATTTTCTTGATAATTTAAAGACTTAAAAAAATCTTTACAATGTTTATGAAAAAAGAACATTATAAAGTCAATTATTAATAATAATAATTTTATAATTAGATTCTTTTCTTAATTGATTTTTGTAATGGACCTCTTTAGTGTTTATACAACTTTAAAACATAAATCTATATATGATTTAAACTTTAAAATTTAAAATGATGCTCATAAATGTTTTTTTTTTTTATATTTCAGGCTGGATTTACGATATTACAAATTCATATGATTTGTCATTCTATTTGGCTGGCTCATTTATTTCGCTTAGTGGTATGATGTTGATGGTCATGCCATTAATGGATTTCTATCGACGTTACAAAAAGCCAGCGGCACACAAGCAAGTTAATGCCAAAACTTGCGACTTCGCCGACATTAACAGCGTTTAAAAGAATAATAACGAAAAATAAACGACCACGAATAATTATGCACTTTTCATTAATAAATTAAAGCGATAAAAAAGGAATTGCTAAGACGTCTAACATAAAGCGTCAATCGAACATCAAATTTTTCTCTTACCATTAGTTTTATTTATTATAAAAATGTTGTTTTGTACGTATACATGTCTAAATCATGTATAAAAGTCATCAAAGATAAGAATTATGTGTCGTCAATATATTTTTTGTATTTTTTCTTTTAATTAACTGTAGTTATTACTAAAATGCTCTTTTAATTATATCGAAAGCATTCAATTTTTATATTACGTATTTTTTCATTTTTATGATATTTATGTAGTGATTCCATTAATATAAATTTAATGTAACATATTTAATTGAAAGAAATTTTAAAAAAGTATTACGAAAGGTCAAAATTAGAAAAAATATAACTCAACAATTCAAATTTTCATCAATTCATAATTAATAACTTAATTTTTTTTTTCAAATAGATTTGTAAGGAGAGTACTCAATTTTTGAGTATTAGATTTAGCCCAATGAAATTTGGGGAGTGATTTTTGTTAAAAAGCTTTTAGTAATTTATCAAAATAAAGTGTAAATCGTTTTGATGTTCGACGATGTGGCACTACTTTCTCATTTTTTATCTCTAAGTATAGGATAAAAAAAAATAATAATTACCTTATTAGATTTAAGTAGCTAATAATAAAGAGAAGAAAATATAGACTTACGGTAGCGTCCGTGGACCTCAGAATGTCGTTAAAAAAAACCTAGATTATAGAATAAAGAAAGAACAAACTGTCAAAACTCTCTTCCGATCTAAATGCGTGTCGATTGTAGTACGTAATGTCTCTCTCGTTTTATAGAGACTAAATTTTTTTGGCTTATATACAAAAATAGAATATAATGTATCATAAAAATAAACATACGTTTACTAAAATTGTGGAAGATTCCGATATATAAAGCGACTTGCAAAGTCTCGTGGCAGCTGCCTTTAACTTTCACCTTCCGTCATACTTAATCGCAAATTTATTAAAAAAAATCATAAGGAATCGATTGTGAATAAAAAAAAATTAAGAAAGAAAATCAGTGTTTAGAATGTACGATGAAATTGTATATGTATGTTATATCTAACAAACTAAAGATAATATAATGATAGGAAAAATGGCCGCCTTAGAAGGTGTTTTTAATTTGTAAATTTTCTAATATCATTATTCTTCTTTCGTTTCAGTGTAATGTATGTATAATTTTCATGTTCAAAATTTAACGTGTGATTTGGTTGAAATTTTTAAAAATTTCGTCTTTTTTGTAGAAGAAAGTTGGTATAATTAAAACTTTTGTAAATTACATCAATTAATCTCAATTCGTCATTTTAAAATACTTTTTAAATAAAAATATATAAATATAATCGACACATTATATATTAGAGCCTACAAATTAGTTTTATAAATATATGATTTACTATATTTAAATTATGTATGGTTTTTTATGTTCGAATGATTTCACTGCAACAATATGAGTCAGCAGTTTTGAATCTCAGGATATAAAATAATTCGGTGTAACATTAAAAGATTGTAAGCTTGAAATTCTTTTATTGTATATTAGTATCCTGGTAGAAATTTAACCATCCGTTGGCTAACGTTTGGTTAATCTTTAATAAATTAACCAACCGTTGGTTAAAGTTGGTTAAATTTCTACCAGGGTAATTCAAACTCAAAAGGGAACGAAACAACTTCTGCGTTCAAGATTTTCCTGAAACTCTAAAAAAATAATCTTTTATTATTCAGCATTCAAAATTATCTCAAATGTTTAATTTACATACCAGGAATTTATTTTTAGAATTTCAGAAAAAATCTATGACCTAAAAAATCTGAAAAGGCCAAGCCTTTAATGTTAAACATGAATTTATAAAGTAATAATATGTTTGAAATATCAAGTATTTGTAATTTTGGAATACAATTTGTTAACAAAACAAAGTTTTTCTTATGTTTTCAAGCTTTCTTTCAACAAATTTTCTTAAAGTTTAATTCTTTCAGTTAAAAAAAAATGATTATAGATTTCAATAACTTTTTATTAAAATTTAGTATGTTTTGATGGTCAACAACAGGATTTAATTTTCGGAAGTTATATAAATTTATAAAATTTTATAAAAAAATATGTTTATTTTTCTTTTGAATGAAAAATCAGGACTGTTCACAATATTAAAAAATTAATGTATTGCAAAATTACAAAAGTTGACCGAACCATAGTAAATTTTTAATTTATACAATATTTTTTTTAACCATGTAGATGCGCAGAACAAAAAGTGATCTGATTTATTCAGTATGATTTTGTGTATTATATATTTCATAAAAATAGCCTAATTTGAAAAATTTTGTCAGCTTTAAATTCAGTTGCATTAATTACGACAAATAAAATGCATCTCAATATCAATACAAACAGAAGAGATTAGACGTCACTTTTTATCTGTGTTTCAAAAAAGCTTTTATTAATGTAAATTGAGTTTCAAGAAAATATTCGTACTTCTGTGGTTTTTTATTACTGTATAGGTATGCAATTTTCAATAGGCAATTTTTTTTCTTTAAGGCATGTAATTTAACAATTTTTAATGTATCATGATAGATTTCATGTTTTTCGTATAGTTTTTTGTATTAATTTTCTTTTTAAAACCTTGTAAAATTGTAAAGTCTTTTATTTTTTTCTTGTTATTATGTTTAAAAAAATAAACTACTGTAAGTTATAAAAGATATATAAAGAGATAACACATTATTTTGTATAGTTATATGAACAAAGAATGTGTTGAAAGTGTAGGAGAACAAAAGGAATTAAAAGTTATTTTTATATAAACTCTGTCTATTAGTATTTTGTATTAATGTTGGAGAAAATGTAACAAATGTAAAAAAATGTAACATGTTTGTTGTTTACAAATGTTGATATTGCGTTATAACTTCTTGTAGAATGTAAAAGGTGTAGGACCGCTGAGAAAATTAAAAATATAATTAAAAGTGAATGTGTAAGGGAGAAATGTAAACAACAAAGACTAGTCAATAATTGGAACAAGATGATAGTTGCGTATAAGCGTTTATTTAAATGACACTATTTAGTATCTTTTTTCATATGCATATATACACATTGTAAGCACATTGGATGAACCCGTTTATAATCTTTTTCAAGGGTACTCCAATTTAATATTTGGAATTGAAATAACTTTTTCGATATATAATTACATTTGTCGTTTTTCACATTAGTCCAGGGAATGAAGAATTTTTTCATTAAATAAAATAAAACTGACGATGGAAGAATTTTATTTCTAGAAAAAATTATTCTAAATTGAGTCAGTCATCAAGTAATTGGAAAAAGCAACAAAAACTATAATTTTCTAATTATATTATTATTTTATATTATTATTATTATTTATATTATTATTATTATTATTATTTTCTAATTATATTTATTTTAATTCTTTCTTGATTGCTTTGAAACTTATTAAGAGTATAAAGGAACCATGTAAAAAGAAGACACACCGTAGTCTACTTAATAATGCAAATATAAGATTATTAGTGATGGCACAAAAATTGGCTCTAGGATATAGAATGATGAATAATATGTAACTAATCGTTTTTTTTAATGAAATTTCTGTATTGTTATTTTAAAAATTTGGCCTTTTTTATAATAATTAAGAGATGGTGAGTCCTAAAAACATGGGACCTTGACAATTTAAATTATCATTGCAGAAACTTATTTATATAAAACGATCAATAACACATCATTTATCAAAACATGTCTTTATGAAGTTATATGTCAAAATAGATTTCTGTACGATCAATAAAAACCTTTCAATTGCATTTTTAATTAAAATTCATTTTTAATAATGATTTTAATTTTTCAAAATCTATTTAACAGACTCAACTGTTCAAAAGCGTCTTTTCATTTTAGTAAAATAGTAAAAAATTAAATACTTGTTGCTTATTCGATTTAGAATATATTTTTTTAACTCAGATTCTTATCATCCGTTTCAATTTATTTCATATTTTGGAATTTTTTTGCTTCGTTCCCTGGACTAAATATTTATAAAAACTGAGTATTAATAGAAATTTTTTCTCTCAAGCTTTAATACAAACTTTAAATTTGAGCTTACTGATAGATCAAATTAGTTCTGCATTTTTAATTTTTAAAAATTGTCAAATTCTTTTATTAAATTCATTTGTTCTTTACAAATGTTATATATGAAATATTCTAAGTTTTGAAAGCCAAAATAATATTTAACTAATAAAAAAAAATTAATAATAATACAAAGTGTTTCTTATGGAAGATTTTTTGAAAAGATAACTTTCTTCTATCGTATATTAAAGAAAAAAAAATATATACACAAAAATTTTAAGAACATGTGAAAGAGTTTACGGAAAATTAACGAAAAACTAATATTATAATTAAAGTACTAATTAGTTTAACAGTAAGAAAATTTTTCAAACTTCTTAATATACAATTTAAAAAAATCTAATCTTTCACATACTCTTAAAGCGTATGATAAAAATACTGGTCGACACTTAAAGTGAGGCGATAGAGGCATTACTAAATAGACGTTATAAAGATGCAGCTTTACTGTGATGATACAATACATACCACGATTTTATGCCTAGAGATTTTTATGTTCGTTGTTTTTTTTTTGTCGTTTGCCGTTTCCGTAATCCTGTAATATTTATGTATTTTTTAATCATCCCTTTTTCATTGTATGTTGAATGCACAAAAATTTCCAAAATTATTTCAATCCAGTATATAGTTTGTCTTTTGAATCAAGTTTTGAGTTTTGCCCATCAAATTTTTTTGAAAATAGACTAAATTAAAAAAATTTTTTAATTGTTTATGTATCTAAATATGTTATTACGATTGCTCTACCTTTTTGAATATTCTTAAAAATTTTATTTTTACATCCGATTGAAAAAAATTATTCTATTGTAAGTTAAAAAAAAATCTTTATTTCACGCAAGAAAATTTTTTAATATATGATAATCTTCAAATTTAACTCACATTTTATGTTTGTTTACAAAATAATTATTTAAATTTGTAGTTAAATCTTACCGAATTAATGTTAAAATTAGAGTTAATATATTTGTAATCTTTTTAAGATAGTTTTGTGTTTTAAATCCTGTAGTGTTAAGAATTTAACTAAATTAAAATTCTGTAACTTTTTTCATTTAGATTGATTTAAGTAGATAATGTTATAATTATCAATACCGTCAAAATTTCACTGTATTTGTCGTTTAATGTTTTGAAAGTTTAATAAAAAAATTTTTCACTTTGTCGAAAAACTATCTATTTTAAGAAAACAATAACTGTAATTTGATAATACTTTTTTTTGTTACAAAAATAGAAAGCAAGCAGAATGAAATTTTTTAAAATTATCGTTTGAAGAAAAAAAACTAGAAAATTTTCGAAATATATTTTGTAGGGCTGTAAAAACTTTTTCACAAAATTATCCAAATAAAAGTGCTTTTTTTTATTTTATTTACACAAGGATTACAGAAATGTCAAGCACGCGCATGTGTAAACGTGGCCTTAAAAGGCTCATGTATATAAAATAATTTACGAATCGTATAAAGCAATATTTTATTATAAATAATAATATAAAAATAAATAAAGAAAAACGAGAGAAAGATAAACCAGTGCATTTTTATTATTAGATGTGTTGTGAACCCATTTGAACGAAAAAATAAAAATTTAGTATTAAACAAAGTGCTGCACGCACAATAGTATTGTGATTTGTGAAAAACCATATGCGTAAATGTATTGATATATAAAAGACCTATGACTAAATTTTTTATTTAAATAAATAATTATACGTAATCAAAGAATATGCATTTCAGAGAATCAATGTACCAACAATTACACTACAAAAATTTTTGCAGTATCGAAGGAAAACCTAATTTCACGATGCGGACAAAGATTTTTTTTTCAATTTTTAGAAACATATAACACATGTAAAGAGCGTTCCTTGCTTCGAACCAATATATTGTCAGCGAACTAAATTTTTTATATGATATACTCTATTATGTATAGGTGTATCTTAAGCTCAACTTCAGTTATAATTACAACTGAAAGATAATAATAAAACCGTTATTAAAAAAGGAAAATAAATAAACCTTAAGGGGATGTAAAATGGACACTACACCTGTACTCATAAATATTCACTATCTTAACATTTTATTGCAAAATTTTCAATAAAATAATGCATTAGCTTGTAGTATGTTCCATAAAGATTATTCGGTTGAATTTTTAAATAAACTCATTTATTAATTATTGAGAATTTTGGGTTCCAAATTATTTATTAAAATTTTTCAATTTTGTATAAGAATCCAAATATCTTAAAAGCTAATGAATGAATTTATTTGAAAATTTATCTAAATAATCGTTATGGTACATACTACAAGCTAATGCATTTCTTTTCTGGAAATTCAGCAATAAAATGGAAAGGAAGCTAATATCTATAGGTACAGGTGTAGTGTCCGCTTTACATCTCCTTAACATATGTTAGTAATATACATGAATTTTAGTTTTCCTTTTGTGAAAAAATTTAGTAAAATATTTATTATTGTTTTAGCATACAAAAAATGGATCTACAGATTTTTATAAAATTCTTTTTTAAAGGATACCGGTTGGATTAATTTTTTTTTATATTTCTTTAATCTTTTATTAATTAAGAAATTAACTCCAAACACAGCCCATTAAAATATTCATTTTTTTTAATTGAATATTTTATTGAAAAAGTATATTATAGAAAAGATTAAACAAGTGTATGCGATTGCAGACATGTCCTTCCGACTCATAAAATTATCATTTGTTTTCTTTACCAATATTGTAATAAAAAATTCCTTTGAAGTCGTCAGTGGCTCGGTCGGTAGAGCGATGAATTCATAATCTCGAGGTCTCGAGTTCGATTCCTGGTCTCGGACGGTTGATACAAGCACCACTGTATGTTACATGTTCTGTGTTCACAAACACACTGACAAACCTCCGTCACTAATTAGCATCGCAATGATGGCATAAATATAGCGACGTTAAATATAAAAAAAAAATTCTTGATTTTTCACACTATTGAAAAAACAAAATAGGTGTCCTTTGAACAATTTTTTTTCTGTTTTTGGCCGAGAAATAAAAAAATTATTGTAAAAATGAAAATCTGGCTTTCCGGTTCTTTAAAGGTCGAATATGAAAAAATAGAATGAAATTAAAAAGCCTGTAAGAAATTGGATTAAATTTACTTCTAGATCGATTGATTGTTGCCTGTTCGTGGAATAACATGTATATGGCTGCTAGGTCGTAGGATAAATGATTTTTTTTACTAATTATTCATTTTGCTTCCTTTTGAACTGGATTATTAAATAATACTCCTAAAATAAACATCCATTCAATAAATACAATAAAGTATAAAATTTTTGTAATCATAAGACACAGCTAGACAAATAATTATTAAAAATAAATAGATAACAAAAATATTGAAAGTAATTACGAAATGCTATTATAGAAAAATTTATATTATTCAATCAAAATTTCTAAACAATTAAAGTTATATCGGTATACTAAAACAAAATCAGTTGCGATAGTGGACATAACTACAAAAGTTTAGTCGATTGCTTCTTCTTGGAAAAGTAAGAAAAATTATTTATTTGTTCAAAAATGAAATACTTACATACGTAAATTTGCAAAGCAGATGCACTTATAAAAGTACCTCCTTTGTTATATAGAATAAATCAATTGTATGATTAATTTAATTTGAAATAAAATAAAAAATATTAAAATCACATAATTTTATTTGTTTTCGTTTTCCTATAACCATCAATTTTTTACTTTATAATAATAATAATATATTTTTTTGCTGTTGTATATGGTATTCTTATTAAAGATCAATAAACATAATTTCTACATCTTTCTCTGTTTGACTTTTATTCTTATCTTTTAGCGTTTTATACCTAAAATTTTTAAGTTTTTTTCTTTTCAATTTTTATTATTTTTACGTTATTTTATCATAAGATATCCTTATTAATTCATATTCTGATTTCATATAACGATTTGTATGTACAGAAAATTCTGACATTTCAATACTTTGTGAAAATCCTATTTTACCATACTACTTATATTAAATGCATGATTTTAGATAATCATGCACTTTTATTTTTGTCATAAAGCATAAATTTAAAACTACTGCTTTCTCAAGATTTCACGGATTTGTGAAAAGAAAAAATGTTTAATCTGTACTTTCATTTAAAAACTTGCTTACAACTTCGAAGCATTATGGAAAATTTTTTCATGTACTTGAGAAAATTTCTAAGATAATTTTGAACATTTTATTTATAAAAATAAAATCTCTAATAAACGAATACCTTGCGCGAATAAATAAATCTTGAATAAGAAGAAAAAAAAATCCAATCGATATTGTAACGTAATGTTTAATCGGCTCGCTGATCGCGTAAATTTAATCAGTTATTTTTTGGCGGGTCGATATCGACTATAGCATGCAATGCCATGGTATATAGACCCCTCCTTAGTTTGTTTCCGTTTTTAAGGTAGTGTAATGTACGAATAAAAATTTTATGAAAAAAGATATCAGTAACGTGTAAAAAAAAGGGATATATAAAGCCAAGCGATCAATTATCTTTGTAGTGTCGGATTTCGGTATACCTAAAATTTTATTAGTTCACGTAATTGGCCAAGTTTAATTATAGGTTACATTAACTTTTCAAATATTTTAATTGAAAAAATCTATTTAACAATTTCAATCTCAAGTATTTCGTTAACGAAAAAAAGAAATTTCATTAACACGAAATTTCATTGAATCTTTAATCAATTATATTTATCTATTGATTTTTTACCTATATTATTGTCTATCCACGTTCTAGGCCTGATCACGTCTCGTGATTAATAAATTTTTTTATCTGCGCGCGGAGTCCGGCCTGCTTATCTAATTACTTATCTCATTAAAAGAAAAAAAAAGCGTGTTTTTTTTTATTTAGAGTCGTTCATACATTGTCTGTGCGTCTACATATTTTTTCTTTTTGTTTTTTTCTCTTCTTCTTACGTTAAATTTATTTATTGTACTTTTTCTATCGATTCGTAAATTGAAAAAAATCGTTCGAAATTCTCAACAGTATCGTTATCAATGTTGTTACATGAAATCACCAAGTTTTTCAGAGAATCTTTTCTTCTTGTTAATAAATCTGTCCGTTCTGTGTGTACAACCAACTGTTTGTCTTGAGAACTTAGAGAACGTTTAAGAATACCGAATGACGACATGCAACAATGACTGAAGTAATAATTTCAATTAATATTTTTGTTTATTTTATTTAAATGACGAGAAATTTTCTAATACAGTATCATTAACGAGCTATTATTCGAAAATTTTTTCTAGATTTGGATAAGGAAAAAACATTGATTAGTTCTATCAACAAGGGTAAGTTGTCAAACTCACTATCAATCCAAGTATTCACAAATAATCGTAAGAAAATATTTAGATATACAAAAATACACAGTTTTTTTTGTATCGATCGTTAAACCAACGACTATTAGCTTCGTGCAATTATTTTAATTGAATAACACGTTATTTAATTTATAATGCAAAGATAAAACGTCACACTAGATGATTTATAGATTTAAATCGGAGCAAATCTTCAATATATAATATATCATTATCTTTAAATAAAAAGAAACTTCCTAAGGCAGCAGTCTGTGTTATCGATTACTTTGACGAAAGCTAACTCACCTAATATCGATAAGCTACCGTATTTATGTATTCTGACTGCGATTTTTTTTAATTTTACGATGCAATTAATTCGGATCGACGCTTAGATATTGTTTACTCGAATTATTAATTAATACGTTTTATTGTACTAAAACTTATAAAAAAAATAATAAAGTGTTAAGATTAACAATTGTATGTAGAAGAATAATACAATATTCTCAAAATGTATTGATAATTTATTATTTTTTTAATAATGAATTCAACCAAAATGTATCCAATTTTAAATTTACGATAAGTGAATAGCAATATTGTCAGAAATAATTTATTGATTATTGTGAAATTAAAATTGTGAAAGTTTAATTGGAGATGTCTTATTTCAAAATTTACTTGGATACTAATACTATTTAATGATTTTCAGCAAATATTGTCTAATACAATAAATTCATCAGTGGTGGATAAAATTTGTGCGGAAAACTAATCACCTTTGCACCTCAGCGGTGTAAAAATGAGAAATAATGGAAGTCTATTGTAAAATTATATCAATATCCGCGTGTTTCTGCATTCGAAAGGTATTTATTAAATTATATTTTTTTTATCTTCAAATAGAATTTTTAAATTATCGGAGTTTGTTTTATGAAATTCTTCATTTGTAAAGATTTAAACGTTAGTATCGTAAATTATGTAAAAACTAAACAGACTACGATACAGTTTTGTGAGAAAGCTTTGGCATTTAAATGAGTATCATTAGAATATTTATAAAAATAATCATGTGTAAATAACAAAGTATAAGACATCAAAGTAAAAAAAATGTTATTAAAGAGAGAGAGCGAATTAAAAAGCGAGAGTATATAAGCGGGCATGCGCCCTGTGCCAGTCAGGTGTGCCGCCCCTACTCCCATTTAAACTGCCTGTTCAATGTGTGTGTATATATTTTTTTTGTACATTTAACTGATCCTATGGAGAGACGGTAGAACAACTCCCTCGTAGTCATCGGTCCGGCAGTCTTGCCTCGTCCGTATAACGCGATCGCCGATAAACGTGTATATTATATTAGCCCGTGAGAATAACGTATAGAATATACATTACACATTGTCTTGTATATTTTCTCTTTTTCTGTTTTTAGCGGTGCGTCTGCGCTCTAACTATATTCGTTCTTACGCAAACGCAATAAGTTTTTGGGTTTTTTCTGTCTGCTCTGTTCTCTCACTCTCTCTCTTTTTCTCTCTCTCTCTCTCTCTCTCGCTCTCCGCGCTCCTTTTCTTTACACACGACAATTAAACAGCAATCAAGGTATTGCAATCCTTATAAACGAATCAAACGTTACTCGCCAGAAATAACAGAATAATCAAGTGTCATTCGTAAAATCACACAAAGTTAGATTCTCTGTATCTATTTAAAAAGTTAAATACAAAAGTAAAAAGTCAATTGTGCAAGGATAACGGTAGGTGTTTAGCAGCTGTAAACGCACGAGACACATAGCGCGCTGACGTTATCCTGCTTTAGTTTTCTCTTCGTTTGGTAAGTGCGTGACGTACACACGAAATATTAAAAAAAAACTTGTAATAATAGTATACGCACTGTTCAAGAGCCCTGGGCATGCCTCTCACTATCTAGACAGACCTATTGATTCTGTGTAGACAATCTATTATTTCTTTACTTTGCACTTTTGATTTTTTTTTCTCTCTCTCTCTTTTTTCTTTTACTCTATTTCTTAATATTTATTTGGCTTCTATTTATTTTTATCTAATACAAAGTATAAACTAATTTTTAATTAGCTGCTTATAGATTAATTAAAATATTGCCATTTAAAGTTAATCTATGTAAATAATGGGTTCTATTTTTTTCTAAATTATAAATAAAATTTGATGATTCAATCGTTATGATGAATCATAAACATAAATTAAAATTTTTTATTCTTTAAATAAAACTGTATCATTAGTTTGTTTTATTTATTTTTCTATATACCGATTGAATGAACAAAGTATATATATAAATGTATTAAAATAACATGTAAAATATATATAAAAATAATTAGTTATTATGTTGTTCTATTACTATGTATATTTCTTAGGATGAACGTATTATCCTTGATTAAAAGCACAAAAAGCACAAATAGACGAAAAACTGCATTGCACCCTCTAAGCGCACTATTGCAACGCCCTTGAAAAAAAACACACTCACAAAAAAGAAAAATAGACCACTTGTGCATGTATTCTAGTGACGTCTGGCTATTTTTGGATACCTTTCCACCCCCCCGTACCCCCGAATAATTTTCTGGATGAAAGTCGCAACCCCGGCACACACTCAAAATGAATAGGTGACTTTCACTACACTTTTTTTTCTCTCATTGTTATATATATATACACACCTATCATCTCATTAATGAGACAGCTTGTGCAGTGTTTCAAGGTTATGTTCTTAAATATTCTTGCTTGTTTCTTTTTAGCAATCTAGATACTTTTATTTTAATTGCGAATTTTTTTTTCACTTATTATATCATACAATAATTAGATTGGATTCTCAAATTATAATTTCAAATACGTTTTATGCATAATTTTATGAGAAAATATTTTTTTTTTATTTTAATTCACGCTATCCAACTTGTAAAATTGATTAAAAGATTCTATAGATAATCACGATCGTTATCATTAATACAATTTATTAAAGTTTGAATTATTATTTAATGTTAATTTTTTTCATGAACATTAACTTAACATTTATCTGTTTTAACAAAAATTTCAAAAGATGGATAATTTTTTCCGTATAAAAATATTTCTATTGATAATAAAATATAATATTAAAGATATCTGTATCTGATACTTTCTTGAATGTTATTGAATCAATTGTTGGACACGTGTTTTTAATCAACTTTTAAAGATTATTTATCTTTTAGAGATATTATAAAACACATGCTTGGGAAATACTATTCAAATACGAGTTTCAAGTAAACAATAACATTTATTTTTCTATTTTTTTGTACATTGTAAAAGAAATATAATTTTTATTTATTTTAAAATAATAAATCAATAAAAATAAAAATTATTGAACAAAAAAATTTAAACAAAAAAAAACTAAATTGCAAAAAAAAAAATAGGTCAATCCATCGCGTTAGTTCGCAGCTACATAATTTATGACATAACTGTTAATATAGACGATGAATTCTGTTTGGTCTGAAATTAAAAATTTTTAATACGAGATCAATATGTACTTAGACGAATTAGAGAACATGCAAGTGCATAAAGTATAGAGTTTCAATAATTGCTATGAAAAGTTTACTTAAAAATATAAGGATTGCCGTGATGACTCCTTTTTCCCAATGCGCATTTCATTAATTTAATTAAATTCATACTAAAGTATTTAAACCATTTTAGTAAGCGTCTTTACCAGTAACTCGTTTACAGTATATATTTTTTGTAAATAATATTGTATACAGTCCAGTTTTATTTTTTTTTATCTCTACTCATAGGCCTGAGTCATTTCGATGTGTTGGATTCATTTAATATATTTTTGGAAAAAGTTCAAAACAAGATCATTATAAATCAAATAAGCAATACGTAAGCTGTGTTTTAGTAGAAAATTAATGTGTCATTATTCGATTTTAAAAAAATTTTTAATTGTCAAAGGCATTTTTAAAACGTTTTTAATTTAAACATTTAACAAGCAATAACGCATCTCAAATATAATTATTATCTTTTTAATGATCTATCCTATTCCAAAAATCTATTCCTTATTTTAAAAGAATTAAATAAAAATGAAATATCTTTTAGATGGTCTTATTTCTAGATTTCACAACCCCTTAAAACAACAAAAATGACATTTATACAATCTGGTAGATAAGAAGAAAATTTTTTATCTTTAACAATTCATCGCTACTTTTCATCCATTTTAAATATAAAGAAAAACGTACAGTATAGTAGTTTTTTTAAATATTTGTATAGGAATAATAAATATAAACTAATACAACTTTAATCAATCGTTGTTAAAAAAATATTCATGATTTATTAATAAGACTATTATTTAATCATTAACATTTAATTAGTGATAATTTTTTAGCTATATGATTTCTAGAATTCGTACAGAGTAAAAATATTTTAAATCATATGATATATTAAGCTAATTTTAAACTAATACAAGCATGTGTAAATTTAAAAAATGAAACTCTTATTCAGTCAAAATAGATTACACATTTATAAAAAATTTCATAAAGGAAAAGAAGGAGTTTGTAAGGTTTCGAAAAACAAAGAAGGTGCTAATTTTTTTCACATACATATTAACGTAAACTCAAATAAGAGAATATTTCTAAGAATTTTCATTTTTTAGACTCGAGAATTTGAAAAAATAAAATTATTAGAACTTATAAATTTAGAACATCAGAAACTGTTTAGGTTAATGAATCAATTTTTTATAGGGAATAATAACTAAATTGAAATTTAAGAATTTAAGTTTTAAAATCAATAATACAAAATCACTATATCAATCACATAAATTTTGAATGAATGTATGAAAAAAAAATTATAGCGTATCAGCTTTCGTAGAAATCTAATCTATTTTAACATTTTCCTGAAGCCGAAAGAAGCAGAAGAATTTTTTTTCATTTTTATTTAGTTTAACGTCGCTGCATTTCAGCTATCATTGCGATGCTAATTGGCTACGGAGATTCACAGTGTGTTTGTGAACTGCAGCACATGTATCGTATACAGTGGTGCTTGTATCAATCGGTCGATTCGAACTCGGCACCTCGAGATTACGAATACCATTGCTCTACCGAATGAGCCACTGACGACCTCTTTTGAGATTATATAATTCCAGTAAAAATAAACATAAAATACCCAAAAAGTATTATATTTCAAACAAGAAACTAACTATTTCTCTGGATCAGTTTTTAATTTTGTAGACATTGCTAATGTTGCGATTTCTATCAAAGAATAAATACTTCAGTCTTTTTCATTATGAAAACTAACCACTTAAGATCTTTTTATCTCATATAGATAGATGTACTTTACAAATTTTGGTCATGTACGTTACAAATATTAAAAATCATACGTTTGTTATTTTTTTTTTTTTTTGCATTCGCTATAACTATGATTGACGTAAATGTGCTGTAGTATTTGTTCCACTTCACTGATAAAATCAGATTTTATCTTTATTTGCAAACCACTGTTTGAGTTTAATGATTTAGGAATTTTCATGGAAAGAATTCATGGAAACAAAAATTATGATTTTCTTTATCTAAATAAATTATCGTACGTTTGATACGAGCATTTTCAAATAAAAGTGATGTAATTTAATTTTTAAATAATTTTAATGTGGAATAGAATGTCACAAAGTTTTTGCTTTTGAAAGTGGATTGTATAGTGGGTAGATATTGAGAAAAGTTTTACAATTGTTATACTCTCCTTTTTATAAATATCGTTTTTTTCTTAGTGATTATATTTCGGCTAATCACGTATTTATGTGCTAAAGAATTAATTTATATTATTTAGAAAAACGTACAAAAATTTTCATAAATCTTGTAAGTATTCTATATTATTCCTTAAAAGTCATCAATTACTTCGACTTTTTTTTTAATTTTTCCTCAACAATTACTTTAGTACACTTTATACATTAAGTGCATTATCTGTATTTAAATAGTCACTGATAAATAAAATCGATACAAGCAAACCTTGAATAAAATTGATTCTTATTATTATTTTTTAAAAACTTATCACAATCCTACTTTATATACAAATGCAAACGCTCAATAATATCATGAACCTCGTTTAATCGTCCAAAATTTCAACATTTGTAAAAAAAAATAAATCTTTTTATCTTCGTTACGTAGAAAAGCTCCTGATTGCGTCTTTGAGAAAAGAACCTTGGATATATCTGACGTGATTATAAATCAACCCTCTATTACGAGCGCGAGACTTTTCCGTCGCCGCGCTCGTATATACGTACGAGATTTACAAGCTTCTTTAAAGCTTTTGTTTATAAAAGGTATTTTGCTCTCTTCGTCGAATGAAAAATATCATGAAAAACTTTAGTGATACATTAAAAAACAAAAATTTTTGTTTGCCGGGTCAAAAGATAATGAATAGATAGAGTTTCTCGTGCGTAACATCTCGGCTAAAAATCAATATTTTAACGTTTTTTTTAGTATACCCAATCTTATCTTCAGCTATTGTATAAATATTTCGAGTATTCTATACAGCTTCCTAATTAAATTTAGCAAAATTTAGAAATATTCATTGAAAGATAAAATTTAATTAAGATTTTTTCAATGAAATAGCATTAATGAGTTAATAATTCATCAAGTAGTTAATTAGTATAATAAATATTTCTTATCATCCTTAAAATTTTATGAATTAGGTTCGTCTAATAACGTGTTTTTAATAGTAATGAAAAGTATTAATTTTGTACTTAAGATCTTGAAAGACTTCGAATAAAACTTATATGAATATACTAAATAGATTATTAAATTTTCATCAAAAGAAATTAAATATAATAAACAAATTATTAAAAGGATGACGTTTCAGAAATCTATTTGTATAATTATACTTATGTAATGAATACAAATTTATTGTTTCAATATAAATATGAACAGTATTTAATAAATAAACAAGTAGGTTATCTATTTCATAGAAAAAAGTCCTTATAAGTTTACTTTTTCATATAACATATTAATCATCTTTTGCGCATGCGCTACATGAAGCTACGCAAATTATGCATACTCTATAAAGCACCCGTATTAAAATCAGTAAAGAGATATATAATATATAAAAACTTTATTCAAAAAGAAAATTTTAACATTTTATCTTATTAGACAGTTCATAATAACAACAATAAATTCTTTCACTTTAATCTTTGTTAGTTAGTTACCTTATAGAAAAATTACCAATCTTTAAACGATTTATAATAATTATACGACATGTAAAATATAATTCATTCTATTGCTAATAAATTGAAAAATGTCTTTTTTTTGTCTTCAATTGTATTTTTTGCTTATTCATCAATGTATTGTTTTAGATTTTTTCTATAAAATAAAAGTAGTTCAACAAAATAAATAAACAAATTTCGTGCAACGCCATTATAATAAAATCAAAGACTTGTTTGCTATTACATTTAATCATTTTAGAACTATAAAAATTGCAAATTGAAAATTAAAATTGAAGTTAATTGAAACTTTTTATTAAAAATTGTTTATATGGAATCTTTTTTAAACAATGTTGATATTTATATACAAATATTAAATCGATACTTTCAATCACAATCAGTGATGAACTAATTTTTTATTTACTTTTTTTTATCAAAGTTATATGAAAATTTTATGAAATTGTTGTATACCCAGAACAACAACCAACAAAAACCAAACAGATTTTTTTATTAAAATTAACACCCCCTACTACCGAATCAACCACTCTTGAGAACAATCATCACCTTTCTCTTATACAAACAATTGGATGAAAGGCATTTGAACTGGACACATCCACAAATAAAAAAGAGATAAAATTAAACCCGAGCAACAACCTAGTAAAATCTCTCCTTTACAAAAAAAACCCTAATCATAATATAATATCTATTATTTTTATACTAACGAACTTGACGTTACGCTCTATCTTTTAGACTTTACGAACCCAAACCCCCCAACAAACCAACGCCACCACCAACTTTAAAACCGCCAAAACTTTAGACGTTTGAACGCATTATACTTTAAAGACGCATAAACGCAAGACGCAAACGCCCACAGGAAAACACTTCTGAATTATTTGCAAAATGAAACGTTATTAAAAATTTTATTTGCAAAATAAAATATTATTAAAATTTTTCTACAAGCATAGAATAAAATTCGCATATTATCAAATGTTTAAAAATGAATGTTATGTATATAGCACAGACCCGGCTAGATATCCAGGGTAGTTTAGAAATAAGAGCAAAATATGTGACGATTATGACGTCATCATGAAGTAACGAATCAGTTGACCATGACGTCGACATTGAAAGCGTCAACGCGCGCGCAGGTTGTTATGGTTACGGAAGTACTGATCGATCATTCTCTCTTGGCGCGCTTTCTTTTCCGAGTCGAGAGACTTATACTTTTTTCTTTTTTTATATACAAGAATCTTGGAGCCTGTGACGTCACGTACTATGCTTGTATATACAGTGCTTTCTTTTCCTCTTGTATGTATGAATGATAAGAATTTTAATAATATTTTGTAGATTAAAAATTTTATAAGAAATTATTTACAATTGATCCAATATTTCAATGTAAAGTTTTATTGAATATTTAATAATTTCTAACAATTATTGCAATGTACGGAATTTCATTATGGAATCATATAAATTTCAAGTATTTTCTCCTATAACGTCCGTATTTGTTATAAAAATCGATTTTTCCAATGCTAGATGATTTCATTGTTTGACATATTTATTAAATTGCATTCAAGATTTCATTCTTTTTTGGCATTCTTTTTATCAAGGTTTAGATTTTTCTTACAATGAAAAATTGTTTCCTTAATTTTCATGCCCTTGCTTACACAAATATTGATAAAATCAAACACTAAAATATTAAAATATAGGGGAGAAAAAAGAAAAATGAAGGGCAGAGTGTGTAATAAAACCAAAGTAATACAAATTCTCAGCTTACATCTTATATTACAAAAATAATAAAAAATAGAGCATGTAATAAAGTTATATTAAAATAAAGAATAGAATATTAAATGTTTCACTTTATTATTCGAAACAATGCTTTTAATAAGTCAAAAGTTATTTCAGCCGTTCCAAATAATATTTGTTAATCAATGAACCACTAACCCAAATCACCGTGCGCGTGCTCTCCTCGGTTATACTTTAATTTGCACCATACAAGATTATTTTGCGCTCCAAGGTCTAGTACATAATGATCTCATAACATTAATTTAAATGCATTGTGAGAAAAAAAGTTACAACGATTACTTTACAAAAAGTATAACGACAAATCAAGATATAGTTGACTTATGCATAAAACTATTTTTATTTAGTATACAATGTATTATAAGGGTGGAACTAGAAAAACTAGGGGGAAAGTTTTCACATAGTAGCTTATAATTACATAAAAATCTATGTTTTCAATTCTTATTCTACGCAATTAAATATTCGATAGTTGTGGAAATAAAGAAAATTAGATCGATACAGGAATTCCATATTTATTGAAATCACCATGGAAGCAAAATAAAATAAATATACATATTTTTGAAATTTTATTATTAGGTTTTTTTTTCAAGCAATTCGTTTTATATTCTTATTTAATCAAATATTAAAACCAAACAAACATCTTAGGGGAATTCCTGATAGAATTTCAGATGATTCATAAAAATTTTGGTAAATACAATAGAATTTGTGACAAATTAAGACTGCTATAAATTAAATTACTACAGTTTGTTGTTTTAATCTTAAGAAGAATTATAAAAGGAAAAAACACCAAATTATCTAGAATAGATAAATAATCAAATTATATCATTAAATAAAAATTAGTCATAGAAAAATTTAATAATAATCGTTAAAAAATTAAAACATAATTTTGATATACTGCACACTGTTAGACGTAAAGCATACATTTTTTATTTTATTTTGTACTTATTTTACTGTTTCTAGTGTTATTATTATAATTATTGTTATATATTATTTGTCAATATTTATTACTTCATTAATCGAATAATTTCAAGAAAATTTTTGGCAAATGGCAACAATGTTTTATTAATATACACTTAACAAAAACATTTATATGCACCTAACAAAAACATTGTCATTCTATAATTGCTATAAATTAATTCGCATTTAAACAAAGAAAAAGTATTTTATTGAAAATTTATATTTTCGATGTATTGTCAAATAGAAAGACAATGTTTTAATGATTTATGTACTTATATATTAACATTAAATATAAGTTTATACTAATTTCTTTTTTAATTTTGTTTTGGTTTTAATTTTAACTCACAAAGTTTTTTCAGCACGCTAATCTTGTATATATGTCAGACCAATGTAATGTTCACTTATTATTTTTTTAAAGCTAAATTATTTATGATTTGCAAAATTATTATTTTATTTTAATCAATATATATACAATGCTCACTTAGCGGTAGTCGCATGCACTTTTCTAGACTTAATCACGACTGCATGGACCTAATATACGTCATTTTGCACATTACCCTGATGGTGAGTTAGAAACTGCACTTTTTACTAATAATTAGAATTTTCTAATGCATAAATCTGTAATTTTTTTATTTTATAATTTATAATAGTAAGATATTAGCATAAATAATTTTATTTTAGAAATATATACATACTAGAGAGTATATATTTAGAAAATATATCTAGTAATTATAACTATATACTTAATAATAATTTGCCAATTTGATTGTATAAAAAAATAACAACAAAACTTCGTAATTATTTAGAAACTTAACTTTACTAATATTTACAAAATACAATTCCAATACGAATTTTTAAAATTTGTAATATTGCTGTAAATTTTAAGCTATGGTTTGAAAATTGCATTTTTTCAGGCTTGACTTTTGTTAATTAACCAACTATATATATTGAAATATTTGCTTTGTTTCTTTTACATTATGTTTTATTATTTGGGTTAATGTTTAAAAACTAATAATATTTATCTTTTACAACTTTTTATTTATTTTTAACAAAAATATATATTTTTCTGTCAATAAAAAATCTCTACTATCCTCTTTAAGATATACATTTTTTCGCAGAGAAAATAAATAAGAATTAGATAGAAAATTAACCATGACCTGCTCAGATTAACATGTCAATTTAGCATATCCTGGCCAAATTATGATTATTTTTTTATCGGTACTGCTTTTTTAGTATTCTTTCCAAGAAAACACCAATTTAATCTACTAGTTGTGTTTTTATGTAAATTGGAAAAAAACAAATTTTTTATTTGTATTGAATAGTAGATTTATTAAATTTTTTAAACATCTCATAAATTAAAAATTTATTGATTTTAAATATCCAATTCTAAGATACGAGATATATACATTTTATATTACAAGCAAGTATATTGAAGTTTTATGTAATTTATATAATAAAAATAAATATTTAGAAAATTTTTCTTCACAAAAAGAGAATTATTTATATAAACATAATATTTTATCGAAATTGTACCTCAATCCAAGAATCTTATTTGTTTGGTTTTCTTTAATTTAGGAATTGGCGATTCAAAGAGGGTGCATGCTGAGGAGGTATAGACTTCAGTCAAAGAGTTCATTTGTGCCTTGTGTAAACAAGTCAAGTCCAGTGGTCCTTATGGTAGGTGAGGGCCGTCCAGACGATTACCCCGGCGAGATCCAAGGGTTGAAGGGCTGGCCACGACGTTGGAGCCAATCTAGTACCAGCAATACGTATATTTAGAGAATAACATCTTCGAAAAATGGCAGATAGGAATCGTAACTTTTTAAATGATAATATCGATGATCACCAGCAACTTCGTGAAAATAATAAACTCGCCAGCAGTCGTGCTGTTCCTGCTGTTAATAACAATCTCGCCGGTGGTGTCAGTACTTCATCAAGTCAAGTATCTCCAACAAAAAAGGAAGGTCTCTATATTAAAAAAGATAATAGTAATTACCAAAGGTTTGTCGATTATTCAAAGAATACACCATTAAAGAATTGTGATAGCGATGTACCAAATAACGAACAACGTGCAAAAAAAGGGCTAGCACCATTAGTTGGTTGGCGAAATGGTAGTCCCACCCTTTTCCCTAGTTCACCCGAGGATGCTTCGGGAAATAGTACAAGTAAAAATGAAGAAGTATCAGGACAAGAAGCAACCCCAGCGCCAGATACACCTTCAGAGAGTTCAGGTATAGGTAGAGACGATGAAGATACGGAGAATCTTAGTAGTATCGCGGATGAGCGAGGTGTACCTTCCACTCCAGGCCTCACCATCGATAAGAGTATTGAATCTTTTTCCCAAGATGCTGATTTGTCTTTAGCTTCAGCTTCAAATCTTGACGATGAAGAACTTGATGTGAAGCAATTAGATTTTGAGTCTCCAGGAACTGAATGTACTGAAGATAGAATACCAGCTACACCTACAGGAAGCTATTTGACTTCCCCGAATCTCACCGTGGGTGTTAGTCCGACCGATAAACTTAATAACCCAGAAAACAAGACTTCGGATCAAAAGAATGATAGTAAATCTGAGGGAAATGTGGAGAAGACTCAAGGCATTTTAGTAAAAAGACAGTATTCAGAGCCTGAACCAAATGGATATTCTAGTCCTATTTATCATGAAAAGGGTCAATTTCAGGATGATGATTCAATTGGTGGCTCAAATGCAATGTTAGAAATATTTGATAACGAATCAGAAAGCTCAGTGACTGATGGCAAAAGAAAAGCTAAAATTCCAGACGGAGGCTGGGGTTGGGTCGTTGTATTTTCGTCCTTATGTATTTCTATGATTGCTGACGGTGTATCTTTTAGTTTTGGTCTCCTTTATATTGAATTCCTTAATGAGTTTGGTGCTTCTAAAGCCACCACAGCTTGGATTGGCTCTCTTTTCATGGCAGTTCCGCTTCTTTCTGGTCCAATAATGTCAGCTTTGGTAGATCGCTACGGCTGTCGCAAGATGACTATTGTAGGAGGGATAATATCAGGAACAGGTTTTGTCCTTAGCAGTTTTGCACACAGCATCGGGGTAATGTATTTGACGTTTGGTGTATTGGCGGGGCTAGGTTTGGGTTTGTGCTACGTCACCGCGGTAGTGAGCATTGCATTTTGGTTTGACAAGAAACGCACTTTGGCGGTAGGCTTGGGCGCCTGTGGTACTGGCGTTGGCACCTTTGTCTATGCTCCAATGACAACTTTCTTTATTGAAACATATGGTTGGAGAGGCTGTGTTCTTTTGTTGGCAGGCACATTTTTTAATATGATCGTATGTGGCACAGTGATGAGAGACCCTGAATGGTGGATTCTTGAACAAAAGAAACAGCAGCAAATTACATCACCAAAGAAACTACAATCAGCTGGAATAGTCAACAGATCGCAGGATGGAGATAGATCTCGTAATAGCCCAATAGATGAAGAGTTTCCTGGAGTAGAAGAGCTAAGAAGACTATTGAAAAGTGGTAAAGCACCCGAGTATCTACTACAGAATTTGAGGACTAGTACAGAAGCTCGGGCAGATGCCGGTGGAAATCCAAATTTCAGAAGTGTGGTTAATTTACCAACGTTCGTCAGGCAGAGTGAAAAGGTAAAAAGTAGATTTTAATAATTATTTCTTTAGGTCATTAATTAAAAAATATACCATCTTTAGTTTTCCAACTAATGTAATGACAAAAATGTCGATAGCTACTATGATGATAAGCCAAGTAAAATTTTACTCGATTTCTTAAAGGTACCTCTAGAGGTTTTGGAGTCTCTATCATCAAACTCGCGATTGTACAATGTCATTCTGGAGAACTATCCAAGCTTGCTGTTGTGTAGAAGTGCTTCGGACAAAAAGCTCGACGACTCAAATGGCGACATCGTCAATAATAAAAGCGGCGTCACCATGTCAATGAGGTTACAGGACTGGTCTGATATCTGCAACCCTGCACCATTTTATATTTTGATTTTATTTTTGAGCTTATTTACATACACGCTATTTGCACTATAACATTGCCAACTTATGCTTTTCATCTTTGCTTTTGGTAACTTTGCAATAATTTTATCATTATTTCCGATTTTTCCATGCATATAGAGTATTTAAAACGTATGGAAGATTTTTTAATCGTTCCTGTAAAAAAATTCAAAGTTATTATATAGAAGATTTATTTATTTTTGAATCATTCTTAAGTTTGTACAATTTAGAATATCTAAAGTTTTAAAGTGTATAACATTTAATTTTAAAAATATTAGATAAAATAAATCTTCATTAAATTAGCAATCATTAAAGTTATAATTGTTAATCAACTTTTTTTAGATTTTTGTTTTTTTTTCAATTAATAATAAAGTTCAAATGTTTACATTTCACTGCTTTCAGTTACGTTTAATTTTCTTTTTTAAATTAGAACAAATTTCGAGTTCAACATTGAAAACTAAATGATTTATCAAGCAGCTTATCTAACATTTAGCCATCTCATTTATTTTAATCTCGAAACTTTACAATATCCATTATTTGGAAAGTGTAGAAATGATCATAGTAGCAATTTTGATTATGCAAGCTAGTTATTAGTTTTATGTAGCACTTTTATTTTGAAAATATTTATTTTTTATTTATTTTTTATTATAGTATATTTTATGAAATTAAAAAAATAATTATATTATTTTAGGATTAAAAAGGCTAAGGATAAAGGAAATGCAAGGGTCCAAACATCTCGACCTGGTTCAACTCATGCTTCAACAAAAGTTCTGGCTACTAAACAATTGGCAAGAAGAGATACGGAAGAAATGAATCCTTTGCTGATTAAAGAAGTTGCTCAAGCAGTAAGAAAAAATGACTGGTTTTTCTTGAAGCAGGCAACACAGAAAACCAGAAACTTGAAAAAAACCCCTAAAAAACAAACCGCAAAAAAAAAAACCCCAAAAAAATTTTAAAAAAAAAAAAAAAAAACTTTCCCCCCCACCCCCCCCCGCACCCCACTAACAGTTTTCGTCTCTTTTTCTTTTTAATTTTTTTTGATGTTTTCTTTATTATGGGTGAGTTCTACTTTATATTATAATGTTCACATTTTCGTTTCTTTCGAACAACATATTATCTTACGATACTTCCATTCATCACCCCCCAAAATTATTTTACGTTAAATATTAAAAAATAATTGAATTTTTTTATGTAATGTTAGATTGCCGAGGCAGAACGAGCAAAATCGGTATCACGTCATCATTTGCCAGATTGCGTAGGCGGCGTCGTCCGTACTGATTCTTTGCCCTGGTTACGCCGTCAGTTCAGTACTAATACTCATTACTTTAAAGATATACGGGTACACCGAAACTCCGTTATGTACAGAGGTGCTGTGTTAAATCTCCATAAATATCGGTTAAGGGCAAGTAGTTGTCCTAACATCTATAGAAACAGTATGACTACACTAGCTAAGGAAAACGAGGAGGTAAATTTCGTAACATATTACCTAAAAATTGTTTTAAATTTTAAATTGCATTCATTAAATCTAACTGTTAATTAAATTTTTTATTTAGAAATGGTATAGCGAATTAGTTGATTTGCTGAAAGGTATGATGGATTTTTCGATGTTTTTGGAGCTCCATTTTCTTTTACTTTCTCTCTCGACGATCTTACTCTTCACTTGGTTCATTGTGCCTTATTTTTATCTTGCCGAACATCTTACAAAACACAAATATAAGGAATCTGAAGCGGCGAATCTTCTTAGTTATATTGGTATTACAAATACTATAGGAATGGTAAATATATTTATTTTTAAACCATGAATGCATTTTATCCCGCACAGTCTAGAAGGTGTGTGCAAAGCACTTTGCTTTGCACACAGTTATGTTTTTTTATCTAATTTATCATTTCGATTCGTGAGATGGCCACTCGTCGAAAATCTTCAAAGTTATGATCAATTTTTTATTAAATCTTATTTTGCACTCACAATTAAGAAAAATTAGGTTCGATCCAAGCCCACAATGCAGGTGTTCCCCGCATGGATGTTTGTTACCTTCGCTTCGCTTGGGCAACAAACAACACCCATGCGAAAAACACTTGCCTTGCGCACTTAAATCGAAAATGACTAAATTATTAAATGAATTAGTATTCGTTCTTAGGCGTTTATTGTTATTAAAAGTGTAAAAATGTACTGGATCAAATTAATATTAAATTAAATTTTTAATTAAAAAAATATCATTAATAAAAAATTTTCAGATTGCCCTTGGTTGGGCAGGAGACCAGGCTTGGATGAATGTTACCAAAACTTATACTTACTGCCTCATTGCATGTGGTATCTCGACAATCCTCATGCCTATTTTTACAAACTATTACTATGCTCTTGTGATTACTTCCTGTTGTTTTGGATTATTCTTCGCTAGTAATTTTAGTTTTACTCCTGTTATACTAGTTGAAATAATACCTTTGGAACGTTTCACTACTGCGTATGGGCTAAGTTTACTCTGTCAAGGTATTGGTAATCTTTTAGGACCACCGCTGGCTGGATGGATTTACGATTATACCGGTCATTGGGATCTTTCCTTTATTATGGCTGGTGGCTGGATTATGGTATCCGGCTTGTTAATGGGGATTATACCATACACAAAGAATAGAAAGATCTGGGGCAGCGGTCCAGTTGAAATCGAAAGGGATCGAGAATGTCCTGCTTAATGTCTCTTCTTTGCTTAGAATTTTTATTTCTTCTTCCAGTTGTTTATTCATTTTATTTATTCATTTTAATCATAAGAGTTCGGAGAAACAGTTTAACTTATTCATTACTATTTACTATTATAATATCAAAATGTTTGGTGTACATAAAAAAACTAATCTCTGTTTACCAAAAAATTAAATAATGACATTTTGCTTAAGAATTATTGAATTTTAAATTTTGAAAACTTCTTGGAGTGGAAATCTGCATATTAAGAGACTTTGCTTTTAAAGAAAGCTAATTTAAATAATTCATTTAGATTTTCGATAATCAAAATCCTAAAATTATTATAAATATTTTATATTACAATAAATGTATATATGATTCTTTTCATTCATTTCATTATTTTGAACTATATAATGAACTAATAAGAAATGTTTAAATGTCAGTGGATGAAATCCATCGATCATAGTAAAAAGTCTTTTATTATAATATGTGAAATTTTTGTAATTAATAATTGTATAGCGTAAAAAAAATGTCTATAAGTAATAGAACAATTATTTCAATTGATTTAATGGAAAATATTTCGTAATTATGACAATAGAACTGTAATTATAATTTAACTTTTGAGTTAAACTTACTATTATAAAAAATTTATTGGGAATATTGATGAAAATATTTGCTAAATTGTATTAAAAGAAAAAATGAAGTCTTCCATTAGAGATGAAAAATTTATTGCAGTCGTATCTAAAATAATTACATCAAAGATTACAAAAATAAACTTAAAGATTCCCCATTTATAAACTTTTTTTATCTTGAAAATACTCTAAAAAATTTTCTTAAATTTTTTTTTTTGTAATAAATCTATATATTTATATGTGATTAAAAAATTTCATACTATTTACATGCTTTATAAAACAGATATATTTTAAAACTCTTAATTAAAAGTAAAATATTCAGTTTTTTTTTTAAACCATAAAATTAAGGAAATAAACATAGTAAAAAGGTGTAATTATGAATCAAGATATTAATAAATTTTTTCGTTTTTATATTCGTATACGCTTTATTTTTGCTCAAAAATTTATTAACTATAATAATTTGTAATTCCATGAGGATGTTAAGTGGCTATTTTTTAATTACTGTAAACTGCATACAGCTTTATAAAAAAAAATATATTGTAATCAGTTCATATTCAAAATCTTTTGCAAAGTATGAAATAACTATAAGATAACTTGACGTCGGGGCGCGACCGTGCCTCTTGATATTTTAAGAATACACATAATAAGATATACGTGCATTGTGCAATATAATTTCAAATGAAATTATTGTTTCTTACTTTCTATATGAAAGTTTTTCTAACGATTGTAAATCGTTAAATAATTAATGGTAATTTTTCCATCATACTGAAATCGTTTGTATACATAGGAAGAAATCAGTTTAGCAAATCTTTTTCTCGATGCTATTGAAAGAAATAAGAATATTGAATTCATTTATTTATTAAATAACTGCTTACTTATTGACTATGATAAATTTTTACTATAAAAATAAAAATATTAATAAATAAAAGAATTTAAATTAATAATTGTATTATTAATTGTAATAATCACACCGTTATTATTTTATTAATTATTAATGGTGATCAATACTGAAATTTCAAAAATTTATTTAAAAAATTGAGAACATAATTTCCTTAATGTGTATTTAAAGTTACTTATAATTATATGATTTCATCAATTACTAGATCATTAAAAAATAACAAAAAATAATCATGTTGATTTTTTTATATGGTATGGACAAAATTTATTTTTTCAGGATAAAACTTAATTTTTTGTAAATTTTTTTTTGGAAACTCAGTTTTATAAGAAAAATTTTTTCATACAAAAATGTGCGTATTATCAGAGAAGCATGTAATATTTAATTTATACATATATTTTTTATTAGCGAAAAGATGATGTATCGCACACAAACAACGAAAAAACTAAAAAAATTATTCTTGTTGCTAAAAAAGCAAACAATTCATTATCAACCCACTGAAGAATAAATAGAATGAAAGTATAATTTAAGAGAATTAAAAAAATTAAAAATCATTATATTAGATAATTACTTTCTAGTCCTTTACAACCAAAATGACGAATGTAAATGCATCAAGCGCAAATGTGCATTATTACAACAGTGTTACACAACTGCTGTTCTATTCTAAAAGAATTAACTCAGTTACTTCTAAAAACAAAATATTAAATATATTAAGAAAATCTAATTTTCATCGAAGCATCAATATAAAAATTATTTTACAAGACTTAAAAATGTATTTTTGGTGTAATAATATATAACTGTACGTGATTCAAGATTATAAAACACGATTTAATCGAACCATCGAAATAAAGCTTACAATAACAATTTTTTAGATGTACTTATTTACATTCTTATGTAATTGAGAATTAAATTTAAACTCATTGTCATTTTTTGAAATATAGTATTTTAATTTTTATCAAATTAGCGTATAATATTCATAAATGGTTTTTTAGTAAACTCAATTTTATGATTATAACGATTATGTTCAATACAACGTAGATTATAGCATAAGGTACTCGAATATAATTATAAAGTTTTTTTTAGATAAATTGTTTGTTTACAAGCTGACTGGGTGATGTAAATTGTATAGTTAAATTTTTACCAAAAAAATAATAAAAAGTACCTTAAACAACTTATTATTATTATATTAATTATTATCATTAACAATTACGTAATTATGCATAATAAATAAATATAATAACGATTTTAGGTTTCAAATATTGTATCCTACGTTTTACGCTTCAAATGAAAAGAAATTAATTTTTTATTTACAACTATCTACAAATACTTAAGAATGCGTTTTCCGATAGACATTTACATGAATATTTTTGAAAGAAACAAATGATTCTGGTGAAGTTACTTAAAACAGTGGTGCTTATTTTGTATGTTGTTTAAATAATTACAATGATACTTATACATGTGGCGATGTAAAACGATACGTTTGTATTTAGTTATTTTTTTTATGTTTATCTCTGGCAAAATATGGCAGAATAACTTTTGTTAACATTGATCTCTTTCATTTATTGGAAGCATAAAAAAACATTGTTTAATATCAAAATAAAAATTTTGATTAAGCAAAAGTTTTTCGTGTTTCTAATTTGAGAGGAAAATAAAAAAATACAATAAATTGTGAAAGTTCAAATTGTCAAAAGTGATAAACTGCCTGTAGCTCCCTTAGATTTCCATATAATACGTATATACATGTGATTTTTCGAGGAAACTTTTTTACTTTGTTCATTAAATATTATACAATTGCTATGAAAAAAAAAAGATAAAACCATTAGAGATCTTTTATATGATCTTATTTGTATTAAAAGTCTGTAAAACAGAGAAAAGTATGTAGAGACGAGGTTGATAGAATTTTTCGATCACTTTCAACTTTCCCGATGTGTTAAATGAAAAAATTTAGAATTAAGTAATGTTTTTATGAAAAAATATTGTTTCTGTATGTGTACATAAATAGTAAATATTTATGTCAAACAAATTTTAATATTGTTTAATAAAGTCATATTTACTCGTACTACATGTTATAAAAACAAATTTGTTATTAACTAAACACACTAATTGTTTTGAATGATTTTCATTTTGTTGAAAATAAAGTTTGTTTTATTATTGGTTATAATATAATTATTTTTCTTACAAATATTCAATTTATGATTAGAAATATTATTGTTGGTTTATATTAAATTATTTCTGTTGCAGAAAAACCCTGAAAAAATGGAATATTTTGAAAACGATATCATCTGGTATACTTACAAAATAAAAAATTTTCAATCTTTAACTTTTTTATAAAATTTGGAAGTTTAATCGTAGAAAAAATGTGTTGAAAGTTTATAGATTGGTGAATACGGTTTTATGCATCTCAATTTAAAACTTATTTAATTTAACATATATAGAGTGATAAACAAAATTAATTACTAACATAATAAATTATTTAATATGAATAAATTAATAAGTAAATTTTAAAAATAAAAACAGCTATAGACATAGAGTGTGAAATCATCGATTATGTATTGAATATAAAAAAAGCATAAGGATATTTCATCATAATTTATAAAATTAATCAATAAAATTATCATTTTAAATTATCCACTAATTCTGAAATCACTTCTTAACAAAAAAGTTGTTACTTTTATAACATTTAAAACACAAAAAGAATATGCGCTCATCCGTTTTTTTTACTGTTTGATAAAAATTGTAAATAATTTTTTTGATTATTTCAACTTAATTTTTTATAACAGTGAAATTTAAAGATTATTCTATATGATTTAACAGTAATTAATTTTCAAAATTGAAATTAATTAAATAACAATGATTTGTCTCTATTTACAATTACTGACACTTATTTGGAGTTATAAAAGTATGGTTTGAGAGTTTTAACAAAATTTTTTTAATAAAAAATATAGATTTCAATGTTAATTATGTCGCGAGCACCTGCAGAAGTTTTAGGAGTCTCAATAAAATTAGATTATTTTATATTAAAAAATAATTTAAATGATAACTGTGAATAATTATTAAAAACATTATTTAATAAATAGAATAAACTTTAAACAACTATCAATAATAATCATTATCTAATGGTTTATAATCATGAGCCACTGTGACTACCCTATAGCGGAAATAGTATTTGCAAATAACTGCTGAATCAGCGCAAATATCTGATAATAACAGTTATAAATAGTTTCCTTTAAGACGCTAATAGCAATTATTTGCAGTTATTTGAAATTATTTATTTCTCATATTTATAATGTATAAAAAAAAACTAAAGAAAATTAAACTATTAAATTTTAGTAGATATTAATTAATTGCTAAATGATAAGCTGTTTCTGGCTTGCAAAGAAAATAATAATTTTAGAAAATAAGTTTTATTTTTGACTCTTATCACTATAAAAAATTGTTAATAACTGCGAAAAATCGAAAATAACTGCTTATAACTACCAGTAGTCATTATTGATGCTTTAAATCGAATTGTTTATAACGATTATTTGCAGTTACTTGATGTTATCAGCAATTATTATTAGAATTAAGTTTTTTGTTAGAGAAATTGTTAAAAAATTATTAATAATAATCAATCACAATCTTTATCTCTATTCAAATGATTAATACTAGTTACGTATACAATATTGTCTACAATTATTTGCAAATGCTCACAAAAATTTGTTTCTTCATTTTTTTGTGATATAGCAACTCAATTACTTAACGTTTATTTTTTTCATTTTAAATACTTTAACTGTGATATATATTGTATTAGAAATATACAGTATTTATAAAATTGACATTTTCTACATATTTAAAAAAAATAATTGTTTAAAAAAAATTTTTCATCTATTAACATTTTTATTATTACATTAATTGTAATGGAATATTTTCAATTGTTATTTTTTTTATTTCGAAACAGAAACAGAATAAGTATATTTATGTATTTAAGTACAGAGATACCTTAGTGAATATAATTTTTATTTGCTAAAACATGTAACTAATGTAAGCAGAAATTACAGATAAAATCATTGCGCCTCTGCAGGTCAAGAAAAGAACTACTGTGATACAGAAAGTAGTATTATATATGATATATACCCAGATACATGTATTAGAATAGACGTTATCTTTTATATACATTTCTGCTTCTTTTAGTCTTTTCGGTTTCCTCTGCAGTCAACATGGCCACCGGTAAAGGTCTCGCTGCTATCCTTAGGCCAAGGAATTTAAGTTTAATCGGACATGGTAAAGTTAGAACGGGACAACAAACAAGTTTAAAACAATATAATGATAATATAAGACATTATACTCAAGGCCCGTTGGCTGTCGACAATTGGAGCAACAGACTCAGGACACCAAAGTGTAAGTAGTAAAGGCTGTCTTTCCCTATTACATCATTTCACGTGCCCATTTAAAAAATATATATTTCGCTAAATTCTGTCCGTTGTTTAGTTGCAATTTGTTTTCAATTAAATTTTAAACATTATATAAGTGATGTCAATGTTTGATTTAAGCAAAAAAATCTTTTGATAAGCCGGTGTGTTACGGAGAAATGTTAACATAACCTAGAAATTTCTACATGTGATTTTGAAAGATTGCTTTATCTTTTTCTGATACAACGTTTAACAATGTATATTAATTTTTCATTATTTTCTTATGTAATTTTGAAATTTTGAAGTCCATTTACTTTTATTAATTATTTTTGAATGTTCACTTACAGAAATTTTAATAAAAACATTATTTTTTTGTATTTATTGATTATTTATTAACCAGTTAACAGTAAAAAAAAAGTTAATATTTCAAATATTTTTATCTTGTTTCGAAATCTTTTAATAAATAACATAAAAATTAATTTTGCATTTATGCACGTATAATAATTTTTAAATGCAAAATAATAGGTTGTATATATGACAATACTTGTTGCAAATTCTTTTTTCAAATAATTTTGTGTATATTCATGCCTTTCATAATTTATTTAAATTTATCTGTTATATTTTTATTTTAATCTTTATTTTTTATACTTTGTATTAGACATGAAATTTATTTATTTTTTGTAAGTGTTAATTTTGTAACCTTTGTTATTTTTTTATTTGTGACGTATTAAATTTAATTAATCATCTACTCAATTCTTTTTTAGATTCTACTATAGGACCAACACAAAGTCATAGACATTTTCATGTATCCAGTCGAGTGTTTGCGAAACGAAACTATTATGAAATATTAGGTATTTCTAGAAATTCATCAGCAAAAGATATTAAAAAGGCGTATTATCAGTTGGCCAAAAAGTATCATCCAGACACAAATAAAGATGATCCAAACGCCAGTAAAAAATTTCAAGAAGTTTCAGAAGCGTATGAAGTACTTAGTGACGAAACAAAAAGGAAAGAGTATGACACATGGGGTGCAACATCTGAACAAATGGGAATGGGGCAACCTCCTCCTGGTGGACGAGATCAAAGCACTCGAGATTTTAACTGGCAATTTAAATCAACAATTAATCCTGAAGAACTATTCAGAAAGATTTTCGGAGATGCTGGTTTCAAAACTGGTTTTCAAGATTTCGAAGATTTTGCAGAATCAAAATATGGTTTTGGAGCAGCTCAAGAGGTGATTTCTTTATTATTGATCTCATTTGTAATTATTTTATTGACTTTACTCTATTTCAAATGGTTTGTTTAGGTAATAATGAATTTGACATTTTCCCAAGCAGCGAGAGGTGTTAATAAAGATATAAATATTAATGTAGTTGATACATGTCCAAAATGTCAAGGGACTAGATGTGAATTAGGTTTTAAACCTATAAAATGTCATTACTGTAATGGTACAGGAATGGAAACAATCAGTACAGGTCCATTTGTTATGCGCTCAACTTGTAGGCAATGTCATGGTACCAGAGTATACATAAAGCATCCTTGTACAGAATGTGAAGGAAAAGGACAAGCTGTAAGTTTCATTGCAAATATTTATAATTAACAGTAGATTGATTTAAAATTTTTAAGATATTTAATATGTAATAATGTGATTTAATTATGAACAATAATTTTCAATTTTAAACAATAATTTTAAACTCGTAAACTAGTGTAAATTATTTTATTATTTAAATAAATATTACATTTTGTATCAATATATCGTGCAATAATATATTTTTAAAATAAAAATATAAAAATGTTTGCTTCATTTTACTAGGTTCAGCGCAAAAAAGTAACAGTGCCAGTACCAGCAGGCGTTGAAGATGGTCAAACAGTACGTATGGCTGTTGGAAATAAGGAAATTTTTATAACATTCCGCGTGGAGAAATCCAAATATTTTCGGCGTGACGGTGCAGATGTACACACCGATGCTGAAATGAGTGTTTCGCAAGCAATACTTGGTGGCACAATACGTGTTGAAGGTGTATACGAAGTTCTTACGATACAAATCAGACCTGGCACTTCATCGCATACTCTTATTAGGCTAGGTGGTAAAGGTCTAAAAAAAGTTAATACAATTGGTTATGGTGATCACTATGTACAACTAAAGATCAAAGTACCATCATCGCTGTCTGACAAACAACGAGCTCTGGTACAGGCCTACGCTGAGTTAGAGGATGACACGCCTGGTTCAATTCACGGAATCACCATGAAAAAGGATGGTAAGGAACATAAACGAAACAGTTGATGATCGGCTTATGAAATGAGCTATTGAGACTTTTTTTTCAAGACTCGCGTTTTGTTAGAGACTTGAGGAGAGAGAGAATTAAGATTGAAAATTGTTGATGATAATATTTAAATATCGCTTGAGTTTCCCTACGTGTACGTGTATACATGTTATTTATAGTTTTTAGCTTTGTGAATAAAGCATATGAAAAACAGAAAAATGCCTTTTTGCTGCGTTCTTTTTTTTATACACAGTAACTTTCTGATGTAAATATTCATATATATGTTTTCATTATATGTATTCCAGATTAATTGAAAAATAAATCATTTAAAAAAAAAATAATCTGCAATTGAAAATCTTAATTAAATTTTTGAAACCAAGTTTTTATACTTGAATAGAATTATTAATTTTTTAATGTGTTACATTCATATTAATTTTGTGATTATAAGGTATGTATAAACTAGTGCAAATACTTACAATATTTTTGATATTTCTACAAATTTCAGTTTTTTAATACTGTAACTTATTAAGAGATTAAATTTAATTATAGACTAATGTAAATAATCAAGTATGGTGAAAGTTTATATGTAATTTTTGTATCCCTGGAAAATTATTTTAATGTACTAATTCTGAAGCTATTTGGCATTGTTCTGTTGATTGTAATTTTCATATTCCTAATATTTCAAAACGGTTTGAAATAATTGTTTCTTTTCCAATAAGAAATTCGATTACTTTTTCTAGGCACGTCGGAAAAAACTCAAGCGAAAACTCAAGGGTCAGGTGAAACGACAAAAACTACACAAAGTGAAGGGTTACTTGATAAAGTCAAGAGAGCGATATTCGGATAAACTAGTATAGTTATAGGTGAGTGATTTCGAATTCGAGTCTTTTGACAAAAAATTTGTCTCTCACCTTACAACAGTGTACCAAATGTGTTATTTTATTTTTTGAACGATTAATATAAATATTTAAAAATATATCCGTTTTAAAAATAAAAATGTCTATATTCCATTTAATAATTCATTCTGTATATTTGGGAGTGTGATTGTATGGAAATTAGCTTCTTATCAAGTCTTAACAACTGCATGTCAAAATCTTTTAGTATCTGTTTTTTAACTTTTAATTTAAATTATTTCAATATTTCAATTTAATATTTGTCTAAGTCTACTTTATTTTAATAATGAAACATTCAAGTACAAACAATTATTTGTTCAATTAACTTTAAAATATTACTAAATTTTGTTTAAAAAGAAATAATAATAAAAACAACACAATACTTAATAAAATTGATAAAACAAAAATTACTTTATCAGGTACAAAACAATGTTACGAAGAGCCTTTCGAACTGATGGAATCTTTACGGGAAGCTTTACATGGTAAAACTAAAACGAAAACGGAACCATCCGTTCCCAGTGATCCATCTGACAAATCACAGGATTTTTCCGATGACGATATTGACGATAGTGAACGACGAAAAATGCCGTGAATGTACCACATATGTTAATGATTTATCAACGAACAGATAATAATTAACTTTTCTGCTCTGCATTCATAAAACATCTGTAAAGTAATTATGTAAACTTGAAGCAAGAGAGCCTCCAAAGAAATTAGTTGTTATGCTGTATAATTTTATTTTTAAAATTACAAGAAAATATCACTTGTAACAATAGAAGAACGGAATCAGATGCGTTCTATTTACTGTTGAAAACTGTAAAATAATGAAACTGAAAATTAAAATTAAAAAGAAAAATTAATTTTCAAATTGAATTAAATAATGAAGAAATTTGTTAGCATAACAAAATATTTCTTATCTTGTTAAAATTTATATTTGAAAGCCTTAATAAATAGATAAAAATAATATGTAGATTAAAAATTTTCTTTTCTTTTAAGTTTTAATTTACAGTTCTATAATTGGGCTTTGAGCTTTGTTTTTTTGAATGACTATTCTTTTCGTACAAAGAAAATACGATGGGCATCGATTAGCGATACTTGCTTATTGTGAAATCTTATACCATCAATTAGGTAATTTTATGATCAATTATAAATAAAAAAAAAGAGAAAAATTAAAGATTATGTTTTTATCTCCTTTTTTATTACAATTACAAAAATGTTTTTTTTTTTTTTTTAGATAATCTTTCTTTTTTATACATTTTGATTTTAATTTTGTTTTGGTAATGGAATGTGTTACATATTTTTTTTTATTTAATTTAACATCGCTGTATTCATACTATCATTGTGATGCTAATTAGCGACGGAGTTTTTCAGTGGCTTTTGAACAAAGCACATGCAACAAGAGCGATATTCGAACTCGGGACCCCGAGATTATGAATCCATCACTCTACCGAATGAGCCACTAAAGATCTCCAAATGTTACATATTTTATCGCAAACAATAAATTATATTTTTAGCTAATTTTTCATAATAAAAATATATAAAATATCCGAATAAGTTTCAAACGCGATTGAACTGCATGAAAAGATAATTATTATAATTCTAAAAAGATACTTAAAATTTCAATGATTTTTTATGAGTTTTCAATATCACATTGGTATTACATACACAGTAAATTATCTACAATTACTTTTTATTTACAATGAAATGTAACTCTAAATATATTTAAAAAATTCGAGATTATTCAGAAGTTTCTAACAATTTTAGACAAAATACAACAGAAACGAGATAGTTACAATAAAATTTTTATTATTATTTAAGAATTTTCATCACTATGACATAAAGTCAAACAAGTAAATTAATTTGGATTTACAAAAAGAAAAGATTGTTAATTATCTTTTTCTTTGAAAATTAATAAAAAAACTTATTGATATTCTAAGACATATATCTTGAGAATCAAATGTACAATAAGTTGGGTTGTCAATATGATAATTGTCTTCACCTTGATAGTATCTAAAACTTTAAACACAAATACAGTAGTTTTAAGACAATACAAAAAGTTAACAAAGTTTTACGATGTACATTTATAAAATAATTATCTACTTTTATATAATTTTTAATTTTGTTGAATAAAATTATATCTGCTGATATAAATTTAGAGTATTAATATGTTCAGTTATTATAACTACAATTTTAACAGTATATTTAAGATAGAAAAATTCAATTAGCCTACCAAGTGTTTTTTATACTTCTATAAATTTTAAATTTCATTTATCATAAAAGTTCATAATTTTTGCATTATCGAAAGATGCTATTTGATTGTAAAAAGTTAATATTTTATAACTGTATATCATACCTTAACTCGCCGTCGATATCATATATTAGTTTAATCATTTTCATAATTCACAACTTTTCTAAATCCTAATAATAATATAAGCTCTTAAATGTACATACAGTTACTTCGTTTTGGAACATGAATTCATAAGGTATATACAAGTAGAAGAAAAAAATTAAATTCTCTAGTGCATGTCGACTAAAACTTTAAAATTCGCTATAATGCGACACAGATATTAAATAAAAAATACAACCAATACAATTTGTAATAAAATATTGTAACGACAAACTCACCCGTGGTGAAAAAGTTGATTTTATACAAATATTTTTACATCTGTATTTTAATTTGTTTCTTAAACTAACAAGAGCTTTTTTTATTAATATATAAATTGTCTAATATGAGTAAAAATTATATAGTAATCTTAATTAAATAATTGAACTTTTTACAATAAAAAAATTCTTACATTAAGTAAAAAAATTGATAATTGTCTTAAAGCTGATTGTTAAAAAATAATTCTCAAATGAAAAATATACATTGACGTGTATATTATGCAGGTATGAGAAGGCCATACTTAAGACCGATATTAGTAAGACTTTGAGTTGCCGCTACTTTAATAACGGCAACAGTAACTGCTGCGAGGGTAACTGCACCTTCAAGGTATAAACCGTACAAAATACGCACGTAACCAGCAATAGTCGATAAACCACCTGCAGCTGTAAAATCTAGTGGGAAGAGTAGACTATCGGAAAAGGGCCTTTGACGAGCGGCACCAAAGAACAGTATACCCAAAATATAGTAAACAGCTAGAAATAAGAATTTTTAGAAAATTTTTCTTTTAAATATTTCACGTAAATAGAAATTTAATTAATCTCACCAATCGCAAGAAAAGGCGCAACTTTAACCCATGCAGGCATAGGGAAAGTATCAAGAGTCTCCGAGTCTCTGGCTTCTTGTGGATAACGTTTACGTATACTGTATCTCTTAAGTGCAACAGCAAATAATAGTCCAAGATTAAGAACAAGTAGAAAATGCAGGGGTATGCCAATTGCTGCAAATACTACTGCAACCGTCCGACCGGCATTTGTACGTGGCACTGGTGCACCGAAACCTATTTATCAATGTAATAAATGTAAATTTGTATTTTCATTTTTTTAAAATTTCGTATATAATTAACTTACCTAACGTTGTAAGAACAGAAATGGCAAAAAGTACACATCCCGAAAATGTCCATAACTGTCCATTATCACCACCCTCACCGTAACCCGAACTAACAGCTAATAACAAAAGTTTCTCATGCCTAGCAACGTATTGTTTAACTTTACTACCCCACAAAGGTTCTAACTCTTTGTCGTTGTCCGCTTTGAGCTGACGTAATTCTGTAGCTAAACCAACAGCTAAATCACGTTGCATGTCCTTCAGCTCGACAACTTGCTGTCGCTCGCGTGGTCCTTCCGTTATATAAAATGCGCCTGCACCTAGTACAGCCCATACTGTTAAAAGCCATGCGAGACCTGTTAAAAAAAAACCATACTAATATAAATATACTTCTTATTTATTATTTATTGAAATTATTTTTTTCTTCATGTTTTTTAAAGTTTATTTATTTAACTATTCCGATTTTATCAGATATTCAATATTCAATAAATATTTAATTATTAATAGAAATAATATATACTATTATGTTGATAATATTATATTGATCCAGATCTCGATAATACGAAATATCTAAAATTTTGATGTAATTAATAAAAAATCTATAAAATTTGTATAAAATAAATTCACTTTTAAAAAAATAGATTTGATAGATTAAAAAAAAATTTTTATGTGTCGAGGTGAGAATATTTTCTGTTGCATTTAGACTAATGTGAATAAAAAAGTTTGTTTAAATATTGCTTGAACTTGAAAGTTAAAATATCAATGCGTGTACGATATCACACTTATTGAAACCATTATTACTCTCAAAAAGTTTGATTTATCAGATGTTAGCTTGAATCAGAATAATAATTATGCAAATTAAAGAAAAAGTTACTTTTATGAAAAAGTTTATTTTACTAATATTTAGAAAAATTATACTGTTAAAAAGAAAAAAAAATAATTAAAAATTTAATATTAAAATTTATTTAATTATAAAATTCAGTTCATAAATATCAAAACTTACCAAATTGGCATAAAGCAACTCTTCCTAAAAATCTAAAATATCGAAATATCCTTGAAGGTTTCTTAGAATCGGTTAATCTATTTTCTTCGTCAACAATATCCCTAAGAGTTGGAAAGAACCTAAGTCTATAAAGTACGCTGTCTTGTGTTTGCGTTGCTGTGGTTTTTGGCATTTTTGTCTGTACTGCAGTTATTGGCATCACATTGTTTACCGAGTTGATGTATTCTTCAGATTGTTCGGTTAAACGTTCCTTTACTGTTTCTGGTATGGTTTTTGTTATGAGATTTGGTGTTTTCACAGATTCTTGATGTGATTCATAATTTACTGAAATCAGTTATTTATTTTTAATTAATTATTTTTCGTTATGAGTATATTTTTGTATCTAATCCAATTATTACGTGTATTATTTTTTTTTAGATTTTAAAATTATAAATTTTATATAATATTTATGAAATTAAATAATTTTTTATTTAAATATTAAAATGTCTTATTAAGAATGTTAAAGTAAGTTTAATCAGCAATATTAGGCAATTTATAATAGATTTTTAACAGAATGACTGATATTCTAAAATTGCAGTAGAAACAGTCAGATTGGGTTGGACTACTATAAAGTATCTTTTTTCCTATGTCGGTGAGAAGGGTGAGATCTTCCTAATTTCTTTCGTGAGGAAGAATCGCTCTAGCTCTCTTTGTGTGGAGGTTGGAAAGGTATTTACAAGAATTCCACGAGATTTTCACGAAACTGTTTTCTTGGATTTTTAGGATCTTTTCCATCTAGACTAAAGTAACCAAGGAAAAAAGTACTAAGTGTTTCTGTTGTAATTTAATTCCCGGCCATTTAAGCAAGCGTGTATCCGACGTTTATGGCGTACGCATTAGTTTATTGAACCATAGACGCTCGAATTTACTAGTATAAAACGCGATAAAGATAATCATGAAAACTTAGGCTTGAAAAATATAAAAATTTAATAGTAATATTAAATTTATCTTTGATCCTTTGAATCTATTAAAAAAAATTCTAAATACTTTTTTTTATAAATATATTTTATGTTAATGTGAGTACTTACTCTGCAAAAGATTTTGTCGTAAATCATTCATTTTTAACAGATTTATCAAATAAAACTATAAAAATCAAAATATTTTTTATGAATTTTGTTATACTTTTTTTGAGTTGAACATTATATGTTTTACAAATATCTTTATATGAATAACGAAATATTTAAGTCTTGTTTACAAATGGTTAAAACTAAAACTTAAATATTATTTTAATAAATTAATACTTAATAATATCACGAATAAATTAATCAACATTAAATAACTCTCAACTCAAAAAGTAAAATGAATGAAAAAAAAGTAAATTGCACTTTCACGTTAGAGTAAAATAGCTTTTGAAAATGTTAACAATATACACTCGCGGAGACAAACGCACGAATGATCGAATAGCGTGCGAGCAGGATAAGGAAATCTAGCCAGCCAACCCTTTTTTTTCTGTCGCATAGTGTGAGCGCCGGAAAAGAAATTCCTGCCGGCACGCAAGGTCAGCGCACATCGATGTGCTTCATCGATCCTCGGCTAGGAATTATTTTTTTAGATTATTTTATGGCTTATTTTAAAGTTTTTATTTTCAATGTCATTTTATATAATAAAGAAATTAGGTTTTTATTTCATTTTAAAATTAAACATACAATGAATTAATGTTTTGGTATAAGTAAATAATAATGGAAAAAAAGGAAAAAAAAACTATACGAATGATTTAATTTTGAAGCTGTAGGATTGAGCAAAAGTAGGACAAGAATAAAATATTGATAAATGGGATCGAGTCGTGTATTGTAAATATTTAACGATTTTTGCAAATTCAACGAGCATAGTTCAAATTTAGAATGAAATTTCAATACACTTAATATAAATAATTTATTGTACGCTTTTAATGTTTCCATTTAGTTTTTTTTATGGTTAATTTTTTATCAAAATAACATTTTATTAAGGACTTTATTTTGCCAGATTACTTTAAAAAATTATAAATTGGATCTTACGGAATCAACAGTTTCAATAACTTTTTTTAAATTCCTAATTGGAGTTATAAAATATAATTTAATTCATAAATTTTTCTATAAAATATAATTTAAAACTTTCTAGTTAAATAAATTGAACGAAATTACTTTTTCAAAATTTTTAAAAAATATTAATAAAATATTAACTCTTTGATATGTTATTGTTACCCGTACATATTTTATTAATAAACAATTAGTCATATATATTTAAATGTTTTATAATGATTTAGTAAAGTGTAATAGTTTTGTGGCATTGATCGAGCGATTGTATTACAATTTAATGTTTACGCTTCGTCGAGCTGCTGTGTGTTTGTAGATTCGTTTTTCATGTTTAATTCTTTTACAATATTATTTGATTACTCGATACATAGCCTTGTTTGAGCACGTAATTAATCAATTGTTATTTGTAAATTTTTAAAAATTTTATTTTAATATGATTAAATGTATGAATTGCCTGTATTCCGTTATTCATACAAGCATATAAAGTTATAAAAGAAAAATAAATTTACTTATGAAAACTCTTATTAATGATTAAATAGCTTATATTGATGAGTATTGATTGTAAATAATAATATATTACTTCTGTGAAAAGCTAACTAGCGTTTTATAAAGTTACCAAAGAATTTACTCTTGTACAGAGTACTGCTATTAAAATATGCACGAAAACTTTTTCTTATTAATTAATATTCTTAACAGCTTTAAATTTTTTAGTAATCAAAACATATACTCAGAAGTTTATCTCATAAGCATATAAATCGAATTGATTATTTTTTAAATCCCGTAAGTCAGAAATTGTTAATTTTTGAAAATTAAAAAAATTTTATAATTCATAAACATATAATGTATTCGTAAAATGTTCTTTTACTAAGAATTAATACAGAAGTGAAGATTTATGGAATAAATTCATAATAATACATATAATGGTATATCTAAGCTTTAACTACTATATTATTGTATAAAACAAAATTTAAAAACAGGTAACATGGGATTCTAAAAATAACCGATTAAATTTATATAATTATTTAATGTTTTTAACAAAAAATAAAATTATAAAGAACAAATGATTAATTTATAAAAAAATAATAATCCTTCAACAACAAGTACAATACCATATCGCACAAAAGTATAATTATTAAAGTTTCAAATAATTAGGCCATTAAAGAGTTTGCAAAAAAGAAAAACGTTTCTCACATTTGTCACATTTATGTTCCCAAGTGTGCTTTTAACTAATTGTCTGTACGTGTAAACAAGGAATGAACCAAGTGCGCACCACGTGCAACAGGTGATGCAAAAGAAAAATAAAGGCGTTAATGTGTATATACTTACATTTTTTACCTTCGGCACAACTGCTCGCTGAGCAGATGATGTCGGTTTCGTCAGTTTGATTCTCCTTAATCGTTCGGGGCGATTCTCCTTCCCTGAAAGATTTTTTTTTTTAAGTATTAGAATGTTGTTGTGATTCTTTGTAAATACGTAAATATTATCATGTATTGCCATTTTTACCTATATTAGTTAATTTTTAAGAATATTATGAAGATAAATAAGAAATTTATATACTTAAATTTAGCTAATAATAAATTAGAATTTTTAATTTCATGCAAATACTATTATTTTTTAGATATTTTTCTGTATAGTATATGCTACATTATCCCACAGATTGTATTTTTGCTTAGTAATGAGTACAAATGGTTTTACAAACTATTTTTAGATGAAAAACTGAATCTATTCGTCGTAGAATAAGAATAGTTTTTCGAAAATTGTAAAATTTTTAGTATTTTTGCTAGCTAAAAAATACACCGTTAAATTTTTCTTCGTCTATTAATTTTCTCAAGATAGTGAAAAAAACCAAAATTTTTGACTTTGTGAATTTTTTATGCAATTTCCTTAAATCTGGCATTGTTTTTTTTTTTTAAATTTTATTTAGAACACTTTTTTCTATGACCTAGATTTTTCTATGACTGATATAAAGTTTTTTATGAAAAATCTTTATTCCTTGAATTGTCGTGGCATATCGTTGATTCATGTTGTTTAATTAAAATTAATTTTTAACTAGAGATATTTTGATAAAGTTTTTATGCTTGATAATTTCTTTCTTTTACTTTATATTTAAAAATGAAGTAAGTCAATAAAAAGTCGGAAAAATCTATATGAAATACTATTTATCACGAATGCTCATTGTGAAAATAGAATTGGAAGTATAGAAAGTTCACGAAAGGTACAGTACGTTTACCTTGCTATATAATATTGATGTATCGTATAATGCAACAAGCAGCGCGATGAGAACAACAACTTTGTATACATTAATAAGGAACTATAGTTATATCGTAACTCGTTAAGTGTTTACATTATACATAGCACAAAATATTCCATAATCATTTTAACTTTATTTTTTTTTGTTTGTTTATATATTTAATAATTTATTTTATCCACATGATCTTATTTAATTAATAACTGTAAGAATTATAGATTCAAGAAATAAAAATTAATAGTTATTTGATACTGGATTATTAATAATAAATTAATCTATTAAGTATTATTTCTTTTGTTTGTAAATCCGTAGTAAAAAAATATTATGGTCTTACTATACACGGTATTATCTACTGTATTCATAAAAAATATGTGATTTATTGGATTTCGTTACTTAAAATTTTTTATACTTTAATAATTACATGAAATAATTTCTTAAATTTAAAAACACAAATTTTTCTTAAATAATTATTAAATATATTTCTCAATTAATTAAAGATTGAATACGTTTAACACAATCAATCTTTGACTCTGGATCATCAAGAAATTTTTATGTGTAGATAATAATTCATGAAAATAAAATATTTAGTATGTGCACAATATTACTTTTCTTAATTTGACATCATTATTTACCTTATTTTTATTACTTTTTAATCAGTAAAACAAAATTTTACAAAATCCGTTGATACAAGAGAAGAAGAAGAAGAAGAAGAAGAAGAAGAAAAGAATAAAAATAATGATTAGACGAACCTGATTTTTTCGAGAATCTCATTATTACTAGTTGAATGATTATCAGCAGTGTCATTTTGAGTATCAGGAGTTTGAGTCATCGTGAGTATGAGCTTAGCAGTGAGCTGTTGTTCTGGATAAGCAGGTGTTGGCTCTCTGGTATCGGCTAAAGGTTGTACATGATTAGCACGTCTACGACTACGCTGGCGTACTTGTTTACGCGCCACGAGCCAACTAGCGGAACGTGGTCTACGTTTGAATTCATTACTAGAACGTTGTAACTGACGAGCTGTTGCTGTAGTCAATTCACGGTTGTCCAGGGATACCGAACGCGATACTAAGGCTGGTGGGGCGGGAAATTTTGGTATATCCATACCGCCTCCTTTTAAATATTCGAGTTTACGCTCAACGTAAGCATGATTCCTCAGTAGCACCGGTTTTGATTGCTGCTCATCGTTATCTTTGTAAGAAGATGCTGCTCCTCCTCCTTCTCTTGCTGCTGCTGCTGCTGCTGCTGCTGCTGTGAAAAAAACATTTTTTTTCTTTAATCTCTTTTCTTTTATTCATATCTCAAATGCAAAAATTATATATTCAGAATTCATTGATAATACTATCGCTCTACTATCTTTTTCAAATAAAATCTAAAATACTTAGTACACTAGCGATACTTTAAATAATAAAATTATAAGTATACAACAGAAAGCTTTTTTTTCTAAAGCAAATAAATTACTATATAACAAAACAATAAAAATTTCGCGTGTCAACATTTATATTTTGATACATTATTTTTATTAATAACAATAATTAGGTTTCATTAATTTTTATTTTTTATGTTAATTGACTAAGAAGTCTTGCCTAGCTGAAAATGACTTCATACATATAAACGTATATGTTCGCACATTTTTATATATTAAAATAACGTGCGAGCATTTATAATTATATATTGTTAAATCCAAAATATGATATTATATAGATCAATGTAAATCTATATTATCCAATGTGGAAAAACATGATCAAATACGATTAAATACATTTTTATATAAATAAAATTTTTTGATAAATTTTGTTTTTAAATATAATAGTTTATAATATTAATCACACATGTGTGATTGAATATAAGTAGATATAATATGAAATTCGAAAAAGATGTGTTATAAATACATATGTTCATATTGATTGACATATATTTTCATATGTTTGTACAACACCATAATTTAGATGTCTATGTACAATCACATATCTTTTGCTCACATATAATTTTCATATATATATATATATATATACACTTATAAACATCTATAATTACACATGAAATGATATTCAACCGGGATATTCTTAACGAATATATTTTTCGGTCAATATTAATGATAAATTTTTATTGACTCAAGTTACATCCAACAATAAATTAAGCATTTAATCAAATAAAATATGAAACAGTATATCTTTACATTATTTTTCATAGTCAAGGACATTAAATAATAGCTTACAAAAGATCGATAAAACTTATTCTTTTAATAAAGAAATGCATTATTACATTTTTTTTTATTACAATAAATTGTAATGATAAACACAATATTCTGTATATTACGTGAAAACATTTTTTAATGGATTAACAATTCATAAAACTCACTTAAAAACTTTGTTTACAAGGTATAACTAAATAGTAACTAACGAAGTTTTCAATAGCTTACACACTCACGAATTAAAATTTAAAAATTATCAGTCTCAGTTACAACTAAATAAAAAAAAATTATACTGCTGTACTTGAAAATGTAAAACCTCGTTTGCATACTTATTGAAGTAAATTTATTAACTTATGAATCACGTCAATATGAGTCATGAAGCAAAAATAAAAAAAAAATAAATAAAAAAAAAGAAGAGAAATGCAGAATAAACCGGTATCACAAAGATTTCTATAAATAAATAAATAAAAATTAGTACTCAACAATTGTCCATCTTTAATTGGCGCTCAATAATACACAAACAACTTTATTAAAGTATAATCTGTGAACGTTTCGCATAAACGTTACTCTCCAGACTCTCAAATAATTAATCATTTTCATAATGATCATATTAACGAGGAAAAAAAAAATTCAAAAATATATACATGTATTCTTATCTATCTGTTATAACTACGATGAGGAAATCGTGATGTCGCGTAGCGCACTACCAGTGGCAATGACACTAAGTCTCTCTTGCAGACTATACACACATGGGCTCACGTGTTCTTTTATTCTCCCTACCCAATGTTATATTTTATATTGTTACTTCCGCGATTTATAGAACCGTCTCTAGATATACTTTAAGTGTGTAGATATATTTGCATGCGTGTGCATTTATGCGTCTTCGATCGTGCGAATGCTTGACACATGCTTCGTTTTTTTTTATATTCTGTGTGCTGTTACTACTAAACTAAACAACTTTTTTTAAGATTAATAAGAAATAAACCTAAGCTACGTATATATTAGCTTCATTTTTCACGCAAACTTTTTATATTAGTTTTTCAAATTTTTTATTTTTACAAATTAATATTTTCTTATGATAAATTGTTAAAAAAAAATTAAATTTTAAAATGTATGCTTTTTGAAATTGTTTGAATACGCAATTATTTCTAGTCAATTGTAAAAACGTTTCAATCATTTCTATTTTGAATTTTAATGAATTTTTGCATCACTAATAAAAATAAATCTGACCAAATTGCAAAAGTATTTTTTATAAATTATTGCGTTTGTCAATATGCAAAATTTTTTTTCTATATTTGTATAAAATAACAATTATTTCTGGTTTAATTTAATGCAATTACTATAACTGCTACAAATGTAAATAATTATTTTATTTAAATACATTGTCTTTTTTTTGCTTTTAAGTCATGAATCACACGACAATGTGGGTGTTATAAAAACAATGTCAAATCCGACTCTGTTTGTCATTGTCACTAGTTTTTATGAATTTAACTATCGCTGCTGCGATAAGAAACAATGAATATAATTAATATAAACTTGATTTAATAACGTTTTAAGCACTGTACGTCTTTTCAATGAGACTATTTTAAGGTTTAATTTTTCGAATTTCAATTTGTTCACGGTGATTCGCACAAATTAATTTTTAATAAATCAACGTTTAAAATTTTTTAATTAGTGTGAAAAATTTTCCTCCGCGTGCCGCAAAATATCTTGTCGAGATAAAAGATTCGAATGGATATTAATACATGCATGAGTCACTGAAAATAGTATTTGAGCTTTTAAAAAATTTAAATTATTTTTTTAATAAAAGTAAAAAAACATTTTTACGATTGCTAAAAATAATATTTAGAGAATGTTAAGATTCTTCTATTAAAAAATTAACAGTGAAAACAAAGATTGCTTTTCTCTATAGATCTACGAAGCATTAGTCTTAAATAAATAATTAAATATATTTACGTTTTTCATTTGTTCATCTATTTTCGAGTTATAAATTGATGCTAACGAGATTCAACTATGAAAATCAAAAATTTTAATTGTATTTAAAATTTACATTTAATTCTTTATTGCACACTCACATATCGATCAAGGTACTTAAATGTTCCATTTTACATAAAGTTCTCAGTAATTTACAACCTAAAATTTATACGAGAGCACGTTGAAAACTCTTTCTGCTCGAGAATGACACGAGTGAAAATTACGGTTGGCCGAGTAGCAGCGTCGATGCGCGAAACGGGAGTTTATTTATGTTTAGCAAGGTTGGCAAGAGGCAAACCTTGCTAATTAAACTTGACGTTAGGTCTTTTGGTCGTGTTTCTTCTTTAGCTTTGCATTACAGGCAAGATTGACTGTTTAAGAGATTCAAAGTAGTTATTCAATCTGCATTTAGCGGCTAAACGCGTGTCAAGCTTTTTTTTTGCAGGAGGCATCAAGTGAATCAGACGGATAATAATATATCAGTCGATTTTATCGATAAATAAATATTGCCTTTGTCTTGTTCCTTCAATTACAAATGCATTGATGAAATTTGAATTTGTCTCCGAATTTTGATTAATCAATGTGCCTTGAGTCATACCTTAATTAACATTTTAATTGTGATTAATAAATTGAAGATAATTTTAGTAGATAAGAGGATTGACATTTTTGGCATTGAGTATTAATCCTTATTATGAATAAACTAATTTGAAAATTAATTTAGTTTACTTAGTAAATTTACATTTACAATACAAGTGGGCACTTATATTCCGTTACTTCTCATGGGTTATCTACAAGTATTTGATGTAGTGATATAATGCAACTTATCCAATTTTTTATTTTATTTAATATGTTACGAATGATATTGATTATCGGATCAATGAGAAAAATATTTTATTACTGATTGTGTTTGTTTTTATGATTGACAAATTCAAACACAGCTGCGCGTCTACTCGAGTTTGATTTCTTTTTTTTTTATGAAATGTTAAGAAATTATGGAAAATAAATTCAGACTTTTTAAAATTAAAGATAATAATTTTTTTAATGAGACTTTATCAGGTTTTTATAAGTGAAAATACAATATTATATGGACATTATAATTCACTGTTTACAAATTTTGTAACGCTGTATACGTAATTTTGTAAAAACTTGTTTTTTCACAAAATCGTGCATTAGATTGAGCATAGTAAAAAAATTAGACATAAAATAATTTAACTACAGATTCTGTTTCCAACACTATCTCTTTGTCATAATAACCATTTCATGCTTGAGCAATAAAAAAAAGAAGACAGTTGGTTCTAAAATAATCACGAGCGAAAAAAAAATTTTTTTTAAAGAAACCACGCGCGCTTTTCCGAGAATAAATTTAGTTGCGTTATTTTAAATCTTTTCAGAATACGACGCGCGTAAAACACGTGTATTAATATAATTCTTAAAATCTCTCTTTTTTTTTTATTAAAGTACTTAAGGTGTATTAAGTCATTATTTATAATCTAAAATTCTCAGCTGCAAGACTAAAGATAATCTATAAAACAACAGTGAATCATTGTCTTGATCGCGGTATATATCTATATATTATCTAGCTATCGTGCCAGGTAAACATGCATGTCTAAATAGAACCTCTAACATATATACCAGAGATTGTAATTGATATTTAGATTTTACTCACTATCAACATTAACAAAAATCACTCTTTTATTTTTCCTATTCTTTCTTTTGCTCTGTAGAATCGAATCTACATCTGTTGATATTATTATATTTTGCATTAGGTTAAATTTCATGAAAAAAAAAATTCTTTTTTCTTTTTCACACGCTTATTTTTAGTATAACGCGTTATTTTTTATATTATCTTTTACGAACCTTAACTTTTTTACACTTTTTATCTGTTAAAGTCATGTGATTACTCTTGTTATGTAAGTGGCTTTTAAAAGTTTACATTAAACACAACCTCAATTTTAAATCTTGACGTTTGCACTATTTTTTCAAAATTTATCACTTTCTGCACGAGCTATTAAAACTGATATTTAAATAATTTTTTCATTTTTCATTATTTTTTAGATTTTTTCAACACTTCACTTAAATCGTAACTTTTTTTACGACTTTTAAAAAAAATTAAGCTGAAAAATAAACGGACAAATTGAAATAAGATTTGATAAATTCGAGCGACTAGCCTAATGATCTATCTGCTGTTACTCTTCACAGTATAAGAGCAATGCATTTGGCTTGGCTTAGTGTGCACGCGGAAGCAAAATACGGCGGCTCTGCTTTCCTACTTTACAAAGTGTGTGTACGAATATATATAGCACACATAAAAGTAGTTGGAATACTGAAGAGTTGAACGTAGGGCACTATAATTAGCCCTGGCCTTATAATCGATGATGAGCCTCGGAGGAGTGAACGAATTGCCAAGCCAAGCGCGGTACATTTCGCATATCGCACCTCACGATCTCTCTCTCTCTCTCTCTCTCTCTTTCTTTCTCATATACCAGCGAGTCTCTCGTTTGTGTAAAAATAGGCGCAAAGTTAAGTTTTTTTCTTTCCTCTTCTTCTTCTTCCTCTTTTTAACGTATTAACGCTCTATTAGGCCAAAGGATCTTCGATCTTTTTCTTTAAATTTGCAATGTAAAATCGGTTCGAGAATTAAGATATATAGAGCTGGGGAATTTTCATACGTTCGACTTTTCTTAGTAGTTTAGTCGAGCAAGGCTAATGTTTTTTATTGTTTGTCATAAGGATTATTTGCATATTTATTGGTTTCATATAAATCATTTTTCATATATTTCATTAAAATCTGTCAAAATTTTGTAAAAATAAGTTTTTATTTTACAAAATTAAAAAAATATTTTATTAAAATAATTTGTATATAGAATTTTTAGCAAGATATTATTACAATATTATAATGAAAAGAGGTTGGTCCGCAAAGTAATACGAGCTTTTTTAGGGTAAGAATATGTTAAGCTTAATAAAAAGCCTCATAAGTAGTTGTCACCGAATATATTAAGCCGAAATAGCTGTTCTTTTTAGAATAATTTTTCAATTTATTATACCAGCGCCTTCTTTCAATGATGTTGCAATTATTTTCGTATTAATAATCTTTCTATTTTTAAAAATTATTACCTTGTATTTTATTTATCGCATATTATAGATCATTCAAAATTTTTTATAAGCTCATTATTACGGTTTATTGAAAATAGTTGTAAAAGTAATTAAACCAAAATACAATTTCCAAATCGAGCAATTATTTGTATTTTCGTGTCTCACATATTAGTACAATCAGTAAAATAAATAAAATAATTCAAAGTTACACTATTTTTTAATACCATTTAAAGTTAATTACATTTTATAAAAAAATTCTACATTTTAGTGGCTCAAGGTAGTTAAGGCACGAAGCTCGTAACTAAACTGATTGAGTTTGATCCTTGCTTTCGTTGCTTTGAGTTTATTGCCTCCGCTGTAGATTGGCATCGCGTTAAATCAGATCCTAATAAAAAAAAGAAAAAGCTTAAATATCGGAACGGATACACAAATTATCAAATTAATAAATATTTTGACAAAACATTTTATATTTAATTAACATATTAAAAATAAAATTAGGGATTTTGAAAATTATTAAATTTTCCAAAGGAAAAATAATTTGTATATTACGTAGCCATGACGTTACGAAGTTAAATTATACAACATGTATGTGTGACGTCACATACCAAAACTATAAAACTTAATGACGTTTCGACGAAGCAACAGATGTAGATTTCATGAATTAAACATGAGATTGTAACTTATAACACTTTTAAGTACGATAAAAGTCAGTTAAAAATCAAGCGGTACGTGTCACTCAAATTTTCCAAATCGATATTTTTCCTTGACCTTCAAAAAAAATTTTTTATTATTTTTAATCCAAGTTCGAAACAATTATTTCTATTAAAAAATTCAATTGTTTATTTTGATACGTGTAAATATAAATTTTTAAAAATAATTAAAATAATTGTTGCAAGCTATAGAAAAAAAAAATTTTATATTATTGCTCGAAGGACGAGTTAATTTAATGATATAAAATTAATAATACTTATGCATAAATAAATCAAGAGTGAAATGTAGTACGCAGTAGATATTATGAGCATAATAAAAAGAATTTTCTTCGAACTTTTGATTAAAGTTTGATCTTGAAAAATATGATTTTATAATCGTATACAGTGAAAAATACTAAAATTAAATATAATGCATTATTCAATGTCAAGCTCACGATTTTTATATAGCTTCTTTCTTATTTTAACTCTAAAATTATGTAATATTAATACAAAAAGCTAATATTAAAGTGTTTAAAAAAATAAATAAAATATGATTTACTGTTATTTTTAACTTAAACAAAATATATAATTTATTTGTTGGATTCAGATTTTTGACTTGTTATTTAAAGTAAAAAATTTTTTAAAAAAAGAGCAAACCTAATCGATGATTGCTCACAAAAGAGAAAAGTTTTGGGAAAGCTACCTGCAATGGAACATATAATTTAGCGATTAAGAGAGGGTTATATGGATCGATTATGTTGAACGGCCAAAGACCTCCTATATAATAATAACTTCTATCTTACTTGCTCTTTTCTGTCTATGCGTATATATATATATATGTATCGATTACTTGGTAAATCAAGCGTTATACCATGTGTGCCATTTATGACTATTTCATGCTCAAGCGAATACGCGAGCGCACATGTCATGCAACCATTCTGACTTATTTCATTCGATTAGAGCTTTAATGGAGCTTCTGACTTTTTTTTATATATATTATATGTTCAGACCTGTCAAATAAATAGTCTTAGACAGCTTGCTTGTTTTTCTTTATGGCTTTTATATCGTTCTATACTTTTTAAAATTATTTATTCGTTCAAATCTCTTCCTTGTTTTCTTAATTTTTAAATATGACTAACGATTTATTCTTCTTCTTTTTATTCTAAAAAAATTTTCTTTATACTACTTAATTGTACATTGAACGTGAAATCATATTTGAATGATGATTTGCAAAAAAAGTATTGGAAAGCAGAAGAATTGTTGAAGAGTTCGTTTAATGTTTTCAATATTATAGAGATCGTCAGTGGCTCATTCGGTAGAACGATGAATTCGTAATCTCGGGGTTCCGAGTTCGAATCCTGCTCTCGGCTGATTGATGCAAGCACCACTGTAATGTACATGTGCTCAAGTTCACAAATACATTGAAGACCTCCATCGTTCATTAGCAATTGCAATCATAGCATAAATGCAGCGACGTTAAATGAAAAAAAAATGCTTTCAATACAAAAAAGGGACAAATTTCATTTTATTTTATTTTTTTTATTAGAATCAGCGGGAGTAAACTGTCTTTTACAAATGTAATATAATTAATTATGTAAAAATTTTATTAAAATTGAATAAATGTGTTTCAAAAAAAATTTTAATAAACAGTTTCTTGAACCTTTTGATAAAATAATATACAGATTTTGCCAGAAATTTGATTTAAACTCATGAATCATACAAAGTTTACATTTACGTAAACTTTATGGAAGAATTTATGCATAATTGATAGCTCAAAATATTGTATACAACCTTGAAAAATTCACTAAATTTTTCTGAATGCTTTAGTCAACTTAAGTCTCTTTTTATTTACTGTAATATAAAAGAAATAAACTTATTTTTGAGAAAGTTAATCTTTATTAAAATGCATTATATCGGCAAGATTAAGTAAATATAATTAATGCAAATGATGAAAATTGATATTTTTTGTCTATAAACTTAAATGGCAGCGCGAAATTTTACTTGAAATTGGTATAGTTGAAAAGTAGGTGACACAAATTTCACTCTTGAAATAGTCAGAAGTGCTTTAAATAGAACTTACTTTACTAAACGTGAGCGCGATGATTATCTTCATTGTATGCATAAAAAAAAAATAATTGAATCATCGTAAAAAAATTTTTCATCACATGAAAATTGTATAATTTCTATTTTTTTGAAACTCATCAGACAAACCATATAAACTTTTTTTTTCTTTGCAAACAACTTTTTTCTTCGCCTCAAAAGAGACAAAAAAAAAGAGAGTGCATAAGAGCTCTCGCATCATATGGTATAAAGGAACTTGACTTTTTCTCTTCAACTTGCAAAAGATGAAAGGCGCGTTATAGTAGCAACAACTCAGACTAGCGAACAAAAGGGTTGGAAGCGGAAGTAAAAAGAGAAAGAAAAGGCATACATATATAGAAAAAAAAGGGTATATACATAGTTGCATACTTTACTTTCTCTCAGAGTATATACGCGCATCGATCCAACAAAGAGCTAAAGAGAGAGAGAGAGAAAAGCAAAAGAGAAGAGAGCGTGATAAGTTCGTATATAGGCGAGCCTATTGTTAAAACCTCTTCTTTACTCTTTGCTTTTATACACTGAGATGATTGAGAAATCGATAAAAAAAAAGTCGCTTTGTATAAGACGATTTCAGAAATTTCGGAACTAGTTTAAGGGAGTTTTTTTTTAAATTGGATTTAAGACTTTTTAAAAGGTTTTAAGAGAATTGCGCGATATACGAATTTTTATTTTTTAAAGTTAAAAAGTTGCTTTAGATTTATTTTAAACAGTTATTTTATAGATTAAATTTTTTTTATTTTTTAAATGGTATCGCTTTTTGATTTTTTTGAATAATCAGTAATAATTTTTCTTTAACTTTTTGTAAATATAATCTTAAAATAAAAATGTAATGGATAATAATCTTGTTTATTTTATATACCGCGTATCATATAAGCTTTATTCGAAACTATTTTAAAATAAAGAAAAATCTACTATTTTATTTATTTTTAATTATTTTAATACGAAATAAATAGGTTTTTAGTAAAGAAATAAATATTTAATAAATAAACTATGATTGAAAAATAAAATTAAAACAAGAAACAAAAAGCGTTTGACTTTAGAAGCAAACAATTTCATTTAAAACCATAATTTTAGAAATTTAAAATCTTTATAAATAATTTAAGTCTCGTTCACACAATTTTTTATTCATCAAATTATGAAAAAAACCTTTTTTATTTGGTCTTAAATTTAACTTTTTTCTAGTTATGATTTATATTGTTTACATCTTAAGGATATTTTTAAAATGATTGAATTGGCTTTCGTGTCCCTTAGTTTTTGATCTAATGATTCTAGAAAATTTTTACCAGAATCATATAAAAGTTAAGCTCGAAACCTTTCAATAAAAAAAATGATCTAAAAAATTAATTTTATTGAGACATTCAAAAGAAATTAATATTAAAACAATAAAAAAGGTAAGATTCAATATTAATTTTCGATGCATCTTAAATTTCAAACTTCCGTATCATATTTATTCATTCACAACTTTTAAACGAATCAAACGTTTTGAACGTTTTTTTTAATCTAAGGTTTTAATCTTAATTTTAAAATAATTTTGTTGAGAATTTTATAGAATTATAGTTTAAAAATATTTTAAATATTTGAAAATTAAAAAAATAGTTTATTTTAAAAAATTGGATGTTAAATTAAACGAACTAAGCTTTATAATTTTGTGTAAAAAGCAACCCTAAAGTTAATAAAAAAAATCAAAAATCCAAATTCCTTACATTGTCTTTGTTATATGTAAAAAATTATACATATAAAATTCAGTATTTTTTGATTAATCAAAAAAATAGATGAAGCTCGGAATTTGGTTGAATGTTAAAATCGCAAGTAGTAAATCCCTTCTTTTGACTACTCCCCTTTGAAAGAAAAGGCCACCCTCTCTCTCTTGTCTTGTAGAATATAAGTTTTAGTTTGATTTTGTAGTATCTCTCGCTAGATTGCGCTGAGGATCCATTGAGCTTGATATTATAGAATAGTAGTGTACAGTGCGGCAGAAGCCGCTGCTGGTGTATGCGCAAGTGCCAAAGTGGCATTTGGCAATGCGCGCCCGATGGCGCAGATATGTGAGCTTCGCGCTATGCGCTTGCTTTTGCTTACCATTAGCACTTAGGTTAATTTTACTTGGTGGTTTACGTTCTGAGGGTACATTATTGTTAACACCTGAACTTGACGAAGAGCAATTGAGAACGAGAGCCAACGAAGAGAGAATTGTCAAGAAAAATGAAAATTATGCTGGTGCTTATATGAGTGAGCGCAGGCCCGGCAACGTGTCGTACTGCAGGTGAGAGATTTTATTCTTGAGTGGGGGATCTTAAGGGCGCTGACTAGTCTTTTTTTTCTACAATCTGCAATTCCTATCCTTATTTTTATTTATTATCAATTATGCTTCAACTCAAATCATATATTTTTATTTATGAAAAAGGCTTAAAAAAATATACTTTATAAATAAAAAAAATTTTTATGTATTTTGATAATATAAGCAAAAAATCATTTTTTCATATTTATCTTCTATCAAGAATTTTGTTCTTGTAATTTTAAATAATCCAAAACGGGTGGTACCAATGTAAAACTATAAACAAATTGAAAGAATTTTTTTCATTTTAATAAAAAAACCTATTTTTTTTTATTTTGCAGAATTTAATAAGGTCAAAAAATATTATTCTGTATTAATATTATTTTATTTTGTAATTATATAAATTATAAGTTATGTAGAATGAATAAAAATATATTTATTTGTTAATAATTTATTGTTCTTTTTAAATAAAAAAAAAATTAATTTGTAGCACTATTTAATATTGTCAATAAACATACTATATTATAAAACTTAAAAATTACTCTTACTCAGCAAATTTAAAAGAGTACGCCAGTGCTTGTAATTAATATAAGAGCCTATAAAAGTCTGATCGATATTTTATGATTTTTATCTAATATTTTAGCATATATTTGTAAAAGGTATATAATTATATTTCCATATAAAATTTAGTAACTAGCATATTATTCATAAGCAAATGAAAAAATAGTTTCATAATAAATGGATCACTGATATTGACTTATACTACTGATTTCGTAACGTAGAATTTTGTCGCATGTAGATCGGTACTTGTATATGAGAATGAAAAGCGTTCATAAAATAATTTATAATACAATTTTTCTATTATTTATTAAAATTTCTTTTAGTGAAACAAACAATAATTTATTATTGTCTATTATTTATGCACAGAATAAGTCACTTGAATTTTAAAAAATACGGATATACTGTTTTATTAATAATAAATTGAATAAAAAATTTGTAGCTTTTTTAACTGTTTTTTGTAAAATAAATTTTTAAACTTCTCAGATGGCAATATAATCTACCGCAACGTTTGATTTACTTAGATCAACAATTAATTGGTAGTGCAGAATCAGCGTCAAACAGTAATAATGCACTTAATCGCGTATTGCCATTTGCGATACGCGGTGAAAGTGATGCATCAGAATTGCCACAGGTGACATTATGTACCCATGCATCAGCGGATCAAGTTTATGGAATTGTTGAACTTGCGCGAAGATGGGAAGGTCCACTCGGTCTTGCTGTATTTGCACCTGGTAATGATACTAGTTTAGCTGTAAGCTTACTAGACAGAGCTTGCAGGTGTGAACCGGCTATGTCCAAAGTAAGTCCTTTTATTTTTAATTACTTCTCTCAAATATATTTTATCAAATAAATATCATTTTTAGTTAATCTTCCAATATAGATCTTAAATTTTGTTTTTTTTTAAACTCGAAATTATATGAAAAAAAAACATTTAAAAAAGATAAAAAATACATGAAATTTAATGTAATTTTCAATGAAATTTTCACATGGAATTTAATATGTTTTGATGATTAAAATTGTATTAAAGTATAATAAACATGAAAATTAATGTTTATTAAAATAAATTTAATGTCAATTCGCATAAAAGTTAATACATTTTATTATATTTTTAGTGAGGAATTACATTACATTTAACATAATTTTTTTATTCAATTTCATATAATCCTACAGTAAAATGATTGTAAAATGTATTAATGTTTATATGCAAATTAGAATGAATTTATATTAATAAACATTAATTTTCATGTATATTAGACTTTAATGCCACTTTAATGATCGAAGCACATTAATATTCATGTACGAATTTTGTTGAAAATTAAAGTACATGAATTAAATTTCATATATTTTTTAACAGTGTATATAGTAGTTGTAAGTCAAACTTATAAATGTATCTTAAAAATAATTGAAGCAATGATTTAATTTATTTTGAGTATTTGGACAAGATATTTCTACATATCGTTTAGAAAACATTTAACATTTCACAAATAAAAACATTGATATCATGATAGTAAATAATTTTTAAAGTGATTGAAAAATGTAACTATTTTAAAGTTTGAATTTATTAAATAAAAAATTTAAAAGTAAGAATAATTTTGCATATATAAATAAATTATACGTTCCGTCCCTAGGTTTCCGTCCATTTGATCTTCCCTCGCGACAAACCGTTAAGCCTTTCACCTAACAGCCCAAATAATGTTCTAAGTAACCTTTATCATAGAGGTGATTGTTCAGCCCTCGAATCACAACGTTTGGCAGCCAATACTACTGAACGTAGACGTATGGGAATTGCCTATCCTATTAACGTTGCTCGTAATGTAGCGCGTAATCTTGCACCGACGCAACGTGTTCTTGTATCGGACATCGAATTATTACCAAGCGAATATTTAGCATCACGTTTTGTAGCGATGTTGAGGGCCAGATCACCAAAAAGAGCCATTGCTTTTGTTTTGCCAGTCTTTGAAGTTGAAGCTGGTGAAAGGCCGCCGGCAAACAAAAAACAATTGTTGGCTGCTTTGAGGGCTGGTGTTGCTGTTTATTTTCATAGGTCAGTCTCTCTCATACTTTAAGCTTTTTTTATATTTTAATAAATATAATAACTTTTAATAAACGCACAGAATAAATTTATCATTTTTTCTAGAATTAGATACATAATCAAAGTTTTGTTTAAGAATGCTTTTTTTTTTAATTTCGCCTTAATAATTTTTTACTCAAAATTATTTTTACTCAATTGGTTATAAAAAAAGTACCTTTTAAGGGAATGTAAATTTTTTATTCTCAATACAAACATTTTTTAAATATTTCTATATTACAGTCTTCCATTTTTACTAATAGAGAGCCTAATATAGAGATATTTCAAAAAATTTTTTAATAAAAATTTTAAATTTCAAAAACTTTAATATCGGTAACTATGTATAAATCATGTACTCCATTACATCCCCTCAAGTTAAAATTAACAAAAATTTTTCTTTGAAAAAAATATTGCTTTAATTGGTAGTATTTATTTCTTTAAATATATATGTATAGTTCAAATATCACGGATGTACGTGTACAAAAAGACGAAAACTTAAATAATCATAGTTAATATTTTAAACTAACTATTTTAGCTCATTCACTAAAATTGTGACTGTATATAAAATTTTAATTTTTAAATTTAAAATTACTGTGGCCATTATTCTGCCGTGTTAAGTAAAAACTTACATAAGTGACATTTCGATAAAAAATAAATTTTTTCTATCAATAGATCCGATAAAAAAAATAGCCCATTAAATGAATAAAAAAAAAGTTGTTTTAAATTTTTCGCTAAAAATGAGGAAATAAAGATTACTTAAGTATTGAAAAATTAAAAATTGGATCGGACAAAATTGATATTATTTCACTTTATCACTTTTATTTATTTTACACTTATGTAAGTTTTTACTTAACACGGCAGTATTATAGTTCTCGTATAATTAAAAAAATAAAATTTTAGATATTCCTTGCATAGTTTATAGATGAAAATATTATATTGATTTAAAAATTATTATGATTATAAAATATCATAGAAAATCAAAATTTTTATAAATTGACAATTTAGTGAAGTAATAACAATAAAATATGATAAAAAATCTTTAATAATTATTAAAATTTTATGAAATTTATCTTTGCATTACGTTTAAATAAATATTATATTACGGAAAATTTAATGGAGTTTCTTGTTGAATTATCGATAAAATATCTGAAAAATGATAATATTTTCTTAAAGTTCAAATACTTATTTCGGAAATAAATCTTGAAAATTTTGCTCATTATCTGTGCTTGAAAAACGTATTTTCAATCATGTATTTCCGATTAGGTATTGTGATATTTCTTATAAAATGATTAAATATCAATGGTAATGCACTAAAACTGCATATTTATAATGATTTAACATATTTAAATGTTAAAAATAACAATGTCCAAAAAATGTAAGTAAAAGATGTTTATTTTTCATTATTGAAGTTAGTCCCCAAAGGCTTTTAACTTGAGGTTTAATTTGAGCCAAGTTATAATTAATTCATCATTCTCGTGTATTTTAAATGAAAGTCTAAAACTACTGGATTTCGGCTGTATCGACTTTATAACAGTTCCACAAAGTCCGGAATTAGTTCGCGAACGTTTTGTAGTGGAATTACACGGGATTTGACAAACATACGCTTGCGGTATAGCAGTACCAGTTTTACTACAATAAGAGTAGATATAACAGTACTATTTATTTGGGCGTTTGTTTTACTTGTTATTACGATGCTGGCTGTATTTGTCCGAGAATGGCTGAAAGTTAATAAAATTTGCTAGGACAAATTTCAAATGTTTGAATATTCTTTTTGCTATTTCTATCGCCAATCTAGTAAATTTTTTATATTTGAAAAATAAAATATTTTAAGTAGAAAAATATAAACAAAGACTGGAAATTATAATTTTGCCAATCTCTTTTGTCTTTTAATTACTTAAATATATAAATAGAATTATATTATTAATAAAATAACTAATTTAAATATTCTTCTATAATTTATCACACGTTAGATAATAAATTGAATAATCGCAGTAATAATAGTTTTACATTAAAATATTATTAGCTCAAGCCAAGCATTTACCAAGTACACGATTTTAACAGCCTTATCATCTGAACCATTATCTTCCTGTCTATTATACATACAAATGAGCTTCATAATGCTACACCCTGCGATAACGTACGATATAATGAAGTGCCTCTTGACACATTCAAGAACGCGCGTGTACCTCAAAGTCATCATTACTCTTCTATAGTGCCAATTATGTTAATGTTTTCGTTAATTGTGAGCACTAATTTTATAACACAAACGCTTTTGTCAAAATAATTGCTAAGGGTGTTGCTAAATTATTAAAATATCGAAATATTATTTTTACCCTGATGAATTGGGAAGCAGAGTATTATGTAATTAGCAAGTAACTCTTTTACTCAGAATAGGACTCAGTTATTGCAGAAAATGTTTTTTTCATATCGAAAAAAAGATTACGTTAAGTTTTTTTAATAAAAAATTCTGTATATTTTTAAGAAAACTTTATGATTTAATGCTTTTAAAGTTAAACTTAGATATTAACAAATTTCGCTTATTAATAAGATTATTTTAAGAAATTGAAGATAAGAAAAAATCATAAATTTATAAAAATATAAATCTTGTAAATCACGATTCTATAAAAAATATCTTTACATCAGTTTATAAATCTACGCGTGCACTTTATAAAAAGTTCTCTAGTCATTAAGAAATTAGTAATTAAAAAATATATAGTATATTTAAACTTTATTTTTCAATGAACTTTTCAGATTTTCATGTCCACACTGCCAAAGGTTTCCTGGATTGACTCGATGGATATTGAGGCCAGATCCAGGTAGAGTAAGACCACTTATTATTACTAAAAGAGAATATCCTCACCATAGGTGGGAGCCTATTTTTATTGGAACTAAACACGACCCTTTATATACTGAGGAAATGTCGTGGGAGGGTCGTCAAGATAAAATGACTCAGGTATGACTTTTTACTTCTTTTCATTAATATTTTTATGATTTATCTCATAAACTAAAATTCAAGTTTCAGAAAGTTTAAGGAAAAATGTTTATTCATTATCTTTTTATCGACAGTTTGAAAGTAAAAGCTATGCTGCAAAAAATTTTTGCTTACTTATGTTAAAATTTTATTACAACAAGATTTCATGAGTTAAAATTGTATACACAAAATTTTTGTGTTGATTAAGATTCATATATTATTTTTTAAATTTTTATATAAAAATCCATTATTATACGTTAATTTTAACATAAATTTTTTTTCTATTTCATTGCATAAATAAGAAAAAAATTCTTTTCTTTAGTATGAATTTTTTCATAACGTATCTGCATATTACTAATTTATAAAAATTTTGTAGATGTTCGAGATGTGCCTAATGAATTACCGCCTAATAATCTTGGATGGCGCTTTCCTAGTCCACACGCCTGGTATAAAGCGTAAGTCATTATTTGACGATCACCATAAGCTAAACGAGCGACAACGGTCATACGAGCGTCAGAATGCTCTGATATACCAAAAGGTCACCCGTAGATTGCTTAAACAATATCCAGCTAATCGTAGATGCAGGCCGTGACTAATGTAACGCATGACAATACAAAATCAAAAACTTTAATCTAACCGAAGATTTCAATAATCGTCTCTTGTCAACTCTATAGTACAGAAAAAAATTTCTAAATAGGTCAGGGTAGTTGTTATATTGTTGATGATTGGAGGAGCTGTTTAATGATAGATAAGTATTTTGATAATTTTTTTTAGATATTAGGTGTTATTAGAGTACTGGCCTATTTTGGAAATTTTCTTTTGTAACCACAGGAGCGAATAGAGTTGAAAATTAGCTTTTCTATATCGTTATTAAGTCGATATTATCATTTGTTTAAAATGACAATACGAATTTCAATTATTTTATTTTCACGTATATTATTTTATGTTAGTATTCACACATATTACAGTATTCATAGTTAGGATTTCTACCAATCACTTGTTTTACCTTAATCAATATTATTAACAATTCGTAGAATACTAAATTTTTATTCTTTACAACAATTTTCTAGTACCAAATGATTTTAAATATTGTTGAATGAAGTTCGTATTGTTGATTCGTGCGAAGCGTACAGTGACTTAAACAAAGTCGAAAAACTTTGATCAAAATAGCATAATTATCAAATATTCTATTTATACAAAGCAATACGATTGATCGGAAATTTTCTTTTGTATATTTTAAGAAATCATTTAATTTCATTTTTAATAATCATTGAAAATTTTTTATTTTCAAATAATTTCAGAAAAAATGTGTAGAAAAATTACTGTTTTAAAAAATCTCACAGAGATCTTTGTTTGAAAGAGATTTCATTTTATTTTTTTATAGATAATTATAATTACTTATAAATCATTTTTTTATACGTATTAATTTATCATTTTTATAGTCGAAATTTGAATGTGTTTTAAATAAAATTTTTTAAATTTTAAATATTTTAATTTAGAGAAAATTTTCGAACAATTTATTAAAAAAGCCTAGCGTACAAAAATACAACTAGAATATCAATAATAATAATCATAGTTCCTTTTAAGAAAAGGGTAAATTTTTCAAAATATTAAATTATTGTTTCAAACATTCCCATTCATAAATTATAATTTCGCCGAAATTCAGATATCACTTTAGATATATTGAAAATTAACAGAGAAACCTGTAAGGAGCATTTTAAATAACGTTTTAAATAATGCTTTCTCTTTGAGAAAGTAAATTATGCATATAGATTGAAAAATTTTTCATACAATATGCTTTTTAAATATATTAAGAATTAGAATATTTTATTGATAATAAATAGGTCGATTTTTTATAGATAAGCCGAAGCTTTATTTAGAGAAGCTAAACAATACTATTATTAAGTAAACTAAAGACTAAGATAAAAAATAAACATTAGTTTATAAAGAAAATTTTTTATAGAAAGAATTTTTTAATAAAAGGAAAAAAGTATCTTATAGAATCGCAGCGCTTGAATAGAAACATATTAATTAATAAAGTTAGTCGATAAAATTTTTGCATAGACTGAAGGCACTAATTATTCATATCAATAATGTAATTACTTAAGTACAAAACATTCCACTTAAGTAAGTTTTTAGACATATTCAAAGTCTTTTAATAATGTTGGATATTAAAATTAATGATTTTTTTAAACAAATAAACGTTGAAACATCGCTTCAACGAAAAAAAAAAAATATCAAACCGATTTAAAGCAAACGACGAAATAATGTACAACGAATAATTAAAAAAAAAAAGATAAAATCAAAAGAACGATATACGCAAATGATATCAAGTAAAGATACACCAATTGTTCATTGTATCTTTTTATTGTACATTGTCAATTTTTAAATAGATTATAAACTTAAAATAAGCTTGCAAACTTATATATTAAAAATTATATTGCCTGTTTTTATGCGCTAGATGCAGATTTATGTAGTTTGTAAGGATATTGAAACTTAATAAAATGAAATATTTTTTCTCTTTTAAAAACATGTGTTTCAATCATTATCTTTGAATACTTTATTTTTATTGATTATTTAGTACTTTAAACCAATAGAGTGACGTTTATAATTTAAATATTGAAAATCATTGATAAATATAATGAGATCTCGCTTATCAGGTGTTGGTGTTGATCATACTGTTCTTCAAAGCGCCATATCGATTGTTAAAATTTAAGATTGCAAGTTTCAGCAGCTTGAGAGCTTTTTCGCTAGATGGCAATGACTAAAATCAATAAGCACTTTTTTTTTGTTTTTATCTCACAAAGCAAATTCAAATACTCACAAATTCTGATAAACCACAAAAATTAATATTCAAAGTTATACTGTTATAATTATTTATTGAAAATTATTTATTTTTATAGTTTATTAATCCTAAATTCAACAGCAAAAATTTTAAATGCTTGAGTCATTGATCTTGAAATTTATTTTCATGTTTAGTAATTGAAAAGAGTATTTGTAAAATCTTCTTTGAAGAAACTACTTTTAGCATAAAATTTACAGAATTATTTCCTTTCTAAACCTAGAACAATGATTTCTGTATAATCATATATATTAACGCAATAGAATCTAAATATTAAATTTCAATATTTTAGAAATTTTTTTATGCATATTTAAAAAAAAATTTTTTAAATATTTAAATCTAATTATTGGCATTTGCAATTTTAATAAAATATTGAGCTCATTTAATGTAAATTAGTAAATGCACTGATTCCAAAATAGCGTTGAGGAAGTTTAATGTTTCTTGGAGATAGCTCGTGTCACTTTTGAGTTGTTTATAATTCGAAACTGGATTGGAAGTCCATTAAAGAAGCAAACTATTACTACTCCAGCTATCGGAGAGTAAGAGTTCCAGCATGTGAATAAGGCCACTAAGAGCCTTATAGGAGTCTCACTCCAACATTGAAGTTGCTGCAGTTCAACAGTTCGTCAGACGTATTTCAATCACAACTTTGACGACTTATATTCGAACTTTCTTATTTCAATTTTTAAATGATTAATAAAATTAATTATATTCCAGTAACTCGAACTTTTTGGGAACATGAATAAATCAAAATCTTTTTCCATGTAATTTATATATCATTTATAATCAGGAAGTTGTTATTTATAATTTCCAACAATTTATCTCTTCCACAAAAATATTGACTAGATGTAGCAATTTGAAAAATAACGAAAAATTTGAGTAACCTATTCGAAATATTGATTATTATTATTATAAAGGGCAAAAGAGACTTATAATTTAATAAATACAGAATAAAAAAGGCACGTTTTGATTATTTGTTTGATTATCCACTGATGAAGTTACATATTGAGTTTCGAAAAGGGATAAAAAAAGGTCAGGTTTTGCTCACGTCATAGCTTATTTGAGGGTGAAACTCGCGTCATTCTTATATATTCGCCGATTACAAGTTTGTCCAGTCTAGGATGTGATGGAGGGTCTCTTAGATTTAAGAATTTCTGTCGTTCTCTTTACTTTGGGGGCTTATAAATCTCGGTTTTCAAAGAATACGCACGTCGAAGGTTTTTAGTTGGGCGTGTATATGTATTTATTGAATAGCTAGACGATGATGTTTTTTATTAAGGTATATAAAAAAAGGGATTTATAAGTATACAGGGAAAAGGGAGAAAGCAAAGACAGATTGATGCTGTGCTTGGAAAAAGAAATTTCGTAAAAATCATGTGGTAAATAACGTACTTGCTACAACTTTATTCGAATATATTGAGTTAATAAATAAATAGCTAATCTTCAGCCACGACTAGTTGACTATAAATTTAAAATTTTAATTTGTTAATTAGAAGATGTAACAGTATTGAATTAATTTTTCATTTTCATTTAATTCATCCTACAATAAATCATTTGTATTTAATTTTTTTTTTTAATTAAATTTTTCTTTTCGTAGGTTTTATTCGAACATAAATATTACTCAGATGGCCAGTATGTAAAATAATTCATTTTTTTCTGCACAAGTCAGTGAAAAATGAAATCAATGCCTCATAAAATATACAAAAAATGTATTAAACCAAGAAAAATAATTCATATGACCCTCTTATTACACGGTCTCTCATTATATGTAAAGATCCATGTACTTGAGATCTTCTCACTCTGGGTGTCAACTGACTCATTAAAGCGCGTTTGGTAGCAAAAGATAAACGACTCCATAGCGGGTCATAAACGCCAATTAGTTAGACTATTGAATTTCCTCTCTTTCTCTCTTGACACACTAGATTAAGATTTCTCATTGAATCTAGGCTTTACGAAAACTTATCTTTTTCGTTATATTTTTTTTGGGAGTATTGCAAAAGTTGCGCGTAGAATTAAGGTGTCCCTTGAGAAATTTCGAAAAGTTGTAAAATTCTATTTTTAGAATAACGATATGGCCATTAATGCGACATGAGAAACTTCGTTTTGGAAAATTATGAGGTTTATTTTTAGATTAATTTTAGGTTTATTTTAGTTTAATTATTCTAATTAATTTGATTTTAGAGTGCTTGTAGTGTTAATCGACTACATTAATTTATGTAGTAATTTAATTTAGTACGTGAAAGAGGTCGTCAGTGGTTCACTCGGTAGAGCGATGGATTCATAATCTCGAGGGCCCGAGTTCGAATCCCGCTCTCGGCCGATTGATACAAGCACTACTGTACGTTACACGTGCTGAAGTTCACAAACACACTAATAGCCTCTGTCCTTAATTAACATCGTAACGATAGTTTAAATACAGCGACGTTAAATAAAATTTTAAAAAATCAATATTTGTTAAAATAGTCAATCTTAATGACAGCGTTCTACAATTTTTTCTATAATTTGCATGGAAATAAGAGAAAAAGAGTCGCTTAGCTATATATAATGTTTCAGTCTTTAAAATTTAAATATCTTTTATTGCCTAATTTTTTGCATGCTAAAATATAAGACAGTTTATTACTCTTAAAGTATATTTTACTAGCAGTGTATGCCAATTTAAAGCTTCTTAAGAAAGTACTACATAAAAAGCAAATGAACATCTTTCCAAAGTCATTTCTTTGCATTATGATAATGTTCCAAATAAATATTTAAATGAATTTGTATAATCTTTTTATAGAAACATAATTTGTCAGCGCGTTATTTTTTGTGTATAAACTATTTATTCAAGGCCATAAATCTCCTTTAATTTGTAAATAGTAAAGTGAAATAATAAAATAATAAAGGATTATGAAAATGTTTCTTATTGCAATTATCAATTTTAAATTTGTTTTTGAAATTTCTAGTTGTCTATTTTTAACTTAAATCAAAATAATAATAAAATTTAAGAAACAGAACAGTTCATTAATTTTTCTCCATTTTTATTAAAATTTGAAAAAACATTAATTTTACTAATGAACATTAATTTTCATTAAGTAAAATTACGTTTTTCATCTTGAAAGTTCGAACGAGAATTCAATATTTATTGGACAGGTGTGTTTCAGACAGACATTGAAATTTCTCCAATTGTTTTCTCTGTAATAGCCTGCATAATGTCCGAGAGGCTAATTATTGTCGTGTCGCCTGCGACATGCCACAAAACACTTGTGACGGTTTTAATAACGTTCATTCTAATGCTTTCTCAAATATACAAAATTTACATGGCGATTGTACTTACGTCTGGAAAAATTAAATTTTTATTTTACGTTTTAATTAAAATTTCATTCAATATGTTATTTACGTAATGGATTTAATGGAAAATATTCAACAAAGGTAAATTGTAACATTTCATCGTTATATATACATATATTTGATTTAGCAACAGATGTATCGAACATATGATTACAAAAGATAATCTGAAAGCTAATGTAAATTCTTTCGTATCAGCATATGATTTCAAACATTTGTTCTATTCTAAAAATATTTGAGTTTATGACGATATTTGATAAAAATTATTTTGTAACAAAATTTTCATATTAAAAGTTTCATTGTTAACTGTATAAAATGCTTCTATTGATCGACTTGTAATTGCAATTAAAAATATTTTCAACTTTTTTGCATTTCAACGATTTCTAAACCATTTTACAAACAATTCCAGAATCCCTAGTTACCATAAAATCTTTTTTCATGAGTTTTTCCTTTTTTTCTTTCCCTTCTTCTTCTATCCAAGAATACATCAAAGAAGCCTCTTTTCTTATTTTCTTTTTGCTCTGACGTCAAGAGGCAACTTGTTGCTCAATTTCGTTCGTTGCGGGTGGTATGTGGCTGTTCAATAATAAGAATACTTTTCCCCATTGCAATTAAAGAAGAAAAAGAAAAAAAGAAAAGCAAAGAAGCCTTGAGAGTGGATACGCGCATAAAATTTGCTTTAATTTGTTGAAACGATGCCCCGCGTCTTCTTATTTTCATCTCGTTACATTACAAGGAGCGCTTGTTACGCAATCTTGCAAAAGGTCATTTTATTTGTTAACCACAGCATATACAGTGATTTAGTTGTTTTCATTTTTTTTTTCTTTTCATAAGAAAGTTGTAAGAACTTTGCGGGCTAGGTATGTTTAATGGTTATTTAAATTTCAGCTTTTTCGAGAAAAGAAAATTTAATGAAATTGTAAGCAATAAATTTTTTTAAAATTGTAATTATTTTAGTCCATATTTTATTCCAGTTGTGATTTTCAATATAAATTCATTTTAAGATTGACATTTAAAATAACATTTTTAAGAAAAAATATTTAAATATATTTTATATAATAATTCATGATTTTTAGAAAAAAAAATGACACGAAAATCAATAATTTTTCATAATTTTGAACGCTTATTCATGAGAAACCGGGCCCGAACTGACTTGCTTTGTGCGACTGACTTGACAACGTGAGCAGGGCTGATGTGGCAAATACGGTGTCGATATTCTTCGACAGAAAAGTGTCTAATAGCGAATTTGTCACATACACCAGTCTATTTCGTAGAGGGTTTTCACCCCGGTCAGTACCCTAGATGAATGCACAATAGGATAGAAGATAGGCCTGAATGGAAAGCTACAAAATTTTACTAAACATAATTCCTAAGAATCAACCTACATAAATATTATCAATGTTTATATTATCTTTAATAAAAACGATCTTCTATATTATATTGTATAAAGCATATTTTTTCCCAAATTTTTTATCCGTCTCTATGTCAAATAACCTTTTGATATGTCTTTAATATCCATCCAGTAAGTTAAACCTACATATCTTTTTATTTATTCTTTACAAATGTATTTTTCACATTTATAACGTAGCACGTATAACATAATAAAAGATATCATGCCGAGCGTCTTGACGTCTGACGTTTCACGGATTTTAACTACTGATAGTATCGCACCGTACGCGCCAGAGAAGTTGTCCCTCAAAATTATTAAAATCTATCGGAGAAAAAAAATTTTTTCATTCATTTTACACCTTTTATACTAAATGTGTAAATCTTTAAGTTTGATAAAATTTTACTTTTACTTATTTGACAATAATGTGATGTGAATTTTTATGATTCCTCTTTTTTGTTTGTGTGTAAAGCTTAGTTTCATTGTAAATGATTGCTGCGAATTCTTCTAATAAATGTTGCAATAGTTATTAGGTCATAATAATGGTCTCAATATATATTGATGATCATATACATTTTCAAAAGGCAGAAAATTCAATAAATATTTATGTTGATTGAAAATAAATTATAAATACTTTAATAAAGCTAATAATTATTATAGAAAATCAACAAAAAATTACTTATTTTTATAAAAATTCAACAATATATATATATATATATATATATATTCCCATAATCTTAAAATAAAACGTGTATCAACTGAACTTTTGATAGATATTATATGAAAATTATTGATTGATCATTATCTACCCTACTGTTGTTAACTAGACGAGCATATCAAAGAGGATAAAAAAAACTAACATTATTATCTTTATAATGGGTTTTTATATTAAAAGCGGTAATATTTATTCATCTGTGCACGCACAAGAATAAAAGGATATTTTTAGAAAAAATTTTTTTTTCTAGGGATTAGTGAGAAAAGTGACATGGTAACCTCACGTCGAGATTTTTATATGCCGTACGTCTCTTACGGATGGAAATCGCTAAAGATTTATCATGGTTATTCAGCATTTTTATTCTTTATTTTAATTACAGTCGACTCTTAGACGAGTTTAAAAAAAAAAATAATATTTTTATACGATTCATTTAATTTTTTAAGTAGTAAAACTATGATTTAGTGTTGACCAAATAAATTGATACATAAATAGATTAAAGCAAATATTGCTATAACAAACTCTTCATATTTTTTATTGCATATTATATAATTTGATAACTAAATCGTTAAATTTAAAGTTATGTTGACAAATCCGATATTAGTCTAATCTTATAAACGTACTAAAGATTGATATTCCCAAAAATTACTTGACTGCACAAAAGCAAAAAGATACGTACTTTTATCCCTTTTTATATATCTTCTTTGTATTCGTCAATGATCCTATACTTAGAAGCTTTTTAGCTTTTCCTAATAACGAATTCGTGAAAACTAATTTAATGAAGAAGCCTAACAAATGACACTAATACCATACATTACCCTTATTTTTTCCCTCTTTCATAACAAGCTATGAATCATTTTATCCATAATCTCATGGCAAAGAAAAAGAAATAAAACTTCTTCAGAACATTATCATCAAGTTGGATTTCTTTTTTTCTTTAACGATGAAAAATTTATTTCACTTATATCTTTCATCAATGAACAATAAAGTACCGTATTTTCTTGATCAAGCGAGCCACTATATGGCTAACAAGTTCTATTATATTTTTTCCTGTTTAGAAAAAATCTCACGATTTTGCAATATTTCTCGAGCAATGTTGTAGAAAATAGAAATGCTCGTCTACTTTGCGATATTTTGTCACCCACTGGATGTCACTTTAATGTGTTGGGAATACACGAAGTGAATATTACGCTTATTACTAAAGTTTAGGTTATTGAAAACATTTTTGGTTTTGGATGATTATGAAAGTATTTAATGATCTTGTATAAAAGATTAGGATTTTCATTTATATCTAACTTTTTATTATAATAAAATCAATAAAAGCTCATCATAATTCTTAAACTTGCATCGTAAGAAACTTTCCTGCATAATTTTATTAAAATATTTGAAAATAAAAAAAATATGATACAATATTTTACAAGCCATCTGTTTTTCGTTCGCAGTTTGATAAAGCTTGACACGTGTCCAACAAATTCTGAAATATCTAAAAAAGAGAAAGATAAAATTTTTTTTATGTAAAATACAATATCATATATAACAGAAGGGAATTTAGTATATTCGATATATAAAAAAAAGCCAGTTATCATTATTCGAGAAAAAAGAAGAAAAAAATAATCTCGATAAAATTCAAAACTTTTAGTTTATTTATTTATTTTTAAACAAAGATTAAGTATAAAATAATTATTTTTACAGATTAATATTTAAATCCTAAAAGCTTACAATTAAAAGTAAAAAGGATAATATGCCGAAAATTAATACGTTTAATTTTGGAAGATTTGATTGCGCGTTGGTGGATTGCAACCAGTGGAAATTGAGATAGACGTGTATGTATAGACGCGTATATTTGGGGATAGGGGAGTAGGTTGTTACTTGCAGTTACCAGTTGCGTCGCAACCAGTTGCATATACTATCACAACGAGTGGGTGGTTAAAATCTCGAAAATCATTGAGAAATGCTCTGCACATAGGAGCCCCTCTTTGTTTCTCGATTATCCCAAGTTTTGGTACATGGATTATTATACGACTGCTTAAAATTTTAATGTAATTATTTATCGGATCAGAGATTTGTAAATTAAGAATAATGATGTAGAAACTATGAAAGATTGAGAATGGGATACAAATCGTATAAAATTATATAAAATTACTTTTCTTTTTATTACGCACAATAATAATGACGTTCTCAAATGGAATAAGATATGAGCTTGTTTCATTTTTATTGTATTGTTAAACTTCATATTGAAAATAGCATTTCGTTGTAGCATTCAATATTAAATATGAATTTTTTTTAGTTTATCGAAAAAAATGTCTATTGATATAAAGTTATTTTATTATTAAATAGAAGGAGTATAGCGTCTTGTAAGTGAGTTTGAGCATGTTTATATTTAATTTAACGTTTACTATTTCTTCTTTTTACCATCAATAAAAATAATTAAAGTTATTTTATTTCATCTTCTGTTTCGGTTATTAGACTGTTAAAAATATCGATCAGCCGAAACTTTGAGAGATACTGTTTGGAGAGTAGTTTCTTAAATAAATTTTTCATTAAATTAATAGAATAATCTAAATTAAATTAATATAATAACGAACAGTAGCATCAATATTATATATAATTGTTATAATTCGTAAATTATTAAAATTTCGGAATATTTATGCCTTTGATTAAAGAAAAGCCTATAAAAGGCCATCAAAATTCCAAGTAGATTAATAAATAAACGACTAAATAAATAAATAATAATTACTAATTACTGGTGGTATTCAAAATTTTATTGCAAAAAGTTAAAAATGGTGCAATTAAAGAATAACATTCAAAGACTCATTTAAACCTTGAAATTAACATATTAATTAATTCAAATGAATAAATTATACCGAACTGTAAAAATACTTTAACACTTTTTTTCTTTATTCTTAACCTTTTTTAAAATCCTTGATGAGGCTAACGTTAAAAGAGAGCTTTTAGTTAAATAATTATTTTTCTTCTTCATTCTTTTTGATTTGCATCCGACTAGATATTTTTTTTTGTTGCATTTAATATATTTCTTATTAAATTTAATTTTTTTTGTTGCTTTTTCAACTTTTTTATAGTTTTTATCAATTTATAAAATACATTTTTTTATCATCCTTATAACCTTGAGAATACTCGTTTTATTTGATTAATTCATTGTTTTTAAAAATAAATTTAAGTCAAGGAAAGAACTTAACCATACTTTAAATTAAGAAAATATATGAATGAGTAAATTTCATATAACTACAAGAAATTAATAATAATTCATAAATTCCGTCTAAGTGTTCGAATATTTTCGTTAAAGCTTTCCTGAAGCTCACTATTAAAAAAAGAAAAACTTTTTCTGAGCTAACTTATTATTCTGAATGCGTGTTTATACCCTTACATACTTTTTATTTTATTCTATTTTGTTATAATTTTCGTTAAATTTTATTATTTTGACTAATGGATATTGGCCGAAATATTATTTTTTAAACAGTAACTTACTTATTTAGTTTGATTGATTTTAGTCAATTGACTGTGATATAGAGATTTCAATCTATAATATTTTATTGATAAAGATTGAAAAATCATGCTAAAGTTTACAAATAAATTTGTTTTATGAGATTATAATATATAAAAAGTGTTATTTAGAAATTTCTGTAGAACATGAAAATTTATAATTTATTATAAATATAAACGAAAAATCAATCGCCAGAAAATGCGTTTGTTATTATAAATATCTATGCAGAAACATTAGATATAAATGTAGTAAATACTGAATTTTTCGGTTCACGTTTGCGATTTTTTTTATTATTATAAAACTTGATATAAAAAAATAATCTTTTAAACAAAAGGTACTTCTGTGTTTATTACTTTTTAAATGTATATAAATTTAATGCAATTTGAAGCTAGGTGGTAACCATTGTTCTGAATTTTAACCGGTCCTTTCTTAAAACAGCAAATCAAGTAAATAAAAAAAATTGGCAAGTCCCTCCTTTGACGCAGAAGTTTATATATAAGATCAGTTCGTCGACATCTCTTACCCCCTTGTTATATAAAAGTTAAATATGAGTTACTTCCTGTGTAGTATGCGTTTGTGTGTGTGTGGTAAAATTTAACCGGCGTTTGGAGATATATAACGCGATGCTGCGCGCTTGTACTCTGTACGATACTAAGGGAAGCAAAAAGAGCGACGAGGAGCGACCTTGCCACGCCTCTCGCGTCTATATAAGCGCCTCCTTTTGCCAGTAGCGCTTCATTCGCATCTGTGCTGGCCAGCTGATAGCGCCGGATTATTTTTAATTAAAACATTTACAACAGAGTCCAAGAAATATATACACCTACAGTCGTGCTTGTCGATTAATATTTATTTTCATCGTGATCTGTTTACGAGGTGACGACTAAAACAAAATTTAAATTTAATAACGAGATAAGAAGAGTGTGACAGTACCTTTTTTTTGGGAAAAGATATAAAGAATAATGAAGATCGGTTTCGTTGGATTAATCTGCCTTTTTGTCTTGGCGGAAATTGTTACTGCTACCCCATATCTCGATGATGGTAAGAAATTAATCAATTCATATTATTTTATTATTAGTATTATTCATAATTAAAATCATCAATTAATTATGGATGATAAGAATTTTGTACTTAAATTCTACAATTTTTCTAAACTGTAAAAAATTTTGTGTAAAATTTTGAGTGTTTCAAACAAATTTTTCTGATAAAATATGTAGTAAAGACTCCAAAACGCGATCACTCTTTGAGAAAATGAGATTAAATTGAGCGAAAATAATAAAAAAGAATGATAAAGATTTAATTCTTTTTTATTATTTTAAAAAAAGGTCTTAGCTTTAAAATGAATATGAAAATAAATTCTTTGTATATACAAATTTAATGTAAAAGGATTTTTAAAAGTCATTTTTTTACATACCAAAAGTTCATCACCAAAATCTGCGTTGATTTATTAACGTTTAAAATTTTATTTAGGAAAAAAATCGATAATTTTATATATTAAAAATATATAATTTATATGTAATAATTTTTTAATTGTTATTTCTTTTCATACATCATCAGTAATTAACTTATTTATTTTTTATCATTTATTGGGTACTGATCGCGTTTTAGAATCTTATCTTATACATATTTTATCATTATAATAAGCAAAAAAAATTTGAAATTATAAATGTATATAAATGATTAAAACTATTATTCAGTTTCCTAATTTGGACATTTCAATATAGATGATTATATTTGATTATAAATGATTATACATGACAATAAATGATTAAAATTATTATAATGCCGTTCCAATTTTGCTAGAATAAAATAGTTATAATTATTTTTAATCATTTTTTAACATTTTTTAATAGTTTTTTAAAAATTATTAACACTTGTTTTTTCCACTAGAAATGTTGTTAATAAACGTATTTATTAATTTATAAATATCGCTGTAATAATTTATTTCTATAAAGTAAACCTTAAATAGAATATGTAATAAAAATATCCCGCCATCGGCTGATTTTAATATAGAAGCATCAATGTACATTACATGTGCTGAAGTTCACAAACACACTGAGACACTTCCGTCGTTAATACAGCGACGTTAAATCTATTAAAATAAAAATCCTTTTTTTAATAAAACATTTCGCGAGTTAAATTTTATGATTTACTTTTAGTCTACAAATTGAAAAATTTTTACCGAGAGTATATTTTTCAATTCTAAAAATGAAGTTAAGTTTCGTTGAAAATAACAGTGAAATGAAGAAAATTTAAAAAATTCATTTTTCAATTTATCTATAAAAATATGTCTTAATACCATTTAAGTTAACTTGTATTAGAGAAATTTTATTTTTAAAAGACTAAAATTTAATTTTAATTAAATAATTTATTAACTGTCACGGTGAATATGAACTTTTTTTAAATAACTATAATGAGAAAAAAAACTCATAAATAATAAGCATGACTGTTAATTTGGCCTGCATGATTTCTCGACATATGTTTTTATAAAGTCAACTCTCTCTATGGTTCCGTTTTTTGAAATAGGACTCTAGAGACCATTTTTAAACTAAAAAGTTCATAATTTAAAATAATAGCGGAAATAATAAATTTATGTGCGTATGAAAAGCTAAAATTTTTATTAAAATTTATTTTTACGGCTGATTATTTTTAAAAGTAAATTTTAGAAATCTTGAAGTATTATTTATACGTTTTTTTACTAATAAAATTGATAAAATCTTTTCTGGTGAATTTTGTTTCAATACATTACAGTTACGAGTAACTTGAAATTCCACCGACTAAAATTATCATAACTTTTTTACATATTATCATAGAATGGTTATTCAGAAAAAAAGTTACTTAAGTTGCTAGCAAAGTTTAATGGAAACCATGAAAGTTTTTAATTCATGGTTACTCTAGAATAAAATTACGAAATTTTCGAGTAACGTTTGTTCATAAGTTTTTCCTCTCTATTTATTTGAAATAATATATTTTCATGTCAATCCTCTACGCATATCATATTCGTTGAACTAAGTTATTTATTTTAATTGATATCTATCGCGAGGGCTCCGTGGCTCATTCGGCAGAGCGATTAATTTGTAATCTCGAAGTACCGAGATCAAATCCCGCTCTCGGTCAATTTATGCAAGCACCACTGTAATTTACATGTGCTGAAGTTCACAAATACATTGAAGACCTCCGTCGCTAATAAGCAATAATACAGTGACGTTAAAAAATGAAATCATTTAGTTAAGATTTTTCTAAAGAACAATGGAATAGTTTAATTAACGAAGGAACAATTTTTATAACTGGAATAATATTTTTATTTTTTCAAAGAAAAATCATTAAAAATTATTTGCAGCTTTAATTAAAATTAAATTTTTATATTTCATATTGTATACATCAGTATGAAATATAAAATTATATTTTAATCAAAGCTGCAGATAAAAATTTTTAATGATTTTTTTTTACAAATAAAAATATTATTACAGTTATAAAAGCTCTTCCTTCGTTAATTAAACGATTCCATTGTTCTTTAGAAAAATCTTTCTCTCATCACATTTTATTTATTAGTTTTCCATTTTTCATGTGAAATCCGCTGACTAAAGTGGCTGAAAAAGAAAGCTCGTCATATAACAATGATTCGCACGACTGACCGTCGGCTATATATTTCTCAATCTTTGTATTTTTCTTCTCCTTCTTCTTCGTTTTCTCACTTCGCATCCTACGAGAGGGTCGTAGCTACGTGAATAAAAGATAACTGCAAAACGACCTTTTCCCGACATATGATGATCGATCCTTTTTTCTTTTTATCATTTTTACTTTCGTTTAATAAATTATACGTACTTATTGAATGAAGTGGATATGGCAAGTAATTTTCGTTGTTTTATCAGATTTTATGAGAATCAAGAATTAATGAAGCTTTATTTTGAAAATTAGATTTTTTCAAGTATTCTCTCTGAAATCGGATTCTGGTTTTAATTTTATTTTATCGATAGCATTCTTTTATTTTAGAAATTAATATTATTATTACAATTTAAAATTATTATTATAGATGAATACTTTTAAGGAACCAAAATTCTTTCTAAAGAAAAACTAATCTGAAAAAACTATCGTTTACAAAATTTTATTTCTTTTGTCATCAGAATTAATCAAAATTCAAATAGCATGTTTACTTTATTAATACAAGTAAACATATTAGTTGACATAGAAATTACTTTACTTTATTAACATTTGTAAGCGTTAGTAATACAAATTATTATATGTATGAAAATTTTGATGTTTTGCTGATGAAAAAAATTCCAATGATTAATAAATTTAAAAGCAATTGGAGAATATTGATTAGCTTATTTAAAAAATAAAAACATACAAAATATATCAACATTTATTTTTACTTCAATAGCAATAATAACATATTTCTACTCCAATTTTAAAACATAAATTCTTACAATTTAATATATCATTTGTTTTAGTCTCTATATAATAATGAAACAAAACGCAATTAAATTAGAAAAAAAAAAAAAATTTTCTGCAGATACATCATAGTACTTAAAAAGAATAACTTTGAATCAGTCTCCTTGAACTTGTTAAGAGTATTAAAAACTTTCTTCACGTTTGAAGGTAACATCTGTCGTAGAAAATAAAAGTGCTCAAGTTAGTCCAGTGCGTGACAAAATTTCATATATTTTTCTTTGTTGTTTTTCGAAATTAATGCTCTTTTTTTAGAGTTTATTAAATTTTTTAATTCTACAATAAGCTTTTTTTTCCTATTTTTCCTTAGAAAAAATATTAATAAAAAATCTACTTAAACTTTTGGACATCAACATTTATGCGTTATTCCATCTCCTTGAAAATAAGGTAAAAAAGTTTTTACCTTAAATTTATGCGTTAATTGGCTACTTTATGATGTAGCATAAAAAATACTTGTTCATTTTATGTAACGAAAGTTTTATTTTGTTCATATGAACTTTTTTTTACCTCCAGATAAAAAAGAAAAATAATCAAAGATGCCATAGATAAGGCAATATATTCGTACATTTTCTTCTTTTTTTCTAAATAAAAAGCTAGCATGGGTAGTAGAAGCATCTCATGATGGAGAATCGTCAAGAAGTTGTGCTGGTTGACTTTTCTTTGAATTGAAATTCAGCAATATTTCAAGTATTGGTATTGAGTATCAATAAGAAAAGAAACAATTTTCCTTTATTTTATTTTCCCGGAAAAATAAATGCAAACAAATTGCGATAACTTTTACAGATAGACTTCAGAGAGGAGCGTGTTAAATTAAATATTATTTTTTCTTGTCATGTTTAATAATTTAAATTTATTTAAAAATTTATTAATTATTTAAGAACTTTTTCGATAATATTCTATTTCAAAGCATCTGTTACTTTCATTTTTTATGAATAATTGATAATCTTACAACTTTTAATCTACTAATTAAAACTATTTAAATTTTTCATACTATAAATAAATAATTTTCTTTTATTCCTTAAACTATATCAGTTAAATGCATTTTTTCATAACTATAAAAAGAATATTTGAAAAAAGCTCATTTTTCAAGGATTGACCAATACGACCTTATTTAAAATAAATTTTCATAGCTCAATATAAGCATCATATGTATCTTTTTATACGGGACAAAAAGTATCTAAGACGATTGTAATTTCAAAAATCGAACTTGAATGTGAATTACATTATTTTTCGTTCTTACAAACTTCAAGGATAATCGATTCGAGACTTCCAAGGTGCTTTTGTTCGAGAATTATGGCTTTTATAGAAACTCTAGTCGGTAATAAGCTTTACCTTTTGATGAATTTAAAATTGCAATTTTTTTTTATCAGCATACGAATTGTAAATAAATTTTCGATGATGGGTATTCTTGGAATAGGAAGAATAGAAAAAATTAAGCTCAAAAGCTGAAATTAAGTTACGTAAAAAGTATATACTACGTTGTTAAAAATTTTGTACAATTCGTCAAAATTTTTCAGCATGAAAAATGTTTGTGTTAAAATTTTCTACATAAGTACTTAAAATTAACATAAAATTTTTTCTAACTTGAAATGTTTGTGCACTTTTAAATAAAAATTTTCGTTAAATTCATATGCAGTATATGTACTTTGCTATTCAAATTGTCTCATAACTTAGAATTACGCATTTCATTATAAAGAATTGCATATTACTCGTGAATTTTTGTTTTAAAATTTTCTTTTAACATTTATACAAAAATTATTTGTAAATTTTAACCCAAAAAGTATTTATTGCCTGAAACACTTTCATTATAAAATTAAGTATTCATTAAAGTAATTGCAGTCCATTAATAATTATTAATTTTATTTTGGGAAATTTTTGAAACATAAGATTAAAAGAGTTACTTCTATAAACGCTATCTTATTTATACCGAAAATATATCAGCTAAAATTTGATTCATCAACCTTGTTCGTGTCTTTGGCAATTTAGTCAAACATACCCTAACTCGTCATAATATATCAAGATTATTCAGTTGGAAAAACAACGCGCACGCAATAATACATATCCCAATTCGGTATCTTGCAACATATTCTCGTATCTTCATTTATACACGCTGTAAGATCAATTTAATATATAAGGGATTTGACGAGAAAAATTAGCACGTACTGGCTTAAAGTTAAGTCGTCGAGAAATTAGTCTTGGGCTGGACTTTTTTTTCAATAAATATATATAATTCCATGTCAAGCTGTGGAAACATCGAAGTAGCTCTTGCTATTTTTCTTTCTTTCTTCTCAATGCTAGGTGGGTTTAAGGGGATTTACTCTGATTTTTATCTATTTATTTTTATTATGAAGCCGTAAAATAATCTTCATTCTCTTTTTTTTTCTCTATCCTTGTATTTTTATTTATTTCTAGATGGACGCAAACTGTATATGTGATTCTAAGCTCGATTTTAACCAAATATTTTATCTATTTATTTTCCTAATGTGCTTGAGTAAACAAATTTGTCATATTGGTGTGGTTACTTTTTCAATAAAGAAAATGTTTCTTTTTCACATAAGATTCGAATTTGATTTATTACGAATAAAAATATGTTATACTTAAAATAAACAACTTTTACATATAATTTAACTTTTCTCAGAGAATTATAATCTATTAATATTTTTAAAAATGTGTAAGACAGTTTGCTCTTAAATTTTATTATGTTTTTATGTGAAGATTAGTCATGTACTTCAACATCAATAATTTTCACTACCCGTCATCATAAATGTCAAACAGTAGTTACTCAATTTAATACTCTTGAAGCTATAAAGTACCTTCAATTTTATAAAATTCATAAATTTATATCATATATTTGAGAAAATGAAAAAAAGAGAAAAAGAAAATAAATAGAAAAAATAAAAATAAACAAGTTCGTTAACAAAAGGAGTAAAATTTACCAAAATTTTTTTCATTAGAAAAAATGAAAAATTAAATTTTAAATGTAACAGTTTGAGGTCGTCAGTGGCTCAGTTGGTAGAGCGATGGATTCGTAATCTCGGGATCCCGAGTTCGAATCCCGCTCTCGGCGGTCGATTGATGAAAGCACCACTGTACGCTACAAGTGCTTTGTTAACAAACACACTGACGATCTCCGTCGCTAATTAGCATCCTAATGATAGCATAAATACAGCGACGTTAAATAAATAAAAAAAAAATGTAACAGAAAGTTGTCAAAACTAGCCTTTATTTTATAACTTGTTTATATGTATAAAAAAAATTGACAATTCTCAATCAATGTTTATTTTAATTTAATTAATAGTTAAATTTAAAAACATCAACCCGTATATTTTTATTATTATTTCCTTACATTTTTTCAAGGTATTTTTTCAAAAACAACATATAGCTTTTTACAAACAATTTATGTTTGCTTTTATAGTGATTGTTTGTTTTAAGCTTTTCCGTTCCACAAACATATATCACTTTTTTCTCTTACCTCAAAAAATTTATTAAAATTATCAATTATGGATAATAAAAATTTAGTACTTTATTTTTTTTTATTTTTATCAACAATGATTAATTAAGAAAACTGTAATGTCGGTATTTTGCGTTCTCTTATTTATTTTAATTGATGTCTATCACGAGGCCTCCGTGGCTCATTTGGTAGAGCGATTGATTCGTAATCTCGCAGTGCCGAGGTCGAATCCCGCTCTCGGTCAATTTATGCAAGCACCACTGTTACATGTGCTTTGTTCATAAACACACTCTAGACCTTCGTCGCTAATAAGCAATAATACAGCGACGTTAATGAAATTGGGAAAACTTTGTATATAATTTATACATAGTTTTTATTCAGAATTTTCCAAAAAAAATTGATAAATTATCGTGAGCCAAATTGAATGAAATTTTTTTTTTGAAAATTCTGAATAAAAATTATGTATGAATTATATACTATGTATAAATTATATACCCACAATATCACTTTTTTCTCTTATCTCAAAAAATTTATTTCTTCCTAATAAAAGAATAAAACTTATTTATTATATTTAGGACTTAGATCTTTTTATTGTTGTTTTTTTAGGGGACGAAGACGTCCTTGCATCGAATCCGGACTATTCGGACAATGCTATAGAGGATCTGATGCATGCCGTCCAGCAAAAGTAAGTATACGAGACTTAAGTTCAGATTTATTTATTAAAAGAAAAATTACGCATGATTAAAATCCCTCGCTTTATTTATTTTTTAATATTTTATGTAGTCTCGCGAGAGTGAATGCATTCAAGTTAAATGTCCTCTTATTAAAAACTATAATTTATTACTGATATCCTATTTTTTAAGAACGTTAGAAAAATTTTATCAATACAAATTTATAAGGAGCGTGTTAAATTATTGAAATTCAAAATTTTCTAACTATTGGTATATTTTTTCTTACATAAAATTGTGAAAGGAGCCGCTTCTATTTAGTCTGACACTCGATTTTTGTAGTTATAGGTGCTTTTGTTTGAATTTAAAGATTTTTTTTAGAAAATTAAATAAACTTTAAGCGCGTATAGCTTTATAATATATTAACTTTTAAATTTTTATAGAACAACAAAAAAGTTGAAATTAAAATCTTTATATGGTCAATGTCCCAATTGCTACTCACGAACCTATTACTAGCCGCTCATTGTTAAAAATTTTTTTTCGTATCTAAATAACATGGAGCGGTTAGTAATAGGTTCGTGAGTAGCGACTAGGACATTGACCATATTAAAAAAAAAGTGTACTGAAAAATATAAATTTCTTCAAAAGTTATAAAAGAATAATACTTAAGACAAATATCAAGCAAAAATACCGAATGGATATGGCTCTTTTCATAATTTTGTGTAATAAAAAATATTTCAAAGTTCATAAAAACTCTGAATTTCAATACCCTGGCACTCTTGTTGTTAAAAAATTTTGCAATATAAAAAGTTTATTTAAATTAAAATTATCGCTTTATTAATTTTTGAACAAATAAAAATTTTTGTTTTATATTTTTTATTATAATTTATAAAAGACATTTAACTTTTTGTTAGCGTGTTGAAGTGAGTAAACGAGATTTTAAAAGTGCTTAAAATGAATAGAAATTTAAAGTGAGAATAATTTAAAAAAAAATTCTCTTTTATTTAATATTTATTTCAATATAATTGTTCATGATTTTTTAAAACAAAGATAAATTTATCAATCAGGTTTATAAGTTTGGTAATATTTGATCAATTATTAATTTTTACAAAGTAATTCACTATTTATTTCTATTCAATCCTGCTGATCTAACAAAAAGATAAAAGATAAATTGAATGAAAGAAAGAAAAAAAATAAAAAGAAAAACAAAAAAATGGATGTCTCGGTGTTTCGTTATTCGGCAAAAAGATCCTCTCTCGATTTCCCTAATCTCGAATAGACGTGCCTCGTGGATCTCTATGTTCAGGCGGGCGTGTATACGTCGCAATGGCAGCTGCGATCACCGGCCAAACGACTGCTGCTTCAGTTCGAGTTGCCGCTGCAACCTTTGGGGCTCAAATTGTCGATGCCAAAGAGTTGGACTATTCCAAAAATGGGGATAAGATGACTAATTATCTACAGATCGATCATCGACCCGACCTGATCCACTCTACTCTGCTCTAACAAACAAAAATAAACCATCAAAAACTACAAACTAAGTAATTACTTCTCGGCCTTCTCCTCCTCAAAATTTACTATTTATTTTTATCCTTTTTCTTATCTGATTTCCTTTTTCAAACAATTACTATTATCCTTGATCCTTTTTCAATAGCACTTTATTTAACAAGTTTGAAGAAGACAAGAAAAATCTGGACGACGACGATTTCTACAATAAAGTCTATGATTTTGTATATCAATAACACTTTTTATTGTACTTGAAAATTAAAGTATTTTTTTAAAAATTGTTTATTTGATGCAAATTTTTTGCTGCTTCAAGAATATAACATGTAGTCAATGAATATGTTTTTTAATTTCAAGTTGCCAGACTCTAGAGATCATTGTATTGTTCCAACCTTCACCTTTTTATTTTTATCGAATGATGTGTGAAAAGGGCTAAAATTAACGCATACTACAGTTTTTATTTTGTAAACCCATAGTTCTATAATGGAGTCGTTCTTGAAAAATTTCAAGATTGTCAATACGCAATAAACATTTTTATTTTTAATTTAATTTAATATTATAACAACCTATGTATTCAGTTCTTTTAACTTTGGATTTAAAAATATTGATAATTGCATTAAAGTACAAAATACATATTCAAATACTGAATATCATAGGATTGCAGCTGTAAAAGGTCGCACCAATCAAAAGTTACATTAAAAACTTCATTTTTGCCAATATTTAATCAATTAATTAACGAAGCTTTAGTGTGTTTGTGCAAGACTAGATTATTTGCTTTGTAACTGACATCAGCTTGTCAGAAATGTTCAGTCTTGACAATCAATTAATAATTTTAAAGTTACAAAATATACTTTTTGCTTCTTGCTTCCAAAAAAAAAAATAAAAAAACATAATCAAACGTTAGGATATCTTATAGATCGATGTCTAACCCCAAATTGTCTACTTAAATTTGTAAATGTTTAAAAAAAGAATTCGCACCTTTTTATTAAACATCATAGTTTCATCAAGAAAAAAATAAGAGAAAAAGAAAAAATCATGTTACCTTAACAGCTTGTAAATCGTTCTCTCAAAAAATATCCTTTTAAATACTTGTATAGTTAACTTCTCCATTATCTCCTTTTTGTATAAAAAATAAGAAGAAAAAATATATATATATCAAAAAGTAAAAAAAAAAATACAACGTGTAAAATGACATACACTCTGGGGGGAGGGGGGCAAGACTGAATAATAATCAGAATAACGCATACAATATATATTATATATTTTATTTAATAAAAATTATCGAGAAGTGAACGTCTCTTTTGCGTCTTCCTTGTCTTACGAGACGATTATTTCTCTATTTGATTCTTCAAATATTTTACAAGCGTTTTAAACAAGTATTGGAAAAATTCGCGCTTATCGGGATGAGCGATATGATGTCATTAAAGAAGAAAAGTCAATAAAGTTATGTCCTTTTACACATAAAAATTTTATCATATAATTTCGTTCGAAATTATGTTTTAAAAATTTTATTTTTAATTACTGATCTCATAAGTACATTATATGGAGCTTTATTGTACCTCATGTAACGATATAAGGTAGAAAATTCTAGTCATTAATTCTTAACTGATATTTTAAAATAATTGATGACTTAATAAAATGGTTACTAAAGTACAAAGTTTTAAATAATATAAGTTATGTATGATGAAATAATAGTTCCATGTTGTTTTTGCAATACAGGCAGTTCGATAATAGCTTAACTCTTTTTAATATAGTGTTCATTATGCTATAATTATTGCAAAGCACTTTTAAGTAAAATTACATAAAAAAATTCATGATTAACGTAAAATTTATTTATTTTAAATGCGCGAATTTTTTTTTTATTCTCTTTTATGCTATTAGAGTAGAATAAATCCTTAATGTTATATAATTTTATTTAAAGTTACTAATGCCAGAACAGTATTAATCTTTCATGAAAGTTTATTATTATTTAATTTGCATAAAAATTTCTCAATCATATATTTAAAGTGAGAATAGTTTTGAGTGAAGATCAATTTTTAACCTTCAAGAAAATTTATTACATGCACATTATAACTAATACAGAGTATTCAAGTAAACCGCGTTATAGATTTCAATGAAACTTTGGGAATTATTTTCTATTCTATAATGATGAATAAAAACTCCGTAAGCCATTTTTTTCTTAATAGTCATGGTTTTAGAGATTTAAGTAAAATTTTATAAATTACTTTGAAGAGTCGTGTTCCGACAATTTTGTCTAGCTTAGAAATATCACGAAAAGAGGAAATTAAAATGAATAATGCCGGTCTTAATATGCAAGATTCCTAACGTCAAAAGATTATTCTATTCAAAAGTTATGTACAATTAAGACGTTTTAGATTTTAGTACTTTAAATAAATAATAGTTTTTAATAGATAAATAATTCTTTAATTTTTGAAATTTCAGAAATAAAGGTTAGCATTTTTAAAATTTATTATATTTTTTAGTGATTTCTTAAGCTTTGTAATTATCAGAACATGAAACTCCAAAGTTTAGTATGACATCTTGTTTGAATCATTATCAAGAGAAAAATAACTTATTAATTAGAATCGTAGATACTTTGATTCATCCTTATACGCCAGTAAATAATAGTCCAAAGTTTCATTGAAACCCGTGACCCAGATTCTATGGATTCTGCGTATAATTATCTACTTAGTTGATTATGTGCTTGCAATTGTCACATGTGCGAAGGGGTTAATAGTCAATATATTATTTCGCTTGTGACTTCATACGCATTATATACGCATAAAAATTATGTTTATGTAAATGATATCGTATCTTCGCTCGATCCTGAAAAGCGCGTCATTATTATTGTCCTGATTATAAATAAATATTTTATTTTACCAAACTATAAAAAGTCTGATAATTTACAGTCTGATGCAGTACTTATTATTTATTAATTAAATCTTTGTTCAATTAAATAAAAAATTCTATTATTGGTGCCGTCGCCCGTATTAGCAAAATGAGATGACAATAGAAAAAAAATGTGAGACTAATTATTGTAGGCGCCGCTTTTTAAAGAGAAAAAAATAAATCAATAATTCATTTTTAGTTGTACGTCAGCTGACGATGATTATGATGATGATAACAATGAGGACGATGATGATGGTGATGAAATTAAAGAATTTTATTAATAAAAAAAGATGAAATTTTTGTGACAAAAAATATGCGCTAATTATGTTTTTGTCGAAATATGCGTATATATTATACTATTGTTTATTTTTTACCTAATGTATATGTATAATATCATGTATAAATATCGAAAGAATCAATATAATATATAAATTATATGAAAAAAAATTAAAAAGTTCTCATAATTTTTATAATGACAAATTATTTTTACACGTCCACTTACCTATAAGAATTTTCCTTTTTATTTTAAAAAAAGAAGTAAGTTTTAAATGACTTTTAAATAATGTACTTTTAGAAAATAAAGTTTTAAACATAATTTATAGAATGTCAATTGATGTAGGATCACTTCTTTTAACGCCAAACCAATTACATTTGCCGTTAGTGATGTACAGCCTTTGTAAGATTTTTTCTTTTTTATTCTACAAAATGAGTTTTAGATTATTTTTTATAAAAAATTGAGTTTGCACTTGAAATGAAAAATTTTTATGTAATTACAAAGCGAATAAGATTAAAAAATAAAACATTAATTTCAGGTTGCATGCAATTAATGTTAATTCAGCAAATTTTAAAGTTGATGCCGTAAAAATTTTAATGATTTTTGAAGAAAAAAAAAAGTAGATATTAAATTTTATGAAGAGCTCATGAAATTCATAGATAAAACTTATTCTCTTGGTCGTAGAATAGAAATTTTTCACCGCGATATAATCCCGGCACTCGATAAAAAAAAAAAATAAGATTATAAAACTTTTGTTCACAAGTCGAGGAGATAATAGACGACAAGGCTTCAGGCAGTTTTCTTTGCTTCGAGTATATAACAGGACTTTTTGATGGAACTGTTGAAAGGCTATAGAAGTTAAGTTAAATCAGACGTGACTTCAGCTTGCAGAAAGTGAGAATATCAGTATGCGATCATCGCAACTCCAAAGAACTTGAGTTTCTTCGGAACATATATACATGTATATATGACTTTGGCTCGAGGGCGCAACAAGTTTCTTTTCATATATATTATGTGCACATACAAATCGATAACTATTCAAATTTCAAACTTAACTTTCTTTTTATTATTTTTTCAAAAAGTTCATTCTTACAAGTCGGACAATTTTATATATTATTGTTATTAATGCTTTCGTTAAATATTATTTATTTATTTGAAATTTATTTGAAAAACGATTTGCCTGACCAACTTAAATTATTGAGCGTGCATATTATTTGCATAGACATATTTTATTTTACAAGCCTCGTTTCAGGTGAGACTATTTTTTTTAAATCTTAAATTGGTTTTTGGCGATACCGGTGAGATGTTTAGTAGGTTAATTTTATACATATTGCTAATTAAAATATAATTACGGTATCCTTACGAATTAATAGCATACACATTTTACTTAATTTAATTAACAATATAAAAAAATGCTACTTATTATAATTAATTGTATTAATTAAAAAAAAAAGTACGAGTAAACTAAAGTTAAACAAAAACTTATAATTTTGCATCTGAATTACGCATTGTCTCACGCTCGAAGCACTTAATAAAGTAACTATTTGGTGTGCTCGACTTCCTTACACGGAAGTGTTAAAACAAGAGTGCGCAAAAACTTGTCATTTACCTCTTTTTACTGCTTATCATCTTTCATATACATTTATCTTATCTTTATCTCTTTCTCCTTTTATTTTCTATTTGCTTAAGGAAGGTTTTAAACTACTTGACCTCAACGACACGACCCGAGTATAGTCGACTCTATGTACATTACACGTATACACACTTTTTCTTAAACAGTCGCGTGTCAGAGTAAGTAGTATACCGACAAGAAAAACTTTTGTTTGTCACTTTGCTGATGATGGCTGACCTAATTAGTTTAGCTACCTTTTAGATTGTGGACTACGTCATGGGATTAACTGTTTATTTTCATGAATGTTTAAGATTATTAAAATTTTATTTATTAATTATTCAGAATTTTTTATCAATTTTAAAATCAATTCGGTATCTATGTTTTAAATAATTATACTATTTAAAGTGAAGAATAGTACAAATGCAAAGTTTTTTATAAACAAGATATAAATAAAAACAGTTAAATCAAGCTAACTTTGAAATTACAAATAATAACCATACGACTAGTTTCAAGAAAAAAAAAATCTTTCCCATTAAAAATAAATTTTCATTTAAATCCGCAAGAAAAAAAAGAGTGTATTATTCATAACCGGTGTGACTATACACGTTGCTGCTATTAATAACGTGATATAATATACAAGCCTATAACCGCATGTATGTAAACGACGTATATATGAATTCAGTTGGAAAATTAGAGCATCGCGATTAATTGACTTGAACAATCCTAATAGGCCAAGACTTTAACACATTGTTCGTTACGATTTGGGAAGTGTAAATTTTGGACGACGGATGTATCATAATGTCATCGTCGCTCTAACTCAGACTTAATATACACTTCTTGCATGCGGAATCATATAAATTTTTTTTATTTCAAATGTTGCTTTGTTCAAGCTTAACTTGTATATAGATATATACATTCGTAGCTATTATTCTTCATCTTTTTTTGGTCTTTGGGTATGGACGATACGTTTATTTATGAGGATGTAAATAAGTTGAAAGGACTATTGATTTTGACTTGTGGATGTATATGCTTTTACTTATAAGGAAACGATTAAAAAGTTTTTTTAAATGTTCGAGGTATTGTTGATGCTTAACAATGCTTTACTTAATTATAATTCAATGAAATATTTGACATATTTTTATAACATATTCTTTTTATTAGGTGGTCGATTTAACTTTAGTCATTCTAATCAATAAAACGGTCAAGAATATTCCTATGTTTTATTTAAATATTATTTTAATTATTTAGTATTTGATTTACATTTTATAAGTTCTAAAATTAAAATAATAATTTTGAAAATTAGAATATCATTAAAAACCAATGAAATTCATATATTTCTTTTTTTAAAACTTTAAATTTTTCTTCATCGAACAACAAAATAGTTGTCGGTAAATCAAAATTCTGACATAATTACGTAATAAGACTTAATTTAACAAAAAGCAACGAAATTTCAGATTACGTACACTCCTCTCCTAATAATAAGAAAGCCCTTTTTCTCGTTAATTGAAGTTGTTGAAGACGTCTAATTAGTTGTTCTAGATCACCGAGGCGCTATTGTAACTTTCGGTTGTATTCGTGTGAACATACTGTACTTTACTAACTTGAGCCAATTGTTTTTTTCCAGGTCGCGTATGTGTATATACCATATAGGACGTATTAGCTGAGAAAACGATAATCGCCCGGTACGTAGACGCGTATTTACACGTCTCACGCTTTGGACGGTTAATGCATCAAAAAGAATGGTGCTGATCATTATTTTTTTTTTTTTTTTTAGAATTAAAACTAACTTGTTATTTGTTGTTTTAGATCGTGAATTTTCGGAACTGAAAATTTATAAAAATTTATATTAATTCAAATATTATTAATCATATTAATCGAAAGTACATAATAAGTGCACCTAAGATAACAATTCACTCAGCGAATTATAGCATTTTTTATTTTGTCAAAAATACGTGACGAAAAAAATTTATATAAAAGCGAATGATAAACTTAAAAAGAGCAAAGCGTACACTCAAATCCTTTTCGACATCTTTCCATTCTCTGTATTTTTATCTTACTCCAAGAGAAAAAAAAATATCAAAAAAAAGTATAAAGGAGTATAAGAGAAAGAAAAGACGCACAATTTACTCATAACGGTTAATACGAGCATCTCGGGCATATATATAGCGTTATTCTTCTTCCTTTTTATACATATACATCTTACGAAATGTCGCCCGGTGAAAGGCGTTCTCGCGCTAACACTTATTTTTTTCTTCAAAGAGCTAGAGTATATATATATATGTAACGAGACGTAACAGAGATCTTGGGCAAGTGTGCACTTTAAAATTCACTTCAATGTTCGTCTTCTCTTATTTTTTATTATTTCTTTGAAGAGCGTTTGCAAAGTGGTTTTATGCAAACATCAATTTTTATACATAAAACCACTTTAGAAGAATTTTTAAAATTGTAAAGCTAGCTGAGAAATAAAAAGTGGATATTATAGCTGAAAATTTCTTTGATAAATTAGAAGAAACAATTTTTAGAAAATATGAATTTACGTACCTTGAGGTTACTTAAGAGTTTTTCAGATAAAAAAGAAATAGTGACAGCGTTATGAGATTCCGAAATAGTATATTGCGTCGGGTACGGACAGTGATTCCATGCGTTAAGCTTTGCGAGGCGCAACGTAAATGATGAACGAAATATGCATCGTTTATCTAATAAAATCCATTTTTAAGTAAAAAATGTTCGAAAACACTTTTATCATTTGATGCTTTAGTTTTTATAACAACTATAGCATATTTGAACGTAAAAAAAACAAAAAAGAATGATGGAAAATAATAATTGTTTTATTTAATATTTCAAATAAATATATGTAATGAAACAAAAAATACATGAAAAACATGAATATTTAAGAATTTTATTTGTGTTTTAATTTTGAAGTGTCTAAGAGTTCATGAAAAATATGCGAGTTAAAAAAATTTGTATGCATGAAAGAAATGTGAAAAAACAACATTGTATCCTATAGCTGATAATATAGGATATACAAGTAAAATATTCTAATGATAATTCATATAAAAAAAAACGTGTACGATTACATGTTGTGTGTATTCATAATTTTAATATTATGTCTAACGATGTTTGATGTATAATAACAAGGTTAGACATACTGAATATATATAGAATAGTCGGAAATCAACGTGAACACCGAAACTGTTAGTCGTATGAACACGTGCGCAGTTTTACATTGACTAAAAAAATCACAAATGTAGACGAGGCACTTTAGCGAAGTTCCGCTATGAAGGAAAATAATATTTTATAATTAAAAAAAAATTTTTTAATAAATTTTTCTACAGATAAGAGGAAAGTACAAATGGTTATTACAAATACTTTTGTTTACAGAGTTTATAAAAAGTTCTATAGATGTTTCTAGTAAACTTTTAAAGTTTGCACTTTAAAAAATGTAAAAAAATTAAAAAGACTAAAAAGAAGGATAAAAGTAAGGAAAAAATTATAGAAATGAAAAAAGTAAATCTGACATTCAAATCGCAGTCACGTAAAATCTTTTTGCTAAATTTTTCCATTCACAAAGATTATCATAAGTTTTATATTTTTTTTACTTTTGAATCCATGAAAAACTTTAAAATAAAAGCAGCTATTTTTTAAAAACAAGTCAATTCAATTTCTTTAATAACTAGTAATCATGGTAATGTTAAAATATCATAAAATCATTTTATTATTGACGTGAAACGATGTAACAGTAAATTTGAAAAAAGAAAATATTATGTAAATTAAAATTTGAGTTATAAATACGTCAAAGCGGAAGTTACTTTTACTTTTATCTATTTCCTTCGATTTTCGATTTTATAAGAATGCGTGAGGAAGTGAAAGTTTTTTTTTTCTAAAATTAAAAATCATCGATAAAACATTTGATACTGACCGTAGGCTGAACTTGACTTATAATATGTATAAGCAACACTTGATGAAACTGGTTTTTTCGAGGATAAAGAAAGTATGAAAGCAGATGAGATTGACCCGAAAAATAATGGAAGGAACTGAAAGTAAAACTGAATTAATCAAATTATTACCTATTATAAAAAAATAAAAATAAACCTGAAAATAAGAGGAAAATTTTTATTGTGTTTACGGAATGTTTTTCACTAACTATTATAAATTAATTAATAATGTAAAAAATTATTTTATTTTTCCAAAAAAGAATATAACAGTTTGTTTATTATAAAATATTTTAATATTATTTAATTAGAAATCTAAAGATTGCAAGGAATTACAAATAATATTTTTTTTTGGTTTTTCAAAAGTAGTTTATATGTGAAAAATGCCGTAAGCATGTTGACATTACCAAAGAGAAACTTTGCTTTCTAAAATATTTGGAAAATCTTCTCCGAATAGCATAATGAATTTTCCTTTTGATGTATGTACTTTTTTCATGACATTTAGATATTTAAAAGAATGTGTTATTAATTTACATAAAAATAATAGTTTTTGACAACATAAACATAAAAATATAATGTATTAATTAATAATTTCAAAATATTTAGTAATTAAATAAGTGTTTAAATAATTAAATATAAGATGATGAAAAACAATCAGCTTTATATTCAATAATTGAATATAAAAAACAATAATTGTTTTCTTAGCAAAAGTAATTAAATAAAAAAAGTAAAAATAAAAATTTCTAATGAACAAGTTACCTTAGCGTTAAATAGTTTTTCTTAAAACTCGTAACAATGCATACACCAGCGAGTAAGTAACATTATCGAAGAATTAAAGAAAAACGATGCACATATATGCTCCGAGTGTAGTTGTCATAAACACAATAGCCTCGCGTTGCGCGTATACATACATACGGGATTCCAGATGTCGAAAGCTGACGCCGTTTTGTGCATTGCATATATTGCATACCTACACGCCGCCGGAAGAATATACATGAAAAAAAAGAAGAAACGTAAAGCAAGAAAAGAAATGTGCAGCATATAAGTAAGTAGGTATGTATGCAACTCATCGCGTCATCAAATATATACACATATTTTTTAGTCCATTAGCTTAGTTAGTAAATATGTGTATGCTCATGTAATTCGCACCTATTTCACTTACACATTTCTTATGTAAATATTCTATTTTTTTGTGAATGACGTTTTTTCGCCTTTTTAATAATTCCTAGATCTACTAAATTATGCTATATAATAGAAATTGATTCAATTGCTTTTTGTTATTTTTCCTTTGAAAAATTTGATATTTTAGTTTTGGGTTTGGATCTTATTATATATTGTTTACGTTCTTCGTAGAATTGCACAAAGGTTGTACAATACAGTGGTAGAATAAATTTGAAATGTAGCAGAACATGTTTTGTTTAATTTGGATTGTTTGTCCGGATAGAATTAAATTTGAATGATATTATTATTTTATAAGATATTTAAATACATTCAAATATTCCTCAAGTAAAGGAGAATATTTTTTAGTTCATTAATGAAAATTTATATTTGGTAATGAACTAGTTAACTGATTTTAATAGCACGAACGTAAAACATAATAATAATAAACATATAAATCTAATTCGTTTTTAAAATTTTACACTTAAGGCGACTTCGGATTTTAGGTTAGGTTTTATTTTTGAGTTTACAAGTTACTCTTTCAATATGTACAATTTTTCAGATTTTTTAATTTTCCACCATTTATTATAATCCGTAGAATGGTGGAAAATTAAAAAATCTGAAAAATTTTACATATTGAAAGAGTAATTTGTAAACTACAAAATGAAATCGAACCGAACTTCCGTAGTCGCCTTAAGGTTATAAATTGATTAGTAATCGCTCAACAAATTCTGGGCAAATTATGTTGAAATATTTGGGCATTAGTTAGTAAACCGAGCAAAAATTATGTTAAATTTTCTATCAAGGTAGATGAAATCAAAACAGTAAAGCAATGTAAATATTGAGGAAACAGTGATTTTCAATAACTGAAAAATCAAAAGTTTTATATTTAGATGGCAAGTTTGTAGAAAATGTTGAATTCATTGATAAAGTTTTCTTCCTAAATTCGACAAATGTTTCATTGGCAGCTCCATAAATGATATATAAAAACAAAGGTCGCTTGAAAACACAATCCGTTTCTATAATAACATTTCACAATTCGGAAAGAAAGTTTAATTTTTCGCCCACTGTATTCATATAGATGTAACAAAATGTTGTTTGACGTCACGTGTAAATTCACGACACTTTTGCATTTCCTTCCTTGTATAATTTGCGCGGAAGCGCGCACTGTGCGAAGGGAGTACACAGAGAAGATAAAATAATTGCTCGTTAGCGGGAGGTTTGCTGTCACGATATTTAAAATTGTGTGTACGATGATGCATCTACGTGTGTGCCTGTGTACGTGTGCGAATCAAATTTATAAAATTTATTCGAAATTTTAGCAAAACTTAATGGATGGAAATGGTATATCTTCCATATGCGTATGTACACGACGATGCTTATTTAATGGTTCATATTAAATTTAACTTTATAGCGTGGTTTATGCTCGCAATTATTTTTAATCAAATTTACTAATACTTGCATTTCATTCTGATACCTTTATAATATCCCAGAAATATTATACCGATTCATCAATTATTTTTAATATATATATATATATATATATATATATATATATATATATATATAAGATTTAATAATTTTCACTCTGCAATTAGAGAGAATTAAATTTTCACAAGTTTTTAAATAGTTTTATTTAATTTTGCTCTTTATGTATAATTCTATCCCCATTATTTTTTTAATTTTAATTTTGATGCAACGGCTTATTTCGCAAAATTTTTTTAAATAAAATAATAAGTATGAACAATAATTTAATGAAATGTATACGTCAATAATAAAAAAGTAAGAGAAAATAAAATTTAATAAAATATTTTTACTTGGGATATTCTATTATGAATAGAAAGAAATAAAGCAGAAAAAATTGAAAGAGAAATACAGACAAAAACCATACGGAACTTGGCTGAATCTGTTGTCTGCTCCATAGTGTAATAAGCAATATCACTCCTCTATCTTCCTTTTTACTTTTTTTTAATTCACATTTTTTTTATTTCCTCTTTTTTCATTTCTTTTTTTGTTAAACATATATGCAGGCACGAGCAATTGAAAAATGATATGCGATTGCGCAATCCTTTGCTGCGCGTGGCCAAGAGTCAAAATGAAAATTCAGATCTAATATCCAGACTGCCTACGCTTTTATATACGTTATACCTTTCTTATTCATATTTAGTTTCATATAACCAGGAAATATAACGCGTGTACAAGCGGAAAATGCTATTGTTTTCTGATTTACACGTATATAAAATCATTTTCTCTGCTACTTTTTTTTTGTTGCGAAAATTTATTAAGTTTTGTAGAAACATAACACAGTAGCAATATAACTGTGATTTCTGCAAATTTTTTAATTTGACTTTGTGATATTAAATTTTTTTAATTTAAAAACAAAAATTTTTAAATTTTAAAATGTTGCATGAATTTTATCGCGCTTATTAACTTAATGCTCTTATACTTGCAGCTTAATTATCTACGTGGGATGTATATTTAAATAAAATATTTCATAAAGTGCTTCAAATAAATTGTTTTTTATATTTTTCATTTAAACCAACGAATTAAACTTTTGCTTAAAAAATTTTCAAACACGTGTCGTTCAATTTGACCTTTAATATGCAATCGTTATTTGAAAAAAAAAAAAAAAAAAAAATTACATACTTATTAGAATTTTGCACCAGGCCTGTAAACACAATACACAAATGACATTCGAAAAAAAAAGAAAAATTATCCAGCCGTTGTTCATTGCGAATTTGCCGCACGTCGAAGATTGAGTGCAGCGCAGCGTTTTTTTCTACTTCGTCAACAAGTAGTTTTTTTCTTCTTCTACCTCGCAACGACGTCGTGAAGCGACATAAAAAAAATGAAACACAAGAGAGTAGAAGACGACGAAGAACGTGAGTCGTTGCATAATAGCACACAGATGCCTGCAACACATAGATATCATCTGTGTTATACATACACCGACTAATTATCGATTTATAATTGAGTATCCGACACTTGCTGGCTATGTCATGTTGCGGTTTTCATGCTAGCGCAGCTTGATAATGACCTTAGAATGTTAATTTTGCGAGAAATTTTATTTATTTTTTCAAATTTAAATTTTCTTCTACGCTATCGTATTTTTTTATGATTAAATAATTTTTTAAAATTCAATTGTTTTATATTTACATTGTTAACATACTGCAAAATTCATTTAAGCAATTAAAATTTTTATTTAAAATTTAACCCGCTTTATTAAAAGTAAATAAATACGAAATTAAAAATAATGTTTCTTTTTTTATAATTTCATGTTTCAGATTTTATCAAAATAAAATGCTTTATTACATAAAAAATTTCATGCCGCAGAATCCACGTATATGAAAACATTAATTTTATTATTTAATTTTAAATTAACATTATTCGATAATAAAATTTGCATATTGCGCAAGTCAAAAAGTGTGCACGTAGAAGCGTAGATTTTTACTTAAATATACTGTGCTGTGAATACTTGTACGACAAAGTTTTTCACAGCCACAAAATAAAATTTTGTCATAAGCGTTAGATTTAATTTGAATACATAATAATCATTTTTTTTTATCTTTCGAAAAAAATTAAATGCAAATAAAATTATAATAAAAAATTCAGCATCTGATACGCGCTGATACAATGTGCCTGAATGTCAAGCACATTTTTACTGAAATGATGTCATGCAATAAAGTGCTTTTTTTATTTTTTTTAACATATTTTCATTACGGTAGAACGTGTAGCTCGGTATTTTCCGCGATCTTGACAATAAAGGTATTGCGAGTCTCGTGGACTTTTAACGTAAACACATTTGCGGAATATCTGTCAACTATACGTTATAGTATTGTTTTATTAATTTTAGATTAAATATTTGTATAATTGCTGCTTTTGAATGTCATTAAATATAATGTTTCATATCTTTGCGCAATGAGGAAGGATATTTTAGACAAATTGTAGTTTAAAGAATTGGTTAAAGTAAGGATTTGATCTCTGTTCTTGGTGCTTTGAAATTATTGGTTCTGCTGAAAATTGATAATATTTTAATTAAGATGTTATCTTTGTTTTTTTTTTGTTCTTTTATAAAAAAGAGTAAATCTGATTATTAAATCATTACAAAAAAATAGTATTATATTCGTATACAATTAATATTTTCCAGCTATTATAAAAAATATGTATTAACAAATAATTTAAGATGTTTTGAGCCCGTATCTAATTTAATTAAACAAATTTAATTATCAAAGCCTCCCTTATCAAAATCTCTTTGTACTTCAGTATCTGTTTGTTGAGTTGAAAATAAAAGCGAGCAGCATTATCAAGTAGAAACCACAAAGTAAACTCTACTATATTTAGCGAAGAGTAAAGATTCCTTATAACAAAGTCGCATAACCGGCATAGTTTGTATGTATATAGTTGCATAGTCATTGCTATATATCTGCTATTTATTTTCTCACTCTCATCGTCTCTCATAGCTTGTAAATGCAGGAGTGTCTTTAAACGTCTTTCGTAAGTCTATACGATAGAGCGAGAGCAGAACTTTATAGTAAAAGGATAGACAAAGAGGGTTAGATAAAGACTTCAAGTCTGAGAAAATAGTATACTTACTTGATTCTAGGCTTCAAGAGATTTGCATGTATATGTACACGAGTACTGCTAGCTGGATTCTTGGCAATTCAATTTGTCTCTTAGATTTCTCGAATATCGGAGAATTCAGGTTTCTCGTAATTAAATAAACTTCATTTTGGCGTTTAAATTAAGATTTAAGAAAAAGTTTAATATTTTTATCAGTCATTGATTTTTGTTTCAGCCACTATTTATACGACACGCGATATATCCTTTAACAAATCAAATAAAAATAAATAGAAAATAGCTACAAAGGATATCTAGAAAGATATTATAAGTCACGTTAACTATTCCTGAATAAAACGTTCAATACTTTATGTGGTTTATGAAAAAACATTCAATCATTATATTCATCAATCTTCTCGACTATAACGGCCAAGAAATATTAGGTACATAAAAAAGAAAAAAAATTCTTTTAGTTTGTATATCTTGTAAATAGATTATACACATTGCAAATTGAACGTACATGTTGCGTTATGACTTATGCTGTTTGTTAAAAATCAAGAGTACAAGATACAAGAGAATTTCATTATTCGTATAATGGAACGGAAGGAGGATGCTTGGAATAATAGTAGATAATTATTAATGATAAAACGGGAAAAATTTATTAATATTTTATCATTTATTAGAAAAATAAATACATCAATGATTTTAATGCTAGATTACATTGGGTTATTCTATGTTTTTTTAATATTTCTTAATTTTTAGCTTGAATCGTTTGATTAACAATCACATGCATTAAAAGTTTGAGAAAAAATTATTTTTAATTTATATAGGCAATCTAGAAAAATAATTTAAAACTACGTAAAAATACTGGATGACTTATATAAAGTTAAAAACATATTCTTCTTAAAAGTTTGGAACTAAATTTTACTTTATTATTTAAACTTTATTCTACTAAAAAAATGAAAAAAATTTTAGGTAACATATTTTTACTAGAATAAAAAAAAAATTACAACAGTTTTCCGTATTATTTCAAGGCTAAAACAATGAAATAAAGAGAGTAACAGCATGATTATAGTTCAAAGCTGCTGAATGCGGTTAAATTTAATTTGAGTCATTAGAGGCAAGAGTAACCAATAAAAGCAAAGGTGATTTAGATTCTACAGACTACGTTGAAACTAGTATTCCAATTTTGTAAAAGGGTAGATATTTTATTTTGATTATTCGATCGATATTACCTACAAGTAACGCCAAAGTAACGAACTTTGTTTTGTACAATTTGTATCTGGAAAATTTACAATTAATAGTGTTGAAATAAGATTTTCAATTACTATATAATCGATTTCTTTAAAATTTATTACTTAAACATACTTGTAGAAAATAATATAATATTTAATATTTATTAACGAATTCTCTACGTACAAAATGTAATAATACGATTACAAGAAATTAGTGACCGTTGACTAAATTCAAAGAAATCAGAAAAACGTACTTTAGTTAGGTATGGAATTCCGCGAATCCAAGCAGTGCGACGATTCACACTTGCTTGAGTTTGAAGCGATATGATTGGCTGGTTTAAATCAAAAACTAATAACTAGTGTAAGCTAGGCCCTGTAAACGAATATTCTAATGTGTAAGACTTTTGATTGGTTACAGTCCGCGCGGAGCACAAGTATAAATCCGGGGCGAGATTGCGCTTGGGGTTCATTCTGGCTCTAATCGCGCGTGTGCGATATTCTCCACCAATATTGTAACCTAGCAATTTACAAATAAATTATATTTTAATTATTTAACATTTTACATTTGATGTGTATAAACTTTTATTTCTGCCAACCTACAGTCTAGGTGTGGGGTGAAAAACTTTCGTTCGTATATTGTGAATTGGTGGAGCAGAACCGGATAATTTTGAAGCGCAAAATAAAATAAAGTGAAAATTTTCGAAAATTTTTTTTCTTACGTATAAGCTGTGTGCTCGATTTTGTGTATCGGCGTGAGAGAAAAACCAGTGTAAAGAAAATTAAAGAATTTATTCTAATTTATTGGTGTAAAACGCGTTTCAATTATTCTAAAAAAAAAAAAAAAAAATCTTTGTGATACTCTTTGTGAATCTTAGTGAAAATTTTGTAAATAGAAAATATCTTTGTGAAACTTTTGCAAAATTATAAAAAATCTTTGTGATACTCTTTGTGAATCTTAGTGAAAATTTTGTAAAAAGAAAATATCTTTGTGAAACTTTTGCAAAATTATAAAAATTCTTGTGAAACTTTTCATTGTGAATCTTAGTGAAAATTTTGTAAAAAGAAAATATCTTTGTGAAACTTTTGCAAAATTATAAAAATTCTTGTAAAACTTTTTTTTAGTGAAAAAAAAAAAAAAAAAAAAAAAAAAAAAAAAAAAACTGAAAATTTTGCAAAACTTTGATATTTTGCGAAACATTTGAAAATTTTATTTCTTTGTAAAATCTTTGTGTTTTGATAGAATTGAACAGTGTTATTCAAAAAAATTATTAATTGAAGTGTGTACTTTTCATTTTAATAATGAAAGATTATCAACCCAACGACTATGTGGTTAGCCAATTGAAGCAGTTTTTAGCTGAAAGAAATCTTCCGACCGGTGGATCAAAAACTGAATTGATAAATCGTTTGACAGAATCTGATCCGAACATTTGGGATATATTGAGTGCAGAACGGAATGATAGAGAAGAGGCTGAGCGTTTACAACGTGAGGAAAATGAAAGGCTTGCAGAAGAAGAAAGACGCAAAGAAGCCGAACAGTTAAGAAGAGAAGAAGAAAGGCTTGAAAATGCAAGACGTGAAGCTACACAAGCCAATGCTAATAATGGTAGAAATGCAAATGTATTTCAGCAGGCAGAATTGCAACGTGAGCTTGAGATTCTCAGGAGAGAAAGAGATTTAGCTCAACGAGAACTAGACATCATGCGCAGAGAACAGCAGCTTCAAGGTGATAGAGGCGCTAATGTTCCAGCAGCAACACACGCTGACTTACGTAATAATTGGACTACTACAATGAGTATTCGTGCACTTGGTGAGTTATTGAGCGATTTTGATGGATCGGAAAATACTTTTTGGCGATGGCGTCAACAGCTCGATCTTTTGAAAAATTCCTATCAATTAGAAGATAACACAGTAAGAATATTGATAAGTTCAAAGTTAAAAAGACGTGCTTTAAACTGGTTTCATTCTAAGCCAGAACATCTGACATTAAGCAGTAATGACTTATTGGAACGAATGGCAACTTTGTTTGATGATCGACCGAAACAATTGGAATTACGGAAAAAATTTGAAGCACGAACGTGGCAGCGCAAAGAACCATTTGCAGAATATTATCACGATAAACTAATTCTTGCCAATCGAGTTCCCATAGCTGAAGAAGAAATCATCGACTATTTGATTGATGGAATAAATGACGAGCGTCTTCAAGACCAAGCACGTATGATGCGATTTCAACAAAAGAATAATTTGTTAGAAGCTTTTAAAAATATTAGTTTAGACTCTAAAAAACTAAGTGACCGTGAAGATAAAAAATCAAAATTTGTTTCGAATGTTAAAGAAAATAAATCACAAAGTGCAAAAGTGATAAAGTGCTACAACTGCTTAGAAACAGGACATTTGTCAATAAATTGTTCTAAACCGAAACGACCTTATGGTACATGTTTTGAGTGCAACTCTTCCGGGCACCAAGCAAAAGATTGTCCTAAGCGATCAATTTCTACAAGCGCACAAGGTCAACGAGTAGAAAAGACAGCGCAGCACACGAGAGGTAATACAGCTACTCCAAGCAACGCAACGACATCTATCAACGTGCTTCAGCCCGCAACGATCAGCGCTCCGTATATGGTACAAGTAAAATTTTCAACGCGTGATTGTAATGCGCAAATTTGTAAATATTCGATTGATGCATGTTTAGACTCGGGTTCACCGATTAGCTTTATTAAAGATAGCATTGTTCCGTGCGAGTATAAATCATTTTGTAAAGAGAATAACGATGTTTTTCATGGAATAAACGGCTCGCGATTACAAATTCTCGGCGTGTTTGAACACGAGTTTGAAATCGAAGGAATCGTACATAAAATGATTTTTCGCATTGTACCGGATAATACGATGGTTTTCACAGCGGTATTAGGTAGAGATTTCCTTGAACACCCGTTAATTAAAATTTTTGTCAATGGTCGTTTAATAAATGAAAAAAATAATAAAAATGAGTTAACACTTTTATTTGAAAACGAAGTTAATACTATTATGCAAATTGATTGTATTGAAAAGTCGGAAAATATTCAAGAAAATCTCATAATAAACCCCAAAATAAATTTTGAAATTGCGCAAAAGTTAAAAAATTTATTTGTTACAAATTACATTGAAGCGAAAGAAACAAAAACGTGCGACTTTGATTTTAAAATGAACATTTCGCTTACTCATAAGCAACCAATTAGCTTTCGACCTCGCAGGTTATCTTTTCAAGATAAAGAAAGTTTACGCAGCATTTTAGATGATCTTTTAGAAAGAAAAATTATTCGTCCTAGTTCATCACCATATGCTAGTCCTATTGTTATGACGCGTAAAAAATCGGGTGAAATTAGGTTATGTATTGATTACCGTGAAATAAATAAAATTACAGTAGGAGATAATTTTCCATGTCCTTTAATAGATGATAACTTGGATCAGTTAAAAAATAAAAAATATTTTTCGACATTGGATTTAAAAGACGGGTTTCACCACGTAAAAATAGCGGAGGATAGCATAAAATATACTTCTTTCATAACTCCGATAGGTCAGTATGAATATTTACGTTGTCCGTATGGCTTGAAAAACGGAACACGAGTTTTTACACGTTATATTCATTTAGTATTTGAATCGTTAATAAGAGAAAAGAAAATATTAATTTTTGTAGATGATATTCTTATCGCAACGGAAAATATTGACGAACATTTACATATATTAAAAAATGTTTTTGAACTCGCGGCTACAGCCAAACTTGAATTTCGGCTAGATAAATGTAAATTTTTACATACGGAAATTGATTATCTTGGATATCATGTGACAGCGGACGGTATAAGTCCAACAAAAGAAAATATAACATCAGTTCTTAATTATCCAGTGCCGCGTAACGCAAAAGAAGTATTGCGCTTTGTATCCTTAGCGAGTTATTTTCGTAGGTTCATACCTCAATTTTCGCTTATAGCCAAGCCGCTTTACGATTTAGTAAAAAAGAATGCGATTTTTAAATTTGCTGAAAAAGAACAAGAATCATTTGAAAGATTAAAAAATTATTTAGCAAAGCGTCCAATTTTGGCAATTTATTCGCCGTTAGCTGAAACTGAATTGCACTGCGATGCAAGCGCGTCAGGTTTCGGAGCGATTTTATTACAGAAGCAAACAGACGGGCTTTTTAGACCGATTTCATATTTTAGCCAACGCACGACGCCAGCAGAATCTCGCTATCATAGTTTCGAATTAGAAACTCTTGCTGTTGTATACGCGATACAACGTTACAATGTTTACCTTTCGGGTATAAAATTTAAAGTAATAACGGACTGCGATAGTTTTCGTATGACGCTTAATAAAAAGAATATAAATCCGCGTATATCTAGATGGGCTTTACTTTTACAAAATTATGATTTTGAAGTACAACATCGTCCTGGAAAAAGAATGAGTCACGTAGATGCTCTTAGTCGTTGTCATGGTATACTTGTTGTAGAAGGTAATACTTTTGATCAAACTCTTTCAATTTGTCAAAATCGCGATGAGGACATTATAAAAATACGTGAAAAATTAGAAAAAGATGAAATGCCATTATTTGAACTTCGCGATGGGCTTGTATATCGTAAGGATAAAATGAAAAAATTATTATTTTACGTTCCTCGCGCTATGGAAATAAATGTGATTCGTTCTTGTCACGACGATCTTGGACACGTAGGGATAGACAAAGTTGTAAATAATATATCAAAAGTATATTGGTTCCCATCGATGCGCGAGAAAGTAAAGTATTATATTCAAAATTGTCTAAAATGTATTGAATTTGCGCCACTAACAGGAAAGCAAGAGGGATATTTACATAGTATTACGAAAGAAAATGTACCTTTTGCCACGTTTCACGTTGATCATGTAGGTCCTCTAGAAAAAACGGGAAAAGGATATAAACATTTGCTTGTAATAGTTGACGCGTTCACTAAATTTGTAAAATTATTTCCATGTAAGTCAACTACGAGTACAGAAACTATTAATCATTTAAAAAATTATTTTCGCAACTATAGTAAGCCTAAACGAATGATAACTGATAGAGGCTCTGCATTTACGTCTGCCGAATTTAAAGAATTTTTAGAAGCGGAAAGTATTGAACATGTTTTAATAGCAGTTGGAACGCCTAGAGCGAACGGACAAGTAGAGCGTTTTAATCGCGATATCATACCAATGATTGCTAAGTTATCGGAAGATACAAAAAAATGGGACTGTGTACTTGACAAAGTAGAATTAGCGATTAATAACACAGTCAACCGTTCGACTAAAGAAACTCCAAGTAAACTTCTATTTGGCGTAGATCAAATCGGGGAAATAAAAGATAATATCAGATTAATATTAAATGAAAACTTAGAAAATGAAAGAGATTTGAATATTATAAGAGAAAAGGCGAGTGAAAATATTGTGAAAAATCAAGTAGCGAATGAGAAACATTATAATTCAAAAAGAAAAATGCACATGTTTATAACGTAGGTGATCACGTAATGATAAAAAATGTAGACACATCCGTTGGTGTTAATAAAAAACTTTTACCAAAATTTAAAGGTCCTTACGAGATTAAGAAAGTACTAAGAAATGATCGTTACGTCACAGGTGACATTGAAGGATTCCAGGTGACACAAATACCGTATAGTGGAGTTTGTTCTCCTGATCGAATGAAACCTTACATTAAATAAATTTAACATACTAATTATTTTAATTTTGTTTATTTTAACACATATTTGTATTAATCAATGTATCTTTATTTCAAATTTATGTAGCGGTCGGGACGACCTTATGCTAGGTTGGTCGAGTTGTAGAAAATAATATAATATTTAATATTTATTAACGAATTCTCTACGTACAAAATGTAATAATACGATTACAAGAAATTAGTGACCGTTGACTAAATTCAAAGAAATCAGAAAAACGTACTTTAGTTAGGTATGGAATTCCGCGAATCCAAGCAGTGCGACGATTCACACTTGCTTGAGTTTGAAGCGATATGATTGGCTGGTTTAAATCAAAAACTAATAACTAGTGTAAGCTAGGCCCTGTAAACGAATATTCTAATGTGTAAGACTTTTGATTGGTTACAGTCCGCGCGGAGCACAAGTATAAATCCGGGGCGAGATTGCGCTTGGGGTTCATTCTGGCTCTAATCGCGCGTGTGCGATATTCTCCACCAATATTGTAACCTAGCAATTTACAAATAAATTATATTTTAATTATTTAACATTTTACATTTGATGTGTATAAACTTTTATTTCTGCCAACCTACATACTATAGAATAATTTTTCGATTTAAGAAGGATTATCTTACTGAATTAATATAAAAAAATCCAACCTCATTTCTTTGTTTTACAAAAAAATAAGAATTAAAATATGAAAAAATCATTGCACGTGACCTACATTTTAATCAAATAAGAATAATTTATTAAAAACCGGTAAAACGAGTATGCGAATGATTTATTAAAATAATAATTCAAAAAATTATGCTTTCAAAGTAAAAATTTACAAATTGAGGATCAAAAAAATATTTTTCATTTTATATGACGTAAATAATGTATACACGTTATTTTGTAATTCATTGTTAATGTTTTAAATAATGTGTGCTTAATTATAAAACTTTCCAACAAAAAACACACTTGTCGTACCAGTTTGTCAGAGCAAAAAACAATTTTACATCTTCGGTCGTTAATTCCTTTTTTTTTGGTTTGTCTATAGATATAAATAATTTCTCATGTAAATTTGACTTCGTTGCATACATATTCAATTTTAAGGTAATTTATATAGAATATTTCTTAATTTCAATGTCAGAGATGCAAAAGAGGAAAATAAAATTTTTAATAACGGTATCAAAAGCGTTAATCAAATATCAAAAGCCGAATAAATAAATTTATAAGGTACAACATAATTAAAAAACTTATAGTGATAAAATATGTATCGCTTAAACAATTTAAAGCTCCAGTTTAAATCTCCAAAATGACACAAGTTACAAACAAGCGATAATTTAAAAAAAAAACAAGAAAAAAAGCAGCAGTTTGCAAGCAGAGCCTGAACATCAAAGTTAAAAAGGTGCGTATATATATATATATATATATATATCCATTTATAAGAAAAAGGTAAGGTAAGAAGGCAAGAAGTTATATAGGAGCAGCAGCAGCAGAACAGCGCTGGCGGTATATCGGCGGTGGTGGCGGGCGGCAGAGGCCCCACCGTTCTCATACGTCTCACGCGAAGCGAAACGAAACTATATAGTTATACACTTATGCTCCGTTCTCTTCTATTCCTTCGTTTATGTATTCCTCTCTCTTTCTTCTCTTTTAACTCGCGCGAACTCTATACCTCGTATAGTATATACGCGCGCGGTATAAGCTTAAGCTACGAGAGAGACGCTCCTCAGTGCGACGCAACGCGCAGGCTCGTCGACAACGATAGCCGCGCGCATACAATCTTCTATTACACCTTTTGTACATAAACCTTATTATACCGGACTCTATACTATTTTCTTTTTTTTTTATATACATATATATACATATAACAACCTGTCGTTATCAACCAAGCGGATGACACGTTAAGCCTTATCTACGCAGGTTTCAAAACAATCACAAATTTAAATAATTATTTTTTTTTTTTTTTTTTTTTTTTTTTCAAATTTTGCGCTTTGGTGAACGGTGTTAGCGATTTTTATACATCCTCGACGCGCGCGTTATAAGAGAGGAAAAAACGAGAGAGAAAGAGATAGAGACAGGAATTTTCGAAAGTGAGCGCGAGTTTCGAAAGCCAAGTTATAGTATATATATATCTTTGTTTGTGTGTGTATTTGTGCAAGTGTGTATTATAATACACGTACAATCAATATATACGTATGCACATGCATACATATACGTGTATGCAGTATTGCAGTAGCTAATGGAAAGTTGAATGAAATAGCAGTAAATACAAAGAAAAAAAATAAAGGAGAAGGAAAGAATAACAACAAACTCGAGGCAAAGTTAATACGAGGAAGTAGAGAGTATACGCAAGTGGAAAAAAAAATGTTCGCGATATAATCAAGACAGGCTTCGGAATCCTGCGACACCAGTGGCACCAGTCCAGTTAAGTAGTAGTAACAGAAAATGGAGGTGCGACAAGGTAGAATCGCGTGATACCTCTACCTCTATCTCCTTTCCGCGCACATAACTAATATAAAGAGTAGTACGTGCATTAAACGTAACGACGCACAGGTATACATATACGCGAGAGTGTATGTGTATATATAATAAAACGCTCTCGGCGCCGATTACGAAATACACCGGCGTTACGTTTGCGTTATACTAGCTTGCAAAACCGTTTAAGCTAAAGTCGTTTACATCCGAGAATCAAGAATAAAAATTTTTCAACTCAGGGCGTTGTTCTATTTGATGTTTAGTTAAGGAAAAAAAAGGAGGACAAAGAAATAAAAAATAAAGTGTGACAAAGAGGTATAAGCTCCATGATAAATCGAAGGGTGTTGCTTTAGAGGTTAGGGTGAGCGTTCGATCGATAAAGCTCGTCGCGTGTTTATAAAGCTTTTTATTTACATCGGAACCGTAACGAGGGTGTGGATAGAAAAGAAGCACAAGAATAACAAAAAAATTGAATTATTAGAAAAAAAATATAAGAAGAATATTTTTTTTGCAAAAATGTGTATTTTAATGGAAGTGAAAAAAGTAAGGATTGTACAGACCGATTTTCCGGAGGATAAAGGCGTAGCAGCCTGTAGAGGATCGACACTGACCTCGAGAACGACCGGATAACGACGCGCTCAATGCTTATATGCTGATATTCTTCTTCTTTTTTTGGCCTTCGCTTGAGAAAGAGGTGAATAAATTATAGATATTATTTGTAACCCACAGACTGCGTGATTATGTTGACGTTGCAGTGAAGATCGGTAGAAATGAATTTTAAAAACGAAAGTTTAAGTCTTTGTTGATTTTATAAATTTTATTCTCGAAGTTTCGGAAAATTATCTTTATGAAAATTTTGTAATTGATTGTTAATACTGCGCATAAAATTACTTATGCAATCATAAGATCGGTAGTAACGGTAAACGAAGACGTAATGGTTGAGCTTTAATCTCAATGAATGATTAATGTAACTGTTGTTAACTATTAGCTTTGAGAGTTTTAGTCAAATCTTTTTAGTGATTTTTATAATAAATAATCCTACGACACTTATTCATTTATTATTTATATTAAAGAAAAAGTTTCGTTTGAATAAAATAAGATTTTATTTCTAATGCATTAATCTTCTTTATGTAGCGGTCCAGTCACTGTAGTAAACACATTTAAATGCCACCCAGGTTATTTTTTTTGTATACAGCTACTTTGTCAAAATTAAACGTTATTTACTTGATATATAATTACATTAGAAAATAAATAAAAACTGATAATAAAATCATCGTTAGTTAATTTTCAGTAGTAACAGACAGCAACAAGAAAGTTATATTAAGCTAAAAAATTAAAAAACTCTTATTAATAAATAGACTAGTACATTGTATTTTAATTGAATAATTATAAAAAAATTACAAAGTTTCACTCTAATAATCTTCAGATTTATTCCGTTTAATTATTTTATAACCTTTAAATAACTACAATTAAACTTACTTCTGATGCTAAGTAAAATACGATATTTCTTTGTTTAATAACGAATCTTTATTAAATTTTAACGAGAAAAATGTTTTTATTCATTATATCAAAATGTATTTAACAGTTACGAGAGCTTAAATAGTAAATAAGAAAAAAAAACGTTAAACACGGATCAGTTACTGCGCAATTATAATAAACTGGTCAAGGATAATACTGGAATTTTATTGTTACTCCCATTTGCAAACCTATTTTTAAATGTATATCTTGCTAAAACATAAGAAACAAGAAATGGATAAATAAGAATCATTACATAAATAGTTCGCAATAACATCAGCACTTAGTATTTAACTATACGCGAATGTTTTTTAACAAAGAAGATATTCGAGAATTAGTAATGAGGTAAATTTATCTTCGAAAATTTCGACATTTATAAAATCTTCAGCATTAACAATTTAAATTTCTTTAAATTTCAATAGTATAATTGATGAGTAAGAGAAGGTATCATTTGGGTAAAGGATAAAATGATTGCTATTTTGCAAAGTTTTTGTATAAAATCAAGTGTTAGCTCTTCAATGATGCTATTACAAAAATTTTAATAAACAATTGCAAAATAGGTTTTTATATGTTATTGAAATAGTCGAGATAGCACTTTCTGTCATTTATTTACATAAATCCTTTGATTAAAATTTTATGTGTATTTTTAAAGTTGCTCAGTATTCAATAAAATTATGAAATTCCGTTAGTTTGTCGTAATAATTATTACACCTTACATTCATTTATACCAACATAAATCGACAATGAAATAAAAAAATCATTGTGTTGTAAGGAACAAGTTAGAAAATGCAAATTTCATATTATAGTATCATCTGTACGCTCATGAAAATCAAATTACATAACTCTCGAGCATAAAAGAAAGACAGAACAAAGAAAAAATACGTATTACAAATTTTATAGCACTGCATTGTCAACATAATTGCAATAATTTGCGTATCAGTAATTTTCCTCTCTCAAAGAAACATCTACATTTAACTTTTTCTTCCCATTATTATTCAAATTTTTCTGCATTAATTCTTGTTATTCCTAAAAATATAACATCACATTATACTTCTTATGCATCAAGTAGACATTCTTATTGTTCATTATTCTTCAATCCTAACAATTTAGAGGCTATTAAAGGTACCTATATAACTTAACCAGACTCACTTTCACTGTCTTCCTTATCAAACGCTTACCCAACTCTTCATGCATGTTCGATTTTCTATATACGTTGGTTAACCCTTTCCTTATATACTCTCAAATGTAAAAGATCCGCGTGTGAAGAGAAATATTTTTATTTTTAGAGGTCGAAAAGCCATAAGAAGCAAGAGAACCGAGGCATTGAAGGAGGTCAGGCAACGTATCTACATATATAAATTACACCTACACAGAGCATATGAAGTTAAGGATGAAGTACAAAATATAAAAATAAAATAAAAAAAAAACAAAAAAAAGAACGAAGTCCAAACGAAAAAGAAGAGGAAGAACGTGAGGCGCATCGTGAAAGGGCCCAGAAGGAATAAAACAAGGAAGGAAGAGCTAAGAGAGTTCGTGGAGTAAGCAAGAAGAGCCTCGTAGTATTTTTAGCAGTGTGCCTGTTTCTTCGGGCATCGCAAAAACCGGTTTCTCCTGACCAACATATATAGACTTCTTTCTTTCCTTCCTTTTGCACGTTACACCTTTGCTATTTTACTCAGGAAAGAAAGAAGGACTACCCTTTTTTATCGAGGAAGAAAGAGAAAGAAAGATAAAAAGGAAGAAGATTATAAGAAGAGTGAGAAAAAAAAGTTGGAGTTCCTTATGCGGGTGTGTGTATATGCGCGACCGATCGATTGACCGATAGGCGGACGTGAAAACCATCTTTTAAAAAATTTTTATTACATTTTTCGTTGATCTTTTTTACCGTGATTTTATTTAAATCTTGTGATAAACTAAAAAAATCTGTACCGACAGATCTACTGTTTGTCATTTAACGATTAATAGCTACATTACTATTGAGATTACAAAAAAATTCAATACGCCCTCTAGCGGCGAAAAATTTGGGTGCGCGAATTTCGAAGGTAGTATGTTCGAAACGAATTGTTAAACGATTTAGTGCCAATCGAACCTCTCAATCACATGTTCAAAGCATTAAAATTAAAAATAATTGGTGTAGTGTGTGCAAAGTGCCTCTAATACAAGAAGTAGCCGGTAAGGTTACTTTAAAAATTCTGAAAAAAAAGCGGAAGTAACACACGGCATGAAGGATGGCCGACAACAATTCGACTGGCCGTCCACAAAGTGTGCGCGGGGTCGTCAACTTTGCGGATCAAGATCCACGTCGTGGCGAGAAGCGCGCTCTTGCGGCTCGTTGTGCCATGTGGGCCTTATGTCTAAGTGCGCTGGCTTGTGTACTACAATCAGCAGCTACCGGCACCCCCACCTGGGCTTACTTTCACAATCCCGACGGTGAGTGAACTCTTCTCTCTTGCGTATATATATATACTATAATACTTAAAATGCTTAGATGACGATTGCTTAATTTTCTTTTCTTTTTTTTTTTAATTCGACTACGTGAGACCTTAACTTTTTTTGCTATCTTGACCCTCATTTCTGTTGGTAATACTTGAAAGAGCGATTTTATCGTTGATGATTTGTTCGTACCTAGTCATTGGATTGATTTGTTGACGTGTGACGTTAGATTTTTAATAAAAGAAGAATAGATCATTGCTTTAGGATATAAGATACAGTTAGATTGGTATTGTTAAATAAAGGAGTAGATATATTTTATACCGATTTTTGTAGTCGCTACTGATTTGCAACACATCTAATTCAAACCTCTAAGCGAAATCAGGAGTTTGGCATTCGATCTGTCTGCACGTACTGAGTAATTATTTCGGATATACTAGAACTGATTGAAAAGCAAACGGCTAATTGTTACAGTTATATTCTTAGATCACTTGAAGCTATTCCGTTATTATTTTGATCTAAATAATTGAAATGATCTTTTAAAATATATATCAGCAATTGTTAGAAAGTAAAAAACGTTTCTTTTAATCCGATATAATTTAAATTTATTTTTCTATTATATTTATCAGAATAATAAAAAATTCATACCGAAGAAAAAAGTTGGAAAATTTTTCAGAAAGCTAATTGAAGTTGACGTAGACTCTTCAATTCATTAGTCGATTCAAACTTTGAATTTTATAATCGCCGTTTAAGCCGCATCGATTTTAGTTACTTGGTTGTTTTTAATTAAAGTTTTCTTAAAGCTGAAGTTTCTCAGGATGACATTATACAGCTCTGTGGCAAATAGAAATTACAATAGAAAGATTGTCGGATAATTATATTTCACAATCAGTTGGGATGAATTTAAAAAAATAAAAATTCAACTAAATTTCCATTCAACTTAAAAATGAACTTTCACTCTGTATATAAGAGAGCCATTCCAATTGCTGAAGATATGTTTAAAAAGTAATATAGTATAGTCCGTTAATTTGATGCCTTACTTTGAACAACAAGCGTTTATTGTTAGATTACTCGCGGCTATTCTTCAGTCTTAAGATTTCTATTGTTCTCGTTATAAATGTCCGTTACATATGTTCTTCTATTATAGATACATTAGTAAACTTAAACTAATTATAGGTATTAATTGATTGATGGAATATTTCTATTATCATGTCGGTATAGAAAAATATTTAAAATAACATGTTTATTTCGATAAAAATAACTTTGATAACTTATCATTGTTTCTACTTATGAATTTAACGTATGAACACAACTTAGAAATTATTTATTCAACTCAAAATATAAGCACGCGTGCTTAATTCTTTTAATACCACGAAAGTTCCCAAGGGATAGAAAAAGTTTCTTGCATTATCTAGACCATTAGTCGAAATTTGTTGTATTTGAATAAATTTTAATATTTATTAACATGCCAAAGTATACATGATAATTTCTAATATAATGTAAACATAATGAATATGCGTGAGGATAGCATATAGAATTCATATATATATACGCGAGGTATTTCCCACGAGAATAATTTAATCGTAATGTATGACTCAACGCAAGGTTAGAATAATATGAAATTCTTCGTCTTTTCAACTTATTTTCTATATTTATATTTAATGTACATTCTTTTCAAAGATTCTCAATACTTTGAGATAAAGGCACTTTAAATTTATCTTTGTATTTGATGCAAGAGAAAGTAATAATAATGTTTACATTAAAACACTGGAAAATAATTTGACATTTAATATTTGACGGATCAGGTGTAGATTTTTTATCGGTCAGTTAAATGTAAAACTTTATTATGGCTCTAAGAGACCAAAATTAAACCGCAATGGGATTTAGAAATCAAATTGTCAGGGAACACGCAATCGCGCGGCGTATACTTTTACGTGGGAAAAGTGCCATACGATCCTCTTGTAATAATATTAAGTCAATAATTTCATAACGTAAAAACTATCAAATATTATATCAATATTATATATCGTACTATGAATCTTTTAATTAAACATCAAACTTGATCTTTGGTAAAATTAAACACGCATTTTTTTTATCTCGAATAAAATGAAATTTTGTAGATAACATTTAAATTAATTATTTTATTTTTCATAGGTCGTCAGTGGCTCAGTCGGTAGAGCGATGGATTCGTAATCTCGGGGTTCCGAGTTCGAATCCCGCTCTCGGTCGAATGATACAAGCACCACTGTGCGTTACATGTGCTGAAGTTCACAAACACACTGAAACGGCCTCCGTCGCTAATTAGCATCATAATGATAGCATAAATACAGCGACGTAAATAAAAAAAAAATATTTAATTTGATTTAATAGCATTTTGAAATTTATTTTTTGCATATCATTAATATGTAAAAAATGTATCAGTATAAAATTTTTAAGGTTATGGTCAAACTTAAGAAATATCTAAGATAAAAACTATAGATTTCTCTTAAAGGAACATTGTTGATTAATGTATTACCAATTATTACAAAAAAGTGAAATTAAATCCTTTTTTATAGAGTCATTTGAAGTATATGCGAAACAGCGTACGTCTGCGACCTTATTTAACCTTCTGATGATTTTTATTTTTTTCCCGAAGAAAATGACGAAAACCACATTTTCTCTGTAGAATAAGGAAAAGCAATTATTTTTCGATTGTATCACCTTTTAACTTTCCTTCAATTTATTTTTACGACAGAACTTTGGGAAACGTGAAACCATAGCAGCTATATAATAATTGCTTGCGTAGTTTACCCAAGAGACGACTTGTCTATTATTTTTTTCTATATCATTATGTTATCCTCAAGTCAAGCGTTTTTTCACGAACTCGCAACGTTTAATTAGCTACCAAAAAGATATTACTCAGTTTTTCCTAAGCTTTACGCGAGAGGAGCTAAAAGCAATGACAATGTCGGCAACCAAGCGAATAATGAATTTCTGTCTCTGAGACTACTGAGATCCGGCCGTGAAATTACAGTATTGCAGAGAGTGAGATAGAGAAAGAGGAAGATGGACAGAGAATCGGTGTATGCAGAATAAAATATGGACGTACTCAGGATTATATTCAAATTCCCTTTTTATAATTAAGATAAAAGTTCCGATAAATACGTTTTTCAAAGGAAAACCAAGGAGTTTGAATTTTGAATTTAGATAGTACTTTGTAAGATAGCTCTCCTTTTATAACAAAAAAAATCTTTTATCAAACTTTTATCAAAACTTTGGATTCTTATTCCTTGACTCTTCGTGTTAGTATCAAGGTATTACAAGTACGAGTAATTTTAGTACAAGCGCAAATCAACATTTAAATAAAAGTTATAATTATTTAAATAATTAACTAAATTTCAATGTTAAGAATTTTAATTCAAGTTACTGGATTGACAACGATTTTTTATTTTCAAAATAAAATAATAATTTAAACTTTTATCAATACTTTACAAATAAAGTTGCATTTTTACATATTCAGTTAATAAAATATTCAAGAAGTAATTAAATTCTGCAATAAAGATATTTCATTAATAATTTTAAAATAACAAACATAAACTTTAAATTATAAATATGAACATTAAAACACCTAAATAAATTATGGTTTATTCTATATTAATGTGCGTTCTAATTATCTGGTTTATTTTATTTTCTTTATAAACTAAAAATTATTTTAAAAAAATATATAATCTACGTTAGTGGCTACATATTACATGGCTGGACATCTTGCATGGTACAGTTTCTAAATTATTGCTTCATGGTTGAAATTATGTACTTATTAAATAGTATACATATAGTATACTTTTTAATTTAATTTTAAACTAAAAGATAAAATCTATAATTTTACAGTATTGAAAAATATTATCGATAGGCTAGTTTTATCTTCTCAAATCAATCAATAAGGAAATGAAAATCCTGATTTCCAAATTGTTTTTCTAATTTCATTTATTGGAATAAAAAAAATTTCAATACAATAAGTATAATAAAAATATAATAATTATATGATATGAATCAAAATGTGTCATAAAAAAAATGTTTTTTTCCTATTCAGAATTTCCGATGTTGAAATAAAAGTGAGAAATAGTAGTATAGTAAATTCAATATTGTTTTCGAATTGTTATTAATAAGCAAAATCGCATACGTAATCAAAACATATCTTTATTTCTTTTGTTACTCGTATATCCGTTAATTTATACGAGTCTAAAATTTAATTACAAAAAGTAACAAAGCAAATATCAATAAATTAGATCAAAAACATCTTTGATAAAAGGATATCAAATGGAAACTAACCAAATTTAATTAATTAATTAATTTTCATAATTGGTAAAGCTATGCAACAAAATCAGGATAATCGTTACATTCTAATAATCGAACATACTTAAAAAAAAAAATCCTTTTTAATTGGCTGTTAGACATTGGATGATGGAACATCACGTGAAAATGTCATCCATACAATTTTTCCATAACATTGAGTTTAATGATAGTAAAGAAGATTATATATTTAGTTCACTATAGATTATCATCGGCATAAGCACGTGACCTCACCGTAAAGCTTTGAAAAAGCTATTTTCAGGGTCCTTATTAAATTCACTGTCTTGTTCGTTCTAGTATTATACCGTTTTTGTTTGTACGTCAAATTAATGTCAAAAAAAGCATTTTTTTCAGTCCTTCATTTTTTTTAAAAAGGAAGCTTTACTTAAACATATTAAAGTTAAGCTCGCAAAGGACAAAGGGATTTAATAAGCATTTTAATAAGTTGGATAAACAGAAAACATTTTAAAACGAAAAAAAATGGTATCCCTGTACATATTTTGTGTTTAAAAAGAAACTAATAATATTTACGTTTGTTCCATAAAATTCCAAGTTAGCTTTGGACTCTGACGTGTTTAAATCACCTGCGTGGGTTAAGAATAATTAATTTAGAAAAGTCAGTGCTGCCACGTGTTTTACATGAGGAATTTCGTATATGTGTTTTAATTAACGTCTTTTTAAAGAGTATATAACATTAGAATGGATATGTGCTGCAACGGGCTTTTACGTTTCTCATTTATTTCGAGTTATTTGGTCGTTCTTTGAAATATGTGGAAAATTTACCGTTTTTATAGAATTTTATTCTTATAACGTGTAAAAATTTTTTTAAATTTTTTCTTTAAAATTTTAGTAAAAATACCGATGAGAATATATTATAAAAGCAACAAGTAGTGCCGTTGTTGAAAAAGGTGTTTTACTATATTAAATTTATGTAAATTTTTGAAACTTTTACACTTTTTAGAAATATTTTAGAGTTTCAACAAAATATTAAATTTTAATGGACTAGAAAATTTTCTTCATCGTCATTTGTTATAACCTTAAAATAAATTAGAACGCTTTTGCGAAACCATATTTTTATAGAATTTTCGAAAAGAAAAAAATAAGCTGGAAAAACACTGTCCTCATCTGTCAATGTAGAAAATTTTCAATTAACTGCGCTAAATTACCGCACTGTACCTTCGAGTGCTAAACTTAATCAGCAACTCTTCCTTTTCTCTAAGCCCTTTTAAAACACACACACACCGAGCATACAAATTTGGTATTTGCATCCTTACCGTAACACTTTATACGATTAATTTCTCTGTTTCTTTTTTCGCTAACCATTTTTCTCCCTTTTCTCGTTACGAATATACATTCTTTTTTCTTCTCTACATTGCACGAGCTATTGAAAAATGAGGCTAGCGTGTTGTTACATTGAGCGTTGAGCAATATTGAACACATATATTCTTTTTTTTTATTTCCAAGTTTTTGTCTGATGGATGGGCGTGCTTGCGGAGAGAATGAGAAAGACAAGCTATAACGCAAAAGCGGATGTGTGACAATTTTATGCGCGGCTGACGTTGCTCAAATCGAATTGTCAATTGCTTGATGATAAAGTAGAATGCTTCAATTCTAGAGAAAATTAATTTTCTCATTTTTTAGATTTTTTTTAATATTTGTAATTTAGACGCATATTTTAAATAATAAATATATTTAATATATTCTATTTATAAATAATTGCAGTTTTGATTTATAAAAAAAATGTAAAAGGATTCTAAAAAGTAAAAATTCTGTTAAATACATGTATATGAAGTATTCGTTGAATACTTAACAATACTTAAAATAAAGAATTCGTAAATTATTTTATTTATGAAAAACGGAAATACATGGCATACTTACTGAGAAAAATGTTTTTTTAATTGATACTTCGAAATTATAATAGATGTTATGGCCATCCTAATACATAAGAGTTTATGTAAGAAAAACTTGCATTTTTCAGTCATTTATTTTATAAATTCTTAAAAGATCACTCCGTAATGATAGAAATTAAATTTTATTCAAGAAAATCGATCAACTCTAAAATTTTAAATTATTAATAATTACGTGTACTTAAATTTTATTTCTTTTATTTATATATTAATAAAAATACTTGAATGCAAAAAAATTACTAACATACTACAAATATTTATAAATTGATACTTGCGTTTAAAAAGTCGCTAAAGAAGATTAAATACCATTGAATTAACCATTCAGAACAAAATTATGGCATTTCTTATTGTATATTCAATACTTAAAAAAATCTCCATAGTCATAATACAATAATCACCAAGATTGAACATAAATTTCGTTACAATTACAGTTAACTTCTTTACAGCAACGTAATTCTGTCAGAAAAAAATTTAGGATCATAGATTCTGGGTCAATTATTATCCGAGCAAAGTTATCAAGTAAAAATGGCATTTTGTTAAAGCAGCAGTAGTACATAAGTCGTCCTCGAGACGCAAACTTCCTCCTATATATGTATTTTATTTCTTTTTATTCTACAAAGGTATTAGTTTGTAAAGTCAGAGCTTGCTTTAGACTCTATTATATATCTACTGTCTCGCGAGTAAACGCGCAACCTTTTTCCCGCGTGTTATATAGCCCGTTATGTGCAGAGCCACGAACTAACAGTATATATATTTCTCTCCTCCTTTCCTATCTCTCTTTTTTTTTTTTTCTTTTTCTTTCTTTAGCGCGGGCAACAACGACAATGTCTGCTGCAGCCGAGCAAACTCTTTGCGCTATATAAGCGCCAAGGTGCACCTGCAGCGATCGTTTCTCTCTGTCCTCTCTCCTTGAGAATCGATGGAGGAACGAGATTTAAAGGTTAAAAGAAAAGAAAAAGAATACAGCTATTGAGAAAAGTCTTGACCGCAGGGTTGTTGTTGTTGCTGCTCTTACAACAGAGAGAACAACTTGGCTGGATAAATACTTTTTAAATCCGTATAGTTTAACCATTTATTTACTTTTATTTTTTCAAGAACATTAAAAAAATACCAATAGCTAATTTAGATTTTCCTTACATTTATTTATTGTATTAATGGCAAACGGCATTTCTTACGAAGATTTATTTCGGTGTAAATTGTAAATCATTAATAACTATTTTGCAATATAATATTTTTCATTATTTCTATGGATAAAGAACATGATGTTGCATTAATACAATAGGAATTGATAATACTTTGAATATTAATTATTATTTCGTGATAATTTGTCATCGCTAATGTAATTTTAAAGAAACAGGAAGTTATTTCAGTGAGCTATTTTAGCTTTTAGTGATGTTTCTTCTTTAAATTAAAGTCGATCGCTCTAAAAAATTCCGGCAGAAAATGTGATAAAACCTATTACAATTTTTTACTCACAATAGAGCACGTATCAATTACACTTATTACTGAAAAGTTCAATAAAACAAAAAAAACTAGATTATACTAAAAGAAAAATGAGCAAAGTTGAGATATTGTTCGAGAATTCTATATAATAATAATGGAAGAGGGCGCGGTAGCGTCTATCCCCGAGGCAAAGTTATTATGTACTTACATTGATGTTGCGCTATCTCATTTTACCCGATTTTTTACCTTAAAAACTCAACTATACAGTTTACTATGTTTCAAACTTCCTATTATTAAAAGACATTTTGAATTATTATCTTATTAAGAAGATTCTCTTTTGTTTTGGTTTTAGAATTTTAAATGTTCATTTTTATCTGATAATTAGATTATTTAAAATGAATGCGAACATCAAAAATATATAAATAAATAAAAATTTAATGGAACTAACAAATAGTTTAATCTTAAATGACGGTAAAATCTTCCTGCATGTAATCCTTTTCTAAGTTTATTTTATTCGTTCAATTACTAGTAAATGTTACTACAATCTTTGAAGAAGAAAAAAAATACTTATTGATACATTAAATTTAACAGCTATTTTCGTTCCGAGTAATTTTATTATTTTATGTGAAATTTATGCTAACGGTAGAAAATTACTTTAATCTCAACATTTTATGCGAAAATTTAACTTGTTTTATATTCCTGAGCTTTAATAGGTGCGAAGTGTACTCATAAATTTTATTGAATTAGGATTTTACTTTAGTTGATTACTTTAATTTAATTAGCTCTGAAAATTGCAAAAAAATTTTTAAATAATTCATCATTCATTTCATTTTTTTTTTATTTTTATGTAAAATTTTACTTGAGTTATATCTACGAGAGAGAATATAAATTTTATTTACTTTTATTTTGCATGACTTTTTTCCTAGCTTTTTCATTGTTGAATATGCGTAAAATTACTTGCAAAGATTCTACAATAAATCGCATTGTTTCTAGCCAACTAAAATGAAATATAATACGTTCACTAAGAAAAAAATATGATTGTATCAACTGAATCTTACTGTTAATATACCACGATGAAATATTCTATTCATTTAACAGACGAGTTCTGTTAATTTGATGGATATCGTAATATTGATTCAATTTAAAATTAACTTTAATTTAACAGCAAAGTAAGTCAAAATAGCTGTTACTTTTTATTGTGTCAAACAAATAAGTTTTAAAGATGATAAAAACTTTTTTATTTAGTTGAAATTCAGGGCTCCACAGTGTTCCGATTTCTAGATATTAATAAACACATAACTTATGTTATAACAATGATCATTATTAATTTCTTAAGTGAAATTTTTTAACATTTTCTTCGACATTTCACACTACGCTATTGATATTTACAAATAAAACCTAACATCGCTCGCTAATAATCGATATGCATCGCATTGCATCGCATTTATACATACAGCGGATAAATTCGTCCGTTCTTATATACTAACTGACGTGCAATCTCACCACTTGCGGGTTACAAGAAATACGCCACCTATTATTGTACTATTGAAACGTAACTGTTTTGAAAAGCGGGAGATTTAAAAATACTTATTGAATAACATAAAAATCTTTATAAAATAAATTTATCAACGACATAAATGATAAATATTTTATTTTGACTTATGTTTTTTATGTTAACTGTTATTCAATTATATCAACAGTAGGGCTGTTGACATAGTTGAATTGAAACATTTGTATTGAAATAATTCATCAGTTAATTTAAGCATGTGCATATTATTGGTTCAATTTATAAAATTTTGTTGAAATGTAAATCATACTATTATTTGGACTTACGTTCTTTTTATTTTAACTGTTATTCAATTATATCAACAACCGTGCTGTTGATATAATTAAATTGAAACATTTATATTGAAATAATTCATCAGTTATTTTGAGCATGCACATTTTGTTGATTCAATTCATAAAATTTTGTTTAAATGTAAGTCATACTTTTATTTTGACTTATGTTTTTTTATGTTAACTGTTATTCAATTATATCAACAGCCATGCTGTTAAATTGGCAGCACGATCGTATTCGGGCTATTTCAACTGCACAGATTCTGTTAAATCAAAAGAATTCTGTCAGATTAACAGCAGATCTGTTGAATCAATAACATTTCAGTTGATCTGATGAAATTTTTTTCTCAGTGTTATTTTCAGTCCGTTGTTAAGAAAAATAGTTTATGTATGACAGGAGGATATAAGGTCACCTCATTGCACGTGTTTGTCACCCTTGTCATATAGAATACATTTTTCCTTAGATGCACGATAAACTATTTTAAAAAGATGGGTATTAAATTTGATTCCATCTTTGATGAAGCAATTTCACTTTAATAATATATAATTAAACTTAAAAAAAAGAATTAACTTCCATCATTAGATAGAAAAAAATATAAAATATTTCTAGATCAATATGCTATTTAAAAAAAATTTTTAAATTTTCCTTTTCCGAATATCTTGAATACTCGAGTTTTGTGAATTCATCCGTCTAATCACCCTCGTATCATAATATTACGATGACCTCTTGAGCTGACTAATAAAATCCTACCTCAAACGCATCGGTTACTCATGAAAATTAAAAAGCAATTAATAATCGATTACCGCATGGCACATCAAATTAACCAAAGAGAAAACACACTGCCACATTTTCCCGAGAAAGAGAGAGACAGTTAGGTGTACACATTCAATATATCTATATGTAGGAGTGTGTGTAAAGAGATGCCTATAGCTATGAAAAACGAGGACGAAGTCACCTGTTGAGATAATAAGAAAGCGAGTTTAACGCTCCCTTTGCCGCGTTTCCAACAAATTACGATATATACTTCGAGTCCGTGATGCTCTATTGTAATTCTTTGCCTTGAGTATTTCTAATAGCTTCTCTATTTCATGAGTTTTGACAAAATTGAGGGTATCTAATAGTTTTTATTTTTTTTTTGGTATTATAGTGTTGAGAAATTTTCTCGAATATTTATTGAATCACTTGTTAAAGCAGGTCATTAAGAAAAAGAAATGGAAGATTTACAAGAGATAAAAAAAGGGTAATCATTTGAATACCTATCAACTCGCCATCACATTTTAAAAGCATAAAATTTTCACACCTCATATCATCCATATTCAATGCTAATATTTATGATTACTCTGAAAATTGTTTATTTGGAGGACACCCTGTATGTGTATATAGGAGTTTAAGTTGAGTAACACACAAGCAATACTTGCACGAGAGGTACCGCTATATAAGCGCGAGCTCGAACAACGCTGCCGCCGCCGCCGGCGGCGCGAGTGCAACGGCCTCCCATGCCTATGTACACTTATATATACCTGCACGTAATATAACAGCCGCCACACACCAGAGTAAGTCAGAGTAAAAGAGCAAACGTCCGTTCGTTCTTTTTTTTTCTTTCTTTTTTTTTTCAAGTCATGACTTTTTATTTTGCGCGAGCGCGAGCACGATGCTGTTCACGTTTGAATTTTATTTTATTCTCTTTGTTGTTACATATCTATCTTTTCTTTCTTCTTTTTCTCTCTCTCTCTCTTTATCCTTTATTTTAGAATGGAAAAATTGTTGAAGATGATGGTTTTTATGGCGCTGTTAAAAAGTTTTATCTTCATACTAGATTGATAAAAGGAGATTTAAGTTTATGCGATAGTTTTTCACGGTATTTGAGCTTTTTTATATCTTAATGGGACACAAATTAATAGATATTTAAATAGCTTTTAATGGGATTATTTTTTATTTTTTATTTGATATTAAAATTTTTCCTTAATTCATATGATTGTGAAATCGTTAGGATGTCTTTTATTTTAAATATTATAAATTGTTATTTTTTTAAATTTCTTATTAACTATTTTCATTTTTTTTCTAGAATATTTTTTCCTTGTATTATTAAACTTTTAATGTTCTCATTAAACTCTGAAAAATAAGGGTAATATTTCGGATGCATCTTATCCAAGCATTTGTAAAAATTTGTTTTATAATTTATTTTGTTATCCAGTTAGTTTATCATCAAATAAATTTACAAAATTTAAAAATTTGTTTTTTCGATTTTTCGTATCTCACAGCTGTTTTCTTTATTCTACTTCCTATTATGCTTGAATCCTCGTGTTCGCCAGAACTATAACTTGTCTAAAAGTCTGACGTGCCGGACCGTTGTTAAGACTTCATATATGTATTCTCCTCGTTACCGACTTGCATTAAGAAACTTGTAAATACAACGTACATATCTATATGTGTACACAACAGTACAGTGAATTTTTCTGTTTAACGCACTGTTAATTAAGTTCCTCTGTAGTCTAAAAAGATAATCTTGAAACGGTATTTTTTTTTTTAAACTCGGTCGTGTCTGGAAGTCATATATGAAAAAATAAGAGGAAAAAAATTTCAAATTTAGTGTTTATTATCGCCTAGAGGATTGAAATGATTTTCTTGTAGTTAAACAAAAATAAAAAAAATTTATATATGTATAAAGATGCGTCTACATGCTCTACTTGCTCGAGGCAGTTTTTACAAATTACCGATATACATGCTGAAGTTAATGTAAGGAAGACATGTGAAGTTTGTTAGATAAGACATGATTTAGTGTTGAATAAATCCTTAGATATAACATTAAACATATCAGTCGGAATTTTATACATTATTTATTTTATATGAAACGGTTGTTTATGTAAATGTGGATGAAGAGCATTATGTTGTAAATATACAAAAATAACATCAAAACATAATTTTTGCATTAATTGAAATATTGGAAAATACAAAAGTTATGATGTAATAAAAATTCTGTTTTCAATGCTTTTAATACAAATTCAAGCATTCAAAATAATATCGACACAAAAGAAACATAATGCTATTCTCTCGAAATTCCTCAGCTCTTATAAGACTTACCGATGATACGATTTATTATTATTAATTAAAGCTGCGAACGCGAAAAAAGATCGTTAACAAATTGCAAAACGTATTAGAATTATGCTCCTTCTTTTATCTGGAAAAATAATAAAAATTCAATGTTCCAACTGTAGTCACTAATTAAAATCATTATTTTTCCAGCCGGCTGCTCATCGCTTGATGTGTTGCAGGGCTGATACGCGCAAAAGATAAATCAAAATATTAATTCGTAATATCATATGGAATCTAGCCGTACATATTATTTTAAATTCTAATTGATTTGCGCGCGGTAGCACTTGTTGAAAAAATCAAATATACGAATCTAAGGATATGAGAATTCGAAATATCAATTTTATTCATCTGCGAATGCACGTATTATTCTCGAACGTAAGCATATAACCTTCTGCTTATTTGACGAAAGAATATTAGTTTCTACGATTTTTTTCAAGCTCTATATACAGGTTTCTTCTCTTATTTTTAGTGCGCTGATAAGGAACGCGTGCGAATACTTACTTCATTCAGAAATAGAATATAGAATGGTCGTATTGGAATAATATGATCATTGATGTTAAGATTTCAACGATCAGGCGTATGGATTTTTTTCATCGCAAGATATTAATTTCTGTTGATGCGTAAAGAAAAACGGAATAAAATAATATTGTCTACCTCTTTATTTTGTTTGAGAACTTTAGATTTATTGAATGAATTGTCTATTAGAAAACTGTTAATCATATCGATTTTTAGTTTTACACGTGTTATCTGCTATGCTTGATGCATTAACAGAGTGATATACATAATACGTTTTTTTAATCTAACTTTTTTCTCATCAAGCTTGCAAAGACCATTTTTGACCTTGAGAAATTGCGCGTGTCAAGTTATTGTAAATGAAACATTTTAATTAAAACATAATGTTTCCATTATACGTTTGTTCTTTTAATAAAATTCAAGTTTTTAAAATTTTATCTGTAGATTATTTATTGTGTCTTTTAAGTATGACTCTACTTGCGCTTTCTTGTTTATAGGTCTGTGAAATACGCATGGACTTTAGTTGCATATTTATATAAAAAATCTTCCTTTGATCACGTAAATAAAGAATATCAATACTAATTCTTTCAATAGAAGTACACACGTGCAGCGTTAGCCATTTGCTTTCATCGAGGACTTTAATTTCCATTCGAAGAGATGAATTTTTTTGTAACATTCAACAACTTTATTATTGAAACGTTGCTAAATTATACTTTGTATAAATATTGAATGAGTGACGATATTGAATTTTGAAAATTCCTAAAACAAATTTGATAAAATTTTTTTTAATCTTTGGAACTAAAGAACAGAAGAAGGTCCTGTTATTCGATAACGCATGTTGTTCCATTAAAAATTACGTATCAATCTAACAATTATTTGAAACGGTGAAATGCGCATTATTTTTTCATGATGCTGTTGAATAATAGCATATCATACACCTTCAAAAAAAAGTATATCGATCAGCTCAAAGCATGTGTATATTTTTACCCTGCCCGAGAACAAGGACGTCAAATGTGAGTTATGGGGGTGAACATTTCTCTCTCTTGGTTGCATTTACGAATTTCTATACTTTGAACTTATATCACGGTACAGTGTTTCTAAGAGAAAACAAACATTGTTATGGGCTTTCAATGCTACTACATAGCTTTATTATTAGATTATGAATAAAATGATAATTCTTGAAGAAAAGTTCTCATTATTTAATGTCATTATTCCTCCTAGAACAAGAGAGATCTTTCATAAATATGAAATAGTTTGTTGACAGAACTTTAATGAGATTATTTACTTGATTTTATAAAGTTCTCACGTTATTAGCCGCCAAAAAAGAATCTTTCCTATTTGTGAATGGCATAAATTTTCATGTGTATATTTATTTTACATAAACGATAAGTATGAATGAATGGATAATTGAAGAAGATAATAGTAATTTACTACTCAATACCTTAACGCTAATATTATACTTATTTTTAGTTAAATTTCAATTGAAATAATGAAATATTTTATAAAAATTTCCAGCCGTATCAAATACTTATGAGCTTACTTGAAAGCTCGTACTACTCTATGCTAACTTTCATTAATCTTTAAAGCCTTGCGCATTGCCCTTTGCCCTCTCACTCTTGGTTCTCCCTATAGTCTCTAGCTATCGAATATATCCGTATCGCGCAATTAGACATCCTGAAATGGTCTATCTATCTCTCTCTCTTGCATTTGCTCTTGTACGTCTAGCAATTACAGATGCGCTTGGTGAATGGTAATGACCTCGGGGAAAACGGATCCCCTTCTCTTTCTCTGTCTAAAGGAAGTTAGCTTTAAACTCTGTAAGTATAAGATGTCCCACGGGTTTCTCTCTTCTTCTTCTTCTTCTTCTTCTTCTTTTTCTCTCTTTCTTGCATTTCTTATTTAGCGTTCTTAATTTCTTTGAGGTTTTTTTCTTTTTTTTAACAGGGCGAATACTTCGTTTCCTTCTTCTGTAAGATATATTTCTCGCGTGCGCACCTTTTGTTCTTATAAAAGGTAAAAACGTTCTTTTGTCTGAGAGAAGAGTATATATGTATTGAAGAGAAAGAGAGCTACTGGGGCTTGAATTTGAGTTGTTAAATGTTAGTTGGCTTATCTTTAAGAGATTGGAAACACGACACAGTCAATAGGGATAGTCGAAGTTTTAACGTTCAAGCAAGATTTCAGTTCGCTCGAATAATATTTAAATTAAATGTTTCTTCAATTTTAATGGTAAAATAATTAAAAATTCATTCTATATCGATCAAGGATTTTCGTAAAAGAAGGAATTTACATGCAAAATAATTAAATATTTATACAAAACTATAAATATGCAAAAAATCATTGAAACTGTAAAATTATTTAAACATTCTCAGCGAATAAATAAACGCTATTCCATTATGAATAATTACGTATTAAAAAGAAATTTTAAAAATAAGCAAAAAATTAGGTGTATTAGAGCTACTGAACACGGTTATATCATAGCTAATAATTGCAAAATAATAAGAGAATTCTAAATTAAAAACTGCTTCAATAACGGAACAAAGTAAAAAAAAGCGTATCTCCATTAATCTTGGCAGAAAAATCAAGAATTAAATTCCTTCTACAGTTTACAATATAGTAAAACGTTGGCAAATTATCGGTTTCGCTCTTCTCTTTTATATACGTCTAAGAACTTTCCACCTCTGATTTGCTTCTCTCTCCTCTCTCTCTCTCTCTTTTCTCGTGAGAAAGAAACGGCCGTTTCTTTACAGTTTCTCTTTCTGTCTCTCTATCTAAGATTTTCTCATGCTCTTTTTTTTATATTATATATATATATATATATATATATATATATATATATATATATATATATATATATAAATTTAAAAAAAATGGACATATGCAAATAAGAGAATGGCTTTGACGAGAAAAAAGAGAGGGGAAAGAGAAAGAGAGGATTTTGAATTGAATTTTTGGCTAGGGTAAGTCTATTGTTGATTGAATGTTTCTTTGTTTTAATACAATGCATATACCAAGGTAGAAAGTTTAGTTTCATTTTTTTTCTAATTTTTATATTTTCTTTTTAAACAACTGATTTGTTATGCGCCATTGATTGATTTTTAGTCCAAAAGGAAAGTTTCATTTGCATTTAGTAGATGAACGTTAAAATTTTTTAATTAAAAGAGGATTTAATAAAACTTGTGTACTTTTGATGCTTTTAAATACTTTTCAAAGTATAAATGTTTTTTTAAATTAATAAAACAGTTAAGAAAAAAAGTTTGTTTATTTGGAATTAAATAAGATGCTGTCTTATTTAATTGGATTAAACTCACTTGATGATTGTTTTTATCAAGATATTTCTTAAAATGCCGTTATTTATTCTTTATAAGGTCACGGTACTATAACAATAGACCATATAAATGTAAATAAAAATAATTACATCCCAAATATTTTATGTTTTAGCTTAATATTCATAAAATATATAATCAAAATTTCAAAGAAAAAAACCATTATCTAATTAATTATTATATTTTTCTTTATGTCGCAGCTATGTTACAGAATTCCTATTACTATAGCGATCCTTCATACTGTAAGTTTAAGTTATGATATATTATAATTGCACGAAATAAACATTTGCTTGCATTTTTTAATATTTAGCTCTGCTCGACATTTTAAAAATCATCAAGAAAAAAAGAAAGAATGCCATTAAAGAAAGTTTTAATTTATCTTAATAACTGCGTGTTCGAGGAAGAAAAAAGAAAATAACCATACAATGACCTTACCACACTTGCATAAAATGCATACATATTACTTGCTTAACTAAATTCATAAGTTTTCTTAACTTTTCTAAAACCCTGATCTTCTTGAATTTTCTCATTCAACTTTGACCGAGTGCATAAAGTTAACATATTAATAAAACAAAGACGTGGGAGTATTATTTTTCAATTTGGTCCGACACGTCTGTAACAAAATGTAATTTCAATCGAAACACTTGATGTTAACGTTGAATTTAATATTTTTTTTACTCTTTGATCAAACCGACAAAGAAATTCACGTGGCGAGTAATTAAATACGTTCTTGTAACAACGTTTGTTTAACGTTCGGTAGTCGTTAAAGTTGCATGTGTAACTAGTTGGATATATGTGACTAAGTTGACATTATTTGAGTACTTTTTAATAGCACATTAATTTTTCAAACTTAAATTCAAATAAATACATCATCGATTTTTCATAATGTTAGTTAATTAACTTTTTTATTTTTTTCAATCATGCTTTAAATATTTAATCATTAAAACATTCATGTAAAAGTAATCTAAAAATTTAGCAATTAAAAAAAGTTAATCATTAATATTGCTATAAATTTAATTAAAAAATATTAATTACTAAATATCATAATATAATAAATAATAAGTAATAAAATTATTATTAAAATATTTAAAATTTTTCAATATATTTAAAAGACGTGAAAAATCTTTGACTATTCAGAAAGTACATAAACTATTTTCCATAGCTAAAACCGAATCTCCTGTGATAATACAAATCGCCTGTGTCGAAACACCTTATTAGTATTCAATCGTCGAATATACATACCGTCTAAATTCTCATAAATCTGAGGAAAAGCTTAAGTTTTAGTTCTAAATCACTAGCTATTTCCTATCCATAATTTCCTTATCTATCCTTTTATACGATTTAACACGCAAACAATCCTACGTCATTTAACAATAAAATTACTCGCTAACTTCCTATCAGTACATTATAAACTTAATTAAACTCCTCCCTCGTGTATTCCTTATTTTTTCGCTTTTAAATCTTCTTTTTTATTCGTCCCTTAGGCGATTTGCGCAACTCGAGTTTAACAAGAAGCATTTCTTTTATGTAATTTCGGAATTTCTCGTACGCAACTAAGGATAAAAACCTTCAAGAACATTGTAGCGCAGAGCAGAGCAGAAACGTGGTTATAAACTTTTGCACTATTATATATATGTGTATACGCAAGCAAGAATTGTGTGAGGCAAGTTTATATAAAGTGTGCGCACGTTTACTGAATGGCGTATAGTGGCCTTGAATGCACATACACACATTGCGCGTGTAATGCACATTGGCTTATATATTTTTTCTAAAAGCATCGCTATGCGCGCTTGTCTGTCTTGTCTTATGTGTCTGGCTTTCATTGCTTGTGCGTTTGTGTACGTCTTGAAAAAAGAGCTTCATTAATGTTTTGTTTAATGTTTTTTACTTTTTCTAAAATATTAAGATGTTTAAATTTAATATAGAGTTTTTAAGAGTAAAATTAATTTTACAGTTATAATTTTGACAATAAACCATTTTTGATGTCATGTCATTTACAATGAGAGTTAGTTGCAGGAATTTTATACTACGCAATTAATATAATCTGAATAGGTTATTTTATTCCTAATCAACCAAATATCTTTAAAATTAAAAGAGCTTATAAGGCCTTCAAATGACCCAATTCAGAAAATTACAAAGACTATTTTTATGGAAAAATTTTGATGAATTTCTTTTATACCAGTAATTTCTATACCAGTAAAATTTTTAAATCTATAAATTTCTTTTATTTGCTACAACTTTAAAATAAAACCAAAAAAAAATTTCATCAACAAAATTTATTAACAAAAATTTGTTTATTTTTGAAAATGAACAAATTCAAACACAAAATAATGAAAAAAAAAAATAATTATGAAAATTTCAAAATCTAAATAAAACAATAATGTGTTAACTATATCGAACAATTATAAGCAAACCATAATCTTCTAAAAAAAAAAAGTTTTTGATGCCCTCGCTAAAACTACTTCCTAATCAAAATGATGGATAAATATCACAATTTTCTAGTGAAAAGCCATGAGAAATTATCAGTTAGTTGTTATAAATGAAATTTTTACAGGATACGAATTAAATGTTCACAATCACTCAAACAGTCTTCTCTCTTGAGATAAGTTTTGAAACGTCTGGATCATTGATTACTTTATAATTATTTACAAGAATTAGCGTGCACTATTCTTAAAAACGACAATTTTTCTTTTACTCATGTGTACTTGCATCAAACGCGAATTTCTGAAAATGGCAGTATAGCTAAAAACGCCTGAGGATGAATTCTCGTCCGCAAATTCTAGAATGCGGAGAATAACTTCCGGTGGCTGCCACCTGGAACATCAGCTAGTCTATGCAGCTACTCGCTCAACCGCATATCGCGCCTCCTTTCTCTCTTTCACTTCTTCTACTTCTTCTTATTCTTATTCTTAGAGTGTACTTTACTACAAGGGTAAGTGGCCTGATGTGAAATCTTGTCTGTGAAGCTTCGAGAATTAGATAAAGGTAAATTAGTTTGAAGAAATAAAGTTTTAATTCCAGTAAATATAAATATTCTTATAAGAATTCGATATCGATTAGGTGAAAAACATTAGTCAAATGTTGTTATATGTAGAAAAAATTTGATAAAGTAAATTTTAATTACAATTTTTATCAAGTTAGGATTTCAATAAAAATTTCATTTTTAATATTTCGCATTAAATTCTTTTTAACATTTAGCTTACGGCGAAGCTCAGATAGTTAAGAAGTTATACAATTTTCATCTCGAGTACTTGTGAATAAGTCCACCTACTTTCATCATTTTTTTTTATTGATATTCTTTTATGATTCATTTTTCTACGAGCGTAGGCGGAAATAAATGTAAGTCAATCAGCTTTTACGAGCGAGAAAATATTATTTTTCAAACGTCAATGTAAATTCTTAAAGACTATATTTCAGTGAACACCTGTACACGATGCTTACAAGTAGTTGTGCTTATAAACGATGCAATGTGCAATACGATCGTCTGTATAATCATCAATTCCATACATTTTTTTATTTACATCTAATTCATAAGTTTATTGCAAGAACTTTATGAGATTTTTTATAAATTGTCATTATTATTATATTTTATAATCCGAGATTTTACAATTGAAAATAATTTTAATTTTAATTAAATGTTTTTTTTTTTTATAATAAAACGCTTTATCAAAAAGAATTCCAAATTCAGGAAGTATCGATGAACTTCAAAAGTAATTCTCACTAAAAAGATATTAAATCTATTTTAGAAGCTTCTACGCACATAAAAAAATTTAAGTCAATTTACACCAAAGCAATCAAGATAAAATCAACCTACACAACTGTCGCGCGTGAATTCAATTTAGTGGGTGATTTTAAAAAGAACTGGATGTCACTCTCGTATTTTATGAAAAAAAAAACCACAGAATCATTCGGTCTTCATTTGGTTGGCATTCCTATATGGATAACCTTTTTCCATACACTGACTTTCCCTATTTTTTTCCGAGTCTTCTATTCCTTTTTTTTGGGTATCCTGTTTATCTATCATATGTGGGTATGGTGGACAAGAAAAAGCCATTTATCACTGTACAGATTCTTTTCTTTCGAACGAAAAACACGAAATTGCGTGTAAGCGCTGCTTTTTTTAAAGTTATATAAAAGAAATAGTTTAATTTTAGTTCATTCATATAAGAAAAAAGAGATAAGCAAACTGAAAGAACATTGATTTATCAGTTAAAACAGGCTTTTATACATATATATTAATGATTTTTCTTAAAATTAAAATAAAAGTTACAATATAATTCATACTTGAACGTGAAAAAATTTCAATACTTTATTCAAATGTTCCGGCTCGAATTGAAAGCTAATAAAATCCAAATCATGATTCCCTTTTGAACACCCAGCTAAATTTCCATTCCATTTTCTCGTTGCGTACATTCCTTTTAACCATCTATCGAGCGCATTATATGTATCTTTTGATGCATTACAATTTCATGGAAACATAATAAATTTCTAGTGAATAAAAAAAGAAAAGAAATAATACTTTTGCGATGTGTATATACACTATTTCAGTATACTGAAAAGTTATTCCGTTTATTGCAGAGACGTGTTCGGAATATATGTGTTGCATAGAGAAGTGCATATTCTTTGAAATGTAGGAAGCTTGAGAAAGTGCAGTATTGGATTGAGATAAGTTATAAATAAGGTTTATTATTAGGTGAGATTAAAATGAAAATTCTAAGCGATCTATACGGTATTGTTAATATCATGCTGATCATTCATTTCAGATAATTATCGATGAGAGAATTTTCAAATGTTATGCAATAATTTCTAATTGCGTATTTTATAATCAAAGGATACACAGGTTTCATAAATTTATTTAATAGCTGGATTTAAGCTGATAATAATATGTTGGAACAAAAAATTTTTTAAATTATATAAACACTGAGTAAATAATGTGCTTAAATCGAATAAATTATTTCAATGAGGTAATTTTAACAAAAATTATTTATGTAAAGCGCGTTGAGTTTATTGTTTACTGCGGTAATTTAAATCCAATTAAATTTCAAAACTGATTATTGTTTAATTTGAATAACTTTAACAATAAATCAGGTGTAAAAAAAGATATTGAACGGGTTTATGAATATTATCACTGAATAGCTACTTTTTAAAATTCAATTACCTACAGCATTTACAGCGGAAACAAAAAGTAAATTTCCTTTGAAATCAATTACAACTCGAGTTTTTATCAAACTCGCGATAACCTTAAGTGACAATCTCACGATAACCGAACGCGACTGAATTCGTACAACAATATTCCAAAGCCATACGAGAGAGAAAAAAAGGAGCACAAGATAAAAGTACAATGTACAGGAAGGCAAAAATACAATCTTAATGTACAACGATAAGAAAGCAATAAAAAAAAGGAGGAAAAGAAAATAAAAATACGAAAGAAAAGTAGAAATAGGAGAAGTTATATATGCAGAATTGCAATTCCGCAAAGTGTATATATAAGTCGATATCGTTGGTTGAAGCTAAATAACCGTCGGTTGTTCCTACGTACAGTCGAGCCAATTTCTGCATTGTGCTCAGGAGGGATTCTAAAAGAGGAGGACTTTACAATGAGGTTGAAAGAGACTGGAAGATATACTGTAAGTAGAGAAGGGAAAAAGGAAAGATAAAGACTAGATAACTTAGTGAGAGAGAGAGCTTAACTAAAATAAAAGAGAATTTTAATGAGAACGAGTAGAAATATATGTTTAATCTTTTCCAGAGAAGATTTTTATAATCGGCTTCTTTTACGTCATTTCTTGAATGTTAATAATTTCATACGATGTAAAATTTATTAAAAATTATTTCAAAATCAGTAGCAAAATACAGTAAAAGTTAATTTATCTAATAATTTGATACATTGTAAGTGTTTATTTTTATTACCAATAGTAACCAAATTTGTACAATTTAAGGAGTCGGTGTCACTTGTCTGGCACGTTATGATTTTGGGCGTAATTATTTTAACACTTTTTAAATTAAAATTAAATTATGTAGCTCGTACAACGTGCTTCGTCTGCATTGATTTAAGTTATGTCTCACACTCCTTTTTCTTTGTACTTTTATTACACATAGTTTACATACTTTTGATAGTGTCTAACATTCGAACCTAATAATTAGATTCAACTAATTGTATTATGAATGAAATTTATATATACACACCTAAATTTATCATTTTCTTATAGAATGAATTTTTTTAATATTATTCTAAATTGTTCGGATTTCATAAATGATTCCTTTAGTATTTAAATTCTTTGATAATTAGAACTAAAAATTAAAATGATCATAAGAACGACAATATTAATATATCAAAAGTAAAAAATAATTTAGTAGAATTAATTTTATTTTTTAAGAAAAGCAAAAAACTCTTAATTGATGTATTCATTAATTTGTAAAAATAATCTAAAGGTGATTATCACGATTTTCTATGAAAAAAAAATATATATATCTATATATATTTAAAATCGAAGCGAACTCTCACTTTGTTGAAAAAAATAAAAAGAAAAAGTAGCATCTAGCGATATTCAAAAAGAGAAAGTGAGTCATTCAAAAAGCTTATTTATTATGCAAAAGGTACTCGGAGAGAGAAGCATAGAAGGGAGAAACCGCCAACGCGAGAAACACGCCTACGTGAAACTTTGTGCTATACGTATACACACAGAGCGTGTATACTCAAGAAACGAAGCATCAATCGTACTTGTATATTTTAAAATTACATTTTAACTTGAGAAATCATTAGTTTTACTTTCTTTGTATATATTCAAGATATTCCGTCTGATAAATATGTCAATTTCTCTGGGAATTAAGTTTGCTGTATCTTGGGATTTCAGTAATATTAACATGTATCATTCGTTAGAAAATTTTTTTTTTACTTTGAGTATTTAATAATTATACCTTTACTGCAAATGTAGTTTTATAAATAGCTACTTATTTAAGGTTCACAATAATACATAAATTGCAATCCAAACAATAAAATTATAAGTTTATAAATATCGCTTATCGTCCATCAAGTTACACATAAGAGTAGTATAATCTTGCATAACGATCATTATGATAAGAATAATAAAAACATAACAAGTTCTAGTACTGTTTATTTTATATAATGTATATGTTTTTCATACTTGAAATAACCAAGTCAAGTTTTTACAGTACTTCAGTTCTTTATGTCTTGAAATAAAAAAAATGTGCTACAAAAAACTTTGACACATTAGCACTTAAAAATCTTTAAATCCACAACAATAGCCGAAAACAGTTAAACTCACAGTTACAAAAGCTCCAACTTGTTGCGAGAATAAGGTGCAGTCTAGCTAAAAATTGAGCCGATTAAAAAAATAAAAAGTAAAAAAAATAACATATCCTTAATGACTTGAGTTGCAGTATATCCCACACCTCTAAATCTAACAAAAACCTTGCTAAAAATGGAAGTATGCTTGGTCGAATACTATATATTCGAAGAGTTTCTGCTAACATGGGCGTGTACTTTTTTATACACACACACATATATAGTTTTTCAAAGTCCTCACATAAGAGTTGAATTTGATTCGTTCCACCTGTTCGACGGCGTAACGTTGAACTATCAGGCCGTTGCCATCTGTATGTATGCTTGCATATATATACATATATGACTAAAAAAATATAGTTACAGACTTTCTTGCAACTTCGGTCAGTATATATATACTCTTTTATACGAAGCACGCGATGCGTGAAAGGTATTTTGTATATACACGATTGGATAGAGGGAGTGCGTTGGCCGATCGATCGTGTATGTGATGGTTATCGCTTATTTTTTGCTTTTTTTTCCTAATGGATCGATGAATTATGGGGTGAAGGTTTAAAAGGCTTATTATTAAAAGAATAGCGGAGATTGAGGCTTTAGTTAGATTTTTTTAAATATTCATATGGGAATAGTTTCGGCAATTTTTTTTTAACTCTTACGAATTAATGGTTTGCCGGTAACGAAAGTTCAATTGTACATAATATGTTAATTTTTATTTAACAATTAACAATGCTTTACAAGAAGGCAAAATAAGTTTTTATAATGTTTGCCAAAATTCTCCAAGATTAATATATGAATAATCTAAATTTCTTATAAGAATTTTGAGATAAATTAAAAGAAAATCGTTGTATAAAATTACATAGTTCGATAAAAAATGTAATATTCATTCAATTTTCCACCAATATTCTTAAAGTATCGAACATTTTAAAACGTGATTTTCTTCGTAAGTAGATTAAACAAACAGTTAAACATTGAATGAGCAACATTACGAATTTAAGTGAGTATCAATGTACACATTTAGTGCTATGTTAATGATAATAATAAAATAAATTTAGTGTAAGCTTGTTAAAATGAATTTTAATTAACATTTTAATTTTTATATAGGGCTCGTAAAAGCTCTTGTCGCGTATCCACTGATATGCTTTGACTTTATTAAATTTACGAAGCCAACACCGTATAGCTATTATGTAAATTTGAAAATTAGTTGATTCAGCAAATTCCATTTTACCCTCGGCTCTCTCACTCTCGCTTGAACTTCAATTTTAATTTATTTTCCAGGTTATTTCATTTGATCGACAATTTTATCCGAGTACATTTAAATTTTAAATATTATATATAAAGGGGAATATTAAAGTATAAGAAAATATTAATGTGCTCATTCTTTTGAGCTTAATTTTCGACTAATTTATTCATTGTTTACATGAAATTTTAATTTAGCTAAACGATTATTTTTTTATTAATTATATAAAATGTCGATCAATACATTAAATTAAATAATGTATCAATTTGATTGTCAATTAAGAATGCGAATCGCTTTTTCATCAATTATTTTTAATATAATTATATAAAGAACAACATGAGATATTCATTAAAATAATGAATAAACTAAATGAAAGCATATTTTTCTTTTCTACACTACGAGATAAAAGTAAAAAAAAATTTTTTTCTAAAACAAAATGACCTAATTGCCCTAAACCCATGAAACATTGACTGTAGCAAACAACAAACACCTTATACTTTATACTCCCACAACATTAAATTCAGGCCACACACATACGTACACATTGACCGAAGGCACGATGTCGAACGTATTTTTCTCTTACATATTATAGTTGTCAGTCGTTTGTTGTTTGGACGATGCGCTTCTACACACGTGCTATACTATGTTTTACTTGCTGCTCTTGTGTAAGTGCGCCCACGTGTTTAAAAAGCGCGTACTTCCATGTACACATATATATAAAGCGAAGCTCCAGTCTCTACGTCACACCGTTCAAGCTGTTACAATAAAGCGCGTTACGGAAAGACGCAAGAAGACCAAACAGTGTGAACAAACCAGTGGGTAGGGGAAAACAAAATGACGGCTGTGGATGATGGGTGTTGGAGCTTTTAAAGGTTTTAATTAGAGCGACGTTTGATTTAAATGCTATTGATTTTTGCGATATTACATATGTACGTTTGCATCTATAAAATTTATCCTTGTTTTGGATTTTAATTAAAATTTTTTCATTTCTTTAGATAAATTAAATAAAAATTTTATTTCTTCGTTAAACTGACAATAAAAAAAATGAAAAAAAAAATTTGAATAGATGAATAAATTTTTTTGATAAAAATAATAAATTTTTAATTAAAGTATAAAAAATATAAGGGACTTCCGTGTAGTGCTCGTGCCTAACGATTAATTATGCAGATCTTCGGTAATTTTTAATACATAAATTTAAAATTTCGTAAACATCAAGCCACGAGATAAACAAAGTGCAAATTTTTTGAAAATTCATTTTGAAGAATAAACAGAATGTAAGGGGAGGCGTGCAACAGAGTATAAGTAATGAAATAATGAAAGGGCGTTAGCGACCATAATTAAAAAAAAAAGGCAATAAAAAAAAGAAGCCAAGGGGTTCGCACCACGTTAGAATTCAGAATATATCAAAAAGTCAGGCCGTAATATATAAAGAGTCATCAAAACGTCTCGGAACAACAAAGAAAAGTATATAGACGTATAGTAAAGAAACGCCATGGGTAATACGTATATAGTATGAAGGTATAAGGCGTGTCACGGAGAATGCATATGTAGGTCACACGCTTACCCGTGCGCGTAGTATAGATGCCAATCGCCGTACACATATACGCGCAACCCGCAACTTACGTAGTATAGATAGATTTTTTTTTCTTTTTTTCTCTCTTCGCAAGTTAAAGGGGAATTCCCTGTTTACGTTGTTTTAAGCAAAAGAAAAGGAATTTTCAAAATGCTCGTGCCACGTCACTTGTTTACGTTAGAGGAATTTGTGATTTTTCATTTAGCGTGAGTTGTTTTTCTCTCTTTTTTTCTCTTTACTACTATAGAGGTGAGGAATTTTAATTGCGACGGCTGGTCGTGAGTGATTGAAGCTCAACAGCCAAGAAGCAGTGTTCAAGTAGTAGTTTTAAGTGTTTGTCCGATTTTCTCTTTTTATAAATTAAATTTATGTATTGTTCTGTTTTATTTCTTGTTCGATATCAATTATATTTATTATTTGATAATTTTTATGTCTATAATTAAGTATTAGTGTGTATCCTTAAATTTTCACAAGCATAAGTGACGCAAAATGTATCAACAATTCGTTTCCTATAGTGTATATTAAAATTCCGGACCTTTAGATTCACAGCTGATTAATCGTATAATTAATTCGTATAATTAATTATTGATTTAATAATAATGCCTGATCCTAATTTTAGATTGTAAATATAAATGTATGTCTAGCTAACTAACGTTAACAAAGTACGTTTTAGAACTAACTTCCCATAAAATAGAAATAAATTTTTATTTTAGTTACGATTAAAAATACAAAAAAAAAGGCAGCGATTATTAATAGAGGTATCTTTCGAATAAATCTTTAAATATTTTTACTGTTATTACTTTTATCAGCATAATGTTGCGTGCAAAGGAAATTTCACGTCACACGTAGTGGTATTATAATGATACACACGCGGTTAAAAAAAATACATGTATATGCTTAATTTGCATAGATATCGTTTTTGTAAATTGTGCATCACAAAGTATGATACATATACTTTGCGAACAAAAAAGCACGTTAAGTCGTTCATTATGCGAGAAACAAAGTAATACAAATTACTTTTCAATAAATTTTAAATATGGTAGTTTATTTTAGGAAAACAAGGTATAAATACATGTATTTTAATGCCTAAAGAGCATGTTCCTTAAAATACAAATGGCTGAATAATTTTGCACGATTTTGTAATACTTAAAATTTAAATGTCCTGAATAGATGAAAAATTTCAAAATAATCATTTTACACACGTTTATAGAAACAAAATGAATTTTTAACCAATCGAGGATATTACTAGAAATTATTGAAACATAAAAAAAAATAATTCATGCGTGCACAGCCCATTGGATTGCGGTTGTGTACCTTGCTTTACGACGACATTCTCTCACGGTTATACTTACAGGTGCGCTCGTCTCGATTTCTGAATGTACATCATGTATTACGCATAAGTTGCGACTGCATATATACAATAATCCGGATTATTCTGGCGCGTTACGGAAAGCAGAGATCTTACATTGCTCCGCATGTATAAGCTCTTGCTACATACGCTTCGCGTATCACGATTTCATCGAATTTTTCGAAACTCTTATATGTATACATAAGTTTTTTAAAGCTCGAAGGCTTTGCAAAATGGAAATATAATTCTGAGGGATATATTGTGCACGATCTTGGAATAAAGATAATAATAATGAGAACGTTTCGTTTCATGCTAATTTTTCGAATTAATTATTATTTCATCCTGAATTTTGAATTTTACAAGAAAAATATCTGATACGCGATTATAAAATTGAAAATTTTGTTTCTGCGCATACCAATACCGTTTATAGTATGTTTTCCATGTAAGGAAAGAAAAATGAGTAAAAAAGTTGGCACTCATCGACATTTCTCTCTTGAGGAAACTAAAAAAGATGCTATAATAATATATTTCACTAGATAGCTCGATATAACGGTACTTACACTCCCGTCGTCCCTTACACGCTTTGCAATGTGGGGATACTAGTATGTTTATATATTTATGTATGTCGTACTATACGTGTACGTGTCTTGAGTTGATGGTATTTGAATAAAAAATTTTTCGCTATTTATATCATGTTAACCATAAGTATGGAAATTTTTTTTTAAGAATGACCTCTCATGTTCTTATTTTTACTATGTTTTCAAACCTAAAGATATTAGCTGTAGACAATGAAATTTACTTAAATAATAAATAACGTTTATTTGCAAAGTTTTTAATGAAGAATTTTCATCGAAAGAAATGTATAACTTGTATACATTTAAGAAAAAAAAACGAAGGAAATAGTAGATAAAACGAGAATGAAGATAGAAAGGAAGTTTATTACACATGCATGTATAAAGATGGACCATTTCCATCTTACACTCGATCGAGCATATTACGCTCTTGTATTTTCCCTTTTCTCGATTTAACCTTTTATTACAATCGCTTAAAGAAATTACATTCACGCGCATTAATTTACTGAAAAAGGCTTCTTCTTCCTCGTAGATCTCACTATTACTGCACTTATTGACTTTGTAAGTTTACGACATTATTATGTTTGACTTGTATCTAGTTTGTATTTACACAAATCATAATTTGCTAATTATTGAAGAATTTTCAGAATTATCTTTTTTTTTAATTTATCAAAATTAATTGATCAAAATTTGAAAAAAATGAATAAAGTTCTATCGATATAATCTTAAAGTTTGAAAAAGAACATAATCAAAATACTCAAGAAAAAATTTTTTGTTCAACCTACAAAAAAATTTGTTTAATTTTTTTAACATGAGCTCCGTTTGCGTTAAATTTTCTATATATCCAATTAATAGATAAATATTAATTAGTTTATCAACTTTACCGAATTTTCTATCCTTTATTAAATTATAATAACGTGAATGGGCACAACCTAGATGCAGTAATTAAAATTATAATTTCATTGAAAATTAATTAAACAAATAACAATATTAGCAAAAGTTCTTGAGATTATATGTTTGTTCGTGACACTGAAATTATGGTTTATGCTTTTGGAAGTATATATATATATATAAGAGTCGCAATCACGTATACATTAGGGTCAACAGTCTGGCTCTCTCTCTCTCTTTACTACATTTGCCGTTTTATTGTCCAATTCAATAAACGACAGGTTTGCTTTTATTGTTCGCTCTTACCGTATTATCTAATGCCTCGGAAATTTGGAAAAGTATATACCGGTTAATGTTATGGCCGTTAGTAATGATATCGTTTATCAATGAAAATATTATTGCTGGGGCAACAAAACATTGATTTCGTTTCGTATTAATAATTTATTGTTTAATCAATAATATTTTAATACTCCGAAATATATGTGTTTATTTTGATAGTTCGGCGTCAATATTGTCGTAATATTGATTTTTTTATTAGAAAAATAAGATAACAAAATTGTTGATATTAAATATTGATCGAAATAAAAATATTAATTGATTACTTACATAATGAAAGTAATTAGAAATAATATAAAATCAATACTTATAAGTACATAATTTTTGTAACTTTATGTTTAAATTAATATTTACTTTATACTGCAAAACACTAACTTCCTTTCCTTTGAATCGATCTCATATCATATGAAAAAGAAGAGCACCGTAAGAAATTTCGTCAATTTAAATGAAATGCCTCATGTTTGCATCTGTCTGCAGCAGAAAAATTTTGGAGGGTTAATAGCTTAAATTGAATACGAATTTTCATCGTACATACACTGAGGATGGTATTATATAAGTTTACATTTTCAAGATCCTGTGATATACATAGAGAATAACATAATTTGTACATATATGTAATTTATTGAGTTTTTTGGAAAAGGATGAATAATTTGAGAAATTAAAAAAAAATTCTTCAAACGAATCTAATAAAAAATATCTGTATATGTTGTACTAAAAATCATCTTATAAATCATATTATTCTACGAAACTGCAATATTTAACTTTAAAACTTCAACTTTAAAATTTGATAAAAAAAGTCTTGCTCGTCAAAAACTTAAATTTACTTTCCTCAAAAAAAAAAATTCTGAGCACCCATATGACAGCGATGTAGCCTTCGTAATCTTATATTGCGTGTATACGTGTACAGGAGTACGTCATCGCGAACATATGACAGATAAGACTCATGGTGTGTGTCCTCCCCCTCATCATAATGCCGCTTGACGAGAGCTCATTAGAGTGGCCTCGATCGACAATGAAAAGAAAGAAAAACTACTAAAACACCTTGGCTTAATATTTCATTTATAGGACGGATTTGACATTTAAATGATTGAACAATTTTTATCATGTGTTCATAGAAATTATAAAAGAAATTTTTTTTTTAATATCTCTGAAAATCATTATTTTATTATGAATATACTTTTTAAATTTATTTTTGAAAATTAGGGACATAATAACTTTATCATTATTTTTAATGAACTTTACATTAAACATTAATTTTTAATTGTTTTTAACATACTTTTTACTTTCTACTCGAAAAAATTTTGTCGCAAAAAAATATTACGTAAAATTGAAACCTCGCATTATAGGGTTTCTTTTTCCGGCTCGTTAATATTCCTTCCGGCCGAACGAACGACCAATTCGTACACGCCCATATTTTATTTATTTTTTTCTTTTTTTTTGAGCAAGCAATTGACGTGTATTCACTAAAGCTTTTATATTGTTACTTTTTTTTCTCCTAAAGTTAAATCCACGCCTGCTGACATGATATGGATTTTAATTTCGTCGATGTCACGAACAATAGATTGATAGGTTTATGTAATGTAATAAAATGATTTTGAGGGTTCAGTAAATTTTCTTTTATCTTATTTTAAAGATTTTCAAATAATTGATTGATTAAATTACTTTAAAATTTTTATTCAATAGTAAAATAATTAATTTTAAATTTTATTGACTTACTAGCAACCTTTTACGTACTTGCTCCATTGTCACTAGAATGTAACACTTAAATTTTAAAGAAATTTTCTCATTTAAAATTTTATATTGATTAAAATATTATTAAAGCTTTAAATGTAATATTTTCGTATTGCTATTATGTATAATATTAAAAAGCCATTTATTTATTACAACTTTTTCTTTCCTTCGTTTTTTTATTCCGGCAGTGAAGCATTAGTAAATTAAACTATTGAAAGTGCAGGGCTTAAAAAAAAATTTATACTTTTTTAACAACAATTATTTTTGTATTTAAAGCAAATAGTTACTACTAATTAGTATTTTTATTTTTTTTTACTACTTCAATTTACTTTTATTTTTTAATACCATAGTTACTACTTTTCAACTGCTGTATATAAGTCTATTTGTTCGTTAAATTTTATTTATTTTTACTTTAATCAGATTGCTGATCGCAATGCTTTTCTTATAATTTATAATATAATTGGGCTAAATAAGTCATTGTGCACTTTTTATTTTAAGGCTTGATCGCTTAGAAAAATTTCCATTTTTGCTATGTGTTATATTAAAAACCAGATTTATTGAAAATTCAAAATGTACACGTAAATTCATTAAACAGATCAGAATAATATTTTACAAAATTCATATGAACAAAACAGATATTTATCAAAAAGCCAAATATTAAAAAGATTGATTTTATTTACTTTTTTTCAGCGAGTACAGCGACAGAACGAGGATACTTCGGACCCTGGCGCCAATGCAAATATCTGCTTTACGGTCGAGAAAGATGCGGCCAAGGTGTCACAAGGCTAAAGCCCATTTGTAAGCATATTTAATATTTGTCAAATATAATCCTTTAGTAATTATAATAATTATAATTAAACTCAAGATTACGATCCTGCTGTACATTTGAACTTACAAAGTGTACTTAAGGAAACAGTAGAAGAGAAGATTACGACAATACAAGAGTAGTGTTTGCTCTGTCAATATATTACTAAGAGATAAAGCAAAGTTTAAGGATTACTTTCCTTATCGCGGTTTTAAAGAAGTTCTTTAAAGGGCTAAAGTATATATGCATAAAACTATACTACTTGTTTTAGGAGTACTAAGTATTTTAATGGCTATAAAAAATTTAATTAATTAAATACTTTGTTAATTAATATAGAAATTATGTGAGTACGTATTAAATATTTTTTATTAAAACATCGAGAGAAATTCTGTGGGTAAAATTACTATATTCCATCGTGACTGTGGAACATACTTAATTATGTAGAAAAATTATTATATGGTGAAAATTGCTACACGTATAGTAAACTTTCAACATACACAAAATATATTTTTTTATGTATATGTTAATCTTTATTATTTATGAAGTAGTTTTTACTATAATAATAATTTTTATAAAAAATTAAATATGTTCCATAATCACAATGGAATATAGTAATTTTTAGAATTTCTCTCCGTGTACATAAATTCAATAATCAATTTTAAGGCAACCCTTATTTTATTATATCGAAAATTACATAAAAATAATAAAATTTGTTTTATAAAATAAAGTTTTCAAATAAAAAATATTAAATTTCAATAAGAATCACTAATAAAATTCATAAAACTTTTCTACAAGCATCTCGGTGCTTTGATTTTCAAGAAAGCCATTAAATGTTTTATCACGGAATAACTTTATAAAATGTCAACAACTCGAACATTTCTTTTACAACAAGTCGTCTTATAACCGGCTATAGCAACGTTCTTTTCCGGTATAACCAACGCGTACACTGCAATCCCTTTGCTTCTGATTTTTTTATCAAACCTTACCTACAGCTGGTATACATATCGCGTATACAGCATACGCACGTACATACACGTTTCATAGCCGTTAAATTCGTACGCGAGAAAAGTGTAAAACGAAAAAAGTGCAATATATATATATATATATATATGCTCGCTGATACATATAGCAGCTAGAATTTGTAATCAATGAGAGTTATGCAGCATCGTTCAACTTCTCCTCTCCGCAAGCTCGTTATTATCGGTTACTCTCGTAAAACTTGAAATACGATACTTGCTACTGCTAGAAAAATAAAACAACTTTATACCTAACGTCATTTTGTTTCTTTTTTTAGATTTTTTTTGCTTTGACGCCGGTTTAGCTTTAGGATGGCCGATTTTAAGTAGCTTGCACGATTAGAATTGGTTCTATATAAAATGGGATGGTAACGGTAGTGATTAATAATTTTGATTGATTATCTATTGTTCTATTAATGTTGATTATTTTGAAAGTGCTAGATATAGTAAATTGTTCTCATACTTTGTTAATTTAACTTATTACATATAATTATTTATCTCAAAAATATGAAATTTTGGTAGGAGCACGTGTATTGCACAATATTACAATAATCCGTTAGTCAAATTATTTGATAATTAAATTCATCGAAAATTACTGACGCGCTTCTTGTTAAGCATATTATTTTGATGAAATAACCATGTAAATGATTTCACGGTTGCGCGAGTTAATATTATTTCAAGTATTCATTCGGTATATTATGAACGTTAATCCCATTCATATTTTAGAAAAATATTCTGGGATACTGCTAAATAGGATTTTTGTAATCCCAAATGATTATACGCGTAAAAATAAACACTCTGTGCTGCAAGTAGAAATGTTTTCAAACCATGAGTATTTAAATTTTCTATTTATTAATTCTTCATACAAGTAACATTAATTGAATTATAATTATAATAAATTTTATACTTTTGAAAACTGCATTAAATTTCAATTATTTTTATCTTTTTTAATAGTATATTTTTAAAGCGATTTAGACAATATATTATTAATTACTTATGGAACAAAATCTTTTGAATGATTTTGAACGAATTAAACTAATAAATCACTAATCACTCAAGCACTTATAATCTTAAACTGTCCATGATAAATCCTAAAGTTGTATGTCTGCATAATGTATTACAGGGACCGTATGGGTGGCAGGTATAGCAGCAGCGATTGCATCCGTACTTTTAGCGATCATCGTAATATTAGCTGTACTACAATTAGCAATGGCTTCCTCGGCGAAACGCGTCGTCATATCTTACAGCACTGCTGTTATAAGCAAAGTTGCCCTCGCTACCCTCGCTGGTAAGTACACACATATATTTTATTTCTTTTCATTTATTTTATTATTAGTTCAAAGTTTATGTGCTCTTAATAAATCAACAAAGTTAAGCCATGGGTGTAATGATAGTTTATACAAAAGTTATAGTTGATAATAAATATTTTACAGCATTTTCATATCCGTCGTTAATCGTGTATCATCCGCATGCAATATTGATTCACTTGAAACTTGCGAAACAGCAAACATGTTAAGTAAAAGCAAAATAGCTTATTACGTTAAACGAATATTTACCGAAATTAATATTATAAAATTAAATTTAATAATTAGCTTTCTGATAAGAAAGAGAGAGAAAGAGAAATTTTTAATTAAGTTTAACAATTTTAACATAGTTATTGTAACTACTAATGGAAGACTAATGGCTGTAATTACTTGCTTCCCCAAACAAATAATTCAATTTTCAACTTGTGATGTTAAGCTTGTTTTCAAAGACCCCAGCGTTGATGTAACATGCTATAAGCGAATGATAGCTTATTTTGACTAAACTTTTTAATTTTATTAAATAAAACCCACCACCACAAAAAAAATCCCCCAAAAAACAAACAATTAATAAAATTTCATTTAATTCACAATTAATATTTTACCAATATCAACCCACACGCTTTTAACTCTACACCAACCCCTCTTCAACAACCCAATTAATATTATAACTCATTCATTTTTTTTTTTAAATAAAAACATCTATTTTCTTTATATACTTTAAAAATTTTATTTTTATTAATTATATCTATATTTATAAACTCATTCATTACTTTCAACTCTTATTTATCTTCTGAAATAAACATTTTTAATTTTTTAAAAAACATATAAAACCATCATATGATTACTCCTTTTTACTATTTTATATAAAACATTTAGAACATAACCCAATAATAATATATTCTCTCAACCATCATTTATCAATTACTTCGTCAACCCCCACCACCCAATCACAACACCCCTACACCTTTCATCACAATATAATAACATAACTACACTTATTTATTACTCAATTCTTATACATCTCTAACCCTTATTTTATAATTTATTTTAATCACCATTCCCACAATCTTAACTATAACCAAATATATATATATATTAATATTACATTATGTAACAAGTTGGTAAAGTCACATACTTCTCTTGATGGTAGGGTTCGCGTGATTGCTTCAGGGAAAATCGATTTTATCCCATGTTACATATAATGTTTCACTCCCAATTTAATTAATGAAAAAAGTCAATTCCCATGTAAATGTAAGAAATATGAAATATTAAGGATAATAAACCATGTAAAATAAGAATAAATAAATAAATATTTAAGAAAATAATTGTATTATTAACTTCAGATTTGGAAAATGTATCAAACGCATAATAAAATAAAGCTTCATTTAATAAACTTTATTGAAATAAAATCAACAACGAATGATTATTTAATGATTAATTCATCTAGAGGAATTAAAATTATTTTAAATTCATACATAATAAAGTAATGTGAATTTTCAATATATATTTAAAAGCTGAAATTAAAAAGACATTAAATAATTATTAAATATTATTAATAACATATTAAACACTTTCAAATAAATAAATGATGTTATTTATTAAAATTTGAATTTATTACTTAAAATTATTTAATATTATATAATTTACTTTATTCTAACAACGATGTAAAATATTTTGTGTAATTTTAACATTTGCATATGTTCCGCATAAATAACCTACAAAATTTGTCTTAAAAATGACGAATGAACCTTATGTAAATTTTTGGATTAAAATTTTGACAAAAAAATATCTGAATCAAAATAAAGGCAAAAATTTTATGTTAATTCTAAACATTTATATGTAAAATTGTAAAATGCCCTAAATTTTTGACGCTAGAAATTAATAACATACTTGCAAAAATTATTTTACAATATAAATTTGACGGAAAAGATCTTTCATTTCCGGCCCAGATTGGCTATTTATATTGTCATTTTTTGTCGCTTCATATTCTATAAACTGCACTCTTGCATTTTTTAAATATTTGCTATTATACAGCACTCGTAGCAATATTGAGCTGAGAGTAAATATATTATATTTATAAAACAAAAAATATATATCTTTTCACTTATAAACTATGCATGTGTAATAATGTTTTATAAGCTGAAAATGTTTTAAAAAAGAAAACAATTTTCCTCTTATAAACTCAAATAAGGTGTAACTGCGCATAAAAGAGAGTGCTAATAAAGCTCTCTTGTATTATGCGTCTTCACGTTCGACGCACGTTTATCATAGAGCTAAGTTTACTGATGCATCTCAATTTTAAATATAATTAAAACTCACAATATTTCGGATTTAAAGGAAAATATAAGTATAACATTAGAGAACAGAGTGAGAAAATTTTTTAAAATAGTTAAACAAAAATATGAAATTTAAATAAATTTTTATTTAGAATATCTGAATGTATAAAATATTATTAATAAATTGTTTGACTTACTTTGTTATCGATGTCGGTGCATATATACGTGCGTGTATGTTAAATTTGTTAGCCAACATGTCACTGATACGACACACGAATAAGGGATAGTTATAAATTGTTGGAAAAACAAAAGCACCTTTTTCCCAGTGTAACATTTAAAAGCTTTTGTTTACTTTGATAAAAACGATACTAAATCTAAACGAAGCATTGTACTGTGCAAACAGAAAAGCTTTACAAATATGATAAAAAGAAATATCCAATATTCTAGCTATTTTTTTATCAAATATTCAAATATATTAGAAATCTCTTGTTTCTACTGATAAATATAATACTTTTCAAATTGTAATTACACGTTATTCGGCTACACAGAGTTATCGATTTTAGTGGTTTGGTCTGTAATAAAAAATTTTTTTTATTAAAAGTATCAGAAAATTCAGTTGTAACGTAACGTATATAATCTTTGAAAATGAAAATGTAATGTCCGCTATTAGAATTTTGAAAATTATTTGACGAAATGATTACCCTGGTAGAAAATGAAACGCTTTTTCTACCTTTACCATTCTTTAAAGTGAAGAGCAGAAATGAATGTTAGGCCTTATGAACTAATAGAAACGTTTTTCAACCTTCAAGTGCTAAAAATGCTAATAATTTGAGTCTGATCCACAATGAAAAGATAGAACAGTAGAGTCCTATCAAATTGGCTCTATGTACTATTAGAATCTTTAGATTTTTCTTGAAAGTTATCATTAATCTTAATGAATCACTGAAATATTCGCTAATTTGAGTTGTGATCATTGTTAGAGTTATTTTAAACGATTAATCAAATTTTCCATTTATTATTTTAAAAACGATATTTTATACTCGTTTCGTACTGCTTCTATTTTATTTTATAAATTTATATTTTTTATTTTTATAATTCAATAAAAATAAACACGGTGATAAAACAATCTATATTTTCTCGTCACGTGCAAAGTGAGGTTAGATTTACCTATGATCTGAAAAATTAAGGACTCTTACTAAAAGTTATATAACTAGTCAAAGTTTCCACAGTTTACCTATTTTGAGATAGCTTTACTGATTTTTCTCTCCGTTTACTTAAAATGCTATTTTTGTAAATACAAAATTTTGAACACTTTTTATATTAGCATTTTTGCCTATAGATGCTAACCAATATACCAAAAATTTGAGCTCTGCGTTCAGCAAATTGCCTTATTCCAATATTTACATGACAAATAACTTTAAATTCATATTTTTTAACCATTTTAGTTCAACTACCGGTAGTTTAAAATTTTAATTAATTTTCTCATACCCATTTTTAAAATCCATCACTTTATCTGACAATTTAATCATCAATCGAGAATCAATCTTATTATCTAAAGAGAAAAGAGATTTGATCTACAGATCTTTCGCTAATTTTCCATCTGAAAAGCTTTCCAACTTAACTAAAAATTCTTATCTTCCGACAAACTCGATTAGCAATTTATCTACTTTTTTTTTAGTTTCTAGAAATTTCCCCTTCGGGAATTCTTCCCCTGTTATTATCCATCTCTTTTCCAATTGAACACAAAAGAATTTTAAAAGGAATTTCGCGGACTCCATTAACTTGAAGCACCTGCAGCAAAACTATACGTATACTCAGACACAAACAGTAAAATTAAAAGAGGCATGCTACATTATATGCGTGTATTATAATACGAATCAGCATAACAATGAAAACGCGCGCGTGCAGAATATAATAAGTCGGAAAGGACTTTCTTGGCTCTCTTGTGCAGTTGCATTGCACACTCACAAATGTCACTGGGTCATAGCCATTATTTTAACGCGTACTATTGTATACACTCTGCAAGAAGTCTTTTCCTTTTATCTAGCCTGCGCGACTGAGTCTAACCAGCGATAGAAATATGAAAAACTCCAACTTGTTGGAGAGATGGAAGAAAAAACATTTTTTCTTATCTTTCTTTTGAGTTGGAAAGATTAATGTTTTTTCTTAGAACACTTATTTATACATTGTTTTTTTATTTTATTTTATTTTGCTATCACCATAAAAAATTAATTTTAATGATAACTATTATTTTTTATTTAATTATAATTAATTGCTAAAATTACTATACAGATTATTATCGTAAGATTTAGAATCGCATATTTTAAGGAAATAAGTTTCATTTATATTCTTGTAATTGTACAATGCAATATTAACCGTTTATACTTAAAGTTTATCAATTGATCGTAAAAAGGTCTGAGCGTTGCAAATGTTGTTTTCCAACTTTTCCATTTTATCTAAGAAAACTCTTACTTCTTCAGAAAATTTAAAAATCTTTTGAAGAAAAACTTTTCCCAACATTTTATCTTAATTCTTCCTACTTTAAAACACGTTACACTCGAACATATTTTTTCCTTGTCACACGAGTAAACTTTAATGCTCTCAGGGAATCGCGTACGCGTATATATCGCGATAGCATTCGCACGTGTAAGAAAGAGAAAAAGATATAGCGCCGGATACGCTAAAATTACCAGTTCGAATCAAATGTCCGCAATCTGGATCTAGTTGCGGTAAACCAGCACCAAGTCGTATACCGCCAACGACGACCAAGACGACGACGAAGACGACGATGAGCCGAACGCCCACTTTAGGGGATATATACAGTAAAGTGAGAATTAGTCGTTATAAATAACGAGTTTCTGATCCTGGAATTTTACTTTTTTACAGACATTACAGGATATGCGTATTTTATTAAAACAAATTCACAGTCATGTAAATTATATAAAAAGTGAGAAATTAAGATATTTTAATAAATTATGAAAATCAATTAAAATTTCAAGATTAACAATAATTTAATACGAATTTAAAATCATTTTTTCTGAATTACACTTATTTTAATAAATGAAAATAACGTTATTTATGTGTAATACAGCTTACGTAACCAATGCAATAAATTAATATTTTCTCAAAGATTTAAACTATCGGAAAAATGTGTATATATTTTAAAAATATATCTAAGCGCTTGCAATAATTCATAAAAATCTCTGATAATTTTTCTCCATAAAACTTTAACAAGGACTACCAATAACTCATACAAAACTTCTTTTACTACACGCATATATATTAAACTTTAAAATTTACCTTTAGAATTTCAATTTTATAAGTTTAGCAATAGTGAAAAAAAAAGAAATCTCTTGCATAAAAACAATAGTGCACATGACGCAGTAGCGATATGGGCGTGCGTATTATGTTGGGACGTAAAGTTTCGTTAATGAATAATATATATTTTTTTACTTATTCTTCTTTTTCTTTTTATTTTCAGCTTGTCTAGCAGTAGTGGCGGCGAGTCTCTTTGCGATGCAAACCGACGACAGAGATAATAGTTTTGTCGTTACAAGAGGCGAGGGATTCTACATGCAAGTAAGTTTCACCTGTTTTCGCTTTATATACATATTTTGAATTTATATGAGACATACATACACATGACACGCAAGCTTTTTTTAGACAAAGTGGTTTTAACTTTTTTGTTTTTGTTTTGTAGTTTGTCGTTTATCGAGCAGATAAAATTAAATATTCATTACGAATAGATAAAAGTAAATAAGGACAAACAGATTAGATTGAAGGATGTACTATATGACTTTGTTTATTTTTATGCTTGAAATCAAACATAAATTGTTATTTAAAGGTATCAAAGAAAACACAAGTCTATACATAAAATATCGATTATAAATATTATTGATATTAGTGAAAAATTCTTCAATAAACAACACATGGTTTCCATGGTCTCGTAATAATTAAAATGCAAAAAATTTTTTCAGCCGACAGCTCTTATAATACTTTGAAAATTTTCAAACTCCTACTATGTCCACAATAACACGAGTGTTTGACTAGAAATCCACTTAACGAGCAACGTTAAACTGTCTTTTTGCAAATAAATAGAAATCAGCATATATGTAAATTAAGCTGGTTGTATGACAAAAAACTTAAATTATCAGAAAATAAGTAAATGCTGCGCAATCTTCTTCTTCTACTTCTTCTCTTCAGTAGTTTGTCTGTCCAATGTTTCCGTAGTATAGACTAACGTCTATAATTATCTTTAAACATCAAAACAAATTTATTTTGATTTCTTTTCAAATTTTAACTGTGTTAATAACCATCTTATTTTTACGTTATTATAAAACATCAATATACAATATACAAGTCGAATCTCTCAATATCAGTATACCATACATGTATATGAAAATTTTAATTTTGTAATATTTAAAAATTTAAGTTTAGAATTTAAAAATAATGAAATAATTCATGAAAAAAATTGTTTTTTTAAAAATTTAAAATACTCTTCTTCAATCCAATTCCAATTATGCACTTGTTTTAAATGCATTAACTCCCTATGTTTATAAAATAAACGCAGAATGTGTAATGAACGGACAATGGCCCATTTTCCAATTCCGCCCCCACGTTATACATCATATAAGCATGATTTTCTATTTACGCGCGCGGGCAGCTTTATAAATACATTATAAGTTGTTTCTACGACTACTATAGTTGTATATGTATATATATAACCCACGCGTGGCGGGCAATCAATTTTTAGTTGTTGCTTGCTTGCCTGCTTGCTTGCCTGCTTGCTGAGTGTGTTTCAAGGTGGCGCGATGCTCTTGAAGCTGACTGAATTTTCTCTTATTCAATTTTAAATTTATGAATTGAAGTAGATTTGTTATTTGAAAAAGAAATTGTTTTTTTTTCAATAGATTTTTGGTTTTCAATTTACTAGTCGTAATAAAAATATGTAAAAAGAAATAACAATCCTGCTATTTGTAGCTTATGAGTTTCGTAAAAAAATAATTATTAGATCAGAGGCATAAATTTTTAAAAGAATCAATATAATCTGTATGACATTACAAGAGCATCGGAATAAACAATTATTATCAGTTGCGTGATTTATTTTCCAGACTGTAAGCTGTACGCTCATTACAGTATGCTATATTTTTAAAAATCCTTACTAAGAAAGGTCAACAGTATGGATATTACTCTTGCATTGATAGTTTTAATAATTTATTGTTGGTAGGAAGATAAAGTAAACAATTTTTATTAAACAAATATTTGTTCGGTTGATAAAAAAGTTCTCAACGCATATACTTTTATTATATTTTATGAAGTAAATAGATTGTTTATACAAGTTATGTGTAGAGTAAATATATTAGAATGAATTTTATTAAAAATTAAATTCTATGTAAATATAATATTGTGTAGGTTTGTACTTTTTGAAATTAAAATTTTTAAATAGAATAAGCAATAGAATTCCTGTTTGTTTAATATCTTACAAGCTGATATTTGTTACTTGCTTTTATTTAACTTATCGAGGATCGTTTTTGTTTGTTAATAAATAATATCGAATTGTTAAACAACCTCCTGTTTTTAGGAAGAAAATTTAAGAGGTCTTTGAAAAAATAAAGGTTAATCAATTGAAAAAAGATAAATTAAATTTTATTTATTTTTTTAACGTTGCTGTACTTATGCTATTATTGCAATACTGACTAGCGACGGAGGTTTACAGTGTATTTGTGAACAAAGCACATGTAACATATATACAGTGGTGCTTGCATCAATCGAACGCCGAAAATGGGATTCGAACTCAGAATCTCGAGATTACGAATCCATCTCTCTGCCAACAGAGCCATTATGACCTCTCTATTTATTAATTTATTTGAAACTACCTTTCGTTACAATTTGCTTTGATGATAACTGAATGAAAAAATTAAATTAATTTTTTTTCATATATGCTTTTTTATTAAATAAATCGTACTAAAAAGCTAAAAATAAATCTTTTGTAAATATAAATTTTGATAATATTCGATTTATGAAAAATTAAAACAATGGCACGTGTATACCTGTAGTATCAAGGATATTGTTTTTGTGAAGGCTCAATCACTAAATAATATATGAAATGATTGTATGACTGCACATGCCACGCTTTTATTTTAGTCTTCACAAGATAGAATATTTTCTAAATTCATATTTACAAAATATTATTTTCTATTTTTTAGTATTATTTATTTTTAAGGAAAGCAAGTTTTAAAAATTTTTTAATCTTTTGTCAAAGCACTTTGCGTAGGATGAAATCGGATATACCTTAATATTCACTTAGTGAAATGCATTAATAAATTTAAAAAAAGTTAACTAAATTTTAAAATTAAAATTTTAAAAATTCGAAAACGTTTTAAAGTTACAAACATACACAACCCACGCCCATTCCCCTACTGATTCAACGAATTATCAAAAAACAAAAAGAAAAAAAAACAGTAAAAACCTTTATCCATGTACGATTGAAATATAACACTTCCAAGAAAGCTTCTTTACATGTGTACGATATATCCCAAGTTATAAAGTACTTGCACATACGTAATTATCGCTTATGGCAATCGATTACGTAAGTGAGCACATAGAGACCGGAAGAAAAATTGCGCGTATGAGCGCACCCTAATCTCAGATGGAGGTCATGCAAGTATATACCTATACATTGTACCCGAGGATTTCTTTCTTTCTTTAGTTTTTTTTTTCTTCTCTTTTACTGGCAGCGCACAGGTGTGTGTATAACCTATACAGGTGTATATAAAGTTATAGTTGGATCGCGTGCGTTCATACGTGTGTAAGTATACGCGCTTTAAAAACAATGAGTCCGAGCCGTCAGGCCGGCAGTACGGCTCTGCACTCGCGACTTGGCTATTTCGTTTTATAATACTCGATACTTTTTACTCTGTATTATCTTCTTTTATTTTGTGCGTTTAGTTTGGTGCTTTCGAGCTTTTTGTGTCGAGTGCTTTTTTCTTTAGCTCATCTACATGATGCAATGCAATGCAATATAAATTGTTTGTTTTCAATAAAATTTCAAGCTATGTTTAGACATTGTATTTTATCGTATTTCAAGCTTAGCGTTATATGATTTTGTTTATTTCAAGTATTGTTAAATGTAAAAGTTAACTCAAAGTTTGCAATAACTTAGTGATAAATTCTTTCAATTTACTAACTTACAAAGTGTTTCATACATTTTAAGCATTACAAACAAAGTTTAAAATAATATTGCATTTCAATAATATGTGACGATTTAAAATAACTCGCGATGAGATAACGTCAAGTTTGAAAATATCAATACCATAACAAGGTTGAGCATCCCTAAATAACTTTTATGAATTCATTGATTATTTTCAATTTCCGAACTATCAAATCTAATAAAATAATATTCAAAAAATAGATACAAAAATACGTTTTTGTTACTTCGTTAAATATTGTGTTAAAAAAAAATTCGATAGTATAAAAAATCTTGTATAAAAATTAAATTCAATTAAAATCTCAAGTTTTTCTTTGAAAATTTTAAATACTTATAATAAGATTATATATAAGTTGAATAAAAAAAAATAATAAGATCAAGCAATGACAATGATAATTAAAAGTTTGTTCCAATAAATCTCGTAACACTAAATTCTTTTATTATTATTTTTGCCGCGTGCATTTTAATTAATTGAAAAAAAAATAATGAGCACGAGGAGGAAAAAGAGCGCGTTGTTAAGAGCGAAGGATGAGATTGAGCTTGATCGAGACCGGAAGCTTCGTAAACCCAGCAAGGTACGACAAACATCACCTGTACGTATGCCAATTTTTGTTATAATGAATAACTAGCACAAGCTCACATAAAATTTAATTTTCAATTAATTTAGATTTGTCAATTTTATTTTATTACAAGAACTTTTTTAGACAGTGTTAAGGAAATAAATATGACATAAAAAAATCATATCATTTTTTAAGAAATAAAAGAATTTAATTTTAATTATAAATAGTCAAAATTATAAGAAGAAAATTATTTAGAGTTTGAGAAAATAAATATAATATGAAAAATGAAGTCGTCAATGGCTCACTTAGTAGAGCGATGGATTCGTAATCTCGAGGTCCCGAGTTCGAATCCCGCTGATGGATGATTTATACAAGCACCGCTGTACGTTATATGTGCTTTGTTCACAAACATACTGACGATCTCCGTCGCTAATTAGCATCGCAATGATATCATAATTACAGCGACGTCAAATAAAATAAAAATATATATTTATATAATATAATTATTATAGTTATAATGATTGGAATTATGATCTCTATTAAAATTTAAAGTCACAGAAGTATTATTGGGGGGATATTGTTAGTATTAATATATCTTTTAGAAATTTATATATATTTTTTTTATAATTAATTAGTTGTAAGTTAGTTTATATGTCTACCAGTCAGTGTACAGGGTTGCACCCTCTACGGTTTGCAGGATGTGTGTATTTGTAAATTTAATTTATAAATTAATACTCTTATAAATTACTGATTATAAATAAAAATATATATATATATATATATATATATATACACACAAAAGATCTAAAATGTCTAAATCAACTTTTTAATAAATATAAAAGAATTTAAATCATAATAAATTATATTAAACGAAAGATATTTTATTTAATTGTTTTTAAATAAATGTAACATCAACAGATTATACATATATACAGTTAATTTATAATTGGAGTTTAATTTTTATGACTTTCTTTATAAAAATGTTTCTTTAATGTTTCAAGTGTACTAGAAGTTAATTACTTGTTCAGTAATAAGTGCGCTCTTTATAAAAAGAAAAATCATTGCCAGAGCGTGTTCCGTAGACTTTTTTAAATTTATTGCTTATAAAATATATATCTATAGAGCGTACATTACGAGCCAAGCGTTTCTTATCACTTTTATTGCAATAATTTTAGAGTGCGGGTGAAATGTGTTATTGGCGCAAATGTACACTTCTATAATTTAAAGTTTGCCTTATTCGCTTCCTGTATTCAACTACCCGTTGATTAATTTTTTTTCCTTTTATTGCTCATGCGAGTTTTATCGACTATTAATATTTTTCAAATAGTCAGACTTGAAGAAAAAAAGATACATTTTTAGGATGATTAATCATTTAAACAATGGATGAATATTTTAATTAATAAATCGATGTATATGTTTAGTTAAAAAATATTGAAATTCATTATGCGTTGACGTTAAATTTATTTTTGTCTTCTCTATATAATATTAATGTCAGTATTATTTTGTACTTTGTTTAAAATAATTGTTATAACTTAATTCATGCAAATCATGTAATATAATAAATGCTTTAATTAAATTCATCAATTAGAAATTGTATGATATTTAGCCAACTTTTGAATCTGTTTCCGTAATATGATTTAAGCACATCGATTCAAAATATTCTACAGAAATACAAATAATTTACTAAATTGATTTATTAACGAAAATATATAAATGGAACAATCATTAAAAAGCGATTATAATTTGATATTGCGGTGTGATATAAATTTTTAAATACTATGGGTGTTTATTTTTTTACGTTCCATACAGTTTTTATTAATTTCATTATTTTAGTATAAAAATTAAAGCAGCACCACGAAAATCATTAAAAATGAACTTCAGTATTCATTATTATAAAAATAAAAATAGAAAAATTTAATTATTCACTCCCTTCTGTCATGAATTTTTTATAAAAAAAATGAAAATCTAGAATATTAACGTTGACTAGACAATCTAATGTATGAAGGCAAAAAAATATAAATAAAAAGTTAACTCTAGCACGACACGCTTGACCAACGACATTATACTCAAGCAACATACCATAAGTGAATACCGGCCGCTATATCCTTTGTTTGCTGCCAATTACCTGCTCTTCTTCGTCCTCTCTTTGCCTTACTTCTTTTTTTCCTTCTTCTTTTTACTCTTCATAACTGGATTACTAAAGCTGCTGGATTAATCTTCGTACACGAGAAAAGCACACGCCCCTTGGAAAAGAAGGATAAATTGGCGAGAAAATTGAAATTTATGCATTCATTAAGTGAAAATCAAAAAGCGGAATGTTAAAGATGAGCTTGGTTAAATTGAGATAAAAATTTATGCAACGTAACTAGTTCTTATAACTAGGTTTTTATTTTTTTTTTAACTACATTTTTATAAATATTTTTTGTTTCAATGCTGAATATTTCCTTGGAATTTATGATGTGGAAACTTATATTGTTAAATAGTTTTGTAATAAAACTTCTCAGAATTATTGTGCGTTGTTATCAAAAAGTTTTCTTCGAAGTTCAACTATTCAGATAAAAATGCAATAATTTTAAAACTCTTTTGTTTTTAAATACATATATTTTATAATTTTCAAGATGATTAACCTGAGCTTAAACGTTTTTTACTCTATCAATGAATCACAATGGAGAAAAACGTGTCTCCAAAAGTTTGGTAACGAAAACAACGTAAACTCTTGTTTTTTTAAATTAAAAATACAGACTTTAATTGTTGTACTTTTATAAAAGATTTTTCACAACCAAAGTTATTTACTTTGCTTCAAACTCAACGTTAATGGTCACTTTTTTGACCTAGAATAGTGAAAAAAGAGGTATTAGCTTCTTTTTTATTTTATTGAAGGTATTCGTTTCTTATTTTTTTATTCCTTTCGATTTCTTTCTTTTTTTTAATATTCAAGTGAATTTGGTTTTTTAATAAAAATGGAAAATTTAAAATATTCTACTTTTTTTCGATAGTTCAGATTTCCAGTTTTTATGGTTAATAAAACCGTGAATCTATAGTCATAGATCCGATAAAAACGAAAAACCAACCATTTCAAACATTATTTATTAATGCTTTTTTTTTTTTATATTGTTGATTTTAAAATAAAAAAAATTTATTCCTCTATGATCTCTAAATTTTTTTCTTATCTAATTTTTTAAATTTAAATATTTGATTTTTTTTTTTTTCTACCTTTTTATTTCTATTTTTTTTTTTTTTTTTTTTACGTACTTTTTTTTTTTTGATTTAATGTTTTAATTTTCGTCTTTTTTTTTTTCTGATTACTTTTTGCTTTTTTTTCTACTATTTCTTTTACAATATTATTTTATACCTTATTTTTTTTTTTTTTTTTAAAAATCTCTCCACCAAATTTTTTTTTTAGTTTTTTTTTTTTTACTCTCATTTTTTTTTTAAAATTTTATTAGTCTATTATTTTTATAAAATTAATATATATTTAAAATATCTATATTTACTTCATTTTTTGCCCTTGCTTAATCTCAATTATTTTTTTAGCTCAAACATAGTTATTCTATAACTCGCCCTGTTTTCAGTTTTTAATTTTAAACGATCTATTTCCTACTCCCTTTATATTTTTCACTACGCTACTACGTAAACGCGACCATCCGATCGGACGTAATGACGACACAGGATGATCACATAATACAAAAATAAATTTGTATTACAGAAAAAACTATTAAAAATTTTCAAAAGATTTGTAAATAATAAACTCAAAGTAGTACATAATTCATAAAAATAAAAATAAAATAAAAACTTTTCACATTAATAAGAAATAAAATAAAAATAATATGACTGAAAGATATGATGCTTCTTTGTTTGCAGGTAGCGTCAATAGTGCTAAACTTTGCAGTACTCGTTTCAGCAGTATATGAAGGCATTTACGCAAGGCGTGGTAATGATCCAACAAAACTACGATACGGCGATGCTCGAGGAGCGACAATTAACAATCCTGGATTCCGGGATAGCAGGCATCCAAGTAATGGTAAGCATTTCATAGTTATTATTGTCTTTTTTATGTTTCGTTTTTCTTGAGTTTGATTTAAGTCAATGATTTTTTGAAAAAATCGAAAGTTTACATTCTGGATACATATTTTTTTAATTAATTATAACGGTAACAAAAAACTTTTCGTTGGAAATGAAAAAACGGAATTTTTCGTTTGCATTAATAAAATGACAATATGAAATAATTAATATTTATAACAATATCATATGAATGATGAATGAACTTTTTGTAAAGAAACTAGATCGATTAAATTTATGCGTATGTTAAAATATAATGAAAAAAAAAGGAATTCTTAGCTTCTAAGAAATCAATATCGTTACATATAAAGCACAACTATTCGTTTATAAGAAAAAAAAAATTAATTATAACGCACGAATAATTTTTTAAAATCTCTGCCAACTTTTTTTCTATAATGTGATTCTTTCCACTTTGATGTGGAATCTATCCTTTCAAAACTTTTGTATCAATGCTCAAACGATTCTGTTATTATAGATAGCTAAGAGCAAATCGCTGCTGTGTGATTAAAATTTAATTATCCATTAGAGGTTACGCTGAATGAGAACGAGAAAAAATGTCGAGAAAAAAAGGAGAGAATATTGCCATTTTAATCTGATTATTGAAACGTAGAAAAAAAATTCCGAGTGCTTTATTTAATTGTTAAACATTTAAAAATACATATTTTAACATTTTTTTACAAACTTTTATTGTATTTAACAAAAATTTTTTAATATAATACTACGATCAATTCTTCAATGGCTTCAAATTAATCAAATCATAATGAAATTTGCAATTCAATGAATGTAAATTTTTTGCACGAGCTGCTACCGTGCAATTAATTAAGAACTGTAATAGAAATATAATATTTCTACAGATTGTGTTTTTTTAAAAATAAAATCCGAAAATTGAAAGAGCAGTAATTATAATAAATTAAAATAATGTTTAATTTTTTTATACGCATCTAAAATTTAAAAATTACCAGCAGGAGACAAATTAATTAATATTAATATAATAATCTTTAATAAGAATAAGAATAATTTTAAGTTGGCAAAAGTTATCTAAAGTTATGCTTTAAAGTCTTCTCCGTCGATTGCTTTGCCTTCGAGCTTATGGCTATGGTTGTATACATTGCGCGTGTATATATGCGATAATTAGCATGCTCCAGTAATCGCTGCGCCTTTTGCCATAATGAAAACACGTGACTTTCAGTAATAAGCCAGTAGCAAAGATTACTGTACACGTTCTAAGCTCTCTCTCTCTCTCTCTCTCTCTCTCTCTCTCTCTCTCTCTCTCCAACTCTATACACGACGACATTGACGCCATATTATTGTGCATATATACATACACAAAGTGCTTTGGAAGAGCGTATAACGCTTTTCCAAATGTTACACACACGCGCAACCGTGTCAATGACGACAAGCGATCTCCCCTTCCAATGCTCTCTTCATAGCAAAACGTTTTATTAATTATTGATATATTGATAATATGATTTGTTGAAATTTTTTTTTCTAGAATTGATGTTGCTTTTAGTTTTAAAATTAACGAGATTACGCAATAATTTTTTATATTGTTTTAATGAAATATACGTCGGATTAAAAAATTAATAAAATATTCGTGTTTTTAAAATTTTATTCAGTTTTTCTGCTCGTAACTTGACTATTAAATTTATAATTACGAATTATTTGAATGAGAATTTTCATTTTATATTTCCACTAACTTTTTGAACGGCTTCAAAAGTTAAAATGAGAATTTTAAAGTAAAACAATTGAATATTTGTTTTTCGAAATATTATTTATAACTTTTTTTTCAGGCCTGAGCCGCTTGCCGGCCACCGGTAAATCTTTAATTAACAGGGCCCAGACTTTTAACACACAATTTGCCCAAGGACTTTGTAAATAAGTTTCCGTGGTCTCCGTCTCCCCGCGAAAAATTCGAAAAATTTTCCGAAACCCGGGAATCGAACCGCCACTAGCGCGGCCGAGCCAGCCCGCGCACCGCCGCTCCTATTTATAACTTACAATCCTGTCACTGAAAATGCTATATACAAATGATAAGTTATCACTTAATAAAAGTTAGTTACACTTCCATCCGCCCACTTTCTCTTAAAGTACAACGAAACAAACGGACAAACGAACACACAAACAAACAAGAGCGTAGCATCCAGCAACAGAAGCAAAAAAACAATAATAGCTTATTGTTTAATCTTTTCGAAAATTTTTAACATTTAAAGTCTCTTACGACCCACGCAAACTAAATGTGCAACAATGCAGCACCGTTAATTTTCGGTATACGACGAGAACACACGCACACATACAAAAACACAAACACACGCATACATACTTATGCAGATAGACGCACAAACTTCAAGGTTTCTCTTGCAAGCCTTGCGTATACACACTGTGTACACACAGCTATATAGAGTAAAGTGCAGTAAAGCATAAGTTCCTCCGAGCTGTAGGAAGGAGATAGAGAGAGAAGGAAGGGTTATAATAATATAGGGAGGAACTAAATTGCTTGTGCGTCGCTTTTGATTTACCCATGGCAGACGAAACGCTGGCCTGTCAGCACTTAGGCGACCTGTCGCCTGCAACCACATGTATTCTCGTGTTTATATGAAGAGCCTCGACTTAGAATTTATAGATATTCAGGACAATTGCGCAACGTTAATCGTTAACAATTGTACTATTATTTTAATGCTGTGAAAATTTTTTTTATTCGTCCGAAGACATTGAATTAAGCTTTTTTTTATCTGTTTACAATGGCTTCAAGGATTAAATATTGATCGAATTTTTACATCTATTTATTAATATTAACTCTTGCTGAATTTCACTGATTGGAATAAAAAGTACGTTTATTAAATAATATTATTGATTAAACGAAAATTTCATAATTTTATAAAATAAACATAAATGTATAAAAAATTAATTTCACTATTTATTTAGCTAATTATGAACTGTATTAATCTCAGTTCGTATGATTTTTTATTTATTCATCAAAATCTCTATATGCATGAACTGATATTGATGTTTCTGTTTTTGGAATCAAATAAAGATATTACCGTGGGCGGACTATATATTTTTTTATTGTAAATATGTAAAGAAAAATGTAATTTAAACTCGGAACTTTTTATTTAGCTTTTTCCAGAGTAAAAGAAAGTCCAATTATTTTTTTTTATAGATAAAGTAAATGTAATAGGATTCTCAGTATCAATCGAATCATTGTAAATGATATTTATCTGAAAATAAAGATGAAAAAAGGTAGTAGTACAGTTGGTTATAAAAGTATAAGGATAATAATGTTGTTAATTTTAAACGACCTTTGATGGTACTGATACCAATTATAATTTTTATTAATGTAAAACATAAAAGCCTATTATAGCTTCAGCTATTTAACTTGTATGATTTGATGAAATTATTTATACTGACGTTCTTAATTCCGTTTTATGGTAAAGTAATATGATATCAATAATTTTTACAGTTATATGCTTTAAGATAAAAGCTATTTAAACTTCAAAAGTATAGATTTTATGATTGCAATCTATACTGATAAGAAGATTATGAAATATTACGATTTTTATATAGAATTTTATTCTTTAATTCTCTACTTTCGTATTAGTATTTTTATTAATAACTACAAAACTTTCAAAAAAGTAATTTTATTGAACTTTTTTTTATTTAAGTTTAATTAAACTATTTTTTTTAACAATAAAAAAATTGTGTATTTTTAATTCTATACGAGCATTAATTTGAATAGACAAAAATTTGGAAATTATAGCTGCAGGTTTACAAATATATTTTTTATATTTTTAACGCCGCTTTATTTATGATATCATTGCGATGCTAATTAGTGACGGAGGTGTCTCAGTGTGTTTTTGAACACAGCACATGTACAGTACAGTGGTGGTACTCGTATAAATCATCCGAGAGTGGGATTCGAACTCGAGACCTCGAGATTACAAATCTATCGCTCTACCGACTGAGCCACTTTAGACCTCTCCTAATATTAAAATGTAAATTCTTTTCAAAGATTCCTTACCTAAACTAATAATTATTCAAACTACGTTAAATTTATATATAATTTACATAATCTCTCGGAATTTTGAAATATTTAAGTCCTTTACCGTTTCTTTTTCTTTTCAATTTCAAATTTTTCTATAAAGAATCAAAAATTGAAAAATAATCCTTAAAAGTCAATAGTTATCATTCGATATTCATCTTCAACATTACAAGTATTACATATAATACAATTACGTAAATTTAACATTTATTACTTAAATATATATTCTTGAAGAAACATATCGCACTACTCAGTCATCTTTAAAACAAACATCCACCTCGGAGAATAATAATTTTAAAAAATATCATCTCCGCCGCTGAGTTGCACTTCTTTGAAGAGAAATATTTTTCTTAGTATACGCACGATCGTCTATTTAGTCGCAAGGTTGTTAAAACGCCTGCGTGCGTACAGGCGCTCTCGTACCGCTTCATTTCTCTGTACTACGAGTGATAAATATTATTAAGCATCACGCGCACCGCAAACTCGTAAATTCGCATGTGAACTGCAAAACTCGCACATTTCTAAGCATATAGATGTAAAAAATTTATCTAAGATAAATGTTGAAAATAGTATATGTAGGTCACGACTTTTTTATGGTGGTACTTATGCATCCAGTAAAAAGGTCTTTTTCAAATAAACTTACTAATGAATATTGACAAATTTTTCATTTTGGTGTATTTGATATTTTTAAAACTCAAATATTTTATATACAAGTGAAAATGTAGATAAATATTTTTATATGTTCAACGTAATAAAAAAAAATTTAATTTATAAGACGTCGTGGCTAATCCATCATGTATTAAAGCATCTTTTGTGCCGCAAACAAAACTTGTTCCCTGAAAATTAGTAACACCAAAGAAGACTTTGTTTGGAAAGGCAAACAATATTAATTTTAATATTCTTAAATAATCAAGTAAATCTGCATTCATAAAGTTAATTGTATTTAGCTTCGCGAGCTTTATTAAATTTCTTATTAAATATGAAAATAATTAAGTTTCATCTTTCTTATTTTTAAAATAAAGAAAACTGGTGGGCAGAAGAAAACGTTTAAAGTCAACAAAGTAGTACAAGTAACAAAGTCAAAACAATAATAAGCAAAACAAAAGCAATACAGCTTATTATGCAAATATAATTATCTTGATTTGAAAAAAATTATTTAACATTCTTATGAATATGCATTCTTGAAATTAACTTGGTAAAATTAACCGAAATCTCGTTTGAAAAGAATTATATAATAAAAAATTATTATAATTGTTATGAATTTATTAATAACAATAAATAAAAAATAAATACTTTATAAGTACATTAATGAAATTGTTTAGATGAATTTCAGCTTTTTACATAAATTTTGAGTAAAATTTATCAAAAAATGAAGATACATTTTGACATTCTTGCCTGTGCTTTAAAAATTTAATAAAAACTCCTAAAAAGTCAATTTAATTATTTTAAAAATAAAAATAAATATTCTATATTTTGAAATAAATATTTCTAATCTCTACATATTCTTGCGTTAATTCACAGGTGGCAGTATATCAATGACAGATGCAAGCGGTAAACCTTATGCGACGGGTGGTACATCTGGTAATGGCTCGATGGCCAGCGTAGCAACGTCCGGCAGTGCGGTGAGCACTGCATCACCGCTAAGAAGTTCGCTCAAGAAGCCTAAACCATTGGGTATACAAAATCCAGGCTTTTCAACGCACAGTCCGACATTACAACGTAATGGATCACAGAAGAAAGTACGCATACAAACGCATTCAACTGAGGTGTGAAAATATAGTTGAATGAAAAATTTTTAAGCTTCGAAGAAGCCAGATATTTAGAGTTAAAGATTTTTTTGTTAAGGTTGGTGAAGATAATTACAAAAAAAATCGTTTGGTTCTAGATTTTAAAAAAAGGGATTGATCTATTTGCTGTTTTCGTTTTTTTATTATTCAATTTTTCTTTGTTAAGATAATAACTTTAAATATTATTAGGGTTATTATTTAAAATTGAGGATCATCAACCGAGTTATAAAAACGCGTATTTTAACGATATAATTTTATCGTTTAATTATATGATAAAATTACAATAAAAAGAAGATTTGTAGAATTAATGCGTATATGAATTTATACGCACTTATTCTTTACTTACTACAAAAACTTTAATATGATTAAAGTGACAAACAATTTTCAATGTAAATATAAAATAAACTCTATAGAAATGATTAGCGAACAGGATTAAATGTAAAGGCTGTGCGTTTGCAAGCACTCTTTGGATTAAGTTTTCTCTCATATACCTTTTTTTTTATTTTATACGAAAAAAATGCTAATCTCAAAAAGATAAACTCGAATCTCAACGTTTAAGCATCACTTTACTCACTTGGAAAAAAGTGAATGATTAGTCATAAACGTAAATAACAATAAATAATATCTACTTTTAAGCTTTTTATTTTTTTTCAAACTTTATGCTTTAATTTAGTAAAAATTAAATAAATTCTGTTTATTGAGTAATATTTATCATTGATAAGCTCTCTTAAGAAACGAAAGTTGAGCATAAAATATAATCATCATTAAATTTATGATATTGTTATTAATTTTTAAATGTTTTCGATAAATTAATAGTTATTTAATATTAATATTCAAAAGATCAAATGTTTATAAAAATCAGGTAAGACTTTGTCATTAAAAATAATAAAATTAATTTTTGTATGATTATATTTAGTATTTTTAAAGTGCACCTTTCGATGTTCTAGAAATTTATGTAAACCACTTGACTAATTGTGTAATTTTAAAATACTTAAAATTAAATGACAAGGTCTTCTTCTTAACTTCACATAATTATGTTCAAGGATAATCGTGTGAAAAATCTTTTCAAAAGATACTTTTTTCTTTCTTTATGTACTTTAGACCAATTTTATGTACCGTCCAGAATTGTACTTTAACATTCGCTTTAGAAAAAATGTTCCTTTTAAAAATCCAATTGAATTATATGTAAGGATTCATTCACTTTTTTAAATCTTTTTAACTGAATATTAAAAAAGGCTTTTACTAATGCCAACATTCGATTGGTTCGTAATGTACTTTTTTTATTTAGTAACTTTTTAAATATCCAAGCACAATTGAATTTTTTATTTGTACTCTAATGAACAACTTTACACTAATAGTGCCTGAATTGTCATCCAAAAAAAAAAATAATAAACATTAGCTAATAAGTTAAGAAGATGAATATTTTTTTTAAACAATTATAAAATAATAGCTCTTAATACAAATATTAATAGTATGTGATACTGTAAATTTTTATTTTTTATTTAAAATTTATGATATTAAGAATTTTATTATAAATAAACGTTGCTTGATTTATTAATATTACATTTTCTACTCTAAAGGTGAAAAAATATATTTAAACTAAAATAATTCCATTATCTTTAGTTTAAAAGGATAAAAATTCTGCTTATTTTACAATCAGCATTATTTACTTATCAATTCGATGAAATTTTATATATTGTGGAAATTAATCTTACAAAATTTTACCTATAAAAGTCAATTTCAAGATTATTGAATTTATTTATAAATTTAAGAAAATTAATAACAAAGCGCACAAAAATTTCATATAAAAATGTTTACTTATTTTTATTATTATATAAATACTCTATGATGTTAATATTGTGAATTTAAAATGTAATAACTGGGCATCGACGTGTTTCGTTATTTTCCTAACACTCTAACTCAAAGTTATTTTTACTATGCAAATAAAGTGCAAAATTAAATAAGCCCCTAAAAATCGAAAAATAAGAATATGCAGTTAAAGATGACGAAACTCGTTAATGCCCATAATGTTTAAGCTTGAATGAATACATACTTTAGAACGAATGGAAAAATGTAAAAGCGTAAAAAATATGATAAAAAAAACAACATAAAACTAAATCCTAAACAAGAAGAAATACTTACGACACATACATGCGATCGAAACGCATCCGTCCAGCCCTTCTTAGGCAGCTTTTTTTTTATTTTACGAGTCGCCGTATTCCATACGCGACTAACACAGAACATATATGTATATGCAGAAAAAATATTATTATTATATTATTACGTAAAAATATTCTAATAGATATTGATTTTTAAAGAGAAAAGTCATTTTTTTAAACAATTTATCATGTATCACGCACACGCATTTAGGTACAAAACTTAATTTGCAGCGAATGAATAAAAATAAATAAAAACAATTGTATCGAGCTGTCGCCTAACTCCGACTATCGGCCCTTATACAATGACCCGTCCAAATAGATATTTTAGTTTCTTAATTATTATTTTATTATTATTACATTATTATTATTATTATTTTTTCTATTGATTTTATTTTGTTTTATTGTAATTTATATATAGCGCGATTAATAATGGTTGTATCAAATATCGATGAAATAATTAAAAAAAGAGAGATAAACTAGAGAGACGAAGAAATGTTATGATTATGCGTGAGAGCCGGCCTCGAAGAAAGAAAAAATTAATAGAAATTAATATTTTTTAACGATTAATCATTGCTAAAAGGCAAAATAACGTTGTTGCGTATATAATTAAAATGATATTCGTTTAGTTCTAATGCTTGAGTATTACTATTATTCGCTTTGAAAAATTTTAAAAGATAGAAATTAGAGGGCACAGATAAAGATTTATTTTACGATCACTTTTTATTTACTCGGTATTATTTTTCTTTTTTAAACGAAAAATATTTTTTTTTCGTTGTTACTCGAAGAGACTAGGCTTGGTAGGATTTAGTTGTATTCGACTTAAGTTATTCCTTCATTATTATTATTTTCTTTTTTTTTATCTAATTATTGTATTTCATTTACTTTATTATCCGCATATTGATATCAAGAAGGAAGGAACAGAGCGACTTGGAAAGAATGTTAATTATTTTTTTTTTAATGCCCTGAAAAGTGTTAAGAAAGTGCGTGAGAGTGAGATTAAATCGAGTGACCTTAAATAAAAAAAAACAAATAAACTGAACAATCCTGTAAATATACGCACATTTTTTTCAAATGCGAAAAATCAATTTTATGTCTTAATTGTAAGTGAAAAAAAATATTGTTTTCTAAAAAGTTGTGTAGTGACTTCTCGCATGACGTTAGAGTCAAACTCGTCTGCGGAAGGTGCAATAAATGTCTGAAAAGATACAAATACTTGAGTTTTATTGATTACCACCTATCATCATCCTATTTCTTTCATTTAAAAAAAAATCTATTTTCTGAAAAAAATTTGAATATTAAAAATGTTAAAATATATATAAATTCATACATTTACTTGTTGTTAAAGATATGTTTTTTTCTAATATTTGTACACAAGAACTTATTGACTAACAATAATTTTCAGAGTTAAATAATTCTAGTCAAACATTCTTTTATTATTGAATATTATTCTACTAGCTTCTGTGCGAGGAATAAAGAGATGCAGAAATAAAACAGCATATATTTTATTATAAAATAAATTTTATTAACAATTAATAAACGTCCGTAGATTACTTACAATGTATTTGACATGATAAACGAATTGTGTATGTGTATGTGTGCTTATGTGAGTGTAATGTGTATTTGTGATAAAATTCTTTAATCTTCTCGATCGACACATATATATTCAATATACAAAAAGAGAGAAAGAGAGAGAGAAAGTGAGAAAAATAGAAAGAAGAAGAAAGAAAATAAATATTCGTCGATGGCAGCTTTATTTTTTGATGCTTAAATCGCGCGCAGCTATCAACGTTTCACTGTACATATTAAATATTTAGTTTTATTTTTTTTATTTTTATTTACGTGTAATATATATGAATTCTCATTGTATCCTCGCCTGGAGGACTCAGAGAATCTTTATAATGAATGAAAAAAATAGGAGATCCTTAGATAACAAATATTTAATGCTTTAATATACGCTTCATTCTCGTATATGTATTAAATAAGATATTAATACAAAATAAACTTCTTTTTTTTTATTCAATTATACGGAAATTATATTTCAAATTTATTTATAATGAATTTTTTTTTTAAATTTTTTGAAGTTTAGGTTGTAATTGTAGACTGTTCGCTATTAGGTACTTTCGTTCTTTACAGTTTTCATCGTAAATTAACTTATTCCCAAAGAAAAAAAGTATAAAGAGTTCTACATCATTTCGTTAACGCGAAAGTACGTCTGCAGTATTTATGTATAGGAACCAATGCACCTTTTTTTATATATCTCAGCTGCAATTTTCTTCGTTTTTCCTATCAATCGTTTCTTTTTTTTCTGATGTACAAGTTGTTTACATGATTGAATTTTAATTGCGCACGCGCAAATTTAATAATCCGCTAACACCAACAAGTGGTAGAGCCTTTTCTGGCCTTTCTCTAAACTGCTCATGCTAATGCAGAATGGAAAGAGAAAATGTTAAAGAAGAAATTCCTCTCTTAGTTGACGGCTAAGAATAAGCTTGCCTAACTGTTATTTATAAATCTTATTTTCGTCAAGTGCGCTATAAGTTTGAGTTATTGAAAATTCGCAGATTCTTTTTTTTTGGTGTTGTAAGAGAATTCATTGTGTTTTTCTTTATTTCATCAATTTAATCGCCGTTTAATACGCCACTTTTTCGACTATTTTATTATATTTGTGTAACATGTAGTATTAGTATACGATTTTTAAAAATTGCAAATAAATAATATAGAAAATTTCGTACAAAATTTAATCAATACATTAACATTAAATCTTCATAATACAGAATAAAATTTTTTGATAAAATTTACGATGTTTATGAAAACATTTAATTTTAACTATAAAAATGTAAAGGCTTCCAAAATATAAATAAAACTTCTACATAAAAGGAAGTTTAATTTATAAAATTTGAATTTCAATGATCTTTTTCAATCAATACTCAATTTAATCAACACTGCTTGCTTTAAAAGCTCATTCATGATTCAGCAGTCACATAAAATTTAAATAAGTATTACATTAAGTTTTTTTGACTTGAATTAATCTTTTTTTTCTGCTTTTTCACTTATTTATGTTAATTTTTAATAAAATGTTTTTTTACGTAGATTAACATTATGTTGCATAATTATAATGAAAAAAAGAATAATCAGGTTGGAAAATGAGCTCTTGTCCAACAGAATATTTATTTACAAATCAACAGGAATCATAATTAAAATATTAATATAAACAATCATGTATGGAGTTATTCATGTATATATACAATTTCGCAGAAAACATTTATAAATACTAAAAAATTGGCGCTGAAACATATGATCGGATTCGTAAAAACCATTGTTGACTTATGTTTATCAATGAAGTATCTAGTCGTTCCACTAAATTCTCCTCCAAGTGTAAGCTTTCGATGCGAATATTTTTGAGTTTAGTATTAACTCTTTTTTCAACAAATCAAAACTCGTGTAGATTCTGTGAGATTTCATTGTAAATATTGTCATAACTTATTGGCAACTTTAAAGTTTGTATAACTGTACAAATGAGCATAATTAATGCAAGGATCATAAACTCGCTGGTCACCAACAAATACGTAAAATTTTGCTGTTTAAATTGCACTATGTACAAAAAAAAGTTCTCATTATGTTGATACTTAGGTATACCTAAGCAAAAAAAAGAAAACAATCACAAAAGCGTTCACAGTGGAAAAACGAAGAAATCCGTTTGAGAGGACACATTATAAGGATAAACATTTAAAAAGTACGAATGAAAATTAGTGTTTTCTTCTCAGAAGAAACTTCCTCGTTCCTTGGGTGCACTGGATATAAGTTCGCGTCTCTTCCAAACTGGCTGTGCAGCTCCGGCATTTGTACTTTGCGTCGTTGATGTTACTGTCGAATGATGTAATGTTGTATTACCAAGTCTCGATGATGAATTTGTTGTCGATGACGATGTTGTTAAACTCTCGGCATCTGGTATATGGCGTGTTTGATGCCTCGAGTCTGTATAACGACGTTTTGTGTATTTTTTATTGTCAAGAATTGTACTTGGAACGTTGGTCGTCGATGAGGTTGTGGTTAATTGTTGGCGAGTCGTTGGTTCTGGACGGTTTATTTGCAGCATCCTTTCGATGTCCGCGGTTTTCGACCTAAGATAAATCAATTACATCAATTATTTACATCATATAACTGTTAGTACTCACATTTCGATAAAATCAAATCAATCGAAATTTTAAAAAATGTATTTTTTAAAATGAAATTTTTTAAATTTCAGATGAAAATTACAAGTGATTTACGAGTATTTAATAATTAAAAATCATGAGCTTTGTAGAATTCAAAGTATTTATGTAGAGTTGAAAGTTTGAAGAGTTTGTTCATGTATTTTTGAGATAGAAAATGCTTACGAAAGCTAATGTCTGACGTAAGTGATAAGCTTACTACTTGCAAAATATTTACAAGTAATATAATAACTTTCATCTGACTTTACCAAGTTTAATCGTTATTTTACTTGCACAGTGTTTATAAGTGTTTTCATTTTAATTTTCATTTTAATTTACTCACCCTTAACAACTTCAAAAGTTTGTTTAAAGAATGAATTTTAATGAAAGTGGCATTGAAAATTAAAAAAATGGTAAAATTAATTATTAATCTTTATGCTAAAATTTAAAAACCTTAAAAGAAGGATGCATGTCCCGGTCTATAAGAATTAATTTTTTTTCTAAAACCAAATTTTATACTTTAACCTCAATTTTTAAAGTCTTTTAAATTAATTTAAAAAACAAAGTGATAATTAATTTTTCTTCATCAAAGAAAATATTACTTTTTATGATGAGAGATGCGACTCTCTCTTTCCTTTTTGCTAAAATCATTAGTGTTTGCAAAAAATGACAGAGTTATGCAACCTAATTAAACTATAATAAAATGATTGTCTCTCATAAAAAAAAACTAAAAAATAATCTGACCTCATTACAGCACCGCCGATACTAGTGATGCTTGGTGTATAAGGCGGCGCAATGCTCGCCCTACTAGCTTCTTGACTGGTCGACCTCGTTATTTGCCTAAGCTCACTCGAAGTTGTAAACGATACCCTTTGTAATACCGCTTGCTGTTGCTGTGGTTGAGGTGCTGGCGTTTGATCTGGTATATATGAGACAGCGGTTACCGCGCTATCGGGACTATTTGGCGGTGATGATGCCCAAGATGGTGGTGAACTTGGTGGCTGGTCACCGGATAATGTTGCCGAGGAACCTACCGCGCTGTCGCTACCGTGACGCCCACCGCCTCCACCAACAACAATAGAACCTATTCGTTTTCAATTAAATTTTTTTATGAGAAAATAGTTTTCAGGAATTTTTATTTTCAACTTGTGAAATAAATATTCTATAGAAACTTTTTAAATTGAAAACTAATAACTTAAACTAACTAATTTATTTGAAATTCTATATTATTCCATTAATTTTCTGACAGTTAAAAAATAAAAGCTTTTTTATACCAAGATTTTACAAATCATTTCATGAGCATGCTCCTTCCAATCTGCTATAATTATTTTTAAAAAAATAAAAAACTTTTTGAAATCCTACCTTCACTACCAGAAACAGAACGTTGTCTCTGTCTTCTAGGCGGCACATTAGGTTGCTGTTGTTGCTGCTGTTGTTTGATGTGTTGATTTTGTGAATCTTCGATATACGGTATGTCTGGATCATCAAGGTTCAAAGTGAACGCACCAGACATTGGTATCGTAAGACTAGCTGTTATGACCATAGGTGATGACTTTCGCCTTGGATCAGCAGGATCTTCGCTTGAGCCACTGTCAACACTGTTACGTCGATTTGATTCTTCTTTACGCCTGCTACCAGGTCGTTTTGGACGTCTTGGTCGTGGTCCAATATCACCACCAACACCTGCCGTCTGATGTAGACATTCTTCGCGAGAATAAAGCTTACGACTTGCATTCGTCGTTGCTGCTGTTGTTGTTGCTGTAAGGGAAACTGGTGCCGTAGTCGTTATTGGTGATAAATTTTCTTCGACGGAATAGCCCTCCGTTTCGCTGCAGAACTCCGCTTCGTCGGGACATTGACTAAAAAATTTTCATTTATTTTATTTAATATTTTCGTTAGAGCTAAGTTCTTATATCTTTAATAATTTCATTTCGTCGACTTTGATTAAAACCTGCTTGCAAATACAAAACAGTTTTAAAAGATGTGTTTAAAAAAATTTTATTATAGTAGCGTTTTTATTTATCGAAAAATAATTAAGTGAATATGATTGTTAAAAATTATGATTTTTTTTACATGAGATCAATTGGTATGGTTGATTTACCAAAACTCGAACGAAATGGTAAGTTCTTCAAACGAAATGAAAATCGAATCTTATTCAAGACTTTTGAAATAGCAGGTTTTTTCAAAACTTTTTTCAAATAGTATACGATTTTAACCTAAGCCAAGAACATAAACTCAAATTAAAAAAATAAACTTTAACATACTGATAACAATTTAATTTATTTATAAAAAAACAGTAATGTTCATTGACTCAGTTTTTGAAAATATTTAAGTTATTAATAACTTATTTGAATTTAAACTTTGATTTTAGCGGTCAAATTTTCATTTCAATGACAAATAATATATCGAAATACTTAAGCATCATCCAATAAATAAGTATACGTAGATCAAAGAAGAGCACCCATAACGTATGACGTATAATTTGACATTGAGTTGAACTAATGAAATAAGTATAGAACAAGAAAAAAAATAACATATTCGTCAACTTAATTGGATGGTTCAAGGTTGAGGATCAAAATTTAAAAAAAATAAAAAGTATGATTTAAAAATTTTAAATGGTGTATTTGACAGTTTAACTTAAAAGCTTATCTTGTGATTGTTTATGATGTTACCACGGAAGATTTTATAAACGTATAACTTTTATTTTTCATCATTATGCTGTAATATTTTTTTACAAATAATATGATTTTACAAAAAATACAAAATCATGAAATAATAGATTTTAATATTCAATTTTTTATTCATTAAAATATGAAAAAAAAAAGATTTTTTTGAGAAACTTTTGAAAATATATTAGTTAAATGAATAAAAATAAGTAAAATTTAGTAATGAATAAATAAGAACTGGTAAAAAAGTGGAACTTACTCATCAGCCCTACGCGTTAGGGCAACATCAAGTTCAGCTGGATGACTGTCCATCATATGCAGATAAAGTTCATCGAGAAGGGCAGCTGGTACAATGAATAATTCAGTGACGTGTTCTAGGAGGGCACGCACAACATTAATGACGTCGATTCTTTCCTCGGCACGTTCAGCCGACACCTCAGAACGCGCTTGACCCGGTTTCACGCAATGCAATATGTTCGGCGCAAAGACCTTCATTCCAACAAACAAATAATCATTCAAAAATTTTAATCTACAATCTTATTTAAACTTTATTAGATTTATTTTTCTCTTACTACGTAAATCGGAAAATTTTTCATTCAATATTCTATAATGTGATAAATTGTCATGAATTATTATGCAAGTTCGATTAAAAGTTTCAGACGGCAGAGAATTTATTTTCTTATGCCTACTTAAAAGGGGACATAACGCGATTTCACCGAAAAAGTATTGTCCAACGAGGTAAATTTAATTTTTTTTAGAAATATGCGCATTTAAATTTTTTATATGTCTATACTTTGAAACTTAGGATTATTGAGAAAATCAAATTTACTTATCATTGGACAATACATTTCAGTCGAACTAGCGTTAGGTCCCCTTTCAAATTCTAGGCCCTCAATTATGATTTTTTTCACCCTCCTTGCTCAGTGTGTTAGTTTGTAATAAATATAAAAATTTATTTTATGTATATATTGATCCGATTTATTTTGTTGCTTGCACACTCAATAAGTATTGTATGTTTTTTGTTAAGATTTAGTATATTGATTTGTTTGTGCGCTTTAATATATATTTAAATAGAATATACTTTTTTCTTTTGTAATATGAGCTTTGTCTCGTTGAAAATATATAAAAAGATAAAAAAAAAACTAAAATAATGACCGATACAATAATCAAATCAATTGACAAACTAATCAATGTACAAACAAAATTCCGCTGTTATCTAAATGCAAGCTTAAAACTTGCTCATAGTTTGAATGCGTACTCACGGTGGCGAGATTAGTTGTGTCCATTTTGTTGCCAGCTAGGACTTCGTTGTTATTATCCTTACGATCCTCGCTATTCGATGCCACTTCGCTGAGGAAATTTAACAAAGCATAGAGAGTTTCACGATTCGGTGTCGGTAACAGCTGAATCAGATGTTGAAGCGCTTCCTGCTGTAACCTCCTATTACGAATTTCTAAAGAAACAAGAACAATTTATTGGCCTTTCAATTAATACTAGTTTTGTATTGATGTTATATGAGAAAGACAATTTTCACGCGGTTGTGAATACGCGCAAATTTTTATTATATATCATTAAAGAAAAGAGTTTTCGGCAATGTATTATTTTACTACACTATCAAATATGTTTTTTAATTAGATAAATAAAAACAAAGTTAATTTCTAAATTTTATATCTCAAAAGAAATATAAAAATTTTTAATTTTCCATTTAACGGTATTGAATATTTATTGTTTATAGCTATCAATAACTTGAATGTTGAGAACTTTTGAGAAATTTATTAAAGTGCAATAATTCCGTATAATGAATAAATTCTAGATATGTATCGCGTATACAATTGAAATTTAAACAAAATATTTAACATAGTTGTTGAACTACTGTAGGATTAGGTATTTGCATGCTTTATTGAATTTACCCACAATTAGCAAGTAAACTCCTAAATTTCGTACAATCAAATTTCAGAGGATGAAAATGTCACAAGGCTGATTTCTCACTCTCTCTCTTTGTTTCTGTATACATAGACGCGAGATAACAAATCATAAATTCAATGCGGCTATGCATCCAGCTCTTTCGCGCATATCCGGATATCGTGATTCCGCGCGTGTCTCGTCTGTATTAGAAGAGATTCGAGCGTGACGATGAGAATTGCTACCACCTATAGATTCATATATCTATCTTTATTCTTTTGAATTTTGCTTGTATTCAAGTTAATATTGTTAGATATGTATCGGATTAAATTCAACGAAAATTATCTTGAAATTTTTAGTTTTATATAAAATAAAAATTTTGAAGTTGCAATGTTTACGTGTTTCCATTTTCACCCATGAGTATAAATATCTTTTTTAAAATGACTTTTGGCTTAATTGAATCTTTTTTTGTCAACTTGCAAAGTGGTAACCTTTAATGAATGAAATAAAAGTATCTAATTCGATAGTGTATAGTTTTTGAAATATGTATATATTTTAATGTTTAAAAATTGCATTTATTACAGACGTCTGATTAAAACTACATATTTGCGTAGTTTCTTACAGTTACATAAAAGTTTACCGGTTCTCATATCCACATGGACGATCATGCATGCGTTTATACAAAGATATTAAACTAATATTCTATATTACTAAAAACAAGCAAAATTCTATTGAATTAGCAACTTAGATAATCAAAAGCTCTTAAGTTTACATTGTTAATTTTGAGTAAAGGGCAAAGTTGAAAGGATCATGTCATAAGTGAATGAACAAATAAACAAAAGTTTCTATTAGCAATGAACTTATTATATCTGTATCAAAAACTGTTAAAAATAAAAATAGCACGGTTCAAATTACATAATATGAAAAAATCTCTATTTCTGTAAAATATTTATTTTTAAATTGAATAAAATATAAAAATATCCCAGAAATCAAAAGAATGAATTCTACGATCGGTGAATGAACAGTCGCATTTAACTATTTTGAAATCAACGTAACCTCCAATTTTCCCTATGTTTTTAATACATTCATTCAACAGCATACTCGGATTTCTCAATAAATTAGTTATTCTTAAATTAAATTTATATAGGTTTAAATATTTTTCTAGAATAACACGCTGAATCGTATCGCGATGAATAATATACTTACATTATGCGTTATTCTATGACAATTTTTATTAATAAAAAGTTATTTGTCAAAAGTAAGATATCTCAAAAGAACTATATGAGTAAATATGAGTATGCGTTCACGCATGTGCATTTGTGCTATGCCATTGAACTTTTAATTTGTGTGTCTTTCGTTTCACAAAGAAAAAATTACCTGTGACCCATCATCGGAATTCTAAAATATAATCAAAGCTTTTGATATTGCTTTAACAAGTAACTGTAGTTACTGACACAAATTCAACTCGTTTTTTCAAATATATGAATTATTAACTTTACAATATTAAAAAAAAATTAAATTTTTTTATTATAATACTGATATTTATTTCAAATAAATATACATAAATTTAGAATTCAATCTTTTTAGTAATTAAACCTTATAAACCATTGAACCCATAAAAATTCGACTCTTATTTTTCCTGAATTGTTTAAAAAGTAATTTATATATAAGTTTGCTTACTTTGAGTGTGAACGAAGGCTTGATAGAGATCACGACAGAGAAGTGGGTCAGGCAGATCCCGAAAATATTCCTTAAGTAAAGCAGCAACATCATGAGGGCACTGATCCGCACCGATTTTCGTTTCACGGCCGCAGTCCCAGTCTTCCCTCAACTGTTTTTACGTACACGTGTCAAATAGAAAATAGAGATAAATAAAGTGCCTTTCTTTTATTCATTCTTCTAAATACCAAATTGTGTAACTTAAGATCGAGTTACATTTTTTTTCTTTTTTTCAAGTAAGCTATTTTTAGGAATCGCTAATTTAAATTTGTAAACATACATTTGTATAAACAGATTTTCCAATATATCCGGCTTAAATTTTTATTTCTTCCAATTTAAAACTTGTTATAAAAAATAAACTCATAAGTTACCAATACACAACAGAATTTTTCTATAAAATTTATAATTAAATTCTGGATAAAAGTTACAGCGAGATTTCTTCTTAATTACAGCGATAAAATCTCACAAAATTCATAGAAAAACATTGTAAAAATCACTATTATCATGGTAAAAATTATAGAGCAAACTTTAAATTTTGCCTGTATGTTCAATGATATTTAAGATACATATTCATAAAATAATCTTACGACTTGCAATGATTGCAGTGACGATCACCGAAATTTTTATAGAAAAATTCACTCCATGTAATAAATCAGAATATTAAAAAATGTCCACATAATAAAACTGTATAACTTACTTGTCTAACGCGCTTTTTAGAAGGTGAAACCCTAAAAATGCCAAGAGTATGAAGTCCAGTTGTCTCGAGATGCCTTATACATTGTCTAACGATTGTTGGCACTGCGTCGTATTCGCTAGGCGGGCCACCATCGCTAAGCTCGAGAACACCTGAATCACTGCCCGTTAAGGCACCACCACCTTTCGACGACAATGATTCGCAAGAGCCACCCTGAATTCACATAATATTAATTATTCATTTTTATTATATTTAAATAAATTACATAGATTGAGATATGTGAATTGGTTATTTTCGAAACCTCGTAAGTCACGAATTGTAAACTTTTGGAAAATTACATAATTCATAAACTATGATGCATTCGTAAAATGTTCTTTTGCTTAAAAAGATTTAAAATATAAATAATTCATATTTAAATCAAGTAAATAATATCATATCAAGAGGTCGTCTATAGCTCACTCGATAGAGTGATAGATTCGTAATCTCTAGATCCCGGGTTCGAATCCCGCTCTCGGCCGATGAATAACAAGTGCCACTGTATGCTACATATACTTTGTTCAAAAACATACGGACGACCTCCGTCGCTAATTAACATCGCAATTACAGCGACGTTAAATAAATTTAAAAAAATTTAAATAGGGTATGTGAATAAAAAATTTTTTTTTAATCCATTATATCTGTCATTTAGAAAAAGAAAAAATAAAAGATACGTATTTTTTCTTATATTATAAAAATGTAAATTCAAAGAAATAGAGGCAGTTGAAATTGTGTGACGTCACGACATTATGACGTCATATACATTGGCGCTATATCTATATATATCAAAATTGTATTAACTTCAACTGGCTATAACTTTTGCAATTTATCATATTTTAAAAAACAAAAAAATACGGGTCTTTTATTTTTTCGTATTCTTCCTGACGGATATAATGCATTTTTTCACGATTAAACCCTATTGTTTCAAAATTAGTGTTTTCAGTATTATAGTAAAAATCAGTTTTTTACTTTGCTCATGTGTAAATATAATGGCATAATATACATTTTTACAACGTTTTTTATAACGAAATATTCGATGAATATTATAAAACTTCGATTAAATACTTTAAAACTTAATTGTGAAACAATTATTTCTCCTGTTTGCCATGACAGTAATATTTATAATGCTACTACGTTTCCACATGGCCAGAGTGAAACAGTAATTTTTATGATAACATTTCTCTCAGTGCATAAACATATCATTTTTTTTATTCCTAAATTTTTACATTCTAATTATTTTGATTTAAATTGAAACGTGATATTTTAACATTCTGCTTTAATTTTGGGGTATAATTATCTCGTGAAATTGGATAAAGCAAAAATTTAACGCAATAAAGCACGCATTGTGTACAATATATTCTCCCTCTCCTTTCAATCCACATATATAAGACGCGCGTTGGCTTTGCTTTTGAGGTTTGCTCTCTGTTGGATATATAAAATTTCGTTGCAAAATTGCGCGAACTCAATTAATCCGGCCGGACAAAATTAGCCGTACACCCTGCCCCCGCGGCGCTTCTGATCCCGAGGAAAAAGCTTCTATTCGCGTACGCGCTCTCAAATATCTTCGGTGACGTCATTGCTTGCCGCGCCGATTTCCGACGTCACGTAGAATATACGACTCGTTTTGATTTCTTGCAGGTGTGTAAAGCCACGTTTCATTCGATAATCTACATTTTTATTTCTTACATCTTTTTTTTTATTTTGCTTCTTGTACTTGAAGTACTAGAAAAGTCGCGAATAAAGTATTTACTTAAAATAGGATTTGATTTTTTTAAAATATTCTTCATCGATATAATTTGAAATAATCTTTTTTTATTTAGTATTACTTTTAGTATCATTAATTAATTACTATTTTTAACTCTTTAAAAACTTTATCAGTAAAATAACTAAAAATCTTAGAGCCCTTAATTACGATTTCGCTTGTTTTGAACATAAGAAATGAAAATTTTTCCAGCTTGCGTACTTAAAATAAATGATCACGAGACGAATTAACAGTCTTTTATAAAGGTATTTTTATATTGCGCAAATTTGAGTTCTAAAAATGAAGAAATGTTATTTCTCCTTTATAAATAATTATGGCAACTTTTATTATAACACTGTAATTTTTGCGTTCTCATTTTTTTTCATCGAATTTATTTAATCAAACACAATCAATAAGAAAAATTTTTAAAAAAAGGTACGAATTTCACTATATTCTGACGTATTTGTATGTGTAAATTTCCTTAAAAGCTTCAGCTGAATTCTGTCTATCAAACTGAAGTGACACGTTTAATACCTTTCGCTTCTAATCCATCGCAAAAAAATTCAACATCTCGGAATTCGCCAATTTTATACTGATATGCATTTTCCGTTCAGCTACTTTTTAATTAAGAATATTCGATAGATAACTGTAGAGCAAGTGATGAAAAAAATTCCGTTGAAACGTGCTGGTACTTTTTTACTTCAGCTCTTTTACTATTGTCGGACTAAAGGTACAAGAAATTTTTCCAGCATTGCTCGAAAAAATTTCAATGACGTTTTAAAATATTTTATAGTTGCTCGAAAAGATGAAAAAAGCAACATTGAATCAAATTTTTACTACCTTTTAAATTTTTTAATATTTATAGAAATAAAAATTTTTCACAATCTAAAAAAGTAATATTACTTAAAATTATTTTACAAGCGAATCAATACAATAAAGGACAGTATTTTATTATTGCAACTATAAATAAATCAAAGAATAGTTAATTATACATTAATAGTTAATTATAAATTATACATTATTTTTATTTGTACTAAAAATATGCTTTAGTAATTGGAAAATTGTTCAATAACATTCTCCGTTTGAGGTACAGAAAAATAAAAAATACACTATCTAGGTTTCATCTTTTATTTTTTACCTTTAACATTTTTTTTTCTCGTAGCTTTAATAAGAAACTGCTGCGCTGCTGTTTCTACTACTGCCATTGCTGCTATAACAGCAGTAGTTTTTTTTTTTTGCGAAGTAGGTGGCATGGAAAAATTATGAACGACAGTTCGATTTGTACATTATAAAGGAATACGTTTTTCTTAGAAAGAAAAAAGGAAAGAAAAAATTTGCTATAAAGAAAACCATTGAGAAGTAAAAAGATTACTTATTATTGCTTCAAAATTGGAATTCATTTAAAAATCGATGATTTTTCGTAATTTTTTAAAAATTATTGTACTTTTTTTTATTTAGCAATAAAGTATAGTAAAAAAACCGCTTAAAATTATTATTTCGAGTGACTTTTCAACCCTGCCAATAAATCTGGCAAAAATAAAAGATTATCTACTTGAGTTTCAAAGGACTGGATATTCCAGTCATTTAAACCCATCTGATTTTTATGATTGTAAACCAGAAATCAAAGTTATTTAAGTTACGCCCAATCGGTGTAATGAACAAATTGCTAGATAATATAATCTGAAATTCATGGATTTTAAAATACATCTATATATAACATTAGATTATAACCTTTCATAATAAAATTTTTTAATTATACTTTGACGCTAATCAAATCTTATTTTGTAAATATTAAAAAAACATACTATTTAAAATTAAAATTCACGACAGTAAAAGTTTTAATTAATGCTGGAATATTCAATTCTAAAATGCTTTGAAATAATATATAAACATGGAAAAAAGTACAAGAAGGAATAAGAAAATGTTAGCAAAGAATAGCTTATCAATCGAGATAAATCTCAATAGTTAAAAAAATAAATTCGCAAAAGAAACCCAACCGCGCATTTGCGTGAATGTTAAAAAAATAAATACCAGCCGAGGTAATAAGATTTTCATCCCTACGGCGGCGAATTAATAAACGTAACGCCCACATTACTATGAACAAACGACAAGGTATTATACAATAAACTCAATAGAAATATTACAAAAGATTGAAAGACATTGAAACATAATTCTTTACTGTAATATAGAGAAATATTATACTTCTTGGAGGTATCTTATTAACCATTAATATTGTTATTATAATTTTAATTCTAACAATAGTGATTATATCCATAATAACATTAGCCATTATTAATTATTAGACTGCCTAAATAATGAAATTCTTTAAACTAATTAATTAAAAGTATAAAGCTCAATCCTCTCGAGAGATTAACTTTTTTTTTGCGCTGACGTCAAATTCTGCGTAAATCCAGAAGAAACGTATCAATGTACAAAATATTATGTTTCAGCTTGAAAATTGTTTCTATTTTTAAATATATTTTAGAGCTTCTCAGAACGAACTCCTGAAGAAAGTTTAAAAATATTTCTCTAAGTACAATAGCGTTAATCCGAAAATACAATTTTACATACGAGTTTTTCGAGCGAGAGAGCTAGAAAGTTTAATAAATTAATCTTTTGATGAATAAATTTTCCAACATTTATTTAAACTATTAGCTTTCGATGCAAAACTATAAATACCGCCTATTATCTGTTTGTATTAATAAACGTATAATAATCGCTTTTGTAGAAACTTTGATATAAGCTATAAATATGAAATTCCGCCTATATTTATGAAATTTCAAAGCACAAAATTGCAAACGCTACTTCTTTAGAGCAACATTAAACATAATACAAGAGCCGCAGACGTAATAATTTTAAAATAGCTACTCGAATGACGATGATAATCGCATTACATGCACTTAGCAATTGTAATAATTCTAGAGACACGAAGTGAAATAAAAGAAAAAAAATGAAAAAGAAAATAAAGTATGCTGCTAATTAAAACGGACTTAAGCAAGTGCAATAGACAAAGCTAAATAGAGCTAGGGCGGGAGGCTTTATTTATAAATCTTTCCCAGGATTGGGGAGAGAAACTTTAAAAAGAGTAATGTTTTTACTACGTATGTTATAAGACACATCAATGACACCTCCTCTTCTTCTTCTTCTTCTTCTTCTTCATCATCATCATCTTCTTTCTCGTTTTTTGCGCGTAACCGTCGCGACACGTCGCGTGACGTTTTCGCGTATAAGACAACCAAGCGCGCGTCGTATATATGTGTCTGTGTGTGTGACGAAAAACTTAACTAATTCCTACGTCAAAAACATTTATCTTTTCATGTATATATAAATACATAATAGATACATAAGTTTTTGTTGTTTTTTTTTCTCTCGATATTGTATACGTGGGCATTTTTTAGTTGTCAGTGAACCGTGAAGGGGTAAAATAAAGCAGATTAAACTTTATGAGGATTTAAATAAAAAAATTGCAGTTGTAGTTTGATAAGGTGTCAAGCTTTTTAGAGCTGCAGAATAAAATTATTTTGTAAGATAGACAATTTGCTTTATAAAATCAATTGCCAAATTAATATAATTAGTGTAAATATTTTAGATGAATAAGTCATTTTAATGATTGAAATCATTCAACATATAATTCATTATAAAGCTAGTTTTGAGAAACATTAAAAAGTTAAAAAATGTTGTTGAATGCTCGTGGTTACAATGGTTTTCAAAATTTTATGAAATCTAAAACTTGTCTTTGGAATAATGAGCCTAAATTTTTATTTAATAATAAAAAAATTTCATTGTCTTATTTTAATTTCCTAACATCCAAATAACAATATTCTAAATATAGTTTTATGTTAGCAAATATAAAATTTTATAAAATTTATTTTTAATTAAATTCCAACACAAAAAATAAGAATAACGCTATTAATTAAAAAGTCATTTGAATAAATTATGAATAAAATGAAATTTTTTTTTTGTTTGAATTATAATAAAAGTTCTTTTCTTCGAAAGTGTATTTTATACTTTCAAGCCCTATTCATAGTTAAAGTATTCATAGTATTAATGTTCATTTAAAAATCCATATAATGTAATTAGAGTAAAATTTTGTGAAAATAATAAAAAAATCTGCTACCAGCATAATTACAATGCACCTACCTCGTCGGTCTTAGCTGCAGTGGTAGAAGTCTCAACGAGACTTGTAAAGCTTGTTCTGCTTCCATGCCTGCTACTCCTACTTAGACAGCCAACGTCGACAATTTCGCCTGCGGCAACACGAGCCAGTCTATCGTTTTCCAAACATTGAGCCAATGAAATACCGAACACAAGGCCACCACTCGATTCTGCATTATTATAATCAGACAATGTCTTTGTTAGATATCGTTATTATACTTTTAATGCTTTTTATTATTACTTTTTAATGGCTTTTCTTATTATCTTAAAGATTCAGATATATGTAGGTCATATAAAAGTTGAAAGAAAAAGTTTTTATCATTTGATTTAAAAATAAATTTTCTTGTATCAATTAATTTCTATTGTATTGAAGAATATAAAGAATTTTTAAATTAATAAATTTCAGCAGAATATGTACACAAAAAGATAGATATAAATATATAAAAATGATTTTAAAATTAATGATATATTTTTATTAAAAAATAAATAATGTCATTATTTACTATCAATATATTAACTTTTAACTTTAAAAATGATATAATAATTTTTTACATAAATAACGACCAACAGACCCGTAAATTCGATATCGATCTGTCAATACTTTTAGTGAAAAATGTAAATAACAATAAATATTTATAGTCGTACAATGCCATACAAATTTAGCGTAGTCTTACGTATTCGCCTTGGCCTTTTTATTTAATCAAATAACACAATGATAAATATTTTTAATAATTACAAAGGTTTGAGAGATATTTTACTGAACAATTTAAATAATATTTATAGTAAAGAATAATAAATTTAATTCATATCAACGTTTTTATTTTAATAATAAAAATTTTTCCCAAACGTTTCGAGTTTCTTTTAATCAGGAAGATTTTTTAATTCATAATTTTTCTTAATCCATAAGAATGTATAAATTTCATCGATCATTTATAAGAACTCACATGATTCCTCATCATATATATTTAAAAAATGAACCGCCAATTGAAATTATTACTAAATCACTAAAAAGTAAAAATAAAACAATGATTAAAAAAAGAAAAAAAAAGAAGCCAGTCTCTTTCCGCATTCTTCATCAATCGTCAGCCCTATGCCTAAAATATCATAATATATTTGCCGCAAAGCAAAGCAAAGCAAAAAAAAGAAAAAATAACTAAAAAAGAAAGTATAAAGTCATCGCTAAAATAAAAGTTAATCTGGTGTGTTCCTCTCTAACACGACACGCATTGCATCTCTTCTGGCCATGAACGTAGGAGTAGAGCTTTTGCCAAAGGGGGTACACACTCGCGCTACGGCTCATAATATACATTCCCGCCAAAAATCCTGAAAGCTACGGAATTTCAAGAGCGTGGGCGCAAGCGAAGAAAGAGGAACGCAAGAGATTGACGGAAAGCTAATGACGATCATAGTTTTAAAGTATTTTATACTTTTTCTTAGAGATTAATTAAAACAGTTAATATAATGATATGATAATCGATTTAGTTTCATAACTAATTTCAACTGATTTTTCTTCTTATTTCAGTAAATACAAAAGACTTGCGATTTTTTTAGGGATTCATTAAAAGATTTAATTTTTTAATTAATTAATTATGGTTATTATGGTTTTAAGGAAATAAGTTTGAATGGTGTTTTTCTCAATTTAGGTCACGATATAGTTAAACGTTTAATAAAAATCTAGATCATACATTAAATTTTTATTGGCTTTTAATTTAATCTTGTGTAATGTACGATTTTCTTTTGACGATATTTCTATGTTGGTAAAATCAAAGATTAAAATTCATGAAATAATTTTAGAAGAAGAGCGCTTTTTTAAATAGCAATATATTTCTACTTCTGTTAATTTAAAAACCAAAATTGTAAAAGAAAATTGAAGTAAAAAAGAAATGCTAAATTTATGTATACTGTAAATTTTTAAAATATCTTATTCTTATTTTTATCTTTCTTTGAAAAGTTGTCAAATTAAAAATTTTTTAAATTTTCTTCAATCACTTTGTTTAAACTAATGATTAATGAAAAATTCAAACAAAAATCGCAAGTGTTTAAAAAAACCTAAAATTAATTATTGATGATTTTCTTACGATAATTTTGAACAGTAATCAAACATTCGTAACAAAATTTTATTATTTATAAACTATCTAATAAAAATAAAAAATTTGAAATTTCACATTTAAAATATTAAAAGTTAAATTTATAGTTCATGGATTAAGATCTTGCAAATGATAATTCAAACATTTTATTCTGTATACGCAACATTATAAAGTTAAAAGTTTGAATTTCAAAGCTTTTGTTGTTTAAATTTACAGCTTCTACATACTTTGGCACAAACTTTTTATCTGTATACCAAGTAATTTGAAATTTATTTTCAAATCTGTTCATCAGATAAGAATAAAGATTAATCGAAAAATTTAAATAAACTGTGTTTCTCATACTTGCTTTTTAAAAATATAATTTATTTAAATTTCTATAAATTTATAAATGATTGTGAAGTAGAACGTGTAAATTATCAAATTTTCTGATTTTCTACATACTTTTAATTTCTATTTGAGAGTTCTCAGTGGCTCAATCGGTAGAGCGATGAATTCATAATCTTGAGGACTCGAGTTCGAATCCCGCTCTCGGCGGCTGATTTATACAAGCACCACTGTACAGCACATGTGCTGAAGTTCACAAACACACTGTAAATCTCCGTCGCCAATTAGCATTAAAATGATAACATAAATATAATAACGTTAAATAAAATAAAAATATAAATTTTTTTTCGGTTGGTAATGATAATACTTGCCATGATTTCAAAAAGTAAAAGTGACAAGAAATAAAAAAAAATTTTTGAATTGACAGTTTTCTAATTTAAGATAAAATATAATTGAAAAAATTTTTTTTTAATATTAATAGTTAATTTTCTTTCTACTTTCATTTACCTTTTCTACGTGTTTAATTTATTTTTTTTTATTCTTCTTTAACGTCGCTATATTTATGCTATTTTGTAAAGCTAATCAGCGACGGAGCTCTAGAGTGTGTTTGTGAACTTCAGCACATGTAACGTAAAGTGGTGCTGGTATCAATCGGCTGTCGAGAGCGAGATTCGAACTCAGAACCCCGAGATTACGAATCCAACGCTCTACCGACTGAGCTACTCACCGGCTTGTTTTACTTATAATACTGCCATTTAAAAAAACTCTTTTCTTCTAAAATTTTTTCGCCCCAGTCTATTGTGAAAAAATAATCAAATTCTCAACTTCATTTATATAATCGATAATTTAATTATTTTAAACATTAAAATCTATTAAATTGTCTATATTAAAAATTTCTTTTTTTTTATAACAATTGCGAAAAGATTGACTGAAGTTTATAATGAAGTAACATTATATTTCATTTAATAATGAAGAAACATTATATTTTTTATATAAAAGAAAATGAGTATTATATTATATTTTTGCTAATAACCATCTCATCAGAATTAAAAAAAAGAGAAGTAAACTCAAGAAGAAATGAAGTTTCTCAGTTTAGTGGGCGTATAGGCTCTTTCTCCCGTATTAGAACGTTCCAAAATTAGTTGAGCTACTCTTGAACACACTAGCTAATATTTCCGCATATACAGAACTATGTGTATGGAGAAGAGAGAGAGCTTTATTTGCTCAACGCGAGTACGCGTTCGCCGTCAATCGTTCCCCGAGTATACATATATACATTAAAAACCTGAGTATCTTTGTACGTATAAAAGTGTATATACGTACGAGCTGTCGAAATTCGAGACCATTTGCTGTGTACTTCTTACATCTCTACTACGTATATAAAAGATGCCATCAACGTTGCCTGTTATTAGTCTTTTCAAGTTTTAATGGCTCGCTCTTTAGATGAACTCTCTTTTTTTTTCTTTTTTCAAAAGACTTTTTATTCTCTCTTTTTTTGAAGAACAATGATATTGACTTTTAGGAAGGATAGACAAGAGCTTTTTTATGTGTTATGAACAGAGTTATACATTTTTTTGTATTTCTGTTCTTGTCAGGTGAAAGCTCTATAAAAATATTTTACTTTATAATTTTGAATATTTTTTACATTTGGTTACGTTTATACTTTATTTTCCAATTGATCTTTCAATTTTAATTATAAATTAGCATATTAAATATAAATATAAAAACATTTAATGTGAAAGAAAATTTAATAGAAAACTGACAGAAATTGAAGAAAAGTTTTCGGTAGCAATTTAAAAGATTATATAATTTACATAAATAAAAAAAAAAGCTGCACAAATTTTTAATAATGCTTCCAATAAATATAACTAGAAAACTTTCCATAAGTATAAGTATAAATAATTTCATATTAAAATATAATAATTAAAAAAACTAAAATGGTTCAAAATAAATTTACTTTTTATGTTAAACTTTAATAAAAAATTTCTTCGAACAAAAAGTAATAAAATATATATATATATATATATATATATATATATATATATATTTATGATACAATACTAAATAGACTTATTATTGGTTATAGTAAAAATAAAAAGAACGTAAAATATGAAAGAAAATAAAAGATGTTTAAAGTCGTGTATTATCGAAAAGTATTTCTCTTGAAAAGCAAGAGATGTCCCAGATCTTGGAGATCTATAATCAGAAACTTTAAGAGGCGTGCTGCTGCTCTCTCTCTTTCTCAAGCTCTCGCTAGTGTTCGACTTGCATTTCGTTTCGCATTGTCAAATATTTTATGTTTGACTTGACCTGTGCACTGAAATATTTTTAAGCTTTCGAAAGAGCATGAGAGAAAGAGCCCGATGCATATTGTGCAAGCTTGAAAGAACGTTTAAGAATGACAATTTATCAAATGAACATTGGCTTTTTCTAACTGTTTATACTATTTATAATTAGTCATTTTGTAACCATCCATTATTTTTTTATATTAGACAAATATTGCATTTTACAAAACGAAAATCCGTTTTCTAAAGTATTTTCGTAGAGTTTATGTTGCAGCATTGCAAAAATATAAAGTAAAACTAGAATTTTTTTTCTCTAATTGTACTAAAAATTTTAATCAATAATCAGTTTTACTTATTTTCAAGCTTGAGCTTTTTCGAATTAAATAAAATTAACAAAAGTTTCAGCTAAATGAAATTCCGAACTTAATTTAATAGAAAACTTTTTTAATTTTGTCTAGTTGTAGAGTAAAGTAAGTGTAAATTTCATAAACTCATATAGTTTACCGTAAAACTTGAGCAATCGTGAGGCACTATGGTAAAATACTTATAAAATTTTACGTCAAACTTACTGATTGGCTTCCATAAAGCTGTCCACTAGACACAAAATTTAATCCTAATAAAAAAGTATTTACTATAAAAATACAACTTTGACGTATATTTTAATGTTTATGTGATAAAGTAAAAAAAAGTTCTGGCTTTACAATATATTCGCACTAGTCAATCGAGAAAGTTAATCGTCATTAATTAAAGCTCATTCGAAAATTTAATATCCTGAGGCAATATAGAAAATGGAGTGCAGGGCGTTAAGCACTTTGTATCCTTGGCTTGAGGCTGTCGTTTACGTAAACGCGTAAACTACGACGATATAACGAGGCTTTCATAATTACATTTACACACACACCCATTCACGATGCAGATCAGCTTGGTCGTTTAGGATATGGTCGTTACAACTCATTTGATTAAACTTGACCCTTCTAACACCTCTTCTATGCTCGTGTCTTGGGTGCAGGAAAAGATGGATTTTCAACGGATATTATTATCAAGGTATATCAAATTTTAGGCTAGATATATATGTAAATAATTTAAGTTTCTTTTCAAGACGTAGTGCCATCATTATCTTCGACCCTCTTTACACTTCCTCAAATTGCGTTATCATTTTTTTTTATGTAGTTATTTTTAATGATTACGTAATCTTCGAGCTCCCTCTTTCCCTTAACCCCATACTCAGCTTCAATTTAGGCCAAACTCAGCTCCCGTCCACCCCATTTTAATTCTTACACAGAGGAAAATGTTCTAGTAATAATTAAAATATTTTAAATTATGATAATAGATTATAAATATTTGCACGATTAATGGCATTGTTATTAATTTTAATGTTTTTTTTTCACGCCGCCAAGAGGTTAATGGACCAAACTCAATGACGCCTCTTCAGATCAGATTAAATCAGCATTGCTTAATTTAAGCTTATCTATTCACCCTTTTGTTTTTTTTAATATATCAAACATAAATTCAGAATAGAGTATTATCAAAGGTCAATAGGTCATACGCGCAAGAGTATTTTAGATGGTTATAAAGATTTTAATAAAAAAAGATTAGGTAATGTATACCTTTTACCACGAATATATATATATATATTGTCATCCCGCGGCATATCAATTAAAATTACCAAGATACTATAGCCATTGATATTAAAAAGGAAGAGCAGAATTATTTTTAACAATGACTTTCCTAATCGGCTTGAAATTAAAAAGGTATTATAAAAATTTCCATTAAAAATAAATTATTTTAAGAAATTTTTAAATAAAATTGACTCTTTGCGTGTGCTTTATAAAATGATATTATTGCTACTGATGCTATAGTTCAAAAGAAAGTATCTAAAAATAATATTATTTTCTAAGAGACAGTCATGCATCTATTTCCTCTTTTAACTTTATATAAGTTTTGAAATGAAGTTTTTAAAATTTAATCCACGAAACTTTTAAATATTTTATAAACTTAAAATTTTAAATGTTTTTAGATTAAGACAACAATTTGAGATTTATTTATGGTTGCAATTTAAAAAAATTATACATCCCATTGCAAAATGAAACTATATTTACAGGAAACATAATGAATGCTTATGATTGTTGAATAATTAGTTGAGCCTCATTGAATATTTTTGATCTTTGACTCTATCGAAACATCGCAACGCACGCAATTTCACGTGTATCTTCTTTCTCAAATTGATAACTGAAATTCCGAACATCAAACGTTGAAATTGCAATTATCAGTTTGCATTATAGTAGTATTATTCACATTTCATTTGAATTCTATAAAAACTTTCATTTCTACGAATAATTTGAACTCAACGAAATTCATACATTAATGCGAAAACAAAATTATCGAAATGTTAACGTTACGTTAGATAGAATTTCTAAATGAATGAATATACAATTTCGTGGTATAAAGTATAACGATTATTGTATAAGCACATATTTAGGAGATATCAAATTTAAGTTTTAATATATACATGACTATCGAGTTTAAATAATTTCTCATATACCAGAGAAACAAAGTTTTGGAATAAAAATCATTTTGAAAAATAAATAAAAAAATTTGCTTTTTCTATTTTTTATAAATATATGCAAATAATTAAAATTTCCTAGAATATTTATTCATGTGCATAATTTATATTATTCACATTTTTTATAGCTTTTACGTATGTAAGATTTTTTTTCATCGCTATATTTATGCTATTTGTTATGCTAATCAGCGATGGAGCTCGTAAGAGTGTTTATAAAACTTCAGGACATGTGCTGTACAGTGGTGCTTGTATGATTCAGCCGAGAGCGGGATTCGAACTCGAAACCTCGAGATTACGAATCCAACGCTCTGAGCCACAGATCGGCTCATACGTATGTAAGATAATAACAATCTTATATTGTCTAAAGAACACTTACTTACTGCAAAGAATTTTCAAATATTACGAAAAAATCTCGAAAAAAATGATAAATAAATGAAAGTACATAATTTTCCGGAAAATATTTTTAATCTGCTGCGATGAAAACATACTTTTAAAATTATTAAAAAAATTCAAACAATGCCGTACTTTTTTATAAAATCATATTAGTATAAAAATACGTTCTTCTCAATTAAATTATTGATTATTTTTCTTTTACTTTTAATAACATCCTACGTATTTTAAAATCTAATACTTCTTTTTATCTCATAAAATCGAACAAACAAACGAGCATCGTTCTCCGCCGTAAGCGTACAACACCTTTTTCTTTAATTGAAGCTCTCCTACACGATTCTCATTACAATAATGGACAAAATTCGTAAATATAAATAGCCTGGTTTATCCGTATTTCTATTCAATTTATAAAATTTAATTAATGGCTTGAAAAAAAAAATAACAAATACGCATAGCTTTCGAGAAAATTACAGTTAGCCGATTATTAGCAGTGTGGATGAGAGCGCAATTAAACTTGCCTTTAATTCACATTATTACGACTAAGCTATATAAGACACACGAGAGCTTTCCTTATCAGAATATGCAACTTTTGTTTTAAACTAAATTGCCATTTCATTGTACCACGTGCTCGGAACTCTGCTTGCGTGATTTTATAAAACGTATAATTAAACGTTATTTAGCTCGGCGTGTTTGTAATCAATATTCCTTGCAATAAGTGATAAAATTGATTGCCCACTTTTTAATTATGGATATTTATAGAATTTACAAATACTTTATTGGATTCTCGATTTAGTCGTGAAACTTTCATGATGAATTATTAATTATTGAAAATTTAATAAGGTGGATATAATTTCTATCAGTTAATCCTTGTTATTGAAAAGTTTTGCGTAAATAAATATTTATTTCATAATGTTGATTAGTACGTTTAAATTGATTAAATTTTAATTAAACCTTGACTCACTAATGCGTTTCCATAGGTTTATTTATCAAAATAGTCATTTAAAGCTATTAAAAAAGTTATTGAATAAATTAATAAAAAAAATTCTATAAATAAAATTGATTATTATTTTAAGTTTAAAAAAGCAAACTTCTTGAGATTATAATTGGCGTAAAAAATTGTTTTATTTTTAAACGGAATCACTTAAAATTTACGTATAAATATAACCCAGAACTATAAAATTAGAATTCGCAACAATACAGAACTTTCTGAAATTATTCGTAAACTGTCCTTTTGGGTGAGTTCTAACTGAGCACGAGAGAAACGAAAATGAAAAGGCAAAGCGTGAAAATGAAAATGAAAACGAAAACATATCTTAATAAATACTTGAGAAACCAGACGCGACAAGTAGTAAGAGGCCGAGTCTTGTCCGGCACGCACGCACGCTCTCATATTGCAAACGTCGTCGAGCCGATAATTTCTCGTGCTTGAAAAGCAAAAATATATAGTACGAAAGGCACTTGTATATGCCTATTGCTGGATGTGGCCTCTTAATACCTTTCCCCTTCCCCTTATCCCCCCATGTTAGTTGTTATACACTACTTGGCAATCAACATCTAAAAGCTCGCGGCCGAGGTCAGGTACGATGAGACTTTTCTCACGATTACCCATCTGGCAAAATATCGCATATATTAATTCACTCTCTTCTTCTTCTTCCTTCTTTTTATTCGTTCATTCATATCTTTCCTTCGTCATCTTATTTTTTTCGCTAACTTTAGTATGCTTTAAAAAATTTTGCAGAATTCGTCAAAATTTTTTCTTGTTGAAAATTTTTTTTTTTTATTTTGCACAGGACTACATAAAATTAACATAAAATTGTTTTTAACTTTAATTTTTTTGTACTTTTAACTAACAAAAAATTTTGTCTAATTTACATGAGCAGTATGTACTTTGTTATTAAAAGTGTCTCATAATTTAGATTTACACATTTTATTATTTAAAATTGTCTATTATTCAGAAAGTTTTTATTAAAATTTTTATTTTAAAATCTATCAAAAAATTATTTGTAAGTTTTAACAAAAAAACTTGTTTTATCTAAAACACTTTTGTTTGTTAAAATTACAATTTTTTTTATAACGCGTAATACATTTATAACATTTCTTATGTCAATACTCATTTTACATTTTGTTAGTGTGAAGTTATTTTATCATAAATATTTGAAAGAAATGCTTGCTTTCACTATACGAAACATAAATTTTTATTTCCATAGATGCATAAATTTTATTTTATTTTTCAATTTCTTATTCTGTACACTTTTTTCAGTAAATGCATTTAAACTTTTCTTGTAAACATATTCATTCATAATAGAAATAGTTTTTCTTAGACTACATTAATAAATACACCGATTATTAAAAAAAATGAATAAAACTAAAAATAACTTAGAATGCTGGCTCAAAAAAATTCATTTTCGCAATGAACTAAAGTTAGTCATAAACCCATCCACCTTTGACTGTACGCATTTTAAAAATATAAATCTTATGATTTAATCTCTCGAGTTAAAAATTGAATAATCTTATAGACAAGTTTATTCTTAAAAATAACCTCATGAATTTCCTCTCGAACTAAAAATAAAGCTTATAATATATAAAAAAAAATAAAAACACTAACCTTTTTCTTTATCGTCCTTCGCCTTGCTATCGAAGAAGCCCGTGGTCAGGGCCTTTCTTTTCAGTAGGTATGCCCTCCTCTTAGGCTTTGCTGTGACCGTACTACCACTGAGCGATTCTGTAAACAAAAAAGATAATAAACTCTTAACGAACAAACTCTTTGTTGCAAAAGTAATGAAAAAAATGAAAAAATAATTGAAAGTTTGATAATAAACCTAGTTTTTTAATGTCTTTATATACAGTCTAAGTACTCATATTGCGTACCATTCTTTTTCTTCTTTTTTTTTAAATGAGAAAAAAATATGAAAAAAATAAATGTTGATCGTAAAGATGTTGTTCGAGGGCACAAAAAACATCTTTTAGCGCCCCCGCGACAAAACGATCATATATGCCTACGTAAATGAAAAACTTGACCTACATTTTTGTCTTGTATATACGTGCCCGAATGCTTTTGCTATCGTTAAAAGTTTGAAAATAACGCAAATATCTTTTTGGACACTCGAGGAATAGTTAACATTTATCAATTCGGATACTAATTTATCTTACGTATATATAGGAAGTTTTAACAATAGTTTCAATAAAAGTTGTCATATTTTTACCTTTTTATTGAAGTTTAAAAATTCAATAAATAAAGATTTTTGTTGAATATACTGGTTGAATTCTAAGAATGAAAACTCAAATAACTAAACGTACCTAAATACTCTGAAGGTTAAAAAATAAATTACATACATCAAACTAAAAAAAGGTAAATATAGTTAATTACAAAGATTTCCAGCTTATTTTATAATTTTACAATTTTTAAATAAAAATTGATTTTAAAATTACAAGTAAACTCCTATTTTAAAAAGAAATACGTTCTACCTTGACTTTTCAAAGAATCAGATAAGCTGTAATATTAATTTTTTTCAAATCAACATAAACCATTTAGAAACGCAACAAAACACGAGCATTACTCCATAATTCCATTAAAAAAATACAAACGTCAAACTTTCTATAGAACACAATTCATCTCGTTCGCTTATCTTTAACTTTGATAAAAGGTACGTCGTCTTTTATAATATAATATAGCTTTTTACAACAAGCCCGAGAACGAAAGCAAATCACAAGACAGCTCTCTTGCGAGCGTATATAAACACGTCAATCATATCGGCCTGCCGCGAGTCAACACTTTACTAAAGGAGAGTAAGAAACTCTGAGCCACTTCATATTTCTTGCTGTACTCCTTTTACCGAGTGTGATTTTTATTTCGTAAGGAATAAGTAGTAGTATACGTGCATTGTTTGCCCTTTCATTTTTTATTTTTAGTTAAAATTGCTTTTTTTATTCACGTATTTATTTATTTTTACTTTAATCATTAAAATTAAATATTTCTAACTGATATTAAAAAGCTCGTTTTGAAAAATGGAAAGATTTTTTATTTTATTTTTAAATGAAAAATGGAGATCTATTATTAGTAACGTACTTTACCATTAAAGAAGGATTTTGAATACAATGGAGAACTTTTAAGATGACCTGTCCAAAATCTTTTCTCTCTAATTTAATCAAAGTAAGGAGAACAATTGATGCTTATATTCTATTCATGTAGAAGAAAAATTAAAAAAGATTCATGAAATAAAGTTTAGTAATTTATAAAAAAAAACGAAAACATGTACGTAATATTGTGTATTTTATTAAAAAAATCACTTAATTATAAATACTGATGAATGAAAGAAATAAAAATTTCAAATTGTAGTCTAGAAAAAATAAATATAAAGCATTTATTCGCTTCTTTTTTGATAAAAGTATTCAAAAAACTCTTTAAAACTTTTTTTCCTAATAAGATCTACACATTATAACTGAATTAAAAATATTTATTAAAAAATTCAATTTAATATCTGCTTATAATGCTTTTAATAAATTATAAAAATTTTACTCGTTTTGAACTTTTAAAAATTTATTTCTAATCACAATAGATATCTAATAGTAAAAAAATATTTTCTTACATAACTTTTTTTTAAAAAATTTCAAATTTTAAATATCTTATTAGATAAATTGATCAAACATAATTAGAATAAACTATTTCATCATTTTACTAGAAATTAAATTAAACATAAAAGCAAAATTCTCCTTCGCTATCTAGAAATTTTAACGACGTAGGTACGCATAATAGTAAAAAAAGAAAAAGGAAATAAAAAAATAATGGTATTAAATAAACTTACCACTAGGTGGCCTTATATGAACACCAAGGTTAAGGGCCTGAAGCTTAGCAACGGCAACTCTACAGAGCACCTTACGCTCAATTTCCGAGAGCGAACGCAAAGGCGTATCTTGTAAAGTAACTCGCCGTCCATTTGTGCCAGCCCACGTGCACTTACCCTACAACAATTTTAAAATCAATATCAAATTGCTTGTAAATGTAATCTACATCCGTGTAAGAGTAGAAATTTTTTTAAAGCTTCTTTGATATTTTGCTTTTTTTTAGAAACAATGGGATTGTTGGAAAAATATTAATTAAAAAGATGTTTTTACATTTTAAATACAAAATATCAACATGAAAATATTCCTAATTTTCAAAATAAGATAAGATATAACGAAAGTATGCAATTAAAGTAAGTGTGTAAGTGTGAATGATATATCCTATCACATCTCCTTAAAGTTTAACGGATCTTTTTATGGTAAGAAGCTTTCTAGAGATTTCAGTGCTTACATAGAATGTAATTTTATGTATAAAATGGATTTATAAAAAGTCATTGCAAATTGAATTTTTATGTGTTATTGAAACATTTATATGCTGAAAATTAAAAGGATATTGTAGAATGAAAGTTAAATAATTAAATATTCAGTGTCTTAAGTTCTTTTTAAATGAAAATTCAAATAAAAATATGTCGAAATAATGTTAAAATTTTTCAATTTGAAATTTTGAAAAATATGTTGATTTTATTTCATACTCAAATATTTAAAATTTTATGTAAAAAGTTAAAAAAATTTTCAAATGAAATTATTAAAAATATTTTTTCAACTTTTAAGTTAGGTATTTTATTTAACAAAATGTTTTAAATTTTCTGGGTATGGCTCCAAATAAAAATGCAAATATTTAAATGAGAAATTGAGTAAATACTATCGCTATCATGAAAAATAAAATAAAACTAAAAAAAGAAACAGTAGTAAATTCCCAGTAACAAATGAATAAATAACAATAAAAATTTTACTATGAACTAACTATAATTGAAAGTTTGAAAACAAAGATCAGATTACTCGAGTACTTAAAGGTATAAACTATATACATGTAACTTGTACACAACCTTAAACGTTTTGCAAAGTACATTTTAGTTTCAATTAGAATCGTATACTCCGTTATAACATTAAACAAGAAGTTTTCAAAGTGATCAATCATATTAGTAGACACACTCTGACATTTTCAAACAAGAGTATATGGAAACATAGTTTGAGAAAGAGAGAGTAAGCTAAGGGAAAATTTTCATTTCAACGACTAAAGTCTGTAAATACTATCTTAAAGTGCCTGGCTCTACTATGTCTGTTTCTACGACTTGGGTAATTGAGTTTAACGTTAAATTTTCTACTAATTTATTTATACTATTGTAGTATTTGAAGATTGTTCATTTTTTATTGTTTTATAAATAAAGAATTGTAAAAGTTTTCCATTTTATTGTTTCGTTTGAAAAAATATTAAAGGTTTATTAGTTTAGAAATAAATATTTGATTAAATGAAATCCATTTAAATTATTGGTCATTTACTCCGTTTATTAAACTTTTTTAAATTTTACATTTTAGTAAAATATTTTTCAATAAAAAGCGTCAAAGAATTAAAAAAAAAATTTTATAACTAAAAAATTAAACGTACAATTTTTCAATGCACAAAAATTATATAAAAAGTTGAAAAAATGAGTGAAGCAAAAAATATCAATATTTTTTTAAAAAGCCAATGAACTATTTTTTATTATCATGCAAATTGAACAGAAAATCTATGGAAATTTGAATGCATAAGCTATCTATCTTTATTAATTTAACGCTAAAAATTTTAAATTAAAAGTCATCTGTTTTATTTTATGATTGATTATATTTGAAATATTTCAGACATGAAAAATAAATCATTTATTCCGTATTAAAAATGGAAATAGTTAATTAATTTGATTATTGAAGAGTTGATTGTTTTTTATTTTTATGATGAAATAAAAAATTTTATTGAAAAACCAAAACAAATACAATTTGATAAATGATTTCATATTATTACTAAGAAAAAGATAATTTTCCCACCCGGCCGAACTTTGCCAAGTGCCCTCGCGGCAGGAACCGGCCGAAACTCTATTCCGACAACGCCGACCCACCGCGCAGCACGAACGACGTCTTCTCGGTCCTCGCTGTCGCTATACTAAACAATCTATAAACGCGAACAACCTCAGCATAAATAGATAAATGCAACATCTACGAAAAATAAACACACACCGATATTAATACACTAATACATATAATAGTTTAAATTATAACGATTATAACTTTCGTTTAAAATAGATATTCTTTTTCATCACGTTTCTTTAAATTCCGACCTCTTTTAAACACTTCAGATTGTTTTGACAAGAAATAATTAAAATCACGTTTTACACGTTTTGTTTTTCACTTGATTAATACATTTATATTTATTAAAATGAACTTTCTTTACTACTACCGTTGTTTTACTCCAATTTTTTTTTTGCTCTTTAAAGGTTTTCATACACAATATATAATATAAAAGTATTATAAACCTTTCTTATTTCTCCGTTTTTAAATTTGATTATCATTTATATATTTATTTTTCTTATTTACTTATGCTGCTATGTCGTTTTTTCTCTCTCTTTCCTACCGAACTCAACGTACTTAATGCTTGCGCAGCGCGCTACAACGAATAACGCACAGAGACTCTGCTTGACGAATTTTTTGTTAAAAATGGAGTTTATCACTTTTGGGGTGGCAAGTTCCGGCCGGGCATGAAGGAATCGAACGTCCTCGGCACGAACAGGCCATCAAGCGCGGGCCGCTCGGCTTCGCCCGCGAAAAACCCACCGATGGAAGAGCCTTTCCGGCCCGAACGTAATATACTATTCTTGAAATAATTTTGATTTTTCAAAGCGGAAAACTGAATAGAATGAATAATAAAAGCTTAAAAAAAAGTGTTGATCCGAAAAGACTATTTTAATATTCTAAAATAGCTGAACTAACAATATTCCCCACGCAAAGTGAGAACAAATCGTACATTGATCCATTCTCGCAAAAGCGTCGAGCTTTTCATAGGCCAACGCAAAGTGATATTAGCCCAGAGGGGATGAATTTAGCGCGCGACCGGATTAACTTGCTACTATACTCATGTTTATTGTGTTTAACTCTCTTTCTCTCTACGCGGAGATTTACACGTACGTACATACATATACACGTGAACATGAAAAGCGAGCGATTACCAATTAAATTGTTCAACGTTTCTTTTCATTTAAAATTCATCATTTTTAACGTTATATATACATATAAGATTTAACATCGGATATATGATATACAAGCTAACTTAACTAATCCTTATTAACATTTATGGAGGAATTATGAAACTTGGGTAGGCGATGTTTTTTTTTTCCTTGAAATAATAAGAGTGTAATTTTAATACCGTTTTATCAAAAGCTGATTATATATTACATTTTAAAATATTAAATTATTCGATAAAAATATTTATTTACTGGAAAAGAATTGGATTATCGTTGTTATAATGCATTGATGTTATTTAAAATTTTTTAAATTATTAAAAATAGACTTCGGCTTTTTTGTTTTCTTGTAAAGAAATTTTTTATATGATTAAATTCATAACATATTTTTTATTTATTTAACATTGCTGTATTTATGCTATCATTACGATGTTAATTAGCGATGGAGATTTTCAGTGTGTTTGTGAACTACAGCATATGTAACGTACAGTGGTGCTTGTATATAAAAATCGGCCGAGAGCGGGATTCGAACTCGGAACCACGAGATTACGAATCCATCGCTTTACCGACTGAGCTACTGACGACCTCTTTTTCTTAAATTATACTTTATATCAAATAAGAAAATATATAAGAAATTAATATAGTAATCATACAAGTTATGATTTATCATCTTTTTCTCTGTAGTTATTTGCATAATAAACGCTTTGCTTTTCAATTTTCTAAATTTTTCATAAAATTTAATTTTTTTTAAACCAAATTGAAAAAATGAAAAATAATTTTTCATAGAGTTATTAAAAAAGAAAATAGGGTACAATACACATATCCTTTTAAAATCTCGGTGATTAAAAAAATTTATCTATTTTAAAATTGCAATGAAAAACTTCCACAAGATATAAATTACCAACTTTTCTTTTGTCTTTCTCGGTAAAGCACTCACGCTAACCAGCAAAAGAAAAGATCGTTTCATTAAACGACGTTAACGTTCGTCGCGTTAAATCGAGATATATGCAGCTTTAGCCCGTGAGAGAGAAAAGTGGCAAACGTGATATTTTTGATTGCGTCGTTATAACCGTTTAATGCTTGGCGCTAACGTCAGCTCTCGACTTGAAGAAAGAAGGAAAAAAAAATATTATACGACGAAGATGGAGGCTACTGTTACAGCGGTCAGAAAGTATAAGGTGATATTTAAGATGGAAAAAAAAAAGTTTCTTTTAGTGTCAATTCATACGAGCTATCAAGAACTAGGCGAAGATAATCGAGATTAAATGACTTTTTTCAGATGTTTATTATGAAAAATTTTTTTTCATTTTGAATTGTTTCATTATCATCGATTCTTTTTCTGTGATGGATTAATTTTTTAATTACTGTGACAGAATGTTTGAGTAGCTTTTACAGCACTAGTTAATCATAAAAATAAAAATAGTGCTCTGTTTTTAAAACGTTTATTATACTTTAAGTGTATTCTATACGTTAAAACAGAAAAGTTTTAGTTTTTTTTTAAAAACATATTAGAATTATAAAATTTTTAAAATAAAATAAAATTTCATATAATTAACATAAAAGTAAAATGTCTTCTATAAATGAGCAATTAATAAAATAATCCGTACAGATTAACTTTTTCATTCTTTTTCATTGTAATCCATTAAAAATTTAAATTAAATTTTTAAAATTCATGTTTCTAAATCCACTGAAATACTGTAAACTTGAAAACCTTATTTTGTGATAATCCGAGCTTTTTGAAGCCTAAGCACGAGGCACACGTGAAAAGCTTTTGCGTCGAGAAAAGAAAAAAAGGAAAAGAAAAAAGTAAAAAAATAACGAACAGTGTGGTTAATTTTCTCTCTCACGTTGCCTTTAGCCGCGAGTGCCTATTTCTGTCGGCGCCGGCAAAATTCCGAGGCCCTAAATTGGTTATCGCTCATCCCGCTTTAACAAGTATCTTTGTTTCTTCTCTTTTCTCTTAAAGCAAGTGTATAAAGTAAAATTTATTCTGTTCAAGGTCGCCCTTTCTCGTCTTTCTTCCTATTATTTTCCTTATTTCCCTTTTATGTGCGTTATTTTATACGCTAATCCGATGTACAAGCTTTGAAATGTATTGCAAGCTCAGCCTTCATTTTGTGCGTGTATTTGTATTTTAACTAATTTTAGATAATGCTTTTTTATTTTATTTAAATAAATTCGTACAATATGTTTTGAGATTAATTAAATATGCATTAAAATTAAAATATTGATGACTCTTGAAAAAAAAATTTGAGGTCTTTTTTTATGAAGCGAGAAATTGTTTATATCATCATAATGTGTATGTGTTTGAAAATTGAATTTACAAGGTCATGTTGTTTAGAAAATTAAGATTTTACCAAAATAAATCTTTAAGATAAATACAATTGTGTCTCACAAAAATAATCTGTATTTTATTCTTTTTACAAAATCTCGATCATAATGATTAAATTACAATTTTTACAACATTAAACTCAACGCGCTTAAAATTTAAATTGCATCAATTTCTTACTTAAATAAACTTTTGCAAGCATTCGGTCAAAATTTACATCTTATCTAAAGTGATTATAGATGAGTACATAAAATTAAATTCAATACGGTTAATTAAAATTATCCTAAGAATACTGTTTACTCGTATTTCAGCACATAATTATAGATTATATTTTGAACATTATGTTTTTTAACGCATTATATTCTACATTATTTATAGATTATAATAAAAATAAAGTTAATCAAATTAATAATTTCTATCCAATAATGTATCATAAAATATTGTTTACTTCGAAACTTCGAAAATATTGAATGGAATTTATATTTATATAAGAAAAAAGATTTTTTACACTGACTTTCTTTTATCATGTTTCTGCCTCTCAAGCAAACTTTGGAGAATTTCCAATCATAAGTCGTAAATTTAAAGTATAACGAAAAGTCAATTGTCGAACACGCCGTCTACTATTAGAACTATGGAATTCTTTTCTTATGATTATAATAATTTATTATTCCTTTTAAAAAAATTAGTGTAATTTTGAATTTTGAGACAATTTATCATGAATTAAAATTTTTAATGAAATTTCAAGCATTGTTAAGTGAAATTTATATTCATGAATTAATAAAATGTCTAGTAACTGAATTAATTTTAATTATGAAGCTACTTGTGAATATCTCATTAATTTTAATCCAGAAATCATTCTTTTTAGAAGAAATTTATATAAATTTTGAATTTATTTTATTTTCTTAAAATGTTTATCGTCTTTCTAGAATATTAAAGATTCATTTTTTAAAAATACACCTTAATGACGTTAGTAAAGTTTAGAAAATCCAGCCTAAATTTATTAATTACAAAACTTCGGACTGACTTAAAAATCATCTTATTTTAAAAGACATTTGAAATTTTAATTATAAAAAAAATACTATTAGGATTTATTAAAATAATTAAAATAAAATATTTCTCACTGTTTTGAAATGCTATTTTTTAAAGTCATCAGTCATGACACATTCCATAACGTTTAAATCATGATTGTTGAAAATGTAAAATAAGACACTGAACCTTTCAGTAGAAATATATAACAACCAAAATTTTAGAAATTAAATACCGTAAGTTCTTTTTTTGTCTGTATTACGAGCTACCAGAGATATTTTTTATTATCAGTTAATCATTTGGATATAAAAGTCTAATAATTATTTAATTTCTTTCTAAATAGTCCATATTTCACAATAAAAATAATCAAAGCTATAAAGTACTAGATTTCACAATACAAAACTTAAGGAAAAAAAAATATGTGATACAGACTAAGCAAAGAAAATATTTGATGAAAATCTTTAACCCACGATTACAAAGCATCTGTAAATCCTAAAAGTTTAGCTTCTTGTATATTTTCTGCTCAAAGGAAGCCTTATACACATACGCGTGTGCACATATAATACAGTAATAGAGAAATAAAGAGAGAGAAAAAGAGAGGCGCCTGTCGGTTTACGATTACGATCGACTGCGTGAAAGCTTTAAGCTCCACTGTAGTAAAGTTGGAACGGCCAGTATAACATGCGTAGGCGGAGAAGAAAGAGAGAGTAGCGCTCTTTCCTAAATATAAGCGACCCAGTGACACGTGAGCTTTACCAACGCACCCGCTCGACTGACTTTTTCTATTGATGCTTAATACAATATATTTTTTTACCCATATCTTTAGCTTTTCTCTTTTTTTCTTTTGCGCATACGGAGTATTTTATTCGATCGTGTAAAATTTTTAAGTAAAAGTGATAATTATGTTTAGGCTACTTTTAAAAACATGAAAATAGATGTTGCGAGAATTGTAACTAAAGTTTACATTTTGTTGAATCTAAAAATAATTTTTTTTTATTTTCTTCAAACGTAAGTTTAGAATTTGAATTTTCATGAAAAACATTTTGATTATACAAATATTAAACTCTGCTCAAGTATTTGAGCAAAAAATATTATTAGCTCTACTATTTTTTTATGAGTAGTAATAAACATAAAATGAGGTTAAAGTACTAAATAAAGTTTTTGTTTATAGTAAAGATTAGCTTTTTTTTTTGTATTAGTTATAAAAAAACTTTTATAAAAATGTATTTACTAAAATTTCTAGGTATATCAATAAAATACTTGTATGTAGAACTTATATTACTTATATATTACAACACTAAAAAATATTTAATACTTTACAGCGTTAATATTAGTTGTGTTTATATATCACTTCAAAATTGTTTTTAAACGTTGTATTAATCAATTTACAATATAATTAAAAATAATACTCAATATTTTTTAATTACATACGAGAATCACCGCCTAGTTTTATTTAAAATGCAAAGAAGAGTGTATTATTCCTTTAGAATTTCTGGAGATATACAATACCACTGCGCGATATAAATATAAATAATAGCTGTGGAAGAGATTGGATGAACAGTATCATCTCTTTTTTTTCATCTTTTACACTTTAGTCACACCCAAGTTTTGTAAAACGCACAAAAATTTTCTTATTTATTTATAAAATTCTATGAATTATTTGCATGAATAATGTTTTATTAAAAATGTTAATTTTTTAAATATTTTCACAATTTTTTATGAAATATAATCTGTTTAAGTAATATTTAAAGATAATTATTATCATACTTAAAAAAAAAGTATTAAAATCGCATAAATTAAAAATGAAATTTAAAGGTCGTCAGTGGCTCAGTAGAGCGATAGATTCATAATCTCGAGGACTCGAGTTCAAATCCCGCTCTCGGTAGTTGATTGATACAAGCACCACTGTGTACGAAACATGTGCTTTGTTCACAAACACACTGAAAAATCTCCGTCGCTAATTAGCATCATAATGATAACATAAATACAGTAACGTTAAATATAATTGAAAAAAAAACAAATAAATTAAAAATTTCAATACAGAATATTATTTTTAATAAATAAATGATAATTTAAAATACTACGGAATATCCAATAACTAGATTCATAAGATTTGATTTTGTTTCTTAATGAAACTGTTTTCCTCTTACAATATAACTAAAATAATATTTACTAAAGTAACTGTAATACTTAAAACACGACCACTCATATTTATATTATAAGTTAGAGTTCGAAATCTATTAATAAGCGTAAACAAGAATCACGTCTTGCATACCACAGATTTAAAAGTAAAGACAAAGAATCATTTGTGTACACTCCCACACTCAAATATAATTAAAATTTTACCGATTTTTATTAAAAAATTATTATTAGAATATACATTAAGTGTTAAAGTTATATCAACTTCTTTATTAAAATAATTTGAAATAACTTTTACTCATATAAACTTAAAAATACTTTTTGAACGTCATTTTTATTTCAACTAAATTTTTTATGATATTCATTTCAAAAAGGATCTTTTAGATTAATTTAATACGTAAATTTTAAAAAATTTTTGTTTCTTACCTGTGGCGTCCAAGCTGATACGAGATTTATAGCCCTAGATGAACTTTTACTCCTGGATTTCCAGATCTTTTTGGCGACAAGTCTGCTGCCATGATGCACAACGCTACTCGAGGATTTACTCTTCTGCATCGCGCTGCCACCTGGTGAATTCGAAGAAGAGGTTAGTGCTGGTGAACCAGGGGCTGAATGTGGCTTATCTTTGTGAGAACTGTGAGAACCATGCAGAAGATGGGATAAAAAGGATTGGTGATGTTTGGGAGTGGAAGGAGTTGCTTCTTCACTGCCGAGGCCCGCGTCGATGCTGCTTCTTGAACTTGCATTCCTACTAATCGGTGAAGCTGTAGTTTCGGCATCAGAAATTGCTTCACCAGGTTCTAAAGTGTTCATTTCCCGATAGCCGACCATCCAATTGTCCTCGGTTTGACAACCCTTGTTATTGCCATCATCGTCACCAGGTTTGGTGATTTCGCCTTTAGCTTTAATATTACGAAGATTACGATCATAATTGACACGTTTGAATCTATCAACTTTATCAGAGTCCATCGATTTTTTTCTAGCCATTCTTAAATACCTTTTGATCGTATCACTTACAGACGGTGATACGTCATCGTTATCAACGCTACTTCTTCTTCTTCCTTTATGGTGTTCCTTAGCAGACGGTGGAGGTGAGGATTGCTCTTCTTTTTCTCTCTCTTGAAGTAGAGTTTCCAAGGTTTCTCGTGATACCGGATCTGTTTGAGTACCAGAATCTATTGGACCGCGTTCAGTACTTGGTCCTTGAACAGCAATCAATGGTGGAGGAGATCCAAGATCTCTCTTTCCGGTTGAACCAGACTTATTTTCATCATATCTATGGGTTCTTGTAGTTCCTGATGACTGTTCATTCCACCATCTAGCTGAAGGTGATGTATATGCACCAGTGGCACGTGGCCCCCTAAATCCTCTAGTGCATCTTAAATCAAAATATAATTTTTCCAATAATTTTCTATCTGTCAAAATGTCCGATATAACATGTTCTCTGTTAGGAGACTTGCTATAGTAGCGACTCAATGTTTCTAATAACGACTTATGTATGAAATCGCTTTGATAAGGTGTATTTATCTTTGGGATCGTGCCACTTGCTGCAGCAGCTGTTGCAGCTTTCGCTCTAGCTGCCGAAGCAGCTGCAGCTCTAGCTGCTTCTTCGCGTCTGCCTTCAGCCATAATTTGTTTCAAATGCTGTTCTAGTTTTTCAATTAATTTCTGGTAGTCGAGGCTGCTTGTCGTCGTCGTAGGCTCCTTGGCGAGCCCACCACCCGTAGAGTATTCCGTGGATATTGACCGTGAAGTAGCAGTAGTTTTTGAGCTGCTTTCACGGCTGCTAGTAGTTGACGTGGCTGATTTTGCTACTCCGGACAGATCACTTTGCATATTTAAATACCTTTGAAGCATATCAGCCAAGACTTTAGCTTCAACATCTTCTTGCGATGGTCCACGACGCTGCTGAATTGATGAGGGTGATGTGCTTTGTCCGGATTTTTGCGACGATAGCAACCACTCTCTTTTTACTTTAGCAAGGTCTAATTTGCCAGATACCACGGGAGTAGATGGTAAACCTATGCTGGAGTTGGAACCTCTTGAATCATCTGCTTCATCCGCTGAGCTCGGTTTTGTTCGACAGCTTCCACCAGGCTTGTGTCTTCTTCTCCTAGCTGTTCTAAAAGTTAAACTACCAGGGTACGAAGCTTTCCTCCAAAGTAAAAATCTTGGTTCTCTAGAACACACTTCCTGAAAATATTGTTCAATTTTTGGTATATCTTCAGGTTTATGGCTAGCACTGTCAGGTATGAGTCGACGACCAGCATCTGCCATATAACGCCATGTTTTGCGTGTCAAGAGCCATCGTTCTTTAATAGGTTTGCCGGCTGCTCGACGGCTATGACGTCGATCCTTCGAACCTGGAGGTGTGCGTGATGGATTGCCAGCGACGACCTGTGGTGCGTCCAGGCTGTCACGGCGCGATCTGCGCCTGCCGGAACGCTCGGCCATCGCCTCCCAATCCTTCCTCGCCACACGCACCACTTTCGCCGGATTAGAGGCACTTCAAGGTAATTACAATCAGAATGGAGATAATATCGATGGTTATAATCTTGATGGTCGTCAGTGCAGGGCATCCCAGGTATACGATTTGATGACCTGATCGAGAGCCATAAGAAAGTAACAAAGCTGGTTGAAGATGACGGCGATAAAAATCTAGAGCATCGATGGATTCTGAGGATTTCTAGCCTTGGCATGAACTTAAGTAACCAAGGATTTAAGAAGATCCCTTACAAAGAGACCTTCTTGATTATGTGTTTCTAGGTATCTACTGAGAACGGGTCGCCAAGGAGCCTTACGTACTATTGGTTCCTAACTACGTCTAAATTATAAACAACTAAATAAGGAAGAGTTTGGAATATTGTCGATTGGATGCGTCTTTTCTTCGCTCTTGTAAGCACTTAAAACAGTAATAATTTAACACACTTTTTTGGCTCTTGCGTTAATGGAGTATTAAAAAAAATAAAGTAAAGAAACACTCGCGCTCGATGATCCGAGACGAGCGTTGCTTCAGATCATCGTTGCACTTTTTGCACTTTGCACTTGCAATTTTATTTATTCGAAAAACTAAATAGATTAACACGTTCGCGGAATAGCCGGTTTGGAAGTAAAAGCAAGCGAAGCACACGAAGCAAGGTAGAAGCTGTTCAAGGTACACGACTAACTACTTCTTCTGGGCTCTTGCCGCCGCAGTTGAAGCAGCAACAGCAGCAGCAGCAGCCGCCATCGTCGTCGCGGGTGTCTAAAAACGTCTCTTCTCCCTCACCTCTTGCTCCCTCCCTTCTCTGTGGGTGCTAGTGTTTTTCGGCGCTGGCTCCACTTCTTCAGCATCCGTCGTCTCTTTTCCGCCGAGTGCCATTCTCTTATACACTTTTCAAGCGAGCCCAGGGAAATGAGTGGAGCGCGGAGCATACAAGCCTTGACGGCCGAGTGTGACGCGACTCGTGAAGTAGAAAGAGCTCTTAAAGAGAGGAAAGATAGCTAAAAGAGAGAAGTAGTCTATAGAATATACTTAAAAACGCAAACGACTCACGAGAGGCGCGCGCGTGTGTTCATCGCAAGATGCCAAAATACTAAATAGACGGCTAGAGGCCAGACACGCACACTTTTCAATATATGTTTAAGAAGAGTGTAGAATATTTGGGAATATAGTGGGAGGGGCTCTGATTTACGGAAAGCCGAAACTTTTCTTTAGTGCGTACTATTATAAATTGTTTCAAACAAAATAATATTACACAGAACAAAGTTAATTAAATAAAGCTAAAGCTTATTTTTAACTTAAATACACTCAAAAAATCTTTAAGGTTATGATGCCCCCTTATATACTTGGTAGTACCTATCTTTTCCCTTTTTTAAACAAATCTTAACATATCATGAATGACAAAGACCCTTATTTCACATATTTTATAAAGAAGGAAATAAAAAACAATGTTAAATGTAAATATAAAACAAATAAATGAAAAGTTTGAATTCAATATTATAATGCATACATATAAATTTCTAACTTAAGTCCAAAAGTGATGAAAGTGTTAAATTCAAATTATTAAAATATGGATTTCAAAAATCAATTGATAATATTTAAAAAATTGATTGCATCATAACAATTGAATGTTTGAAAATAAACAGGATTTTAAATAGAATACGTATTACATGAAATTTCCCGAAAACGTTTAGAAGAAATTTATTGAATTAGTTCTATTTTTACAATAAAATTACCATTAATAGGAACTTTATATAAAATCAAGTCTACTGTCTATATAGAAGGAATGTGAACTATCTAGGTCAGATATAAAAGACTGTAAACATTGATACTATGTAGTTCGTGCAGAATGTAATTTTATAAAAATGGACTAATTACGTAATAAGCTCTGCAATGTAAATAATAAAACTATGAATAACATAAAAAAATACAAAAAATTTTTTACCCTTAAATACTGATCATTAAAATTTTTAATTTCGAGAATTTGAAATTCAATGAATTACTCTAATTTATGCTTTTTTTAACTAAAATTTTAAATTTTTTATAATTCTAAATTAATTTTATTATAATAAATTTTAAAAATATTTATTCACGTTCTGCACTTATGATTTTTAAACTACTTCGCTACAGATTAGTGCGCTCTTGGAAGAAGTGTATTCTCCTTTAATTTCTCCCGAAGCGTCAGCTTACGAAGAAGCAGTTACGGACTATTATATCATAAAGTGAACCGTTTTCAAAAGTATCTCTTTAATTTCAATTATATATTAAAAAATACATCATTCATATTAAATTATTAAAATAAATTAAAAAGTCTTAATAACAATTTAATTATTATTTATTAAATTCAATATAAAACTTGCATAGAAATAAAAACAAAATTTCTTCTTGTTTAAATTAAATTTAAGAATTTTATCCGTATAAAAAGTACTAAGACACGTGCAACCTTGTCCGCCAAAGTTTTTTAGCGTTCGACTGGCTTTCCGCAATATTTACAAAGGGGAGATTATAATAAAATTCCCCGGTTCTTGGTAAATCCAATAAGCGAAGCTATACGAGTTTGCCGCTTTATAAATAAAATATGTCGTTTTCAATCCTCCCAACCCAAAAGTAAGAGGGCTACAAGAAAAACATTAATCATGTTAAAGCAACTACCATAATCTTCGTTTCATATTTATTTCATGTGCAGTTATTGAATACTTGAAAATAAAAAAGACAAAATTGGCTATCATCGCATCAGTAAACATCTCGTAATGATTTGATATTTATACATATATGTGTGTATATGGATGGTTCTGTGGAAGATTGACTAATAATTTTCTAGTTTTTTTTTCTAAAATTGTAAGAATAAGTTCAATATTGATGTCCATGAACTTTTTAAACTATTCTTCTTTATCATTTTAATCAACAATTTTGGTTTATTTTCGATCATTTTTAGTACCACAATAAGAAACTCTATAAAATTATAACTATTTATAAAAAATTTTTCAATTTAAACTGATTTCTAAAATGATGTAAGCTCTTCGAAACTTACATATGTCCAATTTAAGCTTTAAAATCTGAAAGTTCGATCATCGAAACAAATGCCAAAAGATTTACAGAGATAAAACTTTAGTATAAATTTATTTGCTGGGAATCGAACCGTATTTTTTACAAAAATAAATAAAATAGTTAAACATGACTAGTTGATAATTTATGAAATATAAATATAAAAATCTTTGAAAAAAAAACGGATAAATTATTTTTAGCGGATTTCCGGTCGGGATGTGGAGGTGTGTACTGTCCAATTTTTATTGATTGGTGTAATTTTTTTTTTAGTTACCTGCTTATTTTAGTTTTTCAAACCTTTTTCTTCATGTAAGCAATACATTTTAGCATTATTATTTATTATTATGAGAAACATTGAACTAATATAAAATTAAGCAAATGGATGAAAACTTTGATGGTAATAAAGTTATAAATAATTTTACAATAATTAATTATTTTATGTAGAAATACAAGTAATTTAAGTATTTATGAAATTCACTGAATTCTTAATTTGTATAATTAATGTAAGTTTAGTATTAGTGAATAAAGTATGTAAACCAACTACGTGAAGCATAAAGTTCAATTTTCGAAAAACCCACATCTAAAAAAAAATCAACTCTCATTTCTCGCAACTTGTGTTTCTCTTCATTCCATTTCGACAGTCGGACATTCTTAAGCTCGTAAGGTACCTTCGCTAATAAAGAGTGAAAAGCAATACGCTAAGAAGAGGAACAGCAAGACAAACGAGTTGTTAAAGAAGTGTATCGATGAAAAGTAGAAAAAGAAGAAAAAAAAAATAAAGCAAATAAGAAGTAAACCTAAGAAGTAGTGGTGACGTCAGATCATTCGGCGCTTTTGACGCGGGAATTGCTCAAGCATCCCGAGGGATATTTCCTTTATTTGCGGCTGTCTATTTCCAGATTTTCATTCTAACGGTATTTTCACACGAGCTAACTTATCGTTCCTTTTTTTTCTTTTCCTTCCTTCCCTTTTTACTCTTGCTCTGTATACTTTTTTTTCTTCGATGTAGATGCAAGCTTTTTTCTTCTTTCATCCGAAGATCGTGGGCGAAAGAATTTTTATGCTCGCGTTACGTTCTCATGTTATTTAATGGGCTCTTCGATGCAATAAAAATTTTTTTAAGCATTGCAATGCTGAATTGAATGTACGTGATTTTATTTTGTTTAAACAGAAGAGATCTATTTATTTAAGGTTGATTTTTTAAATAAACCTTGCTTTTGAGAGATTGATCGAGGGATCAGAATGATGTAATTTCAAATTTCAAATGTTAAAATAAAATAGAAAGACTATTGTTGTTTTAGCTTGAGTACTTTAAATAAATTTAATTTTTTAATATAAATGATCAAATGTATTACAGAATAAACAAGTATTAAAAACTTTGGAAATTTTAACGAGTCACTATTATTTTTCACATTTTATTTACATTATTAGGTCAAATATATATATTTCATTTTCATTTTCTTTGCTTTCTTTGCTTTTTTCTTAATCTTGTTTTTTCAAAAATTATATTTGTTTTTAAGAAAAATTAGTTTTTGAATATGTTTAATAATTTTTAATAATTGTCTGTGTTTCAAATCTTTCCATAAATCAATTTCGAAATTCTCAATATGAAACTTTCCACCAGATCATTTATAAAAATAAGAGTGGGTGAAAAATTTTTATAGATTCATGAAATTACAAAATTTACATATAATAACTATACTTACTCGCGTGAAATTTTTGAAAAAATTATCACATTGCTCAAAATATTGATATTTCAAAAACATCCCCATTTATTTTCTATTAATTGCATATACATTGATTTTCAAAAATTTTTAAATTTGAAAAAGTTCTTTTAACGAGAATGTAGGTTTAAAGAAAATAGAGTATTAAATAACAAACCAAATGCATTCCAGTCTCCCCATGATTCTTTGATTACGTCACGAATTTCAAAAATTTGTATATACTCATAAAAACTTCTTCGCTTATTTGTAAGAAAAAAAAGAAGAAGAGAAAGCCTCTGGGAGGCTATAGAAAAATCTCGGTCGGCTCTTCAACTTTACTGGATTTACATGCGTACATAACGCATTCCACTTTCAAGCCCAAGCAATTATAAATCAGAGGCAAGTTAGCCCCCCGTAATCGAGAGAGAGGCAAGCGTGTTAAAAGCGAACTTTTTCGTTTCTTTATTATTTTTCTTTCTCGGCGAATGCGGCTAGTGCCGACTGATTAATCGCTTAGTTTCATATATCGGAATGATATTTTCTTTTCTTCTCCTCACATTTTTTATTATTCTTTTTCTCTAAGGTTACAAATGTTAGTAAATTTGATCTTGTTTGCCGAATATATACTTTACAAGTAATACTTTAAATTTATTTAAATTTATTTCAAATTTTCGTCTATTTTTGTTGAAGAAAAGCGCTTTTGGTTTTTTAAATATATTTCATTTCATATACGTATTCAATAAAGTTTATTTTATATTTGTCAATATGATGAAATCCTATTCATTGTTACAGAATAAATGAATAACAAATTTAACGAATATGTACGACACATAAAAATTTTATAATGATTTTATTTTAATGATATTATAGTAAAAGCTTTTTATTGTTTTTATAATGTTTCAAAATTCTATAAATCTTTTTTTTTTGTTTTATTGTGCATTACACATTGATCAGTTTAACATTTGGATTTTATGAAATTATAAAATAGAAATTATCTGCTGTAATATAAGCAAACATTAAATACGGATTAAAACTATGTGAAGAAAATATTTTTATAAAAATTCTAGTTGGCGTCACTACAATCGTGGAATATTATAATTATAAGTTATTTTATAGATAAGCTATCTCAAATATTATTAAATACAGGGTCGATAGTTACAGTTTGTCCAGAAAAATTGTCTCCCTATGGTTATCATTTTACAATGGACTTTTTAAAAATAGTGTTCAATATTTTTAATATTATGATTCATTGTTGTGTAAGTAATATTATTTCATACGATGCATTTATATATATATTTTTTCTATATAAAAATAATTTTATTTAAAGATTTCTCGGAAATAAAAAGAAAAAAAAGAGCTAAAAATTAATTAATTATCGAAAAGCATGAATTGCATATGTATAAGCTTTATAAACAAAAACATGAGAAGAATCAGCAGACAGTTTGGCTATTATCCAACGTATTTTGCAGTGATCGCTATATGTCAACGAATAATTTTGTAGTTAAAGGTCGTCACCTTTACTATAAAATTTAAACTTTTACAGTTGTTGATCGGCCACGCTTATTTCACGTTTGCATTGCGAATAAAATAACTAATTACGTAGATTAGAAAAACTAATTGTAACATTATTATGCAGCTATTATTAATTGTAATGTTACAATAGAAAATTATTCAACGAACAACTATTTTACAAATATTTCTTAAACATTCTAATGAATATGTACTCATTTTAGGTAACTCATCGTTTATAATATGTAATTAATATTGAAAATCTATTTTTTAATAATTTCATTTCTAAGGTTAGTTCGCTATATTTTTATCTCAATCAAACATAAAGCATTACTCAAAAGTCGTAAAAATGATATAAGATGTCAGTAACAGCGAATGAGGAATATTTTTCTTTGACATAGAGTTCGATTTATCAGAAACAAGAAGAAAAATTATCTCTCCAAGACGTCGACGGGTCTGCTGCAGAAATTTATCTTACAGAAGATGACGAGACAAAAAAAGTACCTTGTTATGTGTGACGCAAAACCGGAAGCTTTCTTTTCTTTCTGATGTTACTTCAGATACGTAAAGTTTCAATCTGATAAAAATAGAACTTTTTTATTTTTCCAATAACTTTACTGTTATCATATTTTATAAATTAGAATTTCTAAATAAGTAATGATAAAACATATCAAAATATTTTTTCTAAACAAATAGAAGCGAAGTTAAAAATTATAATGAATTAAAATTATATTATTTCGCTAAAATTAATAAATTTTTTACAAAATTAATGATTTTTTTACTTGAAACAATAAAGTCATTTGAATAAATTCAATTAAAAATTTCCACTAACCTTTAAAGTTATTCTCGGAAAACTTAAAATCATTCCATTAAAATTCATATCAACAAATTTTTCGGCACCGAAAACATCTAAATCATTAAAATAGGTAATTCCCCTCAATAAAAACAAAATTTTTTGCAATAAAATTGTATAAAAAAAAATTAAACGTACACTAATACCAATACTCGGCATTTAAAATACATATAGAGTTACCGCACGTTAATCTTTTATCTCTCGCAATATATAAATAATACGGAAATTGGATTGTCTCGGTTTTTGTGGCCGATTTGTACCACTTTCCACTCGACAGGATTTTTTTTTTATTTGTTTCCCAACAGAATGTGTTTTCGCCCGTAGAAAAAAGTAAAGCCCCTTTGACAGATCGACGTCGATGTGTATAGGTAGATATCGAAGAGGCTTTAGCTCTCTCAGGCTAGAGGATTAACTTGAGTTATTTTGTAAAACAATCGAGTGCGCAAAGATAGCTTTGCTTTATTTTTTTCTTACTTTGTTGGGTTTATAGCAATCGCTTTGTTTTCATGCAAAATAAATAGTTTTTTCTCTACGTGTAAGTAAAATATTTACCAGTTTAATACAAAATATAAAATTGTTGTGTATCTGAGAAGCTAATATCCGTAAACATTTGTGTTACAAATATTTTACATTTACGTTTGATTGGAATTGTCGATTGTGTAAATTAATACAAAGATTTATGATTCGATTGCACAGTTGTATAGATAAATCTACAAATTTCATCGAAACAACGTTTCGTCAATAATACGTGATACGTCGACAGATAAATTTATTAGTTAAATTTATATTTGCTTTGAGAATTTCTATTACTATTTCAATGATTTAGAATAAACAAAATTTTGCTTAAAAAAAAGAATATAAAAATAAAAATAAACTTTAAATAAGTTAATCTTTTAATTTTTGTTCTATAATAGTAAAGTAATACGTTGAAGTACCATTGAAAAAGCATTAAGATCTTTCCCAAGATATAACGATGCTAACTATTTACGTATCAACGGTAATTACGAGTACTCGATGTTTTTGATAATCTTAATGACTGTAAAGATTCAAGAGTTTGAGGATCCCTACTTAAAAACCAATTGCTCTACTTAATCGTTACTTTTAGTTTCATTAAGTGATGCAATTATTTTAAATCTAGGGTAATGGTATTTAAGATATTTTTATATGTTAGATTAAATGAATAAATATTAAAACATTTTAAATTATGATTCGTATAATGTAAATAATCTTGACAATAAACAAAAGGCCGTGATTGACTAAAATCTTTGAAAAAAATGATTTTAACTCAATCTCGAACATAAGAAAAGAAATTTCAAATTTAACATAAGATGAAAAATCAAATTCATAAAGAAAAGTCCTTACACATGTACGCATATGTGTACATGAAACTTCTATGACGTCTACGGAAACAGTATCTATAGCAACTGAAGGAAAAAAAGTTTCAGCAAATATACAAATTCAATAAGTTATTAGAAGAAAATTAATCCATAAGCAGTCTTCCCCACAGAAAAATTTCAGGAAATGAATAACAACCAGGAATAAAAACAGCTGTTGCTTCACCGAAAGGATGAAGTAGACAAGACAGAAAGGACTAACGTTTATGTTTACGCTTGCGGGTTGAGAGTGTCGGTGAGTTGAAATACTTGGAATGATTATGGGCTACAACCATCTGCGGGAAACACTTGACATCGGCTACATTGTTTGGATTTTCTCACGTGTTGGCGGATAAAGTTTAATGCCGAAGGTCGATCGTCGAAGAAAAGTATGCAAATAAGACTGTTTATTTTTCAAGCATTCAACCATGGATAATTTAAGTGTTTTCAAAGCTTTAAGTAATTATAAAAATGAAAATTTTTTTAACGAAATTTCGTGAGATTTCATTATAATAATTTTGAAGAAACGTTGTTATAATTTTTATACAGAATCTTATTTGTTAATTTTATAGAAAAATTTTTTCGTATTATTTGCATATTTATAAATATATTGATAATATTAATATTTTTAATAAATATATACCCAAGTCATCTGAAAAATTTTTAATTATGAATGCGAAATCTTATTATCAGCAATTATATTTTTGTTTGAAAAGTAACATTTCCAATGAATTATTCATTCGATCAAGTAATCCATTAAAAGAATACTTTTTTGATAACAATGAAATAAAATCTCTAGAATAAAACATAACGTAATAAATAGTTGCAGGACATTCCTCGAATATCTACGTATTTGAAAGATACAGACAAAAAGCTTTATGCGAATCTTGTTGGAATATTAAATGAGAAGAAGCTCCATTCAAGCGCAGATTCATTTTTTATAAGACATCCATTTGTCTGTTCGTTTACTACACTATTTATTATAAGGGATACAAAATAATTTATATCATAGATTTTCATTTAATTAAAAATGCTTATAGTTTTGTGATTGAATTTTCTATTGTAACAAGATTTATAACTTAATTATAACTTTTCTGTCATAACAAGATTTATGATATGAAAATAAATCGAAATTGTACATATAGATCATAGATTAGTAATTTAATATTTTGCTAAGTAATAAATGCCTTGATTAAACATTATTTTAGTCATTTTTTAGATAAAAAACAAAATTTTACAAATAATTTGTTACTACTTTTGCTTTTGCGCTTTTTTAACATCAAAGTGATAATATTATTATCCCCCGTCAGTCTTAATTACAGATCAAAAAGGCAACATCAGATCCCTTTATTCTACCCAATTTGTGAAATAAAAATTATTCTATTTAATTGAATACTGACAATTAAAAAATATAAAAGAAAGTTCATTTACATTTCAAGTTTTTCCAATACAAGTACTATCATATCAAATTTTTTTCTTTAACATACGTGCAATGCTTCAGCAATGGTAATTTCTACAAACATATTAAGTAAACAAAAAAGGAACGAGTATTGCAAAATATTATGTAATTCATGTCATCAAAACTGAAATTGATTCTTCAGCATACATTAAAAAAATGGGATTAAAGCTATTCAATTTGTATTTATGTAAGATTGATGGATTTTAGCAAAGTACAGTGAAACAATTGTATTAGAGTGATAAGAAATAGAATATTAAACGTGAAACACGATAACATAAAACTTAAAGTAAAATTACATTAATTTATGATCGAAAAATTTTTATAGATCCAAATTAATACAAATTAAAATTCAATCATAATATTTAGATAATAAATATTTCTAAAATATTTTAATAGCTTAAACTATTTTAACTTTTATAGTTCTAATTTAACTTTAATGTAAAATACTTTTACGGACTTTTTTCTTGGATCAGAGTATAAGAGTTCATCAAAGTGTTAACATATTATTTATCTGAATCATTAAAAAATTAAATGATACCTATGACTAAAAAAATAAAAATCCAAAAAAATGAATCATAAAATATATATAAGAATAAATTTGAATTTTACTACGACTAGTAGTAAAAGATCTTGCAAAACACCTATATAACACATGAGCTCGCGCGCACACATTCCTTCTTCATTTTCACATATATATACATGTACAAGTTTAAGTTTCAAGCAAGACAAACTCACCGAAGCATAGTGTGTTAGTGTCTTTTAATCATAGCGTTGGTCGAAACGGTATAATCTATTTTTCGCCGGACAATCGAGCCAAAAATATCTCGCCGTTAATTTCATGTCCTCCCCTCTTTCTCAAAAAAAAAAAAAATAAAGAAGAAAACGTTTGTATAGTACACCCAAAAGTATATAAGACTCTCACATGATCGCTATCGTTAGATCACATACGTATATTATATTCAACGCGTATATAGATATATTAATTAGAACAGCTTGATATCTTATACTTAGGACGTTCACACGCACTCATCGGAATGAATAAACGTGCGAGTTTTTCAAAGCGAGATTTCGAATTTTCTGGTACTAAGGAGTATCTTTGTTAAGATCAAACAGATCTTGAGAGATACCAGCGTGAATGATTATTATATTCCTTGGATGAATTAATTTACCATTGTCAAAGTAAACGTTTATTCATCATCGAATTTATACCTTCAGCACATACACTAATTAAATTTATACATGTTTCAAAGTATTATGAAATTATGATATGTATATATCATAATAAGAAAAACGTTTGAGACATTTAGATACATTCTTGTTACAAAAAAAAACAAGTTGTTTATGATGGTTTAAGGTGAGGAAAAAACCAGGAGTCAAAATCCGCATAAAACCGGAAAAAAAACATATCCAAGCGCCTTTTTAAGTCACTGTCCTATTTTTTTATCGTCGTTTTCGATGTTTTTTTATTTTAATATACGGAAATCCACCATCGTATTAATAAATTTAATTACAATGCTATAAAAATGAAAATATTTTTTTTATAAAATCAATTGGTTTTTAATGTTGATCGATGTAACTAAAAATAATAATGAGTTTTGCTTTGTTTTTAATGGAATACTAAATTGGTACTTATATAGACTTGTCATTTGTATACAATATTAATGAATGTTGTGTAACGAACTATCTTGGAAAAAATAATATATTTATGAACAAACTTTAATTCGAGCCCAATATGTCCATTTGATTGATACATTCAATCATATAAACAACTAATGCAACTTTCTCATTAAAATAAAACTTACAAAAGTTCCAACACATTAATAAATTTAGCTTTTTAAAGCTTTCAGAAAACTTTTCCATGCTTTGCTTTTTTTTTATTAAAAACAAAAAATGACGATGTATAAAAAAGAAACCCCACTTCCGAGTCACGAAAGAAAAAAAATACAAATAATAAAAAAAATAAGAAAAAGAAAAAAATAAACTTTATAATAAAAAAGCCAGACGCAAAGACGACAGTACAAGAGATATAAAAAAAAGAACGTTCGGTTTGAAGTCTAGTCATTTCGAAAAGCGTAAAAAATTCGACATTGAATAGTGGTGGTATAGCTTTGTAATCGAATAAAATCAAGAAGCCTTTGGCTACTAGCATTCGACTTTTCTGTACAGAAGCTAAAAACTTACTCTCTTTCTTTCTCATTTTCCTTTTTATCTTTCTCTTGCTCTCTGTTTCTCTGTTTCTCTGTACGTTATAAAATGCGCGAATTATTATTAGGCGCAGTCAAAAATAACATCGCAAGGTCGGCGACGGCGACTCTGTAGTAGTTCGTCTTTCTCTCTCTCTCCGGAAAAGCCGCGAGTTTCCAACACAAGCATTTTTAAAGCTTCCTGACGGTTTATTTTATGCCTCAACTCTTTTGCTTCCTATTTAATGTTTAAATAAAGCTTCGGGTAATCTCCTAGAGAGCGGCGCTACTTACTGGACTGTCAAAGAGCTTGCGAGCTTTAAAAATTTTCAAGAAAATGATTTTAACGGCCGAGTTTTAGATTACTCAATGAGTAACATACGGTTTCTTTTATAATTAGTGTTGAAAGGAAAAAATTTTATTCAATTGAATGTTTTTAACAAAACTGTTGATGAATTGATATTTAAATATTAAATTCTTTATCAATAACTTTTTTTTTAAATTACAATAAATTATAGAATAAAATTTAATTCGTTTCTTTTTTCTTACTTCAATTAAAATTTCGGAAACATTTTACTTTTAAAAACAAATTTTATTTTATACATTTAGAATATTTCTAATACTAATTTATGTAATGAATTAATTAATTACAAATGTGTCATATATTTTTAAAAAATAAATGGTATTTTTAGTTGCAGAAAGAATTTCATTATTGTTATCACTTGAATCAAGATTACAGATGTCTGACTCGAGTAGGCTTTTTCTACTTATAGTGCTTACTACAGTTTTATTTTTATAATTGTTTCTTAAAAATTTTATATATACTTACAATAATATTACTGTTTATAAATTTAAAAATCCTTCCACATGATTAATGTTTATAAATAAACATTTATTTCAAACAAATTTCTGACTTATTCTATTTTTTCTCAACGGCATATAGGTTGACCGACAGTAGGTGGACTTTTTAAATCCATCGCTAGATGGCAATGTTTGGTTTTTTTTTTTGAAAATTTTGTAAAAATATTATTTTGATATTCATTTCTAGTAGAATATTGCATTCTTTAATTTCAAGTATATTTATTTTTAAATAATCAAGACATTTTTAAACAGTAGATGAGCAGCATTTTTTTTATCCTAATAATTATTTTTTAAAGCAAATAACATTATAAACTTATCACGGAAATACAGTTACAAAAAAATAAATTTTACTGTAGCATAAATATTTAAAATTTTTAAACCCCCATGCCGTCACATAAATTTAATTCTGATAAAAAAACAAAACTTTGACATCACATAAACAAAAAATCTCTCTATCGTAACTGTTTTATTTATAAAACAATAAAAAAAGAAAAGCATTGATTAGAGGTAAACCCATTTTTAATTACGTGAAAAAATCCTTCGCACGTCAGGAGATTTGAGATTCGATGGAGTCTAATGCACGTCAATACCGGATATAAACATACAATGTAAGACTGCCAGATAGGAGAGCTGTTTTTCCAAGGCCTTTGGCCTTTCATCGATTGCAGCGCCTAGAAGTTTAAATATTTTTTTTCGAACACTTTATTTTTTCGTGTTTGATAATTTATCTAATAAAATATATTATTATTAATAATAATTTTTTGTTTAAATTATACACTTTTATTATTAAGTATAAATTACCCTATTAATTTTGCAATGCATTAGCATTGTTCCACATAAATAATTTATATTATAAATAAATTTTCCAAGTTTATTAAAAGATTTTTTCACATAAGAAATAGAAAATACGAAAATAGGCAAGGTTTACAGTATTGTCTTTGAAGTGGAATTGCTTTACGTTAAATTCGACATGTTTTTCTACATCGCATCGATAAATAATTTTATTTCAATAACATCTTTGTAGTAGCTTAAGCAAGATTCTAAGTTAACTGAAAATTTAAAACATTATTTTGCTTAACATCATGCTATGTTCTAAAAATTTTTCATAAACTATTGTTCAATGCCAGTTGTATATTTAAAATGTGTTAAGCTTAATATTTAAAATGTGCTTTTTTTAAATTCAAAACTCACTTTAATTTTTAACTAAAAAAATAAACAATAAATCTAGCCTTACAATAAAGTCTTTGTAATTGAGAAAATTCTGGCAGCAATAGCGAATTGTATTAATATTACGTCGATTACTATTAAAAAATATTCATTATGAATTACAATATTCGTTTAAATATTGAATTTTCGAGTTATTGTTTAGTTTTCTATTGCTTGATTATAATTCGTTTTATTATTTTATTTTTTTTTAGATATTATTCTACAAAAACTTTTTTCATAATTAAAGTTAAAAAGGGTTTGACTATTGAATATACATAACTAAAATGATATAACTTTAGTTATAGATATAATAAAATTACATATTTTATAGGAGAGCTGACATTTCGCATTATAACGTTTTTATACATTTATAACAAATATTACTATAAATTTGATAAGTTCAACAATCGTTTAGAAATGAAACAATCTATTAGAAAATTGTTATATTACATATAAAATTATGCTATAGTAAATTTGTTTTGACGATAAAATATTTCATATCTTATGTTGAATTAATTTATAAAAATAATAATTTTATTATATATAATAAATTTCTTATATATATAAATTTTATTATGAATATAATAAATTTTACTATTTCAATATAATGTCGTCGATGATCTTAAATTTATTTCTAACCTCAAAATTTTCTACCAAATTGAGTATATTGAACATAAGACGATTCGAAATTTAATAATAACAGCGTAACAGCACGTTCACGTCTCCAGTCCATCCTCACTCACTCATCCGTTTTTTCTTATAATATATTTTTAAAAATTGATATAATTAAAATTAATAAATAAATCTAAAATTAAATGAATTTAAAAATTTCAATTCAAATTTCTACAAAAAAAAAAAATTTTTCTCATATCTTTTATAAATTTTACTATGTAATATAGTAAAATTTGTTATAATCGAAATTCCCACTACATATAATATAGTAATTTGAATACAATCTATATTATATTTATTAAATTTCTCTCAGTGTATAATCATATGAAATAAATGTAAGTATAAATATTTATTTGTTTTTTTAAAATCAGTAAATAAATATTTACACATTTTAGTTATATATTCACTTAATTCAATATTTGTTTTGTGATATAAATCCAATATTATTTCATATTATGCTATCTAAATAATTATTGAAGATAATTAAATTATTAAATTTTGAAAAACAAAGTTTAATATAAATATAACCATAATTTTAAAAAATTTTCTGAAACATCAAGATTATGAAAAAGGCTCACGTAAGTTTCATATGACTCTAGAGTCACGTGCGCACATGCCACATCAATGATTTGACACAGAGAGTACATGCGTTTCCTTTATTCACTACTTTAATACACGTTATAATAATAACTGTAATGATGATGATGATGATGATGATGATGATGATCATGATGATGATGATACAGATGATGAATACACGCTTTAGAAAAAGAGATATTAAAAAAAAGGAGAGAGAAACGTGCTGTTATTTATGGATTACGCGATCGTGGCGTATGCCAGACTCTCTTTCTCGTGCACGCACATCAAAGATTTCTGTTAGAAAATTTTGCTGTGCGCTGGGAATAAGAAGAAGTTTATATATCTTTGTATATATCATGGCTTGTATTTCCTCAATTGTTGAAGAATCACGTGCGGCTTTCGTAAAAAGAATTATTTTCTTTCATTGAAGAGATCATTTTTCAAGGGATTAATTTTTTTTGTAAGATGTATAGAACTGAGGATTAAGCTCCAAACATCATGAGTTATTAATCGGTACCTATAATAGTTTAGTCACATGATGAGTTATGAAAAGTATGCAAAGAATGTGCAATGTTAATTACAAAAAAAAGAATTAAAGCTCCAAATTATTCTTATTTAGAAAACACGTTTAGTGAGTTGATACTAATGTCAAATATTAAAATAATTAAACTCTCAAAGTAATATTGATAAATAAAATGACGACATTAAAATATGAAATAATAATTCACGTTTAACAATAAATTTTAAGGTGCAAATTAACTTTAAGAACTGACTTAATAATGTTTGTAAATAAAATTAAAGCACATTATTAAATTTGTAGCAGACAATAATAACTTAAGTAACGTTAAAGCTCCACTATACATTAGACTAATTAAAGCTTAAAATTTGCTTGACTGATTTATCGCTCTCACTTTTAAAAACAGCTACATACCGCATTCTTTAGACGGAGAAGAGAGAAAAAAAAAGCTAAATAAAGAGAGAGAAGTTAAGGTATAATAATTGACATAATTGGAACAGTCACGATAATTAGGTCGCCTACGTCACATAATTTCTTTATTACTTTACTTTTTCCTGTTGCAGTTAACTTTTTTTCTAAGTCTTTTAAAGCACGTACGTGTGCTTAGAGGCCCTTAGAAAATTATTATTACGTATAATTTAATGTGATGCGTTTCTTTGCAATTCTCTACGGCTTGTAATGTACGTTAATCTTCATTATCTTCTTTCTCCTATGGTATGATTCTTATTTTTCTTTCATTTTATTAATGACTCTGTAATTGCAGTTTATTTCGTGATATTTTCGTCTGTTTAAAATGCATATTTTACTATAACAACCTTAATCTGTTTATGGATTTGCGCTTGGACGATGAAATTTTTATCGCTTCAATTTCACAGACAAATATTAAATGAAATTTCAGTTTAAATTTTTAATCAAAAAGGTATTATTTTAGAATATTATATTGCATTCATAATCCATTTATATAATATATTGAAATTAAAAATATTTAAATAAATATAAAAATTTTTATTGTATTAAAATAATAAAAATAATTATTGAACGAATGATAAAAATGTGTTTTTAACGTGTATTTGAAAACTACTGTATACTGCTTATTATAATATATTTTTTTCAAATGGAAAATAAATGCAATTAAGGTCAAGTAATACTTTTAATGCAATTAATTTAATAAAATATAGGAAATTTAATAATCATACTAGAATAAAGTAAATAATTTTGACATTGTTAGAAAACAAATTAAAATATTTATGATGAAAAATATTGTTTAGTAAACAAACATTTTACATAAAACTTTCATAATCAAGTTCAAATATAACCGAATAATTAAATTGACTTATATAAAGTAAGCAATTGTTAAGTCGTTGAAAACCTTATGAAAGCGTATTATAAATGGTTGATATAATCAAAGGCCAATTAAGTTAGTTGAAAATTTATAAATAATCCTAATAAATCTCCTTTGATTACTAAAATTTAATAAAAATAATAAACACATTTAAATGAAGTACATAAAATTATTGTATAAATTTTTTATGAATTTGAAAGAATTTATTTAAAATAAAAAATTACGTCAGATACTAACAATTAAATCCACCAAAATTATATATAAAATTTAAATAAATCTCATTTTATTTCGAAGATATAAAAGAATTAATAAACGTACTTGAATAAGATATATACTTTTGAAATCGCTGCAAACGTCATGAAGGCAATTAAAATTACGCCATAAAAAACACTTGCGAATAGCTTCCGGTTTCTAAACAATTGAACTAATCTGGTGTGCAAAATTTGGAGCGAATCCATCGAGTAGTTTTTAAGTAATAACTCGCTAACGACATACGTACACATACGCATCAAGCACGCACAAACATACAAACATTTTTTTAAAAAAACTACATTTTAAAACTCCTTCAGTCTAAATATATACTTTCGAATAAAAAAATAGAAAGCAATTTCTTTTTCATGGATACGGTGTTATCTCGCAGAGAAAATTTAAATGTAGAGACTTAAACCGTAATATTTTTAGGAATTATGAAAATTTTAAATTACACATATATTATAAATATCTATAACGAATATTATTCGGCCTACACAGCAAATAATAGCTTGCTCTTGACTTTGTCTTTCTTATACATGTGACTCCCCCACATCTCTCTAACATGAAAGTTATAAACTTACAGAGCGACGAAAGCGTGTGTTACTCGCAGTTTTCTCACTCTCTCTCTCTCTCTCTCTCTCTTTTTCTTTAGAGCAATTTTTACGCGAAAGGAACAAACTTGGCGACGACGATCATATCGTAAATTATATTCAAGACGAATGCTTGCCGGACGTACGTCATATAAGCGAAAACTTCCAAAAGAATAGCATTCGATTTTATTAACAACTTTTCCTTAAACTTTAATATTTTGCGCTTTTATTACTTTTCATCTTGAAAATCTATAAAATAGCCTAATTTTATATGATTTAATGATTATTATGAAGATGATTGATTTAGCCTTCTTTAGGATGCAACTTAAAATAGATTATTTTTTCAAATAATATAAGTATATTTTATATGGAAATTTTTTATTGTCCAATTTCTGAATGAATGTACATTGATAATTTACAAACTTTAAACAATTGATTAGTTTTTGGTTATTGTAGCGGAAAAATACTTGCTTTAAAAGATCAACATTTTAAGATAATAGATAAAAAATAAATTGTAATAAACTAAGAGCAAATGTAAAACTCGCCTTAAGGTACTATTTTAAATATTGCAATTTTGAACATTCAGAAACTTTTTATTATTTTAAAAAGTTTACACTACGTCAATTTTAAATCAAAATCTTGCAATTTAATGAATTCCATTAAAATTAAGTTATCTATTTTTTTAATAACTATCAAATCTCTTTTAAACAATAAATTACTCTCATTATTTAAAGAAATAAATTCCTGTATCGAACTCTATGTTTTCTGTTTGATATAGTTTTTACATTAAATTATTAAAGCAAAGTAGTTTATTTTTAAAGAATATGATTGAGAAGCTCTTAAATCATAAAATGCCTATGGAACTGTCAATCTAAATATATCTCAACAAGATTTAATGATCAAATTATGAATATTTCAAAATTCTTTAAAAAAATTTCTTAATTTCTATATAATATACGTTGCGCATTCACAATTTAAAATATTTCCTGATATAACAATTAACTTCGGTTTAAAATTAAAATAACATCATCCATTGTCAAACTTTAAAGCTTTGCAATGCTTTCAAAACTATTACAATAAACGATAAAATCGAATAACTACCCTGATACGATGAGTAATCTACTAAAATTGCTAGCATTTTCATATATATAAATACTCATAAATTAGACAAAAAATAGTTTAGATTTCACAGTATCAAAGAAAAATAAAATGTATTCAACTGTCTGAGAACTTTTAAAATCATTTTCGAGAAAAAAAATATTGCGCTTTGATGTTAGAAATAAAAGTTTTTTTATCAAAACTATCTGATTTTGCACAGTGTACGACCATCTATCGATTGAAAAAAACTTAATGCAGCAATATTTAGCGTATTCAATTAAAAAATTGTATTTTTTTTTAATTAATTGTTTGAAAAATCTTATTTTTTTAATAATATAGAGAATGTTGTTATAAGTAAAAAACATAATATAAGGTTATAAATAATAAACACAATATAAAAATAAAAAACATGAAAAAAATGTTACATTGATTGGAGATAAAATTGAATATGAATAAAAAATATTGATAAATAAAATATTAATGGTGATGTAATAAGGTATGATTCACATATTGTTACCGACATTGCAGTTCCCCAAATTTTTAATTTTTATTCAAAAATTTTTAGAAATATCTCTATATTATGCTATTGATTTGTTAAAATAAAAGGATAAAAAATATAAATTACTATTATCGAAAAAAATTAAATATAATTTCGATGTAATAATTTGCAGATAAATTTCAGATCATTTTGGTACTTTTAATAAAAGTTAAATTCTAAATACGTTTATATATTTATTATTGAATATGTAACCCAAATACTGTAATAACAAATGTTTTCAATAAATTATTTAATCAAAAATTGTTTATCCAAAATTCGAAGCAGCTTTTCTATTACCAGAGCGCAACGAGCTAAATATTTATTTTTTTAACGCAAAAGCAAGCATAACCCAGTATCCCGGTAGCTCTGTGCATTATAAGTCATCTTAAAGTATAGTAACGATAGAAAAGCTATTCAAAATTTTTTTTTTCGATCCCATCAAGGTCGATCATCAAAATTTTCAAAACGGATGAGTCAAGAATAGAAATCCGATGAGTTTGGTTATAATAACAAGAGTGTGAAATTGTGTAATTTTAACAAATATATATGTATACCTAATGAATAAATAATAATTTTAGTTATATGATACTATTTTTGGTTAAAGTTTATTTTAGAAAATATTTCAGAATTGGAGTTTTTAAATTGTAAAATAATACTTTGTTATTTCTGTATGACTAGTCAAGGGGACAATACCGGGTTAATTTTGACGCAATCAATAATTTTGAAATATTTTTTAAGTAATTAATATTTTAGCCTTTATATGAAAACAAGGATTCTCTGTTCGATGACTGAAAGTAGCTGCATAAATCAAAATTCATGCTTCTAATAAAATATCACTAACTTCTGGCTAGTTTTGGGAATTTCAAAGTACTTGTTTCACACAAATAATCATGACTTAATCTAGATAAAATGTTATTAAAAAAACAATTCTTAAGGTCGTCAGTGGCTGAGTCGGTAGAGCAATGGATTCTTAATCTCGAGCTCCCGAGTTCGAATCCCGCTCTCAGCCAATTTTTATATACAAGCACTACTGTACGTTACATGTGCTGAAGTTCATAAACACACTGATAAACTTAGTCGCTAATTAGCATCGCAATGATAACATAAATACAGCGACTTTAAATACAATAAAAACAAAAAATTATTTACCTTGTTTGTTGTTGTATATTTTTTTGTATCATTTTTTTAAATAAAATTATTTTCTTGAAGTTTCTTTTGATGAACTCATGATTATTTATATGAAAAAGACTTCTTTAGAGCATACAAGAACATTTTCATCCTCATCAGTTTTTTATATTGAAAGATAAGTTTTGATTAACAAAATCATTATAAAAAGTTACTATGTCGGAAAAATGAATAAGTCTTGGTTATCAAAGTTATTATGAGTTGTCACAAAAAACTTTTTTTGTATAAAAAAAATTATAAATATAAAGTCCTGAATATTTAATTATTCTTATTGTTATTATCCCTCAATACGGATATATAAATATTTTTTCATTTTATTTCAAGATAACAAATTATTATATAATCCATTTATACATATTGATGTTAATGCAAATTAAAAAAAAAATATGTTACATTTTTTATTGTCTCAAGTAAAAAATGTAATTTCACTGGGATATTCTTCTTTATTTGAATACAATATATATAAAAATAAACAAATAAAATGTAATATGTATAGTACAATACATTGTAATTAGCAAGATTATTGTGTACGAGTCTTTGATTCATAAGCCAGAAAATTAATCCGGTCTACTAGAAACTGTAAATCCTTAAGCTATCTAATGCTCATTAACAATATGTCAAATGATTGGTGTAATTTCTTCACTATCACCAAGCTAATCCTTTACAAGTTCTTTGAAACGCAAGCTTTAATAGTTCGTAGATAATTGTATTGTACACGGACTATTGCCAAAGTAAATCCGACACATATATGTGGGGACTGACCAAACGCGTGATTAAAGCAATATGCTACTACATACACACAGACGATGTAACTTTACAACTATATAGTCATCTGAGTCATTATAACAGTGTGTGAGAGCAAGCGTGTAGAATATACAGACCAGCTTGGCATCGAGCCATCCAAAGTTAGCGATACGATCACCCGCCCGCACGCGCAACCAAGCACAAGCAAAAAGCACATTTCGATTAGTATTTCCGTCGCTTATATTGCTTTGCCTGCTTGACTAACTGTTCGATTTCTTCATTTATACCTTTCGTATGCGTATCTTATATAGCTAAGGCTTTAAAGTTTCTCTTTTTTTCTTCAACTTTTATGTTCAGATATTATTATAGAGGTACTCGAAGACAGAAATTTACTTTTCCAAGAAAGCTCCAAGATTTAATGGATAGGGGAGCTTTCTAACTGGAAAACTCAAGTGGCTTTTGGAGATTTGGGTAAACTAATAATGGCGAAAGATTTATAGTATTGTACATTAAGATTTTACTCTTGTTCCAGAAGTCAAAGTTAAGCCGATCCATAAAGAATTATAGTATCTGTAATTTCTCCCATGTAATAAATTAAAAAAAGAAATTGATTGTCGAAAATTTTCATTTAATTGATAATTTTGTAATTTTTAACGTTTTTCAAAAAAAAAAAAAAAAATTAAATATTTTATAAAATAATTCTTGCATTTAATAATTTTATCAAGACAATGTATTCCATATAAATTATTTTCTTTTTCAATAAATGATGCTTACTATCAATACAGCTTTTAAATATGTTATATTTGTTTTATGAATAACCATATGAATAATAATTATAATAACGTGAACAATCATCCACTTTAGATGAAGTAAAAATATTTTTATAACTTGTAATTTAAATTAAAATAGATATTACTCAGCTTTATCGCTAGTCAATTAAAAATCAACTATTTTTTTAGTCTCCAAATATCAGGAAAAACTTTCCAATTATACTAACGAACATGATTTTTTTTATTAAGCGAAAGAGTGAAAAAAATCAGGCTAGTCAAGCTTATTTTTATATTTTCCAAGATTTTAAGGGAAAAAAAAACTGTTATGTTGAAAAACGCGATGATGTCAGAAAAAATTTGACATCGGATGACTTTCTACGAAGTGTAAGAGAATACAAAAAGACACTTCGAAATTTCATCTTTGGAATAGCGCAAAATGCATAATGTCAATATTAAACTATATTTTATTCTTATCGTTTTTTGATATTTGATAAAATTATGAATAATGATGGTGAATAAAATGACTCATCATTTTTTAAAAACATTATTATAATATAACAAAAATTTAAAAAAAAGTATAGTAAAATTTGTTGAATTAAATTCACATATTCATGCTTATGTCAATAATCGATAGTATAAATATTTAAATAAAGATTTTAATATTTTAATGTATGTATGAATTATATTTTTTTATAATTATCATAAGACATATAACAGATACTCACTGATACGTACTAGTAAAATACTTTAATACATTATTAATAATTTTTCAAAAATTTGCTTATAAATTTAATATGATGATAAGATATCTAATTAATTTTTATTGTATTTTTACCAGTGCCAATTCATTAAAATTTTCGGTAAATTGTAATTTTTTTCTGGTCGGTCTACTTAATGTATTTTTAAACTTAAAAATGGCAATGGCTTACAATATCAATTATTACCTGTCACAGATCAATTAACGTTGATGTGAAAAATAAACAAATTCTAGAAACGTGATAATTTGCTTCGCCAATCAACAGTATTCGATAATGTAACTAAAAAATCAGCTGAACTACTGAAAATTAAAATTTACTTAAAATCATATTTACATCAGAAATATTAAAATAAAAAAGGCAATGTCATTATTACTGTAAAATTAAGGAAATCCCCTATGCTTTTCATGTACATATAGTAAGACTTTCTATCTAAATAACCATCCAACAGTGGTTCTACCGCCTACGTACTTACGTATGCCTGTAACCGAAAATAAGCCGAGATCGGCAGCTGTCGATTGTACATGCCAATTTTCTAATCGAGAAATAGAGATAGAGAGAGAGAGAGAGAGAGAGAGAGAGATGAACGCAATAGTTTAAAGTCGGAGTTTTCTCTATTAGTTGCCTATACACTATACGATTACTTTTTTATCTATAGCCCGAGACCTTACGCTAGCTGCAGAATAGAACAGAGTCGAAGAAAGAAAAAGCACTCTTTCGAAAGATAGTTTATAATTAATATTTCGGAAGCTTTTATTTTTGGGATGAGTGTTTTATTAGCCGCGAAGGGGAGAGCGTATTATAACTAATTAGCTATCCGTTTCAACAAAAAAGATCGATGATTATTAGCTCGATTTTTTTTTCTAGTATTTTGACGTTCAAACAAAAAGTTCACAAGGAACATTTATAATTTGCAAAGGCTAAATCGAGCTCAAATAATATTAATGACGATTATTTTTATACATACTTATTCACGTTGAAAAAGATTAATTAGTTCATAGACCTTTTTTAACATCAATGTTTATTGATGAAACTAAAACGCAAAACAATGTAGTAAATATATAATTTTGCGTCTTCGACTGACTTAATTATCAATATTCTGTACAAAGAATCAAAGCAGCAGTAAAAATTTATATTTTACTAGTAGCTTATAAGAAAAATCATAAAGAAAACTATATTATGTACATACATAGAATCCTAATTGAATACTTGGAAAAAATATTTAAACAAGCCTTAAGATTGTTACCTTTGTACAATAAAAAATTATAAATTTCATTCAATAAACCGATAGAGAGTATGTAAATAATCAATTTTTATTTAAAATTGATTAAAATTATATAAAAAGAAACCTTTGAAAAATAAATTTGTTATCTGGAAAAAGGAAAAAATGAGTGATATAATCTCCAATGATGTAAAATAGTTTATTTTTCTATAATTTTGTCTCATTTTAAAAATCATAGAGTAATTTTAAAAATATTTCCGTTTGCATGATGTTAAATTATTTCTTATTGTATTCTTTGTTGCCTCATTACTTTAGATATAAAAAAGCTAGAATTAAATTAAAGCTAGAATAATGATTTTTAAAATAGGACTAACTTTTGACCCATACTGTATTGAAGTATCTGTCTTAAAGATGTTTTTAATGAGCGTATAATTTTTTGAGTTTAATATAATTAAATACTAGTAAATAAAATTAAAATAACCTACTTATCATTTACAATGAAAAAATTGTTGTATGAAATCAAAACGATTTCAACAATCTTTCAGAAACAAGGTATAATAATAATAAAAGACCAAAGGAACTTTTGATTAAAAATATTTTTATTCACAAACTTAAAATATATATTACAAGCATATAAATAAATAAACCTACAGCACTGTAAAATTGTCTCTGTTGAATGGCCTGACGGTACAGTTGGAAGAAGAAAGGAATTAGAGGAAACGTAACAAAAGTGCAATATAATAGAGGAAGTTATGTGATATAAAGGATAAAAAGGCATGAAAAAAAAAGGCTAATCATGAAACTGCAGTATATTATTCATACACAGATCTCACAGAGCACAAGGTTTCGGGACGTTGACACCGGCTGCGTCTCTGATCGATAAATAAAAGCTCTCGCTTCGTTTCTTCTTCTCGAGCGAGCGCGCCTTCGTTTCTCGCGACTTATGACGTCTTTACTCGGGGCATTATATTATATACACGTACATACAAAAGCAAGAGAAGCTTTTGGAGATGTAAATATTTTCATAATCTTTATGCGCAGCTGCCAATTTATTATACTTATGATCTCGCTAATTTTCCAAAACCGTTCCGATTATTATCGTTTTAAAAAGCTTTGACTATCTATTCGAGAGTTGCATGCACGCTTAGCAGTGTAGAGCTTTTTTTTAACGGCTGGATATTATTCGCACGTCAAATCGTATTAGATTCAAGCTTGTGATTAACATTTTCTTTGTGCAGCTTTTTACTAGTCACCGAACTTTTTTTAGCTTCTTCTTTTTTTTTTCTTTTTTATAAAAAATATTTCATTCAAAGGATTTTTCATCAGATAGAAATGTGAATCACGAGTTATTTTCTGTTTTGAATTGAAAATAAAATTTATTACTATGTTAATTGTATTTATTTGAACAATGCAGAAGTGCAACATTCTAGTTTTTTGTTCTTAAGAATTCCAATAATAAGGACAATTAGAAGTAATATAATATGAAATTTATTTTTTCTTACAATACGTAATAAAATAATTAATCCCGACGATTTGACGTGGTTTCTTCGTGCAGTGGGTGTGAAAAATATTGTATTATTGAAAATCAAAAGAATTCGAAAAATAATTTAATCATGATTTACAATGATTCACTTTAAAGTGTATTGCAAAGTTTATTATAAGCAAAACGTCCATTTATCTATAAATATTAGCGCATAAAACCAACAAATCAATTATCTCTTTTTTTTTGTCACTTATATGCCAAATTGTAATTTATTATGTCTATTATTATGTCGGCTTTCAATGTTACATTATTTCCTGCCCACAGATGTAATAAAAGACGCTAGTTAAACGTCAAATGTTAATTGATTACGAAGCTTTTTGCGTTAACTAGAAAATTTTATTGAACTTTCTATTAAATTTTAGTGTCAAACCGTAAAATGAAATTTTCTTTTTAAAAATTTATTCAAATAAATTAAAAGAATATCGGCTAATAATCAAAACTTTTTTAAAAATATAAAATTAAGAATTTGAAGAATACAGCAAAAACAAAAATTTAAGTGATTAAAATTTATTCTAGAATCGATAGATCAATAGTATAACGCAAAAAACTAATTGAATTAGATTAAAATATATAAAAAAATGTATGGAATATGGATACCTATGATATGGTGGTACTTGTCGATAAACTGTGCGGTACTTTGAATGCCCATGAGTGCCGCCAGGTCGTAATCTGCGTATCGCGATTCTAAACCGGCGCACACTAAGCTCGACATTCACTTTTTATTTTGTTTTTAAATTTTATTTAAACACTTTTTTATCTTCTGTTATTATCGTATACTAATGGAGATCTACTTGTTTCAGCTTCACACATACTTAACTATTTTTAAAAAAAATGAATTTTCTTTCGATTTATATTGAATCGATCATCGATGAACACCAGTTGCACTTGCAGTTTTTGACACTTTTATTAAACATCGAACAAACACTATTTAATGTCGTATTTAAACACTGATTATATTATTCACTGATTACATTGCAAATCACTATGGAATATCGATATTCGTTTTCACTAGTATTACAATAGTAAATAGTAAGCGACTACTAACCGGTCTGATAACAAAAAAACTGTAAGAGCAAAAATTTCCAGCTGCTCTTTTATAAATAAGCGCAAGCTTTTAAATAAAAATCTGTATATGCGAAATCGGTATATTTTCTTTTAGTCTTATTTTATTTAAATACGTTTTATATAAAAGCCGGTGCGATACGCGCGCGATCATTGACGACTGGCAAGAACTGCTAACTGGCTTGGCTTTAACGCTTAACGCGTATGGCCTTTTGGACGATTGGCAAGCGTCGCCAGCTTTTTTCCTCTAAACTCTTATTCTATACGCGGCCGGGTAGGGGGCCTATTTTAAAACTTCTGTCCTTCCGACACATGCACACACAAACACACACGCGCGTACAAATATACACACATATCTTTCGTTTATAACATACGTAAGCAAGCGCTCGATTTCTTCTTTCTTTTTGCTTCTTTAAGGGTTATAGGTTTCATAAAGTTCTGATGATTGCTATGATCTTTGGTTATTTAGATGATACTTTAGGGATTACGGAATTAAAAAACTTTTTAAAGAAGAATCTTAGATAAGATTTATTTGTTGTTAGTTCTTTGATCTTTTATGAGCTTTTGTCTACATTTCCGCCTTTTGCTCGAATTATGTAAAATCTTTCTAATCAGAAGCTCATACGTACGGATTATACTTGAAGATTTTTTGAAAATTTTTTTTCTTAAGTTTCATTTGAGAACTAAAAAAGACTTAATAAAGTTTATTCAAATATACAGCTTAAAAATATCTTTCATTTCAATTACAAGTTTATTCTTAAAATGCTTTTAAATAATACATATAGTGTGAGTAAACAAAAAAAACTCGTAAAATACGATAGAACACGATTTTTAAACCCAACAATAACTAAATGATAAACATTGGTTCTATTTATTATATTAAAAAAGAAGGGGAAGTTTAAAATATCAAAAAAAAGCCAGGCCATTAAAACAGTAAATGAAAATTTACTAACGACGTTATTGAAAAACGAGTGAAATATTGGCTTTAAAGTTTCTAAAATACACTTAGTCGCTGGTGTGTGCTAATCGCTGCGTTAAAAAAAAATCATAACTTCGTCAACAGTTGACACTTCGACTTGACGCACGTCTTAAAATATACTTAATAGTTGGAGATTAAAAAAATTATTTCAAATAAGTGGTTGAAAGTGTTGAGATTTTTAAAAACAGAGCTGTATTATCAAATTTATGTTATATTAATTTTTAATATTTTAATCTCAAATGTAGTAAAAAAAATTAACAAAAATTGGTTCATAAAAAAAAATGAAAAATAAGCTTTTTGTAAAACCACTCTACAAATCATTGAAGAGTCAATAATATAAGCAAACGTGTTTCTTTCTTCTAGATGATAAAAAATATGAATGTTCATAATTTTGGTTAAAAATCGTTTAGCAATAAAACTACACTTTAAAAATATACAGCAATATAAATACCTAAATACTTATTTAAAATGGCACTTATTAAAATTTGGAAACTTGTAGATTTAGAAACATACATAACAAATATTTATAAGTACTTGATTTATTTATTATATAAACAAGTATAAGTGCGTGGAGTTATAAACTTAAAAATACAACTTAAGAAAACGAAATAAATTCAAAGCTATTAAATGCACGAGTTAGAAACTATTTTGTATAGAGCTCTTAATAAATTGCAAAACTAATAGTTTGACTAATATTGTTTTAGCTGTATTTAGAACGAGATAATTGAATTATCAGTAGTTGAATAAAAAATATAAATATTTTTTTAATTTATTGCATTAATTTATTTGCTATATATTATTTTGTAATTGCATCGTGCAACTTTGTTTTGTTTTACTTTACTCTGTGCTTTGTCTGCATAAATTAACTTTTTTTCTTATCGTTTGGCTTGGCTCACGCTTGCTAATAAAACAAATTTTTACGTGCAAATAATAAAGAAAATTTTTTACTTTGTTTCTTTACTTTTCATTGTATTTCTTTAGGATACAATTAAAATAATTTTCTAATTATTCATAAAGCAAGGTCGATCTATTATCCATTTTGATTTAGAAAAAAAAACTAAAATATTGTTAATTAATTGAATATCAAAATGTCTACATCTTAAATTTAAAAACATTAAACTATATAAACACTAAAAAATAAAAAAAAAACATTATTCCATAATCCGCAAGGAGAATTGTGAAAGTGTCTTTTGTTAAATGATTTAGTAAAAGCTCTGACAACAAAAGCTCGCTTCATAAGTACTTCGAAGCAGCAAGCGAAGAATGAACGGCACGCGTACATAAGAAAACCTCTAAGAACCTTAGCATCAGTCATTCTCCTTTGTTAAACCAGCTGCAGCAGTAGCAGCAGCATTCCACACGTCTATTTCTTCCTCCTTTGCTTTAGCACCCGTTGTCTTTTTTACTCACTTTATCTTATACGTTCTTTCTCTCTCGCTCTCTTTTGAGTCACATTAATTCGGAAGTAACGCCAGCTCAGTGCTATACACATCAGCTGGAATAATGTGACAAAAGGAAGAATTACTTTAACACTGACGTCCGTTGTTGCGTATGATCAGGCTAAACTTATACCTTTTAATTTAATATTTCAATTATATTTTATTTCCTTTTAAACGAATCAATTACTAATTAAGTAAGAAAATTTAGAAATGCCTTTTACTGCAAATTCAAATAATAATTCAATTGAAAAAGTTAAGAAGATAAAATTATTATTTTAACCACTTATTTTTTACTCTATAAAATGTATTTAATGTCAATAAGTTCTTTTCATCAAATTATACCAAATTTAATTATTTTATGTAAAAGTTCAATATTTTTCAATAGAAAAGGCATGTTTCATAAAATAAAATTTTTTGTGCGAAATAATAATCAAATGTAATAAAGTTTACAAGAAAAAATTTTTGTTTTTTATTAATTAAAGATTATTCAAATTTCGTTTAATTAGGAAAAATGTAACAAAGTAAATACAGCAAAAATTATCCATAAAGATTCAGTGAAATACTTGGTATCGTCATTGTCATTTCAGGGTGGCGAATGACATTTGAATACTTAAAAAGCAATTCACGAGTAAAAGAAAATTTTCTTCAAAATATTATGCATACTTAGAAAAGTCAGTATTTATTTTTGTTAGTAACGGCTGACTAGCAAGAGACACTGTATGTTTTTGTTACTAAAATGTTTTCATTTATAAAAAAAAAAAAAAATTTCATCGTATTACCGCGTAACTGTCGCGAATTTCATTTGCAAGCTCTTGGAAAAGGGGATAAAAGGCTTTCTGTTACTGTATTTTACGCGGAAGAAAAAAAGTTAAGTAAATTAATGAAACTTTATTCGAGGAACGATTAGTAATGCTTGATATAACAGTAATTAATAAACTTATTTTATAATTTTAAATCAACGACAAGAAACGATAATTTTTTTAGATTTTTACAAAAAATTCATGGATTTTTCAATCTATATCTTGTAAAATACGAAAAATAACGTGTATTATAATCTAAAAATATTATTTATTCTATTTTATATGATTTAGAAAACATCTAAATATCATATATAAATATTATTTTTATCTTATTTTTGACATATTTTTATTAGGTATACATATCGAGTATATAAATTTCCACGAAAATGTAATTACCACTGGTGCGAATTTAATGCCAAGTCTATGATAGATTTTCGTAGAAATTACTTTATTTCATTTATTTTTATATTATTTTCATTATTAATTAATTTTATTATTATACTTTTCAGTTACATGTATTTTTTTAAAAAAAAGTTCATGGTTATTTTATTGTTGACTATTTATTCGAATCCTGATTGGTTTATTAAATTGATAAGTAATCAATTATAGTGTGTTTTTTTGCAATGTAACAAGTTTGATATATAACTCTTTAGTTGACATAGCATAAATTACCATATAAAGGATTAAATATCAAACTTGTAAAATTATTAATAAAAAATAAAAGTTTGATTACTTTTTAATTTAATAAACCAATCATGACTTTTTATATGGTAACTTCTTATAAAAATCTTCGTTGCAGCATTTGATGGGTTAATATTAACCTGAAACGTTCAAGATTCGAAACACTTGTGAAATAATGAAGAAAAAATGAAATGTGAAAATTTTCATGTTGCGTATCTATATTCAACTATAATATGAGAATTTGTAACCTAAGTTTTTTTTTCATCTACATATACTATGATAGATAGTTTTTTGAATATGTAAATAAATTTTTTTGGTAAGGAACATTTAATTAAGGACATGTTACATATTCACGCCTCATAACCTAAAATTTCTATAAACTGTTAATTTTTAATTAAAAAAATAAAAAGAAAAAAATAATTTGATATAAAATTTAGAGGATTCGAAATCTCCAGGTTAAATAAGTTATAAAAATGACGGAATTCGTAACAATGTACCGAAGGGACTACTTATGGCCACCAATGCGACCTTACTTTCCACGTACAGATCTTAGCTGTACAGTAGCTGTACCTTCAGATCAAGCATCTCCAGCCCCAAAACCGAAAGTTAAAGCATGTGGTTGCGCGGATAATAGTGATGAACCTGAATGTTTAAAGTGTTCGCCATCTGAACCTCCAAAACCTATATTGAAACCATGTGGCTGCGTGGACAAAGGGGATAACGAAGAACCGGATTGTTGCAAAGCAAAATCAAAACCTGGTGCTAAAGAGTGTGGTTGTATTGATAGAGGTGAAAATGAAGAGCCAGATTGTTGCAATGAAGAAAAGTTGAAAAGTAGACCAAAAATTGGTCCTTGTCCAAAGACTTTGCAAGTCGAATATGAAGATACTGATAATTGTTTGAAAAAAGTGAGCTTATTAATTTTCAAAAAAAAACTTTATTTGGTGAAACTGTATATTAAAATTTCAAAATATATTTCAGATGTTGGAAACTAATCCAAATTTAATAAGTGTTATGAAAAAATTACCTACGTTCGATGCTATTAAAAAATTTAATTTAGAAAGACTAAAGTCCACGTACATGGTTGATTATGATAAAATGTGTAAGTACAATTTAAAAATGTTTGTTAAAAATTTTGAATCAATCAATTATTAATATGCATACAATATACTAAAATTTCTTTTAATATAAACCTTTCGAATTTCAATAATACCGTTATGATATTGTTTATTCGCAGATGATCCACCGGGCGGTGACTTTGCTGATCCACCAGCAAAACCGGTTTGTCCATTAGACGATCCAATCCCACCGAAAATCGATTGTCGTGTAGCAAATCGCACTCGCAAAGATCTGATGATAAACCGTGGTGTGAAACGCGGTCCTAAAATAAAATATCCATGCGAAAAAAAACATCCCGTGGCATTTGTAAAAAAGAAAGGAGCTTTCGAGGAAGCAAGAAAACCACAGTATTTGCGTCAAAAAATGCCACCTTGGACTACGGAATATAGATCTGAAATTAATTCCATTGCTGCTGAAATGATGAAGGAAATGCGTATACCAGCTGCGAAACGTGCTTTACTGGAAAGAAGACGCAGAGCACTTGAACCACCTTGTGAATTTGATCATTTGATGCTTGGTTGATCAAATATCATCAAAGAGAATAATGGATGAATAAATAAAATTCATAATCATAAATAGAAACAGTATTAATTCAAATGAAAATTTTTATTGAATCTAAAAAATTCACATTGTTCAGCAATTTTCAAAAAGCATATGTAAATGGATTTCACACATATTTTTTTACTTTATTTAGAATTATTATACTTTATAAACTTGTAATAAAATTAATAAAATTGAAACAAATAAAATTTTTCTTCTGTAGAAACAATAAACCTACTCACAAAATACTTGTTATTAATTGTTTTTTGGTTAAGGCTATACATCTGCATAATTAAAAACAACATTAATATTCTTTTGTTTTGTACATACGGTTTTTACAAATCTCGCAATATTTACAAAAATCATCAAAATTAAATAATTAAAAAAAATTATTGTTCAAAATTTAAAAGTGGTAAAATTTTTTGTAATAATGATAAATACATATTTTAAAGAAAAAAATGACATCACATCGTAGTCCACGTAACATTAATAACAGGTAATATTAACTTATAGGTTAAAAGGTTATTTTTAATCAAGAATACCTTGATTGCTTAATAAAAAATAAATAAAATTGTAATTCTTGTATTGAAGATTAAAAATTTTCAATATTATTTGATAAAAATTACTGAATTTTTTCACCACAAACACAGAATTAACACACGATCAGAAAAATATCGAAACAGTTGTAACTACCAAGCCGGTGGTTCGCCAAAAATCGGTGATTATAGGCAAGATTTTGCATTTGGTGAGAATCGTTATGAGTCACAATCTTATAATCAATTAGATTGTACTGATGATAACGAATACAAAGAGAATGAAGATAGAAGCTCTAACGAATCTATATCACTTTGCGACACAAGTGGCAATCCTAATGGCATTGGGGTAAGTTCTTTTTTAATGATTTTAATGTGTTGTAATTAATGATATTGGAATTTAATAAAACATCGTTCTAACATTCATTTTGTCTAGAATCAGTTAAATATTTATCACTAAAAATAATCATTTATAGTAATAATTTTATTCTTTTTGTTTTAAATGTATTGAATTTAATTCCATTATAATGAAAATTTAATTATCAGGACATAGATCGGCATTATCGGGATTATGCTGAAAATATCAAACGAGAGAAGGTAATACAAGAATTAAATTATTCATCGCATCCGAACAGTAAGCGTACACCAAATTTCGCTCAAGATAATTACGATGATATAGCGTTTCGATCACAAAGCCAACGTAAAGCTCAAAATTACAGTGACAAAAAAGGTTTATATCATCATAAATAATAATGTTGTTTATATAATTTTTTAAAATTTATCCTTTTTTAATTATATTTATTGATTTTCAATAATAAAATTTTTCATTTTATCTTTTTTACATGCTAATGAAATTTTAAAAATTTTTACTCAGCATACGAAACGGTGAAAGATCCACACACAGCAATTGCCGCAAAGAAACTCGAAAAATTACGTGAATTACAATATCGTCGAGATTACATTGATAAATATTATAATCAAGAAATTAAACGTCTTCTCACAGGCGATCAATACTATGAGAATGCAAAAAAACCTCCATCGAGTCCACCTGACCTACAACAAGAACGAATCTTTCAATCACGAAGTTTTGCTGGCGATCAAACATCTTATACCGCACCAGAGGTAACATTTAATTAAAAATTTTTTTCTTAAAAAATTATAATTTTCTTTTTGATGTTATTTTTAAAATTTTTTCTTTTTTCTATTTAATTCTTGAATTTGAATAGCATCTCGAGCCCTGTGGTACAATGACAATAATAACACGATTGGATTGCGGTTGTGCCGAACAAATGACTCGGCCAATCTTTACGACCCCATCAGGTCGCGTACAAAAGCGTAACTGTGATAGGGATCAAGAAGTACATATGCGTATGTCGACACCGAATGCACAACTTGTATTTACTCATCAAGAAACGCAATCAAAGCAACGGCCGACAGCAACGGCTGGAACAACAACACCGACAACATCAAAAGCAACCCCAGCAGTACCACCTACTTCGAATAAACTTAAAAGTAAATCATTTGCCAATCAGAGAACTAGTAATAAAACGAGTTTTGATAAAAAGCAAGAAACAGTTACAAAACGTACAAATCAACCTGCTCGGAATAATAGCGAATCATCGATTAATACGTTTTCAGCTTGACTAAGAAATTTTATTGAGACTACTGTAACACAGACAACAAGATTAATCCTAGATTGGTTCACTGAATATTAAGCGTAACGTCACACTCGCTTTAATGTTTTTCGTTCAATGCATAAGTCTGATGTGTAATGGTTTTAGATTAATAAAAATTTATATTTTCTCCTCGCATATAAGATTGTTTTATTAGAAATATCCAAAAAAAATGAAATTTTAAGATAAATTCTAACTGCATTAAAATTAGTAAAATACATAAAAGAAAAGTACATGTTGTACTTTTCATAATTTTATATAAATTTATAAGTGATTATTTTAAAATTAGCTTATACTTGCCGTCGATGCGCGATCGCGCCTCTTGATAAAACGTACAACAATACTTCTAAATAAAAGTTAAGAATAGTGAATATAGTTGCTTTAAATTTGAAAAGGAAGCTTAATATATATAGTACAAAAACTTGACATCTGTCAATTGGTAACCTAATTTTCAATCGTTCGGCATGTCGGAAAATTCGAATCGCGTTAAAAATCACAAGTCGCAAAAGCCCTATTTTATTAAATTTCGGCTGATAAATTACAAAGAATTAATGATAAAATTTAAAAATCACAAACAATTATGGTAGAATTAACGATAAGCGAATCATTAGCAGTTGATCTTGGTTTAACATTCTTGAATGCCGTGCTGCATTACATTTTGTACAGATTGGTCGTTTCTATTATCCTTTTTTTCAAAGAAGCAGTTATTTTTGTATTGAAAAGTTTTTATCTATTTATACCGGATCCAGCGGAAACAAGCACCAAACGAAAACATAGTAATCAAAGGGGAGAGGATAACGAATCAGAGGAAGAAGAGGTATTTTAGCATTTAATATATTTCTGGATTAAAATCACTTATTAGCAACGAAATTAATTTTAATAATTTTCAATTCTATTGAATTTAAAATTTTCAGGAAACAACGTAAAAAACGTGATAATCTACTTTTCTGTTATTATTGATTCATTGTTGACAATAGCTTTGCATGTGAGAGAAGTGGACAAATTTGGGTACTAGATGGTATTATATTTATTCTTTCATTGAATCCTTCTTAATTTTAAAAAATCTACGAGGCAAATTGGATTTATATATGAGATTTTAAATTCAAGTTATTTATAAATAATAAAATTAATTTTATACCTACATATTTAAATTGTAAAAAACTGTTTAAAACTTTAAATGAAAATTTCTTTATTCAATTGATATTTACCAATATGATAAATGATTTTGTAATCTTAAGGAAGTCAAATATAAATACCCCAATTTGTCTCGCTTCTTTGATTAATTAATTTCTTTATACAAAGAATTCACTTTATGACATATTTAAGAAACAAAGTGAATTAAAATTATTTGTTCGAAATTCTTTATAATTGATAAATTATAATAAGTGAAAAGAATGAAAAAAAGTATTAAATTTTCAGTATAAACTTAATCCAACAAGTATAATAAGACTAAAACAGAGATAATGGCTCGGCTAAAGGATTACTTGACAACACGTACACACGAGGATTACTTATGGCCTCATCCAATTCCATTATCTGAAAAGCCTTCACAGCCACCAGTAAGACCTGGCATAAGACTTTACGGTCCTGAGCCAGATGATCGTATTTGTAAAGAAAATACTAATCTAGACGATTACAAGCACTGGTCAAAAAGGTTAATTTTACGTTTTTTTATAATTTTTTAAAAGTACTTTTCTAATATATAGAAAAAATTTATGGCTCCTTTTTTTTCTAATTTTGCATTGTAGTCTATTTATACAAAATTTATGTTTTTATTTATTTCATTATTATATTGTTTGGCAAATTAAATTATAAATCTAGAAATGATTTGTTATTTTTTATATAAATTCAGTAAATAATTTTATTGAACTTTATGAAATCAAAAATAAATCTACAGAGTGGAAAAAGCTAAAGATGGAGATGATGAAGTCTTGTCGGATAGAGAAAAATTTATGTTTTTAAATAAAATTGATAAGAAGAAAAAAGTTAACCATGAACTTGAGAGTTTAAAAAGCACTTATCAAGTTTCCTATGCAGCCAGTAAGTTATTATACTGTATTTCAGTGATTTATTAATTACATGTAATAATTGGTTACTTCTTAGATACTTTTTGTATGTTATTTCAGACATTGCATCTTATGATTACGTGATAAATGAAGCGCTCGATAAAACGAAAGATCGAAAAACTCCAAGTAGATGCAAAATTTCGAAAGATTTTTATGATCCTACAACTTTTAAAAAGACGATAGTAGAAGAATCAATATTTGTTTAAAAATAATTTAGTGAAAAATTGTTTAACGAAATAATCAACTTTTTTAAATTTAGTATTTCAATAATACTTTATTTGCGATGTCCTTTCAATATTTTTATGTAAAATGCAACGTGTAAATTTATGACGATTTAAAATTTACCGCTTTTTAAAGGTTCGCAATTGTGGACCGCGCTAGCGGAATATGTATATAATTCATTACTGTGTTCTTTTTACACCATTTATCATTTTGTGATACGCTAATGTTTTGACTTGTGAATAAAAAAATTGCTTTATCAGTTTTCGATTAATTAAATATCTTTAAATAATTAAATAACTTAGTTGAAGTAGAAATTAAAATATGATGTTTCAGTAATTTCAATTGACAGTCTGAAACTAAAATTTTAAGGTTATAAACTTTAAGTATTTCCATATATAAGTGGTAGTATATTTATTTTACTTGTATTTATTTCATTATTATTTTGTATCCTATAATTTATTAAAAGAGAATAAATTAACTTTATTTGCAGTTGCTGAAGATCTAATTACAATGCAATTGATAGAAAAAATTTTCTCCTTTCTTCGATACTGGTATTTTAGGTATACGCTGGTGACTGAGCTCTACATGGTGGAGAATTGGGAAAGACACTTTGTTAGTATCCTTTAAAAAATAAAACTTTTTCTAAATTTAAATTCAAAGTAAAAAAAGTAAACTAAAGTATTATATGACTTTTAGTATCGAGATAATACAAAATTAGGTTCAAATAAAATATTATGCATTCTCGTAAAATATTAATCAAAAGCAGTAAGAATAAATCAACATATATATTTGTGATATCTATCAATCTGTGTTAAAATTTGCTGAATTTTTGGAGAAAATATTTATAATCGTAAGGCCAAAATGAATAATGTTAATTTATAATTTTATCTTAATATCTTTGAAAGCAAAATATGACACACTATATTCTTAAAAAATATAATCAATATATTGTATTTTATATATTAATGCAAATAATAACTCCAATCAAAAATGATATATTTTTTATTTATTTTAAGATCATGATTTTGTACTTATCTCTTTACTTGATACAATCTTTCAATTTTATTGTTTAGAACTTAAAATTTCTTTTAAAATCATTTATTTAATTTAATTTTTAATTTGAAATATTAATAATAACTAATAATTTTAACTTCAATAATTCATTATGTTTTTATCTTTAGTAGATATTCATTTTTAAGAACATTAAACTTTAATTTTCTACTAAAAATTCTGTATCATTTTGCAAAGTAAATCTTAGAAAAAATTTAAGTTTATATCATTACTTGAAAACATGTTTTTCCTTAATTGCAATATTTAGATATTTTTCTCATAACTTTATTTTGCCTACTTTTCTACTTCAACTACAAAGTCTTATTACCGGTAACATCTTCATTTATTGAATCATAGTGTCAAAGTTGTTAAATATTTGTAGATATGTAACTATTATTTGAAATATTAAAAAATCAAAAGTTCAATTAGATGTGTATAATAAAAAAAATATAATGATTAAATTTTGCCAATAATTTTAAAATATTTGTATTATAGCTTGATAAACTTTTGTTAATAAATATAATTTTATATCTATTATTTGGATTATATTCAATTTAATCCAACCTATGATGAAAGGTGTAGAAAGAAAAAGATCAAAAAATAATACAGATTATGTCTGATTATATTTACTCACAATAATACCATCTTACCACATGAGTCTTTGATTAAAGTAATTGCTACTTCTAATCATTTCCACATACAATATTTTCTCTTATAATTCAAAATCTTTTTTTTCCAACCTTTTCTTATTCCCATACATGCCCAACAGTTAAATATATTACTAAAATTATAATATGGTAAGAATAAATATTTAATCCTCATTCACGTTATGCGTTTATATTAAACGATTAACCATCAACTCATATTAACAACAATTTTAATTTTAATCGTCCTAATATACATCCTCAACTTTATTTAATTTAGTTGCCAATTCTCACTTTGTTGGCTAATCTTTCAATAAAAAACTAATCATCTGATTAGTCTTTTTTTGCATTTTCTTTATTTATTATACTTAAACTAACTTTCGCAAATGAAATAATGGGCTAAGGTTCAGTATGATAAATTTTGCCCTTATCCAACCAGTTATTTTTTCAGTTGATATTTTCACAAATTAATTTATATTTTCAAAATTTACGTAGTGTACAATAATTATAAACTACACATTATGATTCAATAACAAAAATCTCAAAATTTCATTGCACTACGTTTGGTTGGATAAGGGGTGCTCACCAGTATGACTTTTCAAAAATAAATGAAATTGCTTCTAGTGATAATTACCTATCAATTTCTACAAATTTGAGCTCTTTCCTTCACACTTGTTTCCTTCCAATTTTTTTTAGTTTTTTTCATTTTTTTTTAAAGGGATACTACAGTGGAAGAATTTTTTCATTGTATGTAAAAAAAAATTATATACAGTCAGTTTAAAAATATAAATAATTATTACTCTGTACTAAATATTTTTGAAAGGATTTGCATTTTAAATGTATACTTTTTAGTAATTAGTGTAAAAATTTCAATTTATTATTGGATAGTAATAAATGAAAACAATCAGAATCATCTTGTAATCTTAATTTTTTTAAGAATATATCTAAATGATTAAAATATAAGTATTTCTTATAATAACTTAAAGAAATAAGACTATGTTAAAAACTTAAAATAAATAATCATAAATAAAAAAACTTTTAAACTGAATCTATAAATGAAAAGAATTATTTATAATTTAAAACTAAATTTTTCGAGATGATTGATTCTTTCCAGCATTAAAAATATAAATTTAATTTATATAAAATTCAAAGTTTGACTGACAAATTGTCAGCTTTCTTCTTGTTATCATTGGCTAAATTAATTTTATAAACAAGGCACTGACGTCAAACTTGAACTTTTGTATAAAGTAAGTATACAAGTGTATAAAAATCGTTTTAAAAATTCTAAAACTGAAAAAAATATCAATTCAAAATAACTGACTGTAAAAATCATTTTTTTTAAATAACAATATACTGATTTCCCCAGCCTTAATCAAATTTTATTTCTAATACTTGATCAGTTGCTACTCGAGTGCCTAAATTCTTTGCACAACCTAAAACTCGCTCATTTACTAACCACGACACACCGATATTCTTAAAATGAATTCGGCGAAATTATTTCGCATAATATAATATATATACACAATCGAGATTTACAGGGTATACAATAAATCGGAGTTAGGGAGTTTTTATTAGACATTAAAAAAATTTTGTTACTTTTTCAAACTTTTTTGAAATAGAAAATTTCAAAATTTAAGTTTAAATATTAAAATAATTAACAAATTACAATCAAAGAAAAAGATAAGTTCATGCGTATAAATGTGTAAATAATATTTACATAATTAATGTTTTGGTACAAAAAATATTTTACAATTATAAATTATAATACATGAACAAGATATTTGATGAAAAAGTATAGAATACAAATAAAACATATTTTATTTGAAACAACAAAATTTTTTTAGAAAGTCTAACATTTTCTTATATTTTTTCTGTCGATCTCGCAATAAATTTGACAGATTGTGAATCATTCATGCGCTATGATCATCCATAATAAAAGTAGGCACGATAGGAATTGCGTAATCATGAACCACATTTGTTGAACAACACTAATGAATGGTTTTTTTTTTCTTTTACAATGGGGAAATGTGTATTTTTCATTCTGTTTCTTTCGCGCATTATGAATTTCGCTCGTATCAATTATTCGGTTATAATCCTGTGTGCTAAAAACTGCATCTAGTTTATTCGACTATTTTCTAAATATTGCTAATTTTACTCGAACGCAGCGAGTAAAAAATAAATATATATATATATATATATGTATCAATAGTCTCACATTTATTATCAATAAGAAGTGACCCAAAAGAGTTACGAAATCGAACAATTATCGCGTGACTAGCGAAATGGTACTTGTTATGGATAACAAATGCGTTCTCGAATTCCTTATTATTTATAATCGTAAGATATATGTAACGAAGAGATAAAAAGGTAATACTTGAACATTACACGTGCATAATACAATGAAAACGAACGGATAAATTAATTTTACGTCTGGGCAGCATTACATTTTTATACTGTATAGAATAGAACCGTTCATTTTGGAAAATATGAAAAGAATGATATATGATATGTCTGTTGACATCTTTTTCTCCAACATTTCCCGCATTTGCGCCGATCACTAAGTCCTCTTGTGAATTCGCTATACAATTGAGAAAAAATTTACAGTCTTATTAGTCTTTTTACAATTTTTTTTTCTCATAATATTCGTACGTACGCACATTGAAAACAATATTTTTTTCTTCATTATGGTACATTAAATCTCCAAAGCTAGATACTATCACATTTCGATATCGATTCCTCCAATTACTCGAATATCATATTAAAAAATAACATTCTCACGTAACATCCAATAGTTTAATAATCATTCGAGGTAGCCATAATATTTTAATTTCCACGAATTTCAGGAAATCTTTTTCTCATCATATATCAATATTATTTCATGTAAAACAAGCATTCTCAAAATAAACGGTTGTTTCTCATTTGCTAACGTAGACGAAAAATTAATATATCATTAATTAAAATAAGATTCGCATAGCTCATTTTACGAAATCCGTACTGTTACAGAGAGCTAATTAAAATTAAAAAATTTTTTAAATATTGTAAAGCTGATAAGTTGTTGATTAAAATAATTATACTGTTTTTAATATTGATTATTTCATTTAAATATTGAACAAAGTAAAAAAAGAGTTTTATAACTTTATAAAGCTCAATCTACTATTTTAAAATCCGATTATATGTATATATATATAATATTTAATCAATAACTTATCAGTTTCAATATTTTCTCAATATTGATGAAAAATTTTATTAAAAATTTACACTCACTGGCGAAAAAACTATAATGGTGATTGAAATTTTATCACGTCAAATGGTGCAAAAAATGCAAGATTAATGAAATTTGAAATCACGTATTTTTATAATCGGACACAATTCAGTGATGTTCATTATTAAATTACTATAAAATTTTCCCAAAAATTAATAGTTTTTGAAATGAAAATTTGGTAGCCCAGCAAAAAATTATTCACCAGTTTTTGCATCCCTGTACTGTCCTGTTAAAATTAAGATAGAACCTGACGTTCATCATTATAACTAGTTTCCAGTATTAAGCACTTACAAGTCTTACTATTGTAATAATGTATGTTGATATTGCGTATTAACTGTTAAGATTAATTTGAAATGAATTTGTGTGGGTATGCATTAGCTAATCGAACGTTTTTTTGCCTATTATAATAATACTTTTTGTCTATTAATCAAACTCAAATTAAATAAAAAGTAATACTTTTTAATTAAGTAAAATTATTTACTAAATAAATGTATTTTAAAATTTAATAATTGAAAGGTAAAATTCAATATTGCGGATAATAATTTTTCAAAATTATCAGAATTTTCGAGTGAGTTGCCATTTGAAGCATTTTCTTTAGCTATTTTATAAACTTGAAAAAATGCACATTAGAGAATATTTAACCCTCTGTCCGTAACCATAAATTTAGGAACACAGACCATATCTGGATCATTGATGTCTTTTTAATGTTTTCTTTATGAAAATTGCGATAAAAAAATCTGAAAAAATTCTGAAATTCTTATTTACACTGACAGAAATGTTATCTAGAGGCAAACGGAATATACTTGGTCCTAGTATAAATATGTTTGTTTTACGTCCTAGCATAAATCCACTTGAAGGTAACATAATATCTTTGTAGCAAAAACTGCAATTTCGATTCAAACATTTAGTTACTTGCATCTAATGGATTTAGTTTTCCATCTAAATGATACATCAATAAGGAGTCATCCACTTGCTGTGAGATACCTTTTCTGTCAGTGTATGCTTTTACTTTATAGCCCAATAATTTATTTAATCATTTATAATAAACAAAATTGTTTATAACAATTTATTTATAGCGAGATATTTGATCTGAAAATTCGGCTTGTGCCATTAATGACCCAGGTTATGAATTGAGGGTTAATGATAAATTCAAAAGAAAAAAATCCCTTATGATTTCATACAGACTTGATTTGTTTTAATACTTAAGAGAATTTTAATTGGTATTTACATCATGCATATTTTTTTAGTATTGCTTTGTACTAATATAAATATTGAATTACATCACATTGAAACTTTTTGATTCTCAAATGTTTAAACATTATATGGGCCGACATTTACAACGAAAAAAATAGCATTAAAAAAGTGTGATGCTTCATCTAGTCCAAACTAGCTATCATTCAAATTTCAATTACTATAAAATATTAGTCATTATTTAAAAAAGAATAATAAATAAACAAAAAGTATTTTTACAATAAAACGGATACGATTAATCAGCTGAATATGTTTACAAAAAATCGTTAAGTGTAGAAATTATTCCTGCTGATTCAGTAAAATTGAAATGAATTTCGATTTAATTTACCAATAAAAATTTGAACATAAATTATTGAATAAAAAATGAACAATTTTATAGGTTTGAGGCACAGTAACCGGGGGTTCCGCCATATATTAAATTTTTAGAAAAATAAATATCAAAGTAGAAATACGAGGATTTTTATAGTTCTAAATAAACTTTAAGGATAAGATGAGAAATTTCAAAGAATAGTTGCTACAATTAACGATTTACAGCACAGTGTATGCACATATTCATACACATGCTGTAAAATGCTTTTATAATATGAAACCGTACGAGATTAGGGAAGGGATCAGTAGTACGCACTTTTGCATACCACTTACATTGGTTGACGCGTATACGATTTTTTGTGTATTTACTTGAGAATATCTTCACATAAGGGGTAGATATGATATGGATTTGCTGTCAGTTTGTAGGTCACTTTCAGTATCAAGTCGCCTAATTCTGACACGTTGCTTATAATGATACTCCTTCAGGTAGGTCTTAAGAGTCTTTGGCAATTGGAGCTTATTAATACCATCGTAAGTTGTACGAGTTGTAATAACAGCACGACATAAATGTTGTAACGGAAACGCGAAATTACGATTTAAAGGTATCGTTAACATCGGCTCGAAGAACATGCAGCATGTTGGGTCCTTGTAATGTTCGATCAAACCGCACACCTAAGAGAATTAATAAATAAATAATAGATTTTACATAAGTTGTTTAGAGTATATCTGAATATTAATTTTTTAATTTTGATGCATGTTTTAAATAATAATTTTATGTTTACAAACAAATTTTTTACATCTTATTCTAAGATTAAACTAATAATAAGTTTTCTTATTAAAAATCACTGAAAAAACTTATAAAAATCATAAAGAATGCAAAAATGACAAATATCAAAAACACATTAATAGATTTCTTAGAACAAAATACTTAAGTAATGCTCTTTTTTAATAAAATGAAAATTACAAACGTCTATTTCCAATAGTACAAATTAAGATATCTCTTTTTAATTAATCAAAAGTACGTAAAAAATACTTACAGTATTAGAAGCAAAAACACCTGGATCATGTGCATCAAAGCTAAACTTATGATTCCACTGTTCGATCCGCGCGTGTAACGAACGATTACATTTACGGAAGCTCACAGAGAAAAGAAATTCTTCTTGCGCGGAGTCGCGCAATAAAAAAGTACCTTCTTGTTTGCCCTCCAGCAAACGTTCGGCTTCATAACGATCCATTTTTCCCCAGTAAAATGAACACGCCGTAATAGATTTGAGATCCGGTACAAGGCAGTGCACGTAATCAACCTACGAATTAATATGTTATGAGTGGTGGTATTAAAAATTACTAAAACATTTTTCATAATAAAAAATCAAAGTGTTAATGATCTATCATTTAAATGTTTTCATGAAACAATCATAATTTCATCTTTACTTAAATATCAATATATTATTTATGTATGAACTAATTATTAAATTTATAATAAAAAAAATTAGAAATTAGAAAATTTTTAAATTGTAAATAAAAACCATCTATTTTGGTTGATGATTAAAGTTTGTTTTTACTAGTCATTAAATAAATAATGAAAGACCAGTATTATGACTCATGCCAATCCTAGTGAGATAAAACTAAATTAGTGTATTTAAAACGTTTTACTAGTCACTTGTGGCAATTATTATTTATTTATCATTCAATTTACAAAAAAAATTCTTATTAATCTCAAAATGTTTTTTTTCAAGTTAGAAAAAAATTAATAATTGATCAAATAAATTTCGATATTGTTTCAAAATTTTATGAAGGATCTGAGCGCAATTTATATGACAAATGATTCAAATTACGAAAATTTTTTGAACATACCTGAGTATGTATGGGCCTCTCAATATTTGATATGAGAGTTGAATCAATTTGCGAAAGAGCAGTAAGGGCAGCTGCTTGAATACCAGCGTGCGCTTGGAATAAAGCTGCCAAGCTGTCGACTGTAATACCATTTGGGTGTACTTGAATAGCTGAAGAAGAGCAATTAGGCCGATAACCAGGAGGTGGTTCAACACCTTCTTCCATTTCACGTGCTCTTTGCTGTCGGGCTCTCGCATCGCAATCCTGATTTTAAAAAATTATAATAAACAATATACTACAATTTGATTTGAGTTGGAAATCTTTTTTTATTTATTTTTGTCATTAAAATTTCATTAAAACGATTATTTATAAATTAATATTATGGTTAGGATGTTAATTTACGTAATAATAAATTACGTAATATTTGTATTATATCAAATGAAATTCATGACAAGTGTCAACCTTAACATAATAATAAACGTAAAAATCAAACTCCATTTATTTTTTAACATTTATCATATGTTATTTGAAATACAATTCTTTTTCCTTTTCCTAATGTTTGAATTTTTTTATTGATAACATGCGTTGAAAATAAAATGTTTCATCTATTTTGCAAGCAAAGTAAAAACTTATTTAATGTTTATTTTGAATAATATTAAATGTGAAAAGCATTAACTCAAACTGTAAACTCATGATGAAAAATAACATAAAGTGTTCATAAGAGCATATTTAGAAATTTTATGATAATCATAATTGTTTATATTATTATAGTTAAATTAAAATAGACAAATTTTATGAGCGTCATAGTGAGTGAATAGATTTATCATGCATAAAATATTTTTTTAATCTATAATACTTAATAATAAAAAATATTGTTTATTGCTAAACTTCAATAAATACAACTAAAATTATAAGAATTTATCATTTTAGACATTGCAATTTTGATCTCGCTATACGTTGGCTTTGCAATTTCCCGTGACTCACGAGATGAACCAACTTTACGATGACGTCATAGGCTTTTAAAATGACGCAAAAATGTCTTGCCCACACTATCCGTCTTCTTTTTAAACAGGACAAAGTGTACAAAAATACTTTAAATACACCAGTCTTTATAAAAGTCGCTATCATAATAATGAATCACAATACTTGAAAAACGCGACTCTTTATCTTAAACTACAGATAAATTTTCGAAAATTAAAGTTAAAAATATTAATATCGAAAAAAAACAAAGCACTCAATTCATCTTTGTGAATTATTAACTGTTGCTATCAATCTTATATTTACAAATAAATTAAAAGATAAAATTTTGATTGAAATTACCTCCATTGGAAATTCTTCTGGATTGAAACGCGAGAGATCGATGACAGGACTAGGCGGCAAAGGTCCTAAAACAGGACTTTGTGGAGGAGCTGTACGTGCAGAATCCGAACTGCTATTACTTTGGCCCGGAATATCTGCATTCTTTGAACCTTTGCTTTTTGCACAATTGAATTTCAAAACCCAGTTGCTACGTTTCTTCTTCATAGATAACACGTTGCATGCTGGATTTTGATCTTTGTTGCGTGGTTTGCCTAAAATTTATCATGAAAATATTATATTATAATATTCATAAATACTACCACAATATTTATTTAAATGGATATTAAAAAATATTAATTTACTTTTCCGTTTTCCAAATGAAAGTGTTTTTGAAGATCGTCTTAAAACAGGATTGACTGGACTATCTTCAGAACTACTACTTGTATTACTGCTACCAGAATTACTGCAACATGCTTCTTGTTGTTTGAATGTATCTGGTTCATTGGCAATAAAATTTCCGTTGTTGAAGCATTGTTTTTGTTCTTGGCCATCTATTGCTTGGCTATATATTGATTCAAATCTTGAATTATGATTATCTAAATCTAAATTCAATTGTTCATTATTTAAGTTATCCTCTGGCTTGTCTATATTCTGTATAACATTTGAATTTACAGCTGGTAAGTTTCCATTATTCTCTTGGTTTGCCAGATTATCAAATTCACTTCGATCCAACGCATCCAATGATAAACGTCGGATCGATCCTGCATAAACTTCAAGAGATTGTTTGTCACTGTCCATTTTGAAGAATTCTCTGAGACTAGCAAAACGCTGTCCCATTATAGACTACACACTTATACATTTTTTATCTTCACAATTTTTCTCTGAAATCTTTATAAAGATTACAAAGACATTTGTTTGGTTGCAATGAGTAAATTTTTGATAAAAAAAATTCAAGTAAAACCCCAATTGGGACAAGATTTTTTTTCTTTCGATTCTTGAAAATTTGTGTTCTTAATTTTTCACTGACTATTAAAAATAGTACAATAAAATAGATTATGTACTAAAAGAGTCAGAATAAGAAATTTTTTCAGTTTTAAGATGGTGATTGTTTATAAGTTGTTATTTGCCATTCTTATTCAGTTGTACATCTGTAACAAAAAAATTTAAACATCCAAAGTTAAATTAGTAACCTGATAAAATTTATTTAATTTTTAATGCTGTTATAATAAAATTTTTATTGTAAACATGTTTTTATAGATTGCAATAAAATGCCAAACTAAGATATTAATTAAATAATTTGTGTTCATACAATTGGACAAGTGATTAATCACATAAGTTATGATATGATAAAAAAAGAGATTTATCCCTTTTTATATAAAATCGTAATCGTACAATAGTCATTACACGATGCAATTCATAAAAAATATAAAATCATATTCTGGTTTTTTAATAATTTTTATAATTCTAATTTTATTTTGTTTAAAACACTGTATTGCATTCTAATGAACTTGAAATTTGTTTGTTAATCAACTTTCACTTTATAGTTTTATGGTAATTTAATACACATAATTTCACAATTTCTAAATTCATTAACACATTTAGTGATTACTTTTAATAAACAATCTAACTATAATTTGTAAAAAAATATTAGCTTAACATAGAATTTTTATTTTTTTATAAAAAAATATTCTGAACACAAAATACTGTTAATTAGTCAACACTTAACATTTTTAGAGGCTCAATCTGACTCAGAATCTCATATTCAAAACGTTAATATTAAGAAATTGATAGTGCTAAAAATTCATTTTTCTGCACGTACAAATATTTTATCAACATTCTGATTCATATTTATTTAAATAATGTAAACAAAATTTATTTATGACGTGAATAAGAAAAAATTTTAGCAGTTTCACATGTCGCATTTTTTATCCGCCCAACAACAATCGCACTGATGGCATTAATCATAGAAACTTAAGACGCAGCTCTAAACAACAGTCTAAACAAGGAAAAAGTAAGAGATTACGAAAAAAACACTAAGTAACCTAGGTGTATCGTCGCGATGTACAACGCACTTGGCCCCAAAGAGGCTTTCACAATAATCAAGAAAAAGAGAGATGAAAAGCAACAAACGACAACGCGGAATTGTTTTGGAGAAAGCACGCGCGCGCACGTGCAGGGTCAACATCAGAAATATTCATTTATTTTTTCCATTAAATACTTGTAAAACTTTGATCAATCATCAAAACATACATTCTGGAGCACAGACGCACTTTTTAAAAAATACCATACTTCAAGAAACACGCACTTGTACTTTAGTTAAAAGAACGAGAGAGATAGAAACATGTCTTGACAGGTTTACCTTAAAAAACATACAATCCATTCGCGTTACTCTCTCTCTCTCTCTTTTTCTTTTTTGTAACTGGAGATAGTGCTTGTGCTTATTATAAGTACGTCTTTATATATTATTAATCCCGTTGTTAAGAATAAGTTTTACCGTTGTTTTTTTAAAAATAGATTTAAAAGGCACTCACAAGAAAAGATACATGATATATTGGAAAAAGGCGTGTTGACTCTTAATGTATCGCGATGGCCATTTTTGCCCCCCTCCTTTATAGACACAAGCAAACACTTAAAACATGAAGACGACAACGAACGGCGTACCACACCATACACATCACACTGCCGACAACGTTGCAAGACTAGTTTGTTCTCTTGCGCATTATACGATCGCGGAGCGGAGAGACAGACGCTAGAAAGGCCCCATTCACAGGCTTGTACAAGTATTCCTGGAATATTGCGTGTGTGTATGGTTAAAACACGCAGACGTTACATTGACCGTCAATGATCGTCATTATTACACTTGTGTAGTAATAAATCATTTCATGAAATTATGATCTGTTTGATTTTAATCATTATGTAAAGAACATTAATTAATTTTTTTTTTATTCTACAAATTGCATATATTAGCATTTTTTGTCATCATTCTTAAAAATTTTATAGTGAAATTCTAGTAAAATGTTCATAATAATGAAAAACATTAATAAAAGTACAAAAATTTAGAATTAAAATAAAATCATTGCTTTTTAAGAATATTTATATAATCGTCGCAAATTTATTTATTTTAAAAATTTCAAACCTATATTTTTCATGTTTAGCATTTTATATCAGTGCTGTTTTATAATCAATTTTTATCTAAAAACATTAATGAATTGTCTGCTAGTTTATTTATCTTCGCGGGCTTTAAAAACATCTGACAATCTTTTACTTGCCATATGACAGTAACTTACAGTCAAATCTCAATTTTATTATAGTAAACGCCCACGAAAATCTGAATTCCAGTCTTTTGTTTTTCTCTTTTATTTCGAAACTGGTGTAGCACTACATTTATACGTAAGCCTGCAAAAAAAAAATCGTGAAAAAAAAAGATTAACCCCGAAAATTCTTGAGATCGGGATTTGGGCCTTTAAACCCACCAAGAATAAAAATAATAGAAAAAAATTAGAGTACATGGTATGCGAACATAGTGTAGATATAACTGTATCATAGTAATATTATAGTACTATACAAGTGTAAAAAAATCACTATCATCATTCGATTGACGGGCTTTATTCGACGGTCCTAATATTTTCACTAATATTTCCCAAATATAACTGTAGAAGTATAACAGTAAATTTTTGTATGTAAATAGTTTTACGTTTAATTCAAATTTTCCCGTGCATAGTACCAATAACAAAATTATTTAATTTTTTGAAAAAGTCCAGTTTGTAAATAGTATTTTGAAATTTGTAAACATTTGAATTATGAGTGAAAATAAAACCCATAATGTTTTGGATGGATATGTGGTGAAAAAGGTAAATAAATTTTTTAAAATTGATGTTATTTCATATGAAAAAAATGTTGATTTTTAAGTTTTTAAATTAACATCAACATATATTAATATTGGTTAAATAAATACCTTAAATATTGATTTATACAAATATATCAGTTAAAAAATGATAATCATAAGATCAATGAAAATAATTTTTAAAAAATAATTGATTAACATTTTATTTTAGATACCTCCTTTAGTCTGTTACATTCCTAATTTCATAACAGAAAAAGAAGAAACAGATCTAATAGATAAAATAAATAATGCTCCGCTACCAAAATGGACCCAACTTAGCCATCGAAGACTTCAGAATTGGGGTGGAATACCTCATGTTAAGGGAATGATTGCAGAAGAAATTCCTAAAGTTTGTAATACTATAATTTCTATTTTAGATGCTACTTGAATTTATGTGCACACAAATGCATTTATATTTTAGTGGCTTGAAGTGCAAATCGAGAAAATTGTATCACTAGATATTTTTGATAAAAATAAAAAACCAAACCATGTATTGATTAATGAATATTTACCTGGACAAGGAATAATGGTAAATTTTTTATTTTTCATTAAAATTTGTTTTAAATTGCTAATAAATATTTCACATCTATTTATTAGGCTCATTCTGATGGTCCACTTTTTCATCCAATTGTTACAACAATAAGCTGTGGTTCACATACACTTTTAGAATTTTATAAGCGATTTGAAACAGAAAAAATTGTAAGCAGTGATTCATTATTTTCTGTAAAAGTTAAAATACTTATTTTAGAAAAAAAAATAATGAGTTATTTGAATATTTTAGGAATCACCAAAACTTGAATTCAGCTTGTTATTAGAACCACGAAGCTTGTTAATTTTACAGCAAGATTTATACCATGAATATCTACATTCTATTGACGAAAGAACTACTGATGTTATATCACATAACGATATAAAAAATTTACATATGTGTTCACGGCCTTACTCTGAAGGAGAAATTTTAGAACGTTCAACAAGATTGTCGTTAACTATCAGACATGTTCCAAAAACTAGTAAACTTAAATTAAAATTTGGGAGATAGTATAAAATGAATTTAAACCATCAATTTTTGTACTTTGATTATAAATATATTTTTTATACGTAATAGAAATCTTAGAAGTATTTTATTATTTAAAAAAGAGAAGCATTTTACAATATGAATTAATTTATGTTGTTACTTTAGGTGACATATTTACATCTTCTAAACTAACATCCATGATTTCTTCATCTGATTCATCTAACATTCCTTGTAGAGAATGAATAGAAGATATTAGAACATGGAATTGTTTCCTACGCATTTCAAGCTTTTGTTCTAAATGCTGTGATTTTTCCTGAAAGTTAAAAAAATGTAATTTAATACAAATAATATTTTGTACTCGAACACTAATATTTACTATAATATAATGTCATTGCACACACAAATTTATTTTACAGAGAGATAAATTGCAATAGAATGTTTACATTCAAAATTTAATTGCAAATATCAAAGATTATTCTTACCCTTAATGTTCCTAATTCTTTTTGAAGTGTAGCAAGTTTAACATCAGTTTCTTGCCTGTCTGGTTGTTCATTGATAACTTTAGCTAATACATCATATTCTATTCTATTTTTCCTAACTTGCTTGGCCTCTTGAAGTTCAACTTTTGTTGTTTCAATAGTTTTTTTTGCTTGTTCAATTTCTTCATCAATTTCACTAGATAAATTTTCATAATTTTTAAGCTCTTCTTGACTCATATTTGACACCAATCGAGACTTTCTTTGAGCAAATTCACATTGTGATAATTGTGAAAGCATTCTTTCATGCAACACATGATCTGTCTCTGAATTATTCACCCATTTTATAAATGATTTTAACAAAACGTTTAATCGGCGATCATCACCAATTCCATCACCGTCAATCAATAATCTTCTTCGGATAACTTCCTCTAAAATTCATAATATACAATAAATTAATAACACGAATTAATTTTGAAAACAATGCTAATATATAAACAATGCTTATTCTTACCGTCTGACATTTTAAATATTATTCAAATACAGTCAATATAATGTGTACAAATATCACAATTTATTTGAGCTTAAATTAATCTATTTTATTTTCAATATTATTATATAAAAAAACAAATTATTGCTAACACAAAAATATACTTCGATAATTAGATCACAATGTGTTGTGTCGGCGTCTTTAATTTCCGCAATGTTGAAGATCACCATAACCTCTAAAATATTTATTTTTCTGAAAATATTTTGGAATATGCGCTTGCGCCAGTTTGCTACAAACTGTAGAGCGGTCTATTTAAAATTTTTTACAATAAAATTATAAAATTAACATATAGGTACAAATATATTTTGTAAATGAAACATTTTTATTTTAATTAATTTAATTAATTTTATTTAGGTCAATTGTAATATTCAAATTTAAAAATAAATTTATTAAATATTGTGAAAGAATTCTAAGTTCTTCAAAAATTTTATACTATGTAAAATTAATATAATTTATTGATATTTCATCAGTAATAACTACTTTTTCAACTCTAAAAGTAAAACATTCCTTTCGTCTAAAATTAATAAGCAATAATGTGCCATTAATACATTATTTTATTAAGCAGCCACCAAAATATACCATATAATAAAATATGTATTAAAAATTCTAAGCTAAGTACAAACTTTAAGCAGTTTGAATTCTTATCAACTTAATAATTAAATAAAATTGATTTATTAATGTTTAAATTAAAATTATTTGAACTTAATATATAATTTGATGTAGCTTCTTTATTTGAAGTATTTATCGTTTTTATTTTCTAAAGTTTCGAAATTTTTTGGTTTTTATTTTTTGTCGGCACTTAAGAGTGTATTCATTGCAACATGAAAAATAACACCAACAAAAGTTAATTAACTTAAAGAAGGAAGAAAAATGTAAATAAAAAATATAAATTAATTTGGTAACTTTAGCCAAAATTGCACGCGGCCAGAAAAGTATGTGGTATTTTATTTTATTTTGAACATATTTTTACACATTTAAAACAATTATTATTCAATTTGAACATAAATAAAAAATTTCAGGTTTATAAAAAAAAAATTATTTAGCTAAAAGACTATTTAGCTATTTTTATTGACATATTGCGACAAATTAAAAAGCCCCTACATGCACAAACATTAGTCTCCTATAAATGAGTAAAACATATCCTGTAGAGTGAATAAAAGAAAACCTGGAGCAAAGCAAGGTATTACTATGCTAGAAATGTGGCAACCATGTATTTTGACTTGACGGCCGGTTAGCAGCGGAGTCGTATGTGTGTACAAGCCATATGCGTTGCAGTAAGTGACACGCGAGCAATAGAGAGAGAGAGTGTACTAACTGCTGTGGGAAGTGGAGAGTAATACCACGATATTAAAAATCATTGGTCTAAAAGAAGAAATATTCGATTTAAGCTCAAAAAATAACAGAACGTAGTCAGGGCAGCTCGCGTTAACGCGAGGTTGGTAGAGCAGAAATTAAAAAAAAAATGTTGCGAATTGACCGGAGGTGCCTCATCGCCGTCCTTGTTTTTGTGACGGCTTATATCGGAGCTAATGCCCAAAAAAAACCGGCTATTAGCTACGTCGACAAACTTGATGAAGACAACTGGGATCGTATGCTCGTCGGCGAATGGATGATTGAATTGTAAGTCGATTCTGTTACATATTCATGAATTACGACCATTTTTTGTAGCAATGCGCATTCAAAATTTTATGATTTTTAGTCCTGTAAAGATTTTTCTTTTAGTAAAAGCATATTTTAAAATATTTTTTAGTATAGAAATTTGAAATATAGGTTAAAATAATTGTTTACATTTAGAGACTCGTTATTTTTAGTTTAAAGTACTTCAACGTGGGAGATTGAAAATAGAAATTACTAATGAGTATGATAATTTTGTGTACGTGATTTTTGCTCAAATTCTGGTTTAAGTAAATTTTGTGATTACAGTCATTTTTGTATCAAAGTCCGCAGATTATTTCTGAATATAAAACAAAACTTTTTAAATACATTTGTTGTAGTTCAGAAACATTTATAAATTAATATAAAACTTGGAATTTAAATAAATTTTATTTTTAAAAAAGATTACAATTAAATATTTCATTATTTATAGCTTCTTTTCTTTTTTTTTGGCCTTTTGAGCTTGTAGCCATAGGCCATATTTATAACTTAATTTACATATTTTTAATGTTAAAAAATTTTTCATTTTAGTTATGCACCATGGTGCCCATCATGTAAAGCACTGGAACCAATATGGGAAAGTCTTGGTACTCAGAAAAAAGAACTTGGTATAAATGTTGGCAAAGTTGATGTGACTGATGCTCCAGGACTAAGTGGTCGTTTTATGGTCACTGCACTGCCAACGATATATCAGTAAAGTTCTATTAATAATATTACTGAGAATTTCCTGTATTTATAACTTATAACATTGTTTGTCTATTTTTAGCGTGAAAGATGGACTTTTCCGACAATATAAAAGCCCAAGAGATAAAGACTCACTGGTTGAATTTGTTGCTCATAAAACCTGGATGAAGGTTGATCCTGTTTCAAGTTGGAAAAGCCCCACATCCATTCACATGTCTATTATCAGTCAATTTTACAAAATGTCTCAAGTTCTGAGGGTAATTTGAATTTATAAAATTTTAATAATAATATCAAGTTACATATTTTAAAATATTATTTGTATTTAATGATAAATTATGTTTGAAGGGCATTCACAATAAATTGCAAGAAGATTTTGGATTACCAACTTGGGGATGTTATCTCATCTTTGCTATTGCAACCATAGTTTTAGGAGCAGTTTTAGGACTGGTACATAAAATTTTAATTTTGAATAAAACCTATTTTCAATAATTATTTTATATATGATCAAATTACATTACAGCTAATCGTTTTGATCATCGATTTCATTTACCCACCGACGCAACCATCACGAGCCACGCTTCCTGGAAAACATAGAGGCGATAAAGGAGCAAAAGAATCTGATGAAGACGAATTAGTGGATGGTGTCAAGGATGATCTTGTCGATGAGGAAGGTAGTGATTCGGACGGGAAATCCGATAATGACAAGACTGATTCGGGGAAAGATAAGGATAGCAAATCTTTGCCCAATAGCCCCAATGTTCGTAAACGTAGAGCGCGTAAAGCGGATTAAGAAAATTTATGAAAAAAATGTTGAAAAACCGAATTAAGCATACAAAGACGATCAATGCGAGTTAAGTTAATTTATATTACGTATTTTTTAATTACAACTTGAATCTTTACTTAATTAATTTTTTTGACAAAAATTACTTTTTTAACTTACTGACAAGCTAAAGCGTTTTCATTAATTTTGATAAAAATTTAATGATAGATTGATGACTATATAAATTAGCTACAAAGTCTGAAAAGTAAATAATCAGTAAATTTTATACATATTTTTCAGAATACACTATTTAAATTTAGCATTTGCCTCATATGGTTTAAATTTATTCTTAAATATTTTTATTAAACAATTTTTATAGTAAATCTTCCAATTTTGCGAAAGCTTTGTAATGGTTATTAGGGCATTACTTAAAACATTCTTCAATCAATTTTTTTTTCATCATATTCTTTTTCATTTAGTTATGTGAAGTCTGAGAGAAGTGTTGAAGTTAAGTAGTTTCTATTTGTAAATAATCATTCTCTTAAATGATTTGTCAGTTATTACCATTTTATGAATACATATTAATAATGTGAAAAAAAATATTCAACATATTAAATTTTTGGAACTGAAGAAATTTCCTTTTTCGGGTCTTCCATTATTTGAAACGCACAAGCTTTTTTACCATTGTACACTTTTAATAACCAAGCAATAATTAGTGTTTTGTAAAGAGAAGACTCGATAAATATTTATAAATGAAGTAAGCGAAATTTGCTTGCAACACAGTTGTTTACATTGGCGCACAATTAATCAAAAAGTATATACGTTCCTGTGACATTCCTGTTTCAAAAAGCTGACATTCTCTTTATACGTAAGAAACATTTAATACTAAGGATTGTACTATATGCAGAATAGAAAAAAAAAACAATGTATAACTTTGGCTGTCTATTAATAAACTTATTTAAGTGAATCTAATTGTTATTTACATTTGTCCTACATCAGTCATTTAATAATAGTTTTGAAAGTTTTATAGGTTACCAGTTTAATGTTTTTGATATTGATTGTAAATAAATAATTATATTGAAAACAATATAAAAAATTACTAAAATCAATTATTTTTCCATAATACAATCATTTTGAAGCATATACTTTTGCATTTTAGATTTTTCAATTTTAACTTGAAATTATACTTAATATTAAAAATGCTCAATATCTATAAAAACTACTGAAATTTCTGTTTTAATACAATATAGTAAAAAAAAATTAATAAAATTTAAGGTGATATATTTATTGTTAATTTATAATTCAAATTACAATAAAAGATATTTTACGATTAAAATGATTCTTATTTTTATATTTCATAAATATTTAATAAAATTTTACATGTACTGTGTTTATAAAAGTATAGAAAATAAAAAAATTATTTTACATTTAAGAAAAACAAAAAGAAATTATTTTAGAGTATGTTTTATCCTCTCTGTGACATTTTACAATGAGGGTTGTTATGCTAAGTATTTAAATAAATCTTTTCTGTTTGTTTGATAAAATTTCTAAATATGAATTTATTTCTTCATTAGTTTTACAAGATACTTAAATAAATTATTCTGTTTGCCAAGTTTTTTGTACTTTTTCAATATTTATATACTATTTCTTGAAATTCTTAATATTTTTTAAAACTTTAAGAAATTTGGCGTTATTATTAAAGTTTATATAATATTCTTCACCTTGATCTATTTTTGCTATGAACCAACATGACTTTAGTTATGTATTTTTTTCTCTAAAATAGTAATTTTTTTATTAATCCCATATAAAAATAATCCCTTATTGTATTGCATATAAATCTGTTTATTAAAAAATACCTTTTGCTCATTGATTAGATCTAAATTAGAGTCATCTTTATCCTTTTATTAGTAATAGGAGGTTCTTATAAAAAATTTTCTGTTTGTAAAAACTTTAATATTCAATACAGTTCAACATTGATATCTTCAGTTTCTTTTTCTCTGAGAAGATGAGTACTGGTCTATTTATTTCTTTCACATGATAATTTGATGAACATGCTAAATGTGTAACATATAAATGATAATATATAATTTTGTAATTAAAACTACCCATTTTATGGTATAAATTATTAAATAATAAAATATTTACTTGTTTACGTATATTAAAATTCATTCATTTTATAGGCCCCTCATCATTTCTTCTCTCCCAGTACTCTTTACTTGATTTTCTTTCTATTATGTTTAGAAGATTTATAAAAACAATATCTAAAAATTTAATTTTCATTCTGTGTACAGCAGCTTCTATTAGCGCAATCGTGATTTGGTTATACTCAAAGAACGCATCTAGCGCTGTAAGTTTGAGTTCATTCATAGTCCTTATATTTTGACTTCTTACTAAACAAAAACAATTATTGTTTTACAACAAAGGCCTAAGACCTTGTTTTAACTGACCTTCGTCAAAATCCAGATGTGGATCTATTCTTGTTAAAAAAATTATATATAGGTATATACATAATGGATATAATATAAATATAGTTATGGTTATATAAAAAAAAGTTTGGCTTTTGCTTTTACCAAGCAAGCAAGCAAGTTGTCTCTGTTGGTTTGATGACTATAGACAGACGGGACGGAACGGCCATATCGTACGACGTAACACGTGTTAGGCTCTTTGACCCTCTCTCTCTCTTTCTTCTTTTCCTTTAACTCGATATTGTGTACGTATTGCCCCTTCTCTTTCCAAGTTCCAACTAACTCCAACTGGTCGCGTTGGAGAGTTGAGACTCGAGAGAGGAGAGCTGCGCGTTGGCCCCGCACACACGGCTATACACTCCGATATAACATCGAAAGAGTGGAAAAAGAGAGAGCGCGCAGTAGTAGTGCGAGGTTTATTTAACGAGGACGGGGACGTTATTAAGTAGTTTTCCTCTTTTATTTAATTTCGTTAATATTAACAAATTAATCATTGAAATCGAGTATTTTAAGTGTCTTTTGTCATTACTAAAAGCAAATCAACTTTTCCCTGATCCACAATTAAACGTAAGCAAAGTGTATATAGTTCTTTTATTAACGTATGGGATGTATTTGTAAAAATGTAACAGAAAAATGATGAAAACGAATTGGTGCTATTGGTGAGTGTTGGTGTGTGGTAAATGCGAGAGAGGCCGAACGAGTTGCGGGAGGACATAAAGGCACACATTATTATTATATATCCGTATGTATGCGAGGAGAGTGCAAGAGTGAGAGAGGTAAAAGAAGAAAAAAAAAGAAAAAAAAAACGAGACACATTCGTCTTGGTACCAGTGCGAGAGAGGAAAAAGAACATGAGCTGGCAAAATTGTTATGCGCGTTCGTTGTTTTCTTTCTCTTTTTCTTTCTTTCTTTCTTTCCCTCTTTCTCCTTTCTCCTCGTGTTGATACAAAAACTCGACTCTTGTGTATATATGTGCTTTTCTTTTTGGGCTCCGACCTCCGACTTCCTCGATGTGTTGGAGGCCCCACAAATTTCATACGACGAAGTAAAAGAACTTGCTGGCGAGAGCAGCATATAGCAACATATTTTTCCGCGTAGTGTGTCGTACATGTACGTGCGCGCGCGTGGCTGTACTTTTATCTTGTTCTCGTGGAAGAGTCTCTTGTATTGGGTATGTAATTTTCATAGAATAGAGAAAGAAAGAGAAAATCTTTCCTCGACAAAATGGATATGCATTAAGATTCCTCCATAACCTCCTAGTATCTTTCTCGTACGTTTCATTACGCTCATATATATTTGTCGTTCTTTCTCTTTTGTACGGCCTGCATAACCTCATTAACTAAAAAATCAACATATTGTTGGCGATGTTCATTGCGTCTTTAATTATTTGACGATCCGGAAGTATCCATGTCTTTCGTATCTTAGGCACGATTGCAAGGCACTCGGTGCCTAAACAATATTTTTCTTAACTTTAAAGCATGCTCCTTTGCTATATATTAAACTTGTACGGTCTCGCTTTGTCCCGTCTGCTCTAGTTTTTTTGGTGCTGATATATTTTACTTGCTGACATGGTGTGTGTGAGAGTTATTTTTTTATGTGCATGTTATGTATCCAGGTGGTTCATTGAATACAGTAAAAATGAATTATTTTGATTTGTATGTGTGTGTTTATGATCTCCTACTTTGTAGTTCCATCATTGTTTTGATAAATAAATTTGTTTTTCTTTTTACTATCAAAAAAATCTCTATTTACCAATGTGATCATGATAACAATTACTTTTTTTCAAGCTAAGAAATTTAATTTGTCTTTTTTTTTGGATATTCATAATATGTTTATTTATTTATTTATTTTCCAGATATATTGTATATAATATGTATATATGTGACATTTAAAATATTTTTAATTTTTTACTTTCAACATATTTTTCCATTGTTTACAAAAAAATTTAATGATAAACAATTATGATAAATTAATGCGGCATGATTACAACACATTTGTGATTCAACTGTAAGATTAGGAATAACTTTAACTGAAATATATTGTTCAATTTGACTTATTCACAATATGCAAACTTTTACTTTATTTTATAACAGCTGTTACAAAAGTTTATTTAAAGAATAGAATATTGAAGATATTAATAAATATCAAAATATAATAAAAAACTTAATAAACAGTAAAACTAAAAACTAAATTTAAAATAAAATAAATTGGAGTAACAATTTTTTTCATTCAATATTTATAAAAAAGTTTTTGTTAGAGATACAATTTCAAAATATGTTTTATATTGTTGAAGTTTTTTAAAATTTATAATTTTAATTTTTGTTTACAGATAATTTCATTACATCTGCGTTAAATAACATAATCAAAATTTGGTTTCGTTTATATTAAATAAAGTGAAACATTGTTTACATAAAAAATTATATTTATATTCGCACCGAAGCAGTTAATACACTCACAGAAGGCTGTACAGGTGCTTTAGAGCTCTATGTGCTCCAAATCAGTTTGGCTTGAAGATAAAATCATCTTAAAAAGAACTGTATTAAGGTACTTCAATCACAATAACTTATTGAAACATAAGCTTGCTAGGAAACACGAACAACATGCGCAACGAGATTTCAGCGGCGGTGCTGTTCTTAGTACAGCTGATAGAAAAAAGCGAAAAATTTAGTCCTGATCAACTGGAGTGTTTTCAACGAAGATTAATTGAATTGTTAACAGAGCGCTTCAAAAATCATTGGTTTCCTGAAAAACCTTTTAAAGGTAATTTTTTATTCCAATTTTTTGTTTTGAAATATATAAATTACTCTTTGTATTCATATTGATGTTTTCAAAATGTTTTTTTATTTATTTGATGATTTCAAAAATTTAGAATAAAATATTCCAAATAAATTCATATAAAAACTTTGTTTTTCTAATTTTTTTTTATTTGAAATTTTGGAATAATTAAATTTTAAATTGCAGAGCTTTACAATGTAGAATTCATATGCTTATGTAATTTTATGTAATTTAGTGTAATCTTTCATTGGCTCCTATTTTGATATTTCATCAGAATGAAAGTCTTTTACATTTTTCTTTAATATTAAAATTAATGAATAATTATCATAGCATTATTTTTTATTATTTTTGTAAGTGGTAATAGCAGTATAACTAAGTTAAATAAATAAAATAAATCTTTCAAAATTCTTCAAAATAAAAATACATGAAAATTGTATAATACTTATGTTGATAAATATAATTTTTTCTAAAACTATAATTTTTTAAAAATCTATAATTTTTTAAAAATCTAAAGGCCAAGGATATCGTTGTATACGTGTCAATGGACATAATCGAAGAGATGCTACAATAGAGAGTGCTGCTAATGCTGCAGGTGTTCGGTATGAAGATCTGTCACTGCCAGTTGAATTAACGTTATGGGTTGATCCTAATGAAGTTTGTTGCCGATTTGGAGAGAGTAAAGGCTCATATTGTACATTAGCTTCATTTGATGATAAAGAAAATATAGTACCTCTTATAACACAGCACATTGAAAAAGCAGAGAAAGAAGAGAAACAGGTGATTGATGAGGTAATAAAATGAAAAATTTCCTTTTTCAAAATGATTAAATGAAAATTCTTGAATATTTTAATATAAAAAGTAAATTTTATTCAAATAAATAATTATTTTATAATTATCTTTTTTTTTAGAAACCTGTTTCTGCCCCTGTTCCTGCGAATTCGCAGCAAAAAACAAAGCCACTCAGTTCAGCCACTCAAAATCAAACTTCTACTAATAGTACTAACAATAACAACAATAACAATAGCAACAGCAACAATAACAGCAGCAGTAACAACAGTACCAGCAGTAATAATAGCAACAATAATAATGGTCCCAGCAAGCGTCGCAATTTAAATAGTCCAAGACTGCACTTGAACCGAAATCGTTCGTGGTTCAATCATTCGTTCATGGGTTATGGACCTCATCCCATGGGACAACCGTGGTACAACGTGATGCCGCCTCACTTTCTCGGTGGACCATCGCCCCCGCCTTTCATCAGCGGTCACCGACCCAGTAAGTGGATTCACTCATCCTCATATCCAAGTGGGCCCTCGCGTTTCCATCACTGGTCCCCTAAAGCTACACTCAAGGTCTAAAACGAGCGTACCGCAAATTAATCGCCTACCACTGTCTAATCTAATTGCTATACGCATTAGACGCTACCTGGATAGAGGATCTTGTTAAAAGTGGAAAAAGGTTTAAACTATAATTGAATATTTTTCTCTTACTTTAATAGAGTCGTGAAGAATTTATAGATTTATTAAAATGATTATTGTTGAAATTTAAAAACTAGTCGTTTCACAATGCCTTCTAAAATAAAAATAAAATATTTATGAAATAAAGTTTGCAATTTGCTATAGATTTTGATCAAATTTTAAATATATTTTTTAATTTACTTTTCTACGATTTATTATTTTATATTATAGTATAACTTGTAAAAAGCGCAATAAAGTTTATTCAAACGTGTTAGCTATAAAAATCTTAATTTTTTATAATTTAAAAATTGCTCATTATTTGATAAAAAAATAGAAAAGGACTTAATTTTGTTCATATAATTCGTATAATTTTAAATAATAATTTGTAATTGGTGAAATGATTTTTTTTTTTGTTAAATTAAAAATTAATATTGAATTTTTCGTTTTCACTAAAATTTTTTTCATACATTTATAAAATATTTATTAAAATCTTAAGTTTATTTAAATTATCACTGCCTTGTTAATTAAAATTATGATGTAAAATTAAAGCTAATGTTACGTTTTTTGTCTTTAAAAATATCTTTTTTCGAAAATTTGATCAAAATCTACTAAAATCATTTACATGATTTCAAATGGTAAATAACTTAAAATTACATAGCTTTGTTATTTATTTTCGAATTTACCTTTTATATAAGCAAATATTTTTTAATGTTTCAACAATTTAATAAAAATGTTTTTGTGTGAGTAATTTATATATATATATATATATATATATATATATATATATATATATATATATATATATATATATATAATTAAATATTTAAAATTTTAATGAAATGCAATTCTAATACCTACAAAGACGAATAATAAATAATTAAAATAAAACATTTAAAAATTTTTGAGATAATACTATTTATATAAATTGATAATCAGATCATACATTTTTATTGTACGAAAATATATTTATAATCGATTTAACGTTTAAAGTTCATAGGAATTTAGGATAATTATCAATGTTTCGAATATAAGTCTAAACCAAATGGTAGTAAAATAGTAAAATAATTTTGAGTGATGATAAATTTTTTAAACGAAATGTTCTATCCAGGATGCGTCGGAATCTGTTTCTTAATTTTCTAAAAGATAAAAGAAGTATAAGTATATATATATGATTATTTTATTTGACTGATATAAAGAAACGACCTTTTTCGAAAACGATTTCGAAACGAAAACGACTTTCGTTCTTTAAGTCAAAATGCGAGTTTAAAAAGTTTTTCATTTTTAATAGTTAGCCTATTTACAATGGAGTAATTGCGAGAGAAAAATTGCTTATTATACAGGGAATTCTTATTTCAAATCGTTAGTGAAACGAAGTTATAATTAAAAAATAAAACGTTATTTTTATGTACTAATTCTACTTTTTAATAATATTTGTCATTTAGCGTAATTTGACAAAAATATGAATGTTGTGATCAAAATTGAATAATATAATTTTTTTTCTTTCTAGAGAAATCTTTTTTTCTTAAAAAATATGTTATGTAAATTTAAATTACATAAAAATTTGTATAAAAATTTATTTAAATTTTTATTTTATACAGGGTTGGATGGTTAATATTTAATTTACTTAAGGTATATTTATAGTAATTATTTTGAATTTTTAAAATTAATTCCACTTTTTATAATTTTTATTAAAACCTTTACATTTTACTACAAAATATTACAATTAATTTTCCAATTCAATTTTTAAAAGTTAATCAAAATATTTTACAATACCCACTTTATATTTACCTTATACTGTTAATAATTTTAAAAAATTCATTATTATTTATAAAATAAAAATAGTGGTATAATTAGTAAATTTACTGGAAAAAAACTTTTTAAGTTATATTTTTATGTGCAATTTATAAAAATGTAAAGTATAATATAAATTATGAAATTGAAAAATTTTGAACATTTAAAAAAATTTCTATGATTCAACTTTAAACTAAAAAAAATAAGGTGTTATTAATATATTCTAACCATAGTTTTACAGTTTGTTATTAAAAAATTCTTATATAAAAAAATATTGACAGTATAAACTTAAAATAATATTTACGTATCGTGTTTGTTACTTTTTATTGTTAAAGATTATAGCGCCATAATTTTTGACTCTTTAAAACTACTTAAATTAGAAAACAGATTTCTCTACTTTTATAATAAATGGCAACGACGTCAAATGATCAATTACATATAGGAAATCCATGCTCGAGTTGCAATCGAGGCTTGCATTTCTTAATTCTCATACACAATTAAGAATGTTGTATTATTGTACGTTATATATTATATATAAATAGTTTGATGAAACGCGATGAACTCCGAATGCAAAGTTGCTTTAAAAGCAATTTATTAGTGAAATTTGTACAGAGTTTATTGTAAAATGCTTATGCTGGATAAAAAAAAATATCCTATAATGTAGTAAGGCTTCAAAAATGTTTTAGTCAATTGCGAATAGAGGCAGTATTGATTGTTAAAAAAAATAAAATATGTATCAAGATTTATTCAAATAATTACCTGACCGCATGTGAGATATGGTACAATGATGTGCAATTGAAAAAACTTTGACTGCAACTCTAAAAAAAAGTGTACAAATTGATATAATATGTATAATTGTAATAAATTCTAAAAGTCTTAATGGTTCGATTTTTTTAGTCCTTTAATAAAGGAAAATAATTTTCAAAGATGTAAAATGGTTTGTTGCGATTTAAATTTTAATTTGTTAATAAGTTTAAAGTTTATTATTATTGATGGTATGTACTTTATTTTCAACTGGCCTTTCTTGCCGTTGTGTTTAAGACTGCTATTGGCTGATCGTAGATTTCATGATGAAGCAACAAGTTAAACATCATATTTTGTCGATTCACTTGCAATACAAGCGATAAGAGCGATTAAAATAAAAATATAGAAAGAAAATGTAATTATTTTATTTATTTGTACATCACTGGTTCTAAATCTTTATTTCAAGCATGAGCGAAATGGAAAAATAATGCCTTATCGTCATGTTTGATAATAAGATAAATAAGTTTTGCAACTATAAATATAGTTTATATGAACTTTGCGTAATTACAATCAAAGAATCAAATTATAAGTTTAACCGGCCTGTTATTCAACAATTGCTTATTTATTTTTTTATGTTTTCTTTTTCTTTTTAATTATGAGTTTTATTTTTAAAATACTTAAACGATACAGAAAGCAACTTTGCACCTTTACTTTGCTATGTGTAATATTATAAATTATTATTTAACACCGTTTTCCCACTGCCACTATATGCATATTAAAAAACAATGTGTAAATAATCGAATAGCGCTAATCGATATTGATGAAAAATAATTAAAAAAACAAAGTGAGAAACGGCGTTATGTTGCGTATAAATCTCGATCGCAAAGCGTTACGAAGCGATATTCTAATTATTACACGATTTCATAATTTTGTAAATTTTTACATTTAAGCAAATTGGACCACCAGTTAGAGAGCGAGAAGGCAAGAAAAAAATAAGCAGATCTAACGTCGAAACTATCAAACACAAATTATATGCAAATTCGTTAAATCAAATAGATTTATATGAAATTATATAGAATAAAAAAATATATAATATTAATAATGATAATATTAACAAAAATAGTCGTAAAATTATAGTTAAGATGAAAAAAATTTAATTGCTGAGATTTTAATAAAAATAAATTTGATTCAATGAATTTGATTCTACGTGAAATTAATAGTATTCAGCGATAGCATTCTAGCACGTTACAAAAAAAAAAAACAAAAAAATTGTCAAACCAACGTGCGTTTTTTGCAATTATACAAAATGGAAAAAAATATGAAAGCATCAGCGATAAAATAGTGTTCAGATCTTGTACCATCTCTCTTAGTTTTGAGATGTTAATTTATGTATAATATTCATAGGCGAATCTTAAAGACAGCCTGTAGTCAAATGTCAAAAATCTTTAGGTTTTAGACAATTTTTATAGTTTTCATGGCTTTTTAATAATCATAATTATATTGGTAATATATTTTTAGCCAATAGTAATGATTTATAAAATATTTTAAATATTACGAGATATTGGTTATCAATAAATTTTTTTTATTTATTAAAGACAAAAATTTTTGTTTGGTTGAAAATTTGATTTGTATAAGGATAAATATTTACTATTTAGTTAGCAATTTAAAAAATATTTTAAACTAGTAAAAATATATATTTTTATAAATTGGCTAAAAGAAACTTAATTTTATGATTTTTAAAAAACTATAAAAACACATGAACATTATGTAAAAAATTTAGATTTTAAGAGTTAATTAAGTGATGATGACTTTTGATTATGAGCATCTCTTTAAAAATGACATACTACGACCGAAAGCGAGAAAAATTTTGGAAGTATGTAACGGAATAAAGAATAAAAAAAATAAAAAAATTCAAAGAACCGCGCGCGCCGATGCGAGAGCATTATAGTCTGTAAAGCAAGATTGCATTCGGACCTTATGTCCTTTCATTCGTATGCACTATATATATAAAATGATACATGTATATTACATATGCGCTACATTGTGTGTTGTTGGTGAATGCACTGTACTTGCATCGGTTTGCATATAATCTGTCGATGAACAGAAGAAAATAAACATCTTTCACGTATGTATACACGACGCCGGTCGAGTCAACGATAATACAAAAAACATGCATTTTCTTCTCGTAACTAATTGTAATTAAGTTTAATTCCGTCATGAGCTAGAAAACGTCGAGTTGTAATTGTAAATAGTAATTTGGTTTCAGATAAATTTATTAGTTAGCTGAATCTAGTTAATGTAATGAACGAAAATGAATTGCTACTTGCACGCATGTACTCGATGAAATCATACAATGTTGCTCATGAAAAAAAAGTTTTTCATTGCATTGCTGTATTCCAAATCTAAATGAAAAATCATTTATTCGATTCTCAAAATAATTGTAAAATACCGTGATTTCGATGTTCTTAATAATTGTTACTTTTATCATAAAATTGGAAAATTGCAATGTTTTCCGCTATTTTGTAGCTTGAAGTGGTTGTTCATTTACGTTTGGTTTACAGTTTTAAGTAATAATAACAAAAAAAAACTTTCCATTTTTTAAAAATTATACATAAGAGTAATGATTATTTAACTATTAAATTTGACGAAAGTTTTGCAGAACAAAATGCTATGTAAAAATAACTTTGACTCTGGTGCGATCGAAACAAGTTCACTCACACGAGCTTTCATCAGTCGAATTGTTTTTCTGCCACTTTATGCGAGAAAATCAAGTCACGCCTAGCTTAGATTCAATTTTTATCGCGTAGTAGTTAATAAATAACAAATTACTACAGAGGTGTTCAGCTAATTAATTGGGATTTATGGTACTCGGAAGCCTGTTCTTTCCTTATTATTCTTATAATTTTTAATTATTTTTTTTTTTGCCAATACTCTAATGGGATTATAATGTACGTTTTACAAACACATATATAGTCATACAAGGTAGTGCAATTGAAGATTTTAACACTGTTACTATAAAAACGTTTAATATCACATTGAAAGTATAAATTATCCTTCGCAAATTTCTTTGTTGCATATATGGGTATGTAGATCTGGTAAAAGAGAAATTTATGTATACTTTGTATGAAAATTGATTAATTGTGTATTTTTATATAAAACTAAGCATCGGAGTACTAATATAACACATGTATATTATTAATGTTGGATAGCATCTACGAATTATGTAAAATTGCTATTCCTATAAAAAGAAACTTTAACACGATTCAATTAAAACTTATATATTGCTTGTTTATATACATTTCGATGCTATGTCGTAGTACTATAGGGATGTTAATTGAATTATATTTTTTTCATTGAACAAGAAGTTTGCGATTAATTATGAATTTTGAAAAAAAAAAATTATGTACATGTTTGCATTTGCATATCACCCATGAAATTCTAATGTGTTACTATTATATTTACCGTTATTATTGTTATCATTATTTTAATGTCAATAACATTTTGTATCTATTTAGATATCTATCACCTCATACAAATATAATCAAACTGCAGATTCAATAAATAGTTTTGCAAATTGAAAATCCTATATCTTCAAATTCCTTACCTCAAAATCATTAAATAATATACAACAGAAATATTTTAATTAGAGCATCAAAAAATTTCTACTTATACCATAATATGCAATTATGTAAATTAAGTTTAATATGCTATAAAACTGAAAAAAAATAATCCATTACTTTTTTCAACAAATACAATATATTTTATTATCAACTAAAAAATCTGTATACTTGCACAGTAAAAATAAATTTAAAGTTTCTGTGAAAATATTTAAAGTTTTAAAAAGTTACAACTTCTAATTTTCAAATTTTTTTCTGTATATATTTTAAAAACTGTTGTTATATGTATAATATTAATTATTAACATATGAGCCAGTGAGTGGCTCAGCCGATAGAGCTTTGGATTCGTAATTTCTGAGTTCGAATTTCGAATCCTGCTCTCGGCATCCGATTGATCTGTACGTTACATGTGCTGCAGTTCACAAACACACACGAGCTCCGTCATCGCTGATTAGCATTACAAAATAGCTTAAATATAGCGACGTTAAAAAGAAAAAAAAAAATTATTAACATAGTATTAATTTGATTTCATTAAAACAATATATAAAAACGTAGAATCTATATTTTTGAATGATATTTAGATTAATTATACGCATGACCTTTTTTATTTTTACTTTATGTTTATATTATTTAAATAAATTATAAATGATTTAATAAAAAGATTTACATAGTATCATTTTAAATTTTTTATGCGAATGCGACCTCTAGTGATGAAAATATCAAGAAGAATTTTAATTTTTTAGGTTATAATTTTTCTGTGATCGTGATCATCATATATAAGACATAACACAGTATTTTGCATTTTTTTTTGTAATTGTTTTTAAAAAGTTAAAAATTTATTTTACATTTTAATCATATTGACGTGAAATAAATAATAAATAAAATCATTGAAACAATGCCAACCTACGAGATGCCGCTTTTACTTAAGATTGCAACAAAAGTGAGTAGTATTTAACAATGATCAAGTAAATTCTTTGATTTTTCATTTTTTTATCTCAATTTTAATTGTTAGTTTTAAATATACTTCAAAGACAATGAAATAAATATATTAATTTCTTTTTTGGAGATTTTATCTAAACAATTTATTGTAAAATTTATAGCCAGAATTGAAAACTATATTAAAAAGGACTGCAGAAACAATTTTTAAGAAAGGAGGATTTATTAGAAAAATTGATAATTTAGGAAAATTACAAACACCAAACAAAATATCAGCCAATAATATGGTTCACAAAGAAGCAAAGTAAGTTTAATGATATTTTATGTATCTTTAAATACTGTTTTAAACTTGATGCATAAATTGCAATTTTTTAAAATGCATAATGTTTATAATTTTTGTTAATAATTTTGGGTGATAAATAATGAAAATTAAAGAAAATTTTTATGTAATTAAGTTGTAATAGTTCAAAAAAAAAAATATCTTTGTTTGTAAAATTAATTTAATGTAAAAATATATTTTGAATCTATTATTATATAAAAAAAGTCAAGATCGTCAGTGGCTCATTCGGTAGAGCGTTAGATTCGTAATCTCGAGGTTCCAAGTTCGAATCCCGCTCTCGGTGACTGAATGATACAAGCACCACTGTACGTTACATGTGATTTATTCACAAACATACTGACAATCTCCATCGCTAATTAGCATCGCAATAATAGCTGAAATACAGAAATGTTAAATAAAATTTAAAAAAATATAAAAAGCAGATACTAATGTATTTCTATCTTTTTAGTTATTTTATATTTCATTTTGATATACCACCAGCTGAAATGCATAGTTTTCAAAATGAACTAGGTAGAGATGTTGATATTATCAAAAGTTGTATATATAATAAAAATAATACCAAAAAGGTTCAATGTACCTTACATGATGAATTGTTACCTCCACCTTATAGGTAAGTAAAAATTTAATTTTCTTTATTAAAATTTTTTGAAAAAAGTTTCACAATATTATAACATTTCCACAGACCAGCTGTTCTAGAAATGTTAAAAATTGGAAGAAAGCAGAAAGCTCATTCTTTATCGGAAAAATTCAAGTTCAAATATAATAGTGGCTTAGACTATTATCCTTTCCAAAGATAAATCTGAATATAAGTATGATTTTTTCAATTTTTGTATATATATGAGTAGTTTAAAAAATGTTAACAAAATAAGAAATTATTATGTAAGTCTTTTTGTTTGCAAGGAAATAAATGAATAAGAATGAAATAATACAAACTGGTTAAGTGTCACTTGGTGTCACGTTTATTATGGCTTGAATAATTTTATTATTATTTTTCACAATAATTCCTTAATAATGCAAATTCTTCAAATTTTAACCGCCAAAAATCATTTGTACAAAATACTTAATATAACATTATCTATATATTTATAATCATACAATAATATAATAGTTAATAAGTCATTGATAATACAATAAATGTATATTTAACTCATGTCTTGCTAAGCATTTTTGATACATATGTGCGAGTTTCATAAAAATAATAAATAAGAATTTCAGAAATTATTTCTAGTATCTATATATTGTAAACAAAAATTTATAATTTTTTTTCTTTCGAATAATAGTGAGTTGAAATGCCATCAGTTTTATAATAAATGCTTTTTTCTATTTTTTAAGTATACAGAAGCAAATAAAACTATCGAAATTTGATTAAACGTTTAAAATAAATATTTTATCTTAATATATTATAATTTATCTAATTTATAAATCCAATTTTTTGGAACGCAATTTCAACAATTTTCAGTTCGTAATTTGTTCATTTATCTTATGTATTTCAAAAATGTATCAAATAACATGCATTGAATGTATATTTCTAAATACTGATAAAATTTCTTATAAATTAATTTAGCAAAAAAGGTTTCATCATTTCTTTAATCGTATCCATGAATAAAACAACATTATGATTAACAATATTTTATCGATAAATTTTTAACACTTTTTAGTACATTTTGTTTCTAATTAAATTTTAAATACATTGCGTGAATCTGATAGGGTAAAAGAAATATATGTAATATACATACTTTTTATTACTATTCAAATGGAAGTGTTTCACTGAATATATTATTGTAAATAAATGTAGTATTGAGAAATAACATTGAGTATTCATTATAACTAATATATAATCAAAATAAGTAAAAATTTGATCAATTCTTAAATTTTATTTTATAGTTTTTTATCAAAAATTAAATTTTTTATTATAAAATTTTGTTCCCTTTACAATACGATATATCAGTAAGTTCTATCTCAGTTATTACAACTACTTTTTTTAATATTCCAAAATTTTTGGAAAAAGAAAAGCAAAAAAAAAATTAACATAAAAGAAATAATTTCCTTGGAATTTTGTATACATTGTAGGTACAATTAATACAATATCGTAAATAAGGGTTAAATTTTCCTCAACTTAATGTTCGTCTAATATATTGACTTTGCAAATGAACCCTGATGATCGTCTTGTGCTTAATGTACATACAATACATTCGTCAAATGTATATGCACACTTCAAAGTCATGCATTTGCGCTCACTTTTTAAATATATATCAGAAATATAATATGGCAGAATCACACGTGGTTCTTTTCTTCATCTTCTTACTAAAAGATGTACACATTCATATCAGCGTCTTAGAATTTTAGTTTAGATACGAAATGAGAGAAAAAATATATATATTCGTCAACGCGTAATGTGCGCGATGAGCAACAGCGGTGTTTTCTTCTTTTTTGTTTTTTAAATTTTTTCTTATTACATGTGTCGAGTGTTGCCGAAGTTGATACCACTTTGATTGGCACCCTTGTTGCTACCGTATTGTAAACTGATGACACCTTGGCCTGCCTTTAATTGTTCGTCAGTGAAATGACGAACGTTCTTATCGGCTTCTTTAGGTCCAATACTTGGTTTACCATAATTACCGGCCTGAAAAAAAACATTATTAATTAAGGATTTTGAAGAATGTTTTTCAAAATATTCAAGTATTTATTAATTAAAAAAAAAAATAAATACTTTTAAAATGAAATATTTTAATTACTCATTGATTATTATGATTATTCAATAAAGTTATTTGATCGTTAAGGTAAAGGATGAGTCACTGTTAGACTGATTTATTAGTCATCGAAAAATTTTTAACGTTAAAATTCTTACCTTTCTACCGAGTGATTGTAGACACATGACGACCGAATTAAGATTTTGTCTTTCCCAAAGATCGACGGTTTGAAAGCTTTCTTGAGCTGGTACACCAAGATTTTTAGCAGACAGTAAGAAGGCATTTATGTTTTCCATACATTTAAATGCCATGGTCGTATGATTAATTTTCTTCACCGAGTCAGTTTTTATGGAATTTACCAACCTGAATAACATTAAAATTTTATTTTATTAAATAATTGTATAAAGAAAAATATTTTTTATTCGGATATGTTAAAATAATAATATTACTAATAATATTAAAGACAATACACAGAGAAAATATTTCTATAATAATTAACATAAACATCTCGGTAATCCTGGGACAAAATGAATTTTGAGAATGTTTTATAATCAATTTTTTAAATTAATTCTATTTGACACTAAAATATTTATTGAACTATACTTATAAATTTTAACCTTACATTTAGTTAAACTAACAATTAATAATTTTTTATAAAAAATTGATGAAAATTTTTAGGGATATTAAATAATTTTTACTATTATGTCTGAATAATTTTAATTGTTCTTCATTATAAAATATATTTTAAATTCAATCATGAGAGATTTGCGTTGATTCTGTATCAGGGTATTTTTTAGTGATTTTTATTGTAATTTTTATAAATATATTTTCTCCATGTAAAATTATTAAAAATTTACTTTTTACTTTGATTAATAAACAGAATTATTTAAAAGTTCAAAAGACTTAAAAATTTAGCAGTATCATAATTGATCTAATTATTATTTTACCTGCAAAGGAGTGTTCCATCCTTAAGGGTTTCATAGAAGTTGTCCATATCACCACTCGTGTTTATATTCTCACCGGTGATTGCCTTGATCCATTCTAAACTTTCTTGCGCCAATTCTTCGCTGTATTTGCTGTTGATCTGAAACAATAATTATTTTTCTAATTATTTCATTTTCGTAACAAATTTCTATTTACATTTCCTTCTATTTATTATTTCAACATTCCCATATTCGTTTTAAAATAAGCAACTTATTTAATTTCAATGAAATTTTGAAAATAAAACATAATTTTACTATAAAAAAATTTAAATCTTTATCTTTTACATTAATAAAAAATGATAGACAATTAAATTTATTATTCTTATTTATTCAATATTAATTTTAAGATTTAGACTATCATATTTTTTACAAAACTTTTTATTAATTAGGTGATATGATTAATAGCAAGCACTAATTAGAATGGCATCAAAGTGTTCCTATTTTTATTAAATTAATTAAGTAATTTATATTTATTAAAGTGTATTATAGCAATTTTCGATTTTTCGTGGCTGGTAAGCATAATAAATTTTAAGCTATCTATTCTGTATATAAAGGAACTTTATAAGCAGATATTAATTTTCAGGAAATCGAAAGTTGACATTTCGCTGAGCGTTATTTTTTTTTACACCGCAAAGGAAACGTGCCTACGTACATTGATAAAGCTGGCATATACCTTATCGCGATTTGTTATGCCTAAGCTGAATTGCCAACAGCAAGGGGCATAATATGTCTTCTATATAAGACACATGCATCTTTCGTATTAAGTAAATTTTAGAAAAAAAAAAGTTTTTTAATTTAAAATCCGATTATTGTTTTTGAAAAATTTATGCACTTAATTTTTATTTACTAATTAAATAAATCATTAATTTATAAATACAATTTGATTTCAGTTTGACTTAATAATGAATTTAAATTTTTGGAATTATGTTTCATAAAGAATTGATTAACTGATTTATGAGTTTTTGTAAAATATTTTCTAAAAAAACATTTCAGTAAGTCAATCATAAATAAAAGTATTTTATCGTGAGAAAAGTATATGAAAACCGTCAAAAAAATACAATATAAAATGTTTACTACGTGAAATATAAGATAAAGAGAATGTATTTAACAGTAAATTTTCAAAGGTTAATTATAAAATTATTCTTCCAAGTCATAATTATTACTTTTTAATTACTCGATTAATGTCTGTACTTTATGCTTAAACAGTTAATTATGAAAATTTCAAAACTTATTCAAAGAAACTTTGAAATATTTTATTCTCCTTAACTTAAAGAATCTAAGTATTACATACAAAACTCAAGTCTTATCAAAGATCAATATATCTTTGCAATATTCGCTAAAAGATAAGGTTTCGTCTATCATATCTATGACACGTAGACTAAGAATTTGAGAATTATCGTTTACTGCTGAAGGAGTGCCTTTTTTGAGAAATAAAATTTATAATTCTAATATATTTTAATTTAAGAATTCATTCAGAGCTAAAATCATTGCAATAAATCTAGGTTTTAAATCACGTTTTCTAAGGTACCTATTGTCTACTCTTTATATACTTCAAAAGTAAGTGACTTAAATTTTATTTCATCAAGTAAATTTCCAATCTAAACATTCATTTATAAAGTAATAAACGTTATAAAACATAAGATACATTAAACATTCAAAGCAGTTTCGATTGTTCACAAGATTGCTTTCGAAAATAGAAAAAAGTCTATAAAAAAAGACTGATTCATCATTATAGATGCGTGTGGTCACGGCAAAAAGCGGATTTCCTTGTGCAGTCACTACCTTTTGTGACTGCTCATGAGAATCACCACGTTTAACATCTATAAACTGTGAATTATCATGAGAAGAAACGAAGATTCATTTGTGTTACACGAGATATTAAAAATAATCGAAAAGTATTAGTTTTATTATTTCGTATAAGAAACTTTATGATGCTTACGAACATTCAATATAAAATAATTAGCTTACATGATGACCATATTTTAATATATTCTTTTAATTACTTATTAAAATAAAGAAATTTTATTTTTAAATCATTGCGTTGATTGATAATTTAAAAATATTAATAGTGATAGGCTGAAGAATTAAGAAGGCCCTTTTACACTTTATTTTTACTATTTACTTTGATTCCTTCAATTGAGCTTAAGGATTCTCCGCTAAATTTATGGCCGTAACTATAATAAGCTAGATTCTTTTATTATTAAAGCGAGTCTCGTTATATTAACACGTATACATTTATTATGCTTATTAGAGAGAAGAAAAAAGTAATAAAAGGAAGCTACAAATGATAAAACGCTTGTTAACAAATGACTTGGATATATATGGCATGTAACGAATTCAGGGACTAACTTGTTGCTGTGATTTCCGGAATGAATTTTGCAAATTTTATTTCAGCTTTTATACTACGAACATTAAAAGCATTTTAAATGAGTATTTAGATTTAACAATCTTAATATCGCAATTTTTATTACCGATTTCAATTTTTATATGCAGTATAAATTCTGCTCTTTTTTACTATTGCCTTTTTCTAAATCATAGAAATATTAAAGGTCAATAAAAATACATTTAATAAAGGTCGTTAGTGGTTCAGCCAGTAGAGCCATGGATACGTAATTTCGAGCTCTCGAGTTCGAATCCCGATACAAGCACCGCTGTACGTTAGCATAAATATATCAACGTTAAATAAAATAAAAAGAAAAAAAAATACATTTAATTACATTATCAATCGAATTATCATAGACTGGAAAATGGCATTGTATATTATATTAATAAAGCTCAAGCCATAAATATACTTAAAAATTGTATAAAATGCATACTCTTTTTTTAGTCATGTATTTAAGTCATCCAGAATTAAAAGCACGATGATGAAGAAAAGCGGCTTTGGTAGTTTTAACGAGGTAACGCCCTACTATAATTAATCAAAATTCATTAACGCTATACACATCATCCACGTCATTGCGTGTTTCCCTTTTTTTCTCTTTTTTATATCTACGCATTTTTTTTCATATCCTCGGTAAAAATATATTTAGATATTAACTAAGAGGCTTGATAAACCGTATACTGCGGCTTATCTTAACAAACTTGAGGTTTTAATTCGTTGTATACGCGGAAAAATTGAGTAACAATTCGATCTATTGTTCGTATTATATGCGTGCGAGCTGAATTACTGGAATTGCTTGAAACTGTTAGATGATCGAGTTTTAATTCATTGTTCAATTGATAAGCTTATTTTCGAAATATAATTCGATTTCTACATTGAATATCTTTACGATTTTTCTTAAAATAGAAAAAACATTTTTATGTTTAATAAAATGTTTGTTTTTAATAAAAAGTTTAATCGCTAAAATTAATTTCTGATCAATATAAAATTTATTTTAAAAATATCGAATTTAAAAAAAAGCCAAATGAAATTTGTTACTTAGATAACTAACCGCTTATTTGTGTATATATTTATTAAAATTTACAACCGCATTTACCTCTTCCGAGTTCAATGAGTGCAATTAAAACCATTAATTCGTGTATACGTGTATATATATACATACTTCATCAGTCGTATCACACGCTTTTACTTTTGTCCTATTATGCAATCAATACACAAACTTTCGCTTTGCGCCGCAAAACCAATTTCCCATTTTACGTACACATAAGTCAATGTATTTGCAATTGACATATAAAGAAAAGTGCATATTGTTTCTTATCGATTAAACTTCATTGTTTATTGATAAAAAAGCTTAATTATTTTTTTACCGCTTGTGGCTTTTCATTTTTAAGAAATGCTATTTTTAAGTGGAATTTTTATTCCGACTATACAAAACGCAAAATTTTCTACAAATTGACGAGGAATGGAAAGTTTGGGTGATTACTAAAAGGCATTTTCTTGATTATAGATACTTATACACTTGCAATTTTACAAGAAAAACGTTTCATTGTAATGCAGTAGAATTGTGTACTATCAATCATTTATCAGAACTTTTAAGCTTTTTTTATTTTTTTATCCGGAAATCCAATGATTTGATCAAAGCTAACAATATTATTTAAATAAACTCGTATTCAAACAAAATGCATAAAATAATTGAAAAATAATATAAATTTATCATAAAAAAAGATTTTTCTTAACTCGGTACTATATAATTGTATAAAATGATATTAAGTTTTAAAAACAGCATCACTATTACTACAACAGAAAAATAATAGTAGTTTTGGCATTGTAAAAAATCGATAGCTTAATTATCATCATCTTAAATGGTATACTTTACAAATTTAAAGCTTCCTATCATCAAATCCTTTTGTTGCCAATAATTGGCATCTCGTAAAAAAGGTATGACGTTACCTTATATGGAATTGTTAAGCGCTTTTTGTAAATATATAAGTGCATCCTTGAAGAGAAAATGAGATCAAGTAAAATGCCGTTTTAAGAAGTTACGAACGGTCTAGTTTTCGAGGATTACGAGCTACATGGCGCCCAATCGACCTTGCCTACAGATTACTTGATTAAATGCTTTTTATTAAAGTATCGACAAATTGAAATTTTTATTTTTTTTTATTTATTTACTGATGCCATATTAAATTAATCTAACAACTTTCTCTTTTATTTATCATGTAAAAAAACAATATGTCAATCAAATTTCGAAAAAGAAACTCGTTTGCATTGTTAATATCTGAAAACGTTTTATAGTTGCTTTTAATGTCGACGTCAGTAAAAATATTGTAATATCTAAGAAACCTCTTTGGACCCTCGATTCAAACCTACGCACATATACACAAGTTCGATATAATAAAGCGATAAACACGCGTGAAGTTTAGACGACACTTGAAATTGTCTGCGACATTTTTAGTATCAAAGGTGTTCATTGTAAAGCTGAGAATACTTGAATAAAAATTCTATATCCTTTGCCAAGTGTGACATCCTTATCGAGCACGTAATATCATCAACGTAAATAGTGTCCCCTGTGAGAGCTCGTTATCGCAAAAATATAAAATTTCGATTTTTTTTTAGAAAAATGCTCTCATCTTGTGACTAATAGAAAAATCATTAAAATATTTTTATTTCAGTGCTTGAAAAATGTTAAGACAGTAGATCGATTATCATTATCTATAAGAGAAATTACTTATTCGCGTATATGGCACACGCACACCCGCGAAAACTCGAGTGTTTCGTCATTTTGCTCTTTCGTCCTTATAAGGTAAGAAAGAACGAAGGCGCGGTGGATGCGACACGTTTACTTAATATCCTTTTCTTTTTATGGGTGAATGTCGTCGCTGATTTTTTTAGTTCACGGTGTTTGCCATATGAAGATTATCTGATTTCTTTTTTTTTCTTTTTGAACATTTTTCTCGTTTTTTTTTTCTTTTTTGAGATAGCAAGATTATCAAGTAAAATAAAGCAATGGTTTGATTCTTGAAAAGAGCTTGAAAGAACAAACTTATATGGGGAAAAAGAAGTGAAATTTTTCTATTTTGTGCGAAAAGAAATATAGATTTGTTTTTTTTAAATATTAGTAAATTAATTCAAAGTTTTTTTAAACTCCTTTAAAAAGTACGTAATTTTTCGTAAGTTTGAGTAGTACATTTATAATTTTTTTAAGTGAAAAGAAATGAGATCGTCAGTAAGTCAATCGGTAGAGCGATGAATTCGTAATCTCGAGGTCCCGAGTTCGAATCCCGCTCTCAGCGGCCGATTGATACAAGAACCACTGTACGTCTAATGTGCTTTGTTCACAACGCACTGACGATTTCCGTCGCTAATTAGCATCGCAATGATAACTGAAATACAGCGACGTTAAATAATAATAAAAAAAGTGAAAAGAAAATTGACGCGGATTCATCGAAAATTTTTTTATTTGATATCTAAAAAAAATCGAAAAATTTTAAAAGTTTTAAGGCACTAAAAGCCCAGCTAACGTAAATTCCTTATGCAACAAAACAAAGCTCGCAAATGAACTCAGCGAAGGTCGCGGCCTTATAAGGCCGATCCTTTTAAATACCAGTAACAAGTCTATTTTTCTTTTTTTTAAAGTGATTTAAAGGCTTTTCATCAGCATATGCGATCCATATTCTTGTTTTTTCCTTGCAGCAGGCAACAACTGAATGAACAATGTTGACTGAATCTAGATTTTTTGTTAAAAATCAAGTCTCGGATACGAGAACACGTGTGAGCTTGAGAAGAAAAATATGTTTCTGTCTTATAAATCAGATTGAACAATTTTTTTCAATATTCATCTACATCAAAATTTTACCTATGAAAGAATTAAATTATTTTAAAAATTTGATGGATCATTTTACTCATTTAATATTCATATTATAATGAAAAACTATTTTTTTGCATAATTTTAAAAACTTATAATTTAACATCTTTTCTTAATATTATAATTCACAGAGTTAATTTGAAAAAGCAAATCGAGAATGTCACCCGAGCCGAAGGCGAGGGACAACACGATTAAGGTACATAACCCGGGGAAAGCTAGCAACCCAGACCAAAAACCACCACGATGAGCCGGGAGGAGAAGGGACGGGCGGGGATGACAAAAAATAATTATTTTAAACATAGTTGAAAAGGATAATGTAGTTATAGGCGTTATTTTAATAAATGTTCATTTAAGAGCACTTGTTTGATTCGCTTAGAAATCTGAATGAAAAACTGACAAGAGACATTTGAAATACTACGAGCGATGACATACTTTCCTGCGATTAGGGTTTTAATATTATGTTTCGTTGACATTCATCGTATATTTTTAGCAAAGAACAAAAACACGTGAAGTATATATTTGCTTTACATATTGACACGCATTACCAAGTGTTATCAAGGAAATCTTTAAGACAGTAATATTATTAATTTTTCGTCTTTTTTTCTTTTATTTGTTCAGATAAAAAATAAAAATATTTACTCATTAAATAAAAAGAAATTTAAGCAACTATGCCGTTGCTTTTAATGAAAACTAATGCATGTCATTTCATGCTGCAAAGACTAGCAGCTTACGAAAAGTAACATATTTTAAAACAGGAAAATTAATACTGTATTTCGTCGTTTTGTCGCAGAATAATCATCCTGTCGCAAAGACTAACGCATTTCTTTATACTGAAAAAACTAACAGATTTCGTTCACTCGCAGCGAACAATAGTATATATCGAAGTTTTCCGACAAGATGATGCGGCTTCGTTATTCAACAATCTTAATTATAAGCTCAAAATTATGCAATTTTCATATATGAAGAGGAAACGGCAAAGAAATAAAAAAATTATAAGTTAAAATTGCTAGTTTTCTCATAAAATTATCCACTTGTCGATAATTATTTGATCGTCAAAATATCCATATTTCTAATACGAAATAGAAAAAGCAAACAATCGTTTTATATAAATAAAAGCAAACTTGCGGTATGACCTCATCCCATCTAAGTGTATCTTCAAATAATTGCCGTATACACACGAAAATAAATTCCTAAAATGAATAAGAGGGGAAAAAAATACAAAAAGAAAAGATAAAGGGGGAAATGCTCCGTTAGGATACTTATACGAAACGCTTATTCAAGGTCGCGTGTTTTTCTGGTCTTACAAGGAGAGAGATCCAGAGATCAAGGGAACCTTGAACAAGACAAGAATTTTAATTTAGTCACAATTTCAGGTTATCTTAAATATTTGTTTTTCTAATTCCTTGTTTTTAACAATTTTTAAAATTTTCATAGTTTTTTTATATTATTTGTTAATCAGAAAGTCATTTATTATAAAAATTATAAATATTTTGGTATACAAAAAATTAAGTTATTTTGTGTTCACAACTTCAAATTTAACATCGTCCATTTGGACTATATTAAATTTTTTACATCTGATGCGTTTTAAAGGAAATTAAGAATATTTTTTATTCATATATTACTAAATTATTAAATATATAATAATACAACACATTATTAATGTATATGAAGTTAGAAAAGAATTGAAAATTTAAAAAGTAATGTGAAAAACACCATATTTGAATATTTTCGAATTCCAACTCGTCAAGAACTTGACTCTCTCTTATACCGGTGCACGTTTTCTGCCAGCAAGGCAAACTGCAAAAGGAATAAACTCACGCTTGCAAAAATGAAAACAAGAAGGAACGTGGCAGACATGCCGTAAAGGAGTGCTGTGTATAGTTTCTTTTTTTTTTTAAAGAAGAAGAAAAAAATATTGTAAAAATACACTTGCGTATGAAGATAATGGGAAAACTTACGATGCCGTTGATTTTAAGAGAAGCTTTTGATGAACGCTAAAATTAAGAAAGCGTTATAAGTGCTGTATGTATCTGCTGAATTGCAAGGAATTTTTGTTAACGATTACTCGGAAAAAAATTGATGATTTTGTTTCTTTTTTCTTTTGAAGAAATTGCTTTAACAGTTATCCTAAAAAATTATATAAATAAAAATTCATAAAAATTATCATGAATTGGACAATAATTAGTAGTCGCATCAATAAAATGTAAATAATTATAAAAGAATAAAGCAACTAAAACTTTGAAACGAAAAGAAAAGAGCTCAAAGCGAATTCGAAAAAACCACACCCGCGATAAAATCCTTGAAGTCATGTCAGCAAAATTCGAAGACTGTAAAAAAAAAATAAGGCATCAACGATGCGATCCTCGTATACACACATACACACAAACACGCACGCATAGTGAATGACATAACGAAGAAGTTATGCGCGATATATATGAGTCAGCCTCTCCTCCCTCTAGATACGCACCGGCACACAAAAGAGTGTATAAAACGTTTTCTTCCAGAGAGTTCCCCTCTATATAAGGTCAAACATCAGTTATAGAGATATTAACTGCGCTGATTTTTGCTGCTTTCTTTCATAAAAAGCATATGGATCTCTTTTGACGCAAATAACTCTACCACCAAGGCGCCATGTAATCGTTCAATTCCATCTTGAGATTGTGCACCATATTTATAATTTCTACTTTTAGTTGGGATAGAAGGAAGCTTTTTTTTAGATATAAATTAAACTCTTTTATTTTTTTTACTTTCAATATGTTCTCGATATAGGTCTTGTAATTTCAATTTTTAGTCTCGCGAACTAAGGAATGCGCTTGTTCCAACTTTGGCTTTCTTTAAGGATGAAAGACAGACTGTTTTAATTTCAGAGAGAGAAAAGGAAAAGATGAGGTCATCAATGGCTCAGTCGGTAGAGCGATGCGATTCATGGTCTCGAGGACTTGAGTTCGAATCCCGCTCTCGGCAGCCGATCGATACAAACACCACTGTACATTACATGTGCTTTTTTACAAACACACTTACGATATTTGTCGCTAATTAGCATCGTAAAGATGGCATAAATACAACGACGTTAAATAAAATTTAAAAAAATATGTGTTTGTCATGAACTTTGAAATTGCGAATATATATATATATTACATATATAGTAAAAATTAAAACCATAAAATTTTTATCAGTCAATTCCCATTGAAAAAAATTTCTCTGAACTTGCATTGCAGACCGAGGAGAAAAAATGTGCACCATAAAACACACGCGACTGATAGACAATAGCGTGCAGCGTGCTTTATCAATGTTAGCAAATAATTCGTAATATAACTTTTTAAAAAAAATCTTTAACATGCGACTCAATATATAAGGTACTTATCGTATATTATAGTTGAAATCCGATCACAAGTTAATATAGTTTTAAAGCCGTAATACAAAAAAAAGAGGTGTACCTTCGCGTGATTTAAAGTTCAACATATAAGCATGATTTGAAAGGTAATTAATCAATTTCGAGAGTTTGATAAAATTGTTGAAATTAAAATTTTTTAATTGCTCGTTGCACGGCATTGAAAATTGTTAATGTTATTTTGAAAAGATTAAACACGCGCAATTGGATAATTTGAGCTTAAAAATTTTTTTAAACATTTAATTTATAAACAAATTCATTAAATTAATTTAATGAAAATATCGCATTACATATTCTTTGATATTAGAGCCTGCTATGACACGATAATATTTTTGCGATATCTTTACAATACATGTATTGTAAATGTATAAAAAAATTGGATTTTTTGTTCAAGATCAAGAAGAAAAAGGTTTATCATCTTATTAAATGGCATCGATAGCTTTAATGATATAAACGGTACGTTTTATCCAACGGTTCAATCTCTCGCGATGGCCTAGAAACTAAATAGTCTTTTTAAAATTACAACAATTTTATTTTTTTTTTCAAAACCAATAGGATATACCTTGTTATATACGATAAGCAATTAAAATTTTTTTGTGCGCAACTTTTCGTGCATCAGATAATTATACGACCGAGGCGATAAATTAGACAAATGAGACTTTGAGTTAACTATTGGACATATGAAAATCGATTTTGATTTACTGATCTTAATTTAATGACCAAAAAAAGTGACAAATTTTTTAGTTTACAAAGTGTTAAAAAATTTCTGATTTGATTACATGGTAAATAAATAAAAGCTAGTAATTTATAATTAATTTGAGAAATATATTAATCAAACGAAAAAAAAAATTTTTAATTATCATTTTTAGATAATTCTTAAAAAGCATACATAGAAATTTCTACCAAAAAGGCAATGCCTCTTCTAAGAAATGATTGAGCAAAATAAAAAAGCCATGCTCACTTCCGGCCTCATGCCCATATTTCTAAATTTCCAATCTTTATACACACACATAAAGTGTTAAGTGTTTATATACACGTACATTAAGTTAACGTTCGCTGAAGTCGTAAAGTGGTTTCTCTGTCGAGTACTTGAGCTATAGCTCTCTCTCTCTCTCTGTGTATGGATTATTCGGTTCTTACTTTCGTTTGATGAATAAATTCATATAAACACATACATCTATACATATTTATACATATGTGTCATTTGAGAATTAAAAATGTTATTTCCCTTTGTCTTGATGATTTTTCGAGGCTACACGAGGAAGTTTGATGTTTGTTATCATTAAAGATTGGCGTTGAGTATAACATTGTAAAAAGACAGATTCGTATATATGATGATTAATTGTTTATCTTTATATACCATATAGTTTGAGATGTTTTCTTTTAATTTACGGACGTTGATGTGCTTAAGGTTATTTCTCGATACTAACAATAAGATTTTCATTTTATTTAGTGTTTTGTACGTGCTAATGATTATTGATAAATATGTATAAAGTCAAATTTATAATTTATGCTTCTTATCGATATTCCGTAATTTATGAGCTTTTTTTATAATAATGGCACCGGGCTGATTATCTTATAATTCGTATTTATATTAAATTTATTTAATAAGAATTCAGAAGCGAAGATTAAATTTTACAAATATTAAGTTCCTTAACTTAATATTTGTAAAATTTAATCTTCGCTTTTACTAAGTTTTTAAATAATAAAGAAATGAGCAAACTTTCTTATTCAGCTTAAAAGTATTTGAATTGTTACGGCGTTTTTTTTTCTCTCTGTTTGTGTTTGCCGAGAAACGCGTCACGTTTCTTTCATTTTTTTTAAAGGCTGATGTCATTCATTAGATTCTTGGTAGAATTTTGCCTAACAATCCGATGTGAATCTTAATGAATCGAACCGTTTCTAGTTGTTAAACAGCCACTAAAAAAATATTCGTTAATAAAAAAAAGACAAATTTCAAAAAAATTTTATTGTGAAACTTTTGATTTTCTCACATGGAATTTCAGTTATTATATGCGGATATTAGTTATATCAATGATTCGTTTATACATTAATTAAGGAAACTGATAAATATTAATTATAGATAAGAATTGGTATAAAACATTTATTGATATTTGTTCGAATACACAAATATAGAATGATATGATCTTGGATTTAGAGAAGATTTTTATTAATGATGATAAGTTGTTTTAATTAACATTAATTAACCAAATACATGAATTTTTTGTATTATCAATGAAATACAAGAAATTTTTAATGAATGAATTTAAAAATATATTGTCTTTTCAAAAAACTGTTTATTTTCTGCCATCAATGTAGGTAGTTATTTAAATTTATAATTAAATTCAGCATGTTTTCTAAATATGTAAAATTAAAAAAAATCAAAACATTACATCACTAATGTTTTATTAATCTCTTGAAAAAAATCTCGATATTTTATAGTCTACCTTGCATAAGAAAATATTGTAAAATTTAATAATTTTTTTTAACGTTTAACCAATAAATCATGTTGCACTCTCTTTGATATTAATGAAACTACATAGCTCAAAATGATCAAAAGCACTTATACGGTCACCCGATGCTACTCTAAAAGCTTAAAGCATCTGAGAAAGCGCGCACACGCGGTCATTTTTATTTTTCGTATTCACTCAAGCATATTAATACATGACTCGAGGCAAATAAGTGTCGTCTTTTGAAACTCACCGACTCCGTTCTTCGTTATATCATTTCTATATTAAAAGATGAGCGTACGTATACACATCAATTGCGAGTATATACATAATATATTAAACTTTTAAATGTTAACGTGCAATTATGAATTTCGATAAAAAATATTTTATAAAATATGAAAGTTTTTTTTCTGAATGACGTTAGATTTTCGACACAGCCTTTTACAATCTTTCATTTTCGTCGTTATATCACCTTAATTATATTTTTAAATATTATAAATTATGTTTTAATGGCCAAAGAATAAATAAAAAAATAAGCGACTTTACAATAAGACTATAACATTTAATAACTTACATAAATTTAAAATTAAAATTTTAAGTGTATTTTATTTTTTATTGTAAGCTAATGTAACTATATATAGCGGTCAGTTGTAAAATTTTAAATCGAATTTAATATACAGTGGGTAATTCATTTTTTTTTTTCATACAATGGCGTTACGACATTGTTGCGTTACGTGATTTTTAGTTGCAACATTGTTGATGATAAATTTTTTAAGTATTATTTCTTCGATGTTTATAATTTCATCGATATGAAATAAAATGTCATATTTCTCTTTATTTGTAATTATATGAATAATTCTTTATATTCAGTATACGCTATGAGTAATAATAAACATGCTTTATCTACTTGAGCCTCATTTAATTGAGAAATATAATTTTAAATATTTTCTTATCTGTTAGAGTATTGTATGAAAAATTCGTCTAACCGTGCTTTGCATCTTCTACTTATTAAATGATAAATTGAAAGAAAAAAAAATAAAGAATGACTTTATGAAGATTAGAAGTAAAAGGGGCATTAGCCGTTATACTTCAACGGGCGTGCATAAGAGCAATACACGCGGTGTAACGTTGAATAGTATATACACATAAAGCGCAGAAGCCAGAGGCGATAAACAAAAGCGCTGAACAATGGAATGCGCCGATCGACTTTCATTAATGACCGCTCGACTTTTACGTTAGACTTGCTTAACTAATTGCCAATTTATTAATTATTTCCTTTTTTCATTTATTAAATTATAAGAAATAATTTAATCATAAAATGATATTTTTGCTAAAATATTTGTTGGAGGAAATTTATGTATTTTTTTTATTGTTATCTGTTGCGTGTGATTATACACAACCTTCGTTCCGGTTTTAGCGATGAACTAAACTTTATTATCTACAACGTTTTGATATTATATTAAATTTAATTATGATCTAATTTGTTTTCTGTTTGTTTCATTCAAGTTAAATGTTTGTAATAATTCGTTGAATGTAAAAAAAAGCGAGATTAATTGTCGTAACTCGTGAACATGAATTTTTCATTCAGACATTAGCATCAAGAGAAAAATCGAGAAATTTAAATTTCATCTATTATTTTTCTTTATTAGCAGCGTTTAGTGTTGTTAAATAAACAAGAACATCTGTTGAACTCGCGAACTTTTCCAAACAAAAGATAAGAATATTATATTTGCGAAGCGCTTAAGCTCACTAATTTCTGTATGCTCATTAAATTCTTGAAATTCCGCGCATTCTCCAATTTCGCTCAAATATGAATAATATCTGTAAACATGAGATAACATTTTCATGTCTATTATTGTCATCATCGTCGTCATCATCGAAAATGGCAAGGAAATTCGCTCGGAGTCTAATAATAGGTGATATATCACACATAAGGTTCTCTTTTTTAAGGCTTGAAAAAAGTCGTGACGCAATCTTTATATATATATATATATATATGTGTCGACCTTTTATATCCTTATAATATGGTAGGATCGAGAGCATGAACACAACATGCGGTTCAAAGGCGCCGAGAAGTATACCATGGCCGACGAGTTTTAATGTGTGTTCCCTTCCTTTTGTGTGTATGCATGTGTGTGTGTGTGTGTGTGTGTGTGTGGCCGGGTGTATATGTTTATGTGTACAAGTTCCTCGAGGCTTAATTTTTTTTTCACTTCTTTTTTTTTACCTCTCTCCCTTTGCAATTTTTAAGATTATACTGTGGACGACGGTGCGCTGCTCGGTGCAAACGCGCACGAGAAAACCTAAAGGAACAGCTGCTGTTGTATACTGGCTTCGATATTTTTATGGCACAGGTTTTTGGGTTAGATAATTTTTATATTTATTTGCAATGAAGAAAAAAAATTAAGGATAACATTAATAACGCGCGTTTTTAATGATTAAAAAAAATGAGCTTTCTGAACGTACGACTTTATTCGGAGAAATCATCGTATAGGGTTGATAAAAGTTATAGTCCAGTTATTTAGTTTGACTCGCACAAATGTTAATCTTAACGAGCAGTTAATTATTTTATTTTTAAGAAATTTTATGAATTCTTTGTTCTTTAGTCTTTTTAATGTATTGTTTCCGCGATAAGAGATTTTTATTTGTCATTTGCCGACTTAATCATTTGTATTGACGATGAAAAATAAGAAAAATATTTAATAATCAACTACATGCTTTGTGCTTTTATATACTTTATTACCATAATGTTAAAAAAAGAACGACAAATCATCGTCGAAATGTCTCGTTTAGGAAGAAAAATAATTTTAATCGAATTTAATTAATTTTAAAGCAAATGTTAAATAACAAAAAATTTAATAAAGTTTTAAAGTTATTAGTTTCTATCAAGGAAATATAAAAATAAAAATTTTTATATTTTTGCATAAAATGCAATGACCTCATGCATTTTCATATTCGGCTTAATTAAAAGAAATTTAACTCCGAAAACGCAAGTTACAAATTAATTAAACTATTATTAAAGAATTTATTTTAGGTTATTTCCCTATTCAAAGTTGTGCATATTTACACATTAAACGCGGGAATTTACTTGATGGCCGTTAATTCAGTTAATGGTCGTGAGAACGAAATTTTTTTTCTTTTAAATGTAACTTACAAGTTTGGTTACGATTTTGCTTAAATAGCGGAAAGATTTTTTTTTTCAATGCAAGACTGCATGAATAATTAATAAATTTTTCTTGTCGGATAATACGTAAGTTTGCGTTTTATAAACAAATTTTATTTGTTTTTTAAAATTCGACTCAATTACAAAATTCTAATAATTATAATGAAAATAAATTAATATTTTGTTTTAAAAAATTTAATCGAATTTGGAAAATTTTGAACATTATTAATACCAAGCACACGAATGTTGATAGTATAGGAATCACGTTATCCTTATATGGACTCCCTTGTCATAACCTTGACCCAAATTTATACTCATTTAATGAAAAGGGAGATCTCATGATCAAAAATTTGCAACAGGTATTTTCACATATACACACACGTATGTCAAGCTGCAACAACACAAAAGCGTTTAACCCTCCCTCAAACGATATTCTTGATAAACTTCAGTATTTTGATTGACTTTTCAATTAATTTCTCAAAAAGAAAAAAGAAAATAAAATTTTATAAATTTCCATAAGAGCAACAAGAACGTACATAATGTCTTATCAATGTCGTGCGTTAAAACCTTTATTTTCTCTGTTTTATTTTGTATTCTGCCGAGGCAGGATAAAGTGGGTCACGGTATATCCCTGAAGATAGAGAGAGAGAGAGATGCTGCGCACTTGTAGAATTGATGATGATCTTTTTTCATAATGTACATGATACAGAGTTCGTTACACGGAGCATGTAACCGGAGAGTGGGGTTTATTGATTTTTCGACGCTCGGATACAGGAATATGGGACAAAATTTCATTCGGACATCTATTAATAACGGATGCTGATTATGTTATTTGATATATTAAATTTGTTAAATTATTCACTAGAACAAAATTTCTTACAGATTGACTGATTTTTAATGTATATGTATAATTAAAAGATTAAATTTTAAACTGTTGGATCAGATAGGTACGGTACCAGTTAATTATAATAGATATTATTATCTAAGATTATTAGTCAATAAGGTTTGGTACTTGGATGGTATTGATTTATTAAATGAGTCTATACGATAAGGTTCTTTAAAAATTTAAATGTTATTCTCTTTTTAACAAATAATATTTATGTTGTTTACTTGAAACATAGTTATAAAAGAAGTTTTTATTAAAAACAAAACTAAATTTCATCAATTAAAGCGAAATGGCATATAATTTGTAGCCGACATATGGAATAAAACCATAAATACAAAAATTTCATTACACAATAATTCATTGAACAAAAATTTTATTTGAACTTACATTTAATATATCTAAAGTATACTATACATATATCTTTTCTAAATTAATTACATTTTTTTAAAAATTCAATTTTTTTGACCAAAGATAGATATAAAATCCATGAGAACGTCTTATCACATAGATACATTATAAATATTATTTATATTCATTCCACATGAGTGCCGAACGTGATGTTTTGACAAATGACGTGTACTGTAATTATTTTCTCACGTGTTGTTAAAGCCAAACGCGTTTTACAGCCAAAAGCATAAATGTCAAATGTAAATACACTGTTCTTTGAGAAAAACGCTTTTTTTTTTTCTGAAGGTGTTAGTATATGCAAAGTTGAAAGCAACATTCTTTCGCGTTGAGTATATTCTTATTAAGTCGATTCTTTATTGTTAATGAGTTTTTATTAAGAATGTTTTTGCCATTTTGTTTATTGAATAAATAAAATATAACAATAACGTGTGGTGTTGTTTTTAAGATATAAACATTGTTACGATAAATATTATTTTGTAAATTTATTAACGCTTTGTGCCACTTATAATCATCGATATCTTTCTTGGAATTCTGTTATTCCGTTTAAATAAGAATATAATTCTATTTCCGTTATCAGTTTTATCAAATATTAAATAAAATAAAGTACGTTACACTTTTAAATTTACGATAATTCAATAAAATATTAATTTATCTTATAAAAATGTAATAATTTACTTTATTAAAACTGTTAAAATCGTGTAAACACCGGTAGCACATTGAAAAAAAAAAAAAAATTCCTGAAGGGTTTAATTGAGTAGCATTCGAGCAACAGCCTCTTGGCATTCTTAAAATTAGGTCATAAGTTGAAACCTCTTCACCCACCCTTCGAAAAAGTAAAAAAAAGAGAACTGCTCCAATAAAATTAAAAGGTAAAACACTCACTTTGCGCTGAGCTTCAGCAGCAAATCCAGATTTGGTAGCCCTGTTGGAAGCCATATCTTCTTATCTTATATATTTCACCAACACGAAAAATGTGTAGAAACTTTAAAAGAAAAATGGCAAGTTCGCGCACGTTTGAGGAAAAAAGGAAAAGGAGTGAAAAAAGAATAATTTGTTTAATAAGATGTTCACGCTTGGACGATCGCGTTTCGACTGAATTCGAATAGCAGGATTGCGACTGGAAGTATATAGTTTAAGCTTAAGCACAGGAGTATGTAGTGTTGCTGCTGGCTTTCTCCCTCCTCTCTTATTTTTCTTAAAAACTCAGCTGTCGCACTACTCGCGCGCTAGCGCTGGCTCTCTTTTGCTTATAACCGTGTGCTGGCCGTTTCGGCAAAAAGGGAGGAAAGAGAGAAAATGACAGTTTGAAGAAAAAAAAGAGCAAGTTTTCGCGACTGGCTGCTTTTATTTCGTTTGGTTATAATAAGTACAATAAGAATATAATGCACACCGGGCACAGGTATTTAACCATCTATGTACGCATATGGCTCTGATACCGCGGAAAGTTTTTCGACGAAAATAAGTTATTGCTCTTTTTTGATTTGTAAATTTTAAAAGGGGCGGGCTGCAATGCTTTTCGAAATTGCTATTCGAAATGTAAATGACCGATTTTGGAGTTATGGTAGAATAGTTTGAGTTTATAAAAAGATTAATTGTTTTGAGTTTAATAGAAAAATTTATAGTTTAGATGAAATTAGTTTCAACATATGTATATCTTTTATCACTGTGAAATATTGTTTTGTTCCACAAAATTATCAGAATTAAATATGCGTCTGGTGATTTCGTCTGTTTCTACTTACAACATTACTTTTTTCATTGATGAAAGCTTATCATTTAATAAAATAATCTAGTAAAGCTCACATTTAAAGCAAAAAAATAAACTCTTTACGGAAACCAATAATAATTCTTCTTTCATGATTATAAATTAATAAAAATAAAATCAGAGCATCATTAATCATCCACGTTTAAAGAAAATACAAAATTATTCTACTTTCAAGTAATGTAATTGCAACCATAATTATTTTTATAATTTAAAATATTATGAAAATTAAAAAATTTATTTTTAAAACTTTTATCAGGCCATAAAAGTCAAGAACAAGCAACAAATCAGACAACAATATTAATTTTACTCTCCAACTTTCGCGCGCTATATTTTTTCATTGTCAAAAGCCAAGCATATATACTCGCGCTGTGTGTGTAGGAGCAGGAATAAGAGCGCTGTTGTAAACTTAGGCTCAAAAGACATATATTTAAGTTTATAAAACGAGCTACTATCGAATCTATAACCACAACGGAGAAATATACCGGGACGATAGGGTGCATTTACGTATATAGAATTAAATTTAATGCTTACGTATCTTTTCGAAAGTTGTATTCAGTTTATTTATACAGAAGAATAAATTGTTTACAACTTATCGTTAAAGGAAATATTTATTTAAAAAGAAAGCTACAGAGCTTTTATTTATATTCTGAACTTTGATCCATCCTAAAGAGATTATAAATAAACCAAATTTAATTAAATAAATGACTATATCTAATTTTTAACTACAGAAAAAAGCAACGACAAAAACTGTGCACTTCATTAAATTTCGCTTTTTTCTTCGTCATGAAAAAGAAAGATAATGAAATACCGAGCGCGGCTGCAGGTATTATAGCTCCTGCTTTCATTCTTCAGCACGCATAGTCCGATGACGTCAGACTCCTTTTAGGATTCTTGACTCCTTTTTTTTTAAAATTCTTTTTTTTTTATATTCTTACCTGGCTGAAACGCGAGCTGTTGTACTTTATTGTGCGATGTGTTTGCGTTTATGTTGTATTGTATACGATATGCGACGAGACAAAAATAGCAATGTCGTTTCATCAACGTGCCTTGTTTTTACGAAAAAAAAATATATATACATATATACGTATAAAAGGAGGGATTATCCTCGCTTCGCTTTCGATGCATTAATGCACACAACCTTCGAGAACAAAAGTTTATTTAATTCTTGTCTCGATGTACGTGGAACTTTTATTTATTGTTCACTCAACGATAAAGTTATTTCAAATTTTTATTGGGATTTTAAAAATATTCTTTCTATATTACGAAATAGTATTAAATAACTCAACAGTCTTTTTGTTAATTACTATTTTATTATTTTATTACACAAAAATTAAACATTAAATAATTTTTAAAATTTAAAGTAAATTTTATTAAATTTTTAAATAAAATTAATTATAAATAAATTTTAAAATAAGTCATAAATTAAGAAGAAAATTAGTTTTAAAAATAATCGTAATTAAGAAATATTGTAGTTAATGTTCTGGAATTATTTTTAAAAGTATATAATTCACGGTTCTCATGTCTTAGAATTTTTAAAGAAATTTAAAAACTTTTTCATAAAATTAATAATTTATATTTTTAAAATAATCAAAAATATAAAATTTTAATAAATTTTTTACAATTTATTCACGATTAATTAATAATATCAATCATAATAAGCACATTTATTTGTGTATTAACAAAGAAATATTTATGATATACTATTCTATCCATTTAGCAAACTATCACTTCTCCACTTCCCTCATATCATAAAAGGAAAAAAAAGCCAAGGAGCAAAGGTAAGCAATTAGACGGTGATAGAGCAAGAAGAGGTTCTTTTGACTTGACTACTGTATGTATGCACGTGATTCTCTTTTTTTTCTATATATAGTGGTTAGGTATTCATTTGAATAAGCACGACACACACAACAGTTCATCGAACTCCTCGTTTATATATGTACACGCTTAAAGGAAAAACCTTTACTTTCTATTATATGTATAATAATGCTTTAGACGCGCTCACAGGTAGGCCCTTCGTAGGTATGCAAGACCGCGTGGACATACAGTGGACGACGTCGGCGAAAAACTTGTTCTTTCTAGGTTTAGCGCGTAAAACATTATGCGCGTGCTTAAAGAATAGCTAAGAGTAAGTTATGTGATATTTTAATTGGTAATCTATGATCTATGGACTGCATTTTTTACAACTTCTTTTGAATTTCATGGACTGCCGAGATTTTTAAAAATTAATGCTTACATTAGAACGCTGGTGCTATGAATATGTGAATGAACAAAAATTTAAGAAAAATATATGGAATATCAAGTTTTTGTTAAAAAACATAAATTTTAATAATTTATGTATTATTCGACCTTTAATGACTTACATTGTTTTTAACATAAAAATTATATATTTACAAAAATGCATTTTAGTTAACATTGATTTTTTAATTACTAATCAACAAGAATTTTTAATTATATTAAAAATCGATAATTACAATTCATTGATACATCGTTCTTAATAATAACATATCTACTTGAAAAATTTTGAATTATAATTTTCTTATAATTGTAAACATACATAATGAAAAGGGAATTTTAAAATGTTTCAATTGAATTAGACAGCACATAAGTATAGTTTTCTGAGTTACGAATTTTGAACTATTGTTAATAAAGTCATTTTCTCTCCCTCTTATACAGTTTACAAACAGACATTCTGATATACAGTTAAGATAAGTAAAGTGCATTTTTGCAAAAGGGAAAATTTCAATGCAAAATCCTTATAGCTCGCGGGAAACGTTGAAACATGAAATTCGTATATAACGCGTACGTATAGCGCGCGCTCGCGCTTGATGTTCGTGCCCTTGTAAAATGCAAATGATGTTCATGCCTAGTTTTTTTTTTTTTATTTATTCTTATAGTAAAATATCCTGTGAGAAACCTACGCGCCAACGTCACGCTTCAAGAAATCCTTCTCTCTCTCTTTAAAGAGTTGAAAAACTTTAAAATCGGGTCTTACTTATATACCAGGTATACGTAGACGTAGAAGAAGAGTAAGAAAAGCTATGGTGTAAGAGTGCAAAATGTCTATATATAAGGAATTCAGCTTTGATAAGAGGACCGGAGATGCTTCTTCACTGTAGGCGGTTGCTACAGAACATTCCATGCATTTCTTCGAATCTGACTTTCGAATGATACTTTCGCTTAGCTCTCGCTGCATATACCCAATGGTACTTAATATATTTTACTTTAATGTTCATTCAAAATTATTGAGTTTACTTGCATTTTAGTCATTTTTTAAATTTTTCGAGTTTATAGTTTTTAAATGTTCATAAACGTCTAATAATTTTACAATTTTTAATTTAAAAATTATCTTTATAATGTAGACATCTTTAGATCTACAGTAAATATGTATAAATATTTATAGTTTAATAAATTAAAATAAAGTTCCTAAAAATTTTTTAAAAAGTAGAAAAATATTCTTTGAGTTTAAACTTTAATCGATTTTGTATATTTTTGCCTGTTTCCAGTACTTTTAATACCGTTTCATAAAATTTAACGAAGAGAGCCCATAATTTTTTTTCTCTGTGTGCTAAAATTTGTTGAAGCCTGTACTTAAAACTTCAAGTATTTTTTACGTTTCTTTTTCTCTCGTGACGTTATTTACATACTCGCCGTTATTCGAGCTATTTACACACTATTTGAAAGGCTTCTAGCATTTCATTCAGTTATATTATTAATGCGCAGAAAAGTTAACGGACTTGAGATGTATTAATTTTTTTTTTCTTCATATGAATGATCGTTTATGTGAAATTAATGAAGCGTGTAATGGTAGAGGGCATGGCATTTTCTAAGTACATAATTTTTAACTTCAATGCAAGAGGTACAATTTCACATATCAATATCAAGTCAAGTCCTATGTCATTATGTGTCATCGAATATTTGTACATTGAATTATATGCATCTATTAAAAAAGGCTAGTTATTTTAATTGATAGAAAGATTAAAAAATCAATTGATTGGAAATGAAGATTGTTTAAATTGTATCTATGTAATGGGATCTTTTTTTTAAATAAAAAAAGTCTGAGAAAAAGTTTCAAAATTCGAAAATTGTGTACATCAAAGTAGAAAATTGACAAGCTTACTTGTATATTTTGACTCTGTTAGCTTAGAAATTTAAAATTTCATATACAATTTATTAATTTCATTAAATGATCTGTTAAAAATTTTTAGCAATCAGCAATCCAGTCGCTTTATAAATGTTTAATTTTTAATATACAAAGTGCACGAGCAAAACAAACCTCCAAAATAACGCACCTTTCACATATGTGCCAAAAAAAATCATCACCATATAAAGCTCTTGCATATATCTGCAAAGTCAAATGAAAACTGGAACACGCAAAATTCGGCACGTGCCCTTCGATTTTATTTTTTCTCTTTTTTTTTCATTTGCAAGTATATATGTACGAAAACGGCATTTATTCTGAATCATCAAGCATATACACATATATACACCCGGAGCATCTGTGTCAAATAAATACGAGAACGCCAGGAAATCGGTCACGATCGACCTTGCTTTTTGCGAATCATCGATGACTCAATGAACGTGCGCGAGAAGCTGAAATTTTTAACGAGTAATACCGAAATAAATTTTCTTTAGACGCTTTCATACCTTTTTCAGGCTTTAAGTATGAATTTTTAACGAATTTGGAGAACATTTTTTCAATATGTTAAAAAAATATGGTTTTCCGTATGGTAAAATTTTTTATCATACTGTTACAATTAAAAGAAACTATAATTACTGTAAACGATCAATTCTCTTCTATAACGGATATCTGAAGTAATATTAAAAGCTAATGAGATATTTACCTGAGCAAAGCATTGAAATTAAATATAAGTAGCTTACGTCATCCGCTTCGATAATGTAAGATCATTGATGAGTCATTAACGATTATGGTTTTTTATATACCTTCAATTTGTTTTGAAAATTTTTAATGATTTATATACTTAGGCATATATTATTTTTTGTATCTCAAACGTTATTACTTTCTTGTAGGATCAGAAATATTTTTTAAAGAAACCTACTTATTTTAAATAAAATTTAACCAATAATATATCAGGCAAATAGAATTGATTTCTATTTTACGTTTGCATTTTGCGTTCCATTAGTCTATTATCTTAACAATAAGATAACACTAAAGAGCTTAATAATCTTCATGCGAATATATATCTTATCGCAATGTAATTTATTTACCCTTCATCCTTTAAAGCACAAGAGCGATGTAAATAAAGCACTTGCTCGAAACGCAAGCGTGCAATTAAAAAAAATACCGACGATTTTTTTTCTTAGTAAATTATAAAATGAACTGTGGTAAGGAAACAAGAAGAATAGAAAAATATTAGCTTTTTAAAAGTGTATGAAATACTTTGACGATTTAACATCTTTTTTTAAAATTTATATCACTAGCATTTATGTTTTATATTTTTTGTTTGTTGGAACATACAATTAGCTGTTTATTATAATCGATGATGTAATTATTAGTATGATGGATAAAAAAGCATAATTAATTTAATAATTAAGCACATTTTTATAAAAACGGACATAATTAATGGCTTATCATGCTCACGAACTCGAACTGAAACCACACAGATTTTAATCGTTTTTTAGAGTCAATTAAAGAAAATAATATTGTTTTGTGCTGTATAGTATGAATTTTAATTATGTAAAATTTATAAATTAAAGATACAAAAAAATAATCTAAATGTATATGAGTCAACTAAATTTTAGTTTAAAATAAGAATTTCTTTAAATTTATAATCAATTTGATAAATGTTGATATTTTTAAAAAAATTTATTTAACGTTGCTGTATTTCAGCTATCATTGCGGTGCCAATTAGCGACGGAGGTTTCTCTGTGTGTTTGTGAACAAAGCACATGTAAGGTTCAGTGGTGCTTTTATAAATCGGCCGAGAGCGGGATTCAAACTCGGTACCTCGAGATTACGAGTCAATGGCTCTACCGACTAAGCCACTGACGACCTCAAAATGTTGATTTTATTTAAATGAAAAATATTTTTGAAATAATTTGTATTAACAATTAAATACTGTATTTTAATTAAAATTTAAAAAGTCAAAGAATATTAAAAATGAATCTTCATGCACGAGAATAGAAAATGATGCACAAGCAAGAGCAAAAACCACAAATCCAATGATTATGTATGAGCATCTCTAACTAGAAATTGAACAACGGAGCTTGTAATAAAAGTACTATATTATTTGTATTTTTTTTAATCTTGGTAAAATATTTTGAGACTGAATTATTCGTTAATTTTGAATTATAAAGTAAGTATACATTGTAAGGTTGTTGAATTTAATGCGATATGGAATAGTAGGTGGTGTTGAATAAATTTTGAAGAAATAAGATTATCTAGTATGATAATTATTTCCTGATAATTTCATGAAATACAGAAACAAAAAATTTAATGTTTTAAGAAATTGAATATAAATCTTTTAATATTGTCAATCGATAATATTATTTCAATGATTTTTTTTCATATATTTATTCTCCAAAATATATTTTTGAATAATCCTAATATGCAATAATGCTATATTAGCTTTCAACTCGTATTATCGTCGACAAAGTGTATGGCCTTCGCGCCATCGCAAAGAAAGAAACGCGTGCGTGTCCTCGACCTTGACGCGGGTAAGGCACACACCGGCTCATCTCTTCTTTTATTTTCTCATTTCTGTATAAGAACTGACAAGGAAAGAAAAGCTACGTGTCTTTCTAACATTTTTGTTCTTTTTTATTTTTTTATTTTTCTTCATGATTTGCTATACGTATATGTGATTGGAATTTTACTATGCTGATACGAGTGTTTTTAACCTTAAACGTATTTTAAAATTTTTATTTTACTCCGTAAGGTTTGATGCTACATGATTTTTCGATTATCTCTTTAATTATAAAGATTTAAATGGTACATTGATTACTCAAAATTCATATTAAAATTTTTGAAATAACATCTTTTTATAATATTACTTAAATTTCAAGGCAGAATTCTGCTAGCGTAAGTTAAAAATTTGCCAGTTCAAGAAAGGAAGTGGTGAAGAGATAGAAAAAAAACGATTTCAGCATAGACACGAGTCATTTTGGTGTTGAATTACAAAGAGCATTAAACTCTTTTTACTTGTCAGCTCGATTTTTTATTCGACATTTTAAAAATAATCACGAACTTTGTGAATTCAACTTTTTCAAAACTATAATTCATAAAAAATATAAATTTTTCTTTTTAGAGATAATTTTTCAATAAAAAAAATTAATTTATAAAATTTCATATTTTTTTCGACACTTACGAAGAATGTAGTAATTATTATCATGAAAAATAAATTTTAAATAATGTTATTATAAGATATAATAAATTTTTTGAATATATACGTAATTCGATGCATGAATTCATTGGGTTCGAGAGCCAGTGGAAAAACGCGTTTTCACTGTTATAACGGGCGTGTAGGAAAAACGCGGGTATATATACGGCCAATAGAGCCGGTGCATTATGCATTACACCGTACGAAAGCATCGAAAATGCAAGACCACGCGTTTCCTTTATAGCAACGAATTTGCATTCTGGTCAGTCGCGAGTAAGGGTTACGATGATGATGAGCCACTTTTTTTTCGTTCCTAATCCTTTTCAAATACAATACATGCGTGAATGTCTATTTTTTTAACAGTAGGTAGTTTTTTAAAAAAGATTCGTTTAATTTTGTGCGAAAAGGAAAAGAACGTATTTTTTTGTTATATTTTTTTATAAATCAAAGAGATTGTAAATAATTTGATAAAAGGAATTGTTAGAAAAAATATTTACAAATTTGTTTATTAAACTTAATTAATTACTTGGTGATAAAATTAAAAAATTAACTTTAAGCGTTTTTCATGTTTCTTAAAATAAAATAAATCAAATTATTTGATAAGAGTATGAAATATCATACAATTTCATCCAATCGTTGATTTAATAAGAGGTTGTCAGTGGCTCATTCGATAGAGCGATGGATTCGTAATATCAAGGGCCTGAGTTCGAATCTCGATCTCGACGGCCGATTGATGCAAGCACTACTGTACGTACGTTACATGTGCTTTGTTCACAAACACATTGACGACTTCCGACGCTAATTAGTATCGCAATGATAGCTGAAATACAGCAATGTTAAATAAAATTTTAAAAAATTCCTCATATTTAACGGATTTATAATTATTGAGAATTTTCTTTTATTTTAAAAAACAAACTTAATGCCATTGAGTGAATTGAAAATTATTTCTCACACATCTATATATTAATTGTTAATAATCTTGGAAACAAAAATTTTCAAAATAATTCAAATTTCAAAGATTAGTTAAAAATGATTTTTTGTGAAAAATAGTTTCTTTTCGAAATAAAGATAAATAAAAATGTAGACAAGGTTATACATTTGAAATTATTTATTTCCTCTTCCAGCAAAATTGCGAAACATTTACAAACGTATAGTTAAGTGTCTGGAATCATATTCAACAACTCAAGTGTTTTTTCCGTGATGTTAAGTACACATGATTTATGGATCTTTCTGATTTTACTATGTTGAAATAAACTATAAAAATGAAAAAGATTAAAATTTACTAAAAATAAATCAATTTTTTTTTATGATCAAAAATAACAAAGTTTTATTGTAATTTATTTAACTTCAAGCAATGTTAAAAAAATACAATAAAAATAAGATAAAAAAATATTCTCTTGATACATCACCTAAAATTAATCAAAACTAAATTATGCTGAATCATACACGATCAAAGTACCGGAAACCGACCAAATCTACAATATGTAGAATTTTTTTTCTGAATTCTTCAAAGAAGTAAAAAATAAAATCAAAACTCAGAGCCATTTTTGGAATAACGATATTACATTCTGAAAAGATATACGTGCCTCGTGCCAAGGTCTTATTTAGGTCAAAAGGCAGATGTTTTAAACGCATCTGTAGGGTGTTTTACTGTATTTACCAGATATAGGGAGCTTATTTCCCCTTGAATTTTTTATTTCTCTATCAAGAAAGGTCTGCTTGTTATAAGGAAATAAATATTCGGCTCACGACCAAACAAAGGGTTAAATTTTATATTTAGAACGTTAAGTTTGTAAAGCTTGTTAAAGTCATGCGATTTCTTTCAAAACGATAACAAGAATAACAAATTTTTATATTTCTTAAATCTTTAGTTTTTATAATTATAGTAATTAATTGATTTTATTATTTTAATTTTTATGAAATATTTTAAAAAAATCTAAACTATTTGATTTTTTGTTCTCCGATATTAATTGATATAATATATATATATTATTTTTATCGTCGGTATATTTATGCTATGCTATTTTTTCTATGCTAATCAGCGACGGAGCTCTAGAGTGTGTTTGCGAAGAAAGCACGTGCAACGTACAGTGGTGCTTGCATCAATCAGCTGCCGAGAGCGGGATTCGAACTCAGAATCCCGAGATTACGAATCCAACGCTCTACCGAATGAGCCACAGACCGACTCTATATTTCAATCTTATAAATATTATTTAAAGAAATTAAGATATAAAACTAATATGAGTTAATTTATTTTTGAAAATTACGACGAGAACTGAAAATTCGTTTAACTACGGTGATAATTTAACATCTATCGGCGAATCAAAGAAGTATATAATTAGCTTTTTATTTATCATTTACTATCATCGATGATGATTAACACCATTATCAGTCATCACCTATATTATCAACTGTGCATAACACTTAGAAACATGCTATATAAAAACTTCAATGTTTATTAAATTAATAAATATTAAAAAATTATTATTAATAATAATTATTCATTAACATTGTAAAACATAATTATCAGTAAATAAATTTTATCATTTATAAATATAATTTATAAATCATAAAAAAGATTTGAATAAAACCGCCATAAAATACAGAAATTGCGAGTTTGCATTGACGCCGTTGGCATCCGGCAGCACCTCAGCATCTAGTTTGTTTTCATGGACTCTTTTCCGGTTAGGGGGACAAAATGACGGGCTTCAGTGAAAAGGTTTGTAGTTTTACTTTTATATTTTTTGGTTTTTAATTGTTTAAAAAATCACGTAATGAGGGAAAAGTTTATAAAATCATGTTCCTTCGTAAAAATGACAAAAATATTAATTTCTTTTGCCTTTAAAAAGTGTAAAATGTAAGTGTCGAAAAAGTGTTGATTTGCCGTTGCACACGTGTTCGCTAGCAGCTTTCGCCGTTTACGGCTAGGTGCTTCATAACCAAATTTTTTTTATAATAATTTATATATTTACTGTAATTTTTATAATTTTCTTCTTTTTTAACAATATTAAATGTTAATATGAAAAGTAACCTCACCCGCAACAAAACTTTAGTGTTTACACGTGATTTCTCTTTTTATTGTTTTATCCACTTGTTGAAATTAGTTAAAATAATAAAATCTAGTATTAATTAAACCTTTAAATGCATAAATTATATCTTTAATATTTAATTATACGATTAAAGTAATATTTATGTTAAATTTTCAGCCAATTCTTATCGATGGCCGTGGCCATCTCCTTGGTCGCTTGGCTGCAATCATTGCCAAAACTATTTTACAAGGAAACAAGGTCGTTGTTGTACGATGTGAACAGTTGAACATTTCTGGAAACTTTTTCAGGTAATATACATTTTTACTTTTTTTTTTAGCCTTTATTGTTTTATAAACAAATAAGAGTTTAGTTGTATTCTAACCTGCAACAAGTTGAAAGTACATGTATACTTATATCCTCCGTAAAAGAACAATGTTTTAAAAATTTTATTAATTTGAATAAAAATTGAAATAGGAATATAATTTACTATTAATTATTGCCTTCTTATATGAATTATTTTTTATTCAATATGTTATAATACTCTTACGTTATTTCATAATGAACAAGTGTAAAAGTTAACGAATTTCATACTTTATTAGTAATTAACAATTACTAAGTATTAGTAATTGAAGATCTTATAATAAAATAATTTAATAATAATTTTAAGTGAGAAAAAAAATGATTATTAATTATTCTTACCTACATTATTTGAGTTTATATGAAACGAATATATTGAATGACGTACACTTAACATTGAATAGTTTTTTTTTTAATTCAAAAACAATTTTAACTTTATTTTTCTTATTTCAGAAACAAATTGAAGTTTATGTCATTCCTCCGCAAGAGGTGTAATGTAAACCCAGCTCGTGGACCTTTCCACTTCCGTGCACCAAGCAAAATCTTGTGGAAAACAGTACGTGGTAAGTGTTTAATTCTATTTTTTTATTTATTTAAATTTCTTCCAACTGTTCTATGATTAAATATTACCTACATTATTTGATTGAGATGTGAAACCAAATTTTGATGAGAATAAACTTAGAATATATTTTAATTTATAAAAATACTTTTGGAATCATATTAAATTAAATAATATTTTTCTAGGCATGATTCCACATAAGACACAAAGAGGCAAGGATGCTCTTAGGAGATTGAAAACGTATGAAGGTTGCCCTCCACCATATGACAGAAGAAAGCGTGTTGTTGTCCCTGGTGCTATGAGAATTATGTGCCTCAAACCAGGCAGGAAGGTAAATAAATTTATTCTTTTTTTAATTTTTATGATAATATTCAATAAAGATTTTAACAATGATGTCATGGTAATTTGCGCCTGAATATTGGCTAAAATGTCCAATTTGATGACAATTTTAACTGAGTTAATATTAACAAAGAATTATAGTCCAATATTATTGATTATGTAACAAATTAATCATTATATTTTTATTTCCAGTATTGTCACGTTGGACGTCTGTCACATGAAGTTGGATGGAAATACAAAGCAGTTGTTCGTACTCTCGAAAACAAGAGACGAGTCAAGTCCATCATGGAAGTACAGAAGAGAGACAAACTTAAGGTAGTGTGAAAATGATTGTTATTTATGTTATATTTTATTGTTGTCTGATATATAAGATCTTTATGAATTATTTTTTTTCTTTTTTCAGAAACTCACAAAACAAGCTGGTGAAGCAGTCACGAAACAAACGGCACCTTACACAAAAATTATCAACAGCTTTGGATATAATTGAGACCTTTGTTATTAAAATAATAAAAACCTTAATAACATTATAAAAATGATTTTTTATTAAATATGTTTTTTAAGACATTACACTTTTATTTACAATATGAACCCTTAAATACTTATAATAAAATAATTAAGAAAAAAATATTGAAATATATTTATTAAATATGGTGGTTCAGTACTTTTTACAAATGAGTAGATAATAGTTTTTCAATATATTACATAAGGTATTGGTAATTTTATTATTAACTTTCTATCGTTTCAACCGTAAAAACAACTGTTCCACGTTTATCGTTATCTTCATCATCATCATAAACTTCTTCCTCTTCTGAATCATTTTCTGATTCATCAGATTCTTTATTCTTAGTACGATAACTCCCTGATACAAATGGTAAATTTCCTATATTATGTGTACCCAATTGTTCAGCTAAACGTTCAGCAGCATGCTTCGCTTGAATTACCTAGAACAAACAAGTAGATATTTTTATTAAATACATCTAATATCTACAATCTTGAAAACATCTAATAGTTAAGAAAATTACATACCTGCAAATTTACAGCTTGTTCTTTTTGTAGCTTTAAAGATTCATTTAAATCTAACGTTTTGACAGCTCCATGAACTATTAAAGGTGGTGTAGCTGCAGTTACTTCCCAGTGTTTATCTTTTTTAATTTCGCGTTTTTTCTCTTTTTCGGGATCATGTATGTTTGATTTTGTTGTTTTGTATGGTTTAAATGGTTCTCTTTTTTGTGCATACTCAGGATTTTCAACTTTATTTACAATATATTTTACATGTTCTAATTCTAGAGGATCTAAAGTTTTAAACGATTCTATCTCTTCTAAATCTTCTGGCTTTATTAAACTTTCTTCAGGTGCAAGGTGAATAACTTTCTTTTTGTGAGCTCCACTTCCAGTAGGCTAAAAAATTAATTATCATGTAAAATTTAAACTATAGAAATTTTTTTAAAATGGTATAAAGTTTTGTATCAACCTGTGCTAATATTTTTAATGGATCCTCCTCATCGTCACTATCAAGTTCAATAATATTTTCAACATCATCTTTAGACTTTTCATTATATTTTCCAGTCCATTCCAATTCATTCATAGCTGCTTTTCCTTCAGTAGCTATGTTAAGTCTAGATAATAAGTTAGCTGCATTATCAATTTCCTTTTTGTGTTCAAGTTCTTGTTTGATTCTTTCCTTAAAATTTCTAATTTTTTCTCCTTTATCTGGTAATTTTGAAATGAAATTTCTAAAAATATTTGTAAACAATTTACATTATTTATGTAAGCAATAATGAAAAATTTATATAAATTAATATTTCAGAAATACTTGTTAGAAAGAAGTTTTTCTTGTCTTTCCAATAGCTCTAATAGTTCCCCTAATGTTTTTTTTCCTAAATCATCAATATATCCTTGATTTGATTTCTTTGGTGGAGGTAGTATCTCTCCAGGTATTTTTTTAATGATTGGTTTAACAATATTCATTTTTTCGTTTGAACATAAATATATATTATAATTTTGAAAATAAAGTTAAAATATGAGTACACAAAATTTTACATTTCCATATATCAATAAATCTTTACTGCAAACGTTTCATTTAATTTACTAAATTTTATTTTCATAATTTAATCATAACTTATTATTTATAATATTTGAAATATATTTAAATGGTTATTTAATGTTTTTTGTTGGAACAATAATCCTATGTCCATCTGCTTTCTCCACATGATGCAGACTGACTAACCGCTAAAAAACGTATACAAATCAACAATTAGCATCTACTTGTCATGCGCAAAAACATGGAGGGTTGTGTTTCACGGAACGCACAGTAGGTTATGTACATTCGGCTGTAAAAGAACTCATGTTTGTTTTTGCATAGCTGTAAGTTATATTTTGAAAGAAGAATTATTAAGAACTTATAAAGATGCCGGTCCAGGAACCGGTGGCCGTGGTTCAACCGCCAGCGGCAGAAAATCGTGAAGATGCTGCTCCGTCTTCACAACCCATAGTGGGTATAATTTATCCTCCACCGGAGGTTAGAAGTATCCTTTTTAATCAAGTTTATTTTGTAATTTTTGTAATATTATAAAATTGAACATAATTAATAGTTTCAAACCATGTATTTTATCTTCTAAGATGTTTGTAAAGCCTTTTTGATTATTTAATGATGGTAACTCGAGTACCTGTAAATACAAAAACATAAATAAACAACAATTTTTAACAATTTTTATGAATGTTTATTTTATGATCAAAATTTTGTGATATTCTTACTGTGTATTGATACAAAAAAATTTAACAAAATATAACATAATAATTTTATTTAGCAAAATCATACGTTTTATATTTTTAAAGTTGTAATATACAAAGTAGTTTTCATTCTAAAAAATTTATTTAATTTTTTAATATGGTTCTCATTTCAATCTAGGCATTCACAACAATTTATAACTTTAATAAATTTTAACATCTTGCTGTATAATAAAATCATTTTTTCCTAAAGCAATAAACAGATATTGTTGACAAAACTGCAAGTTTTGTTGCTAGGAATGGTCCTGAATTCGAATCAAGAATTCGACAAAATGAGTTAGGAAATCCCAAATTCAATTTTTTAAATGTGGGTGATCCGTATCATTCATATTATCAACATAAAGTCAAAGAATTTAAAGAGGGAAAAGGACAAGAACCAACTCTTAATGCACAAAAAGGTGTAAATTTAACTGCACATCAAAAGCAACAGGAAATCTTGAAACAAGTAGAGCAACCATTTATACCAAAAGATCCACCAGCAGAATTTGAATTTGTTGCTGATCCACCTTCGATTTCTGCTTTGGATTTGTAAATTTAGAACAATTATATTTTTTTTATCATTTTATGTATTATGATTATATGTATACATTTATCTATTTTAATTCTAGGGATATAGTCAAATTAACAGCACAGTTTGTAGCTCGAAATGGACGTCAGTTTTTAACAAATTTAATGAACAGAGAACAGAGGAATTTTCAGTTTGATTTTTTACGTCCACAACATTCCTTGTTTCAATATTTTACCAAACTTTTGGAACAGTACACAAAGGTTAATTATATTTTTTTAATTTTTGTTTTAACATTTAGTTATTCAGATTACTTATTTATAAATTCTTTTCAATTTAGGTACTTATCCCGGCAAAAGATTTAATTCCAAAACTCAAAGATGAATCTTTTAATATGGATAAAATTCTTGAACAAGTTAAGTATAGAGCAGAATGGCTCAAATACCAAGATGCACAAAAAAGGAAAGAAGAAGAAGAAATGGAACGTGAAAGAGTAGCATATGCTCAAATTGATTGGCATGATTTTGTTGTGGTAGAAACTGTAGATTATCAACAATTTGAAGTTGGAAATTTTCCAGCTCCAACAACTCCAGATGAAGTTGGTGCAAGAGTTCTTATGCAGGTTTGTTATAATTTCAATTTATCAATTGATTAAAATATATAAAGCAATCAAAACTTTATCATAAAATATTATTTTTTTGGTTTATTTAAATATTAGGAGCGAATTGAAGATGGTGAAGAAGTAGAGATGCAAATAGAGAGTGACGGAGAAGATGAGATGCTTAATCGTACTGAAAGCGAAAAAGACCGTGCAAAGGATAATAATCAAGTTGAAGACATGGAAGAGGACTCTAGCGATGAAGAAGAAGTTTCTCCACCAGGTGAATCCCAAAGAAAAGATAAAGATAAAGCTGTTATGCAACCACCACCGTTACCACCAGCTCCTGGTAATGTTGTCGTCAAAAAAGGCTACGATCCTAAACATGGTAAGGATTAATAAATTATTATATTTTTAAGCATTTTAAATTTAAAAAAATATTATTTTTATTTATTTAATAAAGAATTTGTAATTAATTTAAAATTAGACAATCATTATTAAATTAAATATTTATTTTTGTAGCTGCTAAAGTTACAAGACCAGCAGGACCAGATGAATACTTGGTCTCACCAATTACCGGAGAACGTATTCCTGCAAGCAAAGTTCAAGAACATATGCGAATCGGTCTATTAGATCCACGTTGGGTCGAACAACGTGACAAACATATGGAAAAAATTGCTCAGGAAACAGTTTACGCTCCTGGCACCGCTATCGAGGCCAGTCTTAAACAATTGGCTGAAAGACGTACGGATATTTTCGGTGTTGGTGACGAAGAAACAGCTATTGGTAAGAAGATTGGTGAAGAAGAAAAGAAAAAGGAAGACAAAGTCACATGGGATGGTCATACATCAAGCGTTGAAGCAGCCACTAGAGCAGCTAGAGCTAATATTACACTGGAAGAGCAAATTCATCAAATTCATAAGGTAAAATTTTTAATTTAAAAATAAATTATTTATGATATTGTAAAATGTATTTTTATGAATATTTTTGTTTAAACGTAATATAGTATATTACGTATTATGAATCATTCAGATCGTTTGCTCAATTTTTCTTCTTATTTAATATGAACTATTTTATCTTTCGAGAATTGAAGTATTAACAATGGAAATATAATTTTCTTCTTTTTTTTATAAATGATTAACGACTAATTTATTAATTAATTTTAAAAATAGGTAGAGTATATGTTAAATTTTGTTTGACAAATGCATAAATTATTACAGGTCAAAGGTTTACTTCCTGATGAAGAAAAAGAAAAAATTGGTCCGAAACCAGCGTCCACACGGGCAGCAGAATTAACTCACATGGCTGCTGTAGCTGCTAAGCCTCAAGCTACGCTCAAAGCTCCTCCAAAACCTCCAGCACCAAAACCACCACAACCTGTGCAACCAACACAACCGCCACCACCTCCACAAATGACACTTCCAGCAATGGGTATACCACAACCAATGATGCCTCAACCTCCTATGATGATGATGGCTCCGATGCCATCTATAAGGCCACCACCCCCACTGCTAGGTATGTTTCTTATCTTACATTAATAACATAAATAATTTTATTTTCATATTGTTATTAATATAATTTTTTTATAGCCCCAAACATATCTCCATTCATGCCTGCTCCTCCACCAATTCAACCACCATTGCCACCAACGGTAAGTTGTTTTATCAAGTTACTCTGTTATATCATTATTAAATAATAACATTAATAAACAATTATTCTTTAAATAGTTGGGTATGAAACATCCTGCAGAAGGTATGGATGAAGAGCCACAAGCAAAGAAACTTCGAACAGAAGATTCTTTAATTCCAGAGCAACAATATTTGGCTCGAAATAAGGTAAAGATTATATTTTCTTAAAGAATTAATTTCTTTTATTTATCTACACGAAAAATTATTTAAATTATAAAATTAATATTTATAGGGTCCAGTGGCTTTGAATATTGCAGTTCCATTAATGACAGAAAAGGCGGAATGGAAGTTGAATGGACAAACGCTTAATATTACATTACAAATCACAGACTCAGTTGCGACGATGAAAGCTCGAATTCATGAAATGACAGGAATGCCGCCTGGCAAACAAAAGTTGCAATATGAGGTAAATTAATTTTTTTCATTTTTGTTTCATTACTTATTAAATTCGAGGTCTCAGTGGCTCACTCGGTAGAGTGATGTATTAATAATCTCGAGGTTCCGAGTTCGAATCCTGCTCTCAGCTAATAGATGCAAGCACCACTATATGTTATATGTGCTTTGTTCACAAATACACTGATGATCTCCGTCGCTAATTAGTATCGCAATGATAACATAAATACAGCGACGTTAAATAAAATGAAAAAAAATAATTATTGAATAAAAATTAATGTGCATATATTCTAAATTATTAATTTGCCTTTTAGGGAATGTTCTTCAAGGATAACAACACTCTTGCATATTACAATCTCTCTTCCGGCCATGTCATCAATCTACTGCCTAAGGAACGTGGCGGTAGAAAAAAGTAAAATGTACATAGTTTTAATTTTTTTATTTCGTGATAATAATTTTAATTATGCAAAAAAAACTGGAAATACATGTACTGAAATGTTAAAAAAATAATTAGATTAATAAATTTGATTGTATTTAAATTAGATTCTTTGCAAATATTTTGTAGCAATTTTGAGATACCTGCTTTTTATTTGATATTAAATATTAAATAAATGTTACCCAATAACATGATCATGATAATTAACCTTTTGATAAATATACTTTTTTATTCAATTTAATACTTATCGTTTGTTTCTTTTATGTATATAAATATATGAGAAATCAATTATATGTGCGCGTTTCCATTCCCTTTCCCACAAAAAGTATAACAATTAACACGTAATCCATCAAAAAAATTCCAAAGATTTACTTTCTTATTATATTTACTTATTTAAATAGAGCTTGTAAACAAATAATTGAATATTGATCCATTCAATAAGATGCTTTATTTATATTAATGTAATGAGGACAAGGAGTATTGAGAAAAATTCGCTGATAAAAAGAAGCCCCTGGGTAAATAAATTATGATATTAGTAATATATTTTAAATTATTAGAATATTATTTTATTTAAAATGTAAAAGTCCATTAAATTACATAATTATTGAATAAATCATTTTCTATTGTGTTAAAATCAATTTTTTATTTACATTTTGTATTTTCCTTAACACATTATATACATAACTTTTTTACATTTATAAATATAAAAATAAAATCGGCAATATTTATTAAAACATTCAAAGATTTGTTTGTGACGTTAGTAGCCTAAAGTTTGTACGTAGAAAAAACAAATATTATGTCGAGTGATTCTTTTTTACAATATTTTTAATAGACGTAAAAAATCTAATATTTATCACATGGTTTTTTTTAACGTCGCTGTATTTATGTTATCATTGAGATGCTAATTAGCGACGGAGGTCGTCAGTGTGTTTATGAACTTCAGCACATGTAACGTACAGTGGTGCTTGTATAAATCGGCCGAGAGCGGGATTCGAATTCGGAACCTCGAGATTACGAATCCATCACTCTACCGAATGAGCCACTGACGATCTCCAAAGAAAATCTTATACTTTACATACTTGATTAAAAGTTACCATCTTTCAAGATGTTTGTCAAAATTTTATATTCAATCACTAATTTTAAAAAATTGGATCGCTCATAAAATTATTGAATTTTTAAAAATACTAACATTAAATTTGAAAAAAAAGATCGTTCATTCACCGAACTTTGTCAAATTATAAGAGGTTCGCATTATTGCACCAATCATTCAAACTAAAAATACAAATTCCAATACCCTTATATCATTGCACTTAAAATAAAAAAATAAATATTCACATAATAACATCGTCATAACTAGGATACTTCTTAACCTGTAATATTTGTTCCGTTGACATTTCGTCTTTTTCTAATGGAGCGATACCTTCCAAACCGTTGATAAAGATTCTTGGCGATTTTGTTTTGTTACAACTCATTATACCCACTGCGGCAACTGCTTGGCCAATTTGCATATGAAATTTTTCACTAGAGACGATTATCGCATCGAGTTTCCAACATCCATCGGTTATGGCACCTTTGTAGTACTTCATTCTGTACTTGTTTTTCTTTTCGAATTTACATTGTATGAAGCCTTCGACTCCTGAAATTTTAAATGATTATGATTAGCGGTTAGCTTTGAAATGGTATATGCTCTTTGGAATTTATTTTTATATATTCTTATAACTTTATTTTGGCAAAGCTTTTTCAAACTTTTCTAATATATGTAAAAATGTAAATTTTAAATTTTTAACGTAAAAGATGTTTGGATTTTAAAGATTTGAAAGAAACGTTGTATTTTATCTTTTATTAAAATTTTTAACTTACTAATTCTGCAGCCTGTGTATTTGACCGCAGCAGGTATGGTAGTTGAAATTAATTTTCTAACACTTCCATGAATACCGTATGTATTAACGATACTGTTACTGCTGCACATTAGTACATAGTCAACATTGCCTAAATTGTTAATGAAGTATTGTGGCGCAATAGCTTCCAAGTTCTGGGCGTACACTACCTACGCATAATATCAACCAAAATATTAATTATTCATTTCTTGTTTCTTAGAAATTACGTTTAGAAAAAATTTAATAAATTTTATTTTTAAAATTCTATATTAAAATATATAATTTATTATCAAGGACGATAAGAAAATCTTACCGCTTCTAGCTGCCTAACGTTGCTGATGATCGGTAGGTTTTCGTTCCATGCGACAATTTGTACGCGTTTTCCATTATTGTTGTTAACAATAATTTTGTAAGTTTTAAATTTTTGTTGATTCATGTCGCTGTGAATTTCATCGATGTATCCTATTAGATTTCTGAAAATAGAAGAAAATTGTTTTTTTCCACAATTTTTCAGTTTATTAACAAATACGTTGAATATTTTATTAAGATCACTACCACTATTAATCAATTATTTCAAAAATTATTTATCGTTACAAAAAATTCTACTTACATGTGTTTATCTCCAATTCGAATCTTATCAAGTCTATCGTTTGATGTATATTTATCGAGTCCCAAAGCCATTTTTACAATTATTTTATTGATAATTGGATGTTAAAAAATTAATACTTTTAGAATATTACAAAGAATAAATACAAAAACGATATTTTAGAAAGCCTAATTTAGAGTGAATACTTTGTGAAACTCTTGTCTTACTTGTTATGAATTATTTGATCCTATATTGATTTTGATTTTATCTAAATATATTCATTATATAGAATTCGCGACAGGAGTAGGGAGAGCTTCCTTGGACAGATGTTTGTTGGTTCTTGTATTTAACTAACGATTACTTTAAATTTTTTCTACACTAACTTAATGTAACTCAATCGTTTGAATTTGTTGTTCTACATAAAATCTCAAACTTGTTAAGTAACATGTAATTGTAATTGAATAGGAAATTGAGTTATTATTTAATATGTACAAAGTTGATTTGATTATTTAATCAAATGTATAACGATTTTATCAATGATTAATTTTATTTTATTGCATGTATTAATATTATTTTACACCAAAATTTTAAGCGAAAATCATAAATTTTTTCTCTTTAGAATATTTTATAATACTGCATATGATGTTTTAATTTTTTTATTCTTAAATTCTATATCAAATAGAGTTTTAATAGGTTACCAAACATATATTTAATTAACAATTATAGTTAAATTGCACCGAAAATATGAAATATTTCATTGTTTTTGAGAATTTGATATTTCCACTTAATAGGCTGATTTGAAAAATTTCTTTAATAATTAACGAAATATTGATTTTTAATAGGTTGGGAAAATACTTCATTATAAGATTGGTGGAATATCATTTGACTTTGTAGAAATCTATATTTAATCTAAAATATTGCAAAAGAAATATTTAGTATTCACTTTATGAAGCGTAGAAAATAATAGTATGTATTTTAAAGAATGAAGTTATTATATGGAAAATAGTAATTACTACAGTTGAGTTGTAAAAAAAAGCTTTGTATCTAGCAAACAAATAACACATGTCTAAAGATAAAAAACGATTGAGAAGGAATAATCAATGCCAAGAAATACACTTACATCAAAGCTATCATATAACATTATAAGGTATTCCTTATATTTCTTTGTCATTTATCAATTTTATATTCTTTTTTTTTAATCATTCTTAAACAATGACAACCAAAACTTGAAGAAAAACTCAATTGCAAAAGCTTTTGTATAATCTTTAATTATTCAACTTTATTTATTAAAAGAATTTTTGAGTAATAAAACTTTGAAAATTTTTTAGATCCCTTTCTTATAAATACTTGGAAAATTTTTAATTTCAAAGTCTGATTTAAAAGATATTTTTTTATTGAATTTATTTTAGAATTTGAAAGATTTGAGAAATTTTGGATTTTGAAAAAGATTTAAGAGATTTTGAAAATAAAGATTTTGGATATAGAAATAGTAGTCTCTGCTAAGAGAGACAGTGATCAAATGATGATCAAAGATTTAAAAAAAGCAATAATGGTCCGTAGCCCTTCTATTTTAAAAAGACCGTGGTCGAGTGACAATTTTACTGAGCAGTCCTTATATTCTCTGGTTCATGCGTACATGCACATAGAAAATCATATGTATTATTGGGTGGAGTACCTAAATCTCTATGTTTTTCTATACATCGCCCCTCTTTCCTTAGTTTTCTTTTAAAGCTCTTAGTAAGAGAGAGAAAGAAGATTCTTGTGCTAAGTATGTGGCGTCACTGTCTGTTGTAATTCTGTCACAATCCTATTGTCAATAAGATTATAAAATATTATCTTTTACATTACACTTTAAAGTAATAAAATTATATTTTCATAAAAAGCTATATACTCTAAGAGCTCTTTTAGGTTGAAAGTCCAAAAAAATAGCTCGTTATTCTAGAGGAATTAAGAATGAAGCTGAAGAAACTTTCTTCATAGGTTTGTGTAGCAAAAAGTATCTGTAAGGTTCGTGAAAATTCGTGATTAAATCCTTTATCACTCTTCTTATAAATTGCAGTTTATCAAGTCATCTGAACAAACAACTCAACACTATATGATTTTTAAATAGTGGAAAAATATTATTGAAGGGATGGCATTGGGCTAATAGAGGAGGTAGAAATGGATCAAATAAAAAAACTATAAATGGAATAGAAACGTAAAATTTAAATAAATAAAGAAATAATTTCAAAAGATGAATATATAAATTGATCAGATCTATGAGAATCAAACTTTTTATCTGTATTAACTGTAATTGTAATGTTAAATAATTTAAAACTAATTATTAGTTTAATAATTGTAATAGATAACTTATATTATCTGAAAATTCTTTATTTTATTATAGCCGTATATCTAGCTAACACGAGATTTGATGCGAGATCTCACCAAGGACTTAAAATTTTTCAAAAAATTTCTCAAAGTAAAGATACAGTTGAAATTAATATTCCAATTATAAAAATGTTTTATCGGAAAGTTACAAACTGTAGAAAATCTAAAAATGATTGTAAAAGTAAAAATTAAAATGATTTCGATATTTTTACAGGTTTTTTAGCTGCATTAACTTTTAGCATGAGATCTCATCTGAGATTCTGCTGTAGGTTCCAATTTATCAATCCTGTTCGCGCTTAACCAAGAGTGTATGTTGACTTATTAATAAAAATTTGATTAATCATTTACATCGAACAAGTAATAAAAAAATACATATTACTTTAATTATATCAAATTGATTTTTAATACAAACCATTTTACAATAATTAAATATTCATTACATTACAGATATAAAAACAGTGAAATAAGACATGGTGGTTTTCAAAATCTGGACAAAAAAATAGAATAACTTAATATACTGTTATAGAGAAGCCTTTTCGGATTTTTTTACCTTTTCAAAAGATATCATGGATAATTGCGATAGTTTGCCTGCAGTTAAATAGCAAGGGTACAAAGATCGAATCATAATGATGTTGGTTAATTTCCGGGTTTGCAGTGAAAATAAATGCCAGCCACTAAAATATCTTTTTTTTTTTAATTATTCGAATGCTATTTTTCATAGGATATTAAGCTCAATAGAAAAAAATTTTATTTTAATAGTAAATATAGAACATAGAAAAAACTTACACAGAGTTTAATATCTTCTCGCTGCTGTTGATGATTTGTTGACCAACCCAATTAATGTAAAGCAGGTGCAGATTCATACCGATAAATATAGTAAAAAGTCTTATTACTTGGTACAAATCATTAAGACTATAAAGCATCTAAAAGAAATATTTTTAATACGTTTAATTACATTTAATTGTTATTAAATATTGTTATAGCTTTATACACTATCCATCTATTTTTTTAAAATCTATAAGTTACAATTGATTAAACTTAAATTTCATATTTTTGTAGAAAATTATCACAGCTTAAAAAATTGAGCATAATTTTGAGAGTGATTTTTAATTGTACATTATTTGTTTTTAAGTTAGTTATAATTAAATGTTGCTAGAAAAATTATTTTTTCATTCTTATTCATAAAAAAAAGTTTTTATTTTTTTAAGTATGATAAAAATGATTGAAGGAAATTGATCATTTATATATTCAATTTTATAAATATTTTCTCAATTAAAAAATTAAGAAGTGATAAGGTAACGGCACCAAATCTCGGTCACTTTTCGCAAAAATCAAGTTAGACTCTAAAAATGATAGGAATAGAATAATAAAAAGATCAATTCTTTTTAATCATTGGGACGATCGATAGGTCTCAATTTTAAAATTTATACAGAAATAAATTCTTTTTACACATGAATTAATTATTTATTCGCTACGCATACAAAAGCATTTATAAAAATGATTCTGAAAAATCTTTCTTACATAAACAGTTCCAATTGCTATTCCAACTACACATAAACTTTGTACAAGAAGAAAACATTCGTTGAACGAATCTTCCAGTAAACTACAACATCTGTAACAATGTTAAACGTAATGTTGTCACTAGAATTTTTTTATTTTAAGCTGAAATTTTAATTACAAACCTTATAGTTTCATTATGTAAAATAATAGCTTTTTTAAGAGCTTCATCAATTGTTGCTGTGTTATGAAGCGTTGAAATTGATTCATTAAATCCCTTAAGTTTTCTTGAAATATCTAAACGATAACTAAAAAAACATTTTATTTTTAGAACTTGCAAGGATCGTGCCATATGTTATATTTACATTAGAATAATTTATTTTAGAAGCTCAAAAGTCAAAGCAATTCGACTCCCAATTTCTGGGTGACAAATTTACTCGGCAGGTCGCTACTAACTGTGCTATTGAACAGTTCTCTCTACGATTATTAATTAATAAACTCCAAACTTAGCGACTAATCGTTTTCTAAATTTTGCTTTTCTAAGAAGGAGCGTACATATAAATGGAGAAAGGTTGCACGTAACAAGATCAGAAATTCAAATAACAGATTTTAATGAAATTCCGAAATTCTTTTCGTTACTTATAAACAAAAAGAAAGCCACGATCATCCGATTAGACGTTAAATTATTTTAAAATTATGTAATATTTTATTCAAAATGATTGCTCGCTAAAAATACAAGTTAGGTCTACTTGACACATCAAAGTCGATTCTACTTAAATGCTTAGTACAACGAATTACATGCGCAGAAGATGCTTACTTAATAGTCACACAGATCTAGCTTGGGTCGCTAAGTGAGAGCAACTGAATTTTTTTTCAGTGCAGCTCTCCAATGACCGATTTAAAAAATGTATTAAAAAAGCTTTGATTCATTCATAAGTTTTAAAGAAATAAGAACTGTAAAAAAATAATCAGTTCAATATGAAAACATTCAAGGTCGTCAGTGGCTCATTCGGTAGAGCGATGGATTCGTAATCTCGAGGTCCCGAGTTCGAATCCCGCTCTCAGCGGCCGATTGATACAAGAACCACTGTACGTCTCATGTGCTTTGTTCACAAACACACTGATGATCTCCGTCACTAATTAGCATCGCAATGATAGTTGAAATACAGCGACGTTAAATAAAATTAAAAAAAAACTTTATCGCATACATTTTCAATGTTCATTTTTTTTTTTAATTTTATTTCAATTATGCAAACAATGTCTAGGCATGCGTATACAATAATAAAGCTCGTTATCTTAATCTTAAACAAATAGAAAAGAATTGTGCAAAACTTTGAAAAAACTAAACAGTAAATTGAAATGTTATGAAAAAATAAAATGCTTCAGTATTTTATTAAAATTTGTGAAAAGATCTTTTAACATTTTTTTTATGAGTCGCGATTTATGTTCGTTAAAAATTGTAGAAATAGGATTTATTTGCCATATAGTTATAAAATGAGCTCAAGTTATATATGTTTTAAAATTTTCCATTAATAAGCAAATAAAATGAATTTAAATTTCTCAAATAACTGAAAGATTCAAAATAGGTTTAAATATCTCACAAAAAAAAGTTTTGAAAGTTCAAAAATTAATGAAATGTTAGGGAAATTTACATCTATTTATGCACAGGTGTAAATTGCCTACATTTGATATTTGTGTAAAAATATTCTATTTTTCAGTAACACAAAATTTCCTGTATAAAGAAATAATAATTAATCAACATTCAAGTAATTATTAATAATTTGTAACTAAATATAGCTGAAATTTGTGTTTCTATTATAATGCAATATAAAAGGTAAAATTATAGACAATACAATCCTTATCTTACCTAACAACAGCAAATAATCCGCAAGTATGTTTGACAGTAAGAACGAATACTGTGTCGATGCCAGAAAATAAGAATCCACTATGTAGATACACTGCAGAAGCATGCCAACATGTCCAGTAATGATAATCAGCTTGCTTGAAAAATATGTAATCAGCGTAAAAAGAAAATAATAAGGGTCGCGTTCCATTGTTCAAAGGTGATATCTTATCCAACATGTAAGGTAAAAATGGCAATAATGTATATATTATCCATGCAGTGTAGACATAAACTGTGGAAAGACATAATTCAGAGTTTAAAATGTCATTTTGTTAGAAATTAATGAATATTATAAATTTTGAATTTATTATAAGAATTTTACAAAATTAAAAATTTTATTTACAAGTATAAAATATAACCAAATTCATTCCTTGTTTGTTGTACTTCGTTAAAATTTCAAGCTCCGGCGTATTCGTAATTTTTTTCCAGTCCTGGGCTATTTGTGTTAATAGAATTTTAAGCTAGTGATACAAATATATTTTATTATCATATAATTTAAATGAAATATAATGATAAATAGTCTTTTGTGTTGCATTCACAAAAAAAATTCTTATCTCAAGAAGAATTTTTTAACTGAGGAATAAATTCTTGCTATAAGACCAATCTGACATATTATAAAAATAAGAACAAAATCCTTTAGTTTTAATCTACCTGAGCAAACGCTTATCTCTTCTAACTAGGATAGGCTCAAACCTCAAACTTAAGATTTTGCTCAAACTTTGAAATAAATTTTCAGATATCGAAAAATGGAAAAAACCAAAATTTTAAATTCTAACGCTCAATATTTCTACAGTTACAAGCAATTAAACAATGTCATTGGAAAAGTTACTTAATTTTCAAACACTTATAGTTCTTTCGCAATGATAGCTAGAAACTTGAAACATTTATAAATAAAAGCTGAGTTTAAATACTTTTGAAGTAGAAGTTGCAGTAAATCAAAATATCTTTTTTTTCTAAAGTTATAGCGTAATAAAAATTAGATTCGAATTTCCTTTTTTAAACATTAATTAATAATAAGAGCTAAAATGTGGTCTAATGATCTGTATTAAGCTATAACTTTGAAAAAAAATATGTTGGTATACTGCAAGTGCTATTTCGAAAGGATTTAAGCTCAGTTTTCAACTAAAAAATATTTTAAACTTCTAGCTATCTATGTTAAAGAATTATAAACGTTTGAAAATCTGGTAACTTTTACAGTGAGATTATTTGATTGCCTGTAACTAGGGAGATATTGAGCGTTAGAGGCTAGAATTCTGTTTTTTCCATATTTTGACATCAAAAAACTTATTTCAAAGTATGAGCAAAATCTGTAATCTGGATATCTGACCCTTTTCTGGTGAGCTAAACAAACAATAGATGGAAGTGGCAGTAATAATCGTGATGATTAGTATATTTCTTAGAGAAATAAAAGGATATTATTCTCATATCAAGAATACATGGTTCCATATTTAAGTAGAAATGTTCTTAGATTCAGTAGATTTTTCTAAACATAAGACATGTAACTAGAGAATTTCATTTGCTGCATATCAAAAACTATTTTGTTGAGTGCAGTTTGTTAAAAACTTAATGATAAATCTTGTAACATATATTTTTATATGCAGGTGCGTATAAACGTATTTGTAATTATGATTTAAATTTGTAAAATATTACCTGTGGCATTCTCAGTGAAGCTGATGAGAATTTAGCCGAGCAACCACATGCAAACATAAGTGATAAAACGTTTTCAACCATAATATTTATATTTTTACCCCATTCTCTAAATAATAATATAATCTATATGTAGTATATAACAATATTGAATAAAAGCTTAATACAATTAAGATTTTTATCATTGAATTGTATATAAAAGTATCATTAATTTACCTGTGGGACAACTAAAGTTAAATTTACTGTATACCATGCAAAATGACCTATTCGTCTTTTGAAATTACTTTGCCAAGGCCACAACCCTGTATGAATTAAAAACCATTTACAACTTTTGTAGTAGCGACTATCAAAAATTTCCATTTTTACAGAATATTATTTAGAAATTTAAAAATTTCTTCAAACTTGCAACGATTGCTTTTATAATATTCAAACTTGCAACGATTGCTTTTATAATATTATTATTTTTCTTCTTCATTATTGACTGCTTCGATAAATAAAATTTAACTTATTATTTATAAATTAATATGATAGATTTAAAACAGTAAAATGTTTTTTAATTTATTACATTTTTATATTTTCTATTTTTAAAAATATAATTTTTGTTATGTGAAATCATAAATATATAATTTATATAAGTTTTAAAGTCGACAATTGAAAGTTAATTTTTGTTTAACATTAATTGATTATGCGAATTTTAATAAATTCATATTTTATTCATTGCCTTCTTTGGATAGCAATGTGCTGCATATTAAAAAGTTAATTTTAGTTATATAAGTTATTAATAAACTAATTTCTAGATGTTTTATTAGAGTTTAGATTAACTTTTTTTCCCAGTCGAAAAAGCATTATTAATGAATACTAGTTTAATAAGTAATTTTATTTTTTTTTTTATCATCAATGAAATTTTATAAAAAGTGTTGAACAAAACAAAAGATTCATGATTCTCTTACGATGCCACAATCACAAATTTGAAATAATTTTTAGATTATTACAATATTTTTTTTTAACGTAGTGCGCAGAGTTCGTAAGTGTGATTGTGAACAAAGCACATGTAACACTCATATGATATTTTTTCCAATTTACTTTTAAGATATTTATTATAAAACCAATCTTTATTTAAATCTTATTGAATTATCTTACCAGTAAATAAATAAATTTATTGGTAATCCTTAAACATACTTTATTTGGAGGCTATTGAAAATGTAATTGTTACTTAAAGTTGAACCATATTGCTTCTAACTTCTTACTCGAATGATAGCTGTAAACCGACTGAGGTTAATGGCTTAATTTATTTTTTAATTACTTTATTTGCATAAGAACAATGGGATTGAAAAAAAAAATTGTATGGATGTTTATAGAAAACAGTAATTTAAATATTCACTTTGTGGATAGCTGTAAAAATTGTATTATATCAATGAAAAATAATTGTTTTATAGAATAATATAATTACCCCAATCTAACTGTACAAAGAAAGCTTTGTGTATAGAAAAAACAATTGGTATTTTTCCCCCCTTGGAAATAAGAATATTATATTCCGAGAAATATATCTCTTTAACAAAGCTATATAATAAAATTGTTTTATTTTCTTTTTTATTTTGAAATAATTGTTTCATTATTTTTTATCGTATATAAAAAACAATAGAAAATAAAGTACAGAATACCTTTGATGAATTCTTTGTACTTTATTTATTTGTATTTAAAAGAAAGATAATTATTCGATAAAATATTAAATATTTTTATAGTGCGAAAGAAATTCAGCCAGTATAGAGTGAGACTATCGTAGGAATGTTTGCATTAGCTTTTATTTTCTAGTCATATTTATAGCGTCAGTATTGGAATTACTTTCTGTAACTATTTCAATTATATTCATTTAGTTTATTTTTAAAAATATTTAGTCATTTTCGCAAGCATTTATTGACTTGACTTTCGTCTTACTCCTAGTCTTATGTATCATCAATATATTATTTTGAGGTGCTTATTAAATTTAATTTCAAAATGAAAAAAAATTAATAAACTCATTATTTTGGAATAACCGAAATTAACAGAGTAGAAATTTTTTTGTTCACTAATAGCTATATTGGAATTTAACTCCAGTTTAATGGTCGACTTTAAAATAACAGCGTAGGTCATTAACTTTTTAAACTAATAAATTTAAAAATTATTTAAGCGGATTGTTCAATGTTTTAGGTAATACATATACGTTATTGTATTAATGATTTCACATCGGAGAAGTGTTAAATAAACTAAACTTTATTTAATTGGTAATTAATTAAGACTGTTTTAAAATTACATCTTTTCGGGTAAGTTTTTTTTTTGTTAATTCATTCACTTTTTTTCATATTTCGAAACTTACTTTTAACTCCTTAAATTAACGGGTTTTAAGTGAACATCACATTAAATTTTTTTGTCAAATTGCCGATGCAACCCTTAAGGCATGCAATTATTTCCTGTCATAGAATGTCAATTTTGTATATGTTTGCTGCTATTAAATTATTCATATTATTAAAAGATTTATTTGACTGGCTTGGCTTAGATTTTGCAATTTGTTTCAGATATTATAAAATGCTTTATTATTTTTTTTTTCATAAATTTGTATTTGTCAAGCATTCACCATTCTTAAAATATTTATAAATATAACAACCCTGGAAGAAAATTGACCATATCTTAAGCATGATTATCGGTCAACGCATGTTAAAATGACACTTATCTAGAAATTTTTTTAAAATCATTTCTAGAATTTCTAGATAAGTGCCATTTTAACATTTGTTGACCAGCAATTATGCCTATAATATGGTCAATTTTCTTCCAGGGAATTGCACCACTGTACGTTGCATGTGCTGTGTTCACAAACACACTCTAGAGCTTTGTCGCTGATTTGCATTAAAAATAGCATAAATATAGCGACGTTAAAGAAGAAAAAAAAATATATTACCATTATCTGCCCAATAAAAAATCATTTTTTTTTATAAGTTCTTTATATAAGAAATAATTATTCTTATTCTTATAATAGTTTGTTTTTAATAGTACATCTTAGTTATGTTACAATATCTTTGGGAAAAGAAATATAGACATTGGTGATTTTGAAAATCCCTTTTCGTTGAATGGAAGCTAATAAATTCTTCTAATTTCACATGGAAAAGATTCAGGTTTAGGCAGTGTAGTTAGAAAATATAGAAATGGATTATCTTTTTTTAATATGAAACTCCAAAAAGGTGAAGTTCAAATCACCGATAACATAATCTGAATGGTTATAAAGTGGCAATATCAAGAGGAGATTTATATGATCAAATCAGTGCATCAATTTAAATTTTTAAAAGCTGGAAAAAGACTGGTTAACTGCATAGAAAAAATTCTCTGGAAAAAATTTCTGTGTAATGATAAAAGTAAATAATTATTTTTCATATCCAGGAACTGAAAATTTTTCAAATCTTACTCCAGATTTGTGATTAGCAATTCCAAAAATCTCCATCTACCAAATTTAATTTATATTAACATATTGAATTTAGCAAATCTGAACGCCTATTCTTAATTAGCGACCTCAAAAACTTCCTAGTGATCTATTAGATATAAAATTTTTGTCGTATATCAACACGTGAACTTACCATGTCCAATCGACATACCTAACTTGTATGGGTGTAAGAGTTTGACTTATCAACATGCAATTTTGTTTTTTTTCAATGTTCAAAATTTCTCATTACTTTTAAAAAAGTTTTAAAATTTAAAAACTCTTGATTCTAAGGCTCTTGGCTCTCAAGGAGTTAAATCAGTCTAGCGATTGTTTAAAGTAGTTGTTGATAAACGATTGTTTAATCATTATCGCTATATCATCAGCAAAGCAGAATTTCTAGTCTTAACATGAAGAACGTTTTAAACTAGCCTGCGTGGCCAGACCTTTCGGTTATATTGAAATAGTTCTGATTATAAAAATATCTTATTTTAATGGTACTGGACTACTTGATACACAGATTTCTGAAACATCCTCTCAGACTCGTAATGTCCGACGTGGTATACATGTTTACATACCCTATTGAAAATAATTACGTCTTTTTATAAGGTCATAAAATAACGTTATTAAATGACGTCATATAATGACGACATTATTTTCAATGGGTTAAGCTAATGATTTCACCCTAGTCATTAATGCACGGAGCGATAATAGAACAGTGTCTGTTGAACCATATGATGCATACACTGATAGACCTTTAAGGGCAATACATTCTTTGAACAAGCAAAATGCGTTATTATACCTAAGAAGAAATCATTGATAGTCCAGAGCGCTCTCGTTTCAGACAAGCGCCCCGCGATCTCGTATCTATGAGCCTCTCCCTCTCGTGCTTAAGAGCGTATAGCTCTTAAAGCCCCAAAACACAGAAACAGCTCTTGAAAATTTGGATAACGGCTTTCTTACACTGTAAGAAAAACGCCATCTAACGTAAGACGGCGGCGCTCCCGCTTAAGAGCTATACGCTCTTACAGCGAGAGAGGCGCACTCTTAGGATTCAGAAAGCGGTGTACCCAGTCGTAAGACCGATGCGCATACGTTAAAGAGAAAATCGCGCTTAAAGGTCTATCAGTGTAGGATATCTCTGTGATGCATCTTGACGTCAATGTAGATCTCAAGCTGATTTATTCTTCACATTTGAAGTACATATCGAGTGAAGCAGCGATAAAATCATGCAATTTAATCATCTAATGTCCAAGATCAATAGACCCAAAAAAGGTATAGAGCATGTTTAATTTTTCATATAATAGAAGATAGTTTAAAATACTATTGATTTACATTAATACGATATAAAATGTTCAAGCTGCCTTAAAAATACAATTTTATTATTATATTATATGCAATTAAAAGTTTTAAAATCAAAGCAACTTTTTAATGCAAACTTTATCCGAAAAATTAGTTTTAAAAATATATTTGCATGTGTGTAAGTGTATAATTTGTGAATTTATTGTAAAACACACTGAAAAAAATATAATCTAGAACCAATGAGAATCCGCTTGATGGTAGAAGATTTTCGTTTTGTTTTAAGCCATAGTAGAATTCCGCTTGACTCTAGGGGAAAATCTGCTTCAATGATATCGACTTCCTTCTAATAGATATTCTGCTACCACCTAGCAGAAATATTTTTGAAGCAACTTAACTTTAATATGATGAATATTCATCTTGATTATAGTTATTAGGTACAACTAGATTTCTATTTGATTAAAGAACTAAGAATCAAATAGATTTTTCCTCTTACTCCTAGATTCTATTTTTTTCAGTGCAGTATATAAATTAATGTGAAAATTTAAAAAGCATGCAATTATTATTGGTAACGCACTGCATTTATCAAAATAAATTATACATTCAAATTATAATTAGAATTAAAGAAAACGGCTTGAGAGAATAATTTGAAACATTCAGTTTCTTCTATTTATTTTTTCAAATTATGATAAAATAACATTTGATACTTTTCTGCCGAAAAGTATGATATGCATCTAATAATATTTATAACTTTAGTTGTGATTAAAATGTGATGTAAAAAGACAATTTGTGTGAAACATTATCAAAAGCTGTAAACTTAAAGTAAACTTAAAATATTAATTTTTTAAAATTAAAAGTTTTTAATGCTGTAAACAAAAGAAATAAAATTTTTAACTTGCTTATTTACATAACAGATAAAAATACTGTAAAGTAAGAAGCTGAAGTTTTTAAAACCTGAAACAGAGAAAAAGAAATTGTAATGAGCCGCATTAACTAATTCTTAAGATTTCAATATTACCATTTCGAAGCTTTCCATCGATAAAATCGATATACTCCCCGCGGTTAAATAACAGGGATATAATGATCGAGTCATGATAATATTTATCGATTTTCGAACATTTAATGGAAAAAGATACCATTCGCTGAAATATCTTTTATCAATCGATTAAATGACAATTTTATTCTCAAAATTAATGTTGTTTGTTAATTATTGTCATATTTTCATTCAAATTATTATCACATAGTATTTTAACCTTTAGCTGGCAAGGGGGGTACTATAGTACCCCACGCTCTTTCTTATCAAATTTTGAAACCGTTACATTTTTCCTCTTATAAACTATGCTACCCTTTGGAGTAACCTCTGAAGATCCCTCCAGAATGTTTTTGAGTTGAGATAACCAATACTTTAGTTTTTACGAAAATTTTTTGCGCTGGGATACTATAGTACCCCATAGGCCAGCTATAATCGGCTGGAGAGGCATGCCAGCTAAAGGTTAAATTATAGAAAATATAAGTTTTTCAAAACATAAATTTAAGAAGACCTTATTCGTTTCTAAAAGCAAAATATATTTTTACAGTTTGTTTTGAAACTTGATCAATTTTAAGTTTTTATGCATGAAGAAGTTCATATGGGCGAATTTTCTTATTATTTATTCATTATTCTTTCTTATTATTAGAAGACTCCTATTATTCCAAAATTAAAAATTTCTCATAAAAATGTTTAAAATATTTTTAATATATTTCAATTTATTGAATAATACGATTATGAAATATCATAAAAAATAAAGTATTCTTAAATTTATTTGTAACATCAGATCATAATAAAAAAACTTTTAAAATAAAATATACTGACGCAGAATTGAATATTCTTTCGCTGCTATTGATAATCTGTTGACCGACCCAATTAAGACATAAAAGATGTATTAATAATCCAGCAAAAATCATGAAAATTCTTAACATTTTGTAAAAATCGTGAGGAAGATGAAACAGCTGAAATATATGAAAGTTATATAATATTTATGAAAAATATTTATAAAACTATGTTTAATTGAAAATTTACACACATATACAGCTATCAAGGATATTGCAAGAACACATAAACACTGCACAAGAAGAAAGCATAAACTGAATGAATCTTCTAACAAATTACAGCACCTACAATAATATTTTTCTAAATATATTCGTTTTTCTAATTAATCTTGCTTGAATTTTTAATTTTATACCCACTGTAAAGTTTCCTCATGCAACATACATGCTTTTTTCACACCTTTTTCAATGAACCTTATCTGATCAATGAACTCGACAATTGATTCATTTGTTTCCTTGAATTTCGATGTTATGTTTAAGCGATACCTTAGAACATCATACTTCAGTTTCATTCTTACTATTTTTAATTAAAGGTTCACTGCAGAAATTTTTGTGCAAAAAAAATTTTTAAGTAAATATATGAGCCAATGAAAATGGATAAAGCTTACTCTGGTAACACAATCTTACACATTCAATACGTATGCGTCTATTTCTAATTTTGACTATCATTTTATTACAAACTACTTTTGAAAAACGGCAGTGAGGTAAATGTCCCAGTCCCTGGATACCCTAAGAATGGTATATCCCAATAACTGGACACAGTTATTGGGTGGTACCATTATTAAGGTGTCCAGATACTGGGAAATTTACCTTAGAGTAGAAATGAATCAAGCTTGAAGCCGAAGACTATTTAAAAATTAGAATTTTTTAAACAATCTTGTTGAAAATTTAGAAATTTTCAATTTCTAAATTACTCTTTTCTGTCACAAGTCTAATAATTCAATTCTGCTACACGTATCTACGCTAATCAGCTGGCACAATCTTGCTACAGATTTGTTCCAATGGCGAGGGCAACTTTTCTACGTTTGGATTGAATATATTTGTTGTAAATTGAACGACATTTTCAAGTTATGCTATTGAAAATCTAATAAAACTCTGGTTCTCATACTCACTCACTAAGAGAGTACCAGAACGTTGAATTATAGATTTTTTTATATATCGGATGTCATTTATATTAAAGTATATTAAAAACTAAAATTAAAAATATAAACGCTTAATAGACTTAAAGTGTAATGGTACGTTAGAAATGTAAAATTTTGTCATTTAAAGTTCTAATACTTTCCTACTTAATCAACTAGCAACCAAAAATAAGAACAGCTCGAGACTTCACTGTCATAATTTTCACAAGGCGAGCTTGAATGTGTTAAATTTGCATAAAAATTGCAAATTGCATTGTTACCAGGGTTTTTTAAGTTTATTTTAAATTTCTCATAATCCGATTTGAATATAGTTATAAACTAGTTAAGGCTTAATACTGAAGTGACATAAATTATATTTTAAAAGAAATATTCGCACCATTTGTTTAACGAAATACCATATTATTAGATTATAGATCTACTCGGGATATTAATAATATTTTATTAATTAGAAATAAAATCCAGTATCTATGATTCCTACCAACAGTTATAGAATTTAAAATGTTAATCAAAACATTAAAATTGTTAATATTATTATTAGCAAAATTTGATCTTAAGCCAAGGAATTACCTGGGGCTAAAAACAAGACTAATTTTAGATAATTTTTACAAAATTTTAAATTTTATAAATTTGAAATAAATTTGAAATATATCAACATTCTTTTTAAAGAAACTTAGAATAATAATAATAAAAATTTATTGTTTATAAAAAATATTATTATAATTACTTGAAGATAAATTTATGTCTTTATTAATTAAAAATAAATTTTTTTCAAAATTATCACTTGGTTACCGAATAATAGCAAATAATCCACAGGCATGTTTAACTGTAAGGACATATATTGTGTCGATACCACAAAATAGAAGGACACTGTGCATATAAACCAATGAGCCATGCCATACTGCCCAATAATGATAATCAACTTGATCGAAAAATATGTAGTCAGCGTAGAATGAAAATAAATACGGTCGAGTTCCATTTTTTAATGGAAATACAATATCCAGTATGTACGGTAAAAATGGCATTAAATTAAATACTAACCATGCTAAGTTCATGTAAACTAAAAATACATACATGTAAATTAGATTAAAATTAACGTTATTATGATCTATGGAAAATTTTTATTATAATATTTTTAATTGTTATAGTAACTTACTTATATAGAATATTACCAAAATCCTTCCTTCTTCACTATACTTCTTTAAAATTTCACGTTCTGATTTATCATCAATTTTTTTCCAGTCTTCTACTATTTGATTCAATAATATTTGTAGCTAGTAATAAAATAATATATTTCATACATTATTTATTGAAATATTTCTAAATTTTAAGCTTATTGTACAATTTTGTAGTTAAGCTGATATAATAAAGTATATAAGTTATACGTAGTTATCGACATTACAGTTTCCTGGATTTATTATCGTTAATCAAAAATTTTTTTAAATATCTTTATGTCATACTTTTTATTAATTAGAGAAAAAAGTTTAATATGCAGATACAGTCGACGATCTGAGTCCCGCCGCCTTCTCCTCCATCGACTCGCTCGTGCGTTACCCCCACTCGCTGACTAAAAGAATTTGTTTCCAAACATTCTGAGTCCCACCGCTGATCTATGCGACTTTTTCACTTGTAAAAATGGGTTTATTAATTTCATTTTTTTGTTTAGAATACAACAAATGTTTATTGAAATAAAAAGTAACAAAGAAATAATACAATATTGCATAATTCTCATTTATATCTACTGAAAAAAATATAAAAATTAAACTAGATATATTTAATCAATCAATAAAATGTTATTTATTTGAAAATTTAAGTGATTGCTTTATAAATAAAAGATAAAATAAATCTTATTTCATTTAATTTTCATAATAACAATGAGTATTTAGTTCATCAATAAATAATATATTCTTTAATTTTTAAATTTATGTTACCTATAAATAAAAAAATTTAATTTTTATATTTTTTATAGTAAATATAAATGAGAATTATGCAATAACAATATTTTTTGTTACCTTTTATTTTAATAAACGTTTATTGTATTTTAAACAAAAAAATTAAACTAATAAATCCATTTTTACAAGTTAAAAAGTCGCATAGAGCAGTGGCGGGACTCAAAATATTTGGAAACAAATTCTTTTAGTCAGCTAGTGGGGGTAACGCATGAGCGAGTCGATGGAGGAGAAGGCGGCGGGACTCAGATCGTCGACTGTATTTTTAAAAATTTCACCCTGGTAGAAATTTAACCAACTTCAACCAACGGTTGGTTAATTTATTAAAGATTAACCAACTGTTGGCCAACGGATGGTCAAATTTCTACCAGGGCAGTTTCAGCATAAAAAATTTGGAAAATTGTAATGTGAGAATATTTTATATCCCTTTAATATAAAACAGAAATTTGACATTGTAATTCTTATCTCGTAAAAATTTTATTATATTGAAGTATGCAATTATTTTTCTAGTTAGAAACTTCATTAAATTTTTGTGTACGAAGGATTTCACATGCTTCTTGAAAATTATTGATTTTTATGTGTAATTTATATAACATTATTATTTTTTTTTCATGAAATAACCAGAGTTCTCAATACTATGCAAGTAACAAGAAAAAAGATAATTTCTTCATCAAGTAAATATTTGGGATCTGCAAATGGTTTATAAAAATTACTCATATGAGAGTATAAGAGCTCCAGTTCACGGATGTTGCTCAAAGGATAAGTTTTCAGGTGTCAAAATATGGAAGAAAACAGAATTTTAGACCCCGATGCTGAATATTTCTCTAGTTAAAAACAATTAAAGAAAATTTAAAAATTAATTAAAATAGGATTCCGAGCCAGATGATCATTTATTTCTTTATTTTTCATCGAACGACGTTTCGAACACTTGAATTATGTTCTTTTTCATGTTCAAAATGCGTATTACTATTTTTAATTTTGTAATTATGAAGTTTTTTACAATGTCACTTGCTGCTTCTAGACATTTTGAACTTGAAAAAGAACACAATTCAAGTGTTTGAAACGTCGTTTAACGAAAAATAAATAAATAAATGATCATCTGGCTCGGAATCCTATTAGGGTACGAGTCCCGGTTACTGTGCCTGAACTTAATTCTGTGCTTTCCATTTGAAATACATGTAAAGCACAGAATTAGGTTCAGGCACAGTAACCGGGACTCATACCCTAGTTGATTTTAATTAATTTTTCAACTTTACCTTGATGTTATTACCCTGAGTTCAAATTCTTTTAAAAATAATTATCATAATTATTATGAAAATCCATAAGCACAAAAAAATTTCATTTTTATCAAAATATTTTAATTGTAGCTAATTTCTATTATCCATAAAAAATACTAATATTTTTTAAAGTATAAACTGTTAACATAAATTCTCAATGATAATGTTGGTATTTTTAGATGATTTTTTAATAAAGTGCGATTACCCGCGCAAGAAAATTTGTCTTTGAATTTTTTCATGCGAAATCAAACAAAATCACAATATTAATTTATGATGTCTTAACGTACCTGTGGCATTCTGAAGGATGCACATGTGAATTTCGCTGAACTACCAGATGCATATATAATTGATAAAACATTTTCAAATGTAACAGATAAATCCTTACCCCATTCTTTGCGTAATAATAAAAGCTGTTCAATTGTATTAAAACAATGCATATATTAATCGTTAAAATAATATCTAGCGCATATTTAAATTGTTATAATAATTATTTTTTTATCTAAAAATAAAAAAGTATTTAAAAATTACAAATATATAGAATGCATTATTACTAAAAAAATTAAATAAACAATTCTTTAACAGTTAATTATATAATCTTCTCATTCTTAGTCCTAGCCTCTAAAACTTGAAATAAATATATTTTTTATCATTAAAAATTATTAAAAATCAAAAGATTTTGTCAGTGCCATTTTCGGTATATAATTGATATTCATATTCTTTTAATTAATTGAAATGAATTAAAATTAAAAGTATAATGATAAAAATTAAAGTACTGTGCTTTTTAGTATAAGAAAGTATAAATTTTAACATATTGAATTAAAATATAAATAATTTTAAATTAAATATCTGATGTAAAGTGTTATTTAATTTTTTTCTACGCTAAAACGTTTAAAAAAATTCGTACTTAATTATTATATATTCACTGTGAATTGATGTTTGAATATATGATATGTGTATTTAAAAAAATTAAGTTTTTTATGCTCAAGTATCTGCAAAATTTCTGTAGAATTAAAAATCATTTGTCTTATAAATATGTGTTACCTGTGGTAATATTAACGTTATGACAACTGCGTACCAGGCAAAATGACCTATACGCCTTTGAAAATTACTTTGATAAGGCCATAGACCTATAATTGCCAAATACCATTTACTTGCTTTGTAATAACGGCCTTTAAAAATATCCATTTCTATAAACAATTTTTTGAATTATTATGTCCTTATAATAATAAATAAAATGCTAATATTGTTGTTTTATCAAAATGACCATTTCAAATGTTTCTTTAAAAAAAATTAATGAAAATAAAATTTTAGACTGTTAAGTACAGACTAATAAAAATCAATAGCAATGAACAGTATGGGGTTAAAAGTGCATTACAAGTATGAATGTAATTTATACATTCTTTATAGCGGTATAAATAAAATAACAATGAATAGCTAAGTTTATAATTATTTGATTTAGCGTAATTGATATTTTGAGGTTCAATTTCTTAATTTTTACTATATTTTTGAATAATTTAAAACTAAAAAATAAAATTTAGATAACCTTTTTTTAGGTTTATTTTTCATATTAGTAAATAATTATTCGTGTAAGCAGGATTAAAATCTAAATTAGATTTTTTTCTTACAGATATATATTTTTAAAAAGAATGTATTAATTAATTCTATTCCAAATCAGAAACTTAAATATATTCTAATCATATTATATTTAACTAATATATTATTTGATTAATAAAAAAATTTACTTACATTTTATTTTTATTTAACTTCTTGCTTCGATAAAGATTGAAACGCTACTAAGAAAACATATTTTCACAATTCTCAATAATCGAAAATTAATTTATTAAATAAAGAATAAACATGATATACATCAAAAGAAATAAGAAAAAAAAATTGTTGTTTTACAATTTTGTTCGAATAATATCTTTGAATATTCACTTTGTAAAGCGCAATAAAGAATAGTATTTTTATATAAAGCAGCAATAATTCCATAGAATATAGAAGTAATTGCTGTAATTTAGTTCTACAAACAAAACCTTTTGTCCAGCTGAATAATATCCTCGAGCGCGCAGATGTGAATGCTATTCTGAGAATCATAATTCTATACAGTAACAGTATTAAGGGGGTTGCATTGTATACTTTTTTTTAAATATCGTTTCTTAACATGAAAAAAAATTAAAAGAAGCTAAGATAATTTCGATTGATTCGATTAATGGTAAATATTAAACATCACATAATTTTATCTTTTTTATTTGTCTATTTTTATTTAGAGGGGGGATTCATTGTCCGTTTGTATGTTGTAAAGAAAAGATTATTGTTTGTAAGGAGGGTGCATTACATTTGAATCTCGGATTTTCTTCTAACTTTGTGATATCTTTTCTTACATTAAACTTGGAAAAATGTTGTATTCATAAGGTTTAACGTTTGATATTTTCAAAACAACAGTTTTGTGTAAGTTTTAAGATTTAAAAAAATTATGTTTACTTTGTGACCATATAGTTTTAATTAATTACTCTCGAAAAATTCTATTAATCATATATAAAAATTAAGATGAAAATATTTTGGTTAAAAAAAAAGTCTGATAAAAAACTGAAATTATTCAAAAATTATGAAGCATTAAAAATAAAGATAAAACCTACAGCAACATGTAGCATTCTTTTTTCGCACTTTTTAACTTGAATATCTGCATTATTTACATCTTTTTATCATTTTTTAATCGAGGTCGTCAGAGCTTACTAGGTAGAGCGATGGATTCATAATCTCGAGTATCCGAGTTCGAATTCCGCTCTCGACGGCCGAACGTTACAAGCATCACGGTAAATTACATGTGCTTTGTTCACAAACATATTGAAGACTTCCATCGCTAAATAGCATCGTAATGATAGCTAAAATATAGCGACGTTAAATAAAAACAAAAACTGATAACGACTTAAGCTTTTTGAAAAGATTTTTTTATAATCGATAAATTTTGATCTTAATTTTTATATGTTTGTAGCGAAAATTTTTCAGAACGATTTGTTGAAAAACGAGTGTCAGACTTACAAGGAAACAGAATTTTAGACCCCAACGCTCAATATTTCCCTAGTTACAGGCCATTGAAGAAAACCACTAAAAAAGTCACTAAATTTTTAAACGCTTATAGTATCTCATCATTGTTAACTAGAAGCTTATACCTTTTTTTGAATCAAAGTTGAGCTAAAATCCTTTTGAAATAGTAGTTATAGCATCTCAAAATATTATTTTTTCTCAAAGTTAAAGCATAATAAAGATTGGACCTGAATTTGTTGTTTAAAACATTAATTGATAATAAAAGCTAAAATTGGGTTTAATCTTTATTATGCTCTAACTTTGGGAAAAAATAATATTTTGATATGCCATAACCACGGACCGGCACTCTTGAACAAGCAAAGCGATAACCGAGAAACAGATAGCCAGAGCGCCTCGTCGACAGCGCCCGCGACTCGACACGAGCCCCCTTCCTCGGCAGGCGAAGCCAGAGCCCCAAACCAGAAACAGTTCTGAAATAGATAACGGCCACACGAGAAAACGCCCAACGAGACGCGCGCTCCCGTTAGAGCAACGCCCGCGGGAGCGATCAGGTCGAAGCGACCCGCGGACCGGCGCACGTGAGAAAACGCGAAGGCACGTACTATTTCGAAAGGATTTTAGCTCAGCTTTCATTTAAAAAAAGGTATAAGCTTCTAATTAATAATGCTGAGGAACTATAAGCGTTTGAAAATCTAGTATCTTTTTTGGTGATTTTCTTCAATGGCCTGTAACTAGGGAAATATTGAGCGTTGGCCTCTAAAATTTTGGCTTTCTTCATATTTCTACACATAGAAAACATTCCTAAAATTTGAGCAAAAACGGTGACCCGAAGGTGAAACACTCTCCTTGTTAGTATAAATGGCTTATTTGTTGATTTCATGCAAGAAAAAATACCCCAGAATCAAATAAAAATCCAAGATTCAATTACAATGAACTCTCTTTATGAAACAAACCATAAATACAAATGTGAATAACTAATAATTCTTGTTGATGGTTGGTCGTAATGTCCAAATATATCCATTTACGTATGGTTGCATGGTTCAGGTATTACAGAAATATAATGGTAAGACCACGTAAATAAAATTATTTTGAATATTCTTTTTATTTCACTATATTTGAGATTTTATAAATATCAAAATTAAATAATCAATTGTTCCAATGAGTGCGTTTATCGTCGTAATATTACATGTTACTTTTAATCATTATCTTACATAAAGAAGAATATTTTTACCTAGCCTAGCACTATGTTAAGCAACACATTTCCGCGTCTTACACATAGATAGATTTGATTATTTTTGACGGTATACAATCCTGATGAACGCACAAAACTTACCGGTAGATATTCACGAGTATAGAGATTAAAAAAATATTTGTTTAAATTTATAGGTGGAGATGTTAGATGCCTATGGTTAGATATCCTTTACAGATGGTGCAATTATCACAAAATGTACACTCAAATACCTTCGTGTCAATTTGACGGATCCAACGGAAATCTTGACTCTGATGAAAATTCTAAAACCTAATAAGCAATTCGTTATGGATGTTAGATGAAAAGACAGAAGAGCCAAGAATAAATTACTATCACAATACACTATTTGAAGCTTTCGCAAATGGTAATGCATGCAAAGAATTAAAAGATCTGAAACTTCTATTTAAACCTTAGGATGTTCAATGGTGTCATGCGGGGAGGTGAAGAGTCAGAGGGGTACCCTATGCTTTAACATAGGAAAGAAGGATCGCTGCCAACTTAAAGTAATGAAATATTTTTCAACAAAAAGTTCTTTGAATGGCTTTTAGAGATGAAATATATTATTCAAATTACATTTAAACGTTTTTATTTAATAAATAAAACATTTTAAAATGTTATTTAATTTATTATAAATTAATTTAAGTTCGATAATATGTTGAATGAAATTTGACAACGCAACTCTTCTATTTGTAGGTTAAGTTTAGCAGAAAAATACTATCTTTCAATTCAAAACTTATGTTATATATACGCAACGTTGTCAAATCTTTTGCGTAGCAGTAGCGGGTTTTCAAAAATTAACTCTTACTTTAACTTTAACTCTGGAAATCTCTGTCAATTTTCCTGAAAGGTATATAAAAAACTATATGAAATAAATCCTTAGATAATATACTTTCATAATATCTAAATTTTAATTTTATCTGTTAACTTTTATGACGGGAATTTATATAAAACGCAATTGATTCTCAGATCGCCCATAAGAGCCCATGTTATTTTTCGTATTTTTAACATTAAATTTCTCGCAAAAACATGCGGAATGAAATATGGAAAAAAATTGAGGTACTTTAATTTAATATAATAAATCATATTTCAAAATTTCAAAGCATTCTGTTAACTTTTACGTAACCATTGAACATCCTTAAGAGAACTCAAATGCATTCACATTGGATGAGTTTTATACACACTTTGCTGGGATGTCAGTCTTATCATATGATAATTATGAAGAACGAGAAAGAATTCTTTGACAATATGGTGAATAAGGACTAATTTTCAAACCTTAGGCCGCCGTATCTCTGTCCTTTTCTAATTAAAAAATTGACTTTTTTTCCAAAATTAGCAACTAGAGGCAGAAATAAAGAGATGGTTTCTATGTGTTTAATAAAATGTAAAATTTTCTCTGATTGGGATGAATTAATTTTATCGCTTCGTTTTTAAGAAAAGTTGGAATAACTTAGAAAATTAGAAATTAGTGTCAAATAATGGGATTTTCAAGTTATTCAAACTTTTCTTGAAAATAAAGCAGTGGAATTAAATTATTCTTATTGGAGAAAATATTGCTATCTATTATACGAATCGAAATTATCTCTTTAATTTTGCCTCAAATTGTTAGTTTTTATAAAAAATAAACTTTAAACAGATTCGGTAAAACAGTTAACTGTGTCGGTATACGGCAGACTCTTAATATCCTTATTCATGTAATTTCGCATTTTTCACAATAAGTTTGCGATGAGAATAATATTTCACAAAGCATGACACTTAAAACTTCACAGATTATTGGCAAACATATTGTCACTCTATTCAATGTCTCTTCTTCATGGACCGCTTTCCTTATCTTTTCAAAGTGCGCATGATTTTTGCCTTTTTCCACACTTAATACGTTTAAAGATTTTGAAAATTTTAGTTATTATGTTTTCTTTTAAAAATTTTAAAGAAAATTGTTTATGATTTGTTTATGTTACAGGAGTACATTTTAAAACATCAAATACTTAATTTGAGTAGGTTAAAGATAGCTCTATCGAAATACTCACATCTTGAACTTTGACCGGCATGGATCTTAACTTGAATGTGTGGAACATATGTTATTACAATAACTAAAGCTAAGTAAAATTTTATTAATATAGGTTTTTACGTAAAAATTTAAAATTTTTACTTAATGAAACCATTAAAACTGTAAAATCGGCCATAAATCACAATTCCAGGCAATGCAGGATCAAAAAACTATAACATGAAAATAAATTGTATGATATCTGCTTAATTTCTAGATATTAAATATAAGTAATTTATAAAAATCAAATAACATCATTTCCTAATCATCTCAACTTTTTTGTTATAATCGTTTGGATTGCAGACTTGTTCTAAAAACCAATTTGTTAAAATAAGTATTTTATGGCAAATAATAAGTCAACATATACACATTTGAATGCGTTTTAAAAAAATAATTTATTACTACACTATTTCAATACGATTGATTGCGAATATACTTTACATTATTTAACAAACTTTAATATATTTAAATTTTCCAAAAAAAATATTATCTTTAACATTTTATATTTAATAAGTCTGAGTATCGTACTTTGATCTCTGTCAAAAAAATCATTTACATTGCGGATAAGAACACGGTGAAATAGGAGATGGCAGTTTTCAATATCTAAAATAGAGACGAATTAATTAGTATCCTATACACATTGATATTTCCTCTTTTTCTATTTTAAAATAATTCAACATTACTTTCTCAAAACTTTCCATTGACATGGTTGATAATTTTCCTGCAGTAAGATAGCTTGGATATAATGATCGAATCATGATAATATGTAACAACTTTCGAGCATTCAGTGAGAAAACATACCACTTGCTAAAATATCTTATATATTGCATATTTGAATATAATTTTATATTACAGATAAAATTTTAAATAAAATGGTCTATAAATTATATAAGAAAATAATATACTTACGCAGAATTTAATACTTTCTCACTGCTGTTAATAATTTGTTGACCGACCCAATTAAGATATAATGTATGTAATATTAAGCCACCAAGTATAGTCAAACCTTTTATAACTGTGTACAAATCATCAAGAGCATAAAGTAGCTAAAATAATTATTTCAAGTTAACGAAGGACATCAAATATAGTTAGCGCTACACAGGGTGTCTCATTCTCTAATATAGAAAATTTTATATAAGGTGTCTTATCTATTCACACTGTTCATAAAAAAGATAGTTGAGTATAAAAGAATATACAAAATGGATGTATGATAGCATGTGCATAGTAAATTAAACAGTAATATTTTCAGTTTAACTTTCGGTTTAAATCACAAAATTGAAAATATTACCATTTGGTCAATCATCTACAATTAATTGTATCTCCAGAGATTTTTATTATCTCATTTTTAGAAATAAACGAAAAACAAGTAATTTTAAATAATTTAACTTATTTATAGAGAAACTGAAGTTAATTGTATCTTCACTTTATTTTTTCAAATCATAATTGGTTATCTTTATTTTAAAGGGTATAGATAGATGGTCTGGATCATTTCGTACACATTTTATATATATAAAGAATTTAACAGATCTTTTTTTATCGAACAGTAATGTAACCACGTTTCTGAATTTTTTAACTAACTAGCAGAGCGTCAAACCTCCGGATCATGGATTTTGCTCAAACTTTGGAATAAGTTTTCAGGTGTTAAAATAAAGTGAAAAAAAGGATTTTAGACCCTAATGCTTAATATAACCCTAGTTACAAGGAATTTAAGAAAATCGCTAAAAAGTTACTAGGTTTTGAAACCTTTGCAATTCTTTAGCATTAACAGCTGGAAGCTTAAAACTGAAAGTTGAGCACAAATCCTTTCGAAATAGCAGTTACAGTATATCAAAATATTATTATTTCCCGTAGTTATAGCGTAATAAAGATCAGACTAGAATTTGTTTTTTAAAACATTTATTAATAATATATGCTGAAATTAGATCCAATTTTTATTACGCAATAATTACAGGAAAAAATAATATTTTTACATATTCTAATAACCATTGCGAAAGGATTTGAGGTCAACTTTCATTTAAGTTTTAAGCTTCTAGCTATCATTGCGAAATAACTATAAGTGTTTGAAAATCCAGTAACTTTTCCAATAACATTCTTTAATTGCCTGTATCTGGGGAAATCTTGAGCGTTAAAATCTAAAATTCTGGTTTTTATCATATTCTGACATCTGAAAACTTAACTTTAAGTTTGAGCGAAATCTATGACCCAAAGGTCTGGCCCTCTCCTAGTAAAACCAATATTTACAAGCTCCAATTTTAGTAACTTAAACATCATGAAAAAATCAATTTTTAACCCTGGTAAAAATTTCACCAGTAAAAATGGTGTATCTGTTACTCGTTGGCTAATAAATTTATAGGTAATGGCTGTGCTTTTAACTAATAGTCAATGGTTGGCGAAAAATTGGTAACAATTTCTACCAGGGAAATTTTACAAGTATTTCCTTGTACTATAATTTTTTCCTAAATATTAAAAAATATAATTTCTTATTCTTTTTATTTCTAACTTTCAATGTATCGCTGTAAATTGTATTCATAAAAAATTTTTCATAGTACTATTTTATAGAGAATTATATTCATTAAATTAAAAATAAAATTTTACTTACATAAACAGATATGACAGCTATTCCGACTACACATAAAGACTGAACAAAAAGAAAACAAAAACTAAATGAATCTTCTAATAAGCTGCAGCATCTATAAAAAGAATATAATTATGAATATATTAGAACTTTTATATATTTTTAAGTTTTTTTATTTATTTTATTCTGAGATTGTTTATCTCTTGACGAACCTTATTGTTTCATTATGTAAAATAATGGCTTCATTGAGGGCTTTTACGGTAACAATCTCATCATTAATTTTAGACATTGGTTTATTATTTTCCTCAAAATCATTACCGATCTCCAATCGATAACTATATAAATATTTGATGCAATTAAATGTGATTTTCTACTTGCTAATAATAAATATATTTTATTTGATCTTACCTAACAATAGCAAATAATCCACAAGTGTGTTTGACGGTAAGAACGTACACTGTATCAATACCGGAGAATAAAAATCCGCAATGAAGATAAACTAAAGATCCATGTAAAGCAGTCCAGTAATAATAATCAATTTGTTCAAAAATAATATAATCAGCATAAAAAACAAAAAATATTGGTCTTGTTTGATTTTTTAATGGAAAAAATTTGTCCAGTATATATGGCACAAAAGGTATCGATGTATATACTAGCCATGCTGTGTAGACGTAAACTAAAAAGAAAATTCTTTTTCTTGTAGTATATTTATTTTTTAATTAAATCTTTTACATTTAATTTGCTACTTACATATGTAAAAAATTACCAAATTGCGACCTTGTTCATTATATTTTTTAAGAATTTCATATTCTGATTTATCTATTATTTTTTTCCAATCTTGAGATACTTGAGATAATAATATTTCAAGCTAATAAAATGTTTGTTCATTAATCTAAATAAACGATATATCATAAATCAATAAATTAAATAAACATTTCTATTAAAACTGCATATAGATTCTGATTTTTTTATTTCAATAATCATCTTTAGAAGAAATAAATGAAAAACAAGTAATTTTAAATAATTGAACTTATTTTTAGAGAAACTGAAAATAGTTGAATTTACTACTGAATGTAGTGCAAAATTTTTATTTTATAAAAAATTCAATTGTATATGATAAAAATCTATCTGGTTACCTAGTCCAATGTAAGTAGAATCCACTCGTGCCATAAAATGTTGGATGATTATCATGCGAAGTTATGGATTAATTTATTAAGTTATTGAATTTTTAACAATCACATGATCAATTACGAACGAAATAAATTAAAAACTTACTTGTGGCATTCTTAAGAATGCTGTTGTAAATTTAGCTGAACAACCAGCTGCGAACATTAGACACAAACCATTTTCAGTCATAATATGTATATTTTTGCCCCATTCTTTATATAATAGTAAAATCTATTGAAAATATATGAAAACATTATAAAAAGTTTCAAAAGCCTTAAATTGGTTATAATTTTATAATATGATGAGGCAAATAACTCAACTACAGTTATTGAAAGGCAAAAAAATATCAATAGGCACATGAATAATACGAATAATCTGTGTAAGTAGATATATGTGTGACGCATTTTTTTGATTAATCATTATTAAATAAATAATGACAGTTCTTGATTTCTTAAACACTCCTCCTACATCTCAACTGTTGTTAACAATCAATTTATCTAGATAGAAACCACGAGGCTAATAAAACTCCTGTGGTGTGCTGTTACGTATAGTGTTGAGAAGAGGTAAAAAAGGTGAATAAATTATTTCAACAATAATATTAAATTTTTAAATGAGATCGCACTTGCGCAAAATTAATTCAGTTTATAGTAGTCAAATTAATACTAATAGTCTTTTAAAATAATGAGAGTAAAATTGTATTGCAAAAAATAATACAGAAAAATTGTATTACAAAAAAATAGAAAAATTATATTATATAACGAGCAAGTAACAGAGAATCAATATTTCATCTGAGAGTATCAGAGAATATCTGAGTGAAAATGTACTTGTGTATATCTGACTGAAATCTAAATCTAAATTCTAACTTGAGCATAGGCCACGGGCCCTTATATATCTTAAGGAAAAAATGACCCCCACCATCCCGGCTGCTTATCGCTAGTTCCGAGCTTTTGTAGAGTCGTTTGTGCACACGAACCTTTTCGATTTTGACCAAATAGCTAATAATTATAAATTTTCTCGTGCACACAGTCTACGTCAAAAATAAATGACAAGACAATTCTTATCTTTTCACGCAGAAACTAAATTTGGCTTCGACACCATGGCATAACCATGCACACAGATCGCCACCAAAAAGATTCTTGTATGACATTTTTGCACAATTTTTTCCTTGCTTTTCTTCTTTTTTTATTAATCATCATGTTTTTATTATTTGATATATATTATATTATACAATATAATCCTTTAACGACTTGAATAAATAAGACAAATAATTTTATTTCTTTACTAATATTCTTCTCAATTTTTCATTTTCAATTTATTAATTTAGTGCAACACGTTGCAACTACGTTGACAAAAAATATAAACTTTAAAATATAAACTTTCGTTAAAAATTATGTGTCATAATGGTGAGAAAATGATTGAAACGAAGACATAAAAAATTAAAATAAAACTCAAGTACTAAGGACTATCAAAAAATTTTTTCTACGTCTTAATCTATTCTAAAAAACATTCTTTTATCTTAATCTAACTACAAAATACAAATGTTATTTTACGTATAAAATTATGTTAATTTTTTCTTATATATTAATTTTTATTCTATCCGTAACATGTGCCAAATGGCGTTGAGGGATATCGAGTTAAGATAATGTTCCTGATCTGTCATTCCTAATCTCCGATCATTGATATAAAATACTTAATAATCTAAACAATTTTTTTTCTCCTCTTCACCTTCATATTCTTTCTCCCATGGACGTACAATTTAACACATTGCATCAGAAGGGTGCACTACCCATTCTATTGGGAACCCCTCTCCCCACCTTGAACTCCTATCATTTCGTATTCGCCCAGGACGTGACTCTGATAGACCTAAGAACTATGCTCTTTTTCATATAATCGCCGCAGCCTTAAATGCAATGTATAGGCTGACTTAGCGTAAGAGGTGCGAGTTCTTTTTTTAAGGGCTCATAGCTTCAACGCAAGAGCTCACAGCTCTTACGGAAGAGCGCAGCAATTTTCCGGAATATTTTTTTCAAATTTAGTCTGTCAGTATTAACAAGTTCCGCTTCTTTAACTGTAAGAGCTATGCACTCTTACAGAAGAGAGCCGTTCATTTACATAGAGTCGTCTGTTGCTTAAACCGGTTGTATTTCTTCTCATATAAGACAGTGTCGTTTTTAGACGTAATAACGACGCTTGAATTTTATAATATTGCCTGTCTCTTAAAGGTCTATAGACTGATATATCAGTGCAAGGAAGGAAAACCTTGTGGACAAATTGAGAAGGATAAATCTTTAAGGAAAATATTTTCCAGAATGGCCAGTGTATATGTCAAATTCGGTATTAGACGCTCTTCTAACGAAGAACTCTAACAACGAATTTGCCGCACCTCTCGTTAACATTGTCGAGAGACTAGCTCACCCAACCCTTACAAAAAAAAACTATAATCATAACTATAGTAGATTATAATCCATAAGTGTAGTCATACTATATTTAGTGATTATAATATATTATAGTATAGTAATATAGTAAATTATATTATTTTCGTCCTACTATAATCAATGATTAAACTCATCACAATCACAATGAACGTGAGTATTCTGTATAGTCTTATATAATCATTACCTATAATTTACTACAGATATATAGTCACAAACTTAATTTCATTAGTTTTTAAAGAACTTGTGACATTAAAACCATAGTCCATTACTATTTCTGATTATAATTACCACTACAAAAATGTTTTTTAACTACATTCAACCACAGTTTTGTGGTTAAAAACTTAATAAAGTGATATAAATAACTATAATCATTACTACATAAAAGGATAGTTTCGTATAATCATAACTACAGATATATAGTCAAATACTTTATTTTATTAATTTTCACAGAAGTTCTAACATCAAAACCATAGTTTATTACTATTTCTGATTATAATTATCACTACAAGAATGTTTTTTTTAACTACATTCCACCACAGTTTTGTGGTTAGAAACGTAATAAAGTGATATGAATAACTATAATCATTACTACAAAATAGCATAGTTTTTAATAATCATTACTACAGATTTATAGTAACATACTTAATTTTATTAATTCTCACAGAAGTTCTAACATCAAAACCATAGTTTATTACTATTTCTGATTATAATTATCACTACAAGAATGTTTTTTAACTACATTCAACCACAGTTTTGTGGTTAGAAACGTAATGAAGTGATATAGATAACTATAATCATTACTACAAAAAAGCATAGTTTCGTATAATCATAACTACAAATATATAGTCAAATACTTTATTTTATTAATTTTCACAGAAGTTCTAACATCAAAATCATAGTTTATTACTATTTCTGATTATAATTATCACTACAAGAATGTTTTTTTTAACTACATTCCACCACAGTTTTGTGGTTAGAAACGTAATAAAGTGATATGAATAACTATAATCATTACTACAAAATAGCATAGTTTTTAATAATCATTACTACAGATTTATAGTAACATACTTAATTTTATTGATTCTCACAGAAGTTCTAACATCAAAACCATAGTTTATTACTATTTCTGATTATAATTATCACTACGAGAATGTTTTTTAACTACATTCAACCACAGTTTTGTGGTTAGAAACGCAATGAAGTGATATAGATAACTATAATCATTACTACAAAAAAGCATAGTTTCGTATAATCATAACTACAAATATATAGTCAAATACTTTATTTTATTAATTTTCACAGAAGTTCTAACATCAAAACCATAGTTTATTACTATTTCTGATTATAATTATCACTACAAGAATGTTTTTTAACTACATTCAACCACAGTTTTGTGGTTAGAAACGTAATGAAGTGATATAGATAACTATAATCATTACTACAAAAAAGCATAGTTTCGTATAATCATAACTACAAATATATAGTCAAATACTTTATTTTATTAATTTTCACAGAAGTTCTAACATCAAAATCATAGTTTATTACTATTTCTGATTATAATTATCACTACAAGAATGTTTTTTTTAACTACATTCCACCACAGTTTTGTGGTTAGAAACGTAATAAAGTGATATGAATAACTATAATCATTACTACAAAATAGCATAGTTTTTAATAATCATTACTACAGATTTATAGTAACATACTTAATTTTATTGATTCTCACAGAAGTTCTAACATCAAAACCATAGTTTATTACTATTTCTGATTATAATTATCACTACGAGAATGTTTTTTAACTACATTCAACCACAGTTTTGTGGTTAGAAACGCAATGAAGTGATATAGATAACTATAATCATTACTACAAAAAAGCATAGTTTCGTATAATCATAACTACAAATATATAGTCAAATACTTTATTTTATTAATTTTCACAGAAGTTCTAACATCAAAACCATAGTTTATTACTATTTCTGATTATAATTATCACTACAAGAATGTTTTTTTAACTACATTCCACCACAGTTTTGTGGTTAGAAACGTAATAAAGTGATATGAATAACTATAATCATTACTACAAAATAGCATAGTTTTTAATAATCATTACTACAGATTTATAGTAACATACTTAATTTTATTAATTCTCACAGAAGTTCTAACATCAAAACCATAGTTTATTACTATTTCTGATTATAATTATCACTACAAGAATGTGTTTTTAACTATATTCGACCTCAGTTTTGTGGTTAGAAACGTTATAAATTGATATAGGTAACTATAATAATTACTACAAAAATATAGTAATATACATTACAAATGAATCATAACTATAGTAAATTATAATTTATGTTTGTAGTCATACTAGATTTAACGATTATAATATACTATAATCCGATATTATAGTTAATCATAATATTTTCTTTCTACTATAATTAATGAATAAACTGATCACAATCATAATGAACGTGAGTATATTGTATAGTTTTATATAATTATAACCTATAATTTACTACAGATCTATAATAACAAACTTAATTTCAATAGTTTTCAAAGAAGTTGTGACATTAAAACCATAGTCCATTACTATTTCTGATTATAATTATCACTACAAAAATGTTTTTTCAACTACGTTCAACCACAGTTTTGTGGTTAGAAACGTAATGAAGTGATATAGATAACTATAATCATTACTACAAAAAAGCATAGTTTTGTATAATCATTACTACAGATATATAGTAACGTACTTAATTTTATTAATTTTCACAAAAGTTCTGACATCAAAACCATAGTTCATTACTATTTCTGATTATAATTATCACTACGAGAAAGTGGTTGTAACTACGTTACAATACAAAAAAAATATCACGCTCATTAATAAATGACTACATTTAACCACAGTTTTGTTGTTAGAAACGTAATAAATTTTGTGGTTGTATATAAGAGGTTGTAACTACGTTACAATAAAAATATCACGCTCATTAATAAATGACTACATTTAACCACAGTTTTGTGGTTAGAAACGTAATAAATTGATATAGATAACTATAATAATTACTTCAAAAATATAGTAATATACATTACAAATGAATCATAACTATAGTAAATTATAATTTATGATTGTAGTTATACTAGATTTAGCGGTTATAATATACTATAGTACGATAATATAGTTAATCATAATATTTTCTTTCCACTATAATCAATGATTAAACTGATCACAATTATAATGAACGTGAGTATACTGTATAGTCTTATATAGTCTTATATCATTACCTATAATTTACTACGGATCTATAATTACAAACTTAATTTCAATAGTTTTCAAAGAAGTTGTGACATTAAAACCATAGTCCATTACTATTTCTGATTATAATTATCACTACAAAAATGTTTTTTTAACTACGTTCAACCACAGTTTTGTGGTTTGAAACGTAATAAAGTGATATAGATAACGATAATCATTACTAGAAAATAACATAGTTTTGTATAATCATTACTACAGATCCATAGTAACATACTTAATTTTATCAATTTTCACAAACGTTATAACATCAAAACCATAGTTCATTACTATTCCTGATTATAATTATCACTACAAGAATGTTTTTCTTAACTACATTTAACCACAGTTTTGTGGTTAGAAACGTAATAAATTTATATAGATAACTATAATAATTACTTCAAAAATATAGTAATATACATTACAAATGAATCATAACTATAGTAAATTATAATTTATGTTTGTAGTTATACTAGATTTAGCGTTTATAATATACTATAGTACGATAATATAGTTAATCATAATATTTTCTTTCCACTATAATCAATGATTAAACTCATCACAATCATAATGAACGTGAGTATACTGTATAGTCTTATATAGTCTTATATCATTACCTATAATTTACTACGGATCTATAATTACAAACTTAATTTCAATAGTTTTCAAAGAAGTTGTGACATTAAAACCATAGTCAATTACTATTTCTGATTATAATTATCACTACAAAAATGTTTTTTTAACTACGTTCAACCACAGTTTTGTGGTTTGAAACGTAATAAAGTGATATAGATAACGATAATCATTACTACAAAATAACATAGTTTTGTATAATCATTACTACAGATCCATAGTAACATACTTAATTTTATCAATTTTCACAAACGTTCTAACATCAAAACCATAGTTCATTACTATTTCTGATTATAATTATCACTACAAGAATGTTTTTTTAACTATATTCAACCACAGTTTTGTGGTTAGAAACGTTGTAAATTGATATAGGTAACTATAATCATTACTAAAAAAATATAGTAATATACATTACAAATGAATCATGACTATAATAAATTATAATTTATGATTGTAGTCATACTAAATTTAGCGATTATAATATACTATAGTACGATAATATAGTTGATCATAATATTTTCTTTCTACTATAATCAATGATTAAACTGATCACAATCATAATGAACGTGAGTATACTGTATAGTCTTATATAATCATTACCTATAATTTACTACGGATCTAAAGTAACAAACTTAATTTCATCAGTTTTCAAAGAAGTTGTTACATTAAAACCATAGTCCATTACTATTTCTGATTATAATTTTCACAACAAAAATGTTTTCCAACTACGTTCAACCACAGTTTTGTGGTTAGGAACGTAATAAAGTGATATAGATAACGATAATCATTACTACAAAATAACATAGTTTTGTATAATCATTACTACAGATCAATAGTAACATACTTAATTTTATTAATTTTCACAAACGTTCTAACATCAAAACCATAGTTAATTACTATTTCTGATTATAATTATCACTACAAGAATGTGTTTTTAACTATATTCGACCTCAGTTTTGTGGTTAGAAACGTTATAAATTGATATAGGTAACTATAATAATTACTACAAAAATATAGTAATATACATTACAAATGAATCATAACTATAGTAAATTATAATTTATGTTTGTAGCCATACTAGATTTAACGATTATAATATACTATAATCCGATATTATAGTTAATCATAATATTTTCTTTCTACTATAATTAATGATTAAACTGATTACAATCATAATGAACGTGAGTATACTGTATAGTCTTATATAATTATAACCTAAAATTTACTACAGATCTATAATAACAAACTTAATTTCAATAGTTTTCAAAGAAGTTGTAACATTAAAACCATAGTCCATTACTATTTCTGATTATAATTATCACTACAAAAATGTTTTTTTAACTACGTTTAACCACAGTTTTGTGGATTAAAACGTAATAAAGTGATATAGATAACGACAATCATTACTACAAAATAACATACTTTTGTATAATCATTACTACAGATCTATAGTAACATACTTAATTTTATTAATTTTCACAAACGTTCTAACATCAAAACCATAGTTCATTACTATTTCTGATTACATACTTAATTTTATAAATTTTCACAAACGTTCTAACATCAAAACCATAGTTCATTACTATTTCTGATTATAATTATCACTACAAGAATGTTTTTTTTAACTATATTCAACCACAGTTTTGTGGTTAGAAACGTTATAAATTGATATAGATAACTATAATCATTACTAAAAAAATATAGTAATATACATTACAAATGAATCATGACTATAATAAATTATAATTTATGATTGTAGTCATACTAAATTTAGCGATTATAATATACTATAGTACGATAATATAGTTGATCATAATATTTTCTTTCTACTATAATCAATGATTAAACTGATCACAATCATAATGAACGTGAGTATACTGTATAGTCTTATATAATCATTACCTATAATTTACTACGGATCTATAGTAACAAACTTAATTTCATTAGTTTTCAAAGAAGTTGTTACATTAAAACCATAGTCCATTTCTATTTCTGATTATAATTTTCACAACAAAAATGTTTTCCAACTACGTTCAACCACAGTTTTGTGGTTAGGAACGTTATAAAGTGATATAGATAACGATAATCATTACTACAAAATAACATAGTTTTGTATAATCATTACTACAGATCAAAAGTAACATACTTAATTTTATTAATTTTCACAAACGTTCTAACATCAAAACTATAGTTCATTACTATTTCTGATTACATACTCAATTTTATTAATTTTCACAAACGTTCTAACATCAAAACCATAGTTCATTACTATTTCTGATTATAATTATCACTACAAGAATGTGTTTTTAACTATATTCGACCTTAGTTTTGTGGTTAGAAACGTTATAAATTGATATAGGTAACTATAATAATTACTACAAAAATATAGTAATATACATTACAAATGAATCATAACTATAGTAAATTATAATTTATGTTTGTAGTCATACTAGATTTAACGATTATAATATACTATAATCCGATATTATAGTTAATCATAATATTTTCTTTCTACTATAATTAATGATTAAACTGATCACAATCATAATGAACGTGAGTATACTGTATAGTCTTATATAATTATAACCTAAAATTTACTACAGATCTATAATAACAAACTTAATTTCAATAGTTTTCAAAGAAGTTGTGACATTAAAACCATAGTCCATTACTATTTCTGATTATAATTATCACTACAAAAATGTTTTTTTAACTACGTTTAACCACAGTTTTGTGGATTGAAACGTAATAAAGTGATATAGATAACGATAATAATTACTACAAAATAACATACTTTTGTATAATCATTACTACAGATCTATAGTAACATACTCAATTTTATTAATTTTCACAAACGTTTTAACATCAAAACCATAGTTCATTACTATTTCTGATTATAATTATCACTACAAGAATGTTTTTTTAACTATATTCAACCACAGTTTTGTGGTTAGAAACGTTGTAAATTGATATAGGTAACTATAATCATTACTAAAAAAATATAGTAATATACATTACAAATGAATCATGACTATAATAAATTATAATTTATGATTGTAGTCATACTAAATTTAGCGATTATAATATACTATAGTACGATAATATAGTTGATCATAATATTTTCTTTCTACTATAATCAATGATTAAACTAATCACAATCATAAAGAACGTGAGTATACTGTATAGTCTTATATAATCATTACCTATAATTTACTACGGATCTATAGTAACAAACTTAATTTCATTAGTTTTTAAAGTAGTTGTTACATTAAAACCATAGTCCATTACTATTTCTGATTATAATTTTCACAACAAAAATGTTTTCCAACTACGTTCAACCACAGTTTTGTGGTTAGGAACGTAATAAAGTGATATAGATAACGATAATCATTACTACAAAATAACATAGTTTTGTATAATCATTACTACAGATCAAAAGTAACATACTTAATTTTATTAATTTTCACAAACGTTCTAACATCAAAACCATAGTTAATTACTATTTCTGATTATAATTATCACTACAAGAATGTGTTTTTAACTATATTCGACCTCAGTTTTGTGGTTAGAAACGTTATAAATTGATATAGGTAACTATAATAATTACTACAAAAATATAGTAATATACATTACAAATGAATCATAACTATAGTAAATTATAATTTATGTTTGTAGTCATACTAGATTTAACGATTATAATATACTATAATCCGATATTATAGTTAATCATAATATTTTCTTTCTACTATCATTAATGATTGAACTGATCACAATCATAATGAACGTGAGTATACTGTATAGTCTTATATAATTATAACCTAAAATTTACTACAGATCTATAATAACAAACTTAATTTCAATAGTTTTCAAAGAAGTTGTGACATTAAAACCATAGTCCATTACTATTTCTGATTATAATTATTACTACAAAAATGTTTTTTAACTACATTCAACCACAGTTTTGTGGTTAGGAACGTAATAAAGTGATATAGATAACGATAATCATTACTACAAAATAACATAGTTTTGTATCATCATTACAACAGATCAAAAGTAACATACTTAATTTTATTAATTTTCACAAACGTTCTAACATCAAAACCATAGTTAATTACTATTTCTGATTATAATTATCACTACAAGAATGTGTTTTTAACTATATTCGACCTCAGTTTTGTGGTTAGAAACGTTATAAATTGATATAGGTAACTATAATAATTACTACAAAAATATAGTAATATACATTACAAATGAATCATAACTATAGTAAATTATAATTTATGTTTGTAGTCATACTAGATTTAACGATTATAATATACTATAATCCGATATTATAGTTAATCATAATATTTTCTTTCTACTATAATTAATGATTAAACTGATTACAATCATAATGATCGTGAGTATACTGTATAGTTTTATATAATTATAACCTATAATTTACTACAGATCTATAATAACAAACTTAATTTCAATAGTTTTCAAAGAAGTTGTGACATTAAAACCATAGTCCATTACTATTTCTGATTATAATTATCACTACAAAAATGTTTTTCAATTACCTGCAACCACAGTTTTGTGGTTTGAAACGTAATAAAGTGATATAGATAACGATAACACAGGTCAACATTTGATCTACTAAGTATCAGCGGATGCGATTTGCGGGTCTTATAGTTTTTGGGGCCGCTGATTACAATGAGAGGGTCGGTTAGTCTCCATCACGTCAGGGTCAAGGTCATTTGAAGGTCAAATCAATAAGATTACCGCAAAAAATCTGAAAAAATTCATGCACATGTATTTTAGGCTTCTGAGTCCAAATACGTCGTTAGTTGACCTTCAGCAGTTATCCTATAGGTCAGTCTAGGTCATTTCAAGGTCATTCAGAGGGTTTCTGCGTTAAAAACACCGAATACGAACCGAAAAATCTGAAAAAATTCATACGTCTATTTTCGAGGTCGAGGAATCAAAATCCGAGGTCATTTGACCTTCTCCATCTCAGGGTCAAGGTCATTTTAAGGTCAAATCGACAAAATAAATGCAAGAATATCTGAAAAAATTCAAGCACATGTATTTTAGGCTTCTGAGTCCAAATACGTCGTTAGTTGACCTTCAGCAGTTATCCTAAAGGTCATTCTAGGTCATTTCAAGGTCATTCAGAGGGTTTCTGCATTAAAAACACTGAATACGAACCGAAAAATCTGAAAAAATTCATACGTCTATTTTCGAGGTCGAGGAGTCAAAATCCGAGGTCATTTGACCTTCTCCATCTCAGGGTCAAGGTCATTTTAAGGTCAAATCGACAAAATAAATGCAAGAATATCTGAAAAAATTCAAGCACATGTATTTTGGGCCTCTAAATCCTAATACGTCGTTCGTTAATCTTCAGCTCTTATCCTCAATGTCATTCAAAATCATTTCAAGGTCATCATAAGTTTATTTTAGTTATAAGTACCTTGTAGCCACGGTAACTTTTCCTATATTCATGGGCGAAGTCGGCCGGCTACTCTCTGTATTTCAGACTCAGCTTAGAGTAAACTCAGTTTTGTTTGAACATTTGTTTTTATTTTATTTCTGGTTGTTAAAATGTATGCTAATATGAAATGTGTGGTTGCACCCAGGGCACCTCCACGCGGTGACGGTGGGCAACGGAGTTGTCTCACTATCCGGCGAAGTCCCTGGGTAGAGGCTTTCATGCCGTCATGGCAACCACACGAAAATGCATTACGAGACAGGGCTTAGGAAACCCAGAATCGGCGGCTGGTCAGGGTGGGCAAGCGGGCCCGCAGCCGTCGTTATCATGCGACCGTAGCTCTACATTGGTGGAAAACTTGGCCAATGTAGAGTCAAATGCTACAAGTCAGATCTCTTGCAAAAATAATAGTCGTAACAGCTTTTGTGCAGTTTGTTGGGAGTATGTAGCAGCTGGTAAATTTACATTCACGGAAGCATTGCAAAAAAATACAAAGAATGTTTTGCAACCCGAACTAATTCATTTAGTAATATATTCACTCCAGACGTTATTTGCAGTAGATGTCGAAATATCTTAAACAAAAAAAACAAAACAGATATTTGATTCTTTAATGTTATGGAGAAAGTCATCAAACCATGAGTCTGATTGTTACTTTTGTTCCAACGATGTCCATGGTCATAACCGCAATACTAAAAAACATATTACTTATGAAAGTGTAGCTTCAGTAACATTTCCTGTGCTCATTAATGCTGAAACTAGTGACAATCGTATGGATATAGATACTAGTGATCAAGAGGTTTTAACTGATGCAGATAGTTCCATAGACGATACAGCAATACGAGACCAATATTTGGACACCTCTCAAGAAGAAGAAGGAGAAATGTATTCTGAAAATATTTCATCAAGTTCCCAGGATGAAGAAAATAGAAATCAAGATAAATTTTCTCAAGATGAAGTAAGTGATCTTTGTCGTGATTTGGGACTTTCAAAAGAAGGTTCTGAATTACTGGCTTCAAGGCTCAAAGAAAAAAATTGCTTAGCTCTTGGAACATATATTTCATTTTACCGTACGAGAGACAAACCGTTCCGAAAGTTTTTTACAAAAACAAGCAATCTGATTTACTGCAGTGATGTGAAAGGTTTGGTTGAAGAGTTTGACGTTGGATACGAACCTTCTGATTGGCGTCTGTTCATAGATTCGTCGACTAGAAGTTTGAAAGCTATTCTGCTGCACAATAGAAACGTGTATGCCCCTTTACCTATTGCTCATTCTGTTATAATGAATGAAGAATATCATGATATGCATCTCTTATTACAAAAATTAAAGTATGATACACATAAATGGGAAATTTGTGGTGATTTAAAAATAACTACCATTTTGCTTGGCCTACAAAAAGGATTTACATCATATCCATGCTTTCTTTGTGAGTGGAATAGTAGAGCTCGGGACGAACATTACGTGAGAAAAGTCTGGCCTCCTAGAATAAATCTAATTCCAGGCGTAAAGAATGTTCAAAAAGAAAGTTTGATCCCTGCACATAAGGTTCTTCTTCCACCACTGCACATCAAATTAGGTCTTGCTAAGCAACTTGTTAAGGCCATGAGTAGAGAACAAAGTGATGCTTTCATGCATATTTTTCAAGTCCTCCCAAAACTCTCTGAAGCTAAAATAAATGAGGGTGTCTTTACGGGACCTCAGATAAGGGAACTGCTGAAGAACGAGGAATTTGAAAGACTAATGACAGATAAAGAAAAAGCTGCGTGGCAAAGTTTCAGAGAAGTGACAAAAAAATTTTTAGGAAATTACAAAGATCCTGATTATGAAAATATTGTTGCTACAATGCTGGATAGCTACAAAAAATTAGGATGCCTAATGAATTTAAAACTCCATTTCTTGCATTCTCATATCGATTACTTTCCTGATAACTTAGGGGACTTTAGTGAAGAGCAAGGTGAGAGAATGCATCAGGATCTAAAAGAATTTGAAATAAGATATCAAGGCGTTTGGGGAAGGAATATGCTAGCAGACTATTGCTGGAGCTTAAAGAGGGAGTCGCATGTAACACACAAAAGAAAATCAATTAAAAGGTCATTTTGCACCCAACGAAAACGCTTTCGAGCTGATGAATATATAATGCAGCAAACAAGTCATGCAGATACATATACGCACGATGACCTATAAATGTTCTTAAACCTCAGCTTATAGAGATCAACTGACTATACACATGAACTTTTAAAAAAATTTTGATGGCTACATGGTATTTATAACTAAAATAAAATTATGATGACCTTGAAATGATTTTGAATGACATTGAGGATAAGAGCTGAAGGTTAACGAACGACGTATTCGGATTTAGAGGTCCAAAATACATGTGCTTGAATTTTTTCAGATATTCTTGCATTTATTTTGTCGATTTGACCTTAAAATGACCTTGACCCTGAGATGGAGAAGGTCAAATGACCTCGGATTTTGACTCCTCGACCTCGAAAATAGACGTATGAATTTTTTCAGATTTTTCGGTTCGTATTCGGTGTTTTTAACGCAGAAACCTTCTGAATGACCTTGAAATGACCTAGACTGACCTTTAGGATAACTGCTGAAGGTCAACTAACGACGTATTTGGACTCAGAAGCCTAAAATACACGTGCTTGAATTTTTTCAGATATTCTTGCATTTATTTTGTCGATTTGACCTTAAAATGACCTTGACCCTGAGATGGAGAAGGTCAAATGACCTCGGATTTTGACTCCTCGACCTCGAAAATAGACGTATGAACTTTTTCAGATTTTTCGGTTCGTATTCGGTGTTTTTAACGCAGAAACCCTCTGAATGACCTTGAAATGACCTAGACTGACCTTTAGGATAACTGCTGAAGGTCAACTAACGACGTATTTGGACTCAGAAGCCTAAAATACACGTGCTTGAATTTTATCAGATATTCTTGCATTTATTTTGTCGATTTGACCTTAAAATGACCTTGACCCTAAGATGGAGAAGGTCAAATGACCTCGGATTTTGATTCCTCGACCTCGAAAATAGACGTATGAATTTTTTCAGATTTTTCGGTTCGTATTCGGTGTTTTTAACGCAGAAACCCTCTGAATGACCTTGAAATGACCTAGACTGACCTTTAGGATAACTGCTGAAGGTCAACTAACGACGTATTTGGACTCAGAAGCCTAAAATACATGTGCATGAATTTTTTCATATTTTTTGCATTAATCTTGTCGATTTGACCTTCAAATGACCTTGACCCTGACGTGATGGAGACTAACCGACCCTCTCATTGTAATCAGCGGCCCCAAAAACTATAAGACCCGCAAATCGCATCCGCTGATACTTAGTAGATCAAATGTTGACCTGTGTAATCATTACTACAAAATAACATAGTTTTGTATAATCATTACTACAGATCTATAGTAACATACTTAATTTTATCAATTTTCACAAACGTTCTAACATCAAAACCATAGTTCATTACTATTTCTGATTATAATTATCACTACAAGAATGTTTTTTTTAACTATATTCAACCACAGTTTTGTGGTTAGAAACGTTATAAATTGATATAGGTAACTATAATCATTACTAATAAAATTATTATCTATTTTTCTCCTTAGAGTTTTGAAGATTATTTTTATTTTTTTTAATTGTGTTTTCTTTTGTTTAATATTTTCTTTACTTTTTCAACCAGCTCTGGCTTGTATGGACTTTTATTATATCTGTCGATCAGTAGTTCTTAAAAACATCCTTGAAAACTTACAGTAATGTATCTTATGTATTATTATGGAAAGAAACCTAAAAGATATTAAAATAATATTATTTTTCAGAAAATTATGTGAAATCAAAATTAGGTATTACCGTGAGCTAAGTTTGTGTAAGATGTTTATCAAGAACTGATGGCATACTATTTGAATGACTTTAGTAAGATTGATCTAGGTGTGCGATTCGACCAGAAAGAAAGACCAGCAATCATCGTGTAGGTTTTGTATTTTTTTTTGCTTCTAAGTTGATAGTTGTAATTTTATTCAGTTTCAGAATAGTATTTATCTTTCGTTAATTCATTATCTTTTTCTTCTAAATCATAATTATTTTATGTATTTGTACTCGGCCTGGATGATTCCATCTTTGAAAGATTTGTACTTAATATCTCATTAGGAAATATCCTTTATTAAGTGTAATTATCATTTTGCATTGACCCGAATAGACCCTAGGAAGAAATAGACTGCTCCAGAATTGCATATAGTACTTTATTTTAACCTTAATTGTAACGATTTTACAAATCTAGAAGAAACAATCTCAGTTTAAACAAATTATAAATATTTTTTAAATTTTCTACTATTTTATACAATTTTTATTAGTTTACTTAAATAATTTGTTAGAATTTTTCAATAAATCATCATTTTTTATAAATTTTGGACGTAATAGTATATTACGTTCCGAGGCACGGAACTGGCTCATTCCATGCGCGTATTGGTTTGCTTCGCTCGGCTTCGCCTCGCGAAGCAAAACACGCGCATATGATGAGCCTGTTTCGTGCCGAGGAACGTATACGATTTTCCCTCATGCCCGGCCGGAACTTTGCCACCCCAAAAAGTGATAAAACTCCATTTTTAATAAAAAAAAATTCGTCAAAAGCGAAGAGTCATCTGCTGCGTTATTTCGTTGTAACGAGCATGCGCAAGCAATTACAGTATACAGTTGAGTTCGGTAGAGAAAGAGAGAGAGAAAAAACCGAACATAGCAGCACACATAGCAGTTAACATAAGATACACAATAAATATATAAATGATAATTCAAATTTAAAAAAACGTGAGAAATAATTAAATGTGTTTATAATACTTTTATATTACTATATTTTGTGTATGAAAACCTTTTAAAGAGCAAAAGAAAAAATTGTGAGTTAAAACAATTGTGTATGTTAGTAAAGATATAGTTCATTTTAATAAATATAAATGTATTAATATCAAGTGCACAAAAACAAAACGTGTAAAGCAAAACGTGTAAAAACGTGAATTTAATTATTTTCTTTGTACAAAAATAATCATGAAGTGTTTAAAAGAGTGTCGTGAATTAAAAGAAACGTGTATGAAAAAGAATATCTATTTTAAACGAAAGTTATAATTCGTTATAATTTAAACTATTATATGTATATTAGTGTATTAATATCGAGTGTGTTTGTTTATTTAATAACTACAAGTATGATGTATGCATTTATCTATTTAATGCTGAGGTTAGACATTCGCGTATATATAGATATAGTTTAAGTATACAGCAGACAGCGAAGCGACCGATAAGACGTACAGTTCGTAGCTGCGCGGTGCGTTCTGCGCACGTATGTAACGGAATAACATGAATGTATTCGGCCGGTTCCCTGCCACATGAGGAGCACTTTTAGGCAAAGTTTCGGCACGGGTATGAAGGAAAGATATTTTTAAAGATACCCGTGTGCGAAACACAGTTTTTTGTGTCAGTATTCAGTGTGCGAAGCAGTCTTTTTTACACACTGCCGTGCGCGAAAAATTTTATAACCATTTGTCATTGTTTTTCGCTTAGCGCTGGCTTCTTGCATGCAAGCTTTCTTTTATTTTTTTCTCATACATAAAAAACTAACCAAAACATTTTGATATTGTAATAGTATATTTCGAAATATACTATATATATGCTATGTATATTTCTATTTTTAAATCAAACCAGATAAATACTGAAGTTGATAATGCTAAATATCAATTTAATAATTGTACTTACACCGTTAACGGATTCTTTCTCGTTGTTTCCTTTGTTTTTATTGGAACATTTCAGAAGATTCGGAAAAGAATCAATTGACGTTAGGTGTACAGTCAATTTTATAATAAATGAAAACAAAAATAAAATATTTGTACAAGTAGTTTATCAATAAATGAATTGTATTCTTAAATTTATTTAGTTGTTTTGAATTATTTATTATATTTATTTAATTAACAATATGTATTTTTTTGTAAATTTGTTATGTATATTTTTTTGTAATATATATTTTTCTTTATATATATATATATATATATATATATATATATATATATATATATATATATATATATATATATATATATATATTTATATGTATTTTTATTTATAACATGTTATTTACTCGTTTTATTGTCAAAAAAAAAAATAAATAAAATAAAATAAAATAAACAAATAAAACTCGTAGCTTGTTACGACGATAAAAATGTCGTTTTCGATTGCTTGTGTTTCGCCCACGGTGTCTTAAAAATAGTATACGCAACACGTGCGCGATGCGGTTCACACACTCTCCTTTTTGACAAACTCGGCTCGTGTGTGATTCGCATCCTTCGCGCACTTGTTACGTAATAAAGTGATTATTATAATATATTATAATATTACTACAAAGTACTGGTATCGACGATCACAACAATTGAATGACGAGTTTGAAAATTAAGTTTTTGTCTAATTAAAGCACACACTGCGGATCATTGTAAACTTCACAGCCTCTATCAGTACGTGTTAATATCCTGTAAATAAATATAGTTTGTTTCTTGAGTTTTTTATGCTATGTACATTACAATTATAATGTTGTTCACTTTTGGCTACGCTGTCATACATTCTTCTTCTACTATAAAAGCTATATTGTCTTATACCGTCATATTGGTTAGAGCTTATACTTTTTATAAAAGATATTAACAAGATTTTCTTATATTCAGTAATAATTTCCAACTTTATCACATCTAAATGAAAATTCTTTGTAAAAAGTAGTACATTATTGACCAAGGATGCATATTGATCATTCTCGGCGAGTGCGAACTTTTGGAGCCGAGCGTAGCGAAGCCTCGAAAGTTGCACGAGTTGGGATGATCAATATGCATCTATGATCTAATATGCTATTTTTTGTCCCGAGGTCGAAACATTTAAAGTTTTACCGTAGGACGCAAAATGGTCATTTTGTGGCTTATCCAATATATCTTTATTTGCAAAAATGATAAGAATTTCTTTATTACTAACGTTCGTTTTGACATTTTCATTACTCACAAAGTAGTATCCCGTTTAGACTATAGATTATGTCAATCATGTTTCTTTATATAACGTTAGTATATTTAATTACAAAATTCTCTGTCTCTCTCCCTCACTGCTTTTCTGTCTGTCTGTTTTTCTGTCTCTCTGTCTTTTTATCTTTCTGTCTCTCTGTCTCTCTATCTCTCTAAGCACTAATGTCTTATTTTACTTTTAATGATAATTATTCTGTGTGTTTTATTATGGGTACTTTTTTACTCTCAATATACATGTAAATTCTATAGAAATTCTTAATATGTTTCATTTATAGATTTTATGTAATACGTTTGTAGAACATTAAGGTCATACGAGGATAAATCCCATGACTTCAAATAAAAGTTTCAATCAATCAATCAATCTCTCTGTCTCTCTGTGTTTCTGCATCTCTGTCTTCCTGTCTCTCTGTCCTTCTGTCTTCGCCTTTTTGTCTCTCAGTCTTTCTGTATCTCTCTCTCTTTTGTCTCTCTCTCCCTTTGTCACTATATTCCTCTGTCATTCTGTCTTTCTGCCTTTCTGTCTCTCTGTCTTGCTGTTTTTTTGTCTCTTTGTCTTTCTATCTCTCTATCTTGCTGTCTCTCTGTCTTTCTGTTTCTGTTTCTCTATCTTTCTGTCTTTCTGTCCCTCTGACTTTCTGTCTCTCCTTCTTTCTCTCATCTCATCGTTTTTCTTTCTTTCTGTCTCTCTATCCATCTGTCTCTGTCCCTCTGACTTTGTTTTTCTATATCTCTGTCTTTTTTGTCTCTCCGTCATTTGTTTCCCAGTCTTTCTGTCTCTCCGTCTTTCTGTCCCTCTGTCTCCCTGTTTCTCTGTCTTTTAGCCTGGCTGTCTCTCTGCCTTTCCGTCTTTCTGTCTCTGTCTTTCTTTCTTTTTGTCTCTCTTTCTTCCAGTCCCTTTATCTCTTTGTCTCTCTGTCATTTTGTATCCCTATCTCTCTGTTTTTCTGTTTTCTGTCTCCATGTCTTTCTGACTTTCTGTCTCCCTGTCTTTTTTTCTACCCGTTTCTTGTTTATCTATTTCTTTCTCTTTGTTTTTCTGCGTCTCTGTCTTTCTATTTCTTTGCCTTTTTATCTCTCTGTCTTTCTGTCTCTCTGCATATCTGTCTTTCTGTCTCTCTTTTTTTCTATTTCTTTGTCTCTCAATCTCTCTGTCTTTCTGTCTCTATGTCTTTCTCTTTTTCTGACTTTCTGTCTCCTTGTCTTTCTGTTTCACTGTCTCTCTATTTCTGTCTCTCGGTCTTTCTATCTCTCTGACTTTCTATCTCATCGTCTTTCATTCTCTCTGTCTTTCTGTCTCCCTGTCTTCTTGTTTCTCTATCCTTTTGTCTCTCTGTCTCTCTGTCACCCTGTCTTTCTATCTCTGTTTCTCTGTCTCTCTGCCTTTCCGTCACTCTGTCTTTCTGTCTCTCTGTCTTTTTATCTTTCTGTCCCTCCGTCTCTATCTCTCTATCTCTGTCTCTCTGACTTTTTGTCTCTCCTTCTTTCTATCGCATCGTCTTTTTTTCTCTCTTTCTTCCGTCTTTTTGTCTTTCTGTCTCTTTGTCTTTCTGTCTCTCTGTCTCTCTGTCCCTGTCTTTCTGTATCTCTGTCTTTTTATCGCCCAATCTTTCTGTCTTTTTGTCTCTCTACCTCTCTGTCTTTCTATTTTCTGTTTCCATGTATTTTGTCTCCTTGCCTTCCCGTTTCTCTATTTCTGTCTCTTTGTTTTTCTACCTTTTGTCTTTTTGTCTCTTTGTTTTTCTGTTTCTCTGTCTTTATGTCTCTCTGTCATTTTGTTATTTTGTCTCAGTCTTTCTGTCTCCCTGCATTTTTTTTTTTTTGCATTCATGTGTCTCTGTCTCTGTATTTCTATCTCTCTGTCTCTCAGTTTCTCTAACATTTAGTCTCCCTATCTTTCTATTTCTTTGTCTCTCGGTCTTTCTATATTCCTGACTTCCTGTCTCTCCTCCTTTCTATCTAATCATTTTTCTTTCTCTCTGTCTTTCTATCTTTTTGTCATTCTGTCTCTCTGTTTTTCTGTCTCTTTATCTAGACTTCCTCCTAGATTATTTATATGTCCGAACATTCGTACTACGGCTTTTTAGCATTCTTTCGCCTTCTTGGCAGTTCAATTCTTCAACAAAGAGCTGTCTTCATTGCAGTCGTTCTCTCCTGAAGCTTTTTTCTCTATTAAACGATTTCTGTATGATGGGCTCCTCCTGAATGAATGTTAGTTATGACAGCGTGAGCTGTGTGCTGGCTGAATGACTCAGTAGTCACTATGACATAGGCAATTCACTGGAAATTCGCTGGATTTATTACAGCATTGCAATATGAGAATATTAATGAAGTGATTTGTTAATTGAAATTATTGCTTTGTGTTTTTGCTGATAAATTTAGTATACTGTTTTACTTGCTTGTAGATAATATTACTATTATTATTATAATTAAGATTCTTTAAATGACTTCTGTAGTTAACATTATAATATCAATTAGTACTGTTTTTGCTATTTAGCATATAATAATATATAGTTACTTAATTTTATAATAGTTATTGTTTAAGTTATATTCAAAATGAAACGAATATTTTATTTTATTTTTCAATTTATGCATAGTTATGAAGAATAATATTGTATTTCGTCGTTGTATTTGAGTTTTAGTGCCAGACAGGGTTTCTACCCCAAGGCCAAATAAAGTTAAATCAATCGATCAATCAATCTCTCTGTTTACCTGTCTCTCTGTCACCCTGTCTCTCTATCACTCTCACTATGTTCCTCTATCTCTCTGTCTTTCTGCCATTCTGTTCTTTTGAATTTCTGTCCCTCAGTCTTTCTGTCTTTTTGTCTCGCTATCTCTTTGTCTTTCTGTCTTTCAATCTTTCGGTCTCTCTGTCTTTCTGTTTCTCTGACTTTCTGTCTTTCTGTCTTTTAGTCTCGCTGTCTCTCTGCCTTTCCGTATTTCTATCTCTTTGTCTCTCTATCTCTCTGTCTTTCTGTCCCTCTATCTCTTTGTCTCTCTATCTCCCTATCTCTCTGTTTTTCTGTCTATCTGTCTTTCTGTTTTCTGTCTCCATGTCTTTCTGTCTTTCTGTCTCCCTGTCTTTTTATCTCATTGTCTTCCCGTTTCTCTGTTTCTCTACTTCTGTCTTTGTTTTTCTGCTTCTCTGTCTTTCTATTTCTTTTTTTTGTCTCTCTGACTTCGTGTTCCTTTGTCTTTCTGTCTCTCTGTTCTATCTCTCTGTCCCTCTGTCTGTCTGTCTTAGTCTTTCTGTCTCTCTGTTTTTCTATCTCTCTGTCTTTCTATCGTTCTGTCTCTCTGTTTTTCTGTCTCTATGTCTTTCTGATTTTCTGTTTTCCTATCTTCCTATTTCTCTGTCTCTCTGTCTTTCTGCCTCTCGGTCTTTCTATCTCTCTGTCTTTCTGTCCTTATATCTCCCTGTCTTTCTGTCTTTCTGTCTCTATGTTTCTCTGTCTATATGTTATTCTGTTTTTTTGCTTTTCTGTCTTTCTATCTCACTGACTCTTTGTTTTTCTGTCTCTCTATCTCGCTGCCTCTCTGTCTATCTGACTCTGTCTATCTGTCTCTTCATTTTTCTGTCTCTGTCTTTCTGTCTCTCTATTTCTTTGTTTCTCTGTCTTTCTGTATCTCTATTTCTTTGTTTCTCTGTCTTTGTGTCTCTTTGTCTTTCTGTCTTTCTGTCTCTCTGCCTCTGTCTTTCTGTTACTTTGTCTCTCTCTCTGTCTCTCTTTGTCTACGTCTGTCTGTCTCTCTGTCACTCTGTCTCTCTGTGTCTATGTTTGTCCGTCTCTTTGTCACTCTTTCTTTCTGCATCCATGTCTCTCTGTCTTTTTTTCTCTCTTATGTGTCGTGTCTTAAATTAATGGCACAAATGAGTTATATAAAACAAAAATATTACACATGAATCATAATAATTACTCAATATTTATGGTTGATTTTTGAACATGACTCCTCCAAGGGGTAACTTCTATCTATTACATAAACAATTAATTATCGAACTGAAGTTACTGGTATTGATGGTTACAATAATTGTATGACAAGTTTGATACTCTGGTTTTCGTTCAGAAATTTAACTTTAATTTACTTCTCAACACATCAGTTTTTTTTTTTTTTGCCTTTGATTTGAGTTAGTGTGACGATAAAAATCTGCAAACAGACTACCGGGAGTTTCTTGGGCCTGGAAAAAGATACAGGCGGAAGAAAAACCACGGTTTGTGAGGGGTTACTAGTCACGTCTAGCGACCCTCTAAAAATCGCATTCCCCTTACCAACGAATGACAAGTCATTTGAAGAGGAAGGGATACTCTAACTTGACCACTTAGGGCGTTTCCCCACCCCGGGCTCTGTTTATCACATTACTTCTGTATATGTGATGCTGATTGTGAGAGTGCAGTCGCATGAGAAAACTAACACATTGTTATTCGTTGTAAAATACATCATCTTAAACTTGTGAAAGCACAAACTGTAGATCGTTGTTGAAACTTGTTTAAACAGTGTATGTAAATATATAATTCAATCAGTTTCTATATGGTTCACTAACTTGGTCATACACCACATTTGATCGTTATACGGCATGCATACTAATTTGTAAGTTATTTGATTTATATTTAATGCAATGATTGTTTCACTTAATTCATAAATTTTGAAATGATCTTCAGAACTAATATTTAAGCCATTATGTTTGATGATCGCTCCTAAATTCTTGTTTCGAAACAATTTGCCAATAACAATATATCTTGTTTCTTCATTCGTACTAATACAGGCAATACTATCTATCAATACTACATTTCCGTCATCTAATTCAGCACAGCTATTCAATCTTTTTTCCAATCCTGTTTTTTCATAACAATGCCAAAGAACGTTATTGTAAATGAAACGGTGATAAAATTGTGCACTTTGATAAACATCCTGCTGTAATAAATGTTCAATAACATTTTTTTCAATTTCAGAAAGATTACGGTCAGTGGCTGCTCCTAAAATTCTCAACAGTACTCCATCCTCAACAATGTACTGATTAGTTAACCGAACATTTTTTATTAATTTCGTGTATAATTTTTCAACACGATCTGGGCAATCAGGATGGCTAAAAGTTACAATACTTGCATGTTCCGTTTGCTTGAATCTGTTATATGATTTGCAGATTTGCTCTGGTACAGCTTGTGAATTTCTAAACATTTTGGCTAAAACTCCATTATAATGCTCATACGGAAATGTAGATGTGTCCCATAAAGCACCAAAAAGATTAACAGCACGAGGTATATGCAGCAGTAAGTGAATATTAAATTTACAAAATTTTTTATCGTACAATAATTTAGTGTTGATTACAAATTTTTCCAAAGCCTTGGTTGCAGAATCTAGTTCCGTTTGAATTATTTCGTTTTTTAAAAATATTCTCATGCTATGTACCAACAACAGCCAGTGCCTCAAAAATTTTTTTGGTAGATGGTCTTTCAAACAAATTATAGAATAATATAGCAGAAAATTTTTAAATTCGTTGGCTTTCCATAAATTTCTGTCAGTGATTTTTCTTGGCGTCCTTGTTAGCTCACAGGGAGGTTGGATTTTTAAAAGCTTCTTTTCTACTTCCATAATTTCTGTGCCTATGTACCAAGGTTCATTATTATTTTTAGAACTGAACCACATGTCTGTGAATGTTTTAACGACCCCCAACAGCACACAGTGCAAATAGTCCGGTGTAAAAGAATCGATAATGCTGAAATATGGAATGGACATTAGCTCAGAGTTTCCTTTGACTCCTTTAACTGGTGTAAGTGATCTTTCTGCTTGATCAGCATGTAATCTGTGTTTTGATATAGTACGGAGTTTTTTTCGATTGCCTGGATAAACAGTTGTAGAGCCTCTTCCAACTTTAGCAGTTTCACCCTTATGGTAACAGAAGGAGCAGCCGTATTTACCATTATACTGCTTTGTGTTTAGCAATGCTGGTCTAGCAACGGAATCAACAGAGCATGCAATCGTATGACAATGAATTTTTGTCTCTTCATCTTTGTTTAACCTAACAACACCATTTTCTTGCAGGTCTTGTAATTCCTTTACAAATGGTTTTAAAAAGGTATCCATTTTGGGCTTATCCTTTCCATACCATAGTCCAGTTAGAATCATATTTTTTCTTCTTATCCTAAATGGTAATTCGTTAATACTAACTTGTATAGGCCATAAACTTAATGGTGATGACTTAAATAATTTCATGCCATCGGTGTTAAATTGTAACGTTAAATCATTTTCTTTTATAATATTTGCTGCTTTCAAATTTTTATAGTATTTGCCGGATAAAACACCAGATAAGATGCCATCTTCATTACTATTTTTTTCAATTAAATCATATTTATTGCTGTTAACAAACGATTCTATTTGAGGTTTGAGAGGCATTTGTAAAAAATAAGATTTAATTCCGTGTAATACTTTTTGATCATAAGATTTTATGCAAGTAGTACAATTTAATTCTTTAGTTGTCTCATCGTAAACTAATGTTAAATAGCAACCTGGGCAATAATAGTTAATTTTGTATTCGTTGGGCGTTTTATAATTTTTTAAAAGTAAATATTTTGATTTATGTACAGGAGATATCATGTGACAATTAATTAAATCTAATAAGTCACTGAGAGCAAGGTCCGTTGAATGATGTCTGTTACAGTAATTCAATATCAGCAATTCACTTTCTTCTAAAGTGAGATCCAAACCTTCCGAAATAGGTTCTCTTCGCTAAAATAAGTAAATGAAAATTATTATCGAAAAAAAATTTTAATTTTATTTAAAGATTAACTCTTATATATTAAAGTACTTGGCATGTTACAGTCAGTGTCAAAAATTTAACGTGAAATATATACGGCGTGATGTATGCTCATTCGCTTGTTTTGTGAAGAACTTTTTGTCTGTGACTGAATGTAGTGAATATAAATTCATTATTGAGATTATCTCGAATATGATAAAGCTCGATTGAATTTTGTAAATATATTTTATCAAAGAGATGGCTTTAGAGTATCTCTCTAAGGTGAGAAAAAGTATATATATATATATATATATATATATATATATATATATGTTTATCGACATACCACATGTAGTTTCATGTAAATAAATACAAATTTCTTCATGATTGTTAAATGAATTTTTATTATGAGCCTGAAGTTTCCGACGTCCAGATCCGACACTATTAAAATAAATTTTTTTTTTATTTAAACCACTTTGAAATGACTTAAATAATATTGTTAACTCTGAAAATGATCGTAAAAAAAATTTGAATTACTTCGGATTACCGGAAGGTAGATATACTTTTGTGTATATATAAAAAAATATGCTAAATACACATAAGTGAAAAAATTTTATCATTAATGAAAATAACCAGTCGGAAATCACTAAATTAACTATATTAACATTCAATTTATGATTCATAATAATTTGGGCCTTTTTCTATTACCGGAAAAATATAAAACCGGCCCGACTTCGATTGAATAATGTTGTTATATACCAAAAAATTATTCAAATACGGAAATCCGAATTATTCCTATTTTTATTGATATAACCAACTGCTGATGGTTGTAAATCCTTTATTAACAATTGAATTGAAATAAAAAAAAGATCTAGTGTAGTATCAATCACTGGAAGACAACTATATAGACCAACGTATGATCAAAAAATGCTACTTTGATCGAATAAGAAATAGCTTAAAAGCCGTAATGCGAATATTTAATGTTCTTACTAATATAACAACCTAGAAAAGTTTAAAAATCATGAATTGATATTTAATTAATTAATAAGAACGATCCGGTGTAGTTTGCACCGCAAGAAGGCAACCATATCGACCCGTGTATGATAAAATAATGCTAGTGTAATCGAAATAAAATAAGTTTAAGTTGCATTGAGATTATTTGATGTTATTACGAATATAACCATCTGAAAATCTTTTAAAATCTTAAATTAACATCTGAACAATTCATAATAATCATCTGGTGTAGTTTGAACCACCAGAAGTTGTCTAGATGCTCCCAAATCCGATAAAATAATGTTACTATGAAATAAAAAAAATAGTTTCAAAGCCGCGTTGCGATTATTTATTGTTGTTACGAATATAACCATCTGAAAATCTTTTAAAATCTTAAATTAACATCTGAACAAATTATAATCACCATCTGGTGTAGTTTGAACCACCGGAAGTTGACTAGATACTTCCAAATCCGATAATACAATGCTACTACGTTATAAAAAAAAATAGTTTCAAAGCCGCATTGAGAATATTTATTGTTGTTACAAATATAACCAACTGGAAACGTTTAGGAATCCTAAATTACGATCTAAATAGTTAACAGAAACCATTTGGTGTAGTTTAAACTGCCGGAACGTAATTAGACACACCTAAGTCTGATAAAATAATGCTCTGTGATCTAAGAAAAATTAGTTTAGAAAACCGCATTACGTATATTTATTATTTTTACGAATATAACCATCTGCAAATCTTTCAAAATCTTAAATTAACATCTAAACAATTCATAATAATCATCTGGTGTAGTTCCGACCACTGGAAGGTGACTAGATAGTCTTTAATTTGATAAAATAATGTTACTATGAAATAAAAAAAATAGTTTCAAAGCCGCGTTGCGATTATTTATTGTTGTTACGAATATAACCATCTGAAAATCTTTTAAAATCTTAAATTAACATCTGAACAAATTATAATCACCATCTGGTGTAGTTTGAACCACCGGAAGTTGACTAGATACTTCCAAATCCGATAATACAATGCTACTACGTTATAAAAAAAAATAGTTTCAAAGCCGCATTGAGAATATTTATTGTTGTTACAAATATAACCAACTGGAAACGTTTAGGAATCCTAAATTACGATCTAAATAGTTAACAGAAACCATTTGGTGTAGTTTAAACTGCCGGAACGTAACTAGACACACCTAAGTCTGATAAAATAATGCTCTGTGATCTAAGAAAAATTAGTTTAGAAAACCGCATTACGTATATTTATTATTTTTACGAATATAACGATCTGCAAATCTTTCAAAATCTTAAATTAACATCTAAACAATTCATAATAATCATCTGGTGTAGTTCCGACCACTGGAAGGTGACTAGATAGTCTTGAATTTGATAAAATAATGTTACTATGAAATAAAAAAATAGTTTCAAAGCCGCGTTGAGATTGTTTATTTTTGCTACGCATATAACCAACTCAAAATCTTTTAAAATCTTGAATTAACATCTGAACAGTTTATAATAACCATCTGGTGTAGTTTGAACCACCGGAACTTGACTAAATACTCCCGAAATCGATAAAATAATGCTACTACGTTTAAAAAAAAAAATTTCAAAGCCGCATTGAGAATATTTACTGTTGTTATAAATGTAGCCAACTGGAAACGTTTAGGAATCCTAAATTACAATCTAAATAGTTAACAAAAACCATCTGGTGTAGTTCCGACCACTGGAAGGTGACTAGATAGTCTTTAATTTGATAAAATAATGCTACTATGAAATAAAAAAAAGTTTCAAAGCCGCGTTGAGATTATTTATTGTTGTTACGCATATAACCAACTCAAAATCTTTTAAAATCTTGAATTAACATCTGAACAGTTTATAATAACAATCTGGTGTGGTTTGAACCACCGGAAGTTGACTAGATACTCCCGAAATCGATAAAATAATGCTACTATGTTTTAAAAAAAATAATTTCAAAGCCTCATTGAGAATATTTACTTTTGTTACAAATATGACCAACTGGAAACGTTTAGGAATCCTAAATAACAATCTAAATAGTTAATAAAAACCATCTGGTGTTGTTTGAACTAACGGGAGATAACTAGACACACCCAAACCTGATAAAATAATGAGCTGTGATCTAACAAAAATTAGTTTAGAAAACCTTTTAGCTTCGAAAATATTTTTTCTTATTTCATAGTATCATTATTTTATCAAACTTGGATGTGTCTAGTTACCTTCCGGCAGTTCAAACTAAACCAGATGGTTTTAATTAACTGTTTAGATTGTAATTTAAGATTTCTAAACGTTTCCAGTTGGTTATATTTGTAACAACAATAAATATTCTCAATGTGGTTTTGAAACTATTTTTTTTATAACGTAGTATCATTATTTTATTGGATTTGGAAGCATCTAGACAACTTCCAGTGGTTCAAACAACACCAGACGGTTATTATAATCTGTTCAGGTGTTAATTAGAGATTTGGAAAACTTTGCAGATGGTTATATTCGTAACAACAATAATTAATCTCAATGCGGCTCAGAAAATATTTTTTCTAATTTCATAGTAGCATTATTTTATCAGACTAGGGTGTGTCTTGTTACCTTCCGGCAGTTCAAACTACACCAGATGGGCTTATTAACTATTTAGATGGTAATTTAGGATTCCTAAACGTTTCCAGTTGGTTATATTTTTAACAACAATAAATATTCTCAGTGCGGCTTTGAAACAATCTTTTTTATAACGTAGTAGCATTATTTTATCGGATTTGGGAGTTTCTAGACAACTTACGGTGGTTCAAACTACACCAGATGATTATTATGAACTGTTTAGATGTTAATTTAAGATTTCAAAAGATTTTCAGATGGTTATATTCGTAACGATAATAAATAATCTCAATTTGGCTTCGAACATATTTTTTCTTATTTTATAGTAGCATTATTTCATCAGACTTGGATGTGTCTAGTTACCTTCTGGCAGTTCAAACTACACCAGATTGTCTTAACGAACTATTAAGATTGTAATTTAGGATTCTTAAACGTTTCCAGTTGATTATATTTATAACAACAATAAATATTCTCAATGCGGTTTTAAAACTATTTTTTTTTATAAGGTAGTAGCATTATTTTTCTGGATTTTGGGGTATCTAGACAACTTCCGGTGGTTTAAACTACACTAGATGATTATTATAAACTGTTCAGATGTTAATTTAAGATTTCAAAAGATTTTCAGATGGTTATATTTGTAACAACAATAAGTAATCTCATCGCAGCTAAAACTTGTTTTATTTTGATTACACTAGTATTATTTTATTATACACGGGTCTATATAGTTGCCTTCCGGCTGTGCAAACTACATCAGATTGTATTTATAAATCAATTAAATATTAAATCAGGATTTTTAAACTTTTCCAGGTGGTTATATTATGGCTTTTAAGCTATTTCTTATTCTATCAAAGTTGCATTTTTTGATCATACGTTGGTCTATGTAGTTGCCTTCCGGTGATTGATACTACACCAGATTTTTTTTAATTTTAATTCAATTGTTAATAAAGGATTTACAACCATTAGCAGTTGGTTATATCAATGAAAATAAGAATCATTTGGATTTCCGTATTTGAATAATTTTTTGGTATATAACAACATTATTTAATCGAAGTCGTGCCAGTTTTATATTTTTCCGGTAATAGAAAAAGGCCCAAATTATTATGAATCATAAATTGAATGTTAATATAGTTAATTCACTTATTTCCGGCTGGTTATTTTCATTAATCATAAAATTTTTTCACTTTTGTGTATTTAGCATATTTTTGTATATATACACAAAAGTATGTTATTAATCTCAGGTCATTATATCTACCTTCCGGTAACCTGAAGTGGTTCAAATTTTTTTTCAATCATTTTCAGAGTTAACAAGATTATTTAAGTCATTTCAAAGTGGATTAATAAAAAAAAATTAGTTTAAAGTGTCGGATCTGGACGTTGGAAACTTTAGGCTCATTTTTTATTTTGTAATATAAGTAAATGCATTTTGTTTTTCAAATTTTAGCATAAAAGTGATTCATTAATTAAAAAATGCAAATTCAGATTATATTGATTGTATAGAATTGTTCTGTGTAGATGTGTCACCTCAATAGATAATATATTTAATAATAATAATTAAATTTATTTTGACATAATCTAACATCATTAACAATGCCTTATAGCCAACCATTCATGTTTTATTTACAACATATATGGTCAATGTCCCAATTGCTACTCACGACCCTATTACTAGCCGTTCATTGTTAAAAATTTTTTTTCGTATCTAAATAACATTGAGCGGTTAGTAATAGGTTCATTTCTAACAGCGAGTAGCAATTGGGACATTGACCATAATATTTTTAAAAAGTTTTAAAATTCAATAAATTATTTACAGATTTAAGAAAAGTAAATTTCCATCTGATTATTATTTTTCATTAGTTTAAAATATAATAAATCGTTTATTATGATTGTTCTTTATTATGGAAGGAAATCATTTTTTAGGAGACTTATGATAAAAGAATCACCCATGGGAAATAAGTAAATCAAAATTTAATGTTTTTTAAAAAAACAGAAAAATAATAATACATTATACTAAATATTTTTAAAATACAAATGATTCCGTGAAACTTTTAATATTTAGGAAACTGTACATAAAATTTATGAATTAATTATAATTGATAAACCAAAAAAAAAATTCGTTTACATCAAAGAAATGTAGAAAAAGTACCTTGGTGGAAAGGTTGGATTTACAGAAGGGAAGGTTTATAGCCTGAGCTAAAGGCGAAGGCTGTAATTAATTTCGTAAAACAGTCTTTATACCTGTGGTAAATAATTTTTCGCTCGAGAACCGAAAAAGAAATAAAAACATAGCGATTTTGAGGTTAGAATGTAAAAAAAAATTTTACGATATTTTAACGTAATTGGCAAATTCTGGAAAAATCGACCGATCATCATTCTTTGACAAAACTTTCATATAGAATAATATGTAACAGGACTGAATAATTTTTTCAAAGTTACCTTATACTTCCTTGTGATAGAAACTACGATGAAAATATCAATAAGGTGTCCTATTTTTTGACCAAAGAATTGTGAAATATTAAAAAATGTAACTCAGTTTCCACGCGTTGAATTATAAAAGTATTATTACACCAGTTTTGCACTTTATTAAAAATTTATTTTTTTTCCACTTAAAAGTGTTTGTTTTATTTTAATGAAAAAGTATATACACTTGTTCATACTCATTTTTACATTCATTATTAAGTACAGTCATCCCTCCAAATAAGCGCATTCGCAATAAGCGCATACCTCTATGTTTGCTCGCGAGCCATGCCCCCACTGCGACTACCAAGTCCGAGCTCACTAAACTTTTGCGGACTGCTTCTCAATAAGCGCAATCGCTCATAGAGGATTTAAAATTTAAATTTCAAATAAAATCTTAATATTTTTTATTATTAATAACGAAATTTTTTATTGAAGCATAAATATTTATTAAAAATGTTTATAAATATATTTATAATAAATATTTATTAAAAATGTTTATAAATATATTTATAATAAATATTTATAGTTTTATTAATTCTAACGTTTATTTACTTTTATTAAATGTTTTCTGACAAAATATTGTAAGCTTTTGTTATTAGAAATTCATTTTGAAAATCATTCTGAAAATTGTTTTGAATTGCGTTTTTTTTTGCTACAGGTTCTTCGACACTCACTTTCACGGAATCACTTTCATTTTTTGCATCACTAGCATCTGCTTGAACAAAAGAATTTTCGCGTTTGATTTTTTTAATCGAGTCTGACATTTTTACACACTCACCGATTGTTTCTGTACTTATGACACGTGTCTGCTCTCAAATAGTAGCCGTTAAAACAATAAATGTACGGCAATTTAAGGGACTATCGCCAATACGCTTATTGAGAAGCACTAAACCTAAAATGTGCAAGAGAGACAGCAAGTCAGGAAAAAAGGATCTATGTACGCGCGGTGGGGGAACCTCGATTCGTGGAAAACCTCTTCCCCTTGGGGGCTTCTATACGCTTATTCGGAGGGATGACTGTATTAATAATTAAATCAATTTCAGTCAAAAAAAAAATCGTAAACTCTGTTAACTTGACGTAACCGCTATTAATTCAATGTACTCATTGAAAGGTATTCATAAGTACTTAAGTTCAAATTTTATATTGAGTAAAGTATTATTAAAGTTGAATATAATGCATAAGGATACGAGATATCAATTCTTTTCTATCGTCATCATTAAAAATTTTTTTCATAATTGGCCAATTTTTTAAGAATTTACCAATTGTTTCTGCTAAAAAAAAAGTATAATTGTTATTTTTCAAGTTTTTTAAAGGAAACTGGTACCTTTTTTCATGGTAAAAATAAAAGTAAGGTTTACTAAAATCTTTTCTTATTATATTTTTATATTTTATTGTTGAAAAATGTATTTTTTAAGAAGATGCTTATCTTTTCAAATAAATATAACAATAAAATGAAAACTATATTTTCATAAAAATTAATTTTTTCTACAGCTTGACGTAAACGGTTTTCATTTTTGAAAAAAAATCAAAGTGAATATTTTCTATTTCTTAAAACAAAATAAACTAGTTAAGGTGGATCATCCGCTAGCTATAGTTTGTTGTTCATAAAAATTAAAAGTTAAAAGAATTCTTCAATATTTTGAAAATAATTAATTTATACCAAGAAAAAAATCTCCGTAAATTTTCAGCTAGCCTTAACGATTGATTTTATTATTTATGCTCACTTAAAGTTTATCTTTTTACTACTATAAGATACAAAACACGCAGACTTTGAGTGAGCTCATATAAAAAATTAATCGTTAAGGCTACTTGAAAATTTACGGGGATTTTTTTCTTGCTATAAATTAATTATTTTCAAAATATTAAAGAATTTTTTTAACTTTTAATTTTTATGAACAACAAACTATAGCTAGCGGATGATCCACCTTAAGAATGAAAAAATTGTTAAGTTTTTTGAAAACGTTACTATGCGTGCCCTTCGTTTTAAATATTCTTATTTTTGGCCTTTTTTGCCGAAGAACTAAATACAATTTGAAATAAAAAATTATAATCCTTTTTTTGTTTGCTATATTTTTGAATGTATAATACTAGTCTCAAGCTGCTATTTAAGTATAAGTCTTAAAAAATAACTAAAAAAAATGTATATTCTCTTTTAAAAATATAATGATTATTTTAACATTGAAATTCGAAATATTACTAATATAAAGTAGAAAGAGTGAAAATAAAATAATACTTTTTAAGATGCCTTTTTTTAATTATTTCAAACAATTTAGCATCCCTCGATTTGCCTAATTTAAGATAAACTAAGTTATAATTACTTTGAAAGTTTTAATTTTTCATATTTTTAAACCATAGAAAATCATAATCACATATATATCAATTATCTTTTGAGACATCCTATGTAGTTATTCTATAGATTTTATAGCACAATGTGTCCTAAATCCACTTTTAGATCACAGCTATCTGTGACTTAAGTATCCTATTATTGCACACTATGTCCGGCAAACTTCATGCCATACAGTAATGTACTACAAAAGTCATACGAATAATAATATACTAATTTTTATAAGAAATATGTAGTTATTGATGATTACAAATAGCTATAAACAAGGTGTGGATTATTTTAACTACTCTATATTAACATTTTTCAAATTCAATAACAATTTTATTATTATTATTCAATAGCAAAGAGGTAGTCATTTCGGCGCTCTATTCGTCATGTTATGTGACGACAACGCCAATAATTACGTGTGAAATTAGATGTAATGTCGAAAAAACGAACTAAAAACTAAGAAAAATTTGAATTTTCTGACACTGCATTTAATTTTACACGTATTTATTGGCGCTGCTGTCCCGTACCGCGTTACAATAAAGTGACTGAACATATGACGAATTATAAGACGCCGACTTTCAAAAGTTAATTTCAACTAACAATTTAATGATATTGATACAAATTTTTTAAATTATAATTTTTTTCCCATTTTGATTTATCATTTATAAAGTATTTAAGTTTTTTTTATTTATAGTTTTTGCCTTCCTTTCTTGATTTATCATTCACGGAATGCCTGGCATTTGCTCTTTTGGAGTTTTCTTTTTTCTTTTACGAATTATCATTTGAAGTGCATGGTTTTTGTTAATTGTTAATTATTAAGAGAATAAATATAATGCGGCAGATTTATGACACTTGTGCTATAAAATAATATACAATACTTTTGACTTAAGTGGCCCATTGCATGACATGATTATCGTTCGAGTGAAGCGAGAACTTCGTGCAATGATGGGCCATTTAACCCTTTTAGAACCAATGTACATCACAATGTACATTGACATTTTTTGGTTTTTTTTGAAATTGTGCGAAAGTGGCTTCAAATTTTGTAAAAAAATGTGTGTATTAGATTGAAGTGGACTACTTCCGATCTCAAACTGAGGGCCTAAGTTATTATATCTCTGATAGAAACTGAGAAAACTTGCAAAGAAAAAAAAATTTTTTTTTATTGCAAAAATTGCTTAATAAATGAACATTTATCATCGCTAAATGGTTATCAGAACTTTTCATGACAGTCTTAGAGAGGCCATTCTTAAAACTGTGTGAGTTTCATATTATTATATATTATATTATTAATAAGTTATTACCCTGAATTCATCTTGACAATAATAATGTAATATTCTTTCGTTAATATTGTTTTCATCATCTTCATTGTCCTGATCTGAATTCACATTTTCTATTTCAATAGTCTCATTTATGATTGAATTTGATTCATATAGCTCTTCATCATTTTTATCATTATCATTATTAAGCTGCATAATTAAATTTTCATCATAATTTTCATTTTCACTATTTTCGTTAATATTTATTAATGTACCATTCCCTTCTTCGTTCTGAACTCTAAATGAATTTTCTTGCTCTGAATCGGAACTTTCTGAGAATCTTACGAAACGATTCATTTGATCTCCTTCAGAAGCATCAGAATCGTTATTATCGTTCTACATATTAAATAATTTAATGTTATTAACTAAATAATAGATATATTTATTAGTTCAAAGCTTGCGAAAAGATGTAGCTAGGATAATTTACAACATTTTTATAAACATCAGAATTGTTTCAAGTAAATAATCTTTTATATTGTTATTATTTACATTTAAATAAATATAATAATTTATATCGTCGTACCAGGTATACGGCGTTGTACGTGCAAAGCTAGTTATATGGATATTGGGGTTACATACATTTCAATTCATAGCACAACTATATTCAGTTTGCTATACTTCACATAAAAAAATATAGATAATTCGATACCTCACATGGTGACGTATGGAGTCATCTATACGTCACACTATATGGTAGTAATTAGCTATGAAGTGATCTTTGAAGTCATAAAATTGGTTAGTTTAATCGGCGTGTTTTGTTTTTTCTTTTGACATTTTGTTCTTTAACAAATTTAAAAAATATGAAGAAAAAAAATTGATTAATTATAAAAAAATTAGTGCAAATAATGAAAAAAATTAATACAAATAACAAAAAATAATTATAGTGAAAGTGAGACAGTAAAGAAAAAACATTAAATATAAAATTTGCGTGATATGCGTGGTCAGCTTGTCAAATTTGTGACACATCAATGACGGTTCCATAGATGATTCGCGTCTATACTGTTAATATACGTTTATTCAAATTCAAATCAAAATCAAGGATTGCGAATTTGTACATTTGTAATTGTGTAGTCCCTCATACCTGCTACAACGACATAAAATCATCTACGTCATTTGGGGAGTAAGAAGGATGAATACGGGGCGAATTTGTTGCTCGAACAGTAGTCAATCTCTTTTGAAAGAAACATTGTAAATCACCGTTCAAATGTTTACTTTTGAGGGAAAAAGTTACTTCTAGATGTTTTTTGATTACAAAGTATATTATAAATTTTCCTGATTCCACCATGATTGTGCATGAAACTTGGGAACATGGTTATTTGTTTACCTATTTTCTATTGACTAGGAGAGTATCAGACCTCCGGATCACGGATCTCGCTCAAATCTTTGGGATAAGTTTTCAGATGTCAAAATATGAAAGGAAACAGAATTTTAGATCCCAACGCTCAATATTTCCCTAGTTACAGGCAATTAAAGAAAATCACTAAAAAGTTACTAGATTTTCAAACGCATATAGTTCCTTAGCATTGATGGCTAGGAGTTTGAAATCTTTTTTTAAATGAAAGCTGAGCTCAAATCCTTTCGAAATAATAGTTATAGCATGTCAAAATATTATTTTTTCCCAAAGTTATAGCGTAATAAACATTAGACCCAATTTCAGCTTTTGTTATTAATTAATGTTTTAAAAAGAAAAATCAGGTCCATTATTATTTATTTCGAACTATTATTTCGAAAGGATTTGAGCTCAGTTTTCATTTAAAAAAAGTTTCAAACTCCTAGCCATCAATGCTAAGGAACTATATGCGTTTGAAAATCTAGTAACTTTTTTAGTGATTTTCTTTAATTGCCTGTAACTAGGGAAATATTGAGCGTTGGGATCTAAAATTCTGTTTCCTTTCATATTTTGACATCTGAAAACTTATCCCAAAGTTTGAGCGAGATCCGTGATCCGGAGGTCTGATACTCTCCTAGTGAGTAAAAAAAAAAAACTTTGGTGGTTTCTACGTATACATTTTTTACATGTTTTTACGTATCTCCCACACCTTTATTTATTTTTCCATTCCAATTACCCCCCTACCCACCCCATTCCGCATTTGCCCGGGGTAATGCCCGTGAAGAAGGAAAAACCCTGTAGCCAAACCCAGTGGGATAAATGCTTAGGGAAAACCTTCTCCGGAATGGGTCGGTGTATATAGCGAATTCAATATTAGGTAACCCATGTACAAGAGTACCTACACCGTATTTGCTACACCTCCCGCTCACATTGTCATGTGGCCAGCACGCCCAAGCGACCGTCACACAAAGCAAGTCAGAACCGGCCGCACGGGGCACTTGAGCGGTCACCCATCCAAGTACTAACCGTGGCCGATGCTGCTTAACTTTGCAGATCGCCTGGCGCGCGCCGAACCACTCGGCCAATGCGTCGGTCTTATATTCTATTGAGTATATTTTTTTTATAATTATTAATAGATTTATTGATTTTGATTCGAATAGAAGATAAATATTTTTGTACTTTTCGCAAGCATTAAACATTAACTTAAGAGTAAAATTATTATTATTTACATTTTCATTTTCAAATCGAGCTCGTTTTCTTGACTGGATGGTAGATTTTGGTATAGATATATTACGATTAGTCAACCATTGTTTATAAGGTCCTCTTTTTCTGCTCATTATCATTAACTCATCTATACGATGAAATCCCTAAATATTAATCAGTTTACTTGTTTAAAAACTTTTTTAAAAACATTGAGATTTGCATTATTATTATATTTTATTAAATTAAAAATAATTTGTATTGATAGACAATTTATTATCTAATTTATAGCCAAATCAAAGGAAAAATACTAAGAAAAATATTAAATATTAAGTAAAACAAATTTTTATTTTCGATCCCCTAAATTTTTTGTATTTGAATTAATTCCTTTCCTTCTAATGAGCTGAAACTAGAATAGTTGTTTCATTTAGTGCATCAAATAAATAATAAAGAATTCCAGATAGTTTAAACACGAGAAACAAATTTTTCATTTATAATTCCAGAATTCTCTGTATTTTTCTAGTTAAAACTTGGATGATTATCTTATTATTGTATAGTGCAAGGGACAAACATCAAAAATAAATTCTAGGTAAATTCATGACGGAATGTATTCCTTGTTTTTGTTATTTTTAATTAATTATTTCTCACATTTATTACCATGAATTATTAATTATAAACAAAACAAACTTTTAACACTTTGAATGAAGAAGAACTAAGTCGAACGAATGCAAAGAATGAGGTAAATCGGTTTCGATCCTTCCTGATAGGGAGGTTAAATTTTTCTTTGCGAAAGTCCGTGAAAGACCGGTCTTTTATAGTTGATAAAGGGAGAGGAGTAAAAAGAGAAAGCATCTCGTGCGCAGTTGCCGCTGAGGCGTCCGCACACATGCACGCCATGAAGCCGATTTTTGGCGCAGAATTCCAACAACCCGCCCGCCTCATTCCTTGAACGACAAGTCTTGCATTGCCACCCGCTAAAATCGACGCAATAGAGACTGAATCAAGCTGTTGCCTTGGCCATCAGGGAGTCGTCAATGGGTAAGAGAGAGAGTTTCACTATGGATATATATATATTGTAAACGTTTTTCCTTTTCGGGAGGAGAAATACGTGTTAACTCCTGCTGCCAGACGCTTCCAGTGAGTTACCAGGGTAAGATCGGCAGGAGTTGGAGGGATCGGTAGGTGGAAAGTGAAGGAAAGTAACCGGGTTTGACACGTTTGGTTATACTAGGGAGTACCTTGGCTTTATTGTACTCATAAAACTCATGTACAACGACGATTACAATAATGAAATAATAATAACGTATTAATCAAAACTAAACCTAATATTTTTATATAATGCAAATAAACTAACCTAACCTTAAATGAAAATATAATTTACAAAAGTAATTATCTCGGCCACTTGACGGCTATTTAATAAATGAATCAAATCAATTAATAATCTTTAATGAATCTGAATGATAGTTTATTTTAATTAATAGATTCTACGGCCTGGACGGTCTAAAATATACCGGCGGCTTTTACCTGCAACAATGTGCAAAACAAAAAGAGACAAATGATTAATAACTAATTATAATGATACTAATAGGCAATGGCACCTAATATCGTTATACTTAATCCTACGGTAATAATGATGGTATCCGGCTCCCTTAATTATATAAATTACAAATCTCTATAGGCATGCGGGACCTTTAAGTGATGTAAAGACAATGGGTGGCCGACACCCTTAACTTATTCTATGTTCTAATATTTACACATGGTCGAACGGAGTCCTTTAAACTAATATCAAACAAGTGCTGGGTGGACGACACCCTTAATATATTCTATGAATCACGTAATGGCGGACGTGACAGCTGTGGGTGGACAAGACCCTTAATTAAGCCCGTTGCGATATGTGGGATAGAATATAATATTGTAGGTGGACGTCACCCTTAAATTCAGCGGCGCAAAAATCGGCATTGCTGCGACGACAAAAAGGTTGCGAGTGTATGCTCTAGGTAACATAGATTTACGCCTGTGTGTTCACTTGACGTAACTCTAAAACTGCCAGCATATGCACTCGTAGTGTAGACCTGTGTGTGCACTTGGTCTACCCTCATGTGCGGAGAGAGAAGCTCTGCCTAAGCTGTGGTGCTCCTACAAGCCAAGGCAGCCAGTTACTACCTGTCTCCCTCTCTCTTAGCCTTGTGTGCTCACTTAGGTAAAGAGAGAAAGGAGACCGTAGTCTACACTGCTCTGCTCTGGATAGCTTCTCGGCCTCTTATATACTCCGGCCTCATTTTTCTCGTTGCGTGCAACGACGTTCGAGGTTGCCGCCTAGCATCTGAGCTCAGAACTACTGTTCTATCGTAGCTGGCCATTAGGCAGGAGATTTGAAATGCGCCGGTATGTATACTCGTCGCAATATATATATATATATATATATATATATATATATATATATATATATTTGATATGCCGCCAATGATGTTACAGAGTGCACATAAAGAGATATAAACTATGCTGCTAAACAAAGTTATTGAGAAGTCAGCAAGCGAATGGAACAGTCCACCAGTGATACTTAGGAACCTGACGGGGAGAATCGATTCTGCATAGATCACAGAGAATTAAACAAAGTTATTAGGAAGGACGCTTATTCAATAACAAGTATGGATTTAATTCTTGATAAGATGCGAAAAGCTAAATACCTGACCATTATAGACCTAAAACAAGCTCACTTCTAAATCTCAATGGAGAAAGATAGTAGGAAATATAATGCATTCTCAGTATCTGGATCAGCCTCTGGCAGTTCAAGAAAATGCCGTCCGAATTTACCAATACTCTAATAACCTTCCAGCGACTCTTCGACTGAATGTGAACTAAACGTGTTTGGATGCCTCGACGATATCATCATTGCTACAGAGTTCTTCAATGACCACCTAAAATGGCTGGAAACAGCGTTGTGGAGTCTGATAGACGCTAAGTTGTCTGTAAACAAGAAAAGTGTGAGATCTGCTTCTCACAGATCACCTATCTGGGATGTATATTGAACAATTAAGAGCTAAGATCGGATCCAGATAAGGTAGCACCAGCTGCCAATTATCCAGCATCCAAAATACTGCAAAGCAATTGAGAAGATTTCTTGAGATGGTCAGATGGTATTTCAGAGCATGATTCTGAGAAGAAAGTTTCTCTAGTGGAGCTGTTAAGGCAAAACAGAGCGTCTCGAGGACCTTACACAAGTATTAACGACAGCTATTGTACTTGCACTGACTTCAACAAACCATTCATGTGATGCCAGCAACTTCGCGATTGAATCAGTGTTGATCCAAGAGCATGAAAACGGAGAGCACCCAATTGTATATGTGAGCAGAGTACTAATAGCTGCGGAGAGAAACTATATAATCACAGAGAAGGAATTATTAGCGTTCATATGGGCAATTAAGAAACTTAGACTTTATCTTGAAGGTTATACCCTCAAGATTATCATGGGTTACAATGCGTTGAAGTGGCTACAGAAGCTAAAGAACCCTACGAGGAGACTAGCAAGATGGATTTTAAGAATGTGTCAGTGGTCATTTGAAATCATACATCGACGAGGAGCGTTACACCACGTGCTTCTCTCGCAGTATAAAAGTCAAAAGAAGAAGAAGAAAACATGTGTGTTTTCGAGGAGATATAAGATGAGAAATACATTGAGCGACCTAAAGAGATAAAAACAAGCCCCCAAAAATACCTAGGATGGATAGTATTATGAACGAACCATCGCTTAATCCCGTGACCTATGAAGAAGAAGAATGGCGACTTGTAGTACATGTAGAGCACCGAGAGAAAAATACAAGACGCACACTGTCATCCTTCATCAGGTCATCTTGGATTCGAAAAGACTTATGATACACTGAAAAGGAACTATTAATGGTTAGGAGTTTATTATGGAACCACTCAGTTCATAAAGAAATGCGACGATTGTCAAGGATACTAAACCAAGCAAACCGTATCTCAAATACTAATGGGAAACCATGTTGTCGAGCGACCATGGTTAGTAGTATCAGCTGACATTATGGAGTTCCCACCGAGCAAGAGCCAGAACAATTACTTGTCAGTTTTTCAAAACCTTTTCACAAAATGGATCAAGCTAAAACTGTCAATAACTGCTGATGGGAAAGCAGTGGCTAAGGTTTTGAAAGAGTTGATCTTATTTTGATGGAAGACTCTCAAGCATCTGCTAACCGTTAATGGAAAAGAATTTGAAAATGAGCACTTAGATTAGGTACTACAAGAATATGGAGCAGTTAGAGTGATGACCCTGACATATCACCTTTCCAACACAGCAAACCGATTCTCCGCAAAACTCACGCCAAAATACGATGAACCGTTCATGATCTTAGAAATATCACCATTAGTATATTTATTCGAGACCGAGGGCGGTAAACGCAATATAAAAGTACACTTTTCCGAATTAAAGAGATATATTCCCCCCAGAACGAACCCATGTCCCAAAACCTAACCTGATCTTTAACTTAACTATGACGCCCTTTATAGGATTTCCTTTAATTTTTTAGATAAGCAAACTGAGACGAGCCTTTGGACCACGCAGGACTGTGAATCAGGTACTTACCGCGTTGTGAGGAGAATCATGTGTGAGATACCTGTACTTTCGTCACCACGCGATGCCGCTGACCAAAAGTCAAGTCGGTGAAGGATTTGGGGTCCGGCCATCGAGGGAACCGGCCAGTACTACTCGACCATGCAAGAACTACAGAAAGTGGCAAAGATGGAGAGAGAAAGAGATAAGGAGAATTAGGAGTTCTGGAGTAACAATTGAGAGAGGCTTCATCACCTTTCTCCCAATTACTACCCCCAACTCGCGAGTCTCCTCTGAAGGATGGAGAACTTTTACATGTTACTGAGTGCGCGTCTACAGGTTGTGGATAGTAGAATGGCTAGAGAGTAGTGGGTGAGGGAGGCCAAAACCAGTCTTTCTGGTTAGTTGTCAATAATGAATAAGCGACCGCGGATAATGGAATAAGAGAGGTAGAGGAAAAAGAACGATAGAGAGTAATGAGAAAATATTAATTACCCCAGCTGATAACTTTGGTGGCGGGGAAGGCTAAGACATAGAGTGATTTTCGTGTCTCGACAAATCTCAATATCGATGACGAGTAAAGCATCAAAATCCTAGAAAATGCACTGTGAAGAGCATACTTGAAAACGTGTCACATCAGAAAGAGCCGCATAAAAACCAAATCTTGGTGGAATGCGGAAATAAAGCTGTTGAAAGCGGAGTCAAGAAAACTTTACGCAATAGCAAGAAAAGATAATAAAAATGAGAGGTGTGAAAAATATAAAACCAGTTTAGTCTGCTTATGGATGTCTACTTTCCGGGAAACCGAGAAGTAAGGAAGGCGGAAAAACCTTTAGCTCACGGGGTATCGGAGATAGAGGAAAGAACAAGAGAAACTGTAGCAGAAATAGTGTCAAAAAAAAGAATAGCATGAGCGGTAAACACGTTCAGTTCATATAAATCAGCGGAACCGGAAGAAATTATGTCGATTATGCTGCAAAAATAACTATGCACAATTATGGATCTTTTGATATTTTCTTAAGAGCAGGCCGGATTCGCTATCCTTGTCTAATTGAAATTTTTGTTATTTACTCAAGTATTAATCGGTGTATTTGCAAATTGAAGGTTAAGCGCAATAGATATTATTATTACAAATATTTATTCACAAGAATAAAAAAATCTATGGCTTTGTTTTTGAGAAAAGTAAGTAACGCGAAAATATTATGAACATAAACTTTTACTTTGGCGTTACTTACTTTTCTCAAAAACAAAGCGGTAGATTTTTTTTTTCTTGTGCATAGATGTCCATAATGATAATATCTATTGCACTTAGCCTCTAATTTGAAGATACACCGATTAATACTTGAGTAAATAAAAAACAACTTAATTGTTACCCGGTCGGTATCAGGTTCTACTCCGGTCTGCCGTTAACGGTAGGCCGGAGAGAACCTGATACCGACCGAGTAACAATTGAGTTGTTTGTTATTTACTCAGTTTTAATCGGTGTATCTTCAAATTGAAGGTCGAGCGCAATAGATATTATTATTATGAACATCTATGCACAAGAAAAAATATCTACCGGATTGTTTTTGAGAAAAGTAAGTAACGCGAAAAATATTATAAACATAAACTTTTACTTTGGCGTTACTTACTTTTCTCAAAAAAACAAACCGGTATATATTTTTTTTCTTGTGCATAGATGTTCATAATAATAATATCTATTGCGCTCGACCTTCAATTTGAAGATACACCGATTGAAACTTGAGTAAATAACAAAAATGCCAATTAGACAAGGACAGCGAATCCGGCCTGCTCTTAAAAAGATTATTACTGGAATGTATACCAAAAAATGGAGAGAGGTAAAGGTAGTATTCAATACACAAAGCGGGTAAACCAAGCCACACACTGCCCAAGGATTTTAGACCAATCAGCCTCTCATCCTACATCTTGAAGACGTCAGAGAGAATGGTGGATCAACATATTAAAGAGACTACAGGAGTGAAAAAAAGATGTACATCACAACATCCTATCTCAAAGGCAAATCAGTAGACAGTACATTACATGAAGTAGTGAGGATAATAGAAATGGCTCTTCAGAAGAAGTAGTATACAATGCGAGCCTTCCTGGACACTAAGGGAGCCTTTAATAATGTCAATACAGAAGCCATTAAATAGGCGTTAGAGGAAATAGGAGTAGACCGAATAACCATAAACTGAATTATGGAAATGCTAGAAAGTAGAATCATAAATTTGGAATTAGGCAACAGAACTACGAAAAGGGGAATAACAAGAGGAACTCCACTGGGAGGAGTTATATTCCCCCTGCTGTGGTCAAAAGTAATAAATAAAATTCTCAAAAGACTTGAGGATAAAAGAATAAAAGTGGTAGCTTATACAGACGATGTCATGGTACTGATCACGGGCAAAGATGCGACTGTGTTCTGTTTCAATATGGAGTTTGCATTAAAAGAAATCGCAAAGCGGGCGGAACAGAACGGATAGGAAGTGAATCCTGATGAAACCAAGCTACTTTTGTTCACAAGAAGATACAAAATTTCGGAGATTATATTGCCAAAACTTAGAGGATGCACATTCAGGCTATCCAAATAGGCAAAATATTTAGTAGCTGTTTTAGACTCGAAGCTGCTCTAGAAGCGGAATATAGAAGATAGGATGAAAAAGGGAATAAACACATACTATAAATACAGGAAAATGTTCAATAAGAGATGGGGTCTACAACCGCAGATAACATAATGGCAATACATTGCAACAATCAGACCAATAATTAGACCGCGAAACCCAGCACCTGGCTCTGGGACGTCCACATCATGATTAACATCCACGGAGGAGAATATCATAGACGGAATATGCCGGCTATCAGAGACACTCAGCGACATCGCGGTGATGACGAGAGATGAGATCTTCTAGGACGTTTTAGAGGAAGATTTAATCAATCGGATGCTGCATCTAACAAAAACACTGTCAGGGGCTGAATTATGCTACCTGAATAAATATTATTACTAGGATGATCTGGGTGCAACTTAGCGTACGAATGAAGAGAGGAAAGAAGTAAACAGAGTACAGAAAAGAGGGGTGTCACGAGAAGATGGAAACTGAACAGGATGAAAAAGGGAGATTGACCAAGAAAAAGAGGAGAAACTGACCGTGAGAAAGAGGAGATAGGAGAAATGACCGAGACCAGACGTACTGATAATTTTTTTTAACAGTGAGTTAAGATCTTTAAAATTTTCTTTTGGTTTTGTCTAAAAATTGATTTAGATTTTTTAAGAATATTTTTTTTGACGTATAGCCTGTAGTCTAACCTCATAAACAGACTCTATACCCCACCTAACCTTAATCTTATCTCACTTAACCCGATGCAAAATACAATTCAATTGTGCATGAGATTATTAAGTGATGAGATTATTAGTATGTGTAATTTATGGAAACAATAACGATGATGAAATGTGTAGATTAATCTTAGCAAGCAATTTTCTAGCATGATTGTGTGTAATGATTTATTTATAACTTACAAGCGGATCGATGGCGAGAGTCGTTGGTGTATATTGTGCAACGTGGGCACTTTGAATTGTAAGCAGTCCATTCTGGAGAATGTCCTGCTTAGGGAAGGAGAGTTTGTGACGTGGAAATTTCACGTACAATAAATTATTCAAGCAATTTGTCACCCCCTATGCCCTTTACTGGGCACAACATACCACCGATGCACTTATCGACCCGGGTGTACTTGACTTAAACAGTTATTTAATAGAGCAATCTTTTATTTTTTACCAGTACCATAAGGTAAAGTGATGACAACTGGCAGATGCGCGTGGTAGCCATTACGCATATATTCATAAAACGTACACGTGAGCGTTAGTACTGCTAGCGGTGATCGTAGGGTTAGCACACCTGCAGACAATATATCATAGCAACCACACGTGTGTCAGGAGGCCGCATACAACGAAGAAAACGTGTAAAGAATTTCTTCGCAAAGTCTTGTATCCGTTGCTAACGGGTTAGCACCAAATCTAGGAGAATAAGCAGAGAAAGAGAAAGATTGTTGACCAGGATATCATGAACTTATCATGAATAAATACCAAGAAAAAAGTGGCCATTACACACAACCCTAAGAAACCCCATCTGATACATGGGACCATTCCATCACCTGGTTCGGCTCATCAACAACAGAGTAAGAACGATCGCTAAGATGAGAGGCGAACCCTACTGAAAAAGCCAAATGATTAGTCACTTGGTTTATCATCTGATTTATCATCTTATTTATTATATGATTAATCACCTCATAAGTTACCTGACTTTATGACATGATCTGACAGGTAATTAATCAAGTGAAAAATCATGTGATTAATCAGATGAAAAATCAGGTAATGAAATCAAATAAAAAATCAGTCGATTAATCAAGTGAAAAATCAAGTGATTAATCAGATGAAAAATCAGGTAATGAAATCAAATAAAAATCAGGTGATTAATCAAGTAAAATATCGAGTGATTATTTAGGTATCATGATTCATTCTATAGGTTTTATTTGTATCTATATTATATTTTTTATTAGTTGACCAATATAACATAGTTTTAATTATGGAGGATTCCAATGGTAGAAATCAAAGATGCAATCTTAAAGGTTTTCAACATCTATTGAATTATAGAACAGATGCAAAAAAAATAAATAAGAATATATACAATGCCGATACATTCATCATATTCATATCACCAAGTTTGCATTAATTTTAGGGAATAATTGGATACATAAACACATGAAGAAAACCAAAATTTCAGACTTCAATATTACCATGGTACCCAATTATTCCCTAAAATTAATGCAAACTTGGTGATATGAATATGATAAATGTATCGGTATTGTATATATTCTTATGTATTGTTTTTGCATCTGTTCTATAATTCAATAGATGTTGAAAACATTTAAGATTGTATCTTTAATTTCTACCATTGAAATCCTAGATTATTAAAACTATGTTATATTGGTCGACTAATAAAAATATAATATGGATACAAATAAAACCTACAGAATGAATCATGATACCTAAATAATCACTTAATATTCTACTTGACTAATCACCTGATATTTCATTTCATTTATCTGATTTTTCATCTGATTAATTACTTGATTTTTCACTTGATTCATCACATGATTTTTCACTTGATTCATCACATGATTTTTCACTTGATTCATCACATGATTTTTCACTTGATTCATCACATGATTTTTCACTTGATTCATCACATGATTTTTCACTTGATTCATCACATGATTTTTCACTTGATTAATCACCTATCAGATCATGTCATAAAGTCATGTGATTTATCAGTTGATTAATCATATAATAAATAAAATGATGAATCAGATGATAAATCAAATGATTAATAAATTGGCTTTTTTCGGTAGGGAACCACCTAATGACCGTGTCGAGTCTTTGAGTCGGTCTGTGGCTCATTCGGTAGAGCGTTGGATTCGTAATCTCGAGGTTCCGAGTTCGAATCCCGCTTTCGATTGATACAAGCACCATTGTACGTTACATGTGCTTTGTTCACCAACACACTTACGAGCTCCGTCGCTGATTAGCATAGCAATAATAGCATAGCATAAATATAGCAACGTTAAAAAAAAAAAAAAAAATGACCATGTCAGAGCAATTCATGGTACGCAGTTTAACAAGTAGCCTATGACACCGCTGCTGTCCAATACATCGCAATTTTCTCTGATCTGATCATCGGTTTTCATCTAGATCATTAACGGAGCATCGACTGCGGTCCGATAAAAATTAATTATTGTGAAATAACAGCTCTCGCTGTAACTAATTAGTGCACAAAGTGGCAAGTGACTGTGATATAAGTGCGCGAAAAATAAATTGTGATTTACGAATTATAAAGGAATTTAACTGAGCGTAAAAGGGAAATTTGTAATTTATAATTAAAAATTTGGTGTAATTAAACTAATTTAAAATTTCAAAAGACCGTAAATAAATATGAAAATAAAATTTGTGTTGTTTTTTTTTCTTATATAATCACGGTGAAACGTGGCACGTACGGAATGGAAAGTGAGAGATAGAGATATGTAAAGCGACTCGGGCCAACCCTGGTATAAATTATCATTATAAACCAGTCATATTGTAACCATTTTTTTCAAAAATGTTTAATAATTGACCAACAATTACTAGAAAATGATCAGTTTATAGTCGTAAAATAATTTAGAAAGATTTTCGGAATGATCTAAGGTATTCTTTCACCGAATAATTTCAAGATTCTTCCAAAAAGCTTTCATGAAATAATTCATGCAATATTTTGGTAAAGTCTCAAGAAATCATACATGAAATAATTTTAAAATCTTCTTGAAATATTTCATGAAATAACTTATGATGAGAATAAAAGTTATTACATAAATCCTGACTGAAAGAACTTTGAAAAGACTTTTTAAAAGGAAACAAGAAAGAACTCAGAAATCGTTCGGAAGGTTCCAGTCGTAAAATAATTTAGAAATATTTTCGGAATAATCTAAGTTATTCTTTTACCGAATAATTTCAAGATTCTTCCAAAAAGCTTTAACGTAATAATTCCATTTAAGATTTTCGAAAAATCTCACGAATTCTTGCATGAAATAATTTTAAAATCTTTTTGAAATAATTCATGAAAGAACTTATTATGACGATAAAAGTTATTACATGAATCCTTAGTGAAAGTACTTTGAAAGAACTTCTTGAAAAGAAACAAGAAAGAACTCAGAAATCTCCCAACGTTTGAAATCAGAAAATAATTTAGAAAGATTTTCGGAATGATCTAAGGTATTCTTTCACCAAATCATTTCGAGATTCTTTCAAAAAGCATTCATGTAATAATTCATGCAATGTTTTGGTAAAATCGCGCGAAATATTCCATGAAAAAATTTTGAAATCTTTTTGAAATATTTCATGATACAACTTATGAGGAGAATGAAAGTTATTACATTAATCCTTATTGAAAGGACTTTAAAAAGACTACTTGAAAGGAAACAAGAAACAACTCAGAAATCTTCCAACGATCGGAATCAGAAAAGAATTTAGAAAGATTTTTGGGATGATTTAAGGTATTCTTTTACCAAATCATTTCAAGATTCTTTCAAATAGCATTCATGTAATAATTCATGCAATGTTTTGGTAAAGTCGCGCGAAATCTTCCATGAAAAATTTTGAAATCCTTTTGAAATATTTCATGATACAACTTATGAGGAGAATGAAAGTTATTACATGAATCTTTATTAAAAGGACTTTGAAAAGACTACTTGAAAGGAAACAAGAAACAACTTAAAAATCTTCCAACGATTGAAATCAGAAAATAATTTAGAAAGATTTTTGTGGTAATTTAAGGTATTCTTTCATCAAATCATTTCAAGGTTCTTTCAAATAGCATTCATGTAATAATTCATGCAATGATTTGGTAAAGTCGCACGAAATCTTACATGAAATAATTTTGAAATCTTTTTGAAATATTTCATGAAATAACTTATGAGAATAAAAGTTATTACATAAATCCTTACTGAAAGAACTTTGAAAAGACTTCTTAAAAGGAAACAAGAAAGAACTCAGAAATCTTCCAATGATTCAAATCAGAAAATTATTTATAAAAATTTTCGGAATGATCTAAGGTATTCTTTCATCAAATCATTTCAAGATTCTTTTAAAAAAGATTCATGTAATAATTCATGCAAAGGAAACAAGAAAGAACTCAGAAATCTTGCAACGATTGAAATCAGAAAATAATTTAGAAAGATTTTCGGAATAATCTAAGTTATTCTTTCACCAAATAACTTCAAGATTCTTCCAAAAAGCTTTCAAGAAATAATTCATGCAATATTTTGGTAAAGTCTCAAGAAATCATACATGAAATAATTTTGAAATCTTTTTGAAATATTTCATGAAATAACTTTTGACGAGAATAAAAGTTATTACATAAATCCTGACTGAAAGAACTTTGAAAAGACTTTTTAAAAGGAAACAAGAAAGAACTCAGAAATCGTTCGGAAGGTTCCAGTCGTAAAATAATTTAGAAATATTTTCGGAATAATCTAAGTTATTCTTTTACCGAATAATTTCAAGATTCTTCCAAAAAGCTTTAACGTAATAATTCCATGTAAGATTTTCGAAAAATCTCACGAATTCTTGCATGAAATAATTTTAAAATCTTTTTGAAATAATTCATGAAAGAACTTATTATGACGATAAAAGTTATTACATGAATCCTTAGTGAAAGTACTTTGAAAGAACTTCTTGAAAAGAAACAAGAAAGAACTCAGAAATCTCCCAACGTTTGAAATCAGAAAATAATTTAGAAAGATTTTCGGAATGATCTAAGGTATTCTTTCACCAAATCATTTCGAGATTCTTTCAAAAAGCATTCATGTAATAATTCATGCAATGTTTTGGTAAAGTCGCGCGAAATATTCCATGAAAAAATTTTGAAATCTTTTTGAAATATTTCATGATACAACTTATGAGGAGAATGAAAGTTATTACATTAATCCTTATTGAAAGGACTTTAAAAAGACTACTTGAAAGGAAACAAGAAACAACTCAGAAATCTTCCAACGATCGGAATCAGAAAAGAATTTAGAAAGATTTTTGGGATGATTTAAGGTATTCTTTTACCAAATCATTTCAAGATTCTTTCAAATAGCATTCATGTAATAATTCATGCAATGTTTTGGTAAAGTCGCGCGAAATCTTCCATGAAAAATTTTGAAATCCTTTTGAAATATTTCATGATACAACTTATGAGGAGAATGAAAGTTATTACATGAATCTTTATTAAAAGGACTTTAAAAAGACTACTTGAAAGGAAACAAGAAACAACTTAAAAATCTTCCAACGATTGAAATCAGAAAATAATTTAGAAAGATTTTTGTGGTAATTTAAGGTATTCTTTCATCAAATCATTTCAAGGTTCTTTCAAATAGCATTCATGTAATAATTCATGCAATGATTTGGTAAAGTCGCACGAAATCTTACATGAAATAATTTTGAAATCTTTTTGAAATATTTCATGAAATAACTTATGAGAATAAAAGTTATTACATAAATCCTTACTGAAAGAACTTTGAAAAGACTTCTTAAAAGGAAACAAGAAAGAACTCAGAAATCTTCCAATGATTCAAATCAGAAAATTATTTATAAAAATTTTCGGAATGATCTAAGGTATTCTTTCATCAAATCATTTCAAGATTCTTTTAAAAAAGATTCATGTAATAATTCATGCAAAGGAAACAAGAAAGAACTCAGAAATCTTGCAACGATTGAAATCAGAAAATAATTTAGAAAGATTTTCGGAATGATCTAAGGTATTCTTTCACCAAATCATTTCAAGATTCTTTCAAAAAGCATTCATGAAATAATTCATGCAATATTTTGGTAAAGTCTCAAGAAATCATACATGAAATAATTTTGAAAATTTTTTGAAATATTTTATGAAATAACTCATGATGAGAATCAAAGTTATTACATAAATCCTTACTGTAAGGACTTTAAAAAGACTTCTTGAAAGGAAACAAGAAAGAACTCAGAACTCTTTCGAAGGTTCGAGTCGTAAAATAATTTAGAACGATTTTTGGAATAATCTAAGTTATTCTTTCACCAAATAACTTCAAGATTCTTCCAAAAAGCTTTCAAGAAATAATTCATGCAATATTTTGGTAAAGTCTCAAGAAATCATACATGAAATAATTTTGAAATCTTTTTGAAATATTTCATGAAATAACTTTTGACGAGAATAAAAGTTATCACATGAATCTTTATTGAATGGACTTTGAAAGGACTTTTTAAAAGAAAACGTGAAATATAACGGAATCATTTAGAAATATTTTCGGGATTAGTTTATAATTTATCTGCTTGATGGCGATATCTCTTACTCTCGCAAGCGGTAAGAGTGCTTCCCGTTTCATATATAAGGAAAATAAAAATCTAAAATGAAAATTATAAATTGTTATGCGTGCGATGTCTGTGTTATGATAACCTCGATTTTAACCGCTGTGAAACTATTCGTAATCCTGTAAATAATTATATCATCATATCCGTTATATATATATATGTGTGTGTGTGTGTGTATTAATTCTAAATTGATTTTTAAATAATAAAGGAAATAAATAATAAGGAAATAAATAAATAAAGTTTCTACATTTTTACACGTCTCCCAACTAAAGATATATGAAAAGATTAATGCATTATTACTAAAAGAATTCATAGATCCTTTTAAAATTCTTCCATTGAAAGAATTCTGTAATAATTCTATGTCCGAGGTATATTCCTTTTAGAAATAATACAATGAAATATTTTAAAAATATTTCATATTATTCTTACAGAATCCTTTCAATGGAAGATGTATGAAAAGATTTACGAATTATTACCAAAAGAATTCATGGATCCTTACACAATTCTTTCATTGAAAGGATTTTGAAATGTCTTGTGAATTCTGTATGAAATATTTTTTTGTATTATTTTTAAAAGAATAATACCTCGGACATAGAATTATTTCAGAATCCTTTCAGTGAAATATTTCTGCAAGATTGTAGTCTTTTCATGGTTCCTTTCAGAATCCTTTCAAAGTCCTTTCATGCTGTATTGGCATATGAAGTTATTTTTTATATGAAGTTATAACAAATAATTAGATAGTCTATAATATGTTCGCTACCCCGTCAAAAAAGGTTAGCTGTAAAATATAGCTAAAAAAATAGTTAAATATATAGCTATACTGACTAGGAGAGTATCACATCTCCGGATCACGGATTTTGCTCTAACTTTGAGATAGGTTTTCAGATGTCAAAATATGGAAAAAGCCAGAGTTATAGACCCCAACGCTCAATATTTCTCTAGTTGCAGGCAATTAAAGAAAATCACTAAAAAAGTTACTAGATTTTCAAACGCTTATAATTTTTTAGCATTAATAGCTAGACGCTTGCAACTGTTTTTAAATGAAGGCTACGTTAAAATCCTTTCGAAAAAGCACCTATAGCATATCAAAATATTATTTTTCCCAAAGTTACAGCGTTATGAAAATTGTACTACATTTTAACATTTATCATTAATTAATATTTTTAAAAGGAAATTCAGTTCAAATTCTTATAACGCTGTAACTTTGGGAAAAAATAATATTTTGATATGCTATAGGTGCTTTTTCGAAAGGATTTGAACGTAGCTTTCATTTCAAAACAGTTACAAGCGTCTAGCTATTAATGCTAAAGAATTATAAGCGTTTAAAAATCTAGTAACTTTTTTAGTGATTTTCTTTAACTGCCTGCAACTAGAGAAATATTGAGCGTTGGGGTCTATAACTCTGGCTTTTCCATATTTTGACATCTGAAAACCTATCTCAAAGTTAGAGCAAAATCCGTGATCCGGAGATGTGATACTCTCCTAGTGAGCTGTTTTTACAGCTATATCGATGTGTTTTTTAGCTCTTTTTTATAGTTAAAAATGTAATTAATTTTATAGTTAATAATTTCGTTATCTACCGAAAATATTAATAGCTACCATTTCAACTATATTTTATAGCTATTATTATAGTTAAAAAAAACACTTAAATTTTTAGTGTATTTATTACAAAATATTAATAGTTAGATATTTAACTATACTTTATAGCTTTAAATAAATGGTTTTTTTAGATATTTTTTATAGTTGAAAATATACCTAAATTTTTAGTTGATAATTTGGTTATTACTCATAGATATTTAGCTAAAAAACATGAATATTGCTATAATATAAATGAATACAGCTGTATTTTACTTATATTTTTAGCTGTTTTTAGCTATATTTTTAACAATTTTTTTTAGCTAAACATTATTTTAAAGTAGCTTTCAGATATACTCGAGTTTATTTATATTGTCCTTGCCTACCCTAGCTGTAAATTGATTAACCTATACATACACTAAATCTAAGCAATAATGTCCCTGGGGTCGCCAGAAAACACTTGCGCATTTTTTAGTAACGGTAAAATGGATCGGTCTTATATACAAAGTGTACTCAACTCTCACCACTTGCGGGAGTTGGACACAAATTTCAACGAGTCAAAACAGCTATATTTTAAGCTTAATTTTTAGCTAATTTTTTTAGCTAAACGTTTTTGACGCGTTGAAATTTGTGTCCAACTTCCGCAAGTGGTGAGAGTTGAGTACACTTTGTATATAAGACCGATCCATCTTACCGTTACTAAAAAATGCACGCGTGTTTTCTAGCGACCCCAGGGACATTATTACTTAGATTTAGTGTATGTATAGGTTAATCAATTTACAGCGAAGGTAGGCAAGGACAATATAAATAAACTCGAGTATATCTGAAAGCTACTCTAATAATGTTTAGCTAAAAAAAATTGTTAAAAATATAGCTAAAAAACAGCTAAAAATACAGCTGAAATTACAGTTATATTTTCAGCTGTTCGCGGTAAAAAAACATCTATAAAAACAGCTGAAAATATAAGTAAAATACAGCTATATTCATTTATATTATAGCAATATTCATGTTTTTTAGCTAAATATCTATAAGTAATAACCAAATTATCAACTAAAAATTTAGGTATATTTTCAACTATAAAAAATATCTAAAAAACCATTTATTTTCAGGTATAAAGTATAGTTAAATATCTAGCTATCAATATATTGTAATAAATACACTAAAAATTTAAGTATTTTTTTTTAACTATAACAATAGCTATAAAATATAGTTGAAATGGTAGCTATTAATATTTTCGGTAGATAACGAAATTATTAACTATAAAATTAAGTACATTTTTAACTATAAAAAAGAGCTAAAAAAACATCGATATAGCTGTAAAAAGAGCTCGGTATAGCTATATATTTAACTATTTTTTTAGCTATATTTTACAGCTAACCTTTTTTGACTGGGTAGACATGTGTTGAGTTAAGTGGGCTGTATGCGTAGAATTTTTGAAAATAATAAATTATTTGTAACTTTTAAGTACATTTTTTTAGGCTATTTTACTCTTTTGTAAAAATTATTTATTTTCTACTTTTTAGTGAACTCCCTGACTAAAAGAGCAAATATAGGTAGATCTACTAATTGCGCCTAACTTTCATTAATTCAAAACGCATGTATTAGTACGCAAGCACTCACCTAGTACTGAAAATAAAGTAATTCTTGCTATTAAATAATAATAATACACTAGAGATGAATATTTAAAAAATATTCATAAAATCCCAGTATGAAAAAAATTGATTCGCCGGTACTAGCCAAGTACTGGGCTAGTACTCATAATTTAGTACAAAATTTTTTGTACCTTTTTAGACTCATAAAAAAGTTTCATCAAAATCGATCAATCTTTTTCCGAGTTATGTACAAATAAAATAACTTTTTTTCAAATTTTTTTTTTTTTTAAGATAATTTTCTCGTACATTATTTGTTGTATTTGTGGGTTTTAAAGATAAAAGAAACAAATTTTTAAAGGTCTTTATTTAAACTTTAAAACTCCATTGTAATTTTGACTTTACGATCATTAGTTTTGGAGTTAAAAAACTTTTGTTAGCAGATTTTCACTTATAGGGATGTCAGAATCATGTGTTGGGAGTGTACATACTTCTCAACACAATTATCAGTGGTTATTTTTGGCCTGATAGGAGATGGTATAGTATACAGGCTATATAAAAATTACAAATTGAGTTATTTAAAAGTACATAGTATTCGTAATTAAAAGCCTTTAAAACCTTTTAAAGTGACTTCAGGTTATGTTTCATTTTGTACTTTACAAATCACACTTTAACATATTAAATTAGAACTTTTAATCTTCCACCATTTTTTGTAACCTGTAAAAGGTAAAAAACTTAAAAATCCAAAAATTTTTATAAACTAAAAGTGTAATTTGTAAACTGCGAAATAAAATTCAATCTAAATTCCGAAGTCGCCTTTTACTTTTATTTACTATTGTTCATCTTCGACCTTAGAAAAGATAGAAGATACTTAATGTATAAATATCAAACAGTTTTTTGCACAATTACTCAGAAGCTTTGGGTTGTATAACGGTTCCTTACTGAAAAACATCAAGTGACAAATCACCTGATTTATTATGTCAAAACATCATGTGATGATTATCTAAATCTCATGAGATTTATATAATCATAAATCTGATTAGATTTAACATTTTGTTTCTTGAAAAGTATTGAGTATTGGAAGAGATGTATGTAAAGATTTTTTTATAAAAAATTATGCTAGAAATATATTTTAATTTTTATGGATTGTAATTTCAGAAACTGTGAAGCACAATCATAAAAAAATTTAAAAAAAAGAAATTTGAAGATTTTAAAATCTTTTTCTAATTGATGAGATTCAGTTGATAATAATTTACCAAAATTTCTATGTATTCAATATAAAATTTGCAATAAAAACGTTTCTATGAATATCTTACAAAACTCAATACTTTTTGAGAAAAAAAATCATGAATTTCATGATGTAGCCAAAAATGACAATTTGTCCTGACTTTTTCGCAAAATTAAGTAACTTTGAGAGATTTACTCGACTCCCACCTTAGCTTATTTTTTTGTTATGAAAAAAAGAAAGAAATGAGTCCTTAAAAAGTATATTTAACCAGGTCAATTATTTCATGACTCCTAACCTTTGATCCTTTTCACCTAGACCTCTAAATCTTATAAATTTTTCTGAAACAGTAGAAAATACTTTTTTCCAACTATATGAAATATAGTGATCTTAAATTATAAACATTCTTTTAGATAAATCAGTGTGTAAAAGAGTAAATATAATGTTATTGACAATATGACAATATACTTTAGATTCTGAAGAATTTAGTAATTATTATCAAATGATTCATAAGGTTGATAAAAAAAATATAAAATTACAAAGTATTCTCTGAAATAAAAATAAAATTTGAATTTATTGTAATTAATTGCTATAAGCAGTATTCGTGTACATTTATTTTACAAATCTATATACATATCAGACACAACATATGTACTGTTTTAATAGTCTTATGTGTAAAGTAATTAATAAACTTTTGTACTTTTTGATTAATAGTAAAAATTTCAGTTTTTTAAAAAACAAATTTGAAAATATCAGTCTCACTATTTGGTATCAATATTATTTAAACATCAATTAAGTTTTAACTCAAACATTTTTAACATATTTATTCCATATATTTTAGATTATTTAGTAAAACATATTTTTTAAATCTATTGAAACATTTTTAATAAAGTTAAAACTTTATTAACTACTTTTTACTTTTAACAAATTTTTACAAAATTATAAAACTTATTTTGTAGGTAAAAATTTTTATGATGAATCATAATTAATATTATCAATATTTTTCTTTATATTTAAAGAGCAAGCACTATTTGAAGAATTTTTTTTCAACGCTAAAAATGATACAAACTAATCATTTTAATGCTGTGTGCTTCCAGTTTCTTAATCCATTTATCAACAGAACTTCGTGAATATTACATGTGACAATTCTATTTCATCTAATTTAATATGACAGAAATTTAGTGCATCTAATAAACATGGGTAAACCAATTTTCCTTCCAGAAAATATAAATATTTATGTGTACAAGAGTAAACATTACTTTTTTTTACTTTACGTAAATTATCAGCTTCTATTTGTAATTGGTGAAAAAATTTAGCACCAGTAAATATCTTTGTACGCATTAGTGGATTAATTTTAATGTCATTTGGTGGTTTAGCAGTATAAGTCAGATAACCTACATAACAAATAATCAATTATTTTATTATATTAAATTTCTTTAAAAATTATCAAGTTAATGCTTACCAGAAACTAGTAAATCAAAATCATGAGTTGTTAATGTTGCAGCATTCCTTTTATCACAGATATCTTCATGAAGTCTTGTTTGTAACTGTATAAATTTCTTGAATGATTCTTCTGTAAAATTTAAATTTTTAACATCCTTTGATATTTCTATAACTGGCATAGTATCAGATACTTTTAAAATATGTAATGTATGGGCATTCTTTTCTATTTCCGCATTCTATTTCCATCACCTTTCGAACTTTTTCTATTTTTCTTTTCTTTTTTAGATATAGCATGAACAAGATTTCGAGCTGAATGAGAAATACTTTGCATCATTAGTGATAATATTCTCTATCTTCACGATACTCACATCAGATTGCTGCTTAATTTTTTCTTCTTCTTCATTTTCATTTCCAATATCTTTGACCTTAAATTGGAAGAAAAGATAGGTTTTTATTTATTTTGTAATTAAGATTTGAAATACATAAAATTACTCACCAAATTAAATACAGGACCTATATGTAGAGTCTAAAAAATAAAAATGTAAAGTATAATAAAATATTTAATTAACAAAATTGTTTAAAAAATATAAAAAAGAATCAATAAAATACTTTTTTGAAAACAATACAAAGCAGGTTTTGAAATATTTAGAAACTTCTTCCACGTATTGAGTGTTGTATCTACCAGCGATCCATATCTAGAAAAAGCTTTATTAAATCAATACATTCAAAAAATGAAGATTATAATAAAATAATAAAAATTTATCATAAAATCAAGTTGACTCACATTTCTGTTTAGTTTTAGAATTGATCATAAAAATTATTTAAACTTGAGCTGCTGACACAAAGCCAATGTCATAGTAAACTTATGAAAGCCTGCTAAAAATTTAATAACCTACAGACAAACTATAAAACACATCATAATGAAAAAAATAAGCAGAATGTAAAAATAACAAAAATAAGTAATAAAAGTTTCACTATTAAGTTAAATTGACTTACCTTTTAGCTTAATCTTCACTTTCACCAATAACACTAACCTAACTTATAAGCTATTGACCTATCCAAAGTTATTGTAATAGTCAATATCTTTGAAGCTATTATATATTACTGTAAAATTACAATAACAATATCAAAATATTTAAAAACTGTAATAAATCAGTGATATAAGGGTCGCGCAAAAAGTCAAAATTACAAAAATCACAAAAGCAGTATCTTTTGTGTACGTGAAAAAAGGATTCATTAATTTTAATCGTTCCAATTAATTTGTTTTATAATAAATAGTTTTGCAGGTAAGTAAGGTGATAAGAAAATCATGTATAAATTCAAGTAATTTAAACAATAATAAACCAAATTGATACCTCCTCCAATAGGTTAAATAAGGCTTCTTTCCAGATTAAGTATTATATCATAGGATCTTTAAAGAAATTAATATAGTACACATATATTATTTCAATGAAATTGATTGAAGTATACTAAATTTATTTTATTATAACTAATTATTTACAAACACTTTTTAAAATCTATTTTTGCCTTTTTTAAATGCACTATACCTTTGAAAAAACAATGTTTTTGTTTCTATAGTAATCAATTAGAACTATAAAATTATACAGTACCGCTCAAAAGTTCGTAAATTTTTGTTTTTTTTTATCTCAACTTCAAACTGCGATATTACGGAAACAGCTCAATGAATTTGAAAAATCCAGACGGTGTTTGAAAGATCAGACAAAATACTATTTTTATATGTCCTGACAAATATTTTCATCTTTTTTTTAACTCTATTTTTAATGATTGGAAATTTTTTATTTTTATAAATTTTTAAATTTTAATTAATCAAATGTAATTTTTTAAGGAATTAGTAAAATTAAAAAATTCTAACGCTACTGAAAAGTAGAGTAAATTTCCTAAATCTTTATTTTTAATGATTTTTTTGTATCTATTTTCTGCGAGTAGCTAAAAATGCGCAAAAATGGAATGTACAATAAAATTAGTTTTAAATATGATATTTTCCAATATCGCGAGTCTATTTTTGTTTACATTTCAGCATGTGTTCAAATCTGTAGTTCGTATATACATATACGAAGAATCAAATTTGTAAATAACTTTAATTTATTCAAAAAAAGGACACTATCATTTATCATAATTGTGATGAAATTTGTGATAATTTTGTTAAAAGTATACAGTACCGTTCAAAAGTTCGTAAAAAAAAATTTTTTTTTATAAACTCAACTTCAAATTGCGATATTTCGGAAATGGCTCAATAAATTTCAAAAATCCGGACGGCGTTTAAAAAATTAGACAAAATACTATCTTTTTGTTTCTTTCTAATGTAAACAAAAATTGACTCGCGACATTGGAAAATATTATCATATCTAAAATTTATTTTCTTGTACTTTCTATTTTTGCGCATTTTTAGTTACACGCAGGAAATAGATACAAAAAAAAACCATTTAAAGTAAAGATTTAGGAAATTCACTCTACTTTTAAGTTACGTTCGAATTTTTTAATTTTATCAATTTCTTAAAAAGTTACATTTGATTGATTGAAATTTAAAAATTCGTAAAAATAAAATGTTTTTCTATCATTAGAAATAGAATTAGAAAAAAAAGATAAAAATCTTTGGCAGGACACGAAAAAATAGTATTTTGCCTGATCTTTCAAACGCCGTCCAGATTTTTTAAATTCATCGAGCGGTTTCCGAAATATCACAGTTTGAAGTTGAGTTGAAAAAAAAAAAATTTTACGAACTTTTAAGTGGTACTGTAAGTGTAGTATTGATTATTTCTGTTACCATAGATACAAAAATTTGTTTATTCACTTTATAAACTCATATAAAAAAGATTTAATAGTACAAAGCATATAATTAAAAAAATAAATAATAGATGTAGAAAAAAGTTTATTAAAGTTAAATAATAATGGATAATTTATGCGTATTGTATCACCTTCCAAATGAGAGTAAGGCATCAATTGGATATGCCAGCTGGCTGATTAAAGAAGATTATAGTACCATTGAGACAATTAAAACTCTAATTGAAAATAAGACGGAAGTAAAAATTAATTTGCCATCAGATATTGTAATTAAAGCACCTGGTAAAATAGAAAAAAAATTAAAAAATTGTTTGTGGAACAAATGTAAAGTTACAATATTAGATGTTGGAGGTGAGGTTATAAAATATATTAATTTTTTATAAAAATTCTTTTACTTAAAATTTTTTATAAAACCAACAAAATACTTTTTGTAATTTTGAACTTTTATTTATAATTTATAACTTGTTAAATATTAATTATTGTTAATTTTACTTCTTTTTTTGCACTTCGTTTTATTTATTATTTACTGTGTTTACTATTACTATGTTGATGTGTTGAAAAGCGTTGAAAATAATTTTATTTAGGCACGTTACACGATTAATATCAAATTCATATTTACTCTCTACTAAGAATGAGTTAATTTTTAATAAAATGCATGCAATGTAATAAGGCTTGAATTTATAGTCCACACTTAATACTCAAACATCATTCTGTCTTACGCTTTCACCTTAAGAAAAATAAAGACAAAATGAGGTTTGGGTGCTGAGTGTCGACTATAACTTTGAGCCTAGAACGTGCTCAAAGTCTACGTCACATCCAGGGGTCATATTCTGTAACTCTGCCGCGAACGAGATAAATCTAAGATTGGAATTCATAGACCCAACTCAAGCGACGGTATTAGTTGTAACTAAGCTAAAATTTATAAATGTTACTCAAGTAACACCGTTGCTTGTGTTGGGTATATGAATTCCAACCTAAAGAAGCTTTCTCATTCTTCAATAAAATTTAAGTCACTTGTAAGATACTAAGGGTCTTGGCAGACTAAAAACATAAGACAAGGATGAGAAAATACATTGCCAGTATATATATATATATATATATATATATATATATATATATGAAAAATAACAATAATAAGAAGCTTGTTCCCCCTCATTCCTTGCATATATACATATACTGGCAATGCATTTTCTTATTCCTTATGTATTTAGCCTTCCAAGGCCCTAACAGAATATCATTACGCATGTACATGCCCCACGGGATAAGTTTGGAATGGCCTAATCTATTTAACTCGATTTCCTTGACTCGTTACTTAAGTTGAGTTTAAGTTATTTTTGTATTATTTCCTTTTTTTAATGTATGGACTTTAAATAACTTTGGATGTAGCAATAGCTTATAAATTAGGTTAGTGTTATTAGTGAAAGCAAAGATTAAGTTAAAAGGTAAGTCAATTTAATTTAATATTGAAACTTTTATTATTTATTTTTGTTTTTTTATATTATACTCTTTTTTTTAACGTATTGATTTAATAAAGATTATTTTGTATATGGTTCATCCATAGATAGATGTGACTGATGATTTGTTTTATAGTTAGTCAGTAGGATATTAAATTTTTAGCAGGCTTTCATTAGTTTACAATGATATCGGCTTTGTGTCAACAGCTCAAATTTAAATAATTTTTATGATTATTGCTAAGACTAAACAGAAAAGTGAGTTAACTTAATTTTATAATAAATTTTTATTATTTTATTATTTTTATTTTTTGAATATATTGATTTCATAAAATTTCTTCTAGATATGGATCACTGGTAGATACAACACTTAACACATGAAAAATGTTTCTAAATGATATTTCAAAACCAGTTTTGTATTATGCTTTAAAAAAGGTATTTTATTGATTCTTTTTTTATACTGAAAACAATTTTGTTAATAAAATATTTTATTAGGCTTTACATTTTTATTATTTAGGCTCTGCATATAGGTGTTGCATTTAATTTTGGTACGTAATTTTATGTGTTTCAAATCTTAATTACATTATAAATGAAATATCAATTTACAAGATTAAATTTTTAGAAAGATTCAATAATAGTATTCCATTACTGTGTGTCAAGGGTTTATAAAGTTAGCTAATTCTGGTGACCAACAGAAAATTTAAACAGAAAATAAGTGAATCTAATTTTTTACAGTTTTATTACTTGATATTATTGTTTTTATATTAATGTCATCTTTTTAGGGTATATTGGTTTAATGAAGTTTTATATACAAAACAGTGATAGATGCAATATATTTATAAATCAAAATTATTACCAGATGAAATTGCAGAAATACTTTAATATTTTAATTAAGTATTATTATTATATGATTTTAAAATACAATACATAGATTTTACAATTTTATTTTTTAGATACAACATGCCGTATGAAATATAGATAACATGGTGTATATAATTTCCATCAATAAACCTAATGCTTTTTTTACTTTTACTTAATAAACATTAAAAACTGCATTACATGATTTAGATGCATTTATTATGTTCTGTTAAAAATGTTTAGATCTTTTCTAATTTTTATTCTTAACTTCCATTATAATTTACTTTTAACTCATTAATGTAAATTATTATTAATTTAAATATTTCTATTGCGTGCCTCATTTACTTATTTTTCTTAAATCCTTTTGATTAATTAACTTGCATAAATAAATATATGTCCTTTCTAAATTATGATTTCGAATAAAAAAAAGTGTTTGTTTATCTCTGATTTAAGGGTATTATAACTCTTATATTATAGAGAAACTGCCATAATATTTTATAATTATGAAATTTTCTATCTTTAAAAAATAAATAGATTCAATTCCAAAATTAACTTCATGTTCAAGAAATAAATCCTTATAGGCTTGTGCAAGTTCAACTTAAAGGGGCTATAAATAACTTTGGATGTATCAATAGCTTATAAGTTAGGTTAGTGTTATTAGTGAAAGCAAAGATTAAGTTAAAAGGTAAGTCAATTTAATTTAATATTGAAACTTTTATTATTTATTTTTGTTTTTTTTTATATTATACTCTTTTTTTTAACGTATTGATTTAATAAAGATTATTTTGTATATGGTTCATCCATAGATAGATGTGACTGATGATTTGTTTTATAGTTAGTCAGTAGGATATTAAATTTTTAGCAGGCTTTCATTAGTTTACAATGATATCGGCTTTGTGTCAACAGCTCAAATTTAAATAATTTTTATGATTATTGCTAAGACTAAACAGAAAAGTGAGTTAACTTAATTTTATAATAAATTTTTATTATTTTATTATTTTTATTTTTTGAATATATTGATTTCATAAAATTTCTTCTAGATATGGATCACTGGTAGATACAACACTTAACACATGAAAAATGTTTCTAAATGATATTTCAAAACCAGTTTTGTATTATGCTTTAAAAAAGGTATTTTATTGATTCTTTTTTATACTGAAAACAATTTTGTTAATAAAATATTTTATTAGGCTTTACATTTTTATTATTTAGGCTCTGCATATAGGTGTTGCATTTAATTCTGGTACGTAATTTTATGTATTTCAAATCTTAATTACATTATAAATGAAATATCAATTTACAAGATTAAATTTTTAGAATGATTCAATAATAGTATTCCATTACTGTGTGTCAAGGGTTTATAAAGTTAGCTAATTCTGGTGACCAACAGAAAATTTAAACAGAAAATAAGTGAATCTAATTTTTTTACAGTTTTATTACTTGATATTATTGTTTTTATATTAATGTCATCTTTTAGGGTATATTGGTTTAATGAAGTTTTATATACAAAACAGTGATAGATGCAATATATTTATAAATCAAAATTATTACCAGATGAAATTGCAGAAATATTTTAATATTTTAATTAAGTATTATTATATGATTTTGAAATACAATACATAGATTTTACAATTTTATTTTTTAGATACAACATGCCGTATGAAATATAGATAACATGGTGTATATAATTTCCATCAATAAACCTAATGCTTTTTTTACTTTTACTTAATAAACATTAAAAACTGCATTACATGATTTAGATGCATTTATTATGTTCTGTTAGAAATGTTTAGATCTTTTCTAATTTTTATTCTTAACTTCCATTATAATTTACTTTTAACTCATTAATGTAAATTATTATTAATTTAAATATTTCTATTGCGTGCCTCATTTACTTATTTTTCTTAAATCCTTTTGATTAATTAACTTGCATAAATAAATATATGTCCTTTCTAAATTATGATTTTGAATAAAAAAAAGTGTTTGTTTATCTCTGATTTAAGGGTATTATAACTCTTATATTATAGAGAAACTGCCATAATATTTTATAATTATGAAATTTTCTATCTTTAAAAAATAAATAGATTCAATTCCAAAATTAACTTCATGTTCAAGAAATAAATCCTTATAGGCTTGTGCAAGTTCAACTTAAAGGGGCTATTGTAAGCAACATTAAAAAATATTTATAAATCAGTTTCGTGATTTACTTGCATATTTATAGGTGTAAATATGAACTAAATTTTTTTTACTGAATATGTAGATGCATAAATGTATATTTTAAGTTATTTGATTATCATCGTACTTCCTTGTACAACTATCAAAATTACAACCCTTTTGAAAATTGCCCTGTCCTTTTATAACATAGTGAAATCAAGTGGTAAATCGTTTTACCTTATAGTTTTACCACATCGTAAAATATTGTATATTTAATCAAATTATAAGTAATGACTATGTACATAGATTTTTGAGATCGTAATGACCCTGATGAAATAAACTACATGATTTAACCATGTGGTCATCATGATTACGTGGTCATGCATGAAAAATTTATTATTCTCGCCAAATTTCGCAGAAAATAATCGGGTTTAAAGTATACTTTTCTAAACGCGAATAAAATTACTCTTAAATTGAACGAGAAAAAGGACTTTTATCCCGCAAATTCAGAGGGCGAAAAGTTCTTTATTCCTGCTATATGTATTTTCTCTGAAAATAAGCTGGAGTAAAGTACTTTTTTTCGCAAATTCAGAGGTTGAAAAGTTTAATACTCATACTCCCGCCAAATATAATTATGCAGAAAATAAGCGGGTGTAAACTACTTTTTTCTTCAAATCGAGAGGTTAAAGCTATTTATTTATTTAGTTAACCAGAGTTACATAGAGAACACTTACATGCAATTTCAAAGTACAATTATTAAAAGAATAACAGAACAGAAAAAAATGCCGCAAATTTTGCAGAGGAAAATAGTATTTCCTGTTTGCATATCTGATTTATAAAAAAGAAAAAGAAAAAAGTAAAGATTAATAAATGCCAGTTAAATTCTCGTGTGTACCAGCACACAAAAATCTTCCAGCCATACTGTAAAGGACGTAGTTCCTGATCAGGGCGTAATTTCTGATCATTATTTATTATAAATCATAATATTTAAGATTTTAGTAGGAAAAACCTTTTTTTAATTTATGAGGAAAAATAAATTGAGCGTAAAAAATGCTTCGTTTGTGTGAAAAAGAAATATACTTTTACTTTTTTACATGTAAATATGTGATCAGGAATACCTCTTAGGTGATCAGAAATTACGTCCTTCACGGTACATCACTCACACATACAAACCTCTCATATAGTATACTAAAAACTGTTTCATTTTTTTCTATCGAGTTTTCTGCACTAATGATAAAATATATATAATACTTTACGGCAGTAAGCCGCCATCATTAACATGAAATAAATTTTTAATACATAAATTTTATATAAATTATAACAATATGTTTTCGTATATCTAATCTATATTTTCGCCAAAATTAATTTTGCAGAAAATAAGCTGGCATGAAGTACTTTTTTCCTGTCGATTAAATTTATTTTAAATTGAGCGGATAGAAAGTGTTATCTCGCGAATTCAGATTGCGAAAAGTTCCTTATTCCTTCAAAAGTCGTTCCACGTAACATGAGCGGGCGTGAAATATTTTTCTCTCACAAATTAAATTTCTCTTAAATTAAACGGGAAAAAGTACTTTATTCTCGCAAATTGAGAGAGTGGAAAGTTCTATACTTCCACTGAATATAATTTCGTAGAAAATGAGAAAATGTAAAGTACTTTCCTCCCGCAAATTCAATTTCTCTTAAATTGAGCGGGAAAAAAGTATTTTCATATCGCAAATTCAGAGGACGGAATAGTACATTATGCAACTAGGGAGTACCCTACTGAAAAAAGCCAAGTGATCAATCACTTGATTTATCATCTTATTTATTATATGATTAATCACCTGATAAATCATCTGACTTTATGACATGATCTGACAGGTTATTAATCAAGTGAAAATAAAAATATAATATAGATACAAATAAAACCTGTAGAATGAATCATGATACCTAAATAATCATTTGATATTTTACTTGATTAATTAATTAATCACCTGATTTTTCATTTCATTTCATTACCTGATTTTTCATCTGATTAATCACTTGATTTTTCAGTTGATTTCATTATCTGATTTTTCGTCTGATTAATCGCTTGATTTTTCATTTGATCTCATTACCTGATTTTTCATCTGGTTAATCACATGATTTTTCACTTGATTAATCATCTGTCAGATCATGTCATAAAATCAGGTGATTTATCAGGCGATTAAACATATAATAAATCAGATGATAAATCAAGTGATTAATCACTTGGCTTTTTTCAGTAAATATAAAGTCCAATATTTCTCCCGAGGAAAAGTTTACGATTCGAGCAAGCGAAGCGAAGGGGGCAAATTCCCGAGAGAGACATTAGACTTTACCCCCAAGTTACATATTATACTTTTTTCCTACCTCAACAATAGTTTAATATTAATATTTAATTTTAAAAATTCAAATATACTCAATTTTATAAGTTTTAAAATTAGTGGGAAAAATATCTATTTCTCCCACAAAATTTTTTAAGTTAAAAATTTCTTTCTTTCGGCCCGTTTTTCGAGTTAAGAAGGGGCCGAACTATCTGTCTTTGTCTAATAGCGTTTTTCATCATTTATGTAAACACTATCCGGTATATCAAGAAAAAAATAGCAGCCCCCGCTAGATATTAGTATAATAAGTAAATTTTGTAATAATAACCAAATTTTTTCACTGCGTAGTTTTTGAATAATTAGAGACCTACCAAAAGAAGATAGGTTATATTCTAGATTGCTAGTAGGTCTCTAATTAGTCAAAAACTATGCGGTGAAAAATTTGGTTGTTATTACAAAATTTACTAATTATACTAATATCTAGCGGGGGCTGCTATTTTTTTCTTGTTATACCGGATAGTGTTTACATAAATGATGAAAAACGCTATTAGACAAAGACAGATAGTTCGGCCCCTTCTTAATAAGGTGGCCATTTTGTTGAGGTAGGAATAAAAATCTTTTCTTCCACCAAATGTAATTTCTCTGAAAATGAATGAAAGAAAAGTACTTTTTTCTGGCAAATTCAGAGGACGAATAATTCTCTACTCCCGCTGCATGTAATTACACAGAAAATAAGCTGGCGTCAAGTACCTCACTCTCACAAATAATATTTTGTCAAATTAAGTGGAAGAAAAGTACTTTGCGCCTTCTGAATTTGCGAGATAAAAATACTTTTCTCCCGTTTAATTCAAGAGGAATTTCATTTTCAGGAGAAAATTACTTTACGCCCGATCATTTTCAGAGAAATTAATTATTTAAGAGGTGAACGTATAGCTCTGTCCTTGTCTAATCTAAATTTTCATGATTATTAATAAATCAAATATTGTTATACAAAAGTAAGGGCATAGCCCAATAGATCTCAGGACGAGCAAACGATCTTATTCCATGAAAAAATAAAAAATTTTCACTAGTTTTCAAATGAGGTCTGAAACGGAAAAACAATTGAACTTGATAACTGTATTTTCGTTTCAGACTTCTAAAATTTCACTGAAATATTAAAGAATATTTCACTGAAATATTTCAATTGAACCTTCCATGTAAATTCTAGGAAGTCTTAAAGGAATTTTAGAAATATTCCACTGGGAAAACTTAACAATATTCCATGGAAGAGTCCTGGAAAATTCCATAAAAATTTATCTGGAAGATTTCTGGAAGATTCCCTGGGAGATCCCGAAACAATTTAAAATCCTATTACAAAATATTACATAAATCTTCCAGAAATATTCAACGAAAAATTTCACAAAAAGATTTAACATATCTTCCAGTGAAATATTTCATGAAAGATTCTAGAAAGATTCCATAAAATTTTCGTTGAAAGGTTGCACGGAACGTAACTGAAATATTACCTCAATCTTCCAATAATATCACTTGTCAAGATATTCAATTCCTAGTGACGCCTATAGGTGAATGTTTGTTTTTTATCCCGAAGATACCTTACTTATTATATAAGTAAAAGTTTAGGTGTTTTTTTTGTGTATAGTCGAAGCGATTACTATGTAAATCCGAATTTATAACTGATGTCAATGTTTAACTAATGCGTATATGTATTGATGTATAAGTATGTATTATTATATAATATATTATCACCACATAGGATTCCACAACCCTTCATGAAATATTCCAGAAATATTTCATGGAAGATCTGAAACTCTAAATCTTTCATCGAAATCTTCCAGGAATTTTTCATGAAAGATCTGAGATTACCAAACCTTTCATTGGAATATTCTTAAAATCTTTCAAGAATATTCCACGGAATATTCTAATGTAAGAAGAATCAAAGACATACAAATATTAGAGGAGTATTCCATGGCAGATTCCTGAAATATTCTAAATCTTCTGTGCCAATATTTTAAGAATTTTCCAAAGATATTTTATGTAATATTTCATGAAAGATTCCTTAAATCTTCCAGGCATATTCCATGAAAGGTTTATGAATTGTTTCAAATCTTTCGTTTCAATATACGGAAATCTTCCATGATTGTTATAAAGGAATATTTCATGAAATATTCCTGCAAAATTCTTAAAATGTTTCAATGAAAGATTCAAAATGCCTTAAATATTACATGAAATATTTCATAAAAGATCTAAAATCTCTGGATCTTCCATCGTAATTTTCCAATAAACTTTCATGATTATTTTATGAAGAATATTTCATGGAATATTCTAATGTAGGAAAACTCAAGCACATACGAATGTTACTGGAATATTCCATGGAAAATTCCTAAAATATTTCAAATTTTTCTTATCAATATTCCAGGAAGCTTCCATAAATATTTCATGCTGTATAGGCTATCCTTGTAAAATTGAGTTTTTGTTATTTACTCAAATATTAATCGTTTTCTCTGCAAATAAAGAGTTAAGCGGAATAGATATTATTATTATTATGAATATTTATACACAAGGAAAAAAATTATATTGCATTTTTTTGAGAAACGTAAGGAACGCACAAATGTTTTCTTAATTCAGCGTTCCTTACTTTTCTCAAAAAACAATGCAATACTTTTTTCCGTGGGTACAAATATTCATTATAATAATATCTGTTATCTTAACTTTTAATTTGAAGATACAATGATTAATATTTGAGTAAATAAAAAAAAACTCAATGAGGCAAAGGCAGCAAATCAGGTCTACTCTTAAAATATTTCATGCTTTGTGGATTTTTGTAGTTTGTAAGTTTATGAATTTGTTTTTATAAATCATTGACATAAAAAAAACCAGTGTCCTTAATTTAAATATGGTTTTACGGATTTTAGATACTTATGGTATATGAATGTATTCGTAAAACTTTAAGTATTTATCTGTAATAATATTATAATTTTTGCACTTCATATTTGTTATGAATTTAAAGATAATAAATTTGCGAGTAACTTATACCTTAAGATAATTACAATTGACTTTATATATTCATATTTTCATTGTATAGATTGGACTCAAATACGAGCTTCAAAGATAAATTATGATAAATATAAAAAAATAAAAATTTCCAAACAAGAAAGAAAAAATTTTTGAAAAAGTTAGAGTGTGAAGACGAGTATCAATTTACGACCACGAAAACCAAAAAGAAAATTGAAAAGAAGTTAAATTTAAAGGTATATATGAAAAAATATTTTAAAAGTTTTTTCTTGGGAAGTATACAAATACGTAAAACCTTACAGTCTGAATTGACTAAAAATAAAATAATAATAAAGAACAATGTTAAATCAATAAAATAATACAAAAATATCGTAAAATAACGTAAAAAATGCGGAAACAACATAACACCTAAATTGTAAAATATTAATTTCTACATAAAATAAAAATAATTTAAAATATGGTAAAACTTCACATATTTTAGATATTTATTTGAATTTTAGTTAATTTTAGATATTTGTCTACATTTAATTTTTTTCTATATTTTTCATTTTAAATTTAGTTACCCATATGGAAATAATTTCTGTGAAAATCTGTAAATAATTGTAAATAACTGTTAAAAAGTGTCAGAATTGAGACATAAATAATAGTTATTTACAGTTATTTACTATTAATTACTATTATTTACAGTTATTTACAGTTCTTAACTGTTATTTACAATTGTTTACAATTATTTACAATTATTTACAGTTATTTACATTTACTTACATTTATTTACAGTTATTAACAGTTATTTAAAATTACCCTGATAGTACAACTTTTTCAATTCTTGTGCAATTCTGCTGCAATTTTTCTGCCCGTCAGCAAAACTACAGCAGATCTTAATATATACTATAATATATTGATATATACTGCTAGTCACCGATTTTGTTCCGACTGCCTCTTAATTAACATGCTTCCCATTTCAACTATATTTCTGCGCTAAGATGATTGCATGAGGCTCTAAGCATCATAATTACGTTAGACTTGCGCAAGCTTTAGTGCACTTACAAGAGGATTTTCAACTGCACTGGAACTTTCAGCAGAATAGGGAACTTGCATGAAAAAATGCATTATATCCGTCAGATATAATACGAAAAAATAAAAGACCCGTATTTTTTCGTTTTTTTAAATATGATGAATTGCAAAAGTTATAGCCAGTATAAGTTAATACAATTTTGATATATATAGATATAGCGCCATGACAAAAGCAAACATGCATTGTGACGTCACACAGATTTAACTGCCTCTATCTCTTTGAGTTTTTATTTTCACGAAAAAAGAAAAAATACGTGACCTTTATTTTTTCGTATTCTATCTGACGGATATAATGCATTTTTTCATGCAAGTTCCCTATTGAGACGAAATTGCATTAGAGCACGCACGTCAGACACTGAGCAGCAGAATTATATTGACTTGTGCAATCAAGCATGCTTAATCTAAGTGGTTTGATCACGAGCTCGGGCGTCAGAATTGCAGCATTTTCGTGCATCGCATCTTTAGCAGATAAATTGCAACATACTTGCGTCAGACTTGCAACAGCTTTAGTGCACTTACAAGAGAATTTCCAACTGCACTAGACCTTTCAGCAGGATTGCGACGAAATTGCATTCGAGCACGTACGTAAGACACTGAGCAGCAAAATTAAATTGTCTTGTGCAATTAAGCGTGATTAATCTAAATAATTTGATTACGAACTAGGGCGTCAGAATTGCAGCAGCTTCATGCATGGCATCTTCAGCAAATTAATTGCAACATACTTGCCTTTCATAAGTATACTGCAATTCTGCTGTAAGCATCTGTGCATCACACGATGTTCCTGGCTGCACTTTGTCTACCGTACGTATAGATCAATTCTGTTGTGAAGTGTCAGCTGCACGATGCCTTTCATAAGTATACTGCAATAGAGAACTTGCATTATATCCGTCAGATAGAATACGAAAAATAAAAGACCCGTATTTTTTCGTTTTTTAAATATAATGAATTGCAAAAGTTATAGCCAGTATAAGTTAATACAATTTGATATATATATAGATATAACGCCATGACAAAAGCAAACATGCATTGTGACGTTACACCGATTTCAACTGCCTCTATCTCTTTGAGTTTTTATTTTCACGAAAAAAGAAAAAATACGTGTCTTTTATTTTTCGTATTCTATCTGACGGATATAATGCATTTTTCATGCAAGTTCCTATTCTGCTGCAAGCATCCGTACGTCACACAATCTTCCTGGCTGCACTTTGTCTGCCGTAAGTATACATCAATTCTGTTGTTAAGTATATGCTGCACGATGCCTTTCATAAGTATATTGCAATACTGCTGCAAGCATCCGTGCATTAAATGTTTCTCTAGACTGCACTTCGTCTGCCGTAAGTCTGTTGGACATCTATTGCACGTATCTGATGCGATGATCTGACTGCATAACTCTAATAGATTTGAATAGCAAGTTATATAAGATCTGCGCACTGATACTTGCGTCAGATTGTGCTACCAGGGTATATCCAAAAATTTGTTCCATATGGGTAATTTAGCTATTTGTCACATTAAATTTATTACAATTTTGGTAATTTTCAGCTTGACTTTAGTTCTTTTTCAGCATGAATTAGATTTAGGTATTATTTAACTTATATTTGGCTAACTTTCAGTTTAAAAAACGCTTATATAGAATTTAACTAATTTTTAATATTATCTTGAATTTAATTAAATAGCTGAATTCAGATAAATATAGCTAACATTAGCTAACTTTTAGCTGAATTTAGCTTAGTTTTGATTTAAATTTATCAGAATGCTCAGATGAACTTACATAATATTTTGTTAACTTTTGAATAAAATTATTGAAAATTTGAAATGAATTTTAGATAAATTAAACTTAATTTCAGGTAAATTTTAGTTAAATTTCAATAGTATTATAGCTAACCTGTAGGTAACATTCATCTATATTTTCATTAAATTTAGATTAATTTAACCAAATTTTAGCTGAAATTGAACTATATGGGGTCACAATCAATTCCTATATACACGGAGAAGGCAGCGAAATCTTTTATAATATATACGGATAAATCTTCTGAAACCATAAAAATTGTTACTGCATCAAACTTTGGAAATCAGAGATGGCATCTCTCTCTAAATGGCGCTTATTGATTTGTTGCAATAAAAGAAATAAAATTTACTATATTAAGAATGATTATTAGAATAGTCATTAGAGAAAATTGAAAATAATGACTATTTTTTTTCAAACTTACAGTGTTATCAGTTCATGAAATATGAAAATTCTGCTTTTAAAAAAAAATATTTTTCTATAAGTTTGAAACTCACAAAAATATTTTTTTGAATCACGCTTTCACAAAAGAAAAGAGAGAAGAAAGATGTGCTTATCGATAAAATTGTTTTTTAAAAGTATTTATAGTATTACTATGAATAGCTTTAAAACAATACAAGTACCTTTCAAAAGACAATTTTAACGATAAGTACATCTTGCTTCTTTTTCTTTTTGTCAAAGCTTGATTGCAAAATAATATTTTTTGTAAATTTCAGACTTAAAGAAAAATAGTCTTTTTTATTAGCGAAATTTGTAGGTCTTACATGAACGGATAACACTTTAAATTTTAAAAAATAGCTACTATTTTCAATTTTCCATTCGATGACGATTCTAATAATCATTCTCAATATAATAAACTGTATTTCTTTTTTTAAGTGATAAGTCAATAAATGCTATTTAAAAGACAAAGCCACTCTCTGGAGTTAGGATAAAGTAGCTTAAGAGGAGGTCTCGTATATTTCCTCTCAACAAAGAAATGATTATTCTCAAAAAAAACTTGTTAAAATGAAGAGAAAGCCGCATCTTGTATAAAAAAGCAATATTTTGATACAAAAAATTAATTTAAGTCAATTTATCGTAAACTTGAAATACCAAATTGTCCACCCTAAACTTATGATTTAAGTTTTTGTTTTCCTTGAAACGAAGCAATTAAATTAATTTTTCTTATCAAAGAAAATATTGTTTTTTTTTTATTACGTGCGGCTTTCTTCATTTTTGCTAAAGTTATTAGTTTCTGTAAAACTCAATTCTTGGATTAGAAAAAGGACAGCGATATGTGACCTCCTTTAATGATTTTTGCAAGATTTGCCTATATATATATATATATATATATATCTACTAGTCAAAATGTCTGCATAAGTCACGTTTTATATAATTTGTCTACATAAATTATAGAAAATACATTTATTTATATATTTTTAAGTTGATATATGTGGATATTGTCCTTATATAATTGACTTTTTAGACGATAGTATCAGAAGTAAGTCTCGACCCGGACCCGATCATCACATTACTCAGTCCAGAAAACTCTGATACATCGTACCAAATAACTTTGACTACCGATGGATGTTCAGCCAACTTCGAAACCAATAAATCCACCGATACTCAATGAGGTCCGGATTTTATAGAATGCGTTATTTCTTTTCTGAATAAAGGTCAGATGTATCTTGGCTAGGATTCAAACCATGCCCTCCAGTATGAAAAGCAAGAGTCTTATCCGCTATCGCTACACGCTCTTCATACATACATACATACGTTATTGCCATTATGCCATACAGCCACATACATACATACATACATATACTGATAGAAGTCTTAGCGACCGCCTACTAAGAGGAGGTGACAGTCCGCTCATACTCAGCGGTAAATAACCAAGAGAAATTTCGGCGTTTTGAACTCAACGAGCTGCGCACGGTCGGTGGCTTTCAAACGCCAACATTTTATTTCTATTTACCAAAGCTTTTCAAGCTGTACTGCGCACGCTTTAAGTATACTGCGCACTCACACTTCGGCATGCAGTATACAAAAGTTCTTTTCAGTCATACCGCCATACTTACATACCCACATAGATACATACATAGTATAGAAGATAAAGCGGTGGTAATAGAGCGCTGTGGTGTAACCTATATGAAAATAATTGTGAGAAATTGTTAATAACTGTTAATAATTGTAATAAACTACCCAATTGAGACATTGTAGAATTCATAACAGTAAAAACAGTTAATAATAATTAATAATAGTTAGTAATAGTTATGAACGCTAAATAACAATTAACTGAAAGTCCATGATTGTTAAAAATTATTTATAGTTATTCACATTTATTCACATTTATACATATTTATTACAAGTTACCTACATTTTCCAAAATTTTAGAATTAGTGAATAATTTATTATTATTTATACTTGTTTATGATTATTTATATTTATTTGCAATCAGTATGCAGTGTATTATAGATTATTAACATCTTCTTACAGATATTTA